>OY728137.1:803152574-808152574 GCA_963277665.1 Viscum album
ATGTTAGTGGAGAAAACCCTTACCTTATGTCTGAATGTGTTATGCACTTGATCCCAATGTCCTAGATAATCTATTTAAATACATTAATTAATTAATTGAGAACCATATATACATGTATTTTATTTATTATAATTTTAGTAAGTTCATTTATGGTCTTTTTTATGAGTTATGAGATACAATTTTATCACTCTGCAACGTTCGTTTCCTATTTTTTCATGATCTATTTATTTGTATAAATGTAATGAAGTTCATGTAAAATGGGTATATTTCTACAGAATTAGAATTATATGAAATAAATTAAAATATATAAGTGTAAATGGTTATATATATCATTTTGTTATAGGGTATAAGGATGAATCATTAGATAAAATTTTAGTGATAATTTCTTAGATTATTTTAGCATTTTTTCCGATTATCACGCACTAGTTTTGTTTAATTAATTAACAATATGTATATATAATGGTTCCATAAAAATAAATAGTATGTAATAAATATATTATAGTCTATTTCAACCATAAAAATGGTTTCATGAGCAGCCTTGAAAGAGAAATTGAAGAACAAAAATCCTTCATCTATGAAGGTTGTAAATCAGCACCTTACGGACGATGATTTCATTTTTTTTAAATAAAAGAGAGATAGAAAGTAGTTTCTTGAATAATATTCCATGAAAATGATATAATTATAGAATATAGATGATACTGGAGTTATCATTCTCATTTTAAAAGATTATGTGAGTAGAGGATAAGAAATAAAAAAGGAAATTGAAAGAAAATTAAAATAAAATGAAAAGGGATTTACCTCTTGAATTTTCTTCTTTTAGTACCACTTTATGGGATATTGGTTTAGTATTTTTTTATGACTAGAACATCCTTGAAGTGGGGGAGATACTTGGTAAGAGTATTTAAATATATTTTTGACAATATTCAATACTTAGAGGTGTGAGGGGAAGTAGTGGTGAGGGGTGGTATTTATAGTGGAGGAGAAGGGTATTATTTGAATATTTTATTCATTTGCTTAATATTTTGTCACAACACTATTAATAGTTTGTGTATAATAATAAAATATATTAAAATAACTAATATTAGTTCTATATTTTGGGTCTTACATCATTCATTATGTTTTTAATTCATGTATTTTGATTTTAATTTAAATGTCGTAAATTATTGTATTTTACAATTCAACAAAAATTCATGTATTTTAGAAAAATCTCAAAAATTCACCCTAACAATTTTTTGATGTGTATAATTAAAATATGAACTCCATTTTATGAAAATAATTTTTTAAATATGATAAATTAAATTTTTAATTAAAATCATCATTTAATCAAAAAATACAAATTTTAAAATTATAACCAATTTTATGAAAGTTTGAAAAATTAACAAAGGTATCATAAAATTATCTTATAATTATAAGACATCAAAATATTAACTTATGATTATATTTTATGAAAATAAATTTTCTTTTGAATCATTATATTAATTATAAAATATTAAATAAACATTTATGTTTTATAAAAATACTAATATATAATTTATAATTTCAAAAACATTTATTTTATTATAATATGAAATAATTATATCATAATTTTGTTTATAAGATGAATAAATTGTATTATACGTTCAAGGGTGTAGTTACTATTCATTTGACCTATTTATTATTCATAATGGTCATATTACTATTCATAAGGGTAGCATTACAATTCCAAAGGGTCAAGTTACTATTCACCAAAAAATTAAGTTGATCCTATCAAAATTTAAATATGTTACTAATCGGAATTGGTTATGTCCATTTTTTGAAATTTCATTCCCAAAATTGGAAACATTACGTTTAATGCTAATCCCATAGGTGTGGCGACAAGGCGGGTAAAACAAATGTCCAAAAGTTCAATAAGTTTCTATATCTAATTTCAATATAAAAATAATTCCAATGATCTACATTGGATTAATATATTTATAACTAATATTTGGTGACACTAGGAATAAATTTAAATTATATTAATTATTTAAACTAAAAAATATTTTTTAACTAAAAGGCATTATTTTTCATTATTCAACAAAAATTAAACATCTCAAAAAAATAAAAAACTCACCATAAATTAATTTGGACATTCCAAATTCACAATTTATGTTTATTTTACCAAAAATTGTACAATTTATTATAAATTTTTCCTTTATTTGAAAACATTATAAATAAAATTTAATAGTATTTATTACTATTCATATTATTATGTTTAACATATAGGTTATAACTATATCATTTAAATAATTATAATAAAAATGTGTTGGTTTGCAGAGACTCGGTGTTACGTGCATTACAAGCTATATTAAATTTATTTTTAAATTATTTGGGTCTTAAATTCTCCCCTCCTTCAATAAATTACATCCTCGCAATTTGAAATTTCACTTTGAGAAAAAAAGGATGATACTAGAAATCTCCTTTATAGAAATCCCACACCATAAGAAAAGATTTTATAAAACTACCTCTTAAAAGGTCGTAAATAGAAATGTGAAGGTAACCAAAAAACGAAAATTCTGAAATATGAGAACATTCATGAAAATATGGATATAGAAGTGAAATCTAAATATGGAGTTCTGATGGATAGTGATAGGGAACATGGTTAGGAGGAAGTTAACATTCACAAAGCCATAAATATGTGAGGATATAAGGGACCATTTAGTTCATTGGAAAAGTAGGTACTAGGATATCTTTTTTGTTCAAGTTCATTTCCCTAAAGTTGAGAAACTATTTCACTCTATAATAATGTGAGGAAATATATGTACTTGAAAGGTTTCTGTAAACCCAATATTATCCTTTGGTTTTTCCTTTAACTATTCCTACTTCATTTAATGGAACAAGTTATGTCATAGTGTGAAATAATCTCTAAATATTTGTCCAAAGATAAATTCAACCATTTCAAAAATGTATAACTTTTCCAAAATATCATGATCCAACACTTTATAAACAATGTTACTAAATTTCCATAATGAAATTATTAAAAAACATGAATTTTCTCTTAATCATCACATACAAACATGTGAGGACATTCTCCTTGTATTCTCTTAAAGCATGGTAATAATGTGAATTATCATAAAAACCTTATTGAATACATTCATTCTTACTTATTCCTTATGTAAAACATAGGAATTCAGATATATTACTTAAGTCCAAAATGTTTCAGACTCTATCACTTTTCAACAGTCCATTATTTAGATCCAAGATAGTAACTGTTATTCAATTTATGTTATATAAATCAATCATCTCTTTATTCTAAAATCCATATCTCTGTATCAGGAAAATATTAAGGGTTTTTTCCTCAAACATTTATTTTTTCAAAAGCCTAACTTGCTACCAAGTCAATTTTCCTTAGTTCTATTCATCATACGACCTCAAATACTTAATAAAATTGTACTGAATTATAATCCTTATATATTTTATAATTATTATAACCAGTAAATCATTGATTAAAATATTCAAAAGACCTAATTATTCAATCTAAACCTAAGGATATTAATAATTCCTCTTTATATATGGTAGTATCATAATATTGACCATGAAAAATTTTATTTTTTTCAGTGTATATTCCTTTTATGCATGGGTCATTGATTTCTATAGTGTCTAATATCCTTGTATTTGAAGAATTGTATATTATAAAAAAAATTCTTATTCATAAAATAATGAGTTTGGTGTAATTTTTATATGTACTTGAAAAAACTCTTTTTCATCTTAAGAATATTCCAAGGTGTTTTCTTCCACAATTATCACATGTGAGAATATACATCTTTCCCTTCTTCCCTTTATCCAATTTTTCCATCCTATCTTATTCTTATAATGGTTCTTTCTGAAGCTGTAAAATGTATAAAACTCTTTCTCTTTATTTTAATAACATGATACTATATCCTTATATAATGGTAACATTTGAGAGACCAATTCCCTTCTAAAGACTAGCTTAAACCCATCTAAGAAATGATCATTCTTACTCTTTGGATTATATGCACTGATTTGGTTCTCATTCCTTCTAGAAATCCCCATTTCAAATCAATTATATACACTAGATTAGATCATAACATTATGAAACATAATGTATAATCCCAATACTAGTGAAATACTTAACATAAATTAAAAAATTTTTGTTTATCTAATCTCATAATAATAAAAATGGTTTCTTTTAGGACATATTTACTTTAAAATAATTCATAATGGCTTATAAATAAAATTTGAATTATCCTAAGCATATCCCCCAGGAGTGTTAAACTAGGTGTGCAATAAGTCTAGTTGTCGTATACTAGGTTACCCCGAGTCAGGCTCGAGATACCTTGTCGGAGTTATTTCCCCATGGTACATCTCTTCCAAAACCACGTCAACTTATAGTATCAAGATAGGGATGTATTTATAATAAGATCCACATAATATATACCCTGCCAAAATTCTAGGGTATTCTTCTATTATTATACTCAAAGTTTATCTTAGGGTTATGTTCCCTAATCTGTGTTTTCAAAATATAGATTCCAAGGCTGCTTCTAAACTTCCTTTATTTCCAACTATAATGTCCCAAACTCAGAATCCTAGATTTGGTGCATTATTTTATTATATTAGCATGATTACAAGGAATCAAATCCTGAAGGAATGATCAATCTAGTAGTCTTGAAAGACTATATTGCATTCATGATAACCATAATATATTGGGAAAATAAAACAAAACATGATACATAATAAAATTAAATAAATTATATCCATGGAAAATTATTCAAAGTTTTATTCTTCATAACCTGGGTAAATAAAATATAAGAAAGGTGTGAGCTCGAATGCTCAGTAAGGGTAAGTAATATAGTATAATCTATCATAAATAATTAGGCAATGTGAATTACTCATGCCACTAAAACATAATCTTGAGAATAATATGGAAGGAATAAAATATTAATGAATAGTGCCATATAAATAATCATAGAAGAATAAAACAAAACCATGGATGTTATACTAGTCAAATAATCATAAGTAATATCATTTACTAGAATCATAATGGGGGAATGTATAATGTGGGATATCATAACCATAACGGCAAAGCCTCGTTCCAAGACCATACATAAATGGGTAAAAACCCAAAATAGTTTACCTCATGAGACCTACTGAGGCACTGAGGGGATATAGTGGGCCCCACCTGAAACTTACTAAGTCTGATTCATTCCACATATGAGAGGCTGAAACATAAACAACATAAACATTCATATTGAAAAAATAGCATAAAAAATGTGAATACTTCAACCATATTTAATGAATGGTTTCAAATAGCACATACATAGTCAAATGGACCATAAACCATTCAAAAACATATGATAGGTGGTATAATAAGAGATAAACCACAATAAATTTCAATATTTAACAAAAGAGGTTGACATAGATATAGATACCATTGAAACATTCGTGAGGAAATTGATCATTAAACATTCCAAAGTGTCACATACCACTTTGAAACATTCAAATCATAATACATTATAATATTATTAGAATAATGAGACTATGTATGTGATATATTATAGGTAAGTACATATACCACAGACATAAGGAATAAGTGGTTAATTATCCATTTATCTCACTGATGTAAATGTGAGATGAGAAACCCCCTTTTTACATTGGAAAGATAAGTTCTTTTGGAAAATCATATGTATTTTTTATAAAAATATATTTTAAATATGTATATCCTAGAAAAGAAAATGTAAGGACCTTAAAATTATATTTGAGGCTTAAATTATGGCCCACTGAACTTAAATCATGTAAAAATAGTTTTTAAGAAACTTTAGAAATAAAACATTTTAGTGTGGTTTAAGGAAAATATTATAGAGATTTTAAAGTGGACCGACACCTTTTTTTATAAAACCAAAAATTAACCAGGATAGTTTTTCATGATAAAGTTTTTGATTTTAGAAAAATAATAATGGCTTCAAATAGATTATATATTTCACTTGAAATTGGGTAATAATTCGGGATGTTCCCTTTAATCGGCTTGTTTATATGGTAGAATTGAGAAGGGAACCATCTTAAAACATGTCTATCCACATCAAATAAGGAAGATATGATATTTATATATGAGTTTGGAACATATATATAGAATGTATAAAAATATTCAAAAATAAATAAGCATTACATTTGAGTAGATGTTGAGAAAGAGAAACCCAATGGAAAGGTGAGGGTTCGGGTAGAATCCCTTACCACTTTGTAATCAATCGAATCATATGCCCCAAAATTAATAATCATCAAATGATATATTTAATACTATGAAAATAAATATATTCATGATATTATACATCAATGGGAAGTATACATACACCACACAAAATAAATAGTGTTGAATAAGGCATATCTCATGAAAATGAAAGTGAGTTGAGAAAACCCTTACCCTTATGTCCAAATGTGTTATTCACTTGATCTTGATATCCTATATAATTAGATGAGATCCATTAATTAATTAATTAATTACCTTGTATATGGGTATTTAATTTATTATAATTTTAGTAAGTTCATTGATGGTTTTTTTGATGAGTTATAAGATGCAATTTTATCGCTCGGGTTCATTCGTTTCCCTGGTTTTCATGATCGGTTTACTTGTATACATGTAATGAAGTTCATGTAAAATAGGTATAATTATACAGAATTGAAATTATATGAAATTAATGAACATCTATAAGTGTAAATTTTTATATATATCATTTTTATATGTTATGAGGATGAATCATTAGATAAAATTTTAGTGATAATTGCTTCGATTATTTTGTCATTTTTTTGATTATCCCCTGCATTGGTTTTGATTAATTAATTAATACAATATATATAATGGTTAAAGAATAATAAATATTATGTAATACATATATTATAATTTGGATTAATCATAAACATGGTTTCATGACCATACTTTAAAGATAAATTGAAGAATGAAAATCCTTCGTTTGTAGAGGTTGTAAATCAGTACCTCACAGACGATGATTTCGTTTTTAAAATAAAAGAGAGAGAGAAAGGAGTTTGATAAATGATATTCTATTAACATGATATCATTATAGTTTATAGATGATTCTAGATTTATCATTCTCATTTGGACAGAGGATGTGAGTAAAGGATAAGTAATGGAAAATAAAATTGAAATGAAATTAAAAAAAAAGATTTAGCTCTTGAATTCTCCTCTTTGAGTACCACCTTAAGGGACCTTGGTTTGGACTTTTGTTATGACCATAACCTCTTGAAAGTGTAAGAGAGGCTTTAGAATATTTTTTTTGGTAGATTTTTTATAAGATTCAAGGCTTAGAGGTGTGAGTGGAATTGGTGGTGAGGGTAGTATTTATAGTAGAGGAGAGGGGTGATTTTTGAATATTTTATTCATTTGTTTAATATTTTGGAACAAGAATATGAATAGTTTGAGAATTATCATCAAATAGTTTAAAATAATTTATGGGATTTTGATATTTGGTTTCTTACATCATGCCTGATGTTTTTAATTCATGTATCTGGATTATAATTTAAATACCGTAAATTGCAATATTATATTATTCACAAAAAATTCATGTATTTTAGAAAAATACCAAAAAATAACCCTAACCATTTTTTGAGGTGTATAATTATAATATTAACTCCATTTTATGAAAATAATTTTTAAAATATGAGAAATTAAATTTTTAATCAAATTCTTCATTAACTCAAAAAATACAAATTTTAAAATTATAACCAATTTTATGACACTTTGATAAATTAACTAAGGTCTCATAAAATTATCTTATCATAAGACATAAAAATATTAACTTATGATTCTATTTTATGAAAATAAATTTTCTTTTGAATCACTATATTAATTATAAAATTTTAAATAAACATTTGTGTTTTATAAAAATAATAATACTTAATTAATAATTTCTTGAACATTTATTTATGTATAATATGATATAATTATATCATACATTCATTTATAATATGCCTAAATTTTATTTATATGTTCATGGGTGATGTTACTAATCATTTGGCATATTTACTATTCATAAGGGTAATATTAATATTCATAAGGGAAACATTAATATTTCAAAGGGTCAAGTTACTATTTAACAAAAACCTAAATTGATCCTATCAGACTCTAAATATCTTACTAATCACAACTTTGTATATCTATTTTTTGAAATTCAATTCACAGAAGTGGAAAAAATATGTTTAATGTTAATCCTAGAGGTGTGGAGAAAGGTAGGTTAAAAGAACCTTCAAAAGTTCAATAAGTTTTTATATCTAATTCCAATATGAAAATGATTCTAATGATCTAAATTGAATTATTAAATGTATAACTGATATATTGTGACATTAAGAATCATTTTAAATTATTATAATTATTTAAACTAAAAACTCAATTTTTAACTACTTGGTAGTATTTTCACTATTCATCAAAAAATGAAACTTCTCAAAAAAAATACTAAAATTTAACCTAAATTAATTTTGACATTACAAATTCAAAAATGATGTTTATTTTACCATAAATTATACATTTCATTATTAATTATTTTCCTTCTATTTGAAACCATTATAAATAATATTTAATAGTAGTTATTTGTATTCATATTACTATGTTTATTGTCTAGGATATAACTGTCTCATTTAAATAATTATAATAACAAAGTGTTGTTTCACAAAGACATAGTATTGAATGAATTACAGGCTATATTAAATTAATTTTTAAATTATTGGGGTGTTACACCAGAAACCCTCGATACACCCATGACCTCAATGAGTACTCACACTAAGCTATAAATAATTATTTAAACCAAAAAAAGATCCACACCTAATAGGAAAACCCAGGATCCTGAAAATAACAATTCAATAAATAATCAAAATAAACATTCATTTTAAAAAATTAGAGTATGAAATGTTAATATTTCCCCATTCCAATGGATCATAAATAATCCAGAGAAAGAATAAGGATGTTAAAATTACAACATAGAACTAGTGGAGTATAATTAAAATAAATAATTGTTTTCATTGATTAATATAAATACAATAAAATATCATTAAAAACATTCATGAGGAAAATATCATTTAACTTTGAAAACCTCTTTTAACAGCTAAAAATTCTGAAAATATTAGGATGAAAATTTATTTTTAAATAACATTGTAAACATGTATATGAAGCTTAAAAAATTGAGTTTTCATAATGGTGAGAAAACTCTTTTTACGTTGTATAAAAACATTTCTTTCACATTTTTGTAAGAAACGTCAAAAACTACATCATTTGGAAAATGAAAGGAAGTTTCCTTTTAAAAAATTTATGAAAATTCTATCATGAGTAAAAATTACTTTAAAAAATAATAGTGAAATATAAAAAACACTCCTAATTTTTTTTTAAAAATATAGACATTGAAGAAAAAGATTATCAGGTAAAGAGGAAATAAAGTCTGTTTTATTAAAAAATGATATTTTGAGTATATAAAAGATGAAAATGAAATAAAAACATATAAATTTAATAATTAACCACATGAGAATAAAATATATTGGGTTTAGGATAGAAACATGATTTATTTTATCTAGTGGATACTTAATCATAAACAATCTCAAACAATGATTAGATTGTGAAATAAACCCTTACTATATTGGTAACATTCAAATAATAACCCACATTGAATAAATAAATTCAAATGAAACATTAAATACATTTAATTTAATTAGATTCATGATATAACATTTCAATGAGGTATTATATACACCTCATAACAAAATAGGTGTATAACTTAACATATGTCCTAAAAAAGAAAATTTGAGACGAAAAACTCTTACAATGATCATAACAGTGAAGTGGGAATTAATCATTGGAGTGATTATGTGTAAAAAATATAAATCAACAAAAAACAAGTAGATATACAACATAAAATATTTAATTTTCATTATATATATATAATATTTTCATAATAGAGTCAATGAAGTAGAAGTTTAACCCAATGAAAGGAAATAGAGTTAAGAAACCCCTTACTTCAGGTCCGACTAGTGACATACGTGCTTCATATTGTTGAATAATAAACATATGTTAATTATTTTAATTCTTAAGAATATTTTTCAAGTTTTTTATTCTGTTTATTTTATTTATTACCATATTATATTTAATTACTTAATCAGTTAATTTCACATTAGACTTTCTAACTATATCCAATTCATATGTCCAAAATGACAATTATAGTTCAACTATGGTAAAAGCGGACATTGTTCCATAATATCTAGAATAATAATCCTGAAATAAATATCTTTTTATACATCAATTGTAATTTTTAATCTAACCATGAAATTTAGTTATGAAAAATGAACAATGTTACAGTCATGTAGACAGTAGCTTTTATGTATGCATACGTAACATTCCCATTTTTCAAGGATCCTGATGAAATGAACACAAGTATTATTTTAAATTTACAGAATAATAATTATAAAATATATATCATATTATTTCATTAAATGACTTATATATAGAATTCATGTGATGTGGTTATGAAAAATAAATCACATCGCCCTGTGAAGGTGGTAATCCACAAATACATAAGAATAATGTTATCGCTTTTGAATGAATGGAAGGGTAATAACATATTTGGTATATTATCTTCATATAATGTTAAATATTTCATTATTATAATGTAAATATTTAAAATCCATAACTAAAATCATCCATGAATGGTGGTGGTGGAAATAAAATTGCACTGGTTCACGAGGTAGTAGTCTACCGTACATACAAATAACATATTTGTTTCTCATTTGATGGAAGAGGAGATGAATATAGGGTGTTCCATTAACATAACAACATATTATAATATTTTATATACTGATGTGATTTTACCATCATGGTAAAATAATATTTTAATTAGGTTTAAGAATAATTAAAAAAAGCTTGATTAAGAATGATACCTCTTCTTTAGACAACCATTTTAGGTTTACACCAAAATCCGTCCTAGGAGAGTTTTCTAATCAAACTAAGGCCTATCTGATTTTGTAAGGTAATTAATAAATTTATTTGGGTAGTTATTTGATAAAACGAATGGTTTTTTATGTGTAAATAAAATAACATATGGTGGGACCTTTTATAAGTGAGGGGAGGGACACTTACAAAATTTCTTAAAATATAAAATTTATACAAATTAATTTTCAGTATAATATTTATAAAAACTAATATATTTAAAATATATGATGTTTATTGGTATAAATAATATCACACCAAAATATTTACACATTTTTAGATTAGTTTTTTACACTTATCTATTTTTTAACCACGATAATAGGGGTCAATATAGTCAATATAAAAGCACAATTCGCCCAAAAATAGACCATAGATTATATTTTTAAACACATAAAAATAAATTTTATGAAGATATAATTTTTAATAATTTTAAATCATTTTAAAAATATTATTTATTATAAAATAGCATTAATGTCATTTTTGAAATTATTTATTTAATTTGACTTTAAAACATCAATATAAAGTGGGAATTCAAATATAACATTTTAACACATCACTAATATGATGTTTTCATCAATAAAAATTGTGAAATACTGTAAATCACTCATATTAAATTAATTTTAATATTTTAAAAATCATTTATTTTTTTTATATTAATTAATTAAATATTTTTTCTTTGTTGTAGAAGAATTTAAGGTAATTATATAATCAAAAAAATTATAAGTAAATTACAATATTGAATATAATTTCATTATACTCAAAATAATAATTTATATTTTTTCAGAACATTCCTTTTTTATCTATGTGAACATAATATATACATTTTTTAAATCATGAGAGTGTTATATATGTCTTTTTCTTTACATAAATTATTAAATAGGTCATTTTCATGGAGAAATGTCACATAAAAAATTAAATATCTAGAATAATTTTATAATGTTCAAAATAACTACATCCAAAAACAATTAATATAAAAAATGGTGGCTTTATCACTTAGTTTAAAACTATGTTAACTCAATTTACCCTTTTATTGCGGTGATAGATTTTTACTTTTTTTACTATTTATTATAACTAAAAATTAATTTGAACTAATTAAATAAAATTAATTATTATAATTAAAATATTCAAATAATTTTACCAAATTAAATCTCTATAAGTGTCACAAATTAATTTTATAAGTGTCATGTAAAGTGGTAAGAAAAACAATTTTCTGAAAGAAAAAAATGCATTTTTAATTCTAATAGTATTTCTATACCAAGATCATGTATAATGTTAAATAATATGTAATTTATTATATTATTTCTAACTAAAGTATAATTATTTTAACATACTGTGAAATTAAAAAATATTATGGGGCTTCTTTAATTAAAATAAATGATAGTTTTACAAAAATCTGTATTTCACACTATTCTTTAAAAAAATCAGTATTTTCCAAAAAAACCTACAAAATTTCACCCTAAGTTAATTTTAACATGGTGACTTTAAATATTAATTTAATTTTGTACAATAATTTTTTAAATTTTTTCAAAAATTAATAAAATTATTTTCCAAAAAAAAACATTTTCGACGAAAATAATATTTTTGAAACATTGAAAGCTTTACAATAAAATGTGTACTTAATTAATAATATATTTACCTTATCTAAAATATTTAAACATGAATTTTTAAAAAATATTCATATTCATATAACTTTTTTTAAGGGAAATGTTTCAACTGTCATGTTTAAGTATTTTAATATTATATCATGTTTCATTTAAACTCAATGTCATGTGTAACAAAAGCTATCTAAAAAATAAAATTTAATTAAAGATAAATATATTATAAAATATTGAGACGATATGAGGATTATTTTTCTTTTCATGGTCAAAAATTTAGAGACATTGATATTTCTTCATCACTTGTAGCCTCCATCTGTCGTGAAAATGGTTTTTAGTGCTGATAATTTGGATCTTAATTTTATTAATCTTCCTTTAATTTTTTTTATTTTTGGTTTCATTTTTATTCTCTTATATAGTTGTTCTATTTGTAATATAAATAAAAAATTACTTAAAAAATATATACCTGAAACGCTCAATCAGAGGGAAAACCTCTGACCTATTATTAAAACAAAAGAAAAGTACAGGAGATTTAAAAAATATGTAAAATGACCTCAAATAATCATAGAAGTTGGGATAAAGACACTAAAGATTATATTATTTTCACATATTGAACATTAATGGTTTGGTACTTGGTTATAATGTGTATAATGACACTCAAGCTGAATCCTCAGTAATGGTTCAATATTTTTAAAATTCATTGCTTTCTTATGCATTTGTAATATGATTTTTTTCACAAATATAATTAAAATAAATTGAAATTTTTTTACTAATTGATTTTTTTAATATGGATTAAGTTGATTTAATTATTTTTTACATGACAATATTATATCATTGTGGTTCGAAAAAAATTTCATTCATTTAATATCCACTTCAAATATGATTTTGATCAAAATTCACAAATGTTAGTATTTATTCCAAGACTTGGCTATGGTTTCTATCTTAATTAAAATATTTTTTATGATAGGTTCAATAATATATAAAACATGGTGTATTTGTTTTCCTAATAATCCATTTAATATACATTTTAGAAAATATGTTTCATTAATCCATGGCATATCTAATCTAATATACGCAATATTAATTCAATGAATGTTAAACAATCATAACTCTCAATCCACTTGAAATCCTAAAATTATGAATCACCCCAATAGGAGGATTACTAGGAAATTGAGATAATTAATAATATATTCCATTATTTTAAGATTATTTAATAAATTAAAATAAAATATTGTGATAATAAAATATTTTTACATGCTGGAACTCGAGAATGTGTACAGAAAGAAAAGAACTCACACTTTGATGAAATTAAAATGGGATTAAGGGAATAGATTTCAACAGAATTAAAACAAATTTTATGAGTAAAAATTAAAAATATATAAATATTATGAGAATAATATTTTATTATTAAACTTTCAATGATGTTTAAACAAAATTAGAACACAAATGATTATGAGAATATAATGGAAAATGGAGAAGAAAATGATGATGAAAAGTGTATTAGAGGTGTATCTGGTTAAAAAAATATTATGTAAGGTCCTCCCACCCCATTATAAATGTTTCTTCATGCTAATTATCCTCCAATGATTCTAAAATTATAATCCTCTTTAAGGTGAGGATGGGCATGCATTTGTAACTAAGGGGGTGGGCTGGTTTCCATCCATATTTATCTAAAACATGTTTCACCCCATTTTACCCTGGAAAATTCCATATATAAAAATAGGTTTTTCTAATTATATTTTTATATTTATCTTAAAAATCCATTTACAAAAAATCACATCAATTTTAATTTTCTATACAATTATATGGATAAAATACTTTACAGTTTTATATTATTCTAGAAGATTCAGATTTATTCTAATATCTAAATGTGAAGGTATTTTAATCCATGAAAATTTTTAAATTATGAATAAAAAATATAAAAAATATCTTATATATTGAATTAATTTTCATAAAATTACAAAAAAAACAAAATTTGGATTGGTTGGAAAGTCATGAATTGTGAGTTGTCCATAAATTTAATGTAGAATTTGGGGACTGAAATTTGGGATTATGTTAAGCCACATATATAATTATTTGGGACTTGAAATTTTTATAACTATTTTAATATAATTTATATTTTCATATAGTTTATTTACATTAAATATTAACATTGGATTGATCCCAATAATACTCACAGCTGGTCCAATTTCCTTGACCAATCTGGTGGGCTATTTCTCTAATTCATACGGCCCTTTAGATGGCTAAACTAGTCAATGATCAAGGTGTCTAATTTTTAATTAAATGAATAATTAACCCTATAAAAATTATTTATGAAATTTGAATCTATATAGTGAAAATTATTATATAAATATCAAACTATATAGTTGATAGATGAATTTAATCAATTCTCTTTATAAATTTCTTTTATCAAAACATGATCATTAGTTGAAAACTATGAATTTCTCAATGAAAAATAAGTGTTGGGATTAATTTAAAATAATTAATAAATATATATTATCGTAAATCCATAAGATAATATTAAAAATAGAGATATGAAAGAAAAATATTTTCAATTAAAAAGAATATATAAGGTTGATTTCACTTACAAGCATTATATTAGGTTAATTATATAACATTGGGAGGTGAAATAGTAAGAACATATGTAAACCCCAATAATAACCATAGGAAAATAAAATTTATGGGGTTTTATAGATACATTACATA
The DNA here is from genome assembly GCA_963277665.1 of Viscum album. NCBI lineage: Eukaryota > Viridiplantae > Streptophyta > Magnoliopsida > Santalales > Viscaceae > Viscum > Viscum album. Next base: position 803,167,824 of record OY728137.1, read on the forward strand.
TAATTTAAAATAATGGGAATTTAGTCCTGGACAATCTTGATTTCAAAGTAATATTGGAAAATAAACCATTACGGACAAAATAAATTCTGATGTATGAATCATTTGAAAAGGATGTTCTGAGATATAAATATAAATATATAAAAAATAAATAGTGAATATATTATAGTTTAATAATAATATAAAATAAACCAGATTTATACTAACATAAACCTATTATAATTTATAAAACTCAATGAAAGCAGATTATGCCAACAAAAGAAAATACAATGTCATATTTTGTGATGTAATAATCAATCTAAAAGGAGATTCTGAGAAAGAAATGAAAATATCTAGAAACATAATATTAAGTAAAATATAATAAAATCATGAGGTTTAATGTACCCAAATTAGAAGAATAAATCTCAAGAAGAAATATTGTAACTCAATGAAAGGAAATTTAGTTAACAAAGCCCCTTACCTTAGATTCTCCCTTTATTTGATGTATACTAAATTTATATATAGAAAACATAAACTCATTAATAAAATATTTAATAACCTTATTAATGTGTATTTTATTTCATATTATTATTTTATATTCATTTATTACATAGTTATTATATATTTTTATTTCATAATGATAATCAATTGTTCGTAGTTTCAATTTGTCCTTGTATGTTTCGGTATGGAGGTATCAATCATCATTCCATGTTAATGAGTTAAATATATCCATAATATTAAAGGTAATTATATATTAGTACCATTATTATTTATGAATTTTTGGGTTCATTCCATGGGTTTTCAATTATGATTTGTAAAGATGAAATACCTAATGATCTTGTTCTAGTAGTTTTTAACAAACATGAGTTATTATATTATTAATGAATTATATATTAATATAACCATTATAGAAACATAAAAAACATTATTTACTTATTAATATAATTTTTTACAAGTAATTGAGTTTTTATATCCATCTATGATAAAACTCTCTAGCATCATCCATACAGGTGGTCAACCCGACCAAAATAAGAACATGTTATAATCAATGGATAGTCTAATTATGAGGTGATTTTATACTAATATCAATATTATAGAAGTATAATGATCATATATATATGTTATTAAAGTGAAAATAATAATTTTAAATTGTTATAGGTATATGATAAATGAAAAATAAGCATAAGAATTCATTCCTTACATTGAAGTAAACGTATCTGCTCTTGGAAGCCTTCTTGGTTTAAAAGGGAATGGGAATTATCTTCAGAATATATGTAAATCAATATGAGACAAGATTATAATGTAGATAATTTGAGTGGGTATTCAAGAATAAGGAAAATAATATATTAGGTTTAATTTGATTCGAGGGTGGGTCCCTTTATAAATGATTTTGAGTGGTATTTTCATACATTCTCATTCATTAATGAATAATGGAATGTAACTTCTCATGGAAAATGGATCCAAACTATACAAATAATGTAAAAATAATGATTTGAGGTAACACATTCCCCAATACACTCATTTAAAGATATTTTTTTATATTTTATGATTGTAAATCTTATTTTAACCATTTTACTTCATTTTACCTTTTACTGTGATAACACACTTTTACCTTGGTGACTTTTTTTTACATAAAAATAGAATTGAAAACATTACATAATTTAGATAATATGATTCAAAATATTACAAAATTTTTATTCATTTTTATTTATAAATGTGATATAAATTTATTTTAACATAAAAATGGACCATATTACCTAATTTGTATGTGTTCCCCTATTTTATTTTATGTAATTTTAAGGGATGTAATTATCCATAGTGTGTAGTACTTTGTATCGTGTGTTTTTTTTTTGAAATTTTCCATTATGATTGAATAAGGTTTAATTATTTTTATTCATATAATGTATTATTTATTTTTAGTTAATTTTTTATTCATTATAAAGAATAAAACAAGTAGCATATGGAAATAAAATTCATACATAAATCTAGGATGTTACATTCTTCCCTCACCCCCTCTCCCTAAATAAGTTATATCCTTATAATTTTAATTACATATCATTGATGAAAATAGTTGAGGGTTTCCATAATATAGAAATCCCACATTATATAATTTGAAAATAGATATCAACCACATTATCTTGGGGAATACAAGGAAACTCATATTTTCCCTTGAAATAGGCATATATTGAGATTTTCAATTACCTCAACCATTTTTTACAAATATGATACATTAATTTTTTATATGAAATTATCTTTTCTAGTGAAATTCCTTTAACAACTTATTTTTCCTAACCATATTCCATAAAAAATACTAAAACAAAAATAATTATTAAGATTCAAGATAATATCTTAAAAAATCAAAGTAAACCATTATATGAATTATAAAAAATATATCTTAAGATGAACTTTCCTGTGAAATATTCATTTTATTTCTATTATATTATAGATTCAACCTATAATACCTTGACATTTTAAAAATAAATACTATATTTGATAGCGTACATGATACACAACACTGCACTTAAAAGATTAAGGAATTATTATTATTTAAATTTGAAATTATAACCTAAATATTAAATTGTTAAGAATGAATACTATTATACAAGTTATTCAATATATAATGGTCCTACTCATTTATAATTTATTAATTATATCTTTTCAAATAAACAAATTTTTTCGGAAATTCATTTTATTCCTCAAAAATATATTTTCTTCAAAAATGTGTCTTCTTTCTTTTTATGAGTGAATATTATAAATAATTGTTGGAAATTTTAGAAACTTTATTTAGAAAAATGAGTTTTATTTATGAATTCATTTTCTAAAAATTATCTATGTATTATTTTTTAATAATTTTATAATAAGATTAATTTTTCATTGAATAGTGAAAAATAATAATTTTTATTAAAAATAGTATTTTTTAAGTATTTACAAAGTAAAATTCAATTTTTAATTAGTATTAAAATTTAATTCGTTACTTTTAATTTAAAATAATCAAATTATGGGTTTTTTAATGGATTTTATAATTTAATTTAGTATAAAAAATTATAATTCAAAATTTTGTTTTTCTAAAAAAAATTGTTTTTCATCATATTTTCCAGGTTTTTGTTTAAATTAAATTTTAAAGATTATATAGAACATGTGGTTTCACATACATAAGAATTTATATATGCAATTTTATTTTTTATAGTTCTTTTGATGAGTTTTGAGAGGTTCTGAGTGGTTTTGGTATGTTTTTTATGCTTTTCTAGAGGTTCATATTGTGTGCACAGTTAGTAGAAATAGTTAACCACCTCCAAGGAACCATGCAATAGAAGACAGTGGTCACTGGGAAAGAATATAGTTGGTGCATGGTTTTTTCAAACTATTTGAGTGACTAGGAGAATCTGTACATATTGAGACATATGGAAAATCAGTGTTACCACATGATTTTTCTAACCTGTACGAGCCAGCCGTGTGAGGTGTGGCCTTGAGACAGTAGTACCACATAATAGTTTCACAGTTTAGAAAATCATGTGGCCTAACACTTCCATGTATAGTTGGACCTAAAAAAAATTATATAATAATAATTTAATCTTAAAACCTACATTAATCTTCTATTACACCAATAACTCGAATTTCATTTTCTCATTAGGCTTGAGATAGGATCCCCTTTGATTTGGAAGTGATTCAAAAGAAAATCAAAGTGTGTTGGAGGATCAGATTCATCATTAAGTTCATGAAATTCCTTGTTCTTCCATGATCCATTATTCTTCTATCACTCATAGAACTATATATCTAGTCTTTTGTGGATATATATATCTTGTGTGATGTAATTCTTGATAACATCTTATTAGATCTACTAAAGGGAACATGGTATGTGATCAGATCTAAAATTTTTAAGCGTCAATATTTATTTTCTACAACCATTGAGATGTGGATGGCCTCTATTTCACTACACATATCTTAAAACTTGAATTCATAGTTTTCTTTAAATTAATTTCTTGAAATTTTTATGAAATAAATGGGTGATTATTTATAAAAACCTCTTTTAGCTTGTGGCTTGGAAATTGTGGACTTTTTCTGGTTTCTTAGAAAATACTCTTCCGTGTTAATTTTAAAATTATGATTTAAAAGTTATGTTTTTGTTTTGAAACATGCAAAAATTATTATTTAAATGATTTAAAGGAATAATGGTTTTTTGCGAAATGGAATTTGTCATTGGATTTAAGATACATGGTCGGTGTGAGTGCATTCAAATACATGACCCAATGGAATGGATGTCTGCCATTATTTAACCTAGTATTAGTCACTTTGTGGTGACTTGGTAGATCGATGACACAACACTTATTATTATAGAACTGTCACTTGTAATACATGTGTGTGTATGTGTAAACATGTTATGGGTATACCAAATTAATGATAAATGTTTTAAAGTATTGGTTTATTTCATTCTATGTAACTTCTTATGATTTAATATAGACTATTTTAACAACACTAAACTATTTTATAAAAAATGTGATAACTAGTTCTTGTCTTATTAGCATGTGTTCAGAAGTCATTGGGGAAATCCTACAAAATTTATACTCATCCACTACATGGGAACTTCGGTGCATTTTTAGATGACATCTCTAAAGACACAAGTAAAAGGAAGGTTTAATATTACTCCAGTGATTCATATTGATTTTTTGGGTATAATAGGAGGATTTAGAGCTTAGAGCTTGGTCAGGTTACTTGGGATTATATATTTTTTTGTCTTTTGTAATTTAAGATGTTGGTAATTTTATGTTATTATCTTTTTTTTTATTTTGTTACTCTGATATTATTGTTTACTATTTAGTATACTTTTGGTTGTATTGATTTTCATGCATCATATGGAGGATAGTATTTTTATTTTTTATGTCATCTAATTGTTTTATCTTTTAAAGGGAATATCATCCCCCAAATTCTCTTGAATCTCTTTGCATTTATTTCCTACCTTTAGTGTCTTGGGTATGAAAACTAAGTCATAGTAGCACCACTACCTCTCCTTAATCAAATGAGGAGGGGTGGTGTGTTACAAATGGAATCAGTCATGGTCAGTCTATATTTCATTTTGGAAAAAAGGTATCAACTTTCTTGGCCATTGACTTCATAATGGTATCATTATATATTTGGTATGATATTACAGAGATAGGATCATTGGAACATGAAATGGATAAAATAAATATTTGTAGCTAGCCTTTTTATGTTCAGCTTCAAATTACCATGGTGTTTGTGTACATTAGTGATTTAAGACACTTTAAGGTGGGTTTCCACCTCATCTTCATGGGTTTATCCAATGATAGTTTCATAGCATGAACTTATAGTAAGACTCTTCATTAAGATAAAATTAATAATATTTAGTTTTATGATTTGTGACATTTGTTTGACTACGGAAACAAAAAACAAATTTTTGAAGAAATGATTGTGGTTTTTGATAATATGGTTATTTGGAATTAATAATACTTCTATTGTAGGTGACTGATACTAAATGGAATTTTATCTAGTTATAGTGAATGGAATCAGGTAGGTATCTTAGGAATAAACTGGAGGAGGCTGCCGAGAATGTGGTGGCACTAGAGCCATAGTTTAACCAACTACTGGTTCAAATTATTTTCATGGATTTTTAGGACTTGTATTGGAGAAATTTAAATGATGATCCTCAACAAGTTGACCATTTAGTTCAGTTCTAAAATAATAACCCACCCACCATTTTTGGAGATTCTGGTCCATAAAAAGCATAAGTCTGGTTGAATAAGATTAATTGGATCTTCAATTTCTTTAGGACTCCAACATAGTTGATAGTGATGTTTTAAATGGATATACTAGAGGATATTGCTCTCAAATGGTGGGATTTGGTTGTTTAGACTAAATTTGACCAAGGAATTACACGGGAGGATTTAAAATAATTTTTTATTAAGAATCTCTATCCTTTCACCATTCATATTTATAGAAAAACAAACTTATTCTATTCAAAGATAAAGAATATCTTGGTAAAAGAATGTCAGGAAAATTTATGAAGTTAGTCCAGTTTTCCCTAAATGTTATTGAAAGTGTTTCCTTGAAGGCACACATTTTTTATTAAGGAGTATGACTATATATTCATTCAAATATTTTCATTATTTATATTATGGAATATATAGAGATGGTTAAATGATAAATTATGGTGGAAAGGTATATCATAAGAAATAAGATTAGAGGGATAATGTTTATTTTTATAGGAACATGTGTTAACTCTAATACTGAGAATAAGAAGAATAGGAACACCTACTTCCAGTGTGGTGAGACACCACAGAATAAAACAATAACATTAATATACATTCCTCCTCAACCAAAAAGTAATATAGTATGTTTTCAGTGTGGTTATTTTGAGCATATCGAGAAATAATATGTGGAACCACCTAGAGGTTTTCTCAATTGAAATTATATGGGAAATATTTAGTGTTATCATCATAGTAATCTAAGGTATGGTGCTAGATACACATCTCATATTTCTCATACATCATATACATTTATATATTAGTGAAAAATAATAATCCTTTCCATCATAATCAAGTGAGGAATGGTGATTTTATGAACACTATGACTCCTCAATATATGGAATCTCAACAAGGTAACAAATAGAAAATGTAGAAAGTTATAAATTATATGGAGGAGAGAAATTGATCATGGATGAGAATTTATTCCTTTGATGGTGAGAGGTTTTATTATTTTTAATTACACCCTTATGAAATATTTTTTTGGTATGGGTGTATCCCAACCATTTATTACTTCTCGTGTTGTTAATCATATGTTTTTTCATGTTAAGATGATGAATTATTTGTGGAATCTTTATACTTCTCTTAGAAAAAGTGAGTGTAGTTCCTTTGTGTGTAAATCGTGTTCTATTACTATTGATGGGGATAAGTTTCATTGGGGGTTATCTATGATTTATATGAATGTATGTGAAATGATTTTGGGTATGTATTAGTTGAAATTAATCAAGGCCCACATCAACTGTCATTCCCAAATGGTATGTTTCACATCTTTGGATAGAGTTTATCATCTCATTATAGGAGATTTGGATGTAAAGGCTAGAAAAGATGTACCTTTTTCATCTATTCTTGGAACCATATAATATTAGTTAATAGTTGTTACTTTGGAATCTATGAATGAGATCAAAGATAGAGAGTGTCCAGCTATCATTGATAATTTCCTAACCTTCTTCCTAACAACTTTTTAGGTTTCCACCAAAAAGAGAAGTACATTTTAGGATTTATCTCTTACCAAGGAATATTAATATTTCACCTCTATCTTATTGGATTGAACCCATCGAATTAATGGAGTTTAATGTTTATTAGGAATACTTGGAAAGAAAAGTGTTAATTCAACAGAGAATTTCTCTATGGGAAGAACCAGTTTTTTTTGAAGAACACATATAGAACTCTTAGAATTTTTGTGGGTAATCATAAGATTAACCAAGTTACAATAAATAATTGGTATAATATTCCTATAATTTATAAACTATTTCATAAATTGCGGTGAGAGTAGTGGTTTTCTAAAATTCACTTATGATTAGGACATCACTAGATGTGAGTTTGGGAGGAGGATATTCTAAAGGCATATTTAGAAAGTAGATATGGCCATTAAGAATATATCATTATTACTTTTGGTCCTATGAATGCACCATTTATATTTATTGAATTGATGAATAGAATCTTTAAGAGGTATCTAGATTAATTTTTGGTTGTAGTTTTTTATGGTAATATGGTGTATAATAGAACAAAAGAAGATCATGGCCAACACTTTGATATAGCATTGGGTATCTTGTAATAGAATCACCTTTATGATAATCTATTGAAGGGTAATTTCTTGATATAATAGGTTTATTTACTTTTCCATGTCATTTATCAAAAAAAATTATCAATCCAAGAAAGATAATATTGTTTATCTCTTCAAAACCCCTAAATAATTTCTTTGAGTTATGTAGTTTCATTGGAATATCAGGATACTACAGACTCTTTGTTCATGATTTTTTAGGTTTGGCCTCACCAATGATAGCTTTGATGAGGAAAGTTATTTCATTAAAATGGAATAATGAATTCTATAAATCCTTTAAAGAACATAATTTTAGATTCACATCAACACCAATCCTCATGTTTCTAATGTCTATACAGGGTGATGTAGTCTATTATGATGCATTGTAATTTGGGTTGGGATGTGTTCATGTAACACCCCGAGATTTTGTGAAATATCTTTTAAAATTAAATTTAATATTTTATATATTTTCATTACATGAAAAACTAATTTAATCATTAATTCCATGAAACAACAAAAAATATTCTTCTACACACAACACTAGATTATCATGTGTTACACACGACACTAAGTTTTAACAAAACTATAATATATTATTAATATAGTTATTTAAACAAGACCACGATAACCTATCCATTAAACTTAGTGATTTGAATAAAAAATCTAATTTTAAAATATAATTTATAATTTATTTATATAATGAAAACATATTGATAATATGTACCTAATTTTTTAAGAAATATTTATATGTTTGAAAAATACTATTTTATTGAAAAAATAATTCTTATTTATTTTATGCACAATAATATAATTAATTTTTGAAATTGATATAAAATTAAAATGATAAAATAAAATTAATTTTTGAAATAAAAATGTCAAAATTAGATTATGGTGAATTTTTTGTATTTTTCTAAAAAGTTTCATTTTTTGATGAATAAGAAAAACACTAAATTTTAATTAAAAATTGAATTTTCATTTAATTTATTTATAAAGATATTTTAAAATTTTTTAAAGTAAAATTAGTTAAATTATAATTTTTTTTATCAAATTTAGTTCATGATATTCAATTTTATATTTAATTTTTATTTTAAAACATTTTAAACTTTTGAATATTTTCTACTTAAAACCCACTTTCTCATCACGTCTATAGGATTAATTTTAAATTATATTTTTTCTAATTATATGAATTTAATTTGAAAAAATGGATTCCATATTTGGAATAAAAATAATGTATATTATCTAATAATATGAACATAATTTTTTACCAAAATTAATAGTGAAAATAGGGAGAATTAGTTACCAATGTTAAGGTATAAATGGGATTATTGGGGATTAAACAAAAAAGATAAGGGTAAAAAATGACCCAAAACATTTCGAAAACTCATTGGATGGAAATTTTTAGAACATGTAAATTATATTAACTATAATTGTCTATTATTTTATCCTTTTAAAATGAGAAAAATATTAGTGGAATTATTTCTTTCAAAAAATTACATGTGTGCCACTCACCTCATTTATAAAAGGCCACACCTTCTCCTCTCATCTTTACACCTAAAATTATTTTGGAAAAATACCTACCCATATCACTTCCCAAATTCCCTAATATCAACCTATAATCCTTATTGTGGGCCAAAATATAATCTTGGAAGGATTTTTGAGTAAATCTAAGGATGATACCTGAAAAAAGAGATAACATTCTTCAACGAACATTTTTATTTTATTTATACCTCCACATAATTAAATTATTATTATACCATTATGATATCATAACACTAGTATGTTCCATATAATGAAATGTTTTTATCTCAATTAAATGATCTAAAACCAACACCACTTCAATAAAATGGGTTACGAAATCATCTTTCGTTTGTATTTCGGACTACCGTCTCGCGAACTAATGTCATTATTTTTTCCATTACCACCTCTCATGGATGGGTATGATGATGGATATAAATAATATATACGATATTTGTAACATAATTATACAAGTGGAGACATTATATCATTTTCATCTTTTTTTACTTTCCATTTCGCAGGGGATTCGATATTGTTGATCGTGTATAGGGCAGACTACCACCTCGCGAAACAATGTGATTCATTTTTCACTAATTCTTTAAATGGAAGATAATAAGGATAAATTTAATAAATATTTATGATATACATGATATAATTACAATATTAATTACATATTTATAATTCTGAAATTATAATATATCATTTTATTTCTAACTTTATCACTCATTGAAAGATGATAATGTTGTTCATGTACGTGTTGACGACAGCCTTCACAAAGTGACGTGACTCTCTTTTCCTTACCACACCACATGCATGATATGTATAATTATATTTATATAAATAATTTTCTATTTATGATATTATTATAATTATGTAAATATAAGGTATTTCTTACCACCTTTCCTTAATGATCATTGAAAAATGGAAATTTTACTTATGTGTACGTACGACTTATAGTCTCCGTGATCGTAATATCCTTCATTTCTAAAAACCATATTTCATTACTGGTATTAAAAGTATAATTTAGGCATAAATATGATAATTATTTCATGAGTATTATTCATGATATGATTTAATCATGACCAAAGTAATAGGACTAAATATAAAAAATCAAAACATACACTAAAAACAATACGATTATTGGCTGAAATATGATTATAATAAGGAATTGATAAAAAATGGGTAATAAAAGTTCATAAGTATATCATATGTGGTATGATATACATAATTATGGTTCTATAATGGATTTATAAAAAAAATATTTTTATTATATAGGAGATCTGAATGTGTATGAAGGAAGTTGAGACTAATGGTAAGGGATCTCTAGCCTCTCTTTTATTTATGGGAGACATGTGAAAATACCCCATTAATTTATTTATTTTATTCTTTATAACACCTCATTTATCTATTAGATAATTAATATAATTATTTTAATTATTTACAATTTATATGTTATTTTATTTTTTATTGGTTATTACGATTCAAAAGATTACTAAAGTACTAAAGGGTTTCTAGTCTCTCTTATTTTTAGAAGACATGAAAATTCACCGCTTATTTCTATTGTGTGGTGTATATAATACCACTTTGACATGTTATATATTTAATATAACAATTTTATTGATATTTAATGTTTCATTTGATGTTATTATTTATTGGGTATTACAATTTACTAGATTACAAAAGGAGTAAGGTATTTCTAGTCTCTTTTATTTCTGGGAGACGTATGCAAATTCACCGCTCATTTATTTTGTGTATAGTATATAATTACCCTTTTATGTGTTATTTAACTAATATCCAAAATTTAATGATATTTAGTTTTTCATTTTATGTTATTATTTATTTGTACTTATGATTCAAAATATTATTAATATAGTAAGGAATTTTTGCCTCTTTTTTTACTTCTGTGAAACACATTCCATATTCACCACTTATTTTTTTATATAGTTTATATAATAATCATGAATGTATTTTATGATGATTATAAATATAAATATTCAGATTTAAATATCCATTTCATTATCTCTATTACATGGGGTTTACGATTCCAAATTTACCAAAACAATATGGTATTTTTGTCTCATTTTTACTTCTTTGAGAAATATGTTACGTTATGAAACTATCTTCCTTTAAAATGTGTATATACATCCCTTTGACATGTAATATAATGAATTTATTTATCCAATATATATTTTTTCTTTCATTTAATTATTTTCCGTCATGGTCTTTATTTTTCATATTTACCAAAGTGGTAAAGATTTTATGTTATAATCTTATCATTTATCAGGATAGTATGTGATTATGTTTCTGATGATAGAATCCTTTTGATCTATCTCTCAAAAAACCCATTATTTTTATTCTCCTGTTATTATATAATGAAAATAAATTTTTTCCCTTCATTTTCCTCTCTTTATGTAATCAATATTTTAAAAATAATGTTTTAAAAAATCCTCTTTTTGATCGAGAAACATTTTTTTTCAAAACCATTTTTTCTAAAAAAAAATTCAAAACTTTTTTTAACATTTTTTTAAAATGGTTTATTAATTTAATTTTTACCCATGTTTCACATTTTAAAAAATGATAATATTCATGTGGATTTCAAAAAACAATGTATGTTTTACTTTTACCAAAAATATAAAAGGATTCTTCTTTTAATGTGTCTGGAATGAATCGAATTTTCCTCCATCATGACCATTATTTACTCTAAATATTTCCTTATAATATTTCGAAGTTATTTTTAGAAAAAGTATTTTCAAAAAAAATTATGTTTTAAAATTTGGTTTTCAAAGTGAAAATGATATTTTCCAGAAGATATGTTTTAAATGATTTTTAAGGATTACTCTATAAGTTTTCATGTCTATTTTCAAACAAACAATTTAGAAAAAAAATTATGTTTTAAGAAGTTATATTCAAAGAAAAATTATCTTTCTAAATAAATGTTCCAAGTGATTTATCTTTCAAAATCATTTTCCTTCTATGATAACATTAATTAATTTTTCCTATTCCATATATGGGAAATTATCCAAGTATAATATTCATATTATTTCTCTAAATGATTTATATTTATGATGAAATTATGTTTATGAATACCATTTCTCTTCTATGAGTTATTCCATGATGAAATGCTTATGAAACATGCTTCTTTTCATTAGTTATTCAAAGAGGAAATGATGAAATTTTTAGGAAACCTATCTCTTTTCCATTGGTAATTATATAATGAAAAGTTTATAAAATACATTTCCTTTCATGGGTTACGACATGATGAATGTTTTATGATCTTGTGTCACACACATGTGTGTGTGTGTTTCATTATGTGATAGGTGGGACCTATGTCTCCCTCCAATGCATTGGGTAATGATAAATTTTTTATGACCTCAAAGGTTACATGGATGATTATCTCAATCTTGAAAGGAAGGGTACATGGGTGGTTAGCCCAAGCCCGAAAAATTGGATACAATGGTGGTTATATCAAGCCCAAAGAAGGTGCACAGGTGGTAAGCCAAGGAAAAAAATGTTATGAATGTATTGGTGGGTATCCTTGACATAATATTTTCTATGATTATGTATATTCCATAAGAGTTTAACAATTCTCTATAAGGGCTCCCCTTCACAACTCTATACAACTACGGACGTTGTTCTAGTCCCTAGAACCTAGGAGAGGGAGGGACCTTTGATTCCCTTCTAGGGAGACCGAAGTCACCCCTTCTCCCCCTTATCTGACCCTGATCTCCTTCCTAATTTTACTCATATTTTTTATGTTTCATAATTTCCCCGATATATTTGAGGGACTACTACATCCTTCCCTCTGACTATCATTTTTTAATGAGACTTTTTCTCTTCTTCACTTGACATTGTTTTCTAGATTCAAGAATCATCATCCTTCAATAGATGCTTTAGAAAAATTTATTTTCCAATCTTGGGATCTACAGGACCGATCTTCGATGGATCAACTCGATAGATGACACATCATGATTTGGTTGTCTTTAGAAGAAGACCTAATTAATGCATGGTAAACTACCCCTAGAATCTTCTAGAGATCCAGATTATTTATTTTCAGGTGGAATTATGATTTTCATATGAACCACGACTCACTAACTACAAAAAATATGGGTTAGATTTTTTAAAATTACACTATATCTTCAAAATCACTCGATCAATCATATGTTAGGTAATATTTGGGATGATACTTGTGCTCAGATAGTATAACTCAATCTTTTGTCATCCAATTTCTCCAATAGTATGTGTTGAGGTTTATGTGTCTAGAGTGCTGTCTGATTTTGTGACAATCACTATTAGAGAATAATTCCATTATAGGAAAATGGTTTTCCTTAAATAATGGGTGGATTTTTTTCTCTTCTTGCAAGAAATTGGGGTATGAAATGACTCTGTATAGGCATGGGGGTAAGATCAAGATGGATGTAGGACTATAATGAGGGGTGTATACTTCTAATAGAGGTTCAACAGAGTTGGAATTGATTGGTGACCCTTATGAATGAAGTAGGGACTCATAGGTTGTATGAGATGAAAAACATATATAATGAGAGCCTATAGGAACCGATTTACCTATGGGGATTCTATATGAATAGATGTTTCCCAGTTTAGTAATGGATTTTATTATTCAGAATAATGCACAACAGTTGCCTCTAGATCCAAATGTGATAAAATTATTTGGATGATTCAAATGTGACATGAATATAGGGTGTGATATTGGGCTTGTGGATACACCAAATGCAGCTTCAACAGCTAGATGAAGAAGGTAGTGGAAGCTAAAGATGGTTTCAAGGTCTTAGTGGAACCAATTTTCTATGAAAAATTTGGTACTTTAAGGGGTTTTCTCTTGTGTAAAAGGGGGTCCCAAGAGACTGAGAATTTGTGGGACCTTTCAGTAGTGTCTAATGTGGAAAGTGAGGGAGTTCCATCATGTGGAAAGGGTCAAAAGTAGGTTATAGGGTGTGACTCTCTAATTAGGTCAAGACCGAGGAAGGAATATTCAACTATAAATCTAGGAAGCAGCTCTAAAGGATTTTAGTGAGAAGGGATGGTCTAATTATCTCAGGTAGAAAACTCCAATGATGAGTAAGGAAGCATTAGGTATGATTATAATGATAAGTCATATGGTCATTTCTCAGGATACAGTGCAGAAGATTTTCAAGGTAGAGAGAAACTTAGTTCAAGGAGTAGGAAGGGTAGGAATGGCAATAGGAAGGTTCAAGATAACTATTCCAACTTACCCCTATCAATGGAGACAATATCTTTAAAAAGGTCTAAATACAAGGTGACTGAAGTTGATTCCAAGGTTATTTGGAATTAATATATGGTAGAGGCTTTAGATTATTGTGTAGTTCATCAGAAGTATATTATACCTGGACATCTATGATTGATAGCCAAAGTTTGTGAGAAAACTTTAGATTTTCTCATGCACTCGGAAGAAGAAATACAAGAATAGGTTCTTTTTATTAATTCCACACAATGGAACGTATATTAGATATTGGGAAGAAGGATGCACGTGGACACAAACCATGAGCAAAGTGCATGGATTGACTGGTAGGATCTTATACTGATAATAGGTTTCAATGATGGGAAGATCAATAAAGGGGAGTACATGAAAACTTGGGATAAACTAGAATACCACTTTTAAGACCATATAAAGGATGATCCATACATATAGGTAACCACTCTCTCCAAAAAAATTATTTTGGTAGAATGCTTCTAGTATGTTAAAGGTGTATTTTAACAATTATGTGGTTTCTTTTAGTGTTTTATCTGGGTGAACCTTTTGGTTTCTCACATTTCCATTAAAAGTTTTTTGATAATAAAAATTTTAATTTTCATTCTATATATGCCACAAGTCTATGTTTTATTACAATTTTATTCTCTCATGGATCATTTTCTTTGATTTTCTTATGATTCATTTCTTATAGACTGAAAATATGTATTTCATGATTGATGATTATGATCTTTGATATGAGGGGTATAGTTTATAAAACAAATCTCATGTATCATATCATTATGTTCATTTTATGATTACATATCTCCCTTTACTACCCTTACTGAGTATTTAATCTCACCCTTTATTATGTTTCCTTTATTTAAGTTATGGATAAAGTTTTTAAGTATGGTATGTTTGTGAAGAATAAAAAAGGGGGAGATCTTTATGGGAGGTGTTGAAGTTCTTTCAAAAAATTATAATATTGTGTACCTAGTCTCCAAAGATACTAAACTATTTTAATCCACATGAAAGTGTTTATAGAATTTATTTAGTATTCATCTAAAAATTTGTAATATCTTCGTATGAAAATCCTAGTTCACTGTAGTTGGTATCAGAGGGAAGGTTTAATTAACATTTGGAAATATGAATGAGAACACATTATTGAGATCACTATGTATATTTCTAAGGATATGTCATGGGATGTATCTATGGATAGGTCTAGGATGATTCAATATATAGATAATTTTATTACAATTTTGGTGGAGGATATAAAAAGCGGTTTCTAAGCAATTACATCAATGTCTAGATACTAAAAGTGGATGTGGATCTTTTATAGATCTACCTAGAGGTACTTACTCTTAGAAGATCATATTGATAGGGACTCAATCATCACCTGGTGCATGACTAATGGCCTTGTTGCACACCTGGTTTGACACTCCCGAAGGATATGATTTAGAAATTCACAAACTCTATACAAACAATCATTAAGAATTTAAATACATTATGACTATGAAAGACATATATTAAGCCTAAGGGGTCAAATATTGAAATTAATTAGTCATTATGTAGGCACAATATAAGTGATTTTTGATGATTATATGGTTCCCCACTATGATTAGTGTTTCTCACGCTATGATTTTTGTTTTAGTTGACGGCTAGAATGAGAAGGAATCACGTTGACATTAAATTTGATGAAAAATGTAATTACTATGAGAAAAAAATTGGAAGATGATTGGATAGATAGATATTGTGATTATGCATAATTTTCTATTATGATATACAATTAACAACATGAATTTTGGTGAGATTTCTAAAGAATCAAATAAAAGGATGATGAAATTTTATGAAAGTTTGTATGGTAATGAAAACATATGAAATAAGATTCATATTATTACATGTTAATAAGGTGGGATGAATAACCTATAAGAGTATCTCAAATTTAGGTAAAGATGTTATTGAGGTTGAAAACAAGGTCATAGAGTGACAAATTGTCAAGGAGATCAGTGTCTTATGTGTGGGGAACATGGGTAATAACCAACTCAATTTCCTAACCCAATAATTAACATAAATACCAATGAAGGACCTATTCCATTTCAATCATTTAAGTTTAAGGATTGAAGTATTTATCTATTGGGGTTCAAGGAATATGTTGAATAAGTTTTTTCCTAATTATATTTGGGCTATAAAAACCATGAAATAGGTCAGGAATATGTTATTTCTAGAAGAATATATTTCTCCATGTTTGATTCACTTAAGAGTTATGGATTCTATCATGGGTTTATAAGTTTGAGGTTGATCATATGTTAAATGTCTTAGAAACCCCTTATGAGGTTTTAAATGATGGGATTTTATGATGATTAAGGAAATTTTAAGAGGGGTTTATGGAAATACAACCCTTTGGTTTTGAGGAGTAATACCTTTTGAGGACATATGACTAAAGTTATTGGTTTTGTTTAGAGATTATTTTATCATTAATGCTATGATAATTTTTGGTTATTATAAATTTAAAACATTTTATTAATATAGTTTTAGAAAAAGAATAACATGTAATCTAGGAGATAAACAGTTGTGTAGAGATCCATGTCATCCTAGTCTCTTTGTCAGTTTTGGGTGTTGGAAGTGTTTGGGGGATGTTTTGAGAGATTTTTGTGGCTGTAGGAGTTACACACCATATAACTATATTACAAGACTTGAAAGTCAGTTTCAAAACATTTCCATGGCTTCTTTATGATGAAAGGGTTTTTATGGTAAATTAAATAATTAAATTAAATAGTTTATTCATTTTCCAGTGGAAACTAAGCACTAGGGACTATACGATGTTAAAGAGGATTACACTTAATGTAATTCCCTGATCATGTGTATTTTTAAAAAATATTTTCTGGCTAAACCCTGATTCAGTCATCAATGATCCATTTTTCCTCTTATTTTCTGAAAACCCTAGGCACCCCAAGGTGTTCGTAAATCCGTACTCATCCATCTTCTATTCGTTGATCCTGGTGGGTGTTCATTTCCAATCCATGTTTAATTCATGGTAATCACCCCCTTCCTTGGTTGGTTGTCTTCTGTTCTTCTTCCATGGATCCACTGTAGTGGTGTTTCTTTGGTTTTGGGTGTGTTTTGGGTTGTGTTTGATGGTATTGGGACGCATTTTAGGTTTATCCATGGTTCCTCATGTTGCATATGTGGTTTTTAGGCATTCTTCTTCACCCTATGGTGCAAAAAGCTTCCTTGAGGTAGTGTTTCCCTTGTTTCTCTTTATTTTTTCATCACGTGGGATGGGTTTAATTCTGTTTATCTATTGATCATGGATTTACTACCTTAAATCAAAGATAAAGATTCAGGAAATTTAATTTAAAGGGGTGAATGGGTTTTTATCAGCATCTTTTAACAATTTTTATATTTTTTGTAATATTGTGATTTTATAGGAAAAATGCCCCACTGAAAATTGTGGTCATGGGTAGATTTGTTTGTGTTCGATGCATCTACTATGGTTGTTTCATTATTTCATATTTGTTTGTAATCACCCAAAAAAATTAAAAATTGGCTAACCAAGTATTCTTGACTAATGAATTGGTTTCACTAGGGTATGGTTTGTGTGATAACGCCCTAAATAAAAGTAGTAGAATGTGATAAATTTTATTGTGAACCTATAAATTTTATTTTTGTGATGTTATGTGATGTTTTTTTTCATTTTGGTTTGTACGTGTGGTGGAATTTGGATGTAATGTGGTTGTATAGTGGTGTTGTGATGGTTTATTTGTACAGTGGGGCTGAATATCTAGTTATGGTTGTGATATGGGGGTTGTTTTGGTTGGAATTATGGATTAGGAGGGATGAATTTTAAGAAGGATGGTAGTGATTGGTATGGGTGATACACCATTGATAACATATAGGAAGCTTCACCCTATATCTTGAGATTGATATATGATATATCAAGAATGGCTATTAAATGGGGAGGAAATGTGAAGCCGCCTTAATCTGTCAGTCTCTTCACCTTTTGAATTTTACTGTGTTGCATGTTGTGTGTTGTTCTTTGTGGTTTCTCGGTAAGTGATGGAATGGATAAATGAACTATTTCATATTGAATGTAAATGGTTAATTAAATTTTTTGGGAATATGAAATGGGTTTTGTGGCTCCTTGTGTGGTTTTGTACATTTAGAGGTAGCAGTAAAGGTGGCAGTGTTGTGACATTGTGGTTTTTCTGAGAACCCATAGGTTGGGATTGAGTGCTTGGTATCTTATATGTATATATTTGTATTTTCCTTGTGATTTCTATACTCACCCCAACCTAGTTGAGCACTATGTTCCAAACACCCCCATCTCCACGGGGGAGGGTGTTTTCCCAACATCCAATGGGGACTACAGATGGTTGGGTTCCTACTCTTTTTTTCTCTCTCTTCCATGCGAGGTCGGTATGGTAATGGTTGTGATGGGCGAAGGTCTTTTAGTTTCTTAGAAGGTGATTATGATATCCTAAGTGTTTTTGGTTGAGTTATGATAGCCTATGTGTCTTCAGGTGAGTTGGTCTTTACATTCCCATGTGTCTTAGGGATGAGAGGTGTCTTGCTTTCCTAGGTGTCTTCGGGTTTAGTTGTGATGTGTTATGAGGACAAGGTGTGTCTGAGAAGGACGTTTTGTGAGGCTCAGGTGTGTGAGGGTGGTATTTTTTGTGAGTTCCAGGTGTGTGTGGGTGGGTTGTGGTATGGTTTGTGGCCAAGGTATGTGCAGGAAGCATTGCGTTGAGTTATACGGAAGGGATGGGAGCACCAAGATGTTCGATGTTGGGAAAGAGCGGCATACCAATGGGAATGTGGTGCAGGGTACCCTATCATCAATGTGATTTATATTATATTACATGAATTGTGTTATTTGGTGATCGATCCTTGGTCAGGTCGGGGTGGTTAGCATACCTTCTTAGGTTCTATTTGGTTCTACTATTTTTTCATAGGTTCATTAGTATACCTCTTTCACATGTGCACAAGAGACATTTGTTTTCTTACTCAGTATACTTATTTGCTTAACCTATATATAAAACTATTTTTTGGTCTGCAAAAGGATTTCACAAACTGTGATGGACCTTACTAGCTCATATCTTGACAATTTATGTGTCACTTTTGAGCTTTACTATTGGTATTCTACTTTGGATAATTTTTATTGTATCAGTTCTATTTTTTTACACATATATGTGGGGTGGTTTTGGATTTCTTTTACATTGAGTTTTGGTATTTCATTGTGGATAATCCATCTATTCTCCCAATATTTTTTTCCTAAAAAGGGTAATGCCTCCCATATCTTGATATTTGTACACTGTTGGTGATAGTCACCAACCCAGGGCCTACTGGAGGTGGGACTCAGGGGTCATTATCTCCTTTTCTTCATTTCCATCCCAGGAGGGGTATCTTTGGGGGGTGGGGGTTATGATAGAGTGGTATCAGAGATAGTGGCTGAGAGATAGGATGGAGTTCAGAGTTAGGCACAATGAGGATTGAATGGGGTGGTATGAAAATAGTTATAGTTAACCATGGTACGTGACATCGGCCAGGGAGACCGATTAGGATATGGGATTTTAAGACCCCGCATGATCCAGTGAATGAACTCTGGTCTTATTGAATGGCCATGTGAGATGGACCTTCTTGTAGGGTAGAGACCATGTCAAGGAACATACATAATAATGACTCGAGTTTTTATTTTAATTGGGTTGTTTTGGAAATTTTAAAATTTGAAAGATAAATAAAATGAATAAAAATAATCATTAAGAAAATTTCATACTACTCAAGCTTAGGAAATCTATGTTTACCTTTTCAATTATGGATCCTGTTCATCGTCCACGAGTGGCTAAAGATGTAGAGGTCTAGTAGGATGATTTGCTTTATTGAAGGAGGTTTGATCTAGAAGTGAAGGATGATCATTAGTAGAGTATATTGTGTACTTTAAAATGGTAGGATTTGAGAAATCATGAGGGCAGTGTTTCAAATGTATAGATAGAGAGCTAGTTAGAGAAGCTTGAGATCACATTTAGTTTGATCTAGGAACCCACAAGGTACTGGGTCCCTTTGGCCATGATTCAGATGTGGGGATCTATACGTCAGTGGTGGATGTTATATCTTGGTGAGTGAAAGGAGGTAGACGTTTTGTGGGTCAACTTTCAGAAGGAGTTTTGAGTAGAGTTCCTTTCGTTGACTATGAAGGTAGAGAAGATGTAGGATCTATTATCCATTCAGTAGGGAATTATGTCAGTATGGGAGCTTGGGACAAATTTCATGGATCTTATTCATTTTTCCCTATATATTTTTCTAGATGAGGAGTCTCGTGTGAGATTTCTGGAGGAGGCACTCCATCATTCTATCCAATATGTTGTTACTCCTTTTACATTTTTGACGTATCTAGAGGTTCATAAGTAGGTGGAGTTGATCAAGTAGATGTAATCATGAAGAGGTCTAATATGAGAGAGGTGATATCAGAGTTCTTCAAGAGTCGTAGTTTTCAAGGGTAGTTCATAGTCTTCAGGATCATCAAGGTTTTTACCGGTAGGGATTCGACCTCAACAGCTTCCTTTCTAGACTCCTGGTGCCAGTGGTTTCCGCAATTTTCCTAGGAGCTTCATGCTAGTTTTTTTTGACTTCATTTTATTGGTCATCGTCAGAGATAGTTCCTGAGGGTTACCTGAGCTTATTTTGGTGGTGGTGGATAGGTTAAGTGCTAGCCTTAATAGTAGTTTCCTGTGAGGCCGTTTTAGCAGCAGGGGAAGTAGGGTTTTTCTCTACTGAGGGGAGATGGGGTAGGTAGAGGCTGGCCTTAGGATGTTTCTCATTCTCAGGGACTATAACCCAAGCATGGCCATCGACGTGGCATCCAGGATAGAGGCAGGGGAGCAGAGTGTGGTCAGTTTCATGCATTAGATATGGTTGTTCCAGTAGGGCTGAAGATTCTTAGAGGTATGATCAGTTTATTCAGTACCCTTTCTTGTGCTTTGTTTGATTCAAGATCTTTGCACTACTTTATTGCACCTTCTCTAGACCATGCTCTACGACTATACATAGAGATTCTTCCTGTGCCCCTGGTGTTGAGTACGCAAGTCAAAGGCCATTCTAGCTTGTTTGATGTGTGCTAGGGGCGTAGACTGATGATGGTACCGCATTAGTCTTGTTATAATATCTTCTTTCTAAAGGTGTATCCATACTATTTCATTCTCATCATTGAAAAGTTTTATTCCATACATTCTGTTATTCACTGCTTTCAAAGGAGAATCATGTATTCATAAATGGATATCCAATGTGTGGTTTTCATTGGTGAGTTGGGTTTCTAGGTGGGTAGTTGTAATACGGATCCTCTTCTTTCCTTTATGGATGATATATGAGTAGAATCGATGGACACTGAGATGGTATAGGTTCCCAAGGTCATTGGGGAGTTCCTAGATGTTTTCCCTAAGGTGGTTTTGATGTTTCCCCAATGATGTGATGTTGATTTATATATATACTTACAGCCTGACGATTCTGTGATTTCAATGGATCCTTGTCGGATGGAACCTTATGAGTTATGGGAGTTGAGGATCTAGATAGATGACCTGATGAATAAGGGCTCTATCTGGACCAGTGTGTCTCAGTGGGGTGCTCCAATGTTGTTCTCGAAGAAGGAGGATAGTAGTCTATGGATTTTCATAGACTACTGGAGGATGAACTGGGTTATGGTCAAGACCTATTACCCTCTTATAAGGATAGATGATATTTTCAACCAGCTAAGAGTGATGATTTGGTTATCTAAGATCATTTTATGGTCTGGATATCAGTAATTGAGGTTGATGGAGGGTGATATCCCAAAGACAACATTCAGATGATGGTATGGGCATTTAGATTTTGTAGTTATGTCATTAGGTGTTATGAATACACTAAAATGTTCATTGGGATTGTGAAATCCATTTTTTTATGAGTTCTTAGACTGGTCTATCATTGTTTTCATCGATGACATCTTGACCTACTTGAATTCATAGGAGGATCATGCAGAGCATCTCAGAACTATATTGTAGGTTCTTCAACACCACCATCTCTATGAAATTTTTTCCATGTACAAGTTCTATACATGAGAGGTGAACTTCCTTAGGCATGTGGTTTCTCAACAGGGTTTGTTAGTAGACCCATAGAAGGTCAAAGTAGTTTTTTCTCGGTTATTACTTAAGAAAAAGGCTTAGGTTTTCATTTTCTATGGTCTTGTTGGCTATTATCGGAGGTCCGTACCTAATTTCTTTTAGATTGTAGCCCTGTTGATGGACTTGAATAGGAAGGATCAAACTTTTGATTGGTGTAAATAGTGCCAGTTAGAATCCTGTTACCTAAAGGGGAAGTTGGTTAGTGCTTCAGTGCTTCGGTTTCTAGAGGAAGGGTTGATGTTTGAGATGATTTGTGAAACTTCCCTTATAGGTTTGGGATGCATACTAATAGATTCGAAAGTAGTGATATCTTATGGGTCTAAGAAGTTATGTCCCCGTGAATTTAACTATTCCACCCACGATCTAGAGTTATAATTGGTTATGTTCGCACTAAAGTTGTGGCGACATTACATTACTAGGTATCTATTTTTGGTCTACACGAATCACAAGAGATTGAAGTATATATTTTCCTAGTGTGATCTGAATCTATTATAGTGGAGGTGGAAAAATTTTCTTCAGAACTATGATTTTGAGATCTCCTATACCTCATGAAATTGAAATTTCGTGGCCAATTCTTTGATTAGGAAGTCATAGAAGGAAGTTTCTCAGTAATATGTTGATGCTTAGAGAGTGATGGATGAGTTTTCATCCTTTCACTTAGAAGCAAGGGTGGATGGTGGTAAAGTTTGTTTGTTTCAGATGATGGTGTAATATTCCCTATTTTTTAAAATTGAGAGGCCTTATTGGGAAGACTTAGAGGCCGAAATGATGAGTGATCGTGTTGTCCACAGTGATGCTCTGGAAGGATGGCCATAGGATAGTCAGAAATGAATTTTTTTTCGAGGAATTTTGTTTGTTGTGGTGGTGATGTTCAAGGGAGTTCTCCATGAGTTTCATAGCTCACCCTTAGCAGTATATCATGGATTATCCAAGATGTATCATATATTGAGGATGTATTTTTGGTGGCCCTAGATGAATCTAGCAGTGGCAGAGTTTGTGGTCATGTTCTTGGTTTTCTAGAAGGTAAGGGTCAAGAACCATATCCCTAGTGGTTTGTTGTATCCCTTGGATGTTTCCAAGTGGAAATGTGATGACATCACAATAGTTTTTTTAACAAGGTTAGCCAAATATCAAGGGGGTTTGTGAAGCTATATGGGTGATACTGAATTAGTTGACAAAATTGGCCCACTTCTTAGCGATCAAGGATTTGAGCACAGTGGATGCCTTGGAAAATAGGTATGTCAATGAAGTGGTTCAGTTACATAGAATTATGAGGTCCATTGTCTCAGATTAGGATTTTTGGTTCACCTCATGAGTCTGGAGGGGATTGTATGATGATTTTGGAACCCAGTTACACCTCATCACTGCCTTCCTCCCTTAGAAATATGGGAAGATAGAGCAGAAAATATAGAAGTTGGACGATATGTTACAGGTATAAATCTTAGACTTTATTGGATCTTGGTTTTGGCACTTGAATTTGGTGGAGTTTTCTTATAATAATTGATATCACTATTCCATTGGAATGGCTCTTTTTGAGGCTTTTTATATAAGACCATGCCATTATCCATCATGCTAGGAGGTGGTTAGGGAGATAGTTGTTCTTAGTCCTTATGTGGCTCAGAGCACAACAGAAAAGGTATAGCTTGTTCATCAAAGGATGAAAGAATTGAATGACAGAAAAAAGTCTTACGCAGATCGTAGGAGGAGGCCTTGGAGTTAGAGGTTAGGGACTCTGTTTTATTGAAGGTATCCCCTTGATGTGCATAGAGGAGGTTTAGAATATGGGGTAATCTTTACCCTAGGTTCTTTGGGACCATTGAGGTGTTGGGGAGAGTTGGTAAGGTGGAATACCGGTTGGAATTTCCACTATGGTTAGAGAGGATCCATAATGTCTTCTGTTTCTCTCATCTTAGTTAGTATCTTCACAATGAATTTGATGCCCTTGAATTGGGAGAGTTTTATATCGAAGATGATGAAAAGTTTGTGGAGTGGGAAGTAGAGATCCAGAATCCTTGAGAGAAGGTGTTGTGAGGATAAATCATTCCTTTGGTTTGTGTATTGTGTATGCATGGTGGACAGGAGGACAGTACTTGGGAGTGAGAGACGTAGATTCATGTTCAGTACCTAGGTTTTTTTTGAGTTTTTTCATGCTATTTTTTACTTTATAATGTGATGTTTGAAACTTATTGATTATGAGATGATCTATTTTCCCTCATTTTGCAATGTGTGTGGTGTGATGTGTGATAAATTCATGACACATAAAGAGGGAAAGTCCTAATTCCTAATCAAGACGCATTAGCTGTGCTGTGATTAACCCTGTGCGGGAGAGTCAATGACACCCAGAGCGGATAGTATCTTGACATGGAGGATGGAATTCCCTAATTCGTGTGTTTGAGATTCATGGTTATTATGCATGTGTCATGTGTTTTTTGGTCATTTGGGTTGATGTGATGAGGCCTGATTTGTAGATGTTGGAGGAGGTGCTCTTGGATGTGGAGGTTTCCACTCCGGCTTTCGAACAACATAGGGTGGTTTTTTGGACCCCTCTTTCTTCTAGGATTGGTTTTGGATTCTCTACGGTGATAATCCTATGAGGGGTATTTGATGTAATGGTTTGTGTTCTCATGGTCTGTTACTTTTGAAGGACCCTGAGACACCCTGAGAGGGGAGGGGTGATTCAGGGTGACAAATTTTTCTTTTAATGTGATGGATCTTGTTCCCACATTGGTAGGAACTTGTTAAACCTATATGATGAATATGATCAGAAAGCAAACATTCACATGCATAGAGAAGACACAGAACGTTTTACTTGGTTCACCACTAAGGGCTGCGTCCAAGGATCATACGCTGACAAGTTGTCGGTCATACCAAATTCCATTAATCATCACTATATGTGGATTACAAAAGGTTCGGGCATAGTCACTCTATCCCAGGACCACTGCCTTTACAAAGGTTTAGGGATATATCACTACTTCCCTCAAGTCTCTCCTGATGACTCCCCCTGGCTCACTGCCCTTGGTGAAATCACACTCAGTTTATAGACGTGAAGGTCTCTTCATCTTTTCATAATAATGCATCCTCTGTTTTATATAGATGATCTATTGAAGTCCAATTCTCACCATAAGACGAATCTCACTTTGCGCTGAGGGTACCGGGCGATCTTCCATCTTCCGTGCAGCTTCAAAACGACAGATGTACTTTAACAACCCTGGTGCGCTTCTCCAAGCCCGGAGCGCAAGTTTCAATCTCAGCACGCAAGTCACCTGTGCGGTACAAATTTGGCGCGCAGGTGACACCAACCCACTTGCGCGTCACTTCCTCTTTCAACTCTGAACTTGCGCGACATTGCGCCTTTAACTCCCTAACCGCCTTGGTCGCGCAGCCAACAACTGGCGCGCAGCCTCTACTTGCGCGACCCAACAACCACTTGCGCAACTCAACTACTTGCGTGACGAGAGCTCGAAAAATCTCAAAGTGTTGAACTTCGTTACAAATGAGGAGGGGTGGTCCTTTATTTATAGGCAAACAGGACCCCCTGCGTGGTTGCGCGCAAGTCTTCCCTCGACGCGCAGGTTCCGGAGCGCAGCTCATCCTCCCTAGCCTCTATCGCGCTACTCACTTGCACAACCACACAAATACTTGTGTGACCTTCTTTCCTTTGCCATATTTTGAAGTTATAATCTTGAGAAACAATAGACGCACAATTTTCCAATCCTCTTAGGCATCGGCGCGCAAGTCTCTTCATGGCGCGCAGGTCACTTGCGCGACAAGCCCAAAACTTGCGCAACCATTACCCCTTTTCTATTTTCCCATGATCTGATCTTAAAAAACATATGGCGCGCAAGTTTTCTCTCCTTCAAGTACAGGGTGTGAAAGTCTCTTTTCCAAAAACAATTTTCTCCATTTGTCGATTTTCAGGCCCAAAATTTTGGCAAACACTGGGAAACGGCGCCACCTTCAATACTGTTGTCTGCTTAAACTGTATGATCTCTTTTCTGGTACACATTCTGAACTTCCACTGAGTATTGACAACAAACACAAACCATACTCCAAATCTTGCATAGAAGACCATGTTTCCAACAACTTTGTCATTTTTTGGTGTTTTAAGTGTTTGGGGGATGTTTTGGGAGATTTTGGTGGTTGTAGGACTTACATGTTGTGTAACTGTATTACACAACATGAAAGTTGGTTTCATGAATTGTCCAGGACTAGTTCATGATGTAAGGATTTTTGGGATAAATTAAATAATAACATTAAATAGGTTACGTGTTTTTTGGTGTAAAGTGAACACCAGGGACTACATGGCATGAAAGTGGGTTACATGTTGTGTAATACCCTGATCATGTATAGTTTTAAGAATTATTTTCTTGCCAAACCCTCTTTTGTTCATCCATTCTTCCTTTTTCCTCTCATTTTGGGTGAACCCCAGGTTCATCGAGGTGTTCTTCGATCCCTATTCATCCATATTTGATCCTTTTATCCTGGTGTATTTTTGTTGGAAATTTTTGGTCGATCGGTGGTTAGTTATCTCCCTTACTTGGTTGGTTTTCTTTCATTATTCTTTTATAGATACATTTTTGTGGTGTTTCTTTGGTTTATGGTGTGTTATGGGTTTCATTTGATGGTCTTGGGATGCGGTTTAGGTTGATCTATAGTTCCTCGTGGTAGATTTGTGGTTTGAAGGCATTGTTCTTCATGCTATGGTGCAAAAAGATTTCTTAAGGTAGGGATTCCCATGTTTCTCCTTATTTTTGTATCATGTGGGATGAATTTTCATCGGTTTATCTATGGATCATGGTTAGACCATCTTAATTTAAAGATAATGAATCAGTAAATTGAATTGAAATGGGTCAATTGGTTTTTATCTACATATTTTTACATCTTTGATATTTTTCGTAATATTGTGATTATACAGGATAAAAAATCCCACATAAAATTGTGGTCATTGGTGGATTTTTTTTGTGTTGGATGCATTTTCTATGGTTCTTTCCTTGTTTGAGATTTTTTTGGTATCACCAAAAAATTGAAAATTGGTTAACCATGTATACTTAGCTAATGAATTGTTTTTCTGTGGATTTGGTTTGTGTGATAACACCACAAAAAATTTTAATAGAATGTGATAAATGTTCTTGTGAAGCTGTAAAATGTTTTATTTTAATGTGATGTGTGTTCGGTTTTGGTCTTATGTTTTGCGGTAACTTGATGGAATTTGGTGGTACATTGGGTCGATAATTTTGTGTTTGTGTAGTGGGGATACAGATCTGGTTGTGGTTGTGACCTGGGGGTTGTTTTGGTTGGAAAGATGGATTGGGAGGAATGAGTTTGAATAAGGATGGTTGTTGTTGTCATGGGTACTTCTCCATTGATAATATTCATCAAGAATCACCTTGTATCTGGAGATTGATATATGATATATCATGAATGGGTGTTAAATAGGGAGTAAATTTTATGTTACATTAATCTTCCAGGCTCTTAACCTTTTGAATTTTACTATGTTTCAAGTTGTGTGTTGTGCATAGTGGTAGCCTAGGTAGTAATGGAATGGAAAATTAATTTTTTAATAAATTATTTAAATGGTTAATTAAATTGGTTTGGAATGTGGAATGGGTTTTCTGGTTTGTTGTGTGGTGTTTTTCATTTAGAGGTAGCATTAAAGGTGGAAGTGTTGTGACTTGGTGGTTTATTTAAGAACCCATATGTTGGGATTGAGTTTTTTCTATATTATATTTATATAATTCTATTTTCCTTTTTATTTATATATACAGCCCACCCTAGTTGATCACTATGTGCTAAAGACCCCCATCATCATGGGGGAGGGTGTTTTTCCAACATTCGTTGAGGAGTACAGGTAGTTGGGTTCCCACTCTTTTCCAATCTCTCTTCTAAGTGAGGTAGGTATGTAATATGATGTGATTTCCAGAGGTATTTAAGTGTCATAGATGGTGTTTATGATGTCCCAAGTGTTTTCGGGCAAGGGGTAATGGCCCAAGTGTCTTTAGGCGATGTGGGTTTTACTTTCATAGGTGTGTTCTGGATTAGAGGTGTCTTGCTTTCCCAGGTGTCTTTAGGATGAGATGTGATGTGTTATGAGGCCCATTTGTATTCATGTGGGATGTGTTGTGAGGCCCATGTGTGTGTGGAAGGGATGTGTTGTGAGGCTGAAGTGTGTGAAGGTGGGTTGGGTGAATTTTTTGGCCCAAGTGTCTATGGGCATCATTATGTTGTGGTATACATAAGGGAAGGGAGTGACCGGAAGTTTGACATTGGGAAAGAGTGGAATACCAGTGAAAAGTGGTGTGGGGTACCCTATAATTGATGTTATTTTTATTATATTACTTGACTTTCATTATTTTATGATCAAGCCTTGGTGAGGTTGGGGTGGTTGGTATACCTACTTTGGTGTTTGGTTTTGTTGTTTTATCACGATTGCATTAGTATGCCTCTTTCACATATTCATGAGAAAATTTGGTTTCCTTACTAAGTATACATGTTTTCTCACCCTATGTATATAAACTATTTTTAGTTTTTAAGGAGGATTTCACAGACCATGATGGACCTTACTAGCTCATATCTTAATAGTCATTGTGTTGTTGTTTACCTTTACTTTTATTATTCTACTTTGAGGACTTTTGTATTATATTAGTTTTATTTTTTTATGCATTCGTGTGTGGTGGTGTTGGATTTCTTTTACATTGAGTTTGGGTTTCATTTCTTATGATCTATCTTATCTCCGGATCTTGTTTTTTTTATAAAAGGGGTAATTTCTCCCATATTGTGATATTTTTACACCCTTGGTCTAGTCTCCAACCCAGGGCCAACTGTAGGTGGGACTTGGGGAGGTCATTATCTCTATTACTTAATTTCCAGCCAAGGAGTGGTATCTTTGGAGGGAGGGGGTCGTGGCTTGTTGAATCTAGAAAGGTCACGGGTATTAAGCCCACAACTAAAGGGAAATAGGGGTATATCACCTACCACTATCATATATGAAATATTATTTCTAGTGGGACAATATAAAGGGTGATATTTATGAGTATGTAGGTTGATGCTTAGTAATTCAAAAAGTCAAGGTTAAGAGAAAATTGTCTAAAATGATGTTATGACTGTTATCCAAACCATAAAGGAAATGGGAAGACATCACTATGGTTTTTTCATAGGAATCCCCAAAATATAAAAAGGTAATAATACTACATGGGTTATAGTCAATCATTATATGAGGTCATCAGTCTCTATCTATATTAAAGAATATTTCTCATGGGATAAGTTTTACATTATATACATTAAGGATGTGGTAACGTTTCACGGATTTCCTCATTAAAATGTATCTAATCTGGATCTGGTGTTTACCTAAACATTTTGGTAAATTCTTTAGAAGTATCTTGATATAGAGTTGATTTTTAGCATAGCATATTATCCTTACACAAATGGTCAGTCTAGGAGAACAATTCTAACACTATTTTACATGATAAGATCTTATTCAATGAAATTAAAAAGTTTTTGGGATCACACCTTCCTCTAATTGATATTCCTTACAATAATAGCTTGTGATCGATCATTTTTATATATCCTTATAAATCCTATTATATGTACTGGAATGAATTTATAGAAACAAATCTATTTGGACCCAAGAAATATAATGATATTATAAAGAAGTTTAGTGTCATTCAGAAACAATTAATAACTAAAAAAAGTTTGTAGAACTATTATATTGATACTAATTAATATGATCTATAATTTTAATATTGTAAGAAGTTATTTCTATGAATTTATTCATATAATAAAGAAGGGAAAGCTAATCCCCATATATATCGATCCCATTAACATGCTTGATCAGATCGAGATAGTATCTTATTGTTTGTAAATTCCACTGAACTTATCTTTGGTTCACATTGTGTTCTATGTATCACTACTGATTAAGTATATAATTTATCCATCACATGTATTGAAATCAATTTTCATTCCACTAGATCATGATATTTCTTGTAAGGAACAATTGGTAAATATTATGGATCGAATAGAGAAAGTTATATGAAACTATACCACTCACATGTTCAGGGTTTTATGGTGAAAAAATCGTCTTAAAGAATATATGTGGAAACTAATGGATGTAATGAGTTATAATTATCCTCAATTTTTGGTACCAAAATGATTAATTTTTAGAGAAATTTTCATTTTAAGGAGGTAGAATATAACACCTCTAGATTTTGGGAAATTTTTTTCCAAATAAATTTAATCTTTTATATTTTTTATTACCTAAAACACAATGTTAAGATTTTGTTACATGAAACATCAAGTTAATATTTCACTATAGGAAACACTAGGTTAGATTGTGTTACACATGATACTAAGTTTTAACAAAACCATGATATATTATTAATTTAGTTATTTAAACATGACCATTATATAATAGTCATCAAGATTAGAGATATGAATATTAATACCTACTATTTTAATATTAAGTATAATGGTTTTATATAAATAAAACATATTGATAAAAAGTTACAGAATTTTGAGAAAAGTCTTTATACATTTTGAAAATACTATTTTCTCAAAAAAAGTGATTTTTATTTTTGTTTGTTAATATTAAAACATTAATTTTTGAAACATTTAGAAAATTAATTTGTTAAAATAAAAATAATTTTCTAAAATCAAAATATTAAAATTAAATTAGGGTAAATTTTAAGGATTTTTTAAAATAAAATATTCATTTATTTATGAATTGTGAAAATTAATGAATTTTAATTGAAAACCTCTTTTTAGTTTAACTTATATATAGTGTTAAATTGTATTTTATATTGGTTTTAAAGTAAAATTTCTTATATAATACATCCATTAATAAAATCTAGGTCATTTTAATAAATTTCATACAGAATTTTGATGTAAAACCTTTGTCAATTTTGGAGCATTTTCACTTTAAAACCCCGCTTTCTCATCGCATCTGTGAGATTAATATTAACTCATTTTTTTGTACTTATGTTAATAGAAATTGGAAAAAAGGATTCAATATTTGGAATTAAAATAATTTATATTATCTAATAATTTTAAATTAATTTTTTACTAAATAAATTGTGAAAACTGTATATACTATTTATCACCATTAAGGTAAAAATAGGTTTTTTGGGAGGTTAAACTAAAACGATAAGGGTCAAAAATAACCCAAAACATGTCCAAAAACCATAATATGGGCATATTTATACCTTATAACTTATATTATCAATAATTTTCCATTAATATATCCTTTTTACATGAAAAAATCTTGTTCAATTCTATCTTTCAAAAAATTACAAGTGTGCCCCTCACCTCACTTACAAAAGGCCACCCCTTCTCCTCTCATCTTCACACCATAAAACCATTTTTGTTTGGAAAATAATTTCCCAAATAACATAAAAATTTATCTCTTATCATCCTATAAGCCTTATTTGAGGATTAAATCCAACCTATTAAGGATTTTTTTTCAAACTTAAGTAGGAAACCCGAAGAAGATGTAATGGTCTTCAACGAGCATTTTTATTTTATTTCTTCCTCCACTTGATTCAATTATTATTATTATAACATGATGATATAATAAAATAAGAATCTTAACTATAATTTTATGTTGTTATTTTATTTTCATGACCTACAACCATCTCAACTTCTATCAAATGGGTTAAGAAATCATCATTCATGTGTATAGTAGAATACAGCCTTGTGAACAGATGTCATTCTTTTTTCCATTAACACCTCTCATGGTTTGGTATGATGACAGATAAAAAGTATATATATTATATTTTTAATCTAATTATACATATTTTGTCATTATATCATATATAAATTTTTTATTTCTATTCTATTGGGGATATGATAATATTCTTCATGTGTACGACAAACTACTTCCCTATGAAGCGATGTGATTTATATTTCTATAACACTTTACATTGATTATAATAAGTATAAAGATAATAAATATATATCATATATGAAATAATTATTATATTCATGAAATATTTTTCATTATGTAAAGATAATATATCATTATCTTTGTTACATTTTCACTCACTGATGGATGGTAACATGGTTTGTATACATGTGGACTACCACCTTCATTAAGTGATGTGACTCTCTTTTCATCACCAAACCACACTGATGACATTATAAGTATATTTTAAGAAATAATATGGTATTAATTATATTATTATCATTATATAAATATATTATATTACTTACCTATTTTCTATAATGATCATTGAAAAATAGAAATGTTACTCATGCGTACGTACGACCTACCATCTCCATGATCATAATATACTTCATTTATCCAAATCATATTTAATGATTGGTATTAAAAGTTTAATTAATTAATAAATATGATAATTATTTCATGATTATTATTATTTATATGATATAACGATGATCAATGTAAGAGTGTAGAAAATAATAAATCAAAACATACCCAAAAAAGAAAGCATTTATTTCCCGAAACGTGAATTTAACATGAAATTGATAATAAATAGATATTAAAATTCATAAGTATATCATATGTGTTATGATATATATATTTATGTTTTTTTAATAGATTTATAATAAACATATATTTATTATATAAGAGTTTTGAATGTGTACTAAGGAAGTTGATACTTAAGGTAAGGGATTTCTAATCTCACTTTTATTTCTCAGAGACATATGAAAATTCAACAGTTGGTTATTTTGTGTGGGGTATATGCTTCCCATTTAAAATTTTAGATAATTAATATCATTATTTTAATGATATTAGATGTTTCATTTTATTTTATGCTTTATTGGGTCTTATGATTTTAAATATTTCTAAATTTGTAAGGGATTTTTAGTATCTCTTTTATTTGTAGGAGACATACCCCATTTGTTTCTTTTTTGTGGTGTATATACTGCCTATTTTACATTTTATATCAATAATATCCTTATTTTAAGGATATATAAAGTTTAATTTGATTTTATTATTTATTTTTCATTATGATTCAAAAGATTACTAAAGTAGTAAGTGATTTCTAGTCTCTCTTTTATTTTTTGGAGATATATGAAAATTCAAAACTCATTTATTTTCTATGGTGTATGTACTAAGGATTATATATGTTATATAATTAATATCCTTATTTTAATTATGTTTAATTTTTTATTTTATGTTATTATTTTTTGGTTCATATGATTCAAAAGATTACAAAAGTAGTAAGGGATTTATGTCTCACTTTTTACATATGTGAGACACATGCCATATTCAAAATCTATTTATTTTATATGGTGTATATACTATCCAAGAATTTATTTTATGATGATTATCCTTAAAAATATTTTGATTTACATATCTATTTTATTATATCTCTTGCATGGTGTTTAAGGTTCAAATGTTTCCAAAATAGTAAGTGTTTTTGTCTCAATTTTTCTTCTTTGATACATATGTTATTTTATGCACCTATATTCCTTTATGAGGTGTATATACATCACCTTGGACATGTAATATCATGAATCTATTTGTCCTCATGGTATTTTAAGTTTCATTTATTGATGTTTCTTCATGGTGCTTATCTTTGAATGTTACCAAAGTTTTAATGATTTTATGTTACAATGTCATCATTTTTCAGGATTATTTATGATTATTTTTCCTATGATAGAATCATATAATAAATCTATAAATAAACTCATGAATTTTATTATCCTTTAATTATGTAATAAAAATACATGTTTTACCCTTCATTATCTTCTCTTTAGGTATTGAATAGTTTAAAAAACATTTTTGATAAGAAACATTTTTTTAATTAAAAACTCTTATTCTTCCAAAACCATGTCTTCTAAAAAAATCAGATTTTTTTTAAATGTTTTTAAAAAAATGATTTATTAAAGGAATGTTTAGACATGTTTGAATTTTTACAAAAAATGTTAAAGTAATCTTTGTTTTAACGTGAATGGAATGAATAGAATTTCTCACTTTCATAACCATTATTTTATTTGACTATTACCTTTTATTTATTAAAGGTTATTTTAAAACAAAAGGATTTCCCCACATTTTATGCTTTAAAAAAAATTTCAAAGAGGAAAGGATACTTTCATCAAGAAATGTTTTAAATTATTTTTAAATCTTACTTTATAAATTTTCAAGTTTTTTTTCAAATAAATGGATTTTAAACATGTTTTTTGTATTAAAAAATGATTTCCTAAAAAAATGTTATCTTCCTCAAGAAATATTCCATGTAATTTATCATTCAAAATCATTTTCCATCTAATATGAAATCTTTTGAGGTTAATTATGCCTCACTAGTGATATGATCCAAGGATGACATTAATATTCTTTCTCTGAATATTTTATGTTTATGATGACATGATGTTTATGAAACCCATTTCTCTTACAAGGGTTATACCATGATGAAATGCTTCTGAAAATCACTTCTTTTCAGTGGATATTCTAATATAAAATGAAGAAATGATTATGAAACCTATCTATTTTCAATAGGTCATGATACAATTAAATTTTTATGCAACCTATTTCATTTCATGGGTTATGATATGATGAATTTTTTATGATATTATGGAACATGTGTGTATGAGTTTTATTATGTGAATGTTGGTACCTATATCTCCCTCAAATTCATTGGGTAATGATAAATGTTCTATGTTATCAGAGGGTATATGGGTGGTTTACCCAATCCCAAAAATAAAGGTACACTTATGGTTAGCCTAATCCCTAAAAATAGGGTACACGGGTAGTTAACTCGAGCCTGAAGTAGCTACATGGGTGGTTATACTAATCCCAACATGTTATGAATTTTTTGGTGGGTATCATTGACATATGATTTTATATTATTATTTATATGCCACAAATATATATCTTATGCCAATTTTATGCTCTCAGGGATCATTTTTTTTATTTCCTTATGATTCATGTCTTATAAACTACCAATATTTATTTTATGATTCAATATTATGATCGTTGATTTGCAGGGTATGGTTTTCAAATGTTATTCTCAGGTCTTATGTTCTTATGTTCATGTTATGTTTACTTATCTCCATTGTTCACCCTTACTGAGCATCTAAGATTACCCTTTATTGTGTTTTCTATCCCATGGTTATGAAGAAAGGTTTTATGTAGGGCATGTTTGTGAACTATAGAAAAGGGGTATATCTTTATGGGAGCTATTTAAGTTCTTTCACCAAATTAGAAGATTGTGTACCTTGTCTCTAAAGACACTATACTATTATGGTCCTCATACATGGTTTTGTGAAATTAATTGAATATTCCACTAAAAAGATTTAATATATATGTATGAAAATTCTTGGCCACTATAGTTTGTATCATAGAAAGTTATTAGTTACACTTTGAAAATTACGATGATAAAACATTAGTGATACTTAATGGATATTTATAAGGATATGTATAGGGGTATCTTTATGGATAATTACAAGGTTGATTCAAATTATTGGGAAATGTCTTTGGATTTTGGTAAAGGATAGAGAAAGTGGTTTCTATAAAATTACATCTTTTTCTATATACTATAAGTGGATATGTCTATGTCATAGAGGTACCTAGGGGTAATAACATCAAAAAGGGAACATTGATCTGGACTCAATCCTCACATAGTGTATGAAACATTCCCTTGATTTACACCTAGTTTAAAACAATAGGGGTATATTCATTATAAATTCATAAACTCATTACAAACCATCATGATGGATTTAAATAGATGATGACTATGAATAACCTATATTAAGCCAATGGGGTCATAGATTGAAAATAATGTGTCCTGATTTAGATACCCTATAAGTGATTTTTCAAAATTATGTAGTTCACCACATAAATTAGTGTTTATCACACTATGAATTTGGTTTTAGTTGATGGTTGGAACTAGAAGGAATCATATTAGACCCAAATATAATTGAAAATTTATTGACTATGATAAACCAAGTTGGGTGATGAATGGAGTGATAGATATTGTGATTATACCTAATCGAATATCGTGATATATGATTAAAAACATGATCTACAGTGAGATTCTAACAAGTTAAATAATATGAAGATGAACTTTTATGAATGTTCATATGGTAAATAACAAAAAGGAAAGAATATTAAGCTTACTACATGTCAATAAGTTGGAAAGAAGAACCTAGAATTATATCTAAAATGGAGGATAATATGTTAACTATGTGGAAAAGAAATTCATAGAGTGATAATTGGTCAGGGAGTTCAATGTCTTATGTGTGGGGAATATGGGAATTATCCAACTCAATTCCTTGACCCAACAATTAATTTATATACCAAGGAAGGACCTATTCCATGTTTAAAATTTAAGTGTAAGGATTTAAGTATTTATGTATTCGGATTCAAGGATTATGTTGAATAAGTATTTTCTCGATGTTTTTTGGGTTGTAAGACCATTGAAACAGCTAAGGATTATGTTATTTTTAGAATCATATATGTATCTATGTAAGATTAACTTAATAGTTACAGATTCCATCATGGGTTTATAAGTTTTAGGTTGATCATAAGTTCGAAGTCTTAGACACCCCTCATGAGGTTTTATGTGATGGGATTTTATAATGGTTAATGAAATTTTAGACGACATTAATGGAAATATAACCTTTCGGTTTTGAGGAGGAATAACTTTTTATGGATATATGATAAATGTTATTGGTAACCATTAGGGTTTATATTATCATTAATGTTATGTTAATTGTAATTTATTTCAATTTCAAAACTTTTTATTAATATAGTTTTAGAAAAATGATACCTCAAAAACCAGGTAATAACCTATTGCATCTGGAAAGTCCCAGAGGCTTAAACCCACAACTAAAGGGAAACAAGGGTATAACGCCTACCACTAGCCTATAAAAAAGATTAATTATGGTGGGGTAATATAAAGATATATATTTCTTAGTATGTATCTTGATGAATAGTAAGTTAGAAATTTGAGATTAAGAGAAAAAGGTCTAAAAGGATTCTACGACCACTATCCATACTAGAAATGAAATGGGAACACATCACTATGGATTTTTTCATGAAACTCACAAAAACATCAAAAGGGAATAATTTAACATGGTTTTTTATTGAAAATCTTACAAATTCATCACCGTTAATCTATATCAGAGAATATTTATATTATAATAAGTTTTACAGGATTTATATTCAGAATGTGGTAAGGTTTCATATAGTATCACATTCAATTGTATCTAGTTGTGATCTAATTTTTACCTCAATGTTTTGGAAAATTATTTAAAAAAACTTAATATAAAGTTTATTATAAGCACGACATATCATCCAATGATAGATGGGAGAACAATATAAAACCTATAGGATATTCTCAGATCTTGTCAAATGGATTTAAAAGGTGGTTGGTATCACACCTTCCTCCAGTTGATTTCCCTTACAATAATAGATTTCACTCAAGTATTTAGATGGATCCTTATAAATTCCTCTATTTTCACTAGAATGAATTTTCAAAAAGAAAGATATTGGGACCTAAGAAAGATAATGAAATGGTAGATAAGGATAAATCCATTTAGAAACAAATAATAACTACACGAAGTTTACAAAAAAAAATATTCTAATAATCATTAATAAGATCTATAATTTGATGTTGGTAAGAATTAATTTTCTATGAATTTCTCTATGGAAGAAAGAAGGGAAAACTAAGACCTATTTAAATAAGTCTCATTAAAATAAATAATCATTTTGAGATAGTATCTTATCTTTTTGATCTTCCACAGATCATATCTCATGTTCATGATGTGTTCCATGTATCACTAATGAGGAATTACATACCTGGTTCATCACATGTACTGAACTCAGAGGTCATACTACTAGAGGATGATATTTCTTATAAATTACAACCCATTGAGATTCATGATCTAATATATAATGTTCTATGAAACAATACCACTCACCTATTCAGTATTTATTGGTAAACCATATATCTTAAAGAAGATATTTGGGAAACATAGGATGTAATGAGGTGTAATTATCCTCAGTGTGTTGTACCAAAGTGATGAATTTTGAGGTTGAAATTCATTTTAAGGGGGTAGTATGTAAAACCATGATATTGTGTGAAATATTTATTTCAATGAAATTTAATATTTTATATATTTTTCATTTAATTAAACACCATTTTAAGATTATGTTACACACAACATATATTTAAG
Source organism: Viscum album (assembly GCA_963277665.1). Taxonomy (NCBI): domain Eukaryota; kingdom Viridiplantae; phylum Streptophyta; class Magnoliopsida; order Santalales; family Viscaceae; genus Viscum; species Viscum album. Next base: position 803,206,593 of record OY728137.1, read on the forward strand.
CCTGCACTAAATGCAACATTGGGTTGGCTTATGTTACACGCGACATTGAGTTTTAACAAAACCATGATATATTATTAATATAGTCATTTAAACATGACTATTATAAATTACCTTTAAATTATAGTTATATTAATTTTAATAAAAAAATTTAATATTAATTATAATGGTTTAATATAATGAAAAAATATCAATAAAAATGTACTTAATTTTTAGAAAAGCCTATATACATATTGAAAATACTACTTTCCCAAGAAAATGATTTTTATTTATTTTTAGAAATTATAATAAAATTAAAATTTGAAACTTTTATAAAATTAACATAATAAAATAAACTTCATTTTTTAAATCAAAATTTTAAAATTGGCTTATGGGGAATTTTTGGGATTTTTCTCAAAATTTTCATTTTTTGAAGAATAGGGAAAAATACTGAATTTTAATTGAAAACTACCTTTTTGTTTAACTTATTTTCAAAGTTAAATTGTACATAAATTGGTTTTAAAGTAAAATTTTTATATTATACATAAATTAATCCAATTTATTTCATTAAATTCAAATTTATATTGAATTTTAAAATAAAAATATTGTAATCTTTTTAACCTTTTTTCTATAAAAACATGGTTTCTCATCATGTCTGCATGGTTAATTTTAAATTAAATTATAAAAATTATATTAATTAAATTTATAAAAATGGATTAAATATTTTTAATCATTATAATTTATATTATCTAATAAGCTTAAATTATTTTTTCCAAAATGAATAGTGAAAGGAGTAAAAATTATTTTTCGTGGTTAAGGTGAAAATGGGTTTTCTAGGGGGTTAAACTAAAACGATAAGTGTAAAAAATGACCAAAAGGTTTTAAAACCCCAATATTTTGACATATTTATACATTATACCTTTTAAATCTTTATATTCCATTATTGATGCATTTTACATGAAAAAAATGTGGGTGGAATTCTTTCTTTAAAAAAATTACAAGTATGTCACTCACCTCACTTATAAATGGTCACCCCTTATCTTATATAATTCACACAATAAAAAACTTTTCCTTACGAAAATACCTAAAAAAATAAATTAAAAAATTCCCTCAAATTATCAAATTATTTTTATTTTTTTAATAAATCCAACCTATGAAGTCTTTTTGTGCAAACCTAAGGAGGATACCTGGAGAGGACGTAATGTTCTTCTACAAACATTTTTATTTTAAATATTCGTCCACCTAATTCAATTAATATTATACCATTATAATATAATAACATTATTATCATCTATAAATTTAATTTTTTTAATTGTAATTTAATGACCTACAACATTCTTCACTTCCATCGAATGAGTTACGAAAACATCATTTGTGTGTATGGTGAACAACTGCATCGTGAACAGATGTCATTCATTTTTCCAATAACACCTCTCATGGTTGGGTATGATGATAGATATAGAGTATATATATTATATTTATAATATAATTATACCTATGGAGTCATTATCTCATATATAACTATTTAATCTTCATTCTTTATGGGATATGATAATGTCGCTCGTGTGTGTGTCATACAACCACCTTGTGAAATGATGTGATTCATTTTTGACAAATGCATTACATGGAAGATACTAAGGATAAATTTAATAAATATATATGATATACATGGAATAATTATAATATTAATGAAATATTTATCATTCTGAAAAGATAATATATCATTTTATTTCTTTCCTTTTCACTCACTGAAAGATGAAAACATCGTTCATGTACGTGTGGACTACCACCTTCACGAAGTGATGTGATTATTCTTTCATCACCACACAACATGGATTATATTTATATTTATATTTAAATAAATAATATGGTAATTATTATATAATTATAATTATGTAAAGATAATATATTACTTATCTTCTTTCCATGTTGATCATTCAAAAATGGAAATGTTACTTATGGGAACGTATATCCTACTGTCACCATGATCATAATGTACTTCATTTCTCAAAACCATATTTCATGATTGTATTAAAATTATAATTTATGTATAAATATGATAATTATTTCATGATTATTATTTTTTATATTATATAACTATGATCAAAGTAAGAGGACTCAAAATAAAAAATCAAAACATACATGAAAATAAAGCTGTTATTGCCTAAAATGTGACTTTAACATGGAATTGATAATAAAAAGGTAATAAAGGGTCATAATTATAAAATATGTGGTATTATATATATATATAGGTATGTTTATTTAATATATTTATAATAAAGTTATATTTATTATTAAGGGGGTTCTAATGTGTAAAAAAGATGTTGATACTTGTGGTAAGGGATTTCTAGACACTGTTTTATTTCCTAGAAACATATTAAAATTCAACACTAGTTTATTTGGTGTGGTTTATATACTACCATGTTTACATTTTATATTATAAATATCCTTATTTTTTTATATTTAATGTTTCATTTTATGTTTATTTATTGGATCTTGTGATTTAAAATATTAATAAAGCGCTAAGGCATTTCCAGACCCTCTTTTATTTCAAGGATAAATAAGAAAATTCACCACTTGTAACTTTTCTGTGGTTCATATAATTCCAATATTACATTTTATATCATTAATATACTTATTTTTATGATATTTAAGGTATCATTTTTTCTTATTATTTATTTGGGCTTAGGATTCAAAATATTAAAAAAGTAGTAAGGGATTTCTAGTCTCTCTTTTATTTCTTAGAGACATATTAAAATTCACCATTAGTTTCTTTTATGAAGTATATATACTTTTACATTGACATGATATATCATTAATAACCTTTTTTCATGATATTTAAATTTTTATTTGATTTTATTCTTTATTGGGGATTATGATTCAAAATGTTACTAAAGTAGTATGATATTTTCATGTCACTTTTTACTTATGTGAGGCGCATTCCATATTCACCACCTATTTCTTTTATGTGGTGTATATACTTCCCATGAAATAATTTTATTATTATTATACTTTAAACTCCTAGGATTCACATATCCATTTTATTGTCTCTCTTTCATGGAGTTTACAGTTCAAATGTTACCCAAAGTGTAAGGGATTTTAGTGTCAATTTTCCTTCTTTGAGACATATATTTTTTTATGAACCTATCTTCCTTTCTGAGGTGTATGTACATAAAGTTTGACATGTAATATCATGAATTTATTTATATTCATTGTATTTTATTTTTAATTTAATTATGTTCGATCATGGTGATTCTGTTTAAAAGTAACCAAAGTGGTAAATATTTTATATTACAATCTTATAGTTTATCAAGATTGTTTATGATTTTGTTTCCGATGATAGAATCTTATGATCCATATCTCAAGAAAATCATGTTTTTTCTTATCTTATGGTTATTTAATGAGAATATAGGTTTTCCCTTAATTTTCCTCTATTTATATGCTTAAGATTTTAAAAATAGTGTTTTCAATAAAAAACATCTTTTTTATCGAAAACCATTTTTCTTCCAAAATGATATTTTCTAAAAAAAAGTAAAAATTAAAAAAAACTGATTTATTAAAAATATTTTTTAACCATTTTTTACTTTTTATAAAATAGTTTTAAGGGAATATTCATGTCACTTTCAAAAAAACATCATATGGATTTTACTGAAAATGTGAGTGGAATCTTTATTTTAACATGTATGATATGAACATAATTTCACACCATCATAACCATTATTTTATTTGAAACTTCCTTAAATAAATTTTCGAGGTTATTTAAAAAAATATATTTTAAAAAAAATCTAAGAGAATAGATATTTTCCTCAATAAATGTTCTAAATTATTTTAAAATCATCCTTTATATGTTTCAAGTTTATTTTCTTGGAAAGTGTTTTGAAAAAAATTATGTTTTAAAAAGAGATTTTCAAAGAAAAGTTTTCTTCCTAAAGAAACTTTCCAATTGATTCATCTTTCAAAATAACTTTCAGTCTAAGATAACATCCATTTATGTTGCCTATTATTTACTGGGGATATAATCCAAGGATTATCTTAATATTATTTCTCTAAATGGTTTATATTTATGATGTCATGATGTTTATGGAACTCGTTTCCCTTTCACGGGTTACGCCATGATGAAATTATTAGGAATCCTGCTACTTTTCATTGTTTATTCTAATATGGAATGTTAAAATTATTAGGAAAGCTATCTCTTTTCCATACGTATTTATGTGGAGAAATTTTTATGAAACCCATTTCATTTCATGTGTTATTATACGATGAATGACTTATGATCTTTTGGAACATATTTGTAGGAGTTTCATTATGTTACAGTTGGGACATATATATCCCTCCAATGCATTGGGTAATGATAAATGTTTTATGAGATCAGAGGATACAAGGGTGGTTATCCAAAGCCAAGAAAAGAGGGTACATGGGTGGTTATCCCAATCCTGAAAAATAGGGTACACTGGTGGTTTTCCCAATCTCAAAGTAGGTTCATAGGTGGCTAGCATAAGCCTAACATGTTATGAATGTATTTTTGGGTATCCTTGACATAATATTTTATATAATTATTTCTATGAAACACATCTATTTCATATTTCAATGTTATTCCCTCATGGATCATGTTATTTTATTTCCTTATTATTCATGTCTTATGACCTTCCAATCATTATGTCATGATTCAAGATTAGGATTTTTGATATGCGCAGTATGGTTTTCAAAAAAATCATTTATAATTTCCTTGTGTTCATTTTATTATTACGTATCTCAATTTTTTAACCATACTAAGAATATTATCTCACTTATTCTTATGTTTAATTTCCCTAGGTTATGAAGAAAGTTTTAAAGTAGGGTATGTTTTTAAAGAGTACTAAAGTGGGAGATATTTATGGTATATTTTTAAGATATTTAACAAACTTAGAAGATTGTGAACCTATTCTCAAAATACACTAAACTATTGTGGTCTTCAGGTGCGTTTTTGTGGAATTTATATAATATTAATATAAAAATATGTAATATATATCTATGAAAATCCTAGGTCCCTATTGTTCACATGTAGGGATATCATGTTGTTGAAAATGATTCATGACATTTATGTGTGCGTGAGAAGAACTACCAAACATATGATTTCGAATCTTCTAATTGGTCCATGATTTCAAGACTTGGTTTCATTATCTCTTTGGTGAGAAATGTGAAATTTTTACAGATCATATGATTTTGGAACACATTTTCCCACAAAGGGATTTAAATTTAAGGTAGTGCAGATGGATAAAGTATCTGTTGATGTTTGTATTTTATTTAATTTATACACTGGGTAAATGGAACTATATGGGGGATTCATTAAGTAGGTAGTTGTATGGTCAGTTGACTAAAGCTACTTATGAATAGTGGAAACTAATTTTGGTCATAGGAGATATACATCTAGATTGCTCAAACAAAGGTGACATAGCTATTTTCTTCCTAATTTTGCTAGTTCTTGATTTAATTGAGAATGTTAGAAATTATCAAATATATGACTTTGAATGTGTTACCATGTGGTCCAAACTAAATGGTGGGAAGACCATTGAGTCATGTAAGATATATGGTAGTTTATTGTTATGGTTTTCAGATCAGATGGTTGTACCTTTGCTTTATCAAGAATAGCTTCTTTCTACCTACCACTATTTGAGATGAGTTGTCCATCCTATAATATAGAAAATGTATAATATTTTTAAATCATAATTTTTGTGAGATGAAATAATGGGTAAAGTGGTATATTTTGACTAAATATGCCTCACTTTTCAGTACGTCAAGGCTAGGTATCAACGATCATCTGGTATACCGCAGTCTTTATTGATTCCTATGTGGAAATGGGAGCAGATATCCATTGATTTTGTAATGGTATTACCAAAAACAAATTGAGACATGATTCCATATGGGTGATGGTTTATTATCTCATAATTTTGAATCACATCATCCCTATTCATGAAACCAATACAGTGTAAGACTTGTCCAAAATCTACATTCATTAAATTGTAAAGATGCATGACATTCCAGTATCAATTATATCTAATCAAGAACCTAAGTTTACATCTCATTTTTTTAAGTCATTGTAGTAAACCCTTGTAACACAATTAAATATGAGAATTCCTTATCATCCTCACATGGATGGATAATCCAAAAAGATGATCCAAACATTGGAGGAAATTCTTAGGGCTTGTGTAATGGATTTTAGTGTCTCATGGGAGGATCATGTACCTTTAGTGGAGTTATTTTACATTAAAATTTATTAATCCTTGATAAACATGGATATTTTTAAATCATTGTACATATATAATTATATTTATCCACTTTTTTGGTGTAAATAGTGGAAACTTCACTAATTGGGCCCAACCTTGTGTAAGAGACAATAGAGAAGATTCAGATGATTAGAAAGAGGGTGGAGACAACTCAGAGTCATCATAAATCATTTTTCAATCATTATTTTTGATAATTTTTATCTGATTTGAGTGATCATGTCCTCTTTAGAATCTCTCTGATACATAGAAATCATTGTTTTGGTAAGGAATGTTTTCCCCATAGTACACATTCCCTTTTGAGATACATGAATCAGTTGGTGAGGTGGAATATTGGTTGTCCTTACAACTAAGATTTATTTTAGTGCATAATGTGCTTCAAGTATCTCACTAAAAGAAACGACACCTTTATCTTGAATATGTGACTCGATAGGACCATATTGACTAAGATCCAGGTTCTACATTGATTCATGTGATGTACAAATCGTGGATATGAAATTGAAGATCCTACATGGGTAAATAATAGGTCTAGTATAGGTTTTATGTCAGCATGGCCAAATTTAGGAAGAAACCTGGGAGCATGAAAAGGATTAGTTGGATCTTAGATCTTGTTCGTGTTTCTTAAGATGGTTTCTTTTGGTTGTCTTTAGTTCTTAGAGTTGTTGTTATTTTCAGGTTAATGTCTTTTGTTTCTATTGGTACTCTAATATTATTGTTTACTATTTTGTATAATTTTGGTTATATTTTTGTGTATGAATCATATAGAGGATATTATTTTATTGATTATTATATCTATTTTTTATCTTTCAAGGGTAAAATCATCCCCTAAAAGGTCTTGAAGCTCCTGTCATTTATTTCCATCCTTTGGTACCTTGGGGATGTCACCTAAGGCCTAGTAGAATCGTCCCCTCGTCTCAAGCCAATGAGGAATGTCTGGATATTGTAACTTCTATATTTTTAATATTAAAAAAAGGATTACATATTTGGAATCAAAATTTCAAAAAAAATTTATAGGTCCATTTTATTTTTAGTAATAATTATTAGTAATCTTTGTAATTTTTGTTACCTTGGTTAATGGTAAATTGGGTAACTATGGGTTAAAAATAAAATTATTAAGACAATAAATAACCCAAAAATTACTTAAATATTATTTTATGATTCTATGTCATCCATAATCATCCAATATTCAGTTATATGACAATTTGTTTCCATTTTTGGTATGATTATGACCCATATAATATTTTATGTAAAGAAAAATAAAAAATGTCGCACACTTATTTTTAATAACTATAATATTTTTAACATGGGGACAACTATAATATATGTTTGGTTATCAATATTAATTCAAAATATAAATGATTAATCTTCATCATCATGATTTATTTTTAATTTATAGAAAATAAACAATTAACTTAAATTTGTATACAACAATGGCGCAGTAATTAATCAATTATTTTAAAAAACAAATAAATGATATCAAAAAATTAAAAGTATTATAATTTGAGATAATTAATGTTATACATGAATTTTATATATGAAAATGACATGTTAGGTATGTATTAAAATATTTTTTTTCTAATTTTACTTGTTTTCGTGATGTAATTAAAGTCAATGTATTGAATAGTTCTACAAATTCACATTATAAATATTTTATAACAAATAATATTTTATTAAATGAAGTATAATTTCTAAAAATAATATATTTAAATAATTGATATATATATTGTTGAAAAATTAAACAATGGTCCATTTATGGTAATTATTCTATTTATATAAACTATCATGACCCTTAAAGAGTAAAAATAATTATTGTCACGATAAGTGTGAAAGGGATTAACAAGGGGATATAACCAAAATATAAAGGTAAAAACACAATAAAAACTTGTATAATTTTTATTTTATGATATTATTTAGACCCATAATTGTTATATGTTCTAAATAAATCAGTTTTGATACATTTGGAATTGAATATTAATTTATATCAATTTAATATTTTGGGAAATTCTAAGAGTGCAAATCCCCTCTCTTATAAAAGGAAATAAATTATTCTATTTACTTCACACGCCAAAACTCATTTGGTTCAGAAAATATCTAAAAAAATCATTTATAAAATCCCTATAATTTTTATATATTCTATATTTTTTCATAATACCAATATTATAGGACATAAGGTGTAATGCAAAGGTGATTTTCCAAAGAAGTTGTGTAGTTTTTTGTCGCATGTTATAGTTTTGTTTCTTCTTCCACCTCCTTAAAATATTCTTAAACCATGATAAAATAATAAAAATATTGTCCTATATATACTTATATATTATTATGTTAATTTTTTAACCTATTTTCATCTCTAAAATTCATTAAATGGGAAAAGAAACCACCATTTATGTTTATGGTAGACTACCAGCTTGGGAACAGATATAAATCATTTTCCATCACTGTATCCCAAGGATGGTTATAATGAAAATATTAATTTTTATATGTGATATTAATTAAATACTTATCATGATTAAATAATAATATATAATTTAATTTCTTACCCATCCATTCACGGAAAAACGAAAACATTATTTGTGTGTACGTGTGGACTACAACCTCCATGAAGCGAAGTGACTTGTTTTTTATCACCACATCACATAGATGATGTACAAAAGTATATTTAAAAAATAAATATGATATTTATGATATTATTATAATTTTAAAAATATAAAATAATACTTACCTTCTTTCTATAATGATCATTGAAAAATGAAAACCTTACTCATGCGTACATATGATCTATTATTTCCATTATTGTGACAGAGTTCATTTTTCATAACCATATTTCATGATTTCTTTTAAAAGTATAATTTACATATAAAAAATATAATTATTACATTATTATTATTGTATAATTTATGTAATAATGACATATTTGGCCATAGAAAACCTACTGAAGTCCTTTTAGACTTATAAACCAAATATCATAAAAGCATATAATGTGAACTCAAATGATTAAGTAATTATTATAACCTGGTAATAAGGGATATAAAAATAATAATAAAATTTTAAAGTGTTCATGATAAATTAAATAATTAACCTGATTTTTTTATTCATGAATATTAAGAACATACTTTATGATTGAGACTCAAGGAAAGGTACCTTCTTCGAAAAAAAATCACTTTTTAAAGTTTCTCGTAAAACTATTTTTTTCTTATGTATCCATATTATTAAAGTTATTTATAGATTTATATATACTTAGAAGACTTATAAAGAATATTTTATGTCACTTTTTTACTTTCTTTAAAAAAATATAATTATACTTTTTAATAAATGTTTTAACATTCGTTATAAAAATACAAAAGGAATGTTCTATTTTAACGTATAAGGAAACAATGAATTCTCCCACCACTGTAAACATTATTTTTTATTTGGATTACTTTATATGATTTTATGTGTTATTAATATAAAACCCCTCCATCACTTTTTTCTATGATTTTTATTTTTGAATAATGTATTTTAAAGTAATTATATATATCAAAATCTGAAAATGTTTTCTTTTGGGTGAAAAAAACATTTTATGATGAAAGATTTTTCAAAACTCAATTATGGTTAAAAGTAATTGTTTATGAGTATGGGTAGTTTAGTCATAAATAAAGGGTGGTTTATCCCATTATATATCTATAATTAATTGGTTAATAGTGTGTATTTAATTGATTAGGTTTCTACTAAGAGATTATGGTAATATATTACAATGGTTATGGAAAGTATAACCGTGATTGTTATTTAAAGTGTAATTATAATGGTTACTCAAAGTATAATCATGACGTCTCTTTTAAATGTAAATATGATAGATACTCCAATTATAACCATGATAATTATTCCATGTGTAAGTAATAATGTTATAAAAATGATTCCTTGGGTTATCAAAATGTTTTATTTATGCTTATTGTGGGTCTTTATGGAAATATTTTGATTTTACAAGGTAAAGGAAAGTATATAATACTTGATAAGGTTTAAAAGTATAACTTTATGAGAATTTTATTATGATTTTTTCATGATTTTAAATAAACCATTATGGGTTTTATTTTTTCCTTTATGATTTCTTATAAAAAAAGTTTATCAAAATATTTGGGCAAAGAAGTTGATTTCTTGGGAATGAAAATGCTTATTTTGAGCCCAAATTTTATTCTAAAAAGGTAAAATTTTATAATTTTTCATGGATTGATAATTTATTTCTTTAATTATATGTCCCTCACTATGATTTTTGTTCTTATCCCATGTTTAAAACAATCTTAGTATTTAAGGATGGTTAAGGGAAATGAATAATTGAAGTTGAAATTTTTGAAAATTTTTCAGGAAAAGAAATCATGTTCTATTTTGATGGTTTTATATTGTGGAAAAAATGAATAATGGTCCTAAGAGTAAACTTTTTAAAATATGGTTTCATTATGTAAGTGTTATGAACTAATTCCCTAAAACTCTAAACATAATTTATATATGGGAATGGGATAATGTGAATTATATTCTAAATGAACTAGATTATATTATGTTTAAGGTTAGGTCCTTAAATAACCTATTTCACTTGTGGTTCAAAATAGTTTATTTAAATTTATATAATATTAGTCATGATCCATGAATTAATTTAAACAATCTATGATACCAACTAATATGAACCAAAAATAACTTATATAAATATTACATCTATAAATTTTATTACACATTATATATCATAATAAATCAAACCTTAAAAAATATTAGTTTTAGTGTCCTTGGAAATTAGTTAGAAAAATCTATTATTACTAATTATTTATTCAATATCTCCCAAATAATTATTCATACATTTCTTCCTCCTAGAAATTATCATGAATTTTGTTTCTTAGGGAAATGGGAAACATAAAAAATGAGTGGTATTAAATTCTTTGTAAGGGAAAAACTAATCATTGAGTTATTGAGATAGCCTGGGACCCATACACCCAAATCTATTACTAAAAATGTATAATTTACATAATGGATTTCTACCAACTGAAATAATCCAATTTTAACCATATATAATTACCATATCCATATCCAACATTGATTCACTTACATTCCCAATACCTTTTAGGTTTATATTTTTGAATAATTAGTAAAAAACCTTTTTGTAACAAAACCCATTTATTTCTCCTCAAATGAGAACTATTCCCATTATACATAGATTTTATTATTACATAATAGTACTTCAACATCTTCTAAAAAATTATAAAATCATGATTCCCTTCTAGACCAACCATACATAATTTTATTCCTCATAACCTAAGGAAAATGGAAACATAAGAAAGGTTAATCTCTAATGCTCAGTAATGGTAAACATGAGAAAACTAAATTGACGATTATATGAAAATAAGATAAGAATAAGGGTATGATATCATGATCATAACTTATGAAATTCATAACCAATCTGTCATAGATCATAAATCATGAGTCAAGGAATAAAGATTTAGTAGTCTAAAATACATGAGTCTTAAGAGTAAGGAATTACCATTAATAAATCATGATCCATGAATGGATATAAAAAGAATAGAATGTGTCATATAAATTTTGTGGCATATTCATAATCATATAAAATTATTTCATCTATCAAGTCCTACTTCCAAGACTATGATAGTAGATTAGGTTCACTCCTTATTCCATCATTTCCTTTGTCAATATTTAATCCCATTACTATCATAGTGGAAAAATTTCCTTACTAAAACAGGTCCAATCCCCATTCTATTACATATTTCCTTATGATATATCCATATTTAATCAATGAATTTGAAGGCTATATAATTTTAGGACCACATATCACATAATGAAAACCATACTTATGTGTACCAAAAAATCATAAAAACAGTCATTTTCTAATTATATAATATCCTTTGGAAATGAATTGGGTTTCATAAACACCTAATCATCATATAATCATAATTCATATTTAAAAATTTATTTGATGATATCATAATATAATTCATTATCACATCATATATTAATTAACCTATAGGAATGATACGAGTTTCATGTAATCATTATAAGATCATCATCATTATAAGACATCCAAAAATCTGAATGGTGTTATAAGATAATATAAAATTTGAAACATAACATTACTTTTTTTATTTTGACATAGATAGAAAATATATTTTATTAAAGTATTTAGAATACACTTTGAAATTCAAGAGAAAATGTCCCCTTTAATTTGGTAAGTTGTGAAAATATAAATTCCTAGAATAGTGATGAAAATATTTGATTTTAAAATAAATTTCAAAATTTTTAAATAAATCTTAAAGTAAAATAATGTTTATGATGTAATTAAAATAATTTTTTTTGGTGATCATTTGAAAAAAAATTCCATTATCACTTTTTGGTAAAAATTCCAAAGGTAACTCACTAAAAAATGACAAGAGGATTCCTTTTAAAAATTCAATAATAAAGTAAAATATGGTTTAAAATGAATTTAAATAATTATTTGAATATATAAAATAACATTCTTAAAAACATTTTAAATAATCTGTATATGGATGAAAAATTCCATTGACCAAAGGGGAAATACTGTCGACTTTTCTTAAAAACATGTTCTTTATCATTTTAATTAACAAAGAGAGTAAAATGGTACCAATATTTTAAAATTACATAATTAACCAATATAGAAAAAGATATATTTTTTAAATGAATATGGATAATATAATTTTCTTTACTGAAAATTTAACATAGAGAGTCTGGAAATAAAAAGTGATTGTAACATAAATCTCTTTCCACTATGGTAACTTTTGAATCATACCCTCTTGGATGAAATAACTTTATTTTTAACTTTAAATGTCATGAATTAATAATTTTTTATGATATAACATGTAAAATTTGTAGTATATACTCCATATAAATATACATATGTATATAATAAGAAACATGCCTCAATGAAACAATTTTTAGATGAAGAACCCTTACAGTTTTTATAATCCAAAAATTCAAAAACTCATTAGAGAGAGTACATTAGATGGATTATTAAATCCAGAAAATTTTCATCAATATAATCATAAAACAAATCCACGGGAAGTATACACACCATACAAAATAAACAAGCGGTGAATATCAAATTTCTCATATAAAAATAAAATTGTGACAAGAAACCCATACCACACATCATGTATTTCTGTATACACGTTCATACCTCCTATATAATAAATATAAATTTAAAATAAACCAATTAAATAAACATATTAATATATATATATATATCATTCTCTTATAGTTTCTAATTATCATTTTATAAACATTTTTTACTTAAAATCGTTATTCGGGTGAAAACCGATCCATTTTTCATACATGTTTTGGTTCTACAGTTGCAGTCCTTGAATCTTTTTCATGGTTTAATCATATAAAAAATAATAATAATTTCATAATTATAATATTTATTCATTATATACACTTTTATAATCATCTATATAAGGTTGTGATGAAAAAATATTTACATCACTTCATGGATATGGTAGTCCTTACATATGCATGAGTGATGTTTCCAATTTTGGGTGGATGGAATGAAATAAAGATAAATAAAAATTCACTATTACATAATCATAATTATTTCATATATATCATATATATTAATTAAATATATCCTTATTACCATCTATTTAAATCATAAATGAAAAAAAATCACATCACTTAATGGAGTTGGTAGTCCACATGTTTTCACGAATGACGTTGTCATTTTATAATTGATTGGATGGTAAGAAGGTAGAAAAACATTTATAATTATAGAAGAATAATTATGACATAAATACGATATATAAATATTAAATTAATCATAAAAACCATCAATTAAAATTGCTTATATAAAATGAAATACATCTCTTCATGGATACGGAAGTCTGTACGGATGGTATTATATCAACATGGTTATAGAGTATTTAGGGGAGTTGGAATAAGAAATAAACATTAAAACACATTATTAATAGTTGTACAACTACTTTGTAAAACCTCATTTGGATTAAACATTAATCCATAAATGGTTGGGCTTCTAATGAGAAAAGTGATTCTAGGACGTGAGGAGGGAAGTTAGGAAGGTAATTGGGTAGGTATTGTCTAAGATAAGTTTAAAAAATAATAATGTGTGAGGATATGTGGTTCCCTTTTATTAAGTGAGGTGGGATGAAAATATGAAAATACTTGAAACATTAATATACAATATCTTTATAACCCACATAAATGGATCCAAAGTTTCATATCTTTGATTCTAAGGAGAATCGCATCAATATATAATCTACTATTAATTTTTACAGAAGTTTAGGTTTCATTTTAAACCTTCTATTTTGGATTAACCCTCACCCTCCCCCCCCATGTTAACTCTAATTATCCTTATTTATTTTCTTTCTAAACTTTTTGCGCAACCATTGTGTTAAAATTGTGTAGGTGTTCAAGGTAATTATAACATCTCTAAAATTTACAAATATATTACTCTCTTAAAAAATTATTAATATTTGATAAAAAGTCTAATATCCTTTGTATCCTCTCTTTTTTCCTATGAAAACTTATTGGATATGTTAAAAGAAAGTTAATGACATGTTGTGATGTTATTAACATAAAATAATTTAAAGTTCATAATCAAAGTCAATTGGAAAAAAATGACATATTTACTAATTATTTATGTTTATTATAGAATTAAACATATCAAATGAAATAAATTCTAGTTTTGGATTTATTTTGAGACCTTGTCCCATAGTTTTAACCCTCATTAACTCGTTTTACCCATTTCAGTGGTGATAATCATTAACCATGGTATCTATTCATTATGACTAAAAATGAAATTGATCTATTTACCAAATTCTAACAACATAAATAAAAATAAAGAATTCATTTTTTAAGATTAATATTTTATAAGTTTGATTTATCAATTTTAATATAAGTTTGAAAAACACAACGAAAAATTGTTTTTAGAAAAGAAATTGATTTTAAGCATAAAAATGATTTAATACCAAATCAAGTATAATACATTACTCATATGGAATAAATTATATTAAATTTAATTAAATGGATACTATATTACTTGAAAACCAAACCCAAAAGATAATGGTGATTTTAAATTACATGACTCAAAGAGAATAAATGAAAGTTTTTCAAATATCGACATATTCACTATTCACTAAAAATAAATATTTTCATAAAAAATCCAAAACATCCTACTTGAAATATTATGACATGATTATATAAAAAATAATACCCATTTTTCAAATAAAATTTATAAAAGTGTCAAAAATTAATTATAATAATCACACATAAAATGTAATAAAAACTATTTTTGAATAAAATGTATCCTTTAAAGAATAGAATGAATTTATTCTCGTTATTTGATCAATAAAAAATTAAATTAATTTTAATTAATTAAACTGAATATATGAAATAATTTTTTCATTAGAATCATTTATCAATAGTGATTAATTTAATTTATTCTGATAAAAATACAATGACAACATAAATAATATAAAAAGGGTTTTATGAAAAATATCTCTATTACCTTCAATAGATTGTATCTTCATTCTTAACAAATTGATAATCAATGGATTATTGATTATTTATTTTTTTAATGAAAATATATATATATATATATATTTCATAATATGTTTATTCCTATTCATACTCACCAAACCAATGGTTATGTCATAATGGTCATATTTAAATAATAGTGTCTCTATATTATATCAAAGTTTATTTAAGTTCAGCATTCCATGTATCAAAAGATATAAAAATAATTAAATAAATTAAATATAAATATATTCTAAACTTTTGGGGTATCACATTCTACCCCCACAAATAATTTGAAACTAATAATTTTTTTTTTAGCGTTTGATGAAAAGGGGTTTAAAACATTATTAGAATAAATTACCATGAGTGGAAGATAAATATACCTAAGTGGTAATAAATTCCTTTCAATCTACATTAATAAAATTTTCTATTGAAGTGGAATTTAATTTCTATGTCAAGACAAGGAAATATCCCATTTTCTGAATATTCCTTAAACCGTGTATGTGTTATAAAACTCATAATTATGAATAGATTTTAAAAAGTATTCCTTAATAGTTAAGAAATATTTTCCACATAGGACCAAATATATTTATCTTCCAATTTATAAAGTTTGAGGAATTATTTTACATTGAGATAAATAATGTGAGAAAATATACATACATGATTTTTTCACAATTTAATCCTTTGGTTGTGCTTTGATTATTCTTTCTCCTTTACTTACTGAGAAATAACTATGAAGAATTTTTCTTACCTGAAGCATTAAAATTAACTTTTAATGGATAAAAGTTCCACAAATTAATGACAAGTTATTCATCATGCCTTTATATATTTACCAAAAAAAATGGTTAGCATAAGGTAAGATAATACTTGATATGAATAAACCTTTTTATAAAGTAATATTGAACTATTCCTCAAAACCTGAATAATAACACCCAAAGTTAAACATTAGTCATTCCATAAATAACTAACCTTAACAGTATTTAAAATATATTGAAACATATTAGGAACCCAAAAATAAAAAATATATGATCACATATTTTTCCAAGATAAACTTAAAATTTATCCTAAAATATCATTAATCATTCATAAAGTCACATACCAAAAATGTATAAACCCAAATAAAATATTCATCAATATATAATCATCGGTTCCCAAAATAACATGAATCCCTATAAAACAACACTAAACCCAAATATTCTTATAAAATATTACACAATATTTATACCCCAAAAAAATTCACATATTAGACATAATTTTTTATTCAAATTAATCATATAATATTCTTCTTACAATGAACTTGTTCAAAAATAACTTTGATCACCTAGTCACTAAATCAATTTTCAAGATAATATTTTCCCAAAATATAATAACCTCTTTATTCCCATTAACCATAATTACCTCATCATAAAAGAATGATTAACCTTAAAGGTTATGTATTTCCTTCATATTATGTTCCCAATAACATTATTCCTGAATAAATCCACACTAAATCACTTGTTAAACCTAATGGTTATGTATACTTCAATGATATATTAAAAAATAATAAATATTTCCCAAAATATCATGAGTCACATTAACATAAAACATTAAAAGGGAAAATATGCCTCTAAAAATATTATCAACCATAAATATATCAACCCATAATGGTATCCTTAACTCTTAAACTATCCTTATATAATAACTTAATAACCAATAAAGTTATCTAAAACCTTCTCTTATACCAACTGAGATATCCTAAGACCCGTACACCCAAATCTGATTCTAAAAATATATTCTTTACATACTGGATTTAATACAAACTAAAATGACCCATTTTTATCCATCCATAATTGTAATATCCACAGACAAAATTGAGTAACTTACAAACCTAATAAATTTTAAAATTAATGTTTTAGAGAATTAGGAAATACCCTTTACATAACAAAACTCATGTCCTTCTACTCAAAAGAGAACTTTTTCCATTATACCTTATAACAACCCTGCTCTTTATTTAACACTTAATCATATTTTATTATATAAAACATTCACTTGATACAACATAGAATATTGAAAGGTCTAGTGTATTTGGTTCTTAGGAACATTACATAACAACTTAAATCATGAAATACACATCTTTATTGAAAACTTATTTTACATGACTACACACATTCCTTCGTACTTAGCATTGCATGGGATAACTTGAGGACATGATTAAGAAAAGGGTGAGATATAAATACCAGTAAGGGATTAAAAAAGGAATAAAATGAAGAATACATTATGTGTTAGTCAATAGGAATATCAATGGATCATAATAGAAACCTAAACATAAAGGCATGATAAAGAATGACTATCATAACATGGAAATGTGACAACAACACTTAACATGGTATTAGAATGAGCTAAGGATCATTTCACATGGAGAATGAGTAAAACCTAATTTAACTTGAATTATAATGAGTAAAACCTCATTTCACTTGAAGTTTCATGATACTAATATTTACCCAATGCATTGGAGCGCTATCAGGGTGCACCCTTCTTAAACATTTCATTTCATTCGTTAGTGTGACACATGGATCATAAAACATGGGTTCATTAAACATCATCATTTATTACATGATAAAAAAATTTGGAATTAATACATGAATCTATATAATAAATAAGTATATGTGCATAATGTTTAATACCCTTGAGAGAGAAATGGGTATGGTATACACTACACATTGACTTTGTCTTGGAAAATCACGGTGCAATTTCGGTAGCATAACGACGTGACATAAGAATTCATGAAAACAGTTTAATGAGAGGGAAAGGGGTGTATCATCATATGTACATGAAATTTATAGTAATGGGTTCATATAGAAACATTTCCTAACATATTTAGTAGAATTTAGATTCATAAAAACAAAAGAATTTCTTGAATGTAAAAGTGGAGAGAGAAATCCCTTACAGAATTTTGGCATAGTAACGGGTGTACATGGGAGGAATTAATGAGAGATAAAGGGGTATATCATCATTAAAAAATAAATATGGAAGTATGGTGGAGCTGTGAAATTGTACCCCAGCATTTTCAATTGAAAATAAAAGGGAATAACAACACGATGAAACTTAGACAAAAATGGAAAGGAAGAAATCCCTTACATGGAAGTGTGATCCCAAAGGCTTGGGAGGGGCTTGAGAGGGGCTTCTTAGGAGCTTGGGTCATCTTGGGAGGATTATATATAGATGAGGTTAGGTTCTGGTAGATCTAAAAAGGAATTTATTGAAGAGGAAGTGGGATCTTGGGAGGGTTTATGTAGGAAAAGAGAGGGAATTCTTTATTATTTAGGTTTTGGACCCTACACATTAAACTAATCAAAAACACAAACCATACCCTGTTTTTTGAATATGGTTTTTTCCAAAGGGTAGTGGAAAATATTATTTTATAAGGAAAATGGTCTAAATTATTAAAATATTAGTCTTTCTTATGTGGAGGTGAGTCACACTCTCAAGGAAATCATTTTAAAAAGATAAAATGTTTTATAAGTCTTGGAGGGTCCGCTAAGGCTTTGTAGAATAAATAAAATAAACCCAAAATCACATTATTTTAATTGTAAAACATATATTGGCCTAAAATCCCAATTATGGTATTTTATTACATCACTATTGGGCTATTATGATGTCATAAACACATTATATATTGAAACCGTGTTTAATTTTACCCAAAAATTTGACTGTCTCAAAAAATTATGAAAAAATCACCGTTGGATAATTTCAATATCCTAATTCAAAAAATAATATTCATTTTATATAAATAATTTTCTAAATATGTAAATTTTTTCTTTTAAAATAAAAACTTATATTGATAAAAAATTCATGGGTTTTGTCAAAAATAGCTTTTAAACCTTAATAAAAATCACAATTGTATTCTTAATAATTATATGATAATTTTTATTAAATAAAAATTATTTTAGTGATAATATTTTATTAAAATATTATTTAATTCAAAATTCCATTAATTCATCAAAATTTATTTCTTAATTTAATATTAACTAAAAATTCTATTTTTGATTTAAAAACTATTTACAAAGTAACAATAATAAATTGATTGTTTATTCTCTATAAAAAATGTAAATAACAATAGTTCCATCGTATTGTTAAATAACCCCTTATAACACCTGCATGAGACTGAAGGGTAAGGTGTGCGATGGTGATAGACTCTTGGGGAGGCTTGGAAAACATTGCTCGGGTTATAATCTCTATTAACTTCCACTTCTATCATAGGAGGTTCTGCTCAAGCTTAACGTGTTGAAACTCGGCTTGGGCTTGTTCAAGAGTTAAGACCAGTGACGCCACATCCTTTTCAATCTCTGAAAAATGGGCTTTGTATGGAGATATTCTACTGGATGAGGCCATCACTTCCTTTGTCTGAGGAATTGGATTTTTTAAAGCCCTGTATCTATACTAATCATGTGGTCACTGTTCAATGTCTATATTAGCAACGGTAACAATTCATAGTGGTATTTTGAAATCCAAAAACATAAAACCAAAAATAGTGAATATTTCATATATTTATTTTACATAATAATACATTTAATTATATCAAGAGGAATTTTCATTAGTAAAATTTTGGGTCGTTACAATCTTCCCCCTTAAGAAATTTTGCCCTCGAAATTTCATTTTCCCATAAAAAATAGATGCGGGTAACTCTTCTTCATCACTTCCTCTGATTCCCACGTTGCTTCTTCGAACTTATGGTTTCACCATGACACCCTGATAAGGGGCATTGTCTTATTTTGTAGAAATTTTTCCCTACAATCTAAGATCTTCACCAGCTCCTCTTCATAGGAGAGGTCATTCTCTAATGGTACCACCTCTGAATTGAGTACATGCGATGGTTCAGGTATGTACTTCCTCAAGAGTGATACATGGAATACATCATGTACTTGAGATAGGTTGGGTGGGAGTACAAGTCGATAGGCCACTGCTCCAATGTGATCAAGGATCTTAAATGGGCTGATGTAACTTGGAATAAGCTATCCCTTCTTCCAAAATCTCATAAATCTCTTCCATGGTGATATGGAGAGAAATACCATGTCTCCAACATCAAACTCTAGGTCTTGTTGACAATTATTATCATATCTCTTTTGTCGAAACTGAGAAGATTTAATGTGTTGCTGGATGGTCTTAACCTTCTTCACCATTTCTTCGACCATTTATGGACCTAGGAGTTTTCGCTCAATAAATTCATCCTAACATGTCAGTGTTCTGCACCTCTTCCCATACAGAGCTTTATAAGGATCCATTTGGATGCTTGAGTGGAAATTTTTTTTGAAAGAGAACTCAAATAGAGGAAGATGTTGATCCCATCCTCCTTTTAATTTCATTAAGCATTCCTCAACACGTCCTCAAGTGTTTGGATAGTCTGCTCATATTGGCCATCAGTTTGAGGATGATAAGTCGTACTGAAGTTCAGATCAGTACACAGAGCATGTTGAAGACTCTTCCAGAACATAGAGGTGAATCTTGGTTCTCAATCAGATACAATTGATATTGGTACTCCATGCAACCTTACCACATCTCTAATGTATATCTGTGCCAGTTGATCTAGTGAGAAATCCTCCCGAATTGCAATGAAGTGTGCAATCTTTGTAAGATGATCCATAACAACCCATATAGAATTTTTTCCTTTGGATTTCTTCTTAAGTCTGGTGACAAAGTCCATGGTGATGTTTTCCCACTTTCATGATGGTATGGGTAATGGTTGAATCATCCCCTTAGACTTATGACTCTCATCCTTCACTTGCTGACACACCAGGAACAATGATGTATACTCAGTGATCCCCTAATTCATGTTATCCCACCAATAATTCTCTCACATATCTCGATATATCTTTGTGTTTCCTAGGTGAATGGAGAAATTCAAACTATGTGCATCATCCAAAATTTAATTCTTTAACTCTAGATTTGATGGAACACATAGTCTTGACCCAAATCTCACAATTCCTTCTTTATTAACATTGAACTCCGATGATTTCCCTCTTCTGATATTTTCCAAATTCTTCTGAATTCCCACATCATCTTTTTGAGCATCCTTTAACCATTCCAAAATAGATGGTTGAGCAATCATTTAAGAAAGGATTGATAATTTTCCCTTCTTTATTATTATCATGCCTATCTTCATCAAATCTAAGAAGACTATATCCTTTTCAATTTTCATCAATGATAGAATCGTTGGGTCCTTTATACTCAGAGCGTCTACCACCTTGTTCACTTTCCTAGGGAGGTAATTGATTGATCAGTCAAAGTATTTAATTATCTCTAACCATATTCTTTGGTGCATGTTCAAATCTTTCTGTGTGAATATATACTTGAGGATTTTTTTTCTTCATATATATTTTCCACTTCTCCCCAAAGAGGTAATGATGCCAAAATTTTAAAGCGAAGATCACTGCAGCCAACTCCAGATCATGTGTTGGATAGTTTTTCTCAAGAAATTTCAATTTACTTGAACCATATGCAATTAATTTGTCATTTTTCATCAAAACACAGCCCAGACCCTTCTTCAAAGCATCACTAAATACCACAAAAAGTTTTCCACTTATGGGTAGTGTGAGCACGGGCATAGTGATAAGCCTCCTTTTCAACTCCTTGAATCTCTCTTCACATTCATCACTCTAAGAAAACTTTACTCCCTTCCAAGTTAGCTTGGTAAGAGGATTGTACAATCGTGAGAAATTTATCACAAGTTAGAGATAATATCCAGCTAACCCCAGGAAGCTATAAATATCTGTTACCGATGTTGGCCTCAGCCATCCCTAAATTTTAGCTATTTTGGAGGGATCCACAGATATCCCATTTCTTGTGATGATATGACCCAAGAATGATACCTCCTTCAACTAGAACTCACCCTTGTTGTACTTTGCATAGAGATTATCCTTTCTCAAGGTATTCAGTATAGTTCTTAGATGCTCCTCAGGCGCCTCCTTGGTTTTGGAGTATATTAGAATATCATCTATAAAGACTACCACAAATTTCTTGAGGTAATCTCTAAAGACTCTATTTATCAATCCCATGAAGATTTCTGGAGAATTAGTGAGTCTGAAATGCATTACTATGAATTCATAGTTCCCATACCTTGTATGAAAAGCTATCTTAGGGATATCATCCTTCTTCACACTTACATGGTAATATACCGACCTAAAATCCACCTTAGAGAAGTATTGTGTTCTGCCTAACTGATCTAACAAGTCATCAATTTGGGGAAGAGGATACTTGTTCTTTATCGTGATTTTGTTGAACTCGTGATAATCAATGAAAAGGTTCATTGACCCATCCTTCTTCATGATGAAGAGGACTGGTTTACCCCATGGTGAAGCACTTGGGCGTATAAACCCTTTATCCAGATTCTCCTATAGTTTTTTCTTCTGCTCCACAAGCTCCACAATATCCATTCTATACAGAATCTTGGATATTGGAAATTCCCCAGGTATAATATCAATTGAGAATTCAACATATCATCTTGGAAGAAGACCATGAAATTCCTCAGGAAACGCTTCAGTAAATTTCCTCACAATAGGAATGTATTCAAGGATAGTTGCTTCCTTATAAACTATCATCTATGAAAAATACATGTGCTAATAGGGTATTAATATCCACTCTTGAGATAATGGTGCTAAATAAGATTCATCCTCCTCCTTTCACTTGTATAGAATTGGGGGTCGATTCTCTATATGGAGAGTGATATCCCTCTCATGGAAATTTATGTTGTCTCTATATAAGGAAAGTCAATCCATGCCATGAATTGAATCAAATTCCACCATAGGAAGTATGATGAGGTTCGCTGGGAAATTCAATCCACAAATAATGATAGGGGTGTAGTAATATTCATGGTATACAATTATTTCCCCATTTTTTGTACTCACCGACATCTTTACTTCCATTATTTTTAGTGGTCTTGGGATCGTTATACTAAACTTTTGGGATATAAAATAATGTGTAGAACTAGAATAAAAAAGTATGTTCATTGTTATTTAATGAATAACTAGCATACATGTCACCACTTCATTTTCAGGGTTCACTTAAGTGGTGGTGATAGAAAAATATCTCCCTTACTGCCTTAGAGGTTGTTGGTTGCCTCCAAAAACCCTTGGCTTAGGGCACCGGTTTGAAAAGTTCCATGGTTCTTTTCCGTTCATGCAATCAACAACGTGTTGAAGGTAGAACTGAGTGTTCCTCTCCTCTATCATAGCCGCTGGTTTTTCTTTTTGGTAGTTAATAGCCAAGTACCCTTCTCTTCCACACCTAAATCATTTCCTCATCCCCTTCATGAAATTTCTATGTTGATTCTTTCCACACCTTTGGCAAGTGGGGTGCTGGATTTTCTTAGAACCATTGGATTTATCAATCAAACCACTATAATTAAATTATTCCTTATGCTTCTTATCCCCATGATACCCCTGAGATTCTCTGATCTCCATTTCTACATTGAGGTAACATTGGACAATTTCCTCATATCTCTCAAAGTCATAGATCACTTGGGCTTTTCATAGACTAGGTTTTAGACCACTAAAAAAGCGTTCAACCTTGCATTCGGGGGTAACGACAAAGCCGGAGGCGTGCCATGCAAGCCTTGTGAAGTTTTCCTTGTATGATCTAATGAATTCGGGGGTAACGACAAAGCCGGAGGCGTTCCATGCAAGCCTTGTGAAGTTTTCCTTATATGATCTAATGCATTCGTTGTCTTTTTTCTTGATGTAAAGGAAGTCCTTTTCCATCTAAAGTCAGAGGGTGCGAGGAGAATATTTATTGAAAAACATTTTTTGGAAATCCTTCAATTCCAATGCTTCGATCTCCTCGTCCAAATTCATATTTCTGATCAATTTTCATCGTTTATTAGCTTCACCCTCCATACAATAATCAACCAGAAGAACCTTCTCTTGTTCAAAACATTGATGTATGGATAAGATCTTTTCAATGGAGTTGATCCATTGTTTGGTAGCTGAGGGATTATAAGATCCATTAAAAGTAGGAGGCCTTTGTATCATGAATCTCTCAATTGCGACTTGTTCTTTATTAGGGGGTTGAATGTTCCTCTTGACCCATGTTTCTATTAAAAAATTGGGTTAACAGAGATAGTATCATGATAATGTTCATGATTCCCACTCCCATTAGATTGGGCATCTCATTAGAACAGTCATCACATTAGTCTTTGCATTGGTTGTTATCACGAGTCCTCCTATTACCGGCCATTGGCTATAATAAAAGGAAAATTAGGTGTAACAAATAAAGGGTAATACAAATACAAAAATGGATTTCTTATAAATTACTTTTATTTCCTTAAATTATGAATTTATAGGCTTAGATCTATGTTATCCATGATCTACTTCCCAAAATATATTCTTAAGGGTGTTTTTTTTAATTCCCTTAATAATGGTTTGTACTAATCTTATAAATTTACCAAATCATATCCCCCAGGACTGTCCTAACTAAGAGTTCAACAAGGCCCATTTTCATGCACTAGTTCTCGTTCGAGTCTAGCTCAAAGCATTGTTTTCGAGTTTCACCCCTAGATAAATCTGTGCAGAGCCCCCTCTACCTGCTCATATCCATAAAGGGATGTATTTTCTTGATAAACCACTTAATCAATACTCACCAAAATTTAGTGATGTTTTTATTATAATTAGTCTTATCCCTAAGGCTTTCACTGGGGTTTTATAATCCTAATCCCAAAAATAACTAAACCTATCCTTAGATACCAACTATAATAACCCTGCTCTTTATTTAACACATAAACATATTTTATTACATAAAACCTTCACTTGATACAACATATAATATCGAGAGGTATAGTGTCTATGGGTCTTATTAACATTACATAAAAACTTAAAACACGAAATACACATCTTTATTGAAAACTTCTTTTGCATGACAGACACATTCCTTCGTACTTATCATTTCATGGGATAACCTAAGGACATGCATAAGAAAAGGTTGAGCTATAAAGCCCAGTAAGGGAGTAAAAAAGGCATAACATGAAGTATACACTACTTGTTAGGAAACATTAATATCAATGGAGCATAAGAGAAACATTAACATAAAGGCATGATAAAGCATAATTACCATAACATGGAAATGTGGCAACAACACTTAACATGGTATTAGCATGAGTCAAGGATCATTGAACATGGATCATGAGTAAACCCTCATTTCACTTGAATTAGCATGAGTAAACCCTCATTTCACTTGAAATATCATGATAATAATCTTTACCCAATGCATTGGAGAGCTATCAGGGCACACCCTTCTTAAACATTTCATTTTATGCGTAAGTGTTCCACATCGATCATATAAGATGGATTCCTTAAACGTCATCATTTATTCCATGATAAAGGAATATGGAATTCATAAATGAAACTATATATCCAATAATTATATTTCCATAAAGTTAATAACCTTAATAGATAAATTGTAATGGTATTCACTACACAATGACTTGGCTTAGAAAATCACGGTGCAATTTTGACAACATAACGACGTGACATAAGAATTCATAAAAAATGGTTGATGGGATAGAAAGGGGTGTCTTGTAATATATACATTAAATTGATAGTAATGGGTTCATATAGATACATTTCCAAACATATTTAATGGAATTTAGATTCATAAAAACAAAAGAATTTCTTGAATGTAAATGAGGAGAAAGAAATCCCTTATAGAATTTTAGCATAGTAACAGGTGTACATGGGAGGAATTAATGGGAGAGAAAGGGGTATCTATTCATTAAAATATAAGGAGGAAATTATGGGGGAGGTGAGAAATCAAACCCCATAATTTTTAATTGAAAATAAAATGTAATAACAACATAATGAAACTTGGAGAAAAATGGGAAAGGAAGAAATCCCTTACTTGGAAGTGTGATCCCAAAGGCTTGGGAGGGGATTGAGAGAGGATTCTGGGGAGCTTGGGTCACCTTGGGAGAATTATATAGAGACAAGGTAAGTGTTTTTTCTATCTCAAAATTAATTTAGTGAATAAAAAGTGGGATCTTGGGTGGGTTCATATAGGAAATGGGAGGGAATTCTTTATTATTTATGTTTTGGACCCTACACATGGAATTAATCAAAACCACAAACCATCCCATGGTTTTTGCCTATGGTTTTTTCCAAAGGGGAGTGGAAAACATTATTTTATAAATCCAATTTCCGAAATTATTAAAATATTAGTCTTGTTTATGTGGAGGTGAGTCACACTCTCGAGGAAATTATTTTAAAAAGATAAAATATTTTATAAGTCTTGAAGGGTGCACTGAGGCTTTGTAAAATAAATCAAATAAACCTAAAATCATATTATTTAATGGTAAAACATATATTTTTTTAACATCCCAATTATATTATTTTATTACATCACTATTGGGTCATTATGATGTCATAAACACATTATATATTTAAAAGGTATTTGATTTTACCCAAAAATTATACAATCTCAGAAAATTATGAAAAATTAACTATTGTATAATTTAGATATCCTAATTCCAAAAATAATATTAATTTTATCTAAATAATTTTCTAAATATGTGAATTTTTACTTTTAAAATAAAAACCGATATTTATCAAAAAATCATGGGTTTTATCAAAAACAGCTTTCAAACCTTGATAAAAATCACAATTGTATTCTTAATAATTATACGATAATTTATATTTAATAAAATGTAATTTAGTGATAATATTTTATTAAAATATTATTTAATTCAAAAATTCATTTATTCAACAAAATAGATTTCTTAATTGAATATTAACTAAAAATTCTATTTTTTTTAAAAAAATTATTTACAAAGTAACAATAATAAAATAAATGTATATTCTCTATAAAAAAATGTATATAATCATAGTGTTATGGTCTTGTTACATAACCCCTTGTAACACTCGCATAAGACTAAATGGTTTGGTGTGCGATGGTGAAAGACTCTTAGGGAGGCTCAGATAACATCGCTCGGCTGGTAATCTCTATCAACTTCCACTTCTCTCATAGGTGGTTATTCTCAAGATTAACATGTTGAATCTCAGCTTGGGATTTCTCAATATTTAAGCCTAGTGATGCCCCCTCCTTTCCAAGCTCTAATAAATGGGCTTCGTATGGATTAATTCTACTAGATGAGGTCATCGCTTCCTTTATATGAGTGAATTGGATTTGTTAAAGCCTTATATTTATACTAATCATCTGATCACTATTCAACAGCTATATTAGCAATGGTAAAAATTCTTAACGATTTTTTAAAATCCAAAAATATAAAACCAAATAAGTGAATATGTCATATAACCATTTTACATAATAAGACGTTTAATTAGATCAAGAATAATTTTCATTAGTAAAAGTTTGGGTCGTTTCATACCTAGATTTTATTATTCCATAAGTAGACTTCAACCTCTCCCACAAATATCTCCACAAAAGATACCCTTCTATACCAATATTACATAATATAATTGTTTATAACCTTAGGGAAATGGAAAAAAAATAAATGGTGAGATCAGATTCTTAGTAAGGGTAAACATGGAAGATGTCAATCGATGATCATATCCAAGCATAAGATCAGTATAAGGGTATTATATCATCATCATATCTTACAAAGTTCATGCCTAATCAATCATAGATCATAAATCATGAGTCATGGTGTAAAGATTCATCATTTTAAAAGACATGAGTTATAATAGTGAGGAATCATTATTAATTAATCATGATCCATGAGAGCATATCATAAGCATTAGAATATGTCATATGAATTGTGTGTAACTATAATAATCATTGAAAATTATTTCATTAGAATAGGATCACATCCAAGACTATCAAATGGATTGGGTTCACTACTCATTCCATCATTTCCTCAGTTAGGGTTCACTCCCAAGACTATCATAGTGGAAAATTTCCCCTATTAAACAGGGTTCACTCACCCCATACATATTATCTCATGTGATTTCTATATTTACCCAATTAATTAGAGGGGTATATAATTCTAGGAAAAACTATCACATAATGAAAACCATATATATGTGTTCCATAATATCATAAAAAATTCATCATATAATCATAGCATAACCGATAGAAATGAAATTGTTTTCATAAATATAGCATCATCACAAAATCATAATATATATAAAGAAAGGCAGTGGATGTCATCATAAAAGAATTTATTATCTCATCATATCTCAATTAACCCATTAAAAAGATATAGGTTCCATGTAATCATCTTAAGATCTAAATCATCATAAGTCATCTAAAAAAAATTATTGTAATCATAAGGGAATACCCCAGTGAAGCATAACAATATTTATATGATTTTTACATAGATGAAAAATATATTTTATAAAATTACTTAAAATACACTATGAAAGTCAATAAAAGTCATCCATTTTCTTTGGTAACTTTTACAAAAAATTCCAAAAATATTAAGGAAAATATTTTCATTTAAAATAAATATGAAAACATTTAAATTAAGATTCAAATTAAATAATGGTCATGATAGAAGCAAAATATAAATGTAAGGTAAATGTTAAGACGAAGATTCCATTCACATTTTTTGTAAAGAATTCAAAAAATTTCTTGTTCAGAAAATAGAAAGAATATTCCTTTTAAAACATTGAAAATAAAGTCATATATAGTTAAAAATTACATTATATAATCATTTAAACATATAAATGAACATTCATGAATTTTTTAAAGAAAATAGGCGTGAAAGAAAAAGTTCATCGTCCAAAGAGGAAATAAGGTCAACTTTTCTTAAAAATGTTTTCATGATCATTTTGAGTACCCAAGAGAGTAAAATTACACTAAAAAATGATAATTACAGAAGTGGCCATAATAGAATAATATATATGTGGTGTAAAGTATAAGTATTAAATAATTTCCTTTAATAGAAATTTAATGTAGAAAATCCTGATATAAAAAGATATTGTAACATAAATCCCTTACCGCTTTGGTAACAATTTGAATCATAACTCCTTGGATTAAATAACATGATTTTTAACTTTAAATACCATGATTTAATAATTATTTATGATATAACATGTAAAATTGTAATTATATAAACCTCATAAACATAAATAGGTTCATAACATGAAACATGTCTCAATGAAACAATATCAAGAAGAAGAACCCATATAGTTTTGGTAGTCTCTGAAATAAAAACCTAATGAAAGATAGTACTTTGTATAGATATGTAAATACAAATAAATTTAATGAAAATAATCATAAAACACATTCATTGTTAGTATATTCATCACAAAAAATTAATAAGTGGTGAATATGTTATATGAATCATAGAAATAAAAGTGACTTAAGATACCCTTACCTCGAGTCATGTATTGCCTCCTACGTAATCAAACCACCTATATAATAAATTTATATTTATTATACATAAATTCCATAACCATATTCAATAAAAAACTATAATTATTTTAGTTTTTATGGGTTAAATTTTACTATAAACATTTTATATTTAAAAATATAGAATTTTTTCCACTAATATTTGATTATGAATTTTATATTATTTTAAGTTGACAAAAAATAAAAAATGTTACGCTCTTTCTTTTAACATATCTAAACACCTTCATATGTATTAAAATGTATATGAAAGATTTTAAATGTTTTTTAGTATTAATAAATTATATTTATGATAAAATTTTATTTTTAATTTTTAAATATAGTATAATTATCTTAAATTCTTATAAAATGTTGACACACTACTTGCGTAAATAGTAGAAAAAAAAAGTAAATTTTTTAAAAAAATTGAAAATAATATTCTTGTGATGAGTTGTGGTGTTACCAAAATTTAATGGAATATTATAATGTATAATTGTTTGTGAAAGATTTTATATTTGAATTACATTGTTATATTGATATGTTCAAAGTCAAATTTTGTGAAGAGTCTCGAAAATGACCTTAAAATGGAATTTAATGTTAATTTTTTTTAAATTAATAGAAAATCATAAAAATGCTATATTTAATCAAGTC
This sequence comes from Viscum album, assembly GCA_963277665.1. NCBI lineage: Eukaryota > Viridiplantae > Streptophyta > Magnoliopsida > Santalales > Viscaceae > Viscum > Viscum album. The sequence continues at coordinate 803,237,300 of OY728137.1, forward strand.
TGTGAGAAATTTCCTATCCAATCATTCAGGGATAATTTATGTGAAAATTTTAATTTTTTAAATTACTTTCATGAACCTTATGTAGTAAAGAATTTTTTACTTTGGCTAAGGTTAAATTGGGTTAATGAGGGGGTTAAACCAAAAGAAAAGATTTAAAATCAAAACTAAACCTATCAAAAATTGACTAGTTGATTATATTTCAAACTTTAACTCCTTATAATAGAATATATTTATCTTTTTTTTTATTTAACATGATTTAGAAATATATTATATATTAATGTTATAAGTATTTATATGTTTACCAACCACCTCACTTATAAAAGGGCACCTACTCTCATCACTTACTCATACATTTTGAGAAATTTATCTTAGAAAATAAATTCCCAAATACCTTCTTAACTTACTCACCCACATCGTACAATCCCTTTTCTTATAATGACACCAACATTTGATGGGTTATGATTAAATTCAAAGGAGGTTTTTAAATGTTGAGGTATAACTCTTAACCGAGTGTTTCCATGTTTATTTCTTTTTCCAACACATTTAAATATTCAACAATCAAGTTTATATACTAAAATAAGTATCTTAAATATACTTAAATTTTATTATGTTCATGGAAAAAACCTTTTTTATCTTCCTTCCATCCCAATGAGAAATGAATGCATCACTCGTGCGTACGTATGGACTATCATTTCTACGAAGGGATAATTTCCATAACTTCCTTTCATGGATTGTTATTGTGATGGAATTAATGCCTAAATATGATATTTATGAAATAATTATTCTTATATAATTATAATATTTTATCTAACTTCTGACCATACTATCCATTTGAAAATGATAACATTGTCTGTGCGTACATGTGAACAACTGCCTCCACGAATCAATGTGACTTCTTTTTCATTTACTATTTATATGGATGATAAAAGGATATATTTTGATGAATATATATGATATTTTTGATATAATTAAGATTTTTTAAAGGTGATTTAATATTTAAATTTCTTTAAATCTATCCATCAAAAATTAGAAACATCACTAGTGTGTACGTATGAACTACCATCTCGACAAAGTGATGTAATTAATTTTTCATCACCAACTTATATGGATGATTAAAAAAGTGTATATAATAAATAAATATGATTATTATGACATTATTATGACATTATAATGATTATATAGATCATTAAACCCTAAAAAATGTGCAAGTATTGGAACCGTTGAACCAAAACATGCATGGAAAAAAACCAGTTTTCACAAGAGTAATGATGTTAATAAAGAATTATAAATAAAAGGAAATATGGGATAAGGTTTAAAAATAAATAAAAAACTATCATTATTCACTATGAATAAAAATGAAATTTAGCTATTTATAAAATTTTAAAATCTTAAACCCAAATATAAAATCCATTTTTGAATATCAAATTTATATAAGTGGCATAAATAAATTTTAATATAAGTGCGCAAAACGCAACGAAAAACAGTTTTTAGAAAAAAAAATGTTGTTTTAATTATAAAAATTATTTTTTACCAAATCAAGTATAATTATGATTCATATGGAATTAATTAGATTATTTTTAATTAAAGGGATGTAATTTTATTCTAAAACCAAATCCAAAAATATAATTATACTTTTAAATTACTTGATTTAATGAAAATAAATTACCGTTTTTCAAAAAACAGTAATTCTCACTATTCACTCAAAAATTAATCTTTTCAAATTAGTCACAAAAAACATCCTTATCCTATTATAAAATTATGATTTTATAAATGAAATACATTTTTTAAAATAATTTTTTTTAAAATTTTCATTAATTAATTACAATATTTATGAAAAAAAATATAATAAAAACCATTTTCGATAAAAATGTATTTTTGAATCATAAAATGAATTTATTATAATTACTTAACTAATACCAATAATTAAATGAAATTATATTCATTAAATTTATTATATAATATTATTATTTAATTTGAATCATTTTTCAATGGTGGTTATTTAATCTTTTTAGGTAAAACTATATTACACACATAAAAACATGATAACAGTTTTATGAAAAGTATATATATAACCCTAAAAATATATTATCTTCATTTTTAACCAAATGATAGTTAATTTATGATTTATTATTCATTTTATAAATGAAAAACATTTTATATTTATTTAATATTATATTTATTTTTATTCATAACTACCTAACTAGTGGCTAGGTCATAACGGTCATATTTAAATACATATTTTCTATAGTATATCACGGTTATTTTAATCTCAGTGTTTCAGTTATCAAAAGATATCAAATGAAAAAAACAATTAAATATAAATATTTTATGAAATATTAGGGTGTTATAGTCATAAGGTATTATATCATTATCATGTGATAAAACATGAATGTGGTAAAAATATGTGATTAAAAAGAACATGGAACCATAAGAATGATTACAAAGAATGATAGAAGAACATGGATAATGGAATAAGGGAATTTTATCTCAAATGGATCATTATAGAAGAACTATATATACCATGTGATATGAATATGGATGCATGAAATAATAATTTTGATCTGTGGAGCTTAAAATAGGCTTGTGGAATAGCAAATAAATATGGAAAAAACATAAGAATATAAAATCATTTCTTATGTTGAGGTTCACTATCAAGACCATCATCACATAGTAGAAAGAGTCCCATTACCTAGTGGATTAGGTTCACTCATAATTCTAATAAACATCATGTATTGGGTTTACTCTATAATCCCTTACATATCATATCCTGAGATATAAATCATTACCCAATGCATTAGAGGGATATATAATTTTGTGTCCACCCAAAACATAATGAAAACCATACATATGTTTTCTTCATAGACATGAAAACATTCATAATTTGATCACAGATTAAATAACCTATTAGAAAGAGATAGGTTTCATAAATACATTTACAAACCATTATCATGATCTGTCTATGGAATGAAATTTAAAGGTATCATTAAATAATATCCCAAATAAAGAATAAGAAACATTAAAGTATTTAAACATGGATAAAAAAACTTTATAAGAACATTAGAAACCTATTTGGAAAATAAGAATAAATATCCTTTACATTTTTAATAATTTTTTTAAAAATAAATTAAATATAAATCAATGTTTTTATAAAAAAAATATAATGTAGTTAAAAATTACTTTAAAGAACCATGAAAACTTTGAATGAAATCTCTATAAAGAAACCCGATTAAAATTATGGGAGAAAGAAAAATTGGAAAAAATGATTAAAAAATATTTTTCCATACTTTTGTAAAATAAATTCAAATTCAATTGAAAAAGATTTTAATGAATCATATAATTAGTTACAAGTACATATATAAAATAATATAGAAAATGGGCATTAAAGAAAATGGTTCTCAACTGAAAAGAAGAGATATGTTTGTTCCATTTATTTAGGGTCAATTATAAACCAATGGGAGTTAAAATGTTAAAAACACATGTAAACCACAATAATAAATAGATAAGAATAAAATGGATGTGGTTTTAGAGATAAATTACATACAATTTTCCCCAGTGTGAACTTAAACATAGATAATCTTGATTTCAAAATGATATTGGAACAAAAACACTTATAGACATCATAAATTATGAAATAAGAATCATTTGAAAATTATGTTATAATAAATAAATATAAATAATAAGAAAATATAGAGTAAATAAAATATAATAAAATCATAGTATATAATAATACATACTTATAAGAACATTTTCATAGTACAATATACAACTTAAAAAATGGATATTGATTCAAAACCCCTTAAAATGTCAAATTTTATGCTGTAAGAATCAATCAAAAATGGGATTATGTGAAATAAATTAAAATAAATAGAAAAATAAGATAATTTAGAATATAACAAATTCTTAAGGTATAATTTACCCCAATTAGAAGGATAATGTTCATTATGAAAATATTATAACTTAATGAAAGGAAATTGAGTTGAAAAACTCCCTTATATTGGATTCTTTCTTACATGCACATACTTTAAATTCATGTATACACTACTAGAAATTAGGTCTTTCCCCATGCATCTATACCCATGGTTTATAAAAGCCGTGGGTATAAGTGATATATTTTAATCTATTCCCATGGTTCTGTTAAAACCATTAAAATACATTGCTATAATCCCACAATTTTATCGAGCTTCCTCGTATCATTTATCATTTTTCGTCGCGCGCCTCCCACATGAAACTCCCCCTCCCCTCCCCGACCTCAAGCTCCCAGCGACGTCCCCCCTCCCCTCTCGGCTCCCTCTCCTCTGGTGACGTCCCCCCGCCCCTCTCGAATACCTCTCCTCTGGCGACATCCCCCCAACCCTCTCGGGTCCCTCTCCTCTGGTGACATCCCCCAGCCCCCTAATCCTCTCAAATCATGCGCGACACCCCCCATGGCCAAACACCCCGCCCGACATCCCCCACTCTCGTCTCCCTCTCCTTCCACAATCTCTACCTAATTTCATGTGGTTTATTTGTCGGTACTTCGAGGTATGAATTCATCTTATTTAATTATTTAATTTCTTAAGAGTTCTCCTCTCTCCAGTTGCCCGATTTCATTTGGCCGAACCCTAGGGTTTTTTAGGTTCTGAGATTCTAACTTTGATCCTTGTTTCTAGGGCGTATCATGGTTCTCTTGGATCTGTCGTATGTTTTGGAATTCGACAAAGCGGTTGGGATCATCTTCGTTCATCTTCCACCATTTGAGGTTAGTTTATTCTTCTCTTTTTGTTTGGCACAATTTAATATGGGGATTTTGGTGATTTATGTGCCTATCATTATGAATATAGAACTCATGTTTTTATGAGTCTTTTTCATTGGTGAATGGATAAATAAATTTAATAGAATCGACAAATATTCACTTTGAATCCTTATTATATAAAGTTCGATTTGGTTTGGTAGTGCCTATTCCGCAAGCGATGGAGGTAATAAGTCCAAGATAGATTAGACTGGCTTGAGTTCCCACATATTCTATTCTTTCTATGATTTCTTTTACTGATGTCAGTTTCATATAATATTATAATATTGAGATGATGATGTTTTCTCTTTTTAATTCAATGATGGAATTGGGGTCACAACTGGATAATTTAGTTGTGCCTTTTGTAAATCACAAATTTGAATGGAATATTTCATAGTAATCGATTAATTAAATTTACAAGGGTATCTATTGAGACTCTCCTTCCACTAACCTTAATCCTATGATGGATTAGTAGTGACACAAATCACCAATGTTGGGGGTTTATCTAAATTCACATTCCCATATTCAATCATCTACAAGAGTATATCCTTAAAGAAGAAGTAGTCATATATGGTATTCCTTAACATTGGGAATAAAACGGGGAGTATGCAAGGATATGAGTCTAGTCTAAGAGGTAGTTGTGGTAGAATAAGATACAATAGATAATATAGTGGATATAGATTTATAGGCTCAAAAACATGATCACATAACATAGAGTCATCAAATCGCATGTCATGCCTCGTACTAGTCAGTGACTTGGGTTTGATGGTAGATATGAATACCACATAGTGTGCATTAATTCTCAATAAACCATGTATATTGAGATATAAAATCTGGTTTGTAAATCTAGGTCATATGGGAGTACATGCCTAGGTATCCACTTAGCTGTAAATTTTTCCACTATTGGGGAGGAAACCTTGTCTAATTGACCTTTTACAATGAATTTTTTATATGGAGTATAGATTTTTAAGAACAATTAATTTCTATTACATGATTTTTTTGGAAAAAAGTATACATTTGGATAACCATAGTGTCTCACATTCAATGTCAGTTAGTGGAACATTATATGTAGTTCATAAAAACATAACCAGTCTATAGCCTTACAGACATAGTTTTTCTATTAGGATACACATGAAATTTAGAGAGTTTTGGGGTTATAGCCTAGTGGTATAAGAAACAATGTAGACCTACACCCATAACACCATGTTTGAGTCTTGGTAACCACATATTTTAGGGGGGGATTCTTGGTGCATGGAATGGACATAGTACCTACAGACATGGCATTGGCCATCGATGGAGGAGGAGGGCGCAACCATGGTAGGTGTGTTTTAGCAGTAGGATAATGGGTCTTGGGATTACATCAGTGTGGGTGGGGTGGACTTCTCACAACATTAGTGGTGGTGAAGGTCTATGGTGTAGTGGGGGTTTAAGTAGTTGATAGGTGGAGACAACATTGGTAGTAGTGGAGGGTGAACCTTAGTGGAAGGATTTCAGGTCTTGGGGGTGAAGATAGTGGAGACCTTATCACAGAAAGATAGTGGTAAAGGGCCTCAGCAAAATGGTTACTATGAGAAGCTGAAAGATGGTGTGATGGCATGGAAACTATGCAAGGTGTGGAAGAAAAAGGGAGGGTTATATAATCAATTGTAGATCCCTAAAGAGGTACATATTAGGAAGAACCACTATTAAATCTATTCATATTGGTAAGGGAGAGGGTATAGTATTGGACATCAGTACCATGAACTATGAAGTTCTATATAGGGTGTTTCATTATAATTAGCCTTGCAAGTTTGGAGTTTTAGAGCATCATAAAGCATAACTAGGTTGGGGGTATTCTCTTTAATACTATTATTTAAGCCTTCTAGTCATGTATTAGGTACCTGTGACTTTAGTAATATGGGCCATGTAAGGTCCCCTTCAAGCTAGTTTAAAAGGTAATTACCCATAAAATAATAAAAAATTAAGGCTCTCGAGCCTCAGATCCATAACAATTAGAGAAAAGTACATGTAATGTATTTTCTTATCTATAGTGCCTCTCACATATTATCACCTAGGTGTTATAATTAGACAAACGAATAGTTTATTTAGAGGAATTTTTCACATAAAATGCAATGGAATGATCCTCTTTGTAATTCAAGACCATTTATGAGGTGTTTAATGTGGCTTGTGTATCATAGATTCATTGAGATGATACTATGTATTTAGAGTGAAAGTATGATTTGGTACTCCATTAGTGGTGATCAGCTCTGTGATAGTATTCCATGAGTCTTGTGATCAATGTTGAGACTGACTAATCACAATTTTTGTCAGCGGGGCGACGACCAGAATATTGCCCTACCTCCTCCCGCTCCCTTCGCTCCTGGCCAGAAGATGTTTCCCTGCATATGTCGTTAGACCGGGCCAACACGCCGCGGTCACACCGCGGTCACTCCGCGGTCACGCCGCAGTCACGCCACGGTCAAGTCGTAGTCAATCCGTGGTCACACTACGGTCACACCGCGGTAATGTCGTGATTTGGCCCTGCTCCAAGATGACACCCCACGGTGGTTCGCAGTCCTGTCAGAATTTGATGTATGATATCTAGATAGAGTTTTAAATACATTACCCACCCATAGTTAGTGGGGAGGGAGGCCCTCAAGTAGAAAATCTCTGGATTGAGTCTCTCTTGAAAATATTTAGTCACCTGTAGACCACATTGGAGATGAGGGTGAAGCTTGATACTTGTATTCTACAAGGACCATCTAAGTGCTCGAAGGACATCATGTTAAATGTTGTACAATAATAAGACTTGAGAATAATTTTATAATGATATTTGTATTTGGAAAAGTTTCCTTAATATTTTGATATTTTTATGATCCCGATGATCTGATGAGTGCTTTGACCCTTGTAGAGAAAAAGATTCCACATTATCTTTTTTTCTGTGTGAGAACAGTAAATAACACACACCTCATATAGTGTATTTGGATCTTTCTACAAAAATGGTAAATTTGATGGATGATCAGCTCTGTGATAGTATTCCATGAGTCTTGTGATCAATGTTGAGACTGACTAATCACAATTTCAGCTGGCAGGGAAATGATCGGAATGTTTCCCCACCTCCTCCCGCTCCCTTCACTCCTGGCCGAAAGATGCTACCTCGCAGATGTCATTGGACCAGGCCAACTGACCATGGTCACGTCGTAGTCACGTCACTGTCACGCCGCTGTCACGCTGTGGTCACACCACGGTCACGTCGTAGTCATGTCGTGGTCAAGCCACGGTAATACCGTGATTTGGCCCTACTCCAGGATGACACCCCATGGTGGTTCGCAGTCCTATCGGAATTTTATGTATGATACCTATATAGAGTTTTAGATACATTACCCACCCATAGTTAATGGGGAGGGAGGCCCGTAGGTAAAAAATCTCTTGATTGAGTCTCTCATGAAAATATTTAGTCACCTGTAGACAACATTGGAGATGAGGGTGAAGGTTTCTACTTGTATTCTACAATGACCATCTAAGTGCTCGAGGGACATCATAGTATATGTTGGACAATAAGAATACTTGAGAATAATTTTATAATGATATTTGTATTTGGAAAAGTGTCCTTTAGAGTTTTATATTTTTATAATCTCGATGATCGGATGAGTGTTTTGACCCTTGTAGAGAAAATGATTGTACATTATCTTTTTTTCTGCATGAGAAAAGTAAACAACACACACCTCATATAGTATAGTTGGAGCTTTCTACAAAAATGGGGAATATGATGGATGACCAGCTCTGTGATAGTATTCCATGAATCTTGTGATCAAGGATGAGACTGACTAATCACAATTTCTACCAATGGGGTGAAGGTCGGAATGTTGCCTCCCCTCCTCCTACTCCCTTCGCTCCTAGCCAGAAGATGATGCCCCACAGATGTCATTGGACCAGGCCAACACGCCGCGGTCATGCTGCGGTCACGCCACGGTCACGCCACGGTCACGTCGTGGTCACGCCGCGGTCACCTGCAATTCAGCCCACACCAGCCACCACACCAGCCCCCACCCCCCAGCCTCCTACAAAACACTCATGCCAGCCCTCTACCACCTGAAAAATAGCCCCAACCACTAGTTCCAACCCGCACCATCCCCTACCATCCCCATGCCGCCTGCCTTCCCGCCCGCACCAGCCACTCCAGCCCACACCAGCCACCACACCAGCCCCCAGCCTCCTGCATTCCATCCCGCACCAACCCCCCACCACTTAAAAAAACAACCCCATACCACTTGTTCCAACCTACACCAGCCCCATGCCACCTACATTCCAACCCGCACCAGCCACTCCAGCCCAAACCAACCACAAACACCAAACACAACAGCCAAAAAATCCAACCCCGGCACATCACCAGCCCGCACCCAGCTCCACAACAAACCAGCACACCATATACCAGAAAACCACTGCCACTACATACAACCAAAAGAACTAGCCTGCAAAACTAGTACTCTATCCCCCATCCAAACCACACCTCTAACACAGAAAAAATAGTAGGCCACCCCTAGAGGATGCCAGTGAAGGACCTTTCCAAATAAAATTTCTAAGGGTGGCTTCAATATATTTGACCACTCTCTTGGGTAAAATTAAGTGATAACACCAATAATCTGGCATACTAAAAAGAACCAATTGAACAAGTTGTAACATCCCAACATAGGAGAGAGAGTTATTAGTCCAAACTTTAACTCTTCGAACAATTTTCTCTTCCAAGACCACACAATCAGAATCTCTAATCTTGGAAGTGATGAGGGGAACTCCCAGATAACAAAGAGGAAGAGACCCCTTCTTAACCCCCATAACAGCCTCAATAGAATCACAAACATCAGGAGAGGTACTAGTTAAAAACATTAGGGACATAGAAAGATTAACATTCAATCCAGACAGAGAATAAAAAAGATCCAAAGCATGTGGATAAAGGAATTTTTCTCTAGAGTACCATGGTTCTCCTTTTTTCGAAGTGGGATTATGTATCAGTCATTGTGAGGGGTTTTTTAATAAAATAACAAGTCGTATTACTAACTGAAAAAACTGCTTTTTATCCTTCAGGGGAAGAATTACGCTGGTAAATTTCATCCTTATCTCCATTAAGATTAATGTGTTATCGGTACTAATGGCTTCGAAAGTGGTGTTGGGGAATATTGAAAAGATAATGACTTATTTCATATTGTATTCTCATGGGGAGGGAATATTTTCCTAGGGTTATTTGGATGAGGATGGCCATACTAGTGGTAGATGGTGGTATCAACTTATGCAGTGTCGAGGGATCAATGCACATTCTGCAAGATAATTTTTCTTGGGAGGGTCTTGAAGGTTGTTCTCTATGGAGAAATTTCATATCTGTCAAAGTATTGATCTGACCTTGAGGATCCATGGGGGAAAGTCTCATGGATATGGAAGGAGTTGCATGGGAACATTTTGGTTCTCAAGAACCAGTCTCGGTGGATTATGTAATGAGAAAACATAAACATCTAGTTCGACAACTGGGCAGGTTCCCCTCTTGGATTTCCAGGCTGTCTGACTCCCAACATTTTGTTTCCCAAGACATGTTGTTACCCCTATTTTACACAGGTTGTTCTTAACCACCATCAAAGTGAATTTTTTGATAAAATTATTATATCTTCTTAAATGGAATGTTTAGTCTTCATGAAGTCTCCAATGGGGGTTTTCCTGGCCAAGATTTACAGTTCTGTACATCATATTTCAAATGATATCACTAGTGGTGAAAATTTGTACTAGTGTAAAGAAATCACGATTAAATGTAACTTTTTGGTTTAGTGGATCAATAACCATTTTATTCCTATGAATGAAACTATCAGGAGCAGGGGGGAGGGTGCAGGTGGGGTGTTTAACAGGGGCTTTCCAAGGGGGTGTCCAAGGGGGTGTCCAAGGGCTGTCTGGGGGGTTCGGGGGGGGGGGGGTCTGTAGGGAAGGGGTGGGGTGCAGGTGGGGTGTCTAGGGGGGCTATCCAGGGGGTTTCCAAAGGCTTTTCGGGGGGGTCTGTAGGGCAGGGGGAGGGTGCAGGTGGGGTGTCTATGAGGGGGTGTCCAGGGGGGCTGTTTTGGAGGGGTGTCTAGGGGGGTGTCCAAGGGGGTGTCTAGGGGGAGGGGGTGTCCAGTGGGGGTGCAAGGGGGTTGTCCAGGGGGGTGAAAGGGGGTTGTCCAGGGGGGGCATGGGGGTGAAGGGGGGTGTCCATACCTTCTGATCATTTCAAAAAAAATCCACTTTATTGTATCAAATTCCTTTAAGATATATAGCTTTAAAGAAAATTTCCCATGTTTAACCTTTAGTTTCATGATTTTAACACATTTAGAGGCAGTTCTGAATATTCTTACCAGGGATAAATCCAAATTGATTTGAAGAGATAAACCCATGAGAAATGGGACCTAACCTCATAGCAATAATTTTTCTAATGATTTTGGGAAAGGTATTTCCAATAGTAATAGGTCTGAAATCATATACATCCACAGCATTTTCCTTCTTTGGGATCAGGGCAATAAAATTAGAGTTGATTCCATAGGGTATTGAGGTGTGGTTAAAGAACTCCCTCATAGCGTTAAAGAGATCATTACTAACTATGTCCCAGTAGAACATAAATAATATCACAACAATGTATTCTTCATTTAAGACTCTGAATACTATAAAATCTATATTACCAAAAAACTTCATTCAAAACATCACTGGCATGAGACCCAAAAACTTGATTCATGCAACCATATGAACCATACAAGAGTTTCATTCACATGTTGCATGTTTTTCCTCATGAAAACTATCGTTAGCCTGATTTTTCACACCTACAGCCGTAGTTCCTATTCTATAACAGCTTCATGGAAGCTTCTGGCTCCCTGTGCAATAATATTTATGCAGGCCATTGAAATTTTGTGTAACCTCAGCCTACTAAACTAGTTAAAAATTGCTCCATCATTCATGTATTTTAAATCAGTTCCAGATATCAGATATTAAGATCAATTCCAGCTTTAATATATTAGCCACCTCATTAATTCAACCAATGAACATGATCCACATCCAATTGCCAACATTTATCAACTTTCATCCATCCTCCAAACACATATCAATATCTCCAAATCATGAATTTCATTTCATTATAAAATTCTTCCATGCATACCTTCACCCTCTTTCCTCTTCCAAGACTTCTTCTTTATGTTAACACATCGAATGGACTCTTCATATATATATTTTCAACACATCTTCAACACATCTTCATGTAATAGATCTTCATGCCATTATTCTTGACAAAGCCCATGCCTCTTTAATCAAACATACCTCATTCATACATCATATATTTTCCACAAATTCAACCAATCAAGCCTTAGTTGCAACAATCCCCCCCCCTTTGGATGATTCTTTTATTGAATCCCATGCCTCTACTCTTGTTTCTTGGTTAAGGGTGGACACAACAGAGATTCCATTTCCTTAACCCCTTTTCTTAATGTACAATTTGTTTGGAATACTACAGCCTTGTCTTACAAACAGTTTACTAGTTACAATAATTCTTATAGGGATAGTCATGGGGTTTATTCTTTTGATACTCCCATGAAAAATAAGGTAAAGATCACATCGGGCACATACCTGGCTCATCATGTTAAGGGGACTAAAAAATTAAAGGTGAGTATTCACAATTCCTTTGAATTGTCGGCATCAGGAAGTAGTTGAGAGGATTGGAAAGAAAAGAAAATGGGTTTAATGACATAGCTAATTGGTGTGGAAATTATAGATGATGGATATGAGATATGGATAGTGGATTCCACTTTAGGAAATACATTTTTCTTATTAAAATTTTAAAAATGATGTATTAGTATACTCGACATCATCTTCCATATTGTACACCAAACCGCAACTTTGGCCTCAATAAGAGATAAATTATTGTGATGCTTCATCATTAAGAATTTATTTAGGAATTTTCTGATAAAAACTCTTTCCTTATTTGAACACTTTGGCCAGATATTATTATGTTTTAACAGGTGAAAACAATGCATTGTGGTTCCAATGTTTTTTCATTGTTTCACAGGGGGTGGGGGTGGTTGCAGGGAGGGAGGGCTGGGTGCAGAAGGGTTGGGGGTGAGGGGGTGGGGGAAATGGGGGTGGAGGTGGGTAGTGGGGGGCAGTGGGGGGTGAAGGTTGGGGGGCAGTTGGGGTGAAGGTTGGGGTGTGGGGGTGTAGGGGAGGGGGTGTTTATGGGGGGAGGGGGTTTCTATGGGAGGGGGTGTCCAAGGGTGTCTGGGGGGTGTCAAGGGGGTTTTCTAGGGGGGAGGGGTTCTAGTGGGGGTGTCAAGGGGTGGGTGTCCAGTGGGAGGTGTCCGGGGGGTCCAGGGGGTGTCCAGTAGGGGTGTCCAAGGTGGGAAGATGTTTTTTCTGGGGGGTGTCCAAGGGTGTTTTGTCCAGGGGAGAGCGGGGGTGTGCAAAGGGGGAGGGGGTGTGCTGGGGGGTCTGGCTAGGGGTGAAGGGTGGGGCTGTAGGGGGAGTGGGGGTGTCTAGGGGGAGTCCAAGTGGTGTCCCGGGGGTGTCCATGGGGTGTCCAAGGTGGGAAGCTGTTGTGTCTAGGGGGTGTAAGGGGGTTCTGTATAGGGGGAGAGTGGGGGTGTGCAAGGGAAGAGCAAGGTTTGTCCAGGGGGAAGGGAGGGGCTGCAGGGGGAGTGGGGAGGGGTGTCTTGGGGCTATTCAGGGGGTGTCCAAGGGGTGTTCAATGTTATTAGACATTCCTTTCAAGCTGATCTAAAACTTGAAAGAATGGTCAAATACCTCACTGTAAGCTTTTGACTTGAAAAAAATACCTGATAATAAATTTCTATTCGTAGTCCCATCTCAAACTTCGGATATTTCATCTACTAATTTGAAATGATATACGGTGTGTATTGCACTAGTTCAGAAAAATGATTGGTATACTCCATCACTGATCAGCCACCTTTGGAAAGATAAATATACTCCTGGGATCTGGAATAAGATAGGACCTCAGGACACTTATTCTCTTTTAAAATGATCTTGAAATATTTCAACATATCTCTACGGTCATCCTAGTTTGAACCACTGAGTCCCAACGACTTCGATTAGGACCCTCTAACAAGAACGAAACACATTTTACTCTGACAACATCAGGATTGTAATCAAATTCAAACATTATCACTATCTTCTAAAGACACTCCTATTCTTCATAGAGTTCAACATTAACTCAGAATGTGTGGGGCATTTTCTAGAGAAACTCCAAAGCATTGTTCTTTACAGGAACTGGTTCCGCTTCCCTAACCATAGTAGGATCGAAACCCGCTCCCTGTCCAAAATCTTGAATAGACCAGACCAGAATATAAACTAATCTCTAATCAATTGTTGAGGTATAACACTCTCTGTCATCTTTCCACAGTTTCACAAGAAGTCTCATGGGTTTCAGGGGGAGGGGGCTGTCCAGGAGGGGGGATGTCCAAAAGGGGGGTCCAGTGGGGGTGTCCAAGGTCCAAGGGGGGTCAAATGGGGGGTGTCCGGGGGGTATAGGGGGAGGGGGGATATCCAGGAGGGGGTGAAGGGGGTTGTCCAGGTGTGGGGGTGTCCAAGGGAGGGCCAATGGGGGGGTCCAGTGGGGGTGTCCAGGGTCCAGGGGGTGTTCGGGGGGGGGGGGGGGGTCCAATGGGGGGGGGGTCCAGTGGGGGTGTCCAGTGTCCAGTTCGGGGTCCAAGGGGGGTCCAAGGGGAGGGGGTTGCAAGTCCAGGGGGGTCTGTCCAGGGGGGAAGGGAGGGGTTGGGGCTGTAGGTCCAGGGGGGGTTCTGCCTAGGGGGGTTGTAGGTCCAGTGGGGGGCTACAGCGGGGGGTCTGTCCAGGGGGGTGTTGCAGGTCTGGGGGGGCTGCAGGGGGGGTCTGTCCCAGGGGGGCTGCAGGTCCATGGGGAGGGGTTGCAGGTCCAGTGGGGGTTGTAGGGGGGGAGGGGAATCAGGTCTAAGGGGGTCTGTCCAGGGGGGAAGGGAGGGGCTGCATGTCTAGTGGGGGCTGCAGGGGGGGTTTGTCCAGGGGGAAGGGGGGTTGCAGGTCCAGTGGGGGCTGCAGGGGGGGTCTATCCAGGAGGGCTATAGGTCCATGGGTTATATCCTGGGGAAAAGGGAGGCTACAGGTCTAGTGGGGGTCTTTGGGGGGGTTTGTTCAGGGGGAAGGGAGGGGCTGTAGGTCTAGTGGGGACTGTAGGGGGAAGGGGGGGTTGCAGGTCCAATGGGGGTGTCCAGTTGGGGGCTGTAGGGAGGGGGGTATGTCCATGGGGGAAGGGAGGGGCAACATGTCTCGGGGGAGTCTATCCAAGGGGGAAGGCAGGGGTTTTAGTTCTAGTGGGGGGTTGTAAGTTCATTATTTCACAGTGGTTAATGTGGGTAGCTTCTTTTTCTGGAAAAACCATATATACCCACGGTTCAACAAACCGTGGGTATATATGCTGCTGTGAAACTATCTATACCCATGGTTTGTTGAACCGTGGGTATGTTTTCTGTGAAATCAACTATCTATACCCATGGTTTACTAAACCGTGGGTATATAATTTGGGTTGTAAAAATGTATACCCACGGTTCTATAAACTGTGGGTATATATGTATACCTAAGGTTTACCAGAACCATTGGTAATATGAGATTTCAGTGGGATATACCCACAGTTTCTATAGAACCGTGGGTATAGGGCTATCCAGAGGCCTCTGGAGCCCATGGTTCATGAAACCATCAGTATAGCCTATACCCACAGTTTCATGGGCTTTACCCACGGTTTGAAACAGTGGGTATAGGGTAATTTTCTGGTAGTGATAATAATATTAGACCCATTAATAATATATTTCAGAACATTATTCATGTACATTAAGTTTTATATTAATATTTTATATCCATTTATTACATAGTTATTATATATTTTTATTTTATATTGATCATCAGTTTTGAGTAGTTTCAATTTTTCCTTGTATATTTTAGTATAGAGGCATTCGTCTTTATTCTATGTCAATGAGTTAAAAATATCCATAATATTAAATATATTTATATATTATTTCAATAATTAGTTATAAATTTCTATGTTTATTCTATGGTATTTTCAGTAACGATTTGTAAAGATTAAATCTATAACAAGATTGTTTCGATAATTTTTAACAAACACGAGTTGTTATATTAATAATTAGTTAAATATTAATATCAAAATTACATAATATTAAAAAAAAATTATTTGATTTTAACATCATATTACTAGTAATTAAGTCTTAATAGCCATACAACATACAAATTTATAGCATCATCAATGTAGGTGGTTAAATTGACCCAAATAAGATCATGTTATATTAAATGGATGAGTATGATTATGAATTGATTTTATTATAATATCATTTTTGAAGAATTTTCATAATATTGTTTAAATTTTATTAATATTATAAATAATAATGGGGAAGAAATATTTGAAAATGAAAATAGGAAAATATGGATAAGCACTCATTACTTGAAAAGAATAAATTATATCTTCTCTTGGAATCCTTATTTTTTTTGAATGGATTGGGCCATTATCTTGAGACTAGAAGAAAATAAAAGTCATATTGTATTATTATAGACTGAATTTTTTCATGTATTCAAGAGAAAAACTTTTGAAATGTGTTTTTCTTAGTGTGTATAAAATGGGTCCTTTTCTAACTGAGCTTGAGTGGAATTTTCACACAAACCCATTACTTAATGAATACAAAATATCATTTCTAAAGTAAAGTGGATCAAAAGTGTAAACATAACTTAAAATGGATCAGGGGTGGTCTATAATTCTACAATACATCCATTTATAGATAATTTTCAATGATATTTTATGACTTTTCATCTTATTTTAACCATTTTACCTTATTTTACCCTTTACTAGGGTAACTCACTTTTAACTCAGAAACATTTTTTACCTAAAATTTAAATTGAAAACATGAACTAATTTGAAAATAATTATTTTAAATATGGAATACATTTTATTGAATTAAATTTCTTATAGTTATTGAAATTAATTTTAAAATAAGAAATGTCACATGCATAAAAACAATTTTTAGAAAAATATGAATTTAAACACAAAAATAGATTTATTCTTATCATTTACCAATTAATAATCATTACATGAATCATAATTTAATTTATTATATATGAAAAAAATAAATTTAATTAAAACAATTCTTTAATAGATATTAATTTAATCTATTACTATGAAAATATAGAAAAAATGAGTCTTTGAGAAATATATAATTTTAACATTAAGTGAATTTATCATTATTTATAACCAATTAATAAAAAATTAATTTATTTTTATTAATTATATATATATATATAAGAAACATTTTATTAAATCTCATAATCCAAATATAATTAATTTTACTATAAAATAAAATCATATAATAAAAATTATGTTTTTAAGTAAAACATAATTCTTTGGATATGAATAATTAAATTAGTATTCCTTGTAATTCCCTAATAACTTATTGGATGTTATTTATTTATTTTACTAATAATTTCTTGGATTTCATTAAAAAATTATTAATTTTATTCATTTAAGGTAATAAATTTAACGACAATGCATAATTCATAAAAACCATTACTTTAGAATCAAAGGTATTTTCTCAAGTGAATTAATATCTTCTAATTATATTCCCAAATTATTTATTTTATTTCAAATAAATTTTTTTATAATTTAAATATATATTTTTAACATCTATATAAAACGTATCTATATCAACTATATATCATTAACTTTGATCAAGTAATATGTTTTCTTGTATTATATCAAACAGATATATACCCATTTATAATGGTTAAATAATGTCTATATTACCCCCATTACATTCAACAAATTCATTTCATTATAACTTATAAAATTTCAATTATTACTTCCCCTAATATAGAACTCTCATGTGGCCGGAAAGGGTTGTTTATGAGACCTCAAGCATGTCTTATCATATGCCAGAGGCTGATAACTAACAGTGGGGATATGAAATGTATAGTGGGAGATTATATCCCCTAGTATTAAGTGTCATAGTAGTAGAACAAACCATGATAAAACAGAATTAATTATGAAAGTATACACATAGAGAAAGAATAAAATAATAGACAACTGAATTAGCCAATAATATTAAAGGGATAATGTAATGATGTACTAGAATGTAACTAAATGACATGATAGAATAATAAAAGAAAAGACTATTAGATTCAAATAAAAGGCTCAATGTCCCAGGTCCCAAACCCCATGTAGGTCCCACCTCAAAAATCCATCCCAAGAGCAACAAGAAATCAAATACATGGTCTTGTGTCCTTCCCTAAACTTAGATCCATAAGATCAACTCAGGTTCCAAACAGAGGCTCGAATGGGGTGTTTATATAACTCAGTAGGTTGATACCACCGAGTCAAAAAAAAACGGGTCTTATATGAATTGTATGCAATAAGGTGATAAATAGGTATATTAAATTAATCCATCAGTTAATAAAAAACCACATCAACCTCATTTGGCTCCGTGTTGAAATATCTATGAGAATGTCTTATGACCATACCAACCACAACCATGTAACCAAGGTAAACAACCTGTTTCGTCACTATGCAAGAGTATCTCTAAGAATGTCTTGAAACCATGTCAACCACAACCATATACCCATGGTATAGTCACAACGAACAATCTGGGATAGAGCCCTATAAGAATTACAGCATTCTGGCCCAAATCCCTATAATCATTACAGAAATTCTGGGTCAAATCCCTATAAGCATTATAGCATGGGGAATGGGTCGAGACCTCTCATTATAATCATTAAATCATATTCATTTGCTAGTGTCTAGGCCTAGACCGTTATATAAGAATATCATCATGGAACACAATTCCTATCATATAGAATAGATATCACAATATCACATCATATATCTTAATGGTTAATTTTGATAATTACCATTATTTTTCTAAATTCCACAAGAAATTCAATTCACAATTGATTAACAATTGTATCAATAATCAATAATCCAAAAAATAGGTATTCTATAACAAGAAATCACCAAAGTTATCATGTCATGAAAAACATACTTTAAGATATTATCTAATTATAAATCCATTTGAAACCAAAGGAATTCAATAGATAAGCTCATTCAATTACTTAATGAATTCGGTCAAACATAACGAGGACGCAATCATGATATTTCATAAAAATGGATTTAAAAAACCATAGGGTTATGTTTTAGAACCCTTACCTTATACTGACGATCCAAAAATGCTTCTTACAGCTAACACCCATGAGGAAGAAGGTGCAGAAGATTGTCAAGAGGTTCCTTAGATCAAAAATGATCAAGATAAAAACCAATAACACAATTGGGTAAAGGATTTACCACAATGGTTGGAGAACCAAAGGAAAAAATGAAGAAACGATACTAAAAGGACTTACCAGGGATATATCAAGTGAACGAGACATCTTGAAGGGGTTTGGAACTCTAAAGTCTCCTATAGAGTCTCCCTAGGTTAATAGAAGAAGATATTCAATGGCTTTCAATGAAAATCAGTCGTACTTCATGTTTAAAACTACGGGTCTAGCATTTACACATCGTTTAGTATAGTTACATGTCTTGTAAATGTTTTTAATGGTATTCACTGAAAAACCCATCATCTCGGATTTATTTAATTAAAACCCATGATCAATTACACAACATTGAATCCCTTTACCCGATGTGTAAATTTTCTGTAGTTGATTTTTTATCCCATTTTCCCTTCAACTCTCTGAACCTCCTTTAAAGATTCTCAACATACCAATAACCCATATTAACACTTAGTCCCATTTATATCAGACTCCATTAATTCAAACAAGAATACATCCCTTGACTTTAGGTCACTTTACCCAAATAAGTCTCTTTATCTCCAAACAAGACACGTCCACCAAGGATCAAATGAAAAACTTTGAGAGAAATGTACATAGAAAAAAAGGGATCTTATAACCTCCCCACATTATAATAGCTCTTCCCTAAGATACTCCAAGCGCCAATATGAGGTCTCAGTGAACAAGTGTGGCCACTCTATCCATATATCTAATACCCTCTCCTAGGTCTCTTACTGAACTCTCCCATGCTACCACTACACTCAAACCAATGGTATAGTTCGACCCCAATGATACATCTCATTATGATCCACAAGCCATATTGGATGGTCCTCAAAGGATGCATCAGTATAGATCTCAACGTCTATTATGTCTATCACGTGGGAAGGGTCTAGATGATATCTTCATAGTTTCAATTCATGTAACATGTCATTCATGGAACTATAATGTTGTGGAAGGTCTAAATGATATGCCAATGGACTGACACTTGAAGCTATTTAAAATGTCCCAACAAACCTAGGTTATAGTTTTCTCTATTTCTCGATACGGTGTTTTCCCAACCTTGGTGACACCCAAAGGAAAACATAATGACCAAACTCAAACTCTATAGGTTATCTCTAAAGGTCATCATATGATTTATGCCTTCTCAGTGAATCCATCAACCACTGTCTGATCAACTGAACATGTTCAGACGTCTCCTCCATGAGATTGGGCCCAACAAGTGCTGACTCACCTGCCTCCATCCAACAAAGAGAGAATGAAATAGATTACCATAAAAATTCTCAAAAGGTTCTATTTTTATTGATTCCTATAATATATTATTAAATTCAAACTCCTTGAGTGTCATATGTTGCTCCAATGATCCAAAAAAATCATAAACATAGGCTCATATCATATCATCCAGAATATGAATAGTCTGCTAAGATTGACCATCAGTCTATGGATGATAGGGTGTTCCTAAAAGAACTCAAAATCCCAGATCTTTCTTATGACCCTTCTAGAAACATGATGTGAAATGAGGATATCTGTCTAAAATGATACTCCCCATAACAATGTGAAACTGAACTACCTCATGCATGTAAATATTTCCCAGATCTTTAATTGTAAAGGTTTCCCTGATAGGTAATAATTGTGAAACATCAGTCAATCGATCCACAACAAGTCATATAACATCATTATTATAGTTCTTCCTGGGTAATACCATTACAAAATCCATCATGACGTCATCCATTTTCACTCCAGGATTGGTAAGGTTGGTAAAATCCCAACTGGCCTCTCATGCTCGAATTTCATATTCTGACAAGATAATCATATAGCCAAAAATATTTCCACTTCCTTCATCATTCCTGACCACGAGTTCTATATATGGATTTTATGATACATATTTTTTAAACCAGGATGCACTACTCATCTAGAATCATGAAACACCCTCATTATCTCCTCACACAAGCCCGTTGAAACCCATACTCGACCACATAAAAGAAGATAATTGCCACTGATGAGAGACCATCATGATGGTTCCTCCCCACCATAAAATTTTTGACTTATAACTGAGCCCTCTAGATTGGAACACTGCTCAGTCTTAATCTGATCCAAAATCAATGGTATAAAATATGTTGAAGTTATAGTTACACACCCCTAAGATTCATGAACATCCAGATGCATGTTTGTAAAAAGGCCCATTATCCGCCACTCATCACAAGACTCTCATGTTGCTTATGTCTATGTCTTATTGCTCAAATAATTTGAAAAAATGTTTCCCTTTCCTATTTTATAATCTAATTCAATGTTGAAAGACTACAGATACTTGACCCACCTTCTATGTCGAAGGTTTGGATCCCACTAAGAAAATATGTACCTCGGGCTTCTTTGATCCATGTATACCACAACTCTCTCACCCATGATATAGTGTCTCTAATATCCCAAGGCATGTACCATCACTGATAACTCCAGATCATGAGTAGATTAATTCCTCCCATGTAGTCTCA
Organism: Viscum album; assembly: GCA_963277665.1. Taxonomy (NCBI): domain Eukaryota; kingdom Viridiplantae; phylum Streptophyta; class Magnoliopsida; order Santalales; family Viscaceae; genus Viscum; species Viscum album. The sequence continues at coordinate 803,258,888 of OY728137.1, forward strand.
ACTTCCTAGATCCATAAGCAACCACATGATCCTCCTAAATTATAACTCCTCTTATTCCAACTCTAGATGGGTCATAGTACACATTATATGCTTCACCCAGTATAGGTAAATTGAGGATAGGTTCTGAGTTTATCCATCCTTTTATCTATTAAAAATATCTTTCTTAATATTTAGACCAAACAAAATTCACCCCTTTCTTGGTCATTCAGGTAATTAGTGCTTCCAAATTGGATAAATCTTAAATAAAATTCCAGTAATAACCTGCTAAACTCAGAAAACTCCATATTTTGAAGATGTTCTTTTATTGTTTCCAATATACCATTACTGTGACTTTCTCTGGGTCCACTAACACTCCTACCTCTGATATATCATTTCCCAAGAAGTGCACTTCATTTATCCAAATACTACACTTAGTTAGCTTGGCGTAAAGCCAATGCTCTAAAAATGTACTCAGGATGATGTCAAGATGGTTTTCATGATCATTTTCTGAATGGAAGTAGACTAAGATATCATAGACTAAAACCACCACAAACTGATACAAAAATGGATGAAATATCCTATTCATGAAGCCCATGAATACTGTAGGCACATTAGTCAACCCAAACGAAATCACTACGAATTCATACATTCCATATCTAATCCTAAAAGAAGTCTGAGGTATGTATGATAGTCTCACTCTTAAATGATGATATCTTAGTCTCAAATAAATATTGGATAATATATTTTCACCTCTCAACTGATTGGAATGATCATAAATGCGTGGAAGAATATACTATTTCTTGATCGTCATCTGGTTCAACCTCTGATAATATACACATAAATGCAATGATCCATCTCTCTTCTGGGTGAAGATAACTATAGAATCCCAAGGAGATGTAATTGAATATATTAAGCCTTTAGATTCTAGATCTTTCAACTAAAATTTCAACTCCCTAATCCATGTTGGTTCCATTTGGTAAGGTAGGATATAAACTGGCTCTACTCCTAACACCAACTCGATCATGAACTCAACCTCTTGCTATAGCATTAAGCCATATAATTCATTGTGTAAAACATCCCAAAAATGTTCTACCAAAGGAGGAAAAAATCCTTCTATATTACACCATTATTTGGAGTGATAATGGAGATTTGAACCATGATACAATCCATTCTTCACTGAATTGGTCCTGCATGACCAGCCTGAAGATCCCACTCACCCTAGTGAGCATAGTTACTTCCTTTTGGATATAAGAAAGAAATTATACACTTATTACTATCGATGTAATCCTAGTATAATATTAACCAATCCATACAAAAAATCAAGTCTAAGCCTATCATTTTTATCATGAATAGTTCCCAAATGAAATAGTAACCACCAATATCTATAGAACACTCCTTGCAATGTTTCATATTTTCTAACTGCACTCCCAAAGGTGTTTCAATGGTTAAAAAACCATCTAATATTTCCACATACAATCCCAAACCATTTGAAAAATGAGTATATTGAAAAGAATGTGATCCTCCAGTATAAAAAAACAAAAGCTAAGGTAGACGATACAAGAATCGTACCTCTAATAGTAGATGGTCCTATATCCACATTAGCCAAACTAGACTAAATAGCATGTATTTGACTTTTCCCTATGCCCTGGGAATCAGTCTAACTACCTTGAGATACTTCCCTTTCTTGGTATTGTTTCTCTTTCACTAGGGTGCCACATCCCTTTCCTCAGTAGGAACATAATGTGGAAGTCCAGCTACCAGATTTATAAGGAGTTGTTGATCCCCTTACTGGTTCTGATGCTTGTCCTAATTCTTTTCCACAAGTATATTATGGAAACCTCGAATAGAACCTCAAAATACAACCCATTATTCCAAAAATGATACACTTGACTATGGGGTAAAGACATTGCGGGTGCCTGTGACCAAACTTGCTACATTGATAGCATTGGAATGGAACACGATATTGATATGGAAGTCTACTTCTCTGACTTCTATACCCATCACTTGGTAAAAAATTTCATAATGGTGATTCTTACAAGTCGAAGAATAACTCCTAGATCACCCTACTAAAATATCCTAGCTGCTGCTCGAGGCCTTTCTTAGATTCTCTTCTGTGATGAGTTCTTGATTTATCACATCTTCAAAGATTCTTAAATGAAAAATGTTTACCCGTGACCTAATATTATAGTGAATATCATCTTGAAAATATCTTTCCATGGAGATCTCATCAGCTTCCAAAGATGGAGAAAATAATTTTAGGTTGGTAAAACGTCTAGCATAGTCCAACAATGAAGAAACCTCCTGTATCTGATGCATGAACGCGCAAGGTTTCTCATCCCTTAAGGTTTTGGGGTTGAAATGTCTTAGGAACTTCATATCAATGTCCTAAAAATATAGCCTATCCTACTACCCATATCCTTCTATAATATCCTACCAATGTTTGGTAGGTCCATGAAGTATATACGTAGTAAGTTTCACCCTCCTATCCATAGTCATCTAGAGATTGTTAATGATTGTATGGACGGAGTCAGTCCATAACTCGATTTTCTAGGGTCCCCCTTCCCTAGTAAACATCAGAAGATGTTGAATCTAAAACTCTCTTATCATCTCAAGCATCAAAGGAACGGTACGAACAGTCTCCCTTTCCATGGATCGCATGACCCTAAAGAAGCTACCGATAAGCTGAACATCAATCTGCTCCTCATAAACTATAAGAAGTTCTTGTTCAACTGTGTTAGGAGCATGCTAATTACCACTATTCTAATGCTCAAGATGAATATGATGAGGATAAATTTTCTCTACAAGACAAACACACACCTTAGAAAACTGGATATAAATACATTGAATGTAATAGGTGACTACAAAATAGAACAACTAACTATTGGTCCCTCTAGATATATCTTACAATTATTTTATAATGACATTAAAACTCGTTTTTTATTTATCCAGGGAAACAAATATCTCATATTAGAGTTCAACAAGAAAGTATATACTACATGTGAAAATAGATATATCCATATCATGAAAAATTCATGTCAATATATTCGTATGTTCCTATTATGATGCATGTATTCTTATCTTGTTCCATAAAAGACCATGAGTATAATATCAAGACACAATAACATCATAATACAATAACCCCACACAACATGTGAATCACCCAAGGTGAAATAACACCAACTATAAAAAGAACATCATGAAAATATAAATCCGGTCACTAGGTACTTAGATTTTCCCCCCATATATGGTTTTTCTACTCCCATGTATAATCTCACTACCTAGTCTGGAAACACCATAGTCTCCTTTCTACCTTTATTAAATAATAAAGTAGAAGAAAAGAGAAACCTGCTCCTTTGATACCACTTCGTAACGTCCCCCAATCCGGTACTCTCTCACGTGGTCAGGAAGGGTTAGTTACAGGACCTCAACAGCGCCTCCTCATACGCCAAAGGCTACCGACTAGTAGTGGGGGTGTGAAATTATAGTGGTGAGACTATACTCCCTAGTATGAAGTGCCATAGCAGTAGAAAAAATCATGATAAAATGAAAATAATAATCAATGTATACATATAGTGGAAGATGAAAATAATAGACAACTTAATAATCCAATAATAATAAAGGAATAATGTAATGACATGATAGAATGTAACTAAATGAAATTCTTTAACGATACAAGAAAAGAATAGCAGAATCAAAGTACTGAGTCCTAAACCCCATTCCAATCTGAAAATTAGATTCCATCCCAAAAACAATAAGAAATAAACCGCAAGGACTCTTGCCCTTTCTTAAACCTGTATCCCTAAGATCTTCTGGGGTTCCAAATAGCGGCCTGAATAGGGTGTGAGTATAACTTAGTAGTTCGACACCACCGTGTCTAAAAAAAATAGTCTAATAAGAAGTATAATCAATAAGGTGATAAATATTTATATTAAATTAATTCAAAAATTAATAAAAATACCACATCAATCTACTTCGGCTCCATGCTAGAATATCTCTAAGTGTGTCTTGTGACCATGTCAACCACAACCAAGTAACCAAGGTAAATAAACAGGATTAATGTCATGTCGGAATATCTCTGAGCATGTCGTACAACCATGCCAACCATAACCATATACACATGGTATAGTCACAAAATACAATCTCAGAAAAATCCCTATAAGAATTACAACATTTTGGGTCAAATCCCTATAAGCATTACAACATTTCAAGTTCAAATCCCTATAGGAATTAAAACATGGGGACCGGGCTGCGCCCACTCTCTATAAGAATTAAAAAATATTTGGGTAAAAGTGCATGGGTCTATCCCATTATATAATAATCTCAGCATGGAACACAATTCCTATCATATAGCATGGATATCACAATATCACATCATATATCTCAATGGTCAATTATGTGAATTGCCATTATTATTTCAAATTCCCGAATTTAATTCCATTCAAAATTGATAAAAAATTATATCAATAAAAAATATGACACAAAATAGGGATTAAATAATAAGAAATCACCCAAGGTCTCATGTCCTACTAAACATACTTTAATCCATTAGCCAATTAGAAATCCATTTGAAACTAAAGGAAACCAATAGATAATATCATTATATTACGTAATGAATTTCAGCACACATAGTGAGCGTACAATCATGATATTGCATAATCATGGAATTATAAAACCATAGGTGAAATGTTTAGACCCCCTGCCTTATATTGATGATCCAACAAAGTTTCATTTATCCAACTCCCATGAGGAAGAAGGTGCAGAAGATTTTAAAGAGGTTCTTAAGATCAAACTGATCAAGACCAAAACAAACAACACAATTGGGTAAAGGATTTACCACAACGGTTGGAGGACCAAAGGAAATAAGGATGAAATGGGACCAAAAGGATATAATAGGGATCAATCGCATGAACAATATATTTGGAAGGGTTTATCCACTCCAAAATTTCCTAGAGGGTTTCCCTAGGTCTAGAGGAGAAGAGCTGGATTAGATTCCAATGAAAACCAGTCATAAAACCTGTTTAAAATTGTAGGTTGGGAATTTAAAAATTGTGTAATATAGTTACACATCATGTAAATGTTTCTAATGGTATTCTCCAAAAAACCCATCACCTCAGATTTATTTTATTAAAACCCATGAATAATTACATGATGTGTAATCCCATTACATGACATGTAAATGTTATGCAGTTGAGTTTACATCCTAGTTTCCCTTTAACTCTATAAACCTCCATTAAATATTCTCAACTTACCAAGATCCCATATTAATAATTAGTCCCATTTATACTAGGACTCCATTAATTCAAAAAAGTGTACATCCCTAAAATTTAGGTCACTTTCCCCAAAAAAGGCTCTCTCTCCCCAAACTTGACATATCCACCAAGGATAAAATGAAAAACTCAAAGAGAAACATACCTAGAAAAATATGGGATCTTAAAAAAATTATTATTTTTTAAATTTTCCTTTATAATTTTATAAAATTATTTATCCATTCATTATGTTTTTTCTCAGTGTAGGTTTAGTTCTACTAACAGTAATTTTCAGGAGTGAAGAGGATCTATGGGATTTCCTGGATGTAAAAATATTATTCTTATTTATTTATTATCATATTTTATTTTATGTACTTTTAAATTATGTAATCAACTATTGTATGTAATAGTAGATGGCATATAATACATGGTATCTTATAATTTTATTTCAATGTTCCACTATTATTGAATTAAGCATTTTAATTTTGATTCATATCATGTATGATTTATTTTTATTCAATTCTTTATTTGTTATAAAGAATAAAACAAGTTTCATAGAGAAATAAAATGCATAATTAAATATATGATGTTGCACTAAATCTGATAATGATGTTAGATATTATGAAATTGATCATCCCACTTATTACAAACTCTTTAAGGGATAATCATTAGGTCTGTTTAGAGAGGAATTTGGTGACAATGAGGATTAATTTAGACAATAGAATGGTTATCAAATGGTATAGTCCCATGACATAATGTCCTTAAGTGGAAAATTATCATAATTACATCTAATCATATAGAAACATTAGGGGTTGGTGGATGAATTTTTCATGAACTTGGTAGGAATGGAATTTCATTATTAATTCCATAAAATTATATATCAATGAGGAACATAAGAAATATATTTACTTGATTTTATATGAATGTATGTTCCCATTTTATAAAAACCACATGCACCAGAGTGGACATATTTTATTACATTGAGGTTCTATCCTACTTTAATGTACCTAAGGATGACCCCATCAAAACTATGACGAAAAAGGATGTTTCCACTCTTTCATGCACTACATATATGATTATTTTATCTTAATATGAGTTGAAAATGATAGTGGTAAAGTTTTCTAATGCATATACTTAGTCATTTTATAGTCATGGGATATAGAAATAGTTGGATCTGTGGGGAATTACACCATTAAATCTTGATTATGATCGAGTAAGTTTTTCAATTCATCATTTTCAATGGAATGTTCTCAAATAATTTTCTTGATTACCAACTTTTAATTTCCTAGGTCATTGATCTTGGTGATGGGGATTTATAGGGATAACTCCATATCTATAATAAGAACCTAATATTTTGTCTCATTATTAGTGAAACCATCTGAGTGAAGGAACAAGTATGAAAGGAGCGTCTTTATGGGGTGGATGAAAATCACTCCCATGGAAATATTTTTAAATTTAGTGTCCTATAATTCTTTCTAAATGATATTCTAGATGCATCGTAAATATTTATATCCCAGGTTTTTGGTGTTTTATATAATAGAAAAATACTTCTTCATTAAGAATTTTCACATCCCTGTGTTATTAATCTAATTTTGGTTGGGTTGTTAGGAAATAATAAGTGTCTTTCCCTTGGTTTCCTTTCAAGATCCAAATAAAATATCAAATTTCTAAACAATGAAATTCTATATTTTTTAACATCTATTCAACATCATATGATTGAGAATTTATTTAACTGGATTGATTTAGGAGATGAAGTGGATTTTATGGGTCTATAAATAGTGACACAAATCCATAATGAAAAGATCAATGTGAAATAATTATTCTCAATTGTGTTTTATCTACTCTCAAATTATAAAATTGTTAAAGTGGGTTATTATAGGTTTTTTTATTTACCATGATTATTTTTTGGGAAAGTATGAAATAAAGGGTTTTTATTTCTTGTTCATAGATAATGTAGGGTTTCCCATATACAAACTAAATCATGATCAAAAGGTGTGACATATATTGTTTTAGGCTATCAAATGTGATTTTTCAATCATTTTTTCACTAATAAGTTATTTTATTATTCATTAGTTTTATAGAAGATAGAAATTTTCTAATAAGATTCGTGATGAAGAACATGAACTAAATGAGGCTTCCTTTAAGTCCCCTTATTCTCAGAGGTTCCAAGGAGGGGACATCTTAAGGATTTATCTTATCTTCTCATTATAGACCTCAATACTGTGATAATAGACTATGAATCCATGAAATGTCCCAAAATTGACCTTGAAATCACATTTTAGAAGGTTAATCTTTAGTTTTTGAAATAAAATCTTGATAAAACCCACATCAAGGTCAACAAAGTTGTCACAACATTGGTTAGGCTTTCATAACACCTAGATATTTTTTAATATATATTTCCTTAATAAATAAATGTGTTAAATAGATTTTGAAGAAAAAAACCCTAAATTATGTGAATAATTATTATAAATTATAAAATTAAGCACGTTATATTGTATTTTAATGAAATATAATTATTGAAATTAATTTCCAAATCATTTATGAAATACTACTGATCCTAAAGAAGTGTTTTGAAGTATTTTGCTTATAATCACAATTTATGTCATATATGTTTTATTTAAAAATTAATTAAGTGTATAAAAATTATGAAAATTTATTTTTTACAAATTAATAAAATGAATTTATTGGTTATCAATTGGTTTTAAATTAAAATAAAATCATTTTAAAGTAAAAGGACATGTTTTTCTGAAAAACTACTTTTAAACGAACAATGTGTTTTTCTCTAAAAAAATTAAATTAATCACTATTTATGAATAATTTTAATTAAATGAGTAGAAAATATATTAAATAAAATAATTTAACATTAATTTAATGGTTTTTACAAGGAATGTAATGAGAAAAAAATCAATGTTATACTTAAAAATGTATTATTTCAAAAATGGATTTCATTACATTTTTCATGTTTAATTTATAATGAATTTATTATACTTATAGGATTTAAAAATTATAACACATTTTACATATTTAAATTAATAATTCAAAAAAAATTAATTATTTCATTTTCATTTTTGGTCAAAATGAATAGTAACCTTGGAAAAAATTCATTACAACTATAAAGGTTAATGAGGGGTTAAACTAAACATATAAGTGTAAAAATAACATAAAAATTGTATAAATAATATTGGTTAAGTTTATTTTGACCCACCATTTTCTTATCTTTGAATTTGGGTTTATTTTTTCTAATTCCAATTTAATATTAATTTATTATATTTTAATGTTTATGAATTTACAACAGTTCCAGCCACCTCACTTATAAAAGAGAACCCCCTTTATACACTTATTAAATCATGTTGAGTCATATATTTTACCAAATACTAATCAAAATATATTCTTAAATTATATAAACACGTATTATTTATTTTTTTATTCCAAAAATTCCAACCTTTTAAGTCTTAAGGTGTAACCCAAAGGAGGTTTCCCAAAGAAGAGTTAATTGCCTTTAACAATCTATTTCAAGAATCTTTATTCCTTAACCTCTTCTAAACCTTATATAACCATATTAACAGGATAAAATATATATAATTAAAATAATAAAATTTTGATATGTTTATGGTATATCCATTTTCTATCTATTTTCCATCCTATGAGAAATGATAATGTTTTCAGTTCGTACATATGGACTACCACCTCTATGAGGCATTACAATCCATTTTTCATGAGTGTCATGCATGGATAGTAATATGGATGGATTTAAGGATTTTTTTATCATATTTATGATATTTTTATGATTCTTTAATGATAAACTATTCTTTAACTTTCTTAATTTCCATTAATTGAAATATTAAAACATTACTCATACGTATGTGCAGACTATAGTATCCACAAAGTGATGTAATTCATTTTTCATCACCATATTATATGAATAGTTATAAAATTTGGAATAATTATTAAATATGAAAATTATAACATTATTAATATTATTTATATGATTATACCATGAACAATATGAAATAACTGGAACCATCAAACCAAAACATTCATGGAAAACAAACCAGTTTTCAGTCGGGTATTGATTTTAATGAAGAATTGGTAATGGATGGGTAATAAGAAATTATAATGGAATTAAATATAGTAATATAAGTATGAATATGTTTCCATAATATATTTATAATAAATATAAATTTATTCTATAGGTGTTTAAGGGTGCGTACAATGAAAGTTAGGAAATGAGGTAAGGGTTTATATTGCAATCTCATTTTTAATCTGGATTGTTTATGCTTAAATATTCTTTAAGGGAATTATGTGATATTTATAACATAAGACATTTCTATTTTATTTTACTCTATTTATTTCGATGGTTTTCATTTTTCCTTTAATTATCCACTCTTTAGTAAATAGAATGATCGAGAAAATGTTTTTTTGAAAATCTGATCTTTTCCACTTTTGTCAGTGAACTTTTTCTTCCATATATATGTTCTTTATAAGGATTTCAAGAATTTTTATTTATATTATCCAAGTATTATTTAAATTTACTTTAATATATATTATACATTCTTACAAGGGATTAACAATTAATTTTAACAATTTATTTCTTAACAGTTTATTTAAGAGTTTTTACAAAAATTGTGAAAGGAATATGTGATTTAAGATTTTTCATACAAACATATTTTCCCTCCATCATGAATATTATTTTATTAAAAGTTTAATTTATAATTTTAGATATTTATTTTCAAATGAAATCATTTTCTTAATATTATTTAATTTTTTTCACATTTTATCAAATATAAAGGTTATTTTTCTCATGTTTTTGAAGAATGGTTTAAATGTTCCTTAAAATGTATTTTTCATCTATGTAAACAAAATTTCATGTTCCCTATGATTCATTAGGTATTTTATATAATGATATTTTCCATGTTATTTTTCTGTATTTATTATGATTATATGATGATGAAGTACGTATGAAACTCATTTCTTTTATATGGGTTATGCGATGATAGAATGATGAATTTTTCTATGATCTTATGGAACACGTATATATAGTTTTGACTACATTATAGGTGGGATCAGTTTTTATCTTTCACTCCAATGAATTGGGTAATAATTGATATCTCATGAGATAATATGAAAGATTATAGGAAGTAAACCCATTACAATAAAAAAAAATAGGTTGGGGAGTGAACCCAATCCATTATAGGGATTTTTACATTATAGGATAATGATCTTTAAAATTATCTTAGACTAATTAAATGATTTTTTATTCTTATTATTTTTCCACAATTTCTATGAAATGTTCTTATTCTTTTTATATGCTCTCACAGATCACTATTGATTAATAGTGATTCTACACTCTTATGACTCATTTATTTGGAAATGTAAAATCTTTATATCAGGACACATGATTTATGATATATAATGGATTAGGCATGAACTTAATAATTTATTATCATGATTTTATACCCTTATAATCATCTTATGATTTTATATGATCATTGATTGATATCTCCCATATATTACCTTACTGATCATATAAGCCCAACCTTTCTTATGTTTCTATTTCCCATAGGTTATAAAGAAATATTTTTTAGGGTGATTTTTCTAAGAAGGTTAGTTTGAGAGAAAAACTTCATGGGATATATTGAATATATTTCATGAAATTATATGATTATGTATCTAGTCTCTAAAGACACTAAACCTTGATGGTTATAGGGTGGGTTTTATTGTAAAATGTACTGAATATTCATCGAAAATTTTGTAATATTAATGTATGTTATTCTTGGGTTACCTCAATTGGTATTATAGGAGGGTTTAGTTATTTTTTAATATTATGTTATATAGAATATATGGATAAAATATCAGAAAACCAATGATGAATTGAATGTGATATAGGTTGATCCTAAAAGTGTCATACGTTGATTACAAGATGTCATAATTTAGGACATATCACAAATTATTTTCATGATTATATGATTACTCACTCTTATTATTGTATTTTTATTCATACACTATGATTTTTCATTGTATCCAATGGATAGAAGTGGGAGGAATTCTTTTATCAATGAATGTGGCAGATAATTCAATGATTGTTTTCTTATGGAACTTAATGGTGTATGAGCTATAATGAAAAATCATGTTATTGTGATCACAAAAATATATCAATCTGTGAATCATGTTGAGCTTTCAAATGATAAAATAGGGGACTAATTCACCATTTATTATTTTATGAGGAAATATCCACCTTATTTCAGTAGGTCCTCTAATCCACTAGTTGTCAAGAAATGGATTATTACCCCTAAAAGGATGTTTTCTAATCTCTAGTGCTCAGAGCATGAAAAAATTATCCTGGTGGTGTATCATTTGGATATAGAATTAAACCAATTGTTAAATATTATTAATAATATTAGGAAAGATAAAAAATGGACTCCATAGAATGGGATGAGTTTAAGAGGGTATTTTTTTGAAAGTACATTCCCTGAACTCTTTCCATGAAAATGGTAAAGGAATTCCTTGAGCTTAAGTATAAGTATTATGAATCTATTGGTACCTGTGAGGAAAACATTAAAATACCTATTAGGTATGCTCACTGTTTGATAGTTGACCTTGAAAGAAAAATTTATCATTTCTTTAGTGGATTAAAACCAATTCTCTAAAACGCTTTTTTCATATGAAACTTAAGTATCTATGATGAAAACATTCAATGTAATATCAAGGTAAAAATAGATAGTAGATATTTTCATCCATATTATGGTTCTAATAATAATATAAAGATAGGTTTTTGATGAAATTCTATTAATAAAACCTATGGAGGAAATAAAATTAATATTCCTTTATGCCATAAGTGTAGAAAGAACCTTGGTTGAAATTTTCTTAAGGTAAATATTAAAATTATTTCACTATAGAGAATAATCCCATTGAGCTTATGAATATTAAAGATATATAAAGATAAAATCCAATGAAATTAATGTGGAGAGAGCTCAATTGAATGTTCCACCCACACTATAATGATACAACTGCGAGGAGTGTGTGAATTATGCCAACAAGTGCATAAATCTAAGGATTAAGGAAGATAATTGGAATCAATAACATCTTAAACCAAGATATAAAGGTAAATATCATGTGATCACAAACACTAAATTAGATCTCAAGAATTAAGTTATAAAAGGTACAAATATCATCCACTCTATGACTATAAATGTTTTATTGGATTTTTTTTCTACCAACTATTTTATATCTGATGAATTTTTTAAGGGTATCATATCACCACCTCAATGATTAGGTACTAAATTATCATTTAAAACTCATAGTGGTATGTTAATTAAATCTCAATTATATAGCTCCTCTCTACTAGAATTTTTTGTTAATGTGTTTCCTGTAAATATTTTCATTCTCCCTACAATTGAATTTGATATGATTTTGGGCACGGATTGAAGTTATTTTTATAGAGCCCGGGTAATTGGTGAAGAAGGGAATTCACATTCCATATTCAAAATGAACCAATGATTTTCTATCAGTGTGAGGAAAAATAGGAAGTTCCAATGGAATATACTACCATTTTATGGGTCTTATTACTTATTTAGGAGAAATATATATCTAAAATGGTTGGGATGAAATGAAAAATTAAAGATATGATTATTTTTTAGGAATATGACATTTTATTTCCTAAATAGTTTCCTAATCTTACCCTGAATCATGAAGTTGAATTTTCAATAGAACTCAACTTGTTTCAATGAAAATTTCAAAAACTCTTCATAAAATACCCATTATTGAGTTATATGAACTACATAAGAAACTCCAAGAGAATATTGATAAGTGATTCATTTAGATAATTTAATCACCATAGAGTTAACTTATTCATTTTTAAAAGATTAAATATTTTTCAATGCATCTTTTCATTTATTTTCAAGAACCTAATATGATTACTAATAATAAAAAGTATCATATACCCAATATTTATGATTTGTTTGATGAACTATAAGAATGTCAATATTTTTCAAAGATTAACCTCTGATCTAGATATCGTCAATTGAAGGTCAAAAGTAGGAAATATCTGAAACAACATTCTATATAAGGTATGTTCATTATGAAGTTATAGTGATGTTGTTTGGACTTTAAAATCCCCCCTTTATCTTTATGGATTTAATGAATATAGTCTTTCAAGAATACCTTGATCAGTTTGTGTTATTCATTATAGATGATATTATTATATATTCCAAGAGTAAGGAATAACATTAATAGGTCCCTCATTAATAATAACTCTCATACCATGAAATTTCTCAGAACTCGTTTTCTTGATAAGCTTAAATCTGGTATTTTTCACTACATGTCTTCCTCTATCTATCCCTCATTTAAATCTACTTATTCTTCTATCTCAGAAAGTTCTATATGTATTTTTAGTAAAGAATCCACTTTAAATTTTTGGTTTTGATAACTGGACTAGTTCCCCTCTTATATCGAAGATTCCTAATGTAAAGACCCATAAAATTAAAGGGAAATTTTTTTCTTGACTTTCTTTGGGATTTTACAAAAACGCAGTTTCTAACGGCACCTGATTCTGAGGCCCGGTGTGCCCGGAATCAATTTCTGAAGTTCAGCTTGGGTACGTTCAGTGAATGAGCAAGTGGGTTTTTCTAACTTTTGAACTAGTGCTCAAAATCGAAATCTGAGGGCACCGATTAAACTGAAGCACCGGTAATTTCTTAGGAACACCTTTTCTGGAGTTGCATTTGCTCGGGTGTGGTTATTAAAATATTGGGTTAAGTAATGAATAAAATAAAATTTGTGCAACCAATTTTATTTTTTATTTCTAAGTAGTTAAAACCTAATCTTGGTGGTCGGAGTGGGACCCACAATATCCTACTCCACTAGGTAGGATATTAGTAGGGTGGGGCCTATATAAGACCCACCTATTCAACTTCCTCAAAGCCCCATTTTTTAACACACCCGCACCCCCTATTAAATGCCGAGTCAACACTCACATTAATTGGATGGTTAAAACTCTTCAATTAATTCAATTAATGGGATGAATTATTTTGAATTTCAAATTGAGATGTTGTATTGTGTATTAATTAAATAAGAAAAGTCTTATTTCATTAAGGGTCGGTTCGTTGTGCGAGGGGGATTGGAGAGGAATTGCTCAAGCCTTGGAATCCTCTTCTTCCTCCTTGAAGAACGCGAAGAACGCACCTTCGCCGATGAAGAACGCCGGCTTCCGATGAAGGATGACGAAGAATGCCAAATCCTCGGAGATCGACGACACAACGCTGTGTACCACGACGCCGACGATTCTCTTCTCTATGATGTCGACGATGCTTACGGAACCTTGTTCCTCGACACCGTCTTCCGCGACGATTATTTCCCACAACGAACCTTCGTTCGACGACACCTTGAAGTAGCGGTTAATTTTTTTCGTGGAATGATCATTGTCGTTCTTCATCTTATATTTGGGGCTTCTTGTTATCAACTTAACGGGAGGAGGCCGGACCGCACGAACACGGACAACCCTCCTCCCCCTTGGTTGTTGTGTTTGTTGAGGCTCGAAAGAAGTCGGCGCGGTGCAATTACACCGCGCAGCGGAAACATGGAGGGATGCGGCGAAGAAGCGCGGTGCCGTCGAGCCGCGCCGTTGAGGTCGAACAAAGTCGTGGAGCCATCGCCGCGCCGGAGAACCACGAAGAGGCCGCGACCGGAGCGGGTCCGCGGCGGACGGTCGCGGCGCCGTCGCGCCGCCACGGTCGGAAAAAGCCGCGGAGGTGCAAGGCGGACCGCCAGGAACCGCCGGCCGCCGGCACCTCAGAGGGCGGGACTGCGGCGGTCCCGCGGCGGCAGCACCGGCCGGCCGGACCGGGCCGCCCGTTTCAGGGGGAGACCGAGGGTCGTAACCCCCGGCTGGAAAAAAGAAGTGACCCCCACCTGGGGGGCTGTGGTTTCAATCAGGGGGGAAGCGCTCCCCCCCCCCTTCCGCTCAACTCGGCCAGCACCGAGCTGGCCACCCGTGCGCCACGCCCGCGCCAAGCCAACCGGCCGCCCCAGCCGGACCGGGACGGGCCGCGCCGCGCCGGCGGGGCCGGGCCGCGCCGATTGGGCCGGGACATGCCCTCTGGGCCGGGCCGCACCCTAAAGGGCCGGACCCGGACCCAGGTGGGTCGCTCGGTTCGAGCCGACCCAGGGGGTCTCGGGCCGGGTCGGTCCGGGCCCAAAACCCCCTAAAACCGGACAGGTTCGTTCTTTTGCCCATATCTTAGGCTACAGACCTCCGATCGATGCACCGTCAGTTGCGTGGAGATCCTTGGAACGAGTCGGCCGTTACGGTATATTAAACACAAGGTTTCAAGGAACTTTGGGTACGGCCAGGTTGGTTCGAACACGAAACAAACCGGGCCCTCGGAGCCGAAACGCTTATAACTTGAGCTCCAGACGTCCTATTGATGAGCCGTCGACTTTGTTGGATTCCTCTTAGTGAGACGGACCTTTCGAATTACTCCGCTCGAGGTTTGGATACAGTTGGAGTGTGGTTGGGTTGGTTTTGACTTAAAAACTAACCGGGCCCCTGGAACGAAAAAGCCAATAACTCTCAGACCGGGCGTCCGATTGACGCGTCGTCTGTCACATTGAGTTCCTCTTCTTAAGATGGAACCTTAGGATACATCAACTCCAGACTATGTGTTAGTTGATGTATCGAACCCCCTTGGCTCGTGGAGCGGACCCTCCCGTAATCAAGCATGCTGTGTGCGGGAACCCTAGAGTTGGCTGCGACTGTGATGAAGACTGCACTAAAATCTTAAGTGGGTTCGGCAGCGATGAATACCATACTGAAATCCTCTGTGGGTTCGACGGCGATGAAGACTGCACTGAAATCCTATGTGGGTTCGGCAGTGATGAAGACTGTACTGAATTCCTCTTTGGGTTCGATGACGATGAAGACTACACATAAATCCTACGTAGGTTCGGCAGTGAAGAAGACCGTACTGAAATCCTCTGTGGGTTCGACGGCGATGAAGACTACACTGAAATCCTACGTGGGTTCGGTAGCGATGAAGACCGTACTGAAATCCTCAGTGGGTTCGACGGCGATGACTACTGTTCTTGTATCCTATGTGGGTCTAGTAGTGTTTGAATCTGTTCTTGCTATCCTACGTGGGTATGGCAGAGTAGCTGGTATGTATCCTATGTGGGTCCGACAACTTAGCTGGTTTAGTATCCTACGTGGGTCCCATCTTAGATGAATCAGTGGCTATATATGATCATCTCTATCACCTTACGAAGAAGTATACATGTGTGAGCTGAGTCTTGACTTTCAATCAATATCTTCGATATGATTGAATTTCTTCCCTATGTGGATTAGGTTGTGTTATCCTGTGTGGATTGGGTTGTACTCCTATGTGGACGTGATCGAACTTGGGCTCGGATGTTGGAGCCGAACGGGAATTGATGACTTATGTATATGTATGGGCATATACCTAAGTAGTGTTGTTTGTTACTTCGTGATTGTATCTTTCCTTTGTGGATTTTGGGAGACCTTCGGGGGTCTCGGGGTCCCTACTGAGTAGCGTATACTCACCCCTTCACAGGCTATGTCCGCACTACGTTGTGTTGGATGCAGACGACAGGCATCGTTGATCGTGGTTGAGGCTTGTGGAGCAAGTCGATACCTGGAGGTGGACCACTGGGCGGGACGTACACGGAGCAGACGGCTGGACCCGAGCAGCTGAGGAGGGTATCTGTACCCACCCTTCAGGTGGGACTTCCAGTGGACGGTTCAACGTTGCTGCTTTACTTTCATTTGATGTACTTCTTTCCAGTTGTACCTTACTTTCAGTTTGGGTTTTAATTCTGGCCCATTTACTTTCTGTACTTACTATTGTACCCAATTTTACTTATTGTTTACTTCTTCTTGCTTACTATGTGGTGTTGTTTACTTTATAAAGGCAATTCCTTTCCCTTTTTGTCGGGATTTACGCCTTGGTGCTAGTCTCCAGCCCCTGGCCTATGGGAGGCGGGCTTGGGGTAGTCACGGCATGGGTCCCGAGGATGGATCGTGATAAATTGGTATCAGAGGAGTTCGGTTCTACCGTAGAACTCAAGAATCTGATCTTTCTTCTATGTGAAGCAATAGTGTTAAGGGTATTGAGTGTGGTTATCAGTCCAGGGAGTCCAGTGTTGGTGCGGCGGCCGACATATCCGTACACCAGGACCCTGACTTCTGATTTCCAACTGAATTCACGAAAACATTGATTGCATGTGTGTTTCAAAAGTTTTCTTTGTGATTACTTTGTGTCAGCTCAACAGGTATACTGTTTGACCATGGCACACCTGTTTCCTTTCAGGATGGCCCCACGACGGCAGCTAGCTAGGGTTCCGAGTTTTGTGCGAGCCGACAGCCCACCGAGCGACGAGGCCTCGGTGCAGGGCCCTTTTTCAACAGAGGCACCGGCGGTACCTCTACCCACCGAGCCACTGATGCTACCAGCCCCAGCCGCTAATAGTGCACGTCGCCTTAGTGAACTGCACGAGTTTCAGCGTCAGAGACCGCCCAGGTTCCGCGGGGAGACGGACCCTCAGGCAGCCGAGGATTGGTTGGAGGTGGTTTTTCGAGTTTTCAGGTTAGTGGTGACACCAACTGACCTGATGGTGATCCTTGCAACGAGCCTCATGCACGTTGCAGCAGGCAGATGGTGGAGCTTGATGTTCCTGGTTCCCGATGAGGCATCTCTCCTCTGGACAGACTTTGAGAGGCTCTTTTTCTCGGAGTTCGTCCCAGCCACCCTACGTGCGGTGCGCATCCAGGAGCTTCTACAGCTGCGGCAGGGCAGCATAACGGTCGCCCAGTACTCGGTGAGATTTACCGATCTCTCGCGCTATTCGACGGACATGGTACGGGACCCATTCTTTCGGGCCCGGACCTTCGAGTAGGGACTGAGGCATGAGATCAGGGCATCGATGATCTCCCTTAGCATTCCGACACAGGAAAGAGTACTGGAGCGATCCCTTCTCATAGAGAGCTTTCTTGCTGAGCCTACGCCAGCAGCGAGACCTATCGCAGGGCGGCACGTAGCAGAGTCATCTGTAGCTGGCAGTCGATGGATGTCACAGGGTTCCAGGCAGACCGGACCATCAGGCCGATGACCTCAGGACACTGGGTCATAGGTGCAGGGAACATGGCACAGGGCCAGCCTTCCGAGGAGAAGATAGTGCTACGCATGCGGCGGGCAGGGCCACATGGCTCGTGACTGCCTGACCCACCATGCAGAGGGAAGCAGACGGTTGAGGGACCACCCAGGCAGAGGTAGAGTTTCGACCGTGGTGGTCCATAGGGAGCAGGCAGACGAGGCCGAGGAGCTGGTCAAGCGACAGGTTTTGGACGACGTTTTGAGGCTCTACCACCACCACCACCACCAGGAGGTATACCCCGACCACAGGGGAGATCACAACTTCAGGAAGATGAAGCTTACAATCATGGATCTCCAGAAGCAGGTGGACAAGTGCGAGACTAGCTCCAAGCATGGAGGCCTTTGCCCATAATGCCTCTAGCTTCGTTGTTTGTGTTGCTTTGTGTCCTTGTACTTTGAGTTGATGTAATAAAAGACACTTGAAATAGTGACATTTTCCTTCTTGTCTTTTTTATATTAATACTAAGAGGTTCCAGTTAAAAATTATTGACTTGACACTCACATGCGATATTCCTATTGGAGGAGACCCAGTGACCACACACTGATGTCGATAGTGTCACTCAACCCTTGGAGGCAAGAGTAACGGTTGGATCTCTTGGTAGTAGCGTCGAGGCCTTACGACGTCATCCATGGCGTGAATTAACTAATCATGACGAGATTGACTATATTATGCAAGGAACGTGGTTCATCCAGGGGATGAAACCGGATTTCTCTTTTTGGAAAAGGATAAATATTTGCAGCTTTGCAGAACGTTAAGGAAGAAGGGGAAACCCATCATGTGGTCAGACAGATGTCATCAGAGCTTACAGGAGCTAATACAGAGATTGACCAGCACACCTATCTTGAGGCTACCGGAGGAGGGAGTAGGGTACGTAGTCTACTGCGATGCATCAGGTACCGGACTCGGATGTGTCCTGATGCAGGAGCGGGTCGTGATCTCCTATGGATCACGTCAGTTGAGGAAGCATGAGCAGAACTATGCTACCCATGACTTGGATTTAGCAGCAGTGGTCTTCACTCTGAAGATGTGGTGACACTATCTGATGGGAGATCTCTTTACAGTCTAATCTAACCACCAGAGTCTCAGGTACATATTCTCGTAGAAGTAGCAGAATATGAGACAGCGGCGATGGCTCGAGTTCCCCCAGAACTATGACTTTGAGATAGTCTATACTCCTGAAAAGGGGAACGTAGTAGCTGATGCTCTCAGCAGGAGGATGGGCATTCAGCTACTCGGGGAGGTGATGAAGCAGCTAGCCGCTTTGCAGATATCCTTCATGGATAGAGATGGAGCAGCCTTTCTTTAGTCACTCACAGTCACTCCTCCACTACTACAGTGGGTTACAGAGGCACAGTGTGGGAACGCTGACTGTGAGATGTGGCGTGCGCAGATATCCTCAGGACAGGCACCTGATGGATTCTCTATAGGAGGAGAGCACGACGTCCTTTTCAGAGGATGTACCATGGTACCAGTTGCTTTACAAGATGAGGTACTGAGATAGTTTCACACATCCCCTTTAGTGGTACATCCATGAGTGGTGAAGATGTACCAGGATCTCAGACGACAGCACTGGTGGCTGGGTATGAAGAAGGTTGTGGCAGAGTTCGTTTCTCGATGCCTCACCTGCCAGCAGGTGAAGGCAGAACACCAGGTACCAGTAGGCTTGGTACATCCCTTGGAGGTCCCAAAGTGGAAGTGGGACGGGATATCTATGGATTTCATGAATGGACTTCCACGTACTTCCAGAGTTCACGACTCCATTTGGGTGATTTTCGACCGACTCACCAAGTCGGCTCACTTCTTACCCATCAGAGATCAGGGCTCAGTGGAGAGCTTGGGACGCCTCTACGTTCAAGAGATTGTACGGATTCATGGTGTTCCATCATCTATCGTCTCTTATCGAGATACTCGCTTTACTTTCCGGCTTTGGAAGGGGTTGCAGGAGGCATTCGAGATGCAGCTACGACTGAGCACCGCCTTTCACCCTCAAACTGATGGTCAGATGGAGAGGACCATTCAGAATCTCGAGGACATGCTCCGTGCATGTGTCCTCGACTTTGGTCGCAGCTGGGAGGACCACCTACCCTTTGTGGAGTTCGCATACAACAACAGCTACCACTCCACCATCGGGATGGCACCATATAACGCATTGTACGACCAACCTTGCATATCACCTCTGTGCTGGACAGACCCTGGGGAGTCAGCACTTGTGGGACCGGAGATGGTCCAGGCCACGACAGAGAAGGTCCAAGTCATCTAGGAGCGGATGAGGACAGCTCAGAGACGAAAGAAGTCTTATACTGATAGGAGGCGGAGACCACTGTAGTTCGAGGATGGCGACCACGTCTTCTTGCGGGTCTCACCTCGACATGGATTACGGAGATTTGGACGAGGCGGCAAGTTGTCTCCGCACTTCATCGGAACTTTTTAGGTACTCAGCAGGATAGGCGAGGTGGCTTATCGCCTGGCTCTACCACCTCAGTTGCACCGTGTGCACAACTTCTTTCACGTATCTCAGCTGAGGAGATACGTGCACGACCCGACGGAAATCATCGACCATGGGGAGTTGGACATTGATGATTAGGCGATCTTTGCGGAGGTCCCTGTAGAGATCGAGGATCGACAGGAGTGGTACCTACATGGATGGTCGATTCCGCTAGTGCACATCAGGTGGTAGCATGGGAACCTCCAGGAGAGCACTTGGGAGCGGGAGGCTCAGATGCATGCACAGTACCCACTTTTGTTTCCATAGTTTATGATGTATCTTTACAGGGATGTAAATCCCTAAGGTGGGAGTAATGTAAAGACCCATAAAATTCAAGGTAAATTTTTTTCTTAATTTACTTTGGGATTTTAAAAGAACGTAGTTTCTGACGGCACCTGATTCTGAGGCCCGGTGTTCCCGGAATCAATTTCCGAAGTTTAGCTCGGGTACGTTCAGTGAACGAGCGAGGGGATTTTTCTAACTTTTTAATCGGTGCTCAGAATCGAAATCTGAGGGCACCGATGAAACCGAAGCGCAGATAATTTTTTAGGAACACCTTTTCTGGAGTTGTGTTTGCTCAGGTGTGGTTATTAAAATATTGGGTTAAGTAATGAATAAAATAAAATTTGTGCAACCAATTTTATTTTTTATTTATAAGTAGTTAAAACCTAAGCTTGGTGGTTGGAGTGGGACCCACAATATCCTACTCCACTAGGTAGGATATTAGCGGGGTGGGTCTCACACGAGACCCACCTATTCAACTTCCTCAAACCCCCATTTTGTAACACACCCACACCCCCTATTAAATGCCGAGTCAACACTCACATTAATTGGATGGTTAAAACTCTTCAATTAATTCAATTAATGGAATGAATTATTTTGAATTTCAAATTGAGATGTTGTCTTGTGTGTTAGTTAAATAAGAAAAGTCTTATTTCATTAAGGGTTGGTTCGTTGTGTGAGGGGGATTGGAGAGGAATTGCTCAAGCCTTGGAATCCTCTTCTTCCTCCTTGAAGAACGCGAAGAATGCACCATCGCTGACAAAGAACACCGGCCTCCGAAAAAGGATGATGAAGAACGCCGAATCCTCGGAGATCGATGACATGATGCCGTGTACCACGATTCCGATGATTCTCTTCTTTGTGATGTTGATGACGCTTACGGAACCTTGTTCCGTGACGCCATCTTGCACGACGATTATTTCCCGCGACGAACCTTCGTTCGACGACACCTTGAGGTAGGGGTTAATTTTGTTTGTGGAATGATCATTGTCGTTCTTCGTCTTTTATTTGGTGCCGCTTGTTATCAACTTAACGTGAGGAGGTCGGACTACATGAACACGGCTGACCCTCCTCCCCCTTGGTTTTTGTGTTTGTTGCGGCTCAAAAAAAGGCGGTGTGGTGCAATTACACCGCGCAGCGGAAACATGGACGGATGCGGCGAAGAAGCGTGGTGTCGTCACGCTGCACCGTTGAGGTTGAACAAAGTCGTTGTGCCGCCGCGTCATGCCAGAGAACCATGAAGAGCGGGGCCGCGGCGGAGGGGCGCGGTGCCGTTGCGCCACGCCGGTCGGACAAGGCCGCGGCTCAAAGTCATAGCAGTGCAAGGCAGGGCGGCCGGAACCACCGGCCGCCGGCACCTCGGAGGGTGGGACCACGGCGGTCCCACGGTGGCAGCACCGGCCGGCCGGACCGGGCCGGAAGTTTTAGGGGAAGACTGGGTGTTGTAACCCCCAGTTGGAAAAAAGGAGCGGAACCCACATGGGGGGTGCGTTTTCAATCAGGGGGGCAGCGCCCCCCCCCCCCCCCCCCCCTCCCCCTTCCGCTCAGCTCGGCCAACACCGAGCTGGCCACCTGCAAGCCGCGCCGGCGCCAGGACAACCGGCCGCCCATGCCGAACCGGCCGCACTGGGTCGGGCCGCGCCCTCCGGGCCGGGTTACGCCCTAAAGGGCCAGACTCGGACCCAGGCAGGTTGACCCGGTTTGGGCCAACCCAGGGGGTCTCGGGCTAGGTCGGTCGGGGCCCAAAACCCCCTAAAACTGGACAGGTTCGTTCTTTTGCCCATATCTTGGGATACAGTCCTCCGATCGAAGCACTGTCAATTGCATGGAGATCCTTGGAAAGAGGTGGTCATTTTGGTATATTACACTCAAGGTTTAGGAAAACTTTGAGTACGGCCGGGTTGGTTCGAACACGAAACTAATCGGGCCCTCAGAGCAGAAACACTTATAACTTGAGCTCCGGACGTCCGATGGACGTGCTGTCGACTTTGTTGGATTCCTCTTAGTAAGACGAACCTTTTGTCTTACTCCTCTTGAGGTTTGGATGCAGTTGGAGTGCGGTCGGGTTGGTTATGACTTAAAAACCAACCGGGCCCCTAGAATGAAAAGGCCAATAACTCTCAGACCAAGCGTCTGATTGACACGTCATCTGTCACGTTGAGTTCCTCTTGTCGATATGGAACCTTAGGATACATTAACTCCGGACTACGTGTCAGTTGACGTATCGACCCCCCTTGGCTCGTGGAGCGAACCCTACCAGAATTGAGCATGTTGTGTGCGGGAACCCTAGAGCTGGCTGCGACTGCGATGAAGACTGCACTGAAATCCTACGTGGGTTCGGCAGCGATGAAGACCGTACTGAAAACCTCTGTGGGTTCGACGACGATGAAGACTGCACTGAAATCCTATGTCGGTTCGGTAGCGATGAAGACCGTACTGAAATCCTCTGTGGGTTCGACGGCGATGAAGACTGCACTAAAATCCTACGTGGGTTCGGCGTCGAAGAAGACCGTACTGAAATCCTCTGTGGGTTTGACGGCGATGAAGACTGCTCTGAAATACTACGTGGGTTCGGCAGCGATGAAGGCCGTACTGAAATACATCGTGGGTTTGATGGAGATGACTACTATTCTTGTATCCTACGTGGGTCTGGCAGTGTTTACTCTGTTCTTGCTATCCTACGTGGGTTTGGCAGAGTAGCTGGTCTGTATCCTATGTGGGTCCGACAGCTTAGTTGGTTTAGTATCCTACGTGGGTCCCAGCTTAGAGGAATCAGTGGCTATATTTGATCATCTCTATCACCTTACGAAGAAGTATACCTATGTGAGCTGAGTCTTGACTTTCATTCAATATCTTCGATATGATTGACGTGCTTCCCTATGTGGATTGGGTTGTGTTATCCTGCGTGGATTGGGTTGTACTCCTATGTGGACGTGATCGAACTTGGGCTCAGATGTTGGAGCCGAACGGGAATTGATGACTTAGGTATATGTATGGGAATATACCTAAGTAGTGTTGGTTGTTACTTAGTGATTGTATCTTTCCTTTGTGTATTAATCTTTGTGGATTTTGGGAGACCTTTAGGGGTCTTTGGGTCCCTACTGAGTAGTGTATACTCACCCCTGCACGGGCTATGCCCGCACTATGTTGTGTAGGATGCAGATGACGGGCATCGTTGATCGTGGTAGAGGCTTGTGGAGAAAGTCGGTACCTGGAGGTGGACCACTGGGCGGGATGTACATGGAGCGGACGGCTGGACCCGAGGAGCTGAGGAGGCTATCTATACCCACCCTTCGGGTGGGACTTCCAGTAGACGGCTCGACATTGATGCTTTACTTTCAGTTTCTTTACTTCTTTCCAGTTGTACCTTACTTTCAGTTTGGGTTTGTATTCTGTCCCATTTACTTTCTTCACTTACTATTGTACCAAGTTTTACTTAGTGTTTACTTTTTCTTTCTTACTATGTGGTGTTGTTTACTTTATAAAGTCAATGCCTTCCCCTTTTTGTCGGTATTTACGCCTTGGTGATAGTCACCATCCCCTGGCCTATGGGAGGTGGGCTTGGGGTAGTCACGGCATGGGTCCCGAGGATGGGTCATGACACCTAATTATTTTACTCCTGATCCCACTAACTGCTTCATAAGGGACGTGATCAATTCTTCTAGTCCACATATTTCAGATTCTACTAAGGAGATTGTCGAGAATTATTACTTCACTTCCAATGATGAATTTCTAGTTTGGTAACCCGCTAAAAATAGCTTGTTGGACTCAAAAAATATTATAATCACCATTTCTCTAACATTGATGATAATCTCAGCTCGATCACCAACTTCAATAAGGATTATATAAAACCTTCTCTTCTTACCTTCATTTGGCGAATTTCCCACCAAAAAGTTCCTACCGATGGTTTTCTACGGTCTTATGGATTTAATCTTTACTCTAAATGTAGATTGTGCAACCAAAATCAGGAGGACATAAACCACCTCTTTTTATCCTGTGAGACTGCTACTACTCTTTGGCATTACATATTTGACCTTTTTGAGTGAAGATGGATTTTGGATAACTTTATTTTCTCGTACTTGAAAAGGATGATTGAGTTTTTGTGGTCACCGCAAATTAGAAACCTTTTTCTTTTTTCCATTTTAGAGCTTCTACATATCCTCTGGTATA
The DNA here is from genome assembly GCA_963277665.1 of Viscum album. Classification (NCBI taxonomy): domain Eukaryota; kingdom Viridiplantae; phylum Streptophyta; class Magnoliopsida; order Santalales; family Viscaceae; genus Viscum; species Viscum album. Next base: position 803,284,214 of record OY728137.1, read on the forward strand.
GTAGAATTGAGTTCATTTTCAACAATATCTCATTTAAACTAAATGCAGGTAAAATGAGGATACTTCTTACTATCAAAGAGGCTGCCATGATCCAAAAAGACCATTGTGACAATTCTATCATTGATCTTGAAACCCTCCGCCAGATTAGAGTGAGTGGAATATATCCAAAACCGAATTACACTATTGATGTATTCTAGAAGGATCCTCCTCCTGGCTGGATTAAAGTGAATGTTGACGGATCCTCAAAGGGAAACCCTAGACCTTTGGGATGCAGAGGTGTTTTCAGAGACCATCTTGATCAGATTCTCGGATGTTTCTATAGATGTTGCGGTATTGCTTCTACTCTGGAGGCCAAAATGATGGGTATCATTCATTCCATATATTCTGAAAAACTTTTCAACTGGAGCAACATCTGGATTGAGAGAGACTCTTCTACTATTGTGAAAGCCATCTGGAAGGGTGTGACTCACCTTGCATGGTCTCTCACCCCCCGATGGATTGACTGCCTCACCTCGCTCAACAGTATCAACTTCATTGCTACACACACCTTCTGTGAAGCCAAAAAGATTGCCAACAGTCTCTCCAACATGGGAGTCTCTCATGAGGTCACTTGGAGGAATGATCTCCTTCCATATTTGATTCCTTTTTTTATTAGAGATTCTATAAAATTTACCTCATTTCGACTCATGTAATTTGTATGCTCCTTTTGTTTCAATAAATTGCAGGGTTCTGGTCATTGACCAGAACTGATCCCCCCCCAAAAGGAAGAACATTAAGATCATTTGAATATAGTTTTGATACCTTGAGGATAGATAAGTTGTATGCTAAATTTAGTAAATATGAATTTTGGCTATATAAAGAATCATTGTTGGGTCACATATTTACAAGTGAGGGTATATCGATGGATCCATTATTGATGGAAGTTATTGAAAAACGTACCATACAAAAAATAGTGTAAAAATCCATGGTTTCCATGGGTTTGTTGGATACCAATAATGCTTTCTATGATATTTCTCATGGATACCAATTGAATTAAAAAAATTATGTGGAAGGTACACAGGTTCCTTTAGGCTGATGATTTTAAATATGATTCCAAGGAACTAAAGAGATGGTTGTTCAGTGAACCCATTATCACACTTCCATACATTTGAGAAGGGTTTTTGGTCTATAATGATGAATCAAAGAAGAGTCTGGGATGTTTTATAATGAAGAATGACATGTTATTAGCTTATGTCTCATGGCCATTAAAGTTTCATGAGTAAAATTACCAGACTTGTGATTTGGAATTGGCAGCAATAATTTTTTCTATGAAGAAATTAAGGGATTTTATTTATGGTGAAATGTATAACATATATACCAATCATGAAATCATGAAGTATATATTCACACATAAAGAGTTCAATATGCGCCTGAGGAGATAGCTGGAACTAATTAAAGATTATGATTATTGAATTCATTACCACCCTGGGAAGGAAAACAAGATGGTTGATGCTCTAAGTCAAAAGGACCATGCTATTTTGTCCATCATGAGGATTGAAAGAGATACAATATGTATGGGTTTTTAGAGGATAGACCTTGAAATAATAAGGAAAAGATAAATACCATATCTTTCTTAGATGAATTTTAATCCATTTATTAATGAGAAGGTTAAAGAGAAACATAAGGAAGATGTTGAACTATAAAATATGGTAAGGAATGTTCTTGAGTTTAGTTATGATAGTGACTGAATGAAAAGATTTAGAAACAAATCATGTATCCCATAGATATAAAAATTGAAGAAGTATTTGTAAGATGATGCTCATAGTTTATTATTATCTATTCATCCTAGAAGTATAAAGATATGTAGAGGTATTAAAGAGGATTTCCCATGGGATAATATGGAAATAGATATTGTGGGGTATGTATCTTTATAATTGGTAAGCCATAAAATTAAGGTTAAGATATATAAATATAAGGGGATGTTAAAACTATTACCCATAACTAAGTATAAATAGGAAAAAATCGACATGGATTTTATTATGGGACACCCCAATACACATAAAGGGAATAAATTTTCTTAGGGTCTAGTTGATCGCCTTATGAAATAATAAATTTTCATTTTTATTAGAGAATATTTCTATCTTGATCATCTCTTCAAGTTATACATTAAGGAAGTGGTAATGTTTCATGGATCACAACTCTCAATCATATTTGATCACGATCTAAAGTTTACCTTAATGTTTTGGAAAAATATTTAGAAAGATTTGAATATGGATTAGATCTTTACCACTATATATCATCCTTAGATAGATAATCAGTTTGATATGACCATTTAAAATGAGGAAGATGTGTTGACATATTCTCTATGTATTTTAAAGGATATTAGGATCAACACCTTCATAAAGTCATATTTTCTTTCAACAATAGCTTTCACTCGAGATTTCAGATGGCTCTTTATGAATCCCTCTATGGAAAAAATTGTAGGAATCCAATGTGTTGGAATGGTGTTGAGGAATGAAATATATTAGGACCCAATCTAACTAATTAAATGATAGATAAGGTTAGAGTCATTTAGCAACACATTAGGGCAGCTTAGATTCTCTAAAGAAATTATGTTAAAAATTGTTGGTGGGATCTAGAGTTCAAATTTAGTGATAAGGTATTACTTTAAATATCTCCTTAAAAGAAGGTTATGAGATTTGTAAATAAGGGAAATCTAAACCCCAGATATATCGGTCCATGTCTAATTCTTGATCAAAATAGGATGGTGTCTTATCACTTGGTGCTTCTTATAAACCTCACCCATGTTCAATATATATTACTAGTATCTCCTTTGAGAAATCATATAACATTTCCTTTACATTTATTTAACTCAGTGGTCAAACCATTGGATTATGATATTTTTTATGAGGATAAACCATTAGAAATCTTGGATCATAGGGATAATGTGCTATGGGAAAATACTAATCACATGTTAAAGGTTCTCTATAGGGATTAGAAATTTGACAAAGCTATGTGAGAACCAAAGTATGTGATGAGGTAGAGAATTCCTTGGTCTTTTATATCATAGTGACATATTTTTTAGGATGAAATTATTATAATGAAGGTATAATGTAATACACTAAGATTTTAGAATATATTTCTCTTTAATAAATAAATATGTTCAATAAGTTATGAATCATGAAAACCTGAACTTATGTGAATAAATATTATTCAATAAAACATAATTCACATTATATGGTATTTAAATGTAATTTTAATATTGAAAATAATTACTAATTCATTTAGGAAATACTATTAATCCTAAGGAATTGTTTTAATGTATTTTTCTTATCAACATTATTTTTGTCATATGTTTTTTATTTAAAAATTAATTTAGTGCATTAAAATTATTAAAAATTATTTATTATATATGAATAAAATTAATTCATTTAATATAAATTGGTTATAAATTAAAATAAAATTATTTGAAGGTAAAAAGGTGATGTTTTTCTAAAAAAACTTATTTTATGAACACAATATGTTATTATATTAAATTTCTAAATTAATCACTATTTATGAATGATTTTTTTAAAAACTAAGATAATATAATCAATAAAATATTTTATCATTCATTTAATGGTTGTAACTAAGCAAGGAATGAGAATAAATTCGGTGTTTTATTAAAATTTCATTTTTCTAAAAATGTTTTTTGCTGCGTTTTTCAAGATTATTTTAAAATGAATTTATTCTAATTATATAAATTAAATTTTATAAAGTAGTTTCCATATTTTAAATTATAATTTCAAAACTTTGTAAGTAGTTCAATTTCATATTTAGTTATAATTAATAGTAAATGTGGTAAACATTCATTATTGCGGTAAAGGTTAACAAGGTTTAAACTAAAGAGATAAGAGGGAAAATAACTTAAACCTATATAAATCATATTGGTTAAGTTTATTTAGACCCAATATTATCTCATACCGAAATTTTTTTTACTTTTTTTTACTTTCACTTGAATATGACTTTATTATTTTTTAATGTTTTAAGTATTTAAAAGAGTGATAGTGGCCTCACTTATAAAAGGGAAACCCCTCCCTTAACTTAATCACTCGTTTGATCCCTCTAGTTAAAAAAATACCTACCCAAATGTCTTTTTAGATTCCATTCCCATTTCCTAGATATTTTTTTTCTTCCCAAAATACCAAATATTGAATGATTAATGTGTAAACCAATAGAGATTTTCCAAAGAAGAGGTAATTGTCTTCATTGATCTATTTTGGTTTTATTTTTTCATTAAAAACAAATAAATATTATATAACCATATTAAAATTATTACATAAGTTTCATTACTGTAATTAAATTATATTATGTTAATGGTACGTTCATTTTCTATCTCCTTCCCATAATATTATAAATGATAACGTTGTTTGTACATACATATGGACTACCCCCTCCATGAAGCGAAGTGATTTGTTTTCATGTATTCCATAAATGGATAGTAATTTAAATGTATTTAATGAATATTTATGATATTTATGATATTATTATAATTTTTTAAAAATATATTACTGTTTAGCTTTATTTTTTTCCATTTTTTGGAAAATGAAAACATTACTTATGTGCATGTATGATCTACCGTCTCCATGAACTAATGTCATTAATTTTTCAAAACCACCTTATATAAATTTTTATAAAATTATATATAATGAGTAAATATGATACTCATTACATGGTTAAGATTCTGGAGATTATGAAACCATTAGTAAGGTGCAAGGATCGAAACCATCAAACAAAAACATGCATGGGAAAGAACTAGTTTTCACCTGAATATTGATTTCAATTAAGAATTCTTAATGAATGGGTAAATGGAAATTATAATTAAATGATATATACTAATATAATTATGAGTATTTTTCTGGTTTATAGGTATCATAAGTATAAATTAATTATATGGGAATCTAAGAGTTCATATGAAGAAGGTTAGGACCTAAGGTAAAGGTTTTTGTTGCAATCTATCTAGTAATCCATATTGTTAATGCCTGAATCACCTTTAAATTAATTTTATGACCTTTATATATTAATAATTTTATATTTTCATCTCCTCTATTCATTTCTAGGTTTTTCATGTTTTCCTTTCATTCACCTCCCTTTAGTACTTAAAATGATTGAGAAAATGTTTTTATGAAAAGTCATCCTTATTTTCTCTTTTTTGGAAAACAAATTCTTCCATGTCCATTTTCTTAAAAATATTTTCAGTAATGTTCTTTTATATGATACAATGACTATTTAAATTAATTTTAAACCATATTTTACTTTATTTACAAAGTATTAAAAATGAATTTTTATGATTTTTTTCTCAATAGTTTATTTATGACTTTTTTCAAAAAGTGTGAAAGTAATATGGGTTTTAACTTTTACCACATGAACATGTTTTCTTGAAGTCATGAATGTTCTTTAATTTTATTATTAATTTACAAGTTTACATGATTATTTTAAAATAAAATCATTTTATTAATATTATAAAATAATTATTTAGAATGTTATTAAAATAAAGGGATATTTTTATCATGTTTTAAAAGTAAGGTTTTAATGTTCTTTTAATGTTATATTTCATATATATCAACATAATTTTATGTTTATTATTCTTCATTAGAGATATTTTCTAATTATATCATCCATGTTCTTTCTCTAACTATATTTTGATTATGTGATAATGAAATTTTTATGAAACTTGTTTCTTTTCCATAGGTTATGTTATGATTGAATGATGAGTTTTTTTATAATATTGTAGAATATATATATATATATATATGATTTTAATTATGTGATAGGAGGGTATAGAATTATATTTCCCTCTAATATATTTGGTAAATATTGATATTTTATGAGATAATATGAATGAGGACAGGGATTGAACCCATTCCATGACTAAAAAGAGGTTGGAAAGTGAACCCAATATATTATGGGAATTTGTTCTGGTGTTGGAGGTGATACATGACTAATGAAATGATTTTATTATTGTTATTATTGTTCCAGAATCCCTATTTAATTTTCATATTCTCATGATATTCTCTCATGGATCATCATTGATTAATGATGATTCCTCACTCTTATGACTCGTGTCTTCTGAAAGGCTAAATATTTATCCCATGACTCGTGATTTATGATCTATGAGTGATTGGGTTTGAAATTTATATCTTATAATCATTATTACATTCCATTATACCTACATTATTCCTACATATGATCATTGATTGATATCTTTCATGTTTACCCCTACTGAGCCTCCAAGATCACCCTTTCTTATGTTCCCATTTTCCCTAGGTTATGAAGTAGGGTTTTAGGTAGGTTATTTCAATGAAGGGTACTTTGAGAGAATAAATTTATTAGAGATGTTGAAGATCATTCATGAAATAAGATGATTATGTATCTATTATGCAAAGAAACTAAAATTTTATTGTTCTAAGGCATGTATTATTGTAAAATTCATTGAATATTAATCTAATGCGATGTTATATTTATGTATATTTTTCTTGGGTTTAATAAAATTTAATATCATGTTATCTATATATAATTCAATTATTTTACATATAAGGGGTTTAAAAATGTAATTCATTGCCCATTGGTATGTGGATTGAGAATTTTTTATACCAAATATCATTACATGGTAAAATATAATCCTTAGGGTTCCCTAAATGTTGTGTCCAACTCATCTTCAAGATCCATTCATATTTGATTATATATCCCCAACCATAATGGAAAGGTCTTAAAAACCTATCAATACATTGTTCAATGATTCCATGATAAATATTAGAAAATCGTCCTTAGTAAAGTGTTAATCAAGATCCCAAAATTTGAAATAGACAATGATTTATTAATTCTTATTCTTGATGGTGATAGTGTTAGATAAGAACTTAAGGTACTAAACCTCTTATATAAAATCATTGATTAGTTTGTCTACTTCATCCTACAACATGGAACTATGGGATATATGCATTTTTTACAAGTATTTTTTGTAGACATGGTGGTTTTATTTTAATCCCAGGTGATGTATAGATACTTATGGATCTAAAATGGAGTTTTAGTGTTGTTCCACATGAATAAATATCGATGTTTATTTAGTAATGTGATTCATTTATCATGTTCATCGAGATCCATGATCACACCAGTTAGTGTGGGTCTTTGGTTTTTATTAGTGCACATGTTCACTTGTTTGATATCATTTAATTTTGTAGAATCACACTAGTTGAATGTTAAAAGAGTATTTTATAGCTCATATTCATTGAGAGCAAGGAAGATAAATCGATCATTAACCTTCTTTTCCCTAGATCGATGTATAGTGTTTTCTTCATCATCATTGGAAACCAGATTTTCATCTTTGGTGTGTGGGTTAGAGCTTAAATATAAAGGGTTCAATAACCCTTAATGACATCCCAGTGGATTTTTGGGATGATTTTTATTAATTTCTAAGTGTTTTAAGGGAGTGGTGTGCTCCAATGATGTCAAAATATAGATGTGGGGTTATTGTGACTAGTGGAGGATGTGAAGGAGTCATGGGTGGTGTTGGATGTTGGTGCTCAGTAACTTATATTGGGTCACATTAAAAATACAGATACATGAAATCATGATATCCATATATGAATGATTCATGTGAAGGAATGTAAATAGCTTTAGGGCGGGAAGAGTCAAGTAAGGTTGAATAGGTGAATCACTGGGGTGGGATTGGCTTAACATCAAGAAGCCAAAAGGGGGCGGGTATCCCCTCACAACCCAATTTTCCATGGGTATTTAGACTTTATTATAGCATGTGGTTAAAGGTACTTATAAATACAGGATTATATATAATATTTTTATAATATACTGTCTATAATGGCCATTAACTATTATAAAATAGGGATGTTTAAAGGGTGTTGGATCATTTTAGAGATCATGTAAATTATCAAAGAGCTTTCTAGAACTTGTTTCATTTGTTTGTGGAAATATATCATTCCATGAAAATTTATTCATTACATCAGCTTTGTATTAATAAAACCCACACTCTGATATATGTGAACCAACATAGGATCAACACACATGGTCCATATGGAATGAAATTTCATTTCACCCATGGATGGAGGTAGTTTAGAAATTATTTTTGATTATTCATTTTAAAAGAATAATTTAATCAAGGGGTCTTTTACCTTATCTGGAAGGATGAGGAGGCACTTTGAGTCTGTATTCCTTACTTAAATGTGATGAATGGGATGTAAAAATATCTACATAAAATCATTCTAATGGTTAAAAAATGACTTCTAGTCTATTTTGAGTTTCTTCCTATAATTTTCCCTTCATTTTAGGTTACTTACCATCCATCTATAATACTCATTTTTAATATATCAGGGTTGTCAAAATTCAAAAATATATTTTTCACCATGAAGAACACTTACTTTCTCATTGATAGACTACTTCATACATTGGTGATAAAAGTTTATTTTTGTATGAAAATATGGACAAATTTAGTCTAAAAAGGAATTGAAAATTATATCATGGATGGTTAACATGAATTTAATGTCAAAAATAAGTTCCCAAAATTGTTCTAACATTATAACCTTTTCCAAAGGTTTCCACTAATTTTTATAGCCATAAAATTTTAAGTCATGTTGCATCAAATAATATTCTCTAAATCCATAGTATCGGAAGGTCCAGTATGGAATTATATTGCTTCCAAAGTCGATGTCCACTAAGACTCAATATATGTTCACATCATTGATATATATATATATAAAGGTGACTTATATTTCATGTATCCATTTCTATTTGGTTTTAATTCATGTAATATATAACACCCTAACCTAAATCAATATGTTCGGGAAATAATTCCATGTGACCTCATGCAAGCCTCCCCATACGGAAGAAGTTGTCGACTAGTGATGATGGCCAAGAGGGACATCTTGGGAAGAAAATTCCCTTGATAATAGGTAATCATAAAAGTATAAAATTAAATAGATAAAAATAAAAAACAAAATGTAATTAATAAATAAATCATAGTATTAGTAGCATATGCATAATGTACCAACCCATGAAATATCAATATGTCATGCCAGTCACACAACCCCAAAGAAGGAAATAAGTATCCCCACAGGTGTTCAATGAATTTATGGGATAATACTAAATAAGAAAAAATAGAATAAGACATCCAATCTCTAATTACACCCTTCAACACCTTCACCCTCTTAGTAAACCTACTCATAATCCCACTAAAGTGCCCTTTCCCTTCACTAGATCCCTATTTAGGAAATCAATATGTTCACATAGATAATGATGTAGGGTGTGAGTATGAAACCTATTAGGAAACTACCAATGGGTCATTAAAATAATTACATAAGATATACGAGTTCATGAATTAAAATTTAACAAATAATAGATAAGAAACAAGAATATCACATAATCACAACATCTATGTTGGGTCCTTAGACATTGGCTCTACTTATTTAGACTCCATGTTAGAAGGAATTTAAACCATCCACCTGATGCGTCCCCCTTGATGGTCTAGAATAAAAACATGTTTTACACATCCCCCTTATAGGGATATCTCATGTACATACCAAAAATTTTTTTGACACATCCCTCTCAAGTGATATTCTATATGGATTAACCAGCATGATCAATTACTAAAGATAGGAATACAACTTGAATTAAAAGATATCAGATAAAATATCAATCATCACATCATGTCTTTAGAGAGTCCCAACTATATCATATCCACATATAAGAAAACATTAACCGTAAGTCTCATGGGGTACACACACATACCCCATGTGATTAAACGTCAAGTATTGGTCTCATATGTATACACATACATGCTAAATGGTGAAGCCGATAACCCATTAAATATGAACTAATGGTAAGGACCACATACCTTAGGTGAAATGGAATTTTGATGACAAGGGTCACTGTCTAAGTCCAATTACACCAGTCAAAATCCTATAACCATCCCCATTTTTTCACAATTTAGAACTTTAGGATTAAAATTGAAGAGATTAAACACCTAAAATGTTGGATGATATCACACATACTTGAGAAGATCAACTACCGATAGAAGTCTAGGTACAAATTGTGAAAAAATAAAAAAAAATCCTTGAATTTGGGTGATGTTTAAATCAATTAGAACCATTCCATTATTGAACCATGAAAAAAAGTTAGATTCAATCAAGGAATCAAGAATATAATTTGTTTTTCCATGTAAAATAGAATATAATTAGTCTAGAAAAATATATAACTCACTGTATTTGGAATCATGGGATCAAACCAATGTCCTACGTTGAATATAGGAGATATAAGAAGATGAGAGAGACAAAAATTTCCAAAAGAGAGATCATAGGGTGTTAGGGTTCAAGAGGGTCCTAATAAAATGAAAAAATTGGAGAGGGTCATAGTTATAAAAAAAACTCAATATAACTCAAATTGGATCATTATACCCCAATAGGTGACACTGAATAGTTGGTGGCCTCTACCGGCTGGCTAGTGGGATATATAGTCATGTTTTAGATCTTTTTTACTCCAAAGGCCAGTCATTGGACCCCCACCGGCTAACTGTTTGGACTTATATATCTTTTCAATCTATAAAATCATCTGCCGGCCTACCCTTTCTAATTATAGCCTCCCGAACACCTCTAAACGACCTAAAAATAGTATAAACCATATAAAAAGATATATAAAATGTGAAATGATATATACCTTAAATAAATGGTTTAATAATTCTCCCCATATAATGAATTCTTGTCCTTCAGAAGTGTCACCAAATGTCTGCCCGAACAATTTAGGCCATTGTTCTTGAATGTCTATCTTCCACTCACATGTATCTTCCTAAATAAAATTTTTCTACTATTAAAATAAAACAAGAGGAATGTTATTTTTTCATAGATCCATCCCACTTTTTTCAACAATCCAAACCGGTCATTCCACAAAAGATGCATTCAGTTCCAGCTCAGTATTCTCACAATCGATCATATGTGTAGGATCAGAGTCAAACCACTAAAGATTAGCCACATAGAGCACATTATTCATACCTTGATACCATGGAGGAAGATCAAATTGATAGAAAATGATCGAAATTAACTCCTTGATACCTAATGGATTGATATACCATAGTTTTAATTTTCCTTGCTTCCTCAAATGCCTATACCCCAACCAAGGGCACACCCATATGAAAATCATATCACCCATAGATAAATACAACGTTCATCTCCTCTAGTTAGAATATGGTCATTATCTGACCTAGGACATAACCATTCACTTCCCAATCAACTACACCTTCTCTATGGTTTCATGTACCATATTAGGCCTAGAAACCGAAAACTCACCTACTTCACGTCAGTATAGCGATGAATGACATAGTCTTCCATAGTGATCCTCAATTAGATCCATTTAAATCTAATTTTGGAAAATGTTAGTGTAGGAAAAATATATCAAATCCAAATGATTTTCCTAATCTCATATTAAATATATAACACCAACCTGAAACAAATCCTTTAAGGTCTATATCATTCTCTTTGACTACCTTTCAGTCTGAGGATGATAAGTTGTGCTCAGCTTCATCTGGGTCCCTATCACATTCTGAAAGCCTTTCCAAAACCATAGTGTGAATTGAGCATCCATATCAAATACCACACTAAAAGTCACTCCGTTTTTTAGAAAATATCCAAAATATATATCTTACTTCTCTCATCCATTGATTTATTCTCCTAGATCGATAAAAAATGAGCCACCTTGGTCAACCAACCCAGTACCACCCATATGGTATATAAACCTCTCAGGGTCCTAGGAAACCATTTCATTAAATGAATATTAACCTTATCCCACTTCCACATAGGCACTGTAATGGTATGTAGAAGGCCTTTATGTCTCTGATGCTTAAACTTGATTCTCTAATAAGTCAGATAATGGAAGACAAAGTCTGTAATGTATCTTCCCATGTTAGGCCATTAGAATTTCTATATAACATTGTGGTTCATTTTTTATCCTGGGATGACTACCCACTATGAAGAATGAGATTATTTCAACAACTCTTCCCTCATATAAGAAGGAACCACTACTCTTACATGAACTAAAAGCACAATACAACCATCCAATGTCCATCTTGGAATAGAAAAGTTTGCTTCCAAACTATTTCACCTAATGATACACTTTAGATCATATTCCAAACTAGCCATTACATTTTTAACCAGTGAAGAAATGATCACTAAGGGTGCACAAGTCATTTCCCCTTGATCCTCAGTTATTCCCACTTTTCAGTCTTTGAGTAAATCCATTAGCTTTCAACCTACTTCCAAAGTTCGTTCTCCAACTTCTTTCATTTTTTTACTAGGATAATCTATAGAAACATTCCCTTTCCCAGGATCATACTCCATATCAAAGTTTAAAATCTATAATTATTATAACTAATGCCTCAAATTAAGATTTAGACCTCATAGGGAGAAAATATACAACATACACTTGTGGTATGTGTAAATGAAAAATCTCTCATCGAAGAGGTAGTGTCACCAACATTTCAACACATGAACTATACAAGTCAAAACTAAGTCATGAGTAGTGTAGTTTTTCTCAATGGGTCATAGATGGAGAGACCCGTAAGCAACGACATTTTTATTTTACATCAAAACATATACAAAGGAAAAATTCAAAAGTGCCTCAATACACTATATACCCAACTATAATATTTGGAAGAATCAAAATTAGATCCCATGTAAACCACTTATTAAAATATTAGAATTCCTCTTCACACTATTCTATCCACTCAAACTTGACTTCCTTATTGGTAAGTGCATTCATAGGTGATTCTGAGAAAGAAAAATCATGAATAAACCTCCTGTAATATCCCGAAAAACTAAGGTAACTATGAATATAGAAAAAATTCTTTGGATTTCCCCATGGCATCAATGCTTCTTCCTTCTATAGATCTATAAATATTTTTACTTGAGAAACCACTTGCCTAAGAAAATTTACCTTGTGTATCTAAATGTGGAACTTTGATAACTTTTCTTAATGCTGATGTTCTTGAATTACACTCAATATGATCTCAAGGTGTTTATAATGTGATTCCAACATCATGGAATATATCAGGATGTCATCAATGAACATAATAGTGATGTATTTCATGTATGGGTGAATGATCTTATTTATCAGATCAATGAATATTTTTGGTGTAATCTTTAGTCGAAAAGGCATAATGATATACTCATACTGCCTATATATTCTCCTAAAATATGTTTTTGGTAGGTATTCCTATCTTACATGAAGTTAATGGTATCCAAAATTAATATTTATATTTAAAAACCATCAATATTTCCTTAATTGATTGAAAATTTCATCAATCATTGGAAAAGGGTCCTATTTTTTCAAAGTGATCTGGTTGAACTTCTTATAGTCCACACATAGTCAAAGACTTCCATTCACCTTCTTAGTGAAAAACACCAGATCACCTTAAGTGGATGTTCATGGTTTGATGAATCCTTTAACATCAATATCTTCAAGATGAACCTTGATATATTTCAATTCATTTGGTTCCATAAAATATGATGGAATTGATATAGTTTTCACACTAAGAACTAGCTCAATTTCAAACTCAACTCACCTATCTTGTAGAAACCCTAAGAAATATTCTTTAAAGACATATCAAAACTATTCCACCATAGAAGGAAAAGAGGTCAGATTCATTATTTTATCTACTATAAGGATCATTCCAGCCACTTTCATTGAAAAGACTTCTCTCTGATTTGGTTCTAACCCCACTCTTTATGCTTTGATATACCATTCACCAATCAACACAAAATTCTACTCTTTAGGAAATGTAAAATTCACTCATTTCTGATAATAATTGACGTGTTCATGGTAACTCATCCACCAACCCATTCCAAAGATTTCATTGAAACCTGACATATCCATGATTGTGAAGCTCTACACATGCAAAAATCCAACAATTTCCATCAAACATTCTGGAGAGATATCAATATGATCCACTTTATTTATCAAATGTGTATTGATAGATGATGACTCATAAGAGAACTTAATTAGTATGTCTAAACTAGTAACCACTTGAAAAGATATGAACAAATGGGATGTTCATATATTAAGCAAAGAAAAAGAGAGTGTATAAGAGATCAGTACCGCACCATGAACTATAGAAATTTCCTCTCCACCGTCAACTAGAGTCTGAATAGCTACATATACCCGACCATTAACCACTTCATGATTCCCTAGTGGATCATGAATCACCTTATTCACCGACCCTTGGGAGTTCTTCTCCCACTCCTAAGGTCCTCTTACTGCATCATAGACTGACCTTGATGTTTTCATCCTTAAATCCTTAGCACCAAACTACTTAAAATGACTGTTTTTATGACATTAATGATATGTTTCGAGAGAAACAGAAATTCCCTTTAGATTGTGTCTTTTTCACCCATAATATAAGCACCTATTAGAGCCATCTCCCACAAAGGATATTGAAGAACCTATACTCTATCTAACTATCGACCGTTTCCCAAGCATTCTTCCTCTAATATAATTTCATTATTCCTAGAATAAGTAACTAGTACTACACTAGATATGGAGATGTCATTTCATTGGTAGTTGTAAAAAAAACTTACAGATCAGTCTTCCATGATTCCCTTCTCTATTACCAAATACTTATAAAACACTGCACTGTAGGTCTTTAGATCAAAGCTCTTAACCTAGAATTTCAATTATAGATGAAGGAAAATCTCAAACTTCCTATATTTATATACCTCTTTATCAGGTAGAATAGGATCAATGTGATTAAACTTAGTGAAATTTTGTGAATAGGAAGACACAGACAACATCCCCAACTGAAGATCCATGAACTCTTAAGAACAATTTAACTTCAGTGCATCAGGGAAGAACTCCTCAAAGAAGAGGTCCTTTAAAGTCTCATACATCAACCCTTCACATATACCATCCTGAAGTAAAATTTCACACAAATTTCTAGTAGTTCCTTGAAGCATAAAGGTCTTAGTATTTACCTTTTGATCCTCTTGGGTCTTCACTAGATCAGATATCCTCTTGGTGACTCTTATCTAGTCCCATGAATCTTTTGGTCCTTCAGTGACCTAGAAAGTTGGGGGATGCTATAGTTGGAAGTCACAAGTGTAGTCAACCATCATCATCCCACCCCTGTAGGCTCCTCCATCCTGAATAGGTTTCAGTCAAAAGAGTCATAGATCGATCAATTCTATAGAATGGGCTATGGGAGATACCATGGGGTCATGCTCAGTTGTACCCTACAGCACAATAGGTGATGTAATTGGAACTTCCTCCCATGTGGATGTATTCCAATCAGATATCCTTATAGATTGTGTAAGACATCTATGATGTGGAATTTCCTAAAATTCCAAACCAAACCTTTAGATAAATCCGTAGGCTAAACTATGAAGACTAATAAAATATCACAGATGCAAAGAAGGGTTTGAAACATGGGTCAACCTAAGAGAATACCCCAAAATTAATGCATAACACTTTAAGAATTAACCATAGCCCAAGATAAAAATTTATTACCTTCATATTAGTAATATCCATATATATATACATACTCAAGTATAATAAACTCATTCCCAAATAAAAAAAATTCTAGAAATAATGTACAAAATCACATGTTATAAATTTTAATAGGCATATTAATTATTTAGGGTCTATATAATTCAAGAAATATACATATGTAATGTGATACTATGTGTGTATAATTGATGAATGAATGCACACCAAATACCACAAATCAATATACCAACATGATGTGCATCACCTAAGGTGAATTAAATAAAAGGTAACATTGAACAACAAATAATCAATTCCCACCTTCATGGTAACTTAGAGGTCTACTGTATAGTTTTGGACATGCATGGACATAGTTCCCCTACCCGATTCCCAACAATCATATATATTTTTACCTTGTCCTAAATCAAGGTGAGGAAAGTGAACAACATGTAAACTCAGTCCTCTATTACCATTTTGTTTCACCCCAACCCTAATCAATGGGATCACGATGGAATTCGACATAAACTCATTTGTACCTCCATATATGCAAGAGGTTTATAACTAGTTGTGAGGGCCAAGAGGCAAATCATGGTGATACTATTTCCTCAATATCATGTAATCATTAGAATATAAAATCGTAGCGATAACAATAAAAATGAACATGAAAAAAAATAAACCATTAGAGTAGAATCATGTATGTAAGGTACCAACCCATTAAATAGAAATATAAAATTCAAGTTACACAACACCAAAGAAGGAAAAAAGGATCCACACATGTGGTGGATCAATGTATGGGATAATAACAAATAAAAAAAATAACATCATATATCCTAGATCAAAGTCCATCATGTAACGCCTGCACCCTTCTACTAAAATTACTCAGCATACCAACACAGATCCCTTGCCCTTCATCGATCCATGTTCGTAAAATATACATGATTTACAAGATTATCATATAGAGTGTGAGTATGAAACGTTGTAAGACACCACCAATGGGTCCTTAACATAAGTTCATAAGATATACTAATGCATTCTGTGAAAGTAAACAAACCACAAATAGGAAAAAAGTATATCACACAAGAAAAACATATATGTTGGGTCGGTATAGGGTATCTTTGCCTTCTTATATTCCATTCTAAAATGGATGTCAACCAGATATCTGAGACATCCCCCTTTATGGGATAGTTCAAAAACTTGTTTGAACATCCTCCTTATACTAATATCCCATGTACATTTCAACAAAACATTAACACATTATTTTTAGGGGATAATCCATATAGATTAACTTTCATGAAAAATTATAGAATATAGAGGAATAACTTGTAAAATTCAAGGTACATGATGAAATATCAAACATTACATCATTTCACAAGAGATACACAACTATCTCAAATCCACATTCATGAAAACATTAAGCATTGGTATCATGGGGATACACACACACACCATATGTGATCAAACATCAACCATTGGTCTCACAAGGATACGCATGCATTCTAAATAATTACACCAACAAATCATATAAATATGTATTGATGATAAGGACAACCAACCTTCGGTGAAATGACTTTTTGATGATGAGGGTCTCTATCAACGTCCAATTTCACTACTCATAATGCTAGAATCTTCTTTTTCTAGCACAAATTAGAATCCTAGGGTCAATGCTGAAGAGAATACACACCCAAAAGGTAGGATTATATCATACATACCTAAGAATATTCACTTCAAACAATGGTCTAGGTCCAAGCGGTACGCAGATTCCAATTCCATAAATCCTGGTGTCAATTCTATCAACAAATGAAAATTATCATTTGAGACCATGTAAAAACCCTTAGATTTGATTAATACATCAAGAATATAATTTCGTCATTTAATTAAAAACAATATAATTGATCTAGTTCAATATTAAACTCACTAGATTTGATATCATGGGATCAAACCGATGTATGGAATTGAAGAGAGGACATAGAAGGAGATAAGAGAGCCAAAAATAATTTGAATAGGGATCCTAGGGTGTTAGGGTTCAATATAGGCCTAATAGAATGATAAAATGGGAGATGGTTTGGGTTTATATATATATATATAACTGAACTGAGCTTACTGAGCCCCGAGTGGCTCCACTGGTGAGCTGGTAGCCTCTACTGACTAGATAGTGGGATATGTAGTTCATGCTATAGATTTTACAGAATCCACTGGTTGGTCGGTAGATCCCCATTAACTAGATGGTGGGACAACTATATCTTTTCTATATATTTAATCATCCACCAAACTATCACTTTTTGATTCTAGCATATCGAACACCTCTATCCCACTATAAAATTCTTTGTAGAATATACAAAAAGATATGTACAAATTGAAATGAAACATACCTTGAATAGAGGGTGTTATAAAAGAGATAACCATTTATAATTTTTTGAATATATTATTAACAATATATATATTTATAGAAGCTAATTTTTTCTTGAACTCCTATGTACTACCTAGGGATTTAATAATTGATTCTCTTAATTCCTTAAATGATTGAAGTGTTTATAATATGTTTAGTTATGTCAGAAATATGGTGAGGAATATCACTACATCATATTTTATGGATAAATCCCTAACTCTTTAGGAATATTACTACTATTATGTTTGAGTTGAATTGGATCAAGGGTATTGTGATGATGGATCCCTTAAAGCCTAAACTGGTAGTTCCTTTTTGGCATGATGGCTAGAGAAACTAGGTCCCATGTGACACATGGATTAACTAGGTGATAATGATCCAACTAACTAGTCTCCCAATAAAGTTATATGAAGGTGAGTATTTGAGGGTTTTAGATTAGACGGTATTCCTATTGATCCTGTTAAATCACCTTCCTTCTAATCAGTAAAGCATAGTTGATATGATTCTAAATGACTCACTGAATCCTAAAAAATCTTTTACTATTTCTTTTTCTACCTTAACAGCCTCTTCTATGAGAATTATTAGATAATTCTAGTATTTAAAACTCATATTCATCATCATTTAGTTCTATTAGATAGATAACACTGATAGAGGAAAACTAAACTTAATCATTTAATGTGGTTCTTATTTTGTAGGATTTTCTCATACTCCCAATGTTAGGGGAATGAAGGGAATGAGGGTCAAGACTGTTTTAGGGACCCATTGGGGTTTCTCTTCATACCCTCTAGAATGTCAGTGTTTATTACACTAGATCATTAAAATATTTAAAATTAAATATGTTTTTTCTAGTATAAAAAGAGAATTAGGGCCATGACTAGCTGACTCGATTGTACCATAATGATGGAGAGAGTATGGTTCCCTGAATTTTTAGTAATCCAATTATTAAAATTGTGTTCATTTTTTCAAAATTTCTTATAATTAAATTCTTTCTTTGATAATGGTAGAAAACATGTGATATTATTTCACCTTGTGATTATCCAATACGATTTGGAACCCATCTAAATTTTTTTAGAATATATATATAGATGAAACATGCTTTACTAACATATAAAAATATCTAATGATAGGGGTAGTAGTTGGGGTGCTCATCAAGATCAACCCTGTTAAGTTTTCTGATTTCTGGCAGTGTGATCAGGTTATGCACTAGATAATACATGAAGCACCTAGGAACTTGTTTAATCCAAAAGTAGTATTTCTTTTTTTCTAACATTAAAGTCACAACACCTCTAATCCCCACATATGTCTTGCAATTTTGGATTTAGGAACATGTGTTTCTACTGTTATTGTCTTCTAGGTGGTGTTGGTTCCTGAAATCTAATTATTTTTGGTGTTTTGGTTTGTTTCACTATTAGTTTGAGAGTGGTAGTGGGTTTTTCCCTTTTTAGGTCTTTTGTTTTACGGAAAAAATCCTGGTCAGAATCTCACCTTGGTTTAAAATATGGATCCCTACAAGTATTGTATTGTTTCATAAAACTCTAAAAATCCACCATGGTATTTCTATAAGATTAACATCTTAGATAAATTATCTTGCAAGTTTTCTATATATAAATCCAAAAGTTACTCTTAGGGAAATTGTATCCATAGGGAATATTTCAAGCCATTCGTTGAGTGATAAAGTCATAAACTCTATCATTTCCCTATTATTTTTAATTGGAGAGGTTAAATATATTTTCCTCTTCAACATTGAGGTGAATTATTATAATGAATAACAATATAGATCTTCACAACTAGAGACTAACTTGGTTTCTTTTTTTATCAGTTAAATGAAATGATTTCCAATGTTTATATTAGGCACCTAGGTTTGGATGCTTCTTTTTTCATGGGTTCCACACATTGGGACACACTATAAAAAAAGTGAGTGAGATACTAATCTAGGTCAACCGTCCCATTGAAGGGTTGAAAAATATGGTTATCGAAGTTTGGATGTTGTTCCAAAAAATCTACCCATTCTAGATAGTTTCTTTTTCAGTTATATTGGGGCACATCTGGCTTAAATTTAATCTAAGTGATTGATGGTGAAATTGATAATTTTGGTTTATGACACTATTACATACATCAAGGAATTCCCTAGATAGATTTCCAGAATTAGAGACCAATTATAGTATAGGGTGGGAAATTCTGGGTGCTATATTAAGAAGGTGGAAAATTGAATAGATTTTTGTTTTCTAGGAATTCTCTAGGGAGTATGTTTTTCCATTGTTGGGGACATGATTCTTTCTTTCCCAGGCGGTCCAAATATGGAAGATGAGATTTGGATCATATTTCATCATCCCTAGGAATGTTTCCTTGATGTAGATTTATATTGATTTGTTAGATTTTATCATTTTTCATCCTTAACAGAGTGATATCTTCCTCAGATGAGAGGGGTTCAATGATTTTTAGTAGTGGGTGGGTTGAAGATGTAGAAATACATTTACCCTCATATTGTTTCATGAAATGGCTCAAGTTTCCATCGAACCTGACACCTGACCTGGCCCATAGCATTGCCCAAAGGGTGTTTCTAATCCCCACATGCTAGAAACTAGTGCCTAGTCATCAAGGAACTTCTTTGGGAATAATTTTACCATTATAATAATCAATATCCATACAAATAATTGTAAAAATTACCTATAAAAAATCTAAATCAATTGGAATAATCCACAATTTTATATATTACATCCATAATCAAGTACCAAAATGGAAAAAAGGAAACAAGACCAAAAAAAGTTCCATAAATCTTCTCATGACACCAGGTCCAACCAACCATCATGTCACTTCCAACACCTATCCCAAAAATACACTAGAAAGAGTAGCTACCACCTCTAAATAAAGCATTTATTTTACTCTATTCTAAAAAAACAAGGTCTATATTCACCCATTGGGAGTATTTAGGGTTTTATCTCACTTACCCAGTAGGATCCAACCAAGTGTTCCATGCATATCCACTATAAGACAAATAAATTTGTCAGTTTTTTTGAAAAAGAAAATAGTTTTATCTTAAAACATACTTTAAACATTACAATAAGAGTGAACAAATTATGAATAACTAGTAAGTATGTAAAAATAAAGTATTTGAACCATGGAAAATCCCTAAGTATCTGGGGAGAATGGGGACCCAGGATCCTCATACTCTTAGTGATCAAACCATGGATGCAAAGAAATATTCACATTCTTAGGCAATAACCAACCCATACCATCATCAACTACTTCAGTTAGTGTTATAGAATAATCCATATAGGGAGGATATTCTGAATCCCTTCTACCTCATCTAGAAAACTTTTCCTAGTTTTCTATCTTGGGTACCTAGGATAGCCATGTTCTTTCCCCCATTTCCTAACCCAAAAAATCCTCTTTCAATACAAGTCAAAGCACCACATGCCAAAGAACAAAATTTCAAACTATTTTCATGGGGGAAATATATTTCAAAAATATTTCACACACACACCATACCACCTTTTAAATCAACCATTTACACAAATAAAAAATTTTATAAGAAAAATGAATTTAGAAGCAAGAAAATTTAATTTTTCAAAAAAAAAGAATAACATGAAACAGTATACCATTTTCTGTGAAACCACCAAGAACCAGTTTAAAACAAACATACAAGAGGATAAGAGATCATACCAAACCAAGAAAAAACTACAAACATCAAAATATATTTTATAAATTTTGTATTAGACCAACCCTAGGTTTTCACAACCACTGTATAGAAATGAAATCAAGGAGAGACTAATGATAAGAGAGAGGAGACACTTACATGAAGTTTAATTAGAGAATCTTAGTCAAAACCTTCCAAATATTGGATTCAAAAGGGATATGGATAAGAGTTATGGAATTACTAGGTCTATATGGGTTGAGAATGGGAAATATTATGGGTGAAATTGGTTAAATTAGGGTACGGGTAGTTTATGAATTTCAAAAAAA
Source organism: Viscum album (assembly GCA_963277665.1). Lineage (NCBI taxonomy): Eukaryota > Viridiplantae > Streptophyta > Magnoliopsida > Santalales > Viscaceae > Viscum > Viscum album. The sequence goes on from OY728137.1 coordinate 803,306,046, forward strand.
TTAAAATTGTCCAAGATTCATGTTTTTCCATATAGTTTTCCAAATTGTTCACTAACCATACAGGTTCCTATGTACCCACTAGGAAGGTTCTCATGGTTTGTGTCATATTATTTTACAAACAACGTGCTGACCATGGGGGTCATTTAGTGCCATTGGTTCATCTTGCATGGTTTTTTGCAGTTAGAACATGGTTTTCTATAATCATACACCAACAGTTTGCTAGATCCTATCTCTAAAAAAGATTAAAAATAAAAATAAAAAGAATCAATAAATATATAGATAAAAATAAAGACAAAAATAAACAATAAATACCTAAAAATGGCACTATGAATGTGAAAATTATCACCACTATATCACTTTATTCGCATTGAAATTCAATCCATAGTCAAATCAGAGAGTTAGTTAGTCTATTGTTCTTCTACCCAAGACTTTTATTCCCTTGTAACATTCTCATAATTTCTATGTTTCCTTAAGCCCCAAAACAAAAGGAATATATTTCCATCATAGCACCTTCATTAGGAATCAACAATCTGAAATTGCATCTTGGTCACTAACAAATCATGTTCCAACTCAAGATCTTCCCAACTCAACACATGGGAAGGATCAGGGTTATACTTCTTAAACTATGAGACATGTAAAATTTCATCAATTTTAATCAAATAAAAAGTAAATTAAAAGTGGTATGCAACTTTATTGATCCTCTAAATGGTCTCAAAAGGTCCAGTATATCTCACATTAATCTTCCCTCACTTACCAAGATGGTGATGGCCCAAATGAGGTATCACATTTATAAATACCTGGTCACCCATAGATAAATCCAAGGGTTAGTGTCGATGATCATCATATGACTTGTAAATCTATAGGATAACATCAAATTCTACCTAATCATCTATTTCTTATTGTTTATTTATTACATGATGCTAGGTATAACTAAAGAAGTCTCACCCACTTCTATCTAGCACAAAGGGGATCATTAAGGCTGGACATGTAGAGCATCTAATTGTGCTATCCGGATCAAGGATTGGTAATTGTTATTATAAATATATTCTACCAGCCCCATATGGTTATCCTATAAACCTATGAAATCTAACATGAATACATGAATAATGTCTTCCAAAATCTATATTTTTCTGCTCTATTTGGCCATATTTTTGGGGGTGATATATCATACTAAGCTTGACCTATGACCCCATCACCTTTTAGAGGCATTTCTAAAACTGATAGGTGAAACAAGGTTCCCTATCACAGATAATAGAATATGGAACACAATTCATCCTTATGATCTCCTAAAAATACAACCTTCATAGATCCTCCACTTTAGTTATATCCTTGATTGGGATAAAATGGGTGGATTTTGTAAAATGATCAATGAACACCCAAATATAATTCCTTCCCTAGGGTGTATGGGTTATCCTAATGATAAAATCCATGGATACATCATCCCACTTCCATATAGTAATGTGGGGATTCCAAAGAAATACTAAGGGCGTTTTATGGTTATCTTTGACTTGTTGACTTGTATAACATCAATCTACAAAGTATGTGGTGCCACATCTCATGACCAGCCCCCATAACTGATGTCACATTTCATACAACATATTGATGGATCCATTATGGAAAACCCATTTTGACTGATGATATTCCTACATTACCAAATTCCTCCGAGACAACAGTACCAAAATATAGCCTCTGAATCAATGAGCTCCTTTGGGAGACCAAGACCACTCACCGGGTACCTCCCCACCTTTTAAGATCTAACTGGAACACTAAAACTACTCATCATTTAGCTACTTTTCCCGTATCAGCTCTATAATGGAAGGAATTGACATTATGTTATCTAAAAACATACCCCCTTTATCTTTATTGGGTTCCAGGTGCATCTAGTTAAAAAACCCCATAAGGTTTCACTCACTATTAGACTCCTTCAGAACCTAAGATGGAAACATCAAGCTTAATACATTAGCGACGATGTTCCCTTTACCTAGAGTATAAAAGTTATTGAAGTTGAAACCTTGAAGATACTCTATCCACCATATCTTCCTGATCATGTTCAAATATTTTTGGGATAAGATATATCTTAGGTTTTTATGGTCTGAGTAGATCATAAACCTTTCTCTAAAAAGATAGTGATGTTAACAATTTAAGGAATACATCACAAATACAAGCTCAAGGTCATGGATCAAATAATTCCTCTCAGGTGGTTGGATTTTTTGAGATCTATACACTACCACATGGTCTCCCTATATAAGAACACAACATATTCTCATGCCTAATGCATCATACTAGACCACAAAACCTTGACCTACCATGGGTAAAATCAGGGCAGGGACGGACTTCAACCAACACTTAATATCTTTTAAGGTTTATTGAAATAACAGGATCTAAGAAAACCTTAACACTTTTTAGGTAAAATATTTCATATGTGAGGGAATTTGATAGAAGTCTTTGAAAAAATACTTATAGTAGCCTGTCATCCCCAAAAAACTTCTGATTTCAAAAACATTCCCTGACTCTTCCCATTAAATTACTACTCTATCCTTCTCTAGATCAATTAAAACACCACATTATGATTTCACATTTCCTAGAAACTTGACTTATTGATTCCAAAAACTGAATTTCAACAATTTAGTATAAAAATGATGGTCCCAAAAATACTTGAGAACAATACTCAAATGTTTTCCATGTCCTTCCACTGATTTTTAGTAAACCAGAATTTCATAGAAAAACAACATGATATAAGATTCAAGGTGTCTATGGAACACCATGTTCATAAGTTCCATGAAAACCATGGGATCATTTGTTAACCTGAATGGAATTACCAGATATTCAAAGTGGTCATACCATCTTTGAAAATCAGTCTTGGGACTATCAACTTCTCTTCTATAGACCTGGTGATACCCTGGAAAGAGGTCAATATTTAAAAACCATATGGCCCTTTAAGATGTTAAAAAAGATCATAAGCATGGGGTAATGGGTATTTATTCTTTATTGTGACCCATTTTATCTTTTTATAGTCAATATATAACAAAAGGGATCCATCGCATTTCTTGTAAAAAAGTACCAGCCATCCCATGGAGATACACTTGGATAAATGAAACCTTTAGACTCCAAATAATCTAGTTTAATATTTAACTCCATCAAAATGGTGGGGGTATATGATATTAAGGAATAAATATTTTTTGTGTTCCCTACACCAAATCAATATTGAACTCTATAACTCATTCAGAAGTAAATCCCAAGAAATCCACTAGGAACACTTTATAACATTCACTAACCATAAAAGACAACCCTCTATCTAAGCCTTCCCCCATCAACTTTAATTAATATGGGGGACACTTTACAAGCTATTATTCCTAATTTTTGAAGGAAAGGTATTTCTGATCTTCATTGTGGATCTCATTCTCCCTAGAAAATCAATATCCTCCAATAGGGGGCCGTAAAGGTCACCTACCAATGGTAGAAATTGATGTAGGACTTAAATAATTTCATATAATCATTTCATAGGATCATGTTAAAGAGATATATCTCCAGGAAAAGAAATTACCACTTCAGATCAACTTTTAACAAAGATACATTACTAGATGGGAATCAAAAACCCTTCTCATTCCTCTTCTTAAGAGGTGTAACTAGCTCAATAGAATATGACATAAGATCGGTTGAGAGTTTCAACAAGTACAAAAAAAGAAAAATTATTAAAGAGTGAGAAGAAAAATTATCGAATAAGGAAAATACTATATATTATACAATAATAATAGTACCACTTACTATCATAGGACAAGCATTAGATTCTATAGATGCATGATCCATTACATGATGGTGATTCATCTCTGTCTGAGCCTAAGGTCCACTGAAAACCTATAGATCTTCTTTGAGATTATTCTACCAATATAAATATATGGTCTTTACACCACATCCTCCTTATAGATACCTTATATCCTTTGAGGCATCAGAGTGAGCTGTAGTTCCTTAAGAAGTTATAGAGTGTACACTACTGCAAGAGGGAGGAACATTCCTAAAAAAATTATAGATATCATATGTTTCCTCAAAGGTAGAATGCCCAGGTGAATCCTTACATGTAGACCAAATTTTTTCTATCCTTTTACACTAATCTAACATTAAATTTCTACCACCAGAAGCTTCTAAACATGGCGATTGGGGTGGATATCCATAGATACTATGACTCTTTTTCCCTTGCTCCTTCAACTTCCTCTTCTATTCAAATGAGCCAATCCCACTCTAGCTCTATACTAGAAGCATCTTAGTCAAACCTAACATTAATGCCTTGTCAATTTCCATAATTAAAGCTTGATCAACCACCATATAATATGTATTTAGTTTAATAAGGAACACTTGAGATAAAATTTCGGACCAAAACCCCTTTTCAAACCATTGGACCTTCATCCTATCATTGGTGATCAACTTATTAGAAAAGTGTTCTAGCTCTTCAAAGTGGTTTGTGCATTCGATCATTATATGATCCCCATGATAAAGGGTTGGGATCTCCCAAGACTTAGCAAGATCCAAATTCTCAAGGAATAAATGCTCAATAAAGGATACCATAAAATCATTCCACCCTATATTCTTATGCTTCCCAACCTGAAAAATAATCTCCCACTAGAATTGATTAGGGCCTTCTAATATAAACACATCACACTTCACATTAATGAATTCTGAAGTTCCAAGGATCTCATTGATTCTCTCTATTTTCTACACCCAATCTTCATCTTCATGGGGGTCATTTATTCCCTATAAGGAATGGTTATTATGCTTAAAAAACTCCTAATATCGATCCTTATATGGCCCTAGTTTATCTTCCTTAACCTAATCCATACCTAATCCCACTCCCTAATCCATGATCAGAAATCCTAAACAACTTCCTCTATAAGTCTTTGATTTTATAGTGGGTTGGACAATAAATAATTATCTCTAACCACTTCCCACTGATGTACAGGAGGTCCTCTGGGTGGCAAGATACTAAAAAATTCAAACAAACAAAAAGGGAAATCAATAATATGTCAACCATTAGGAATCAAGTAAATAACATGACAAAACATTCAAATAAATCACAATGAAACCACAACTACACAAGGTACTCCACCTTATCATTGGGTTCTTGACCGGTCTATAGCTCATACATGACACCCAAGAAGGGAGTCAAACCAAATTCTCAATATCCCATGGTTACCCAAGGCCCTTCATGAGGTGTGTTGTCTAGACACCCCCACTTTGAATCATAACCTCAAGCACCAACATTCTAAACTCATATTTATCCAAACTTTTTCCAAATAACAAGTTCTAAAGAAGAGGGTTAAACAACCTCTAATACCATTTTTTCACAAATTGACTTAGGTGGCCATCCAACCCAACACTTGACCTAGCCTATGGCATGGCCTGAAGGGTGTTTCTAATCCCTATAGGCTAGAAACTAGTGCACAGGCATTTAGGAACTTCTTTGGGAAGGATTTATCGATAATAATAATCAACATACACATAAATCATTATAACGAGCATCCATAAAAAAATCTAAATCAAAAGGTAATATACACAAGATTAAAGATTACATCCATAGTTAAGTTTCAAAATGGAAAAAAGGAAAAGGGACCAAAAAAAGATCCATAAATCAACTCATGACATAAGGTTCAACAATCCTTCATGACACCACCAACACCAATCAAAAAAATCTACTAGCAAGAGTAACTTCCACCTCTAAATAAAGTTTTAATTTACCTAAGTTAGACAAAACAGGGTCTACATACACCCATTTGGGTGTATGGAGCATGTGTGATCACTTTTCCAATAGGATCTCACCAAGTGTTCCATGCATGGACATTATAAGAAAAATAAAGATGTTAGATTTTAAAATAATGAAAACATATTTATCTTCAATCATACTTTAAACTTAACAAGAATAATAAAGAAAATAGGAATAACCGGCAAGCAGGTAAATAAAAAGAATAAGAAGAATGTAAAATTCCAAAGTATCTGGGGTAAATGGGGGCCTATGATCCTTATACCCTCAATGATCAAACCATGTATGTGAAGATATATGCTCATGATTAATCTATAAATAACCCTTACCATTATTAAGTATTTTAGTTAGTGTTATAGTGTAATCCTTCTATGGAGGATAGTCTAAATCTTAGTACCTCATCTAGAAAACCTTTCATTGTATTCCCACCTAGGAACCTGGTATTCCTATGTTCTTTCCCACTTTTTCCTAACTACAAAATCCTTTTTTAACATAATCCAAATCACCACATGCTGAATAACAATACTTAAAACTATTTTCCTAGGAGAAATAAATTTTCAAAACCCTTCCCTCGCACAAAATATCACCATTAAAATCACCCATTAACATATATAAAACATTTTAAAAAAAATTGAATTTAAAATCAAGAATATTTACATTTTCAAACAATTTAATAACAAAAAAACACATACCTTTCTACATGAAACCACAAATAACTAGTTGAGATCCATATGTCAATAGGAGAGGATATCCTATAGAATTAAGAGAAACCCATAAAGATAAAACTCCATTCCATATAGTTTGGATTAGACCAAAACTAGATCATCAAACCCACCAGGTAGAAGGAAAATCAAGAAGGAAAGAAGGAGAGACCACAGATAAGGGAGTTGAGACACTCACTCAAAGTTGCCTTGGATAATCTACGTCAAAACCACCCAAAAATTAGATTCCATAGGGAGAGGGGGGATAGGGATGGATCACCCGGGATTGGGTGGGTTATGATTTGGAAAAATTATGGGTGAAAGGGGTTAAATTAGGGGAGGGGTTGTTTATTAATTTCAAACATTTTAAAAACGGTAACTTTGTAAAGTTTAGACACATAGTTTTTTGAAATGTGTTCCAACCATGTGGGTGCCTCTGGCTACATTTGGAAGGGTCGCATGATTTGGGTCACAGGGTTTCCCAAACCATGCACCTAACCATGCTGGTGATATGGTTTCACATATTCTACTATCATGGTTTTATGATGTTGGTGTGCAGTTTTCTTTAACCATACATGATCCCCTTCTACCCCAAATGCTTTAGATTCAAAATAAAAATACATAAGAAAGTTATGTATAAAATGAAAGATCAAAAATAAATAATAAATACCTGAAATTTTCATCATGGGTGTGATATTTTTAATTATACACTAATCATGTGTTAAGGTAAGTTGAGTAGGGGTTCCCAAATATTGGGTTAGCCTTTGATAGTGGGAACATACACATTTTTCAATTACTTTAGCATGAGAGGAATTTTTATTAAGAGGATCATATCCACTCATCCCACTACCAGGATTATGTATGGGGGCATCAATGAGCTCATTTTTTGAAATGTTTAGTGTTGTATATCTTGTAATCACCAACTCGACAACTATATAAATGAAGTATAGGGTTTATTCAGAATAAATATCAAATAAATCTCCTTGATCAGCTATTGTGGTCAACCAGTTGGAGGGGATTATGGTCTTATGTCACATACGATGTTTTTCCATAACAACTGATTGTACACTTATTGATAAACTATAAGACTATATACGACATGAAATATTAAGGCATGTTTATTTTACTTACACCTAGGATAGAACCGAAAGGGATATTAGCTAGTCAATTTTCCATGGAGGTTCCTATATCCTACTGAACACCAATTTTCATAGAGGGGTTAACACCAATTTTCATAAGATATTATAGGTGCATCCACATCCATGATTCTCTTTTCTACCTAGTCTTAAATTCTAACAATTGTTAGATAAAGGGTGTTTTATATCAGTGATCCCATTACATATAATGATGGATAAGGGAGGAAACCAACTATAGAAGGCCTTATCTTTATAAGTTTTTTTCTTCTTGGATTCAGACCCATTGAAACATGGATGGATCCATGAATGAACTAATCAATTACTCAATATCAACAAGAACGTATATTTTGAGTCTTAGATGTGCGATAGAGTTATTGAACAAATTCATTGGATATTTTCCTAGAGTTTGAGGATACACTAAAAGTGACAACATTGCATACCTCCTATAATGATCACTCTAAGGAAGAAGTCAAGATTGGGATCTTAAGGTCCTCACAATGACTTATGATAGAGGAAAATTATAAATTATAATATCTCCCTCATCCATTGATTCATACATAGTTGTAGGATTCTTCAATTATTTAGTAAATTGTGAGGAGTCTCTCTGCATGGGAATGTTGGGGGTTCTCACACTTCCTATATGAATTAAAATTCCATTCTACTGGATGGTATTTCATGACCCCCTCCCCCCAAAGATACCTCAATGAGGGGAGAGAGATAATGACCCCCCAAGTTCTGCCTCCAGTAGGTCTTGGGTTTTCGTCTTCTACCAAGGGTATAAAAATCTCATATAATGAAGGAATTACCCTCCATAATAATATAGGATCATAAGATAAGATGAATCATCCACAAAAAACTCCAAGAAATAATATAAAATAAATCCAAAACCATTCAACATGCAAGTATTAATGAAATAGATACAATAAAAGTCTCCAAAGTAAATAACCAAAAAGAAAATCTAAGCCAGTGACGCAGAATCTATCCAAAGTTCCAAGCTAGTATTCCCACCATGGTCCACATAATCCTCCTAGAAACCAAAAAGTAGTTTTATAGACATAAGGTGAGTATAAAAATATACTCATTAGAAAAACCAATGTATCTCGTGCACATGTGAAGGAAGTATACTAATGTACCTGTGAAAAAATAGCAGAACCAATCAGAACCTATGAATGTATACTAACCATACCAACCTCACCAAGGCACACTCACCAGATAACAAAATACAGGTAATATAATATTAAGTAAATCACATTGATTATAGGGTACCTTTCACCAATTTCCCACTAATTTTACATTCTCACACCCTAATGTAGAATATCATGGTGTTCCCACCTCTTCTAAATATACCACATCACATATTGCCTACACACACCTAGGCCTCACAACACATACTAAACGCACACACCTAGGCATCACAACACATCATGTCAACACACACCTTGTCTTCACTACACATCCTACCTACACAAACCAGGGCCTCACAACACATGTCTCCCACAAACACCTGGGTCTCATAATACATCACATCTCATATCGAAGACACCTGAGAAATCACATCACAACTCATCCCAAAAACACACGGGAAGTCAAATCACAACTCATCCCAAAGACACCTGGTAAACCACATCAAAACTCATCCTAAAGACACCTGGGATACCACATCATGTCACATCATTCCCAATGAATCCTAGGTCATCATCACCTGGAAGAGGTAGTAGGGAAGAGTGGGTGTCCCACCATCCATCCTCCCCCCAAGTTGTTGGGAAAGAAACCCCTCATGTGATGATGCGGGTGTTCAGCACATAGTGCTCAACATGGGTGGGGTGCATTCAGAAATCACAAGAATATACAATGTATACGTATATATAGAGAAAATCACATAATCCCAACCTATGGGTTTACAAATTAATCACTAACTAACCCATGACTTCCCCACATTGTTTCTACCTCTAAATTCAATTATTAGTATCTACAATAGTAATTTTAGATGGTAAATATACCTTAATCTCATTATTTATCATAAACCACATATAATCCCACAACCCATCATTTAATTTTCTAATAAAATATTTCCATCCCATTAACCAAATAAAACCATTCCATTTCAAACATTATTAAACATTCATTTCTTCCATCACTACTCGTGTATCTAGCAGGAGGAAACCATATATCACAAGCAACCTTTCAACCCCAACAATCACACCTTGCCTCCCCAAAATCACTGCCAAACAACCACTACATAACCACCCCCAAAAGCATGGCCCAAAAACTATTTGACCCACAAGCACTAACCACACATCGTTGTCCCACAAGCATGACCACACACATTACAGCACATCAAGATCATTTTATAAATTTACAAAGGTGCTTTATCACATTCCTCTTTAACTCTTTGGGTCATTATCACATAATCCATGATATTGGGGTAACCATTTTATTATCCAAATATAATTGGTTAAATAAATTTTCATTTTAGGTTGATATCACAAAAATCACAATGAGAACAACAGTCACAGGACATATCAACCAGCACTAACAAATCCCCCAATGGCCACAATTTTCAGTCAGGTATCAGGCCCATACGACCCACAATATCGCAATAATATCAAAGTCATAAAAGCATGTGAATAAAACCCCTTGACACTTAAATTTCAATTCAACCAATTATTTATCTTTAATTAATCCATCACAACCATAACCCATAGGTAAAAAAATAAAACCCCTCCTATAGGATACCCAATAAAGATAAATGAAAGAAATCCTACCTCAAAGAAGTTTTTCTAACTTTCTGCACACCGTAGGGAAAAGAAGACCACCTGAAAACCACAACTACACCACAAGAAAACACATATAAACCTATAATGAACCAAAAGATATTAAAAATGCATCCCAAACACACAACCAAAACCAAACCACACCACCATAGTGAAACCCCAAAGAATAATGAAGGGGAATGGATGAAAACGAGAGGAGAACTCACCATAGATCAAAGATGGAAGCCCAAGGATCAATCTCCATTAATCTCTAAATGTGGAAGGAGAAGGTCATTGGATGACTAGAACAAGAGAAGAGCCACTAGATGTAGGGTTTAGAGAAAACTTAAACGACTGAAACCTTTAAAACTTTACAACATCATGAAATTACATGACGTGTAATCCCCTTTCACATCATGTAACTCTGAGATTCCAGGTTCTACTGAAAAACATGTCACTTTTTTATTATTTAACCAAAAAAACTTCACATCGTGTATCATCCCTGGACAATCCATGAAACTAACTTTCACATTGTGTAATACACTTACACAATGTGCATTTCCTGCAATAGTTCTGCTACACCTCTAGCTTCCACTGAAAACTCCCAGAACCACCCCCAAACACTTACAACACTCAAAAATGGAAATGTAACGGACTGGGAGGGAATGAAAATTTACATCAGATACCTCTCAAATGATTAACACCCTTGAGATTACAAAACCATGCCTAGAAGGGATAGGTGTCTGAACAACCACCCATTGAGATACCTCTCAAGAATCTCATCACACCTCAATTGCTACCACCATCCAAACACACCAAACCAAATGACCAAAAAACACACTACATAGCCACATCATCAAAACCACTGCATAGCCATCTCAACCTACACTATCACACAACCACTACATAGTCATATCAACCTTCACACAACCCAAACCACTAACCGCTACAACCAATTAACTACACCATCCCAAACACACAAATCAGAGAATTCTGGCTTCCATGTCAAGATATTATCCTCTCTAGGTGGCACTAACTCACACACTTTTAATTAAATCATAGTTAATTCAACTTAATTAGGAATTTGGTCCTCCCCTTTTCATATGTTTTTACTTTATCACACATCACAAACCAAGAAAAATTGATCATCTCATAAAACAAAAAGGTCTCAAACATCACACCAAAAATCAAGACAGAGAAAAGAAAAATTCAAAAATACTTCGGATACTAGGAACACAACTGTATATCTTTCTCTCAATTACTCTTCTATAGGCCACCATTCCTCCACAACACACAAACCAAGTGAATGTTCCATCCTCATGTCATTTTCTCTTAATGGTCTTGGATCTCCACTAGATGCTCCATGAACATCACCTCATCCTAGATATCCAACTCTGCCAAATCAAGGAAATTGGAGTCATCGTGAAGATACTAATGATGTTGAGAGATGTGGAAGATGTCATGGATCATCTCTAAACACAGTGGAAAATCCAACCAGTACACCACTTCACCAACTCACCCCAACACCACAAAGGGCCCAACAAACTTGGGAGAAATCTTACTCCCTCTACCAAAACTCCACTTCCCACATAGATGGGAAACCTTCAAGAACACATGGTCTCTATCCTAGAACTCTAAGGACCTCCTTCTACGATTGGCATAAGACTTCTATCATCCCTAAACTACTTTAATTCTTCTATGAACATGGTGAAATTTCTTTGTTGTTCTCTTCACCACATCAAGACCAAGAACGAATGTCTCCCCAACCTCTATCCATAATAATGGAGAATGAAACGGTCTCCCATAAAAAGCCTCAAATGGAACCACGCTAATGGAAGAGTGATAGATATTATTATAAGAAAACTCTACCAAAGGTAGGTGCCATACCCAAGACCCACCAAAGTCCAAAACGCATGACCATAACATATCCTATAATGTTTGGATAGTTTGTTCCGTTTTCCCATCTGTATGAGGGTGGAAAGCAGTGTTAAGGCATAACTGAGTGCCAAAATCATGTTGAAACCCCCTATAGACTAATGAGGTAAATTGTGCCACCCTATCTAAGATGATGGTTCTCAGAACTACAAGGAATCTAACCACCACATCCACATGCCACTTAGCCACATCATCCACTTCACGTGGCACCTTAATCGCTAAGAAGTGATCTGATTTTTTCAACTGATCCACTATCACCCAGATAGCATTACAAAATCCCTAATTTTTGGGTAAACCTATGAGGAAATCCATCGAGATGTCATCTCATTTCCACTCGGGGATATCCAAGGGTTGTAAAAAACCACCGGGAACATGATGTTATTCCTTTACCTTCTAGAAAACCAAGAACCATTCCACAAATATCGCCACTGCCCACTTCAACCTGGTCCACCAGAACTGTACCCTCAATCCACGATATATCTTATAAATTTTTGGGTGTACCACCAAAGGTGATCTAGGGAACTCCCTAAGAACTCCCTTGTGCATTACTACCAAAACAAGAAACCTTCCAATATACAACATCTGGCTCTGACTATCCTCTGAACATCCCTCCAGAGTATCACCATGGACAACACGATCACACATCACCTCTGTAACACCCTAACCCCAGTTTCCTAGAGTCGTTGAATTATTTTATTAAATTGGAATTATTACAAGAAATTAATACCCCAAAGGAACGAATATTTTAGTAGTCTTGGAATACCAGATACGTACATAAGTTCAACATTACAACTTGAAAAAAAAATGTAAATTGCATTGTAAACATCTATAACTTCTATATTTTCCCTGCAATTCATTCACAATATACTTCTTCGCGTCTTGGTGAAATATGAAACATAATAAACGGGTGAGATCAGATACTGAGTAAGGGTAAATAATGTAGTTTAAGTAATCATAAACATAAACATTATGTATGGTGAGCTACTAAAAACACATGCCTTTAAAATATACTTGAGCATAATATGGATGAAATGAAAGCTGAATAAATAATTGCATAATAAAACATAACCATGGATATACTAGTAATAAAATAATCCTAAGGATTATAAATTACTAGTTTCATAATGAGAGAATTCATAATTTGGGACATAATAACCATAATGTCAAGGCCTCGTGCTAAAACCATATATAAACTAGTAAAAACCCAAACAAGATTCTCTCAGGAAACCTACCGATGCCCTGAGGGGCTATTGCAGGACACACCCAACACTTACTAAGTACAATGAATTCCTCATATTAAAGGGTTGAAAAAAAATAAAAATATACATTCATATTGAAACTAACATATGAAATGTAAATAATTTTCCCCACTCATTAAACATAAACACAAACTATTTGGAGTAATATGGTGAATGATATCAAGATAGCACATTCACAATCAGACTAATAATAAACCATTCAATACAATATGGAATATTATATCATAAAATATTAATCCCAATAAAACATAATATTCTATAAGAGTGTTGAAATATATGGAAATACTCTTATAAAATCATCATGTAATTCTTGATAGAAATAATCTTTTATTTTGAAAAGAAGAGTTATTTTTGAAAAATATTTGTATAAACCCATAAATTAACTAAGATAGTTTTTTCATAATAAAATGAGTTATTTTAGAAAAATAATTGTTGCTAAAAACAGATTATATATTTTCCTTGAAAATAGGTAAAAATTCGAGAAGTTCCCTTGAATCGGGCTTGTTTATCAAGAAGAATTTGAGAAAGATCTTTATAAAACAGTTAACTCTACAAAAAATAAAGAAGGATTCTGATTGGTAAACATATATAGAACATTCACACATAATTTATGAGTAATACATAATAATAATTAATAATTTCATTCAGTTAAGTAGAGAATAAGAGTAACTCGAAAGAAAGTGGAGGTTCGGGTAGAAAACCCTTACCTTATTTCCGAATGTGTTCTGTACTTGTCCTTAACTTCATGAATAATCAAATTAAATCCATTAATTAACTAATTCATAACCTTTTATACATTTATTTTATTTATTAAAATTTTATTAAGTTCATTTATGGATTTTATGATGAGTTATCAGATATAATTTTATCGCTTAGAAGCGTTCATTTCCTTGTTTTTCATGATCGGTATACTTTTATATGAGTATGGAAGTTCAATTATAATGGATATAATTCTATATAATTGAATTTATATATTATAAATTAACATATATAAGTGTACATTTTTATATATATCATTGGGTTACATGGTATTAGTATGAGTTATTAGATAAAACATTAGTGATAATCATTTAGATTATTACGGTAGTATTTCATGCATCACGAACTAGCTTTATCATATGAATTAGTACAATATATATATATATACTAGTTCTAGAACATTATGAAATACATAATACATATTTTATAATCTGGTTTAACTAGAAAAATGGTTTCATGATCAGCCTTGAAGGAGAAATTGAAGAACGAAAGTTCGTCATCCATTAAGGTTGTAAATCGGCACCTCCCAAACGATGATTTTATTTTTAAAATAAGAGAGAGAAATAGTAAGGATATTGATTGCGGTTATTCCATTAACATGATATAATTATAGTATACAAATTATAATGTAGTTACCATGATCATTTGGATAGAGGATGTGAGGAGAGACTAAGAAAATAAAATAAAATAAAGTTAAATTAAATGAAAAAGGAAGAGTATTTACCTCTTGAAATATCCTCCTTGCGAACCTCCTTATGGGATGGGTTTTTTGTATTTTCATAAGACCAAGAGATCCTGGATGTAGGGAGAGACTAGGGAAGATTAATTGGGTAGATCTTTAAGAAGCTTTAAGGATTAGAGGAGTGAATATAGGAGGGAGTGATGGGTGGCTTTTATAGTGGAGGAGAGGAGTGATTTTTGAATATCTTATTCATTATTTTATTATTTTGCTCAAGACAAGAAATAGTGTTGATTCTTTCGAAAAGAAACAATAATAAGTTCATGTGAGTTTGAAACAAGTGTTCTTACATCATCAATTATGCAATGAATAGTGTATTTATCTTATAATATATTTATATTGTATTTTACTATTCAAGAAAAATTCAAGTATTTTTAAAAAATACCAAAAAATCACCATAACAATTTTTTAATGTGGAGAATTAAAAAATTGACTCCATTTTATCAAAATAATTTTCTAAATATGTGAAGTTTAATTTTTAAATAAAATCAATCTTTACTTCAAAAAATATATATTTTAAGTTTGAAACATATTTTATAATACTTTCAAAAATTAACTGAGGTCTCATAAAATTATCTTAAAATCATAAAACAAAAAAATATTTATTTAGGAATAAATTTTATGAAATTGAATTTTATTTTAAATCAATTTAAAATTTGTAATTAAATATTTATTACTCACAAAACTACTAACACTTAATTATTAATTTTTAAAAAATTTACTCTTATTTATAAGGTTCCTAAATTTTATTTATACTTACATGGGTGAAGTTACTATTTATAAGGGTCATATTACTATTTTTACGGGAAAATTAATACTCATAAGGGTCAAGTTACTATTCTCCAAAAATTTAAGTTGATCCTATCAGACTCTAAATATCTTATTGATCGCAATTGTGTATGTCAGTTTTTTGAAATTCAAATCATAAAAGCAGAAAAATTATGTTCATTATCTAGGTTATAAAAAAGTGTTGTTTCATAGAGACTCGGGGTTTCATGCATTCAATATTAAATTTATTTGTAAATCCTTGGGGTGTTACATTCTCCCCTAATTACAAAAAATTAATCCTCTAAATTCTATAATGTTGCCTCATAAAATGATTTGGGTAGTTCTTCATCATAAGTTCATCAAGCTCCCATGTTGCCACTTTAATTTAATGATTTTTTTCAAAGTACCTTTACTAGCTAAGTCATATAATTCCTCAACACCTATTATTTAGTTTCTAGAATATGAATATCCTCTTTACAGTAAGATAAGTCATGTTCCAATTCTATACCTTCATAAGTTAGGACATGCATTGGGTCTGGCATGTACTTTTTCAACAATGAAACATGGAACACATTATGTACCTTAGACAGGCTAGGCAGAATTTCTAAATGATAAGACACAACTCTAATTCTCTCCATAATTTCAAAATTTACAATGTACGTTGGGATTATTTTCCCTTTCCTTCCAAATATTATAACACCTTCATATGGAGATACTTTTAATAAAATGTGATCTCCGACTTGAAATTCCAAATCCTTCCTTTGATTATCAGTATATCTCTTTTTCCTTATTTGGTCTACTTTGATATGGGTTTGAATAGTCTTTACCTTTTCTGTTGTTTACTCCACAAGCTTTGGGCCTATAAGCTTTCTTTCACCAACTTCATCCCAACATGTTGGTATACAAAATCTATTTCCATACAATGCCTCATATCACACCATTTAAATACTTAAATGGAATCTATTATTGTAGGAAAACTCCACCAAAGGTAAATATTGATCCCACATTCCTTGAAAGTCAAGTTAACATGATATTAACATGTATTATAAATTTTGGATCATCCTTTCTAATTTCCCATCAGTTTGAGGGTGATAAGTAGTACTCAGATGAAGTTCAGTATCCAAACCTTTCTAAAGACATTTCTAGAATTTTGATGTAAATCGTGGATCATGATCTGATACTATTGAGAGAGGTTCTCCATGAAGTCTTACAAATTTTTTAATATAGATTCGTTCAAGTCATTCCAATGTAAAATCCTCCCTTATAGTGAGGAAGTGTGCAGATTTGGTAAGTCGATAAATAATTACCCATATTACATCATTCCTTCTTGAGTTCTTTGTAATCCAATAAAAAAATCCATGGTGATGTCATCCTATTTCCATGTAGGAATAAGTATAGGTTTCATGACTCCTCTAGGATGTTGTCATTCAGCCTTCACTTGTTGATAGAATACACATCTTGATACATAATCAAAAATTTGTTGTTCATGATATCCCACCAGAAATATTCCTCAAATATCTATACATTCTAGTTCTACTAGGGTGTATAAAGAAATTCGAGTTATGGGAATAATCCAATAAATACATTTTTGGATTGGGTATAGAGGGAACATATAGCCTCTTCTCAAATTTCATAATTCCATCCTCACACATGAAGTCAGCTAACTTATGATCATTCACACAATTAATTTTATTTTGAATATTCTCATCATCAGACTGAGAAGTTTTAATTATTTACAATAAATATTGTTGGGTAACTAACTGAAAAAGTAATGATGTTTCACCTTATTTGATAATTCTCGTATTCATCTTTACTAGATCCATTAATACAGGATCCATTTCAATCCTCATTTTTTTTAAAGCTCCATGATCCTTCCTTCTCAATGAATCAGTGACATTATTTTCCTTTTCGGGGTGGTAGTGTATGGAACAATCGTAATCCTTGTGTAGCTTGAGCCATCACCTTTGCCTCAGGTTGAGTTCTTTATATGAGAAGATATATTTTAAACACTTGTGATCCATATATATCTCACACCTTTATCCATAGAAATAGTGCCTCCATGTATTTTGAGAAAATATTACAGCTTCTAAATCAATATCTTGAGTTAGATAGTTCTATTTATGAAATTTTAACTACCTTGATGCATAGGCAATAACTCTGATATTATTTATAAGGAAACAAAAAAATCCTTTCTTTTATGCATCACTATAGATCACAAATCCACCGTTCCCCAATGGTAGAGTCATGATCGGAGCATTCATTAATCTATTCTTCAATTCTTAAAAACATTATTCACATTCTTTTGTCCATATGAACTTAACCCCTTTACAAGTAATCTTGGTCAATGGGTTGGATAAACGGGAAAAGTTATGAATGAAAAGTGAATAATAACCTACTAAACTAATAAAACTATGTACCTCGGTTATGTTCATTGTGTGTCCCATTCCTGAACTACCTTTGTCTTTGCATGATCAACTAAGATCCCATCCTTAGATACAATATAGACAAGAAAAGATACTACTTGAAGCCAAAATTCACACTTGCTAAACTTCCCATATAACTAGTTTCTTTGAAGAGTTTTCATAATAATGTACAAGTGATTTTCATGATCTTTATATCTCTTCGATTATACCAAGATATCATCAAAAATTGCTACAAAAAATTCATCAAGATAATCCTTGAAAACTTTATTCATTAGATCCATGAAAACATAGGGTACATTAGTGAGTCCAAAGGGTGTTGCTGTAAAATTGTAATTCCCATACCTGGTTCGAAATGTTTTCTTTGTAATATCTTCCATTATCACATGAAACTAATGATATCCATACCATATTTCAATATTTGAATAATATTGTGATCCATGAAGTTGATCAAATGAATCATCAATGCGAGGAAGGCGATACTTTCCCTTTATCATAATATCATTGATCTCCCTGTAGTTAATGAAAATCCTCATAAATCCATCCTTCTTCTTGATGAAAAGAATAGGGGCTCCCCATGTAGAAACACTGGGGAGAATAAACCCTTTACTACTCAACTCATCTATTTGTTTCTTCAGCTCCACTAATTCCACTATGGACATTCTATAAGGAGTCTTTGATATAAGACTTTCACCAAGGATTAAATCAATAGAAAACTCAATTTCCCGCTCTAGAGGATGCCTAGGTAAATCATATGGAAACACATAAATGTATTCTTGCACAATATCTACATCCTCGGTTTGAAGATTTCATTCCTCACTCATAGATATTTTTTTCTCACCCACCCAAGAATTGTATTCAGTAGAGCTACATGGGGTGGATCTAGATAATAATTATATTTTGAGGTTTTTCTCTAAAGACAAGGGATCCTACATTATTCTAAATAATTGTAACAACCTTCTTCTTGTAATAGATTTTTGTATCATAATTTGAAATCCAATTCATACCAAGAATTATATCAAGTTCATTCATGGGTATGATGATAAGATCAGTAACTAAAGAACATTTATGTTTTATATAGGGGACTAATTGATATATCTTTGTTGCAATGATGATTCCATTATGAGTTTTGATGGACAAATACTTTATTAAATAAAATTAGAAATGTCAAATTTTCTTTGAAAAAGGGGAAGATATAAAATAATGTGATGATATAGAATCAAATAAAGCATAGTCTAAGTTTGAGGAAATGATTAAAGTACCTACCACCACATTTTTAGGAAATTCAACCTCAGTAGTTATGACCGCATAACCATGGCCCTGCACCCTTGGCCTTCTTTAGGGAATGTTTCATTGGAGCTTAGGATATTAATGTGCATAATGTCGCATCTCTTTATAATTATATCATTGAACATTGGAAGCTTCTTTCTTTCCCTTGAAATCATGAGATTTTTGGCTTTTTTCTCCATACATGTAACAAACCACCATTCCCTTTATGAAAGTTCCAGGGTGTGTCTTCCCACAATTACTATAGGGTGCATAGTCAACTCTTCCCTTATTCCCCATTTCCTTATTTCATTTTCTAGAGTTTTTAGCATCCTTATTCTTATCTTTATTTCCTTTAAATTCATAATACTTATAAAATTATTTTTCTATCTTGATAGCACATGAGACTATATATTCATATGATGAGAAATTCTAGGAGACCAGTGCCCTTCAAAAGAATGTCTTTAAACTATTAAAGAATCGATCAATCTTTCTCCTTATATTACTTATGTAGTTTGTGACATTCCTTGCTAGCCTTGTGAAGTTAGCTTCATATTATACAACATTATCATCCTCTTTTTTCCTCAGATTCATAAACTTCCTTTCCATATCTACTCACTATTCATAAGAAAAGTATTTTTCTAAGAATATTTCCTTAAAGTCCCTCCATTCCATTTATTAAATTTTTTCCTCCTCCTTAATGTTTTGAATTAATGACCACCACTGACCTGCATCTCCCAATAGACAATAAAATTCCATGAAAACCTTCTCCCTTTCATTACTTCCCAAAGTGAGAAATATATTCTCTAAGGAACTTATCCACTACTCTGGTACGAATGGGTTTTTAGTCCCATTAAATGATGGAGGCTATTGTCACATTGTGGTTCAGGATGCTCCATATGGGTATGGTTATTGTTCATAACCAGAGTCAGCTATCCCAGTATAGTTATAATTTTCTCAGAACCAGTTTCATCTCTAGAACAAACAGCATTATCTTGCATATGATGGATGGACCTGCACGAGATACATGCAATCATGTGGTTTTCATTCCTTCCCCTAGGCTCCATTTCTAAATATTGTAAAATAGTATATTAGGTTATGAGTCATATTGTATAATATTAACGAGAAAAATACATAACATAAATTGAAATCATATACATAACTAATCTCATTATCGTAAACATGGTTTCATTAAAGAAAAATTTACTATTAAATCCTCCATAATGTATTGTAAATAAAATGTGAATTATCCTAAGAATATCCCCCAGGATTATCAAACCAGGTGCATAGTAAGGCCTATTTTCATGTACCAGGTTACCCCGAGTCAAGCCCAGAAAACCTTGTTAAAGTTATTACTCCAAGGTACATCTTTTCTAGAACCACGTCCACTTGTAGTATCCAGATAGAGATGTATTTTCTAGGAAGATCCACATTATTTATTCCTCACAAAAATTATAGGATGTTCTTGTATGCTTATCCTCAAAGACTATCTTAGGGTTTTTTCCCTAACCTACATTTTCTAAATCTAGTTTCTAAGTTTTCTACTAAACTTACTTTCATAAAAACTATAATGCCTCGAACCTAGTTTCTTGGAGCTAGTGCATTATTTTATTACAATAGAATGATTAAAATAAAGTTGTATCCTGAAGGACTGAATAGTTTAGTAGTTTTGGAAGACCAGATACATATATATATTTTCAATATTATAACTTTAAAGGAAATACAGTATGAAAATTACATTACAAACATCCATAACTTCTAGATTAACCCTGCAAGTCATTCACAATATACTTCTTTGCATCCTGGGGAAATATGAAACATAAGAAAGGGGTGAGACCAGATACTCAATAAGGTTAAATAATACATTATAAGTAATTATAAACATAAACACTAGGCATGGTGAGAAACTAAAAACACATTCCTCTAAAATATACTTGAGTATAATATAGTAAAAATGAAATATGAATAAATAATTCCATAATAAAACATAACCATGGATATTATACTACTCTAATAATCACATGGACTATCAATTACTAGTTTCATAATGAGGTAATTCATAATGTGGGACACCATAACCATACTGTTAAGGCCTCGTACTAAGACCATACATAAACAGGTAAAAATCCAAACTAGTTTGCCTCATAAGACCTAACGATACACCGACAGACTATAGTGATCCCCACCCAAAACATACTAAGTCTAATTCATTCCTCATATGAAAGTGTTGAAATATAATCATCATATACATTCATATTGAAACTAACATATGAAATGTAAATAACTTTCCACAATCATTAAACATAACCACTAACCATTTAGAGTAATATGGTGAATGGTATCAAGATAGCACATCCACAGTCAAAATAATCATAAATAATTCAATATTATATGGTATATGATATAATAAAATATTAATCCCAATTAAACATAAGATTCAACAAGATTATTGAAATATATGAAAATGCTTATAAAATCATTGTATAATTATTGATAGAAATAGTTTTTATTTTGAAAAGATGAGTTCTTTTGAAAAAACATTTGTATAAAACTAGAAGATAAATAAGATATTTTTTTATAATAAAATGAGTTATTTTAGAAAAATAATGGTTGTTAAAAAAATATTAGAGAGTTCCCTTGAAAATCAGGAGGAATTCAAGAAATTCCCTTGAATCGGGCTTCTTTATCAGGAAAAATTTGATAAAGATCTTCATAAAACATTTAACTCTACATAAAATAAAGAAGGATTATGATTGGTATTCATATATAGAAAATTAAAATAGAATTTATGAGGATTACATAATAATAATTAATAATCCCATTGAGGTAAGTGGATAATAAGAGTAACTCGAAAGAAAGTGGAGGTTCAGGTAGAAAACCCTTACTATATGTTCAAATGTGTTCTTCACTTAGCCTTAAAATCCTGAATAATCAAATTAAATAACTTAATAAACTAATTAAGAACCTTATATACATGTATTTAATTTATTAAAATTTTATTATGTTCACTTATGTATTTTTTGATGAGTTATAAGATACAATTTTATGACTCAAAAGCATTCATTTCCTTGGTTTTCAAGATCGGCATACTTGTATATGAGTATGGAAGTTCATGTGGAATGGATATAATTATCCATAATTTAATTTATATTTTATTAATGAACATAAATAAGTATAAGTGGTTATATATATCATTTTTTTACATGGTATGATTATGAGTTATTAGATAAAACATTAGTGATAATTGTTTAGATTATTAGGGCAGTATTTTGGTCACCACAAACTAGTTTTGTCATATGAATTAGTATTATTTATATATATATATACTAGTTACAGAACATTACATAAGACATAAGTAATATTTTATAATTTCTTTAAACCATAAAAATGGTTTCATGACCAGCCTTGAAGGAGAAATTGAAGAACGAAGGTTCATCGTCCATGAAGGTTGTAAATTGGCACCTCCAGGATGATGGTTTCGTTTTTAAAATAAAAGAGAGAGAGTAAGAAGATTGATTATGGTTCTTAAATTAACATGATATAATTACATTATATAGATTTTATTGGAGTTACCATGTTCATTTAGATAGAGGAGGTTAGGAGATTCTAAGAAAAGAAAATTAAATTAAATTAAATTAAATAGAAAGGGAAGAGGATTTACCTCTAGAAATATCCTCCTTGAGAACCTCCTTATGGGAAGGGGTTTTGGTCTTTTGAAAAGACCATGATATTCTAGATGTGGGTAGAGACTAGGTAAGAGTATTTAAGTATAACTTTAATATCCTCCAATCCTTATAGGAGTGAAGAGAAGAGGGAGTGACGGGTGGCTTTTATAGTGGAGGAGTTGAGTAATTTTTGAATATCTTATTCATTATTTTATTATTTTTCTTATGAAAGGAAATAGTTTTGATTATTGTGACAAAAAAATTAACAAGTGAATTTGAGTTCGAACCAAGTGTTCTTACACCAACCATGATGCAAGTAATGGTGTATTTATCCTATAATGTATTTATACCGTAAATTACTGTATTTTACTATTCACAAAAAATTCAAGTATTTCAGAAAAATCCCAAAAATCACCATAACCATTTTTCAAAATGTAGAATTTAAAAATGGACTCCAATTTATCAAAAGAATTTTCTAAATATATGAAATTAAATTTTTAAATAAAATCACTATTTAATTGAAAAATACAGATTTTAAGTTTGAAACTAATTTTATAATTATTTTAATAATTAAATGAAGTCTCATAAAATTGTCCTAAAATCATAGGACAAAAAAATATTTATTTAGGAAGGCATTTTATGAAAATGATTTTTATTTTAAATCAATTTAAAAAATCTAATTAAATATTTATTACTCAAAAAATACCAACACTTAATTATTAATTTTTGAAATAATCACTCTTATTTATAAGGTGCCTAAATTTTATTTATACTTACATGGGTGAAGTTACTATTCATGAGTTTTATATTACTATTCATAAGGGTACATTACAATTCATAGGGGTCAAGTTATTATTCACCAAAAATGTAAGTTGATCCTATTAGACTCAAAATATCTTACTGATTACAATTGTGTATGTTAGTTTTTCAAAATTCAAATCACAGAATCGGAAAAATTGTGTTAATTGGACAGTTTATAACAAAGTGTTGTTTTGTAGAGACTTAGTGTTTCATGCATTCAATATTGAATTTATTTTTAAATCTTTGGGGTGTTACAACCTCTACCTCCGAGTCTCCCAACTAAGACTCCTCCGCTTTCCACATGAGGGAAGACTACACCATCACCTATAACAAACAGCCTCTACCACTATCCACCTTTGCATCTAAGAGAAAGGATTCCAACTCCTCCATTGATCTCCAAGAATCCTCATACTCCCGAACAACACCCATCCACAACTTCCTATTCAAATCATCGGCCAAAAAATTCCCATTTCCTGAGGTGTAGGAGATCTCAAAATCATAATCTTGAAAAAACTCTATCCACATCCATTATTGTAAGTTCATATCACATTGAGAAAAGTTATACCTCAAGATCTTGTGATCCATGAAGACCAGAAAGTGCTCTTCAATGAGTTAATTCCTCCATAACATTAGCACAAACACAACCGCTACTAGCTCTAGATCATGGGTGGCATAGTTATGCTCATAGGGATGTAACTGCATAGACCCATAAGATATCATCTCCCACTAATTCATCCGCATGCATCCCAATCCTAGACAGTAATCTTTAAGAAAAACCTCAAACATCACCCCTTCCTTAGAAAACCAAAGCACTATAGAACTAACCAAATTCCCCTTCGGGTAACCAAATGCCACCCAGAACTATTCACTCCACACAAAAGATTGGTCTTTCCAAGTCAAATCTGTCAATGGGGCTACAACTCAAGAGAAATTGGTTACAGACCTCCGATAATAGCCTAAAGACCAAGGAAATTGTGAACCACTACCATGTTTTTGGCTGATGACCAAGAAACAACTACTACAAACTTATATGGGTCTACTACCACACCCTGATGAGACACCACATGCCCAAAGAAATTCACCTCTTGTGTCTAGAACTTATACTTGGATAACTTTACATAGAGCTGGTGGAATCAAAGAATATGCAAGAAATTTTTGAGATTCTCAGAATACCCCTAATTTTACTTCGAGTAGATTAAGATGTCATCAACAAATATGATGATGAACCAATCCATGACCTCATGAAACAAGGAGTTCATAATCCCCAATAACACAGTCGGTCCATTCATAACACTAAATGGCATGATTAAAAACTTGAAGTTCCCATACCTTCATCTGAGGGAAGCCTTTAGGATATTTCCATCCTTTACCCTCAACTAGTGATATCCAGACCACATATCTATCTTAGAAAACAAACTCACCCCTCTCAGTTGGTTTAAAAGATCATATATCCTTGGAAGAAGGTAATGGTTCTTGATTTTCACATAATTCAACCTCTGGTAGTCTATACACAACTTCAGAATACTATTTCTCTTCTTGGAGAACAACACTGGAGCATCCCACAGTGACACACTGGGATGGATAAAACCTTTTTTCACCATATAATCTATATGAACCCTCAAATCCCATAACTCAGGAGGTTCCATTGAAATGGGATAAGCACTGAGCTATAAGTTTATCCCAAACTCAACACCACATCGAGGGGGTATCATCACAACCTCCTTAGGGAAAACATCTAGGAACTCCAAAATGACCCTAGGAACCTCTACCATCTAAGAATCCACTAATTCCACTGAAAACTCGACCAAAAAAACTAAGGGTCTCCACATGTTTACTACCCACCTAACAACACCACTTGTAAATGAAAACAACTAATTGTCCACACACATCTGAAAACATGACCCTCCTCCAAAATTAGTTGATCACAGAACCAACGGAATAAAACCAGTCGAGGATGAAATCATAAAAATACATCTATATCAAGAAAATAACCCCACGGTACTGATGCAGCCCCATCATAATTATACACCCCCTGTCACACATCAAAGAAGTCGGACTGGCCTCCGAATGGCATAGTCAACACCAGGGGTATGGTAAGCCTCTCTACATATAATCCCAATGCATGGAAAGAGTGGGTGAAACAAAGGAGTGTAAAGCTCCCAAATTAAACAAGGAAAAAACAAAAGTATGAAACTAGCTCATTATACCTCTAACAATATCTATCCCCTCTAGAATTGATGCCTCCACTACATGAAAATAACCATACTCATATCCTCTACCTATTTTCTAATGACCACCTCAATGTTAATGATAAGTTCACAATCTCTGAACATGAGGAACATCTTAAGGTTGACCTCTACCTGATCCATCTCTCCTTAGTGAAGCATAAGCCTACTACCCCTACTGCTGAAACAACCTTACTGGAAACTGTTGTTGAGGCTGGCACTGAACCTATCCACCTCCACTAAACTGAGATCAAGAAGCCACTGGGAAAGATTTTAATGATGGTCTTGAACCCCATAGAAGAAACACATCGTCCCCAACCCTATAGGAAAAGGCATAGAAAATATAAGGCCAAAAGGGAATCTTCTAAGGTTAACTACAAGCTGGTCAAAACCTCAAAGGTCCTAGTGCCTAAGACCTTCCACTGATAACTCTTCCCCTCCAGGAAACCTTCTAGTTCCCTTCTTGTGGAAAATATCCTCATGATTGAATTCTCTTTATCACCTCAACCTTCTTTTGAACCTCTAGATACATCTGCAATGTAAAAGGAGTAATTGCATACTTGATAGAAGGATGGAGTGCATCCTCAAGACGTATCGCATGAGTCTCCTCATCTGTGAAATGATCTGCGAAAAAATGAAGAAGATCCTAGAACTTGATTCCCAACTCCCACACTAACATTCTCCCATACTAAAGAGAAAGAAGCTCATGCCTCTTAACTACCTTCATGGTTGACTAAAGGAACTCTTCCCAAAACTCCATATAGAAGTCAATCCATAAAACATGTGCATCATTCCACTGTCCCAAATACAGCATCCACCACTGAAGCGCATCTCCGTGCATCTAACTAACTACTAATGGGACACAATACTCTACCAGGGCCTAGATAAAAATGAATGTGATCTCAATCTCCTCCATCCAGATCTCTATTTCCACATCTAAAACACTTCCCTTGTACTTCCTCAAATCTTGTCGCTAGAATTAACACAACACCCCCCACCATTAATCATCCTCCTCAGTCGAATCAACCCTATGGTGATCAACTGAATCAGCCTATTGTACCTGAACTACCTAATCCAAACACACACGATGAATAAGATCCATAGCTGAAAGGAAAAAAAATATTTCCTAATATCTGTAGTGTGTAGTTTTATTAAGGTTCATTTTAATTGATTTTATTCATTTAATACATTTTATCCTTCCCAAAACAATATAATTCCAACAGAAACAAAAATTTTTATGATGAATGTACCTCTCCTCGGTCTCTACCCTATAAGAAGTTCCATCTAAATTGGTCGGTTGATAAGATCAGAGTTCATGCACTAGATCATGGGGGCCCTAAAATCTCATTTCCTAGCTGGTCTCCCTAGCCTATATAGCATGTGAAGGTTAACTGGCATTGTTTCTATACTAATCCATGAAAACCTTATAATGACTAACTCCAAAAACCATCATATATCTCAACCATCACATGTGATACTACTCTATCACAACCCCCTCCCTCTAATGATCCCACAATGAGGGGAGAGAGATAATGACCCTCGAGTCCATCCTCGAGTAGGCCTTGGGTTGGAAACTATCACGGACAATACAAAAATCTAATGTATGGGAGGCATTACCCTCCATATTAATATAGGATTGGGAGATAAGATTAATTATCCACAAATTATAACAATACATAATATAAAATAAATCAAAAATCATCTTATATTCATGTATACATGAAATGGATACAATAAAAGTATCCAAAGTAAATACCAAAAAAAGAAAAGGCTAAGGCTATGATACAATAGCTATCTAGAGGTCTAAGCTAGTAATTCCCAACACAGTACACGTAATCCTCCTAGAAATATGAAGGTAGTTTTATAGATGTAGGGTGAGTATAAAAATATACTCCGTAGGAAAACCAAAGTCTCTCATTCACATGCGAAGGGAGAATACTAATGCAGTTATGAGAAAATAGTAGAGAAAACTAGCACCTATAAAGGTATACTAACCATCCCAACCCCACCAATAAATTCTCACCAAATAACACAATCCAAGTAATATAATATAGATTAAATAACATCATTGATAGGGTACCCCACACCACTTTCCCACTGATTAGATGCTCTCACACCCCAATAGTAAATGTCTCGATGCTCCCATCTCTTCCGAATATACCACATCACATCTCACTCGCACACACCTGGGCCACACAAAACATCCCTCCCTCACACAAATGGGCCTCAAAACACATCCCACTCACACACACCTAGGCTTCACAACACATCCCACCCGCACACCCTAATTCCTCACAACACATCCCGCCTTCACACATTAGGCCTCACAACACATCACATATCATTCTGAAGACACCTACAAAAGCACATCACAACTCATCCCAAAGACACATGGGACACCACATCATTACTCATCCCAAAGACACCTGGGATACCAAATATCATCACATCCTACCTGATGAATATTTGGTCATCGTCTCCTAGAAGAGGGAGAAGGGGAGAATGGGTGTTCAATCATCCTTCCTCCCACTGGGATATTGGGAAAGAAACCTACATGTGATGATGTGGGTGTTCAGAACATAGTGCAAAACATGGGTGGGTTTTATATATAAATCACAAGAATATACAGTGTATACGTATATATAGAGAATGGCACACAAGACCAACCTATGGGTTTACAAACTAATCATTAATCAACCTATGACTTCCCCATATTGATACTACCTCTAAATGAATTTATTAGTATATGAAATAGTCATTTCAGTTGGTGAATATATGATCATTTCATTATTTAGCATCAACCACATGTAATCACATAACCCATAATTTAATTTTCCATTAAAAATTTCCATCCCATTAACCAAAGAAACCCATTCCATTTTAAATATTATTAAACATTCATTTATTCCATAACTACTTGAGAAACTAGTAGAATGAAACAATATATCACAAGAAACCTATCATCCCTAACAATCACACCTTACTTCCCCAAAATCACGGCCAAACAACAACCACCTCACCGCCCCAAAAGCATGGCTCACAAACCATTATACCCACAAGACCCAACCACATATTTCCATCCCACAATCATAACCACACACATCATAGCACATCAAGATGATTTTGCAAAATTAAAAAGGTGATTTTATCACATTATACTTTAATTATTTGGGGAATTAACATACAAGTCACAATCATGGGGAAAACATTTTATTATCCAAATATAAGTGGTCAAATATATTTTCATTTTAGTATGATATCACAAAAATCACAATAGTCTTAATAGTCACATCACATATCATCAAAAACATAAAAATCCCCCAATGACCACAACTTTCAATAGGGTATCGGTCCTTTACAATATATAATATCACAATAATATCAAATCCATAAAATCATGAGAATCAAACCCCTTTAACCTTAAATTTCAATTAAACCAATTATTTCTCTTTAATTAATCCAGCACAATGATAACCCATAGGTAAAAAAAATCAAACCCCTCCCACATGATACACAATAAAGAGAAATGAGGGAAAACCTACCTCAAAGAAGTTTTCCAACTCACTACACACCATAGGGTAAATAAGAATGCCTACAAACAACAATCACACCACAAGAAAACATGTATCAACCTATACCACACCAAAAGATCATCAAAACACATCCCAAACATACAACCCAAACCAAACTACACCACCATAGTGAAACCCCAAAGAATAATAGGAGGGATCAGATGAAAATGAGAGGAGAAATCACCACGGATCGAAGATAGAATCCCAAGGATTGATCCCTATCAAAATGAATCTCCAAATGCATAAGGAGAAGGATGTCAGATGCCGGGATTGAGAGAAGAGATTTTGTACAAATGGTTTGGAGGAAACATAAGTGGCTAAAACCTTTTAAACTATACATCATTAGGGAATTACATGACATGTAATCCCCTTTCATGTCATGTAACTCCAGGATTCTAGGTTTTGTCAAAAAATGCATCTCCTTTTTATTATTTAACCTCGAAAAACTACATGTCATGGACCATCACTAGATAGGCTGTAAAACAAACTTTCACATCTTGTAATATGCTTACATGGTGTGTATTTTCTACAACAGTTCTGCTGCACCTCTAGATTCCACCAAAAACTCCCAGAACCTCCCCTGAACACCTCCAACTCTAAAAATTGAAAATGAAATGGACTAGAAGGGAACAAACTGTTACATAAGTAGTGAGTAAAACTTTCCTATATCACTCATCGAATATTTTAATATGTTTTGTGTATCTAGAATACAATAAACATAAGTCAATGAACTAATTGAATGTATCCCATAAGTACTTTTAGTGGCATGGTTTGTATTCCACTTTGATATGTTTGGGAATGATATACTTATGGGTAAAAAAAGACCAGTAGATAAATAATATCTTATCTTCCTCTAACTATTCATATATATTTTCTAGATCATATTTAACTTAAATGGAGGGTTTATTTTGTTTTAAATCCATAAAAGTTTTCATTTGTCCATTTTATTAGACATTTTCAAACTTCTCTGGTTGTATTCATCCTCTCTCAAGGTTCATCATTGAAAGGGTGGAACAAATGATAAATGTTTCCTAAATATTCCAATAATTTATATCTTAACATCATGACCCAATGATAGGATATCTTATAGATGTATCTTTGACCTAATGATGAAATATTGGTATGAGGGTGTTCTCTTTATGATTAAGGAATATGAAAACTCTCTAGGTCATGGAAATACCATCAGAAATTCTAATTCATCAAGGAAAGAGTTCTATAGAGTAGAATTAAAAATAATAGATCTTGTGTAAATATATTTCATGAGTAACATTAGAATGATGTGAATCTTCTCACCTGGTATGAACATTCATATAAAACTTTAGACTAATTACAAAGTTACAATGGTTGTCTTATACCAGGACTCCTTATCAACAGCATAAGGAGAATCTTCATATTGATTGTTTTTTGTGTTACTTATATGGGGGTGAATTTTATGTGTGACAGTTATTTAATTATCATTAGAGCCTCTATAATAATTAATCCCCCTCTAGGAGGAGGATCTGGTTGTTATGATTATTATAGAAATATTGAATTTTAGTTTGTTTCTCTTATCCAACATATATATAAACTCTCCCTATGATTATATCTGAATAGGGAGATAAACCTTTGGGGTTTGGGATATCTCAAATTGATAAAATTTACTTTGAGTAGTGGGGTTGTTTCACCCCCAGTAGGACCTTTTTTCAAGTGCCTGAGTTGAAACTATTAAGGAAATATTTTCCTCAATGATCACTAGCATATATGGGGATATGAGGTTATCAAGAGGTATGTCATGGATGTGATACATCCTATGTTACTCTTGGGTAGCTAACTGTGTGTAAGTAACATTCCGATTGGACTCTTTTATATAATAAATTAATATGTTTAATGTTTGGGAGAGAGGATCTGTATATGATTAGATGTCATTATGAGATTCATCTACTCCATATTATTGGTTTGATATCGTATGTTCCTACATGGCCTCATATCTTAAATTTTATCATATATATTTATTAGTATCAAGATAATATGCTTCCACATATATTATTATATCAGTGAATTGAAAATATTTTAATTGAGGTATTGGATCTATGATAGTAGGAATCGATGTCTAGTAGTTAAGGTTGGTGTTATAGTGATATTGATGTATGTATATAAGGTAGTTTTATGGTGATCATGGGTTATAGAGGCTCCAATGACCATTAGATTTCCACCAATATTTTTGAGATGTTTAATATTGTAGAATCTATAAATGAAATACATTTTGGATTATGAGATTCATTAAAAACATGAAACCAGTCAATACAGTATTATAAGTAAAAAATGTATGGTTGTTAAATATCTTTTAAAGGTAAAGGATTTAAAGTTAGTTTCACAATTTTTCTATTTGAGTAATTTTTCTCATTCCTCGCCTTTTTTATTGACCTTCCCTCTTTTTGGGGGCGGATTTGGTGATCATGGGTGTTTCCATTCATAAATAATGAAAAATAGATGATGGGTGGCCTAATCTTCCCATAAAGTAGCTTATTCCCTAGTCTAGGACTCTATTATAGTTTTATGTCATGTTCATCAAAACTTTCCTAATAACAATACTAGTTTATTTTATATCATTTAAAACCTTAAAAGGGATAACACCTATAATAAAATGGGTTGACTTATTCTAATTAATTTTATAGTATATTGCATTAAATTAAATCATCACATACTCAAGATAATGGTTATTCTATGTTTATTTCATGCGGATGTATTTGTGGTCATGTTATAATTTAAATATGTATAGTAATATACTCAAGAATATATCCAAATAAAATAAGGATTATATATATTAAGTGTATAGACTCTTCAGGTATATAGATTTTGGACTATATCTTTTCACTAGACAGAATGTAGGTTATTCTTGTAGAAAAGGTACCCAAGGATGACATGACTTTTATGTAAGATTTTACAGTTATATTTAAAGAATAATTGAGTTTCCACAATGGTTTAAGGTCCCCTAGGAAAAATTAATAGTGTATTGGAGTTTAGTATTGTCCAAATAGATGAATTGGATTTATAATAGTGTTTAAGATATCTTGAGGAGACTTAAGTGTATGTTGAAGTTTAGTTCTGTCCAGTAAGTTAAATTCAATTTACACTAGGGTTTAACATCTCCTAGGGATTCAAAAGGGTTACACTAGAGTTTAGGGTCCCCAAAAAAGACTTAAGGATATTCTAAAATTTAGAATCATCTAAGAAGGATAATTGTATTTACATTTTATTTTAAGTGCCTCTTGGATGACTTAATGGTGTGTAAGAGTTTAGTGTTATCTAGGAAGAAAAATTGGTTTATGTTGGTGTTTAAGAACTAATAAGAAGACTTAAAGATTTTTATTGGGATTTAATTACCCTTATAAATACTTAATGGTATGTTATATTTTAGTGTTGTCTAGGAAGATAGATTAGATTTACACAATGGGTTAAGGTTCTCCAAGAATACTTAAAGTTTTACAATGTGATTTAAGGTCCCCAATAAGGATTATGTGTATGCTAGAGTCTAGTTCTATCCACAAAGGATAATTATTTTAGTGGAGGTTAAAGGTTATGTGGTGTTGATATTGGGACTATATAGGAATTTCTAAATATCACCTATGTTGAGTCAAAACCCATGTAGTTCAGTGTCCTAGTTTAAATTCATTTTACAAGGCATGACAGTCATCCTTTAAAATGAGGAATTTAATTCTAGACTTTGAAATAAGGATTAACATGTAGTTTAATGTCATGTAAGCAGGGTGTGTTGTAACTTTTATAGTTTTGTTATTAGAGGAAATTTCTTATCGATTAAGGCCATATGACTATGGCCTATGCATCTTGTAGTTTAGGGTCATGTGACTTGGAACACTAGGAGAAAGATGCTATGAAATTGTAGGAATGTAGTACTTGTCCATGGGATTCCATGTATTGAAAACACATGGTGATTGATTGGATGGAAGTGTTCGGAGTTCCATTAATAAAGGAACCCCAAAGTCATATTTCTTTAAAATGATTCCATGTGATAGATGGATAAAGATGTGGGGCATACACCAAGGAGGTAGTCCTTTAGAAGAATCTTTTCCCATAAATGAAGGAAATTATAAGGAATGATAGATTCATATGAGAGGATGAATAGTAGGATTGGTATAGTATATAAACTAAAGAATACTTTAAATAAGTACATGATAAAGAAAATCTAGGTATGGGGATTATACCGAGAATATGAAACCGCTTCAATATATTTGTTGGAAGTGTTGAGAGTTCCACCAAGAGGTGTTGTAAATTAAGCCTATATGATATAATTGAGACTTCTATAGAAACATTCTATAGTTTATCAAACCTCAATAAAAAAGGTTTAGTTGGTAATTATTCAAATGAGTAAATCACATAATATGAGTGAGGATTATACCAAAAAAACTTAGGGTTTTGGAGCTCATAGATGAACTTGGGATAGGTAGATGACCTTCCTGGAGGAAATATGCATTTCACCTTAGTCTATAGGTGATAGTAAAGGATAAGAGATATCCCATGGGGGAAACATGCCTTCACAAATAGGGGTGTGTGAACATGTGAAATTTTACACCATTCCATAGATGTTGGCACTTATGCACGTACAACCCTTCAGTATCACCATTTACAGGCACAGTTCTCTGGGAAGATGGATTAATTTATTGATATTTAAGGTTTATATGAGTCATTGGGATAGCACACATGGGAGGAATTCATTCTCAGGTATCTTCATGTTGGAGATATTATACATTTATATTATTTTTATAAGTCCCTTGATCTTTAAATCTTTAGATTTCTCTAAGAATAAGTATGAAATTTAAACATTTTCATGGAGAACCTTGAGGATAAGTCCCATTTTGGGAACTAAAGAAAGGATTATGTATATAGGTATCCTTTTTTCAAATAAATTATGAACCTAGGGGATAGAGGTATCAGTTTGTAGTTTCACTTTGGGAGGAAACATGTTAGTTTGTATGCAAAAGATAAGTTCCTAGGATTTTAAAGAATTTATCCCTTTAACAAGTGGATAAAACTTTTAAATGGGGGATTTATGGGGTATTTATAGGAAAACACCTTGCATGAACTAAATAATAGAACCCAAAAGTGTAAATATTGTGTGCAAGTATAAATCAAGAATGAATTATCCAAACATTCACTTCAGTGAATTTTTTAGAACCTAGGGATATGATCACACAATGGGTCTCACGTCATGAATATTCCATGGTGCTTTAGGATATGGGTATAGAAGTGTTATTATGTTTGGTTAATTTTTTGGTTAATCAGGATATGGGTGTAGAATTTTTTTCAAGTAGGTTAAAGTGAAAAATTACAAACACGCCTTCCTTCACCTAAGAAACCAGATTTAATATATTCTCAATCTTTAAATATGATTCTCATGATTTTTTTGAGTTCCAAAATAGTTAAACTCTACACCTTTTTTATTATCAGAAATAGATATAAAATATACTCATTATCTACCTTTTAACAAACTCTCCCTTTTTTTAAAATATGTATGTTTCAACTTTCACTCTCCCCCTTTGTGAATGGTAAAATGAAGGGTGGAAAATAAAAACAACTCTTCCTCTATAGAAAGTAAACAAGGATTTATCACCATATGAAAGATATAATATTAAATTAAGGTGGTAATAGTTAAAATTACCCCTTTAAAATATATTTTAAGACTAGTGGGAAGATGTAATCCTTTGATCCATGTTCAGATATAATTTCATTAAAAGAAATTGAAAAATATAACAATTTAATGACTAAGATAGACAAATCTTGAAAAAATGACTATAAATAAAATAGAAGGGGGGTTTAAAATCATAAACTATATAACTCTCTATATTTATAGAACATTTATAATAAACTAAAATAGGACACTTCATAAAAAAAATATTGGATAGATTTTACAATATTGGTCAGTATTGGAACATAATTATTTTGTCGAAATGGATTTATTTAATTTGTCAATATATTCTAAATAGTTGATATTTTTTAAGGATGAAATTAAAAAAAATGTATAAATTTTGAGTATTAGTATTTTTCTTATTGTATTTGGATTTCAGTATGTAGATTCTGAAAATTAATAACTTGTTTAATTTATAGTAAAATATTTTACTTTTTATATGTTCTAATATTTTATTATATCTAAAAGATTTAATTTCATAATCTCCAGTCCCATGGGTTCGGTATGAATATTGAAATATTTGTATAAGGATAAAACATCATTACCTGGTAAGTGAAAATATATTTTTTTTATTAAATTACAAAACCAAATGATGACAAACTACAAGTATATTATTTATGAATAATTGAAAACCACTTAAATTAAACTCAAGATTAATCATCTTCCATTATTTTCATATATTCACCTACCTCTTCATCTTACTATCCTCTTTTTGTATTTCTCAACTCCCATATACCTGATAATTTTCCTAAATTTTCTAAATATTTAATGGAAAAAAATTTATGTAAATAAAATTTACATCATGGTTCTCCTTAACTAGTTTGATATTAGGAAAATGAAGGAGAATATAATTAATTTAGAGTCTTGAGGTGAAACATTGTTCAGATTATTAGGAAACTAACTTATTTAAAATAGGAATACAAGGTAGAACCCTGATCCAAGATTTTATCATATAGATAGTCAATAAAAATAGTGAAAATACAATTAATAATTTTCTATATTTCATAAGTATTTTATAAAAAATATATAATAATGTTAAAAACATAAGGGGATATCAAGAGAAATGGGAAAGGAAGAAATATCTTTTTTGAAAAAGAGTAATTCTCGATATTGAGAGAATCATCAAGAGATGTTGTTAATTATTGAGAATCTATCATGTTATAAGATCAAATAATTGAGAGACAACTCTATTCGTAGGATTAGAATGGGATCTCAGCAGATGCAATTCAATAAATAAATATAAAGTAAAACTAAATTTCATACAATATATATCCATTGAATTCAAACATCAATGATTTAAAATTAAATATTAATAATTATCATAAGATAAAATTTTGAAAACCTAAAACAAATCTTTCTTGGAGGCTCAAATATAATAAAGGATGAAATCTTGATGTTGGCTAATCAACATAGAGCTTTGAGAATATTAAATCAATATAACCCATTGTGATTTGATTTATCATTGTTAATGATCAACATTGATTAACGTAAATAGAATATTATTTTCCTTATATATAATAGAGTTTATAATGAGTGATGGATGGGATGGATTTTGGAACTTGAATCTTCTAAGGTTCAGAAGTCATAGCATATAATTCCTTTGGAATCTAAATCTATTTCAATTATTTTCATTTGTAATTATACTAAACTTTAATAATATCTTTATATAGTAAGGATAGAGTTTTGTTAAATGTTTTCATTTTATACATCCAATGTATTTTGATTGTTATGTATAGAAATATGGAAATATCCACATACCATTATTTCCTTTTCACTCAAAATAATGTATCTTCATAAGTTGAATCTATAGATTTTTTTTGTTATTATTTTCATATCTCATTTTTTATCTTTACATCTAGGAGGATTCTATAAAATAAGTAGTCCCTATAAATTTTATCCTCCATCCTTAAATGTTTCCAAAATATTTTTTGGATCTTTAATTTATAAGTTCAAGAAATTTACATATTTTTATCTTTGATGAAGGATTTTTATAAGAATGTCTATTTGAAGAATTTTTCTTCTCTAAATGTTGAATATTGATCACCAAATATTTTGAGTAGTTAATAAAATAGTTCCTCGAGTTTCTCATATACCGCATCCAAATCCTCTGGAATATTTAGATTCCTTTCCTTAAACTCCTCAAGTTCTAACTCAAAATCATGAGTATATAAATTCAACTTTGAGATCTTGGAGTAAGATTCATTATCATATTTTTCTTCATAATATTAATCTTCTATAAATGAAATTGATAAATATTATCCTTCTTTATTTGTGTTTGAATCTTAATAATATAATTATTTAATGGATCTATCAATCTCCTATTTAGAATATTTAGAGGAATGATAATAAAAAAGGGGGTTTTATTTATCATCATAAAACCCAAAGCATGACCTTTCTACTATGTATAAATATTCAAATTTCAGATCATATCGCTTATCATTATTCCTCCATGATTCTTTGAAATAACTTACTGATGAAAAAATTTGAAGTATAAACTCCTTGTGCACACCATTATTTGATTGAATCACTATAAATATAATCTTTATTGAGCTTATAGGATCTCCACCATATTATTCTTTTTTAGTATTTGAAAGTTTCATTAGATAAAGTATGATCTTCTAATTCTTAAATATAATTCTTTGAAGGTTTTTTAGTGTCAAAGGTAGTAGAATTCTCTAGTGAATCCTTTTCAAAAGTAAGTTCAAGAAATTTCTAGATATCATGAGAATTGAAATGTGATGATACATTTTTTTTAAATTCAATATTCACATTAGATAATAGAATATTAAGAATAAAAAAATTAAATAAAATATATATTTTCCCTTGGGAGTAAAAAATTATAACTCCTTTATAAATAAATAATAAGGTATCAAACTGTTAATCCAATTGGGAAGATTTGTAGATATAAGAAAATATTCCATTATTTATTTCTAGTAAGAAAAATTAGTTCCATAAAAAATGAGTAAAATATAAAAAGGCCATTCTTGAAATGGTTTTAAAACTTTGAACAATAAATAAAAGGTTTCATAATGTAAGAACCCAGTTTTTGCTATGAAAGACTTTGGAATATTCTTGATGATATTCCAGAGAAGCTGTAACACCCCAAGATTTCATAGTGTGTTATTTCTTCAAAATAATTCAATAACTTGCACTACACGCAACACTGAGTTCAATCACACCATGACTTACAAAAAAAAAGCCATTCAAAAGAGGTTATGAATAGTATTATCTAAATTTTAAACTTTATATAATCCTTATAATTTTAGAATCCATATTATGAGTTTCTTAGACATAATTTAAGAACAAATTCATTTTCAGTATTGCACTTTTATCAACTTTTAATAGTGAACCCTTTTTAAATACAATATTTTAAACTTTTTGACTAAATGGGGACATCAAAATTTTAAAATGAAACATCTCAAGCTTCCACGGTACACTTTCTTTGAATAATACAGTAGCGTGTGTTGTACGCAACCTTGAGTTTTAACACACACCACAACCAATCAAACTAGCCATTATGAATAGTAATACCTAATTTTTGAAATTATATATATTTTATATTTGAAAATGGACTTCATTTTTGGATTCTTAATATCGAATTTAGCCTAAGGTGAAATTTTGGTATATTTCGGATAACTTTCATATTTTGATGAATAGTGAAAATTACTAAGTTTTAATTAAAAACAACTTTTTTAATCAAAATAATTAATAGTGATAAATTATGAATTTGAGTGGTTTTAAAGTATATTTAGAATATATTTTTACCATTTAATATAATTTTGGTCATTGGACATAATTTTACAATTAAACCGAACATAAACAAGTGTCAATCTTTTGATAGTTATTATCTCTTAAAAACACGTTTTTTGTTTTGACAGCGGGAATTAATTTTAAATTAATTTCTGCCACTTCTGTGTTTTGAATTTAGAAAAATTGATTCCATATTTGGAATCAGGATGTTCAAATTGTGTAAATAGGTAACTTTTATTTTTAGACATTTTGAATAATTACTGCGGTAAATATTTTATTTACCATGGTTAAGGGTAAATCCGGTAAATAAGGGTTAAAAAAATAATATTATAATAATACTAAATTACCCTAAAACGTGTCTTAACCCTATTGGTTGATACATGGTCGACCATGGGCATCTTTGGGTCAATTTTGGGACCCCATTGATCCACTTGTAAGTGATAATGACACTTTATTTTAATTAAGTTAAAATGAATACAAAAATGACACAAGCATATATCTTTTAGAAAAACAATTGTTACATAGGGTTATATATGTTGGATTTTAGATTATAAATATTCATTAGAAAGCTAAAAAGATTTCCTACATAATTATATTTTATTTATAATTTTTAGACATTAAATAATTTATTTTATTTATGACACAATGATGATGCAGTAATTACTATAATAGTGAAAAATTAAAATAATTGATATTATAAATACCCAAACAAATATAATATGAAACTTTTAATGAATTAAACTAATTTTCTAGGATAATATGATATATTAGTATTGATTTAATTTACTTTTTTCGAAGTAATCAAT
Source organism: Viscum album (assembly GCA_963277665.1). NCBI lineage: Eukaryota > Viridiplantae > Streptophyta > Magnoliopsida > Santalales > Viscaceae > Viscum > Viscum album. The sequence goes on from OY728137.1 coordinate 803,346,033, forward strand.
CTGTTATGAGTTTCACAAAAATAAACTATTGAATAGTGTCAAAATTGACAAAAAAGAGTTCTTAAAACAAATATTATATTATTAATTGATATTAAATTCCTAAAAATCTAAGGTTCGGCCAAGAGACTTATATCAGGATAGGTTCATCATTAATGGACCACTTGGGTGGTCGCTTGGATGTATATAGTAAGTTTATTAACCATATTATATAAAAATACAAAGAGACATTGTAAAAGTGAAACTAATTAACTTAGAGTTAATACTTAAAGATAAGGTTAATATAAGTACCCAAACCGGTCTAAATTCTATTGTTTGAGTGTTTTTCGACCTATACCCACCTTAACCTTTGAATAATCAACTTTGGAGCCATTAGAAACCGAATATGAATTTATTATAAATTAATATTTCTAGATTTTCCAAAGGTGCCCCTCACCCCTCTTATAAAAGGGAACTCCTCCTTCTCATTTCTTCACACCTTCAAAGCCTTTTGGTTCGACCAAACTCTGCCCCAATACTCTCCCAACATCCCTCACTACAACTTAGAGGCCTTAGTTTGATCAGAAAGCCAACCTAAGGAGCCCTTTTGATCAAATCAAAAGGAAGAACCCGAAGAAGAGGTAATGATTTCACCACCCTTCTCCAAGTTCATTTCTTCTTCCACTTCCTCTTTATTTGTTCTTACCATTCTAAAATAATAACTCCAGTATCTTACATATACTGTGATGTTATTATAAATATGGTACAACCATATTCAGTATTCTATCCACCCTTTGAATAACATGTCACCATATGTGCGTACGTACGGCTTACCGTCTCCACGTCGTGGTGTAATTGTTATTCAATATATTATTATTTGGATGGGTATAATAATGATGTGTAACTCATGTAAATAATAAATATAACATGTTAATGATTCTGTATATATGATATACCATCCATTTATATATTATTTTAATATCAAAAAAATGATATTGTCGCTCGTGCGTACGTACGGACTACCGTCTCCACGAACGCGATGAGATTCATTCTCCATCGTATCCATTCAAGTATAATTATCATTTGATGATTTAAAAATGATGTTTAAGGACTTGATATCATTCTGGATATGAATAATATACAACCTATCCTTTACAAACATGTCTTACGTAACAAAACATATAAAAGAAAACAAGTAAGTTAACACCCGAAACGACCATAATTCTAAGATATTATTAACAAATCAATGTTAAAAGATCATATATGATATCATATTAATATATATGATTCTTGTATAATTTAATAACAATTATTTAACCATTATACAGGAAGTTAACCTACCCCAACCAAGGAAAAGTACAAGGTAAGGGGTTTTCATCTCACTCCTTATTTCCGTGAGATTCATGCCATATTGCCACCATCACCTTTTGTGTGGTGTATGTACTGCCCATAATTATATTCTTTGTGTAATACACTCTAATTTATGTGTATTTACATATTAATTGTATGATACCTCTTTTATGGGTTGTATGTTTCATAATTTACCAAATTGGTAAGGCTTTACTTTACAACCTCTTCATTATCCAAGGTTGTTTATACGTAATAATCTACTGGGATCTCTTTATCATCCACATCCATGTTTCTTAAAAATGTATTTCAAAACATTTTTACTATTTACTAGATTATGAGTTAAAGTCATTTATACCCTTTTTGACTTTTATAAGTGGTTTATAAAGGAATCTTTCGGTCGTTTTCAAAACAAGGTCCTTTTTAACCTTTTCGACAGAATTAAGGTAAGAATGTTTTTTTTAACTTATACGGCGGGTGCGGTTATTTTACGCCGTTATAAAATCTTCAAAGCTTCCCTTACAAGCTTATAAGAATATTTTCAAAGAAAATGTTTTATTTTATATGGATCTTAAATTATTTCAAAATAAAAGGAGATATTTCTTTAAAAAGAATTTTGATTTCATCTATGTCAACATCCTTTGATGGATTTTAAGATTATTTGAAGTTGATTTATTATGATACAAAACTTCTATATTGTATTGAAGGTTTTGTGATATGTTTGACTATGGATGTGCTATTTTTATACCATTCATAGTTTATGGTGAAATTATTGACATTTCGTATCCTAGATTTAATACGAATGTTTATGTTATGTTTAAACCTTTTCATATGGGAATGCATTGGACTTAATAAGTGACGGGTGGAGCCCGCTATAGCTCCTCGATGCATCGGTAGGTCTCATGAGACAAACTAGTGTCTTGGCACAAGGCCTTGACAAAATCTTATTTGTAGTCTTGGCACGAGGCCTTGGCTATGTGGTTATGATAGTCTGGCATTATGCATTCCAACATTATGAAAGTGGTTATTGATTTTTGCATGTGATTATTCGATTAGTAGAATATCCATGTGAATAAGTAAATGGCATTATTTCATTTTATTTATGCCATACCATGTTGAAAGTTCATGTTTAAAAGGCTTTTGTTTTAGTTATACATTGCCTTAAATGTTTATTCTTATTGATGAAAGTTTCCGCTATATTGTTATCCTTACTGGGCATTTGAGCTCACCCCTTTTCTATGTTTTATTTTTCCCAGGAAGTGAAGATGTAAGTTATGAATGACCTGCAGGGATATTATGAGGGGATTATAGTGTGGACTGTGGAAACATTATGTTGTTGTTGTAGTTTTTCATTTTATGATGTAATGTAAAACTTATGAATATATCTAGTGTTTCCAAGACTACTAAACCAATCGGTCTTTCGAGATTTGATCTTTCTTGTGATCATGCCAATGTTACGAAGTAATGCACCGACTCTGGGTAGCTGGGGTCGGGGCGTTACAGAAGCTCCTTCAGACGGCGTGCGATTCCGAGCCCCAGAGTGGCAGGAATTAAATTTTCAGTAGGTTCACACTGGAAACGCCAAATAAATGCGATATCTCCTAAACGATGATCTGGATCAAAGATCTGAGTGTACGGATAGGTCCGGAATGGGGTGTTTACCCTAGTAATGACATAAAACTTGTCAGCACGGGATGTTTGGACCCCTCGCTCTCTTTTGGAACGTTAAACGGATAAATTAATTTATTTATTTATTAATTTAATGGTTAAAGTCAAGTATCTCTTAAACGGTGGCTCGGATTGGGAAACTGAGGGTACCGTTGAGTTCAGAGCGTGTCGTTTACCCTAGGAGGGGTATAAGTTTCGCGGGCATGGCCCGTCGGTGAAAAAAATGGCTCCAGGGGCGTTTTCATAATTTGACGGCTTTGGGCGTTCAGTTTTATAACTTTTAAAAGGAAGCTCATAATCAAATTCCGAGACCACCATTTTTCTCAGGAGGTGTTGTTTACCCTAGGGGGAGCTTAATCTTGATCGCGCCAGAAGGTTTGGACACGGGTGTTTTGGGGGTCGGGACTTTTAATGAAAGAGTATTTATTTAAACTCTCCCCTCCTCCCCTTCCTCCCCATTGAACCCCCTGACGAAACCCTTCCCCTCCCCTCCTCCATCTGCGGCGATGTGACTCTGGCGTGGTGCGGTGATGCCGGCTGATCGACGCGAAGCTCCGGACGAAGCCCAGCGAGGTAGGAGTTTTCGTTGTGTTTTCATTTCCGAACCGCCCTTTGAATTCAATTTTATGCATCTATTTGATGTTTAATCTTCGAACAAAACCCGTATATGCGTAGTATGTTTTCTGTTCTTCCCATCGCTTCTTTTGGATTGAAAATCTGAGTTTGTAGATTATCGCAAACACCCGCCAAAGTTTGCGAGTTTTGGGGTTTTGTGGCGGCAGCGCGGTGGTCCGGGGAGCTCCGGTGCGGCGGCAGCGGCAGCGGGCGCTGGGAGAGACGGCGAGCGGCAGCGGGCGCTGGGGGTGTCTGCGGGTGCCTGAAGGTGTCATGGCGTGAGGCGGCAGACGCGCTTTAGGAGGAGGCGGGGTCTCGGGCAGTGCCGGCATAGTGCAAAGGGGCAGAGAGGGGGGGCCGCGTGGTGCGCGGCCCCGTGCGGCACGACCGCGACCCGTGTAATGCGGGTCGCTGCGAGAGGAAAAAGGGACAATCCATAATGTCTGGTCAGTGGCGGCAGGCCACGGCCAGCTGGCCGCGGTGGAGCGAGCCGGACCCGCGGCCGGGGCCGCGGGCCGGCTGTGGGCGGACCGGCCGGACCGCGCCGGTCCGGCCCAAGGGGGTTTCCCCCTTTGGAATTTCCGACGCCCATAGCTTTCGATACGCGCGTCTGTTTTGCACGCCGTCAGTGGAAGCGCGGACCTTACATCGAGGGGAACTTTTTGAGATGCTTTCATGAATTTTTAATTCCCAAAACGAGGGGCCTCAGAGGCGCGGCGCATCTTTAAGTGTTTTGTCATTTTTCTGGGGGAACTTGTTTTGGACGGCGCGGACGCGTCTGACGTCCGATTTAAGTGTTGTCAGTGGCGTTGGGACCCTGGCACAGGGGCGAAGCTTTCCAGTGTGGTTTAGGGAATTGAGGCCGAAGGTGAGGTGTGGGCCCCACGGCCCATATTTTGAGCTGTGTGCAGCGTTTCACGACTTTTTCATCGGACGTCCGTTCGGGGCGTGTGAGCTGTCGATTCTGGGTGTTTTTCCGAGGGGATTGCATTGGTGCAATCCACCCGCTCTAATTCGGCACGATGGTGCGGGGGCCATGAGGGAAGTTTGGGCGTCGACGGTGATTTTCCATCTTTATCACCGGGCGACCGTTTTGGACAAGTGAATAGTCCATCTTGTGTGCTTTTTTGAGAGGATCGCAATGGTGCGATCCGTTCATTGAGTTTCGGGACCGGGATGTGGGTCCCACGTGGCACCGCTCGTGTGTGGTGCGTCAGAATGCATCTTTTTCTTTGGATATCTGTTGCACTCAAGTGAGTTGTGCTTTTGACGTGTTTTCCCGAGTGGATCGCAATGGTGCAATGCGCTCGAGTGTTTTTGGGGCCGAGGCTTGGGATCACGGGACGTCGTTCGGGCATGAGGCGGTGTTGGTGACTTTTCCATCGGATATCCATTGGAGGCGAGTAAGTATTCGATCTCGCATGTTTTTCCACGAGGACTACAACGGTGCGATCTATTTGGTTTCACGGAGCCTCTTGCGTAATCTTGTTAAATGTGGAAATGTGAAAGATGCTCTAATGGCAGTTCTCCTTGCTGTGTTTGCAGAGAACCTTTGGCATGTGATCGCGTACACCCCCTTGTGAGTGAAGAAATGTGGTTGGTCGTGCCCTAGTCGTTTTGGCAGCAAGTTGGAGATGTTGTGTCACACCTTCGCGTTGAAGTTGGGTGCCGGGTGCACGATAGCCTAAGGGCTTGAGACGTGGTACACTCTGGGAGTATACGGGGGAGCTTGGAGGTACGTGTGGTTTGTACCTGAGACGTCCGTGCGCTTGGTTGGGGTTAAATTGGGGACACACGTCGTGTGGGCCTCAGATGCGTGTCGAGCTCTGCTTCGCGTACTTGACCTCTCGCGATGTAGAGGGTCCCTCTGTGCTCGTTCGTTTGACTAGCAGGGTGGAGTTTTTCCCCCATCTATGTGCTTGTTTGTTTGACCAGCAGGGTTGAGTGGTCTCCCCCTGGTTTCATTCTCGATGGATCGGTCAGTAGCGGTGCTAGTGACACCTAGTGATGGAACATGCGTTGAACCCCTTTGGGTGAGTTGTGCTGGAGTTGGGTGGTTGCGCGATACCCACTACGTGTTCGGTTGGCCAGTGGTGTACCCTCCAGTAGAGATGGCCAGAGCAGTTCTGAGTTTTACCCTCCAGCGGGGCTGGGCAGTGGGTTACTCATCGACTTCTTCGGGTTTACCCTCTAGTAGGGCTGGGTAGTGGGTTGCTCACTGACTTCTAGGGTTTACCCTCCAGTAGAGACTGGGCAGTGGGTCACCCGACGCTCTTATGGTCTACCCTCCAGCAGAGACTGGGCAGTGGGTCGCCCGACGCACTTAGGGTCTACCCTCCAGCAGAGACTGGGCAGTGGGTCACCCGAGGACCTCTTAGGGTCTACCCTCCAGCAGGGTTGGGCAGTGGGTCACCCGTCGTCTAGTTCCAGGTCTACCATCCATCACGGCTGGGCAGTGGGTCGCCTGTCGACTTATTCCAGGTCTACCCTCCAGCGGGGCTGGGCAGTGGGTCGCCTGATGATGTATTATGGTCTACCCTCCAACGGGGCTGGGCAGTGGGTCGCCGGATGATGTATTATGGTTTACCCTCCAGCAGGGCTGGGCAGTGGGTCACCCAGTATCTTATTATGAATTACCCTCCAGTAGGGCTGGGCCGTGGGACACCAGTTGACATTCCAGACTCAATCCTTTATACTAGGCTAGTATGTGGCTTTCCTCCGTGATTACCGGAGCGAGACCCTTGGTTGTGTGGGTCAGTGATGGAAAGACCTTGACTTTGATGAGACCTCTCGACTGCGGGGTAGTGACGAGGCGTGGTTTGACTTAACCCAGAATTCTCAAGTACGAGGGGCGCTTTCCCCCACCGAGATGTGTCCTTGTGATGCGGCCTAAAACCTTGCGGGCGAGTCAGTGTCGCCCAAAGAGGATAGTGTCGAGGTGCGGGGGTTTGAGCCCCTTAACTTTTGGTTTGGGGCAGGCATGAGGGATGATGGGCATTGATGGTGTTTTCATCTGGGAATGTTGGCGACTCATTTTCTTGGGCTGAGCTACGATATGGAGATCCCCTTACGACGTTGTTCACGCTTCTTGATTGAGCATAAGGATATGTATATACCTTGTTCTAGTACCCACTTCTTGGGTTTGGTTACTCTCCTTCCAGGAGAGGCGAAGACGCGTGGGGTATGCCACATGCTTTCCATGTCTAGCTTCTCAGGGTTGGACGATTCTACTCTCCTGCTACAGGTAGCAAAGACTCGACGGGAAGTTCATCTTCTCACTCTTTCCAACTCCTTGTGTCTGGACGAGTCTACCTTCTTTTCTCTTGTTGGGTTGAGTTGGACTCTTTACTATACTTTCAGTTGTACTCCTCTACTTTTCCTATTCGCTCTACTGCTCACCCTTAGGTACCTCCTTTTGTTGCTCCCTCGAGCCTTCAGGGTATCCTACTGAGTATTTTTATACTCACCCCTGCTTGGGCTTTGCCCGCACTTGGTGTGCCCTTGCAGACGATGGACAGGTTGGTCGTGACTTCAGTGGAGTACAGGAGTTCGGGAGCTTGGACCGCGTACGGTGGTCAGAGTTGGGTTCCAGGTGGGGGGACCCTTGCAGCTATTTTTCCTTTTGTATACCTATTGCCGGGTTGTGGCACTTTTAGGTTGGGCGCATGTTTTTCCCCTTTTCCTTTTTAGTTTACCTTCATCTTTCTTTGTACTATAAGAGGTCGATGCACTTTGTGGTTTTTATATAGTAGTTGGTACTTTTCTTTTCTTTTTACTCTACACTTTTGCATTGAGTGTGCTGCGTGTGTGTGTACAGGTACTAAGGAAAATTCCTCCCCGAGTTGTTGTGCCTTCGGCGCTGGTTGCCAGCCCCTGGCCTATGGAGGCGGGCTTGGGGTAGTTGTGGCTCGAGCCCGGGTAGGGTCGGGTCATGACAAAGTGGTATCAGAGGTGGTTCATTCCTTGGGACGCTGTTCGGATGTCCCTAAAAGAGGAATTGGTTGGTATTTAGGGCAATAGTGTTAACGTGTCTGGAGAGCGGCTCTCAGGCCAGGGAGTCTAGTGATGGTGCGGCGGCCGACGTATCCATTCACCAGGACCTTGATAACCCGCTTGTCGAATCGGCATGCTAAGACACTTATTGAAGGGAAAATTTGTTTGTGCGTCACATGGGATTGAGTCTTTGACTGTCCTTCTTAAGTCAGCTCCCCATCGTTTTCTTTATTGGTATATACACATATGCTCATCTGACCACGACACTCCTTGATAACATTCAGGATGTCTCTGTGAAGACAGCCAGTCATGATACTAGCTTTGGTTTGTGATGACAACCCTGTGAGCTACGAGGCCACAGTCTAGGACCCATCATGCGAGCCCCTTTCTCCAGGTGGGCCAGTAGTAGCACCCCCACCTGTTGAGCAGCAGGAAGTTTCAGCAGAGCAGGCTGAGATTGAGCGCAGGTTGAACGCGCTCCGTGAGTTCTAGCGGTAGAGACCACTGAGGTTCAGTGGTGATCCAGACCCTCAGGCAGCAGAGGTTTGGCTCGAGGCAGAGGTTCTCCTTTTCAGGATTGTGCAGATGCCAACAGATCAGAGAGTGGCTTTGGAAGCCACCCCTTTTTGTGGAGCAGCTTGGCGTTGGTGGAGTCTGTTGATTCAGCTTCTTGACAAGTCGTCGCTTTAGTGGGGTGACTTCCAGTTGTTGTTTCGTGAGGAGTTTTTTCCCTCCTGCTTGCAATCCGTTCGGATTCAGGATCTCCTGTAGTTTCAGCAGGGAGGGATAACGGTGGCTAAGTACGCGGCTAGTTTCGCAGACCGTGCATGATTTTACCCGGACTTGGTCCATGACGACAACCTCCGAGCGCGGAAGTTTGAGCAGGGTCTTCGCCGAGAGATTCGTGCTGTCATAGTACCCTTGGGCATTTCCACATATGTCGGGGTGATAGAGCAGGAGCTGGTGGCATAGAGCTTCTTATCACGTTCTAGAGTTGGTGGTGGCAGCAGGCACGTTGGAGCCGAGACGTCTGCCGCAGCTCACGGGCATCGGCAATCAAGACCTCAACGCAGGTGGCTTTCTGAAAACCGGACTCAGGGGTGTGGTCGTATACCACAGTGGATCCATAGGGCACCAGTGTAGCCCGAAGAGAGTCGGTGTTATGCTTGTGACTGGCGAGGTCACTTGGCACGAGACTGCCCGACCCGAGTTGCAAAGAGCTTCGGGCAGGTAGCAGGTGCACCACCACGGCAGAGGTAGCGCCGTGATCGGAGTAGCCCCCATAGAGGTGGTGCTAGCTAAGGAGAGGGAGGAGCTGGTGGTGGGGTACGGATTTACGAGATCTTCTCACCACCACTAGGCGGTCCACGTCAGGCTCCGGGAGTTGACAGTTGGGACCACAGACAGCCGCGAGCTTTGGATGTCTACTATCCTGCAGAGCATGAGGTGATAAGAGGTACCCCTTGCGACTCTTCTACTTCGTGAAGTAGAATTGTGAGACTCTATGTGTGGAATGATTTTCTCTCAGCTCCTTGTTTGAGTTGTTACCAGGGTGGCGCGAGGCGTCAGTGTAACCCTGTGTTGGTAAGGTAAAAGGCGTGAGACCTTTTTCTTTAGTCGATGGCATCGACTCCATCACTCCCCCAGCATGTAAGAGAGTCTTGGTTGAGAGACATCGATTGTGGAACCTTGCGTGACTAGATATCCTTGGGTGTTTCACCATATAGATATTATGAAGGAGAGAATCACCGGGCCTTGTTCCAGTTGCGGGCGGTGATTCCAGTCGCGGCATGCGACGTAGAGGTTCGGTCGGGGAGGTGAGCTACCCCCGAGAGCCTTCGGGCCGTTTGAGATCGTGCGAAGGAATGGCGAGGTTCCCTACCACCTTTCCATAACCCCAAAGTCTTGAGTGGGTTCACGAAATCGGCAAGGGCCGACCTCACTTGAACGGATCAATTCTTTGGTCTGTGTGCGGTGACACAGAGTTGTCTGTGGGTTCTTCTAGGTATGGGAAATCCAAGTGTGGGCTTAGTACCCTGTGTTGCTCCCTAGTTTTTCTTTTCGAGGACGAAAATCTTGAAGGAGGGAATGATTTAAGAACCTGTTTTTTTTTCTTTGAAAGACTTTGGAATATTCTTGATGATATTCCAGAGCAGCGCCTTCAGACGGCGTGCGATTCGGAGCCCCGGAGTGGCCGGAATTAAATTTTCAGTGCGTTCACACTGAAAACGCCAAATAAATGCGATAACTCCTAAACGGTGATCCAAATCAGAGATCTGAGTGTACGGATGGGTCCGAAATGGGTTTTTTACTCTAGGAATGACATAAAACTTGTCAGCGCGGGATTTTTGGACCCCTCGCTCGCTTTCAGAACGTTAAACGGATAAATTAATTTATTTATTTATTCGTTTAATGGTTAAACTCAAGTATCTCTTAAACGGTGGATCATATTGGGAAACTGAGGGAACCGTTGAGTTCAGAGCGTGCCTTTTACCCTAGGAGGGGTATAAGTTTCACGGGCGTGGGCCGTCGGTGAAAACAATGGCTCTAGGGGCGTTTTTGTAATTTGATGGATTTGGGCGTTCGGTTTCATAACTTTCAAACGGAAGCTCAGAATAAAATTCAGAGACCACCGCTGTGCTCGAGAGGTGGTGTTTACCCTAGGGGGAGCTTAATCATGACCGCGCCAGAAGGTTTGGATGCAGGTGTTTTGGGGGTCGGGACTTTTAATTAAAGAGTTTATTTATTTAAACTCTACCCTCCTCCCCTTCCTCCCCATTGAACCCCATAAAGACACCCCTCCCCTCCCCTCCTCCATCTCTGGTGAGGCGACTCCAGCGAGGTGCGGTGATTCCAGTGGATCGATGCGAAGCTCCGGGTGAAGCCCAGCGAGGTAGGAGGTTTTGTCGCGTTTTCATTTCTGAACTGCCCTTTGAATGAAATTTTATGCATCGATTAAATGTTTAATCTTATAAAAACTCCTGTATATGCATAGTACATTTTCTGTTCTTCCCATCGCTTCTTTCGGATCGAAAATCTGAGTTCGGAGATGATCGCAAACACCCGCCGAAGTTTGCGGGTTTTGGGGTTTGGCGGCGGCAGCGCAGTGGTCCGGGGAGCTCCGGTGCGGCAGCGGCGGCAGCGGGCGCTGGGGGCGACGGCGAGCGGCAGCGGGCGCTGGGGGTGTCCGCAGGCACCTGGGGTGTCATGGCGTGAGGCAGCGGACGTGCTTCAGGTGGAGGCGGGGTCTCGGGTGGTGCCGGCATAGGGCAAAGGGGCAGAGAGGGGGGGCGCGAGGCGCGCGGCCCCGTGCGGCGCGACTGCGACCCGCATAACGCGGGTTGCTGCGGGTGGAAAAAGGGACCGACCATAATGGCCGGTCGGTGGTGGCTGGTCGTGGCGAGCAGGCCGTGGTGGAGTGAACCGGACCCGCGGCCGGGCTGCGGGCCGGCTGTGGGTGGACCGGCCGGACCGGGCCAGTCCGGCCCAAGGGGGTTCCCCCTTTGGAATTTCCGACGCTCGTAGCTTTCGCTACGCGCGTCCATTTTGCGCACAGTCAGCTGCAGAGCGGACCTTGCATCAAGGGGAACATTTTGAGATGGTTTCGGGAATTTTTAATTCCCAAAACGAGGGGCCTCGAAGGTGCGGCGCGTCTCTAAGTGTATTGTCATTTTTCTGGGAGAAATTGTTTTGGACGGCGCGGACGTGTCCAACGTCCGATTTAAGCGCCGTCAGTGGCATTGGGACCCTGGTACTGGGGAGAAACTTTACAGTGTGGTTTCGGGCGTTGAAGCTGAAGATGAGGCGCGGGGCCCATGGCCCGTCTTTTGAGCTGCGTGCAGCATTTCACGACTTTTTCATCGGACGGCTGTTCGGGGCGTGCGAGCAGTCGATTCTGGGTGTTTTCCAGAGGGGATTGCAATGGTGCAATCTGCCCACTCTAATTTGGCACGATGGTGCGGGGGCCATGAGGTCTGTTTGGGCGTCGACGGTGATTTCCCATCTTTATCACCAGGTGACTGTTTTGGACAAGTGAATAGTCCATCTTGTGTTCTTTTTCAAGAGGATTGCAATGGTGCGATCCATTCGTTGAGTTTCGGGATAGTGATGTGTGTCCCACATGGCACCACTCATGTGTGGTGCACCGGAATGCATCTTTTTCTCCGGATATCCATTGCACTCAAGTGAGTTGTGATTTTGACGTGTTTTCCCGAGGGGATCGCAATGGTGCGATGCGCCCGACTGTTTTCGGGGCCGAGGCTCGGGATCACGGGACGCCGTTCGGGCATGAGGTGGTGTTGGTGACTTTTCTGTCGGATATCCGTTGGAGGCGAGTAAGTAGTCAAACTCGCATGTTTTTCCACGAGGACTACAACGGTGCGATCCGTTTGGTTATGTGGAGCCTCTTGCACAATCTTGTTAAATGTGGAAATGTGAAAGGCGCTCTAATGGCGGTTCTCCTCACTGTGTTTGCAGAGAACCTTTGGCATGTGATCGCGTGCACCCTCCTGTGAGTGAAGAAATGTGGTTGGTCGTGCCCTAGCTGTTATGGAGGCAAGTTGGAGATGTTGTGTCATGCCTTCGCATTGATGTTGGGTGTCGGGTGCACGATAGCCTTAGGGATGGAGACGTGGTATACTCTGGGAGTATACGGGGGCACTTGGAGGTACGTGTGGTTTGTACCTGAGACGTCCGTTCTCTTGGTTGGGGTTAACTTGGGGCCACACGTCGTGTGGGCCCTAGATGCGTGTCGAGCTCTGCTTCGCATACTTGACCTCTCACGACGTAGAGGGTCCCTCTGTGCTCATTCGTTTGACTAGCAGGGTGGAGTTTTTTCCCCGGATCTATGCTCGTTTGATTGACCAGTAGGGTTGAGTGGTCTCCCCCTGGTTTCATTCTTGATGGATCGGCTGGTATCGTTGCTAGTGACACCTAGTGATGGAACAGGCACTGAACCCCTTTGGGTGAGTTGTGCTGGAGTTGGGTGGTTGCGCGATACCCACTACGTGTTTGGTTGGCCAGTGGTGTACCCTCCAGTAGAGATGGCCAGAGCAGTTCTGAGTTTTACCCTCCAGTGGGGCTGGGCAGTGGGTTACTCATCGACTTCTTCGGGTTTACCCTCCAGTAGGGTTGGGCAGTGGGTTGCTCACTGACTTCTAGGGTTTACCCTCCAACAGAGACTTGGCAGTGGGTCACCCGACGCTCTTAGTGTCTACCCTCCAGCAGAGACTAGGCAGTGGGTCGCTCGATGCACTTAGGGTCTACCCTCTAGCAGAGACTGGTAAGTGGGTCACCTGACGACCTCTTAGGGTCTACCCTCCAGCAGGGCTGGGCAGTGGGTCACCCATCATCTACTTCCAGGTCTACCCTCCAGCACTGCTGGGCAGTGGGTCACATATCGACTTATTCCAGGTCTACCCTCCATCGGGGCTGGGTAGTGGGTTGTCTAATGATGTATTATGGTATACCCTCCTGCGGGGCTAGGCAGTGGGTCACCGGATGATGTATTATGGTTTACCCTCCAGCAGGGTTGGGCAGTGGGTCACCCAGTATCTTATTATGAATTACCCTCCAGCAGGGCTGGGCAGTGGGACACCAGTTGGCATTCCAGACTCAGTCCTTTATACTAGTCTAGTCTATGGCTTTCCTTCGTGATTACCGGAGCGGGACCCTTGGTTGTGCGGGTCATTGATGGAACGACCTTGACTTTGAGGAGACCTCTCGACTGCGGGGCAGTGATGAGGCGTGTTTTGACTTAACCCAGAACTCTCAAGTACTAGGGGCGCTTTCCCCCACCGAGACGCGTCCTTGTGATGCGACCTAAAACCATACAGGCGAGTCAGTGCCGCCCAAAGCGGATAGTGTCGAGGTGCGGGGGTTTGATCCCATTAACTTGTGGTTTGGGGCAGGCGTGAGGGATGCTGGGAATCGATGGTGGTTTCTTCTGGGACTGTTGGCGACTCGGTTTCTTGGGCTGAGCTACGGGACAGAGATCCCCTTACAATTTTGTTCGGGCTTCTTGATTGATCATAAGTATATGTATATACCTTGTTCTAGTACCCACTTCTTGGGTTTGGTTTCTCTCCTTCCAGGAGAGGCGAAGACGCGCGGGGTATGCCACGTGATTTCCGTGTCTAGCTTCTCATGGTTGGACGAGTCTACTCTCCTGCTACAGGTAGCGAAGACTCGACGGGAAGTTCATCTTCTCACCGTTTCTAGATCCTTGTGTCTGGACAAGTCTACCTTTTTTTCTCTTATTGGGTTGAGCTGGACTCTTTACTGCACTTTCAGTTGTACTCCTCTACTTTTCCTGTTCGCTCTACTGCTCACCCTTCGGTACCTCCTTTTGTTTCTCCCTCGAGCCTTCAGGGTATCCTATTGAGTATTTTTATACTCACCCCTGCTTGAGCTTTTCCTGCACTTGGTGTTCCCTTGCAGACGACGGACAGGTTGGTCGTGACTTTAGTGGAACATAGGAGTTCGGGAGCTTGGACTGCGTACAGTGGTCGGAGTTGGGTTCCAGGTGGGGGGACCCTTCTAGCTGTTTTTCCTTTTGTATACATGTTGCCGGGTTGGGGCACTTTTTGGTTGGGTGAGTTTTTTTCCCCTTTTCCTTTTTAGTTTACCTTCATCTTTCTTTGTACTATTAGAGGTCGATGCACTTTTTGGTTTTTATATAGTAGTTGGTACTTTTCTTTTCTTTTTTACTCTGCACTTTTGCATTGAGTGTGTTGTGTGTGTGTGTACAGGTACTAAGGTAAAGGCCTCCCCGAGTTGTTTTTCCTTCAGCGCTGGTCGCCAGCCCCTGGCCTATGGAGGCGGGTCTGGGGTAGTTGTGGCTCGAGCCCGGGTAGGGTCGGGTCGTGACACATAAATAATCTTTACTCCATAGATTTTTAAATCTAAAAAAAGATAAATCTTTTTAAGAATGGTATTTTATACAAATTGTTAGTATTTTAAGAAAATTTAAATAGATAATTGGATCATTACCCATGACTTGTTAGGGTAAAAAACTACTCAGAGATATTATTTTGATACAAAGTGTTAATACTTGTGTCATTGAGTGTTAGTGGAATTAGAAAGTCCAAATTCTAATGAAATTAGTACTAGGGTGTATTTAAACTTTTATATTCATGTTGGATGAAATAGGTTTTGAGAATGTTTTAAATATGGAAAAAGAGTTTTCCAATGTATAAATTGTAGTATAAAATACTTGAATTGAATTATGGGGATTTGAGTTAAGTAAAATAAATTAGTGGGTGGTTGAAACTACCACTAGTTACCCAATATGGAGCCATTGAGTACCCTATGTGAAGTTAGGGGGTTTTCCACCACTTTTTATTATACCAAAATCCTGGTGGAAATCCAATAGACTCCTAGTGAATCACTGGGTAATTGGTTTATGTCCAACATTTATCTAGTATGTCCAAATTCCATGTTTTTATGTTGGTGTAAAATTATCTTTTGGGAGAGGGGGTTTATCTTAGACACCTTTTATGTTCATCGGTCTTGGATGTTCTGTAGGTGGGGATGGGGTATCCCTTTTCTATCCTTTACCCTCATTTTCACATTAGTCATCCATAATGTATTGGGGGAAATAGTACATATAACTTGGTAAGTTATTTCCCCCTCTTCTCCCCGTTCCTTCTTTCTTCTTCTTCCTCGATTTTATGACTGTTTACAATAGATATTTGGAGTGTTGTTCCATAGGATAATGTCATAATCATATTATAAAGATGGTTCATTCATTTATGGTGGCTATTGTATGCTAAAAATGATTATTTTATAATTTTACATGCTATTTCGAGTTAGTTGAGTGACATTAATGTTCTATATATGGATTTTTATGAAATTGGATTAATTTAATAGTTGGTTTGGATTCATAAATTGGGAATTTTTTTACTTTATAGGCTTGATTGTATGTCTGGGATGGTTCCAACTTTGTTGCATGGTATTTCAATAAGGATACATTACTTAGTGAGGTATACCACTATTATGAATAATTGAATTAATTATAGATTAAATATTAAAATCAATTATAAATTATTTATAAATTAGTGAATAATGGTTTTTATAATATAAGAGACTAATAGTTCTCATGGTGATTGGGGATAGATGATTAGGAACCATGCAAAGAGGTTAACTCAAGTTAAATTTGGATAGTCCCTAATTTTATCTCTTTATATGTAAATGTGTTTGTTTCATGATAGAGAAGTTGGGGTAAGTGAGTGTGACCAACCCAATTGAGAGATAAGGGGGATTGTGTGCTTTTATTGAATCAAGTGTGATTGAATGTGTCCATGGTAGTGATCATGTATGCATTCCCTTGGAATTTAATTTCTTGGAAACTTTTGTTAGCTAATACATATGGGTGGTAGTGTAATGCATCCATTTAGGGTTTCCAACCTTAAGTAATGGATCTAGTAACCTATGAAGGTCCTATGTGCTAATGCATTATGTTTACCAAGAGAAATGTTCTAGAGGTGAGTATCATGAGTGGTTGAATAATAATCCTTATGAAATTGAGGTTATAAAAGAAGTTTAACCTCTAGGTGAAAGTTATATATGCTGAGAGAGGCCTTGAGGAACATGGTATGATTGTGAAGGGAGATCTCTCAAAAGTATATTAGTAATATATCTTTCTAAAGATTGGGTTTTCTTGGGGGTGGAGTATGCGAGGGGTTTCTAAGGGGCTTATGGCTCAGTCTCTATGTTAGAGGTGTCTTGTGATATGGTAATGTCTTAATGGGATAAACCAATGGTGATCTAAAGATACTATGATTTATAACCTGCCAAAGGTAGAGTATATTGTGATTTATATATGGTAATTCCATTTTTGTGACCTTAAATGGGTGTTAATTATAGGTTATATCCTAGGGGCCTACAATGTTAGAGAGGTGATATCCAAGAGGGGTGGTATGAGCCAATTATAATTAATCCCCAGTGAGTGTACTAGTTTTAGTGAAAACTACAAAAAACCAGTTCATTTTAAAGAGGTTATTTTTTCCATTAGCATCATTTATAACCTAATCTAAATATATTAGAAGTGGTTATGATAACCCTCCACTATCATGGTTTCTTAATTCTATTAGTGGCAGTTGTGGGAAAGCGCTAGTAAAATGAGAAAAAAAATAGTGATGGTTATAACACCCTCTAAATATTTCAGAAATAAAATAATATTTATAATCCCTGATAATAATAACTGTATATTTAAAAAAAAATATTAGTGGTGATTTCAAATTGTCCCTAATATTTAAAAAAATTAATAACTTTCACAGTCTCCTGCCTCCCCTACCATGTATGGGCATGAAGTGCTAATTCCGTTTGTCCCACCGCCTGTACGCAACACTTCGTAAACATGGGAAAATTTCCCAGCCAACATTTTTCCTTCATGTGACCACTTTCACCCTAGCCTCTCAACAGAATACCTCACTAGAGTTTATTTAATGTAATATATTTATCTTCTTTTATATTTATATATATTTTTATAATTTTTGTATTAAATAGATTTAACACATTATGTATATATTATATATAAATATAATACATTATATAAGTGTATTCAAATATTATATATATATATAAATATAAATGTATTTACATAAATATAATATCATATATAATATAATATATATACACAGATAAAATAAATATAATATAATATATATATATATACACACCCATAAATATAACATACATAAATATAATATGGAATAATATAATATATAAGAAGAAATAAATATTAATATATATACACATAAATTACTACATATATATAACATAATATAATGTAATATAACATAATATAACATAATATGATATAACATAATATTAATATATATTAATATATGTGTGTGTACACTCATATAATAATATAATATAACATAATATTATATGTGTGTGTGTGTGCGGGTGGGTGGGTGGGTGGGTGTGTGTATACACTCATTAATATATAAAATAACATAAAGATAAACATTTCATGATAAAATTATAGAACAACCTTAAAAAAAATAAAAATCTTTTACATGTGATATTTTAAATAATATCTTTATGAGTTTCAACATTGGTATTATCTTATTGTACTAGGATATCAACCATATGATCTAGATTTTTTTATCCAAAAACATGGAGGCAGTTTTCCTGAAATAGTTTAAAAATACTTGAAGACTCATCTTTCTCAAAGTTCATATTAAAATGATACTTTAGGAGTTAGAGAAGAAATAATAAGGTAGGTGATAAAACTCTATTATGAAAAGAAGAATTTAGAAGGTAGGTTGTGGTATTATGAGAATACAGATAGTAATATTTATCTTAGAAAGTATTATCAAATACTAGAATACATATTGTTCTATGAGAATGAACCTTAAGTAATCAAGTTTGGGTAGAAAGTTGGGAAAAATCATGATAATCTTGAAGAGTTTAAGGGAAAATCAGGTGTACTAAATCTCAACTTTGACAAGATAGTTGGCTGGTTGAAGACCTAGAAAGGAATATTAGATATCTAGAAGATGAAATATTTTTATTTCAGTAGTAAAACATGGTAGGAAGAGGATCTATTATTGGACCAAATATTTAATATATTTGGAAAAGTCTTGAAGGGATTGCTTCAGGGTAAGCTTCCAATCATCCAGGATCCACTATCTCTAATATGAATCCACCCTAAGATACAGATAGAGAAATTATATTAGGATGATACACTAAATAATAATATTATTTTCCATCAGTAGGAGAATCACAAGAATATCATAAAAAAGTATTATGTATTCCTCAAAGTATCCAGGAATACCATAAACAGATCCATGATATTATTACTTGGGATAAATGGGTGCTTGAAGATATGGAACGTGTCTCCAAAGACTTACATGAAAAGATTAATAAAGTAGAATATCTATAAGATAGAATCGAAGAAAATAAGAAGAAGAAAGAGACCAATTAATCTCCCACTGAAGTACTCATTTAAAACATTGGGAATCCAAGCCAGTATGGTAGGCTATGACAACCCTTCTCTTTATTACACATTAATTCATGATTTATTAAATAAAATTACACATAATAAAACCCAAAATATCGATAATTATAGTTTATTTTTTAATTAGTAACATTAATTAACAACTTAGAATTGGTAATACATCTCCATTATTGAAAACTTCCTTAACAAGCTCATATTATTCTATCGTACTTAAAACTGCATGGGATAACCTGGGGACATGCATAAGAAAGGGGTGAGCTATAAAGCCTAGTAAAGGAATAAGAAAATCATAACATGATAAAGGTATAACATGTTAGACAATAGAAATATCAATGATTTTTAAAAGAGTTTGAATCATAAACATGAATAATGAGGCATGATATAGCAAGATAACATAATGGTGACATGGGAAATGTGGCGACATCTTTAAACATGGAATTATAAACATAGGTAAAGGATAATTGCCAATACATAATGATAGAAAAAGTATAGTGGTGGATTAGGTTCAATCATTAATCCCTTGAATGATTTTTCATTATACTAAGACATTACCCAATGCATTGGAGCTTAATATAATTATGGGTGCACCCATCACTTTCAGTTTATTCACATGCATTACTGTTCCACATAGATCATACAAAATGGAATCATTTATCATAAAATTTTATTCAATGATAAATGAGTTTGGAATATATACATGTATTTCCCATATAAAAATATTATAAGTTTATATATTTTAACACCCTGTATATAAAATTTTTATGGGTATTCACTACACAATTATTTGGAAAGGAAAATCATAGTGAAATTTCAGCAGCATAACGAGAGAACATAAATGTTCATGGGATCGGTTAATGAGAGTAAAATGGGTATATAATAATTTATAAATCATAATTATAGTAATTAAGACATGTAATAACATATCCTAGAATTAGTAATTAGAGATAAAAGGCATAAGATAACGAAGATACTTGAATAAATAGGGAAAAGAAGAGGATCCCTTACCTTGAGATTGTGATTCCAAAAGCTTGGGAGGACCTTCTTGAGAGCTTTTGGGAACCTTGGGAGGACTATATATAGGGGATTTAAGGTTAATTATGTGATAAAATCTTTTTTTAATGGAGACTAATGGGAGATTTGATGGTTTTATAAAAGAAAAGAGAGGGAAGTTCTTTATTATTTATCAAATTTAGGGTTTTTACGCTATATAATAAAGTAATAAAAAACTTACCATAGTTTTTTCCATGGTTTATAATAAATAGGGTGGTTTTCATTATTTTATAAGGCATAGGGATGAACTTATTAAAATGTTACCCTTTGTTAGGTGGAAGTGAGTCATGTCCTTAAAGAAATGATTTTAAAACATTAAAATATATTATAGGTTTTGGAGGATTCATAAGGAATTTATAAAATTAATAAAATAAATTTAAAATAACATTATTTTAAATGGGAAACATATATTTGGTCTTTTATACCCTTTTTAGAATTTATTACATCATTTTCTAGTCATTATGATGTCATAATACACCGCATATTTATACCACATTTAAATTTTACCAGAAAATTCAACAATCTCAAAAAATTATTAAAAATTAAATATTGGATAATTTTGATGTTCTGATTACAAAAAATATATTTATTTTATCCAAATAATTTTCTAAATATTTTATTTTTTACTTTTAAAATAAGAATTGACATTTATTGAGAAATGATGTGTTCTTTATAATAACAGTTTTCAAACCCTAATAAGAATTACATTTGAATTCATAAAAATTATATGATCATTTATATTTAATAAAAATTATTTAATAAAATTATTTTATTAAAATATTATTTATTTCATGAATCCATTAATTTATAAAAATAAATGCCTAAATTGAATATTAGTATTACCCGAAGATACAATTTGTGTTTTATTGTATTAAAATAAAAATCATTTATCAAGTAACAATAATAATATAAAAATATACTCATTATTCAATACAATATAGATATTCATATTATCAGGTTTTGGTACATATCCCTTTATTATATCAGAAAACTCCCTAAGGGTAAGTTTCATGATGGTGAGACTTTTATGTGGTGGTTCGGCATACTTGGTTTGGGTCGTGATCTAAATGATCTTGAAATGCTCATGTAAACATTTTTTCTCATTCTTAAGTTATTGGATATCATCTTGGGAATCGTTAAGGGAAAATATCACTGATGATATCTCCCTTGGAATCTCTGATAAATGGGATTCATATGATATAATCCTACTAGTTAAGGCCATGACTTTGTTTTTGTCAATTGGATTTTTCAAAAACCAATATGTATATTAATCATATGATCATTTCTCAATGACTATATTATAAATGGTTAATATGCTTGATAGTATTTTAAATCCAATAGGATATAATAAAACCAAGGAAGTGCATGTGTTTTCTATAACCATAATACATAATATGTAATTTAATTCAACCACAAAGTGAATTTTATTAATAAAAGTTTATGTTATTACATAGTATATCTCCAAGAAAATAATCCCTTAGGAATGATAGAAATGATTTTTCAAGGATATTTTTCATAAGATCAATAGAGAGGCCAATCCCTCATATCCTAGATATATTCAGGAAGAATATTGGCCAATGAAGACACATCTATAAGGTTCTCCTCAACATGTGATGGTCCTTAATCTAAATTTTGAAAATGAACCTAGAGTAAAAACATATGAATGGTCTCCAGACCACTGATATCATATGTTACTAGTTGGTTTATAGTTATGAACCATAGATAATGCACTCAATTTCACAAGATCTACCTTCAAAGGTAATTCTTGGATATTTTGGGATATTCTATTAAGAGACATAGAAGTGAGTATTTCTATCCAATAATATGCCAAATTACCAATATAGGTTATACCAGTTGTAGCTGATTTCCTCAAACAAAAGTTTGTAGGAAATTCACTGGTCGATCAGGAAGAAGAATTGGTAGAAAAATATCGAACATCCTTAACTAAAATCCAAATTTGTAACATGTGTTATTTTGAAGAATATATTTACAAGTTTCATAATTGGTACTATCTTCTTAGTCTAGGATATCAAGCATATGATCTAGATGTTTTTATCCAAGAACATATAGGAAGTTGGTGTGAAATAGTTCAACAAGCCTTGAAGTCTTATCTTCTCAAAGTTTAGATTCACCTGATACTTTGGGAGTTCAAGAACAAATAATAAGGTATGTTATAAGACTCTATTGTATATAGATTCACATATTTCAGTATGTAATAAGTATTCCATATATTGTTTTTATGTGTGTCCTAAATTTATAGGGTGTTTCAGGAAGATATAAGTATTGTCCAACTAGGAAGGAGCTTGGAAAAAGCGAATAAAGATCATTGAAACATGGTTTTAGGATGGATGATGTTAATTAAAGAGATCAAAAAATAAATTCAATAAAATATTTAGTAAATGTAAATCATCTAGTATATTTTCATGTAAAAATCCATAAAAATATAAGAGATATCTTAGACCAAATATAATCCATAATGATGTGAGAAAGAACTTTAAGACAAAATATTATATGAATCCCATATGACCTGAAGTAAAATCTCTATCTAGTTGTGATTATTGTTGGTTCTATATGAATAAATGTTATAGATCTAGAAATTTCCCCAATATAGAAAGAATAATGGGTTGTCTCAGGTCAATAATGATGGAAGATTTGTCATAAATATTGTTTGAGCCTTTTTGTAGAGAAGATATAGAATCAAATGATGAGATTTTATATTCCATATATACAAAGATCTTAAAGGTGGAAGAATCCAACTCATACAAGGAATAAAGAAATAATCCTAATACAATTTTATGAAAGCTTTGAATATCCATGATTAGTGTAGGGTCTAGAACATCTAAAGACTATCTAGAGATAAAAAAACTATAAGTGATAGAAGGTGATCTAGTGCATTCATTAGAAACTAAAATACATTCATTAGGAATTTATTTTCAATAATTGAAGATTTCTAGAGTTTATTATTTTGAGGTAGACCAAATGTATTTTGTACCATATTGAGAAATTACCAAGATCTTTGAGGATGAATAGACAACTAAACTATATAAAATACATAGAGGATTATTTACACTACCTTTTTTTGAAACAAAAACAGGTTACTAAATATATCCATAAAAATTCCATGAATAGTAATTTTAGGATAGTATATATTGGAGTAGATCCTCTTGATAAACATGGAATATATCTACCATTCCAAATTTTATTAGTAGATGGAAATTTAGCCATTTATTTGAATTATTATTAGGAGGAGAATGAAAAAATCTATATGAAGGAGAATAATGGGTGAAGGTGATCCAATATTTTCATGTAGTACTTATGGAAACAAGTATTATTATAACTTTAGATGTTAATATGAACATCTGGAACTGGAAAAAGATTTTGGAATGTTCACCTGATAGAAAATGTCTTAGAATAATTACCCATATTTATGTAAAGTTATGTAATAATAGGATACCAACACTAAGAAAGGGTATGAAAATATTTACACATATTTTTCAAGATGAAGGAACATCAATTAGAGTGATGAAACCACGTGTGGAAATACCCAAGAGACTAACCTGGCCTAGAGAATGGGTTTCACTAGATCCAGATGAAGAATGAAGGTAGAAACTACTTCTTCCAAATGTGATTAAATAAGTTATAAATAGAATTATCATCTCTAAGAATATAGAATATAAATATGATATTATATCCGAAGGATTGAGATCATGCAAATTAGATTTAAAAATATAAGATATCAAGTCATAGATACTTGAAAACCCTTTATATAATTCAAAGATCTCTATTGGAAAAGATAAAGGCACATCATAAAAAGAGCCTAGAACATCTATTTTTAGAATGATATTTAGACAAAAGCCAATTTAATTACCTATATATAAGGATGAATGATCTCATATAGGAAATATGAGATCTTAATTACTCGGGAAAAATATAGTGGAAAGGGATACATTGGTAAAACTAAACATCAGTTGAATTAAAAGTACTAGCCTAGTTGATATAGGATGTACCTTCACTTGCATAAGAATTTGGTTTTCATGAGTAACCTAGGAATTAATAGAGTTGAAATTTAAAGTTTGTTAAAATATAACAAGTATGATTCAAGAAATAAAAAAGGATGTTCAAATCAAACTCAATAGTAGAATCTTTTTAGAGAATATTTTTTTCTTTATTCCTTAATTTCCAAATTGATTCTTGATTGGAAATTTATTTCTTGGAAGATATCAGCGTACAATGAGATTTTCATAAGAAATTATCCTAAATAATTATTTAATTCCAAATACTTTTATAAAAACCAAAATAGTTCCCAAAAGGAAAGTATCTACTTTAAAAGTAGAAAATTATCCATATAAGGATAGATAATACCATAGAAATATTGATCAGTGGAAAGAACTAGTTGGAATGAAATTGATGGGGATAAATGAAGAAGATACATTGGCCAAGATAAGATATTTTTTATCTAGAAATTGGTCAGATAACCCCATAAAATTTTGATAGGAGGCAGTACTAGAGGATATAATTACACATAAATATCCTAGTACGATAATAAAAATTAGTATAATTACTTATCCAGATGTAATAGTGGTGAACTTTGAGAAACAAATTCAAAATTTAATTAGTCTTAGATTAATTAGGAAAAATGAAAGTACTAAGAGTATTGTGAAATTAATGGTAATGAATCATTCTAAGAAGTAGCATGGTAAATCCATATCTTTTATCAATTACCTTGATCTTAATTTTACCATAAAGGATAATGGATGCAATATTCTTAATAATGATGCATTAAGAAGAAATATTAGGAATGAATATCTAATGGTCTATTCTAAGTTATATATAAAGTCATAATATTTCTAGATTAATATTAAAGAGGAGATTATACTGGTTACTGCATTTATAATTCTATTTTTCTTGTTTGAACGGATAGTTAATAAATTTGGACTCAAAAATTATCCAGTAATATTACAAAGGATAATAGACAAGAAATTACATAGATTATCATAGTTTGTGGTGGTCTATATTGATTATGTTATTATATTTAGTAAAAATATAGAAGAGTGTGTTGATTATTTATAGTATATGGGTGAAGTATTCAAAAAACAAGGAACTATTATTTTATAAAGAAAGATCAATTAGACGCAACAAAATTTTGAATTCGTGTGATTTTAAATCCAAGGAATATGAGATAATATTCAACTGAATATTCCATAGAATCTATAAACTTTCCCTGATGAGCTTACATATCATAAGCAGATACAGGTGTTTCTTGGTATATTAAGTTATGCTAAATCATGCATAATAGATTTAATACAAATACTTGTTCTAATAAAAAAAGGATTCTAATAAAGAAACCTAAAATTGGATAGAATAAGATTCATATGTAATCAGAATTATAAAGAACAAAGCTCAGAACCTTTCATAATTGGAATACTTGTATGAGAGTGAAGGTTAACTTATCTTTAAATTGGATGGTTCAGAATCATCATAGTGATGTATCCTAAAGATAAGGAAAAAACTCTGATCAAAGTATCAGTAGATATTGGAGTTGACTATTTAATGGGATATAAAATAATTATCTTATCCATTAATGATAATTGATTATTGTCCTTAAACGAATTACTTATAATGGGATTTTCTTGGAAAAATCATTCACAATAAGAACAGATAGTTCATATATAAATAATTTCATAATAAAAAAAATTAAAAAGGTTTACACAAGAATGATTATTTCAGTGGAGGAATAAATTAAAATACTATAACATTAATATATAAAATATTAGTGTAAAGGATAATGACATCCTAGATGCACTAATATACTAATTTAACTCTTGTAGGTGCAATGGAAGAAGGTAGAAAAACAAGGTGATAACCAATTTCCATTAATAATAATTATGTGGTAGAATTCATGGATATCAATGAAATGAATGAAATAAGGTAGAAAAGAAAAGGGATTCTAGTAGGGAATATCCTTCAGAAGAAAGGATCATTATCCAATGAGACTAAATGTTTAGACATCATGGGTTCCTAAACTAGAATGGATAAAAAACTTTTAAGTGTTTTAAAAATATACCTTGATATACAGGCTAAGGATAAAATCCATATTTAATTCTTTTTATGTGTTAATAAAGTCCATTACAAAACTCAATGTGAAGAAAATCTAAGAAATGGATATTTTTGTAAGAACCTGAGCAGAGAAATAGAGGGAATATCTAAAAGAAATGATAAAAATGTTTCTAAGAGTTGGGTTGATCATCTATAGGAAGAACAAGAAAGGTATCAAAATATTTAGAATGAAGTTTATCAATATAATGTTATAAAATAACAAGATAAATAAAGTCTCGATAATGAACTTGATGAGGATACAAATCTAACAAAGGAAATAATGAAATATTTTCAAAGTATTCCCAATATTTCATGGAATAAATCCATATATATCTATGATCTAATCCATAAAAATATGGATTATTAGATATTAAAGATAGGTATAAACCATATTCTAGACATCCTCTTGGAATATAGAGACCTTATGGAGGATTATAAGAAGATAGATCAAGATATGATTAGTATGATCGTTATTGAGGAGATCCATCTAAAGGTAAAAGTTTTTGGTCTTCCTGAGAAAATTAAAAAGACCATAGTAATAGGAAAGGAAGAATATCTAGTACTAAGAATGTTTAAGAGTATTTCAATGATAGTAATTTCAAAGATCCATATAGTGGATATGGAATTATAACCAAAAGAGTTCATTGAGTGCTAGAAATCTTTTAGAATATAAGCATAATGATTCTTGGGATTTAAGAAGATAGATTCCGCATTCAGTTGGGTACCACTGATAGTGATGAAGGTTCTAAACAATGCATATATAAGTTTTATATGGTGAGTCACATAGATCAAACCTATTATATTAGAAGATATATTGATTGTATTTTGAAACCTATACCTTGGACACAGGACTAGAGAACCTATCTAGAATGAATTTATTGGATAATAAACTTTGGTTCCCCAACATATTGTTATAATAGTTTAATGAATATAGCTAGTCATCATCACTAAATCATGATTCCTCGAATTATTTCTGGATAAGCCATTTATTAAAATGTCTAAGTTAAAGGTTTCAGAGCATGGTCAATCTATCTTCTAATATGATGGGTTCGATGTGTGTGACATGCTATAGAAAACTTGGATTTGTATTTTTTAGAACCATATTCACCATCTGTGGTGCCCAATTGAATGTTTAATTTATCTTATTAAATCCCAAGAATTTTTTATCTCCCATTCTAAAATATTTTTGGCACTTGATGAACTCTTCTGGTTCTAATTCCACATCTGGTATATGGAGATTTGGAATTATTTTTCTTAACAACCACCAAAACCTTCCCATGACTAGATATTCTTCCAAAGATTTTTTCTTTATCATTATAATTTTTTCAAAAAGACCAAAATTTTTTACCTTTATATGTATATCCTTAGTAAAGATCATACTAATCATATCCTAATATATATTCTTATAATTTTATATAGGGTCTTCAGATTCTTTAATAATTTATAGAATATGGTTTATACCTCTATTGAAAATCTAACCATCCTTATTTTTTAGATCATATTATATAAAACTGAGTTTTATTCCTCAAAATATTTAGACTCCTTTGAAAATATTTCCTAATTTTCTTTCCAGGATTTGGCTCCTCATCAAGCTCATCATTCATACTTTCTCTATCTTTTTCCAACTAAATATTTTATTGATGAAGTTTATTTTGAACCTTCTATTTCCTTTAATTTTCTTCCTCTACTTGTTCATCCCAACTCTTAGAAACATTTTTATATTTTCTTTTAGATATTCCCTTTCTATTCTTTGGTTGTTCTGAGCCATAGGGTTTCTCACATTTTCTACACATTCGGTGATGTAATGGACTTTCTAAACAAATGAAAATAATTTAATATGAATTTTATACTTATAATTTCTATCAATGGATATTTTTTAATAATTTAGAGTTTTTCAACCATCCTGGTTGAGGAACTTGTGTTGTCTGATCTTGTAGCCTTAGTGGATAAAGATCCTTGCTTCTGAAGTATATTCTCTACTATAATATATTTTATTTTATGGATTTTTCCATTCATTGCCTTGATAATTGGTCATTCTACCACATAATGATTATCAATGAAATCTAGATATCACCTTGTTTTTCTACCATCTACCATTTCACCAGAAAGAGTCAAAGTATTGCATTAGTGCATCTAGAATGAAATTATCATTTCCTTTAATATTTTTTTGATTAAAGTTATATTATTTCAATTCATTACTCCATTTCACTAATATTTCTCAGTTAAAACTTTTTAATTTTATTTTTTGGAACTTATTTAAATAATAAATATTTGTTCTTATAGTGAAAGGTTTTCCAAAGAAAATCATGGTATCCTAATTTCCTATAAGAACTATAATCAATTATCATTCATGGAGAAAATATTATTTTTTATCTCATTAAAGCATCCACTCTAGTATCTAATGATACTTTAATAATGTTTTTTCCTTATCTTTAGGATACATTCCCATACTGAGTCTGATGCATCTATTTATAAGATAGTTCGATCTTCACTCTCATCCAGGTATTCCAACTCTAGTATGTTTTAAGAAATCTATTTCAAAATTTTAATTAATTCATAATCTTCTTCTATCCAATCCTAGGATACATTACTAGACACATTTCTCATTATTGGAACTAATATTTTTTCTATATATATTATTAATGCTATAGTATAACTTAATATACCAAGAAACACCTGTATCTACTTATGATTTCTAAGCTCATCGGGGGATGTTTCTAGCTTCTCTATAATATGAGGTTGAAGCTATTAATTATTACTTGGATCTACAATCCCAAGAATTATATCTATGGTTACATCCAAATGATCTTTATTTATAAAAGTATCATTCCTTCTTTTATGAATAATTCAACCACCTTTTGTGAACTATTAACATGTCCATCTGTATTTTTACTAAATACAAGTACATTGTCAATTTACACCACCAAGAACTATGATATTTTACTAAATTCCTTGTACATTATCCCCTAGAATATTCTTGGGGAATTATTGAGACCAAATGGAATAACCAACCATTCAAAAAAGACAAATATAATTTTAAATGTTGTTAATGGTATAGCCTCCTCTTTGATATTAATCTACCAATATCCTGAATTCAGATCAAACTTAAAATACACCACTGGGATTTCATTCCTAATTCTTCTTCTTAAATCCTCTTAATTAGGAATATTATATCCATCATCCTTTTTTCACAACTAAGATCATGGTAATCAATAACAATCTTGGATTTACCACTCAACTTCTAATTATGATTCATTATCATGAATATCACACGCCTGTGAGGACTTTCACTATGCATGATTAATCTAATACTAATTAATTCTGGAATCTGTTTCTCAAACTCCTATAGAATTCCATCTATTTAAGAAATTCCCTTAATTCTGATCAATTTATAAGGAAATTTAAGGGTGATTATAGCCTCATACATTGCCTTCTTATATAATTTCATAGGGTTCTTTGACTAATTTTTAGATAATTAATCTTTTATCTTGGACAATGCCTCTTCTTCATTTATCCTCATAACTTTCAATACAAACATTTATTTCCAATGATAAATCTTTCTATGGTATTCCCCATCCTTGTCTGTATAGTTTTCCACTTTTATAGTAGATACTTTCCTTTATGTAATAATTCTATTTTTTCCAAATCTGTTGGAATTAAATAATTGGCGAGGATAATTCCTTATAATAATATAGTTATAGGATAATATCATCAAAGGAATCAATTTTCAATCCATAATACATCTAGAAATTGAGTAATAAGGAAAATATTATTCTCTAAAAATATTCTCCCATTGAGTTCAATTTAAACATCCTTTTCTACTTATTGAATCACACGTGTTGAATTGTTACCAACTATAACTTTTAACTCTTTGGATTCCTAGGTTACCCCTAAAAACTTGATTCTTTTTCAAGATAAGTTTCAATCTATATCATCTAGGGAAGTATATGTAGTTCCACTAATGCTTATTTTTACCAATGTATCACATTCCTATATCTTTTCACTAACTAATGGAGATCTCATATATCCTATATGAGATTCTTAATCCTCATATATAGGTAATAAAATAGTGTTTTTTCTGCTATCATTCTGGAAACTAATGTTCTAGGTTCTTCTATTGAAATTCCTTAATCTTTTTCAACTAATACCCATGGATTCTTTAAAGGGTTCATAGTATATTTTATTTTAGATCTTTTATTTTAAAATCCAATCTACCTGATCTTGATCCTTCTAATATAATATCATCTTCATCATCTATAATCTCATAGATAACAATTATATTTTCAATTTTTTTAGTCACATTTGTAAGAAGTAGCATCTTCCTTCATTCTACCTCTAGATCTGGTGAAACCCATTCTCTAGGATAGGTTTTCCTCTTGGGGTTTACAATGTATAGTTTCATCACTCTAATTGATATTACTTTATCTTATAAAATATGTGTAAATATTTCCAAACCCTTTTTTATAATATCTCTCCCAATATTATAGAACTTTTCATAAAGATGATTAATTACTCTGACACATCTTCTGTTAGGTTAACATCCCAAAATCTTCAAAAAATTCCTTGTATTGATCTTAACATATAAAATTCTTATAATAATTTTTTCCATAATTACTATATGAAAATATAAGATCTCCTTCCCCATTCTTATCTTGCATGCATATTTTCTCATGCTCCTTCTAATAATGCATTAGAGAAATTGGTAAAACTGTCATCTACCACTATAATTAAGACTAGTAGATCATTTACTTTTCTAAAAAGAATATTTACTCAAATCTAGATTACTCCAAAATTTTCATATTTGGAATTTTTCTAGATAGATTTTATAACCGAATCTAGTTTTAGAAAATTAATTGTTAATAATCCACTATCTATTTTATATACTTTAGTTATCTCTTTATCCTCAAATATCTTAGTCATTTCTCGATATGGTACCCTAATAATTATGAAATTCATCAAACCAATAAACTCTAGGAATCTTACATTAATAAAAATATATTCATTCTAAAGGGATTTCAATTTTTGAATAATGTACTAGATCACTTTCCATCTTCTCTAGCTTTATTAGCTCTAGAGAGTCTTGTGGTGTACAAACCTCTGCTCTAAACATGGCTATTTGAAGTTAGATTAAAATTGTATTGGGATTATTTCCTTCTTACTCATTTTATTTGGGTTCTTCCACCTCAGAGTTCTATAAATACAAATAATATAAAATCTAATCATCTGATTTTATATCTTCTCCCTAGATAGGCTCAAACAATATTTCTAATAAATCATCCATCATTATTTCCTTGAGACTACTTCTTCTTTAGTCTACATCTGGTAAAGTTTCTGCTCTATGACCCTTCTTCCCATAGAAGAAACAATAATAACAACTATATATAGATTTTCCCTTAGGTAATGTTAGATACTTCCTATATTTTTACTTAAATTTTTCTCTCTCATCCTTATATATTCTATTTGGTGTGATATATCCCTTATGTTTTAAGTCTTTCAGCATAAAAATCTACTAGATGATTTTATTTTACCAAATATTTTCTTGAATTTTATTATGTGATCTATTTTGTTCACACTTTCCATATTTAAATTGTGTTTTGAATGATATTTTTTGGGTTTTCCCAATATCCTTATAGGTTTAACTACACCCATGTCTTCCTGAAACACCCCAAAACTTTATCCAACACCAGAACTCATATATCATGTATTTCTTAAATCCTTCAAAATAGGACTCTACCTAAAATAGAGTCTTACGCCTTAATTATTATTTCTAATCAAAATCCAAAATTATCCTATAAATATAAACTTTGATAAAGATGATTCCTTGAGTCTTATTAAACTATTTCATGACAACTACCTATAAGTTTATGGATATAAACATCTAGAGAATATGCTTGATTTTCTATTCCAAGAAGATGATACCAATTATAAAACTCACAAAGTTATTCTTCAAAAAAGAACATGTCACATATTTTTATTTTTTTAAGGTTGTTCTATATTTTTATTCCAATTAGACATCATGTTCGTCCTGTGAATTTCTCGTAAACTCGTGTTCGAGGAAATTATATACTACTGGTATAATATCCAACTTTAATTTTTTATTATCGAACTCCTTTAAGGAAAACGTGAGAAACCATAAGTTCAAGAACAAAAGAAAGCTACCAAGCCGTTAAAATCAAAAGTGAAGCTTACTAGTTTTACTCTCCCTAGATAATTTCCAAGATATAGTGTTCACCTGAGTGTCTGGTTCCCCCATCAGGAGATCTTCGAACCGAAAATCCAGTTTGTCCCAAGACAGCATGTACTCCTCTATGTTGATTATCCTGTTGTTGAATCCTCATATTAGGATAAGATCCTATTTATCAATCCAGTAGCACTACTCCTTATTTCTAGGAACCCTTATAACCCTTTCCATCATTATTTCATCCTCTTTAGTAGTAGCATTAATTTTCAGAAAAGATTCATCCACAACCTCTTCCGAGCTCATAAGAAGTTCCAAAGGGTGTTCAATCATAGCATCAGACCTCCGATGTTGGAAAGACGATATGGAGAGGTTGGGGACATTGTCTATCTGCTTGGCCTTTATATTCTTCATGGATCTGGTCTCCATAGGTAAAGGTAAATATGATTAGTCTTTCCTTACTTTGTGATTTCCCCTCCTTCTTTTACATCTCTGCGGGCTTGGATTCCTACTACCCTGAGTCCCATCCTCTGTGTCACCTGCATAGGATCTATAACATTCATCATTGGACCCGTTCACCTCCTGATCATCTATGGATATTTAGACCAAATCTGCAGAGACCAGGACTAGATCATCATAGGACAGAAGCTCAAAATGATTACCCAACACAGGGCCTTCCACCTGACTTGTACTGATCAGGGTCTCACCCCCTACAACTTATTCCAGGGCCTTGCAACCTGTAGTGGGATCCTAACGAGTCATTTCCTGGACGCTATCACTAATATCCTTCCTTAAGCACACCATATCACCATATGAAGGACCTGATGGAGTTTTATAACCTCCCTCATCCACCTTTACCATTTCCCTATCTGGGTGACCCTCGGCTTCTTGTGTAGTCTTCAAGGGTGCAAATGGGGTTGGAGGCGGAGGTAATTGAGAGTGGCTTGGACCCTCTACTTGAGGCCTCCCATGGGGGAATAGAACATATTCTTTAATAGTTATTCTCATATATGAGTGTATTGATAGTATATCCAAAAATCACTCTGAAATACCTATAAAGGTATCTACTATGAAATTGAGTTCACTATATATGGTCTATGATTATAAACCAACTGAAATCACATAATATCGAAGGTCAAGAGCCCATTCGTCTATGGATTCTCTAGGATCCTTTCCAAAATTTATCTTAGGGATCATCCCATGTAGTGTAACACCTTCTGTATGTGTCTTCATTAGCCTATATTCTTCCTGAATATATCTGGTATATGATTGATTGGCCTCCATATTGATCTTCAGAAACAAATCCTTGAATAGTCCTTTTTATTATTCCAAAGGGATTTGTTTTTGGGAAATCACCTACCATACTGACTTGGTTTCCTAAGGTTTTACATCGAGTCCTTTAGTGGGTGAATACTTGGCATTTTTATTATTATTCTTTTATTCAAGTTTATCTCTTAGATATTCTAAATTCATGAGTTTTTCATTCCAGTATTTGGAGAAAAATTATATATCTCCAAGCTCTCATTTCTCCTAAGTAATAATATCATAGATCTATTTTTGGTATTCCTAGATACTCTAGGTAATACTTAAGGATTATTCCTAATATTATTGAGCTTATACTACTAATGTAATTTCATAATCTTCAATATTATATCATCCCAATATACTTTATCTATGTATATCTTTGGGTGTATTCATATTAAAGGTAGTGGCACTAAGCTGATTAGAAGATTCCCCTAAAGCATTCCAATCAAACCATTTCCAAATATCTTGAATACTTGTTCAAACACTAGATACTCTTATTTCCATATTTTACTGTTCAAATATAATTATTTCACCTTTTGGATCTCCTATATTAATTTATAGGTTTTTGACCAACCACCTAACTTGTTGAAGTTGAAATTCAATATTCCTTCTTTTTTCCATCAACTCTTCAAGCTTGTCATGAGTTGCTCAGTATTTTTGAAATAAATTGATTACTTTGGGTCCATTCTCATAGGATAATATAAATTATATTATTTTATGATAATCTCTAATAAAACAAATTCTCTTGATACCACAACATGCATTATAAAAGCTTCTTATCATAATAGATACCTTTAACTACAGAATCCAGAAGTTGTTTTCTATAAATTTTTCTAAATTAGTGCTCTAGATGGATCCACCCCCCCCCCCCACCCCCAATCTGATACCACTAGTGGTGAGAATTAAATAAAGTACTCCAAGGTAATTATACTTAGGTGATCAATAAAGGATATAAAAATGATCACAAGCTTATAAACGCAGTAATATACATGAAAATGATAAAGGGAATACATATCTTTGACTCACAGGATCACACCTGGAATCACTTCACATGAATAACAGTAATGATAAGAGGGAAACATGGTATTGAATGTATAAAATCATACTAATTTCTATTACAAATTCATATCTCTGAACAAATGGTTCATAGGTCCTTTATATAGGCCTCTAGGATCAGTTTTCCTAAGAAGAAGACTCGACTTTGACATAAAGTGGAAAATTAAAATGCATAATTCTGACAAAGACAAATAAAATAAAATAATAAAAAGTTTGAGTGAATAAACATATAAAATCTACCACACACTTCACATATAAAAATGAGATAATTAACATGTTTGATTTGATCTGATCATCCATTATTGATAGGACATGTCCCGATATCAACACCTAGAATCCTTCTAAGTCATATAGCTCATCGATCATCTCATTGACTAAGACTTATTTATATAACTATTTCATTACAATAAATTATTTTATGGTGTGTTAGATCTAATTTTTGAAAATAAAGACATCTTATTTATATCCTTTTCATATAATGATTTATTCAATAATCATGTCTTTTTTCACTGAAAAATATTTCATATGTGTCATATCTTTATTATCAAGGTCTCTTGAGTTGATAGAGACTAGCATGTTGTCTCTAGTGAACAATATCAAATATTTGATTTCAACTTTGATTTGATTAGGCAAACAGTCCATGTGATCTAAACACATTAATCATGGATTCTATTCAAACTGAACTCTATCTATACATCATTTCAAAAAAATTATTCCTTGAATTCTTTTTGGATAATTCATTTAGTTTAGTGTCTTTGGTACATATTCCAAAACATGATCAATCTGTCTGTTAATCTTATAGGTTCTATGTGTGTGACCCACCATAGAAGAATAGGATATAAATTGTTTATAATCATCTTCACCATCTATGGTACCCAATTGAATATAGAATTTATCTTCTAAAATACCAAGAATTGTACTCCTCCCATTCTGAAATATTTTTGGAACTTGATGAACTATTCTGGTTCTAAAGATATTTCTAGTATATAGAGCTTTATAATTACTATTCTTGATATCCTCAAAAATATTCTCAGGATTGGATATTATTACATTCCTATTTACTTGATCTTTTTAACTTTTTCAATAATAAAAAAAACTTTTACCTTTAGTCGGATCTCATTCGTAATTATCATACTAATCATATCATGATCTATATTTTTATTTTACTCTATATGGTCTTTGAATTCTTTAAGAATTTCTAGAACATGGTTTATAATTATATTTAATATCCAATCATCCTTATTTTTATGGATTAGATTGTAGAAAACTGTGGATTATTTCTATAAAATATTTGGAATCCTTTAAAAATATTTCTATATTTCCTTTACAAGATTTGGATCCTCATTAATCTTTTCATCAAGACTTTCTCTATCATGATCCTATTGAACATTCTATTGATGAATTTCCTTTTGAACTATCTATTACCTTTCAAGTTCTTCCTCTACATGATAATCCAATATATTAGAAAAAAATTCTTATTTCTTTTAGGGATTCCCTATGAATATATCCTCTAGTTCTTCCAAGCCTTCCATTTTCTCATAATTTCTTCACATTGAGTGTTTTAATGGATAATCTGACCTCATACAAAGCATTCAATATAGATTTTATCCATAAAGTTCTTTTAAAGGATATTTTTTCAACTCTTCTTGGTTTTTAAGACTTCCTAGTTGAGGAACATGTGTTGTCTGATCTTTCAGCCTTTCTAGATGAATATCCTTTCTTATAAAATAGATTATCTACTAGAATATCTTTTCTTTTTTGGCTTTTATCATTCATTTTATTGAAAAATGTAAATTCTTCAATAAATTTATTATCAATTCAAACTAGACACTACCCTATTTTTCTACCTTCTTTCATCACACCTATAAGATTATAAGTATGGTGTTATTACATCTGGAATGACATTATCCTTTCCCTTAATATTTTATATAAAAAAGTTATAGTATTTCAATTCATTCATCTACCACACTAATTGTTCCTAGGTAAACATTTTTATTTTTATTTTCATGAAATTATTTATATAAGAACTATCTATTATTATAGTGAATGTTTTTCCCAAGAAAAAGTTTGTTAGACCTAATTCCATTAAGAACTACAATAAATTCTGATTCAAGGACAAGATAATTCATTTATATCCCATTAAAGAGTCCACTCTAGTATATATTAATACTTTATTCATGGTCTTTCCTTATATTTAGTATACAAATCCATGATGCTTCTAACGCATACATTTCTAAGATAAGTTGATCTTAACTCCCTTAGGGTATTTTTCGGGAGGTTCTAAGCTTTTTACTTCATATTGATAACTGGAAATTCTTGAATAAATTGATTATCAATTCAAACTGGACACTACCTATTTTCTACCTTATTTCATTACACCTATAATAGTCAAATTATAGTGTTATTACATCTGTAATGACATTGTCCTTTCCATTAATATTTATATAAAAAGTTATAGTATTTTAATTCATTCTCCTACCACACTAATTGTTCCTGGGTAAACATTTATATTTTTATTTTCATGAAATTATTTATATAAGAACTATTTGTTCTTATAGTGAATGTTTTTTTCCAAGAAAAAGTTTATTAGAACTAATTCCATTAAGAACTACAAGAAATTATCATTCAAGGACAAGATAATCCATTTATATCCTATTAAGAAGTCCACTCTAGTATCTATTAATACTTTATTCATGGTTTTTAATTATATTTAGTATACATATCCATGATGACTCTAACACATTCATTTCTAATATAAGTTGATCGTCACTCCCATCTAGGTATTCTGATTTTGGGAGGTTCTAATCTTTTTACTTCATAATTCTTATTACTTCATAATCTTATTATGTCCAATTCTAGGTTACTTTACTAAAAACCTTTATTTTTATTAGAACTGATATTTTTTCTAAATCTCTAATGTATTATCTAGCATAACTTAATATACCAAGAAACACATGTATCTCCTTATGATTTATAAGCTCATCCAGAAATTGATGAATAAAGGAAAAAAATTCTCTATAAATATTCTCCAATAGAGTTTGATTTGAACATAATTTTATACTTCTTGAATCACAACTATTTCATTATTACAAACTATAAATTGAAAGACTATGGATTCCCAAGTTACTCCTGGAAACCAGATTCTTGTCCAAGAGAAGGTGTATCCTGTATCAACTAGGGAAGTACATGCAGTTCCACCAATGATTAGTTAAAATAATATAGCTCATTCTTCTATCTTTTCACTGAGTAATAAAGATCCCATATATCCCACATGAGTTTATTCATCCTCATAGATATGTAATTGAACAGACCTTTGACTGAATATCCTTATGAAAATTGATTTTTTAGGTGCTTTTACTGAAGTGTCTTTATCTTTTACAAATGTGATCCTAAGATTCTCTAAAGATACATCAAGTATCTCTGATTTGAGACTTCCATTTTAAAATATAATATACCTGATATTGATACTTTTGATCTAATATATTCTCCAACTTCTCTGATCTTAGATATGATAAGTCTATTTTGGACTTTTTTAATCACATTAGGAAGAAGTAGCTTCTACCTTCATTATTTCTATACATCTGGTGAAACCCATTCTCTAGGACATTTTAATCCTCATGGGGTTTACCACCTATGGTTTCATCTCTCTGTTTGATGTTCCTTCATCTTAGAAAATATTTGTAAATCCTTACCACACCCTTCTTTAGAGATGATATCCTAATATTATAGAAATTTACATAAATATGATTAATTAATCTAACACATCTTATTTAGGGTGGACATTATAACTTATTATTCCAGTTACTCATGTTGATATTAACTTCTAATATTCTATTAATAATTTTTCCATAAGTACTACATGAAAATTTGGGATCACCTTCACCCATGCTACTCCTAAATGAAGATTTTCTCTTGATCCACCTAATAATGAATTAGATAAATTTTTTAAACTGTCAACTACCACTACAATTATGACTGGAAGATCTTATCCTTTTTTCAAAAGAGGATCTACTCTAAATTGGATTATTACAAAATTCACATACATGGAATTATTCTAAATAGATTTACTAACCTGTTCTGTTTTTAGAAAAATAATTGTAAATCATCCTCTGTATCTTTTATATACATCAATTGTCTCTTCATCCTTAAAGATATTGGTCATTTCTAGATATAGTTCCCATGAATTTTGGTACACCTTAGACAAATAAACTCTAGGAATATCTCATTATTGACAGTATCTTCCTTCTGAATGGATTTCCTTTTTTGATGAATTCACTATATCACATTCCATCTCCTCTATCATTACTAGATCTAGAGAGTCTTCTGATGTACTTTCCCCTACTCTAATCATAGATATTAGAAGATCTCTTAAAATTCTATTGGGATTACTTCCTTCTTCCTCATATAAGTTGTATTCTTCCACCTATGAATACTATAAATATACATAATATAAACTCTTATTGTCTAAGTCTATATCTTCTCCCTAGATAGGATCAAACAATATTTTTGATGAATCTTCCATCACTATTTCCTTGAGTCTATCTCTTCTTCTATCTATATCTGGGCATGTTTTTTCTATGTTCCCTTTCTTCCCATAGAACCAACAATAATCACAACGGTATATATATTTACCTTTATGAAATATAGGATACTTCCAATATCTTTCCTTACATGTTTCTCTCATATCCTTCTATATTCTATTTGGTATAATATATCTCTTATATTTTTATAAATTTCTTCCTAAAAATCTACTAGATGATTTCCATTTACCAAATATTTTCTAGACCATCTTATATGATCTATTTTGTTCACACTATACATCTTGACATTGTATTATGAATTATCATTTTTGGGTTTTTCCAAGATCATCGCTAGTTGGAACATACCCATATCTTCCTGAAATACCCTCTACCTTGAGGTAATACATAGAACTCATATATGGAATATTTATTACATCCTTCAAGAAATTCCTCTGAAAATAATAGAGTCTTATCACCTTCCTTATTGTTTCTTATTGAACTCATAAGGTATCCTATAAATCTGAACTTTGAGAAAGATGAATCTTTAAGTCTTGTTGAACTATTTTATACCAACTACTTGGAATTTTCTAGATAAAAACATCTAGAGAATATGCTTGATCACTTGGTCCAGGAAGATAATACCAATTCTAAAACTTGCAATGATATTATTCAAAAAAGCGCATGTCACAAATTTGAATTTTGTTTAAGGTTGTTCTATATTTTTCTACCAATTCTCCATCTCGACCGACTAGTGAATTTCCTACAAAATCTTATTTGAGGAAATCTACCACTATTGGTAAAACCTAAATTATTAATGTGACATGTTCTTGGACAACTATTCTCACTTCTGAGTGTCTTACCAGTATATCCCAAAATCCTCTAGAATTACCTCTTAATGTATCTATTATGAAAGTGAGTGTACTATCTATGGTACATGATTGTAAACCAACTGATATCATATAATATCAAAGTTCTATATCCCATTAGTCTATGTACTATCTATGATCCTTTTCACAATTTAACTTAAAGATCATCCCATGTTATGGAATAACTTCAGGATGTGTCTTCATTGGACTATATTCTTCCTTAATATAGATAGGATATAAGGGATTTTCCTCCCTATTGATCTTCTAAAACAAATCCTTGAAAGATTATTTTTGTCATTTCCAATGGATTAGTTTCTAGGAGATCATTTTCCATACTGGATTGGATTCCCAAGGTTTTACATAGAGTCTTTCAGTGGTAGATGGCATGGTCTATTTCTTTATCTTCTTTTCTTTGAGTCCTGCCTATATATTTTATACTTTCTCAAGATTTTCATTTTGTTATTAGGATACATGTTCTATATATCCAATCTCCCATTTATCTTGAGTAATAATATCATGGATCTTTTCTAGTATTTCGGGATACTCTGAGGAATACTTGAGACTTCTTCCAAATATTCTTGAACTTCTCCTACAAATGGTCAAGAATAATATTCTATAGTATATCATCCTGATATACTTTCTCTATCTGTATCTCTAGGTGGATTCATATTAGAGGTAGTGGCTCTTTGCTGATTGGAAGCTTCCCTTAAAGCATTACCTTTAAGCCTTTTCCAAAGATGTGTGTGTGTGTACACTCATATATTAATACAATATAACATAATATATGTGTGTGTGTGTACACTCATAAATATTAATATATATATATATATATAAATAAATAATATATATGTGTGTAATATATATATACATAAATATATATATATATATATATTACACATATACATAAATATGATATAATAGAATATATATGTTTATGTGTAGATATAATATAACATAATATATATATATAAGTGTGAGTATTTACATAAATATATTATAATATATAACAATGTATATATATACACACATAAATATAATATATATATATATATTATTGATATTCATAAATATAACATAATATATATATATATGTAAATATAATGTGTACAAATATATCCCATCACCCGAAAGATTATTTGTTTTTAATAGAAAATCAAGACAAACCCACTTTTTAACTAAGTTGAGAGGGAACACTTACATGATCCGGAAGTCGAGAGGCACAAAATCCTTGAAACATGGCTCAAAGACCCAATCACATAAAGACCCACAAAACAATATAATATACCATAACATAATATATATATATACACAGATAAATATAATATATTATATAAATGTATTTACATAAATATTATATAATATAAAATAATATATATACAAATAAATATAAATGTATTAACATAAATATAATAATATATATATACACACATAAATATAATACATACATATATATATATATATTATAATATCATATTTAATATGATATATATACACACATAAATAATATATATATGTATGTATTTAATATAATATAAATGAATTTAATATCATATAAATTTATAATATAATTACTTCTTATGAATATACATATATTTATTTAAAAAGTATACACAAGCACAAATAAAATAAACCCCTCTAATTTTTATAATTTAAAAAATAAGTTAAATAATTATTATTATTAATTATAATAATTATTAATATTTTTATTATTAATAATAATTATATTTTATATTTAAAAATATATTATATAAATATAATATTTTAAATTTATGTCTGCATAGTGTATTTATATAATAAAATATTAAATACATTCATATTCTAATAAAAACACTTATATATATACAAATATATATAATATACGCATAATTAAATATAATTATATAATATCAATAAAGAGTGTGTCTAGTATTTAATATACCATATATGTATGTATGTATTTATATAATAGGAAATATATAATCTAATATATATTTAATATAATTATAATATATAAATATATATTATCAAATTTATTTATTTTTTAAATAGAGGGATTAGCGGAAGTTTTAAACCCACTTTATTTTATCTTATTTTTTTAATAAATCCAGTATATTTTAGCATTGGTTATGGAAGAATCACCACTAAAATATACCTAAACTATTTAAAAAATTAAGTAACAATAAAACTAGAAGTTTTTTAAATAGATGTTAATTTTTTATTTTATTTTTTAATAAACTGAGTATATTTTAATGATGATTCTTCCATAACTACCGCCAAATTATTATGAGGTTTTGGGATAACCACCACTAATATATATATATATAATGAATTTAGAGTGGTTTTTATATAACCCCCTATAAATAATTGTTTCTAATTTCTTCCTAGGGATATATAATGTCGTAAGTGATATTATCTCAGGGATTGGAGTTGGTCACATTAGGATGTATTCTTCATGAGGTGAGACAGGTAATAACTGATTTATAGGATTTGGGCAGGATGATACTCTTGATTGTGATTATAAGTATAACATTTTTTTTAATGTGATATGTCAATATCCCCAAAGGATTGATGGAGTCTGGGCCTACTATTTTTCTTATCAATAGAGTGTAACACCCAATATATTACGTGGAACACCCCAAGATTTTAGAATATGTTTTTCTTTAATAAATAAATGTTCTTGTTAGATTGTAAATAATGTAACCCTGAACATATGTGAATAGTTCCTATACATTATAAAATGAATCACGTTGTATGGTATTTAAATAAAATATAATTTTTGAAAATAATTTCTAATTCATTTAGGAAATATTATCAATCCTAAAGAACTGTTTTTTAGTATTTTGTTTATGAAAATTATTTTGGAATCTATGTTTGATTTAATTATTAATTAAGATTATTAAAGTTATGAAAAATTATAGTTTACTTATGTATAAAATGAATTCATTGGTTATCAAATGGTTAAAAATGAAAATAAAATTATTTTAAGGTAAAAAAAGAAGTTTTTTTTAAAAAAAACTATTTTTATGTGTGCAATGTGTTTTTGAATTAATAAATTAAATTAATCACTATGGATTAATTATATTAATGAAATTTTTATATAATATATTCAATCAAACAATTTAACATTCATTTTAAGGGTTTTTATTAGTCAATGAATCGAAATAAATTCAGTGTTATGCATAAAAATATAGTTTTCTAAAAATGGTTTTCGTTGTGTTTTACGCACATATTATATATTGAATTTGTAAAAAATTAAAAATTGAATTTGTTAAAATTTATTCAATATTTATAATCAGAATTTAAAAATTTGGTAATGATTCCACTTTCATATTTGTTCATAATCAATAGACACTATCATAAAAATTTGTTACATCAGTTAAGATTAAAAAGTATTAACGAAGGGG
This sequence comes from Viscum album, assembly GCA_963277665.1. Classification (NCBI taxonomy): domain Eukaryota; kingdom Viridiplantae; phylum Streptophyta; class Magnoliopsida; order Santalales; family Viscaceae; genus Viscum; species Viscum album. The sequence goes on from OY728137.1 coordinate 803,389,055, forward strand.
TTAAACTAAAACATGAGGTTTAAAATATCACATTAAATTGTCTAAATTTAGTTGGTTCAATATTTTTCAACCTTAAAATATCTTATCTTCAAACATTTTTTCCATTTTTTTCCACTTTTACTTCATTATATCTTTATTATTTTTTAATGTTTTAAGTATTTACAAGTTTTCCACCCACCTCACTTATAAAAGGGGTCATCTCCCCATCACTCATTGAAACATTTTTGAGCCATATATATCACCAAGTACTTACCCAAAACCTTCCTAAATTCCCTAAATATGTTCCATATATTCTGTTCTTCCAAAAATACCAACCTTTGAAGGCGTCAAGTGTAATTCAAAGGAGATTTACTAAAGAAGATGTAATAGTATTTACTGGTCTATTTTGAGTTTATCTCTTTCTTAAACTCCTTATAATATTATATAATCATCCTTAAATGATTAAATAATTATTTTTACTATACTACAATGTTTCTATATTAATTTTACATCCATATTCTATCTCATTTACATCCTATGAGAAATGATAACATTATTCATGCGTACATGTGGACTACCACCTCCACAAAATGATGTGATTTGTTTTCATGTCTACCATACATGGATAGTCATATGGATAGATTTAAATAATATATATGATATATATGATATTATTATGACTCTATAATTATATATTATTATTTATATGAATAGTTATAAAATTTTATATAATTAATAAATATGGTACTTATAACTTTATTAAGATTATTTTTATGGTGAAAACATGACCAAAGTGAATGCACCATAACCGTAAAACTAAAACATGCAGGGAAAATGAATCAGTTTTCACCTGATTATTTTTTTTAAAGGACAAGGAAAAATTTTATTAAGAAAGAAAAGGGAGAGGGAGATTACATGAAACAGAAAGATGGTATCTTATTAAAATCTCTAACAAAATGGGGAAGAAGATCAACCGACAGATAATCACTCCATTTCATGGATTGGTTGAATCCTTTGTTGGCAAGTAGTACACCCCAAGCTTCCACGGTACATTTCCCTTTGAATAATACAATAGCGTGTGTTGTACGCAACTTCGAGTTCTAACACATCACAACCAATAAAACTAGTTGTTATGAATAGTAATACCCACTTTTTGAAATTTTATAAATTTTATTTTTCAAAATTGACTTCATTTCTGGATTCAGAATATCAAAATTATCCTAGGTTAAATTTTTGTATTTTTCTGAAAACATTCAATTTTTGATGAATAGTGAAAAACACTGAGTTATTAGTTAAAACCGAATTTTTATTTAAATAATTATTTATTTTATTTAAATTTATGTTAGGTAAAAATAGATACATAATACCTATATAAGTTCGATGTAATTCATTGGAGTCTATTTATATTAATTTTAGATATATTAAATTTTTATCGAACTTTTTACCGTCTTTTACCCACCTCCTAAGAGAATTTGCAAATTTACATAAAACATAATTTTACCTCTTCTGTGAGTGTAATTTAAAAAATATGAGAGACACGGTTTATATCATTAAGTAAAATTTGGTTCAATTAGATGAAAATAATTTTTGGTGAATGGTAACTTTTTACTTTTATTTACCGCAGTTAAAAGTAAATAGGGTAATTAAAGGTTAAAATGATATTATTTTTACCTTAAAACATGTCCTAATTCTATTGGATAAGTTTAATTCGACCAAAAACAACCTTAGGAATAAAATATGAACCTCTTTGCTCCACTTGGAGTAGATTAGGACATTTATTATTATTTAATTCAAAGAAGAGTTAAAAGAGTTAAAATCAAAGTTTAATAACTAAAAAAATTTTAATATAGGGTTACACATAATATAAATTCGATTATAAATATTCATTATAAATATAAAAATATTTCTTATATAATGGTATTTTATTTATAATTTTTAGACATTAAATAATTTAATTTATTTATGACACAATGATGATGCAGTAATTACCTTAATAGTGACATATTAAAATAACTGATATTATAAATACCCTAATAAATGTAATTTGAGACTTTTTATAAATTAAACTAATTTTATAGGTTAATATGACATTTTAGTATTCATTTAATTAACTTTTTTTGAAGTAATATTTCATTTATGATTTTCACAAAAATCAATTTCCAAATAGTGTCAAAATTGACATAAAAGATTTTTAAAAAAAATATATTATATTGTTAGTTGATATTATATTCATATAAATCTAAGGTTCTTCCAAGAGACTTATATAATGATAGGTGTATCATTAATTAACCACTTGGGGTTTTCTTGGAAGTTTATAGTAAGTTTATTAACCATATAATACAAAAATACAAAGAGACATGGTAAATGTCAAACTAATTAACTAAGAGTTAAAACTAAAAGATAAGGTTAATATAGTGACCAAACCTGTATAAAACCTATTGGTTGGTTTGTTTTCGACCCATCCCCACCTTAGTCTCAAAATAATCCACTTTGTATCCATTATAAATGGAAAATTGTTTTATTATAAAATAATATTTCTAGCTTTTCCTAAGGTGCCCCTCACCCCTCTTATAAAAGGGAACTCCTCCTTCTCTCTAATTCGCACCTTCAAAGCCATTTGGTTCGGCAAAACCCTGCCCAAATACTCTCCAAACTATCCTACCTTAATCCTAGAAGCCTTACTTTAGTCATAAATCCAACCTAAGTAGCTCTTTTGATCAACTCAAAAGGAAACACCCGAAGAAGAGGTAATGTTCTCGCCACCCTCTTTCAAGTTTCTTTCTTCATCCACTTCTTCTTTATTTGTTATTTACATTATAAAATAATAAATATATTATCTTCTATATATTTTTATGTTATTATAAATATGTTACAACCATATTAAGTATTCTATCCATCCTTTGAATGACATGACACCATACATGCGTACGTACGGCTTACCGTCTCCACGTCGTGGTGTAATTGTTATTCAATACATTATTATTTGTATGGGTATAATAATGAGTACAAATGATGTAAATAACAAATATAACATGATAATGATTTTTTATATATGATATACCATTCAATTATATACTCTTTTAATATAAAAATAATGATATTGTCGCTCATGCGTACGTACGGAATACCGTCTCCACGAACGCGATGAGATTCATTCCCCATCGTATCCATTCAATACTAATTTTCATTTTATGATTAAAAATAATGTTTAAGGACTTGATATAATTCTGTATATGAATAATATAGAACCTATCCATAAAAAACATGGCTTACATAACAAATAATATAACGGAAAACGAATCAGTTAACACCCGAAACAACAATAATACTAAGATATTATTAACAAGGCAATGTTAAAAGATCATATATGATATCATATTAATGTATATGATTATTTTATAATTTAATAACAATTTTTTCACCATTATACAGGAGGTTAACCTACCATCTACTAAGGAAATGTACAAGGTAAGGGTTAATTTCACAATCTCTTTATTATCATAGGTTTTTTTTACGTAAGTATCTACTGGGACCTCTTTATCATCCACATCCATGTTTCCTAAAAATGTATTTCAAAACATTTTCACTATTTAATAGACAATGGGTTAAATTCATTTATACCCTTATTTTACCTTATACTTTTTTGAAAGGAATCTTTCTATCGTTTTCCAAACAAGGTACTTTTTGACCTTTTCGACAAATTTAAGGTAAGAATGTTTTTTTAACTTATACGGCGGGTGCGGCTATTTTCCACCATTGTAAAATCATCAAAGCTTCCCTTAAAAGCTTATAAGAGTATTTTAAAAATAAAGGTTTTATTTTATAATTATTTAACTTTTAAATGATTTAAAAAATGAGATATTTTTCTCAAATAGTTTTCATTTCATCTATGTCAACATCCTTTGATGGATTTTAAGCTTATTTGAATTTTATTTATTGTGATACAAAACTTCCATATTGTATTGAATGTTTTGTGATATGTTTGACTGTGGATGTGTTATTTTTATACCATTCATGGTTTATGGATAAATTATTGACATTTCTTATGCTAGTTTTAATACGAATGTTTATGTTATGTTTAAACCTTTTTATATGAGGAATGCATTGGACTTAGTATGTGACGGGTGGAGCCCGCTATAGCTCCTCGATGCATCGGTAGGTCTCATGAGACAAACTAGTGTCTTAACACAAGGCCGTGACAAAAAAAAATTAGTCTTGGAACAAGGCCTTGACTATGTGGTTATGATAGTCTGGCATTATGCATTCCCTTATTATGAAAGTGGTTATTGATATTGCATGTGATTATTCGATTAGTAGAATATCCATGTGAATAAGTAAATGGAATTATTTCATTATATCTTTTCCATATTATGATAAAGTTCAAGTTTAAAAGTATTTTGTTTTAGTTATACATATCCTTAAATGTTTATGCTAATTTATGAAAGTTTCTGCTATATTGTTATCCTTACTAAGCATCTGAGCTCACTCCTTTCTATGTTTTATTTTTTCCAGGATGTGAAGAAGTATTTTATGAATGATCTGCAGGGATAGTATGAGGGGATATGAGTGTGGTCTATAGAGAAAATATGTTGTTGTTGTAGTTTTCACTTTATTATTTAATATAAGACTTATGAATATATCTAGTGTTTCCAAGGCTACTAAACTAATCGATCTTTTGAGACTTGAACTTTTTTTATCATGCTAATGATACGTAATAATGCACCGACTCTAGGCTTCTGGGGTCGGGGCATTACAGCAAGGCCATCCACAACCGTGTTTGATTCTCAATAAGTATGGGTGGAAATGTGTCTGATTTCAAGAAGGGAATTGAGGCAGTTCATCCATTGGGCAGTGAGAGTCCATGCAAGGTGAATCACTCTATTCCAAATCACCTGATTATTGATTTTATTGAAGATTTATTAATAAATGGGTAGTTGGAAATTATAAGGTAATTTTATATTGTATCAAAAATTATTAATATGGTTCTATTATAGATGTATAATAAATATAAATTTATTATACTAGAGCTTAATAATGCATACGAAGAAAGATAGGACCTAAGGTAAGGGTTTATATTACAATCTCATTTATTTTTAGGATTGTCTATGTTAAATTTCCATTGAAGGGAATTATATATTATTTAACCTTTAAAACACATATATAGAATTATAATCTAGTTAATTTTGTAATTTTGAAGTATTATTACCATTTTAATCAATTTTTTACTTAAAATAATGTGGAAAATGTTTTAAGAAAATTAAACCTTATTTCATCTTAGGTCAATAAACTTTTTCTTCCATTTCCATATTATTTAAAATGTATTAAAGAATGTTCATTTATATTTTAAAATGATTATTTAAAATCATTATAAAAAATATTTTACTTTATTTAAAAAAAACAAAAGTAATATTCTTATCATTTTCTGAATGAGGTACTTTTGGACTTTTTATCAAAAGTGTAAAAGGAATATTTGTTTTAACGTTTACTGTACACATAGATTTTACTTCCTTCATGAAACTTATTTTATTTAATGTAACATCTAAATATTTTCATTGTTATTTTCAAAGAAAATTATTTAGAAATTTTTTAGAAATTTTTTAGTTTTAAAGATACTGATTGGAAATTAAATTTTCCTTGGTTTTCAAATAAATGTTCAAATGATTTTTTAAAAGTATTTTTTAGCTATGTTAACATCCTTTGATTTTTCTTATGCTTTATTAGGGATATAATCTAATTATACTATACATGTTATTTATCTATATGTATTATGATTATGTGATGATAAAATTTTTATGAAACCCATTTATTTTCCATAGGTTATGCTATGATGAATTGATGAATGTTCTTACAATCTTATGATATACATATGTATGGTTTTCAATATTTGGAGGGTGGGTCTATTAAATCCCTTGAATTAATTGGGTAATTATTGATTTCTCGTGTGATTATATTGAATGAAATGGGGAGTAAACCTATTTCGATTTGGGTCTTTGTCTATTATGATGGTCTTGGGAGTGAACTTTGACTTAGGAAATGATGGAATTGGGAGTAAACCCAATCCGTTATGGGAATTTTTCCACTATGATACTCATAGAAGTGAACCTTGACTAATTAAATGATTTTATGTGAATATGATTATACAAAAATTCCTATGATATGTACTTATGCTTATAACTTGATCTCAGGGATAATGGTTGATTAATGATTATTCCTCACTCTTATGACTTGTTACTATTTAAATGATAAATATTTATGCCATGAATCATGATTTATGATTTATGAATGAATAGGTATGAACTTTTTATGTTTTGAACATCCTCTAAAAACCTTATTTTTATCTTATTCTTTCTTATGATCATTGATTGATATCTATCATATTTACCCTTACTAAGAATCTAAGTTTACCCTTTCTTATGTTATCATTTTCCATAGGTTATAAAGAAAGGTATTAAGTAAGAAATGTATAAGGATGTCTAGGGTCACTATGGACTATTTCATTTCTACGCCTTGTTGGCTTATCCACCAATGGTTGTGGGATTGAAACAATTTATGTGGACATTATACTCGATATCTATTGGGGGACCTCATTTATTTTATAACATAAAGTGCCTTGATTTGGTACCATTAGTCTCCTTGTTTATAATAGAGGTGATCAATTGAGATAGGTTGACATGAGTCTTGACCCTTAGAGAGGCTTTTGAGTTACCTTAAATCCATTTTTTGGATCGTTTATCTAGGATATGTGGTGAGTGTTCCTTTCCACTAAAACTTATTGGAACTTAGTATTTTATTCCTTATAAATAATTATGAATATGGTCTGATCATACAAGAATCGGCCTAGTTAATATCCAAAATATTTTTGGATGATATGCCTACCTTTTGTGGAATTGTTTATGTTATGATGATAAACTGTTTATTATGCCACAATATGATTTTGGATATGTTTTTGGGATGATATTATTGTTATGATAATAGATGGATTTGGATTAGAAATAATACTCACTTCATTATATATATTATAATTAGGGACATGGTTCCTATTATATGGTATGATTATGACTAGGAAAGCATGCTTTATATTATGGGACATTATTTTCACCATGATGTAGAACATAAATCCCATGTTTCCATGGTAATGATGGAAGTGGGAAACTATTTATGATTACTTTTTTATTACCCTTGGAAGTGGGATGTATTTCCCAAAGTGTAACGCTTACAAGGAAGGGGATGTGATGCCTATATGAGAATGATTTCTTATGAGACATTATACCCTCCCTTAGTATGTGTCCTAGGACTAGTGATGTTTTTCCATCTTCTGATCATGCATATATATATAGGAATTTTATACCCTATATTGATAGTGTAGTTAGGACATGAATCATTCTTGTGTGTGTTTTCTCTAGGATGATATTCCCACTATTGATTGATATCACTGGGATGATATAACCACTATTCATACTTGATTATTAGGATGTACTACCCAGGAGTTGTCTCTTGTAGTATGATAGGGTGTTATGACCACCAGTTATGACCTGGGATGTGATGCTAGAGTTGTTATTATTATGGTATCTTCAGAGACACCCTGAAATAGGCCAAATAAGGTGTGTTCACACCTAGGTGTTCATACAACACCCATGGAAGTGACACATTTATTATTTCTTCCATTTCCTACTATTTTCTTACGAGTTTATCACGCTATACATGAAATTTAATTTACTATGATTGTTTAGAGAATCTATTGGTGTTGGCCTATTGATTTGTAATAACATCCAACCTAGTAACCCTGGTACCGGAGTAGACTCTATGTTTCATTACCGAGGTAAAGGAAAATTCCCTATGTTTTATTGTTAAGCTATGGAGCTTAGTTGGACCTGGAAGATAGGACCGAGCATGGACTCAGGACTAGTTTAGTGCATGACCCAATATTTTTTAGGATTAATTTTAAACTATTATATGTACGCCCATCCCATGGGTAGTACTTTTCATTTATATAGGATTGTGTAACATTATTGTTACCCATTTTATTATAGCATGAGAGTTGTTATTTACTCATCGATGGCATATAACTATGATATTTACTTTTATCTTCTTTTATATTGTGATGGAAATTGATTATTATTTCATATTATATGATTTATTTTTATCTTTAAAAAAGGGGGTATTGTCTCCTCACTTTCTATATGGGCCCTTGTAATTGATAGGCATCCTCTAGTTTATGTGGATACACTATTGAGGTATATGGCACCCCAGTTGGGTCATGGTAGAGGTGAACCAGGATAAGGATGGTATAAAGTGGTATCATAGCCTTTTTTATGTTTTCTTACTATTTAGGATATGGTAGATAAGTGATAGGTTGTTTCCAGAATCCAATATATACTTTATGTCTAGAAGTATCTAACTCATGTATCAAGAAATTCCAAGATACCAAGGATGAGATTGTTTTTCTTAGTTTGTTATGTTATAATTGGTTGTCTCTTGTTAAATATGATGCATTTGGATATTGATTTATGATTTTTGGTTTTAATCCTTGCCTGATGTGGAAATAGAGTGTGAATTCATGCATCATATTAGACACATAGTATTTTCATGATATTCATATGATTACTTATGATTAGTCACTTTGATTATGATATGAAGTTTTATTATTCAAAGTTTTAGAAAAAATATATATAATGTTTTCTGATATAACTAGATGGTTTACTTCTACTTAAACATGATATTATTATGTTAGTCTATTACTAATTGATAATGTGAATCCGATTTGTATATTATTTTAATCCTAAGAGTGGGTAGTCGGGGCTATATAGAGCACTCAAGGTTATAGAAAACCACTAATATACTAGGGTGTGTGTATAGCATAGCGGGATACACTTCCTATTACTACTTATCCAATATTTTATATCTATACCTATTGTATATGTGATTCTAATTCATGGTTTTCATGTTATAGTGACATGAAAACATGAAAACTAAGCACCAAGAGGGTGTGGATGACCATTCATCACCAGTTATTGAGGAAAAAACCCCAAGTTTTACCTATACTTCCTATTGATTAGTAGGTCTATGATATTTTTCTTGATTGGATTCATTTTTTGGGAAGTGGGTCCTTGATGGATAATACATCCTTTTATAATCTGACTATATAGTTTTAGATATAGTATCTACCTCTATTTTTAAGATTTGTTGGACATAAAGTTGTAGAACTGTTGGTTGAATATATCTATATTATCCTCATCCATCTAGATACATCCCTTAAGAGGTGAGATATCATTATATGTATATGATTTGAGAACCAGTGAAGAATGGGTGGGGTTTCCTAGTCCATAAATATCTGCATATGGGGATGACCTATAAGGACTTTTAGACTCATTTATTTGAGAATTTCTTCCCCAAGATGCTTATTGATAATAGATCTTTGTATTTTATTCATTTGGTTCTGGGGACCATGTTAGTGATGGACTATTCTACAAGTTTTACCAAGTTTCTTTGATTTACACCTTCATTTGAGAATGATGATACCACCAGAGTTCAATATTTTTATAGTGGGTTAATCCTTTCAATTAAATCTCAAGTTAATATATTTTGGATAATGTCATTTTATAAGGATATGAATCAAGAACTTATTACAAAAATAAACCTAAAATAGGATAATACTTCTACTCAATCAGGTCCTTAAACTAGGTTTGGGGTGGATATTATAGAATCCCAACCTTTTAATACATAACACTTTCCTTACTTAGTATAACCTTTATCAATATAGAGGATCTTTTAAGGTTTAGTGTCTTGAAAATTAGGAACATAATACATAAAAATAAACATAAACTTTCTTATAATCCACTCATAAGGCTTTATCATAGACTCATCTAAATTTACCTTTACTTTATCTCATATCACGGGGACATACATTAAATGGAAAGGGTGAGTATAAATCCTAGTAAGGGAATAAACAAAGGAGATATCTAGTATGTAACGATGAGGCATATTATTATGAAATTATTATAATAACATGAGGAATCTCATAAATTAAAAATTAGGAATCATAAAGTGGATATGTGGCCATATCATAAAAAAAATTAATTCATAATCATGTCACCTAGGTGTCGTAAATCATAATTACAAAGGTTATTCACCCATGTATCGTAAAAAATATCATCTCTAGAAATTAATTATTTACCCAATGAATTAGAGTTCTATAAAGGCAAACCATTCATATGAATTAATTCATGTGATACACATCGATCAAAATAAATCATTTCATTAATAGACTGAGGAAAGTAAATAACAAGTTTCATATAAAAACATTGAGTATGTATGTGTTTAGAGGATTGAACATTAAATCATTTTTAATCCAAATAATGGGATTTTGGGTTACATACATGTAAATAACCAAATAAATAAATTATAATCACATCCATTTTAATACCCATGGATAATAAAATGGTTTGGGTATTCCTAATATAAAAAAATCAAGTGAAAGATAGAAATTCATAGAATGAATTCGGCAACATGACAGTATAAATGTGGATTAAAGTAATGTAAAAATGGGAGGTAAAAAAGGTATCTAATTGATAAAAAACTATTTTTTCAATAATGGGATAGTAAAAAAATTTATGAAAAGATTGTAACCAAATATTAAGAAGACAATCCATAAAATTGGTACTTGAATGGAAAATAGGAAGTGGAGAATTCCCTTACATTGAAGTGTTGCTTCCTAAACACTAAGATGACATCTTCAGGAGTTAAATAAACTTTTAAGGAACTATTTAAGAGGTAAAATGAAAAAAAAGTATGGATTTAGAGTAGAGATTAATGGAAATGGGTGGCTGTTTATAGCAAAAGATAGGGTAATTCTAAATAAATTTGGTTTTGGACTCTATATAATAAATCAATCAAAACCACAAACCATCCCATGTTTTTTGCCCATGTTTTCTGAAAAAATATGAGGAAATTCATTAATTTATAAGTTTAATAACCAAAATAATTAAAATAATACCCTTGGTGATGTGGAAGTGAGTCATGTTTATAAAGAACTGATTTTAAAATGTTAAAGTACAATATTAGTTTTGGAGGATTCATTAAGTGTTTATAAAATTAATCAAATAAATTAAAAAACAAATTATTTTAAACGAAAAATATATATTAGTTCATGGATATATTTTATAAAATATATTAAATCAATTTTGGGTCATTATGATGTCATAATACACATTGTATATTTATACCATGTGTAATTTGACCTTAAAATTTGAATGTCTCTGAAAGTTATTAAAAAATCACCATTGGATAATTTTGATGTTCTGATTTAAAAAAAAATATTTATTTTATCCAAAAAAAATCTATAGGTAACATAATTTACATGTTTAAATCAAAAATCAACATTTATTGAAAAATACTGGTTTTTTAACAATAATAGTTTTCTAACCCTTAACTGAATTATTTTTTACTTCATAAAATTATATTATAATTTTTTTTAATAAATATTTTGTAATAATTTTTTTTATTAATATATAATTTATTTCAAAAAAAACTTGAATTCATTAAAAATAGTTTCTTGATCGAAACTATATACTTTCCAAAAATGCAATTTGTGTTTCATCATATCAAAATATAATTTTTATCAAACTTATTGTTTCACCAATATGAAATTAATAATAAAAATTATAAATATAATTATTATTTTATTAAAAAAATATAAAAAATCATATTATTAGGGTCTAGATACATAGCCCTTTATTACACCAACAAATTATTTAAGGGTAAGGTGTGTGATGGTGAAATTTTCTTGGGGTGGTTCAACGTACATGGTTTGGGTCATCTCGATGATCTTGAACTTCTCCAATAAATAGTTTCTATCATAATTTAGTTATTGAATCTCATCTTCGGATTCATCAAGGTAAATTCACATTGATTTTATCTCATACAAAAGCTCTGATAAATGGGCTTCAAAGGGTATGATCCTACTTTTCAATGAATTATTCCAAACTTTTATGTCAATTGAAGTTATCATAACCCTTAATATATACTAATCATAAAGACAATGTATAATGGCTATATTATCACCGGTTATGATGTTTAATTATATTTTATATCTGACAGGATATAACTTATAACATTCTAAAAAAATCAAAAGTGGTTCATGTTTTTTCTATAACTACATTACTTGATAATGTATTTATTCATTAAAAAATGAGTTTCATTTATTAAATTTTGGTTCATTACATTCTTCCACCATTCAGAAATTTCACCCTTGAAATTTTGATACACTAAAAATAGATGAGGGTATTTTTATTTCATCACCTCTTCTGGTTCCCAAGTTTCTTCTTCAAACATGTGATTCCACCACAACACTTTAAATAGGTGAGTTGTCTTATTTCAAGGAAATTTTTCTCTATGGTCCAAGATCTTCATCATTTTCTCCTTGTATGAAAGATAATTTTCCAATTGTACCACCGATGGATTCAGTTCATATGATGGATCAAGTATATACTTCCTTGGGTGAGATACATAGAATACATTATGAACCTAATACATGTTTGGAGGAAATTCTCAATGATATACCATTGATCCTATATGATCAAGGATCAAAAATGGACTGATGTAATTAGGGATAAGCTTCCATTTCTCTATAAACCTCATGAATTTCTTACATTTTGAAATTCAAAGGAATACTTTTTCTCCAACATCATACTCCAAATCCCTTTGACAGTTTTCAACATAGCTCTTCTGAAAACTCTGAGTAGGCTTTATATGTTGTTGGATGGCTTTAGCCTTTTATGTCATCTCTTATAAAAAATCGGTTCCAAGTATCTTTATTTCACAAATTTCATACCAATAATTAGGAGGTCCACATCACTTCCCATATAGTGCTTTATATGAATCCATTTGAATAATTGATTTCAAGATTTTTTTTATAAGAAAATTCAACTAATGGGAATTGTTGACCTCATCCACCTTTAAATTCTATTGATTAATCTCTTAGAATGTCTTAAATTATTTGAATGGTAATTTTAGATTATCCATTATCTTAGGGGTGATAGGTCATATTGAAATTCATTTTAATTCTTTTATCATGTTTAATGCTTCTCTATAATTTAGAAGTTAAACTTGGATCATGATCAAAAATGATTAAAAGTGGTTCCCCATAGAGACTCACCACTTCCCTTACATATATATTTAAAATTTATTCAAGAGAGAAATATTCCCAAATAGTGATGAAGTGGGAAGTCTTGGTGTGTCAATCTACAACAACCCATATCACATTTTTTCATTTTGATGACTTATGGAGACTAGTGAAAAACTCCATGATGATGTTCTCCCATTTCCATGCGGGGATGGGAAATGGTTGTATCATCTTTTTGGAAATCCTTAACTTTGATTTAACTAGTATACATACCAATAACTTTGAAATATACCTAGTAATATCCCTCATTGCATTGCCCCACCATAAGTGCTATCGATGATCGCGGTACATCTAGGTTATCCCATGATGGATGGATAAATATGAGCTACGTTCATTATCTAATAGATATTTCTCTATCTCAGTTGATGAAGGAACAAAAATATAGTTCCAAAACAAAATACACCATATTCATAGATGTAGAATTCATGAATCTTACCCTTCTTTACTTCTTTTACCTTCTTTTAAAGGTCTATATCATCCATTTGTTCCTCCTTGATCCTCTCTTAAATATATGGTTAGGTCATCATTTGGGAAATATAGGATGGATTTCCTATTATTATTATTTATATATCCATCATTTTCATATCTAATAATATAGGGACTCTATCAATATATATCATGTATAGATTTGTGGTTTTTTTATTCTAAGAGCATCATCTACCTTATTCACCCTTCAAAGATAGTTTTGAATAGAGAAATTGTAATCCTTTATTAGCTCTAATCATCTTCGCACACATATTGAGCTTTTTCTGTGTGAATATATACTTCAAACTTTAGTTTTTTGTATATATGTCACTTTTTTTTCATAAATATACCATCTCCATATCTTTAGGGAAAATATTACTTCTTCTAGCTCTATGTCATGAGTAGGATAATTCTTCTCATGGGAATTTAACTATAATGATGCATAAGAAATCACTATTTTGTTTTTATTGAGTACTCCTCCATGTCCTTTTAAGGAAGAATCACTATAAATGAAAAATAATTCCCTATTAGAGGGTAAAGTTAGAACAGGTGCACTGAAAACCCTCTTTTTAAGTTCATGGAAACTTTATTCACACTCCTTTGTCAAAATAAACATAACTCTATTTTGAGTTAACTTGGTTAGTGGATTAGAAATCCATGAAATTTTTTCAAAAACCTTTTATAGTATCCTTCTAGACCAAGAAAACTATAAATATCAGTTATACTAGTAGGATATGGCTACTCCTCTATGTCCTTTTTCTTGTTAAGATCAGCTGATATTCCATTACTGGTCACGATGTTCCCCAAGAATGCAAATTTTTGTAACTGGATTTCACATTTTGTGAATTTACTAAATAGTTTATCCTTCCTTGGAGATTGTAATATGATACTTAAATTATCCTAATGTTCCTCATTACTTTTGTAATATATCATAATATCATCAATAAATACTATCAGAAACTTATAAAGGTAGTCCTTAAAGACTCTATTCATCAAATCCATAAATATGGCTGAGCATTAGTCAAGATGAAGGGAATAATAAAAAACTTGTAATTCCTATATCTTGTTCAAAAGTATTATTTGTGATATCTTCTTTCTTTAACCTTAACTAATGATACCCATGTCATAGATCAATCTTAGGGAAAATTGAGATCTCTGAAGTTGGTCAAACAAATCATGAATCCTTATAAGAGGGTATTTTTTCTTTACTATGATCCTATTAAGTTCTATATTGTCAATGCATAGCCACATTGATCCATCCTTATTCTTTAAAAAGAGAAAAAGTGATCCCTAAGTAGACACACTTGGTTGAATAAAACCATTTTCCAAAATATCTTTAAGTTTCTTCTTTAATTCCTCTAACTCTATATATGTATTTCTATATGGGTTCTTTGATATTGGCTAGGATCCAGTATGAGTTCAATTTAGAACTCTAAATATCTTTCTAAGTGAGGTCTAGGAAAAGATTTAAGAAATACATCAATGTATTCGTGAATAATGGGAAAATTTTCTATCCATATACTTTCATTTTATCCTCTCCCTTCTCTCGTCATCTCCATAAAGAAGGCTATAGGAGGTGCTTCTATAAAATTCTCAGGCTAGGATATCCCTCCTTTAAAAATATATCTAGGTTTTTCATTAAAGACTACTGAAATTTCCTTCCCTATAAATTTGATCTTAACATTATACTTTGAGAACCAGTCCATCCCTAGTATAATCTCGAATCTCTCCATAGGAATGACTACTAGATTTTCAATGATATTGTACTCACTAAATTTGATACTATAGTTTCTATACACATTTGATAATTGGATAATCCCTTCCAAAATCTTAACTCATAACTCTACTTCAACTAGTTATGGGTTTATTTATAAATTATTTACAAACATTGATGAAATAAAGGAATGAATAGAACCAGAGTTAAGGAAATTACTTTCTATCTTTGAGAGCACAACTAGTGTACCTTCAAAAAAATTTAGAACCTCTACCTAAGATATCATGATTGAGAAAGTACGATAATGATCCCTTTTCATATTATGAGTTTGATGGTGGTTTCCATTTATTATCTTCTAATTTGGACTTTGATTTGAAAAGTGACCAAGCAGTCCAGGCTTGAAGCATTGAAGTTTATGTTGTTTTTACACTATATTCACTTTTTCATTTGTATAGAGATGTTGAGGATTCACCTTGATATGGTAGTTCTGATATATATAGTCATTTGTTCCACACTTTTAACACTTTCCACTCCCAAGAAAGTAGTTCCTCAAATGTTTCTTCCCACATTTGTTACAAATAGTCAATTAAATTTTATTACCTTCTCTTCCATGATCAAACTTCTTCACTAATTTTATATGCATTGCTCTACTCCTTTCATTAGACCCATGTGACCACTATGTTTCTCCAAACTCCATTTCAACCTTCATAAAACTCTATAGAATATCCTTACATATTTCATAGTCTTGATTTGGTAGATTCCTCCAAATATGGGGTCTCATTATTCCAAATAACCTATCAACCTTCCCATTATGGTCCATAATAAATCTAGCGGCATACTGGGAAAGTCTTGTAAATTTAATTTCATAGATTCCCACTGATTCATTTTACTTCTATGTAAACTCTAATAATTCCTTCTCAAATTTCACTCTCATTTAACATAGAAAATATTTATTAAAAAATATTCTCCTAAACTCATACCACTACATAGAATTAATCTTTCCTCTTGGATTTATGTTCTTTATCAATGTACACCAAATAACAGCTTCTCCTTCTAAGTATTATACTACCAAGGTGACTTTCTATAGCTATTAACAATAGAGTATGGAAAATATCTTCTCTATAGAGATAATCCATTGTTTCAAAATTAATGGATCAATATATCCATTAATGTAAGGTGTTTTTTTATGTATGAAGGACTCAATTTCAAGTTATTCCCTTTGAGGTGAATTTGGCTGCTCAACATGATTCGATTTATTATTAATAACCCCAAATAATTGATTAAACAACCTCCTAAAGTTTTACATTCCATATTATATAAAATTAGGAAGGTTTTTAGTTTATAATTTGTTTCACTCATCATTTACATGTTTCCTCCTATTTCCCATAATTTTTATAAAATAAGAAAACCTTAGTGAGAAATGTGTTACTTTTAGGTATGTTTCAATTATAAAGGAAGTTTATGTACAAGAACAACATGATTAAAGATATTATTATTTAATTTCCTCTAATAATAATTACATTTTCTATGTATCTTTAATAATGGTTCATAAAAACTAATTAGTTAACCAAACATATCTCACATGAGGGTCAAACTAGTTGTACAACATGGTTTTTTTCCATGCATCATCAGGTGATGATCAAGTCTAGATCAATACACCCTTTTCAGGGTTGTTACCCATAGGTACCTCTGTTACAGATCTACATACACTTTTAGTATCCACATAGGGATTTATTTTCTTAAAAAACCCCTTCCTTAAAACGTCCTCAAAATTATAGGATGTTTTCCAATATTTAGACCTATCCCTAGGGTTCATACTAGTGTTTTCTAATACTAATTTCTAAAAATAACTAAACTTACATTTGATACCAACTATGTAATCCTACCTTTTAAATACATAAAACTATCCTTACATAGTACAACCTTTAACAATACTATAGTGTCCCATGTTTTTTAACTCGATGAAATTCCAAAAAAAAATTGAATTTTTAGTTTGGTGGTCAGGTTGTTCCTTAAACTGAGCTTCATAATCTAAATATGAGTTTTAGAACAATTAAATGTGTTATTTTAAATGTGGTTGTTGGATCGAGAGGTGTCTCATGTGTCTTGTCATGTTTTGGGAGCATTGGACCCTGAAATCAAAATTATAGGAAGGCTGAAAGGGGTGCACAATTTGTATGAAACCATGAAGCCCTCCAACCAAAATTGTGTGGCCAATCCAGTGGAATTAGAGGTCTTGAATGGTTTGGTTTAACTATGAGAGTGGATTTTCATGTCCATTCACCTTGCTATATATCTTGGATAAAGGATGTATGCATGGTTTTTTCAGGGTTTCCCAAAACGTTCCCTTGAACTGTGAGACCTCCCTCCTTAGGTAGAAGCTCGAGCATGGTTGGCATATAATATGGAAAACCTTGAGGCCAAACCATGATCTTCATTAAAGGGGCTATAAATTACAAAAAATTCCATCCAACCTTATTTCTTTTATTCGTAATTTTCTTTCTTCTTTGTGTGAACTAGGGGTCTCCCTCTCAAGCTCCTCCTCTCCTCTCCTAGGGATGGAGAGATCTCCCTCATCTGACCTCTGATTCGAGAAATGTCAAGTATATTGGAGAGATATCAATAAGTCTACGACTCCACCTTTCTCTTTTATTCATTTATCTTTTCCTCATATATACTATTTTGGTAAGAGGTAATTCACCCAATTTTAAGGTTGTTCATATGTTTCTTCAATTTATCTCAAATTGGAATGAATCAAGCCTTGATATTAGATGTGTGGATCATCCATGGTATAAGGTAGGTTTTATATATATTTTCCATTAATATCTCATTGATTTATGAAGTGCTTCATTGTGTCGCATGCTAGTATTTCCATGTGACACCTCTTTAATGAAATGTTTAAATTATAGAACCTAACAATCTAATTCTAGAATCCCATATATGTTTAATTTTCATTATGTATGGTCATAAACCTCAAGTTCTAACCACCCTTAAGGGGTGTTTCCCTTGAATATATTCAATTAAATAATTATTTTCTAATAAAACCCCTCAATTAGGTTCATTATATTCAAAAATATAATGGGTTGGTTAATTAGAATATGATGTCCCTTCATGTTACAATATATCCACTAAATCATCTTTTAAGTGTTTATGGAAAAAAATTTATGGAACCTTCTTAATGATTTTATATAGCATGCATGTTAGTATTACCTACCTCTAACAATTTAATGTATGGTGTTATCTTCCATGGGAAGACCACCTGGCCTTAATATATTTAATAAATGCTTGTAATTCCTTAATAAGGAGAGAACTACCAAAATAATTAAAGTAATTGTGGAAGGAATGGACCTATTTTTGTGTCTTGTTAAGGGTTTTTGTGTTCTTAGTATATGGTCATTTTTATCTTTAATAATTGAAATTAATGTTGGGAAAGGACCTCTTTTGTAAGTTGTTTTATGGTGTGGCATTTTTATGCTTTTGGCCTTATCCTTTATTATTTTCAATGACCAATAAACTATGAATGCTTTGAGTGATACTCAGATTCTACTTTATGGAACACCTTAGAAAAGCTCATAAGAAGTTGATATTACATATACTTTGGCAAATACTTGGTTCTCATTTTATAGAATCATAAGAATCGGGTCATAGGTTACTTATTTTTGGGATATGTTGGGAGCGATACTTGGTATTCCTTGGATTGGCTCATCGTGTGGATTCTTACCTCCTTGAGTGACATAGGTTCCCTAGGTGAGAACTTGTGGATGGTCTGAATGGTGACATGGTTACACCAAGCCATGAGTGATACTCAGAATCCTATGTGAGATACCTGGTAAGTGATTAGAGGTTTAGGTATCTACACCATACTGAGAGTGAACCTTGGGATTCTGTTTATGGATCGCCTTGGATGAGCTCTGATGGAGATGGATATTTAGAGTGCCCCTATAGCAATACTTGGTTTCCTTTTTGATTCACCTTGGATGGGCTCTAGGTGTCTCTTGTTAAATTCAAATAATGATTTAAATATTAAAGATTAATAATGCATAGTTGTTATTCAGGGATGTGTCCACCAAGACAAATAAAATTCTTGGGGAGTGGTATATCTCTTGACAGTCTCTCTATAATTTAATTTTATACCCAAATCAAATTTGTACAAGTTGAACCTAGTTCAGATACATTCTGGCTTAGGCCTAAGCATGTATGGTTGGACAAGTATCCTTGAGGAACCTAATCCCGATATGTGTATTTATTTATTTATTTATTTATTTATTTATTTATTTATTTATACACATTCTAACTTTATGCATGGACACAGTTTTATTTTATATTCATGGACTGAATTATGCTTTAGACACCATTGGTGGTGGCCTACTGAGTATATCTCACACCCCTCCCAAACCGTCATTGCACTAGGTACCTGAGAAAATCTCATTTTCATAGGTACAAGGATTATTTATTCTATTGTTCATTGTACATGGGAGCTTAGAAGCATAGGAATACGCTAGTTATTAGGATTCCCATGGATTTAGCATTTGGGATTTTATTTATTTTATTATATTGTTCTATTTGTGATATTCTTTTCTGCTTGTATTTTTTAGAATCATTTGGACATGCATGCATGGTTTTATTTGGCATTGTCCATGTTTATTTAGTTATTATATTTATCTTCTACTGCTTTTTATTTTCTTTATATGATTTTTCTATTATATATTGATTTAAACTTGATTATATTACTATGATACTCTTATATCAAGGGTATAATCTCCCCACTGCACCACCATTAGAACCTCACAGCTAGTTGGTAGCCTCTGACATATAGGTCGGTGCGCTTAAGGCTATGTGGTGAATGGTCTATGTACTGGCTTAGTAGTCAATCAGTTCAGTACATTACAAAGTGGTATCATATCTTATGTTTCATTTATCTTACTATTTTTGGCTAGTATACAGAATGTGTCGGAACTTGGTAAATAGTCATTCCTGGGAGTTATCAATCCATGTATGAGGAAAAGTACAAGTGGTCAAGAATAGGATCTTTGTTCATGTTGTTCATTATTACATTTAATTATGATTTCGCCTAAATTTATAGGAGTACTTTCCACTACTTACTAATTTATTATATTTATATTATTTTACCCTGGCCAGGTATGATAAATAAGTAGCATTACATGCATCGTTATAGGCACATAGGGATTCACATTCCATGCATATTCCATGCATGTAGATTTCATATCTTAGTTATTTGAAATTTTTTGATGTTCCTTGCATGTTTTATTAGCATGAAATTTTATTCCATGTTAAGAATTTCAATAACATGCATATTTTTATACCTCCTTAGGTGTTCCATTATCATGCTTGTTTGTACTACATGATGTGTCTTTAATCTAGTAAATTTTACTATATAGCATTATTCAGTGATTTTTATTCCTTGATGCCTGATTATTTAGCAACCCTAACTGCTTTTCATGTTTAGGTGATTAATTAGTGTGATTTTTCATTATATGTCATACTTTGGTGCTTATTCAGCATGATTACTTTTATATACTTCTTGCAATTATATGTCCTGTTATAATTTTGATGTAAAGGTTGGATAAATAAAATGTCAGAATCAATATAAGTAGTGTTTTCCTACATATATTGATGGTGTAATTCTAGTTAACTAACAAATCAAGAGATGTTTGAGCCAAGGTACATTGGTCGCATGGGATAAAACAGTGTTGGTTGTGATTACATGGGAGCTGATTTACAATTCAAAAAGTGTATGGGTGCTTTATAAATTAGGAGTCAGTGATCCATATAAATGAACTATTATAAATAAATTTAAAATACCTTGAAGATTTTGTAAATATAGATGGTAAATAGACTATAAATTAAAATTAATTGGTTTATTTTATGAAATATTTTAATTCTATAACATGGGCATGATGGCCCATATGACTAAATCCCTAAATGAACAACTATACCCAAGTAAGTTATATGGTGCATGATATTTATGATATATATTTGGATTGACCCTATTAGGTCATTCATGATGCTTTTTGCTTATGATATAAACACATTAAGGGTTTTTTAAACAAATTTAATGATTCAAATAAAATGGGGTTGTATTTTTATGAACTTAGAATGAATTTAAAGAGACCTTTCTAGGTCACCCTTCTTTTGAAATCCCTAAAACTAAACCCCATGGGGGTATAATTATTCCATGTAGTGGTGGTCATTTAAAGTATCTTCATCCACCTATATGGATTTACATATAGAAAAATGGTGGAATGTTACTGGACCTATCCTTTTTAATTAACAAAAGGCCTATTTCTACTATTGAGATTTATTACAATATATGGAATTAGTTAATTAAAATTCAAATTAAAACCTAAAGGTTTTTTTCCTCTATAGATTGGAATTGACATTTTCTTTAACTAATCCAATTGTGAATGATTGTTAGTAAAGAAAGTTTGTCTAAAATTATGTTTATATAATGAACTATCTATATGTGATGGTATGTCAGATAAATAATTAATGTTTTAAAAGGATATTGATAATTCTTACCTGTGTACCATGTGGTCTTTCCAAAATAAAGTACCTAATGATTTTTCTTTGTGACTAGTATTAGGTTTTCTTTAAAAACTAAAACTTGGAAGTGTTTAAATAATTAAAGGTGAAATAATATAAAGACTTAAAATGGAACCCTAAGTGGTTTCCTTAGTTTAAACCCTCATTAAAGGGTATTTTTAATGTTCCTTAAGATTTACTGAGAATGGGAAAGTGATCATTACCCATATTCCCTTTTCTTTTAGAGCTCGAACCTAGATGAGAAGCCCTTAGTCCTAGTTATTTTTCAATCATGATCTCTTGGTAGGATAAACACTTTATTCTTTGGTGAGGGGCTAGCCCAAGGTAGGTAGCACACTCATAACCTTAAAATCATTCCTAATTTTTTTTGAATATTTTCAATTTTGTGGTGTTGTTTGAGTTCCATTGTCCTGTATAGGACTTTTAGTTTCCAAAATGACACCTTTGTCTTGAAGGGTGTTTGTGTAGTTTGTTAACCCTTATTGTGGGAATGAGTGTCAAGTAATTATCCAGTTCAGCAGGTTAGACATGCCTAGTGAATGGGTAACCACTGGGTAGGTCATGTGACCCATCTTCTCATTCTTTTCTTAGTATTGGACGAATTTGTATGTCATCTATTGGATAGTAGTCATATAGATTAGTACGAATCTATGTTAGTTATTTTTAGATGCCATCGGATACTGGGATTCATGGGTCTAATAATCCTATGGATGGTATCAAGTACATACTATTTTTCTCATGGAAATATCAGGTAGTACGTGTTGTTTTACATAGTACTCATTGATATTATAAAGAGGTGTAACAAACCTTTTATGATTGGTGGTAATAATTAAGTCCTTGAGTTATTATGTTTCATTAGTATGTCAACTCTGGAGTAGAGTAACCTAGAGGTTAAAGAAAACCAGACTCATTCTAATGCTCGGGGTGACATTCCAAGCTAGATATAGTATTTTTTGATGCTAGTTGGACTATTTTGAATTTTATACCAAATGATATGAAACCCTTATATGTAACTCAAGAGGAGTGTCATATTTACGTATAGAGAAAATTTAGTAAGTTCACTTTTAAGATACTAGCCTAACTCTTCTTGGGTTTTATGTTTTCTACAGCATATTGGCCACCTATAGTACCTGCAGTTAGTGGTATATGGGGCATGTGTCATGGAATGACCTTCCTTTTCAATAAATCCAATGATCATGACACTCCTAAGTTGAGGAGAATTGCATCAATTATAGTTAAACATGTCCTTCTAAGTAAAAGGAGCACAACCAAGAGGTCCATTTGGAATGGTCAGTGATTTTTTTAAATTTTTATAGGCTTGTAAGTCTTTTAGTGAGTTGGTACTTGTGTGGTAGCATGATGATGATATGGTGGCTATTTACTCAAACTTTGAAAATGATGATAGTCAGGATGGACTTAGATGGTTATTCTTGAGTGAACACATGATTCCTTGGGTGGTAGAGGCATCATGGTCAGGTTGGTGATGCATTGGCATGTGAGGCTGAGCTCTTCCAAAAGAATTATCCCAAAAGGTTCAACTGGAATTTCTTTATGCAGTTGTTATGGTTGATTTGGAGCATTTCATATTGAGGTGGAAGAAGTTTCCTAGATCCTTTTTGGAGATCATTTGAATCCTCTTAGTGTACTATTATTTTAGATATGATCATTTCCCTTGTCTTGATGGTGTTTGGGTACACTGAGAGAGCGTTGGTTATATACCACACTAAATTTAAATGCCTTTGGGATTGATAAGTGGTATCTATCAGAGTTTCACTCTGGAAACATGGTTTTTATCAGGGAATGGTTAGTTCTGAGTGATACTTGGGTTCCCAATTAGGAATTACTTGGATGGAATCACAAACACCAATAATTTCCTTTTAATTGATCATCAGGTTAATGACGCTTTAGGAATAGTAAGTGTTCTTGATAAATGGGACTTCAACATTTTACCAACATCTTTCTTATGAACATTGGAGTATATAATACCTTAGATGAGATCCTTGGTTCCCATTTCATGATTCCAAGGGTACCCCAAACTTATGTTGCACTCAAATAGTTTGTTTCATGGGTGATGATCCAAATGTTCATATAATGTTTTCACCCATGTTTGTGTCAGGGAATGACAACATAAATAGACATATTGGATAGAGACATCATCAGAAGTCGGTTACTGGCTTCAGTGATAATTCTTGGAGAAAATCTCAAGTTTCCTTCATCTAAAGGCATCATGTATAACTTTTGAAAAGAATTGGCCATCTAAGCTGGGTGTTTTAAGGTAAGTTAACTATAGATGGTTCATCTTGATATGCCTCTCTCTATCTCTTTTCATATACAGTTGGTAAGTAAATGCTTTTGGAATGTTGTTGGGGTGAGGTAAGCGCAGTGTGGGTCGGCCAAGGATTTTATGAAAAGTAAGTTCGACCTATCTTTTTGAGTTTTATTAGGAGTTTACCATTCATTTAGGATTATGATCATTCCAATAGAATTGTTAGAATGCTATGGGAATTCTCAAGTAGACAATTCCAATGATATAGATACCATGTTTCAGAATTGGACTTTCAAATTATAGAACCTATGGTGGGGAGCTCCATAGGCCAGGTTGTTAAAGATATGATGACATGATCATGTATCATGTTATATAGGCTTGGGTAAGCTCTCTCTCAGTGTTTTAGTTTGGAAAAGGAGTGTTAACTCATTTTTTAATGGCTCTTGTAGAATACACGTAGGTGATTATTAGAGTTGTTTTTGGAATTTGGAATGTGACACATCCATTTGGATAAGGATTCATGGCCCGATTAGGTCAGGTGATTCTTTTTTTGTTTTCCTCAAATATTCTTGGGGATGTGAAGATCTAAGGTGGGGAAGTTGTAGTGTCCCTTATTTTTTAACCAAATTAAATTCCAAAGGAACATGAATTTTTAGTTTGGGGTTTGGTATGTTACTTAAACCGAGATTCAGAATGTAAATATGAATTTTGGAACACTTAAATGTGTTTTTTTAGATGTGGTTGAGGGCCCGAGAGGTGTACTGGGTGTCTCATAAAGTTTCAGTATCATTAAACCCCAAAATAAAAATTTGGGGAAGGCTGACAGAGATCAACAGCTTGTCTAAAATTGTGTGGCCCTCCATTATATTGAAAATCTAGAAGGCCAGGAGGTATCAAATAATTTTTTTTAACCATGTGAGTGGATAAAAATTTTCATGTTACTTTCTTTAGATCTTGTAAAGAAGAGATATGTATGGTTTGTACATGGTTTCCCAAACTGTGCACATGAACAGTGTGGCCTCCCTCCTTAGGTAGCAGCTCAAGCATGGTTGGTTCATGATTCTTCCAACTATGCAGACAAACAATTTGACTCATTAAAGGGGATAGAAATTACCAAAATTCCCCTCCATCCTTATTTCTTTTCTTCCCTCCTTTATTTTTACTTTGTGCACACTAGGGTGATCCTACTTAATCTCCTCCTCTCATATCCTAGGTATGGACATATCTCCCTAATCTAGCCTCTAATATGAGTGTTGTAAAGTGTGTTTGATAAATCTTGGTATGTCTATAACTCCTCTCTTATACTTTATTAATTTATATCTTCCTCGTCTATGCTATTTTGGTGTGACCTAATTCACCCTATTTTCAGGGCGTTCAACTGTTTCTTCAATTTATCTCAAACCAGACAGAATCAATCCTTGATATTGTATATGTGGGTCATCCATAGTATAAGGTATGTGGTCTATATCTTTTCCATTAATTTTTTTGTTTATTTATTAAGTGTGTCGTTGTTCCGCGCAATGGTGTTTCTGTGCTATGTGTCTTAAATGAAATTTTTAAATTTTATAACCTACCATCCTAATTATAGTATCCCTTGTGTGTTTAATTTCCATTGTGAATGGTCATAGACCTTAAGTTATAACCACCCTTAAGGGGTGTGTCCCATGAATGTATTCAATTAAATAGTTGTTTTAAAATAAAACCTCTCAATAAGGTGTGTTGTCTTCAAATATATAACAGGTTGGTTAATTAGAATGTGATTTCCCTCCATGTTGCTCCTTAGCCACTAAACCATCTTCTAAGTAGTTATTTCCAAATTCTTATGGAACCTTCTTGATGATTTTATATGGAATGAATTTAGCATGGCCTAACTCTCACCTTTTCATGTTTGGTGTTATCTTACATGGGAATACCACTTGGCCTTAACATATTTAATCAATTCTTGTGTTTTCCTTAAAATAGAGAGAACTAACTAAATAATTAAATCACTTATAGTGGGAATGGCCCTCTTTTAGTGTCTTGTTATGCATGTGGAAATCTTAGTATATGGCCATTTTTATCGATAATAATTTTAATGAATGTTAGGAAAGGATTGAATTCATAAGTTGTTTTATGGTGTGGAAAGTTTATATTTTTAGCCATATCATTTATTATTTTCAATGACTAATAAACTATGAAAATGTTGAGTGATACTCGGGTTCCACTTTACAGAATGCCTGGGATGGGATCATAGGTAGTTAAGATTATATGTACCTTGGGTGATACTTAGGTCTCATTTTATAGAACACCAAGAATGGGCTCATAGGTTACTTATTATTATGATACGCTAAGAGAAATACATGGTATGCTTTGGATGGGCTCTCTACATGGATTCTAACCTCTTTGAGTGACACTGGTTCCCTAGGGGAGAACCCATGGATGGGCTCAATGGAAATATGGTTACACCATGCCTTGAACAATACTCAAACCCCTATGTGAGATACTTAGGATGGCCTCAGGGTTCCTTTTATTAAATTCAAATAATTATTTAAATATTAATGATTAAGGTTAAATTTTTGTTATTTAGGAATGTGTCCAGTAAGACAAATAATATGTTTGGGGAGAGTTTCATCTCTTGATAATTTTCCATGATGACCTTTTACACACATATCTCATTTTTACAAGTTTCCCTAGTTTAGAGACATTCTAAATTAGGTCGAGGCAAGTATGGTCAGCCAAGTGTCCCTGTGGAACATTCTACCAACATGTGTTTTTATTTATTTATTTATTTATTTATACACCTGTTATCTTTATGCCTACACACAGTTTTATTTTACATTCACTAACTAGATTATGCATTAGACACTATTGGTGGTGGCCTAATAATTATATCTCACACCCTACTCAGGTTTCCATTGCACTGGGGTACATGATAAGACCTCATCTACATAGGTC
The DNA here is from genome assembly GCA_963277665.1 of Viscum album. Lineage (NCBI taxonomy): Eukaryota > Viridiplantae > Streptophyta > Magnoliopsida > Santalales > Viscaceae > Viscum > Viscum album. The sequence goes on from OY728137.1 coordinate 803,416,157, forward strand.
CAAGGATTATTTCTTATGTTGTGAATTTTATATGGGAGCTTAGGAGAAAAACATTGATCTAGTTCTCATGATTCCCATGGAGTTATACTTTGGGATTTTATTAATTTTATAATACTGTTATATCTACTATATTATTTTCTTCTTGTAATTTTTAGCATCATCTAGACATCCATGCATGGTTTTATTTGTAATTTAACATGTTTATTCTATTATTATATTTATCTTTTACTATTTTTCCTTTTATTTATATACTATTTCCACTATCTATTGATTTACACCAGATTATACCACCATGATACTCTGATATCGAGGATATAGTCTCCCCCTTGTACCATTGTTAGACCTATGATGCTAGTCAGTAGCCTCTAGAATATGGGGAGGCATGGTTGAGGCCATGTGGTAACCTGTCCGACTATTAGTTTAGTAGTCAGTCAGGAAAGGACGTTATAAATATAGAAGATCTTGTAAGGTTTAGAATGTTGGAAATTAGGAACAAAAGATATAAAAATAAAAATAAACATTCTTCTAATCCACTTGTAACACTTCATAATATGTTCATCTTAAGTTACTTTTACTGCATCTCATATCCTGGGAACATACATAAAAATAAAGGGGTGAGCATAAATCCTAGTAAGGGAATAAATAAAGGAGATGTATACCATGTTACCATGATTCATACCAATAGGAAATGATCATAACAACATGAGTTATATCATAAAATAAAAATAATAAATCATTACATGAAATGTGGATACATTATAAAAATGATACATTCATAAGAATATCACCATGGTTTACCACCAAGGTGTCGTAAATCATAATTATCAAGGTTATTCACCAAGGTATCATAAAACATGTCATATATAGAGATTAATTCTTTACCAAAGTAATTGGAGTGATATATAGGAACACCCTTCATTTTTATTAATCCATGTGATCCACATCGATCAAAATAAATTATTTCATAAATAACCCCAGGATAGTAAAGAACGGTTTTTATATAAAAACATTGAGTACATAAGTGCTTAAAGGATGGAATAATAAATCATTTTTAACCCATGGGAATAGAGTGTGGTTTTTTTAAATGTTAATACTTGAATCAATTAATTATACTTACATGTATGTGATTTCCCATGGATAAGTAAATGGTTTGTGTATTCATGATATAAAAATTTTTCATGTGAAAGAGAGAAATTCAAGGAATGAATTTAGTAACATGATAGTATAAATATTGATTATGGTAATAGAATAATGGGAGTAAATGAAGGTATCCAATTGATAAAACAATATTTTTAAGTAATGGGATAATAAAATGTGGTAATAAAATATTATAACCTATTATTTATAAGATATTTCAAAAAAAATACACTTGAACGGAAAATAGGAAGTGGAGAATTGTCTTACCTTGAAGTGTTGCTTCCTGATACATAAAGATGGATCCTTGAGGACTTAAGGAAACCACTATTTGGGTGGTAAAATGACCAGAACATTGTGGCTTATGTATTTTTAGTGGAGAGGAATGGGAATGAGTGGGTATTTATAGTAAAAGAAAGGGGGATTATTTATTGATTAGGTTTTGGACTCTATATAATAAATTAATAAAAACCAAAAACCATCTCATGGTTTTTTCACTTTTTTTCTACCAAATAAGAGTGTATTTAATTATTTTATAAGGTTAATATCTAAAATCCTTAAAATAATACCATTTGTGGTGTGGAAGTGAGTCATGTTTATAAATAATTGATTTTAAAACATTAAAATACAATATAGGTTTTGGAGGATTCATTAATGATTTTTAAAATTAATAAAATAAAATAAAAAAAATTATTTTAAAGTGAAAATACAAAATTGTTCATCTATACCTTTTATGGAATATATTACATCACTTTTGGGTTATTATGATGTCATAATACACACTGTATATTTATACCGTATTAAATTTTAACCTAAAAATTTGACAATCTCCAAAAATTATGAAAAAAAATAACCATTGGCTAATTTTGACATGATGGTTTCAAAAATAATATTTATTTTCCATAAAATTCTCTAATTATGATAATTTACACTTTTAAATAAAAATCCACATTTATTGAAAAATACTAGTTTTTTTACAATAATAGTTTTCTGGCCCTTATAAGAATTATTTTTGACTTCATAAAAAAATTAATTTATATTAAATAAATATTTTTTAGTTATAATGTTTTATTAAGGTGTCATTTTTTTAAAAAATATTTATTTCATTAGAAATAGTGTCTTTATTGAAATTATATATTTCCAAAAAATACAATTTGTGTTTCTTCATATCAAAATATAATTTTTATAAAACTTATATTCTAATAATTATAAAAGTAATAATAAAAAAAGATAAATATAATTATTATTTTATTAAAATAAATAAATAAATTTATATTGTTAGGCTCTATATACATAGCCCTTTATTACACTAGAAAATTCCCTAAGGGTTAGGTGTGCAATGGTGATATTTTATTAGGGTGTTAGTCATTCATGGTTTGCACCATGATCTCTATGAGCATGAAATTATCCCATAAATATATTACTCAAGCTTTAGTTGTTGAATATTTTCTTGGGATTGGTCAAGGGAAAATCCCAGTGATGTTATCTTCCTTAGAATCTCTGATAAATGTGCTTTATAGTGTACGATTCTACTGGTTGAGGTCATCGCTCATTCCTTCTATGTAAATTGGATTTATCATAACCTTTATTATATACTAATCATATAATCATTTTATAATGGATATATTATCACTAGTTATTATGTTTAATGGTATTTAAAATCTGATAGGATATAACTTATAACGATCCAAAATAACTAAAGTAGTGCATGTGTTTTCTATAACTACATTACTTGATAAGGAATTTATTCATTAAAAAATAAGTTTTATTTATAAAATTATGGGTTGTTACAGATCTTCAGGTAGCCAAAATTGGTTCTTTAGTGATTCTCTCTAGAGTAATGGTGGGTAATCTAATCAAAGCCATGGCTCTTCTTCTTAATATCATGGGAGGAATCTACTAGTGTGTTATCAGTGTAATATTTTAGGTTATAATGGACCAAAATGCCACAAAATGCCTATAGAGTTTCATTATTGTAGGAATATGGGGAATATATAGTTATTTTTAATGATCTTACCAACATATTAGTGGTTATATTGATGTAAAAGCTCAGGGATTAGTGGATAGATCTAGTATGTACCATATGGTAGTAGTAGGATTTCTTTCAATTGGTAAAGTTGTAGAGGTGTTCATGTGTCCCAGGGTTAATAGAGGTAGTAGAGTAGTTATCCTAAATGTATCCTTGGATCTGGAGGTTAGGGAAGAGGCTTGGGTATAGGCCATATTTATTTCATTAAGTTGACTCATTATTATCATGATGAGGGGTATTCAACTATTCAAGGTATGATATTAGTCAATTATACCTTAAAATCTACTTTATTTGATATTGTTTCATCACATTCCTTTATATCTATCCAATTATTTTGGATTTGGGGCCAGTGATAAAGTATCTTTATGGGGTGATGTTTATCAATACACCATTTGGGGTGTGATCAGAGGCTATTCCTTGATTTATAGAATGTTCCCTCATGATCAGTTGACATCAGAATCTCTAGGATTTTACCATGTTAGAGATGTGTAGTTTCAATGTGATTATATATATTTATTGGTTGAATTGGAATCAAGTACACATAAACTGTTATCATTGATGGGAATATTTCATGTCAACTTAGGATGAATTCTATAAAGATGTAGGTGACTAGGGTCTACAAGAAGATCATTAAGAACCTTATAGTGGTAATTTAGGGTTAGTTTTATCCTAGATGGATAGTGTTGATCTAGATGATCATGAGACACATCAATTAGTATTTCCTCCTATTGTTCACTAGTTCCATGATGTTTATCCTAAGGAATTATTTTAGTTTCCCCTAAGATAAATAACATGTTCATTATTGAGATAATATAAAAAAAATAGAGCCTATATCTATTCCTCCTTAAAGGATTCCTTTGTAAGAGCTCATATGGATGAAATATTAATTAGATGACCTTTAAGTGAGTGGATTCATTCACCTGACCATTCCACCTTAGGGTGGTTCTGTGTTATTTTCTAAGAAGGTGGATGGGTTTTTGTGTTTTTGTGTGTATTATTGGACGTTGAATCAATTAATTATTAAGAACCGATATCATCTTCCTTACATCAAATACCTATTTGATTAGCTAAGGGTATCCAAGTGATTCTACAAGATTTATTTGAGATCATATTATTATTAGTTTCATGTGAAGCCTTATGATATTACTCATACTACTTTCAGAAAAAGGTATCGCTTATATGAGTATCTTTTGATTTCATTCAGATTGAAAAATACACAGACATCATTTATGGTCCTGATGAACCAAGTCTTTCATCTCTATCTATATTTTTCTATGGTGGTACTTTTTTATGATATTTCAGTATAATCCCAGTTAGGGTAGGACCATTATCATCATTTGGTGATTGTTCTAGGTACACTTAGGAATCATTATTTATATATCATGCTCTCAAAGTGTTACTTATATATCTATGTGGTGGTATTTTTAAGGAACATAATATCATAAGTAGGTATATTAGTAGACATTGGGAAGACTAGTGATTTCTTTGGAGTGGCCTAATAATGTTTTCAAGATCCTTAGCTTCTTTTGTTTGGAACACTATTATATTAAATTTATACATAACTTATCTTCAATAGAAGCACCGATGATGGACCTTACCAATAATGGGTAGAAGTTCAGGTTTTCTGATCCTTATGAGAGATCCTTCCAAGAGATAAAGGGGAGGTTGACATCCATGTAGGTTTTGACCTTACAAGGGCCAACTAAGGAGTAAACCCTACATTTTGATGTATGAGGGTTTGGTTTGGTATAAATTTGAATGTAATATGAGTTTTATTTTTCCTATAGATCCAAGAAGTTAGGGTCACATGAGAGTAATTATCTCACTCATGATTTAGAGATGGAGGTAGTAATATATTCACTGAGATGTTGGTATCACTACATATTGGATGAGTGGTTCATGGTTCATACCAACTATAAGAGCCTCAAGGGTACCTTTTTCCCACCATAACCTGAAACTTCAAAAAAAAAGAGGTGGATCAAGTGCCTTCAATATTTTGACTTTGAGATGGAATATACCCCTAGAAAGGGAAATTTGTTAGCTGGTGTATTGATTAAAAAGACTAAAATGTAGATAGTACAGGATTCTAGAAGTAAGTGGAAGTTTTTAAAACTATTATGAGATACATCTCAATTTTATGGAGTGTCATAGAAATTATGTTCTATATATTTCGACATTTCCACTTAACTTATCTAGAGGTTAAATGAATTTCAGTTTTCCTACTATAACTGTATAGTTGTGAGGGATAATATATATAGCAGGGAGTAATTTAATGATTATTCCTTGGATGATGATGTGATCCTATATGTATGACGTGAATTTTTTCCCTAAAAGCATGCATGAGGAGATAATATGGGATTCCCATGCCTTGTGATGGGATTCTCACCTGAGGCTTACCAAGATGTACTGTGATATACATAGGTAGTTTTAGTATCATGAGATGAATAAGGATATTTCAGGGTTCATTTCACAATGCCTTGCATGTCAGTAGGTTAAGGGAAAGCATTATAAACCCATAGGACCTCTTCAATTATTTCCCATTCCTGAGTGTAAATGAAAATATTTAATGATAGATTTTGTGATTAGGTTTCTGTAGTCAACTTGATTTGTTGAGGTGGTATGGGTTGTGGTAAACCATTTGACTAAGGCTTTTTACTTCCTAATAATCATAGATATCTAGTTTGTTGATAATATAGGTCATTTTTATGTTCAAGAGATAATATTTATTCATGGTTTGTTGAGTGTAATTATTTCAGATCAGGATGCCTAATTCACATCTTTCTTCTGGAAGGGTATATATAAGGAACCTGATACTCAAGTGAACTAGAGAATAGCATACCATCTTTAGACCAATAGGTATTATGGTCGTACTATCTAGATTTTAGAGGAAATTTTGTAGGCATGTGTCCTTGATTTTTTCAGTTCATGGGAGAACCATTTTGCACCTTCAAAGTTCACTTATAATAACAGAAATCATGAGTTGATTTATATTCAACCTTTTGAGGACTTGTATGGAAATACTTTTTAGTCACCTCTATATTGGTTAGAGGCATGGGAGTTAGTTATTTTTGGGAAGAGTATCATTTAGGAGATGTTAGATCATATCTATTTGATCTGGAAGAGATTATTTACTACACAAGTAGACAATGTTCATATAAAAACTGAACACATTGTCCTCTTGTGTTTGAGATGAGTGTCCAGGTATTCTTGAGGGTGTCTCCCTAGTTGGGAAACTATCATATTAAGAGGTGGGAGAAGTTAGCATCTAGATATATGGGTCCCTTTAAGGTTTTTGATAGGATTAGTATTATTTCTTACCAATTAGTTCTTATAGTTTTTATGTTATGCATGATGTATTCCATGTACCTAAAATTAAGAGATACAACCCTGATCATTCTCATGTGATCAGTGTTGATGACATCAAATTATATCTTGATGCATCATTTAATGAAAAACTAGTTTATATAGTGTATTATAGTAATGAATTCATATGAAGTAATATAGTCCCAAATGGTATAAAAGAAGTGGTATCATGGGCACATCTTAGAAAATACTTGGGATTGAGAGTCTGATGTGCAGGCATGGTGGTTGGAGTTATTTTCTGATGAGTCCTGGTAATGCATCTTTGGGATGATCTAAAATGTGGTGGGAAGGTAGTAACACTTCAAAAATTATAACGCAATTTTTATCTATTTTTTAATAAACCTCGTGTATTTCAATAAATTATGGATATTGAAGGTTCTTATAGGGGATTGAGGGTCTATTTCAGGATAATAGACATAGTACAGAGACATCTATTATTTTGATAGATATCATCAGGTACCTGGGGTACTCATTGGAGGTGGGTAGGGGAGAATTAGATCTAAGTTGTCCATCGGGTGGCTGGTAACCCTAAGGTGGGTATGTAATGGCTCTCGGGTACCCGATGGATGGCTGGTGGGTAACCAATGAGTTCCTAATGTGTTTTTTTAAATCATTTTATTAATTAATTTTTTTGTTTGAAACTTAAATGTGGCCTTATCCCTAATTTATTATGGCCAGTCACTCAAAACCCCTTTCACTCTCCCTATCATTTCTCTCTTCCAATTGTTTAATCTCCCTCTTTTATCATCGGTTTTGAGTATCATCCATCCCAATTTATTTCTTGAGGTGAGTGTATGACTCATCTTCCCTTCCTTCAGTATTTCTTCAACTATTTTTTCATGTTCTTCCATGTATTCCCTAATTTAGGAATTTTTGAGATTTTGGGGAAACCTCTAATTTATTTTGATTCATCATATGGTATTTGATAAGCGAGATTCTATTGAACCCAGGTAGGTGGTCCCTAACCATTCTTGAATATTTATACATGTTTAATGAAATATGTGATCGCATTCTCTCCACCCATGTGAGATCAGCCAAAAATTAAAAAAAAAACTTTACCTTAACCCATTTGATTTGGTTAAGGGTGTCTAGGTCTATAATAAACCCTTTGATCACTATTTCTTGATACATTAACCACCAATGGTTGTGGTATTGAATCAAAGTGTATATATTATATACTTTAGACCCATTGGAATCCTTTTTATGTTATTTTATGACATAAAGGACCTTTATTAGGTGACCTTAGACACCTTAGTTATAAAATAGGTGTGCAATTGAGAGAGGTCAACATGAGTCTTGGCCTTGGTGGACCTTTTGTGTTTCCGTAAATCCATTTTTTGGCTTATTTTTCTGGGATATAGGGTGAGTTTTGCTTTCCCCTATAACTTTTTGGAATCGAGTAGGCTATACCTAGGATATAGTTATGAATATGGTTCGAACATGTGGGATCCAAAATTTCATATATCCAGAAGTGAGTTGGATGATATTCCAAACAAAAGGTGAATTTTTAATGTTATGATGTTAAAAAAATTATTATGTCACAATAATATTTTTTATATATATGTGGGATGTTATTCCATTTATGCTACTGGGTGGATTTGGATGAGACATAATGTTCATTCTCCTTATGTTGATTATGATGAGGGACATTGTTTCCATTATATAGCATTATTATGACCATAATTTCATACTTATTATTATGGGAATTAATTCCCACCAATCCAAGGTACATAATGCCTATGTGGAATTGGTATTGACAAAAGTTGGATATTATGCCTGATTATTTGTTATTTCCCTTGGAAGCTGGATATACTATCATGGCATAATGATTTCATGGGAGGGTATGATATTCTTGTATAAGAATGGTTTATTATGGGAAATTATTCCCTCCCTTATATGGTGACTAGGGACTAGGTATTCTTTACCATATAAGGATTATACCCATGGATAGGGACATTATAGCCTCCATTGATGTTATAAATTACATTTGATACATGTATGTTTGTGGTTTCTCTAGGATGTTATGCCATTATGAATAATATCACTGGAATGTTATACACACTATTATGACATTATTATTATGAAATATTGTTTTAGAGTTTCCAATTATATATAATAATAATTACTAATCTAATACTGATGGAATTCATAATTTTTCACATCAAAAATATGTTTTCAAGGCCTTATTCCAATACATTATACTAATATGAAGAGAGGTATACACAAAAACCCAAGATATTTTGTCTCATGATACATGTTGATGCATCAATGGAATATATAATTCCGATCCCCATACATCACTTGGTTAAGTCCAATTCATTCACCATAAGAGTCAACAATACATTTAATATCATTCCCTAAGGAACCTCAAGCTTAATAATAATATGGTTGTCCATATAATGAAAAATATAAGATCTTAATACATAATAAAACTATGTTAGCAGTCAATAACAATAAAGATTGTAAATACTTCTTCCATGTCAATATATGGGATAACATGATCATAACTCATCCTGATAAAGAAGGTGGATGGTCAAACAATACATAATCAACTATCTAATAATCATTTGTAATGGAATAAAATTATATGTAACACGAATAATTTTTCCCATGTTAATAAAAGGGATAACATGATCCTAACCCATATGGAGGAATATTGGAAGCTTTTAAAAGAATATACCACCATTGAAATAAATCAAACATATATGGTTGTTGACATAAATGAAAAACACTCTCATACAATAATTCTTCGAACGATGTCACCAAAGAAGGGATTGAGAATAGAATTGTTTGATAACACGAGTTAAATATCCCGAATGATAAATATATATAATAAAGTATAAAGCATGAATCATAAACCACATTTGTATAAATCATTTTGAATATGATAAGGAAAATAGAGGTGAAAACTTAAAATAGATTTTAGAAAACATTTTTAACATCGACAAAAAATAAAAATTTATATATCACTTTCAAAGGTAACTTTTGAAAAGGTGACATGAAATATTTTGAAAAAAATTAATTTAAAATGAATCTCCAGTAATTGGTCCTTCAAATGACATAAATTTTATCATTGATAAAATAGGAGAAGAATACAAGACATAAAAATGAAAGGAAAAACCAGTTTTATTATTTTCAAAATATCTTTATTCAAAACGCACATTGTAAGAAGAGTAAAAAAACATTAATTTTTATTAAAAAATAATTTTCACAAACTATATTATAAAATATCATATAATAAAATATTATAGTGCGGGACCTCAAGCATGGAAAATCAATGTTCAAGATGAAACATTATAATACAAATATTTGATTTTTGAGTTATCAATGTATCTTATGGGAAACATCCTCCAAGAATCATGAAACATTTGAAAAGTTTTTTATGTGTTAAAAATGTAAAAAATTAAATAATACCACATAATATAATCAAATATAATAATTTACATAACATATATTAAATAAGTTCAAGTGAATGATCATAACTCAATGAATGAAAACTGAGTTACCAAAAACTCTTACGATTAAGGTAACAGTTGAGTCAAAATAAATTTGAAGAAAGAAATTGATTTGGATTAGTCTATCCCACTAATTACAAGTAAATAAAGTATAGAACATTCTTGGTATAGTAAATCCACATATCACCATACAAAGGAAACATGGTTCATAACATTAAAAATGTCTCAAAGAATCATAATTGAGACCAAGAAAACCCTTATGACTTGAGTAACATTTGAATAAAAACCCCTTAAAAGAGTGGAATTAAAATTGAACTTAAAATACCATGATTAAAATATAATTCATGATATTATATCTGAAATAGGTAGTATATAATCCACAAAAATTAAATTATGTGCATGATATCAAACGTGTCGCAAAGAGAAAAATTTGATACTAAAACCCTTACCATGTTCCTGATTCATTCTTCACTTGAACCAAGCATCCTGAATTAAATTAATTTCATTAAATTCACACCCAATAACCTTATTCATAACTATAACCATTTATATTCGTCATTTACAATAATTTTAAACATAAAATTATTATTTAGTTTTTACTTATTTTCAATACTAGGTGTAAGTAATATTTATCACATTGAAATAGTTTCATAAAAATGGTGTTGGTATTCATTATTATTACAAAGTTAATCATTTATAAATAATTAAAGGTACAATAATAGATGTTCCATGATAGTTATAAATGTTATACTTTCATTACATGGTAGTTTCGGTTACAAACCATGAAAATGAAATCATTGATGATCATGTTAAGGTGATTCTTAATGAACAAGATGAATTTTCTTAATTAATGACTTAAATGTTGATATAACCTTCCTAGAACCAACAAAATATTTATATATTTATATAATATTATACTAGTAAAAAATTTATCCTATTCATTCATGATATAAATTCATATTATTGTTCAAGTATATGGTTCAACCAACCAAAACATGAACCAACCATGATTAATGGATGATTATATGTTTTTTTAGTAGTAATATCATTATAAAAGAAGCATAATGATCTTAATTAGTTTTTATTAGTGTAATATATCATAATTTTAAATTATTATAAAGATAATATAATATATATAAAGTCATTACATAGAAAGAATAGATCATTATCCACTTAGTTCACTTATTTTTCATGATTGAATTAACGATAATACTTTTTTTATCATATCCTTAATAGGTTATCAAATTTTTCATACCATAAACATAATGATACAATAAAATAATATTTATCCTTTAATAATATCCATGTAATTATGTTATGAATATATAAATAGAAATCAATCGTTATATGGAGGCAATAGTCTGCACGAACGTATGGTTGATGATTTCATTTTAATAGTACAAGAAGAAGGAGTTATATGGTTTAATATTTAAGAATTATAAAAATGATATAAATATCATAATTATTTATTAAATTAAACTTTTATACTATACATTCAATGAGTTGAAGGAAAATGAAATTTGTTTTGTCGTGGAGGTGGTAGTTCACACAACGCATGAATGACAGATTCATTTTCTTAATTGAAAATAGGAAAAGCATATTAATGATTATTATAATATCATAATAACATTAATTATATTTCCAATACTTATTTCATTATATAGTTATTTTAGCATTAAATTTTTAAAATAAAATTTAAAATAAAGAGGTTAAGAAAAAATTATTACTCATGTTGAGCACCTTGAGATTTCCTTGGAATATCCCTTAGAAATGGATTGAATAGGATAATCTCTTGTGACTAGAATCTCAAGAGAGTTAAAGAGTAATATAAAGGAAAAAAATGGGAATAGTTTTATGAGGAAACAAAATTTTTATTATTTCCTTTAAGGGGTGGTGATCAGTGACTTTTATAAGTGGTGTGAATGGAATTTTTTAAATATTTCAACTTAAGATAGAGGGAGAACATGTTACACATATTAAGTGGCTCCATGATTGACAAATAAGGGAGTGGGTATGTAATGTCCCTGAATTTCTATATAATTTTTTTTAATTATATGGAATTATTTTGAGATAGAAAAATCTGACGGCACGCAATTCCAAGGCTCATAGTGCCCGGAATGATCCATCGAAGTTTTGTTAAACTTTAAATATCATGCATGAGTGTTTTTTCTAAAAAAGTAGAATAACTCTTAAACGGGTGCCCAAATCAGAAATATGAGGGCACCATTGCATTCAGAACGGAGGGTTTACCCTAGGCATGACTTAGGTTTAGTCGGCGCAGGCCTCCTGTGAGGAAAAACGAAAATGGAACAGTAAATAAAATAATTAAATAAAGTTATTTTATTTTTGAAATTCTTATAACTCACGAACGGTGACTCAGATTAAATATCTGAGACCACTGCTGAACTTGTGAGGGTATACTTTCTTTAGGAAGATACTAACATTACCTAGTGCGGGTCACCAGTGAAAGTTAGTTTTTGGCCGTAAATAAAATAATTAAGTGATAATTATTTTATTGTAAAATACATAACTTCTAAATGGTAACTTGGATTTAAAATCTAAGAGTATTGTTGAGTTCATCGGGGCGTGTTCTTCTTAGGTGGAGCCTAACCTCAACTAGAGCGGGTTGAGGGTGAAAGTTAATAATTTATTGAACTTTTTTTCAGGTACGTTCAGTAAAAGCGAGAGCGGTGTTTTCAAACTTTTGAACCGGTGCTCGAATTAAAAATATGAGGGCACTAATGAATCTGCAGTGCCGGCATTCAATTAAGGGAGACTTTACTTTGATCGTATAGGTCTAGAAAAAAAGTTAATTTTTTTGAATTTTTAAAAGAAATGAAATAAAATTATTTTATTATTTTATTTTCTTTCATATCCTCCAACGGACAAGAGGTGTGTGGGGCTAGCGATGTGTCAAGCCAATAAATGGCTTGACCTGCCAACCCTAAGTAACGACGTCATTGGGGAATTAGGAAGGTTCCTGATTTATGAGCCCTCATTAATTTCCCATGTCGTTACTTACCCTCCCCCTATCCTATTTATATAGATCTTGGGGGGAGGTACCGGCATATCTTCTCCAAGCAACAAAGTGTTGAAGGAGTGTCGCGACGCCAAACCCTTAGGGGATGAAGTTGATCCTAGCAGGAGGTGACGGATGACACCGAACCACGAACCGAAGGATGACGTACGAGTGGCGTCGTTGGGAACTGGTTGCGGGAAGGAAGAACACGATCCACATTCAAGAATGGATGCTCTCCAACAGGTTTTCGAGGTAGGGAGTTTATTCGTTTACATGTTTATAATGATTTCCTCTTCCCCGTTCTTGAATAATACGAAGAACGCGGACCAACTGACTAACAGTTTGATGCCCAATTCATTCATTTTTTCGGGAGGTTATTGCGGGTTATCTTTTAAGGGTTTTGATTTTTGTTAATTCAATTAATTATTAAACCTCTAATACCCCTCATGTTTACAAGCTAATGCCGAGGGTGCGGGCCTAATGAACCTGGACCAAACCCTCCGATATCTTGTTATCCTTATGCATCCATAGAAGACCACCAGCGTGGGGATACCAACCGTCTAATTTAGGAATAACGTGTCGACACACACCACAAGAGGAGGTTGTGGCAAAAAGTCGCGGTGGTCATCAGAGCGGTCGGCACCTACAGGCCGGAATGGTGGCACGGCACGCCGTCGTGCACCGCCAGTGAGCAGAGGGTCGTGGCTTGTCAGCCGCGGAGGACGGACAAGGCGGTCGACACTTCAGCTGGCCGCGTAAGGGAAGGTGGTGCAAACCGCATGCTGCCAGCGAGCAGAAGCCAAGGCCAAAACCACAGAGGAGGCAGAACCCACGCCTCTGGTGGGTTCTACGGCGATCGGGCGGCACCCATGGGGAAACGCTGCTTCAAAGGTTGAACGGCCTTTGTCTGTTCGGGATTCTGAGGGAGCGGCTCCCTAGAGCCGCCTAGAGGAAGCCCCACGGGTCATGACCTGCGTTGTCGGGCCGCCCTCTAGCGAGTCGGGCCGCACCCCGTCGTGGTCCAGGCCGTACCCCACCGTGGGATGGGCTGCCCCTTTACGGGATGGGTCGCCCCACCACAGGCTGGTCCACCCTTGTGGGCTACCCCATTTTTAGGCCGAGTCAAGTTCGCAGCGGCCCATCCCAGACCGGGTCAGGCCGATTTGGTCCAACCAGGTCGGTCCGGCCGAGTCGGGCCAGACCCAGGCCCCACTAGGCCTAGAAACACTTAAAGGGAATCATCTTGAGAACTAGATGTTCTTTTGATGAACCGTCTGTGGTGTTGGGATCTTTGGAGCGAGATGGTCATTTTTTTTACTCCAAGTGAGTTTTGGATAAACTTGGAGTACAGCCAGGTTGGATCGCACCCAAATCCAACTGGGCCCTCGGAACTAAAATGCCAATAACGCACATACTGGACATCTGATTGATGCACCATCTGTTGCGTTGGAACCCTTATGACATGGTGAATCATCAAGTTACTCCTTTGTGAGACTTTGTGCCAATTGTAATATGATTGATGTCTTGAGGAGCGATTCTCCCAAGCGCGCTACGTACGGAACCCTGAAACTAGCTGAGACTTAATGACTACTGATTTTTCGACTCTGTGTGACTTGACAGCCCAGTGGGGAGCACCTCTATGTGACGCAGCAGACCCACCATACTCGATATGAGGAGTACCTCAGTAGGCCACAATGGGGAGCGCCTATGTGTTATGCAGCAGACCCATGGTACTCGATAGGAGGAGTACCTCAGCAAGCATGGTGGGGAGTGCCTCTGTGTGATGTGGAAAACCCACAGTACTCGACAGGATGAGTACCTCAGCAGGCCACGGTGGGGAATACCTCTGTGTGATGCGGTAGACCCACGATACTCGGCCGGAGGAGTACCTAAATAGGCCACGGTGGGGAGAACCTCTGTGTGATGCGGCAGACCCACGGTACTCGACGGGAGGTGTACCTCAGTAGTCTAAGGTTAGTGGGGAGTGCCTCTATGTGACGCGGCAGACCCACTTTACTCGATAGAGGAGGAGTTCTCCAGCAACTGAGGTATTCGACGTTGTGACTGGGGTTGTTAATTGTTACTATCCCTAGAGAATCTTGTGGCTGGCTATCAACATTCATAGAGATCCTGTGTGGGTCATCATCATAATCTTTTTTCTCTATGTTGTATACCTGGTTTAAGATGAGTCTTACCTGTGTGGTACTTTACCTTTGTGATTTTTTCTTTGTAGAACTCTAGGAGACCTACGGGGGTCTTGGGGTCCCTACATAGTATTTTTATACTCACCCCTACACGGGCTATGCCTTCACCTTGTTGTGTCTTGTGTAGATGATGTACAACGTTGATCGAGGCTAAGAGATCCAGGATTGGATGGTACCTGGAGGTGGACCATTTGTTGTGACGTGACACGGAGATTAATGGTTGTGAGATGTACCTACCCTTCAGGTAGGATCTGTGTTGGACGATCCAGGAGCTGCTTTTTACCTTCCAGTTTTTTTTGTAATTTTCAGTTGTACTTGTACTTTTTCCAGTTGGGATTGTATTCCGGCCCATTTTACTTTCATCACACTTTTACTATAGCAGTTTACTTCATAGTTGCTTCTTAATGTGTTCTCAGAACTTGTGTTTGTATAGTTTTAAAGGCAATGCCTTCCTGTTTTAGGGAATATGTCTTTCGGTGCTAGTCTCCAGCCCCCGGCCTATGGAAGGCGGGCTTGGGGTTGTCACAGCATGGGCCCTGAGGGACGGGTCGTGACAAAGTGGTATCAGAGGGGTTTGGTTCTACTGAAGAACTAGGACTCTAATCTTTTCTATGTGGAAATAGTGTTGAGTGTTATGAGTGTGGTTTTTAGTTTGGGGAGTCCAGTGTTGGTGCGGCGGCCGACGTATCCTTACACCAGGACCCTAAATTCTTATTTTTGACTCGGTGCATGAAAACACTGATTGCATGTGTTTTGGAAATGTTTTTTTTGGTTTCTTTGGAGTCATCTCACCAAGTATAACTTAATGATCGTGGAACACCTGTCTCTTATCAGGATGCCACCGCATAGATACCCATCTAGGATTCCTGAGAGAGTACACGATGACGGCCCACTGAGCGATCCTATGTGAATCAGCACTGAGCGATGAGGCCTTGGTGTAGGGCCCTCTTACTGTGTTGGAACCTTCGGGTGGTGTACCAGCAGCACCAGCTCCCATTGGGCAGCAGTTACCACCAGCCGCACAGGCGGATAGTTCATGCTGACTAAGCACGTTGTACGAGTTCCGGCGGTAGAGGACTCTGTGGTTTTGAGGCAAGACTGATTCCCGGGTAGCTGAGGACTGGCTGGAGGTAGTGGCTAGATTTTTCTGCCTAGTTGGGACACCAGTAGAATAGATGGTGATCCTAGATGCTAGTCTTTTCCAGTACGTGACCATGAGGATGGTCCATAGGGTAATGATTTTTCAGTACTTGGATCGTTTCCTGAGATGGTACCTTCAGGTGGTGTGCCAGAAATACATTGTCTATTGATCAGTAGTTACTACCGGCGCTACCAGTATTGGACACATGTAGGCTCAGTGCCTTACACGAGTTTTAGCAATAGATACCCCTTAGGTTCTGAGGTGAGCCTGACTCAAAGGCAGCTAAGGACTAGATTAAAGAGGTGGCTGAATTTCCATCTAGTCGGGGCACCATTCGATTAGATGGCGGTCCTGGTAGTGAGCCTTCTACAAGGCTCAGTAGGGTGATGACAGGGTTTAGATTACCCTGATCTTATGATGAGGTGACTATTTTCTGTGGTCGGGCTTGAGAACCTTCCTCTAAGAAAGGGGTATCTTTCCATAAAAGGCTAAGTGGTGTGTGAACCCAAGAGCTTCTACAACTTCAGTAGGATGAAATGTCGGTAGCTGAGAATTCATCGAGGTGTATCGACCATTCCTGGTACTCGATGAATATGATACGGTCAGTGATTTAGGGCTCGGACCTCCGAGCGAGATGTGTTTAGGGACATCTGAGCTAGCACTATTCCTCTATGCCTTCCTACTTATGTTAGGGTTCTAGAGAGAACCTTTATGGTTGAATGTTCTTTGGCTGAGAAGATATAGCCAGTGAATTCTAGTAGTAGGAAAGTAGGAAACTGACACCAGTCTCAGATACTTGGTCATTTGAAATGTTTCGGGAAGAGGAAGTGATAGGGACAGATGAATCTGCAGGACAGTAGACATGGAAGTGGAGATAAGAGAGCAACATGAGGTGGTATACATTTCGACACTTACAACCACCCCTGATGTGGTCCCCACCAGGATCAGGGAGCTGGAGGACAGGGGAAAGGAGTAGCTGCTGTTGAGTAAATAAGGTTATCTTATGACTTCTCCATTCCTTATGGTTTTATGTTTGGAAAATCACAAAAAAAAATTCTTATGTTTTTTTTAATTTCTGAAATTATCATTACGATTTATTATTTTGTTATACTTATAGATCTATCATTAAGATTTTTCTTTCTGTTATACTTACAAATCTATCATTACGATTTTTCATTCTGTTACACTTACAGATTTATCATTACAATAAGTCATACTGATTTTTATGATATCGAATCCAGTGTAAATATGATACTGATTTTTATGATACTGAATCTGGTGTAAATGTGATACTGATTTTTATGATACTGAATCCAGTGTAAATGTGATACTGATTTTTATGATACCAAATCTGGTGTAAATGTGATACCATTTTTTTTACCGATTTTGGTACAGATGTGATACCGCTTTCACAATCCGATTTACCTTTTTCTTAAGAAGAAGTTTTCTTGATAATGCTAGAGTTGTTAAAAGTATCATTCCAATATTATCGGATTCTAATTTTTCTTATACATAACATTTATCTTTAACTTAACATCATTCCTTAAACTTGAAACGATTTCTTACAATCTGTTATAAATTAACCATTGTATGTTTGACACGTGTTCAGGTCCCTCTAAAATTTAAGGAAAATATGACCATTAGAGTGGAGATGACAGTTGGGAAGTTTTTCCTATAAATACAAGTCCATTTGAATAAGAAAACAACAATATAGAGAGTGGATGAACTTGATGCATGAGAAAAAGTTGTGAAGTTATTTCTATAGAGAGAGGCTCTTAAAACTCTTAGTGCTTCGTGTAGATGTTTTGAACAATTTTTCAGGTGTGAACAACTTGTTTAGACATGCTTTGTGCAGACTCCAATCGTGTTGATTGTGGGCTTTCGAGTTTGGAAGAAAGAGGTTCTGATTTCCTTCTAAATTGAGGGCTTGTGGGTATATTAAGACAGATACCAATCTTTGGATTGAGGCCTTACCTAGGTTTGGGTAAGACAGACTTTCATGAAAGTATAAATCAAGAAACCTTTATCCAAGGTTGTTGGATATCCTTCTCTTTGGGTTAAAGAATCTTATTATTACTTGTTTTGTATTTCAAGTTGTTTTTATTCTGCTACTATTATAACTTTGTTAAAGTTATAAAGTATAACTTTCTTATACTTTGTAATTCTGTTACTCTAATTTTATTAAATATTCTATACGCTTTAAGATAGAATCTTTCCTTTAAGAAAATCTTTCTTTTATTTTTTATCTTAACATTGTAAGTTTAAGAAAAGGTTTCTTTAAGAGGTTTTTTGAATGTTTGTTTAACTTTTTCAATATAAGTTTTCTTAAATCCAAAGTATAACCTTAAGAAACAGATTTCCTTAAGGTTAATAAACTTTCTTTAATAAAGTTCTTTACCAAATTTAAAGGTTCCAAAGGAATTTTTTAAAGTATACAATTCACCCCCTCTTGTATTTGAGCATCTCATTATACATATTCGATCCAACAATTGGTATCAGAGGAAGTTTATGAAATACTTATATCTATGTATAAGTTTTCTTTCTCAAGTTTTTTTTCTTAAATTCTTCACATTTTTTAACTTTTACTTCTAACAAGTCTTTTTGGAAAGAAATATTTTCTTTAGCATGGCAGGCATTCATATTGGATCTCTAGATAATATCAATCCTACTAGACCACCAATCTTTGATGGAAATGACTATGAGTACTGGAGAGATAGAATGAAGACCTTTATGATAAACATATGTGTAAACAACTACATTATGTTAACTGGATATTATAAGATTCCTGATAAGGAACTTAGAACCTTTACCAATCCAGAAAAAAGTGGAATACCAGCTGAACTTTAAGGTACATAATACATTACTTTGTTCCATGACTAGAAATATATACATCCAAATTTCGTCTTGTGAAGATGCAAATACTATTTGGAAGAAGCTCGAAGTAACTCACTTTGGAACTTCTAAAGTCATTGAAACTAGAAGAGCAATGCTCAGGACTGAGTATCATGGTTTCTACTTTCCTTATGGAGAACCCATATGTAAGGTACAACAAAGATTTATGACTATTGTCAATATCTTACAATCCATGGGTGAAAAAAGGTTTAGATGGTGAGATTCTTGTAGACAAGATTATAGACATCATGCCTAATGAATGGGAATCCAAGAGGACTGCAATAGATGAGAATATTAAAGTCACTATGATATCTCTTGATGAATTGTTTGGAACTCTTCTTCAACATGAAACCAGAATGAAGAGAGATGCTAATAATATTAAGAAGAATAATGGAAATTGAGGTGTTGATTTTACAACTACTTCAAACCATATGAAATCTAAGACTCCTGAGAGAGTTACAAGATCAAAATCTAAGAATGCTATTATTCAATCTGAATCTATTGAAAGTGAAGATTCAGAAAATGAGTTAGAAAATATTTCTCGAAGGATGAACAAGATTGTTGGACAGAATAACTTTCAATATAGATACAAAAAGAAAAAATGGAAAAGATAAGAAATATGGAGAAGTGACATGCTATGAATATAGAAGAACCAGTCATATTAGACCTGATTGTCCCCTGCTTAAGAAAAGAGACAAGAAAGACAGGAACTTTGAGAGAAACCAAAAGAAGTTATATAGATCAAAGCATAAGAAAATCTTGAAAGCCAATGACACTTGGAGTGCTAGTGGTGGGGATTCTTCGTATGATCCTTCATATTATGAATCTTCGGAGCAAAATAATATTGGTATAATAGCTAGATATCCATTTCAAAATAATTGTCTTATGACTAAGCTATGAATTGCTGAATCTTTAACCAATATGTCTTTAAGCAAAAATTTTCCGGATAGAGGTTTTTTTTCAGATGAAGAATCTTCTTCATCAGATAATGATTTTCCTTCCTATGATGAAGTTTCTAGATTTTCTAAGTTATATGAAAATAGAAATTGTAATGTTTCTAAGAAACTTGAAAAAGTAAATTCTAGGGAATCTATTTTAAAAAAATAAATTTTGGATCTTACCAAAGATATTGATAAGAAAAATGTTGTTTTATAAAATCTTTCTAAGAAACATGAGGAAGTTAATTCTGAGAAGGATAAACTTTCTAAGGATCTTAAAAATCTCTTTTTAGAAAAAGATGTTTTAGAGGAAAAACTTAACTCTAAATATATTATTCTGGAGGATAAGAATTTAGTCCTAAGACTAAAATCTGAAATATTTTCCTTGAAGAAACTTCTTGAAAATTTTACATCTGATAAGGAAATGCCTCATAAGTCTTCCAAGAGAATAGAGAGACTAGCTTACTTAACTTCAAGAGGAGTTTATAAAGGAAAAGATGTTTCAGGTTCTGAATCCTCATCTTCTGTTGAACAAGACTTTGTCAAGCTATCTTTAATAAATTTGTCCAGCATCATTCCAGTTCTTGCAAATATAGATGCCCAGAGTCAAATGATGCAAGAAACTCTGAATCAAAATACAAAATCGACCAATATTTTTATAGACATGGTGGTTAAGAAAGAAGAATATTTTAGTAATCTTTTGATTGATTACAAAGCTCAGAAGTTGACTTGTAATAAAGTCTTTAACCGCACCAAAACCATCAATGAAGAGCTTAGGAATTTTAGTGACTTCATGGATTCAATAAACGGAGCCTTCAATACCTATGAAACCGAGTTCAACAAGTTCAAGGCATCAATCTATGAGAAGGTTAGTCAACTCAATTCTGTTGCCTGATCTGTAAGCAATGAGAAGGAATTTTGAGCCTAATTAGTGAAAAAGGTGGTTGTTCAAGAAGATTTTATTAAGAATCAAGATGATAGAATCAAATCTCAAGAAGAATGGATCATATCCTTAGAAAATAAGAACCAGGATCAGGAGATCTTGCTGAAAAATCTTCAAGAAGATCATAAGGATGTCAAGAAACTTAAAGCTTTGATAAAGAAAATGTTGTCTGAGCAGAAGAAGGATGGATAATTTTATTTACATTTCGATGTTTTGTTTTAATCTAAACCTTATTTACAAAATTTCCTTAAGAATTTTCTTTCATATCTTTGTTTTGTTTTCGAATGTATGCTTGCTTAACCTAATAGGTACATCTTACTTCTCCAACATTTTTCCATTTTTTTGAAAATCACAAAGGGGGAGAATTTATTTAAAGGAAGAATTTAATGAAGACCTCAAAGGAGGAAAATCTATTATGGGAGGTTTTGGTAAGAAATGATAATTTCTAATAAAGGGGGAGTCTTCTTTTACGAATAAATTTTTCTCTAAGGGGGAGATATTTCCTTAACATGGTAAACTAGATTCTAAATTTCAAGAATACGATACTTGGGAAACAAAACCTAGGGGGGGGGGGTTAGTCGTATCTATCCAAAATCTCATTCAAAGGGGGAGATAATTTTTTCATACTTTTTTATCTAATTATATATTCTTCCTTAGTAAAGTAGTTTGTGATTTCCAAAAAGGGGGAGATTGTTGAGTCAATAAGGTTATCTTATGACTTATCCATTCGTTATGGTTTTATGTTTTGAAAATCACAAACACTTTTTCTTCAGTTTTTTTAATTTCTAAAATTATCATTACGATTTTTTATTATGTTATACTTACAGATATATCATTAATATTTATCATTATGTTATACTTACAGATCTATCATTATGATTTTATATTCTGTTACACTTACAGATTTATCATTACGATAAGTCATACCAATTTTTATGATACTGAATCCAGTGTAAATATGATATTGATTTTTATGATACCGAATCCAGTGTAAATGTGATACTGGTTTTTATGATATCAAATCTGGTGTAAATGTGATACCAATTTTTATGATATCGAATCCGGTGTAAATGTGATAC
Organism: Viscum album; assembly: GCA_963277665.1. Taxonomy (NCBI): domain Eukaryota; kingdom Viridiplantae; phylum Streptophyta; class Magnoliopsida; order Santalales; family Viscaceae; genus Viscum; species Viscum album. The sequence continues at coordinate 803,438,354 of OY728137.1, forward strand.
CATTTTTTCTGATTTCGGTACAGATGTGATACCACTTTCACAATCTGATTTACATTTTTCTTAAGAATCTATTTTCTTGATAATGATAGAGTTATTAAAAGTATCATTCCAATATTATCATATTCTAAGTTTTCTTATACTTAACATTTATCTTTAACTTAACATCATTCCTTAAACTTGAAATGATGTCATACAATCTGTTACAAACTAACTGTTGTATGTTTGAAATGTGTCCAGGTCCCTCCAAAATTTAAGGAAAATATGACCTTTAGAGTGGAGCTAATAGTTGGGAATTTTTTCCTATAAATACAAGTCCATTTTAATGAGAAAATAACAATTTAGAGAGTGGATGAACTTGATGCATGTGAAAAAGATGTGAAGTGATTTCTAGAGAGAGAGGCTTTTACAACTTTCAGTTCTTTGTGAGGATGTCGTGAAAAACTTATTTAGGCATGAACAACTTGTTCAGAATTTCTTTGTGCAGACTCTAATCATGTTGATCGTAGTCTTCTGGGTTTGGAAGAAAAGGTTCTGATTTCCTTCTAAATTTAGGGCTTGCGGGGATAGTAAGACAGATACCAATCTTTGGATTGAGGGCTTACTTGGGTTTGGGTATGACAGACTTTCTTGAAAGTATAAATCAAGGAACCTTTATCCAAGGTTGTTGGATACCCTTCTATTTGGGTTAAAATAATCTTATGGTTACTTGTTTTGTATTTCAAGTTGTTTTTATTCCACTTCTATTATAACTTTGTTAAAGTTAGAAAGTATAACTTTCTTATACTTTGTAATTCTGTTAATCTGATTTTATTAAAGATTCTATATGCTTTAAGATAGAATATTTCCTTTAAGAAAATATTTCTTGTATTTTTATCTTAAGGTTGTAAGTTTAAGAAAAGGTTTCTTTAAGTGGTTTTGTGAATGTTTGTTTAACTTTGTCAAGATAAGTTTTCTTAAAGCTAAAAGCTAACCTTAAGAAATAGATTTCCTTAAGGTTAAGTAACTTTATTTAAGAAAGTTATTAACCAACTTTAAAGGTTCTAAAGGAATTTTTTAAAGTATACAATTCACCCCCCCCCCCCCCTCTTGTATTTGAGAATATCATTATACATATTCGATCCTAAAGCTACATGCAGTCAAGGAGTGTGACCCAAGGGCTCCAGGAATGATTGGAGGTATGGTATTTAACCACTACCAGTTTCCGTATTAATAGAAATAGGTACCAACCATTCCTTCCTTCCACAAATATTGTTCAAGGCCTAGAGTTTTAGGTTAAACTGTTGACTTGACCCTCACAATCGGAGATACCTTTGGGAGGAGACTCGATAATCACGCTTATACTGATGGTGTGATCTGACCCTTGAGGTGAGAGTTTCGGTTAGAACCTCTTGGTGACAGCGTCGAGGCCTTATGATGTTAGTTTGGGTATAGACTGGACATCCACTGTTCCTACTCAGATAGAATGTATTAGTCAAAAAGGATGAAGTATGTCTACAGCATTGGAATGGGGTTTTCCTTGGTCGGAAAAAAAAAAGGAAACTCAGGTAGCACAGGATAAACTCATGCATAGGAGGGTGCAGCCAATCACTCTTGAGTCAGCCAACCTTACCCTTGTGGAAGGAGGAGTTTTTAGTTTTTAGTTCCCAATAGTAGTGGCAGAGTGTGGGGACATCTTTTCAAAAGACGTTTCCATGATTACCTCCCCTAAGGGAGAGGGACTTTTGCTTTGGATGGGTACTACAGGATATTTGTACCTGACTTCTCCAGGGTAGCAACACCCTTGTCAGCATTGACAAAGAAGGGGGAGCCTTTTCTGTGGACAGAGAAGTGCCAGCAGAGTTTCTATGAGCTGAGGCAGAGACCGACGAGTGCCCCCATATTGAAGCAACCAGAAGAGGGAGTTGGGTATATAATCTACTAAGATGCATCAGGGACTTGACTTGGGAGTGTCCTGATCCAGGAGCGAGTAGTGATCTCTTATGGATCACGACAACTGAGACAAAATGAGTAGAACCATGCTACCCATGACCTAGAGTTATCAATAGTGGTCTTTGCCTTGAAGATGTGGTGTCATTACTTGATTACGAACATTTTACAGTCTACTCTAATCACAAGATTCTCAGGTATATCTTCTCTCATAAGGACTTGAACCTGAGTCAACAGTGATGGCTAGAGTTCCTCTAGGACTATGAGTTTGAGATAGTCTATACTCCTGGGAAGGGGAATGTGGTAGCAGATGCACTTAGCAGGAGGTCTGGTCTACATTTTCTTAGTGAGGAAACAGAGCATCTAGATGTGTTGTAGATATCCTTCATGGATAGAGATGGAGAAGCATACCTCAAGTCTATGTCAGTCACTCCCCCACTCCTTCAGCGAGTCAGGGAGGCGCAGCTTGGGGACACTAATTGTGAGACTCAACGTGCTCAGATACCCTTAGAACAGGCACCTGATGTATTTTCTGAAGGTGGGGAGCACATCATCCTCTTCATAGGATGTACCATGGTACTGGTGGTGCTACGGGAGGAGGTGTTGAGGTATTTCCATACGTACCCTCTGGCGGTACATCCTGGTGTGGCGAAGATGTACCAGGACCTCTAGTATCAGCACTGGTGGCTAGGGATGAAGGAGGTAGAGGTAGAGTTTGTATCATGATGCCTCACTTGTCAGCAAGTGAATACTGCACAGAATTTGTAGAGGTCTTATGCCAACAGGAGACGGAGACCCTTGGAGTCCGAGGAGGGAGACCATGTCTTCCTACAGGTCTCACTTCTATGAGGATTGTGGAGGTTTGGCCGGGATGACAAGCTATCTCCGAGGTTGATCAGACCTTTTTAGATTCTCAACAGAGTGGGCGAGGTGGTGTACTATCTAACTCTTTCCCCATATATGCGCCAGTTGCATAATGTTTTCCATGTGTCGTAGCTGATGAGATGCGTGCATGATCCATCACACCTTATAGACTAGGGTGATTTGGACTTTGATGATGGGGAAAATTTTTATGGAGTTCCCGGTGGAGATAAAGGATCAACCGGAGAGAGTCCTTCATGGATGTTTGATCCCTCTAGTGCGATTTTAGTGGCAGTATGGGAACCTCCAGGAGAGCACATGGGAGCAGGAGGCTCTGATTCGTGCTTAGTACCCTCTTTTGTTTGATTTGACATTATTTTGGATTTCTAGAACATAAATCCCTAAGGTGGGGAGAATTTAATGTCATAGAATTTCCGTATATTTTTTTTTTAATTATATGGAATTATTTTGAGACCGCAAAATCTGATGGCACGCGATTCTGAGGCCCAGAGTTCCCGGAATGATCCATCGAAATTTTATTAAACTTTAAATTGCATGTGTGAGTGTTTTCCCAGAAGAAGAGGAATAAATCTTAAATGGGTGCCCATATCAGAAATCTGAGGGAACTATTGAATTTAAGAGAGTGGTTTTACCCTAGGCGTGACTTAATTTTAGTCGGTGCAGGCCTCCTGTGAGAAAACACAAAAATGGCATAACCATATATAAAATAATTAAATAAAGTTATTTTATTTTTCAAATGATAATAACTCAAAAATGTTGAATCATATTAAAAATATGGGGCCACCGTTGAACTCATGAGGGTATGATTTATTTAGGTAGATACTAATATTGGCCGGCACGGGTCACCATTAAAAGTTATTTTTTGGTCGTAAATAAAATAATTAAGTGGCAATTATTTTATTTTAAAATCCATAACTTCTAAACGGTAACTCGGATTTGAAATATTAGACTACCTTTGAGTTCATTTGGGAATGTTCTTATTAGTCGGAGCCTAACCTTGACTGGCACGGGTTGAGGGTGAATGTTAATAATTTATTGAACTCTTTTTCAGGTACGTTCAGTAAACGCGCGAGAAAAATTTTCTAACTTTTGAACCAGTACTTGGATTAAAAATATGAAGGAACCATTGAATCCGCAACACTAGGATTTGCTTAAGGGAGACTTTACTTTGACAGCAGTAGGTCTGGAGAAAAAGTTATGTTTTCTGACTTTTTAAAAGAAATGAAATAAAATAATTTTATTATTTTTATTTCTTTCATATCCTCCAAAGGAAAAGAGGTGTTTGGGGTTAGCGATGTGTCAAGCCAATAAATTTCTTGACCTTCCAAACCTAAGTAACGACATCATTGAGGAATTTGGAAGGTTCCTAATTTATAAGCCCCCATTAATTTCCCCCGTCGTTACTTACCCTCCCTCTCTCTTATTAATATGGGGCTTGGGGGGAGGTATCGGAACAGCTTTTCCAAGAAACAAAGTGTTGAAGGAGCCCCGCAACACCAAACCCTTAAAGGAAAGAGTCCATCCTAGTATAAGGTAACGGGAGACACTGAACCATGAACTGAAGGATGACGTACGAGGGGAATCGTTGGGAACCAGTTGCAGGAACGAAGAACAGGATCCACCTTCAAGCACGAACGCTCTCCAACGGGTTTTCGAGGTAGGGAGTTTATTTTTTTACACATTTTAAATGATTTCCTCTTCCCCATTCTTGAATAATACAAAGAACGTGGACCAACCGACTAAAGGTTTGATCCGTGATTCATTCATTTTTGCGATAGGTTGTTGCGGGGTATCTTTGAAGGGTTTTGATTGTTGTTAATTCAATCGATTATTAAACCCTTAATCCCCCTCATGTTTATGAGCTAATGCGGAGGGTGTGGGCCTAACAAACCTGGCCCAAACCCTCAGCTATCTTTCTATCCTTGTACCTCCATGGAAGATCGCAAGCACTGTGACACCGACTGGCTACATTGAGAATAGCGCATCAACGCACGCCATAAGAGGAGGCCACGTAACAAAGCTGTGGTGGTCATCGGATCGGCCGACACCAGCCATCCGGGGAGGAGGCACAGTGCGCTATCGTGCATCACTAGTGAGAAGAGGGCCACGTCTCGTCAACCGCGGTGGACGGAGGAGGTGGCTGGAGATTCGGCCGACCATAGAAGGGAAGGCGGCGCGACCCGCGCGTCGCCGGTAAGCAAAAGTCACAGTCAAATCCATGGAGGAGGTAGAACCTTCAACTTTGGCAGATTCCACGGTGAACCGGTGGCGCCCATGTGGTGCCGCTGCTTCGAAGGCTGAACGAACTTTGGCCGTTCGGGATTCCGAGTGAGCGGCTCCCCCGAGCCGCCTGGCGGAAGCCCTGTGGGCTGCACCCTACGCGGTCGGGCCACCCTCCAGTGCCCCCCCCCCCCCCCCGGGCCGGGCTTCCCTTGTGGGCCGCCCCTTTTGCGGGTCGGGCTGAGTCCGATGCGGCCCAGCCCAGATCGGGTTGGGCTGGGTCGGACTGGACCTGGGCCCAAAAACACTTAAAGGGCCACATCTTGAGAACCGAACGTCAATTTGACGAACCATTTGTGGCGTTCGGATCCTTGGAGAGAGACGGTCCTTTTACCTTAATCCATGAGAGTTTTGTAGAAACTTGGAGTATGTCCAGGATGGATCGCACCCGAATCTAACTGGGCCCTCGGCACTGAAATGCCAATAACTCACAAACCGGGCATCCGATTGAGGCATCGTCTATTGTGTTCGAACCCTTATGACATATAGAATCATCGGGTTACTCCTTTTTGAGAATTTGTTCCAATTTTATTACTACGTAAGGCTTGAGGAGCGGTTCTCCCAAGCACGCTACATACGGAACCCTGCGATTGGCTGAGACTTGACGACTGCTAATTTTTCAACTTTGTGTTACTCGACAGTCCAATGTGGAGTGCCTCTGTGTGATACAGCAGACCCACAGTACGCGACAGGAGGAGTACCTCATCAGGCCATTGTGGAGAGTACCTCTCTGTGACGTGGTAGACCCATGGTACTCAACAAGAGAAGTACCTCAGCAGGCCACGGTGGGGAGAACCTCTGTGTGACACGGAAATCCCATGGTACTCAACAGGAGGAGTACCTCAGCAAGCCACGGTGGGGAGCACCTCTTTGTAACATGACAAACCCATAGTACTCGACAGGATAAGTACCTCAGCAGGCCATGGTGGGGTGTGCCTCTGTGTGATGTGACAGACCCATGGTACTCGACAGGAGGAGTACCTCAGCATGACATAGTGGGGAGCTCCTCTGTGTGACGCGGCAGACCCATAATAATCTACAGGAGGAGTACCTCAGCAGTCCAAGGTTAGTGGTGAGGGCCTTTGTGTGACACGGAAGACCCACTGTACTCGATAGAGGAGGACTTATCCAACAGCCGAGGTGTTTAACGTTGTGACTTGGGATGTTACTTGTTACTATCCCTAGAGAATCACGTGGCTGGCTATCAGCATTCATAGCGATCCTGTATGGGTCAGCATCATAATCCTATTTCTCTATGTTGTATACCTATTTTGAGATGAGTCTTACCTGTGTGGTACTTTACCTTTGTTTTTTTTCCTTTATGGAACTCTAGGAGAACTACGGGTGTCTCGGGGTCCCTACTAAGTATCGTTATACTCACCCATGCACAGGCTATGCCCGCACCTTATTGTGTCTTGTGAGGATGACGTATAGAATTGATCGAGGCTGAGGGAGCCAAGATTGGATGGTACTTTGAGGTGGACCATTTGGCATGACGTGACGCGGGGATTAATGGTCGCGAGCTGTACCTACCCTTTAGGTAGGATCTGTGGTGGACGATCCAGGAGATACTTTTCACCTTTCAGTTGTTTTGTACTTTTTAGTTGTACTTGTACTTTTTCAGTTGGGCTTGTATTTCGGCCCCTTTTACTTTCAGCACACTTTTACTACAGTAGTTTACTTCATATTTTCTTCTTGTTCTATTCTCATACCATGTGTTTGTATAGGTTTAAAGGCAATGCCTTCTTGTTTTAGGGAATATGCCTTTTAGTGCTAGTCATCATCCCCTATCCTGTGGAAGGAGGGCTTGGGGTAGTCACGGAATGGACCCCGGGGGACGGGTCATGACAGGGTAAGAGATAATTTCAAGAAACACCTCATCCACTAAATTATATATATATTTTTATCATCATTATTCTCCATATCAATTCTGAAAATCATTGAATTGTTCTTAATATATAATGGCATATACCAATTGCACTAGGATATTTCACATTGTTTACAACATTTAAAAAGGTTAAGGTGAAAAACTATTTATTTTCATGAATAAATTTTTTGAATAAGACCATTAAATATCCCTATTATTTCATTAGTATATTTGAAGAATTGTATGAGGATTTTTGAAGAATAAAAATTCCAAGAGGTTTGAAGGAATATCAAGGTTGTAAAATATTTTATTATTTCATGGAGAGTTTTATTTAAAACCATTAAAAACATGTGTTTTATGTGTTATATGTGTTATATATTGATAAATAATTTCAAAAATTAGTTTTCAAGTTCATATAAATAAATTCCATGATTAAAAAAAAGTTGAGAATTTTGGGTTGGCATTTGATATTGATAATATTATTGTATTTTTATGTTATAATTTTGGATAACTTTTTTTATCAGTGTTTAATAAAAAATGTACTATCAATAAGCCAACCAAGGACTCACCTCAACCACATATGGGACCTAGGTTGACCATATGCGATGCAGGTCAACCTGGTTAGCCCATGGTAGTGGGTGAGAATTTATAGCACCCAGAGGGATCGCATGAATGATTCTAAGCGTATCTGATTCATAGTACTAGTAGGGATTCATATTGGTGGCATGTAGGGGCATGTAGGTGTGTGTGTCCCATGTGGTGTGTAAAGGTGTATCTTGGAGAAAAACCTTGGTGTCGGGTCAAATGGTCAGTGGAGTGGTGAGTATTATTAAGTGGATCTAGACTAAAAAGATAAGAAATGTGGGACTCACCAAACTTTTCATGTTATTACTCCATTTTAAAAACATATTCATTGAATCATGGTCATTTCATCATCATGGATCTGATGATTATCTAGCCTCCATGTCAAAATTTTCTTCCATTATTATATGAAGGTTTATTTTTTATTTTTTATTTGTTTCACGCTATGCTCAATCAAATTTGAGACCATCATTTTAATGATAATCCCATATAAGTGAAATCTCGAAATAAAAAATCCAAGAGCCTTCATGCATGAAATATTTTTCTTGCATGCATGTGATCATTTGAATTATATTCTACTTTCCAACCATAATATGAAGTTGTGATAGACTTTCTTGTGTCTAGAGTCATGGATGAGTTCAAGATTTAAAAAATAGTAAGATCATGTGATTATAGTATGAATGTGGGTCCATTATCATAGAAGGTGGATCCTAATGTGTAAAATAAGTCACACCATTAATTTTGGAATCATTGGTGAAAACCTAAATTCTAATAATTCTAAAATCTTTAGATCTTTGAGAATTCTAAAAATATCCTTGACTCATCTTAATTCTCTTAGTTTTGAGTTAATGTAAGAGTGGAAGGAACTAAGTGAACCATTCCTATAAATATCCAAGAATCTAAGATGAGATATGATCCTACCATTTGGGTTTTTAGAGCTCTCATTTTTTAAAATAAAAATAGAGCACCATCACATTTTCACATTCATGAAGGAAGAATCGGTGAGCCTCATAGGTTACACGAAGAAGTTGGAAGATCTCGTGATCCATACTTATATTTTGTGGTAGGTCAAAGATTCTGTGTAAACACTATGTTATATTAAGGATATATTTTATATGTAAACTTTTATATTCTAATAACACCCAAAGGTTACAAAAAGAAGATATTTCACAAGAAGGAAATTATTCCACATGATCCTTATTTTTTAAAGAAACCAACTCATATGAAGCACCTCATGCTTTCACGAAGGTAGTGAGAAACATTGAATAGAATTAAAACAATTTACATGCATGTGTAGAGAAAAATAAGACATATTTTGGGAATATTTTATGATATTTATATAAAAATAAGTTTTAAGAAATCAGTGAACAATAATTGAGGAACACATAATACATGCACACAAATTAATGATAATATCAAATGATAATGTGAAATAATCATATATCATGAATTTATCTTATGATAAATAATTTTATAATATTAATTTTAATTGGTGAATAATTTTTATTACATAAAATAATCTATGAATAAGTTTTTGAGAAACTCTTTCACACATCTAATTGAGGTCAAGTATTCATCATAATAAGGAATAATTCAATCTCAAGCATTTTAAAAGACTAAGGAAGTTGATCATATATTGTGATCAAAATTTATTTGAGAAAATACCAACAACTATGATTCATCAAGTGAAAAGTGTCTTTAAAAAGTGTACATGATAAATTCAGATCTAGAAAGCTCATGGACGAAGGTCAACATCTATTACTATAGAAGAAACTAGAAGGTGGATGTGATCATTCTTCAGTGGATCAATATTTGATGAAGTGTAAGACTATGTTATGTAGTATAAAGATCCTCTTGTATGAATCAAGAGTGTGGAGGCCAGTATGGACTCTATTAACACTATTTGAATTAGTCTAAACATACTCCTATCTAAGATCAAGAGTTACGATACATTATGACTTGATATTGGTGATTTTAATTGACTAATATATTGGTGAGTCTATATTGAGGTTATTTACCAAGATAGAAAGGAGTAGTCTCACATTTAGACTAAACCTTTTAAATCACTAGGTCTATATATTTCATTTACTTCATCATTTAAGGTGAGGTTGAGTGAAACTAGAATAGTGTATCAAGGCTTTAACTAGAAATATATGTTGAATTTAAAAGGAAAAAAATGTAAAAAGAAAATATATCATTGATTCACCACTCCCCTATTGGTTATCTCACTCTAATATGAGTACTATAATTGGTATTATAGAAAAGGTCCACGCTAAAAGATCCAAAATTCTTTTGAGAATGGAAAATATAAATTTTTTAAAAAGTAGTGGGTTCCTATATTTTATGTCAATGATTACCATGGTTGTAATAACATAATATTAACCTACCTACTATCACTTGGTGTAGAAATAAGATATATAGAAATTATTGGATTTCCACTCTATGATGAGAATGATCCTATGAATTTTATAGATAATAGGAATCTAGAAATGGATAGAAAAGATCATAATACCCTTTTGATGTCCCTTTCTGAGAAATTATACAATAAATTCATGGGACTCCTAACTACTAAGTAGATTTAAGAAAAACTGAACAAAAGTTATGAGGGAAATCAAAAAGTAAAGGAGGATAAACAACAAGTGTGGAGAATTAGGTTTTAAGATATCAAAATAGTTGATGAAGTGAGTATTGATGACTACTCTACAAGAGTAAATGGGATTTTTGGTAGCATCATATGTTTTGTAAACAAGATGGATGACCCAACCCTTTTTAAGAAGATGATGATAAACATTCCATATAGATTTTATCAAAAGGTTTCTACACTAGAATACTGATAATATATATCACTAGATGAATTCAAAATATTTTCATACCATATGAAATAATAAAATCACTATCCTTTGAGAAGAAAGAAAAAAATGAGATGGATTTTAAATCCATGATAAAGGGTAAAGATAAAGATACAGAATAACTAGATTCAAGTGATTCTGAAGATGAAGAAGTTGAGATAGATTTCAGTCAGATAATGGCCTTATTTACAAATACATATATCAAAGTTAGAAGAGTAAAATTAAAGAGTCCACTAAAGTGATTCAACTATAATGAAGTTGGAAATTTTTCATATGATTTTCCAAATAATAAATCTAATTTCACAAAAACCAATGAGGAAGGAGAATAACTCAAGTTGACATCTTAGAAAAATTAAAAATGTGGATATGAGAAGAAAAATAATAATTTTCAAATGAAAAAGATAATAAATTTGATAGGTTGTGAAGTTGATGAATATTCATCATCGAGTAGTGGGAGATAATAGGAATAATCTTCTAGAAATCATGTGTGTTTAATAGGAAAATCCAAAATATCAAAACATACATTTAAAGGTGTAGAAGTTGAAATGATAACTATAATAGAATGGTTATTAAAAGATAATATATAAATTTCTCTTGATAATAACATGAAACACAATAAGGAGAAAATAAAATTGATAAAGGATAATGAAGTGTGTCTCAAGAAAGAAGGGACACGTCTTAATGAGGTAAGGGAATATAAGAATAAATTAGCTGATTTAGAAAGGAAACTAAAATATTTTAATAAAAAATATATTATAATAGAATATCTTTAAATAATGAAATTTCATTAATTGGAGAAAATAAACAAATAGGTTAAAGATAATTTAACATGAAAAGATATTGAATGATATTGAATAAAGACTTTTTGAGAAAGAGGAAAAATTATCCGAGACATAATCTAGGTGTCATTAAAAAAATTGAGTTAAAGAAGATGAAATAATAATTCACTAAATAATTTGATATCAAGGGTGAATCTTCTCAAGTTAATAAGAATAATGGTCCATAGAAAAAGGATGATTTTATGGCTAATGAATTTCAATGGACATATGTTGTTTCTAATAGTGCAGGATTAAAAGACAAGAATCTATATGATCAAACAAAAAGAACAAATGAGAAATCATCTCCCAAAGAAAATGAATATTCTAATAATTTAATAAAAACCATTTCCCTAGAGAATAAATATCCACATTCAGTGAAGCGACAATGTCAAAAATCATTAGTTCAAAACTACTATTAGTCAGGAAGACCAAGGTTCATAGTTTATTTCTAGTATTGTGGATTGTTAGGTCATAAAGCTTATTCATGATGGTACAATATTTCACTACCTGGGAAGAGGAATGAATCAATGGGGAGAAGTGTAAGAAAATGAAATCATATTTTTATAAAAGTAAATCTATGGCCAAGAAGTCATCTAATCTACCAAAAAAAATATGAATGCTTGGATGAAGTAAGTGGTAGGTGTGGTTAAGAAATTCAAAAATATGAGATGTTTATGCTTTTATTTCCAAATGATATTCCTCATAAGAAGAATGAAAATAAAAAATGGATGGTTAATCATGCTATGGTTTCAAGTGAATTATATGAGAATATCAAGAAAGATCAAAAAAGAAAAAATGAATTCTTAACAGTTTTTTCAAATCAACTAAAATAGGCTAAATGAATGAAGAAATCCAAAATAAATAAAGTGGTGATTGAATAAAAATAAATTTGAATAGACTAGGAATAGTGTGAAACATTTTATGAAAATTATAATGACCCAAGAAAATATCAAGAAGGGGATGTGTCAATCACAATGAAATGATTCTGATACTAAAGAGGAAAGCTCAACCACATAATAATTTTCAACTTATGAGGAAAAATAAATCACAAATTCTGAGACAACTAAGAAAAAATACTCATTTAAAGTTGAACCTAAAAATAAGATTATGAAATAAATGTTGAGAGTAAACTCTCAGCCTCAATATATCCTTTAAAACATTTGAGGTCCCTTTTTATTATCTTGTTATTTTTATATGAACTAAAATATAGAGAATTAAAGGAAAATAATTGTTCATATTGGAGAACACATATTTATATGATGATGAATGTAGTGTATCACTTCAGGGGGAGAAAAACTAAAGCTGAGGTATGACCACCATACTTTGGATCCTTCCCTAATTATGTAAAAAAATTCTTAAGGGGGTGATGGATCATGTGAAAGATGAGTTGAAGGGGGGATAATATTTTATCCACTTGAATTATTTTTATGTGTTTGTTTGAGATGAATATAGGTTATATCTTGAAAAACTTTCCTAAATATCCATTGAAATGAATAATCAGAATGATATTGAAAACAATATTTGGAAATAATATTCTTTAAGGATAGCTTTGATGCTTTGGTAATGTCACTCTTGTTTCCTAGATTGGATTAGTGAATGTAGACTTAAAGTTGACTAACTAAAATATCAGTACTTTGAGAAATAATATGGTTTCATTATTTGAGTTGATATGGAAACCTTTAAATACATCTTTGTATTTATTTTCAATAAGGGGTAGAATCAAAGGAAGAGAATTCAAATATTTTATTAGTGAATTGGTTAAGGGTATTGAAAATATATCCGATGGGTGAGAAATTGGAACCCAATGGACTTGAATTGTATTATTTTTCAATAAATTTTCAATATGTAATAGAGATTATAATAATATATAAATTTAAGAAGCATGGAGAATAACTATTTTCAATATCAATTTTTATGATTGTTGAACTGTTCTTAAATTTTAATGACATGTTTCAATTTCACTAGAATATTTAACATTATTTACAACATTTAAAAGGTGAATAACATGAAAATATTTATTTTCATAGAGAAATGTTTTGAATAATTTTATACAATATCCATATTATTTCATGAGGAGATTTGAATAATTATTTTAGGATTTTAGAAGAAGAAAAATCTAAAGAAGTTTGAAGTAATATGAAGGCCATGAAATATTTTATTATTTCATGAGGATTTTTAAAGAAAAATATGAAAAAAATATTTTACATGTGGGAAATTTGGAACATATTGATAAATAATTGGATAAATAAGTTTTTTTAATTTTTATAAAAAATTTATATGACTTAAAAAGGGAAGAATTTGAGAATTGTGGGTTTTCATTTAATGTTTAGAATATTATGGTGTTTTGTGTTAAATAATTTGATAACTCTTTTAATCAAAGTTTAATAAAAAAAATAGGCCATCAAAAGGCCATCCAAGGACCCACCACAACCACATATGGGACATAGGTCAACCACATGGGAGGTAGGTTAACCTGGCCATCCCATGGCGATGAGTGAGCATGCATAGAACCCACAAAGATCACATAGGGTATTCTAAGATTTTTGGATGAATAGAGACCATAAAGATGTGCATGGGAGGCGTATTGGGATGTATGTGTGTACACCCAATGTGGTGTGTGAAGTTGTATCCAGGTGCCGAACTCAATGTTGGATCAAGTGGTTAGTAGAGTGGTGAGTATTATTAAGTGGAGTCATACCAAAAAGATAACTAATGTGGGACTCACTGAACATGGTATATTGTTCCTCCTATTAAACATATATAGAGATAACTAGGGTTGTTTGATTATCATGGATATAATGCTTCTTTGGCCCCCATGTCATCATATTAATCCATCACTTTTGAAGGTTCTTCATGCATTATTATTCATTTCACGCCATGCTTGATCAAATATGAGACCACCATTTCCATGATGAGACCACGTAAGGGATATCTCAAGATAAAAATTACATTAACCTCCATTCATCCAATCATTATATTTCATGCATGTGATCATTCGATGAATATGTTGGCGACATAGATGAGTTCACGATTTAAAAATAAGGTGGAGCATGTGATAATAGCATGAACATCAGCCCAGTATCAATGAAGGTGGATCTTAATTCACAAAGAAATAGTTTCTATGATTTTGGGATCCATGTGAGGGAAGATCATGTTCGAAGAATTCAAAAATCCCAAGATCATTGGGAGTTTTAAAAATATCCTTGACTTGGCTAATTTCTATGATATTTTCAATGGGGGAAGAGTATAAGTAAGGAAGTGAACCTAACCTATAAATATCTAAGCATCCAAGATGAGAGATGATACTACTATTTAGGTTTTTATAGATATCCTTTTTCAGAAGAAAAAAAATCACCTTCATGTCTTCACTTACATGAAGGAAGTATACTCAAGCCTCCTAGGTTACATAATGAAGCAAGAAGACCCTGCAAGCTATAAATGGATTTTGGGATGGATAAAAGATTTTGTATATAGACTATGTTATGTAAAGGATAGAGTTTCTATATAATATTTCCTATTCTAAGAACACCCACGGGTTACACCAATAAGATAGATCATGTGAACGATATGGTCATATGTGATCCTTGTTTTGTGAAGGAACTAAGTCACATAAAGCACATATTACTTTCAAAAAGGTAATGAGAAACATGGAATAACATGTATACAATCTATATGAATGCATAGTAGAAAATAAAATTTATTGTATTAAGATGTATTGATATTTATATCAAAAGAAGTTTGAATATGATTGTGAAAAATAATTAAGTTTCACATAAGATATGAGAATAAAATAATGATAATATTTAATAATAATGTGCAATGTTTATATATCACAATGTTATTTTATGATAACTAATTTTAGAAGCTACATTTGAAGTAGGGAAATATTATTCTTGTATAAAATAGTCTAAGAAGAAGTTTTTGTGTATCACTTGAACAAGTATAATGGAGTTCTAGACTTTATTAGAAGAATGAAGAATTCAAGCTTGAGAATTTGATAAGACTAAAGAATCTGGTCATATATTATAATCAGAAGTTATTTGATCATGACCAGTAACTTTGATTCATTAAGTAAAAAGGATATTTAAGAAGTTTACATGAGAAATTATGATCCAACAAGCTCATGGAGGAAGATGAACATCTATTTGTACAGAAGTAACCAGAATATTGAATATATAATCCTATACTGGATCAACCTTTGATGATGTAAAAGACTATGTTATGTGGTATAAAGATGCTCTTGTGTGAATAAATAGTGTGAAGGCTAGTGTGTAATCTAGTAAACTATGTGAATAAGTATAATGATCCTCCTATATTGACTCAGGAGTTATGATATAGTGTGACTCAGTATTGGTGATTATAATTGCTTGACATAGTGGAGAATCTATGTTTGGGGGATTAACCAGCATGATAAAGAGTAGGCTCACATTGAGGCTAAACCTTATAAATCATTATGTTCAGAGCTTTCATTCATTGTATCATTCAAGGTGAGTCTAAGTGAAACTAAAAGATTGGATCAAGTATTTAACTAGCCAAAGAGATTGAATTGAAAATGAATAATTTGTTAAAGGAAAAGTGATCATTGATTCGCTGTCTCTCTCTCTTAGTGATCTCACACAGATCTAGGCACTAAAGTAACTTAATATTTATTCCTAAAAATAAACTGGTTATTATCGGATAATTTGGACCAACTTATCCAAAATTTTATATCTGTTTCATTTGATTCAATTTATAAAAGTGATAATAATTAATTTTAAAATAAAAAATTTATAATTTATTACAAAAAATTATTGAGAAAATACTACTTAATTCCTAAATAATAAAATATGGGTTTTTTCGTCATATTTTGTCTTATAAAAAATGTTTCATGAATTTACATTTCACACTTTTATAGTAATAATGTCATAAAATTTATATTATTTTTAAAAATGGTATTTTTCATTATTCACCTAAAAATAATTATTTTTAGAAAAATCATAAAAATTAATATTAGTTTAATATTACTATGATGAATATAAAAATAATTTTCATTTTCTCAAATTCAAATTATTTTTTTTAGAAATTTAAATTTTAAATAAAAAGGTGAGATATAATAAAAAACTGTTTTTATAGGAAATAGATATTTAAAAACATTAACCATTATCATTCGAATTTTCTATTATTTATAAATTAAATTAGTATTAATTAGTTATTAATATAAAATATATATTATCATCACTAATCATAAGTTTATTGAAATAGAGATTCATATCACGTAGAAAGGAAATATTTAGAAAAATATATTTATATTCATAAAATGATTGTATCAGCTATTTTAGCTATAGAAATTGAATTTCATTCATATTAAAAGTAGAATTTATTTTATTTCTATAAATATTTCTTAAATTTTTTACTCATATTCATTATTTAAAATTCAATGGTTAGGTTTTAATGATCTAAATGTATCATGGTTTCATTTTAGTTCAGTGTTTCATGTGGAGAAGGTTATTAAACACATTGAATTATTTAAAGGTAATCATATATTAAGATTTTTGGGTGTTACATTCTCCCCCAATTAAATAAATTGTTTCCTCTAAATTTGACTCATAATATCAAAGTGATTTATATAGGTAAATCAAAACTAACCATAAACTTCTAGATTTTTATGGGTTTATTTAGAATGTGAAATGATATTTATCTATATGAAAATTTATTATAATCACTTAATAAATAGAGATAAGTCATTTCTAATTTCACATAGAATTATAATAAGGGAACAAGGTCAAGATACATAAGGAATAACTTCCCACAAGCCTTGAAAATGATTTATATGATAATCATATCACCAGGGGTTTTATTTAAAACTCAATATCCAGCAGTTGGTGAAAATTTACATGATATAGTTCACTAGAAAATCTAGAGTTAAAACTCACTATCCACTACATTAGTAGTAGTTGCATAGGATTTTACTTGTTCACATGGTTTTTTGTGACTATTTCCTTCATTATACCTTGGATTGGGACATTGAGTTACATAATGACCAACTATCTTGCAATTCAAGCAATATATTTTTGTAGCTTCTCTCTCTCCCTTACACATAAAAGTTTTATGGCCTTAATTTCCATACTTATAGGATTTACCTAACCCTTTAAGTAAATTTCCCCCATGATTCATCAAGAATTTTTGAAATATAGAAAAATTAATATTATCTCATTCATCATCTTTTCCACCTGAATTTCTATGATATTACATCCTTCAATTCTTTGGTGTGTTTAGGATTTCAACTAATTTTATATTGTTAATCATAATTATTGACAGTAAATTTGAAATAAACAAAATATTTATCACTACATACCTTATATAATTAGGTTTTTCATTGGGATAGTTCTTGCATTGTCCATGTAATCCATTGTAAACTTGGTTCCTTCAGGATTCATCCACTACTAAAACCAAAAGAGTTAACATATGTGATAATCATTATAAGATAATTATCATAAATAACCATAGGAAAAATTAACCTCAATATGTTTCTGTTTATAACACTATAATGTTAGCCTATATTTCTTAAAACTATACTTATATCAGACTCAATTTAACCTATACCACTCTTAGTTTAACCAATATCATTCTTGGTTCAACCTAGGTTACTTTGAGTTGGGTTCTCTCACACTTCTTAACCCAATCCTCAAAAATAGAGATCCCAAATTACTAAGAACTTCCTTAAAATATTCTAAACTCAAATTCATTGAAATCTATGCTCTAAAAATACAAAATATCTTTTATATAGGAAATCATATATCAATTAATATGTACCTTAACTTATGAATCTCAATGTTTCAATCTATGTTATCCATGGTCACTTTCCTATTAGGTTATCTAACCTAAGAATATTAAAATCTCTCATAATGGTTAATATATATAATGTGATTGACCAAAGAATCTCCCTTAGGAATGTCAAACCCTGGTACATTTAGGCCTCTTTAGCATGCACTAGGTGACGATTGATTTAATAAACAATAATCACTTTATAGGCTTATTTATCCTAGTGACATATGTGTGAGATCCTATATCCACTTTTAGTATCCATACAAGTATGTAATTGCTATGATAACCACATAATATCTACTTCAAAAAAACTTCAAGATATTATCCAATATTTATAATTATATCTTAAACTTATCCCTAAGGTTTTCACTAATGTTTTCCAATCCTAATTCGTAAATAAAATGTGCATTATTACCTTATAATTAAATCATATACTATCCAAAAGGGTTATTTATACCTTTGAAATTATGATCAATCTTAACTAATAAAATCCTTAATTATCCCCAATGAAAATCCTAATATCTAAAGTTATCAAAACCATACTCTGATACAAACTATGATACCTTGGACCCACACTATAGTGACCCATACATTTCATACATAAATATCACATCTTATTATATAAATATTCAATACAAAACATTACAATCCATGCCAAAATCATATAGTTCTAGTATCTTTGGAAACTTGGATACATAAACAACTCATTCATAACTAAACTAAATCAACTCCCACTAAGTTCTTCATAACTAGCACCCTTCTTAGACTTATCATAAAAAATACCTTTCTTAATAACCTTGGGATAGAAAACATATGGAAGGATGATCTATGATTCTCAATAAGTGTAAAAAGAGAAATGTCAATGATTACTTAAACATAACATGATCATAAGGGTGTGAGAAAATGATAATAACATTTGAAAATAATACCCTTCATATCATATATCATAATCTTGATACATGGCATAAATATTGGAAATTAATAAAACATGAATAATAAAGGAATCAAAAAACATGATATATTATAGAATAAAATTTTCAAAAGACATAAGTTTATGTAATACACATAAGTATAGAAAATCATTTCCCTAGTAGTAAAGGATCGCTGCAAAAACTATCATAGTGGATTAGGTTCACTACCCAAACCATTTCATTAGTCAATATCCACTCCAAATACTATCATTGTGGATAGATTACCTTATTAAACTAGGTCCACTTCCCATTCCATTCCTTATTATCTCATAAGATATCCACCATTGCCCATTTCATTAGAGGATTATATAATTATGGTCGCACCCATCACATTATGAAAATCATACATATGTGTAACACAAGATAATAAATCATTCATCATATCATAAAAAATAAAAAGTAAATGGGTTTCATAAACATCTCATCATTTCATCATAGCATCACTGCATAGCCCATGGAAAAAATGGGTTTCATAACTTAATTAAACCATTGAAAAGAACCAGGTTTTATAGAATAATCCTTAAATAATAATCATCATAATCCATCCAAAAAATGAAAGTAAATTATATCATTGGATCATATCCCTAGTAAATAATAAGTAATTTCAAATTATTTCATCGTAGTTTAAAATTCCTTTGAAATATATCTGGATTATTTCATAAGTAAAATAATCTTTTCATTTGGAAATCACATATTTATATTATAATTTTTTTATAAATATTAACAAAAAAATTATTTGAAAAGAAACTTAAAAACATTTTAAATTATTATTCAAATAATATGATGTGGGAATTCATGTTCACATCATGTACATTCAAACAAAGTTTCTTTCATGTTTTTAGTAAAAATTCAAAAGTACCTCATATAGAAAATGACAAGAAGATTCCTTTTTTAAAAAATAAAAATTAAAACATGGGTAAAAATTAATGTAAAAAATAATAGTACAATAATAAAACATTCTAGAAAACATTTTAGTGAAATATATACAAGTAAGAAAACTTAATTTCGACGTAACAGAGAAATAATGTCGATTTTCCTTAAAAACATTCTTTCAGTCTCTTGAGTTCATAAAAAGAGGAAAATTGAAAGAAAAATGTATTCTCATGAACTAAACAAAGGAAAATAAATTAATGAAGTTATTGAGAGGTATATAATAAAATTTCACCATCATAATCTTGATAAAAAATAATCCTCATAAACATTAAGATTGTAATATAAATCCCTTAACTTAAGTTCTGTTTTCATCTAAAGTGCTCTAACCTCTTGTTCATTAGTAGTCTTCCTTTAGATCCCTTATTAAGGACCCTTTTAATGGTATTTTAAGAATACCAACACATATAAATTATTTCTTGGGAAGTTGAGAAGAGAATTGGCTAGGGTTTGGTCTAGATAGACGGCTCAATGTGGTGTGATGAAAAAATGTGAAGATGTGTCCTTTTATTAGGGATGGAAAGGACACACTTGGAATTACTAAAAAAATTAAAATATAATTTAGTCATTCTCAATCCTAATGCTTCAAAATGGCTCTATATTTGAATAAAAATAGGAAACGGTCGAAATAACATCATAAAATGATATTTGTAACGCCCTGACCCCAGTTACCCAGAGTCGGTGCATTATTACATTACATTGGCATGATCACAAGAAGATCAAATCTCGAAAGACCGATTGGTTTAGTAGCCTTGGAAACGCTAGATATATTCATAAAGTATTACATCATAAAGTGGAAAAATACTACAACAACATAGTCTCCATATTCCACACTCATATCCCCACATACTATCCCTACAGGTCATTCATAACTTACTTCTTCACATCCTGGGAAAAATAAAACATAGAAAAGGGGTGAGCTCAAATTCCCAGTAGGGATAACAATATAGCAGAAACTTTTAAAAATAAGAATCATCATTTAAGGCAATGTATAACTAAAACGAAAGCCTTTTAAACTTGAACTTCACCATAGTATGGAAAAAGTAAAATGAAATAATGCCATTTACTTATTCACATGGATATTCTACTAATCGAATAATCACATTCAATATCAAAAACCACTTTCATAATTATAGAATGCATAATGTCAGACTATCATAACCACATAGCCAAGGCCTCGTGCCAAGACTACAAATAAGATTTTCCCAAGGCCCTGTGCCAAGACACTAGTTTGTCTCATGAGACCTACCGATGCATCGAGGAGCTATAGCGGGCTCCACCCGTCACATATTAAGTCCAATGCATTCCCATGTGAAAAGGTTTAAACATAACATAAACATTCGTGTTAAAACTAGAATACGAAATGTCAATACTTTCACCATAAACCATGAATGGTATAAAAAGAGCACATCCATAGTCAAACATATCACAAAACCTTCAATACAATATAAAAGTTTTGTATCATAATAAATCAACTTCAAATAAGCGTAAAATCCATCAAAGGATGTTGACATAGATGAAATCAAAACTCTTTTTAGAGAAATATCTCTTTCTATTTTGAAATCATTATAGAGTCATATATTTATAAAACATTTTCTTTGAAAATATTCTTATAAGATTGTAAGGGAAGCTTCGAAGATTTTATAATGGAGGAAAATAGCCGCACCCGCCGTATAAGTTAAAAAAACATTCTTACCTTAATTTTGTCGAAAAGGTTAAAAAGCACCTTGTTTGGAAAACGACGGAAAGATTCCTTTATAAACCTCTTATAAAAAGTAAAACAAGGGTATAAATGAATTTAACCCATATTCTTGTAAATAGTAAAAATGTTTTGAAATACATTTTTAAGAAACATGGATGTGGATGATAAAGAGATCCCAGTAGATTATTACGTATAAACAACCTCGGATAATGAAAGGATTGTGATATAACTCTTACCTTGTACTTTTCCTTGGTTGGGGTAGGTTAACCTCCTGTATAATGGTTAAATAATTGTTATTAAATTATACAGTAATCATATATATTAATATGATATCATATATTATCTTTTAACATTGATTTTTTAATAATATCTTAGAATTATCGTCGTTTCGGGTGTTAACTTACTCGTTTTCTTTTATATGTTTTGTTACATAAGCCATGTTTGTTATGGATAGGTTGTATCTTATTCATATCCAGAATGATATCAAGTCCTTAAACATCATTTTTAAATCATCAAATGATAATTATACTTGAATGGATACGATGGAGAATGAATCTCATCGCGTTCGTAGAGACGGTAGTCCGTACGTACGCACGAGCGACAATATCATTCTTTTGATATTAAAATAATATATAAATGGATGGTATATCATATATACAGAATCATTAACATGTTATATTTATTATTTACATGAGTTAAACATCATTATTATACCCATCCAAATAATAATATATTGAATAACAATTACACCACGACGTGGAGACGGTAAGCCGTACGTACGCACGTATGGTGACATGTTATTCAAAGGGTGGATAGAATAATGAATATGGTTTTACCATATTTATAATAACATCATAGTATATATAATATACTGGAGTTATTATTTTAGAATGGTAATAACAAAGAAAGAATAAGTGGAAGAAGAAAGGAACTTGAAAAGGGGTGGTGAAAACATTACCTCTTCTTCGGGTTCTTCCTTTTGATTTGATCAAAAGGTCTCCTTAAGTTGGCTTTATGATCAAAATAAAGCCTCTAGGTTATAGTAAGGGAAGTTGGGAGAGTATTTGGGTGGATTTTGGTCTAACAAAAAGGCTTTTAAGGTGTGAATAAATGAGAAGGAGGAGTGCCCTTTTATAAGAGGGGTGAGGGGCACCTTTGGAAAAGCTAGAAATATTAATTTATAACAAATTCATATTCGGTTTATAATGGATCCAAAGTTGATTATTCACAGTTTAAGGTAGGGATAGGTCGAAAAACATTCAACCAATATAATTTATACAGGTTTGGGTTACTATATTAACCTTATCTTTTAGTTTTAACTCTTAGTTAATTAGTTTGACATTTACCATGTCACTTTGTATTTTTATAATATATAGTCAATAAACTTACTATATACATAAAATCGACCCCCAAGTGGTCAATTAATGGTGAACCTATCATTATATAAGTCTCTTGGCTGAACCTTATATTTTTAGGAATTTAATATCAATTAATAATATAATATTTGTTTTAAAAACTCTTTTATGTCAATTTTGACACTATTCAATAATTGATTTTTGTGAAACTTGTAACAGAATTATTACTTCTTCCAAAGTTAATTAAATCAATACTAACATGTCATATTAGCCTAGAAAATTATTGTAATTCATTAAAAGTCTAAAATTATATTTATTTGGGAATTTATAATATCAATTATTTTAATTTGTCACAATTATGGTAATTATTGCATCATCATTGTGTCATGAATAAATTAAATTATTTAAAGTCTAAAAATTATAACTAAAATATAATTATGTAGGAAATATTATTAGCTTTCTAATGAATATTTACAATCGAATTTATCTTATGTATAACCCTATATTAAAAATGTTTTAGTAAATAAACTTTGATTTTAACTCTTTTAACTCTTCTTTGAATTAAATAATAATAATAAATGTCATAATCTAATCCAAGTAGACCTAAATGATAATATTTTATTCCTAAGGTTGTTTTTGGTCGAGATACACTTGTCCAATAGAATTAGGACATGTGTTAGGGTAATATTAATATCATTTTTACCCTTAATTACCCTATTTTACTTTTAACCGTGGTAAATAAAAGTAAAAAGTTACTATTCACCAAAAATTATTTTCAACTCATTGAACCACATTTTACTTCTTGATATTAACCGTGTCTTTTGGATTTTCGAAATTCCATTCACAGAAGCGGTAAAATTAAGTTTTATGAAAAATTCAGTTTTTTTAACTACCACTTTGTAGTTTCACTATTCATCAAAAATTGAAGTTTTTCAGAACAATGCCAAAATTTCACCCTAAGCTATAATTGATATTCCGAATCCAAAAATGAAGTCCATTTTGAAATATAAAATATATATAATTTTTAAAAAGTAGGTATTACTATTCATAACGGCTAGTTTGATTGGTTGTGGTGTGTTAGAACTCGATGTTGCGTACAACACACGCTATCGCATTATTCAAAGAGAAGCGTACCGTAGAAGCTTGGGGTGTTACATTCTCCCCTCCTTCAAATAATTTCATCCTCGAAATTTCTAGAATACTTATCACATGAAAAGACTCGGGTGGTTCTTCATCATAAGTTCCTCGGGTTCCCACGTTGCCTCTTTTATCTTATGGTTTCTCCACAAAACTTTTACCAGACGCGTCGTCCGGTTTCTCAGTACTTGTTCTCTTGTATCAAGAATCCTGACGGGCTCTTCACAATAGGACAGATCGGGTTCCATTTCTAATTCTTCATAGGTGAGTACATGCGTTGGTTCAGGCATGTATTTCCTCAACAGAGATACGTGGAACACATCGTGAACTTTATAGAGACTTGGCGGCATTGCCAATCGGTAAGCTACAGCCCCAATTCGTTCTAGAATTTCGAAAGGTCTGATGTACCTGGGACTCAATTTACCTTTCTTACCAAAACGTATGACTCCCTTCCATGGAGATACCTTCAGGAAAACATGAACACCGACTTGAAATTCCAAATCCTTCCTTCGATTATCGGCATAGCTCTTCTGCCTACTTTGAGCTGCTTTGATGTGATTTTGGATTACTTTCACCTTTTCCATCGTTTCCTCCACCAGTTCTGGGCCTATAAGTTTTCTTTCACCAACGTCATCCCAACAGGTTGGTGTACGACATCTCTTTCCATATAATGCTTCATATGGTGCCATCTGAATACTTGAATGGAAGCTATTGTTATAGGAAAATTCTACCAGAGGTAAATATTGATCCCACATACCCTGAAAGTCAAGTGAGCAGGATCTCAACATGTCTTCTAAGGTTTGAATAGTTCTTTCTGATTGTCCATCTGTTTGAGGGTGGTAGGCAGTGCTCAAATGAAGTTCAGTATCCAGGGATTTCTGAAGACTCTTCCAGAATCTTAAAGTAAAACGGGGATCACGGTCAGAAACAATTGATAGGGGTACTCCATGAAGTCTCACAACTTCATTAATATATAGTCTTGCTAGACGTTCCAGTGGTAGATCTTCTCTTATAGCAAGAAAATGTGCTGACTTGGTAAGACGATCAACAATAACCCATATTGCATCGTTCCTTCTAGGATTCTTTGGTAGTCTCATGACAAAGTCCATCGTAATATTGTCCCATTTCCACTCTGGTATGGGAAGAGGTTTCATGACTCCTCCAGGCTGTTGCCTCCCAGCTTTCACTTGTTGACAAACCATACATCTTGACACAAAATCAGCAATATCCCTCTTCATGTTGTCCAACCAAAAATGTTCCTTCAAATCTCTAAACATTTTGGTGCTCCCAAGATGTATAGAGAAATTGGAACTATGAGCATCATCCAACAATTCCCTTTTTAGATCAGGTAAATCGGGAAAACAAATTCTCTTCCCGAATTTCAAAATTTCATCTTCATACACAAAGTCTCTCAATCTCCCATCATTCATAGCTTTAATCTTCTTTTTAAATTCTTCATCATCGGTCTGAGAACTCTTAATCCTTTCTATTAAAGATGGTTTGGCAACCATTTGAAAAAGAATTTATGTTTCGCCTTCCCTGGTTATTCCCATGTCCATCTTCACTAGATCCATGAAAATTGGATCCATTTCATTTCTCATATTGTTCAAAACTCCATGGTCTTTTCTGCTCAAAGCATCTGCCACCCTGTTTTCCTTCCCCGGGTGGTAGTGTATTGTGCAATCATAATCCTTGAGTAATTCAAGCCATCTCCTTTTCCTCATGTTGAGTTCTTTTTGTGAGAAAATATACTTCAAACTCTTGTGATCAGTATAAATCTCAAATTTTTCACCATAGAGGTAGTGGCTCCATATCTTCAAAGAAAAGATCACAGCTGCTAACTCGAGATCATGAGTATGATAGTTTTGTTCATGAATTTTCAACTGTCGTGATGCATAGGCAATAACCCTATCATTCTGCATAAGGACACAACCAAGTCCTTTCTTCGATGCATCACTATAAATAACGAACCCATCATTCCCTGATGGTAGAGTCAATATAGGAGCATTGACTAATCTTCTCTTCAGTTCTTTGAAACATTCTTCACACTCTTTTGTCCAAAAAATTTAACCCCTTTACGTGTGAGCTTCGTTAATGGGTTAGCCAATCGGGAAAAATTCTGGACGAAACATAGATAATAACCTGCCAAACCAATAAAACTACGTACCTCAGTTATACTCGTAGGTGCTGGCCATTCTTGGACTACCTTGGTCTTACAAGGATCAACAGAGATTCCATCTTTAGAGAAAATATGGCCAAGAAAAGAAATCTCCTGAAGCCAGAATTCACACTTGCTAAACTTTCCATATAATTCATGTCTTCTCAGAGTCTTCAAGATAATGCTCAAGTGATTTTCATGATCTTCGTAGGTTTTGGAGTATACCAAGATATCATCAATAAATACCACCACAAATTCATCGATATACTCCTTGAAAACACTATTCATCAGATCCATGAATACAGAGGGTGCATTAGTCAATCCAAAAGGCATTACAGTAAACTCGTAATGCCCGTACCTGGTTCGAAATGCTGTCTTCGGAATGTCTTCCTTCTTCACACACAACTGATGGTATCCAGATCGAAGGTCAATCTTTGAAAAGTATTGAGCTCCATGCAGTTGGTCAAATAAATCATCAATACGTGGTAGGGGATACTTGTTCTTTATTGTTATAGCATTGATATCCCTGTAGTCGATACATAACCTCATAGATCCGTCTTTCTTTTAAACAAAAAGAACAGGGGCTCCCCATGGAGAAACACTAGGGTGAATAAATCCCTTATTACTCAATTCCTCTATTTGTTTCTTTAGTTCAACTAATTCTACAGTGTCCATTCTATAAGGGGTCTTTGATATAGGCCTTGATCCAGGAATTAAATCAATGGAAAACTCAACTTCTCGTTCTGGAGGATGTCCAGGTAAATCTTCTAGAAATACATCTACAAATTCTTTCACAACAGGTACATCCTCTATTTGAACATTCCTTTCCTCACCCACAGTTATTTCATTATCTTCCTCCCCAATAATTGAATTTATTTGAGCTACTGGGGGTGGATCTAAATAAGAATTAGGTGGTGACGATTCTACTCTAAAGATAAGGTGTTTCTTATCATTATCATCAAGAATCGTAACCTCTTTCTTCTTAATATAAATCTTCGCATCATAGTCCGAAAGCCATTCCATACCAAGGATTATATCAAACTCAATCATAGGTATGACGATGAGATCAGCAGATAAAGAACATTTATGTGCTCTAATGGGGACTAATTCACAAAACTTTATTGCAATGATACTTCCCTTAGGAGTTTTAACTGAAAAATCCCTTGTTAAATCAAATTGGAAATATCTAATTTTCTTAGAAAACTGGGAAGATATGAAACAATGCGATGATCCAGAATCAAATAATGCATTTTCTAAACTTGAGGAAACCATTAAATTACCTGCCACCACGTCTTTCGGAGCTTCTACCTCAGCAGTAGTGATAGCATAAGCCTGGCCTTGATCCCTTGGCCTTTTCTGAGGTAAGTACTCCTGACGCTTAGGAAATTCATTTGCATAATGCCCCATCTCCCTGAAATTGTAGCACTGAACATTGGTAGCTTCCTTCTTCCCTTTACAATCACGAGATTGGTGGCCTTTTTCACCACATTTCTAACAGACGCCCATTCCCTTCAAGCAAGTACCGGGGTGTTTCTTCCCACATTTACCACAGGATGGATATTCAACCTTTCCTTTCTTCCCCTTATTTTTATTCCCATATTGATCAGCAGGCCTCTTCTTCTCTTGCTTTGCTTTAAAGTCATAAGACTTAGAGAATTCCTTTTAGGTCTTGATAGCACATGAGACAATGTCTTCGTACGACAAGAAGGATTGTGAGACTAATGCTCGATGGAGAAATGGTTTTAACCCATCAAAGAAACGATCAATCTTACTTCTTGGGTTACGTATATAATCACCAGCATACCTTTCTAACCTTGTAAAGTTAGCCTCATAATTTGTGACATTCTCATCCACCTTCTGTCTCAGACTCAGAAATTGCCTTTCCATATCTGCTCGATGGTCGCGAGGAAAGTATTTTTCTAAAACCAGATATTTGAACTCCCTCCATTCCATATTTTATACTTCATCATCTTCCTTCGTATTTTGAATCAATGACCACCATTGATCAGCATGTCCAGTGAGGTGGTAAACTGCCATGATAAATTTTTCCCTTTCACTACTCCCCAAAGCCTGAAATATTTTCTCTATGGAAAATATCCATTGCTCAGCTACTAAGGGATTTGTACTCCCATTGAATGTTGGTGGTTGTTGCCTCATGAATCGATCTAACATTGATCCTCCACGCTGCGGATCAGGGTGCTCCATAAGGGTAAGGTTATTATTCATAACCTGAGTGAGTTATCCCAGTATGGTGATTAGCTGATCGGCACCAGTTGCATCACCAGCTCCACTATAATTATCTTGAGCAGGAGGGAAATCCCTACATGGAGTGCGTGCATTGATACGGTTTCCATTTCTTCCACTAGGTGCCATTTATAAACAATGGCATAAACTAGATCAGTTTAAGAATCAAAATACATAATCCCATACTTATAAAACACTTAACATAAATTGAACTATTTATGGATATAATCCATAATCATAAAAATGTTTTCTTTGAGGAAGTATATACTCATAAACCCTTCATAATGATTTGTAAAGAAAATGAGAGTTATCCTAAGCATATCCCCCGGGAGTGTCGTAACCAAGAGTGCAGCAAGGCCCATTGTCGTGCACCAGTTCCCATTCGAGTCTAGCTCAAAGCGGTGTTTTCGGGTTTTACCCCTAGGTACATCTGTGCCAGAGCCGCCTCTAACTGCTCATATCCAGACAGGGATTTATTGCTCGGAAAACTCACAAAATCTCTACAATACCAAAATTCTAGGAAGTTCTTCTATACTAATCCTCAAAGTTCATCTTAGGTCTACGTGCTCTAATCAGAGTTTATCTAAATCTAGCTTCCAAGGTTTGTACTAAACTTCCTCTGATACCAACTCTAATGCCCCGACCCCAGTTACCCAGAGTCGATGCATTATTACATTACATTGGCATGATCACAAGAAGATCAAATATCGAAAGACCGATTGGTTTAGTAGCCTTGGAAACTCTAGATATATTCATAAAGTATTACATCATAAAGTGGAAAAATACTACAACAACATAGTCTCCATATTACACACTCATATCCCCACATACTATCCCTGCAGGTCATTCATAACTTACTTCTTCACATCCTGGGAAAAATAAAACATAGAAAAGGGGTGAGCTCAAATGCCCAGTAAGGATAACAATATAGCGGAAACTTTCAAAAATAAGCATAAACATTTAAGGAAATGTATAACTAAAGTGAAAGCCTTTTAAACTTGAACTTCAGCATAGTATGGAAAAAGTAAAATGAAATAATGCCATTTACTTATTCACATGGATATTCTACTAATCGAATAATCACATGCAATATCAAAAACCACTTTCATAATGATAGAATGCATAATGCCAGACTATCATAACCACATAGCCAAGGCCTCGTGCCAAGACTACAAATAAGATTTTGCCAAGGCCTTGTGCCAAGACACTAGTTTGTCTCATGAGACCTACCGATGCATCGAGGAGCTATATCAGGCTCCACCCGTCACATATTAAGTCCAATGCATTCCCATATGAAAAGGTTTAAACATAACATAAACATTCGTAATAAAACTAGCATACGAAATGTCAATACTTTCACCATAAACCATGAATGGTATAAAAATAGAACATCCACAGTCAAACATATCACAAAACCTTCAATACAATATAGAAGTTTTGTATCATAATAAATCAACTTCAAATAAGCGTAAAATCCATCAAAGGATGTTGACATAGATGAAATTAAAACTCTTTTTAGAGAAATATATCTTTCTATTTTGAAATCATTTAAGAGTCATATATTTATAAAACATTTTCTTTGAAAATATTCTTATAATCTTATAAGGGAAGCTTCGACGATTTTATAAAGGCAGAAAATAGCCGCACCCGCCGTATAAGTTAAACAAAACATTCTTACCTTATTTTGTCGAAAAGGTTAAAAAGCACCTTGTTTGGAAAACGACGGAAAGATTCCTTTATAAACCTCTTATAAAAAGTCAAACAAGGGTATAAATTACTTTAACCAATATTCTTGTAAATATTAAAAATGTTTTGAAATAAATTTTTAAGAAACATGGATGTGGATGATAAAGAGATCCCAGTAGATTATTATGTATAAACAACCTCAGACAATGAAGAGATTGTGAAATAACCCTTACCTTTTACTTTTCCTTGGTTGGGGTAGGTTAACCTCCTGTATAATGGTGAAATAATTGTTATTAAATTATACAAGAATCATATATATTAATATGATATCATATATGATCTTTTAACATTGATTTGTTAATAATATCTTAGAATTATTGTCGTTTCGGGTGTTAACTTACTCGTTTTATTTTATATGTTTTGTTACATAAGCCCTATTTTTTATGGATAGGTTTTATCTTATTCATATCCAGAATTATATCAAGTCCTTAAACATCATTTTTAAATCATCAAATGATAATTATACTTGAATGGATACGATGGAGAATGAATCTCATCGCGTTCGTGGAGACGGTAGTCTGTACGTATGCACGAGCGACAATATCATTATTTTGATATTAAAATAATATATAAATAGATGGTATATCATATATACAGAATCATTAACATGTTATATTTATTATTTACATGAGTTACACATCATTATTATACCCATCCAAATAATAATATATTGAATAACAATTACACCATGACGTGGAGACGGTAAGTCATACGTACGCACGTATGGTGACATGTTATTAAAAGGGTGGATAGAATAATGAATGTGGTTGTACCATATTTATAATAAAATCACATTATATATAAGATACTGGAGTTATTATTTTATAATGGTAATAACAAAGAAAGAAGAAGTGGAAGAAGAAAGGAACTTGAAAAGGGGTGGTGAAAACATTACCTCTTCTTCGGGTTCTTCCTTTTGATTTGATCAAAAGGGCTCCTTAGGTTGGCTTTATGATCAAACTAAAGCCTCTAGGTTGTAGTTAGGGAAGTTGGTAGAGTATTTGGGTATAGTTTGGATGAACCAAAAGGCTTTGAAGGTGTGAATAAATGAGAAGGAGGAGTTTTCTTTTATAAGAGGGGTGAGGGGCACCTTTGGAAAAGCTAGAAATATTAATTTATAATAAATTCATATTCAGTTTCTAATGGCTCCAAAGTTGATTATTAAAAGTTTAAGGTAGGTATAGGTCGAAAACCATTAAAACAATAGAATTTAGACAGGTTTGAGTTACTATATTAACCTTATCTTTTAGTTTTAACTCTTAGTTAATTAGTTTGACATTTACCATGTCACTTTGTATTTTTATAATATATAGTTAATAAACTTACTATATACATCCAAGAGACCCCCAAGTGGTCCATTAATGACGAAACTATCATGATATAAGTCTCTTGTCCGAACCTTAGATTTTTAGGAATTTAATATCAATTAATAATATAATATATTTTTTAAAAACTCTTTTATGTCAATTTTGACACTATTCAATAATTGATTTTTTTGAAACTCATAACAGAATGATTACTTCGACCAAAGTTAATTAAATCAATACTAACATGTCATATTAGCCTAGAAAATTATCTTAATTCATTAAAAGTCTCAAATTATATTTATTTGGGAATTTATAATATCAATTATTTTAATTTGTCACAATTATGGTAATTACTGCATCATCATTGTGTCATAAATAAATTAAATTATTTAAAGTATAAAAATTATAAATAAAATATCATTATGTATTAAATCTTATTATCTTTCTAATGAATATTTATAATTGAATTTATCTTATGTATAACCCTATATTAAAAATGTTTTAGTAAATAAACGTTGATTTTAACTCTTTTAACTCTTCTTTGAATTAAATAATAATAAATGTCCTAATCTAATCCAAGTGGACCTAAATGATAATATTTTATTCCTATGGTTGTTTTTGGTCGAGATGCACTTGTCCAATAGAATTAGGACATGTGTTAGGGTAAAATTAATATCATTTTTACCCTTAATTACCCTATTTTACTTTTAACCGTGGTAAATAAAAGTAAAAAGTTATTATTCACCAAAAATTATTTTCATCTCATTGAACCACATTTTACTTCTTGATATTAACTGTGTCTCTCAAATTTTCGAAATTCCATTCACAGAAGCGGTAAAATTAAGTTTTATGAAAAATTCATTTTTTTTAACTACCACTTAGTAGTTTCACTATTCATCAAAAATTGAAGTTTTTCAGAACAATGCCAAAATTTCACCCTAAGCTATAATTGATATTCGGAATCCAAAAATGAAGTCCATTTTGAAATATAAAATATATATAATTTCAAAAATTATGTATTACTATTCATAATGGCTAGTTTGATTGGTTGTGGTGTGTTAGAACTCGATGTTGCGTACAACACACGCTATCGCATTATTCAAAAAGAAGCGTACTGTAGAATCTTGGGGTGTTACAATATTTAGATGGGTTTTGGAGTCATTTTAAACATTATATATTGGTTTAACCCCTAGATTAACCAATTTTAATCTTAACCGTGGTAATAACTTTTTAAATATTAAAGTGTTATAATTTTACTTATAAGGAAACAATTAGATATTAAATGGAAAAGAGATGATATTTTTGATAATTTATCATCTACTTTTCTTATATAAATAATTTTATGATTTTTAAAAAATTTAATAAAATAATATTTAACATAAAATATCATTAATGTAATTTTCTACAGTATTCATTTAATTTGACTTTAAAGAAAACATGGCAGAAAATAAATTCGAATCTAAAAATTTCACACATTCCAAATATGTTATATTTTTCTATAAAATTCATATAACATAATAATTCACCAAAATTTGATTACTTTTAATATTTTTAAAATCATTTATTTTATTCTTCAAATAATTGAATAAATATTATTTCAGTGATGCGTGAGAATTTAAGATAATTATTAAATCACTAAAAATTAGAAATAAATTACCATGATAAAAATAATAATTCATATTTCAAATAAACATTTATAACTGAACTTATCCTTTTTTATCATTATAATAAAAAAATTGACTTATTAAAGTCTAGAGAGTGACATTATATATTTATTATTTTCTTAAATTAATATAGCATCCATAATCAAAGAAAAATGGAACCAAGTGGCTATATATTTTATAATTGAATATAAATTGACGAACTTCTATCATCTAATAGGTTAAATGAACATTTTCAAGAAATTTTGAAGTATTATCCCAATGTTTTTTCCCTATTTTCCCCATTTTACCCTTACCAAGGTGACAAAAATTTACCAAAGTTACTATTCATAATGGCTAAAATAAAAGGGGCCTATTTACCAAATTTGAATCTCCAAATTTCAGATATGGGATCCATTTTTTAATATTAAATTTCTATAAGTGATATAAATTCATTTTAAAATAAGTGCGTAAACGCGATGAAAACTGTTTTTAGACCAATATATTTTTAATCATAAAACTGGATTTATTCTTATATCATACCTATAAAAAACATTAGTTGAATGTTAAAACATTTTATTGGATATATAATAAATATATTTCATTGAAATTATTTACTAATAGTGATTAATTTAATTTATTATGATAAAAACACATTAAACGCATAAAAATAGTTTTTTTCAGAAAAACAACTCTTTTACTTTCAAATTATTTTTTCATTTATAATCAATTTATAAAAAATGAATTCATTTTATACATGTTTAAACCATAAATTTTTCATAATTTATTTAATACTATTCATACCCACCAATCCAACAACTAAGAAATAATAATCACATTAAATAATATTATTTTAATAGTATATCACCATTTGTTTGTACTCAGTGTTTAATTTAATAAATCTATCAAATAAATCAAATTTATTTATATATTAATATATTATAAAATCTATGGGTTTTATATACACTCTAAAAATCTGTTTTTTTAAACACATAATTTACATATTGTCTTCTATACTAAATGTATATTCCTAGAAATAACTATTCCATAATTACATGACTGAAAGAAAACATTGCATTACATAAATTCCCAAGACCTTTTATATCTATAGCTTTATATAATTGGGTAAAAAACTATAAACTAATAAATCCCATGTCTTTCTAAAATGATGAACATTTTTCTACTATATAGGAAACTACTTAATCCATAATAAGTCTTTAAAATCTCCCATAAATTATCTAAAAAACCTATCCTATTAAGAATATCATATGTAATACTTTTTATCATAACTTGGGGAAATAGAAACATAGTAAGGGGTGATCTAAAATGATCAATAAGGAAAAATATAAAACTAAGGTAATCATGGCAGAAACCTGGCATAAATATTATGGTAGGAATAGGTAAACAACATAAATCCATAGTCAATTGAAATTGAGAGCATGTTATATCAATTAAAGTAAATGAAAATATAATTACTATTCTCATAATGATGTTATTCATAATTTTGTACATAAAAAATATGTTTTCAAGGCCTTATTCCAAGACATTATACTGAAATGGGGAGAGGTATGCACCAAAACCCAATCTATTTTGTCTCATGAAATATATCAATGCATCGAGGGGCTATATATTTATGGGTCCCACCCATCACTTTTTTAAGTCTAATTAATTCACCATAAGAGTCATTAATACATTTAATACCACTTCTAAAGAATCCTCTAAAATAATAAAGACATAGCTATCTGTATACTGAAAAATAAAGAATGAAAATATATAATCAACCTAT
Source organism: Viscum album (assembly GCA_963277665.1). Taxonomy (NCBI): domain Eukaryota; kingdom Viridiplantae; phylum Streptophyta; class Magnoliopsida; order Santalales; family Viscaceae; genus Viscum; species Viscum album. The sequence continues at coordinate 803,473,338 of OY728137.1, forward strand.
GTTAGTAATTAATAATCATCAAGAATATAAATACTTTTCTACATGTCAATAAAAGAGATGAAATTATCATAACCCATCCAAATTAATAAGGTGGATGGTTAAATAATACAAGGTTAACTTTTCAACAATCATCTATAACGAAATAAAAATATATGTAATGATAATACTTTATACCTTTTTGATAAAAGGGATATCAAGATCATAACCCATATAAAGGAAAAAATTATGGATTAAAAAGAACATAACTCTAGTGAAATAGATTAAACATAGAGGGGTATTGACATAAATGAAAAACACTCTCTCAAAAGAATGCTTCGAACTATATCATAAAAGAAGGGAGAAAGAATCAAATTGTTTTATACCTTGAGTAAAATCACAAAAAAATAATAAATTTATATATTAAATGATAAATAATAAAATCTAAACCCAATTAGTGAAAATAATTTTGAAAATTATAAGGAAAATGGACGTGAAAACTTAAAATATCATTTTGAAAACATTTTTGACATTGACATAAAATACAAATTTACAAGTTTCTTTCTAATGTAACTTTTGAAAAAGTGACATGAAATCTTTTGAAAACCTTTAATTTAAAAATAATCACTAATAATTGAGTCATTAAAAGTCATAAATTTTATGTTTTATAAATGAGTATAGGAAGGAAAAACATATAAAATTGAAAGGAAACCCCGTTTTTATTATCTTCTAAATACCTTTGTTCAAAAATCACATTGTAAGAAGAGTAACAAAATATTAATTTGTATTAAAACTTTTTTTACAAAATATTATTATAAAATAAAATATAATGAATTTTTATGGTGGTATAAACCAAGAATATAAAAGAAAAGTTCAATATGAAACATTAAAACTCAAAAGATATTTTAGTTATCAATATCCCTTATGGGAAACATAATCCATGAAGCCTAAAAATTTTGAAAATGGGTTTATGTGGTAAAAATGTAAAAATGATAGAATACAAAAATATACAATAAAAGTTTAAAATATACCCAAATTATATGAAATAAGTTCAAGTGAATGACCATAACTCAACGAATGAAAACTAAGTTACCAAAAACTCGTATGATTGGGGAAACACTTGATTCAAAAGACATTTGAAGAAAATAACTTGATTTGACTTATTATATACCATTAATTAAAAGTGAATAAAGTATATATAATTCATGGTTTATTAAATCAATATATCTCTATAAAAATAAAACATGTTTCATAACATGTAACATGTCTCAAAGAATAAAAATTGAGACTAAGAAAACCCTTACGACTTGAGTAACATTTTAATCAAAACCCCTTGAAATAGAGGTCTTGAAATTGAACTTAAAATATCATGATTAAAAGATAATTCATGATATTATATCTCAAATATTTAATATATTCACCAAATAAAGGAAATTAGGTTCATAATAACAAACATGTCTTAAATAGGGGAATTTGAGATGAAAACCCTTACCTCGGTCCTGATTAATTGTTCACTTGCACAAAATATCCTAGATAATTAAATTGAGTTAATTAAATACATAACTAAGAGACTTATTCATCAATATAACAATTTTTACTCCTCATTTTCAATCATTATATACATATAAATGTTAGTTAGTTTTTACCTATTTTCAATACTTGGTGTAAGTAATCTTTATCTCTTTGAACTAGTTTCATAAAACAGCATTGGTATTCATTCTTGTTAAACATTTAATCATTATAAGATAATTAAAGGTACTAGAATATATGTCCCATGGTATTTATAAAGGTTGTAATTTCATTCCTTGGTATTTTTGGTAATAGACCATGAAGATGAAATCATTGATGATCATGTTTTGGTGATTCTTAACGAATGAAGGGTGTTTTCTTAATTAATGAGTTAAATTTTTATATAACCATAACATAACCCAAAAAAATATAATTTAAATAATTTATCATATTAATTCATGATATATATATATATGAATAGTATTTTCCAAGTATGTAGTTAAATAGGCCAGAACATTAACCTACCATGATTAATGGACGATTAAGAGGTGGTTTAGTTGTAATATCTTTATACCAAAAGAATAATAGTCTTGTTTATTGTTTATTAGTTTTATATATAAGAATTATAAATGATTATAAATATAATATATTTTATATAAAGTCATTAATTATAATGAATAGATCGTTATCCTCTTAGTTCGATCCTTTTAAATGATTTAATTAACGATAATAGTTTTTTGATAATATCATTAATAGATTCTAAAATTTTCCATAAAAGATCCTTAATGATATCATAAAAATCATATTTATCCATTAATCTAATCCTCATAAAAATCCATTCATGTAAGTGTTGAAAATAAAAATGGAAATCAATCGTTCCATGGAGGTGGTAATCTGCATATATGCGTGGATAATGATTTCATTTTCATAGAACCGGAGGAAGGAGTAATATGGTTTATTATTTTAGAACATAAACATGATATAAATGTCATAATTATTTATTAAATTACCATTTTAGACCATCATTGTAAGGTGGTTAATGAAAATTAAACTTGTTGCATCATGGAAGTGGTAGTCCACACAACACATGAATGACAGTTTCATTTTTCTTAATAGAAAAGGAAAAATTTGATTAATTATTATTACCATATAATAATAAAATTCACTATATAACCAATTAATATGTCATTATATAGTGATTTAAAATTACAAATGGAATATAAAAATAGAAAATAAATAATTTAAGTAAAAGTGGTTACTCATGTTGAGAACCTTGAGATTTCCTTGGATGATCCCTTAAAAATGGATAGAATGGGAAAATATATATTTTGACCAGGAGATAAAGAGAGAGAAAGAGTATCCTAGGGTAAGGATACAAGGAAAATTTATAGGAGGAATCTGAATTTTTAAGAGTTCATTGAAGGGGTGTTGAGAGACCCATTTATAAGTGGTGAGATTGGAATTTTCTAAATATTTCAAATTAATATAAAGAGACCATAGGTTAAACATGTCAATTTGCTCCAAAATTGATAAATAATGGAGTGGGGAAGATATAAGGTTCATCCACACCTCATATACGCAATTATAGAAATTTTTTATCATGTTTCAATCCCTTTACCCCATGAATTATTACTTTTACAATTTTAGTTTTTACTGCTCTAACTAGTTTTTTACTTAATGTAACTTAATCTTTATGCCTTAAAAATTTGACCATATTAGATAATTTCTTCCCATTGATTCTAAATTTTAAATATATTTCATTTGATTAAATTTATAAAAGTGATAAAATTTATTTTTCAAATTTAAATGTATAATTTATTAAAAATAATTTTTGAGAAAACATAATTTGTGTTCTAAAATATCAAATATAGGTCTTCAAATTAAAAATAATATTTTTTAAATTATAAAGTTACTAATAAAATACATATTTGGTGTTATAAAAAAATTTTATTGAATTTAAAATTCATACTAATATACTAATATGTCATAAAAGTCATGTTATTTTCAAAAACGGTATTTTACACTATTCACCAAAAAACTATTCCTTTTAGAAAAATCTAAAAAGTTTATACTAATATAATATTACTATGATGGATATAAAAATAATAATTTTTTCAAATTAAAATGATATGTTTTAGAAATTTTAATTTAAAAAAAAGGTGAGATATAATGAAAATTGTTTTTATAGGAAAATAACTATTTTAGAATATTAACCATTTTCCTTCATATTTCTTATTATTTACTTATTTAGTTAGTATTAAATAGTTATTCATATAAAATATATTTTATCATCATTAATCACAAGATTCTTGAAATATAAATTCATATCCCATCGAAAGGAAATATTTTTGAAAAATAAATTTCCAAGTATAAAATTATTGTATTAGTCATTTTAGTTATATTAATTGGATTTCATTAATAATAAAAGTATCTTTTATTTTATTTCTATAAATATTTCATAAATTAGTTACTTCTATTCATTTCCACTAATTCAACAGCTAGGTTTTAACAGTCTAAAAATATTATGGTTTTTTTACTTCAGTTTTGTCTATGGAGAAAGTTATCAAACACATTGACTTATTTAATAGTAATTAAATATTAAAATTTTGGGGTATTACAACTTTAATAAGCCATGGGTTAGAGACTATAAAAAATAGTGTATTATTTCACAATATAGAAGGAATTTCCATTTATAAACAAAAATTGTACTTTACCATGAATAATATAATACATATATTAACTACAATAAATGACTAATGTATATCAATTCATGTTATGTCATAAAAAAACCAATCCATATATCGAAAAAAACAACCACAAATATATCATCACCCTCTTACCTCAAGAAAGGTAAAATTCAATCTATCTCCACCAATGTCTCATGTTTCCTAAGATATGTTCATCTAACACCACCACCAAATCTATTAGGAAAATATTAAAATAATATATATAAATCAGAGGTGAGCATATAAATATACCCAATAGGTTCCTCCCCATAACACTTATGTGTCCTAGTGAATAAAGAAAACTAATTCACCCATGTATGTAATAAATTAAAAAATCAATCAAAAAGCATCTCCTGAGATTCAACCAACCATATAATTCCATTATAAACCACATAATCATCTCATATTACAAACCAAATCACATTCTTCATCACATATAACTACACAACCACCTCAGAAAAAAAATATAATAACCAAGAAGTTTTCCCCCTACAATGAACTCGTTATAAGATCTTCATTTATTAGTCTACCCATAGAGAGATAGTTATCACCTATCCAAAAAAAGTAGTTATCCACCCATAGGGAAATCACTAAACACATGTCCTCCAAAAAGTAGATATCCATCCATTGTAAATTTTCTAAACATACTCATTTATTGGTTGGTTTTTTGTCCATACATAAATAATATCACTATTTTTTCATGTTTCTAACTTCCAAGACTCTCCCAACCATAACCCATAGAGACTGGATAACTATAAGCTCTATAGTTCTCTTTTTATTATCATATGTCCACCCTTAGGGTATTTCCCCTCCTCAATCTATGTCATCACCTCTACAGCTAATATATCCACTATAGCGAGCCATATAATCCATACTATCAACACTATCATTCTATTTAACATTTTTATATTCATCACCATGCGCCAAAAGTCACTACCAAATCACTATCACATATCTAAAATGGATTTAGACCCACAACAACCATTTATTCACCCCTAGGCCGTCAGCATAGAAAGGTTCTTGGGAATATAATCACACCACTTAGATTTACCATGCTCCCACCTAGGACTACCACAATTCATATCCTATGGAGTAATTCATCACTAAAATTCCTCATAACCAAGTAATACATGAATTCGATAACTTCATCACATAGAAAACACATGTCAAAGAACCTCTTCAATAAACCCACCTCATCCAAGACACCACTTTGTAATCACACCTCTGTCTATTCATACTAAAGAGTTTATTTAATGATTAATACTACATTAAAGAACCATCACTAAAATCAAAAAATTCCATAATCAAATCTCCCAATAAGAATCAGGCTACATGGAACCACTAGAATTCATGTGAACCTATTCCAAGATGGTAAAAAACTTGTATAATTCACAACACCCCTAAAAATCACTACCAAAAGTCATTTAACTTTAAAATTTGGCATGAATCCATAAATATATGTCATGGTCCCATATAACTCACTGCCACTTCATCCCACTATCTCTCTCCATTATTTCAGTACACTTTTCTAATAATTATCACAACCCCCATGCTAAATTTTCATAGCTCATTCCAAAGTATATATATTTCATTCCTCTCACCTACAAAATATTTTCTACATATTTTCATTATTATGGGCCCAAAAATCAACATGGGGACTTATAAAATATTTTATAAATATTAATAAAAAAATATTCACAAAAAATTTACACCATAGAAAATTTATCAAACATTTCACATATGGATGATAAAAAATAATGCATCATCACTTCATTATTTTCATGATCATTTCAATTGTTCATTTTATTTACATCATCCATATAATTTTACCACTATCAATTCACATTCTATTAGAATAGAATGATATTTTCTCACCAGTATTTATATTTTAATTACACCATTCACAAATTTCAATAATAATATTCCAAATCAAAACGCATCTCATTTAAATTATTTAATATGAATAATAATTAAATTACTTTCATATTATTTAACCCTATACAATATTAATTTACCAAATATTCATTCTTATAGATTATAATGAATTATCTACCCATCACAAGAAATATTAAGCATGGTATATTCACAAGTATGTAAAAGAGATGATAATTATGAATCACCTATCATAATTCCATGAAAAACAAATTAATCAATCCTAAAACGAACACCACATATCATTATTATACAATCCTTTCATTGTATTCCTCTTTATTCATTCATTATAACATTGACACCAAGATTTCTCTCTTGAGAGAATCAAGAGAATAGAGATAAATTCTTCCAAGTAAAAAAAATTTTATTGGAAAAGAAATTCCACCAATTCATTCCTCTAATTATCCCATCAATTCCCATAATTAATTTCCTATCTCCCTATCTCTCTCACTATTCCCCTATAATACATGCATAAAAACTCATTAAATCCATTATTCATTCCTATTCAAAACCTCCCTTTTAAATTTATTTAACTTTTCATGAGCATAAATTTCCCTTTTAAAATTTATCTAAATTTACATGAATATGAATACATGGATTTAATTCCTCAAAAATTTTCAATGTCCCTAACATCATATGAAATATCACACATGCCATATTATTTACTTAATAAAAATAATCTATAAAAAATTTAATTACTTAAATAAATAAATTTCCCCATCACTGAACATCTATGAAAAAAACCTACCATCTCAAAAAATTATCAAAACCTCACCCACGGATAAACATCACGTATTAAATCAAATGGTGCCATCAAAATTTCATTTCTAGAATCATAAAAATTACTATTTTACCCTTATTAATTGAAAATACAAAAAAAAATCAAGAATTTATACAATTAAAATGTTCAAGTCACTAAATTATACACCCCTTTAAAAAATTTCATCCTCAAAAAACATAAACCATAAACATAAAATGATGTAAAAACTACACAAAAACATTTATTTAGATTTTATCATTTCAAAAAATATTTTACATCCAAACACAATAAAGAAAAACTCAAAATAATTAAGGATATTGAGCTTGCATATGTGATTACCACTCCCAATTGATTTCCTCCACACCAACATACCTCTAAAGAACTCTCAAAAAGGAAATAACTTCCCATGTAAAACAATATCTTTTTGATCCTGAATTTCCACAAAATACTCAAAAAAGGCCATATCATCCTTGATATCCACATCTCTTGAATAAATCAGATGTGAAGGATCATGATACTACTTATGAATATAGGACACACAGAGTACATCATGAATTTTCTTTAATAATATAGGTAGCAACAAAAGATAAGATACATCTCCAACTTACTAAAAACCCTCAAAAGGTCCAATAAATCTAGGTGATAACTAAATTACATTTCCAAAACTTCACTTCCTATGTTAATGAGAAACATAAAAAAACATCATATCCAACCAAAAACTCTAAAGTTCTCCTCCTCCAATCTACACAGGATTTCAATCTAATATGTGTAGTCCCCATTTAATATCTAATAACTTAAACTTGCTCTATCATATATTATACCATCTCTATTCCCACCAAAAAAGCCTCATCAACTTCAACCTAATAGTGGAGAAATGCATGGTATCCCATAAAATCCTCATAAGGTTTCATACCAATAAAGGAATGAAAACCATTATTATAAGTAAATTCAACAAATAATAAATGATCCATCCATGATCCTCTAAAATCCAAGATACATGCTCTCAATATATCTTCTAATTTCTAGATTGTCTGCTTAGTTTTAGAATTATTTTGTGGATAAAATGTGGTGTAATGGAATGACTAGGTATGAAAGGAATTATTCCATCCATTCTAAATTTATGATGTAATCCAAGTATAATGATTAGACATTATTATTCTTATAACTCTATAAGTATTAACCCCTATTGTGGAATAAATATTTTCCAAACTATCTTCCAAGATCGATTCCTTAATTGGTAAGAAATGAGTCAAATTTATTAATTGGTCTGTTATAACTCAATTAAAATAAAACTCTTTTAAGGTGTGAAGAAATACCATAATAAAATCTATATAACCTCCTCCTAATTATATGGGGGGATCTCCAAAGGTTTCAAAAACTACATTAGGCCTTGATGTTTTTCTTTCACTTACTAGCGCACAAGACATCAAGAAGAAAACTCAACTATCACATTATTCATCCAAATCCACCATAATTTCCTTTTTAAAGAATGATACATATTTTCAACCCTTGGATACAGAGTTAAATATTAACTATGGAATTCACCCAAAACCATTTCCTACATACTCTAAGGAGAAAATAACTTAACATAAAATAACACTTGATGTTCTTCATCCTCAGATGAAAAATCCAAAGCATCACCATTAACAATCACATCTCTCCATACTTCCACCTCAGGACCTCCCTGGTCAGAATCTTCTACCTATCATATTAATGAATATGGAACCATCATATGATAAATACATTCTATATTATCATTGTACTTGTAATCAAGATAAATATAATCCATTAACACCACTAATTTTCATTTCTCGCCCATATACCAAGCATCCTCACTATATTACTTTTGATTCAAAGTGTTGACATGAAAATTACCCTTTTAGGAGTATATATGATATCAAAATCATAATCTTGGAGAAATTCAACACACCTACTCTATCAAATATTAAAATCCTTATAAGAAAATATATAACTCAAGATCTTTTGATTTGAACAAACCAAAAAATTATTCCCCAAGAAAATTATACCTTCAAAGATTAAGTGTAAAAACCATAGCCACAATATCATAAATCATGGATTTAATAATTAAATTCATAGGGACATAAAAACCTAGAACCATAAGTAATAAATACTATGTCTTTTATCAAGACACATCTAAACCCTTAATGGGATACATTATAATATACTTCAAAAGTAACACCCTCTTAAAGTAAACAAATAATTAGGGAACCTGTCATATTTTTCTTCAAACATTAAAAAGAAGTTTGGAACCCCTATATCCAAGTGAATGTATTCCCTTTCTTAGTCAATGAGGATAATGGATTCACAATCTGAGAAAAACTAGTAATCAACCTATTGTAATGTATTGTTAAGACCAATAAACTCTTTACTTCTGAAACATTATTCAACAAATTCCATACAATAGATACTTTAATCTTCACTGATTCCATTACCACACCTTACTCTAAAATAACATAACCCATAAAATACACTTCACGTGTCTAAAATTGTCACTTAGATGTCTTCCCATACAACTAATACTCTTTGAGAATATATAACACCATCAAGAGATTATCTATGTGATCTTACTCCATCATTGAATAAACCAAAATATCACCAATGAAGAAAACCAAAAAATCATCAAGATAGGGTTAGAATACCCTATTCATAATCCTTATAAATATTTATTGTGCATTCATAACTCCAAATTATATTACCACAAACTTGAAAATTATATAATGACACTAAATGTAATATTAGGAATGACATCATCCTTAACCCTCATCTAGTGATATCCATAACATAAATAAATCATAAAAAACTAACATAGACCTATTAGTTGATCAAAAAATTCATTTATCCTAGGAATAGGATGGTGATTCTTCACCATCAGTTGATTGAACCAATGTCACAATATCAATCACTCATTTTCCTTATTTGTAAACAACACTAGCGCATCACATGGAAACACAATTTGATAAATAAAATCTCACAGTAATAAATCATCAATCTTAATCCCCAAATATTGAATCTCTAATGGATCCATATGATAAGTTTTAATATAAATATGAGAAACACCTAGAAATTACTCAATCCCAAACTCAATCTCTTGCCTCTTAATTAATATCATAACCACCTTTGGTAACAAATTAGTATAATCTATCACAACTCTAGGAATATCCTCTATTTCCACATCAGATTAAAAAATAATAAAAATCACTAATTAAGAGGAAATTTTTTCAGATCAATTTTTATTTTCCTTGAATAGAAATCACTTTTTCCAAAATACATCAAAATATCACCATTCTAACTATAGAAAATTACCCTCTATTTGTAAAATCAGTAAAAAAATTAACAAATTATAACCAATACATCCCAAGGATACCATTATATGGTTTCATTCAAAATAATAATATGTCCCATGATAATTAATCCTACCCCACAACCCACTCACAACTATACACCTCATAAAACCTCATCTGATTTCCCATTAGAGTAATCATCTCTAGTGATTTATGAAGATTATATGCATAAATTTACAATCCATAAACTATATAAGGGGTGATAAAAAATTTTGAGGCACTAGTATCAACCAAAATATAGGTAGGATTGGAGTAAATGAATATCATACTATGAACCACTTATTTTCCTTCCACTTCTTGAACTTCCATAGCATAGAGTTTCCTTATGCCAACTCATCCTCTTTATCACGCCTAATGTAAGCCTCTAAATCCTCTATATTTATATCTCTAATGAGATCCTCTATGATGTATTATTATGAAACTAACATATACTAGGTTTCACAATGGTCATCTATCCTACTGCTACTATAGAAATTTTTTTGAGGAGGCTAATGAACCAGATTGGGTGGTCCAACAATTTTCATACTCTGCTCACACCTCCTCCAACCACCCTGAAAATATGGGAATATAACCTCGAAATGGAACATATAATATTAATAGAAGAATTGAAATCCATATCTCCCACTATATGGATGTCTATTATCCATTCTAGATAAATTATATTGTGTTGGAAGTTAAGTCACACATACTTTCATGAACATTAATTGCTATAAATTCAAGAAATTATGCCTCTCTATCTACTCTGAGAAATATATCATTGGGTACTCCCTAGAAAATATCTCATCCTCATCAAAAAAAAATTCTACCATCCCATACTTTTACAATATCTCTATAATGTAACTCAAATAAAAGTTACCTTATTACCTCTAGATCTGGGTCCCCAAAGATCACTCGAAATGATAAGCTCTAAAATTATTATCAATCATAAAATCAGGATAATATTTCATCAACTCCATAAACTGAACACCAAAATCTCATAAAGAAGAAAATACCATTGTATCACCAATAGTTCTTAATACCTCTTGATCTTAAGAGTCTTTGAAAAATAAATCTTATTTAAACAACTCTCAAAACTGATTTTGTTTGATCATATGCACATAACAATCTCCCAATGATAGTTACCACCACTAACACATCAAACTTCATAACAAAATCATTACTAAAGGGAAACGGTGCTCATATCCAATATAGATCTATGGAAATGTTATCTCATCCTCATATAAAAAATTCAAAATCTCATGATAGGAAATAAACCCGTCATACTATAGTAACTTAAGCTTCTAGAATTCACTCAAGACCGTTTTCCAAGCTTGTCCAGCCTTCAAATATACCATCTAAGACATAGACTTGAGAGTTTGAAGCACCTTATCTTGTTGAACCTAAAATTATCTTCACAAAATAAGAATAAATAAAAATTAATTCATCCTCAACCCAATGATATATTTTAGGTATGTCTGAGCACACTACAACATCATTTACCTCCACATGAAAAATAAACCCAAGCACATCACATACACAATTTTCATAACATGAAACTATATGATGCATGAATCCACACCTATAAATAAAGACTAAAGTTTGTATACTCTTATATAATTATTTATCTATAGGTCATAGTTTCCTCACTTAGATCACAAGTGCATATTTTACATTAAATTGATTTCTCTTATCTACTTTATATACTAGTTTTAAGTAATACTTATTTCTTAACACCTATGAAATAATCACCAAATCTTAATACATACTCCTAAAAACACTCACTATGATATCATTATATCATAACACTCCCTTATTGGAACTCCACTTGATATAAAAATGATTTTTTTTTTGTGACTCTCGAAGCCTGATTTCAATAGGGAACAGATTAGATACTATCACCAAGGGTACATCATTGCATAATATGGAAGTTATTACCATTTATAAATGAAAATAACATATAAAAATGAATAATATAATGAATATATCTACCAAAATATGTGAATAGTGTATATTGATGTGTATTATTTCATTTAAAACCAATCAATGTATTAGAAAAATAACCATGATACTATCATCTCCCTCATGCCACAAGTATGGTATAATGAAATCTTCCTCCACCAACATCTATTATGTCCTAAGATAAGGTCACCTAACACTACCACCATATAAATAAAGATAATATAAAAATAATATATATAAAGAAGGGATGAGGATATAAATATACTTAGTGGGTAAATCCCCATGACTCTTATATGTGCTTTCAAATGAGGAATATTAATACATTTGTGGGTAGAATAAATAAAATAAAACAATTAATCAATAAGAATATTACAAGATTATACTAACCAACAAATTCCATTCCATACCACATAATAATATCATATTTAAAACCACCTCACATTCCTTATCATATATCACAGAAAAACCAACTCCGTAATACATACAATAACCAACTAGTTGTCTACCCACAAGGTCCTCACTGTAAGCTCATCATATAATTGTCTACTCATAGGGAACTCGCTATCACCACTCCATAACAAGTAGATATCCTCCCATAAGGAATCTGTTAAACACATATCCACTAACATGTAGCTATCCACCTATAGGGAACTCTATAAACATCCTCATCCATTGGTCAGTTAATTATCCACCCATAAAGACACTAGTTAGTTTTTAAAGTGTTTGTCCTCATTGAATATCTCCACTATAAATTGTAACAACTAGGAAGTTTTCCACCTATGGAGACTCTCACTATACTACTGGATTTACACATTATGGTAATCTCCCCCTCCTTAACTTATATCATCACCAATATACCATATATATTCACTATGGATAATCATATAATCAATGCTATAAACACAATCATCCCTTTCAATATTATCACCATCACCACCACATATCACAAACCACTACCACATCACAATCATCAATTTTAAATGGATTTAGACCCCCACCTCCCATTTATTATACCACTTAATCCACCACATATATAATGGTCTTAGGTAATATAATTACACCACTTAGATTTACCATGTTCTCATGTAGGACATCCATAATTCATATATGAATTAGTAATTCATCAATAGCATTCCTTATATTCTAGGAATATAAATTTCCTAGAGCCACATCACATAAAAACACATATTAAAGATCCCATTCAATCAAATTGCCTTATATTACACTCTATTTCATAATTTCACCCCCACTTATTCACACCAGAGATGTTATCTAAGGCTTATAATATATTCAAGTACCAACACTATTATTAAAAACATTCAACAATCAACTATACTTATAAGAATCTAGTTTCATAGACCCATGAACCACCATATTTTCTAGAGGCTACTGAATAACAATGAGGGACTAAACCATGCACTAGGAAGACTATACCCTTGAATTAAAGTAAAACAACAGCAAAAATAACTAAACAATATCAATAATAAACAATAGAATACACATAATCAATAATATAAATGTTATAAAAATAAATGATGTGGAAGAATACATAAATACAGCAGAACCAATCACCCACCAGGCCGATCAAAAATAAATAATAAAAAAACAAAAATACATAGGTTATTTACTAATATCCTTAATCCTCACCTCATCCCAATATATAATATCCCATAAATATTCTCCATCCTGATCCACTGCACAACTTGTTCTCAACCTATTCCCAACCTAAGATCATACATACATTCTACACATGCACCAGAGTTCCCATGTAGGGTGTTAGCAATACATCTTAGTAGGGTCATATTTGACATGTCCTCGTGCTAAGGAAACACATCCATGTGCCATGGTGGCAAGACCCATATAGAATTCACACAAACTATTATAACTAATTACTAAAATTCATCAAAATCCAGAATGTGACATGACTCAATTCCCATATCATGTGACCCTATATAACTCACTACCACTTTTTTCCCCATCCCGCACCATCACTTCAACACATTTTCCTAGTAATTAGCATAACCCCTTTTTCAAATTGGAATATCACATGTCAAAGTTTATAAATTCATCCCCTCTCACCTCTGAGGTATTTTTTTAAATTTTTTCATCATTATAGTCTCAAAAATAAATATGCAGACTTAGAAAATAATTTATAAATATTCATAAAAAAATCCCATGATAATTTTCCAACAAAAATAATTTATCAAAATTTCACATATGGATGATAAAAAATAATTCAATATCACTTCAACATTTTTCATGATCAAATAAACTATTTGTCCTGACATGACCCGGTCTACTGGGGCCCTAACTAGGCCAGTAGTAAGCTAAGTGGATCATCCCAAACTCACCTCAAATAATACAAGGATTGGTGATTAGCACCAAGTATTCATACCTTAAAATATTGGATACCTTATCCTATATAAACATGTAATATATATATATATATATATATCTCAAATATATAAAATAACCAGAAACATTATAAGGACATATATAAACAACTAAACTATATACAACACATGCATGAGACAACAAGATACAAGTAAAATACCACATAAGAAAATACCAAGGGAACTTTACATCTGACTGTCCTTTGAATCTGATGGACAAGAGACTCTAGAAAGATCCTCCTTGTTGGGTATAATTCTGGATCGACCTATATCCATAGTAATCACTTCCACCATCATTAACCATCGTCCTCCATCATGCATTATGTAATTCCCCATCCCTAGTCTCCTTAACAGCACCCAAGTGGGGACGTCACATGACCTCAGGTGAACCTCCCCATATTCCATAGGATTTTGAATAGAGGAGATTTCCTAAAAAAGTCATGGAGAGACTATTACCTCTAAAAAAGCCATAGGGTCAGGTCCAAATATGCCAAAAATTCAACATGACCTTTTTGTATAATTAACATCCAAAAAACTTGTAGACATAAAACAGAGATCCAACAGAACACCCATAGTCTAAAATAAAATGAAATAAATCTATTTATAAGATGCATCAAATCATAATAGATTATAATCACACAAACATAGCACAATAGTTATTGTATATAATAAAAGGAACTCATTCTAGTTCACATGTTGAACCATAACCAAAAATAAACTACATTGGACTTTGTTCAAACTCACACAATCCATCAATTTTAATCATTAGATTCCATGAATTACTAGACCTGTGCCATGTATCCAACTCTAAGTAGTACATGTTTCCTAAGATAAAAAATAAAGTTTTACACTTGTACGTCAAGACCCATTTCATGTATTTGGGTAGGCGTGGGTCCAACAAATCAGTAGAAATCCCCAATTCCTCAATTATACTGAGTGTTTTTCTGATTAAGTGGACTTATATCCAATAAATATATAAATGATTTAGTCATGATCATGAAACACACCCACCCAAACACATAACACACAATGAATATATAATTATACAATCTAGGTCATCCTATGCTAACTAGGCCACCATGAGTCCTAGACCTACCTGCTTTGGATCCATACTTGAAAGAAGTGATCCATCTCTATTTTCGACACTTTCACTGGGGGCATGCACCTCTGTCTATCAAGGGATGGCGAGGACATGCTGGTTGTTTCCCTACATTCCCACTTTCCAAAGGTGGGCGACATCCGTCGCTTATTCAGGGACGTTTTCTCCTTGATTGAAATGAGATGATGGGATGTCGGTTCCTCCTTATGTGGATTCCTCATCAGAACTTGTTACCTAGTCTGGGTGTCCCTTATAGATTAAGAAGTTGTTCATGAAACTCTTCCCAGTGCCATATCTTCATGGACGCTGGTTAATTAAGCTACTTCTATCAAAACATTCTAAGGGGTCCAGTCAGGGAAGAAACCTTTGGTCGGGGAAGTAGTCGCGTTGGGACATCATTGGCATGTCTGGATGCTGGAACACTGGTCGGATGCTCGAGGGCACGGAAGCCTGAGTTATACCACATAGAATGCATGGAATTATATTCCATAGGCATTTCCTTGAGGTTTTCCCTAGATTCTTATGTTTAACATAGGGTATTCCGCGAGTTTAATGTCTAGCAGAGACGGATCGAACTGATCAGAACACTGACTAGAGTGGATCAGATGAGTGCAGCCCCTGGAGGGAGTGCTGATATTTGGTCTAACGCTTGGTTAGCCACCTGATTACTAATAAGAGCAATGAAGAGGTGAATTTCATTACCCCACCGTGATGTGGAGGCCTGGGTGAGAATGGACAAAGAATTAGATGGGACTGATGTGAGGACATCAGTGATTTTGGGATTGAGTCTCGAAGAGACTTTCTATGTATCCTCATGGCAGGGAATCAAAGTCCATGTAGTTCAGAGGGGTGGTGGGACACCTTAGGAGGCGACCCATATGGATGGGACCCAGAGGAAGTGAAACCTATGAGTTAGGGCATGAAATCAGGGTGTGCCCAGAGGACAACGACATGACGACGTGTTGGGGCTTATGCCCGATTAGCAGCACAAGTTGGTATGACACTTGAGTGGTAGACCAAAGATGTGGGTCCTAACAGGGGGACACCAATGTTTACTGGTGTTTGAGTTGGACCTCATAGAGGCTTCCTACATACCTTATCTAGGATACCGGAATCAAACCTACATAGTTCGTCTGACGATGGCTTACCGTCGATTAGGGGCGTAACGGCTTATCGCTGAATGGAGGGGTCACAAAGGCTTACTATTGGATGGGGTTGAACCTCATGGAGGCTTCCTACATACCCTGCCTTAGCAAGGATCAAACCTACGTAGTTCAAATGGGTACAGTTTAACATCATGTATGATGAAAAAGGGGATTGCATTTTAACGTCATGTGGGACGAAGGTGAACCAACGTAAAGGAAGGTCGAGACCAATGGTTTTTGGGATTGAACCTTAGGGAGGTTTCATATGTACCCTACCTTGGCAAGGATCAAAGTCCCCATAGTTCGAAATGGGGCTTGGTGCGCTGACGTGAAGATAGTCGGGACCAATGGTTGTTGGGATTGAACCTCATGGTGGCTTCCTACGTACCTTTCCTTGGAAAGGATCAAAGTCTACGTAGTTCAGGAGGGGGCTTGGTGCACTAACATTGAAGATGGTTGGGAGCAATGGTTGTTGGGTTTGAACCTCATGGAGGCTTCCTACGTACCTTTCCTTCACAAGGATCAAATTCCACATAGTTCGAGATGGTGTTGTGGGGATTTTGCTATAGGCTGCCCATGTTATAGTCGATGCTTACTCTAAGCCCACGTGAGTCATGCTCGGTGTGAGAAATAAGAGGCAACAAAGACATGACAATCATGTCATGAAAGGTGCATCTATGGGAAGTGGAGTGTGGCTTACACAGGGTTAGTGGCCCAAGGAGATGAAGATTGGGACTTACTCTAGGATAGAGTCCCGGGTGGAGACAAAGCCCAGCGGGAGAGGGATTTGGCACTGAAGAGAGGGTTATGGTGCCAATCCCCCCTCCCCTCTCTAGTCTCTATAAAGGAATAATATAGGAGGAGTGGGGGTACTACCTCCCGCAAGAAAGGCTAAGGGCTTACACCAAGGTGGTTTCCCTTTCCCCATGGACAAACGCCGCTCCAATAAAGAGGTTCTCATTCAATGTAAGGAATTATTTCACTCCTGTGGAGACCAGTGAGCATGCAGAATGTCCAAGGTAGGGTAACCCCACGTGAAATGCACGGGGAAAGGTCACAGTTTAACGTCATGTGCTGAGGAAGATGGTGTTTGGCAGTTTAAAGTCCTACAACTCGGACGAGGTGGGTTCACTCCTCACCCCTAGGACTTACATAACTAATACTCTCCCACCCTTGGGTGAGGGAAGGCATCAGCAATGCCATGGTTAGGGGGAGTTATGGAGTGATCCATTTAGGGGACCATGTTAGCATGGCTATGTGTAGAAGCAATAGCTGTTAGCATGCCTATGCGAAGAAGCATGATGCGAAGAAACGCAACAGGAAGAACCACCCAAGGAACCTTGAAATCACTTTAAGAAAACCTAGAGGGCCACATAGGAAAAGTATTTTTAGAGAAAAGGGGTTCATGGATAGAAGCCCTGTGAATCTCTAGTGCTCTATGATGTGGAGGGATTCTGTGAAGGCGTGTGCTTCGCGAAGTAGAGTGGCCTAGCCTAGGTGTAGGGAATAGGTGAATATGGAAGGTACTTAGTGAAGTGGAAATGTATTCACAGAGTAGTGCTTCATGAACCAAGGATGCCTCATGAAGCATAACATTGTGAAGCAATGTTCTTTGCAAAGAACAGTTACCCCGCCTTAGTGTGTGGGTCACATGTGCATGAAGGGTGCTTCGCAAAGCATAAACGCTCCGTGATGACCCAAGTCCTCTTGGGATCTCCTTCCTTCGCGGAGGCCCATGGGCTCTGCGAAGGGCATCCCTCTTTGAAGAATGGGAAAATTTATGCAAAGGGGGAGGCACTTCGCGATGTAAAAGTACCTTGAAGAGATCATGGTTCGCAGAGCAGAGAGTGTTTCATGATTTGGGAGCTAAGAAGATGAAAGGTCGGAGGATTCATTCTTCGGGCTCAAGGGGAGCCCGATATTTATAGGCAAGAGGCGTCGTGAAGCAGAGCTTGCTCGGTGTGAAGCCACATGGCATTTTTTCATAACCGCAGAGCCTCCTATCTTCTTGCTCCACAGTGGGTTCGTGAATGTCAAATGCGTTCACAGAGGCTCCCGCCTCCTTGCTCCGCGGCGGGTTCGCGAACGTCAAATGAATTCGCAGAGCCTCCTGCCTCCTTGCTCCGTGGTGGGTTCACGAAATTCAAATAGATTCACAGAGACTCCCACCTCCTTTCTCCGTGGTGAGTTCACGAACATCAAATGCGTTTTTGGAGGCTCCCACCTCCTTGCTCCATGACGAGTTCGCAGAGGGAAAGCTGGGTGTCAGTTGTCGGGTTGTGGGGCTCCACATGCGGGCTTCACGAGGTAGTCCCTAAGGGTTTCCATTTGTTCTTCTTCTTCCCAAATTTTGGTGCCAACAAATGACCCTCCTCATACTGGGATCCTAGGAGAAAGTGAGGGTTAAAGTCTGAGGGTCAATCACCAAAATCCCTCAGTTGATCTCGAAGCTACCTCACGAAGGAGGCTCGCGGAGTGGAGCGGTGGCGTGCGGGAAAAGCGCGCAGCGAAGCTTGCCGCGGTTGGACGCACCGCGAAGCGCCGGGGGTCCTCACCTATAAATAGGGGAGCTAACCTCTCTTTTTTCTTTTATATTCTTCTCATTTTTTGCTTTTAGCACTCTCGATTCATGAAGCTCCATGTACTCCATGATCGCTCTCCGCAAATCGGTCCTTATGCTTCGCGGCACACATCGTTTCTTTGACTTCATGTCAGAGAGCTTTGCGGCTTGCGTTTGAAGGATAGGGTAGGGCTTCATGAACATCCTTCATGAATGAGCTCTGTGAACGAGCATCATGACCCAACATTTAAAGAACTCCCAAACTCAAAAATTGGATGGCTCACCAGGAGGCTACCATGGGGGTCCTTGTGGACACTGCCCGAAGAGAGGAGATAGAGAATAGCTTGGGTATATGGGAGTTGGTACGGAGCCACTCTGACCATGATTCATTATTATAGCTTCTGTTGTAAATACAAAATAATTGTCCACTATGTAATAGGATGCCTCTCTATGGATTTGGGCTGAGGGATGATGTCTTCACCCCTGAAGCAAGTAGAGACGAAACAACTTACTAGTTCAGGAGCACGTTGTGCCAACGCCAGTGGTTCAGGGCGGCTGACAACCATGCTTGGGAGGACTTCACACCTATCAATGTTGACTGCCTATATAATCACTTGAACAACATTTATGGGAAGGGGCTATAGCTGAAGACATCCCCCCCTCTGTACCACACTATCTTGAAGTCATATCTGAGGAACCTAGTAAAGGGGTGGTCTGATGAGTGGGATTTAGGCTAGGGAGGAAACTTCATAGAGGACTAGGCATGGGCCTACTGGGTAGGTGCCTCGTGTGAAGAGTTCGGGGCAGACCTGAGAAGAGTGTGCCTATATGAGGCTTCTTGGGCTTCCCAATTCCATATCTACAAACCAAATCATCTGATGCCAGAGTTGTTGAGAAGATGGTCATCGAGGACCAATACCTTCCACTTATACCACGGAGAGGTCAGCATCATTTTATGGGATGTGCATCAGATCTCGGGAGTCCCGATATTGGGGGAGATTTATGATGAATTCCTCTCCGTTATGGGTGCGTGGGAGGATCTAGAGAAAATGTCTCCACTGGCGATGGTGTTGATGGGGCTGGTGCTGGGAGAGGACAAGGAAGCAGTGAGGGATGTCTATTTCAGGTGATGGTTCAAGTATTTCTTAAACTTCCCAGAAGATAAAAGGTTTCCAGTGAGGCCTCAGACTTTCCCGAAGGGGGATCAACGAGGAAAGGAGCACTCATACTAGTGGATTTTGTAGGATATCTATTGGAAGATGTGGGGATTCAGCATTAGTACCATGCAGCAACTGGTAGTCAGGATGGCCGCATTCATTACAGCTCTCATCTATGGTTGGATCCTACCAGTGAGGGATACGAACATGGGCATGCGACCAAGCACATTTATCATGGAATCCATGTTAGCGACAAGAGGGTGGGTGAACCTCGGAATCCCAATTCTCTTCAAGATATACAAGATTTTGTGGCATATCAGCGAGGGGAAGAGGCCACAGAGGATATGTGGGTCATTCTACCTCCTGTATGGGTGGATAGAGGTGCACGTTAGGGGGTTCTATGAATATCTGAACCCCATATCCCCTCCTGGATTGAACTTCTGCCCATCCATCCTGAACATTACGGGAAGCTTTTTGGCCTAGTTGACTATGAAAGCGGTACTGAACTGTGTCTAGAAGGTAGAGAAATTCAACTTTCATCTGTTTCTGCTGCCAATGGGTGCTTTCACTGATGATGGCCAAGGAACAAAAGAGCACCGGTCCTATCTCCTGGCCTTTTGAGGTGGAGTCTTGGTGGAAAGAGTGGATTGTGAGTCCCTCTGTGAGCCGTATGCCCCACACCGATTTTCCAGAAAATTTACGTGTATGTAGTGACTGACCCCACAGGTCTATTTAGGGGTGTGCTATGAGGAACATTCATTCATGAAGAGGAAGATGTGGCTCATGTTCACACAGAAATATGGAAATATGCAGAATGAGTTGCCTCCGCCCACGGTCGTCTTCAGGTTGGTGAAGGAGTATGCCAAAAGCATGGAGGTGGCCTACCTGGGGAAGATGCTGAAGCATCCAACCATTTAGGTTGGTGATGGTGTGTCTCCCCAACCTTTAGGCTGAGGTCGAAAGATGGCAAGTACATCCCATGGTGGAGGGGCTACCATTTTGGCGAGGCTTTCCCCGGTTGAGGGGGAGGCAGTGGTAGCGGACCCAGCAATGGTAGCGGACCCGGTGGTCCTAGAAGAATAGAGTTATCCAGAGGAGAGTCCAGTGAGAGGATTCTATAGAATATCCACTCAGGCTCCGGGGAAGCGGTTACGCCACATAGACAAGCCATAGAATGCTTTCTTCATAGAGGCCTGGGACATTTGGGAAGTCAACAGGAAATTCCTCGGTCCATCCGAGATGTGGAAAAACCTAAATCGTCTTGGGATGGATTTTTTGGGAATATTCCCTATCAGGGCCATCTTTGCGGTGTCCCGGGTGAAGGCGGAGCAATACCTGGATGATTTGGAGGACTTTATCCACTCTCAGGGTGCCCCGCATCCAATGACAGATCGGGTGAGGGTGTTTTTAGATCGAACGGCTCCCCCACAGTTGTCATCTGCTGATTTGAGGGAACATTTCCCTCTTCCAGAAGAATCAGAATAATCCTCATGGGGGGAGGAGGTCGGTAGAGGGAGCCCTCTAGAGGAGGGAGAAGTCGGCGATCAAGGATTAGATTTTAATAAATTTGTAGAGGTGCTTGAGGTAAAATTCTGAGTCTTTTCCCTGAGATCCACTTCCAGGATACTTTGGACTCCTCACCAATGTTTAAACTATGCAGGAGAGCCTCATTCACAGAACGTGCTATCATGCCTCAATGGATGCGAACGTGGGGCCTTCAGGATCCACACCCGTGGCTACAACGATTATTGTGTCCAGCGGGGCCAGGGCATTCGAGGTGGCTTCTCTGGAGCTTCCTAATCTTCAGAAAATATATGGGGGACCATGCCTCGGGGTCCCAATGGAAACAACCTAGGAACGAAACTGAGAATTCAATCTCTGTAAGTCTCTTTTACAAAGCTCATGACTTCCACCCATCACTCAGGCTAACTGACATATGTTCCCTATTGATATGCGCAGTCCTTCAAATGGCGTGGGTTTCCTTGGTGAGGTTGATTGGTACTCCTGGCGGCGCCTTTCCTAGGGGAATTTCGGTGGTCGTGGAGGTGGATATATGAATGGACCAAGTGGCGGTTCTCCCGATCACTGGTGGGAACATTAGAAAGGTCGAGCCTAAAATTTTTGAGGTGGGATCTGACGATGAAGATCGATCGGACAGCCCAGGTCCCGCCATACCTGATCAAACACCAGATGTGGACCCTACTGATGAGTTCTTGGAGGAATTCCCTGCATATGATCCTGCCAACCGCGTGGATTTGGATGAGACGGCCTCTAATGAAGAGGATAAAAAAATACTTTGTTGCTAGTCGTGGAAGCTAATCAAGCGCTTCATCGATGACACCCCTCAAGCGCTATGGATTGACGAGATGGAGAAAATTTGTTCACGGCTGTGTCAACTATGCACTGGGGGAGTGAACACCCAACGCCCCCACATGATCGTCTGAGATATCGTGGTGGAGAAGATTCAAGAGTATGATCGTGGCCTTGGCATGGGTTGTCAGTGAAGAAAAGCAGTAAACATCAAGAGGCTCCAAGAGGCTGAAAACAAGATTCAACAACTGCATATCCGGACTGATGAACATTCCACTTTTCTGGTTATGCAATCAGAGCTTATATCCCAACTAAAGGGACAGCTGGCAAAGGCCGAAGAGTAGATGAATCAGGCCTCCATGGATATGGCCATCGTCTGGAGTGACGAGGAGCTGCCCCGGGCTACGGCTGACGAACTACGCCCCATTGCTACCAAGGAGGAGAAGAAACTGAAAAAGTGGAAATGAATCCTGGATGCCATGAGCCAGAGGGTGGCGGAGCTGCAATTCACTTTCAACGAGGTCAACCCATCCATGGGAGGGGTTGATCCTCAGGTACTGTGATGCATGTAACTCTTAAAAACACTTTCATGCTTCGATTATTTATGTTGTATGCATGCATGAGTCTTGCTATTTGTATTGGTTTATTTCATTCCCGTCATATTCTAGGAGCGTCCAGTGATCAATCCCTAAGCTCACGTGGGTTGGGCCCGATGTGAGAAACAAGGGATGACCACCTTATTATTCCATCCAAATGTAAGAGTGCAAACCAATCTGAGGGCATCTGAGGGGTTTGAACAACCAATCCGGATTTCTAGGAAGAAAAGAGGGAGGCCCAATTGGAGGATGATGATCTTAGAACAATCGATGTGACATCCTCCTGATGTGCTCTAATGTTTGAGTGGGGTAATTCCAAAGTCATTTGACTTAATCCATCCATAAGGGAATGGAAATTTTTAATCATGATACCCAAATTTCGGAACATTGTGAGGGTGGCATGACAGTGAAGGATAACTGTTGACCATGTTCGAAACACAGTATCCATATTGTATTAGCCTGATATGGGGGTAACAGACGAAGGTCGTCTGCTAACCATGTTCAAAACACGGGGCCTGACTCAGGATGTCATCCCTCAGTCTTCCAGAACGTTGGCCCAGGATAGTAGGCGATCCATAGGCCGAGCATCCATATTTTTTGGGGGTTCATTCAGATGTGAAAAGGGTCAAGGGTCCAAATAAATGGCACGTGAAGCGTGGGGTATGGAATGAAGGGTTGTTCGGATGGATTCTGATGCTCCTGAAATTATTCCACCATGGTGGAAACACATTAGGTGTACATCATGGGTCATTCCTACTCCCAGACAGGACCTCTATGGCGAGGAAGCTGATGCATCCCATCATTGTCATGGTTCATCCCGAACCTGTTCAGGGTAAAGTTTTGGTTGTGGGGTTCCCCAAAAGAATTCAGGCCAAGGGGTCAAAAAAAGAGGGGGAACCAAATTTATGATTCTTGGGGCTGGAAATAAAGGCAAGATGCCTGGATGTTCCTACATATCCCATGAGGATGGGAATCAATCCATACGTAGTTCTAGGAGGTGTCGTGCAGTTTAACGTCTTGTGAAAAGGACGCAAGGTGATATTAGATTATGGTCAAAGAGTTTGTACCAAAGACAGTAGGGAATGTGGGAGACACATGGTGAGGTGATTATGACATCTGACATGAACAAGAACCTGGAGTCCAGATCACTATGTGTTAATTGGGGAGATTTTAGGTCTAGGGATCGGAAATGAAAGTTAGTCTGGGCCTGAGACAAAGTGCACGGGCATTCCTACGTACCCCATGAGGATGGTAATCAAGCCACACGTAGTTCTTGGAGGTGACTTTTAACATCATGCAGGACAAAAAACAGTTTAATGTCATGCGGGGCATGAGGCAGGAGGGACTAACTCCTAGAGAGGGGTGCATGTGGTGAAGATATTGCAACCCCAACGTGAATGAGGACGTAAGTTCATATACACCACACCACTAATTCCTATATGAGTTGGGGCCAAAAATACATAACAGGAGAGATAAATTGGTGGAACTAATCTGGTCCCAAAGAGGATATTCTTGGGTGCTTCTATGTATCCCATAATGATGAAAATCAATCCATACATAGTTCTTAAGAAAGGAAGTATAAAGAGATCTTAGTTTAAGGTCTTAGAGCTCAAACCATAGAGAAGCGGAACTCTTCCAAGTAGGCACAGACCTCGATCCAGTCCCTAAACCCATGTAAGTCGAACTCTATGTAGGAAACAAGGGATAAGGATATCTTTACAATACATTGAATGCATGAAAGGGGGGAATCGGTGTAGATCCCTAAAGAATTCCTTACCATGATTTTTTCCTCTTAACGTGCAAATGTGCACTCAGGGATAGTTCTAGGAGTGTTAAAATTCTGCTTGGACATGGTGGGGTGGAAAATGATGTGAATCATGTAACCAATATTTAAGGCTTGAAGGGGGGTTGGCGTAATAATGAAGGATAATTGTTGGCCATGTTTGAAACACAGCATCCATATCGTGTGACCTGAAATGGGAACAAAAAATGAGCATCGACCGCTGACCATATTTGCAACACGGTACTTGTATAAATTTTTTGTCTGGAACCCTCAAGGAAATTGGACCGTAATGGTAGGAGAGCCCTTATGCCGTGAATCCATGTTGTATGGGGGTCCCTTCAGATGTGAAAGATAATGAAAACCAGGATTAAGGGGAACAAAAATCCTAAAAAATTGGTGAAAGCATGTCCAGGTAGAATCTGACACCCCAGGTTCTGAACCAGAGTACTCCTGAGCACATTGGTGGATCACCGAAGAGGGTCGAGGGACCCAACTTAAGAGAAGAAGAATCCAAGAGATGGGTGTAGGGAAAGAGAGTGAAGGGTTCTCTAGAGATAGAGGTATGTGGTGTGATTGTTACAAGCCCGGTGTGAATGAGGACGTAAGTCCATACCACACTATATACCCCTCTCTTGGAAGAATTCAAGCCAAGGGGGCCATATGATAGGGAAGTTTCTAAGAGATGGGGCTGGACCCAAAGACTAGATGCTCAAGTGGTCCTACGTATCCCATAAGGATGGGAATCGAGCCACACGTAGTTCTGGAAGGAGGATGATGTGAAGTTTATCATCATGCAGCAAGGACGCGGAGTAAGGGCAGGATACCCCAAAGAGGGATGTGTACGACATAGCGGGTGACCCGACGTGAATGGGGACATAATCCCATTCCACACCATATAATCATAAGTGATAAC
Organism: Viscum album; assembly: GCA_963277665.1. NCBI lineage: Eukaryota > Viridiplantae > Streptophyta > Magnoliopsida > Santalales > Viscaceae > Viscum > Viscum album. Next base: position 803,499,497 of record OY728137.1, read on the forward strand.
TTGGTCCAGGGGCTCAAGAAAGTCGAGGGACCTAGGGCTGGGCCACGGACAGAATGTCAAAGCCAGCTTGTAGTTTAACGTCTTGCGGTGAGGATGATAGTGATATTAGTAAAAGGTCATAGAGATCGGACCATAAATGCTTAGTTTAATGTCATATGCATGGGAAAACTGAGTGGAGAGGGTGAATCATCATGCCTATGGAAGACCAAAAAGCAGCAAGGATGATAGAGGACAACCGTTGACCAGGTTCACAACACAGTATCCGCCCTCGTGTGACCGGAGTTAGGGAAAAGTAATTAAGCGTCGACCATTTTCCACACTCACAACACAGGACTTTTATCAATTTGTTTCTCAAAATACTTGAGGGCGTTGGCATATCATGGTAAGAGATCCCTTGGTCTGAGCATCCATTCTATTTGGGGGTCCTTTTGGATATAGAAGATGATGGATGCCCAAATGATGGGGATCATGAAGCATGGTGGGGCCTGCACTCGCAGAAATGATGATAAATGAAGGAGGGATGTCTCATGGGGATATCTATGGCGTGTCCAAATAGCCCAACGTGGATGAAGACGTGAATCCATACCACACCACACAATCCTAAATGAGAACTTGGGCCTAGGGGCCGAAAAGGCCAATGGACCTGGGGCTCGGGTGTCCCGACCAGCTATGGTCATATAGACACTCACGCGGGTATTACCTTATCATAGCTCCTAATCCCACGTAATCAATTCTAGGTGTGGGAAACAAGGGGTAGGAATAGGCTTTCCTCATCATATAAGGGACCACCAACTAGAATCACAGTCCTACTCAAGGCAGACCGAAGCTTGAAGAGACAGAGGGGAAGAACGAACCACTACACGCCATGTTTGGGGACATATAGAGGTGGGGACAATGAAAAAGGATGGATACTGAATGGATTTAAGACACATCATCCACATCGTGTAACTTGTGTGGTACAAGACTCAAGGGGAGACCTTAGATTTTGGGTCTAGGCCTACAGATGAAATGTCTGGGTGGTCTTACATATCCCATGATGATGGGAATCAAGGCACATGTAGTTCTGAAAGAGTCATACAGTTTAACATTGTAGACGCCGGAAAAGTCCGTTGTTCCCAAACGAAGCTCCGGATGCGGAAAGCGAGGTCATATTTGGAGTCGGAAGAATGTTTCGGAGGGCCCGGAGGCCTTGCGCGGAATTTCAGAGGTCTGCGCGCAAAGATGATGATCCGCGCGCAAAACCCCCGGGATGCGCGCAACTCCCTTGCGCGCCGTGCCCGATTCCGCGCCCGCGAGGAGAATTCCGTGCTCGCGCCTTGGATTCTGCGCCCGGGGTTGCCTATAAATACTAGGCGACCCCCAACGTTTCAAAGGTTGCTGGAAGTCGAACGGTCTCCCGCGCGCGCAATTCAACCCCTCCCGCGCGCAATGCCGCTCTTCAGGTAACCTCCTTTCTTTCGCGCAATAGAGCCTTGGGGTCTGCCTTCGCACGCAATCCCCTTGGCTCATTCCCTTTGAATAAGTTTCAACCCGAAGGCCTTTGCGCGCAAAAGAAGCCTCTTGCGCGCAATTTCCCCCGGGTGCGCGCAATCCAACCCGATTGCGCGCACCCCCCCATCTTCAAAGTGGTCATTCGTTAGAGAATGAGCCGTTGCCCCCGCGCGCTACCCGAAGCCCGGTGCGCGCAATCCCAATCATCCGCGCGCGAAGCGCTGGCCCAATTGCGCGCCAGCCCGCCATTTTGCGCGCCGACCCGCGGTTTTGCGCGCAAAGCTCCTCTTTTGCGCGCAATCCGCCAGGGTCGCCTCCCTTGACCCCCCGAGGGTACCCGCCTACGTGGCGCCCGATGATCCTCATCCTGGGTGCCCGCACCGTGCGTTGTCTTCCCGTGCGGCCCTCCAGGCTTGCGCGAAGTGACACGTACGTACATCCAGCATGACGTTAAACTGCATATTCGTCCAGCATGACGTTAAACTGCAGATACGTCCAGCATGACGTTAAACTGCATATTCGTCCAGCATGACGTTAAACTGCAGATACGTCCAGCATGACGTTAAACTGCATATTCGTCCAGCATGACGTTAAACTGCAGATACGTCCAGCATGACGTTAAACTGCACATACGTCCAAGCTGCACGACGCTAAACCGCCTAGCCCCCATCGTCCGTGCTGCAAGACGTTAAACTGCCAAGTGTTTCATCCTCAACACACGACGTTAAACTGTACTTCGTCCGGCAAGACGTTAAACCGTCCGCTTCGTCCTCAACACACGACGTTAAACTGTACTTCGTCCGGCAAGACGTTAAACTGTCCGCATCATTCGATCTCGTGCTTCGCACGCAGGGTCTCCCCCGGTTTGGACGTGGCCCCCACCCGCTCGTCTCTGCAGGGATGTCGGGATTGTCCCCCTTTTGGGACGATTTAATGGGAGTGGCTTTTCCCTACGGGGGCAGGGTATTACAAACCCCTAGTTTCTCGTGGGAGGCTGCACATGTGTATCCCCATTGCGCCTCCCCACTGCCGAAGCCAGTAGAGGGTGTGACTGGGATCGAGGTGTCTCCTACTTTCGGTCCAAGTCCCTTCCAACTGAGTTTTTCCGCATCCGGGCTGCCTCAAGTGCGTAAGTCCTGACAGAATGAACTACGTGGACTTTGATCCCTGTCTTCTAAACAGGGTACGTAGGAAGCCTTCCTGAGGTCCAAGCCCGCCACCTGGTCATCCCGGTCGTATTTACGTCGGTTCGTCCATTAGTGGACCCCTCCAAGGTTCACGCTTGCGTCGATTCACCTATGAATCCGCCCCTGTGGGAGACTGCCCGTGTGTATCTCCACTGTGCCTCCCCACAGCCCCTTTTCCCATTTCTCCTTTTATCGTCCAGCATGACGTGAAACTGTGATCCACCCGGCCGTTCCACCCCCCTCTGTGCGAGGTGGTCCGGTTCAATCCTCCGCCCGGCGGCCTAGACCTCTTCGTGAGTCGGCTTGCCGACGTCCAGCATGACGTTAAACTGTATACCCGAACTACGTTGACTTTGATCCGTGCTAACGCGCGGTACGTAGGAAGCCTCTACGGGGTCCAAGCTCTTCACTCCATCATCCATCCTGATCCTTACCCGGGCCGCCACATCCCGGTGGGGTCATGCCACTTCACTCCACTCCACATCATTTGGGAAGCCGCCCATGTGCTGGCCCCAGCGTCGGAGGTTCCCCGCAAGGGGTTCTGTCATCTGATCCACTTTTCGTGTTGATCGGTCTGATGCCGTCCCCGCTGGACGTTAAACTCGCGGCATACCCCGTGTTAAACATGGGAAGCTGAGGAAAACCTCAGGTGACACAGTTCCCCGCACCTAGTACGGGATGCCTCAGGCCATCATGCCTTCGAGAAGCCCTATTAGGGACGGAAGACAGACGTGCAGAGCCGCAGTGCTACGACACGCCCCCAGCACCCCGAGCCACCCGGCCTTCTCACCGCAGGTTGCTGCCCCGACCAGACTCCTTGGAGCGTCCGGGCAGAAGCAGCGTAATTAACCGGTGTCCATGAAGATATGGCGCCGGGAACGAGATTCACGAACATTCTTAAGTCTATGAGGGAGACCCGGATTAGGCGACGAGTTCCGAGGAGACGTCCAAGGAAGGAGGAGCCGACATCCCATCATCCCGGTTTCAATCAAGGAGCAGGCGCCCCTGAATAAGGGACGAATGCCGCCCGCCCTTGGAAAGCGGGACTGCGGGACCACAAGCCGCGCGCCCATCCCCTCGGGACACGCGATTCACCCTTTCTCATTTCCCTATGTTCGGATAAAATCTCAACGCCCCTAGCATTGTCCCGCTCGTGTGTTGGAACAGGTTGGGGGAATGGTACATTGATTAGGTCTGAGGTCCCCTTTCCTAGGAATGACCTCCCTCTTTTCTCCAGAAATCCAGGCCCAATTATGGATGCCTGATGCTTGGTTAACACTCCCGCAAGATAGTGAATTGTGGTTGAGCATATTAAACCAAAAGATGCAGATAAATATATTGATTCATACAGATGGATCAAAGTAGCGGAAGCAAATGTTTTGGGAATGGCAAAACAAAGCCCTTAGGGATTAGCGTGCTGAATGAGTCTTTCTAATGCCGCTACCCTTTGGCTGGTGGCCTCCAGAGCTGCTTCTCGCTCTCTGCGTGCCCTCTCTTCGTCGGCGGTCGCAGCACGCAGTTCGTCGATTCTGGCCTGTGCACGCTCCTGCTCGACCTGAATTGTGACCATCTGTTGGCCCGCCTCCGTCAGCTGTACCTGGGCGTCAACCAGCTGGGCTGCTAGTTGCTCCACAAGCTCGGTACATGTTGCGACGAAGGCCTCCTTCTCTGCCGCCTGCCCTTCGAGGCGCCGGACTTCCTGCTCCGCCGCGAGGAGCGCCCGCGTGCTCTCCGACATGTCCCGACTTCGTGTGACGTCGGCACGCCGGCAGCTCTCGCGCATCTTTTCGGCCATGAAATCACGGACCGTTAGATGGAGGCGTTGAGCATCAGCTCCCCCGGCACACAGGAAGCGCAGCCAGGTCTGAAGTGATCCCATGCGCCCCAGCCACTCCGATGGGTCTCGCTTGAGGAAGCGCTGGATGCACTTCCACCCCCTACGGTGCGTTATCCGGCTCTCCTCGACCGCCTCCGTGTCTGAGTCGTCCATCTCCTCGGGATCGGCAGGCCGGTAGGCAGGGAAGGCAGCCAGCAGGTCTGCTGCAGGGTCCGCCCCTGGGAGGTCCTCACGAGGGATAGGTTCCCCAACATCCGGGCGACCTTCTTCTCTCTCCCCAGCGGCGCTGACACCCTCGTCAGCCCCCAACCTCTCTCCGATGGCAGCACCGCCGACGTCCGCAGCCCCTTGATCAGCAGTTGGTGGGGCCGGCTCGGTTTGGGAAGTCTGTTCCGGAGCAGGCGGCATGTCCACCACTGGTCCACTCGTAGATGGCCCGGGTTCGGCAACCCGACGAGCCTCCAATGTTGAGATCACTGCGCGGGGCATGCCATGGTTAGTCACGGATCGTCAACGGCAAGCACCAGCAGTAAAGTAGGGAGACTTACGGGAGTTCGGAGCGTCATCTTCCGCTACCCCGGTCGCCGCAGGAACAGTTGCAGCAGGGGACCCCTTAGCGCTTGTCAATTCAATGATAGGTGTCTGGCCCCCGCCTTGCCCTGCTGGCGCCCCTCCTACTCCCGCTGAGGACGCCTGACCAACATCCGTGCGCTCCTGAGAAAGATGGAGAAATGGGTTAGAAGCTGCATAAGAGAGTGGATGAAGCAGATTGAGTAGGGATAGAAGCGGACCTCGAGGAGCTCAGTGACATCACCGTTGTCAGAGTCGGCCACCTCGCCGCTCTCCCGTGGGCTCCCCTGATGGGATCTTCCCTCGGAGCCTTCATCCTCCCCCATTTCCTCCTCTTCTTCGGAGTCGTTGCTACTGTCGTCTTCTTCCGGCGGCATCTGTTCCGGAGCGGGCTCGAGACCGAGCATCACCTTCACCAGAAGGGATGGCTCCGCGCGCTGACCACGTTGGCGCGCGTACTCGTCCATGGCCGTCAGATACGCATACTGCCGGTTGAAGTCCACCCTGTCGGCAATGTGGAGGCGCCCGACCTCTGGCAGATGGATTCCTTCTCTGAGAATCTTTCTCCAGATGGCGTCGGTCCCCAGTGACTGCCGCAGGGTCATCCAGGCCGACCACAGCGCCGGGAAGACTGCATCGTGGGAGGGTTCGAGCAGACGTCTCACCTGCTTCCCGGGCCGCTCTTCGACCGCCGCATGTGCCCCCTCTCTGGGCGCTGAGGTCGTAGCGGCAGCCTGCGATGTGCCCGCCGCCGAAGTCCCTGCCCGCGCCGGCTCCGCTGTTTGGCGCGCCTCCGTTCTCCCCCGTGTGGCGGCGCCTCGCCTCCTTCCTTGACGCCCGGTCTCCGCACGGGTAACCTCGAGCCGCCGAACTAGCTTCCGCAAAAGCCCCTCGGGGTACGCGATGGCCCAGTGTTCGGCGTACTCGGTTGCCAAGCCTGCGTCAACTCCGGTAGGAGGGAGAGTGATGACGTCGCCAGAGCCGAAAGCGGCAAACATCAGCCACATCTGGCGAAGGACGCCAGGGTTCGTCTCCTCCCGGACAGCAGTGAATACCCTCTTCGGCATCCGTTGAAGGCACCCGAACTGCCTGGCGAACCGGGTCGGCACGTAAGGCTCACAGATCACCTTCCCATCGATCCGAGCCACGAGCACCCCGCCCCGCATGTTCAGGAAGTATTCATGCTGCTCCAGCGGACCCTGCCCATTGTCGATCATCTGGCCGACGGGAGTGGGGAACGGACTGAAGTTGAAGTTGGCATGATTGCCAATCCGGATCCGCACGCCCTCCTCACTTAGGGTCATCGGAGCAACCCCCGCGATGTTCAGCAGGGAGGGTCGCAGGCCGTTGCCCGGAGGAATGATGGCGTTCGGAAACGTGTACCCACCGAGGTGAGCAGCCACCCAGCCGTGGAAGAACTGAAAGGGCCCACAGATCCTTCGTGGCGACCCCCCTCGTGAGATGCGTCCCAGGATGGCATACAGCCTCGCCAGCACTGGGACCCTGAGGTTGTATCTCTTGTTGGCGGCCATAGCGCCCGCCACCGCCAGTGTCGCCGGGCGAACGCCCATTCTCGCGTCCCGCACTGGCAGGAGCCACCCACTCAGAAAGGCGGCCAGGAACGCCGCGTACCGGACATTTGGGTCCCGGGCCTCGATGACGCGGTACCCCCATGAGCGGTAGTCACCCGTCTCCAGGACCCGCCAGTACGACCCGTTCCGGCTCCTCTGAGCTGCGGTCGGGCACCGCTTCCCCCTGCCTGGCATCTTGACCGCCGGGTCATGCTCCAAGAACTGGCCGAACCATTCCTTGTAGGCTATGTCCTTCTGGAAGTCTTTGATCCCGAGCCGCTGCGTAGCCAGGTCAAGCAGATGCCAGGTCAGGATGGGAGTCCGTGACCTGTCCTCCCAGATGTTCTTCGGTGGCAGGAACTCATCGTATTGGTAGCCCTCCAGCGGGATACCTCCGATGCAGTGGATGTCCCAGAGACCGATGCCGACCTCCCCATGGTGAAGATGGAAGGTGTTGGTATCCGGAGACCATCGGGTGAACAGCTCCGGCCCGAGCTCGGACTGCTGGTAGAAGTGGAACTGCGACGTCCACACCACCTCGAACAGGCCGATGTACCGCAGCTCCTCTGCGAAGTGATCGCAAGTGTGGCGTACCCAGAACGCCCAGGCCCACTCACTGGTGAAGTTGCCCCCAGACCGCAAGTCCCAGTCCTTCAGCCAGCCCTTGGTGTCGTCCGTGACGCTCTGGCGATATATGCTCGAGTAGAGGGCTGGAGAATTCTCCGCAGTAGGCTCACCCCCATCAATGGTTCGCGTCCTCGGGTTCAGGACATAGACATCCAAGTGTCTGGTCTCCCTGGCAGTATGCCCATTGTTGGTGATGTTATAGCGTAGAAGCTCGTCCTCCCGGGTCACCCAGGTCCGCGGCGCATCAATCTCGAACCCTGGCACCGGAACCTCATCTAGGATGCCGAAGTTCCAGAGCGGCAGGTTGTCCGACAGTGGATATGTCTTCTGGGCCGGCGTCAGTAAGTCGAACAAGGATTGATTGTTGGAAACAATCTCCTTGGCTCCGTAAACCTCCTCGTTCGTCGCCATCTCAGCCCTGCGAGTGGCGGCATCCCCCTCATTTCCTCTGTGCGCGGCCATCTCAGAAGTTTCGGGAGTCGTGCGGGTTAAGGGATGAAGCGTGCGGGATCGGACGAGGCTGGTAGAGAAGTTTGAAGGTTGGCGCGCAATCCAAGTGGACGGCGCGCAATTGGGAAGACTGTCGCGCAAAGTTCCGGGTTTTCGCGCAAAGACAGGCGAAATCCGGACGGTTTTGCGCGACGAGCGGGCGAATTCCGCGCCGGAAAAGGCAATTTCGCGCACGAAAGCAGAGATGCTTATCGCGCGGAAGGCCAGTGTACGGCACGGAGGGACCCAGTGCCCCTATTTATAGGCGAGGCCGGGGTCCGCGCCGCGCGGAAAGCGCTTTGCGCGACCGCAGCGGCGAATTTCGCGACCGGCGCCCCTTTTTGCGCGCCTAAGTCCCGCGCCGCCCAGGACTTCGGCATTCCGGCGTCTCCCTCGGAACCCGATCGTTGCGACCTCTCGCCGATCAGATTCCGAGGGGGGGATTTTGTAGACGCCGGAAAAGTCCGTTGTTCCCAAACGAAGCTCCGGATGCGGAAAGCGAGGTCATATTTGGAGTCGGAAGAATGTTTCGGAGGGCCCGGAGGCCTTGCGCGGAATTTCAGAGGTCTGCGCGCAAAGATGATGATCCGCGCGCAAAACCCCCGGGATGCGCGCAACTCCCTTGCGCGCGGTGCCCGATTCCGCGCCCGCGAGGAGAATTCCGCGCTCGCGCCTTGGATTCCGCGCCCGGGGTTGCCTATAAATACTAGGCGACCCCCAACCTTTCAAAGGTTACTGGAAGTCGAATGGTCTCCCGCGCGCGCAATTCAACCCCTTCCGCGCGCAATGCCGCTCTTCAGGTAACCTCCTTTCTTTCGCGCAATAGAGCCTTGGGGTCCGCCTTCGCGCGCAATCCCCTTGGCTCATTCCCTTTGAATCAATTTCAACCCGAAGGCCTTTGCGCGCAAAAGAAGCCTCTTGCGCGCAATTGCCCCCGGGTGCGCGCAATCCAACCCGATTGCGCGCACCCCCCCATCTTCAAAGTGGCCATTCGTTAGAGAATGAGCCGTTGCCCCCGCGCGCTACCCGAAGCCCGGTGCGCGCAATCCCAATCAGCCGCGCGCGAAGCGCTGGCCCAATTGCGCGCCAGCCCGCCATTTTGCGCGCCGATCCGCGGTTTTGCGCGCAAAGCTCCTCTTTTGCGCGCAATCCGCCAGGGTCGCCTCCCTTGACCCCCTTTGGGTACCCGCCTGCGTGGCGCCCGATGGTCTTCATCGCAGGTGCCCGCGTTGTGCGTCGTCTTTCCGTGCGGCCCCCCCTAGGCTCGCGCGAAGTGACACGGACCTACCGGCGGCTTTTTCGTCCAGCATGACGTTAAACTGCACATACGTCCGAGCTACAAGACGTTAAACTGTTCAGCATTCGTCCAGCATGACGTTAAACTGCACATACGTCCGAGCTACAAGACGTTAAACTGTTCAGCATTCGTCCAACATGACGCTAAACTGCACTACGTCCGAGCTACAAGACGTTAAACTGTTCAGCATTCGTCCAGCATGACGCTAAACTGCACTACGTCCGAGCTACAAGACGTTAAACTATTCAGCATTCGTCCAGCATGACGCTAAACTGCACTACGTCCGAGCTACAAGACGTTAAACTGTTCAGCATTCGTCCTGCATGACGCTAAACTGCACCACGTCCTGCACGGCGTTAAACTGTATACGTCCAGGCTGCACGACGTTAAACCGCCTAGCCCCCATCGTCCGCGCTGCAAGACGTTAAACTGCCAAGTGCTTCGTCCTCAACACACGACGTTAAACTATACTTCGTCCGGCAAGACGTTAAACCGTCCGCCTCGTCCTCAACACACGACGTTAAACTGTACTTCGTCTGGCAAGACGCTAAACCGTCCGCATCATTCGATCTCGTGCTTCGCACGCAGGGTCTCCCCCGGTTTGGACGTGGCCCCCACCCGCTCGTCTCTGCAGGGATGTCGGGATTGTCCCCCTTTTGGGACGATTTAATGGGAGTGGCTTTTCCCTACGGGGGCAGGGTATTATAAACCCCTAGTTTCTCGTGGGAGGATGCACATGTGTATCTCCATTGCGCCTCCCCACTGCCGAAGCCAGTAGAGGGTGTGACTGGGATCGAGGTGTCTTCTGCTTTCGGTCCAAGTCCCTTCCAACTGAGTTTTGCCGCATCTGGGCTGCCTCAAGTGCGTAAGTCCTGACAGAATGAACTACGTGGACTTTGATCCCTGTCTTCTATACAGGGTACGTAGGAAGCCTCCCTGAGGTCCAAGCCCACCACCTGGTCGTCCCGGTCGTATTTACGTCGGTTCGTCCATCAGTGGACCCCTCCAGGGTTCACGCTTGCGTCGATTCACCTATGAATCCGCCCCTGTGGGAGACTGCCCGTGTGTATCTCCACTGTGCCTCCCCACAGCCCCTTTTCCCATTTCTCCTTTTATCGTCCAGCATGACGTGAAACTGTGATCCACCCGGCCGTTCCACCCCCCTCTGTGCGAGGTGGTCCGGTTCAATCCTCCGCCCGGCGGCCTAGACCTCTTCGTGAGTCGGCTTGCCGACGTCCAGCATGACGTTAAACTGTATACCCGAACTACGTTGACTTTGATCCGTGCTAACGCGCGGTACGTAGGAAGCCTCTACGGGGTCCAAGCTCTTCACTCCATCATCCATCCTGATCCTTACCCGGGCCGCCACATCCCGGTGGGGTCATGCCACTTCACTCCACTCCACATCATTTGGGAAGCCGCCCATGTGCTGGCCCCAGCGTCGGAGGTTCCCCGCAAGGGGTTCTGTCATCTGATCCACTTTTCGTGTTGATCGGTCCGATGCCGTCCCCGCTGGACGTTAAACTCGCGGCATACCCCGTGTTAAACATGGGAAGCTGAGGAAAACCTCAGGTGACACAGTTCCCCGCACCTAGTACGGGATGCCTCAGGCCATCATGCCTTCGAGAAGCCCTATTAGGGACGGAAGACAGACGTGCAGAGCCGCAGTGCTACGACACGCCCCCAGCACCCCGAGCCACCCGGCCTTCTCACCGCAGGTTGCTGCCCCGACCAGACTCCTTGGAGCGTCCGGGCGGAAGCAGCGTAATTAACCGGTGTCCATGAAGATATGGCGCCGGGAACGAGATTCACGAACATTCTTAAGTCTATGAGGGAGACCCGGATTAGGCGACGAGTTCCGAGGAGACGTCCAAGGAAGGAGGAGCCGACATCCCATCATCCCGGTTTCGATCAAGGAGCAGACGCCCCTGAATAAGAGACGAATGCCGCCCGCCCTTGGAAAGCGGGACTGCGGGACCACAAGCCGCGCGCCCATCCCCTCGGGTTGACGGGTGCACGCGCGAACGCATCCTGGCGGAACAGCGTAACCCGACGCACATCCGCACCGAAACAGAAAAATGGTGAACCCGACGTGAATCTCTTCTCCTCGGTACGAGGACCGATTGCTTTTAGAGGTGTTGGAAGACCGGCATGTTGCCCGGCCAAGCATTCAGTCTTACCCGCCAGGGGCTGGGGAAGGGAAATCGGGCACTCCGTCTCACGACGTCGATGGCCTGGGTTCCCCCCACGTTTTTATTGGGTACGCTTCGGTTAATACCGTCGAGCTGGTAAATCCCTTTTCGGTTCCCGACATTGAAGAACACCAGGTGGACCTCCCTAGTGTCCCCGGTCGTCGCCACCGTCAGAAGAACCGCAGCAGCAGGAGTCGCTGGGGCACAGCCGTTGGTACCTCCAGCCAGGCCGTGCACGCCACTGAGACTAGGCAGCAGGCTCAAAACCGAGCTCAGCGCGCGCAGCCCCCCCATCCGGGGATGACGGATTCGCCTCCGCCACTGTTTGTGATGTGGGACCAGGCAGAACCGCCTCAGCCGCGTCGCGACCAGCTCCGCCCTGCCACGGGTCCATCCCGGCCTCCTGACTCCAGTACGGTGACCATTTCCCGGACTGCGACCAGTGAACAGCGAGATGCGCCAAGTACCAGTCGGCCGCCGATCCAACCGGCAAGGCCCGTCATGCCACCAACCGCAGAGCAACCTCCTGCAACCAGGGGCTCGCGCTTGGCCAAAAAGTATGATGTCCTGAAGCACTTGGCCGACATCCCAGCAAGGCTCTCCATCCTTGAGGCTCTGCGCATGTCATCTGAGATGCGCGAGGCACTCGCTGAAGCCCTGAAAATCCCCCTCCAGTTTGAGACAGAGGTTGCGGCTGCAGAGGCCTTTCACGCCGAAACGATCGAGGACGCCGAATGTCAGGCAGTTATCTCGTTCTCTGGTAAGGATGAAGACCCTCCTATACAGGGACATATCCGTCCGCTGTATGTCACTGGCCAGTTCAATGGCCTTGAAGTCCGGCGCTGTCTTGTCGACACGGGGTCCGGGATTAACCTGATTCCAACTCGGACGCTCTGGAGATTGGGGTTGTCTGAGGATGACTTGATTCCCTCCGACCTCAGGATCCAGGGGTACGATCGCACCGAGCAAACCCCGGTCGGCAAGATACGTTTGAAGACCCAGTTCGGTGACTTGGTTGCCAACACCGAATTCATGGTAGTCTCTCAGGACACTGCGTACAACGCATTGATGGGCAGGCCATGGCTCCATCTTCACGCGGCGGTTCCCTCGTCATACCACCAATGCCTCAAATACTCCCTTAATGGTCGAGTGGGCGTGCTTCAAGGAGATGCCTCTCCTTTTGCCTCGTGTGAAGCCCGCTATCTGGACGCGGACTATTACAAGAGCAAGGATAAGCAGATCCTGGCAGGTGAGGTTGAGCCTGTCGCTGTTGCAAGTGATCCCTGGGCAAGTCTGGATGACGCTTACGTCCTCCCGATTCAACGGTTGGACGTCGCCATGGTCTTGACGGTCCGCGAGTCTCCTGATGAGATGGCCGCGACCGCCCGTGCCAGCACCAGTGGCCCAGCAGGATCTGGTAGCCCCAATGCAGTTGCCAACGCAGTCTCTCCCGTGGATGATCCCTCCCCGAGTGGAGAGGATATGGAAGATGCACCCCCAGCCTTTGAGGAGGGCGTCCCCGCCACGGTCGATGAGTTAATACAGGTGAACCTTGGAACCGAGGCCGATCCAAGACCCACATTGGTTAGTGCCGCCATGCCCTCTGAGGAGCGGCAGCAGTACGTGGACTTTCTCAGGCAGCACCGTGATGTGTTCGCTTGGGGCTATGACGAGATGCCGGGGCTAGATCCTCAGGTAGCCGTCCACCGCCTTGGTCTCCCGGCGAACCATCGCGGGTTCAAGCAGCCTCCCAGGAAGATGCACCCATCCCACGGTGCCATGGTTGAGGCCGAAGTTGACAAGCTTATCAAAGCCAACTTCGTGAGGGAAGTTCAGTACCCCAAATGGCTGGCCAACATTGTGCCGGTCAGGAAGAAGAACGGGCAGATTAGAGTCTGCATCGACTTCCGCGATCTCAACCGCCACTGTCCGAAGGATGATTTTCCCCTTCCAGTGACAGAGCTGTTGATTGATGCCACGGCAGGGTTCCAAGCCCTCTCCTTCATGGATGGATACTCTGGATACAACCAAATTCGGATGGCCCCTGAGGATGAGGAGTTCACTGCCTTCAGGGCCCCCCAAGGTACCTTTTGCTACCGGGTCATGCCCTTCGGCCTGAAGAATGCAGGTGCCACCTATCAACGGGCGATGCACCGCATATTCAAGCCAATCCTCGGCACGCTAGTGGAATGCTACGTCGACGACTTGGTTGTCAAATCGCGCCAGCGTCAGGACCATCTCAAAGATCTTGAGAAAGTGTTCAGCTTCCTCCGGTCTCGATGCCTGAAGATGAACCCGTTGAAGTGTGCCTTTGGGGTCACCTCCGGAAAGTTCCTTGGATTTGTGGTAAGATACCGGGGTATTGAGATCGACCCAGAGAAAATCAGGGCGATTAGCCAGATGCCTCCCCCAGGTACCATCCGGGAACTGCAAGGGTTCCAAGGCCACTTAGCCTATATACGCCGATTCATCGCGAATCTGGCCGGCAAGTGTAAGCCCTTTTCTCGGCTCATGAAGAAAGGTGCCACCTATGTATGGGATAAAGAGTGTCAGACCGCTTTCGAGGAGATCAAGCAGTACCTGCTTCAACCTCCGGTTCTGATGCCGCCTGTATCCGGGAAGCCGCTGGTCCTCTATGTGACCGCCCTGGAATGGTCCCTGGGTGCCCTTCTCGCCCAGAAGAACAACGAGGGAACGGAGAATAGCCTCTATTACCTCAGTCGCATGCTCCTCGATGCGGAAGTTAGGTATTCCCCCATCGAGAAGAGCTGCCTGGCGCTCGTATTTGCCATACAGAAATTACGGCACTACTTGCAGCACCATGAGGTACAGTTGGTTTCTCGGGTAGACCCGTTGAAATATATCCTGAGCCGACCAATGTTGACTGGCCGCCTAGCGCGGTGGGCTGTGATTCTCCAGCAGTTCGACATCAGGTATGTGTCTCAGAAGGCCATCAAAGGGCAAGCATTGGCAGACTTTCTGGCGGCTCACCCGACCTCCGCGGATCAGCCGCTGGATCTAGGCTTTCCTGATGAGACCATTCTCTCGGTTGATCGAGCCGATCCATGCTGGCAGATGCACTTTGACGGTGCCTCCCGGAGCCCCACCGGTAGAAGACTCGATAATCCTAAGCTCAACAGAGTGGGCTTGGGCATCGTCTTCATCACCCCGGAGCAAGCCGTGCTACCATACTCTTTCCTGTTGTCAGAGGGCTGTACCAACAATGAGGCGGAATACCATGCCCTCATCACCGGCCTCGAGTTGGCTCTCGAGATCGACGTGCCCCGTCTGTGCGTGAAAGGGGACTCTGAGCTGGTCGTTAAGCAGATCAACGGCGACTACGTTGTCAGGAAGCCGGAACTTGTGCCATTGTTGGAGTGCACCCTCCTTCTGATGGCCCGGTTCCCTTCTCGGCCGGAAATTGTCCATGTTCCCCGGTCGCAGAACGGTCGAGCAGATGCTTTGGCCAGCCTCGCTGCGTCACTTGCGGAGCCTGAACAGGACAACCTGATCGTCCGCGTGACGCGCCGCAGGCTCATCGCTCCCGTTATCCCGGAAGAAGATCGCGGCCCGTTGGTAAGTAACCTCACCACGGCTGCCCCTATGCCCGGAGCCCCGAGTACCCCAGATATGACAGTCGGATCAGCCCCTGATTGGAGGACGCCTTTGGTTGAGTACCTCCAACATGGCATTCTTCCATCGGAGCGGGCCGAGCGCGAGCGAGTTCGACGCCGCGCATCGCAGTTCGTCCTCCAGAGCAGTCCCGGCCTGGAGCAGATCCTCTACAAATGCGGATTTGATGGTGTTCTCCTCCGTTGCCTTCAGGGAGTTGAGATCCCACGAGTCATGCAAGAGGTTCATGCTGGTTCATGCGGCGCCCACCAGACTGGGCCGAAGCTGTCCCACCAGATTCGGAGGTTAGGATACTTCTGGCCCTCCATGATCCATGACTGCATCGAGTATGCCAGGAGGTTCCATGCGTGCCAGGTTCATGCGAACTTTGTGCATCGGCCGCCGGAGCCTCTCCATACCACAAGGTATTCCTGGCCCTTTGCAGTCTGGGGACTGGACGTTGTGGGACCTTACCCGCCGGCGACAGCTCGCCAGTGCCGGTTCATTCTGACCGCCACGGACTTCTTCTCCAAATGGGCAGAAGCGATTCCGCTCAGAGAGGTCAAATCCTGTTCGATCGCTGACTTCGTGACCTCCAACATCATCTATCGATTTGGAGTGCCTCACGCTATCCTCACGGATAACGGAACCAATTTCTGAGCAGCCGAGTTGAAGAAGTTGTACGCCAAGTATAACATTCGCTCGAACCATACATCTCGCTATCATGCGCCGGCGAATGGACAGATCGAGGCGTTTAACAAAACCCTCTCTAACATTCTGCAAAAGATGGTTGGTCAGAACAAGAAGAGTTGGCCGGACAAGCTCCCCAACGCCCTCTGGGCTTATCGGACGACGACTCGCAATTCCACCCAGATGACCCCTTATTCCCTGGTGTATGGAGCTGAGGCCGTCCTGCCCATCGAGATCCAGTTACCGTCCTTGCGCACTGCGGTCTACGACCAGCAAGCGCCGGACAGAGTTGCTGAAGCCCGTCTAGTCGAGTTGGAAGCACTGGATGAGAATAGACTTCACGCTTTGCACAACTTGGAGAGGCATCAAAGCAGAATGGCTCGAGCTTTCAATAAGAAGGTTCGCCTCCGCTCCTTCCTGCAGGGTGATCTAGTGCTAGCCCTAAGAGCGCCGATGATCCCCGGCAGGAAGCCACCCAAGTTGGAGCCCAAGTGGGAGGGACCGTTTGTTGTCCACAAGGTCTATCCCAATGGCGCATACTCCCTAGAGACTATGGATGGTGAGCGTGTCACTCCTCCCACCAACGCTAGGTTCCTCAAGCAATACTTTGCCTGAGTGTTCATTCGTCCCGCATGACGCTAAACTGCACTTCGTCCTTCATGACGTTAAACTGCACCACGTCCTGCACGACGTTAAACTGCATACGTCCAAGCTGCACGATGTTAAACTGCCCAGCGTATCGTCCGCGCTGCAAGACGTTAAACTGCCAAGTGCTCCGTCCAACATGACGTTAAACTGTACATCGTCCTGCATGACGTAAAACTGCCCCTCAAGAACTACGTGCGGCTTGATTCCCATCCTTATGGGATACGTAGGACCGCCTGAACATTCATGTTTCAGGCCCAGCCCCATCCTTCGGGAATTTCCATCCCATCTCGGGCCCTTGGCCCAGTTGCCCCCGGGTGTGCGGCGTATGGTGTGAGTGCGGGGCTATGCCCTCATTCACGTCGGTTTGCTCGTCACGCTGTACGCCCCCCCACGTTTGGGGATGCCTTCTGCTCCCCCCTTCTTTTCCCCTCATCGTCCTGCATGACGTTAAACTGCACTTCAAGAACTATGTATGGCTTGATTCCCATCCTTATGGGATACGTAGGACCGCCTGGACATTCATGTTTCAGGCCCAGCCCCATTTCCCGGGAATCTCTATCCCGCGTTGGGCCTCTGGCCCCAGTTCCCCTCCTTTTTGTGCAAGGCGTATCGCGTGAGCGGGGGATTATGTCCTCATTCGCGTTGGTCTACTGGCCACGCCGTACGCCTCCCCCCGTGTGTGGGACTACCTCACACCCCTCATCGTCCTGCATGACGTTAAACTGCCTCTTAAGAACTACGTGCGGCTTGATTCCCATCCTTATGGGATACGTAGGACCTCCTGAACGCTTGTGTTTCAGGTCCAGCCCCGTCCCTTGGTTGATCACGGGAATCTGCCCTCTTTTGGTTGCTCTCAGGGTGAGTCCTCCGACCCTTTCCGGAGATCTGTTAACATGTTTTGGGTACTTCGGTCTATGACTCGTAGTGTCAGATTCAATCCCGACAAGTCCTGTGTTGCTTGTCAGGCCTCGCGCTTCCTCTTATTCGAGCCTTCACTCAAAGGGATCCTCGTTAACGGTTTGGGTACGATGCCTCAGTGCTCTCCCACCGCTCCGGGTCGATTTACCGGCGGGTCTTGGGCCGCAAATCGATATGAATCCTGCGATTGAGCGGTTGATGCTCGTTTGCTTGCCCCGTCTTAGGCTGACGCGATCGGATGTTGTGTTGCGAATGCGTCAGCAACATCCTTGATCGCCATGTCAGCTCCTTCAGGCTCTGAACATTGGTTGCGCAGTCCTCATCACACTCCGCCTTTATGCGTTGTAGTGGAATCTTGACACTCTTTTCATACTGACCTTCAGTACACCTCTACACGTTAGGCAGACCAACCAAGGTAATGATGTCGTTCGAGGCTCCCATGATCTGAGCACCAAGGATATATGCGGATGTTCTCCCCAAGGGCCATGCGTAGCTGGACCCTCGTCCCCATAAGGAGGAAGGAGTCGCCCGAACAATCGCGTTCTGAGCCCAGTATATCTGGAGGCTAGCATCTCTGCCCCTCGGGTGATGGACATACGCAGGCCCCTATCCCAAGACTTTTCTCCTGGAATCGTGCGTGACCGCAAGGCTGGGTATGCTCCCACCTCCGCCGTGTCCGCCGTACCGCGGTAAGCGGATTCCTCCATGGTCCGAACCACACGACCTTAAACTGTGTTGTCTGGTCCGAACCACACGACCTTAAACTGTGTTGTCTGGTCCTACCACACGACCGTAAACTGTGATCGTCTTGGCCGCCCGACGAGAAAACGGCACTGCATCGTGATGTTCCCCTCAGGGGGCACTCATGTTGGGCGCTGGTTAATGACCACGCCATTCATCAATGCCTTCCATGGCTTGATTATTGTGGCGACGCCAGAGATTTCTCAATCACAGGCATGTCGCCGCACAAAGAAAAACCATTCATCTCTAAGGACAAACAAGAAATATCAAATGCCGCTCCTTTTGTGTGTGAGGGTCAGACCCGCACTCTTCCCCGCGCTGGTGCCCGATTGTGTTGCGCCGCGCTTCAAGAACTACGTGCGGCTTGATTCCCATCCTTATGGGATACGTAGGAACGCCCGGATGTTTGAAACTTCGGGTCCAGCCCCCCACCTCTTAGAGATTCCCCCTTCTCTGGGGAATCCGCCGCCTTCAGGTCACCCTCAAGGCGCGTTCCCCGACCCCTTGCAGTGGTCCACCGGTGTCAAGAGTACTCTGGTTTATTGCCAGGAGGGTCAGGATCCGCTTGGTCAGGTTTCCTCCGCTTTTCAGGCTTCGTGCTCCCTTTCATTCGGACCCATCGTCTACGCCCTGGGTGGAGCCCCCATGAACGGTTCGGACACAATGCCTCAGTGCTCTCCCACCGACTCGGGCCGGTACCCCCAATGGCCTTGGGCAGCAAATCGATATGAATCCTGCGATTGAGCGGTCGATGCTCGTTTGCTGCCTCATTCCACCAACGGTTAGTGCGATGTTGATGCTGATTTTCCGCCACGGTCGGCAGTACTCTCATATCGTCACGCCGGTGCTCCCGGTCCTCGAGTGAATGGCCGCATGATTCACATTTCCCACCTCCCATTCTGACCAGGCGAAACCTCGGCACTCTCGACACTATCCCTCAGTGCATCTTCGCATATCCAGGGGATATGACCAGATGCGGCGTACTTTGAGGTCCTTATGGTCCGAGCTCTAAGACCTTAAACTAAGATCTCTCTTTATGGTCCGAGCTCTAAGACCTTAAACTAAGATCTCTCTTTATGGTCCGAGCTCTAAGACCTTAAACTAAGATCTCTCCTTATGGTCCGAGCTCTAAGACCTTAAACTAAGATCTCTCTTTATGGTCCGAGCTCTAAGACCTTAAACTAAGATCTCCCCTTATGGTCCGAGCTCTAAGACCTTAAACTAAGATCTCTCTTTATGGTCCGAGCTCTAAGACCTTAAACTAAGATCTAGTCCTTATGGTCCGAGCTCTAAGACCTTAAACTAAGATCTCCCCTTATGGTCCGAGCTCTAAGACCTTAAACTAAGATCTCTCCTTATGGTCCGAGCTCTAAGACCTTAAACTAAGATCTAGTCCTTATGGTCCGAGCTCTAAGACCTTAAACTAAGATCTCCCCTTATGGTCCGAGCTCTAAGACCTTAAACTAAGATCTACCCTTATGGTCCGAGCTCTACGACCTTAAACTAAGATCTCCCCTAAACGGGATTCTACGTCCTGCATGACGTTAAACTGCACTCTCAGAACTACGTGTGGCTTGATCTCCAGCCTGATGGAGTACGTAGGAACGCCCGGGCATTCCGACTCGGGTCCAGCCTCAGGGATCGTTAAGTCCCGCCCCTCCTCGTCGCCGGCCGTCTGGCCTGACTTCGGGTAGAGTGGTGCAGTTGTGATATTCTCCCTGATTCAGCTCGGGATGCCCCACTGCAATGGTGGGAAGCGACGGTTTCCTCGTCAGAGAGGTGCTGTCTGAGAATTGAGGTGACTCACGGCCAGATTAGTGCATCCGCCTAATACGTTTTCCCCACGGTGGCGCAATTTTGAGAGCGTTGGATTCTGTCCGAACAAATCGTCACTTCGCCCCACGCTTCGCATGCCCTGTTGATCTGGATTTTCCACCCTTGTGTCTGAAGGAACCCCAAAGCGGTATTCATGATGACATGTGGTCCGCCTCCTGCAATATGAATGATGGCCTTTTTCGGTCCGTCTATTGCAGTTGTTATGGTCGATCCACTGTCCGCCTACCGTCTTGGGCATTTCCTGGAAGGCCGACCATTGTGGATGTCTGGATTCGGGACACGCGATTCACCCTTTCTCATTTCCCTATGTTCGGATAAAATCTCAACGCCCCTAGCATTGTCCCGCTCGTGTGTTGGAACAGGTTGGGGGAATGGTACATTGATTAGGTCTGAGGTCCCCTTTCCTAGGAATGACCTCCCTCTTTTCTCCAGAAATCCAGGCCCAATTATGGATGCCTGATGCTTGGTTAACACTCCCGCAAGACAGTGAATTGTGGTTGAGCATATTAAACCAAAAGATGCAGATAAATATATTGATTCATACAGATGGATCAAAGTAGCGGAAGCAAATGTTTTGGGAATGGCAAAACAAAGCCCTTAGGGATTAGCGTGCTGAATGAGTCTTTCTAATGCCGCTACCCTTTGGCTGGTGGCCTCCAGAGCTGCTTCTCGCTCTCTGCGTGCCCTCTCTTCGTCGGCGGTCGCAGCACGCAGTTCGTCGATTCTGGCCTGTGCACGCTCCCGCTCGACCTGAATTGTGACCATCTGTTGGCCCGCCTCCGTCAGCTGTACCTGGGCGTCAACCAGCTGGGCTGCTAGTTGCTCCACAAGCTCGGTACACGTTGCGACGAAGGCCTCCTTCTCTGCCGCCTGCCCTTCGAGGCGCCGGACTTCCTGCTCCGCCGCGAGGAGCGCCCGCGTGCTCTCCGACATGTCCCGACTTCGTGTGACATCGGCACGCCGGCAGCTCTCGCGCATCTTTTCGGCCATGAAATCACGGACCGTTAGATGGAGGCGTTGAGCATCAGCTCCCCCGGCACACAGGAAGCGTAGCCAGGTCTGAAGTGATCCCATGCGCCCCAGCCACTCCGATGGGTCTCGCTTGAGGAAGCGCTGGATGCACTTCCACCCCCTACGGCGCGTTATCCGGCTCTCCTCGACCGCCTCCGTGTCTGAGTCGTCCATCTCCTCGGGATCGGCAGGCCGGTAGGCAGGGAAGGCAGCCAGCAGGTCTGCTACAGGGTCCGCCCCTGGGAGGTCCTCACGAGGGATAGGTTCCCCAACATCCGGGCGACCTTCTTCTCTCTCCCCAGCGGCGCTGACACCCTCGTCAGCCCCCAACCTCTCTCCGATGGCAGCACCGCCGACGTCCGCAGCCCCTTGATCAGCAGTTGGTGGGGCCGGCTTGGTTTGGGGAAGTCTGTTCCGGAGCAGGCGGCATGTCCACCACTGGTCCACTCGTAGATGGCCCGGGTTCGGCAACCCGACGAGCCTCCAATGTTGAGATCACTGCGCGGGGCATGCCATGGTTAGTCACGGATCGTCAACGGCAAGCACTAGCAGTAAAGTAGGGAGACTTACGGGAGTTCGGAGAGTCATATTCCGCTACCCCGGTCGCCGCAGGAACAGTTGCAGCAGGGGACCCCTTAGCGCTTGTCAATTCAATGATAGGTGTCTGGCCCCCGCCTTTCCCTGCTGGCGCCCCTCCTACTCCCGCTGAGGACGCCTGACCAACATCCGTGCGCTCCTGAGAAAGATGGAGAAATGGGTTAGAAGCTGCATAAGAGAGTGGATGAAGCAGATTGAGTAGGGATAGAAGCGGATCTCGAGGAGCTCAGTGACATCAACGTTGTCAGAGCCGGCCACCTCGCCGCTCTCCCGTGGGCTCCCCTGATGGGATCTTCCCTCGGAGCCTTCATCCTCCCCCATTTCCTCCTCTTCTTCGGAGTCGTTGCTACTGTCGTCTTCTTCCGGCGGCATCTGTTCCGGAGCGGGCTTGAGACCGAGCATCACCTTCACCAGAAGGGATGGCTCCGCGCGCTGACCACGTTGGCGCGCGTACTCGTCCATGGCCGTCAGATACGCATACTGCTGGTTGAAGTCCACCCTGTCGGCAATGTGGAGGCGCCCGACCTCTGGCAGATGGATTCCTTCTCTGAGAATCTTTCGCCAGATGGCGTCGGTCCCCAGTGACTGCCGCAGGGTCATCCAGGCCGACCACAGCGCCGGGAAGACTGCATCGTGGGAGGGTTCGAGCAGACGTCTCACCTGCTTCCCGGGCCGCTCTTCGACCGCCGCATGTGCCCCCTCTCTGGGCGCCGAGGTCGTAGCGGCAGCCTGCGATGTGCCCGCCGCCGAAGTCCCTGCCCGCGCCGGCTCCGCTGCTTGGCGCGCCTCCGTTCTCCCCCGTGTGGCGGCGCCTCGCCTCCTTCCTTGACGCCCGGTCTCCGCACGGGTAACCTCGAGCCGCCGAACTAGCTTCCGCAAAAGCCCCTCGGGGTACGCGATGGCCCAGTGTTCGGCGTACTCGGTTGCCAAGCCTGCGTCAACTCCGGTAGGAGGGAGAGTGATGACGTCGCCAGAGCCGAAAGCGGCAAACATCAGCCACATCTGGCGAAGGACGCCAGGGTTCCTCTCCTCCCGGACAGCAGTGAATACCCTCTTCGGCATCCGTTGAAGGCACCCGAACTGCCTGGCGAACCGGGTCGGCACGTAAGGCTCGCAGATCACCTTCCCGTCGATCCGAGCCACGAGCACCCCGCCCCGCATGTTCAGGAAGTATTCATGCTGCTCCAGCGGACCCTGCCCATTGTCGATCATCTGGCCGACGGGAGTGGGGAACGGACTGAAGTTGAAGTTGGCATGATTGCCAATCCGGATCTGCACGCCCTCCTCACTTAGGGTCATCGGAGCGACCCCCGCGATGTTCAGCAGGGAGGGTCGCAGGCCGTTGCCCGGAGGAATGATGGCGTTCGGAAACGTGTACCCACCGAGGTGAGCAGCCACCCAGCCGTGGAAGAACTGAAAGGGCCCACAGATCCTTCGTGGGGACCCCCCTCGTGAGATGCGTCCCAGGATGGCATACAGCCTCGCCAGCACTGGGACCCCGAGGTTGTATCTCTTGTTGGCGGCCATAGCGCCCTCCACCGCCAGTGTCGCCGGGCGAACGCCCATTCTCGCGTCCCGCACTGGCAGGAGCCACCCACTCAGAAAGGCGGCCAGGAACGCCGCGTACCGGACATTTGGGTCCCGGGCCTCGATGACGCGGTACCCCCATGAGCGGTTGTCACCCGTCTCCAGGACCCGCCAGTACGACCCGTTCCGGCTCCTCTGAGCTGCGGTCGGGCACCGCTTCCCCCTGCCTGGCATCTTGACCGCCGGGTCATGCTCCAAGAACTGGCCGAACCATTCCTTGTAGGCTATGTCCTTCTGGAAGTCTTTGATCCCGAGCCGCTGCGTAGCCAGGTCAAGCAGATGCCAGGTCAGGATGGGAGTCCGTGACCTGTCCTCCCAGATGTTCTTCGGTGGCAGGAACTCATCGTATTGGTAGCCCTCCAGCGGGATACCTCCGATGCAGTGGATGTCCCAGAGACCGATGCCGACCTCCCCATGGTGAAGATGGAAGGTGTTGGTATCCGGAGACCATCGGGTGAACAGCTCCGGCCCGAGCTCGGACTGCTGGTAGAAGTGGAACTGCGACGTCCACACCGCCTCGAACAGGCCGATGTACCGCAGCTCCTCTGCGAAGTGATCGCAAGTGTGGCGTACCCAGAACGCCCAGGCCCACTCACTGGTGAAGTTGCCCCTAGACCGCAAGTCCCAGTCCTTCAGCCAGCCCTTGGTGTCGTCCGTGACGCTCGGGCGATATATGCTCGAGTAGAGGGCTGGAGAATTCTCCGCAGTAGGCTCGCCCCCATCAATGGTTCGCGTCCTCGGGTTCAGGACATAGACATCCAAGTGTCTGGTCTCCCTGGCAGGATGCCCATTGTTGGTGATGTTATAGCGGAGAAGCTCATCCTCCCGGGTCACCCAGGTCCGCGGCGCATCAATCTCGAACCCTGGCACCAGGACCTCATCTAGGATGCTGAAGTTCCAGAGCGGCAGGTTGTCCGACAGTGGATATGTCTTCTGGGCCGGCGTCAGTAAGTCGAACAAGGATTGATTGTTGGAAACAATCTCCTTGGCTCCGTAAACCTCCTCGTTCGTCGCCATCTCAGCCCTGCGAGTGGCGGTATCCCCCTCATTTCCTCTGTGCGCGGCCATCTCAGAAGTTTCGGGAGTCGTGCGGGTTAAGGGATGAAGCGTGCGGGATCGGACGAGGCTGGTAGAGAAGTTTGAAGGTTGGCGCGCAATCCAAGTGGACGGCGCGCAATTGGGAAGACTGTCGCGCAAAGTTCCGGGTTTTCGTGCAAAGACAGGCGAAATCCGGACGGTTTTGCGCGCCGAGCGGGCGAATTCCGCGCCGGAAAAGGCAAGTTCGCGCACGAGAGCAGAGATGCTTATCGCGCGGAAGGCCAATGTACGGCACGGAGGGACCCAGTGCCCCTATTTATAGGCGAGGCCGGGGTCCGCGCCGCGCGGAAAGCGCTTTGCGCGACCGCAGCGGCGAATTTCGCGACCGGCGCCCCTTTTTGCGCGCCTAAGTCCCGCGCCGCCCAGGACTTCGGCATTCCGGCGTCTCCCTCGGAACCCGATCGTTGCGACCTCTCGCCGATCAGATTCCGAGGGGGGGCTTTTGTAGACGCCGGAAAAGTCCGTTGTTCCCAAACGAAGCTCCGGATGCGGAAAGCGAGGTCATATTTGGAGTCGGAAGAATGTTTCGGAGGGCCCGGAGGCCTTGCGCGGAATTTCAGAGGTCTGCGCGCAAAGATGATGATCTGCGCGCAAAACCCCCGGGATGCGCGCAACTCCCTTGCGCGCCGTGCCCGATTCCGCGCCCGCGAGGAGAATTCCGCGCTCGCGCCTTGGATTCCGCGCCCGGGGTTGCCTATAAATATTAGGCGACCCCCAACGTTTCAAAGGTTGCTGGAAGTCGAACGGTCTCCCGCGCGCGCAATTCAACCCCTCCCGCGCGCAATGCCGCTCTTCAGGTAACCTCCTTTCTTTCGCGCAATAGAGCCTTGGGGTCCGCCTTCGCGCGCAATCCCCTTGGCTCATTCCCTTTGAATAAGTTTCAACCCGAAGGCCTTTGCGCGCAAAAGAAGCCTCTTGCGCGCAATTGCCCCCGGGTGCGCGCAATCCAACCCGATTGCGCGCACCCCCCCATCTTCAAAGTGGCCATTCGTTAGAGAATGAGCCGTTGCCCCCGCGCGCTACCCGAAGCCCGGTGCGCGCAATCCCAATCATTCGCGCGCGAAGCGCTGGCCCAATTGCGCGCCAGCCCGCCATTTTGCGCGCCGACCCGCGGTTTTGCGCGCAAAGCTCCTCTTTTGCGCGCAATCCGCCAGGGTCGCCTCCCTTGACCCCCCGAGGGTACCCGCCTGCGTGGCGCCCGATGATCCTCATCCTGGGTGCCCGCACCGTGCGTTGTCTTCCCGTGCGGCCCTCCAGGCTTGCGCGAAGTGACACGTACGTACGTCCAGCATGACGTTAAACTGCATATTCGTCCAGCATGACGTTAAACTGCAGATACGTCCAGCATGACGTTAAACTGCATATTCGTCCAGCATGACGTTAAACTGCAGATACGTCCAGCATGACGTTAAACTGCATATTCGTCCAGCATGACGTTAAACTGCAGATACGTCCAGCATGACGTTAAACTGCACATACGTCCAAGCTGCACGACGCTAAACCGCCTAGCCCCCATCGTCCGCGCTGCAAGACGTTAAACTGCCAAGTGCTTCGTCCTCAACACACGACGTTAAACTGTACTTCGTCCGGTAAGACGTTAAACCGTCCGCCTCGTCCTCAACACACGACGTTAAACTGTACTTCGTCTGGCAAGACGCTAAACCGTCCGCATCATTCGATCCCGTGCTTCGCACGCAGGGTCTCCCCCAGTTTGGACGTGGCCCCCACCCGCTCGTCTCTGCAGGGATGTCGGGATTGTCCCCCTTTTGGGACGATTTAATGGGAGTGGCTTTTCCCTACGGGGGCAGGGTATTATAAACCCCTAGTTTCTCGTGGGAGGCTGCACATGTGTATCTCCATTGCGCCTCCCCACTGCCGAAGCCAGTAGAGGGTGTGACTGGGATCGAGGTGTCTTCTGCTTTCGGTCCAAGTCCCTTCCAACTGAGTTTTGCCGCATCCGGGCTGCCTCAAGTGCGTAAGTCCTGACAGAATGAACTACGTGGACTTTGATCCCTGTCTTCTATACAGGGTACGTAGGAAGCCTCCCTGAGGTCCAAGCCCACCACCTGGTCGTCCCGGTCGTATTTACGTCGGTTCGTCCATCAGTGGACCCCTCCAGGGTTCACGCTTGCGTCGATTCACCTATGAATCCGCCCCTGTGGGAGACTGCCCGTGTGTATCTCCACTGTGCCTCCCCACAGCCCCTTTTCCCATTTCTCCTTTTATCGTCCAGCATGACGTGAAACTATGATCCACCCGGCCGTTCCACCCCCCTCTGTGCGAGGTGGTCCGGTTCAATCCTCCGCCCGGCGGCCTAGACCTCTTCGTGAGTCGGCTTGCCGACGTCCAGCATGACGTTAAACTGTATACCCGAACTACGTTGACTTTGATCCGTGCTAACGCGCGGTACGTAGGAAGCCTCTACGAGGTCCAAGCTCTTCACTCCATCATCCATCCTGATCCTTACCCGGGCCGCCACATCCCGGTGGGGTCATGCCACTTCACTCCACTCCACATCATTTGGGAAGCCGCCCATGTGCTGGCCCCAGCGTCGGAGGTTCCCCGCAAGGGGTTCTGTCATCTGATCCACTTTTCGTGTTGATCGGTCTGATGTCGTCCCCGCTGGACGTTAAACTCGCGGCATACCCCGTGTTAAACATGGGAAGCTGAGGAAAACCTCAGGTGACACAGTTCCCCGCACCTAGTACGGGATGCCTCAGGCCATCATGCCTTCGAGAAGCCCTATTAGGGACGGAAGACAGACGTGCAGAGCCGCAGTGCTACGACACGCCCCCAGCACCCCGAGCCACCCGGCCTTCTCACCGCAGGTTGCTGCCCCGACCAGACTCCTTGGAGCGTCCGGGCGGAAGCAGCGTAATTAACCGGTGTCCATGAAGATATGGCGCCGGGAACGAGATTCACGAACATTCTTAAGTCTATGAGGGAGACCCGGATTAGGCGACGAGTTCCGAGGAGACGTCCAAGGAAGGAGGAGCCGACATCCCATCATCCCGGTTTCGATCAAGGAGCAGACTCCCCTGAATAAGGGACGAATGCCGCCCGCCCTTGGAAAGCGGGACTGCGGGACCACAAGCCGCGCGCCCATCCCCTCGGGTTGACGGGTGCACGCGCGAACGCGTCCTGGCGGAACAGCGTAACCCGACGCACATCCGCACCGAAACAAACATCCTATGGTAAGGATGTGGGAGGATTAGAAGAAAGGGGAGGGCGCATGGTGCAACCTTCACAATCTTTCCAAGAATGGGGCCAAAGAAGCTTAAGCTGCATCACACAAGATTCTCCAAGGGAACTGAACCCAGGGGGTATCCAAATGAGAAAGAAGTGGGGATGGACTCTAGAAGAGGTGTATGAGAATTCCTATGTATCCCATGAGGATGGGAATCAAGCCAAACGTAGTTCTTGAAGGTGCAGTTTAACGTCTTGAAGGATGATATACAGTTTAATGTCATGCAGGATGTTTTACAATTTAAGGTCATGTAGGATTAGACATTCAAGGGTCGTGTGGGACTGCACAGTTTATGGTCATGTGGAACTGTACAGTTTAAGGTCATGCTGGACCCATACAGTTTAAGGTCATGCTAGACCCTATGACTCAAGTAAAGTATCGCTTGAGGAACTTGGCGTTTGTGGGAGGAGTTATACGCTCACCATCCATGGTAACCAGGGAGTATACGACATTACAGTAAACCTTGTGAACAATATAATGTCTTTCCCATTTAGGCTCCAACTTGGGTGGTTTCCTACTAGGTATCATTGGTGTCTTCAAGGCCAACACCAGGTCACCTTGAAAGAAGGATATAAGGTGAACTTTCTTATTGAAATCTCTAACTATCTTGTTCTGATGCCTTTCTAGGTTGTGTAGGGCACGAAGCCTATTCTCATCAAGCGATTCTAACTCATCCATATGGATTTCAGCTACTTTATCTATTCCTTTCTGATCATAGAAAATTGTGCACAATGAGGGCATCTTAATTTCAATAGGCAGGATAGCCTTCGCCCCATACATCAGGGAATTTATGGTTACCCAGGTGGAATTACGAGTCGTCGTCTAATAAGACCAGTGGGTATTGAGGAGCTTGTCTGTCCAACTATTCTTGTTATGTCCAACCATTTTTTGCAGAATTTTAGAGAGGGTTTTGTTGAACACCTCAATCTATCAATTTTCTTGCGCATGATAGTGGGAGGTATGGTTAGAACGGATTTTGTACTTAGCGTACAGTTTCTTCAGCTCAGCTACTCAGAAGTTTGTGTCATTATCGGTGAGGACGACGTGAGGGACTCCAAATCGATGGATGATGTTGGATCTCACAGAGTTGATGATGGTACGAGACTTGACTTCGTTGAGTGGGAATGCCTCCACCCACTTGGAGAAGAAATCTGTAGCGGTCAGGATGAATCTTCACTGGCGAGCTATCGCCGGTGGATATGGTCCCATGACATCGAGTCCCCAAACTGCAAAGGGCCAAGAGTACCTGGTAGTGTGGAGAGGATCTGGTGGCCGATGCACAAAGTTGGCATGAATCTGGCATGCATGGCACCTTATGGTGAACTCTATGTAGTCGTGGATTGTGGAGGGAAAAAATACCCCAATCTCCGGATCTGGTGAGATAGCTTCAGTCCAGTCCGATGATCCCCACAGGAACCGATGTGAACCACTTGAATGACCAAATAAATCTCAACCCCTTGAATTAAATGGAGAATAACCCCATCAAACCAATGCTTTTAGAGGATATACTCATGACCAGAACCGTCCTGGAGGGTAAATTTTAATGTGCGGCATAGGATTCAATCGCACTCGGCCCGATCTGCTGGGAGATTACCATTTTGGAGGTACTCGACAAAAGAGGTTCTCCAGTCCGAAGTCACTTCGATCGTTGAATCTAGGGGACCTGGGGGTCATGATTTGGAGGCACTGGTGATAAGGTGGCTTACCTGTGGGTTGTCATCACCATCTGGAGTGACGGGAGAAATGACTCTCCAGTGTACCACATGGATAATCAGATCATCCTGCTCGGGCTCTACAATTGATGTAGCTAGGCTGGCTAAGGTGTCAGCTTGACTGTTCTGGTATCGAGGGACGTGAATGACTTTTGGCTAAGATAGGAACCGGGCCATTATCTGGAGAGTGTGTTCCAACAATGGTACGAGCTTTGGATTTCTGAAAACATAATCACCATTGATTTTCTTGATGACTAGTTCAGATTCTCCTTTCACATGCAAGTGGGGAATATCAATCTCGAGGGCCAGCTCAAGACCAGTGATGAGATCCTGATATTCTGCCTAATTTTTGGTGCATCCTTCTAACAACAGGAATGAATATGGTAGAATGGCATGTACTAGGGTAATGAATACAATACCTAGGCCTATTATGTTGAGTCTGGGGTTATTGAGGCTTCTGCCGCTAGGGAATCGAGAAGCACCATCGAAGTGCATTTTCCAGCACGGCATGGCTTGGTCTACCGAGAGAACTACCTCATCAGGAAAATCAAGGTCTAGGGACTGGTCAATAGGATATGGATGGGAAGAAAGGAAGTATTTCAATTCTTGTCCCTTAATATACATATAGGGAACAAACCTGATGTCAAACTACTAGAGAGTCACTGCCCACCGAGATAGCCAGCCTATTAGCATGGGGAAGTTCAGGATGTACTTCAACGGATCTACTCAGGATACCAGTTGTACCTCATGATTCTGTAAGTAATGTCGTAATTTCTAGACTGAAAATACCAGCACAAGGCAGCTCTTCTTAATAGAGGAGTATCTGGTATCTGTATCGAGGAGCATGCAGCTGATGTAGTAGAGGTTGTTCTATGTTCCCTCATTTTTCTTCTGGGAAATAAGGGCGTTGAGGGATCATTCCAGGGTGGTCATATAAAGGAATAGCGGATTTCCGATGATGGGTGTCATTAAGACCGGAGGATGGAGTAGATACTACTTGATTTCCTCGAACGTAGTCTATCATTCCTTATCCCAGTCATAAGCGGTGCCTTTATTCATGAGCCGAGAAAAGGGCTTACACTTTCCAGCCAAATTCATGATGAATCGGCATATATAGGCTAAGTGTCCTTGGAAACCTTGAAGATACCGAATGTTTCTTAGAGGAGACATATGCCTAATGGCCTTGATCTTCTCTGGGTTGACCTCAATGCCCCTATATCGGACAACGAAGCTGAGAAACTTTCCATAGGTGACCTCAAAGGCACACTTCAATGGGTTCATCTTTAGGTGGTGGTAATGGAGGAAGTCAAAAACATTCTCAAACACTTTGAGATGGTCCTAACGATGGTGAGATTTCACCACCAGATCATCCACATAACATTCAACCAATGTCCTGAGGATTGGCTTAAATATGCGATGCATGGCACGCTGATAGGTGGCTCCTCCGTTCTTTAGATCAAAGGGCATGACTTGGTAACAGAAAGTACCTTATGGTACCCTAAAGGATGTAGACTCCTCATCCTTGGGGGACATTCAGATTTGGTTGTACTCGGAATACCCATCCATGAAGGAGAGGTCCTGGAACCCAGTTGTAGCATCGATCAACAATTCCGTCATAGGAAGGGGAAAATCATCCTTCGGGCAGTGACGGTTGAGATCTTGGAAGTCGATGCAAACTCTGATTTGTCTATTTTTCTTCCTAAATGGTACAATATTATACAACCATCTGGGGTACTAGACTTCCTTGAAAAAGTTTTCACTGATGATCTTGTCAACTTTGGCCTCGACCATGGCACCATGGGAAGGGTGAATCTTTATGGGAGGTTGCTTGAACATGTGATGGTTTTTCAGGAGACTAAGACGGTGGACTACTACCTGAGGATCTATTCCTGATATCTTGTCATAACTCTAGGTCAATACATCATGGCGCTTCTTGAGGAAGTCTATGTATTGTTGTTTCTCCTCGAGGGGCATAGCGGCACTGATCAGTGTGGGTTTTGGGTCTGCCTCACTACCGAGGTTCACCTGTACCAATTCATCGACTGTGGAAGAGACACCCTCTTAAAAGGTGGGAGGGGAATCCTCTAAATCCTCTTCTTCACTTATGTAGGAGGGATCCTTGGCGGGAGGAGTTCCCTCTGAGTCGACATCTCCCGATGGGAGGATGGTACCAGCCTGAGCGGCAGCGGACACTGCATTGGGGGACTTATGTGCTACTACAACCATAGCGATGAAGGCTATTAATCCAATACCATCTGGTATTCGACCCAAGGGGACACTCTTGATGATATCGAAGCAATAGTGGTGCATCGTCTTGAGTCAGTTTATCCAATCCCGGTAGAACAAGAAAGTATGACGTATTGCCATCACCATGGGGAGGACATCCCAATACCTTATGGGAGTAGGAGGCTCTCGGATCACCTGATACTGATTTTTATAGGAGTACGAGGTGATCTTCCAGCATCTCTTAGAATTGGGAAGGTATTCCCCCCTCGTTCTAGAAATGACGAAGCATTTTCCAATGTCCGGGGTTGTATCCTCTAATTGGTGGATCGGAAAGACGTAAGCATCATCTAGATATATCCACGGGTCTATTGTAGTCGTGGCATGATTGACCTTGTTAGTCTGAATTTTATTGTCCTTGCTATTGTAATAGTCGGCATCTAGATAGAGGGCTTCATAAGAGGCAAAGGGAGACGCGTCACCTTGGAGTACACCCACTCGACCATTGAGGGATTATTTGAGGAAATGGTGATATGATGAAGGAACTGTCACATGCAGGTGGAGCCACGGCCTGCCCATCAATGCATTGTAGGCAGTGTCCTGGGAGACAACCATAAATTTGGTGTTGGTAACTAGAACGCCAAACTGGGTCTTTAAGTGGATCTTGTCGACCGGTATCTACTCCATTCTATCATAACCTTGGATTCTTAGGTCAGAGGGGCTTAGATCATCCTCAGACAACCCCAATTTCTACAGTGTCCGAATCGGGATTAGGTTGATCTCATAGCCTATGTCGACAAGGCAGCGGCAAACCTCCACGCCATTGAACTGGTTGGTGATGTACAGTGGGAAAATGTGTCCCTGTATGGGAGAGCCTCCATCTTCTCTAGATAATGATATGATTGTCTAGAATTCAGTATGCATGGCCGCTTCAGCATGGAAGGCCTCTATGGCTTCTACCTTTGTCTCGAACTGGAGGGGGCTTCTTAAAGCCTCAGCAAGGACTTCACGCATATCTACTGACAAGCGAAGGGCCTCAAGAATGGAGGGCTTTTCTGGGATGATTTCGAGATTTTTTAGAACATCATACTTCCGTTCCACGCATGAATTTCTGCTTACAGAAGTTCTCTCTATGATAGGAGGTATGGTGGGCCCCACCGGCTGGACTGGTGACTGACTGGTGCTAGGAATATCCCGCTACTCACTAGTCGAAGCTTGTGGGGTGACTACTGAATAAGGATCTGATGACTGAGACCGGTTCAAAGAAAAGTGTGACTATTCATGACATAGTTGAGGTGGTTCTTCCTGATCCAACAACACAAACGGCGGAAAAGGCAGATCTGATGTCACCAGATGAGAAGGTTGCACGTGCTGAGCTCTACGCTAGGCATGTTTTCTGGTTTCAGTGACATACACAGCCTGGAAAGAAGTAATGACTGAAGCACTCTAACGGCCCATATAGACATGGCTCTGTCGATGCTGGCGAAGGCTGGGGAAGTTGGGAGGATCCACCTGGAACTCTTCATTGTCAAGAATCATATAGGAGTTTACCAGGTCTACGGTATTAACTGAAGCATACCCTTGACTGTCACTTGAATAGTCATCCACTACTAGATGGATTCTAGGAGTAATTTTCACCTCTGGGGGCATGAAGTCTCTGATAGTATGGGATGACGATGGCATTGGCAGGGGACTTTGTCTTCCCTTGTGCTGCCGGTGTTTTCTCTTCTGAGAAGGGGACGACTGAGACGACGATGCAGAAGTAGTAGATGTGGCTTCTAAAGGCTCTTGTCGATTCAGGCATGCACGAATGACACCATGGGCACGAGTGACTATTTTACAAGCCATCCAATCATCGTACTTCTGGGACCCACAGTTTGAAACCTGATTCCATTCACCTTCACTGTCACTACTGTTGTCTAGCCTCACGAAGATACATGCCACATGTGATGGAGCTGGCCCGAACCAGACTATGTTGTTATCCACCTAGTCTTGAAGCCAGTCTTTGAACACATAACACTACTTGAGATTTTTTCCCAAGATCCGATGATAGGGGAAGTAATTTGGGATATCAGTGATGTTTTCCTCTTCTATCCTCCTGCACTCAAGAAAACGTACAATACCCTATTCCAAGGCACTTCAGAAATAGCTAGGGACCTGAGCCTCGTTGAACGAGTAGGTCTGGTTCTTCCTGTTCGAGAAGGGGGCTCTGGTAGCCTGGCCCTAGAGAGGGGCCAGAGGAGCCTGTTGAGGAGGTGGGACCTGGTTATCTCACATGGAAGGTGGCAGCACATTGCACGGGGGCGCCTGCCAATTCTGAGGCTGGCACTGTGGGGCTGGAGGTTGTGCCTGAGGTGGAGGGCCCCTGCGAGGCTGTGGAGGTGACTCCACTGGTAGAAAATCTAGCTTCCTTAGGGCCTCTAATTGGTCCACTGTGGCGGGCTCGGATCTGGAATCCCTCCTCATGGGGATTACAGGAGGCAACGGACGTGCCTGGCTGGTATGTTGCAAGGCTTCTTCTAGGAACTGGGCTTTATAGAAGAAGTCTCAGAATCCCCCGAGATAGTTCTGGGTGATCAAAGTTGGGACCAGTTCTGTCTTGATGTTCCCTACGCACATCATCAGCAATTGCTCCTAAGTTAGCAACATGTCAAGGGAGTACGTGAGTCCTTCCCACCAAGCGACAAAGTCTGCAACGTACTCATCAATCCTCTGATTGAACTTGAAGAGGTTTGTGATACTCATCTTCCTAGTGGTGGAATTGAACTAGTATAGAAATTACCTACGGAGGTCTTCCTAGCCGGCTACTAATCCGATGGGGAGCTGGTTGTACCAGACAAACATAGGTCATTCCAATGTATATATGAAACATCAGAGTTTGGCGCCCCCCTGCTGTGATGAAGTTCCCAACATGGGTCCACACCTTGAGATAAAGTGGTCCAAGTGCTGCAGTGGTTCCCATGTCCCATTGAAGAGGGAAAACGTGGGATTTATGAAACCCGGGGGTGCTGGCATATCATCCACCCACACCGGATAAGGCTTTCCATCAGGCGGGATTTCCACCTATCGTGTTTCCAACGCCTCGAGATAGGCAATGAGTGCTGCCATTAGATCCTCTAGGCGGGGGTCCCTGTCTTGACATGGATCCCTGACCACCAGTGTGTTGGCGGGTTCTTCGACATGATAAACAAGCTCAGAGGCTCATGGAGAGGCTGGTGGAATGACCTATGGAGCAGCTGGGGGAACCTATGTTGGGTCCCGAGGGTTGTCACACCGCTTAGGAGGATTTGGAAATACGTAACATGCCCTCTTTACATAGGCTCCAGCCTCAACCCTGTCTGTGTGGGCAGGATGATCAGGGTCACCTGGAGGCAATCTGCCAAGGGGAAGTGGTGTCTGCCCCTGCTGCCTAAGCCAAGGGTCGTCGAAGTCTGGTCGTCGCTCTGCATCGCGTTCATCAAGGAGGTCATCGACCATATTATTATTCTCTATGAGTTGTTGGTGCAATGCATCTTTTTCGGGATCTTCCACTATCCTCTGAACTGACCCAGACGGATCGGAGGGTTTGACGGCTCTAATGTTCTTCTTGCCTTTATTTAGATTCTGGATGAGGGTTAAGGACTCGGTAGGTACAGGAAGACCCAGTAGATTTCTCTATTGACGGGTAATCCTTCCCAATGGATCCAATAAGTGTGATACTCTCTCAGGGGGTAGGTCATCTCTGAGAAGATCTAGGTCATTCTCTTCTCCTGATGGGTCGACCATGTTAACTGCGACCCTGCCCAGAGGCACATCCTCTATGTTGCCTGTAAAATCAGGTTGTTGCCAGATAGAGCTAAAATGGAGGTCCGCATACTACCCCCAACCATGGATTTTTACATGGGGAGAAGCCTCCTTGATTATACTACAAATCACTTTAAAGCTCTGGATGCAGCGTTGTTGGAGGGTCCTATAGCGGCCTGGTGACTCAGGGCGCTCGGTCATAGAAAGTGCTACCAAATCAACCAAACGGCATTGCTGGAAATTTTATTCAAAGTGTGCCTGACTCTTGGGGTAGGACACTCATCGATGTCGAAGATGAATGTGGGTCTCCCAGATGGACTGGAGAAAGCATCCAACCTCTTCCTGGATGAGTGCTTCTGACGCCTTGAAATTTGGCACTACAACTGGCCAGAACATCTCTAGGAAGTGGTCTACTGTGAGAATATCCCACAAGCTCCTTGGTTCATATTTGGTGTATGGGCCTTAATTTCCCCACTCATCGACTAGAGGTGGCTTAGGAACCGGTAGTGGTACTAAGGTAGACTACTAAGATGATAGGCTAGCCGAAGGGGAATACGGCGAACGGGCTGACAAACAACCAAATCTCGGGCGATCCTCTGAAGAGTACGATGAATTGGCCACCACGTTGTGGTAATATGGGCTGACGACTAAAATTTCTGGCGTAGGGACTGTGGTGGCTGGTGATGGACCACATTACTACTCATCCACCATCGGTCCCCTTAATAGTTATCCATGACCTCTAGTCGAGGTAGAGAGTTCTTCTGGTGATGAGGGTGGCGATTACACGGCCAGAACCTATGGAGTTTCCAAATTTTCCTCCTCCTGTATGTACCTGCGAAGGGAGGCAGGAATATGATGGACCTCACATTCTGGGAGGATGAGGCTGATACGCCTTGTTCCTACCCTGGCTCTTGACAAGGAGGATCTAGGTGAGGTTTTCATCGCTGAGTCATACTCCACCTCAGAATCAGAGAAGCAAACTGGTTTGATCTAAGTATGAAACTTCTTGGTGTTCTTTTTGTGGTGGCGATGACCTTCCTTCCTTCCTCAGGATGGTTCTTCGGGATAGGGAAGATTTTTGGCATGAGGAGGTCCTTCAAAAGTACTGGTGATGGGTCGGGGAGGACTTCCGCCTAAGTGAGTTGGGGTGTGAGGAGCACCTTGATAGATATCAAAGGGAACGCGGGGAGGACCTCTGTGTCTACTGGCTGATGTGCAGAGGGAATCCCCTCAGTAAATGCTGGAGCAGGTAGGACCTCCGCTGGAGCTGGTAGGAGCATGGGTAGGACCTCCATGCTTGTTTCCCCTAGAAGTGATAGTGCGAGGAGTGTCCTTGTACTGGTCAGGTCGAACATGGGTAGGGCCTCCGTGTTGGGTGCTGATGAAGCGAGGATGACCTTCACTTCCTCAGTTGTTGAGGCAAGGAGGACCTTCACCAGCTACTATAATGACATAGGTAAGGCCCCCATATTGAATATTGACTGGATGTGTGACATCTCCAAACCGGCGGTCCGTGGTAGGAGGAATGACCCCATACCCATTGTAGTGAGTGCGGGAGAGGCTCCCGTATAGAGTGTCGCTACCACAGGGAGGACCCTCATTTGGATTGAAGGTGGCACTAGGCAGAACTCCATGCTGAGCTTGAAAGCAGGGAGGATCTGCATTCTCCATGGTGACAGTACGGGGAGGACCTCCGTACTGGGCGTCGATGTCGCGGGTTGGTCCGCGGCGGGTGCTCCCTGCACCGACGGCTGAGAGAGTCGACCCAACCTACCCGTGGGGCAGTTGGGGCCTCAATCTGGGTCGGGCATATAAGTTCCCCTCATCAGTGTGCACAGGGGGATAATGATATGCATCGGCAGTGGCGTGGGAAACAGTAGTTGTTAAAGTTGACGCCCCTTGGCGGGTGTACTCCTCATCTTGCGCCCGACGCTGGTGTCAGGCCAACCGGACAGGGGCATGTGGAGCATACGCATAGATCACCTTCTCTTCACTCCATGGGGCCAAGTGGTGGCGTTGGCACGGCCTAGTGGGGGCTCTCCATGGGGGCCCTTGGAGAGAGATCCTGACCGGGCTGGCTCGGACATCCCACATCTCATCGGTGTAGGGGAGGGAATCATCAAAGCGTTCCGGGGAGAGGCTCCTGAAATGATTGTACTTTGGAGTGGGGAGTAGTGGCTCCTTGCACGTTCCTTGGGGGCAGTGGTGGCGATGAGGCACAAATGCCTCTAGGTCCTAGCGGGCCACATCCTGAGTTGGGATGATCCCCGCCTCCTCGTATCGGCATATGAGGTCATTTATTACCCTCCGTTGAATGGAATCTGAATGGGATATGAGGCAAGGGTTCCCAGTAGCTATGGATGTGGGGGATATCATAGAAGCAGTGGGTCCATGTGGGATTGTCACGTTAGTTCTGCCCCTACCCCTGCATCGTTGGGTGGGTGGTGACTGGTTTCCTATTGTAATAGCTTGAGTCCTGGAAGGCAATAAGATTAAGCCATTAGTTCCAAAACAAGTAAATCGACGTCCAATGTCGTAGCATCATTCTGTCTTCCATGGATGGTAAGAAGGATCCACACTGACAACGTTGTAGACTAGGATGCCCATAGTTTGACTGCCCCAACCAATGGTGAGTTTCATGCCAGGCCCACTATTTTCTTGGCAAGACCTGGCACTGGATAACTGGATCTGGGGACACATCAGTCTACTGATTCCTCGAATGATACTAATCTCCACGTTGAGGAGAATAACTTCATGTTGGGTTCACCATTTCTGTTTCCAACACTTTTTCCAGGGGCGCGCACCTCTGTTTGTCAAGAGACGGTGAATATGCGCTGGCTGTTGCCCCGCATTACCACTTTCCAAAGACGGGCAACATCCATCGCTTATTCAGGGATGTTTTCTCCTTGATCTTAACGGGATTATGGGATGTAGGTTCCTCCTTCCGTGTATTCCTCCTCAGAACTAGTTACCTAGTATGGGTCTCCCTTATAGATTAAGACATTGTTCATGAAACTCTTCCCAGTTCCATATCTTCATGGATGCCGGTTAATTACACTGCTTCTATCAGGACATTCCAAGGGTTCCGGTCAGGGCAGAAACCTTCATTCGGGGAAGTTGTCATGTTGGGACATCATTGGTGTGTCTGTACACTGGAACACTAGGGCGTCTATTTTTCTTCCCCTTATGATAGGTCTTTTAGAGGGCACGGAATCCTGAGGAATCCCATGTCGAATGCGGGGAATTATATTCCATAGGAATATCCCTGAGTTTTTCCTCATCTTCCTATGTTTAACATAGGGTATGTCGTGAGTTTAACATCTAGTGGAGATGTATAGGACTGATCAGAACACTGATTGGAGTGGATCAGATGAGTACATCCCCTAGAGGGAGCACTAATACTAGGGATAATGCTTGGTCAGCCACCTGATTGCTGCTAAGAGCAATGAAGAGGTGAATGGAATTACCCCACCGAGATGTGGCAGACTGGGTGAGAATGGACGAAGAATGAGATGGGACCGATGTGAGGACATTGATGATTTTGGGCTTGACTCTCAAAGATACTTCCTACGTATCCCCATGGTATGGAATCAAAGTCCACTTAGTTCAGCGGGGCGGTGGGATAGCAGAGGAGGCGACCCGTATGGATGGGACCCAGAGGAACTGGAACCTTCGAGTTAGGGAATGAAATCAGGGTGTTCATAAAGGACAACGACCCGAAGACGTGCTGAGGCTTATGCACGGTTAGCATCCTGAGTTGGTATGATGCTCTAGGGGAGGACCAAAGTTATGGGTCCCAACAGGGGGGCACCAATTTTTACCAATGTTTGGGTTGGACCTCAGAGAGGCTTCCTACGTACCTTGTCTAGGAGACAGGGATCAAACCTATGTAGTTCTTCTGATGATGGCTTACCATCTAGTAGGGGTGTAATGTCTTACCGTTGAATGAAGGGGTCACAACGGCTTACCGTTGGATGGGGTTGAACCTCATGAAGGATTCCTACATACCCTACCTTAGTAAGGATCAAACCTACGTAGTTCGAATGGGTATAATTTAACGTCATGCGAGATGAAAAAGGGTCTTGCAGTTTAATGTCATGTGGGATGAAGGTGAACCAATGTAAAGGGGGTTCGGGACCAGTGGTTGTTGGGATTGAACCTTAGGGAGGCTTCCTATGTACCCTGCCTTGGCAAGGATCAAAGTCCCCATAGTTTTGAATGGGGCTTGGTGCATCGACATAAAGATGGTCAGGACCAATGGTTGTTGGGTTTGAACCTCATGGATGCTTCCTACGTACCATGCCTTAGTAAGGATCAAAGTCCATTTAGTTCGGGAGGGGGATTGGTGTGCCGATGTTGAATATGGTCATGACCAATGGTTGTTGGGCTTGAACCTCATGGAGGATTCCTACGTACCTTGCCTTGGAAAGGATCGAAGTCCACATAGTTCAGGATGGTGTGTGGGGCTTACGCTCTAGGCTGTCCAGAGAGAATTTCATAGTCGATGCTTACTCTAATCCCATGTGAGTCATGCTCGGTGTGAGAAACAAGAGGCAACAAAGACCTGATGATCACGTCGTGAAAGGTGCATCCGAGGGAAGTGGAGTTGGGATTACATGTGGTTAGTGGCCCAAGGATATGAAGATTGGGATTTAATCCAGGATAGAGGCCCGAGTGGAGACAAAGCCCAATGGGAGAGGGATTTGGCATGGAAGAGAGGGTTCCGGTGCCCATCCCCCCTCCCATCTCTAATCTTTGGAAAGAAAGAATATAGGAGGAGTGGGGGTACTACCTCCTGTAATAAAGGATAAGGGATTACATCAAGGTGGTTTCCCTTTCCCCACAGACAAACCCGTCTCTAATAAAAGGATCTCATTCTATGTGAGGAATGATTTCACTCCCGTGGAGACCAGTGGGCGTGAATAATGTCCAAGGTGGGGGAACCCTGTGTGCAATGCATGGGGTGAGGTCACAGTTTAACGTCATGTTCTGAGGACAATGGTGCTTGGAAGTTTAACATCCTATAGATTGGATGAGGCGGGTTCACTCTACACCCCTAGGACTTATATAACTGATACTCATTCGCCCTTGAGCGAGGGAAGGCTTTAGCAATGTCGTTGTTAGGGTGAGTTATGAAGTGATACATTGAGGGGTCCACGTTAGCATGGCTATGAAAAGAATCAATATCCATTAGCGTGCCTATGCGAAGAAGCATGAGGCGAAGCAACACAATGGGAAGCACCGTACAAGGAACCTTGAAATCACTTCGTGCAAACCTAGAGGGCCTCACGGGAAAAGGAGTTGCGGGGAATAGGGGTTCATGGATAGAATTCTTGTGAAGCTATGGTGCTCTGTGATGTGGAGGGATTCTGCAAATGGGTGTGCTTCGCGAAGTGGAGTGGCCTAGCTTAGGAATAGGGAATAGTTGAATATGGAAGGTGCTTCCTGAAGTGGAAAGGTATTCATGGAGCAGTGCTACGTGAAGCAAGGATTCCTTTTCAGGCATAACATTGTGAAGAAATGTGCTTCGCAAAGCACAGTGACCCCACATTAGCGTGTGGGTCACGTGTTCATGAAGGGTGCTTCGCGAAGCATAAACACTCTACGACGACCTGTGTCCCCTTGGGGATCTCCTTCCTTCGCGGAGGCCCGTGGGATCTGTGAAGGGAATTCCTCTTTGAAGAGGGGAAAAATTTATGCAAAGGGGGAGGCACTTCACGATGTAAAAGTACCTTGAAGAGCTCATGGTTCGCAGAGCAGAGAGTGCTTCGCAATTTGGGAGCTAATAAGATGAAAGGTCGTAGGATTCATCCTTCGGGCTTGAGGGGATCCCAATATTTATAGGCAAGAGGAACCGCGAAGCAGATCTCACTCTGCACGAAGCCACGTGGTGTTTTTTTGTAACCGTGGAGCCTCCTACTTCCTTTCTCCACAACGGGTACATGAACGTCAAATGCGTTCGTGGAGGCTCCCACCTCCTTGCTCTGTGGAGGGTTTGTGAATGTCAAATGCGTTCACAGAGCCTCCCGCCTCCTTGATCTGTGGCGGGTTCACAAACTTCAAATGCGTTTGTAGAGGCTCATACCTCCTTGCTCTGTAGAGAGTTCACGAACGTCAAATGTGTTCTCAGAGGCTCCCGCCTCCTTGCTCCGTGACAGGTTCACGGAGGGAAAGTTGGGCGCCATCCTCGGGGCTGCGGGCCTCCATGTACGAGCTTCGTGAGGCATTCCCTAAGGGTTTATGTCTGTTCTTCTTCTTCCCAAATTTTGGCGTGAACAATCTCATACCATAACTTGACCCAGACCTAAATAATATTTGTAGGAAATCATACCAATCTTGTACCACACCCAAATACACAGGGTAGGGTGTCATGATAAATCCCATCTACTTCATGAAGGTGTAAGGTATGGTTTCCTCAAGTCCTAGCACATCCCTTCTCACTCAAGGGAGTTCACACACTAAGTATTTTGTTCACTAGTCCTCACTTAAGATATTCCACACATAAAGTACTCTAGGTAACCCTTCTCACTTAAGGGAGGCCACACATCTCATCTCAAGCTACACCTTATCACTCAAGGTTAACTCAGACATCACACACAACTCTGACCCCATCTCATCCATGGTGGTCCTTCCATCACCTAATCACTCAATTCTAGTCTAAGGACTTGGTATCCATACCCCCACATCATGATAATTCATCAACCACAAGCATATATTTAGTACATACAGGCAATAAAAGATAGGGCACACAACACATATCACAACTCACTAACTCATTACAAAGGCACTAGTCCTTAAAGACCTATTCTCATACATAAGGACATCCATTGGGGTCATACAGACCCATATCTACCCTCTAATGGGTCAAAAAAAAACATTTCAACCCAACCTTGTATTTGATACCAAAATCCAATCTCATCATCCATCATACAAAATCATCTATCGAGATATAACAAGAATCGCACAAGGTAATCACAAAAAGGGGACACATACAAAGCACCCATTCTTAAGAAAACATGGGATTACCAACATGAGACCAAATAGACCAAATCCATAATCCATATCAATATCATTCCCAACTCTTCAAGTACATGAGAACTTATATCATTAAAAAACACCATAAAATTAATAAACTATATATTTAAAACCAAAAAACCAAATTTCCATAACCCATTCCAAACTCACTGGGTGACCACACATTACTGAAACTATGAAAAACAGGGTGTGGTACACTCTTGAAACACACCTAGAACGTAGATAAAAAAATAACTATTTTAAATACTTGATTCAATGTTTAATTTCACCCAAAATCTACAAAACCATAAATAAATAAATGGTGAAACATACCTCAAATAAAAATTGAATGAAAGCCTAAATACCTCCTTTAGGAACATCCTCTACAAGACGCACATGGAATTACCATCAAGAGGGGTGATTTGACCATGCTCTGGTGAAATGATCACTTTGAAACCCTAAATTGTGCACTAAAATTTAGATAAAATCAAGGGGGAATAAGGAGATATGGTAGAGGAACATTCCTTGAATAGGCATGACAAAACTCCTCTAAATAAACTAGATTGAAGGGGTGTCAAAGGGAAAAAATGGGGTGAACCAAGAGAGCTCCCCCCCATCTCATGTGATTGAAGGCCAAGGAAACTAAGAGAGTTCCAAATATCACCCCAAAAAATTACCAGAAGGGCCCTAAAAATAGTGTGGGGCCCTTTATGATGAAAACCAATGGGTTATGGCACAAGGGCACTTCCCTGACCTTTGACTATGGTATGGATCAAGGATCCAAGGTTCATCCCACCTCAAGGGGGTAATATTGCTCCTATCTCCCAAAGGACCTCCAAATCATATCCATTGGGTTGTGGTGTGGTCTTTCACCTATACCAGCACTATGTAATAGTGCCCTCCTACATGGTAAAATATTCCTCCTCTAAAAAACTGTAACTTCTCAAATTTTATCATATGTACGGACTATTTTTTAAGTTACATTAAAATTCCCAAATAATGATGCCTCATAAAGTCAAGGAGGTATCGAGAGCATCTGGGGCTTGTTCGG
The DNA here is from genome assembly GCA_963277665.1 of Viscum album. Lineage (NCBI taxonomy): Eukaryota > Viridiplantae > Streptophyta > Magnoliopsida > Santalales > Viscaceae > Viscum > Viscum album. The sequence goes on from OY728137.1 coordinate 803,542,526, forward strand.
AGCCCGGATCCCTGAAATGGGAAGAAAAGACTAGGCTGCACTATTAGGAGAAACCGTGCAGCCTAGCCTGCTTGGTTTCCTTAAACTGTGTAGTTATAGATGGTGGAGATCTAGGGTCCTCATGTTTTTTCTACAACCATGTTACCCAAGTTTCATGTCCATTCAATCCACCTGAAATTTTTTATAGAGTGTTTTTTCAAGGTTTTTGCATGGTTCAATAAACCATGTGCCAAACTATATAGATTTTCCCTTTAAATCATATAATGGTGCACAGTTTGGACAACTGTGTGGCCAAACCATGCACCCTTATATTTCGGAGTGACTTTATGATTTCACCTCTATTAAATGATTTAACCATATTTCTTCTTCTCCCCCTATATTTCTCTAGTGGGCTCCCTTCCTCTCCACACACAAGCTATTTCTCCTTCAACAGATAGGGATCAAGGTAGATCCTCCAATAAGACTTTGTTTTTCTCACCATCAAAACCATCAGATTTTTATTAGTAATATCTTTGATACTCTCCAATATATTTTGAGTTTTTCTTCTCGTCTATTTTGTTATATCGGTGCAAGCCCATTTGCCCCATTTTTCAGGGAATTTGATGGTTTCTCCAATTTCTTCCAAACTAGATCAAATAAAAGGTTGAAATTGGATAATGGAAGCTCTATGAGGCTAATATAGGTGTTATAGGATCTTTCCCTTCATTTAATTCCATTCTATAAATGTTTCATCATTCTAGGATCCAAAATTTTCTGGTGATGCCTTTATTTCATCAATTGAATTAAATTGAATGCCTTACCATGCCTTTGGAAACCCAAGCTAGTGGTGAATCATCCCCTTGGGTTGATATCCTAACCTAATCCATCCCAATAGGTGTGATTAAGCTTAGAGACCAAATTTTCCCTTTATTTTAAATTTCTTAAATTCCCCTTGATGGGTATTTCCTCTTAATAAAATGATTTGAGTGATTAATTGATTTGAATTGGGTTATTATCCATGTGTTAAACCCTCTACCCATACCTTAGATGAAATTGTTGAATTAAATAAATGTCCCAAGTGTTTAAATTCTTATGCCTCATTCCTTGAATGGGACGTTAAAATGGTAATTCTTTGACTAAATGCCTTTTATGTTATAAATGATTGAACTAATGAAATGGTCCTTTTCTATACATGTTATAAATTTACACTTCATGTTTAATGCTTTCAACTTAGTTCCAAGGGTTATTAAAGGGGTTCTAATTAAGGACCCCTTGAACAGAATCTCATGCCTTCTTGTTAGAATTGTTAATGGATAGTAAACATAGCAGGGGTGACACCAGATATGCCTAGGACGGGCTCACCGAGCAATATTTCTTTTACCTATGGAAAATGAAATTGGTTCCCTAAAGGAGACCCCTTATATGGTATTGATGGTATGATGGTCGTACCATGCCATGAGAGAGACTCAGGCCCCTACATGTGATACCAAGTACAGACTCGGAGGTTAGTTTGTGTTGTTGTCATACTATACCTAGAGTGACCCATGGGATTTAATACATGGATCACCTTGGATGGACTCCCTTGTCATTGGATTCATCTTGAGCCCCTAGAGATATACAAGGAATTATCTTTAAATTGCCATGGATGGGATCAATGTGACTCTAAATGTTTAATAAAAAGTAAAATAATGTTTTAAAATATATTTTAAATGAATTAAAAAGAAAATTAATGTTACAAAATAAGAAATGATCTTGGTTTTGAAGAAGTAGGGATGTGTCCTATAAGCCTAATAATAATCTTGGGTATAGTCCACCTTCTCTCATTTTACCCCACTCACTTTACCATTATAGGATATCCTAATTCCAACTCACCAACTTAGGCAGAAGCATGTAAAATGGATGGGTCTTCAAGTGGAACCCAGGCCAATGTATTTATTTATTCATTTATATTTAGATTTTGTTTACTATGGAACATTGTTAATTTTATATAGCACAAAATGGATTTTCTAAGACACCATGGGTGGAAGCCTACTGAGATTGTATCTCACACCCTACTTGGGTTTCCCTTGTCACCCAAGTAGACTTTATGGATGCAGGTATTGATAAAGGGTAGAATCCAGCTTCCAATACTTGAATTTCAGTTCTAGGATGGAGTTTGGGAGTAGAGGAATGATCATATGCTTGAGATTATAGACATAGAATTTTTTAGTCTTGTTGTACTTTTTTTAGTATATTGTATATTCTTGTAACCCTTTTCCCCTACATATTCCTTTTTGTATAGCTACATGACATGGAATCATCACTATTACTCTGTACCTTTTTATTTATTCATATTTCGCTTACTGTTTGTTTATCTTGTATGTTATATTATCATTGTTTCCATCGTTATTTATATACTTGTACCACCTCTACTATTACTTATTATATATATCCCATTGTGTTCCAATATGATCAATGAGGGCATAGTCTCCCAAAAACACACCCTAGGCCCTTTCTACTATTTGTAAGCCTCCAGCATTCAGGGAGGCGTTCTTGAGGTCTTATGGTCACCGTCTCAAGGAACCTGGAAGTGGAATTCGGGGAGAGATGCTACAGTGGTATCATAGATCTTTTTCCTTTGAATTAGTGTTTGGGTTTAGATAGAAGACTAGGGAAAATTATTTTTTTATGATCCTATGCCTGGGAGTAGCTACACCATGTATAGGGAAACTCAAATTATCTGGGATGGGTAATTGTATTTTTCCTTGTGTTGTTATAGTTTCACATATTTTCATTGTTGGGCGATCCACATGTTTTGTGTTGTTGTTAATGTCGATATTAATTGAACGGTTTGTTTAGACCTAGCCTGATGATATAAGGTCACATCAAAGCATTCATTATATTAGTTATAGTAGGACTTAAAATTTCATACATGCTACCATGCCATATTTATTTTTCAACATGCATTTCTTGTTTTTCATGTGATTGTTATTGTGCCTTACAGTGATTGATTATTATATATGTGTGTGTGTGTGTGTTGTTATTTCCTTGCAGGATACATAAAAACATAATTGGAACTTAAATCATCTACCTTAACCTAACAATGTTGTCCTCTATAGGTTAAAGCAGATGCCTTAAACACCCGATTGTGGCACATTGAGCCATGGACCATGCATGGGATAGAATGTGTTGTGTTTAGGATTAAATAGAAACCACTATCTAATTTATAAGGTGTACGGGCCCTTATAAATTAGAAATAGTGAACCATTCAATTAAATCATTAAAAAGGAAATTAAATACATAAATAAATTATAATAAATTCATCTTTACATTAAATTATGTCTTATATGAGAAATGTGAGACCTTGACCTGGCCCAAATTTGTAGTTGGTAGTAGGTAGTATCTCCTATGATCCTCATTTTACTCATTCTTTTCACCCGGACCTGACTCTAAGAGCATGCAGAGGGGTGTACTTATTTAATAGGATGGCTTATTCATATCCCTTATTATTTATTTCCTTCTATATTATAAATTCTATATGAGTCATGCACTTGAAAATTGTATAATTATGCCACTTATATTACCTTGTATTGAATGCTAAGAAAGTAGTCATGAGAATACTCCTGAGGTGGTGGGACTTGAGTCACCTGTGATAACTCTAGTACTTCCACCCGAGGCACTTCCTACAGATCCCCCACTAGGTGTCGACACCTAGTTCTGGGAAAACTTCTTCCACTTTATGCAATCCATTCAGGGTGATCCCCATCCTGCCCCTTCTATGGTTGATCTGACCTGGGAGTTCCAGCAGTAGCATCCTCCCACATACTCATGGGATGGTGGACCTTAGGCTGCTGAATCTTGGTGGAGGCCATGCTATCAATATTATATCACATTGAGATGCCTCTATAGTAGAGGTTCAACCTAGTGGCTTATATGATACGTGACTATACCAAGCGATGGTGGGACATTCTAACTCAACCGGGTCGACATCAAGGTATGTTCTAGGTGGGGTTCCATAAATCCTTCTTTGAATACTTCTTCTCGAAGACCTTGAGAATGGATTGTGCTTGGGAATTCATTAACCTTTAGTAAGGTGACATTTTAGTAATGGAATACTCAGATTGCTTTATTGAATTACAGTGTTTCACACTGACCTTGTCTTGTGACGAGCTGACTACTACGAGGTGATTTAATGATGGGATTGATTATTCCATCCACTTGTAGGTAAATTTCATTTGGCTGACCATCATGTTAGAGATATTTAACTAGTACCTCATCACTGAGCAGAACCTGAGGGAATCAAGTGATGTGAAACAAGGCAGATCGGATTCTAGGTAGAGAAATGGTCTATCAAGTGGTACGAAGTAATGTTTCAAGGTTACACATGGGGGAATTATGAGCCAAGTGGCACATACTGAAATAAATGTGGTTTTTCAATATTGTGGTAGGATAAGCCACAAAAAATCCCTAGTGTATGAGGAACCACATTGAGTGTCAGGCTTGAGATAGGATGAATCAAATCCAGTATTTCTATCGATCCTTTCTTCCAGTGCCTAGAGAGAGGGGTTCTATGCCATAACCACCTTTAGGTGTAGGGTTATAAACTCCTTGTTAGGAGGTAAGCTAGTATTATATAGGTCATTTGGGCCGAGTAGGTGGTTGAGGCTGAAGCAGTCAAGCTTTAGAGTTTTAGTGGTAGTAGAGTGGTACTGCTCAGGCTACTCAAGCAGCATCTCAGGTTTGCGGATCAGGACATATCTATGTTATGCAGTATATTCATGAGAAGTAAAGTACAAGTCTATCTATAGTTAGAGGTAAAATTCTAGTAGCCTCTACTTTGGTATCTTCCTTGTTTGATACAGTTGTTTCACACTATTTCTTATATGCTGCAACCATGGGAAATCTGGGCATAGTGATAGATTACACCAGTGGTGTTATGAGCCTCAACACACCATTAGGAGTTTGGTCTAAGGGTATATTCCAGTGTAAGGAGTTCCCCCTTGAGATAGGTGGGTACCATTTTCTGTGGAGTTTCTTCATTCTCGAGATGACCGGTTTTGGCATCATTATCGGTATGGACTTTCACATTCCTTATTGATCCTTGTTGGATTGCAATCATTGTTGGGTATCTTTCACATCACCCTAGGGAAACATGTATATCCATAAGGGTGAATGGGATATCTAATCCATTCGAGCTGGACTCAAGCATACTAGGATAGGTGGAGTGATATCCTGGATTGAGAGTCTCTTCATGAGTGATTAGGGAATCTAGTTAGTGGAATTTCCTCCAATGGTGGATCATTTTAGGGAAATATTCCCTAAAGATTTCTCTAGTTTACCTCCTAAGAGGAAGATTGAGTTAACCATCAAGATTGTTCCAGGTGCAGTACCAGTGTCCATTCCTCTATATAGGATGGCACCTACAGAGCTTCTAGAACTCAAGAAGTAGTTGGAAGATCTAGAGGCTAAGGCTTTTATCCAACCCAACACATCTTTATTGGGTTCACCAATCCTTTTCTCTAAGAAGGAAAATGATTCCCTTAGGTTGTGTGTGGATTAATTCTGATTGAACCAGCTTATAGTGAAGAACTGGTATCCACTACCTTGTATAGATGGCCTCTTAAGACAAATACAAGGAGCAACATTTTTCTCTAAGATCGATTTGAGGTCGGGCTACCATCGGGTGTGTGTGAGACCATAAGACATACCATGTACATCATTTTGGAGTAGGTATAGTTTGTATGAGTATTTGGTTATTCCTTTCGTCTTGAAGAACATGCCAACAGTCTTTATAGATCTGATGAATCGGTTTTTCTACCCATATCTTGATTCCTTTGTGGTAGTCTTCATAGATGACATATTGGTGTATTTCTGCACCATACATGACCATTCCAATCACCTTAACATTGTGTTGATTACACTAAGAGAGAACCAGCTATATGCAAAGCTCATTAAATTCCACTTTTGTATTATAAAGGTTTACTTATTGAGTTATATCATATTTGAGGCAGGTGTATCAGTTGACCCAAATAATGTGAGTGTCATGGTTTCCTGGGATCATCCCATGAACGTATTCAATATATGCAACTTCTTAGGGTGGTATGACTATTACAGGTAATTTATCCAAGATTTTTCATACATGGAAGCACCGCTTATGGGTTTGACCAAGAAGGGTGTGAAATTCGACTTGATTGAGTCATGTGAGATAGATTTTAAAAAGTTAAATGGGTGACTAACTTTATTTCTAATTGTAATTCTTCCAGATCCAAGAAGAAGCTATACTACCTACTATGATGCTTCAAGGATCAGGATGGGTGTAGTTCTGATGCAAGGTGGTTGGGATTTAGCGTACGGATCCTACCATTTGAGGCCTCATGAGTGGAATTACCCTACGTACTACCTTGATCAAGAAGTTGTGGTTCATGATTTATGTTTTTGGATACATTATTAGTTGGGTGAGTGATTCATTGTTTACACAAATCACAAAAAGTCTCAAATACATCTCCACTCAGTGAGACTTTAATCTGAGGAATTGTAGGTGGGTTGAATACCTACAATCGTTCAACTTTTTTCTTGTTTATACACCTGGAGAGGGTAATTTTATAGATGATTCCTTGATCTATAAGTCCCAAACACAATCTTTCAAGGAGGCCAGTAGTTAGTTACAAATGATGTATTTTTTTTCTAAGTTACACTTAGAGGTTCAAGAATAGTGTGGGAAACCAATCTTAGTGACATACACCCTTCTAGAACGCGTCCATATAAGGTAGTTATCTAATTATGAGGGCATCGTTTTTAGGGATAGAATCACAGGAGATAACCCACCTCCTGGTTGGGTTTTTGATGGTAGTGAAACCCTACTCTTATATGGCTGGTTATGGGTGCCTGTAGATATATGGGAAGAACTAATGAGGGAATCAAATTCCTCTGTATGGTAGGATCACCATGGTCTCACTAATATGCATAGAGATATTCATCACCAGTATTGGTGTCTAGGTATGAAGAGGCAGATAGCAGGTTTCATTTCTTGATGCTCCACCTATCAGCACGTGAAGGCAGATCACCAGTGGCCTGCTAGACTTCTACAACCTCTCTCCATTCCTAAGTGAAAATCAAATGAGATCACCATGGAATTAGAGAGAGGATTTATGAGATCCCCTCAAGGCAATTATGTAGTATGCTTGATCATAGATAGGTTAACCAAGGTTTCACACTTCCTTGAAATCTAGGAGACCTTATCTGTTGATGAGATATGAAGGTTGTACATCTAGGAGAGAGTGATACTTCATGGTGTTCCCTGTTCTATAGTTTCAAACTAAGATGCCTGGTTCACATCAGAGTTCTAGAAAGGGTTGAAAATTTTATTAGGTTCATAGGTAATCTTGAGTACAGCATATCACCCTCATACTGACAGTCAGTTTGAGCAGAAGATATGAGTCTTATAGGATATGCTTTGGGCTTGTATTATTTATTTTATTAGTTCATGGGAAAATAATATTCATCTGGTTCATTTTTTCTACAACAAAAACATTCAAGAAAATATTCATAAGGCTCTATATGAGGCCCTTTATAAAATATCATGCCATTTACCTCTATTCTAGATTGAGGTGGGTTAGGCATCTCTACTGGGTCCTCATCTCTTTCAGGAGGCTTCCAAGAAAGTCTAGCTGGTTCAGAATCGTATGGCTACAGCTCAGTCTAGGAAAAAGTATTCTATTGATCATCGCCACAGACCTTTGTAGTTTAAGGTGGGAAAGTGGGTCTTTATGCATGTATTTTTTAGATTCAGTCATAGAAGAATTTAGATACAGGATAATTTATCACCTCGATATGTCAGGAATTTTGAGATTATAGAGAGAGTTGGTTCAGTAGCCTATCGGTTGTTGTTACCTCAGAGGTACCATTCCATGAAAAATGTATTCCACATATATTAGCTTCAAAATTATCATTCTGATCCATCTCTTTCATTTGAACCTGAGGATAATGAGTTGGAGGTGTATGAGTCCTTTGAGGAGCATCTGATATGTATCATTGATCATGGCACAAAGGTTCTCTGATGTAGGTCAGTTCCTATAGTTTGGGTGATTTGGTAGCATAAACCTGTGTCAGGTGAGACCCAGGAGTGGGAGGACGATGTATGTTCCCGGTGTCCAGAACTCTTTTTAGATGAAATTCCACTTTCCATAGAAGGGAAACTCAGGGATGAGTTGTCTTAAGGAGGGGAGGTTGTAACATCACTAATTTTCTCAAAGGTAAAGACCATTTTTTTTTGTTTAAGTTCCTATAAACGTCTCTAATAATGATTCCTAATCGAGTCAAGAAGTTCTTGGGTGCATCTGGGGCTTGTTCGGATATCAAATCCCCAAAATGGGAATAAATGACTAGATCGTATAGTTAGGAGAAACCATTCTACCCAGCCCACATAGTTTCCCTAAACTGTGCGGTTGAAAACAATGGAGACCTTAGGTCACATGGTTTGTCTGAAATCCTATGAACCAAGGTCCATGTTCAGGTGATCCATATGAATTTTTCGACAAAGCATTTTTTTCATAGTTTGTGCACAGTTAGATAAACCATGCACTAAACCATGCATAGTACCCCTTTGAAGCAGATAATGGCGCACAGTTGGTGCACAGTTTGTCCAACCATGCAGCCAAACCATGCACCCTTGTATTTGGGTTTTATTTTAGGATTTTTCTCCTCTTAAATTATTTAACCCTAATTCTTCTTCTCGCACTCTATTTCTCCAGTGGGATCCATTTATCTTCATTCATGAGCTCCTCATTTCTTCATATGCTATGGATCATGGTTGATCCTCCAATAGGACTCAGTTTCTCTCAATGTCAGAAGCATCAGATCCATCTTGGTAAGATCTTTTATCCTCTCTAATCTATTTCAAGTTCTTCTTTACTTTTGTTTCACTATCTTGGTGCAAGATCATTTTCCCCATTTTTAGGGAATTTGATGGTTTCTCTGATTTCTTCCAACCTATCTCGAATCAAAGTCCAATACTGGATAAGGGAAGATCTATGAGGATAATATAGGTGGTCTAGGATCTTTCCTTTAATTTAATTATTTTATATAAAATGAATTGTCATTCAATGAGATGAAACCTTTTGGTGATTCCTTTATTTCATCAAATAAATTAAATTGAATGCCTTACCATGCCTTTGGAAACCCAAGCTAGCGTAGAATCATCCCCTTGGGTTTATTTCCTTAACCTAAGCCACCCCAATGGGTGTGATTCTCCTTAGAGGCCAAATTTACCCTTTGTTTTAAATTATATAAATTCCCCTTAAGGGGTATTTCCTCTTAATAAAATGCTTTGAGTGATTAATTGATTTAAATTGGGTGACGATCCATGTGTTAAACACTTTACCCATTCCTTAAATGAAATGGTTGAATTAAATCAATGGACGAAGTGTTTAAATTATTATGCCTCATTCCTTGAATGGGAAATTAAAATGAGAATGCCTTAACTAAATTAATTTCAAATTATAAATGTTTAAACTAATGAAATGTTCCTTTACTATACATGTTATAAATTTGAATTAATTTTTTAATGCTTTCACCTTAGTGTTGAGGGTGATACAAGGGGGTCGAACTTAAGGACCCCTTATATAGACACTTGTTTCTTCTTGTTATAATTTTTAATGGTTAGTAAACATGTAGGGGGAGACACCAGCTATGCCAAGTCCAGGATCACTAAGCTTTATTTGTTTTACCTCAAGATGAGTGACATTGGTTCTCTAGGGGAGACCCCTTGGATGGGATTGATGGCACGATGGTTGTACCATGCCATTAGAGAGACTCTATCCCCTACATGTGATGCCAGGTATGGACTTGGAGGTCATTTTTTATTTTTTTCACACCATGTCTAGAGTGACCCTTGGAATATCATACATGGATCACCTTGTATGGACTCCCTTGGCATTGGATTTATCTCGAGCCCCTAAAATTATACATGAAATTCTCTCTAAATTGTCATGGATGGGCTTAAGGAGACTCTAAATTTTTAAAAAAAATTAAAATAATGTTTTAAAAGATTTTAAATGAATTAAAAATAAATTAATGTTTCAAAATCATAAATTATATTGGTTTTAAAGATATAGGGATTTTTCCTCCAAGCCCAATCACAAGCTTGGGGATAGTCCACCTTCTCTCATTTTACCCCCACTCACTTTACCATTGAATTATCTCTTGATTTTGACTCACCAGCTTAGGACAAAGTGGGAAAAATCGACAGGTCTCCAAGTGGAACACAATCCAATGAGTTTATTTATTCATTTCAATTTTTCTTTTGTATACTATGGAACACTGTTTATTTTATATAGAATGAAATGGATTGGCCTAGAAACCATGGGTGGTTTCCTACTAAGATTATATCTCATACCCTACTTGGGTTTCTCTTAGTGCCCAAATAGACTTTATGGTTGCGGGTATTTATAAAGGGAAGCATCCAACTTCAAATTATTGACTCTAAGTTCTAGGATAGAGTTTGGGAGAAGTAGATAAATCCTATGCTTGAGATGTTAGACATAGATATTTTTGGTATTTTGTGTTTTTTCAATAATGTTATATATGCCTGTATCCCATACCCCTATATATTCCTTTTTTATAGCTACTTGACATGGAATCATCACTATTACTTTGTACCTGTTTATTTATTCATATCTTGATTTCTGTTTATTTATCTTGTATGTTATATTATCACTATTTTTCATGTTATATGTATGCATGTACTAACTATTATATTTCTTATTATATATATATCATGTTGCACTCCTCTCTTATCAATTAGGGAATAGTATTCCCATGGACACACCCTAGGCCATCACTACTAGTCGGCAGCCTCTAGAGTTCATGGGGGTGTACTTTAGGTCTTGTGTCCACCGTATCAGAGCACCTTGAAGTGGAATATGGGGAGAGACGCTACAAAAAAACTCCCATATTATCCATCACATTTAAATTCCTCTATTATTTGGTGAGGCTTGCTACCTAAATCCACAACCAACACCTAGGTCACCCTAACCCTTCTCGGATTCTCACTCGAGCACCCAAACCACCATCTAGGCTTTGTTCCACAACTAGAAATATCTTCCCAATATGTTCTAATTCTCAAATTCCTAATTTGAATCCTAATTAACAGAACATCCCCTACTCTAGGACCAAAATTCAAATTCACTCTAAATCTCACAAATTTAAAAAACATAGGCCCTTAAAACTATCCATCATAACACTTCTTATAATCTTGAAGTTTCGATAATCCTCCAACCATGAACCCCAACATACCTTAGTCATAAATTTACCATCAACTAACTATGTATCATCACCAAACTCCCAACATGATTCGTTTTTGAAACTCTAACCACTACACTCAGATACATAGTATTTTCTCAAAAATCCTATTATGATCCCTGAAATACACCTTTCAAACCTGATATGATGCACTTGATATTGTTTCCACTTCACCACATCCATTCTCATGCCAATTAACTTGTTGGTCCCTCTCCAGCCTATATTACTAAAAAATTCTTGGTCGCACCTTCTGATGTGTCATCACTTATCTAGACCATGATGCCTTAACACATAAAGGAATAATTATACCATACAAACATCAACAAAAGTGTCTAAACCTATCTCTTGATGTAATTCCATAGTGGGATCCGCAACTGACCAGTTTGGTCATCACACTCCACCCATGATCACCAATGCATCACTGATCAAACACACTCTCAGATCACACTACTACTATCCCAAATTTGATACTGACACACGAACCCATAAAACACCACACATGAATTACAAAACTAGGTCTATCTACACACCAGCATCCCACTACCATCTTCATCATCCACTGACCGGTTCCACTGCACCCATGACCCTTCTGACATGAGGATTGTACATCTGTAACTAATAAGAATCTCCCCACAATAAGAGAATTATAATCATCACCTCATTAAACCAAAATATTTATTCTTCACCGCCCTTGTCCTATTCACCACCAAATACAATAACTAGACATAGCCACCCACTCCTAACTAAGTGCTAACATGAAACCTAGATCACCAAACACCAAGATAGTGCTCAACCACACTCATCAATCCCAAAAATCTGAATTGTCAATATCTGATTCATCTCAAGGATTATGGTGCTACCCACCAGAAGACTATGTTTCCAATTGATGATTTTGAATAATTTTCCTCCAAACCAAGAAAATTTCATAATTGACCGAAAATAAACTCATCTGAACCATGGAATTAATTAAAATGAGCATTTTACAACTTAATCCAAATAAAAAATATCCACATCATGAGCATGTCACATGAATTTCTCTCAAAAAATTAATGATATACCCATTGAATACACAATAAAATCCCCTAGGGTTATCATGATCCACCATATAAAACCAAGAAAACTTGGTCTACACAGGCACCAATTTCTCTTTATACACCACACTAACCAATTCAAACACACCAACCAACCTCACTTAGTGATGTATAAACAAAACGACATATAAAACAAGCATGAAATTCAAGTATCCAGGTCACACCTATTTAAAACCCAAAAATACAAGAAATAAAATTTACATAGGTAATGGTTTCATACTTCAAAATACCAGTCAAATTATTTTTACACACACACCAAATCACATGAGTTCTTCAAAACACCCCTTGGAACTTAACGGTTTTTACCAAAAACCAAAATTTATGGCCTAGCCAATCCCTTTTTGAAAATAATTCTTAGTTCCAAAATTTGTTTTGAAATCCAATTACAAAAACCATTTTCCTTAAATTTTCTCAAAATCTAAAAAAACCCTATCATTTCAAAATCACTAAATCCATGATCCATTTCAAGTAAAATAAAATTATAAAAACCATTCATGAACAACTTGTTCCACCACATGAGTTTTCCTTTCAAACACAAGTTTGTATTAAAAACTATCCATACAAAAATCATTTCCCTATGTATACTAAACAAACACATCATAATCAATCAGGTAATCCTTTTGAATTCATATTAATCTAATCACTCCTTATAATGTAATCATGAAAACATCAATTATATTATAAGTTTCATTAATTAATAATGGATTATAATTAGTCAGTATGTCAAACAACACCTCCAATAATCATGTGTATGATTCCCTGAGCATTCCACTACCATGATTCATGAATAACTCACTAAGTCTTAGGTAATCCCTATGACTCGTTTTCAGTCACATCCATCATGTATTAAGAATATTTGTCCAATCTAATGCCTCACTCATCCTAGAGTGTCTAGTACTGAAAATGGAAAACCCCTGGAAACTTTAGATTCAATTTATATCATACTATCTAGGGATACTCTTGGTTTACATCCTTAGTCCCAATAAAATAACTCTACCACTAACTACTCTACCCCATCCTAAAAGATGCTTTGATATCCTTTTGCAACTACTAGCCCGATTTACCTGAATGGCACCTGAGTGAGGACGTTACATGACCTCAAGTGAACCTCCTCATACACTAGAGGCTACTAAATAGTAGATAGGGAATAATATAGTATTGGTGAGACTATTTCCACTAAAATAACTCCCAATGATCATTCCAAAATCTATGAAAATTTTTGCATGGCCCGTCTATATAACGAACATCCCAAAAAACTATATATATAAAATAGAGAGCCAACAGGGTCCCTATAGTCCATAATAGAATGCATTAAATCTATCTATATGATACATCAAAACATAACATATAAATAATAGATAAACATGGAATAATAAGAATAATATATAATAAATGGAACATTGGAAAATACACATGTTCAATAATTGCCAAAAATTAACTACACCAACCACTGGTCCAACTCACATAATCAAACCTAGTGAATTGTTGACCTCCATGAACTTCTAGAACTATGCCATGTCTCAAACTCCAATAAGTTCATGTTCCCTAATATAAAACATGATGATCTACCAATATAAATTGAAACCCATATCATATACATGGGTATGCTGTGAGTCTAATGACCTATTAGGAATCCCCATTAAGTAAACCATACCGAGTGTTGTTTTGATCAAGTGGATATTCATGAAATACTCAATAATGAGTGTAATCATGCTCCTACAACACTCCCACCCACAAACATAACACAAAATACACATATAATCATACAAGTTAGGTCATCGTGTGATAACTAAACCCAGACGACACCTAAACCTTACTACTTCAGCACTATACTAAAAAGAATAGAGTCATCACATACTTTAACCTAGTTCATACCCAAAGAATCTATGTAGGTAACCATACAAATCATAACCCATACCCGAAGACGCAATGTGGGGTGTCAAGATAAACCATGACCACTACTCAAAGGTGAAAGGTAGGGTGTCCTCAATTCCTAACCAATCCCTTCTCACTCAAGGGATTTCATATGCTAATTATCTTGGTCACCACTTCTCACTCAAGAGATATCACATATAAAGTACTTTGGTCAACCCTTCTCATTCAATGGATTTTAAACATATTGTCTCAATACACACCTTATCACTCAAGTTTGGCCTAGAAATCACATGTAACTAAGACCCTATCTTACCCAAGGAGTTCATGCCAATGTATTATCAATCAAGGAGAGGCTAAGGCCTTAGGATCCACACCCCCACATCAGTATATGTACCCAATTACAAGTATACAGTCAATAACATATAGGGAACATGACCAAGTTTAAAATTCACCAACTTGTCACCAGAGAAATAGTCCCTCAGGACATATTATCATACACAAGGGTATCCATTGGGGTCCTTTAGACACATATTCTACCTTTTAAGGGGTTAACCATAACATCACATCCAAACCTAGGATTTGATACCAAAATCTAATCTCATTGTACAATACACATAGTCATGCATCAACATGAAATAAGTAGCACACAAGGTAATCAAAACAAGGGGAACATAAAAAACAATCCTACTTTACAAAATAGAGCATTCCCCACATGAGGTAAAACAAACCAAAAATATCTTAGTCAATCCCTTTATACCTCCTCTAAAAACTATGTTAAAATACTATTTTAATAATATTTCAAAAATCATTACATGTCATCTTACCCAAGTTAGGCCCTTGGGCAAAATTCATAAAACATTCTTTAGTAGACCTCATGTTTTTTTTTAATCTCATTCACTATTTTTTCTTTTGAAATAACTTTTCAATCAAACCCTTTCTAAAGTAAATTATAAAAGGAAAAATCTGTTCTATTTGAAAAAAAACCCACACCACCAAGAAATCCAAAATGAGGGCCACTGGTACTCATTCATCTAAGGCATTACCTTTGAACCATTTACCAATGCATTGAGTGATTAGGGGGAGTATTGAACCAATCTGAGGATATTGGGGGACTCACTATCTAACATAAACACACTTTTAAGGGGTTATCAACCCTAAGAGCACTCCAATTATCATGCCTAAACCCCTTCATTGATCATATAGATCTAAATTCAAAAATGTTCTATCTCACCTTAAAAATTGAATTGGATGGTCGAACAAAACATGATTTTGAAATCTATGTGGAAAAATAATAAGGATAGTAACCCTTGGCCCATTATCCATACATCATGGTGGCCCACACGATTTCTGCCTCTAACTCTCACTAGTTATTGATACGGCCAGTGCCATTTTCATCATTGTTAGTCATTGTTCCAACTATCTCATATCATTACCCCGTTATTCCACTCTATAAATCCACCCTACCATTATCAGTCAAGCACCCCATGTTGAACTCATTATCATGCCGATTCACCACACTTCATCATCCCCTATTGTGCCATGTCTCTCCATGTGCTTTGACAGCCACCTTGCACACCCTGTCAATCCACCTCGCAAGATCTATCACCCACCATACGTTGCTTCGGCCTCCTTCCACCATCATGCCATTAGTTGATGATAGAATCTCTAATCCATTATAATGAATTGAATGGCTCATCCATGGGGGATGAAATATAGAGGTGGGACCCTTTTCCGGCCACCTCTTATTGAACCGCTATAAAAATTACCATGAAGAATCAAATAAGAATTTGGGGATAAAATTATGCCTTAATATGCATTCCACGTGAATAAAAATTCAAGAATAAGGAAAAATCATAAGTTTAGAAAACAATTTTCATGAATAATGGAGATAAAATGGAATAATGAATCATACCTTAGATATGGATCATTAATTTTCAAAGCTTATGTTTGTGTTAGAAACAATTGATGATTTCTCTATATCGATCACACTCCATGGCTCCCAATCCTCTCAGATATACCTCTATCCTCTCCTATCTAATTATGATTTATAGACAAACCTAATTAGAGTTCATAATGGGGATTGAATATAATTTGGGTATAGGGGTTCTAAATTAAACTAATTAATTAAATTCCTACTTTATTTCACCCTTGACAGCTCGAACCTAGGTATCCTGTTGTAAAGGTATATTACACCATACATGGGTAAAAACCCTATTTGGGATTCAACTGTGGCCTCATATTTCCTATCTGGGGGTTTTTCATTGGGAAAAGAATTATTTACATGAACACATGTATGTAGACTAAAAATAATATATTATATTTAATATATTATTATTAAGTCCATACAATGGATACAACTTCATGTCGTCTTAGTCTGAGGGTAAATGTTGCACCCTAATATCAATGGAACCATCAAAAAATATTTCTAAGGTCATATTATAGGTTAACCATTTTACCCCTTGGGTAATTCTTAAACTTATAAAACCAACATCAAGCTAAATATCGATTGGTAAAAAATCCAGGTCACTACATCCTTCCCACCTTAAACCTTTTTCATCCCCAAAAAGGAAATATTTGGGACTAATAAAAAAGGAATCTCAAAAAAGACCATGTGGAAAACAACCCACCTTCATAGACACTTTATTTATATCTAGATATATGAGCTATAAACGAACTTGGTACACAACTGCCTAAGAATTAAATATCCCTTTCATTACCAATTTTATTGGCTCAAGCTCGTCTCAAAGCATGACCTCAATAGAAACACACATCTACTCTATGTTAGTCTTTCCAAGCCACGATAACCCAAAACTTTCTTCATATAAAGGCTAACCTACCACATGGGATAATGAGAATACATAAACCAATAATGTCCATCTAGAAAAAATTTATCAACAAGGTTATCATTAGGGGGAACTTCTCTCACCACATTAAAAGAACGTTCCAGATGAATGTCAAATGAGATCAAACCATCTTCGTCACACTCCATAATTGAGTGCTTCATAAGATTTCACACTGACAGTGGAAGAATTAAAAGATAACATTCTCTTATAGTCCCACAATAGTTTATCCTTCATCGCTTAGAGGAAAGGAACACTATAAAAAATAGGCAATTAACTGCACTTTTTTAAGTGCATTTTAAAATATGGATAATTTTTAATTTAGCCAAATTTTCATGAAAATATGGCTAGTTTAGATGCATTTTTTATCCATGTTTTAAAACATTTCTAATATTTAATTTATCCATGTTTTTCTTAAAAAAACATTGCTAATTTAACCATGTTTATTTAGCTGTATTTTAAAACATCATGAATTTACATTTAACCATGTTTTAAAATGTGGATAAATTAAATAATAAATTAAAAAGTATTTATTATATATATATATATATAGACACAACACATATAAATACATACATACATACATATAAACACACACATAAAAGTTAAACCATAACTATGATTAATTAATAATAATGAAATAAATGATCATTATAACATATGTATATATATATATATTAATCTATACATGAATATATAAATTTATAAGTATGTTTATATTAATATATATATAAAAAATATTAATAATATTACATATATGATTGTATTTTATAGCTATAAAAATAAACATTATTTATATAAAATTAATATACACAGACATGCATACATATAAACACACAAACCCAAAAGTTAAAACAGAATTATAATTAATTAATAATAAATGAATAAATGATCATTAATATATAAATTAATATATTCATATATATATTTATATAAATTTATAATTATATTTATATTAATTTATAAATTTATATATACATGTTAATTTATATATTAATATATATATATATAATGATAATATTATATATATATATATAATAGTGTTACATAACATTAAAAATAAAAGTTATATATATATATACAAACACACATAGATACATATATACACACATATAAATGCACAAACAAAAAAGTTAGAACATAATTATAATTATATAATAATAACTAAATAAATGATCATTATTATATAAATTAATATATACATATATATCTCTGGGTGTGTGTGTGTGTGTAAATTTATAAGCATATTTATCTTAATTTATATATATAAATAGATTAATTTATATATATATATATATATATATTAATAACTAAATAAATGGTCATTAATAAATAAATTAATGCATACATATATTAATATATATATATATTAGTATATTTATATTAATTTATATATATATATATTTATATATTTATATATTTACATATAAATTAAAATAAATATACTTATACATTCATATATATTGATTTATGTATTATTTTATTTGTGTGTGTGTGTTAACATATTAATAAATATATACATATATTTCTATTAATATGTTAATTAATATATAAATTTATAAATTTATTAACTTAAAATATAAATATAATATAATCTGATTATAAACTAAAAACATCACCTAAACAAGTGGTTCGGGTGGTGTACGCCTTTCTTTCGCGTTGCAGGTTCGATCCTAGCTGAGGAATCAGGTTAGAGAGACGTAGGTGTCGATGCACGGGGGGAAATCATTCTCATATATCAGCAGACATGTGAGTGGTCAGTGGGCAAGGGACATGGAGAGTCAGTTGGGGTTGGTAGAATATAGTTCCCTGTAACACGCATGGGTGGGTGAAAAAAATGAAAATTTTAGGATACACGTGGGGGTAAGGTGGGAGAAGAAAATTTTAAAAAATCACATTTACCACATTTAGAAATGTAGCAATTTACCGACACCTAGTTTACATGAATTTTTACAAAACATGGGTAAACAATTTAGATATGTTTATAAACATGGCTAATATCATCTAGAATCATGGATAGATTCGTTTTTTGTAGTGGAATAGGAACCAATGTCACTAGCTCATGGAATAAGAGAAATATTGACCTTCTTTCCCAATATCCTCACAACCATGTGAGCTTTTAAAAAACATGGGTAAAAAAACTAGATATGTTTATAAACATGAATAATATCAACTAGAAACAAGGATAAATTCATTTTTTAGTTCCATAGGAAATAATGTCACTAGATCATGGCATAAGAGAAATATAGGCCTTCTTTCCCAATATCCTCACAACCGTCTATGGGGATTCCCCATCTATACCCTGATCTCCAATAGGTCTGAATCCACTATCAAAGACATCCTTATTGTTTTGTTGTCTCTCTTTCATGAAATATTCTAATAAGAACATCATGAACATCACCAACCTCATCAAACTACTCATCACCACATTGTTGGTCATTGGGTGTCCCAATCCACCATAATCCAAAGTGGATAGTCATGAATGTTTAGATGACCATGCACTATCATCCCTAGACCCTAGGATAACACTTGATAAATTAGATAATTGAAAACTAAAACCTCCTGATAAAACCGATTTCTCCATCATATAGAAAGGGTTACCATTCTATGGGTACAACCATAAAGATTCACTGGACATACCATACTAAGGTCCACACTTCACAAGGGTGGTCTCGTATCGAGATGTCCATCCTGATACTCTCTAAAAACACCATGGTAAAACCAATGTCTGCCTGGGGAAGTGGTCAATGTGATCCTCACCTTCTAGAAACCCCCCACCCCTAGGTCCATTTCCTAAGAACATTCAATCACCCAATACCATTAAGTCATCATCACCACCATGGGCATCTCTCACACAAGGTAAGAGTGTGAGGCCTCCACTATTGACCAAAGTTTATAAATTCTACCCTCTCCATGCAAGAACCAACTGCTCCAAAGATAGCTACTTATGTGCATCCTCCATCATCTGAATATAGATTCCCCTACCTTGGGATTCAATCATAAAATCACTATTTCACCACTCTAATATCCTCAACTGTTATGTTTTCATATTTTCAAGTACAAATTTCTACTACATGAATTCATACATAACCCTACAATATTTTACCACATAGTTATCACCCCCATGATAAGACTAGGTAATTTCCTTGAATGCGTAATAGGTTCCTACATGAACTGATACTAGGGAGGATTTTGTCTTAAAACTTCATAAAACCATAAGTGTGTTCATAATTCCACTCATTTGTGACTAAAAATTCCATCTCCAAAGTTCAAGTCGATTCATACATCAATATCCCATCAAGGGACAACCATGGGTTTCCCTTCTGATTTATTCATGAAATCCTATGAATTCATAAATAGTGAATTCCCATCCTTGAACATAGTGAATATTTCATGCTTACCATATTATGGGTAACTAACTTCAACTTCTCAAGGTTGGGTGCTACTTTCCACACCTAAGGTGATCCCACTCATTAGTGCGGGTGGACCTCACCTCACTTTCTCAATTGAACACCATCATGTAATACTAGAACTAGTACCAAATCCATTCCAAGATAGGTACCCCTAGATATTGTATCTACTATTAAGGAGTATCATGAAATACCTATTTCTCTACTAAGGATAAACTCACTATATCATAAGGAGGTGAATGAAATATGATATCCATCATGGGAAACTCTCTAGATTTAAAGGGTCTGGATAGGGGTCCCACTGGAATCTATAACTCCCAAACAGAAGATTCATATTGAATAACTATCACCTACACTATCCATTACAAGGTAACCTAAAAATATGACACAAATAATACTCTACAATGCACCTATTTGTTCTTGAATATAGTCATCCATTGGGAATATCTTCTTATATTTATAACTTTCAACACTCTACGTTAGACAAAAACTTTTCATATGTGGTGATTTTGGGAGTGGATCGATGCATCATCTATCTCTAACTTCTCTCACCCCACTGGATCTTCCACTAAATTTCTTCCCATTTGGAAACAGGTCCTATCATAGGGAGTTATCTGATCTCAACAATATCTCTCATGGGGAGGTCTATTCACAACAACACTTAGAAAATCATAAAGTAAATCATTAACCTACTCCCACATCCAGAGTGAATCTATGAAAATAATTATCAAACTCCCAATGATCTCTCATGGGTATCTAACATAAGTGGTGTTACATGAAATCACAAAAATATTTTTATAGCTCTTCCTTCATAGTCTCTCCCTAATCTACTAATCTCAAACAATTCCACCATGAAAAATCTTCAAGGAACACGTCGCAAGGTCTGTGGGCCTTAATTATTACTTGTACATGGTCATTCTACCCTACATAGGATCCAACATTCTTGGATAAAACTCTATCATGGAAAAGGGATCAAAATATAACCATGGTAGAGAAATCCCATCATGAGTTAACAGAAAACATCATCCACTAATGGTTAAAAATTCCTTATAGGCAACTCATTGAAATAATCTTCATCTAGTTAGCAAGAGTATGAACTAGGTTGAAACATAAGTCTTAGACTCTAGCCAACCCACCATATCCCAATAGTCAATCTCTTCTTGAAAACCCATGAGGTATCTATTGAAATAAAACACACAGCATATTTAGCCTGCAACTATTCTTCTCCAATATATGGAGAACTATCATCTACACTTTAAGAAAAATCTATGCTAAGGATAAAGGGGAGAGAAACTACCTCAAATCATGGGGAAGATACATCTCTCAACTATGTCTTGGAAAAAATTCTTCATCACTCACTAACCAGTGGTGGGAGGCCCAACTAAAGGAATGGTCTCATCATAACCCTCCCTCTATAAAAAAAGATATTTATCTACATGTAGCACTCTTTATTTTATAGGATAAACCCAAGTATTAGAGAATATATTGATAAGTTTATATTTGAAGGACATGAAGGATCCTAACTGACCAACATATGATGCACGTACTAAGTTTATTGTACCCCAAAATTGATGTCTTGGAGTTACAGGTTGGCTAATAGGTTATCAGATTTATGTTGAAAGAATATTATAGTCTTCAAAGCTTTTTTGGTCTCCCTTATCTGATAACTGATCTAAATACCCCTTAACATTTCTGCCCTAAATTCCAAAACTAGTCTGTTGGGCATATGAATGTTGATCCGATAAGTTTTTCATTGATTTTTATTTTCACAAAAAATATCATTTGTATTACTAAAAATGTTACATTGAGTTAATTTCATGTTTATACTTTTAATTAAATAAATTATTTTATTCCTATAATTCTAGAAGACTTTTTCAGTTTTGATCTTTATATTGGGTGTAAGATTATTTTGCTAAAACTTCTAGTCATTAAAAAAGAAGTATATAATCATTATTCATATAGAGTAGTTAAACCTAACATTGGTATCTAACCCCACATTTGTGATGAATGTTATGTTAAGGAGCCTCACTTTTGTAGGAACTTCATGTTTGGGTACATTGCTTTTGTTATATACCTAACATAAGTAACCTCATGGTAGTGATATACCTCACATTGAGAACTAAATATTAGTATTGAAATTCATGTCCGTGAACTATATGTTTTTAATCATTTGTACACTGGATATCATACACTTGGAATCAACCTCATGTAGAAGATCCCCACATTGATCTAGTATTCTATGGGATTTAAAAATCAAATTATTCCAGGATTTCTTCTATGATTTCACTGGAGTAAATCTATCATTAAACCGTATCAAATACTATTTCAAAGTATCTACAAAAATGGATTGATTCATTTTGATTTCCAAGGGAAGTTATGAATTTCCATGTCTTTTAAAATTAAAATTTCAAATACACAAATAATTTTTTGAGACTATTTTGGATGTGTTCAATCTGAATGTATTTTAAGCTTCTTATTTATACTAGTTTTCTGAATGATCAAAAAGAGATAGATGCTCATACTAGATTCAAGAGTAAAAACTTATATTTATTCTTAAGATATTTATATGAATAATAAAGATGTTATTTTAATTAACTTAGAAGATATTTTTTCTCTATTACTATTTTTATGTGATTCTATAATCTTCATATTATATAATTTGCATCTCAGTAATAGTTATACACAAGTCTACTACTAAAATGTGTTCATCCTGAGTATTCAATTTGAAATTTTATTCTTGGAATAATAAAACTTTATACTATAAAATTTTGTGATATATCTTCAATAGTTTGTTAGAGTTTATATAACTACACTTTGGAAACATACATGTTTTATCTTCTTCTTTTGTGTGTATATTAGCAACTAAAAAAGTGGATTTAGTTGCTGCTACTTTATCTAAATATATTCTATAAATATTCAGAGTTTATTCTTGAGTACTACAATTTGGAGACATACATGTTCCATTGTCAGATACAGTATCCACATATGAGTTCTTTAATAGAGAATTTATCTAAACAAATTCAATATTTTCTTTGTTTCTAAACACTCAGATGTTGATTGTTTCAAGTACTAGTATCAGTCATGTGTAAAAAATTGAAAATGTTATTGTAACAAGTTATAGTTGTTTGTAATCAACTATCAAGATCCCTTGAAAAAGGATATTCTAGTGAAAATCACCAACCTCACAAAGATAGTGTTAGTGGAGTGACTTGGATATCTTTGTTCCTCAAACCACTATAAAACTTGTTTTTATCTTTTTATTTTATATTTCATACTTATTTAAATAAAAAAGGAAAAAAATCCTTGAAAGTTCAAGAAGGAAAATTTAAATTTGTAAAGTTTTTTAAAAGGGACACAATTCACCCCACCCCCCTCTTGTGTCTTCATCATTATTATCTCCATCCAACACAGTCCTCGGATGAATACTAACTCTAAACTCCATCCCTAGGACTTGATCACTTTATTACCAATCAGACACAACATGACACACTAGGGCCCCACTCAAGCCAGCAGTAATACAAGTGTGTCACCCCAATCCCATCCCCAATAGTTCAAGGGCTTGTGAAAAGCACTGAGTAGGCATATCTCACAATATGGAAGGCTTTAGTCTATATCAACCTATAATAGAAACAAATCTAAAATTCATAAATAACCATAAAGACCACCAGAATATATATAAACAACTAAACTTTATAGGGAACATGCATGAGATAATAAGATACCAGTACAATGATACATAAGTAAATACCATGGAAATTGTACATTCAACAAGCCTCTAAATATGACATACACAAGATTCTAGAAATATGTTCCTTGTTACATGTACTTCTAGATAGAACTCTAGACATAATGGTCACTTCCACCATCATGAACCACCATGTTCTATTATAAATCACTACGAATCACTTGGTGTAATATTCATAAAAGTCGCAGTCTCTCTATATCTACCAAGAGAACATCATCCCATGAATTTTATGTAAATACACAACACATGCGGGAACAAGGCTCATGCAGGGATGAGTATAAACATACTCAATAATACTCCCTGAAAACATAAAGTAAAAAACTAAGAAAATAGTCATCTCATAACCCACGGTATGTGAGAGTAACCAGGAGGAAGACAATAAAGGATCTAGATATTTTAATCCAATGGAAGTATTAAGGAAACAAGAAAATTTTATTCATCTCATCTCAAATCCAAGTATACATATATCTCATGAGTAACCAAGGATTCTTGGAGTATCAAAAATCCCACAAGGTCTAATGTTGATATCCCAATCATACATAAAATATCATAGAAATCCTAGGGGTTTCTAAGGAATCTCAAGTCTTGAAGAATCTGATCATATCAACCTCTATAGCTCCAACTTTTCTATTGTGAACCATAAAGGAGGAAACATAACTTTCTAAAGTATTCATTCCATCAAAGGATATTCTTAACCTTGTCATCAGCAACCAATGAAATCGTGATACCATTATAGAGAACAATGGGGAACCCTCACCTTGATCAAGAATAGATGTTGTTCAAGGGAGTAATGATACCTATTATTATAACTACCTAGGTATATTGTAATAGAGATAACTTAGGGTATGTGAGAGAGTCTTACTCCGCACATCCCAGCTTTAAGAAAATCAACACACGGTCCAATGAATCCGATATACCCAATCTAGAAACCCATGTAACCTCTCTATAACTCTAGTGGAGGATCCTATACCCTAGGTAGGTGGGGAAAATACAGACTCCCATGGAGGATCTCATGCCTCCAATTGATATCCTAAATGGGAATGCATCGAATTTATAGATAAAGGATCTCATGCACTAAGTATATAGGGGGATACCAACCCTATCTAATATAAAAGTATAGGATTTCGTGGCTTAATTAATCAGGGGTGGTACTGGCCCTATCTAAGGATGGTGTCGGACCCAATACTTTCCATAAGTATTCCTTCAGGGGAGTACCAGCCTCAAGAATTCTCTAATTACACACCCAAACCCTATCATCGACCCTACATAGAAAAATTAAAAAATACCTATCTTGACTCTTAAAGAGTCTTGAATGGACAAATGAACCATTCCATTGTGATATAAATGGAAAAATACTCATGATAGGCTATTTATTTGTCTGAAACCAAATACTAGTGAAGAAATTGTGAAAGATGACCCACATAGGTAGTGTGATCCACAAGTCGGCCCTTGGGAATTCCACATGGCGCACTAGAGGATGGGTCAAGCACACCCACACATGTGGAAGTATGACAGTGTGAATTTTCAACACTATTCATGTGTCTGATGCCTTCCCTTCATGTTATATTAGGTGGATCTGACCCACACAACCTGAGCCAAAAAGGTCGGTATGGTCTGGCTTTCCCACCTACCACATGGTAGAAAGGTGACCATCCGATCCTTGGGAGGAATGGGAGGCTAAGGGGGTGTGAACTAGCTACCCACATTCCCCCTTCACCTTTTCCAGTGGTAGAATTCATGGTCGATTCCTCCAACTACCATTAGTCATTTATGAAACAGGTGCCTTTGTTGTCATCTTTGACTGTTATTTTAGTGGACCTCTATTGTCATTTCCCTTCTTCACTCCTCTTAGTAACCATATCACCATCATCTGACCACCTAATGTGGACCTCCTCCTTGCACTAAGCCACCACATTCCATTTCACCCAACTGCATGGGGACACCCCACACACTCCACCAACCATCTTGTTCACTCCACTGATCCACCTTGAAAGATCTATAGAGATACCTAGAAAGCTTCTTTAGCCTCCCCATATTTTTTATTACTCCCTTAAATGTCATTCCACCAGCCAAGGATGGTGGATCTGAGCTATTATAAGCATGTATCTTAGTCATATGGGGGGAGAGAAACCTAGTGATCGAACCCTTGGTAATCCACCCCATGTAAAACCACTATAAAAAATTTCCTTGATGAATCAAAGAAGAATTATGGGACAAAATTTTACCCTAATATCCTTGAAACTGAGATGAAAATTCAAGAACATGGAATAAATCATTAGTTCAACATAGAATTTTCATGAATAAAATATCCAAAATGAAATAAAAAATCATATCTCATATTTGGATTTTTTGTTAGTGAAGATCAAGACTATGTTGGGTGCCATTGATGATTCATCCACATAGATCATGATTTGAGGCTCCCAATCCTCTCGAATCCACTCCCCCATCTCATTTCCTCTTTAATTTGGGTTTATGGTCAACCATAATTAGAGGCCATGTGGGGATTAAATATCATGGGGCTAAGGTTTCCAAATAAAAAATAATAATAAAATACCTAGTTTATTCTACCTGTGATGACTCAAACATGGGGATCCAGAAGAAAATGTAGATTACACCACTCCTATGGTAAAGCCCTCATTAAAGACACAACTGTGACCTCAGATTCCCCATATGAGGCATAATTCAAGAGGAAAAGAAGTATTACCATGAACATACATACATAGACTAAAAATAATCTATTATTCATAATATTTTATTATTGAGGCTCTATAATGCCCACATCTCCATGTTGGCTCAGCATGCAGTAAACACCACGCCTTGAGATTAATGAAACCATCAAATAATTTTTATAAGGTTGTCTATTAATCTAAATTTATAGTTTTAACAATAGGGAGGTCCCTACACTCTGAAACTCAACATCAAGATAAGTCCCAATCAGAAAAAAAATATGGTTCTCTATATATCATATTTCTAATTTTTATCTACTTTCATCACTATCAATTAAAATTCTATTATCATATAATTATATTTTATCATCCATACTTATATCTCAATTTCTTAATTTATAAATTAAAATAATAATATTCCAAATAAAAACTCATATCATTTCAATTATTCAACTAGAATATTAATTCCATCAATTTTATATTCATTAACCCTCTCTAATTTCAATTTACCACAGATTCCTTATTCTAGGTTATTATGAATTATCTACCCAACAAGGAAAATGATAAGCATAATAGATTCAAAATGATTAAAAAAATATAAGAATTTAGAGTCTCCTATCTTGATTCCGTGATGAATGAAATTCCTAAATCCTCTAATTATCACCATTGATCATTCATCTACAATACTTTCTTAGTTTTACTCTTTATTTGATCACCACCACACACTAACACCAAGAGTTCTATATTGAGAGAATCAATATAATAGAGAAAGAGACTTCCAAGAAAAATTTCTCTATTTGAAAATTAATTTCAATAATTCATTCCTCTAATTATCCCATTAATTCCCACTAATTCTTTCCACCCCCCCCCCCCCCTCCATTAATCCATCCATAACCACTCATTAAATACATCATTAAATCCCATTAAAATCCCTCTTTATAAATTTCTCTAACTTTCCATGCACATAAATATTCATTCCCACTTCATATAACATTTTCCATGTCACCACTATCAAATGAAATATCTCACATCTCACATTATTTATATAATAAAAATAATCCATAAAAATATAAATTACTTAAAAATAAATAAATAAATTCCATCACCACACAATATCTATATAAAAATACAAATATCTCAATAAATTAAAAAATCACCACCTAAGGGTATACATAGAATCCTGAATCCAATGATGAACTCAAAATTTCATTCTATGAACTGAAGAAATACAATTTTACCCTTATAAATTGAATATTTGAAAAAAATAAATAAATAAAAATCCCAAAATTCAAATTTTTGAGCCTCTATAGATTAGACCAATGGATGGTTACCTGGGATGGTATGTTATAAAATTACATCATAAATACATGTTACTAGAGATCTTGGATTTTTTTATTTGTTTTTTATTATAATTGAATTGTTTTGATAATTATAACGTATTTGGATATGGTATATTTTTTTAATCTTATCCCAAGGTGACAAGAGGTGTGTGTAAATACATTATACCTAAAATGTCAGTTCACATGATATATTTATGCTTATATATGATTGAGAAACCATTTCCAAAATAAATAGGGTTTGGTTATTTAAAATTCTAATAAAAGCTTATTCATAAATTTCCCAAATAACTTATTGGTGGTGCATTGATTAACTAAGTTATCCATGATGACTACCAAGATACAAATCACTTAATAGAGATATCATTTATTTTCACATGGATGTGATTGTGATAACCCTAGAGTGGGTGGTATAGGTAAGGGGATACTAATGTGTATGAGAGCCTTGGGTTGGGGGAAACTACATGCAATTTTCTTAGAGTTATGTGAGACTAAATCATGAGTGGATACTTTTTGAGATATTAAAATTTTAAGATATGGTATTTAGATTGTATATAGGAAGACTATTATTGATGATATGTGACTCAAAGAAGTATAAATAGAGTAATTTAGCATAATAGAAGGGTTATTTTCCAATTATTACTCAAGATGGGTGGTGTGATAGAAGTTAATCCTAAAAGAGAAAGTTTACCTCAAGCATATGGATTCCATGATATGGTAAGAGAATGGGTAAATTATTTACAAGATAGGAATAATGTATCAGTGATGTGTGATTGAGTGATGGGTTTAGGTACGAGGATTCCTTTTTATAAATGGGAATTAAAGTACATATTGTTATTTGTACAAGGGATGTGATTGACTTGTAAGGGACACATGGTTAGTTGATTAGGATTATTGACCAATGAATTTTGAGATACGACTCATGATGGTGTGAGTTGAGTTGAATAGTAGGGTATTATAGGATTATATTCTTGCTTGTGAATAGTAATTTATGTATAATGGTGGAAGTTGTACAAATTGTGAGATTATTATTGGGTACTCTCTTTCCATGGGAATAAGAGAATGGGTTTTCCAACCCATGGGTAGTAGGTGTGATGGTATAGTATCATCCTGGTGATAGTGATCTTAGTGATTAGTTAGGCATGACTGGCCTAGGATAACATGTGAGATATACCAATTAAAGAGTTTTGGTAAAAGATTTAAGGTAATGAGATTAAGTGATGAGGGTTTCATGAATTTTAGGGGGATGGTCATGATGATGATTTATGATGCATGTTTATTGATTATGATAGCTTCTTAATATGTGTTTTGGGATGAATAGGGATGTGTTTATGGTCCATTGAGAACTATATGGAATGTAGGACCTCGAGATGTGCTAGTATATGGTGAAGGATTCGAAAAAACCATAGTTTCCCTGACTACTTAGAGTAAACAATGGCATTCCAATAAGACTCTTGGAATAATCACACTTAGGGTATGATAGAGTATGAGAAGACCCATAGAAAGGTGAGATATGCCTTGTATTGACTGGAAAATGGATAAGAGAGGTATCTCATTGATTTTATATTGATAATAAGTAAGATTAGAAGATAATTTGAGGGTGTTGAGATATGGATTGACTGGTGAGAATTAGTGGATTGATATATGATTGGTGTGGGAGATGAGATCTCTTTATAAAAGTGAAAAGTTAGTGTGATGACCAATGAATATAGTATATACTAAGGATATAAGAGTAATAATGTGATTTTGATAATTTTATAGAGTGACTCAATAACTGTGGGTTGGGAACTGGTGGAATTATGAAACTACTAGTGGAATGGTATATAGTTTAAAGTATATTAGAATACAAGAGTCTCATGGCATCGAATGAGGCCACTGGTTTTGAGATATATCCATCAATTCTTAAGAATTATGTTGATGAATCGTTAATGTAATTGGATAGTGTTTTTGTGGAGTATCGTGATCATTACAGACCTTATAATGAGGTTTGTGGGAAGGATCAACTGAAATGAAATGAGTGTGGCTCATGAGAGATAATGTTTGGATGGTGATGGAATCTAGGAGCATCGCTGATTGTTGGTTGAGGATGATGGAAATCCTATGGTGGGAATCACATTATATATTTCTAGATAATATGACCCTTACCTAAAGGGTGTTATAATGAACATCAAGGGTGACGTTCATAGAAAACCCAGAGTGGTGGTAGTTGAGGTTTCACTTCAATGATTATATGAAAATGACTTAGATATGTTGGATTAGAAATAAATAAATTGTTGTAGCTATTGTTCAATGGAATTTAGAAAATTTCATTAAATTGGGTGACTAAATAGGTTAATTAATATCAATACACATGGAACAGTATGATGAAAAACTCAATGAAGCAATAATTTTTTATATGGAAGGACTCTCAGGTGGAAAACTGAAAAATTATTTTGTGCATGATCTGAAGATGCTTGAGTGAAACTTCAAGTGGGAGGAGGTATGGTAAAAAATAGTGACATCAATTTTGTAGCATGACATCAATGATTGGGAAATATATTAATTTAATTGGGATTGATGTGTCATCACTGAGTCTGTGACATTATCTGGAAACAGGATTCATGGTTTGTCTGGTTTTCAATGGAAATAAGTGTAGTAGGGTTTCATATAAAATGGTTTATATGTAATTGGGTATTTTGAACCATAATTTTACTCAATAATTTCATTCAAGGGATTATTAATTTGTATGATGTATCAAAAAATAGTTATTCATAGATCAGATAGTTTCATTAATTTCAATGTGGTGGTGCATTCCATAACTAATAGAATGTTCTAGAATAGCAGTATGCATAAAATATTGATAACTAATGTGGTTCATGGAAAATGAATAAGGATTATTCTAGAGGATTAGAAATTGTATGGTGGAGAATTTAAAACAACCTATGTTATCAGGTGTTGGTGGAATGGTAAAAAGGATGATTTCAAGAGAAATTAAAACTGGGGTATATTTTTAATTTTAGATTTATATTAGAGTAAGGAGGTATTGGGTGTATCTTAAATGTGTAAATAGATATTTTGGATATGTAAAATTTGGGTGTAAAAAATATGAAGTCAATTTCAGCATGTTTAATAAATTAAAAGAAATTGGTGGGTGGTTGTAGGTGACACTGGGTAACCAAAATGGTTCCACTAGATACCTAGTGAAAAGTCTAGTTGTGTTGTACTACTACTAAGCCACTAAAATCATTATGGGACTCTTATGGGATCCTAGTGATCCATGAGTGGCTGGTGGAGGCCCTCTAGGTACCTGATAGGCCCAATTTCATTTTTTAATGGGTAAAAGTTTTTATTTTGGGAGGCTTTTTCTTATATCCCTTCAAGGTTCTTCAATCTTGGATAGCTTGTAAATGTGGAGGGATTATCCCTTTACTCACCTTTTAATCCCTTTTATTTTAGTGATATGAGATAGATCATTAAGTGTTGACTGATATGTTATTCTCCCCTCTTCTCCCCCATCCATCCTTCTTCTTCCTCCTCTATTTTTTGATATCTTCATTTTGGTATTTTTGAGGGATATTCTACTAGACCACAGTATATATAACACTTTCATTATGGGGATTTAATTGGAGAAGGATGTAAGATTCTAAGGAGTTATGAGTGTATGTGGTTTCACATAATGTTTCTTGAAGTGAGTGACTCAATAGTTCAATATTTGAATTTTAGTGAAAATATATGAAATAGATGGTTGTTTTAGGTTTTAAAATTAGGTATTATATGTGTTATGGTCTTGAGAACACATTAGGGGTAGTTGTAATTATATTTTATAAGAATTTAGTTAGAATACATTACTTAGTGAGGTATACACCTATTATACCTATTGAATTAATTATAGATTAATTATAAAAATAAATTATATTTTTTTTAAATGATTTAATGATGTTTTTAATGATATAAGATCTCAATGGTGCTCATGTTGATCAAGGATAGATGGTCGTGAACTATGTAAAAGGATTTACTATGGTTAAAATTAGGGGTCCCTAGTTTTTTTCATTTTATATGTAAATGTATGTGTTTCATGATGTGTATATTAGGGTAAGTGGGTGTGACTGAACCAAGTGAGAGTGGAGGGGGTTGATATACTTATGGGGAATCATGTATAAACTAATAGATCTATGGAAATAATCATGAATGCATTCCTTTATACTTTCATCTACTTGGAGACTTTGGTTAGCTAATACATTTAAATTATAGTGATCAGAATCCATGTAGAGTTTCTAGTCTTGGATGATGAATCTAGTAACCTAGGAAGGTCCTATGTGGTGATGGACGATATTTACTTAGAGTTATTTCTAATAGGTGAGTATCATGAGTGGTTTCTTAGGAAACCTTATGATATTTTGGTTATCCAAGAACAGTAACCTATGGGATAAATATATAACTATTAAAAGAGTCCTTAAGGGTATTTGTATGATTTTTAAATAAGATAATCCAGGGGTAGATAATTAAATTAATTCCCAATGATTAGTTCATCTTGAGGATTAGAGTATGGTTTGAGTTAGTGAGAAGCTTTATGGCTCAGTTACCATGTGAGAGGTGACTTGTGAGAAGGGAATGGGTTAATAACATATACCAAAAATGGTCTAACATGACTATGGGTGATGATTTACTATGGGTACATTATTTTTTTATTGATAAATGGTGGTTCTATCTCCAGGACCTTTGACCAGTGGAAATTAATGATTATGGACTTAGGGGATGCATCACTAGAGAGGTGAGTTATGATAAGGATAGGTTTATCCAATGATGGTTATTCACCACTAATTTTATAAATTTTAAATATGTGTGTGATGTGTTCAACAATATTATATAGGTTCTAAGAGTTATTTATGTCAAGATTTCTTTCACATGAGGAGAAATGGGTTATAACTAAGGGATAAGGTTTGGGAAATGTCATGCACATGATTGTGATTGTGATTGTGATTCTCCTGGAAATTTTATTGTTGTGGTATGTCAATTGACCTAAGGGATGGATAGGGTTTGGTCATATTATTTGGGTGATCTCCAAAAGATCTAAGACATATATATTAGCATGACCATGAGGATATATCTAGATCATACATGGTTGATACCAAGCCTAGTAAGATTATGACATGTTGTAGTTATCCACCCTGTCATCTAAAGAGTTTGATGATATAGACATTGGTTGACTATCCATATGCTAAGATTTGGAATTACAAGATAATTGCAGATAGGATGAGATAAATGATGATTACTCAATCCTCATGAGATTAAATGGGATAAATATTTTCCACCTAATGCCTATGAGATCAAAAAGGATGAACACATACCACTTGATCCATATGACCAAGTACGAGGTGGATGTTTTATACTCAATGCATATGAGATCAGAAAAGATATACATAGGACACCTGATCCTTATGACCAAGTGCAGGATGGATGTTAGTCACTTGAAACCTAGAAGATCTAACAAGGTGGACACAGGATACCTGATCCTTATGACCAAGCATGGAATTGACATTGCACACAATAGATACATGACCAGATGGGATAGACACTATCCATCTAGTCCTAGTAAGATAATACATGATGGATATTGGTTACTTGATGCTTATGAAATCGGAAAAGATGGACGTAGGCCACCTGATCCAAATAAGATTATAGAGGATGGATATGGCTCACCCATTCTTACCATTGGATTTTGGTAGAATATATTTTAATACTATTAATCAAGAATAATATAAAATAGGAAAACTTGTTCCAAATACTAGAAATAGTTGATGAAGGTATGTCTCAGCTATTGGGATCACTTCTCGAGCACTCAATGACACAACCATTGTACGCATGATATAATTTATATATTTCATTTCATATAGTACATGCATACATATATATATGTTTATTATTAAAGGCATAATTGGTGGTATCCTATTGATTTTTATTCTCACACCCTACACATGAACTTTATTGGACATGCAAACCTTATGTTGGCATGCAATTCATGGTGATAACCCTAATATTGGGATATTACTTGGAGTTTCTTAGTGTGGATTAAGTGATAGTTTCAAGTAAATTTCAAGGTATTTAATAATAGTGTATCCTTATATTTTTTATGTTTATGTATTTTTTATGGTCAGTATGTTAAGTGAACTCTTTTTATATGTATAATGGTATGGAAGTTCATGGGTCTATCTATTCTTAAATAATGTATGGTTTATTTATAATTATATTACTATTGTAATTACATATTTTATAATTTGATGGTTTATTTTGTTCTCAATTATAAGTCATTTATCTATTATTTTCTATAATGATCTAAAGGGTATAGTTTCATCAAGTCATATTATTAGAACCTCACTATCATTCATTAGTCTCTAGTGTATGTGGAGGCACACTTCAAATCATATAATGATTTGTCTCAGTATAGTAGATGAGTAACTAGGTTGGGAAGTTACATAAATCATTTAAAATAAGAGAGTGGGTAGATAGGATAGATAATATCTAATACCAATTATTTTTCATCAATTAATAAAATGCTTCAAAGACTTGTTATGATACCAAATGTTTCCCCAGATAGATGATGAGATAAACTTTTGTAGGCAACTTCAAGAGGGGGTGAATTGAAAAAGTCATTTAAAATCTCTTTAATTAAACTTCAATGATAAATTAATAAATCAAATTAAAAAACAATTAATTATGTGATGGAAAAAAGAAAATCATGAAAACATAACTGAATATTGAAAATTAGGCATGGGAATTGGTATAGGAATTATTTCTTGAAAAAATAATTTTTGAAGAAATGAATCAGTACCTTCTAATTTTATAGTTACCATTTAAGGGAAATATAGAAAATAAGATAAAATAATAAAAAAAATTGGATATTGGATAACTTTGAAATATGGTGATTGAATACTTTAGACTCATTGGTAGACTTGATCATGCTCTAGAAATAATTTTGGACTAAAGTAAGAAAATAAATTTTCCAAAGTAAAATTGATAGAGAAAAAAATAAAAAAAATAGAAGGATGAGACATAATAAATGTAAATCTAGTTTGGGATAATAAATACATACATCTAATATTTTATATATATAACTATTTTATATCCTTGAAAACTTATTCTCTTTTAACCTAAATAGGTTGGAGGATCATATGATCAAATCTATACAAGATAGAGTACAAGTAGTGCCCACATTCTGATAAATAGATAGGACATCATTTCTAGGAATTCTTTGATTAGTGGATCATTAGAGGTAAAGTCCTTATACCCAAGACTTCTTAAATTGAAGGACTAGAAGAAGATAAGTCCTTATCACTAAAAATATTTGTTCTTAAGGAATTAAGGATGGAGAAATAGAGGAATACAATAGTGAGGTACCTATAACATTTTTAAATAAACACAAACCAAGGAAGGATAGGTCATAAGGTATTGAAAAGAAAAACAATAAATCCTATAATAAAAAAAATTTCTCATCAAAATATATTAATAAGAATAAAAACAAATAAAAGTATCAATATGCATGATCTCTCACCATGCCTTTATATAGAATTGAGAATCCAACTATTGAGAAATAGTCATTGGATAATACATGCCTTCTCTTGTGATCATCATTCATTTGATGGTTTTATCTTTTGTGTCTTATTTTAAGAGTGTTTGTCCTTAATTATTTTGAGTTGATGTAGATATTCTTAATTAATTTCTCTACATGTTAAAATATAATCATTGGAAGGTAATATTGAAATGGATAAAATATATCCATTTTACATTGTTTTACAGTTATTATCTAGTTATCAAGGCCCTATAAGAGTTAAAAATGGATAGAAATATTATATTTTATTCATGATTTCCTTAGATATATGATCTCCTTTCACTACTAATTTGTACTTGATCTTTTATTCATGTAAATGAAGTATGAATAGTGAATTTAATTTTGAAGAAGTTATCACTCCACTTCTGCTTCATCTATTCAATGCATAATCCATTTTTATTGATGTGTTGTTAGTAAATAAGCTAGTTTTGTTTGTCATGGTTTTCATCCTTTTTATATTATTTCATGAATCTATTGTATTCTAATCATTTCTATAAAAATACTTAGGAGGATATGTTAGATAAAAATACGAGTAACTTATGATCATTATAACACATCATTCTGGAGGATTAGAATTATGGTATCCAAAGGATTACCCAATACCAATCCAATATATTTATTAAGCATTATAAATAAATAAATTTAATAACCCCTTGTCCTTTATATATGTAGTAAAATAATAAAATAAATAATGCTTAATAGACTCCAACCCAACTTACTAGACAATATCTTGATGAATACTCTGACTCCAAAACCCTACTTGTCTCAATCCAAAAGTGTATATAAAAGTTAATACATAAAATTTAAATGAAACAGAAGTTCTACCCACATACATAAAACCCCAAGTCATGATAAAAGTAGGGATGAGTCCAAAAACCCAATAGGATTCTCCTATTCACCTTAACTCACTGAGTGTGGGTAATAAAGTGGATAAAAGTGAAAGTTGGTGGTGAGTGTCACTCAATCCATCTAGAAACATAACCCATATAGGATCATGTAATATAATCATATCTAAGTGTCATCATGGTGAAGAAAAAACATTCACCCCAAAGAAATATATGGTACTACCTAGCTTAGGACAGTTCACATCTACATATACCCTCATGTATTAATAAGGTATACCAAACGGTGACTTTTATCTCATCAAAATAAAACATCAAGAGGTATCATATCTCAACTATAAGAGTATCTCAAAAAATTCTCAACCATTCATCTCAATACACTATAAATAACCAAAATCTAAAATATCATGTAAAATATTGATCGTATCAAGAATAGAAAAACAATAAATCTTATACGTACAAACTAGAAATAGTTTTCATCAAATGACAAGGAAAAAAAGGGTAGTAAAATATTACCAAAGAAAAAAATATTTACTAAGAAACAATATCATGATAAAAAAAATAGTCAAAATAAATAATGGGGATTAACCATTTCAAATAATAGAGATATCATCTCTCACGCCTTGACCCACTTCATCTCACTAGTTATCATCGGAGGTATCTTCCAGACTACCCATTGAGCACCTCTAACTCTATCCCAAGTATTTAAATACATCATAGAGGTAGTCTCCTAATACACAATGATATAGTACCATGACTCCACACTAATAAAATATCAAGAACAAGTAGAAACATTGTTATTATCTTTTATTCCTTGTCCATGATATTATTATAGGGAAACATGATGGAACATAAACTACCTATAAGGTGGGTAATATCACTTCCATATACAAATTCATTTTTCCCACCTAGATCCAAAAAATTTGGATTGATAAGTCCATAATAAAAAATTACCTACATGTTTGAGGTTCACTAATAAATCAATACCTACCTCATAGGTTACGTTCCTAGTCACTCTATCTTACGTCGTTAAAATATAAGCATAAAATGGATAGAACCCTATCAGCTTCAATCCCATTATCTTAGTCCTCACCATATATAACCACAACCTAGAGAATATATACCCAAATAAAGCCTTATACTTTAACTAAAATAACTCTATTTCTAACCCACAACCAAGAAATCCCTTCCCATAAGGATGATGGTGAACCCACTCACCATCACTCAATCACTCCAATTTGTCTCACACCTTCCCAAGATCACCCTATTACCTGATCAAAAATCATGTGTGACCACTTAATTAAAGTCTATCCAAACCTTTATACTCTACTACAAATATTAAAGGTGACTAATAAGGTCTAAAATCTATCAAAATCCCCAAAGGTTTCCTCCCAAGGACCCTTAAACATTTCATCTTTAATAAATCGCTAGATATCCTACAATAGTATAACTAAAAAAATTTCTTAAGGGAGTGTTTATGTTCACTCAATGAAAAACATCATGCATAATCATGTAGTCAAAAAGTTATACTATACATCCACCAATAAAGAGAGTACACACTAGTACACATTCTCTAAAATATAGGTATACCTACACAAGGTCAACTAAACCAAACAATTTCTCAAAAGAGGTCTCTTTACATAAATTTTATGCAAGATTTAAATACCTCTATCATAATCTATTAAAAAATTATAACATGATATATTTACTCACCTAATATACTAGGACAAAAACCAGTGAAAATCTCTTTAAAAATATATTCAATTTTTTTTAAATGTCCTTTCAAAATCCTTTATTTTAAATCACATTTTCTTTAAAAATCCTAATACAAAATCATTCTCATTTAAATTTCATTTAAATTTCAAATCATTTTCCTTTTATACAACTATACTAAGAATCACCCAAACCTCCATGCAATCCATAAGATCGGCCACTAACACCCATTCAATCAGGGAGACAAAAAATAATCAATTAATATAGTTATTGTTGGGAATGAGGAAGCACTACATTTGTGGCATAAAACAGATCTAGAAAGAATAAAATAAACTAGAAAAAGGTTCTTCAAATTGATTCATCCTATGTATTGGAAATATTTACAATGTTAAAAGATGGAGGTTTTTCTAATACCCATATTTACCCCAATTTTATGCACTAAAAATAGGATAAGAACCTACCTAATCACCACAAAAACTTCAAAAACATACTTCACACACATAAATAGAAAAAAATCAGAAAACTAAGATTTATGTGGTTTAAAAAATCTACTACATATACAAGAGAACACTATAAAAATTTTCACTATAGGAGATTCAAGTGAATACAAAACTAATTATTCACTTACTATCTATTTAAAAAGTCTCAAATAGTTAATTCAGAAACTCCCATGATTAATCATAGAGAAAAACTCACTTGAGATTCATCACACCAGATTCGGGCCACTGTCTCTATATATGAAGCTCTTTATTCGGTAAAATAGGTTGCACCAACCTCCAAGATTCATGGTCAACCTCTCATTGACCTAGGTAATAGTCAATACACTATTGAAATATCTGATGAAACTGCCAATAATCGATCACCATGAATAAACCCTATGAATTGATATGACACTCCATATAAACCTAATCTAGTATAACTCTATATAATGATCTATGTTCAATCATCAAAGACTTGTCGTAGGATTCCTATATCTTTTCATCTCTATATGATGACTATATCTGAAGGAAGTATGTTTGATGAAACCTTTCAGACCTGACCACTCTGAAACTATATAGTAGGAAAAATCCATCTAGTGGTCTCTATATGATGATCTCCATCTGGAAAAAAATCTAATGAAACTAAATATTTTCTATAAACCCAACAATATCCCACTTGGAAAATTACTTCATGATTTCATCCTTCAACCATCCATCTGAGATCATCCTCTATCTGATGCATGTAGTGTTATCTACTCTATTAGATCAGCTGAGTCTAACTGAGGCATGATGTTTTTCAAGAATTTCATATACTATCACCTTTGGAAACATATCATCATGATACTACTTCCTAATAATAATATTTTGTATCTCTAATACTTTATCTTCCAACAAAATTCATATAAAGTGATACTTCATGTCAATGTGTTTTTTCTTGCATGAAACACTGGATTGCAAGAAAGATTAATGGTACTGTGACTATCACATGATAAAACCCCTATATTTGATCCCTTTTTGAGTTACTTTACCATGTGTATAAACCATATCAACACTTTATTTTATTTTAGGAGTAGCAACATACTCTACCTCTATTGTAGATAAAGTAACAATAGGTACAACTGACACATCCAACTAATCATTATTCCA
This sequence comes from Viscum album, assembly GCA_963277665.1. Taxonomy (NCBI): domain Eukaryota; kingdom Viridiplantae; phylum Streptophyta; class Magnoliopsida; order Santalales; family Viscaceae; genus Viscum; species Viscum album. The sequence goes on from OY728137.1 coordinate 803,582,511, forward strand.
CCAAAAGTAAATACAAGACCTATAATAATGTTCTATGGGTCTATGTCTCTATCAAAAACACCATCAATAAATCCCTTAAACTAATTATCATCACTGAAACATAAAGTTTCATCCTATTATCCTTTCAAGTATTGTAAGATCCATTTCACAACTTCCTAATGTTTCCTTTAAGTATTTGATGTGAAATGAATAAAAATTCATACTATAAAATAAATATTTGGTCACATAAAAATAATTACATATATAAAAATTATTACAAATCAGGAAAAAGGTACATTTCCCATGTCAAAAAATTATCTATCTATTGATGGTGTCTATCATTTAGAAAGTTTGAAGTGTTTGGTGAGGGGGTTTAATATGATTTTATAACTACCCATTCTTAAACTTTATATGATTGTCCTAATGTATTACTTCTAGGATAAAAACAAAGAGTTGGTTTTCCCATCCCTATCAATTATCATCCACAAGATATTCTTATATTTTTTGAGGTTCTTTATCTCAAACCTTCCTATCATCTTCCTATCTAGTTCCTCAATCTAATAGAACTCCATACTATTAATCAATATATCATACAAATACATCAATAATATGATATATATTACATCATACCATTTATTTCTACAACAACAATGACTAGAATCACATCAAAATAAACTTTTATATAGCATGAAAGTTTCAAACTTCTAATTCCACTATCTTGGAACTTTCTTTAAGACATAAAGACTTTATTTCAACTTTAAAACCAAATCCTTCATCCGATGAACTTCATGACCCTTGGGATGAAACATTTAATTTTTTCCTCTAATTCTCAATGAAGAAAGGTTGTATTTACATCCATCTACTCCAATTTAAGGTTATCAGATGAAAAAATATTAAGCACTATCCAAATATTTGTGTGCTTCAGTACTGGTGATAAAATTTTATAAAATTCAATCCTTTCCTTTTACTGAAATCCCTTAACCTCTATTATTTCTTTGTACCTCTTACTTCCATAAAATCCCTATTTCAAATAAAAAATCCTTCTTTTCTAGATCTATTTTCCCTTATTATATTTTTTCAAACTCCCAAGTATTATTGAGATTCAAGGAATTCATTTCCTCTTCCATGGATGAATTCAACTATTTTGAGTCTATAAGATTATCTACTTCTTCCAAATAGTTTAGTTCCCCAATATCCATTAAAGTATGATATTAATATCATCTATAAACCTCTAAAATAGTTTTTTTATATGATTGGATCTTACCAACACAACCTATTATTCTCTATTTGGAACCTCTCTATCTGATAGTCATCTATAAAAAATTTCTCCATTTGATCACAGTCTATTTGATCATCCTTTGTTTGGTAATAGTGTGTTTTATATTTCACTATTCGTTAGCCTGACTATTAGTGAACCATCCCCTAAATTTTCCTTGTATGTTTCCAGAAAAATATTCCATACATTAACCTCTTTCTGGTCATCTTGAAATTTAACAGTTGATATATCATCAACTTCTTTCTTATAAAAGTTGTGATCATTCCATAGAAGTTCTTCATTAAAAAAACATCACATATCTAAATGACTTGCTTCTTATCATCATCTCACAAGATAAATCCAAAGTTATCATTATCATAAATAATGAGAAAGAAAACCTCATATTTTACCTCTATCTTATCTCTATCTTTAGAATCGATATGAATATATTTTATACTTCTAAATATTTTAAGGTGGTTCACATCTGGTCTCTTAATAGAACAAATTTCTTCTATAATTTCATATCCCATTACTAAAGATATACTTTTTTTACCACATATGTTATTTTATTTATTTCTTGTACAAAAATTCCCTTATGAATTCTATATTGAAGCCTTATACTCTGATCTTTCTCTTGAAAAGTATGACTCATTCTTTTAGCTAATATTCTTTTTTTAGATTTCTTGGAATAATATTCTCACCCTTTATGCCCTTACTTTAATAAAAGTTACAACGTTTTGTTTGGTTTACTCTTCACTATTTTATGTCTGGAGACATTTCAACTTTCATTCATAATCTTTCTAGGACAAAAATTTCCACTGAATAAATTCTTAAAAAATTAAAATTTATTCTTTAGGAAGTAAACTTATACCTTTAAAGTGGAATAATCAATTAAACTCAAAAATTATAGTGATCCTATATTTCATTGAATATGGGATAGTCCCTGAAAATCAGAATGGAAAGGATCTAACTTTATATTCCTTGTTTTTTTACCATCAAATTTTAAGGAAACTATCTTTTTTCCTTAGTATATAACTAAAAAATCTTCTAATTTTAGTGTGATCAAGTTTAGGTGTGACCTTCACTACTATAACTTTTATATTATTTTCACTGAGGTGACCAAACCTATATTTGTACATTTCTATAACATCAAATGAAGTGATTATGATTATTTTAACTTCATAATTTCATCTAATTAAGTACAAGGTTCCATGCTTAAATCTGTGAGAAATCACCATGGACCCTCTGTTGATCTTCTAGAAACTGTTCAAAAAATTCATTCTAAAACCTATATAATCAAGTTATCCCACTGATATGAGTTTCTTCTAGAGACCTATAATATGTATGAGATATTTCAGTCTCATGAAACTTTAATTTTTCATTCTAATTTCAACATCACCTTTCCCAACTATATCTAGATATTCATCATCTTCTCAAAGTACTCTATACAAGATTCATAGTATAAAATCAACCATGAAATCACACTCATCAGTTGAATGAAAATATGAACCTAAGTTAATAACTCATGAATTATTTGGAATGATCACACTTAGTATCAAACTAGAACCTTCATTCATTATAATTACTGATTTCATATATCAGAAGGTGGAAGCCTCCCTTTGATTTATGCAATCTTTATTGATGTGTAGCTTCTTCCCACAATGATAACATGTAGGGCCTAGACTAGTTGATTTTCCTTTAATTTTCCTCTAGGACTTATAATTTGAATATTTCTTCTTCTAATGGTTCATCTGGTGAAGTTATCTTCCTTTTCTAGTAGCATTGATAGTACTTAGACATACAGTTTTAACTTCCTTCTACCTTAACTCTTCATTCAAGACCGTGTTTCAAATATAATCAAACACAAGATCTTCCATACCACTTAAGTTTATCACTTTTGGCACCATGTAATCCTAGATATTTGGAAGTAAATAAAGAAGAATCAAATCCCAAACATCATCTTATAAGGTAAACTTCACTTATTCAAGCTTCACGTACATCATATTTAATTCATTCAAATGTTCAGATGAAAGTATTCTATCTGATAACCTCAAGATGAACAATATTCACATCATGAAAACTTTATTAAAAGTTATTTTATTCACATGAATCTCTATCAACACTTTAATAACCTATTTGGTAGTTTTCTTCTCTATAATGATGAATGAAATATTCTGAGAAAAAGACATCCTGATCAAGTCTAAATCCTTCCTATCCAACCGTTTTCATTCCTCATTATCCTTTATTTTAGGGAATTTACCAGAAAAGTTAGCATCTAGATATTTCTAAATAAAAATATATGCATGTTGCGTTATCTAAAAAAATCATCCCATCAAACTTATCAATAAAAAATTTGTCTTCCTTCGGAGTCATTCTTATAATAACAGTAGAAATAGTTGAAATCAAATAACTTGAAAGTTAAGGAGAGGATAAAACTGAATTCTATAAGTGAATTAAAACCAAATTACACATGATTACACTTTTTTTTAATGATTAATAACTCCATATGTGGAACTATAAAGACCTATAAAGCACCACATAAACTATATACTCATTCATTTGATCACTTCATCTGGTATAGTAGAAAGCTTCACAATGTTACCAGATAGAGATGTTTCTGGTAACCACATTTCCCTAAAGTATATACATTATAAATAGGATGTTAACTCATCTAATCACCATAAAAAATTAAAAAAAACATTTCACACACACAAATAGAAAAAAAATCAGAAAAAAAAATATTTATATGGTTTAGAAAAATATCCAACATCTATGGGAGAACACTAAAAACATTTTAATTATAGGAGATGAAAGAAATAAAAAATTAATCACTCACATCCTCTCTATTTATGAAGTATCTAAAAAAATTTAGAAAATATCACGGATCATCATAGAGAGAAACTCACTTGAGAATTATTTCACCAGATCTATCCCACTACCTCTTTATATAGATGCCTCAATCTGATGAAACAAGTTGTGCCAACCTCTAAGATTCAAAGACATCCTCTCATTGACTTGGGAAACCCCCAATACACTTTTTAACCATATGATGAAACTACCAACAACCAGTCACCATGAATATAGCCTATGCATTGATTAACCACTCCTCGTAAACCTTATCTATGAGAAATAAGTCTAATAATCTTTATCTGATCATTGAATCCTCACCATTGGATTTATCTGTCTGGTCGTATTTATCTGATTACTTTTTCTAAATTAAGTATATCTGATAAAACCTTATAGCCTCAACCACTCCAAAACTATACATTTGGAGACATTCATCTGGTGGTCTCTGTCTAATGATCTCTATCCAATAAACTTTTTCCAATGAAACTAAATATTTCCCACAAACTCAACAGTTATACGATCCTTTAGGGACTACTAGATTGACACAAGGTCATCCCATTTTAGTGATTTGTATCCTTTCATATAGTAATTATTACACTAAAAATATTATCATACATAAGCATAAAATAACCAATAGTTAATCCAACACAAGTCAAAAAATCAATATACTCAATCAGAAAGGCCACCACCTCACATCACCATCAAATTACTTATCCAAGATTGTTTGAATAGTTTATACCTCTAAAAGAACCTTTATCTTTAAAAAATTATACAAAAATATAAATCATTCATTTAAAATCAAGAAACTATCATTGATTCAAATAGTAGAACACTCACTAAATAGTGTAACAATGTTTGAATCATGTTTCGTGTGGTCAAGATGATTCATTATGAGACATTGACACAAAAACAAACAAGAACTCCAATTCCTTAAACTCACCCTTTGGTGAGATTTACCCAAATTAAATGTAATGCCTATAAAAACTCATTTCATGATATAAATTCATTGAATTGATGATAAAATCATTGTGATAAACCTTCTAGAGGCTCTTTCAGAAACCATATGAAAACAAATACCATGATTTAGTTTGATTTCACCATGCCTTAGTGAAATCACAAACCTAAATCCCTAACCAATACCACCCAAATTAGAAAAGAACAAGGGAAGGTAAAGAAGGGAGAAGAAAGAGGAAATATTACCTCTAATAAATGTACTAAAATCCTCTTGATTACTATATATTGAAGGATAAATAAGGGAGGGAATAGGGGAAAGAAGGACCATCCTCTCCCAGTTGTGTGGTATCCCTAAAATAGGTTACCATATGGGGGGTTAAATAAACCCCATCTTAAATTTTCAAAACTTCACCACTCTATATGGGGATCAAGGGTCAGCGCCAAACTCCTAGTAGACCCCCACTAGTATTTTGTTGTCCCAACAGGGGAAGTGAAACTATCCTACTACCTATCCTATCATACTTCTGATAGGATGCCACTAAGGTTCTGGTGGGAATATAAAACTTCATACCAAATCTTTCTTCTCTCTCCCATGATTAAATTCCTTATTAAGACTTTTTAATGAGATATTACATCTAAAATACCACCTTTAGAACTCCTAGGAGATACCATAATGACCTTCATCTTGATTAGATTCCAAAAATTAAAATTCCATTCATCTCTAGTTCCATTAGAGTCTGACCTTCCTCTAGTTTCATCAACACATGAAGGTTTGGGTAGTTACAAAAAAGTATTATGTTGAACATAGGTATAGGATACTATTTTTTTAAGTTAGTGTTCATGTATTATGTGGTTTTATTAATGCGGGGTACATACAATCTTGGTAGGAGGAAAAATCTAAGTTTGATTGTAACGCCCCGACCCCAGCTACCCAGAGTCGGTTCATTACTTCAAAACATTGGCATGATCACAAAAGATCAAGTCTCGAAAGACCAATTAGTTTAGTAGCCTTGGAAACACTAGATACATTCATAAATGTTACATTACATCACAAAGTGAAAAACTATAATAACATAGTCTCCATAGTCCACACTTCTATCCTCTTCGGACTATCCCTGTAGGTCATTCATAAAATACTTCTTCACATCCTGGAAAATATTAAAACATTGAAAGGGGTGATCTCAGATGCTCAGTAAGGACAACAATATAGAAGAAGCTTTCATAAATAAACATTAACATTTAAGGCAATGTATAACTAAAACAAAATCCTTTTAAACTTGAACTTCAACATAATATGGCAAAAGTAAAATGAGATAATGCCATTCACTTCTTCACATGGATATTCTACTGGTCGAATAATCACATGAAATATCAATAACCACTTTCATAATGATGGAATGCATAATGCCAGACTATCATAACCACGTAGCCAAGGCCTCGTGCCAAGACCACAAATAAGATTTTGTCAAGGCCTCATGCCAAGACACTAGTTTGTCTCATGATACCTGTCGATGCATTGAGGAGCTATAGCGGGCTCCACCCGTCACTTATTAAGTCCAATGCATTCCTCATATGAATAGTTTTAAACATATCATAAACCATAACATAATCGTATCACATAAAACAGGCATAAAGGAAACATAACATTTCCACATTTCAATCACAAGATATCAATACAACACATTGATATAATAAAAACTCTTTAAAAACCATTTTCAATACCAAAATAAAAGAAAGTTAAAACTTTGTATTTATTTTTCATTAAAAAAAATGATGGCTTGTAGAGGAAGCCGAAACTCAAATAATGGTCACGGCGGCGGAGAAGTTGTTGTCGCCGCATATGTACGGAAAGAAAAACATTCTCTTTTTGTCGTTTAGTAAAACGCTTCATATAAAAAGATTCCTTTTGAATAAACGTAAAAGTCAAAGGGGTTTATACACCGTATAAAAGAAAGTTGTGTATAAAACCAAATATGACTCAATGAAAGGAGATTGAGACGAAGTCCTTAAAAAGATCATTTTTAAAATAAAATAGATCTATTATGTGTATTCACTATAGTTACACATAAAGAAAGTAAAAATACAAAATAATACATAATAATATCATGACATAATTGGAAAGTAGGAGATTAACGCAAAGAATGAAAGTTGGGTTAAGAAGTTCCCTTACCTTGCGTCCTGTCCTGACTCGACCGTTCTTTAACCTCCTGAATAATAAACTAGAGTTAATTCATATTTACTTAAGAACCTTTTTCATGTTCATTATTCCTTTTATATCCCTTATTACCATGTTATGAACATTATTTAATTATTTAAGTTTATAACGGTCATTTTGTCGATCTTTGGTACTTGAGTCAACAATAAACTTCTTATAATTACAAGTTGTTTATGTGGTAGAATATCCATTATCTCCAGAATTATATTCATGATTTAGATGTCATATATATCATATATATCCAGTATATACATTCATTCATAATATTACGTAACATTTAGAGGTAAGAAATGAAATGCACCGTTCATGGAGACGGTAAGCCGTACGTACGCATGAACGCTACTTTCATTTATATTTCATATTTAATGGAATGAAATCATAATTATATAAAGGTATACTATAGTTCCAGTATAATATCATATATAATATCATTTAATACATCCTTTATACATCCCACATATGGCATTAACGATTCACATCACTTTGAGGGGGCGGTAGTCCGCACTTCCTAAAATGAAATTATTGCGTTTACCCATAATGGAAATCATAAAGTATGCCATAAATGAGAAATAAAGAAGCATAATTAAAACATAAACTCATTATATAACATATATAAATATAGTGACATCTTAATGGCCACCTTTGAAGGTGTTATATGAGTGTTGAACAATCATCGTTTCGTGAGGCAGAAATTCGCCATCCACAGAAACCGTATGTTCTTTAACCATTAGATGTAGGTGTGTGTAAGTGTAGCTAGAATACTTCTTATAACAAAATCCTAGTATATTGAGGATACTGGTTTTGTTACAAAATAAATGAATAAAAAGAGTTTAGGGGGGTTGGAGAAGAAAAATAAAACAAAACAACATTAGAGAAGACATTACCTCAAAATCGGGTAACTCTTTTTGATTTGAGCCAAAGGCTTCCTTGAGAAGAGTTCTGCCCAAAGTGAGGCTTCTAGGAGTAAGAGGGGGAAGTTGGGAGAGTATTTGGACAGAGGTTTGCCGATCCAAATGGCTTGAAGGTGTAAATAAGGTGGGAGAGGTGGGGGCCTTTTATAAGTGGAGAGGAGGGGCTCTTTTGGAAAGATTGAAATGTTACATTATTACACAATGATTTTCGGATTCTAAAGGTCCCACACTTATATAATTCGTGGATAAGGTGATAAGGGTTCTAAATCTACCCATACAATAGTATTTGGACAAGTGTAAGCCTTGGATTTTACATTATCTTTTCATTTTATTAAAATCGTTAAATAATGAGGTCATCGCTGCATCATAATGATGTCATAAATAATTTAATTTATTTAATGTCTAAAAATTATAAAAAAAATACTATGATGTAGGAAATATTTTTATCTTTCTAATGAATATTTATAGTCAAAATTTGGACTTGTGTAACCCCACTTAAATTCTGTTTTAGTAAAACAACTCATGTTTGTGTCAATTTAATTTTAACATTAAATAAATATATATTAATGTCATTTTCCAACCAAAGTGGCGCCATGGGGTCCCCAAGTTGACCCATGGGTTGTCTTGGTCGGACATGACTCATCCAATAGGAGTAGGACAAGTGTCAAGCTCATCTCATATTATGAAAACATTATCTTTACCTTAAACTACACTAATTACCTCTAATCGCGATTAAGAACTTAAAAGTTACTATTCACAAAAAAAATTATTTTAATCTCATTGAACCACATTTTACTTATTAATGAAAACCATTTATGTCGTATTTTTGAAAATAAAATCACAGAAGTGGTAATATTTCATTTAAACGAACAATCAGTTATTTAACTACCACTTAGTGGTTTCACTATTCATCAAAAATTGAAGTTTTTCAGAACAAGGCCAAAATTTCACCCTAAGCTATAATTGATATTCCGAATTAAAAAATGATGTCTATTTTACAAAATTCCAAACATATAAGTTTCATTAATTAATTTTATAATTAATTCCCGCTGTTACGACAAATAGCGTGTTTTTAAGAAGCAATTTATATCAAAAGATTGGCAATTGTTTATGTCCAATTTCAATGTTAAATTAATTCTAATGACCACCATTGGATAAAATGGTAAAAATATATTCTAATTATACCTTAAAAACACTAAATAGTATAATTTATCATAATAAATTATTTTTATTAAAAAGTTGTTTTAAGTATTTTTCACTATTCATAAAAAATTAGAAGTTCTCAGAAAAATACCAAAAATTCAACATAGGCTAATTTCGATATTCCGAATCCAAAAATGAAGTCCATTTTGAAATATAAAATTTCTATAATTTTAAAAAGTGGTTATTACTATTCATAACGGCTACTTTTATTAGTCGCGGTGTTTTAGAACTCGAAGTTGCGTACAATGCAAGCTATTGCATTATTGAATGAGAAGCGTATCGTGGAAGCTCGGGGTGTTACATTCTCCCATCCTTCAATAAATTGTGTCCTCTCAATTTGAAATTTTTCTTTGAAAATAAAAGGTTGAAAAGATAAAATACCTTTGTGGAAAACCCACATCGGAAATAAGATTAATAAAATTTAGCCTTAATAAGAGGGAAATGGAAATAAGAAAGTCATCACCAAATTATGATCTCGATAAGAAGAACATTGGTGGCAATTAGAGACATATAATTGGAGGAAAAACGTAAATATTTGTAGGGAGTGATTGAGGTCATCAATCACAATAAAATGTCAAATTGAGGGCCTCAAATCCTTCGATCTATGTTGATTTAAAATATCATCAGTTCAACAAAACATAAGGTATTAGGATAACACATTTTTTTTGTTTTAATATCCCTTTACTAAAGTTTAAGAATTAATTTATTCATTGAATAAGAGATAGGTTTATATATATTTATGCTTGACAATTAGAGTTTCAACCTTCAACTCATCTTTCACTCAAAAAGATAATAGAACTCAAAAATATTATACTTATCCTAATTGTATAAGGTTCCAAATGTTAACACATACCATTTAGATTAGTAAAATTATTTTGTAATAACCAGGGACTTCCTGTAGGCTAGTGGTAGGAAATAAAGGCCTGTCACACTATGATTGTGGGTTCGATTCCTGCAGCTTTGTCCGACGCGACGGGTTATGCCCCACCCTGCAGGTTGTCCTTTTCCTAAAACTATAGTATTATAATATTCAAAAATAATCTTCATAAATTTTTAACCTTAAACAATATTATCCAAAGATCAACTTAATCCACTCCAACCTTTATAGTTATCCAAAATACCTCTGTCCAGACTTTCTCTAAAAGGTCTCTTAATTCCAAAATCAATTTATCAGATTCCCCAAACAAAGTAAAGTTTCTCTTATTGTCACATACTAAAAATATAAAAACCTTACTGAAATCAACACGTACTGCAGTACAATCCTTATATATATATCCCATTATTCTAATAACCATAATATAATCCATGAGTCCAAAAGCACCATTACATTAGTTATTCTGCTTCAACTGTAGTAACAGCATAAGATTGTCCTTGATCCCTTGTCCTTTTCTAAGGTAAGTTTCCCTGACGCTTAGGACATTCATTTGCATAATGACCCATTTCTCTACAATTGTAGCATTTAACTTTGATAGCCTCTTTCTTTCCCTTGCAATCACGAGCCTGGTGACCCTTTTCTCCATATTTATAACAAACTCCCATTCCTTTTAGGCAAGTACCAGGGTGATTCTTCCCACAATTATCACATAATGGAAAATCCTTCTTTCCCTTTTTCCCTTTATCTGTCTCTTGTTCCACCATTCTCTTCTTCTCTTGCTTTAATTTGTTGTCATAAGACTTAGAGAATTCCTTTTCTGTCTTGATAGCACATGAGACAATATCTTCGTATGTTGAGAATGATTGTGATACTAAAGCTCTACAGAGAAATGGTTTTAACCCATCAAAGAAACGATCAATCTTACCTCTTGGGTTATGTATATAATCTGCAGCATACCTCACCAACCTTGTAAAGTTGGCCTCATACTTTGCGACATTCTCATCCTCCTTTTGTCTCAGACTCAAAAATTGTCTTTCCATATCTGCTCGATGGTCATGAGGAAAGTATTTTTCTAACAAAATCTCTTTGAACTCCCTCCATTCCATATTCGATACGTCATCATCTTCCTTTTTATTTTGAATCAATGACCACCATTGATCAGCATCTCCAGTGAGGCAGTAAACTGCCATGATAACCTTCTCCCTTTCGCTACTCCCCAAGGCGTGGAATATTTTCTCTAAGGAGTTTATCCATTGCTCATCTACTAACGGATTTGTACCCCCATTAAATGTTGGTGGTTGTTGCCTCATGAAGTGGTCTAACATTGATCCTCCACGTTGCGGATCAGGGTGATCCATACGAGTAAGGTTATTATTCATAACCTGAGTGAGTTGTCCCAGTATGGTAATAAGTTGATCAGCACCAGTTGTATCTCCAGCTCCACAATAATTATCTTGAGCAGGAGGGCAATCCCTACACGAAGTTCGTGCATTGATACGGTTTCCATTCCTTCCACTAGGCGCCATTTCTATACAATGGCATAAACTAGATTAGTTTATGAATCAAAATACATAATTCCATACTTATAAAATACATAACATAAATTGAACTATTTATGGATATAATCCATAATCATAAAAAGGTTTTCATTGAGGAAGTATATACTCATAACCATTCATACTGGTTTGTAAAGAAAACGAGAATTATCCTAAGCATATCCCCTGGGAGTGTCGTAACCAAGAGTGCAGCAAGGCCCGTTGTCGTGCACCAGTTCCCGTTCGAGTCTAGCTCAAAGCGGTGTTTTCGGGTTTTACCCCTAGGTACATTTGTGCCAAATCCGCCTCTACCTGATCGTATCCAGACAGGGATGTATTGCTCGGAAAACTCACAAAATCTCTATAATACCAAAATTTTAGGAATTTCTTCTATACTAATCCTCAAAGTCTATCTTTCGGCTATGTTCTATAATTAGAGTTTATCTAAATCTATCTTCCAATGTTAGTACTAAACTGCCTCTGATACCAACTGTAACGCCCCGACCCCAGCTACCCAGAGTCGGTGCATTACTTCGTAACATTGGCATGATCACAAAAGATCAAGTCTCGAAAGACCGATTAGTTTAGTAGCCTTGGAAACACTAGATACATTCATAAATGTTACATTACATCACAAAGTGAAAAACTATAATAACATAGTCTCCATAGTCCACACTTCTATCCTCTTCGGACTATCCCTGTAGGTCATTCATAAAATACTTCTTCACGTCCTGGAAAATATTAAAACATTGAAAGGGGTGAGCTCAGATGCTCAGTAAGGATAACAATATAGCGGAAGCTTTCATAAATAAACATTAACATTTAAGGAAATGTATAACTAAAACAAAAGCCTTTTAAACTTGAACTTCAACATAATATGGAAAAAGTAAAATGAGATAATGCCATTCACTTCTTCACATGGATATTCTACTGGTCGAATAATCACATGCAATATCAATAACCACTTTCATAATGATGGAATGCATAATGCCAGACTATCATAACCACGTAGCCAAGGCCTCGTGCCAAGACCACAGATAAGATTTTGTCAAGGCCTCGTGCCAAGACACTAGTTTGTCTCATGAGACCTGCCGATGCATCGAGGAGTTATAGCGGGCTCCACCCGTCACTTATTAAGTCCAATGAATTCCTCATATGAATAGTTTTAAACATATCATAAACCATAACATAATCGTATCACATAAAACAGGCATAAAGGAAACATAACATTTCCACATTTCAATCACAAGATATCAATACAACACATTGATATAATAAAAACTCTTTAAAAACCATTTTCAATACCAAAATAAAAGAAAGTTAAAACTTTGTATTTATTTTTCATTAAAAAAAATGATGGCTTGTAGAGGAAGCCGAAACTCAAATAATGGTCACGGCGGCGGAAAAGTCATTGTCGCCGCATATGTACGGAAAGAAAAACATTATCTTTTTGTCTTTTAGTAAAACGCTTCATATAAAAAGATTCCTTTTGAATAAACGTAAAAGTCAAAGGGGTTTATACACCGTATAAAAGAAAGTTGTGTATAAAACCAAATATGACTCAATGAAAGGAGATTGAGATGAAGTCCTTAAAAAGATCATTTTTTAAATAAAATAGATCTATTATGTGTATTAACTATAGGTACACATAAAGAAAGTAAAAATACAAAATAGTACATAATAATATCATGACATAATTGGAAAGTAGGAGATTAACCCAAAGAATGGAAGTTGGGTTAAGAAGTTCCCTTACCTTGCGTCCTGTCCTGACTCGACCGTTCTTTAACCTCCTGAATAATAAAATAGAGTTAATTCCTATTTACTTAAGAACCTTTTCATGTTCATTATTCCTTTTATATCCCTTATTACCATGTTATGAACATTATGTAATTATTTAAGTTTATAACGGTCATTTTGTCGATCTTTGGTACTTGAGTCAACAATAAACTTCTTATAATTACAAGTTGTTTATGTGGTAGAATATCCATTATCTCCAGAATTATATTCATGATTTAGATGTCATATATATCATATATATCCAGTATATACATTCATTCATAATATTACGTAACATTTAGAGGTAAGAAATGAAATGCACCGTTCACGGAGACGGTAAGCCGTACGTACGCATGAACGCTACTTTCATTTCTATTTCATATTTAATGGAATGAAATCATAATTATATAAAGGTATAATATAGTTCCAGTATAATATCATATATAATATCATTTACTCCATCCTTTATACATCCCACATATGGCATTAACGATTCACATCACTTTGAGGGGGCGGTAGTCCGCACTTCCTAAAATGAAATTATCGCGTTTACCCATAATGGAAATCATAAAGTATGCCATAAATGAGAAATAAAGAAGCATAAGTAAAACATAAACTCATTATATATCATATATAAATATAGTGACATCTTAATGTCCACCTTTGAAGGTGTTATATGAGTGTTGAACAATCATCGTTTCGTGAGGCAGAAATTCGCCATCCACAGAAACCGTATGTTCTTTAACCATTAGATGTAGGTGTGTGTAAGTGTAGCTCGAATACTTCTTATAAAAACATCCTAGTATATTGATGATACTAGTGTTGTTACAAAAGAAATGAATAAAAAGAGTTTAGGGGGGTTGGAGAAGAAAAATAAAACAAAACAACATTAGATAAGACATTACCTCAAAATCGGGTAACTCTTTTTGATTTGAGCCAAAGGCTTCCTTGAGAAGAGTTCTGCCCAAAGTGAGGCTTCTAGGAGTAAGAGGGGTAAGTTGGGAGAGTATTTGGGCAGATGTTGTCCGAGCCAAATGGCTTTAAGGTGTGAATAAGGTGGGAGAGGTGGGGGCCTTTTATAAGTGGAGAGGAGGGGCTCTTTTGGAAAGATTGAAATGTTACATTATTACACAATTCTTTTCGGATTCTAAAGGTCCCACACTTATATAATTCGTGGATAAGGTGATAAGGGTTCTAAATATACCCATCAAATAGTCTTTGGACAAGTGTAAGCCTTGGATTTTACATTATCTTTTCATTTTATTAAAATCGTTAAATAATGAGGTCATCGTTGCATCATAATGATGTCATAAATAATTTAATTTACTTAATGTCTAAAAATTATAAAAAAAATAATATGATGTATGAAATCTTTTTAGATTTATAATGAATATTTATAGTCAAAATTTGGACTTGTGTAACCCCACTTAAAGTCTGTTTTAGTAAAACAACTCATGTTTGTGTCAATTTAATTTTAACATTAAATAAATATATATTAATGTCATTTTCCAACCAAAGTGGCTCCATGGGGTCCCCAAGTTGACCCATGGGTTGTCTTGGTCGGACATGACTCATCCAATAGGAGTAGGACAAGTTTCAAGCTCATCTCATATTATGAAAACATTATCTTTACCTTAAACTACACTAATTACCTCTAATCGCGATTAAGAACTTAAAAGTTACTATTCACCAAAAAATTATTTTAATCTCATTGAACCACATTTTACTTCTTAATAAAAACCATGTATGTCGGATTTTTGAAAATCAAATCACAGAAGTGGTAATATTTCATTTAAACGAACAATCAGTTATTTAACTACCACTTAGTGGTTTCACTATTCATCAAAAATTTAAGTTTTTCAGAACAAGGCCAAAATTTTACCCTAAGCTATAATTGATATTCCGAATTCAAAAATGATGTCTATTTTACAAAATTCCAAACATATAAGTTGCATTAATTAATTTTATAATTAATTCCCGCTGTTACGACAAATAGCGTGTTTTTAAGAAACAATTTATATCAAAAGATTGGCAATTGTTTATGTCCAATTTCAATGTTAAATTAATTCTAATGACCACCATTGGATAAAATGGTAAAAATATATTCTAATTATACCTTAAAACCACTAAATAGTATAATTTATCACAATAAATTATTTTGATTAAAAAGTTGTTTTAAGTATTTTTCACTATTCATAAAAAATTAGTTCTCAGAAAAATACCAAAAATTCAACATAGGCTAATTTCGATATTCCGAATCCAAAAATGAAGTCCATTTTGAAATATAAAATTTCTATAATTTTAAAAAGTGGTTATTACTATTCATAACGGCTACTTTGATTAGTCGCGGTGTTTTAGAACTCGAAGTTGCGTACAATGCAAGCTATTGCATTATTGAATGAGAAGCGTATCGTGGAAGCTCGGGGTGTTACATTGATATTTGTATAACTATTCAATACCTTAAAATAAGTAAGAAAATATAAATATTGAGTGTATTTTTTTAATAAAAATATTAGGCGGTATATGATGTATATCATGTATCCTAGTTGAAATAATAATATCCTGACCTAGATTATATAGTTTAGATTGAAAATCTTAGTCTTATATAAGCTCTTATGTACTGAGAGTAGTCAATATAGATCCTAAATAAGTGATATCACATGATATAAAGGTTCATCATTCCTAAAGTTTTATTTTAGTGGAAGTAACATGATAAAAATGAATTTACTTAGTGATTAGAGTCTAAGATGATGGAAAAATATATCAAGTTGTTTGTTTGATGTGTTTATGTAATGTATTTATATTTTTTTTGGAAAACTAAATTTGTAGGATCAAATTATTTAATGGTGATGTGATATAAAATATTGATCATTGGCCTCCATTTTATGTGTTTTATATGACTTTGAACATATTTTATGATGCTTGATGTGATTATTATTTTATAAAATATTCTTGTTTTTTATTAGAAAATTATAGGTTTTTCAAAATTTTATCATTTTCATAAAGGAGTAAATCATATTGGTGGTAAGTGGGTTTAATTTTAGATAAATATTATTAATGTTCTCAAGAATGATCATGTACAACAAAATGGTAATCATGTAGATTATTTGTAGGATCATTTGGGTAATATTTAGGTTCCTATTAATAATACTTGAATGGAAAATTCTAGAACAATATATATATATATTGAAAAATTAGAAGAATCCTATAGATGGTGTGACCTTTCATATAGATGATATATAATATTTTCATGTATCATAGAGACAAGGTGGTAATTTCAGGAGTGATTGAGGTTATATCAGTTAAGTGGTCTTTGCCTTTATGTAAATGATCGTGTTATTTTTCATAATGGTTATAGATAATTATGTAAATCATGTAGGAAATCTATGGGGATTGTGTAAGTTTTCCTTAACAATTATATATATACATAAATGATTTTATTTTTTGAATTAAATCATAACTTGAACCAAAAACTTTTTAAAACCCTTAAAAAGAGAACAAAACCCATTCATCCACTATTATAAAGTTAATTTAATGTCTCATATTAATCTATCATGTAATTTAATGGAAAATACATGTAATACTTTGAAAATCTCTAGATCTTTATTTTATAAATTTGTTTTAAGGAAACCATGATGTTATTAAGATTATGTTTTAAAATATTTAGTATTATTTTTTGAAATATTCTTTTGAAGTTACGCATTATCTAATATTGTGATTGTTATCATATTTTAAGAACAAAAATTTTGGGTCTAGACTATTTGTTGTTTCATTTAAAAGTTATGTATGTAATGGATTGTAGGAATTTTCCTAAGGTAATTAACATTATTATATTAGGTTTATGTTATCCTAGATTTCTTAAATTTAATTGATGTAATATGAATGATGTATATATTATGTTGTTAATTTGTTTGGTGTGAAATGCGTAGGGTTTTAGTAATGAAATTTAGTCTAAAAATATAGTGGAAATGATAATAAAATTCATCCAAGATCATAATGAATAAATGAAAAACACAATTATAAACAATAAAATTAAAAAATTAAAAAGGTTTTGAATATTTAATTCAATCTTGAATTATCAAAATCAAGTCTCCTTTGGTATTCATCAATAATGTTAATCACCAATTCCTTAATGGGATCCTCTTCCTATCTAGGTGATATTATTCACTCTAAAGGTAAAAGATGTAATAAGGGATGATAAAAATATTAGATAATATCTAAGATGATAAAAACTAGAAAACTCTCCTTTATGAGGAAAAATAGTTAATTTTAAGCACTACATTTTCTTTCTCATAATGAAATGAAGACTAAACCCTTAATCCATTTTATTTATAGAAATAAGGGCATTAAATATCCTTATAGGAAGATAAAATAATATAAAACCAAATGAGGTAAAATAAATATACTTCAAAGTTCATTTAGAGAATTAAATAGACTTAAAAAGTGGTTAAGTGTTAAACAACCTAAGAAGCTTCATTAATGAGAATTTAATTGGGTTAAAACTATTAAACGATGTGCTTAAATGTCCCCTTTAGGTAGGTCTATGAGATTATTTCATGGAATTGGACTTAGATTCCCATTACATCAATCCCAATCCCAAATACCATTTGAGGTTTATTATTTCCTTTTGTTTATGTAATAATAATATAAATAAATCATGATTTATATTATAATCAAAACAAGATGGGATCAATCCCATTTTTTAAGGAAATGAACCTCTTTTTAACTGGGTTGAGAGGGAACCCTTACATGACTTGATTTTTTATAGGAACAAAGTCCTTAAATACATACTTGAAGTCCCAACTGCCTAAAGGCCATTTTTTTGTCTACACCTGTCACCGTGGCGTAACCATCCTTTATGCACCACAATTCCTGATGATTTCATTATGGACCATTCTTCTACATAATATCCCCTATAAATTAATGACTTATATTCCTTGGCTCTCCCTACTACATCATATCACCCAACACACCTATCCCATAGTGTTTCATTGTGTTATGACCCACCCACCTACATCATATCACCTGGACACCTATGTCATGACCCTCTTCCCTACACCGTGGTTGCTTCCCTACACCGTGGTCATAACCCTTTAACCATGGTATCATTCTAAAATACCTCTAAATGTGGTCTTTCATTTTTTTAATCATGGTTGATACAATATTATGAGAGATCATTTACCACTTCATTCGCACCCCAACTGTTTTATATTATAATACCACATTAATTATTTAATTAAATAATAGTTATTTAATTAAATATTTCAAATACACAAAACCAAACCCAATTTTTATTTATTATAAATATAAAAAATTTAACACATGGACTAATCACATCGGTTTAAAATCCAAATTGGTGTTATTCTATTTTTGATCCCATATGCCCTATCAAAAGTTTCAAATGATTGTAAATTTCATTCATAATCATAAACTAAGAGTGATATCTAGTAATGTGTCCTAGCTATCCAAATTAAAAAAGAGTTTAGAGTAATCTTATCCACCACATGTCTATTAGAAAAGTTATTTTTCCTTAACATCAAGATTAAACATAAGTCATAGACAATGAAAACCCAGTATAGTTTATCTATTTTTATTCTCAAACTTACTAAAACTTATATAATTACATCACATGTGATTATCTTGGTATAGTCATTCACTTAGTCAAAAATAAATTGTGGATCATGATTTCATAAACCTATTATATGGGTAGTCTCATTTTATATTAGTTAATCAAATATATCTTCTTGATTAGTATCATACCCAATTAAATTCTGGTAATAAAAATTCTAAAATGAATTTAGATGGGTATCAAATTAAAAGAACTTACATGTAGGGAACCTATTTTAAAACCTCATTATAAAGGATTCATAATTAATTTTCACATGAGTAAAACCAATGAAATTTATATGTAAATCCATGTGATGTGATTAAATAGGATAATTTGGATATAATTTCACCAACTTATATCCTATGAGTGATCAGTTATATCTCTATACAAGTGATTTTACTCATTCTGATCTTAAAATATCATCACAACCCAACATGATGATGATCAATTAGGGATAACCTGGAAATATGTATATTTCATGGAGTTATTATCATATTATCACTCATGTTTTGTGAAATAAACATAAATTAATGATTACATATTTTCATTAATATATAGTATATGAAGGACCCCTAAACCCACACTTTTGAATCTATTTTTAAACATACATATTTTTTACATATAAAATAAAATACAACCAACTCCTAGAATAAAAATTTTGGTGTATTTAGAAACTAAGTACATATTACATCATCAAACTATAAATTTTTAATGGGATACTTCATCTTAGACCCCATATAATTTGATAAAAATATATTTATCACCTACGATCGTCTAAGTAAATGGGAAAACATAAGAATAGAGTAATATCATATTCTTGGTAAGGGGTAATATATTATCAATGATACATATAAGAGTTTTCCATAAATTTTAAATAAATAAGAAACATAATCATGTGTGAAATATCATGATTGATAGAATAAGAACATGAAATCGTGAGAAGTAAAACATGAACCATGATATCATAGTCATAAATCATTGAATAAATTCTATAAAATAATGATTTTGAAAGCATAAAAAATACCTATCAGAGAATTCCATAGGCATCCACACCTCCTGGGTGGGGCTCTTACCAACATCCCCAGTGGGAACCCTTTCCTCGTGACATAGAAATGTGGCACATACATAACTATATAAAATCATAAACATGTGTCAAGGATTAATTCATATAATATCATAGTATTTTGGACAATTATATTTTCACCTAGACAATACATAACATTGTGTAAAAGACTAGTTGCATTTGGACCACATATAACACTATAGACAAGACTAACTACACCTAACCCATGTGAAATGGCCAACAAAACTAGTGTAGACACCTAAGAGACAATTTTTAAAAATTTACAAATTATATAATGAATATTTAACTCCCATAGGTAATTAAACCACTATTTTTAGTTAGTTAAATCAAATATATTAATATTTTACCTAAAAAATCAATTTTATGCATGCAAGTAAGGTACTAAAGAGGTGTATAATATTTTTACAAGGTTCGGTACAAAGACCTACTCATCTTTGATTTTTTATTTTCCCAAATCAATGATTATACACTATAATAAAGGTGAATACAATGGGTTGGGTGTTTCCCACACCAATACTTCCATAATCTCACTAGAATTACAAATGAATATCTCACACTGGATTTCCTTCTACATCTTCACAATGTGTTCAAGAATTTTAACTATGATCTCCCTATATAATCTGAGTCGCACTGGTTCTATGGAGTCATGATATATACATGAAAGTGTTCCTTTGAATTTTTTTCTCAAAAGTAGATCAATATCTCTGCACAAGATTCTTATACATCAATAATATAGATCTCCTTTAACTCAATTCTTTGAATTATAGGAGATCTTTAAGAAAACTCATTAACTCGGTAACTGCTTGAAACTCAACATCATGGATTATTATAACCTTATCATCTTGATTCCCCACTAACTATGATCCTATGATATTCAAAACCAGTATCTCTACATTTACTACAAGCTCGATATCAATAAATTATACCATATACTGTAGGTTTTCCATGCTCTATTTTATTATTCTCAAGTTTTTATAATAGTGGATGTCATAGGGATCTCTTATTCTACTTTAGATTTGATACCCCAATGATCTTCAAGTAAAACAAAGGCTCGTATTCTCCTTATTTGTGTTCTTTAATAGTTCTCTTCAAAATATCACACAGAAAATAACCATAGCTCTCTATTTTCTAATTTTCGAACACCCACTCCTCTCTCTATCCTTTTATTTTTATACGTAGATCACCAGGAGTTATTATTTTTTACATATGAAATATAGAATAGTCCTTAAATATATATGGTGTCCCATTATCCCACTTAATTTCTAACCTTTATCATATATGGTTATTCTCCCATGATATCGATATTCTTTTTTCCTTCAACTTTTGTCTTATGTATAATGACAAGAGTGGCCATACTTTTCTTATTTATATTTTCTTTCTCATTTTTATCTCAGCCATAAGAAATTATTCTAGAGTATTCCAACTTCTTCTAGTTATCATTGAGTATTTATCATCTTATTCTCAAATACACATTGAAATATATATGTTGAACATTTGACATCATTCTAGATAAATCATATTATAAACTATGATGCATCTTTTCTTATATTCACTACTAGTAACACACAAAAGTTTTTTCCTATAAACTTATCCTATTAATCTTATTATATAATATATATTTATAACTTTATCCTTTATTGTATCGAGATAACATCATTCAAATCCATGTTATAGTCTCAGTACATTCCATCTCGGGGTCTTTGATTAAGACGAGTGCAGAAATTAAAGTGGTCTGCACTTTGGAAGGAAGATCAGTTTGAATCACCTCGGTATTCACTCCAAGATTTAATTTCAAAAATCTGGGATATTTAAAACATTATATCTCAGAATGGTCATCTTTAGATTTCTATTCATTTATAATTTCAATAAATATATAGGAATATCTTCAGGCATAATTTATTCCAATAAATTCATCCAAATATTTGATTCTATTTTTACCATCTTGAATCATCAATCCTAATAACATTATGATGTTTAGATCAATTAGAAACAGTATCATAATTGAAAAATATCATTTCCACTTAATTCAAGAAATTATTTATTAAACAAAATTTACTTTGTTCTACAATATATCTTGCTTTAATCTTCCTTGAATATCCTTAAAGATCAATACTCACTATTTCCAAAATTGTATCACATTTTTCTGTGATGTGTTGATCTTTGAAAACTTGATCAAGAAACATCAAATTTAATTTCATATTCATATATTTAGTCTATATATCTCTTTTTTTAGTCTGTGGTTTTTTCAATTTTTCTCAAAGTGTCGATCGACTGCATGTTGAGGCAGATAGGCAAACATGGATGGATCAACTGCAAGGATAACCTATAAACTACATGAAGCACTTGGATCATGGACATGACTATGATGAGTAACCTCAAACAACCATACATATGTTTATCAAAATTATGGATAAATCACTTATTGTGGTAAGAAACTTTGAGGCATTGGATTGACACTAAGACTTAGTGGATCGACCACACATGAAAACTTACTGTGGTGATTGACTATGAGGCTTATGGAAAAAATAAAAACTTCAACTGACCATGATTCTGTGGATTTACCACATGACTTAACGGATCAATAGCATGACCAATTGATTGTGTGGTTATTGGACCGACCATAATCTTCCAGACTTAGCCAAATTTTTCACTTCAAAATCCAAGTCTAAATCTTCTTTATTTAAGCTCATGTATTCTATAAAATTACTCCAACCATTATGAAACCTTCACCCAATTGTTTTAAACACTAATTTCAGTTGATTTATGAAACACCACACTATGATTTATTCCTACATTTCCATAGGTCTTTAAACTCCAATATGTTATCCTTTCTACACTTTTTACAAAATCCCTTGAAATTGTTTACTACAATAAGTATTTCATCTATTCCCAAATATTATAGATAGTTCTAGAACTATTTATTCATCACTTTACATATCCAACCATGAAGATCATATCATTAAATCATCTAGTTTCAAGGTTGCTACTCAAATCTATCCAGTTAGATCATTAAGTAGCATTAGATATTTTATTATATTATTTCCAACATATGAGACTCAGTTTGTATTTACACTAGCAGTCACTTATTTCTCAATTTCCCATACTTCATGGGAAGCACCTTCGTTCTTCAGGTAATAGGTGGATACACCAATCTATCACCCAAGTCTCCTTAACAATTATTGACATACACATTGAAAACAAACACAATCCAAATGGCACTTCACCATGAAAAATAATCTCATGAGATATAAAGATTTACCCAATAAATTATAGGGATATATAAATCTAGGCCCACCTATAACACCCCAAGCTTCCACGGTACGTTTCTATTTGAATAATACAGTAGCGTGTGTTGTACGCATTTTCGAGTTCTAACACACACCACAACCAATCAAACTAGTCGTTATGAATAGTAATACCTAATTTTTGAAATTTTATAAATTTTATCTTTCAAAATGGACTTCATTTTTGGATTTGGAATATAAAATTTATCCTAGGGTGAAATTTTGGAACTTTTCAGATAACTTTTATATTTTGATGAATAGTGAAAATTACTAAATTTTAATTAAAAAAACTTTTTAATAAAAATAATTAATAGTGATAAATTATATCATTGAGTGGTTTTAAAGTATAATTAGAATATAATTTTACCATTTTATCCAATGGTGGTCATTAGAATTAATTTCACTTTGAAATTGGACATAAACAATTGTCAATCTTTTGATTGATATTGTTTCTTAAAAAACGCTATTTGTTTTGACAATGAGAATTAATTATAAAATTAATTAATGAAAATTATATGTTTGGAATTTTGTAAAATAGAAATAATTTTTTAATTCAGAATATCAATTATAGCTTAGGGTTAATTTTTGGTATTTTTCTGAAAAACTTCAATTTTTTATGAATAGCGAAACCACTAAGTGGTAGTTTAAAAACTAATTTTTCTTGTAAATGAAACATTACCACTTCTGTGTATTGAATTTAAAAAATCTTACATACATGGTTGTCATTAGGAAGAAAAATTTGGTTCAATGAGATGAAAATAATTTTTGGTGAATAGTAACTTTTAAGTTTTATTAATCGCGATTAAAGGTAATTAGTGAAATTTAAGGTAAAAATGATATTATAAAAATATGAAAATATCTTGACACTTGTCCTAACATTATTGGATGAGTCATGGCCGACCAAGACAATCCATGGGTCAACTTGGGGACCCCATGGAGACACTTGGGTAAGAAAATGACATTAATAACTTTTTATTTAAAGTAAAAATAAAATTGTCACAAACATGTGTTGTTTTACTAAAACAATTATTACATGGGGTTATAAAAGTTATATTTTAGACTATAAATATTAATTGTAAATATAAAAAAATTTCCCACATCATGATATTTTTTTTATAATTTTTAGACATTAAATAAATTAAATTTTTTATGACACCATGATGATGCAAAGATTACCTCATTAATTAACGATTTAAATAAAATAAAAAGATAATGTAAAATCTAAGACTTAAACTTGTAAAAAACCTATTGTATGAGTATATTTAGAACCCTTATCACCTTATCCTTGAAATATATAATTGTGGGACCTTTAAAATCCAAAAGGCATTTTAAAATAAAGTGACATTTCATGACTTTCCAAGAGTGCCCCTCCTCTCCTCTTATAAAAGGCCCCCACCTCTACCACCTTATTCACACCCTCAAAGCCATTTGGCTCAGCCAACCTCTACCCAGATACTCTCTCAACTTCCCTATCTTACTCCTAGAATCCTCACTTTAGGCATAAGTCTTCCCAAGGAAGCCTTTGGCTCAAATCAAAAAGAGTAACCCGATTTTAAGGTAATGTTTTCTCTTATGTTCTTTTGTTTTATTTTGCTTCTCCAACCCCTTAAACTCTTTTTATTCTATTATTTTGTAAAAAAACCAGTATATTCAATATACTAGGATGTTTTTATGAGAATTATTTGATTTACACTTACACACACCTCCGTTTAATTGTTAATGAACATACTGTTTCTGTGGGTGGTGAATTACTGCCTCACAAAACGATGATTGTTAAATCTTCTTTTAACACCTCTCATAGTGGCCATTATTATGACACTATTTCTATATATTATATATATTATGTTTATGTTTTCTTTATGGTTCTTTATTTTTCATTTATGGCATACCTTTATGATTTCCATTATGGGTAAACGCGATAATTTCATTTTTGGAAGTGCGGACTACCGCCCCCTCAAAGTGATTTGAATCGTTAATGCCATATCTGGGACGTATAAAGTATAGAGTTAATGATATTATATATGATATTATACTGAAATTATAATATACCTTTATATCCTTATGATTTCATTCCATTAAATACAAAATAGAAATGAAAGTAGCATTCATGCGTACGTATGGCTTACTGTCTCCATGAACGGTGCATTTCATTTCTTACCTCAAAATGTTATGTAATATTATAAATGAATGTATCTACTAGATATATATGATATATATCATATCTAAATCATGAATATAATTCTGGATATAATGGATATTTCACCACATGAACAACTTGTAATTATAAGAAGTTTATTGTTGACTCAAGTACCAAAGATCGACAAAACGACCGTTATTAACTTTAATGACTACATAATGTTCATAACATGGTAATAAGTGATATAAAATGAATAATGAACTTGAAAAAGGTTCTTAAGCAAGTATAAATTAACTTTAGTTTATTATTCATGAGGTTAAATAACGGTCGATTCAATTCAGACACGAGGTAAGGGACTTCATCTCAATCTCCTTTCATTGACGTATATTTTGTTTTATACACAACTTTCTTTTATACGGTGTATAAACCCCTTTCACTTTTAATTTTATTTAAAGGGAATCTTTTTATATGAATCGTTTTTACTAAACGACAAAAGGAATGTTTTGTCTTACGTATGCGGTGACAACGACTTATCCGCCGCCGTGACCATTATTTGAGTTTCGGCTTCATCTACAAGCCATGACTTCTTTTAAATGAAAAATAAATACCAAGTTTTAATTTTATTTTATTTTGGTATTGAAAATGGTTTTGATAATGTTTTTATTATATCAATGTGTTGTATTGATATCTTTTGATTGAAATGTGGAAATGTTATGTTTCCTTTATGCATGTTTTATGTGATACGATTATGTTATGGTTTATGATATGTTTAAACCTATTCATATAAAGAATTAATTGGACTTAATAAGTGACGGGTAGAGCCCTCTATAGCTCCTCGATGCATCGATAGGTCTCATGAGACAAACTAGTGTCTTGGCACAAGGCCTTGACAAAATATTATTTGTAGTCTTGGCATGAGGCCTTGGCTACGTGGTTATGATAGTCTGGCATTATGCATTCCATCATTATGAAAGTAGTTATTGATATTGCATGTGATTATTTGACTAGTAGAATATCCATGTGAATAAGTAAATGGAATTATTTCATTTTATTTTGTCATATTATGTTGAAGTTCAAGTTTAAAAGGCTTTTGTTTCTGTTATACATTGCCTTAAATGTTTATGTTTATTTATGAAAGTTTCCGCTATATTGTTATCCTTACTGAGCATCTGAGCTCACCCCTTTTAAAGTTTTAATTTTTCCAGGATGTGAAGAAGTATTTTATGAATGACCTGCAGGGATAGTCGGAAGGGGATATGAGTATGGACTATGGAGACTATGTTATTGTAGTTTTTCACTTTATGATGTAATGTAAGACTTATGAATATATCCAGTGTTTCCAAGGCTACTAAACTAATCAGTCTTTCGAGACTTGATCTTTTGTGATCATGCCAATGTTATGTAATAATGCACCGACTTTGGGTTATTGGGGTCGGGGCGTTATAGTTAGTATCAGAGGTAGTTTAGTACTAACCTTAGAAGCTAGATTTAGATAAACTCTGATTAGAGCACATAGCCCTAAGATAGACTTTGAGGATTAGTATAGAAGAACTTCCTAGAATTTTGGTATTATAGAGATTTTGTGAGTTTTCCGAGTAATACACCCATGTCTGGATACGAGCAGGTAGAGGAAGCTCTGGCATAGATGTACCTAGGGGTAAAACCTGAAAACACTGCTTTGAACTAGACTCGAACGGGAACTGGTGCATGACAACGGGCCTTGCTTCACTCTTGGTTACGACACTCTCGGGGGATATGCTTAGGATAATTATAATTTTTTTTACAAACCACTATGAAGGTTTTATGAGTATATACTTCCTCAAAGAAAACATTTTTATGATTATGGATTATATCCATAAATAGTTCAATTTATGTTAAGGGTTTTTCAAGTTTAGTATTATGTATTTTGATTCATAAACTAATATAGTTTATGCCATTGTTTAAAAATGGAACCTAGTGGAAGGAATGGAAACTATATCAATGCACACACTCCATGTAGGGATCTCCCTCCTGCTCAAGATAATTATAGTGGAGCTGGTGATACAACTAGTGCTGATCAACTTATCACCATACTGGGACAACTCACTCAGATTATGAATAATAACCTTACTCGTATGGAGCACCCTGATCCGCAACATTGAGGATCAATGTTAGATCATTTCATGAGGAAAAAACCGCCAACATTTAATGGGGGTAAAAATCCATTAGTAGCTGAGCAATGGATAAACTCCTTAGAGAAAATATTCCACGCCTTGGGGAGTAGCGAAAGGGATAAAGTTGTCATGGCAGTTTACCGCCTCACTGGAGATGTCGATCAATGGTGGTCACTGGTTCAAAACAAAAAGGAAGATGAAGAAGTATCAAGTATGTAATGGGGAGAGTTTAGGGAAATTTTCTTAGAAAAATACTTTCCACATGACCATCGAGTAGATATGGAAAGTCAATTTCTGAGTCTGAGACAGAAGGAGGGTGAGAATGTCGCAAAGTATGAGGCTAACTTTACAAGGTTAGCGAGGCATGATGTAGATTATATACATAACCCAATAAGTAATATTGATCATTTCTTTTATGGGTTAAAACCATTTCTCCATCGAGCATTAGATTCACAAACCTTCTCTTCGTACTAAGATATTGTCTCGTGTGATATCAAGACGGAAAAGGAATTCTCTAAGTCTTATGACTTTAAAGAAAAGAAAGAGAATAAGAGATCTTCTGATCAATCTGGAAATGTAAATAAGGGGAAGAAGGGAAAAGTTGAATATCAGTCCTGTAGTAATTGTGGGAAGAAACACTCTGGTACTTTCTTTAAGGGAATGGGAGTCGGTTACAAGTGTGGTGAAAAAGGCCACCAAGCTCATGATTGCAAGGGAAAGAGAGTTGTTGTCAATGTGGAATGCTATAATTGTAGAGAGATGGGACATTATGAAAATGAATTTCCTAATCATTAGGGGAACTTACCTCAAAAGATTCCAAGGGATCAATGCCAAGCTTATGTTATCACTACTGCTGAGGTTGAAGCTCCGAAAGACGTGGTGGAAGGTAATTTAATGGTTTCCTCAAGTTTAGAAAATGCATTATTTGATTCTGGATCATCGCATTGTTTCATATCTTCCCAGTTTTCTAAGAAAATTAGATATTCCCAATTTGATTTAACAAGAGAATTTTCAGTCAAAACTCCTAAGGGAATTATCATTGCAACAAAGTTTTGTGAATCATTCCCCATTAGAGCACATAAATGTTCTTTATCCGCTGATCTCATTGTCATACATATGATTGAGTTTGATATAATCCTCAGTATGGATTGTCTTTCGGACTATGATGCGAAGATTTATTATAAGAAGAATGAGGTTATGATTTTTGATAATGATGATAAGGAACACCTTAACTTTAGAGTAGAATCGTCACTACCTAATTCTTATTTAGATCCACCCCCAGTGGCTCAAATAAATTCAATTATTGGGGAGGAAGATAATGAAATGACTAAGGTCAAGGAAAGGAATGTTCAAATATAGGATGTACCTATTGTGAGAGAATATGTAGATGTGTTTCTAGAAGATTTACTAGGACATCCTCCAGAATGAGAAGTTGAGTTTTCTATTGATTTAATTCCTGGATCAAGGAATATATCGAAGACCCCTTATAAAATGGCCATTGTACAATTAGTTGAACTAAAGAAACAACTATAGGAATTGAGTAATAATGTATTTATTCACCCTAGTGTTTCTCCAGGGGGAGCCCCTGTCCTTTTTGTTAAGAAGAGAGATGGATCTATGAGGTTGTGCATTGACTACAAGGAGATCGATGCTATAACAATAAAGAACAAGTATCCCATACCTCACATTGATGATTTATTTGACCAACTACATAGAGCTCAATAATTTTCAAAGATTGACCTTCGATATGGATACCATCAGTTATGTGTGAAGAAGGAAGACATTCCAAAGACAGCATTTCGAATAAGGTACGGGCATTATGAGTTTACAGTGATGCCTTTTGGATTGACTAATGCACCCTCTGTATTCATGGATCTAATGAATAGAGTTTTCAAGGAATATCTTGATGATTTTGTGGTGGTATTTATTGATGATATCTTGGTATACTCCAAAAGCTACGAAGATCATTAAAATCACTTGCGCATTATCCTGAAGACTCTTAGAAGACATGAATTATATGGGAAGTTTAGCAAGTGTGAATTCTGGCTTCAGGAGATTTCTTTTCTTGGCCATATTGTCTCTAAAGATGGAATTTTCATTGATCCTTCTAAGACCAAGGCAATCCAAGAATGGCCAGCACCGACGAGTATAACTAAGGTACGCAATTTTATTGGTTTGGCAGGTTATTATCGACGTTTTGTCCAGAATTTTGTATGATTGTCTAACCCATTAATGAAGCTCACACGTAAAGGGGTTAAATTTGTCTGGACAAAAGAGTGTGAAGAGTGTTTTGAAGAACTGAAGAGAAGATTAGTCAATGCTCCTATATTGACTCTACCATCGGGGAATGATTGTAACACCCCAAGATTTTATAGTGTGTTATTTCTTCAAAATAATTCAATAACTTTCACTACACGCAACACCAAGTTCAATCGCACCATGACTTACCAAACAAGCTGTTCAAAAGAGGTTATGAATAGTGTTAACTAAATTTTAAACTTTATATAATCCTTATAATTTTAGAATCCATATTATGAGTTTCTTAGACATAATGTAAGAAAAAATTCATTTTCAGTATTTCACTTTTACCAAATTTTAATAGTGAACCCTTTTTAGATACTATATTTTAAACTTTTTGACTAAATGGGGACATCAAAAATTTAAAATGAAATATCCCAAGCTTCCACGGTACGCTAGCGTGTGTTGTACGCAACACCGAGTTCTAACACACCGTAACTAATCAAACTAGCCGTTATGAATAGTAATACCTACATTTTGAAATTATATATATATTATATTTTAAAATGGACTTCATTTTTGGATTCGGAATATCGAATTTAGCCTAAGGTGAAATTTTGGTACATTTTGGATAACTTTCATATTTTGATGAATAGTGAAAATTACTAAATTTTAATTAAAAACAACTTTTTTAATCAAAATAATTAATAGTGATAAATTGTGATTTTGAGTGGTTTTAAAGTATATTTAGAATATATTTTTACCATTTAATATAATTTTGGTCATTGGACATAATTTTACAATTAAACCGAACATAAACAAGTGTCAATCTTTTGATAGTTATTACCTCTTAAAAACACGCTTTTTGTTTTGACAGCGGGAATTAATTTTAAATTAATTTCTGCCACTTCTGTGTTTTGAATTTAGGAAAATGGATTCCATATTTGGAATCAGGATGTCCAAATTATGTAAATAGGTAACTTTTATTTTTACACATTTTGAATAATTACTGCGGTAAATATTTTATTTACCATAGTTAAAGGGTAAATCCGGTAAATAAGGGTTAAAAAAATAATATTATAATAATACAAAATTACCCTAAAACGTGTCCTAACCTTATTGGTGTACACATACCCGACCATGGGCATCCTTGGGTCAATTTGGGGACCCCTTGGAGCCACTTGTAAGTGATAATGACACATTATATTAATAAAGTTAAAATAAAAATAAAAATGGCATAAGCTTACATCTTTTAGAAGAACAATTTTTACATAGGGTTATACATGTTGGATTTTAGATTATAAATATTAATTAGAAAGATAAAAAGATTTCCTACATAATGATATTTTATTTATAATTTTTAGACATTAAATAATATATTTTATTTATGACACAATGATGATGCAGTAATTACTAAAATAGTGAAAAATTAAAATAATTGATCTTATAAATACCCAAATAATTATAATATGAAACTTTTAATGAATTAAACTAATTTTCTATGATAATATGATATATTAGGATTGATTTAATTGACTTTGTTCGAAGTAATCAATCTGTTAGGAGTTTCACAAAAATCAACTATTGAATAGTGTCAAAATTGACATAAAAGAGTTCTTAAAACAAATATTATATTATTAATTGATATTAAATTCCTAAAAATCTAAGGTTCGGCCAAGAGACTTATATTATGATAGGTTCATCATTAATGGACCACTTGGGGGTCTCTTGGATGTATATAGTAAGTTTATTAACCATATTATATAAAAATACAAAGAGACATTGTAAAAGTGAAACTAATTAACTTAGAGTTAATACTTAAAGATAAGGTTAATATAAGTACCCAAAACTGTCTAAATTCTATTGGTTGAGTGGTTTTAGACCTATCCCCACCTTAACCTTTGAATAGTCAACTTTGGAGCCATTAGAAACCGAATATGAATTTATTATAAATTAATATTTCTAGCTTTTCCAAAGGTGCCCCTCACCCCTCTTATAAAAGGGCACTCCTCCTTCTCATTTCTTCACACCTCTAAAGCCTTTTGGTTCGGCCAAACTCTGCCCAAATACTCTCCCAACATCCCTCACTACAACCTAGGGGCCTTATTTTGATCAGAAAGCCAACCTAAGGAGCCCTTTTGATCAAATCAAAAGGAAGAACCCGAAGAAGAGGAGGTTAACCTACCCCAACCAAGGAAAAGTACAAGGTAAGGGTTATTTCACAATCTCTTCATTATCCGAGGTTGTATTATACGTAATAATATACTGGGATCTCTTTATCATCCAAATCCATGTTTCTTCGAAATGTATTTCAAAACATTTTTACTATTTACAAGAATATGGGTTAAAGTCATTTATACCCTTGTTTGACTTTTTATAAGAGGTTTATAAAGGAATCTTTCCGTCGTTTTCAAAACAAGGTCCTTTTTAACCTTTTCGACAGAATTGAGATAAGAATGTTTTTTTTACTTATACGGCGAGTGCGGTTATTTTCTGCCGTTATAAAATCGTCAAAGCTTTCCTTACAAGCTTACAAGAATATTTTCAAGAAAATGTTTTATTTTATATGGCTCTTAAATGATTTCAAAAATAGAAAGAGATATTTCTCTAAAAAGTGTTTTGATTTCATCTATGTCAACATCCTTTAATGGATTTTACGCTTATTTGAAGTTGATTTATTATAATACAAAACTTCTATATTGTATTGAAGGTTTTGTGATATTTTTGACTGTGGATGTGCTATTTTATACCATTCATAGTTTATGGTGAAACTATTGACATTTCGTATGCTAGTTTTAATCCGAATGTTTATGTTATATTTCAAACTTTTCTTCAGATGAATGTGCTAAACAAGTATGTTCCGGGTTGGGGACCGGTAAAAGTAATCCCTCCAGGTTGGGGACTGGTAAAAGTAAGCCCTCCAGGTTGGGGACTGGTTAAAGTAAGCCCTCCAGGTTAGGGACTGGTAAAAGTATGCCCTCCGGGTTGGTGTCCGGTTATTAGAGGCACTCCGGGTTGGTGTCCGGTTATTAGAGGCACTCCGGGTTGGTGTCCGGTTATTAGAGGCACTCCGGGTTGGGTTCCGGTTAGAAGTAACCCCTAGGTCTTGGGATGAGGCCTAGACAAAGAAATTAACGTTTAGCATTATGCATTCCAACATTATGAAAGTGGTTATTGATTTTTGCATGTGATTATTCGATTAGTAGAATATCCATGTGAATAAGTAAATGGCATTATTTCATTTTATTTATGCCATACCATGTTGAAAGTTCATATTTAAAAGGCTTTTGTTTTAGTTATACATTGCCTTAAATGTTTATTCTTATTTATGAAAGTTTCCGCTATATTGTTTTCCTTACTGGGCATTTGAGCTCACCCCTTTTCTATGTTTTATTTTTCCCAGGAAGTGAAGAAGTAAATTATGAATGACCTGCAGGGATTTTATGAGGGGATAATAGTGTGGTCTATTGAGACATTATGTTGCTGTAGTAGTTTTTCATTTTATAATGTAATGTAAAACTTATGAATATATCTAGTGTTTCCAAGGCTACTAAACCAATCGGTCTTTCGAGATTTGATCTTTCTTGTGATCATGCCAATGTTATGTAATTAATGCACCGACTCTGGGTAGCTGGGGTCGGGGCGTTACAGTTGGTATCAGAGGAAGTTTAGTACAAAACTTGGAAGCTAGATTTAGATAAACTCTAATTAGATCACGTAGACCTAAGATGAACTTTGAGGATTAGTATAGAAGAACTTCCTAGAATTTTGGTATTGTAGAGATTTTGTGAGTTTTCCGAGCAATACATCCCTGTCTGGATACGAGCAGGTAGAGGCGGCTCTGGCACAGATATACCTAGGGGTAAAACCCGAAAACACCGCTTTGAGCTAGACTCGAACGGGAACTGGTGCACGACAACGGGCCTTGCTGCACTCTTGGTTACGACACTCCCGGGGGATATGCTTAGGATAATTCTCATTTTCTTTACAAACCATTATGAAGGGTTTATGAGTATATACATCCTCAAAGGAGACATTTTTATGATTATGGATTATATCCATAAATAGTTCAATTAATGTTAAGAGTTTTATAAGTATGGGATTATGTATTTTGATTCATAAACTGATCTAGTGTATGCCATTGTTTAGAAATGGCGCCCAGTAGAAGGAATGAGAACTCCAGAAATGCACATGATCCAAAGAGAAGGAAGGATCATATCTTTCATGGTCTTAAGCTAGAATTTATAAGAGAAATAGTCTCCCATGTATTATCATCATATGAAGAAATAATATCATGTGTTGATAAGATAAGTAAAGAGTTTACTGAGTCCTATGGCTTTGAAGGGATGCAAGAGAAGAAAAGGATGGAAGAGAGAAAGATGGATAAAGGGAAGAGGGAAAAGAAGAATTTTCCCATATGTGGTAACTGTGGAAAGAAACACCCTGGAACTTGCCTGAAAGGAATGGGAGTTTTTTATACGTGTGGAGGAAAAGGGAACAAAGTACATGACTGCAAGGGTAAGAAAATGGTTTCAAATGTACAATGCTTCATTTGCAAGGAGTTTGGACACTACGCGAACCTATGTCCCAGTCATCAAACTATGCCGCAAATGATGTTATTGGATAATAATCAAGTTATGATTCTACCACAGATGAAGAGGAATGATTAGATTTCTTATGTTGATTATGTCAATTGAGTGTGTATCAACAATTTACTTGTTATAATAATTATGGAGTATGTAAGGATTGTACTGCAGTACTATTTCATTAAGGACTTGAGATTTTGTGGAACAAAGAAAAGTGACTCAATAGCAGGATAAATTTTTGGAAAATATATGGTTGAGAGAATGATAAACCATAATATAGTTCTGATACCGAGTTAGTGATTTTAGAATAATACATGATTGATTTGGATAAATTATATTGGATATTCTTGACTACCTTGAAGCTGATTAATGATTTGTATATTCCATCATTGTTGGGGTTTAAAACATTTTTGGATTAATGAAGTATATCCAGCATTCTATATGGAATAAGGGAACATGAATGTAATCAATAAGGAATATGGTAATACATGATGAAGGTATTCATATGCTATTACGGGGTAAAAAGGATCTATATTATGTTTACCTTCCTTATAAATGTTGGACTGTGAGTTTGGATAGAATTATTTTGGATAGTTCTTGTTTGGATTATTTTGGATTGCCATAAAAGGACAACCCGGAGGTCGGGCGGCAACCCGTCGCGTCCGGCAAGGCTGCGAGACTTGAACCCGCAACCGAAGGGCGACAAGGGCGTATCACCTACCACTGGCCCACGAGATGTCCCGGATTAAATAATGTAGTTTTTATTAAAATATCATGTAGATGAATTATAAATTCGTTTATTTTGGAACCCCTGTACGAATAGTGTAAATAGAATTTTTTTTACATTCTATTATCTTTTAGAGTGAAAGATGAGTTTGTGGTAGTAATTTATTAATGGATAAAACTCTAATTATAAAGTAAGTATATCTCCTTATGATCTTAGCCAATCTCATAAATAAATTCCCCAACATTAATAAAAGAAACATAGAACAAAAATGTTGTCCTAGATGGTACCTTAAATCATCACAAATTTATGGCTTTGGGATTTTTGGCCTTTTCATAGCCATGTTCTCTACCACTCTCCATCAGATAATTGATGGTTAGATTTCTCTTCCATATCCATATTTTCCTACATGGAACCCTAGTATGTATTATTTTCGGTAATCTTCATACTTTCCACTCTTTATTTTAAATAGAGGCCTCATTAATTCATTTTTCGATGTGGGATTTCAACTAAGATATTTTGAAACGTCAAAAATGTGTTATCCTAATACCCTATGTTTTGTTGAACCGATGGTATTTCAAATCATCATAGATTGATGAATTTAAGGACCTCAATTTTATACTTGTTTGTAATTGATGACCTCAATTATTACCTATAAATATTTACGCTTTTCCTCCAATTATATGTCTCAAATTGCCACCAATGTTCTCCTAATCGAGATCATAATTTGGTGGTGACCCTTTCATTTCTCTTTTCCTCATATTAAGACTAAATTTTAGTAACCCAATTTCCGATGTGGGGTTTCCCACAAATATATTATATATTTTCAACCTTTTATTTTCGAAGAACAATTTCAAATTGCGAGGACGCAATTTATTGAAGGAGGGGAGAATGTAACACCCCAAGATTTTATAGTGTGTTATTTCTTCAAAATAATTCAATAACTTTCACTACACGCAACACCAAGTTCAATCGCACCATGACTTACCAAACAAGCTGTTCAAAAGAGGTTATGAATAGTGTTAACTAAATTTTAAACTTTATATAATCCTTATAATTTTAGAATCCATATTATGAGTTTCTTAGACATAATGTAAGAAAAAATTCATTTTCAGTATTTCACTTTTACCAAATTTTAATAGTGAACCCTTTTTAGATACTATATTTTAAACTTTTTGACTAAATGGGGACATCAAAAATTTAAAATGAAATATCCCAAGCTTCCACGGTACGCTAGCGTGTGTTGTACGCAACACCGAGTTCTAACACACCGTAACTAATCAAACTAGCCGTTATGAATAGTAATACCTACATTTTGAAATTATATATATATTATATTTTAAAATGGACTTCATTTTTGGATTCGGAATATCGAATTTAGCCTAAGGTGAAATTTTGGTACATTTCGGATAACTTTCATATTTTGATGAATAGTGAAAATTACTAAATTTTAATTAAAAACAACTTTTTTAATCAAAATAATTAATAGTGATAAATTGTGATTTTGAGTGGTTTTAAAGTATATTTAGAATATATTTTTACCATTTAATATAATGTTGGTCATTGGATATAATTTTACAATTAAACCGAACATAAACAAGTGTCAATCTTTTGATAGTTATTACCTCTTAAAAACACGCTTTTTGTTTTGACAGCGGGAATTAATTTTAAATTAATTTCTGCCACTTCTGTGTTTTGAATTTAGGAAAATGGATTCCATATTTTGAATCAGGATGTCCAAATTATGTAAATAGGTAACTTTTATTTTTACACATTTTGAATAATTACTGCGGTAAATATTTTATTTACCATAGTTAAAGGGTAAATCCGGTAAATAAGGGTTAAAAAAATAATATTATAATAATACAAAATTACCCTAAAACGTGTCCTAACCTTATTGGTGTACACATACCCAACCATGGGCATCCTTGGGTCAATTTGGGGACCCCTTGGAGCCACTTGTAAGTGATAATGACACATTATATTAATAAAGTTAAAATAAAAATAAAAATGGCATAAGCTTACATCTTTTAGAAGAACAATTTTTACATAGGGTTATACATGTTGGATTTTAGATTATAAATATTAATTAGAAAGATAAAAAGATTTCCTACATAATGATATTTTATTTATAATTTTTAGACATTAAATAATATATTTTATTTATGACACAATGATGATGCAGTAATTACTAAAATAGTGAAAAATTAAAATAATTGATCTTATAAATACCCAAATAATTATAATATGAAACTTTTAATGAATTAAACTAATTTTCTATGATAATATGATATATTAGGATTGATTTAATTGACTTTGTTCGAAGTAATCAATCTGTTAGGAGTTTCACAAAAATCAACTATTGAATAGTGTCAAAATTGACATAAAAGAGTTCTTAAAACAAATATTATATTATTAATTGATATTAAATTCCTAAAAATCTAAGGTTCGGCCAAGAGACTTATATTATGATAGGTTCATCATTAATGGACCACTTGGGGGTCTCTTGGATGTATATAGTAAGTTTATTAACCATATTATATAAAAATACAAAGAGACATTGTAAAAGTGAAACTAATTAACTTAGAGTTAATACTTAAAGATAAGGTTAATATAAGTACCCAAACCTGTCTAAATTCTATTTGTTGAGTGGTTTTAGACCTATCCCCACCTTAACCTTTGAATAGTCAACTTTGGAGCCATTAGAAACCGAATATGAATTTATTATAAATTAATATTTCTAGCTTTTCCAAAGGTGCCCCTCACCCCTCTTATAAAAGGGCACTCCTCCTTCTCATTTCTTCACACCTCTAAAGCCTTTTGGTTCGGCCAAACTCTGCCCAAATACTCTCCCAACATCCCTCACTACAACCTAGGGGCCTTATTTTGATCAGAAATCCAACCTAAGGAGCCCTTTTGATCAAATCAAAAGGAAGAACCCGAAGAAGAGGAGGTTAACCTACCCCAACCAAGGAAAAGTACAAGGTAAGGGTTATTTCACAATCTCTTCATTATCCGAGGTTGTATTATACGTAATAATCTACTGGGATCTCTTTATCATCCAAATCCATGTTTCTTCGAAATGTATTTCAAAACATTTTTACTATTTACAAGAATATGGGTTAAAGTCATTTATACCCTTGTTTGACTTTTTATAAGAGGTTTATAAAGGAATCTTTCCGTCGTTTTCAAAACAAGGTCCTTTTTAACCTTTTCGACAGAATTGAGATAAGAATGTTTTTTTTACTTATACGGCGAGTGCGGTTATTTTCTGCCGTTATAAAATCGTCAAAGCTTTCCTTACAAGCTTACAAGAATATTTTCAAGAAAATGTTTTATTTTATATGGCTCTTAAATGATTTCAAAAATAGAAAGAGATATTTCTCTAAAAAGTGTTTTGATTTCATCTATGTCAACATCCTTTAATGGATTTTACGCTTATTTGAAGTTGATTTATTATAATAAGAAACTTCTATATTGTATTGAAGGTTTTGTGATATTTTTGACTGTGGATGTGCTATTTTATACCATTCATAGTTTATGGTGAAACTATTGACATTTCGTATGCTAGTTTTAATCCGAATGTTTATGTTATATTTCAAACTTTTCTTCAGATGAATGTGCTAAACAAGTATGTTCCGGGTTGGGGACCGGTAAAAGTAATCCCTCCAGGTTGGGGACTGGTAAAAGTAAGCCCTCCAGGTTGGGGACTGGTTAAAGTAAGCCCTCCAGGTTAGGGACTGGTAAAAGTATGCCCTCCGGGTTGGTGTCCGGTTATTAGAGGCACTCCGGGTTGGTGTCCGGTTATTAGAGGCACTCCGGGTTGGTGTCCGGTTATTAGAGGCACTCCGGGTTGGGTTCCGGTTAGAAGTAACCCCTAGGTCTTGGGATGAGGCCTAGACAAAGAAATTAACGTTTAGCATTATGCATTCCAACATTATGAAAGTGGTTATTGATTTTTGCATGTGATTATTCGATTAGTAGAATATCCATGTGAATAAGTAAATGGCATTATTTCATTTTATTTATGCCATACCATGTTGAAAGTTCATATTTAAAAGGCTTTTGTTTTAGTTATACATTGCCTTAAATGTTTATTCTTATTTATGAAAGTTTTCGCTATATTGTTTTCCTTACTGGGCATTTGAGCTCACCCCTTTTCTATGTTTTATTTTTCCCAGGAAGTGAAGAAGTAAATTATGAATGACCTGCAGGGATTTTATGAGGGGATAATAGTGTGGTCTATTGAGACATTATGTTGCTGTAGTAGTTTTTCATTTTATAATGTAATGTAAAACTTATGAATATATCTAGTGTTTCCAAGGCTACTAAACCAATCGGTCTTTCGAGATTTGATCTTTCTTGTGATCATGCCAATGTTATGTAATTAATGCACCGACTCTGGGTAGCTGGGGTCGGGGCGTTACAATGATGGGTTCGTTATTTATAGTGATGCATCAATGAAAGGACTTGGTTGTTTCCTTATGCAGAATAATAGGGTTATTGCCTATGCATCACGATAGCTAAAAATTCATGAGCAGAAATATCCTACTCATGATCTTGAGTTAGCAGCTATGATCTTTGCTTTTAAGATATGGAGACACTACCTCTATGGTGAAAAATGTGAGATTTATACTGATCACAAGAGTTTGAAGTATATTTTTTCTCAAAAAGAACTCAACATGAGGCAAAGGAGATGGCTTGAACTACTCAAGGATTATGATTTCACGATACACTACCACCCGGGGAAGGAAAATAAGGTGGCAGACGCTTTGAGTAGAAAGGATCATGGAGTTTTGAACAAGATGAGAGTTTAAAAGGATCCTATATACATGGATCTAGTAAAGATGGATATGGGAATCACTATGGAAGGTGAAACATCAATGCTTTTTCAAATGGTTTCCAAACCATATTTACTAGAAAAGATAGAGTTCTCAGACCGGTGATGGAGAGTTGCAAAGGAAGATTAAAGCTGTGAATGATGGGAAATTGAGTGACTTTGTGTATGAAGATGGAATTTTGAAGTTTGGGAAGAGACTTTGTGTTCTCGATATACCTGATCTAAAAAGATAATTTTTGGATGATGCTCATAGTTCCAATTTCTATATACACCCTGGAATAACCAAAATGTATAGAGATTTGAAGGAACATTTTTGGTGGGACAACATGAAGATTGAGATTTCCGATTTTGTGTCAAGATGTATGGTTTGTCAACAAGTGAAAGCTGGAAGGCAACAGCCTGGAAAAGTATTGCAACCTCTTCCCATACTTGAGTGGAAATGGGATAATATCACGATGGACTTTGTCGTGAGACTACCAAAGACTCATAGAAGGAATGACGCAATATGGGTCATTGTTGATCATCTTACCAAGTCAGCACATTTTCTTGCTATAAGAGAAGATCTACCACTTGAACGTCTATCAAGACTATATATTAATGAATTTGTCAGACTTCATGGAGTACCCCTATCGATTGTCTTAGATCGTGATCCCCGTTTTACATCAAGATTCTGGAAAATTCTTCAGAAGGCCTTGGATACTGAACTTCGTTTGAGCACTGCTTACCACCCTTAAATAGATGGAAAATCAGAATGAACTATTCAAACCTTATAAGACATGTTGAGATCATGCTCACTTGACTTTCAGGGTATGTGGGATCAATATTTACCTCTGGTAGAATTTTCCTATAATAATAATGGCACCATATGAAGCGTTATACAGAAAGAGATGTCGCACACCAACCTGTTGGGATGACGTTGGTGAAAGAAAACTTGTAGGCCCAGAACTGGTGGAGGAAACGATGGAAAATGTGAAGTTAATCCAAAACCACATCAAAGAATCTCAAAGTAGGCAGAAGAGCTATACTAACAACCGAAGGAAGGATTTGGAATTTTAGGAAGGAGATCGTGTTTTCTTGAAGGTATCTTCATGGAAGGGAGTTATACGTTTCGGTAAGAAGCGTAAATTGAGTCCCATGTACATCGGACCCTTTGAAATTGTAGAACTAATTGGGGTTGTAGCTTACCGTTTGGCAAAGCCGCCAAGTCTCTCCAAAGTTCACGATGTGTTCCACGTATCACTATTGAGAAAATACATGTCTGACCCAACGCATGTACTCACCTATGAGGAATTAGAACTGGAACCCGATATGTCTTATTGCGAAGATCTCGTTAGTATTCTTGATACAAGAGAACAAGTGTTGAGAAACCAGACGACTCGTCTGGTAAAAGTTCTATGGAGAAACCCTAAGATAGAAGAGACAACGTGGGAACCTGAGGAACTTATGATGAAGAATCACCCGAGTCTTTTTATACGGTGATATTATAAGAAATTTCAAGGATGAAATTATTTGGAGGGGAGAATGTAACACCCCAAGCTTCCATGGTATGCTTCTCTTTGAATAATACAGTAGCGTCTGTCGTACGCAACTTTGAGTTTTAACACACACCACAACCAATCAAACTAGCCGTTATGAATAGTAATACCTACTTTTTGAAATTTTATAAATTTTATCTTTCAAAATGGACTTCATTTTTGGATTCGGAATATCAAATTTATCCTAGGGTGAAATTTTGGAACTTTTCGGATAACTTTTATATTTTGATGAATAGTGAAAATTACTAAATTTTAATTAAAAACAACTTTTTAATAAAAATAATTAATAGTGATAAATTAAACCATTGAGTGGTTTTAAATTATAATTAGAATATAATTTTACCATTTTATCCAATGGTGGTCATTAGAATTAATTTCACTTTGAAATTGGACATAAATGATTGTCAATCTTTTGATTGATATTGTTTCTTAAAAACACGCTATTTGTTTTGACAACGGAAATTAATTATAAAATTAATTAATGAAACTTATATGTTTGTAATTTTATAAAATAGACATCATTTTTGAATTTATAATAACAATTATATCTTAGGGTGAATTTTTTTTATTTTTCTGAAAAACTTCAATTTTTTATGAATAGTGAAACCACAAAGTTGTAGTTTAAAAACTAATTTTTTGTATAAATGAAACATTACCACTTCTGTGTATTGAATTTTAAAAATCTGACATACATTTTTGTCATTAGGAATAAAATTTTGGTTCAATGAGATGAAAATAATTTTTGGTGAAAAGTAACTTTTAAGTTTTATTAATCACGATTAAAGGTAATTAGTGAAATTTAAGGTAAAAATGATATTATAAAAATATGAAAATATCTTGACACTTGTCCTACCCTTATTTTATGAGTCATGGCCGACCAAGATAATCCATGGGTCAACTTGGGGACCCCATGGAGCCACTTGGGTAAGAAAATGACATTAATAACTTTTTATTTAAAGTAAAAATAAAATTGTCACAAACATGTATTGTTTTACTAAAACAATTATTACATGGGGTTATATAAGTTAAAATTTAGACGATAAATATTAATTGGAAATATAAAAATATTTCCTACATCTTTATATTTTTTTATAATTTTTAGACATTAAATAAATTAAATTTTTTATGACACCATGATGATGCAGCGATTACCTCATTAATTAACGATTTAAATAAAATGAAAAGATAATGTAAAATCTAAGACTTACACTTTTCAAAAACCTATTGGATAAGTATATTTAAAACCATTATCACCTTAACCTTGAAATATATAATTTTGGGACCTTTAAAATCCGAAAAGCATTTTAAAATAAAGTGACATTTCATGACTTTCCAAGAGTGCCCCTCCTCTCCTCTTATAAAAGGCCCCCACCTCTACCACCTTATTCACACCTTCAAAGCCATTTGGCTCGACCAAACTCTACCCAAATACTCTCTAAACTTCCATATCTTACTCCTAGAAGCCTCACTTTGGTCATAAGTCTTCCCAAGAAGCCTTTGGCTCAAATCAAAAAGAGTTACCCGATTTTAAGGTAATGTCTTCTCTTATGTTATTTTGTTTTATTTTGCTTCTCCAACCCCTTAAACTCTTTTTATTATATTATTTTGTAACAAAACCAGTATATTAAATATACTAGGATGTTTTTATAAGAATTATTTGATTTAAACTTACACACACATACCTCTAATGGTTAATGAACATACTATTTCTGTGGGTGGCGAATTACTGGCTCACGAAACGATGATTGTTCAATCTTCTTTTAACACCTCTCATGGTGGAAATTATGATGACACTATTTCTATATATTATATATATTATTTTTATGTTTTATTTATGCTTATTTATTTTTCATTTATGTCATACCTTTATGATTTCCATTATGGATAAACGCGATAATTTCATTTTTGGAAGTTCGGACTACCGCACCCTCAAAGTGATTTGAATCGTTAATGCCATATGTGGGACGTATAAAGTATGGAGTTAATGATATTATATATGATATTATACTGGAATTATAATATACCTTTATATAATTATGATTTCATTCTATTAAATACGAAATAGAAATGAAAGTAGTGTTCATGCATACGTATGGCTTACCGTCTCCATGAACGGTGCATTTCATTGCTTAGCTCTAAATGTTATGTATTATTATAAATGCATGTATCTACTGGATATATATGATATATATGATATCTAAATCATGAATATAATTTTGGATATAATGGATATTTTACTAAATGAACAACTTGTAATTATAAGAAGTTTATTGTTGACTCAAGTACCAAAGATCGACAAAATGACCGTTATTAACTTAAATGACTAAATAATGTTCATAACATGGTAATAAATTATATAAAAGGAATAATGAACTTGAAAAAGGTTCTTAAGAAAGTAGATATTAACTCTATTTTATTATTCAGGAGGTTAAAGACCGGTCGAGTCAATTCGGACACGATGTAAGGGACTTCGTCTCAGTCTCCTTTCATTGAGGTATATTTTATTTTATACACAACTT
This sequence comes from Viscum album, assembly GCA_963277665.1. Taxonomy (NCBI): domain Eukaryota; kingdom Viridiplantae; phylum Streptophyta; class Magnoliopsida; order Santalales; family Viscaceae; genus Viscum; species Viscum album. The sequence goes on from OY728137.1 coordinate 803,626,768, forward strand.
TATTTTATAATGTGTTTAAACCCCTTTGAATTTTACTTTTATTCAAAAGGAATATTTTTATACGAAGCGTTTTTACTAAAAGACAAAAGGAATGTTTTGTCTTATGTATGAGGCGACAACGAATTATCCGCCATCGTGACCATTATTTGAGTTTCGGCTTCCTCTACAAGCCATAACTTATTTTAAATGAAAAATAAATACCAAATTTTAATTTTCTTTTATTTTGGTACTGAAAATGGTTTTGATAATGTTTTTATTATATCAATGTGTTGTATTGATATCTTGTAATTGAAATGTGGAAATGTTATGTTTCCTTTATACATGTTTTATGTGATACAATTATGTAATAGTTTATGATATGTTTAAACCTGTTCATATGAGGAATGCATTGGACTTAATAAGTGATGGGTGGAGCCCACTATAGCTCCTCGATGCATCGGTAGGTCTCATGAGACAAACTAGTATCTTGGCACGAGGCCTTGACAAAATCTTATTTGTAGTCTTGGCACGAGGCCTTGGATACGTGGTTATGATAGTCTGGCATTATGCATTCCATCATTATGAAAGTGGCTATTGATATTGCATGTGATTATTAGACTAGTAGAATATCCATGTGAATAAGTAAATGGCATAATTTCATTTTATTTTGAAATATTATACTGAAGTTCAAGTTTAAAAGGATTTTGTTTCAGTTATACATTGCCTTAAATGTTTATGTTTATTTATGAAAGTTTCCACTATATTGTTATCCTTACTGGGAATCTGAGCTCACCCCTTTCAATGTTTTAATTTTTCTAGGATGTGAAGAAGTATTTTATGAATGACCTGCAGGTATAGTCGGAAGGGGATATGAGTGTGGACTATGGAGACCATGTAATTTTAGTTTTTCACTTTATGATGTAATGTAAGACTTATGAATGTATCTAGTGTTTCCAAGGCTACTAAACTAATCGGTCTTTCGAGACTTGATCTCTTGTGATCATTCCAATGTTATGTAATAATGCAATGACTCTGGGTTACTGGGGTCAGGGTGTTACAGTTGGTATCAGAGGCAGTTTAGTACTAACCTTGGAAGCTAGATTTAGATAAACTCTGATTAGAGCACATAGCCCTAAGATAGAATTTGAGGATTAGTATAGAATAACTTCCAAGAATTTTGGTATTATAGAGATTTTGTGAGTTTTCCAAGAAATACATCCCTGTCTGGATACGAGCAGGTAAAGGCGGCTCTGGCATAGATGTACCTAGGGGTAAAACCTGAAAACACCACTTTGAGCTAGACTCGAACGGGAACTGGTGCACGACAACGGGCCTTGATGCACTCTTGGTTACGACACTCCCGGGGGATATGCTTAGGATAATTCTCATTTTCTTTACAAACCACTATGAAGGGTTTATGAGTATATACTTCCTCAAAGAAAACATTTTTATGATTATGGATTATATCCATAAATAGTTAAATTTATGTTAAGTGTTTTTCAAGTTTGTTATTATGTTTTTTGATTCATAAACTAATCTAGTTTATGCCATTGTTTAGAAATGGTGCCTAGTGGAAGGAATGGAAATGGTATCAATGCACGCACTCCATGTAGGGATTTCCCTCCTGCTCAAGATAATTATAGTGGAGCTAGTGAAACAACTGGTGCTGATCAACTTATCACGATACTGGGACAACTCACTCAGGTTATGAATAATAACCTTACTCGTATAGAACACCCTGATCTGCAACGTGGAGGATCAATGTTAGATCATTTGATAAGGAAACAACCTCCAACATTTAATGGGGTTACAAATATATTAGTAGCTGATCAATGGATAAACTCCTTAGAGAAAATATTCCATGCCTTGGGGAGTAGCAAAAGGGAGAAAGTTGTCATGGCAGTTTACCACCTCACTGGAGATGCCGATCAATGGTGGTCGCTAGTTCAAAAAAAAAGGAAGATGAAGAAGTATCAAGTATAGAATGGAGGGATTCTAAAGAAATTTTCTTAGAAAAATACTTTCCACATGACCATTGAGCAGATATGGAAAGGCAATTTCTGAGTCTCAGGTAGAAGGAGGATGATAATGTCGCAAAGTATGAGGCTAACTTTACAAGGCTAGCAAGGCATGCTGCAGATTATATACATAACCCAAGAAGTAATATTGATTGTTTATTTGATGGGTTAAAACCATTTCCCCATCAATAATTAGTCTCACAAACCTTCTCGGCATACGAAGATATTGTCTCGTGTGCTATCAAGACGGAAAAGGAATTCTCTAAGTCTTATGACTTTAAAGCAAAGCAAGAGAAGAAGAGATCTTCTGATCAATCTGGAAATGGAAATAAGGGGAAGAAGGGAAAAGTTAAATATCAGTCCTGCAGTAAATGTGGGAAGAAACACCCCGGTACTTGCTTGAAGGGAATGGGAGTCTGTTACAAGTGTGGTGAAAAAGGCCACCAAGCTCATGATTGCAAGGGAAAGAGAGTTGCTGTCAGTGTGGAATGCTATAATTGTAGAGATATGGGACATTATTCAGATGAATATCCTAAGCGTCAGGGGAACTTACCTCATAAGAGGCCAAGGGATCAAGGCTAAGCTTATGTTATCACTACTGCTGAGGTTCAAGCTCTGAAAGACATGGTGGCAGGTAATTTAATGGTTTCCTCAAGTTTATCAAATGCATTATTTGATTCCGGATCGTCGCATAGTTTCATATCTTCCCAGTTTTATAAGGAAATTAGATATTTCCAATTTGATTTAACAAGAGAATTGTCGGTCAAAACTCCTAAGGGAAGTATCATTGCAACAAAGTTTTGTGAATCAGTCCCCATTAGAGCACATAAATGTTCTTTATCTGCTGATCTCATTGTCATACCTATGATTGAGTTTGATATAATCCTCGGTATGGATTGGCTTTCGGACTATGATGCGAAGATTTATTATAAGAAGAAGAAGGTTACGATTTTTGATGATGATGATGATAAGGAACACCTTAGCTTTAGAACAGAATCATCACCACCTAATTCTTATTTAGATCCACCCCCAGTAGCTCAACTAAATTCAATTATTGGGGAGGAAGAGAATGAAATGAATGAGGTCTTGGAAAGTAATGTACAAATAGAGGATGTACCTATTGTGAGAGAATATGTAGATGTGTTTCTGGAAGATTTACCAGGACATCCTCCAGAACGAGAAGTTGAGTTTTCCATTGATTTAATTCCTGGATCAAGGCCTATATCGAAGAACCCTTATAGAATGGCCACTGTGGAATTAGTTGAACTAAAGAAACAACTAGAGGAATTTAGTAATAAGGGATTTATTCTCCCTAGTGTTTCTCCATGGGGATCCCCTATCCTTTTTGTTAAGAAGAAAGATGGATCTATGAGGTTGTGCATTGACTATAGGGAGATTGATGCTATAACAATAAAGAACAAGTATCCCCTACCTCACATTGATGATTTATTTGACCAACCGCATGGAGCTCAATACTTTTCAAAGATTGACCTTCGATCTGGATACAATCAGTTATGTGGGAAGAAGTAAGACATTCCGAAGATAGCATTTCGAACAAGGTACGGGCATTACGAGTTTACAGTAATGCCTTTTGGATTGACTAATGCACCCTCTGTATTCATGGATCTAATGAATAGAGTTTTCAAGGAATATCTTGATGATTTTTTGGTGGTATTTGTTGATGATATCTTGGTATACTCCAAAATCTATGAAGATCATGAAAATCACTTGTGCATTATCCTGAAGACTCTTTGAAGACATGAATTATATGGGGAGTTTAGCAAGTGTGAATTCTAGCTTCAGGATATTTCTTTTCTTTTCCATATTGTCTCTAAGGATGGAATTTCTATTCATCCTTCTAAGACCAAGGCAATCCAAGAATGGCCAGCACCGACGAGTATAACTGAGGTACGTAGTTTTACTGGTTTGGCAGGTTATTATCGACATTTTGTCCAGAATTTTTCCCGATTGGCTAACCCCTTAACGAAGCTCACACGTAAAGGGATTAAATTTTTCTGGACAAAATAGTGTAAAGAGTGTTTTGAAGAACTGAAGAGAAGATTAGTCAATGCTCCTATATTGACTCTACCATCGGGGAATGATGGGTTCGTTATTTATAGCGATGCATCAATGAAATGACTTGGTTGTGTCCTTATGAAGAATGATAGGGTTATTTCCTATGCATCACGACAACTAAAAATTCATGAGCAGAACTATCCTACTCATGATCTTGAGTTAGCAGCTGTGATCTTTTCTTTGAAGATATGGATACACTACCTCTATGGTGAAAAATGTGAGATTTATACTGACTACAAGAGTTTGAAGTATATTTTCTCACAAAAAGAACTTAACATGATGCAAAGGAAATGGCTTGAACTACTCAATAATTATTATTGAACAATACACTACCACCCGGGGAAGGCAAATAAGGTGGTAGACTCTTTGAGTAGAAAGGATCATGGAGTTTTGAACAAGATGAGAGTTGAAAAGGAACCTATATACATGGATCTAGTAAAGATGGATATTGGAATCACCATGGAAGGTGAAACATCAATGCTTTTTCAAATGGTTTCCAAACCATCTTTACTAGAAAAGATAAAGAGTTCTAAGACCGGTGATGGAGAGTTACAAAGGAAGATTAAAGCTGTGAATGATGGAAAATTGAGTGAATTTGTGTATGAAGATGGAATTTTGAAGTTTGGGAAGAGACTTTGTGTTCCCGATATACCTGATCTAAAAAGAGAATTGTTGGATGATTCTCATAGTTCTAATTTCTCTATACACCCTGGAAGAACCAAAATGTATAGAGATTTGAAGGAACATTTTTGGTGGGACAACATTAAGAGGGAGATTGCCGATTTTGTGTCAAGATGTATGGTTTGTTAATAAGTGAAAGCTAGAAGGCAACAGCCTGGAGGAGTATTGCAACCTCTTCCCATACCTGAGTGGAAATGGGATAATATCACGATAGACTTTGTTATGGGACTACCAAAGACTCCTAGAAGGAATGACGCTATAACGAGCCGAAATTTTGAATAAATCTTGTTTCCTAATTTTGTGTGTTATTTTATTTTATACTCAACAAAACTCTTTCATTTGATAACATGAGTATAATTAAAATGAGACCGTTGGATTTTGACTGTTATATAATCGTTGGTCAATATGACCACTGGAAACTAAATGTTTCGATTACTATCTCTAAATACAAGTGATCTTGGTTAATTAATATAAAAAAAGATTTGATGGCCTCATCCAGTAGTCTCGGGCCAATTGAAACCCATTTAACGGAACTTGGGAAGGAGGTAGCACCAATGGGCTTTTCTCTGGACCAAACCCAAGCCAAACTTCATCGTGTGAAGCTAGAATGGAATCGCCTTCGCGAGAAGTTCAAACTGATAGAAATTACTACTCGTGCAATGTTGGTCGAGCAACCCCAAGATTCTATCACCCTAGAACACCTTACTCTTAGGTCCTATGCTGGTGTTATAAGGAGCTATGTAACGAGACCATAACTTCCTTGTCTAATCCTTAGTTTTAAATAAAAATTGTGATTTTTCCTTGTGATGAAGTTTGTGAATTTTCAAATATCCGGATAAATATAGTATGCATATTTTTGATGAATTCTAGAAAAAGGATATTTGAAAATAACTATGTAAACCTTATATAACTAATTATGTGTAATGATTTTCAAAAAATGGTCTTCTACAATTATGTTCAGTACGAAATTTAGAGTCTAACAAGATCAACTTAATTTTTGATGAATAGTAAATTATAAATAGTGATTTTATGCTTAGGATTAGTAATATCACTTAAAGAAAGTATTAATATAATCTAGGCACCTTGATTAAGTAATGTGATTCAAAAAAATGGTTAAATAACGGTTTCATAAATTATTAGTCAAGTATTAGTTTTTTTCGGGTGAATAGTGATTTTTAATTAAAAATTAAATTAAAATTATTTAGAAAATTATTTTTATAAAATGGAATTTATTTTTTAACTCATAGCATCTATATTGTGTTAAGGTAATTTTTTGGGATTTTTCTGAAAAAGTTGAATTTTCGATGAATAGTGAAAATACAGTTTTTAAGTTACGGGTGTTTAATGACATCATTAAATGATGTATTAAGTATGTAATCAATTTGGTCGACTTATGAATAGTAAGATAAGGTATGAGGTGTCCCAAGTGGCCAATACCATGGGCAAATACCATGGGTAAGCCCATGGTTTTTCCAATACCACCAATGAGGTGTCCCTTGGCCATTAATGCATTGTCCCCTCACTTTCCCTATAAATACCCACCCTTTACTCCTTTAGTTTTCACTCCCAACTCTCCCCCCAACGAAGCTCTGGTCTCATTACCTCCCAAATGGTCCTCCCAAGGTTCCCCCAAGCCCTCAAGGTCTCAACCATTGAGTTTTAAGAGTTACGTTTTAAGGTAAGGGATCTTACCTCTCTCTTTCTTTTCAAGTACTCTCGTTTATGTCATTTCTTTTAAGCTCCATGTTCTTATGTTGGGGATGTTCTTTTATATTAATCCTACTGAACTTTTCATGTTAATATGATGAGATATCCTCTATTACTCGCATCATTTTTTTTATGAAGGTTTAAGTGGCGCCGTTAGGCTGCCGAATTTTTTGTAAAGGATTCTTTCACCCTTCTCATTTTTCAAAGTTCTACTTTCATGTCAAGTCTTTAAAGTTACTTTTTATTATGTTGGGGTATGATATATATATATATTATACTTATCTTTTATGTTCATATGATTATAGACCCTATTTGATATCTTCAAATCATTTTTGTTGAAGTTTAAGTGGCGCCGTTAGGCTGCCGAATTTTCGTAAAGGATTCTTTCACCCTTCTCATTTTTTCAATGTTCTACTTTCATTTCAAGTATTTCAAGTTTCATTTTATTATTTTGGGGTAAGATCTCTATATCTATCATACTGATCTTTTATGTTCACATTATGAGAGACCCTATTTGATCTCGTCAATTCATTTTTGTTGAAGTTTAAGTGATGTCGTTAGGCTGCCGATTTTTTAAGGGATTCTTTCACCCTTCTCATTTTCAAGTTCTATTTTCATGTCAAGTCTTTAAAGTTTTTTTTTATTATGTTGGGTTATGATATCTATATCTATAATAATTAAATTTTATGTTCATATGATGAGATACCCTATTTTATCTCATCAATTCATTTTTGTTGAAGTTTAAGTGACGCTGTTAGGCTGCCGAATTTTCAGAAGAGAAATCTTATTTTTGTATTCCTTTCATGTTCTTCATTTAATATGGTATATCTTTCAAATTTAATTACCATGTTCTTAAATCCTTTATATTATGTTTTCTCTACTGTTCTATGTATCTTTTATGAGTGGGTGACCCATGTCCCTTCTCCTTTCAGTGTTTTCTAAAACCCTGTATCATAGCCGTTATGCTGCAGAATTTTTGTCTCAAAATGTCTTTCTCTTTCTCTCAAATTATTTATTTTATTAAGTGAATACTCAAAGATATTTCTTCTAAAGGGTTATTCACATATATATCAAAATTTTCTATTTTAATTATGGGACTTACATACATGAAACCTGCTTTCTTTTTCCATAGGGTTTAAAGTGACATAAAGATCACGTCTTTAAAGAAGTTTTTAAAATATGATGACTATGAAATGAAACCCATTTTTTATGCTATATGGGTTGTTTATGAAATGATTGATGATGATATATGTGGATCACATGATAAAAAAGGCAAAGTTAATGGTGTGACCTGATAGCGCTCCAATGCATTGGGTAAATACTTAACCTCTAGAGATGACCATTTTTAACGACGCCTTGGTGAATAACCTTGGTAATTTTTAATGACACCTTTGGGATGGAACTTGGTGAAATGGAAATGATTGTATATGTTAAATGTTGTATCCACATCTTCAAGTTATGAAATACGTTATTTTTATTATTATATTCCTCATGATTTCATTCTCATTCCTTAAAGTTCTTTTCATGACTTTATTGATGTACCTCAAGTTCTCATGTAAAATGTTTCCCTTGTTTCCCTTACTGGGCCTTTTTCTCACCCTTTCCTTTGATGTATGCTCCCAGGTTATGAGATGCCGTAATGAACTTAGGATGAACAAATGAAGAATCCTTTGAAGTGTTTAAGAAGAATGTTTTTTTTCCTCATGTAATAAGTTCCTGGTTTCCAAGACACTAAACCTTAAAGATCCTCAGTTTTGTATAATGTAATGAAAGTTTATGTGATAAAAAGGCGGGATTCTATAGTTGGTATCAAAGGATGGTTTAGTTATTTGTGGAAATTAGGATATGAAAACTCTATGAAGAACCCTATAGAAAATTTTAAATATAGGAAATATTCCTGGTATTTTGGTGAGTATTGAGTAAGGTGTTGCCAAGCGAATACATCCATGTCTGGATACGAGCAGGTAGAGGTGGATCTGGAACAGATATACATAGGGGTAAAACCTGAAAACACCGCTTTGAGTGAGACTCGAACGGGAACTAGTACACGACAACGGGTCTTGCTGCACTCTTGGTTACGACACTCCTGGGGGATATGTTTTAGTGAATTCATAAGCTTAGTATGAACCATTATTAAAGGAACAAAGATAAAATAAAATAAAAATTCACATAAGAGCATATGATCATGGATAACCTAGATTGGAACCTAGGGGATCACAAGTTAGGGTATACTTTTCTTCTACAATTTATCCTTCTATGATTTAAGTTCCTTTTCATCATTATTGGCTAAGTATTTAATCCCCTAAATATACTTTCTTTTCTTAGTTAACGGTGGGAAATAGAAGAACATGTCCCAACAAAAAATGTGATATGAAATGTGACGATTTACGTATTAATATGACAGAGATGATTAGGGGATTAAAAGATGATTATTATTTTGGAAGACGTTCACTATTTTGGGAACCCTATATGATCGAGGTAAATAGATTACTACGGTATTTTCTTTGAGGAATAAAGGATGACTTATATTTTGAATAATTGGAAAATTTAAGGTGGACTTATAGTAATTTAGGTTACTTGTGGAAATTATTAACCTATCTTGGGGTAAATATGTTTAGGTTAGTTACTTTTTTTATAAGATGTTAGGAGTGGTTGATGTTATTTAGAGATGAATGATAAAGTTTATCTTGGAAGACTATGTTATGAGATCGTTATTATAATTGGGTTTCAATCTTAGTTTGGTTTATTTTGAGGAATTTTAAGGACAGTTATTTATGGAATGGTCTATGATGAACTTTGGGTAGTACCGTGGAATTTTGAAGATTTAAAAGTAGTTTCCCTTACTATGGGGTTCCTTATTTTGGAAGAGTTGTTTTATCTTACACTTTCTGTTTTTGGGATAATGTTAAAAGATAGAAGAAATATATAGTTAATCTTTGGTGGATTGTGTGATTATCTAGAATATGATTCTTGTGTTTTGATGAGACCAAGTGTTTTTGAATGCTCATCATTTGGAGAAAAGATTAGTTTTGGTAGAAACTTATTAAAGGATGAAACTCTACTTGATGGTAGGTATATTTCCTTATGTTTTTATTCTATGTAGTAAATTAATTCCTCAAAATTATTAAAAGGAACGTAAAACAAAAACGTTGTTAGTTTAATTTTCCTACAGGGTAATCAAAGACCATTTACACACATCATAATTTTGTGATTTTCTTGTGGTTAACTTTCTCCTAATCATGTTTTCTATCACTCTCCCTCAGAACTTGACCCTTTGTTTTTCTTCCATATCCATGTTTTCCTACATGGAATCCTAGTATGGGTTAACTCGGGTGACCATTATACTTCCCTTTCTTTCTTTTAAAGTAATATTGTTACTGACTCTTTTTTCGATGTGGGACTTTCAATGAAATTTCCAATCCCACTTTTAAAAATTACGAGGACGCAATTTCTTAAGGGGGGAAGATTGTAACGACCTGAAATTTTGAATAAATATTGTTTCCTAACTTTGTGTGTTATTTTATTTTATACTCAACAAAATTGTTTCATTTGATAACATGATTATAATTAAAATGAGACCGTTGGGTTTCGACTGTTATATAATTGTTGGTCAATATGACCGTTGGAAACTAAATGTTTCGATTACTATCTCTAAATATAAGTGATCTTGGTTAATTAATATAGAAAGAAGATTTGATGGCCTCATCCAGTAGTCTCAGGCTAATAGAATCCCATTTAACGGAACTTGGGAATGAGGTAGCACCACTGGGCTTTGCTCTAGACCAAACCCAAGCCGAACTTCATCATGTGAAGCTAAAACGGAATCGCCTTCGTGAGAAGTTCAAACTGATAGAAATTACTACTTGTGCAATTTTGGCAGAGCCACCCCAAGATTCTATCACCCTAGCACACCTTACTCTTAGGTCCTATGCTGGTGTTATAAGGGGATATGTAATGAAACCATAACTTCCTTGTGTAATCCTTTGTTTTAAATAAAAATTGTGATTTTTCCTTGTGATAAAGTTTGTGAATTTTCAAATGTTCGGATAAATATAGTATGCATATTTTTGATGAATTCTAGAAAAAGGATATTTGAAAATAATTATGTAAACCTTATATAACTAATTATGTGTAATGATTTTCAAAAAATAGTCTTCTACAATTATGTTCAGTACGAAATTTAGAGTCTAATAAGATCAACTTAATTTTTGATTAATAGTAAATTATGAATAGTGATTTTATGATTAGGATTAGTAATGTGACCAAATGGATTAGTAATATCACTTAAATAAAGTATTAATATAATCTATGCACCTTGATTAAGTAATTTGATTCAATAAAATGGTTAAATAACGATTTTATAAATTATTAGTCAAGTATTAGTTTTTTTGAGCGAATAATGATTTTTAATTAAAAATTAAATTAAAAATATTTAGATAATTATTTTTATAAAATGGACTTTATTTTTGAACTCATAGCATCGATATTGTGTTAAGGTGATTTTTGGGTATTTTTCTGAAAAAGTTGAATTTTCGATGAATAGTGAAAATACAGTTTTTAAGTTACGGGTGTTTAATGACATCATTAAATGATGTATTAAGTATGTAATCAATTTGGTAGACTTATTAATAGTAATAAAAGGTATTATATGTCCCAAGTAGCCAATAAAATGGGCAAATACCATGGGTAAGCCCATGGTTTTTCCAATACCACCAATGAGGTGTCCCTTGGCCATTAATGCATTGTCCCCTCACTTTCCCTATAAATACCCACCCTTTAATCCTTTATTTTTCACTCTCAACTCTCCCCCCAAATAAGATCTGGTCTCATTACCTACCAAATGGTCCTCCCAAGGTTCCCCCAAGCCCTCAAGGTCTCAACCTTTGAGTTTTAAGAGTTACGTTTTAAGGTAAGGGATCCTACCTCTCTCTTTCTTTTCAAGTACTCTCATTTATGTCATTTCTTTTAAGGTACATGTTCTTATGTTGGGTATGTTCTTTTATATTCATCCTACTTCCCTTTTCATGTTCATATGATGAGATATCCTCTATTACTCTCAACATTTTGTTTTATGAAGGTTTAAGTGGCGTCGTTAGGCTACCGAATTTTGATAAAGGATTCTTTCACCCTTCTCATTTTTCAAAGTTCTACTTTCATGTCAAGTCTTTCAAGTTCCTTTTTATTATGTTTGGGTATTATATCTATATATATCATACTTATATTTTATTTTCATATGATGAGAGACCCTATTGATCTCGTCAATTCATTTTTGTTTAAGTTTAAGTGGCGTCGTTAGGCTCTGAATTTTTTTAAAGGATTCTTTCACCCTTCTTATTTTTCAAAGTTCTACTTTCATGTCAAGTATTTCAAGTTAATTTTTATTATGTTGGGGTATGATATATATATCTATCATACTGATATTTTATGTTCACATGATGAGATACCCTATTTGATCTCATCAATTCATTTTTGTTGAAGCTTAAGTGACGCTGTTAGGCTGCCGAATTTTTAAGGGATTCTTTCACCCTTCTCATTTTCAAGTTCTATTTTCATGTCAAGTATTTCAAGTTCTTTTTTATTATATTGGGGTATGATATCTATATCTATCATACTGAACTTTTATGTTCATATGATTAGAGACCCTATTTTATCTCCTCAATTCATTTTTTTGAAGTTTAAGTGACGCCGTTAGGCTGCCGAATTTTCATAAGAGAAATCTTATTTTTGTATTCCTTTCATGTTCTTCATTTAATATGGTATATCTTTCAAATTTAATTAACATGTTCTTAAATCCTTTATATTATGTTTTATTTACTGTTCTATGGATCATTTATGAGTGGTTGACCCATGTCCCCTCTCCTTTCAGTGTTTTCTAAAACCCTGTATCATAGCCGTTATGCTGCAGAATTTTCATCTCAAAATGTCTTTCTCTTTCTCTCAAATTATTTATTTTATTAAGTTAATACTCAAAGATATTTATTATACAGGGGTATTCACGTATATATAAAAATTTTCTATTTTAATTTTGGGACTTACATACATTAAACCCACTTTTTTCCGTAGGGTTTAAAGTGACATAAAGATCACGTCTTTAAAGAAGTTTTTAAAATATGATGACTATAAAATGAAACCCATTTTTTATGCTATATGGGTTGTTTATGAAATGATTGATGATGATATATGTGGATCACATGATAACAAAGTCAAATTTAAGGGTGCACCCTGATAGCGCTCCAATGCATTGGGTAAAGACTTAATCTCTAGAGATGACCATTTTTAACGACGCCTTGGTGAATAGCCTTGGTAATTTTTAATGACACCTTGGGGATGGACCTTGGTGAAACGGAAATGATTGTCTATGTTAAATTTTGTAGAAAAATCTTCAAGTTATGAAATAAGTTATTTTTATTATGATATGCCTCATGATTTCATTCTCATGCCTTAAAGTTCTTTTCATGACTTTATTGATGTATCTCAAGTTCTCATGTAAAATGTTTCCCTGGTTTCCCTTACTGGGCCTTTTTCTCACCCTTTCCTTTTATGTATGCTCCCAGGTTATGAGATGCCATAATGAACTTAGGATGAAAAAATGAAGAAGCCTTTCAAGTGTTTAATAAGAAAGTTTTTTTTCTCATGTAATAAGTTCCTGGTTTCCAAGACACTAAACCTTAAAGATCCTCAGTTTTGTATAATATAATGAAAGTTTATGTGATAAAAAGGAGGGATGCTATAGACGCAATATGGGTCATTGTTGATCGTCTTACCAAGTCAGCATATTTTCTTGCTATAAGAGAAGATCTACCACTTGAATGTCTAGCAAGACTATATATTAATGAAGTTGTGAGACTTCATGGAGTACCCCTATCGATTATCTCGGATTGTGATCCCCGTTTTACATCAAGATTCTGGAAAAGTCTTCAGAAGGCCTTGGATGCTGAACTTCGTTTGAGCACTGCTTACCACCCTCAAACAGATGGACAATCAGAACGAACTATTCAAACATTAGAAGACATGTTGAGATCATTCTCACTTGACTTTCAGGGTATGTGGGATCAATATTTACCTCTGGTAGAATTTTCCTATAACAATAGCTTCCATTCAAGTATTCAGATGGCACCATATGAAGCATTATATGGAAAGAGATGTCGCACACCAACCAGTTGGGATGACGTTGGTGAAAGAAAACTTGTAGGCCCAGAACTGGTGGAGGAAACAATGGAAAAGGTGAAGGTAATCCAAAACCACATCAAAGCAGCTCAAAGTAGGCAGAAGAGCTATGCTGACAACCGAAGGAAGGACTTGGAATTTCAGGTAGGATATCATGTTTTCTTGAAGGTATCTCCATGGAAGGGAGTTATATGTTTTGGTAAGAAGGGTAAATTGAGTCCCAGGTACATCGGACCCTTCGAAATTCTAGAACAAATTGGGGTTGTAGCTTACCGTTTGGCAATGCCGCCAAGTCTCTCCAAAGTTCACGATGTGTTCCACGTATCACTGTTGAGAAAATACATGCCTGAACCAACTCATGTACTCACCTATGATGAATTAGAACTGGAACCCGATCTGTATTATTGTGAAGAGCCCGTCAGGATTCTTGATACAAGAGAACAAGTGTTGAGAAACCGGATGACTTGTCTGGAAAAAGTTCTATGGAGAAACCATAAGATAGAAGAGGAAACGTGGGAACCCGAGGAACTTATGATGAAGAATCACCCGAGTATTTTTATACAATGATATTATAATAAATTTAGAGGATGAAATTATTTTAAGGAGGGGAGAATTTAACACACCAATCTTCCACCGTACGCTTCTCTTTGAATAATACAGTAGCGTGTGTTGTACGCAACTTCGAGTTCTAACACACACCACAACCAATCAAACTAGCCGTTATGAATAGTAATGCCTACTTTTTGAAATTTTATAAATTTTATCTTTCAAAATGGACTTCATTTTTGGATTTGGAATATCAAATTTAGCCTAGGGTGAAATTTTGGAACTTTTCTGATAACTTTTATATTTTGATGAATAGTGAAAATTACTAAATTTTAATTAAAAACAAAGTTTTAGTCAAAATAATTAATAGTGATAAATTATACCATTGAGTGGTTTAAAAGTATTACTAGAATATAATTTTACCATTTTATCCAATGGTGGTCATTAGAATTAATTTCACTTTCAAATTGGACATAAACAATTGTCAATCTTTTGATTGATATTGTTTCTTAAAAACACGCTATTTGTTTTGACAACGGGAATTAATTATAAAATTAATTAATGCAACTTATATGTTTGGAATTTTGTAAAATAGACATAATTTTTTAATTCAGAATATCAACTATAGCTTAGGGTGAATTTTTGGTATTTTTCTGAAAAACTTCAATTTTTTATGAATAGTGAAACCACTAAGTGGTAGTTTAAAAACTAATTTTTCGTATAAATGAAACATTACCACTTCTGTGTATTGAATTTCAAAAATCTTACATACATGGTTTTCATTATGAATCAAAATTTGGTTCAATGAGATGAAAATAATTTTTGGTGAATAGTAACTTTAAAGTTTTATTAATCGCGATTAAAGGTAATTAGTGAAATTTAAGGTAAAAATGATATTATGAAAATATGAAAATATCTTGAAACTTGTACTACCCTTATTGGATGATTCATGGCCGACCAAGACAATCCATGGGTCAACTTGGGGACCCCATGGAACCACTTGGGTAAAAAAATGACATTAATAACTTTTTTATTTAAAGTAAAAATAAAATTGTCACAAACATGTGTTGTTTTACTAAAACAATTATTACATGGGGTTATATAAGTTAAATTTTCGACTATAAATACTCATTGGAAATATAAAAAGATTTTATAAATCATGATATTTTTTTTATAATTTTTAGACATTAAATAAATTAAATTTTTTATGACACCATGATGATGCAGCGATTACCTCATTAATTAACGATTTAAATAAAATGAAAAAATAATGTGAAATATAAGACTTACACTTGTCAAAAACCTATTGTATGAGTATATTTCTAACCCTTATCACCTTATACTTTAAATATATATTTTTGGGACCTTTAAAATCCTAAAATCATTTTAAAATAAAGTGACATTTCAGGACTTTCCAAGAGTGCCCCTCCTCTCCTCTTATAAAAGGCCCCCACCTCTACCACCTTATTCACACCTTCAAAGCCATTTGGCTCGGCCAAACTCTGCCAAAATACTTCCTAAACTTCTCTCTATTACTCCTAGAAGCCTCACTTTGGGCATAAGTCTTCCCAAGGAAGCCTTTGGCTCAAATCAAAAACAGTTACCCAATTTTAAGGTAATGTCTTCTCTTATGTTCTTTTGTTTTATTTTGATTTTCCAACCCCTTAAACTCTTTTTATTCCATTATTTTGTAACAACAACAGTATATTAAATATACTAGGATGTTTTTATGAGAATTATTTTATTTACACTTACACACACCTCCGTCTAATGGTTAATGAACATACTGTTTCAGTGGGTGGCGAATTACTGCCTCACGAAACGATGATTGTTCAATCTTCTTTTAACACCTCTCATGGTGGCCATTATGATGAAAATATTTCTATATATTATATATATTATGTTTATGTTTTATTTATGATTCTTTATTTTTCATTTATTTCATACCTTTATGATTTCCATTATGGGTAAACGCGATAATTTCATTTTTGGAAGTGCGGACTACCGCCCCCTCAAAGTGATTTGAATTGTTAATGCCATATGTGGGACGTATAAAGTATGGAGTTAATGATATTATATATGATATTATACTGAAATTATAATATACCTTTATATCATTATGATTTCATTCCATTAAATACTAAATAGAAATGAAAGTAGCGTTCATGCGTACGTGCGGCTTACCGTCTCCATGAACGGTGCATTTCATTTCTTACCTCTAAATATTATGTAATATTATAAATGCATGTATCTAATAGATATATATGATATATATGATATCTACATCATGAATATAATTCTTTATATAATGGATATTTTACCACATGAACAACTTGTAATTATAAGAAGTTTATTGTTGACTCAAGTACCAAAGATCGAAAAAATGACCGTTATTAACTTTAATGACTACATAATGTTCATAACATGGTAATAAGTGATATAAAAGGAATAATTAACTTGAAAAAAGTTCTTAAGAAAGTAGAAATTAACTTTAGTTTATTATTCAGGAGGTTAAAGAATGGTCGAGTCAAGTCAAACACGAGGTAAGGGACTTCATCTCAATCTCCTTCCATTGAGGCATATTTTGTTTTATACACAAATTTATTTTATATGGTGTATAAACCCCTTTGAATTTTACTTTTATTCAAAAGGAATATTTTTATACGAATATTTTTTACTAAACGACAAAATTAATGTTTTGTCTTACGTATGCGGCGACAATGACTTATCCGCCACCGTGACCATTATTTGAGTTTCGGCTTCCTCTACAAGCCATAACTTCTTTTAAATGAAAAATAAATACCAGGTTTTAATTTTCTTTTATTTTGGTATTGAAAATGGTTTTGATAATGTTTTTATTATATCAAGGTGTTGTATTGATATCTTGTGATTGAAATGTGGAAATGTTATGTTTTCTTTATGCATGTTTTATGTGATACGATTATGTTATGATTTATGATATGTTTAAACATGTTCATATGAGGAATGCATTGGACTTAATAAGTGACGAGTGGAGCCCGCTATAGCTCCTCGATGCATCGGTAGGTCTCATGAGACAAACTAGTGTCTTGGCACGAGGCCTTGACAAAATCTTATTTGTAGTCTTGGCATGAGACCTTGGCTACGTGGTTATGATAGTCTGGCATTATGCATTCCATCATTATGAAAGTGGTTATTGATATTGCATGTGATTATTCGACTAGTAGAATACCCATGTGAATAATTAAATGGCATTATTTCATTTTATTTTGCCATATTATGCTGATGTTCAAGTCTAAAAGTCTTTTGTTTCAGTTATACATTGCCTTAAATGTTTATGTTTATTTATAAAAGTTTCCGCTATATTGTTATCCTTATTGAGCATCTGAGCTCACCCCTTTAAATGTTTTAATTTTTCCAGGATGTGAAGAAGTATTTTATGAATGACCTGTAGAGATAGTCGGAAGGGGATATGAGTGTGGACTATGGAGACCGTGTTATTGTAGTTTTTCACTTTATGATGTAATGTATGACTTATGAATGTATCTAGTGTTTCCAAGGCTACTAAACTAATCGGTCTTTCGAGACTTGATCTCTTGTGATCATGCCAATGTCACATAATAATACACCGACTCTGGGTTACTGGGGTCAGGGAATTACACCACCCATATTCATAAGGATATATCCATATATATGTGTTCTACTTAAATATGAAAAAAATAATAAATACATCAAATTCATGTCATGATTAGCTCATGGAATCAAAATGGGTAAATAAATAAATAAAGTAGTTGTATAGATAAATACTACTCAAAAAAGATAATAAAGTATAGGGTATTCACATTATATAGAATAGAGGGTATATGTTCAATTCAATAATTTCCCTAGACTGTCTAATTTATGATTATATAAGTGAATACCCTTCAATCAGAAGATAAAAGTATGGGGTATTCACATTGGAAAGGAATTGGAATAAAGGTTATATTTTGAAAATTTGAATTTAATGAAAGAAATAGGGCAGTGATGGATCATTCCTCTCACAAATATTTCATTTCCACCACACCACACATATATATATAGGAAATTGAATAATTAATCATGGGATTATTTTGACATAGGAATAATTTTTGAAAAAGATACCATTTTAGGAAATACAATATAATAAATTGATAAATATAAGAATATAAAAGAGTATTGACATAGATGAAAATATTTCAGTGGTAGATACGAAATTGAATAGTTTTTAAGAAAATAGTTACTTAAATTTTATGAAATGTTGAAATACATAAGGAAAATGTAATTTTCAAGGAAGGATGGCACGAAATAACCCACCAAGGATGGTGGTGAGCCAAGTGTGCCACCCTAATCCCACCTTCAGTAGGTCAAGGGTTGTTGACTAGCACAAAGAAGGCATAAATAACATATGGGAGGCTTTAGCCTATACATCCTTCACATGCATATATAAACATACAATTGTAACATCACATCCACACAGGAACACATAACTAACTAAAATATAAAATACATAAAAAATCACTATACATCCTAAATAGATATAGTAAAAATGCCAGTATAAAATGGGGGAAATAATACAATGACTAATACCCCAAAATAAAGATGACCTCAAGTGAATGGGAAGAATGGAGTCACCACATCACACCAACTCAAACCCCAAGAAATGATAATCAAAAGCCCCACTATGATCCACTAATCTCTATTCTTTCCAACTCCACACACACTTAAAATTACAACAAACTTATATGTAATATACACAAACATAACATGTATAGACATAAGGGCCCTACAGGGGTGAGTATAAAAATATCTAGAAATACAAACCAAAAACATAAAGGGACTTGGGATACAGGTCAGCTCGCTACCAAGGTATGAACTATACAGGCTCCAACTCAAGATAAAAATGGGGAGACGCGTGATAGGGAAGAAGTTAAGACTTCACCTCCCTATAATCCCTCAACCCAATGTCATAGGGTCAAAAGTATGGATTGGTAGTTTACTCCTTCCATGGAATGAGAACTCTATAAATAAACCTCACATACTAATGGAAAACACATTTATTCCCATAATCCTCAATGAAAAACACCTCCCTGCTCAACCACCTCAAGGAAAACCCATCCACATAGGTCCATATGAGGGGAACTGTAACACAAACCACAATTTTAGAACTAGATGAATCCAATCAGAATGATCCCAAGATAAAAAGGATCATCAATTGTGATCCACTCTACATGCACCTACATCACCACCCACTCATCACATAGGTGATCAATTGAACTCATTGAAAAAATCATAGTTCCTAAAATTCATTTTCACAAAGTCCAATATGAACGCACGCACTTGAAATCCAAAATCAATAGTCTAATAATAGTGGGGAATCCACACCCTTGAGAATGATATAATGTTTGATGGGAAACTAACACCACAAATGGGTGACCCACATATCATTCTATCCTACAAGAGGCAAACCACCCCTCCTCATCCATGATAGGATCTAAGGAATTCATGGAGAACAAGAAAAATCAAGGGGAAAATATCAAAAACCCACTAGGTGGTTCCCTGTCTACTTAACCAATCTCCATGGGAGAATCATACCAAAGGGGAACTTAGAGAACTTGTGCACCATAATCTCCAAGTACTAGGTCTCACCCATTCCATGTGAACACCCCTACCATCACTGATCCAATACCATTTTCAAGGGTCTCACACCTCTCTGAGGGACTTCAACTAGCCAAGAAGGGGTTACCAACCCTGAAAGTCCATTAAATTACCACTACTTGATCACTACAATCATCATGTCCGCACTCACACCCACAATAGGGAACCCAAGTCACAATCATTCATATAAGTCGGTCAAGGAAATGGAAAAAATCTATCTCCATGTTGCTCTCCACCCATCATCATTAGAAATGGCAGTCCAATGAAAGTGGAACTGAGAATATTTTATAGTCTCTAATCTCTACCTCCTATGAATACATCCTGAAGTGAATGAGGGTGAGAGAAGACATCAACTATCTGTAATACTGAATTTCCACAAAAGCTAACATGAAAAGGGAGAAAACAACCAACCTCTCATTCTATAATCCAAACAGTATTCACAATCTCTAGATCATGGGTTCATAGGAATTTGGGAATCTCTTCAAGTTTTTTGCTCATCCATAAGTCCCTTCAAGATACCCTAGTATATAGAGGGCTCTACTAAAGACTAACCCAAACTCTAATGTTGGTTATAAAAGTTAACTTCAAAATATCCCTATATCTCTATGTAAATGGCCTCAAATGGATAAATAGATTGTACTATTTTTATCTATGTGAAAAATACTTAGGGTAGTCTATTTACTTGTTTGAAATGGACATCAGGGAGAAGTGGTGAAAAATGCCACATATTCTGGTTTTAGGCCATATGGAGTCCTCCTGACATACCACATGGTGTACTCAGAAGGAGGGTCATGTGTGTACATTCCCCATGTGTTCCACACATTCCCCCACATACACCATGAGTAATCATAACCAGGTTGGTTAGGGTAGGCCCAACCCAAGGTGTATCACCCAGCCTGTGTGGGGGCTAGGTCCAAGGTTCCCTTTCTTGCCTCCCACTCATACCACAGTGTCCACATAGGCCTCCTCCCTTAACTATCACCAGTATCATAAGTAATTGACCCTCAGGTTCCACCAAAAGATACCACATGCAGAAATCCCCCTTCTTGTAAGAATCCACCTTCACTGAGCATGCCCAAGCTGCCCCGTATCATGTCCTCAATTCCAAATCAGCTCAATCTGAGGGGTAAAATCTACACCTTAAAATCAATAGAACAATCAGATAATTTTTTCAAGGTCATCTGCTAGGAGAAATTACCATGTTACCCTTCTCAAGGTCTTTGGGAAATAGAACTCAAAAACAAGATGAGACTTCCACATGGGAAAATAGAGGTATCTACATCCTCCCGACCTTCAATATTTTTCATCTCTAAAAAGGAAATATCCCAAACATCTCTCCAAGGGGCCCATAAATCATTTTCATGAAAGGAAGGTAACACTCTCTCGTGATCTTCCCTTGCTTTTAAAGGACTATAGATCCACTAAGACCCCTAATTCATCTGTACTCAGGAATACATACCTTTTCAATCACTCATATCATAGATGTGGAATCTATGACTCTCGTTCCTTTATGAACACCCAAAAACCTAAACTCACCTCAAGGGAATCACTTGAAACCATTATGAATCACATCAAATATTTTAACCCAAATCATTATCCTTTAATAGTGGGACACCCATCAACACCAGTTTACAACGATGCAATGAACCATCGACATCACTTAGATATGGTTCGTAAACCCAAGAATTCCCCATGGGGACACCATGCTTATCATATTAAAAAAATAACCCTAATATTATCATTCAAAGAAAATAAAACCAAATAAAACTCCACTATTAGGATACTCAACTAGAGCTATATACTGAACTATAAGGGACAACCACCACTACCCATCATCAGCTAAAAAACACATACATCAATGATGCATGTCTCAGGGAATGAGGAAATAATCGGTCCTCTCATACTATCCTTTATAAAAACATAAAATTAAAATTCCTACACCATTTAACTCATTCAAGTTATCATCCACCAAAGTTGGCATAATATACCTCCCATGGATCCAAGGTCAACATATACCCAAACCCAACATCTTCATTACTATCCTGAGGAAAAACACACCTCATAATACATCTCAATAGGCTATAGTGGATTACCAAAAAAACCCTTGCTATTCCACTATGATTTTTATATATCTAAGACCATTGACCATCAGTTATTCAGATACTCATGATATCATGACTCGTATTTTTTATCCCATCTCTTCATTAGCATATAGTTAGGCCCAGTGCTATGAATATCATAGAGCACCACGCACATAGCTATGTCCTCTATAAAACACTAATAGGGAGCATAAATTCACCTCTAATTCAGATCCTTAGAAGCCTATGAAATAGGAAATTCCCAAAAACTCATCCTCAGACACTCTAATATCACCCAAGATATCTACCAAGGAAAAAACCATCCCTTTATCTACAAATTTCATACTAGACCTCCAAAACAACCACATATCACAAATCCAATCTCATCAACTAGTGAGATAATCGGTTATAAATTACTAATAAGTTACTCTTACTCATCATATATGTATCACTTACCAATAAAAGTAGATTGAAACCCATATAATCAATAATGATTACCCCACATAAATGGTTATACACCTGATTGCAAACGGTGGGTGATCTTTTTCACCAACAATATCCTTATTGGTCCTTACTTTGCTATAACAGGATCCCAGGTGACAAAAATGGGGGAATATGGTCACCTCCAATAAGAGTCACCAGTCTCAAGGATTCGGTCTAAAGACTCCATTGGGATCTCTATCTCATAATCATAAACACAACCATTAGAGAGTAGCACATGAAAATGCTAACGCGCATGGACTCTAATGAAAAAAGGTTGCAAATTACATTTCGGGACAAATTAGGTTCTACCAATCAAATCCATCCATAAATCACACCAGGATAAAATTTTCATGGTGATCATCATCCATCATTAGTCTCCCACCTAGGAGATAATATATATACACAAAGGATTCCTTGTACAAACAAGTAGGATCATCCCATCTAGATAAGGATCCCAATCATGGTATTCAAATCATCATACTTATCATCCTCGGCATGAAATATCCTAATAGGATACACCAACCTCTATCAAAGGATCATCCTAGATTTTAACTCTCAACCAAGATATAATAATCAAATGGCATGCATAGGAAAAACTCCCACAAATCACTAAACTATGGTGAGGGATCCACACCACACTAAGGGTATATAAACCGTTCGATGGAGTAACTAACCTCACTAGGGGTGAATCCATACCTAATAAACCTCTACAGTAGGAGGACCTTCTCCCTGCTATATTACATGTTATCCAAGGGGGTTAATAACCCATAATATCATATCCAATCAGGTACACTAAAAATGAGAGGATTCAAAACATAGTAAAGATTTCCTCTTTTTATAGCCTAGCAGTAAGAAAAATTCAGCATGAAACTCTAACAATATAAATTACAAAGATCTAGAAACCCATGAAACATCTCAAGAATTGTAGTGGGGGACATTTGCCTCACTGGAAGAAACCTCATTTGAGGTAGTACCAACACCAGTAGAGGATCCCACACCTTTACTAGGCTCTTGGATGGGGGAATACCGACTTTGTAGATTGAGGATCCCATTCCCTGGGTATACAAGGTAATACTGAACCTATCTATAAGAAAACTCAGAGATAGAGGATCCCAAGCCTCTGGTATGTCAGGATAATACCTACCCTACCTAAAGGATGAGATAGTGGATCCTACACCCCAGTTATATAGGGGTAATACCAACCATATCTGTAATATAACCCAATCACACCCTAGTATACACACAATTCCCAGGAGGATCCATGCCTTAGTATCCATAAAGTTCCCAGGGGGCTTACTGACCCCATTTCACTCTAGTATCCACATGATTCCTAGGGGGACCCATACACTGGTATCCACACAGTTCTTATAGGGGTTATAGAGAGAGAATTACCCAATAATCTAACACTTATGTGAGTAGTCTCGTTACTCCCATCATCCATAGATGGTCCATATCACACCTCTTGAAAAATAATTTTCATAAGGGAAATCAATATCCCCATTATGTGGTGATATCTCAGGGGGGTAGGATGTCTTTCTATGAAAATAATAATGTAATGAATATTATATTATGCATTGACCTACTCAATTTTACCCTTGAAATAATTCCCTAATCACTCAAGTTATTCAAAAATTTATTAGAGTCCTTGTGTAGAAATGCATCATCCACCACACCCCATTTGGGTTTCCTGTTATGACAACTAAACCTAAGAACATTTAGAATTTTTCATCATTATTTTCCTAAACTAATATCATGAGACACATATATCTAAACTCCAATCCTATAACCAACCTTACTTTGATACTAATCTAACACAACCTGCCCCACCAAGTCCCCGCCTGGGTCGATGGTGAGTTGGGAGTGCCACCCCAAGCCCACCTCCAATAGCCCTAGGGTTGGTGACTAGTACCAAGATGGCATAAATCACATGTAGTAGGCCTTACCCTATACAACCTATGAACACATATATCACCAACCAACCATAACATCACATCCATGTAGGAATACATAACTAGCTAAAATATAAAAGCATGAAAACTCATTATACATCCCAAAGACATATAATAAAAAGGACAATACAAAAGGGTAAAATAATATAAGACCCAATACCCAAAAATAAAACTTAACTTAATAGATTAGGAAAAGGGAATCACTACATCACTCCAAATCTAACCTCAGGCACTGACGGCCTTGAGTCCAACCAACGTCCACTAAGCTTTGGGCCCACTAGCTACACAGCAAGTGAAAATCTCCACCAACTTATACTTTATCAGCACAAATGCAACATGTATGGGCATAAGGATCATGTCGGGGTGATTATATAAATACCCAGTAGGATTCACTGAAAATATAAATGGTCTCGGGATTTGATTCGACTCAATATCGAGGACCAAACTGCACAACCACCCAAATCGAGAGAAAATAGTGGAGATCATATGAAAAGGAATAAGTTATGAATTCACCTCCAAATAATACCTCAACCCAATACCATAAGGGGATAAAGTATGGACTGATATTTCACTCACTCCATGGAATGATGACTCCACGTATACAACTCACACTATAGAAGAAAACACCTCTCAACCCATCAACCTTAGGGGAAAACACCTCCCTACTCAACTGCCTAAAAGGATACCCATCACATAGGTACTCACAAGGGGTACCCTAGCCAAAATCACTATGTCAAAATCATTGGGAACTAATAAGTAATATCTCAATCCAAAAAGGATCATCAACCATGAAGAAATTTTCATACACTATTATCAGTACCCCATTAGCACAAAGGTGAGAAATTGAACTCACCAATGAAATCATAGATCCCATAATGCCTTTCCACAATAGCCCATTAAAACACATCATAATTGAAATCCATAAATAATTTTCTGATTAGAGTGGAGAGCCTTCACCCTCAAGAATAATATGACGTTAAAGGGGATACCGACCCCACAGATGGGTGACTTGCACATTGATTCATCCTATAAGAGGTAAATCACCCCTCTTCAACTGTGATAGGACCTAAGGAAGTCTTAAAGCTCAAGAAAACTCAAGGGGGAAAGATCAGAAAACTACTAATAGGTACCCTTTCTACTCAAACTAGCTTAATGGGAGTGTCATATTGAGGGGGGACCTAGAGACTATGTGAACCATAGTCCCCAAACACCTAATTCCATCCATGTTGTGTGAACACCACCACCATCACTGATCCAATACCACCAATAGGGGTCCCTCACCTCACCATGGAATGTCAACTAGATGAGAAGGGGTTACTAAGACCAAATTTCCAAGACATTAGAACTACCTAATCACTGAAATTATCACATCACCACTCTCAGTCACAATGGATAACTCATGCCTCTCACATCCGTATAAGATGGCCAAGGGAGTACAAAAAATCATATATATAATGCTCTTGACCCATCATCATTGAAACTAGTGGTCTGATCCACCAAGAATATATTACAGTCACCAACCTTTACCTCTTGTGACCACAACCTAGATTGAATGAGGGAGAGTGAAGACACCAAATGTTTTTTATTAAAACTATACACAATGGATAATATGGAAAGAGAAAAAATGAAAACAAATTCATCATCCAATCCAAACTATATACATCGTCTCTGGATCAAGGGTATATGGGAAGGAAAAAATCTATTCTTCCATAAGTCACTTCAAGATACCCTACTACATAAAGGGATCTACCAAAAACTAACCCAAACCCTTATTCATATAGAGTAAAACTAAAAAATATTCCTATCAATCCATGTAAACAGACTCAGATGACCAACTATACTATACCATCACAGTCTATATGAAAAAATACTTAGAATAAGCTATTTACTTTTCTGAAAAGGACATTAGGGGAAAATGGTTAAAATTCCACATAGGATAGTCATGTTCCATGTTTTATTCTTCTAAAATGCCACATGAAATGCTGAGAAGAATGGGGAGTGTGTGTGTGTGTGTTTGGTTGTACGCCCTTTCCTCTTACTCATATTGTGGTATTCGTATGGGTCATTTCACTATGTTATCACTAACTACATAAGAATTCAACTATCAGGGCCACCATAGGTCACAACATATAACTGACCCCCTCCGTACCATTTTCTACCTGTTGAAACCATGGTCATCTATGTATGAATTGGAGTACATTTTGTGTTTTTTTTCAATCGTCAGTGGATGGTCTGAATGAGTTCCAGCAAAGTGATCATACAGTTCAAGAAGATAACAGTATTGAAGGTGACGCCGTTTTCCAGTGTTTGCCAAATTTCTGGACCTCAAAATTGACAAATGGAGAAAAGTGTTTTTGTCAAAGGGACTTGAATGCTAAAGTCTTGGAGGTAAGGAAACTTTCACGCCATATGTTTTTCAATATCAGAGCATCAAAATATGGAAAAGGAAGAAGGGTCTCCCAAGTTTTGGGTTTGGTCGCGCAAGTGACTAGGGCGACAGAGACTTGCACGCCGAAACTTGCGCGTCGAGGGAAGATTTTTGCACCGTCGCACAGGGTATCCAAATGCCTATAAATAGAGTTTGACCCCTCCTCATTCGGTATAAAGTTTAGACTTAGAGAAAATCAAAGCTCCCTTCGCGCAGGTGTTGTGGTCGCGCAAGTGGTGGTGGGTCACGCAAGTTTAAGTTGTGCGACAGTTGTTTGTTGCGCGTCCAAGCTGTTTTGGGCGAGAAAGGGGTTGAGTCACCCAATTTTGGAGTTGGTGAATGAGGTGTCGCGCAGGTGGTTTGGTGACACTTGTGCGCCAGGATTTGAAGAAGCGCGACAGTTCATAGTTGCGTGCCAAAATCGTTTTGGGTGTAAAAAGGATGTGAGTCGCGCAAGTTTGAAGTTGAAGAAGTGAGTGTCGCACAAGTGGGAGAGGTGAACTTGCGTGCCATATTGAAACTTGCATGCTGGGCTTGGAGAAGCGCACCAGGTGTGGTTGAAGCACGCTGGTCTTTTTGGAGCTGCACGTAAGCTGGATGATTTCCCGATACCTTCGGTGCAAAGTGAGATTCGTCTACGGGTGAAAGTTGGACTTCAACGGAGCATCTACAAACAAAAGAGGATGTATTCATTAGCAATTATTAAGAGACCTTCACGTCTATAAACTAAGTGGGACTTCACCAAAGATAGTGAGCTAGGGGGAGTCAACGGGAGTGACCTGAGGGACGGAGTGAGCTATCCCTGAACCATTGTAAAGGAAGTGTGCCTGGGACAGAGTGACTGTGCCCGAACCTTTGTAATCCACAGCTAGTGAAGTTTAGTGGAATTTGGTATTATCGACAACCTGTCGGTGTATGCTTCTTGGACGTATCCCTTAGTGGTGAACCAAGTAAAAATTGTTATGTCATCTCTCTTCATGTGAATGTTTGTATTCTGATCATATTCATCATACAGGTTTAGCAAGTTCCTACCAACATGGGAACAAGATCCATCACATTAAAAGAAAAAGTTGTCACCCTGATTCACCCCTCACCTCTCAGGGTGTCCTGGGGTCCTACAAGTGGTATCAATGGGAGGTTGCTGGTGTTGAATCTGTCCTTTGTCGTCATGGAGAATGCAGTCAATGTCAGGGGAGTCCCTCTCTTCGATGGAAGTAATTTTCAGATATGGAAGAATATAATGAGATCTCATCTAAGATCCCTTGGAATGGAGGTCCTATTTTCCACTGTCCAAGGTATACATATTAGTGATCCAGTAGGGCTGGCTATGACGGATGCTGATAGGAAAATTCTTGATGTTGATGCTAAAGCACATAATGCTCTCACCGCAGCCCTTTCTGATCAGATCTATCTAAAGGTGATGATTTGAACCTCAGTAAAGTCCATGTGGGATAAACTTGAAAATATTTATGAAGGAGATATCAAAGTGAAGGAGGAGAAATTACAAGTCCTACACAATAGGTTTGATGATCTAAAGATGCATCCTGATGAGAATGCAGACTCCTTCTTCAATCGAATTACTGAAGTGGTTGGAGCAATTCGGGGTCTAGGTGAAGAAATCAAAGACATTGACATTGTAAAGAAAATATTAAGAAGTCTTCCACCCCTGTACAATTCAAAGGTGTCAGCCCTTGAGAAAAGAGATCTTTCCAAACTTTCTTTGGATGATCTGTTGAGCAGCCTAGTGGCATATGAAATGAGAGTCAAACCAGAAGATGCTACTACACGAGTAAGCAAGGAAATGGTGTTCAAATCCATGGAGAAACTAAAAATTTCAAGAGATAGTAGTGGTGAAGATGATGAGGAAAAAGAAATTATTTCTCTCATTTCTAAGAAGTTCCAGAAGGGAAAAGGGAAATTCAAAGGGAATTTACCTCTAGCTTGCTTTAGTTGTGGAAAAGTCGGGTACATTGATTCTCAATGCTTAAGAAAGGTCGATGATGATGATAGAGATGCAGAAGACATCGAGAAGCCTCAGAAAAGGTTTTTCAAAAAGGGAGACTTTAGATCTAGAAAGAAAATACAGAGGAAGAGTTTTTTCTATGAAGAGGAAGATGATGATATTGAATTTTTTGAAGAAGAAGAACCAGAATTTAAAATAGGAAACCATGCTTCCATGATGGCTAATATTGAAAAGTCAGAACCCTTGATCAATAAAGTCAGAGATAATCAGAGTACTGCTAATGGTGATCCAAATATTCAAATTAAGGATGCCTTTTCAAAGCTTAAGAATAAATTCAATAGATGTAATAAGTGGAAGAAAATGGTGGAAGAATCGTCAGAATATGTTGATGAGCTTGAAGTAGAAATTGAACAACTAGAAGAACTAGTGAAAGTTCAGTCTTTAATCCTTGAAAGCACAGATGACGTTGTGGAACTGAAGCTTAGAATTTAAGAACAAGAAAAGGTCATAAATGACCTTTCATCCTGACTGGAAGAAAAGTCCAAGACTATTGAGGGTCTTGAGGAAGAAATTATTACTCTTAGGAGTAAAATTGAATTTCAATCAACCACAAATGATGGAAAGAAGAAGATTCATTTTGGAAGATTCTTAGATGCATAATTACTGGCAAGATCCAAGTGTGGTTCAGATGGGGTTGGAAAAATCTTGAGTGATCAAAGACCCGCTTGCATGGGAAAGAGTGGAATTAGCTGTGAAGCTGAGACATCAACTACTGGAAGTAAATAAAGCCAAAAGAAAGACAAGATGAAAGTTGGACATGTTGAACCATTTCCTGAAGTGCTAAAAAAGAAACCCTCAATCCAAACTAAAAGGAGAACTGAAAATTATCTTCAAACATTCAGAAATGACAGGCGGTCCAACTATTCTCCCAAGTAAGAAGGTATGAGGAGAAATTCAAGTGAGACAACATTTCCTCTCAGGAAGTGTCAGTTTTGTGGCTATCTGGGCCATACCATGACATATTGCGAAGAGGCAAGGATCTACTTGAATGGGGAAGATCTGGGATGTCAACAAAGGAGACTAAATTCATATCCTCCATCTTATAGAAGAAATAGTTTCTATGGATACTATTTTCATTGTACTAACTTTGTCCATAAAGCTATTTATTGCAGGCAGAGATTCGATAGAAGAGATTCATACAACTCTTAGAAACTGGTCAATATTCATCCTTCTGATGGTGTTGATCTCACAAATTGGTTTTCTCCTTTGTAAGAAGAGTATGGGTATAAAGAATCTGACTATGTGGAAGAAATCATTAGAAGGTCGTCAATGTCTTATACTCAATCCAATATCTTCTGGAAAGAAAAAAGGAAGATCGAGAAATCCAATCTTGCAGAAGTAGCCTTCAAAGCTATAAAGAGCAGCAGCACCTAGATTCTTGATAGTGGATACACTTCACATATGATAGGAAATGTTGACCTTTTTAAGAACATTGAAAATAAGGTTGATGGAATAGTAAGGTTTGGTAATGATGGTGCTTTGAAGATTAAAGGTAGTGGGAATACTGCTCTCTCCAACGGAGAGATGAAGAAGACTGAAGTTCTTTATGTGGATGTTCTACGCCACAATCTCCTCAGTGTAAGTCAACTCTATGACTCAGGGATCATAGTGACCTTCAATCAAAAAGGCTACACTATAAAGGTAAAAACATGGAATTCTCTTATGAAAGGTTGTAGAACATATGGAAACTTATATTAGGTTGACAGCAAAGTAAACTCTTTCTATTTTTTTTTTGAAGAAGGAAACAACCTCTGGCATCGAAGGCTGGGGAACATTAACCATCAAGATATGGAAAGGATATTTAATCTAAAGATTTTCATGGATATCCCCATTCTGAAACGTGAATGGGAAAAGACTTGTGATGCTTGCATACGGGGGAAGCTGGTCTGTAATTCATATCGACCAAAGAAGAAAAGGGCATCACACCTTCTTAATCTCATCCATACAGATGTATGTGTTCCAATAAATGTTGTCTAAACTCATGTAGAGAGGTACTTTTTCCTTTTCATTGATTATTATAGTAGAATGGTTTGTGTAATGGTGATTCATAGGAAGTGAAAAGTACTTGATTGCATGAAAAATTATCGTCGGATTACCGAGAATGATACTGGATGAACAATAAAAGTCCTGCGATCTGAAAATGGAGGGGAATACACATCCATTGAGTTTGAGAATTACCTAGAAAAACATGGAATACATCATGAGGTAGCTACTGTGAGAACTCCACAGCAAAATGGAGTTGTTGAGCGCTAGAATCAACAGGTCAACAATATGGCCTGGACTATGCTGATTGAGAGTGGTATCTCTCGCCATTACTGGAAAGAAGTTGTTGAAGTTGTAGTGCACATTCAAAATCGAACAGGGATTTATATGGGAGAAATGAAGAAACCATATGAATTGTGGCATGGAAGGAAGCCTTCTTTGAGAAACTTTCGTGTTTTCGGAAGCAAATGTTTCATCCAGAATAAATAAGGAGATCAAGGGAAGTTTGGTGACAATGCTGATGAAGGAATTTTTCTTGGGTATCCAATGAACAGCAAATCCTACAAGTGTTTCAATAAACTCTTGGGGAGGATTGTGGAAAGCAATGATGTTAAGATCATTGAAGGCAAAACCCCAAATGCTTCAAATAACTCCTATGCTGATGAGATAGAATATGAGGATGAATGTGAACATGGAGTAAATAAAAATATAGAAATAGAGGAAGGT
Source organism: Viscum album (assembly GCA_963277665.1). NCBI lineage: Eukaryota > Viridiplantae > Streptophyta > Magnoliopsida > Santalales > Viscaceae > Viscum > Viscum album. The sequence continues at coordinate 803,658,264 of OY728137.1, forward strand.
GTACAAAACACTCAGGGGTCACATCATGATGTTCACTCAGAAGAATAATCTGAAGAGGAAATATTGGATGAAGAGAATGTGGCTGAACCTCACAGGAGAAATAGAAGAGCTGAGATTGATCCTTCTAACATAATTGGGGATAGGAGTGCACCAACACAAACAAGAAGAATGCGGAATAACACACAATCTGCATTTCTATCAGTTGTGGATCCATCCTCATTTGAAGAAGCTGCAAAGGATGAATCTTGGGTGAAATCCATGAATAAAGAGTTGGATCAGATTGACAAGAACTAGACATGGGATCTAGTTCATAGACCCGAAGGTCAGAATGTGATTGGTACAAAATGTATCTTCAAGAACAAGTTTGATGAGCATGGAACTGTCATTAGAAACAAAGCACGATTGGTATGTAAAGGATACTCTCATATTGAAGGTGTTGATGTTGAAGAAACCTTTTCTCCAATGGCTAGACTGGAGTCAATTAGGCTCTTCCTTACCATGGCACTCCAAATAGGATATAAAGTATATCAAATGGATGTCAAGACAGCGTCCTTGAATGGTGTACTCGAAGAAGAAGTCTACATTGAACAACCAGTGGGATTTCTTCTTGGTACTGATGAAACAAAGGTCTGACAACTAAATAAAACACTTTATGGATTGAAACAGGCACCACGGGCATGGTACTCTTGGCTGGATTCTTATCTCAAGAAGATGGAATTCAAAAGAGGAGGAGTAGATCACAATCTATATGTGAATAATTCTCCAAAAGATCAGTTCATGGTTCTAGTCTACGTTGATGATATCATATTTGGTGGAAGCAGGAAGAAATCAGTGGATGAATTTTCCAATCACATGAAATCATAATTTGAAATTTCTATGATTGGGGAGCTCACATATTTCTTGGGGCTGCAGGTGATTCGAAAGAAGGATTTCACTTTCATTTCTCAGGAAAAGTATGCAAGAGATCCGCTGAAGAAGTTTAATATGCAAGACTCCAAACCAATGTCAAATCCAATTGTAGTTGGAACCAAACTTGGAAAGCATGAGGATGGGACCTTTGTAGATCCCACCATGTACAGAAGGATCATTGGGATCCTACTGTACCTAATAGTGACACGGCCAGATATTGTCTTTTCCACATGTCTTGCAGCCCGCGTTCAGAGTAATCCAAAGGAGGAACATATGGCAGTAGTAAAAATAATTATGAGATATATTCAAGGTACTCACAATTGTGGATTATACTTTGCTTCAGGAAGGGATAGTGAATTATTAGAATTTTCTGATGCTGACTGGGCTGGTGATGTAGTGGATAGAAAGTCCACCAGTGGTATAGCATTCTATATTGAGAATAAATGTGTTGGCTAGTTGAGCAAGAAACAATAAAGTACTTCTATTAGTACTGCTGAAGCTGAGTATATCTCTGCCACAAAGGTATGAACACAACTTCTATGGATGAAGCAACAACTAACAGATATTAGTGATGAGGTAAAACTACCAATGGTGATTTATTGTGATAACAAGAGCGCAATTGATCTTATGAAGAATCCTGTTCAGCATTCTCGAACGAAACATATTGAAATCAGGTATCACTTTATCAAAGAAAAATTTGAGCAAGGGGTGATTAGAATGGATCATGTGGGAACTGATGAGCAAGTGGATGATATCCTGACCAAGCCACTGTCAGCGGCTGTGTTTGAGAAGCATTGGTTGAACCTCGGTGTTCATCCACCTCCCAATGCATAAGGAGGTTACGGAAAACCCCTCTCCCCAGCTATGTTAACTTTTTTTAATCTTTTGTGGATATGATGCAGGTTTATGGAGGATATACTATCCATGGGGTGTATTGAGATGTTCAATGAGAAAAAACCGATCTTTGGGTTTATTGACAATGGGGGAGAAGGAATAAATTCAGGAATAAATTCAGGATCATGTGGGACAAGTTTGGGAATCATTGAGAATTCCAAAATAAATTCCAAAACACGGGATCCCAATTCACGCTTCCCCTCTTATTTTCTACACCGAGCATTGCTCACGTAGACTTAGAGTGTTGGCTGAGTTGATTCTTGCGTTCTTCATTTGCATGTGGATGGTACTCCATTGAATTTATTTACTGATTTCCAACAAATCCAAAGGGGGAGATTGTTGGAACCATGGTTTTCTATGAATTAATTGGAGTATGTTTTTTGTTTTTTGTCAATCCTAAGTGGATGGTATAAATGAGTGCTAGAAAAGTGATCATACAGTTCAAACAGATAACAGAATTGAAGGTGGCGTCGTTTTCCAGTGTTTGCCAAATTTATGGACCTCAAAATTGAAAAATGGAGAAAAGTGTTTTTGGAAAAGGGATTTCTGTGCCAAAGGCTTAGAGGTAAGGAAAATTTCATGCCATATGTTTTTCAAGATTAGAGCATAAAAATATGGCAAAGGAAGAAGGGTCGCCTATGTTTTGGGTTTGGTCACACAAGTGACTAGGGCGACAGAGACTTGCGCGCCGAAACTTGCGCGCTGAGGGAAGACTTGTGCGTCGTCGCGTAGGGTATCCAAATGCCTATAAATAGATTTCGACCCCTCCTCATTCGGTATGAAGTTCAGATTAGAGAAAATAAGAGCTCCCGTCGCGCAGGTGTTGTGGTCGCGCAAGTGGTGGTGGGTCGCGTAAGTTGAAGTTGCGCGACAGCTGTTTGCTGCGTGTCCAAGATGTTTTGGGTGAGAAAGGGGTTGAGTCTCCCAAGTTTGGAGTTGGTGAAGGAGGTGTCGTACAGGTGGTTTGGTGACACTTGCGCTCCAGGATTTGAAGAAGCACAAAAGTTCATAGCTGCGTGCCAAAATCGGTTTGGGCGAAAAAAGGATGTGAGTCACACAAGTTTGAATTTAAAGAAGTGAGTGTCACGCAAGTGGGAGATGTGAACTTGCGCATCGTCTTGAAACTTGTGCACCGGTATTGGTGAAGCATGCCAGGTGTGGTTGAATCACACCAGTATTTTTGGATCTGCACGTAAACTGGATGATTTCCCGATACCTTCGGTGCAAAGTGAGATTCATCTATGGGTGAAATTTGGACTTTGACAGAGCATCTAAAAACAAAAGAGGATGTATTCATTAGAAATTATGAAGAGACCTTCATGTTTATAAACTGAGTGGGACTTCACCAAAGACAGTGAGCCAGGGGGAGTCAATGGGAGTGACCCGAGGGATGTAGTGAGCTATCCCTGAACCTTTGTAAAGGCAGTGTGCCTGGGACAGAGTGACTATGCCCGAACCTTTGTAATCCACAGCTAGTGAAGTTTAGTGGAATTTGGTATGACCGAAAAACTGTCAGCATATTCTCCTTGGACGTATCCCTTAGTGGTGAACCAAGTAAAAAGTGTTGCGTCATCTCTCTGCATGTGAATGTTTTCATTCTGATCATATTCATCATACAGGTTTAACAAGTTCCTACTGACGTGGGAACAAGATCCATCACATTAAAATAAAAAAAATTCACCCTGATTCACCTCTCCCCTCTCAGGGTGTCCCGGGGTCCTACACTACCTTCATCATACATGCTCGAAAATCCCCTCACACATCCTTCCTTCATCATTGCAACTGGTCGAGACCAACAGCTCTAAACATCTTTAAATCACCTTATTATGCCTCTAAGGACCAAATAAAAATTAGGGGATAAAATAAAAATATAAAATACAATCCATTTGAATCAAAACTCAATAATGATTCAAGAATCAAAATATCAAATCCTACCTCATGGTTAATCACTAAAGCTTCATGTCTGGTTTAGTGATCAAACCCCGATGCTTCCCAACCTGGCTCCAGTTGACCTCCTTGAACAAATTTCCTCCTCCATCACCCTCATTCTCCTCTATATTTTATTATTTCAATAAGTTAAGTCTCTTACTTGGATTTCATAAGTAGGATATAATATGGATAGGTGGAGAAAAAAATACTCATTAATCAGTTTCCACTCATGACAGCTCAAACCTAAGAATATCAATGACAACATAATTTATATCCCTCGAAGGTCAAAACCTACATCCTAGACACAACAATAGTATCACATTTTCCATCTAAGTCTATTTTTTTAAATAAAATCCTAACTCTTGATAAATCACACAAGCGGAAAAAAATATATTATTTTTATACTTAATACATTTTTATTGATGCCCCACCATGCCCAAAATTCTATATTAGCACAGCCTAGGCGTAAAATACACACCCTAGAATCAAAGAACCATTAGATAATTTTTCAAGGTCATTTTCTAGGGTAAGTTCTCATTTTACCCTTCTCAATGTCTCAAGGCTTCAGAACTCAAAAATGAGTTATTCCTTTCTCATAGGAACATCGGGGTCACTAAAAAGGATATAAATATAAGATTTATTTAAAAATATATATTTTAAAAATGATTAATGATTATAACATGTAATATAAATAATGTATTTTAAAAATACTATTGAGAATATTAGAGAGGATAATGGAAGAGAAATATTGAAAAATAGTTTTCATGACTTTTTTGATGCTTTTATAAAAACAAAGAAATGATAAAATTTCACATATAATTTTAAAAAAAGGGGATAAAAATTATTTTAAATAATTATTTTAACAATAAAATTTCTGAATAATGTAGTTTTGAAAAGAAATTGACTTAAAATAGAAGGATCTTGGATAAAAATATTATAAAAACATAACAGTTTTCTTTATAAATATCATATGGTTTGACCTAATAGAAGATAATTAAGGGAACCATAAATATATGAATTTACCTATATAAAGTAAGGATAATGGTTAATAAATAATAAAAATAAATTATATAGAAAAATATAGAGAGAGAGTGTGTGATAGAGAACATGACCTCAAGAATGAGATATAACTCTTATAAACAAAGTAAGGTATGAACTATTATACCATAAGGGAGTAAATGAGACAATAAATTCATGAAAAATGAAATAAATATAGTGTGTAATAAATTCAAAAACCTTTAATTTATACATAGAATATAATATAGGAAATAGTGGAACCAAACTTAAAAATAATAGAGATTTGGAAAGAAACTCTTACCTCAAATCTTAGCTTGCTTCATATGCCTCTGACTTATTTTTTTTTTAAATATTAATTATTTACTTAATCCATCACTTTTTTCATGTTTATTTAATTATTATCATTCCTTTTAATTATTTTATTATCATGCATTATTCTCATAGCAGGTTTATTTTTCTTGCATTGACTGTTTTGAGGTTGTTCGGTTTATAAATAAAAATCTATTTCAATATAAAAATATTAGTAGATGGTCACTATCTAATGGATACATAAGGTCTATAAGTTTCATAGTATTTTTTTCATGTTATTATAGAAGTTAAATAGTTTAATAGTTTAGTATATATTTATAATTTAGGGATTCTTCCTTAATACGCATATTTTAAATAGTTTAAATTCTTACGAATGTTTAATTTTAATATCATTATTATCATGAATATTTTGAAATTTTAGAATCATAAATACATTATTTTATTATTAATATAATATTCATTCCTAAAATAATTTTTTTAAGGATATCCATGAAATACAGAAGTAAAAAATAAAACATCATCGTTCAATTAGGTATTGTGAAACCACCATGGATGAAGGATACTTTATTTTAAAAAAATATATTTTAAAAGAAGGGTAAAAGTAATGGATATTTGAGTTTCATAAAAACATTACATTATAATTGAACTATTAATTCAAATTAACTTTTATAGATTACTTGTGTAATTAAAAGGGGTAAGAGGAGGACTTAAATGAAAATACATTAATTTTGAAACCAGTATTTCAACATAGTAACAGCTTATGAAAAGGATTATATGAGAGGGAATGGATGGTATCTCATTAATAATGGATAAAAAGGGTATTAATACCATGGTAATAAAATCATGGAACAAAACGAATATGTGGTTTAAAATAGTTTCAATTTAAACAAATATCAAATAATAAAGGAAAGAGAGAGATAAATAAGAACCCTTCAATATAGTAATGGCTTATGAAAAGGGTTCAATGAGAGGGAATGAATGATATATCATAAATAATAGGTCTAATGTGTGATATTAACATATAATTAAAAGGATTTTGTTATATAAATAGGGATTTAAAAATTTATTTCAAAATAATAAGTTAAAAAGAAAGGGGGTATGAGGAATGCCTTACTTGGCTCTTCAAGTATCCTTCTATGGATTGAGTCTAAGGCATTTAGAGGATGGAATTTTTCCTACACCAGTACCATAGGTATGTATCTATGGGAGTGTAGAGAGGTATTTGGGTAGATATTTGGCAATGTAAGAAGGTTTGAAAGTGAGGAGAAAGAGATGGTTAAGGGGTGTTTATATAGGTAAGAGGGGGGTATTTGAATATAATATTGATTATTTTATTATTTAGGACAAATAATATGAATAGTTTTAATTATTTTTACTATTACTAGTGTATGATTATAAAATGAAGGTTTATTTGATATTTTAACACACCCAAAATAGAAATGCATCTTATAAATATTCTCTTCAAAGTAAGGAATCAAAAATAGTTTTATATTTCAATAAAATATAACTTAGGTTTTGAAAAAATATTTATAGGTTTAGAAATAAAGTTTATTATTCATAAATAAATTATTTTACTTGTTAAATCCTTTTAAAATTATAAAAAAATTAAAATTTTGATCCATATTTATATCATGATCATGTTATAAATGTTGTGGTATACATAAAAACTATATTTTATATTATCCAACTAAAAACCCAAATTTTCTATAAAATTATCAAAAAATCACCCTAGGATAATTTCAATGTGATAATTCCAAAAATTAATTCTATTTTATCAATTAAAAATTAAAAATTAAAAAAAATAACTTTTAAATGAAGACATATAATTCATGGAAAAACAATTTTATCTCAAATAAAAAACAATTTCATTTTCTATGAGTGATTACATTTTTTTGTTTTTATTTAATAAATATTTTATGTTTGATAATTATTTATTTATAAATTTTAAAAAATAAATTTTATAAAATTCATATCTTAATCATGGGGAATTTATCTTTTAAATAAATTCTTAAGAATCTAGTTTTGGTGTGATGAACTTTATACACTATGATTACAATGTTATGTGAATGGCCATTTAACTTTTATGAAAGCTTCATTATCAAAATTTAATAAATATTTTTTATAAAAAGTAAATATACATATGATAAATTATATTTCTAAATAAAAATAATAATAAATACTTCATAATGTTATTTTAGTATAGAACGTGTTATTTAACATTTTAAAATGAAGTTTTTAGAGTAATAAAACATGTGCATAGAATTATCATTAACATCTATCATGACCTGACCCCGTTAAGAATCCCTCTTAGGTTGGAAGTGAAGAAAAAATTTCTCCCTAAAGCCCGCCTCTAATGGGCCAAGGGTTAGAAACTAGCATTGAGGGTATAAAACATACAAATGGGAGGCATTGCCCTTATAAACCTAGGAACTCATATAGAAACCCACCAATAGAATCCATAATAAAAGATGAAAATAAATATCCTATAATACATGTAATTTCATACAGGATAAATCTCCAAAAATGAAATACCAAAAATAAACTCTCATTAAAGTGCCTTAAACAGCACCTTCAAGCCTCAAAATAGTGTATTCTCACCCGGTCATTGAATCCCTCCTATAAACCTGAAAATTAATTTATATATAAGGGTGAGAATACATGTATACTTAGTAGAATCCTCCACAAAATCTCTCATGAAAATGTAGAAGAAGTATACTAATGAATTGGTGAATAAATAGCAGAACCATCACACAACTAATTCAAGTTAACTATCACCCAACCTCACCAAGGCTCACTCACCCAATATTGTATCCAAGTATAATAATATAGTATCAAAATAATATGTCAAGAATTAAACCTATAACCACTTCCCCATTATTATTTTTTTCTCACACACCCCAATAGAAAATGTCTCAATGCTCTCATCCCTTCCATATCCACATAACCTCATATCTTCATATCTGTATGCCACATCATAACTATAACCAGGTCATCACCACCCCCAAAAACTGCATACCACATCATACCACATCATAAATATACATTACATCACCATCATAGTAGGGTATAATGAACATTAAGGGGATCAATTATGTCCCCTCATCCTACCATGCATGATCCTCAACATGTTTCACATCCTTTATCACATCATCATCCCATCATCATCACATCATCATCACTTCACATCATTTCCACACTAATTTTTGGCTATCACATCCCATTCATCATAACCTCATCCCATTACAACTGATACTATGTATAGAAGAGAGTGCACGGAAATAGGATTAGTCATTCATTCATTATCTTGCAAACATGGGTGTTAGGGAAAACACTATGAACCCAAAACCATATGGGCATCAGTAAGGTTATCTACCTTAGATGGTGGTGCATAAGGAATTACAATAAAATATAACATATATCATAGACACACACAATCTGAACCTGAAGGTTCTTACCAAGATAGCACTACTAAATCCCATAACCATCATCGTATCACCACTACCACAACTAACAACCATTAACACCACTATTTCACAAACTAGCCACACCTTTCACAATAACATCCAAAAAAACATTAATGGTTTACAATTTAATCAAACCATTTATTTATTCATAGAATTACCATTTTACCTACCATGATAAATTCATTATTATATTCATTTATCCACAATTAATGTCAACCGTTTATTATCCAACAACCACATTTATCCCAATCATTACTCTTTTATTTCAATCATTAAAATTTTATTAACAACTTGCTACTCTTTGAATTCTATCCCACTTATCATTATAATATTCATCATTACCAACCATAGTACATATTACTAGGAAAATATAACATATCCCCACATAAACTTAACCCAACACTACAACAACCGTTGCATGAGATAAAGATAACAGTTCTTACATAATACCAAACCGGAAACCAAAGAACGTATTAACCTCTTTTCAAACCAATCACATAAATCCATCCACCATAATTTCATGCATCAAGGACATGTCCATGTAGTTTATCATCATGCAGTGAGTACATGGGTGTTATGTAGTTTAAGGTATTATAACTTGGACCTGGATGTCTGACATGATTCATTGGGCATGATGCTTCACTAGATAAGTGATAATGACTCACATACATGATGCATGAGTCTCAAGATTCTCTAACTCTATTAGTCCTTCATCTATCTGATTCTAGAACCAATATTTAAAGATGAAGCATCATTCAATCGTATGTCCCAAAATTTATTGGTAAGGATAATAATTGGGATGATATTTCAATACTACCTCCTTGATTATCTTGATATTTGGGAGATTAAGGAGGTTATACTCAAATGAAAATGTGAAATGTGTGGCCACATGGTTAAGCCTAAATGAATAGACCTTTCCATGTTTATCACTGAGAGATGTATGGCTCTGACGCTTTAGTACACTTTGTGTGTTTTTTCTAGGGTGTCCATGTGGCTGAACCAGAGACTTAGTTTTCATTGGATCCAATATATCCTCATTAATATGATTCTGAATCTAGTCTTTAAAGAAAATAATCTCTCAATAATATGCCCCAAAAATTTATGGTATATATATTAATTGGTATAATCTCTCAAATATGCATCTTTTGGTATCCTTCTCCTGATAATTGAGAGCTTAAAAAAATTATTCTCCATATCCAAGGTGAAATTCCTAAGAACTAGCTTTGGCTGGAAGGAATATACCTTTCTCCATCTATCATTAAGAGACATATGATAATGATTCTTCCCCTATGTGCCACATTTTTCTTAATCGACATGAGCACATAGTTTTATTTTATGTCTTAGAGTTTGTGCCTCGATCTTTCTCAATTAAGGGGTAGATTTTGAGGTTATTAATGAATTAGGAATCGATGATGCCTCCCCATGATTAGAGAAATTTCACTATCTTAGGGACTACATGGTGGTCATTGTGGTCAAACAATGTCTGAGATTCACCCAATGAGGGGTGGAAAATATGATAATGCCTCTATCCTTGTCAGTTGGGTGAGGGGGAACTAGCCTAAAATTCACCCTATGAAGGGGTGAAAATATGAAAATTCCCCCAACCCTGTGGGCTGGGGTACTTTACTACAAGAAGGACCTCTACAAGAGGATGTTGGTATTTCACCATGGGGAAAATATCCCTAAATCATTCCCATAATTACCTCTTAGATATTCTTATTTTCCTACTCCAACTGAGAAATCTGTTCTTCTTTAAGGTTTCCTTATCATCCTCAAGGTTCTAATAGGAAAAATAATTGTTGAAACCCTTTAATTTATCAAGGTAAAGATAGATGGATGATTATGGGAATTTTGAGGCACCAATAGGGCTGAAGATAGCTTCATTGGAGGTGGGTGGGGTATCACCAAATCTTATTCACTGATTCTTGGAGTATATAATTGGAGAACTTATTGCACATCAGCTAATTATATAGGTGTGCACTCAACATTTTCAAGTGTGTAGGTTTCGGGTGTATGGGAAGTTCCCATTTTTTCATGGACAACTCTGATTTTTAGTCTTAATTTATAAATTATATGAGCTATACATAATTAATGGTGTCATGACTAGAGGAATAGATAGATTACTTTACTTGATTAATCATTAAAACCAGAATAGGAGGATCTTCACATGTAATTTATAATTAATTTATAAGTAGGTCTAGAATTACCTAAACTTTTAATTCTTTCTTTGTTTACAATCTGGTTGAATTTGTCTCATTATACCATCATTAAATTATAGGATCCAGGTAAAAAATCTCTCTAGTAGTGATCCACATGTGCACCACGATATCTGAACATCATCATAGAATCACTGGGTGCTAACACAGTTGATCTTGATCGTTTGAATCACTCGTGTTTGATCACAGTAGAACTCTCTTTGAGGAAAAATATTTCTTAGTGTTCTTTCAATGGTTTGAGAGAAGATGAGGACAGAGAACACTTTATATCTCTAGAAATATCTCTAAGGATTTAGAGATATTATCTCTATCTATTGTACATAACAAGTATGTTTCTAGAAAGTGGTATAATTAGATATTTATTATGGTAGATTTAGGGTTATCCATTTTCACAAATAACCCTCACCAATTAAATAATTCTTAGTCAACCCCATGTCTTATAATAATAATATGGATATTATTATTAATCACTTTACATGTGCATCACTTTAAATATATATAAATAAATATCATTTACATCATTTCCAATCAGACCATTAAGCTCGGTCTGCTTATCCTATTTAGAATTTACCGAACCTTTAGTAATGACTATTTATTTAATAAATAAATATAGTTTCATTATTTTTCAATAAATATAATAAATATTATATTTTTCAAACCTTAAAAATAAATATTTATAATTATTATTTAACTCATATATTCTTTTGAATAACTTGTGATTAATATTATCGATCAGGAAAACTTGAATAATTATTAAACCACGAAATAAGAATAATACTTATTCTAAATTATTAAATTCAAAATTGACTTTAACTAGTATTATGGATACACTTAGTGTGTGATACTCTAGGCCTCTTTCTCAGTGGTAATAAGTAGAGACACTTAAATCCCAAGGTTTGTGTCTAGAAACATGCCAAGTCACTCATGGAGAAAGAATTTAATGTTTTAATGACATACAACCTCCTATAAACACAAACTGTGTAATACAATCTCTTTATCATGATATCTATAATCAAGCAGGTTACATACTTGTGTCATCAACCTATGTACTTGATGTAGCTTTCTTTGACTTTCTCAAAATGAACTTGCCTACATATTACCATGGTCATGGATTTATCTAGGAAATTCTATTTCCCATCAAAGGGATTAATATATCAACTTATGTCAAAAGATAGAAGGGATAAATCCTTTATTGCATTATCCATTAATTCAATATCACTCATGACACACCCAATGTATCATACTTCATCGTGAGCATATGTTATCATGGTTTTCATCAATACATAAAAGTACATGACTTATAATATTCATTGATAATAATCTTAAAGTCTAAAGATCAATACACATGTCCACAGATAGGAACAACCAATGACACATAAAGTGTGGATTTCTTACTAGTGGGTCTATTATCATAAATTCCCTTCTTGAATATTACCAAGGTTGGACACCATGAGAAGGCATCTCAATGTATTATGAGCCTCCTACCCCTGATATCTTGTATCGTATATGTCTCATTAGAAAATATCATTAGGCTATAGAAAATTTAATCAATAATATCACTGTGGAACCTCCAAGTTCTCATCATAGTAGGAAAATATTATGACATTTCAGTGTGACATATATTATATAGATATTATCACATACTATGTCATGTAGAGGAACAATCATATGTAATAGAAAGCTTCATTAATATTCAAGAAAATTAATACATGTAATCATTAAGTACTTAGAAGTTGGGTCTAGGGAACCAACTCCAATAGGATCTTGTTTTCACTTGATCCCACTGTTAATAACCCTCAGTACACTAGATCTCACATGATACTCATGTATCTACTGAGATAGAGCCTTCATCAAGGGGTCTTTAATGTTTTCCTCTATAGATAATCTACTCACTAAAACTTCACCTCATTGAAGAAAATACCAAAATAGATGAACCTTATAAAGTATAATATTTGTCCTTTTATGTGACTTTGTCTCTTTAGAAAGAGTCACTACTTAATTATTATCACAGTTAACTATGATAGTGTCTTGATGGCTAGGAACTACATTAAGAACTTGGACAAAGTTGTGAATCCAATATGCTTCCTTGGATGCATAAAAATCCATAATATACTCAGATTCCACTGTATAATCAATGAAAACTATATATTTTGAACTCTTCTAGCTCACATCTCCTCCATTGAGAAAAAATTCATATCTTTATTTTCACTTCGGATCATTATGATATGTCTGAAATCTAGAATTTGTATAACCCCTGATTACTAGCTCTTCATCTCCTCCATACACTATTAACATATCCTTAGTTCACCTCATGTACTTAATAAAATCCTTAAAAGTGGTATAATGGTGTTCACCTAGATCAACTTGATATCTTCATAAAATTCTCAAATCATAGGAAACATCATGACTCATACATAACATGAAATACATGATAGATATTGTCACAGAAACATATGGGATCTTACTCATTATCTCTATTTCATGTTGTGTCTAAGGATGCATCTTCTTAGAAAGATCTATACCATGTGACACTAGAACTAATCCCCTATTGGATTGTTCCATATTGAACCTATTTAGTATTCGGTCAATGTATGTACTTTTAATTAGTCCAAGAATCTTCTTTGATCTATCACATGTGATATTAATCCCTAGAATTTAGGCCACTTCACCTACGTCCTTCTTGGAGAATAACTTACTCATCCATGAATTAACCTCTTGTAAGGTTGGAATCTCATTTCAAATTAGTATTATGTCATTAACATATACTACTATGAAAACATCCATACTCCCATTAAACCGTTTGTAAACACATGGATCACCTTCATTCTTAATGAAACCAAATTATTTTATGGCTTCATTAAACTAAATATTCCATTACCTAGATGTTTGCTTTAATCCATAAATGGATATTTGTAACTTTCATATGTTTTTGGCATTTTATGAAGTCACAAACCCTTCTGATTGTGTCATATATTCATCTTCCTGAAGGTTCCCATTAAGAAAATAATTTTTGATATCCCTATATCAAATCTCATGGTTATGGAAATTTGTTATAACTAGTAGAATTATGATGGATTTAAACATGGAAAATGGAGAAAAGGTTTTTTCATAGTCAATGTCTTGATATTTTCTAAACCCTTTAGCCACTAGTCATGATTTATAGGTACTAACATGACCATTCATGTCCATAGTTCTCTTGAATACCAATTTTCACCCAACAAGCTTTACATCTTCTAGTGGATCGACCAAAACCCACACACTGTTTTGGTTCATAAAATCCATCTTTGAATTCATGGATTCATTCTATTTTATAGCTTCTAATCTCTCCACTACCTCCTTCTCGATATTCCTCATATTATTTATTTGTTTCATACCATAACATAAGTTATCTTTATAAAAGTAGCAACTCTTATTTCCAAATATGAAAATAAATTCATCCGTGTATAAACAAGAAACAAAAATGATGTTATTGGTAACATTATCCACATAATAATAGTTCTTTAAAACCAAATCATTCATGTTGTAAATGTGAGGTGGTAGTCTCAAATGGCTAGAGCAGCCGGCCTCGCTCTATTGACAACCTATAGATCCAACTCACCTCTCAAAACCTTCTGAAATATATTTGGTTCTTGTATTTGGATATAAATGTGTGCACCACATATAGTATCTAATACCCAAATTTTAGATATGGAAAAATTACACTTAATAACAAAAGCACTTGAAGCTTCCCCTTGCTTCTTTTTCTAGGTGTAGTTCCTCTTCTAGTGACCTTATTTGGAATATGAAAAATCCGCCTCATTTTTTCATTTCTTACTGCTAGATATTCTTCCTAGAAGGACGGTGCTCTAGATCCATAGAATTATAATGAGTCTTCAAACCATTTTCCTTGTTATTCCTTTTCTTATTCACCATAATTACTGTGGGTTTTCCATGCCTCGTGTCTTTATCAACTTGGTGAATTAGAGTAATAATGTCTAAAATAGTCTTCTTGATATTCCTCATATTATAATTCACAATGAAACTAGAAAAGGTTTTAGGTAGTGAGGACAAAATGAGATCTATGTATAACTCATCAGGTATCTTAAACCCCAAGTTGTATATGTGTTCTATATAGCCAATCATCTTGATAACATAAGTCGGCACCGACTCTTCAAACTCGCACATGAATAGTTCATTGAAGATATTATATCTCTCTTGTCTCACCTTCTCCTGATAAAGATAACGAAGGTGATAAATTATACTATATGCATCCATATACTCAAATTTATTTATAAGATCACTAAACATAGAGGGTATCATGAAACATTGGATATACATTGTGTCATACACATATTTCAGATAGAGAGATACTTCTTCCTTACTAGAAACTTTTTCAAGCGAATCGAGAAGTGGGTTTTACAGCATGTATAATTTTCATTCATGGCATAGTATAATGTGTAAGAACCTATAACATTCTTGTAAATTCAAGCTGGTGATAAGGTTATCCTTCTCTAGTATGAATCTTAGTGATATTGTTAAATTCATGTGGTTTTTAATTTATAAAAAAAATTAAGATAAAATAATTAGTACTTGATTACCAAATCATATTAATAAATTTAAATTAAATTTTATTAATATCCCTCTATTTTTTTTAAACCTATATCCCTCACCACTAATTTTGTAAAATCCTTCTACATAGATATTCTAGTGGCACTAGACCATATTCCCTTCTCATAACCCATACTTGGTCCTGACAAGATAATTGAAAATTTTTAGGTAGGTGTAACTCACCAACTACATTAACTCACAGTTACTTGATTTGTTGAGTGGACTCCCCAATCCTAAAATACTGAATTAATATTTCTTTAACCCTTTCCTCTCAGTTACACCAATTCATACTTGGGTAATAGACCCTTGATGTGCACTAAGTTAATTCAAACCAAAATTTCATGCTAAAAGTTCCCCAATAATTGAAGGCACCCCAACTTGGTCCGATCAAGCATTTTGAACTATGGGTTCAACTCTAACTCAAGTAATGGAAGGCTATACCTACTAATTATTTTAGTTGAGGTATTTCTATCCTTATGTATAAAAACCCATTTTTATCTTATCACATGTTTTGTTAATGTTAAGTGGATTTTATTTAATTGATTAACCATGTTTGATAAAATTTACACAAAATAAGGTTTTATTTTATTCTATCTTGCATGATCATTAATTTATTTATTAATTGGTCATCCAGAATCCACAAACATAAATAATTAAACATGAAAATGACAGAAATAATATATAAGTGTCATGATCATGAGATTCTCTAATGGTTAGTTTATCTATCATATGATAAACTAACTCTCAACCTTAAGGGAAATCACTTTGAACTATATCCTGGTTCATATTACAGCATTTCACATTGGCTCATATGTATCACCTTTATTGGTTTCACCTTGGCTCTGGGACTCAAACCTCATCCTATTTCTTGGGAACTCCATCATTACATAAGCTTTTACTCACACACGGGTAATGGGATCCAATGGATTGGATAAAGGGGGTTTACATAAAATAAACAAATAGAATGCAGGCCCTTACATAATAAGGAAGGGATGACATGTGGGTCATCATTTTAATTTAAAGTCAACAATAATTTAAAAGGAATCCAATCACATACACAGGTCTAGTATAATCTCATGATCATCCACACAACATGAAATGAACATCATTTGTAATCTAATTATCAATTACTTTGATTTATTCCTTAATTAAGATAAAAAAAAGTAATGAATTTATCAAATTTATCTTAATTCTATCCAAGAATCCTTGAATTATCATCATCCATAATTTTAAACAAAATAAATTAATTAATTTTATTTAAAATTAGTAAAGTACACAAGTGTACTTGGAGGCAACAACGTGTGCTCTTCCAAACTACTAGACATGATTATTGTGCTTGTGCATTCCCTTAGCATACAACATACATGTGTGGTAGGTTATTATATGGCATGTACTGTCAAAAAAATGACACATGAAACACATGTGAATTACACTTCATGTAATTCTCTTGATGTGTGTAGAGTACACTATAAGAAAGAACCATACACAACTTGTAAATTTGAAATTTAACATGGAAATTAATTTAAACAATCATATGACATGGTGTGTACTGTCAAATAAATGACCCACGAAACACATGTGAATAGGTTTAATTATATAATTAATTCTTATCTCCATATCAAATTAAGCACATTTTTTGCATTAGGATACACGATGTGTAATCTCTTCTATCTATATCCACGATACACGCCGAGGGACTAGATGGGTCACCTTTCACAGACATGTTTGAGGCACATGGTGTGTATCCATCTTACATGATGTGTATCCTCAAAGTTTCATAGTTTGTAAGTCCCCATGTCATGTAGAAGATACATGAAATTCTTGGACCCTTGTATTCTCCATCATGAAAACATGGGGACTACACATTGTGTATGCATGATACACGATGTGTGGTTTTTCAAACCGTATGTCATACTGTCTAGATCTACACGTCAATTTGATTTTATTTGATCACTTATCTGATTTTATCAGAATGTCCCAATATCAGTGTGATATGAATATGAGATACACGGGTACACAGCATGTAGATTGGGGTACGCATCGTGTACTCTTGTGTTATCTAGATAGAAACTTTGGAATCACCATATGGTGTTTTCATATGTCTCTTCATTTTAACTTGACGCATTTATTGGTTATGTGAGTGTGAATAAAGAAAGGTAAGAGAAAACAATGTTATAATTTCAATAATGAATAGATATCAAGTAAAATAAGTTGCAAGTGCATACCATTCAATCAATAATTAATAAAATTTATAAATTAATCATGTGACCACTCTGATACCACTTATAGATTTCGGGCACAATAAAAGCACCCATTTTGGCATGTCCAACTCATCTTTTTAGTCTTAATTTATGAATGATCCAAGATATACATAATGAATGGAATCATGACCAATAGAATTTATAGACTGCTTAACTTGATTAATCATTGGAACCATAAGAGAAGGATTATCACGTGTAATTTATAATTAATTTATAAGTACATCTATAATTACTTGAACTTGTAATTATTTCTTCATTGATGATCTGGTTGAATCGATCTCATTGTACCATCGTTGTGTTGTGGGATCCAAGTGCATAATCTCTTTAGCAGTGATCCACATGTGGACCATAATCTTTGAACGTCGTCATATAATCATTAGGTTCTATCATGGTTGATCCTGATCACTTGCATCATTTGTGGTTAATCACAGTAGAAATCTCTTCAATAATGAATATTTATTAGTGTTCTCTCAATGACTTGAGAGAAGAGGAGAATATATCACACTTTAGATCTCTAGAACTATATCTAGGATTTGAGATAGATTCTATCTATCCATTGTGAACAACAAGTTTGTTTCTAAAAAGTGATATAATTAGATATTTGTTATGGATGGTTTGGGGTTGGTCATTTACACATAAGACCCTTTCCAATTCTATAATTCTTAGTTGACCTATTGTCTAATAATAATAATACAAATATTATTATTAATTAATTAACATGTGAATAGATTTAAGAGTATATAAATAAACATCATTTACATCATTTCCAATTGGACTATTAGGCCTGGTCTGCTTATCATCCTCATCATTTACCGAACCTTGAATAATGACTGTTTATTTAACAAATAAATATCACTACATTATTCATCGATAAATATTATATTCATCAAAACTTGTAAATAAATATTTATTATTATTATTTAACTCACTTATTCTTTCAAATAACTTGTGATTAAATCTTGGTGATCTACCAAACCCAAATAATTATTAGACTATAAAGAAAAACTAATATTTATTCTAACTTGTTAAATTCAACATTGAATTTAAATGAAATTTTGGATAAACTTGGTGTGTGTGACCCCCTATGCCTCTTTCTCAGTGGAAATATGTAGAGACACCTAAATTTCAAGGTTGGTGTCTAGAAACATGTCAAGGTTCCCATATAGAAAGAATTTAATGTCATGATGACATAGAACCTATTATGAATACTTACTGTGTAATATAATATCTTTATCATGATATATTTAATAAAGAAAGT
Source organism: Viscum album (assembly GCA_963277665.1). NCBI lineage: Eukaryota > Viridiplantae > Streptophyta > Magnoliopsida > Santalales > Viscaceae > Viscum > Viscum album. Next base: position 803,677,108 of record OY728137.1, read on the forward strand.
TACATAATGGTGTCATAAATATGTGAGTTTGATTTCCCTTTCTTTGACTTTCTATAAATTAACTTTCTCACATAACACCATGGTCGTGGATTTATCCAGGAATTTCTATTCCCATAAAAGGGCCTGAGATATCAACTTGTGTCAATAGATAGAATGGATAAATCCTTTATCATGTTATCTATTAATGTAATATCTCTCATGAATCACTCAACATATCCTACTTCACTTTAAGCAAATGTCATCACAATTTTCATCAATACATCAAAGTACGTGACTTATGATATTTATTAATTATAATATTAAAGTATAAGGATCAACTCACATGTCCATAGATAGGAACATCCAATGAAAAATTGAGGATTTCCTATGGGAGAGTCTATTCTCATAACCTCTCTCCTTCAAGATTACCAATGTAGAACACTATGAGAAGGTGTTTCAATGTCTTATGAGACTCTTACTTATGATAGAATATATCATCTATGTCTCATCAGAAAATATCATCCGGCTATAAAACATTTACTCAAGAATACTATCATGGAACCTTCAGGTTCTCATCATAGCGGGGAACTACTATGACCTTTCAATGCGACATATAGTCTTATGGTGTTATCAAATATTATATCATATAGATTAATAATCATTATGTGATAAGAAACTTTGTTAATATTCAAGACAATGTATACATGTAATCATAAAGTACTTAAATTTTGGTTATAGGGAACCAACTCTAATAAAGAGGGCACTCATCAGAACCAGGTGAAATTTTTTCAAACTTGGTTAATACCATATTGATGGAGACACAAGTAAACAGATGCTCCTCCTCAGAACAGGATCTTTTTTGGTGTTATGATGCTCATTAGCTTAACTGGTGGTATGATGCCCATTCTCTTGTTTGGTGGTTCAATTCCAATTATTCTTCATATACCAAAGGCTATTTGGGATTTCCCAATGGAATCTGACCATCATCGACCAAATTTTACAGTAAATCTTTGATGATGAAGCATTCAAGGATCATGTGACCCAGCATTGGATGGTAAAGGTGTTGGAGTTGGTGCCCTATAACTGACTTATTTAGTACTTCATTACATGTTTTTATGTTATTAATGAAGTTTCTTATCACATCATGATTATTCATTTTCATACATTTATATGTGATAATGTCCAAAGAATATATGTTTCACTAAAATTTCATGGGAGTTCTCCGCTATAATGAGAGCCTAGAGGCACCACAACAGCATTCTTAAATATTTTTCTATGACTGAATGATATTTTCTGATAGACCATAGACGATAGAGGCTATCAGGGGTAGGTGTCTCATAAGAAATTGAGGCACATTCTCATGGTGTTATCCCTTGGTAATCTCGAAGATAGAAGGTTATGAGAATAGGCCCTCCAATAGGAAATCCACATTTTCATATGTCATTGGATGTTCTTATATGTGGATGTATATATTGATCCTTATACTTTAATATTATCATTAATGGATATCATGACTCGTGTACATTTATGTATTGATGAAAACTGTGATGATATATGTTCACGGTGAGATAGGATATGTTGGGTGCATCATAAGTGATATTGCATTAATGTATAATGTGAAAAAGGATTTATCCCTTATGTCCCTTGATGGAAGTTGATATCTCAGACCTTTTGATATGAAGAGAACTGTAACATCCCAAGTAAGTAATAAATAATAGATATTTTTATCTATGTCTATTAATGAACTAGATAGTGTTTTAGAGGCTTAAAATGAAAATAAATCCAATCTTAAGCATGGAATACACTAATATTTTTAAAAGATTGTTTTACTGCCTTTTGATGGAAAACCATTTTTAAATCTATCTTTTGACAATTTTATAAGCTATGTTTGTCAAAATAAACTTATTCTTTATGATTGGGACATCAAAATTTACTTTGTGTGAATTTTTGGTATTTTTCTGACAATGTTCATTTTTAATGAATAGTGAAAAATACTCCATTTTACATCAAAACTGCTTTTTAATATAATTTATTTATATGATTAGATTATCTTTTGAATTGGTTTTAAAGTGAAATTAGAATATATTTTTACCATTAAATCCAATAGCGGTAGTTGGAATTAATTTCACTTTGAAATCAGACTTAAACTAGTGTCAATCTTTTGATACTTATTGTTTCATAAAAACACGCTATTTGCTCTGACAGCGGGAATTAATTATTAAATTAATTAATGTGACTTATATGTTTTGAATTTTGTAAAACGGACTTAATTTTTGAATTCGGAATATCAAATATAGCTTAGGGTGAAGTTTTGGTATTTTTCTGAAAAACTCCAATTTTTGATGAATAGTGAAATCACTAAGTGGTAATCAAGCAAACTGATTTTTCAGTTAAATGAAAGTTTACCACTAATGTGTATTGAATTTTTAAAATCCGACATACATGGTTGTCATTAGTATGTAAAATGTGGTTCAATGGGATGAAAATAATTTTTTGGTGAATAGTAACTTTTTTTCATTAATCGCGATTAGAGGTAATTAGTGTAATTTAAGGTAAAAATGATTTTATAAAAATATGAAAACACCATGAAACTTTTCCTACCCCTATTTGATGAGTCATGGCCGACCAAGACAACCCATGGGTCGATTTAGGGGACCCTATGGAGCCACTTGGGTGAGATAATGACTTTAATGCCTTTTTTTAAATAAAGGTGAAAATGACACTAACATAAATTGTTTTACTAAAACAATTTTTAGAAGGGGTTATACTAATCATATTTTTGTCTATAAATACTCTTTGGAAAGATAAAAAGATTTCCTACATCAGTATATTTTCTGTATAATTTTTAGACATTAAATAAATTAATTTAATTATGACATCATGATGATGCAACGATGACCTCATTAATGAACAGTTTAAATAAAATGAAACGATAATATAAAATCTAAGACCTACACTTGTCCAAAAACTATTGTATGGGAATATTTAGAAGCCTTATCATCTTATAGTCGAAATATATCAATGTGGGACCTTAGAAATTGGAAACACTTTTGAAAATAAAATAATAGTTTCATGATTTCCAAAAGTGTCCCTCCTCTCCTCTTATAAAAGGCCCCCACCTCTACCTCATTTCACACACTCCTCAAGCCTTTGGCTCGGCCATCCCCTGCCCATTTACTCTCTCCACATACCTCTCCTAATCCTAGAGGATTTCCTTTGGGAAGAATCCTTTCAAAGGAATCCTTTAGGCTCAAATCAAAAGGAGTTACACTTTTAAAGGTAATTCATTCTCTCATGTTCATTTGTTTTATTTTGCTTCTCCAACCCCCTAAACTCTTTTTATTTACTTCTTTTGTAACAAAACCAGTATCTTAAATATACTAGTATGTTATAAGATTTATTCTAGATACACTCTCACACAACTACATCAAATGGTTAAAGAACATACGGTTTCCGTGGATGGCCAAATTCTGCCTCCTGAAATGATGATTGTTCAATACTCATTTAACACTTTCAAAGGTGGTCATTATGATGTCACTATTTTTATATATGATATATAATATGTTTATTCTTTCCTTAATCTTCTGTATTTTTCATTTATGGCATACCATTATTGTTTCCATTATGGGTAAACACGATATCTTCATTTTAGGAAGTGCGGACTACCGCCCCCTGAAAGTGATTTGATTCGTTAATATCATATGTGGGATGTGTAAAGGATAAAGTTAATGATATTATATATGTTATTATACTGGAATTATAATATACTCTTATATCATTATGATTCCATTCCAGAAAATACGAAATAGAAATGGAAGTAGCGTTCATGCGTACGTACGGCTTATCGTCTCCATGAACGGTGCATTTCATTTCTTACCTCTAAATGTGATGTAATATTATAAATACATGTATATGATGAATATATATAATATATATATTATCCAAATCATTAATATCATTCTGGATATAACGAACCTTTGACCAAATTAACAACATGTAAGTGTAAGAAGTCTATTTTTGACTTAAGAACCAAATACCGACAAAGTGAACATTATTAACTTAAATGATTACATGATGTTCATAACATGGTATAAAAGGAATAATGAACTTGAAAAAGGTTCTTAAGCAAGTAGAGATTAACTAAAGTTTATTATTCATGAGATTAAAGAATGGTCGGGTCAAGTCGGATACGAGGTATGGGACTTCGTCTCAATCTCTTTTCATTGAGGCATATTTTGTTTTATACACAACCTTCTTTTATATGGTGTATAAACCCCTTTGACTTTTATGTTTATTCAAAAGGAATATTTTTTATACGAAGCGTTTACTAAACGACAAAAGGGAATGTTTTTGTCGTACGTATACGGCGACAACGACTTCTCCGCCGTCGTGACCGTTATTTGAGTTTCGGCTTCCTCTACAAGCCATACCTTCTTTTTAAAAGAAAAATAAATACCATGTTTTACTTTTCTTTTATTTTGGTATCGAAAATGGTTTTCATAATGTTTTTATATCAATGTTTTGTATTGATATCTTGTGATTGAAAGGTGGGAATGTTATGTTTCCTTTATGCATGTTTTATGTGATATGATTATGTTGAGGTTCTTGGGAATTATTATGAAAACGGGTGGTTCTGTGATAAACTAAGGGCGGGTGAGCCCGATATATCTCTCCAATGCATTGGGTAACGCGAAGGAGTGAAACGTTAAGGTTTCTCTGAAGAGATTTAGGGAATATACTGTGATGGGTATTCCAAACGTAACCAAGAGGGTTACTCCCTACGTAAGAATGTTATGAATGCCTCAAGTTACCTTTATGTCTTATGATTTCTATGATTTGTTCATGATTTTATGAGGTATGTTAAAGTGCCTATGTTTTATGGGTAAAGTATGATTTCATTCTTATGTATATATGAACTCATGTTTCCTTTCCTTGTTTTTTTTATATAACCCATACTGAGTTTTTTATGCTCATCCCAAGTTTTTGAAATGTTTTTCATAGGTCACGGGAAAGGTACATGATAAGATGATAGTGTCAAGGAAGTGTCAAGAAAGAATCCATGTTTTATTTTCAATATGTTTCCGTTGATGGGAAAAAGAATACTATCTTTTATTGTAACCACTTTACTTAAATGTGGGTTGTAATGCATGTTTTGAGATCTAATTCTCTAAAACTCTAAACCTGAAAAGATCCTCAACGTGTAATCTTGTGATAACTCAAGATTATGTATGGTTTAAGGCTGGGGCCTTATAGTTGGTATCAAAGGTCGGTTTAGATAACTTTAGGAGTTATAATTCTATGAAATGATTATCCAAAAGTTTTTTTATGGTCAAATTGAAATGATATAGCATTTAAAGATTACCATGTTGATTTATCTAAGACATGTTTGTTCAGAATGGTTTTCCGCAGAGGAAATAGGGAAGCAGTGCTAGTAAGGCATACGGAAGGAAATAACCTTCCGAACCAGCATCCTGAGATGGTCGGAATTGGAACTGAACAGTTTGTTGCAGTAATGGCACAGTTGACTCAAGCGATAAATGGTGGTGGTATCCATGCACGAGATCAGCCAGATCAACCGCAAAGGAACATGTCAGCGGTGGAACATTTCATGAGGCAACATCCCCCATCATTCAGAGGATCATCTGACCCTGTGTTAGATGAAGGGTGGATTAAAGCACTAGAGAAGATTTTTGATGTCATGGGGTGTTCAGACAATCAAAAGGTTAGTCTTGCTATTTACCGTTTGGAGGGTGAAGCAGATCAATGGTGGTCGATGGTTAAAAACATCAGGGACGCTGATGAGATTGATGCTCTCGACTGGGATTAATTCAAAGGTATTTTTCTTGAGAAGTATTTTCCTAAGGCTGTTCGACTTAGGATGGAAAAACAATTCCTGGAATTGAGGCAAGAGGAAGACTCAGTGGCTGCCTATGAAGAAAGGTTCACTCGATTGGCAAGGTATGCTCCAAATTTTATCTGAGACCTTGATAGTAAAATCAATCGTTTTTATTCAGGATTAAAGCCAAAATATCGAAGGGATTTAGCTTCTCGTGAGTTCAAAAGTTATGAAAAGATTTTTCGATGTGCTGAGAAGGTATAAATGGAGTTTGTCTATGATCAAGTGTTCTACAACAACCAGCAAAAGAAGAGACCGAGGTGGCAGGAGAAAGGAAAGAATTCTTCAAAAAAGTCTGATGGTAAGAAAACTAAGTTTCCAGTTTATGATAATTGTGGTAAAAGGCATGTTGGGGAATGTCTTCTGAATTATGGAAAGTGCTACCGATGTGGTAAGATGGGATATAAGGCTTGTGATTGCACTGGAAAAGATCAGGGTGATGGTAAGACCAAATTTGATTTACAGTTAGTGAAATGTTTTAAGTGCAATGAGATGGGTCACTATGAAAATGAGTGTCCAACAAAGAGCTTGAGTGATGGGAAGCAGTTAGACTACAAGCAGAAATGGGTGGTGAAATCCTTTGCAACTACTTCAGCAGATGTCGGGCCATCAAATGAAGTTGTATCAGGTACTTTGTTTGTTTTTTCAGATTATGCCAGTGTGTTGTTTGATTCGGGGTCTACACATTCTTTCATCTCTGAAAACTTTTCTAGTAAAATGGGAATACCATCTCAAGAAATGACTCCTGAACTTGTGGTAAAAACACCTGGGGGAAATGTTGAGTCAAAAAGGATTTATAAGAATCTTACTATCCTTATTTGTGGAAAGAACCTACTTGAAAACCTTATTGTTTTACCTCTAGTAGAGTTTTATGTTATCCTGGGTATGGATTGGCTCTCAATTTACCATGCTAAGATTGATTGTAGAGATAAAAAAGTTTCTTTTCAGAAAGACTTTCAGTTTGTGTACAAGAATGAACCCTTACTGTTGATAACATATCAAGAGGCCGAGAAACTTGTAAAAGATGGAAATGAATGTTACCTTGCACACATTTTTGAAAACAAGGGAACTGTTCAGATTAATGATGTGCCAGTGGTAAATGATTATCCTGATGTTTTTCCTAATGAGTTTCCTGGAATAATACCGGATTGGGAAGTTGAATTTACTGTTGACTTAGTTCGTGATGCTAATCCAATTTCAAAACCCCCTTATCGAATGGCTCAAATTGAACTTTTAGAGTTGAAGGAGCAATTTCAAGATTTATTAGAGAAAGTTTTCATCTGACCTAGAAAATCACCTTGGGGTGCTCCTATTTTATTTGTTAAAAAGAAAGATGGTTCTATGAGACTTTGCATTGATTATAGGGCCTTGAATAATATCACTGTTAAGAACAAATATCCTTTGCCTCATATCGATGATTTGTTTGATCAGCTCCAGGGAGCTCAGTATTTTTCGAAGATTGACTTGAGGTCGGGGTACCATCAGTTGAAAGTAAAAGAAGGAGACTTTCCAAAGACTTCTTTTCGTACTAGATATGGCCATTATGAATTTGTAGTTATGCCTTTTGGGCTAACCAATGCACCTGCTGTATTCATGGACTTAATGAATAGAATTTTCCATGAATTCTTGGATAAGTTTGTGGTGGTTTTCATTGATGATATTTTGGTGTTTTCTAAAAGTAAAGAGGAGCATAAAAGTCATTTAAGGGTTGTTTTGCAAACCTTAAAAGAAAAGAAACTATATGAAAAATTCAGCAAGTGTGATTTTTGGTTGCAACAAATTTCTTTCCTTGGTCACATTGTTTCTAAAGATGGGATAAACGTTGATCCTATAAAAACAAAGGTTGTTGAAGAATGTCCAAGACCCACAAATGTAACCGAGATTCGTAGTTTTCTTGGTTTGGCAGGCTATTACCGAAGGTTTGTTAGAAATTTTTCACAGTTATCTGTTCCAATGACTAAGCTAACTCGGAAGGGTGTTAATTTTATCTGGAAAAAAGAATGTGATGATTGTTTTCAGGAACTGAAAAGAAGATTGGTGAATGCTCCAGTTTTGGCACTACCTTCCAGAAAGGGTGAGTTTGTCATCTACAGCGATGCTTCATTGAAAGGACTTGGTTGCGTCCTAATGCAGAATGATCAGGTAATTGCTTATGCTTCATGAAAATTGAAAACACATGAGGTAAATTACCCAACACATGATTTGGAATTAGCTGCTGTTGTTTTTTCTTTGAAAATTTGGAGGCATCATTTGTATGGAGTAAAGTGTGAAATATATACCGATCACAAAAGTTTAAAGTATATATTCACTCAGAAAGAATTGAACATGAGACAAAGGAGATGACTAGAATTAATCAAGGATTATGATTGTATGATTCACTACCATCCGGGAAAAGAAAATAAAGTGGCTGATGCTTTGAGTCGAAAAAGTAATGCTTTATTAGAAATGTTACATTTGGAACGTGATCCTTTGGTTAAGGATTTGATGAAATTTGGCATAGAAGTTGTTGGTGCAGGAAGTACTTCTGTTTTGTTTCAGGTATCAGTGAAATCTTCTCTATCAGACAGAATCAACCAAGCATAGAAGCAAGACAGTGAGTTGCAGAAAAAGGTAGAGTTGGTTCAGAAAGGTATGTTTCCTGAATTCAGCATTGATAATGATTGTGTTTTGAGATTTGGGAAGATATTGTGTGTACCTTGTGATTCACATTTGAAGGAAGAGTTGTTATTTGAAGCTCATAGTTCTCCGTTTTCAGTTCATCCTGGCAGTACTAAAATGTACAGAGATCTTCGAAAGTATTACTGGTGGGATGGAATGAAAAGAGATATTGTTGATTTTACTATGAAGTGTTTGACTTGTCAATAGGTTAAAGCAGAGCGGCAGTTACCGAAAGGGATGCTTCAGCCTTTACCAGTGCCAGAGTGGAAATGGGAGAATATATCCATGGAATTTGTTGTGGGATTACCAAAGACATCTCGAGGTAATAATGCAATCTGGTTTATTGTTGATCGCTTGACAAAATCTTCTCATTTCCTTCCTATTCGAGATACATTCTCTCTAGATCAACTTTATCGTTTGTATCTTAAGGAGATAGTCAGGTTGCATGGAGTTACCCTCTCCATTGTGTCTGATCGTGATCCCAGGTTCATTGCTAACTTTTGGAAAGGCCTTCAGAAGTCTTTGGGTACAGAATTAAATTTTAGTACAGCTTTTCATCCTCAATCAGATGGGAAGTCAGAACGAACAATTCAGACTTTGGAGGATATGCTACGTGCTTGTTCGATGGATTATCAGGGAAGTTGGGACCAACATCTTTCTTTGGTTGAATTTTCTTATAACAACAGTTTTCATTCCAGTATACAGATGGCTCCATTTGAGGCATTATATGGCAAACGGTGTCGAACTCCAGCTTTTTGGGATGAAGTAGGGGAAAGGAATCTGATGGGACCAAAGTTGGTAGAAGAGATGGCAGAAAAAGTTCAGTTGATTCAGAGACACATGAGAACAGCTCAGAGCAGGAAGAAAAGTTATACGGACAATAGGAGGAAGGATCTCTCTTTTGAGGTTGGTGATCATGTTTTTCTCAAAGTTTCTCCATGGAAAAGTGTTATGCGATTTGGTAAGAAAGGAAAGCTAAGTCCAAGGTTCATTGGACCATACGAAATTCTGGAGAGATTTGGATCAGTTGCATACCGAGTGGCTTTACCTACGAGTTTATCTCAGGTACACAATGTTTTTCATGTTTCGATGTTGAGAAAGTATATGCCAGATCCATCTCATGTTTTGAGTCCAGAGGTAGTTCAGCTGGAAGAGAATCTATCTTACGAGGAACAACCAGTCCAGATTCTTGACCACAGGGAGCAGGTATTGCGGAATAAGGTGATTCGTCAGGTAAAGGTTTTATGGAAAAACCATATGGTTGAAGAGGCAACATGGGAATCTGAAAATGCAATGAGGGATAAGTACCCCCATTTATTCGATAAGTAAATAAATTGCGGGGACGCAATTTTCTAAAGGGGGAAAGGATGTAACATCCCAAGTAAGTAATTAATAATAGATATTTTTATCTATGTCTATTAATGAACTAGATAGTGTTTTAGAGGCTTAAAATGAAAATAAATCCAATCTTAAGCATGGAATACACTAATATTTTTAAAATATTGTTTTACTGCCTTTTGATGGCAAACCACTTTTAAATATATCTTTTGACAATTTTATAAGATATGTTTTTCAAAATAAATTTATTCTTTATTATTGGGACATCAAAATTTACTTTGTGTGAATTTTTGGTATTTTTCTGACAATGTTCATTTTTTAATGAATAGTGAAAAATACTGCATTTTACATCAAAACTGCTTTTTAATCTAATTTATTTATATGATTATATTATCTTTTGAATTGGTTTTAAAGTGAAATTAGAATATATTTTTACCATTAAATCCAATAGCGGTCGTTGGAATTAATTTCACTTTGAAATCAGACTTAAACTAGTGTTAATCTTTTGATATTTATTGTTTCATAAAAACACGCTATTTGCTCTGACAGCGGGAATTAATTATTAAATTAATTAATGTGACTTATATGTTTTGAATTTTGTAAAATGGAATTCATTTTTGAATTCGTAATATCAAATATAGCTTAGGGTGAAGTTTTGGTATTTTTCTGAAAAACTCCAATTTTTGATGAATAGTGAAACCACTAAATGGTAATCAAGCAAACTGATTTTTCAGTTAAATGAAAGTTTACCACTAATGTGTATTGAATTTTGAAAATACGACATACATGGTTGTAATTTGTATGTAAAATTTGGTTCAATGGGATGAAAATAATTCTTTGGTGAATAGTAACTTTTTTTCATTAATCGCGATTAGAGGTAATTAGTGTAATTTAAGGTAAAAATGATATTATAAAAATATGAAAACACCATGAAACTTGTCCTACCCCTGTTGGATGAGTCATGGCCGACCAAGACAACCCATGGGTTGAGTTAGGGGACCCTATGGAGCCACTTGGGTGAGATAATGACTTTAATGCCTTTTTTTAAATAAAGGTGAAAATGACACTAACATAAATTGTTTTACTAAAACAATTTTTAGAAGGGGTTATACTAATCATATTTTTGTCTATAAATACTCTTTGGAAATATAAAAAGATTTCATACATCAGGATATTTGTTTTATAATTTTTAGACATTAAATAAATTAATTTAATTATGACATCATGATGATACAACGATGACCTCATTAATGAACAGTTTAAATAAAATGAAACGATAATATAAAATCTAAGACCTACACTTGTCCAAAAACTATTGTATGGGAATATTTCAAAGTCTTATCATCTTATCGTCGAAATATATCAATGTGGGACCTTATAAATTCGAAAAACTTTTGAAAATAAAATAATAGTTTCATGATTTCCAAAAGTGCCCCTCCTCTTCTCTTATAAAAGGCCCCCACCTCTACCTCATTTCACACACTCCTCAAGCCTTTGGCTCGGCCATCCCCTGCCCATTTACTCTCTCCACATCCCTCTACTCATCCTAGAGGATTCTCTTTGGGCATAATCCTTTCAAAGGAAGCCTTTAGGATCAAATCAAAAGGAGTTACACTTTTAAAGGTGATTCATTCTCTCATGTTCATTTGTTTTATTTTGCTTCTCCAACCCCCTAAACTCATTTTATTTACTTCTTTTGTAACAACACCAGTATCTTCAATATACTAGGATGTTTTTATAAGATTTATTCGAGCTACACTCTCACACAACTACATCAAATGGTTAAAGAACATACGGTTTCCGTGGATGGCGAAATTCTGCCTCCCGAAACGATGATTGTTCAATACTCATTTAACACCTTCAAAGGTGGCCATTATGATGTCACTATTTTTATATATGATATATAATATGTTTATTCTTTCCTTAAGCTTCTGTATTTTTCATTTATGGCATACCATTATTGTTTCCATTATGGGTAAACACGATATCTTCATTTTAGGAAGTGCGGACTACCGCCCCCTGAAAGTGATTTGATTCGTTAATACCATATGTGGGATGTGTAAAGGATAAAGTTAATGATATTATATATGTTATTATACTGGAATTATAATATACTCTTATATCATTATGATTCCATTCCAGAAAATACGAAATAGAAATGGAAGTAGCGTTCATGCGTACGTACGACTTACCGTCTCCATGAACAGTGCATTTCATTTCTTACCTCTAAATGTGATGTAATATTATAAATACATGTATATGATGAATATATATGATATATATGTTATCCAAATCATTAATATCATTCTGTATATAATGAACCTTTGACCAAATTAACAACATGTAAGTGTAAGAAGTCTATTTTTGACTTAAGAACCAAATACCGACAAAGTGAACATTATTAACTTAAATGATTACATGATGTTCATAACATGGTATAAAAGGAATAATGAACTTTAAAAAGGTTCTTAAGCAAGTAGAGATTAACTCAAGTTTATTATTCAGGAGATTAAAGAACGTTCGGGTCAAGTCGGATACGAGGTATGGGACTTCGTCTCAATCTCCTTTCATTGAGGCATATTTTGTTTTATACACAACCTTTTTTTATATAGTGTATAAACCCCTTTGACTTTTACGTTTATTCAAAAGGAATCTTTTTTATACGAAGCGTTTACTAAACGACAAAAGGGAATGTTTTTGTCGTACGTATGCGGCGACAACGACTTCTCCGTCGTCGTGACCGTTATTTGAGTTTCGGCTTCCTCTACAAGCCATACCTTCTTTTTAAAAGAAAAATAAATACCATGTTTTACTTTTCTTTTATTTTGGTATCTAAAATGTTTTTCATAATGTTTTTATATCAATGTTTTTTATTGATATCTTTTGATTGAAAGGTGGGAATGTTATGTTTCCTTTATACATGTTTTATGTGATATGATTATGTTGAGGTTCTTGGGTATTATTATGAAAACGGGTGGTTCCGTGATAAACTAAGGGCGGGTGAGCCCGATATAGCTCTCCAATGCATTGGGTAACGCGAAGGAGTGAAACGTTAAGGTTTCTACGAAGAGATTTAGGGAATATACTGTGATGGGTATTCCAAACGTAACCAAGAGGGTTACTCCCTACGTAAGAATGTTATGAATGCCTCAAGTTACCTTTATGTCTTATGATTTCTATGATTTGTTCATGATTTTATGAGGTATGTTAAAGTTCCTATGTTTTATGGGTAAATTATGATTTCATTCTTATGTATATATGAACTCATGTTTCCTTTCCTTGTTTTTTTTATATAACCCATACTGAGCTTTTTATGCTCATCCCAAGTTTTTGAAATGTTTTTCACAGGTCACAGGAAAGGTACATGATAAGATGATAGTGTCTAGGAAGTTTCAAGAAAGAATCCATGTTTTATTTTCAATATGTTTCCGTTGATGGGAAAAAGAATACTATCTTTTATTGTAACCACTTTTCTTAAATGTGGGTTGTAATGCATGTTTTAAGATCTAATTCTCTAAAAATCTAAACCTGAAAATATCCTCAACATGTAATCTTGTGATAACTCAAGATTATGTAAGGTTTAAGGCTGGGGCCTTATAAGAACTACCTATATAATTCCATGGTCATGGTGTTCGGTGTGTGAGTTCATTTCTGTAAAGTCAAAGAAAGAGATGTCGAGCATATAGGTTGATGATGCTAGTATGCAACCTGCTTGATTTGAGATATCACAAAAAGGGATTATATTACATAGTAATCATTTGTTGGAGGTTGGATGTTTTTGAGACATTAAATTATTTATCTATGGGTGTATTGGTGTATTTTTAAACACTAAATTTGGAATTTAGGTCATTCAACCTAATACCACTGATAAATAGTCCTAAAGAGTCGCACATGGAGTGTATCTTCAATCTCATTTAAATTAAAGTATTGGATTTTACAAGTTGTAATAAATAATATTTATTCGTCTTTGGTTGATCATAATGATTTAATCACAAGTTATTCAATAGAATAAGTGAGTTAAATAATAATAAATATTTCTTTTCAAGGTTTGGTGAATATAATATTTATTATATTTATCGATAAATAATGCAGTGATATTTATTTATTAAATAAATATTCATTATTCAAGGATCGGTAAATGTCGATGTGGGAAAGAGGATCAAGCTTAATGGCCCGATTGGAAAAGGTATAAATGATATTTATTTATATTCTTAAAGTGTTGTGCATGTCAAGTGATTAATATTATTATTATTATTATTGGAAATTAGGTCAACTAATAATTATTAAGTGGGAAAGGGATTGTGTGCAATTTGTCAACCATAAACCTACCATAAAAAATATCTAATTATATCACTTTCCATAATCACTCTGGTTGTTCACAATGGATAGAGATAGATTATCTCAAGACCTAGATAGGGATCTAGAGATCTAGAAACCCCTCTAAATTCATCCTCTATCATTCCATAAAGATTTCTTCCTCCTTCAATAATAATTTTGTTGCAATCAACCACGAACAATGCAAGCGATCAGGATCAGTCGTGCTAGAACCTGGTGATTCTACGACAATGTTTAGAGATTGTGTTACATGTGTGGATCACTAATAGAGGGATTATACATTTAGATCCTATAACGTAATGATGGAGAAAATATATCTAGTCAATCAGATCATCAATGAAGAGGGAATTACAAGTTGAGTTATTTCTATATATTTTTCATAAATTAATTATAAATTACATGTGAAGATCCTCCTCTTGTGGTTCTGATATTTTCTTTAGTCAATTAATCTATGAATTTCATTGGAAATGATGGTATTTTTCATATATATCCAAAATTATACATAAATTAATACTGAAATATGAGTTATCCATTCCATACAAGTCGCTTCTGTTGCGCCCAGAACATACAAGTGGTATCATAGGGGTCGCATGTATAATTTATAATTAATTTATTATTGGTTGATTTTTTTTCATTAATTTGTGATTTATTTTAATTCAGATCGATTCATTTTAATATCCAAACATCTTCTCCCCTTATCTTATTCATTCTCACTAACATAACCAGTGAACAGTTAAGATTAAAAAATGAAGCATTTGAAAAAACACCATCTGGAGGTGCCAAAGGCTCTACTCAGAAAAAATACACATCATGTATTATGTATCTCATATGTCCCTTTCTATATCAGGTCAAATATGATAAAATCATATCTAAGATCTGAACAAATTAGATCAGTGTGTAGATCTAAACAAACTAGCACACTGTTTGAAGAACTACATGCCGTGTAACCATTGTATGTGATGTGTGGTCCTCGTTTTCTCACAGTCAAAAACATAGGGGTCCCAACATTTCATGTATCAGATACACTACATGGGGACTGACATGTCATGAAAATATGAGTCCACATGCTATGTAATATGAAAAACACATTGTGTGTCTTGAACTCATCCATGGAAGGCAACACTCTCAATCCCTAGGCAAGTGTTGGAGACACGAGTAAAAGAAAGTACACATCGTGTAACTAAGTATTATAGAAACCCTGTTCTTTTTATTAAATTCACACATGATTTAATTATATAAAATTACAATTAACACAACCCAAAATATCAATAATTCTAGTGTCTTTTGGAATTAGGTACATTGCATTACAACTTTAAATATGAAAAAAACAAGATCTTTATTGAAAACTTCTTTAACATGCTTGATCTTAAAACTTCATGGGATATCCTGAGGAAAATACATAAGAAATGGGTGATCTATAAATAACAATAAAAGAGTAAACATGGAATAACATTAAGATAATAACTTATGTTAGGAAAGGCACATCAATGAGGCATAAAGGAACATGAATCATAAAGAATGATATAGCATGATACTCATAACATGGAAATGTGGCAACAACTTAAAACACTGCATCATAAATCAAGGCTAAAATACCAAGACATCATAGTGGAAAAAGTCCCATAAATGAATAAGGTAAACCCCTATCCCAACATGACATATCATGATACTAAACATTAACCAATGAATTGGAGTGCTATATAATTTTGGGCACACCCATCTCATTCATTTCATTCTCATGCTTAAGTGTGTCACATAGATCATAAAACATTGATTCATTCATCATCATAATGTATTACATGATTAAGGAATGTGTAATAAATACATGTAAGTACTCAATAAAAAGTAATATGTGTATCAAAGTGAACACCCATGATAGTTAATGGGTACGGTATTCACTACACAATTGTTTTAGAATGGAAATTAGCAGTGCAATTTTGGTTGTCTAACGGCATGACATAAAAATTCATAGAAAGGGTTGATGAGAGATAAAGGAGTATATCATCATATATAAATGAAATTTATAGTAATAAGGTCATATAAATACATGTCTCAACATAAGTAATTTGTAAATAGAAGTCATAACATAATAAAGAAGGCTACTCTTGATCCATCTCAGCGCTTCACTCCCTTCTCCAATCCAGAAGATCAACTGAATTTTTCACTAATTTCACTATGTTCGAAGGTTCCAGGTTTTCTTGATGGTGCACCTCAACTTCCGCTATCACTTTTGGAATTTTCAGAATCTTTTGGCCTCTTAAACCTTACTGTGGTGGATCGGTTTCGACAACGATGACCTACAGTGGATGATTTCGACCGGTTCATTTTTGATTCTTGGGGGCTTCATGACCGAGAAACCATGGGACTTCTTGAAAAGCATCACCTGATTATTCTCTTTTCAATGAAGGATGACATGATTCACACTCTTTCTTGTGCTCCGTGAAAATGCCTTGGTTGCAGGTTCTTCTTTTTCTACTGGAATTTTTATTTTCACATGAAAAATGACCCACCCTCTGTTCCTATATGGATTATCTTCCTGGAATTACTACTACCATTTCAAAATCCCTCTATCCTCACAATTCTAGGGAATATGGTCAGAAGGTTCCTATGTGCTGACATTATAACTCAATCGGTTAGCCACCCGATTAACCCTTAGATTTTCATGGAGGTGGATATATCCAAACCACCGATGGAATGGGTTTGGGTTGTTATTAGTGAAGAGTATAGGTAAAAATAGGCTATTGTATTCAAATCATGGGTGGATTACTGCTCAATTTGTAGGCATTTGGGGAATCTGATTTCTAATTGCAGGCGTAGTGCAAGGCAAGGGTATGTGAAGTATAATAAGGATAGGTAGATGGATTTGGATCCCAGTGTTAGTAATATGATGGCTACTAGAATTTAAATGTAGAAGCAAGATCTACTGGGTCTTAGAAAGCCGGGGAAAGAGGAGTATGTGGAAGTAGAACGAACGGGAAGTGTCTCAGTGGATGTGAGTAGGATAGATGTGGTTAACGGGAAATAGGTAGTGGAGGTTTAGAAAAACCCCAAGCTTTATAAGATCTTTATTAGGTTAAGAAAGGATTTGTCTAGGCCCTCCGGTAGTTTTGATCCTGGAAATTCCTATGTCGGAGGGTTCACGAGCTCTATTCAGAAGGAGGTTGACCCTTGTGATCCAAAAACGGTTTTGTGTGTTACTACTGCGGTTCTAGTGGAGAGTGGAGAATATGACATTGTTGTTGTTTCTTATGCGGCGGTGGTTAGTTCGGGTATTGGGCTGCTGCACTCAGGTAGGAAATGGTCTACCATGGGTGTGGATGTCTAGATTGGTAAGTCAGGGGGTCCTGATCCAAGGAACCAGTCTCCAATTCAGATAAGGAATAGATTTGAAGGTCTTGTATTGGAATTATTGGGCTCTGGGCATGCAGACTCAGATGATGGGATCCATGTAGAAGATCCCAATGATCTTGATTACAGCCTTTTCGTAGATGAAGCTCCAAGTTTGAGGGGAAATAGGGGTACCAGAAAGAGGAAGGGTAGGAAGTATTACTCATATCTACCACCCCCTCTAGTGACTTGGTCAGTAAAAAAGGAAAATGAAAAGAAGAGGTATAGTGAGGTTTTTAGTCAACAGAAACCAGGAGGTCTGGGTGTCCCAAACTTGGCTCTAATTATGAGTTTGGATGAAGAAATGGTTGAGCAGGTCCTGTTACTCGATGCCTCTAAAGAGGAAGTGGCCAAAATGATGGGGAGGTCAATAAAAATGGCTCTAACTGAGGAGAAATACACCTATATTGATAAGAAAGACCTGATTTTGGTTGGGGGCTTCAACAAGGGGAAGATCGAAATTGAAGAGTATATTCATGTATGGGATAAGCTAACATCTACTTTTGAAGAGTTGCTAAAGGAAGATCCAAGCACTCGGGTAACCACCATCTCTTGGAACTTGTTTAGAGAAAAGGATTATGGTAGGATTAAATTTTACTTTAATTACTATGATATTTCTTGTTGTGGTTGATTCTCGGTCTCTCACTTTTTTCCATAAAAGTGCTTGAAATAAAAAATTAATTTTCAATCAGAAATAACTCTTACGAAAATTTCAGCATGGTAATAGGTGTATATGGGAGGGATTAATGAAATATAAAGGGATATATCATCATGAAAACATAATAAGGGCAGTATGGGGGTGTGAAAACATACCCCATATTTTTTAATTAAAAATAAAAGGGTGTAACAATATACGGAAACTTGGATAAAAGAGATAAAGGAGGGGACCCTTACTTGAGTGTATGACTTCAAAAGCTTGAAGAGGGGATTCTTGAGAGCTTGGTAAGCCTTGGGATGATTCTAGAGAGGGTAGGATAGATTAAGGATGTGATCAATGTATTTTTAGTGAAGATAAGTGGGATCTTGGGTGGTTTTATATAGGAAATGATAGGGGAATTCTTTAATATTTTACAAACTTAGGTTTTGGAATCTATATAATTAAATATTCAAAACCACAAACCTTCCCATGGGTTTTTCCCTGGTTTTTTCCAAATAGGGGAGGTTTTAATTATTTTATTATTCAAATGTATGAAGATATTAAAATATTATCCTTGCATCTGTGGAGGTGAGTCACATTATTAAATAAATGAATTTAAAATCATAGAATATTTTATACACTTTGGAGGATTAATAGGTCTTTATAAAAATAATAAAATTATCTTAAAATAGAATTATTTTTATGGGAAAATATATTGGGCCTAGAATACCAATTATAGTATTTATTACATCATTTTGGGGTCATTATGATGTCATAAAACACACATTATATTTATACAGTATTTAATTTTTAGCCAAAAATTCGACTATCTCAGAAAAATATGAAAAATTCACCATTGGATAATTTTGAAATTATAATTCCAAAAATAATATTCATTTTATCTAAATAATTTTCTAAATATCTTCATTTTCACTTTTAAAATAATATTTGACATTTATTGTAAAATGCTGGGTTTTTTACAATAATAATTTTTTGAACCCTTATAAAAAGTACATTTCACTTCATAAAAATTACATGACCATTTATAATTAATAATCCTTACTTAATAATAATATTTTATTAAAATACTATTTATTTCAAAAATCCATTAATTCATCCAAATAAAACTCCTTAATTGAATTTGAATGTTACCCAAAAATACAATTTATGTTTAATTAAATAAAAATCAAAATCATTTAAAAGAAACAATTAAAATGAAAATATATAAATTATTATATAATATACATATTCACATTATTATGGTCTTGATACATATCCCTTTATTACACCAGCGTATTCCCTAAGAGTAAGGTGTGCAACGGTGAGATTATCATGGGGCCATTCGGCGAACATAGTTTGGATTGTGATCTCGATGAGCTTAATATTCTCTCGTAAATAGTTTCGCTCATGCTTAAGTCACAAGATATCATCATTTGATTGGTCAAGGGAAAATTCCAAAGACATTATCTCCCTTTAAATCTCTGATAAATGGACTTCATAGGGCACAATTCTACTTTTTGAGGCCATCACTTCCTTTGTCTGAGCCAATTGTAATGGTTAAATCCCTATATTTATACTAATCATGTGATCACTGATCAATATATATATTAATAGTTTTCAACTTTATTAATGATCTTTTACATTCAAAAACATAAAACCAAGTAAGTGCATGTGTTTTATATAACCATTTTACTAAATAATACATTTAATTAAATCAAAAGGGAAATTTCATTTATAATAGTTTGGGTCGTTACAGTATTCCCCCTTAAGAAATTTCACCCTCAAATTTTTCATTTACCACATTAAAATAGATGAGGGTAACTATGTTTCATCACCTCCTCCATTTCCCACATTGCTTTTTCAAACTTGTGATTTCTCCACAACACTTTGGCCAAGTTCATTGTCTTATTCTGTAGAACTTTGTCTCTGCAATCTAAGATCTTCACTGGATTCTCCTCGTAAGAGAGGTCATTATCCAATGGCACCATCTTTGTATTGATTACATGTGATGGGTCTGGTATGTACTTTCTCAAGAGGGATACATGGAATACATCATGTACTTAAGATAGGTTAGGTGGGAGTGCTAGTTGATAGGCTACCATTCCGATGTGATCAAGGATCTCAAAGGGGTATATGTATCTTGGAATAAGATTTTCCTTATTCACAAATATTATCACTTTCTTCCATGGAGATATGCAGAGGAATACCATGTCTCCAATATCAAACTCTAGGTCTCTTCGATAATTGTCATCATAGCTTTTTTGTCGACTTTGAGCAGCCTTGATGTGTTGCTGAATGGTCTTAACATTCTACACTATTTCCTCAACCATTTCAGGACCTAGAAATTTTTTCTCCCCAACTTCATCCGAATATGAAGGTGTTATAAACCTATTCCCATAAAGGGATTCATAGGGAGACATTTGGATTCTTGATTAGAAACTGTTGTTGTAAGAGAACTCAACCAGAGGAAGATGTTGATCTCATCCTTCTTTGAAGTCCATTGAGAATTCTCTCAACATGTCCTCAAGTGTCTGGATATTCCACTCAGATTGGTCATCGTTTTGAGGGTGATAGATCATGCTGAAGTTTAACTCAATATTTATAGAATGTTGTAGTCTCTTACAAAACTTAGAGGTGAATCTTGGATCTTAATCAGATACAATCGATAGTGGTACACCATGAAATCTCACCACTTATCTGATATATATCCATTCAAGTTGATCCAATCAGAAATCCTCTCAAATAACAATGAAGTGTGTGGTATTTATAAGATGATACACCATAACCCAGATAGCATTGTTTCCTCTAGGTATCTTAAGAAACCCAGTGACAAATTCCATGGTGATTTTTTTCCCATTTTCATGTAGGTATGGGTAATGGTTGCATCATCCCCTTATATTTTTTCCTTTCCACCTTCACTTACTGACATATGAGACATCTTGTTGTATATTCTATTATCTCCTTATTCATATTGTCCCATCAATAGTGTTCTTAGAGATCTCGATACATCTTTGTGGTTCCAAGATGGATAGAGAAGGTTGAGCTATGTGTATCATCCAACAGATCCTTCTTTAACTTAGGATTTTATGGTACACATAGTCTTGAACCAAATATTACAACACCTTATTCATTAACATTAAACTCTGAGGATTTACCTTTTCTAATAGTTTTTACTTTCTTCTTAATTCCCACATAATCTCTTTTATCATCCTTTAACCTCTCAATAATATATGGTTGAGAAATCATTTGTGAAAGGATTGATGATGTTCCTTCCTTTAGGATTCTCATGTCCATCCTCTTCAAGTATAAAAATATCAGATCCTTATATATTCTCATCAATGAAAGAGTTGATTGATCCTTTATACTTATATTATTTTCCACTTTATTTAATTTCTCCGATTGGTAGTGAATTGAGCAGTCATAGTCTTTGATCAGCTCTAACCATCTTCATTGGCACATATCCAACTCTTTCTATGTGAATATATACTTGAGGCTTTTTTGATCTATATATATTTCACACTTCTCCCTAAAGAGGTAATTTTACCAAATTTTCAAAGCGAAGATCACTACAGATAACTCTAGATCATATATTGGATAGTTCTACTCATGAACTTTCAACTACCTTGAAGTGTAGGCAATGACTGTCATTTTGCATCAACACACAATTCAAGACCTTCTTTGAAGCATCACTGTATACCATGAAAAGATCTCCACTTGTGGGTAGTGTGAGCATGGGCATAGTGATAAGACTCATTTTTAAATCCATGAATCTCTCTTCGCATTCATCATTCCAAAAAAACTTGACTCCCTTATGAGTTATCTTGGTTATAGGGTATGAAAATCACGAGAAATTTCTCACAAATCGACGATAATACCCAAATAATCCAAGGAAACTATAGATATATATCACAGATTTTGGCCTCATCCATCCTTCAATTTCCTCATTCTTTGAATGGTCTACAGATATCCCATTGCTTATGATGATATGCCCCAATAAAGAGACTTCCTTCAACTAGAACTCACATTTACTGTACTTGGCATAAAGCTTTTCCTTTCTCAAGATCTTTATCATAGTACTTAAATGCTCCTCATGATCCTTATTACTTTTGGAGTATATTAGAATATAATTAATAAATACTACCACAAATTTGTCAAGATAATCTTTAAAGATTATATTCATCAAGTCCATGAATATTGTTGGAGAATTAGTGAGTCCTAAAGGCATTACTATGAATTCATAGTGCCCATACCTTGTATGAAAAGTAGTCTTGAGGATATCCTCCTTCACCCTAACTTGGTAATATCCTGAACATAGATCCACCTTGGAAAAGTATTATGCTCCACATATCTGATCGAAAAATTCATCAATCTGTGGTAGAGGATACTTGTTTTTATCATGATCTTGTTGATCTCATGATAATCAATGAAAAGGAACATTGACCCATCCTTCTTCTTAATGAAGAGAACCGATGCACCCTAAGGTGAAGAACTTGGGTGTAAGAAACCTTTATCCATATTCTTTTATATTTGTTTCTTATCTCCTCAAGTTCAACAACAACCATTCTTTATAGAGTCTTGGATAATGGTAACACCCCAGGCATGAGTTTCATTGAAAATTTGACCTCTCAGCTAGGAGGAAGACCAGGAAATTCTTTAGGAAACACATCAGTGTATTCCCTCACAATGAGAATGTCTTCAAGGATTATTCTTTCCTTAGACTCAATCATTTGAGATAGATATACTTTCTCATAGGGTAATAATATCCATTCTTGAGATGATGGTGCTAAAGAAGATTCATTTGTATCCATGAATTTTTACAGAATTAGTGGATGATTCGCAATATGGAGAGTGATTTACTTCTCACAGAAATTTATATTGGCTCTATATAGGTAAATCCAATCCATGCCTAGAATTATATAAAATTCCACCAAAGAGAGTATGACAAGGTTCACTGGTAAGTTCATCCCACTAATTGTGATAGGGGAGGAGTTATATACTTGGGATTCAATAATTTCCCCATTTTTTATTTTCACTGATAACTACTTCCAAGCATTGTGATGGTGATTGAATAGTTTTACTAAACTTTCATGATATGAAGGAATGTGTAGAACTAGAATCAAAAAGTACGTTCGATATTCTTGAATTAATAACTAGTGTACCTATCACCACTTAATTTTTAGGATTCACTTCAGTTGTTGTGATGGTGAAAGCTATCCCTTGTTGTCTTGGAGGTTGTTGGTTTCCTCCGAAAACCCTTTTCTTAGTGCATTAGTTTGAGAAATTCCCTATTTCCTTGCAGTTGTAGCAATGAACAATGTGCTAAGGGTTTACCAGATTATTCCTTTACTATGTATCAATAGCAGTTTTTTCTTTCCGGCAATCGTTGGCTAGGTTCCCTTCCTTCCCGCACCTAAATCATTTACTTATCCCCTTCAGTAAATTTCTAGGGTGCTTCTTTCCACACCTTTGGCAAGTGGGATGTTGAAATTTCTTATCACTGTTAGATCTCTCTATCAGACTGCTAGAATTTGACTCCACCTTCCACTTCTTATCCCTTTGATACCCCTAAGATTCTCCTATATCCATTTCAACTTTGAGGGCACGTCGTACAATTTCTTCATAGCTATCAAAGTCACAGATCTCCAAGAATTTCCATAGGATAGGTTTTAGTCCACCAAAGAAGCGGTCAACCTTGCATTTTGGGGTAATGACAAAGACAAAGGCATATCATGCAAGCCTTGTGAATTTTTCCTCATACACTATGATGGATTAATCACCTTTTTGCTTTAGGGAAAGGAAATCCCTTTCCATCTTAAGTCGTAGGGTGCGAGGAAAATATTTATCGAAAAAAAACTCCAAAAATCCTTCCATACCATCACCTCGATATCTTCCTCAGGATTTTTAAATTTGATCAATGACCACTATTTATTAGCTCCACCCTTCATTCGATAAGCATCCAGAAGAACCTTCTATTGTTTAGAACATTGAAGAATGGATAAGATATTCTCAATGGAATTGATCCATTGTTCAAAGATTGATGGATTAGATGATCCATTGAAAGTAGGAGGCCTTTATTTCATGAATCTCTCGATTACGACTTGTTGTTTCTTAGGGGGGTTTTGAAATTACTCTTGATCCAATTTTCTATTAAAAACATGAGTTAACTTAGAGAGTATCATGACAAAGTGTGCGATTCTCATTCCCATTGGATTGGGCATCTCATTAGGGAAATCATTACATTGATCTTCGCATCGGTTGTTAGCCTGATTCATCCTATTACTGGTCATTGGCTAGAATAAAAGTAAAATTAGGGGTAAGTATTTTAAACTATTAAACACATAAAGGGGAATCCAATGACATTAAAGGGATAACTTATAAATTACATTTATTTCCTTAACTAATGAATTTCTATTATTTAATCTAAGTTATCCATGATCTATTTCCTAATGTATATTCTTATGGGATTTTTTTATTCCCTTAATAATGGTTTGTACTAAGATTATGAATTTACCAAAGAATATCCACCAGGAGTTTAAAAACAAGAGTGCAGTAAGGACCATTTTCGTGCATCGGTTCATGTTCGAGTCTAGCTCAAAGTAATGTTTTCGGGTTTTACCCCTAGATACATCTATGTCAGAGCCACATTCACTTATTTATATCCAAACAGGGATGTATTTTCTTGATAAACCAATTACTCTTCACTCACCAAAATTTAGGGATGTTTTTCTTATACTTATTCTTATCCATAAGGCTTTCACTAGAGTTTTCTAATCCTAATCCCAAAAATAACTAAACTTTACTCTGATACCAACTATAGAAACCCTGTTATTTTTATTACATTCATACATGATTTAATTATATAATATTACACTTAATACAACCCAAAAGATCAAGAATTCTGGTGTCTTTGGGAATTAGGTACATTTTATTACAGCTTTAAACATGAAAAAAACATCTTTATTGAAAACTTCTTTAACATGCTTGAGCTTAAAATTGCATGGGATATCCTGAGGAAAATACGTAAGAAAGGGGTAACCTATAAATCCCAGTAAGGGATTAAACATGGAATAACATAAAGATAATAACACAAGTTATTCATGGAATATTAATGAGTTATAAAGGAACATGAATCATAAAGCATGATATAGCATGATACTCATAACATGGAAATGTGGCAACAACTTAAAACACTACATCATAAGTCAAGGCTAAACTGTCAAGACATCATAGTGGACAAAGTACCATAAAGTAATTGGGTAAAACTCTATCCCAAAATGACGTATCATAATACTAAACATTACTCAATGCATTGGAGAACTATATAATTCTGGGCGCACTCGTTTCATTTATTTCATTCTCATGCTTAAGTGTGCCATATAGATCATAAAACATGGATTCATTGATAATTATAATTTATTCCACGGTCAAGGAATATAGAATAAATATATTTAAGTCCTCAATAAAAATTAATATGTTTATAAAAGTAAACACCCTTGATAGGTAATGGGTATGGTATTCACTACACAATTTTTTTGGAATGGAAATTTGCGGTGCAATTTCAGCACCCTAACGGTGTGACATAAAAATTCATAGAAAGGGTTGATGAGAGATAAAGGGGTATCTAATAATATATACATGAAATTTAAAGTAATAGGGTCATATAAATAAATTTCCCAACATAAGGAATTTGTAAATAAAAGGCATAACATAATAAAGAAACTTGAAGAAAGAGGAAAAATGGAATAACTCTTACGAAAATTTTGGCATGGTAACAAGTGTACCTGGGAGAGATAAATGAGAGAGAAAGGGGCCTATAACCATTAAAACATAATAAGGGAAGTATGGGGGAGGTTTTAAAACATACCCATCGTTTTTAATTGAAAATAAAATGGTGTAACAATATAAGAAAACTTGGATAAAAAGGATGAAGGAGGGAACCCTTACTTGAGTGTGTGGCTTCAAAAGATTGAAGAGGGGATTATTGAGATCTTGGGGCACCTTGTGATGATTATATATAGGTTAGGATAGATTAATGACGTACTAAAAGTATTTTTAGTGAAGAGAAGTGGTATATTGGGTGGATTTATATAGGAAATTAGAGGGGAATTCTTTAATATTTCACAAACTTAGGTTTTGGAATCTATATAATTAAATATTCAAAACCACAAACCTTACCATGGGTTTTGCCCATGGTTTTTTTCAAAGAGGGGAGGTTTTAATTATTTTATTATTAAAGGGTCCAAATATATTAAAATATTATCCTTTATTATGTGGAGATGAGTCACATTATTAATGAAATGAATTTAAAAACATAAAATATTTTATACACTTTGGAGGATTCATAAGAGCTTTATAAAAATAATAAAATTATCTTAAAATCACATTATTTTAATGTTAAAAAATATATTGGGCCTAGAATATACATTATAGTATTTATTACACCATTTTGGGGTCATTATGATGTCATAAAACACGCATTATATTTATACAGTGTTTAATTTTTAGCCAAAAAATCGATTGTTTCAGAAAAATATGAAAAATTCACCATTGGATAATTTAGATGTTATGATTAAAAAAATAATATTAATTTTACCTAAATAATTTTCTAAATATATTCATTTTCACTTTTAAAATAAGATTCGATATTTATTGTAAAATGTTGGGTTTTTTACAATAACAATTTTTTGAACCCTTATAAAAAGTACATTTCACTTCATAAAAATTACACGACCATTTATAATTAATAATCCTTAATTAATAATAATATTTTATTAAAATATTATTTATTTAAAAAATCCATTAATTCATCAAAATAAACCCCTTAATTGAATTTTAATATTACCCGAAAATACAATTTCTGTTTAATTGAATCAAAACCAAAATCATTTAAAATAAACAATTAAAATAAAAATATATAAATTATTATATAATATATATATTCATATTATTAAGATCTTGATACATATCCATTTATTACACCAGCATACGCCCTAAGATTAAGGTGTGTGACGGTGAGATTATCATGGGGTCGTTCGGTGAACATGGTTTGGGTCGTGATCTCGATGAGATAGAACTTATATCATAAACAATTTCAGTCATGCTTAAGTCATTGGATCTCATCATGGTATTGGTCAAGGGAAAATCCCAGAGACACTATATCCCTCAGAATCTTTGATAAATGGACTTCATAGGGAATGATTCTACTTGTTGAGGTCATCACTTCCTTTGTCTAAGTCAATTGGAATTGTTAAAGACCTATATTTATACTAATAATGTGATCACTACAAAATGGATATATTAACAACAGTCAACATTATTAACAGAATTTTACATTCAAAAACATAAAACCAAAGAAGTTCATGTGTTTTATATAACCATTTTATAAAATAATACATTTAATTAAATCAAAAGGGAAGTTTCATTTATAACAGTTCATGTCGTTACAAGTACACATCGTGTAGTCTGCTGCAAATAGTGTACTTAATTTAATGTGGAGAGAAAAATTAAATATATGATTAAACCTATTCACATGTGTTCTGTATGCCATTTATTTGATATTACATTCCATATCATAGTATTGATAATTATATATTGAATTAATTTCCATGTTAAATTTCAAATCTACAAGTTTTACATGGTATTTTCTTGTAGTGCACTCTGCATAAGGATCATGAAAAGTAATTTGGATGAGTACATCTCATTGTCTCCAAGTAAACTTGTGTACTTGATTAATTTTAAATGAAATTAGTTTTGTTTAAAATTATGGATGATGGTGAGTTAAGGATATTTGGATGGAATTAAGATAAATTGAATTAATTTGATTAATTTGTGGTGATTTATCTTAATTAATGAACAAATCGAAGTAATTGATGACTATATTAAAAATTTATGCTCGTTTCATGTTGTGTGGATGAACATGAGATTAGAACATCCATGTCTATGTGACTAATTTCCTTTTAATTTATTATAATTAAATTAAATTGGATGGCTTTTGTGTCATCCCCTCATTATTATGCAAGGGTATGTGTGCTCACAGTTTCTTTTATGTAAACTTCCTTTATCCAATCCATTGGATCCCCTAACCTATGTGTGAGTAAAATTTTATGTAAGTATGGATCTATCAGAAAATATGAGGTAGTCCAAGTTCATGATCCGAGGAAAAACCAATCAAGTCGATACATAGGAACCAAGGTAAAATGGTGCAACATGAACCAAGATATGGTTAAAGGTTTTTTTCCTAGGGTCAAGGGTTATTTTATCATCCATTGGATAAACTACCCCTTAAATAATCTCATGATCATGCCACTTGTGTTTTATTTTTTCCATATGCATGGTTAATTATTTATGTTTGTGAATGATGCATGATCACCTAATAAATGAATTAACAAACATTCAAGATGGAATAAAATATAACATAATTATGAGTATATTTTATCTAACATGGTTAATCACTTAAATAAAATCCACTTAACATTAATAATACATGTGATAAAGATAATATGGGAATTTATGCATAAGGATAAAAATCCTTCAACTAAAATATTAAGATAGCATAGCCTTCCACTACTTAAGTTAGAATCGATCTCATAGTTAAACGTGATTGACCAATCTAAATTGTGATGCTTTCAATTATCGTGGAACTGATAACTCAAGATTTTGGTTTGACTTAACTTCACATCAAGGGTAGACTGTCCAAGCAGGACTTGGTGTAACTAAGAGGCAACGGTTGATGGAATATTTATTCAGGATTATAGGATTGGAGAGTCCAATCAACATATCAAAGAATTTCGAGTTAATGTAGTTGGTAAGTTACGCCTACCTAAAACCCTTTAAATAACTTTTCATGCCCAAGTCTACGTTATGAGAAGGGGAATATGGATCTTGTCCCCTAAAATATCTAAGTGATGAGATATTCCGAAACTAATGGTGATGGATATTAGGTTTGGACAAAATAGTGAGAGATTAATTGAGTTTGATTTAATTTAAATTTATTAATATTTTTTTGTAATCAAAGAAGTTTCAATCATATGCTCTTAATTCATAAAAATGGAAAATCAAAAGAATTCGACAATATCACTGTGATCCATACTAGAGAAGGATAATCTTCTCACTGATGTGAATTTATAGGAATGGTATAAGTGATTACGCATTATATTATGCCACTAATAGAAATTATACATATTGAAAACTCCACTTCTTGAGTCACTTTACAAAGAGGCTAGTGAGTAACAAGTATCTCTCTATATAAAACATTTGAAAAATGTAATGGATGTCCAATGTTTCATGCTATCCTCCATGTCCAATGAGCTTATAAAGAAATGTAAGGATATGGATGTTCATAGAATCATTTCTCACCTTCAGGATCTATATAAAGAGATGGTGGGATCAGAGAGATATGATATCTCCAATGCATTGTTTATATAAAATCTTGGAGAGTTGACACTAGCTGGGCCACATATATTCAAGATGATTGGCTACATTGAACGTCTGGGAATCTTGGGGTTTAAGATCCCTAATGAGTTGCTCACATTTCTCATTATGTCCTTGATACCTAAAAAATTCTCCAGTTTTATAGTGGATTATAATATGATCAATAGTAA
The DNA here is from genome assembly GCA_963277665.1 of Viscum album. NCBI lineage: Eukaryota > Viridiplantae > Streptophyta > Magnoliopsida > Santalales > Viscaceae > Viscum > Viscum album. The sequence goes on from OY728137.1 coordinate 803,706,938, forward strand.
TAAGATTCTATTTTAACTTCTTAATATTATTCTCTAAGTTGATAAATACATGGGGAGTGAAAAACCCATGATCTGTATTGTAAATAAGAAAATGATGAACAGGGTAAAGGGGGTGAAGAATCATTTCAAGTTTAAATCTCTAGAGCACTGTCCTTCCATGAAGAAGAATATCCAAAGGACAGAAAAGGAATATGATGTAGTATGTTTCGCATGTGCAAAGCAGAGCCACTGGAAGAGGAATTGCACTAAGCCAAAAAAAATAAAGGGGAAGATTCAGGTGTGTTCATTATTGAGTGTAATATTTCCATATCTACAAGTTAGGTATTAGATATTTCCTTTTATGCTCATGTTTGTATCTAAATATAGAAAATAAGTAGATTTCTGAAGGTTTCCATAGGCGAGGTGGATCTACAGGTTGCTGATGGAGCAAGGTCGGATTCTCTAGCCATTGGATACCACCATTTCACATTGTCAGTGAGATTAATTTTGGTTTTAAATAATTTTTATTATATGCCTAGTGTTACCAAGAACATCATATGTGTTTCTGGTTTAAACATGGATGGATTTATTTTCAATTTTGTAAATAAGAGATACTATTTTTATAAAGATAGAATATGTATGGTATGGCATACTTGAATAGCAGTCTTTATGCATTAAATTACAAAAACCAAATATTGGAAATTGATAATGAAACAAATACATGTGACTCATTTAACACCCATTTGTGGCATCACCGTCTTGGTCATGTAAATGAGAAGCGTTTGAAAAATCTCTATCAAGATGCCTACTTGGACTATTTTGAGTTTAAATCACTTGAAATTTGTCACACTTGTTTACAAGGAAATATGACCAAACCACCATTCGGTGGTCAAGGTGTCAAGAACTAGCCTGGGTACCCTGGTAACCTGATAACCGATCTAGCCCTAAAATAGCCCGAAGGGTGTTCCCAATCTCCACGGGTCGGTGACTAGAACCTAGCATCACACAACATGCAAGTGGGAATGATTTTTCCACCAAAAATTAAAAAGAAAAGAAAAAAGATAGTATGAATAACAAAAGAAACTCCACTGGGAGTAATGTACCAGAATACAAAGAGGCATAAAATCCAAAGTACTAAAATGGGAAAATGACCCCATGGTACCTAAGGACACAACTCATCAAGTTCAAAGCTCAACAACTAGATCCACATCCAAGAGATCCCTTACCTTTGCTCGAACTTGTAAGAAGAAAGTCTACAAACACCCGAAGGAAAAAGTATGGTGTGAGCCTAAGCCCAGTAGGATACCACCAAAGATTCCATAACAGATTCCAAATATAGATTATCCAAATAAAAGCTTTCAATTTTCAAATAAATGGGTTTTTAAATTCAAAATCATATTTAAACAAAACATGTTATACATTTTCAAATGATGGAAATAAATATTTTAAGCAATGATTTTACAAATGATGGAATATTTCTAAAACAATGGATTATGTAAAACATTTATATAAAGCGGTTTATATAAATTCAGCAGGCATGTAAATCATTTAAAAAGAATTGGCATAAATTTATATCTCAAATATAAATAAACAAGTGACCAACATTTTCATCTACCAAAAGGTATGATAGTATTTACCAACTATAGGATTATGTACTCTCTATGTGAACTTATCAAAATTTGTATACACACATCCCTATGACACTGGCCAAAGGAAAATCGTCACCATCCCATCGGGGCTGTGACCCACTGAAATTATGTTTTAGAACGTTTTTATAGCGTAGTGTGTATCCAAATAACTCAATAACTACCTAAGGCTTGCATGTGTTCTTACATGATGGGTGAACTATTTTAAGACTGCTTAAAAATATGATCAATCACATTCTTCCATTTCAAAAGTGCCAAACCCATTTATTTGAAAATTGAAATATTTTCTTTGGATAATCTATATTTGGAATTTTTTATGGAATCTTTGGTGGTATCCTACTGGGCTTAGGCTCACACACAACTTTATTACTTCAGGTGTTTGTAGACTTTCTTCTTCCAAGTTCAAGCAAAGGGATGGGATCTCTTGGAGGTGGATCTAGCTTTTGAGATTTTCACTTGGTGAGTTGTGTCCTTAAGGACCTTGGGGGTGTTTTCCCATTTTAGTACTTTGGATTTTATGCCTCTTTGTATTCTGGTACATTACTCCCAGTGGAGTTTATTTTATTATGCATGTTGTCTTGTTTCTTTTTTTCTATATTTTTGGTGAAAAAATCATTCCCACGTGCATGTTATGTGATGCCAGGTGCTAGTTGTTGGCCCGTGGGGATCGAGAATGCCCTTCGGGCTATGTCAGGGCCAGCTCGGTTATCAGGTTACCAGGGTACACTACCAGAATTTGGTCTTTTCCCAACGGTAGTATACCAACGGTTTATTTAAACCGTTGGTATAGTGAGCCTTTTCCAACAGTTTATTTAAACCATTGGCAAAGGGAATTTTGGTGGACCCTTTCCCAACGGTTCACTGGAACCGTTGGGAAATGGGTGCTAAACTCACACATTTCCCAACGGTTCCAGTGAACCATTGGGAAAGGTGTGCCTTTGCCAACGGTTTTTATAAACCGTTGGCAAAGGTTTTCCCCAAATTGCAGATCGCGATCTCCTCTCCCCATTCGGACAGAGCCCTAATCTATTCGCTCCGCTGCTCTCGCGAACCCCATCTGAATCTCTTTCGCTCCACTGATCTCGCGAACCCCCTATCCGAACACCATCACCCCCCATCCCAATAGGTACACCCCCATCCGAATAGGTAAAATTTGATCTCAACCATATTGTTGTAGTTGTTTTAATGAATATATTTTTTCCAGGTGTTGGTGGTTTACTTGATTATTGAAATTAATATCTAAATAGGATATTGTTTGTGTTTGTGAAGACTTCTTTAATGTTTTTATATTCTATGTTTGGAAGGAGAGTGTTCAAAACATGTAAATCAGAGTTGGGGGAGGCTATCGTGAACGTTTACATGTTTTGGATAATGGATTGTGGGAATTATGGATTGTGTTCAAACCAATTTGATATGTTTTGGATAATGGATTGTGGGGGTAGGGGGTGTCCACGGGGGTGGGTGGGTTGTCCACGGGGGTGGGTGGGGCTGTCCACGGGGGTGGGAAAGGTTGTCCACGGGGGTGGGCAGGGCTGTATAGGGGGTGTGGGCTGTTCTGGGGGTCTGGGTGGGGTGTCCTGGTGGGGGAGGGGTGTGTGGGGTGTCCAGGGGGTGGTATGTCTAGGTGGTGGTGGTGGGGTTGCAGGGGAGGGGGTGTGGGCTGTTTGGGAGGGTGGGCGGGGCTATCCAGGGGGGGTACGGGGTGTCCAGGGGGGTACGGGGGTGGGCGGGCTGTTCACAAGGGTGGACGGGCTGTCCACGGGGGTGCCCAGGCTGTCAAGGAGGGGTGGGTGGGCTGTCCAAGGGGGGTGGGTGGGCTGGCCACGGGGGGTAGGGGTGTCCAAGGGGTGGGCGGGCTATCCAAGGGGGTGGGTGGATGTCCATAGGGAGAAGGGGTGTCGAGGGGGGTGGGTGGGCTGTCCACGGGGTTGGTTGGGCTGTCTAGGGGGTAGGGGTGTCCACGGGGGTGGGCGGGGCTGTCCAGGGTGTGTGGGCTATACTGGGGGTCTGGGTGGGGTGTCCTGGTGGGGGAGGGGTGTGTGGGGTGTCCAGGTGGGGTGGTATGTCTAGGTGGTGGTGGTGGGGTTGCAGGGAAGGGGGTGTGGGATGTTTGGGAGGGTGGGCGGGGCTATCCAGGGGGGTACGGGGTGTCCAGGGGGGTACGGGGGTGGGCGGGCTGTCCACAAGGGTGGACAGGCTATCCACGGGGGTGGCCGGGCTGTCAAGGAGGGGTGGGCGGGTTGTCCAGGGGGGGTGGGTGGGCTGGCCACAGGGGGTAGGGGTGTCCAGGGGGTGGGCGGGCTATCCAAGGGGGTGGGGGGCTGTCCATAGGGAGAAGGGGTGTCGAGGGGGGTGGGTGGTCTGTCAACGGGGGTGGTTGGGCTGTTTAGGGGGTAGGGAGTGTCCACGGGGGTGGGTGGGTTTTCCACGGGGGTGGGAGGGGCTGTCCACGGGGGTTGGAAAGGCTGTCCACAGGGGTGGGCAGGGCTGTCCAGGGGGTGTGGGCTGTCCTGGGGGTCTGGGTGGGGTGTCCTGGTGGGGGAGGGGTGTGTGGGGTGTCCAGGGGGGTTGGTATGTCTAGGTGGTGGTGGTGGGGTTGCAGGGGAGGGGGTGTGGGCTGTTTGGGAGGGTGGGCGGGGCTATCCCAGGGGGGGTATGGGGTGTCCAGGGGGGTACGGGGGTGGGCGGGCTGTCCACAAGGGTGGACGGGCTGTCCACGGGGGTGGTCGGGCTATCAAGGAGGGGTGGGCGGGCTGTCCAGGGGGGGTGGGTGGGCTGGCCACGGGGGGTAGGGGTGTCCAGGGGGGTGGGCGGGCTATCCAAGGGGGTGGGGGGCTGTCCATAGGGAGAAGGGGTGTCAAGGGGGGTGGGCGGGCTATCCAAGGGGGTGGTGCTATAGTGGTTTTGGATTGTTTGAGGTACTCTTAGTGTATTATAAACCCTCATTTGTTCCATATTCATTTAAATTGATTTAATATCATTTTTTTCACACACACCATTATATCCTCTCAAACTATATTTAGATTGTATTTTCATTCGTATGGTGTTAAATATTTTAGTAAATGTTCATACTAGCTTCTTTTATGTGTTCTAGGGGTTTAGACTAATGGCATGGCTGCATGATTATTGTGGGGGTATTCTTTTCATATAAATATACCTATACACCCCGACCCCCTTGGACAACCTGACCACCCTCATGGACAGCCAGCCCACCTGGACACCCCGACCCCCCTAGACAGCCCCCCACCCCTTGGACACCTCCAAACCCCCGGACGGCCCCACCACCCCCTAGACACCCCGCACCCCCCCTGGACACGCCACACCCCCCTTGGACAGTCTCTCCACTCCCATGACCCTCATCCTACTCCTCATCCTGATCTACTTGAAGAAGTTAAAGTATAAAACTCATATACTCCCAACAAGACCCTTAAGGATTATGTATTCCTTGATCCACTTCCAATATCTTACTGGTCAATCCGTGAATATAGGCATTAGAAATTTTGTATCTTATTTTCTTATATACACTGTATTTTGTTGTATTTCTTAATATGATTCTCATATAGAGTAATGTGTCAGTTATGCTTTTATATAGAGTAAAAAATTGTCATTTATGTAAATATTTTTTTGATTAAACTTTAATATTATTGAATTGATTTGAAATGACTTATTGCAATTTTTTTACATAATGGATAGAAGTTGGATGTACGAAACTGATTGGATTTCAACTGATTTTCAAAATAATTTGAACATCTTTCTAGATTTTGCATTTGACAAGGCTTCAGATAGTGGTCGCATACACTGCCCATGTTTTAATTGTGTTGGAAGACCTTGGTTGAGTCGTGAAGCAGTTATCTGTCATATAACCAAATATGGTTTCCAAACAAACTATTATGTGTGGTATCACAATGGAGAGAAAATGGAATCTCAAAATGTTGATCCAAATGGTATCATTCAGAGTGTGTATCCTAGTACTTACCTTCATAACACCATAAATCTTCTATTTCATTATGTTCTTTTTATCATAATGGTTTTTCTATTTTTTTTTTTGGGTTACACATTATTTATCTATTTCTAATTACTTCCATATTTGTTTTCATTGCAGGAAATGACACCCATTGAAGAGAGGCGGCGGAAAAAGATGACAGATAATAATCGTCGCATGGTATAGATGGGTGTTCCTCCACTCATCCCTATTATGAGTATTTTATTTCAAATATAAATATTTCAATAACTTATAATATCATGTGTTTACTTTTCTGTCAAACTTTTTTTTAGGATCCACCCCCTAGATGACAGATATCTGACGAGGAGCCTGATATTGCTCCCAGTAGAGAGGTTGGTGGTACGAGGGCTCGTGGGGAGAGAGTTAGACGATCCACTACCACAGACGTATCTTCTACGCCCTATTTTGATCATGGCGTGTCTTCAGGGACATATGAGATATTTAGACCTCCGATGTTTACACTACCAGCTGGCCAGATATCTATGCCATCATCTTTTGCTTCTGGTTCATTATCTCTAGGTTATTATATTCCACCTTCTTCGACTCCTGCTATGACATAGTATGTGGCTGAGGAGCATACACTAAGGGACACTCCACCTGTACAGGATATTCCTTCAGCTTCTGCACCCATTGATCCGACTACCATAGGTATATTTATATAACTCTATCAAATTTTTATACCAAAATTTATTTTTATTATAACTTGTATTGATATTATTTTTCTTTAATAACAGATTCATCTACAGATAGGAGGCGGGGGAGGGGGCGTACTCACTTGCGTGCGGTATGGAACCGCCAGACACAGTTGATGGTAGAATACAATGTTGATGGACAAATGATTGAGAAATCTGGGCAGCAATGTCGGGGTTTTTTGGCGACGCTAGCCAAATACTCCGATATCATTCCGGTCAGCCCTCTCTCTTGGAGACATCTGCCACCCAAAGTTAAGGATAACGCGTGGGCACAAATATGGGTAAAAATCTATTGGATTTAATGTAGTATATTTTTGTATTTAAATGAACTAATCAATTTGGTTTCAACTTCGGTTTAACTTCCCTGATGGTGAAGGTGCACGACCAGCGCGTTTAAAAGAGCTAGGAGAGCTTTGGAGAGCTTATAAGCATGAGCTGTATGTTGGCTGGTGTGATAGAGTGGGCACGGAGTTAGATACATTACCTATCGTGGATGACTTCCCGATAGAGCAATATCGCCAAATGATTACCCATTGGGCGACTGCCAAATTTAAGGTATTAATCTCATTTGAGTTATTTAAATGAGATTTTTCATATTTTGTATTAATATAATCTTATTAATTATTAATAATTATTTAGGAATATTCTAAAAAAAACAAAAAAAAACATTGATTCAAAGAAATACCTCCACACTTTGGGGCGCACAATAATGTCAGATCATGATAGGCAGCAGGTACGATATAGTTGTTTATAATTTTTCTTTAGGACTTTCCCTTTTTATTGGATCCTACTTAAATTATGTGATTTATTGAATAATGAATATATGATTATACTTTCACTTTATATTGTTTCAATGTCATTACAGAAGCACAAAATGAATATTGAAGGGTGTATCCCTCGAGCAAAATTGTTTTGCTCGAGTAGAAGAAAAAAAGATGGAACTGCGGTAAATGAACCGACCCAAGCGAAGATTGTAAGTTTTAATTTGTTTATTTCAAATTTTAATATCTAATTTGAAATATAATAATCTATTAATATTTTTTACAGGATTCTTTAGAGGCTCTTGATGCCCAGGAGCCTGACAATTTTGGCCTACATGATCATTTATATCAGGTTTTGGGAGATGAGCACTCTGGTCGAGTACGTTGCCGACCTCGTAAGAATATAGTCCCAACGAGGTATTGGTCGTCTCCAGGTATCCATTCTAGTACCACCAAGTTGGAACAGGTAAAGGAGCATGCAAGAAAGTCTGATAAAAGGGTCACAGAGTTGGAAGTACAAGTTCAAACAAGAGACAGAGAATTTATGAAACTGATGAGAGCTTTATCTTCATCACTTCCACCAGAGGCTAGTGCGGCTTGTCAGACATTTATGTCGTCGATGGGTGCATCATCCAATGCACCAGGCGGCAGCTCTAGTGGCGATCGAGATGATGACGTTCCTGGTGATGAAGAGGATGCTGAAGAGGAAGAGGGATAGGATGAGGATGTGGACGAGGGTGAGGATGGGTCCGAGGGTGAGGATGGGGCCGAGGGCGAGGATGATGCCGAGGACGAGGATGACGACGAGGACAGAGATAGCGGCGAGGATGAGGCTGATGATGATAGTAGTGATGGTGATGGTGATCAGAGGCAGATTGATCCATTACATTTTTGAATTCTGTATAACTCTTTATTTTTGAACATGGTTTTCCACTTTGGGGTTTTCCTCTGCTTCATAGGGTCGTTGCATTCAGATTCTGTTTTTTGCACTTGATTCTTATTGTATGATTAGTCTACTACATAGACCTTTAGTATTCCTTGGTACTGTGATGCTCATTTTTCTATTTTTTTTACTTAGCTTTCTTATTTATCCATGTATTTCATGTTTATGCATGTGGAAGATGATATGGAAAATGTTCTTTGAAGTAGTGGTCGGCACCACTCAAAGTGTCTAACATTTATTTGAAATGGACAGGATTTTAAGTGAAAACAACAACTGGCATACGAAAAATAGATCAAACACATTCGGATTCTGTTTAAACTATAGTACAAAGATCCATGGGTCATATGTGACGTGTACGAGTCAACCCCGCCTCAATCCGAGGTCCGGTGTGGCCGGTACCACTCAAAGTGTCTTTCTTTTGTTTAAAATGGATGCGCTTTTAAGTAAAAAAAACCACATACGGAAAACAGAACAAACACATTCAGATACTATTGATACTTTAGGAAATGTATCCATGGGTCATTTGTGGCATGTAGAAGTCAACCCCGCCTCAATCCGAGGAGCGGTGTGGCCGGCACCAATCAAAGTGTCTAACTTTTATTTGAAATGGACATGATTTTAAGTGAAAACAACAACTGGCATACAGAAAACCGACCAAAGACATTCAGATACTGTTGATAATTTAGGAAATGTATCCATGGGTCATATTTGACGTGTACGAGTCAACCCTGCCTCAATCTGAGGGCCGGTGTGGCTGGGACCACTCAAAGTGTCTTTCTTTTGTTTAAAATGGATGTGCTTTGAAGTAAAAAAAACCACATACGAAAAACTGACCAAACGCACTCAGATATTATTGATACTTTAGGAAATGTATCCATAGGTCATTTTTGACGTGTACAAGTCAACCCTGCCTCAATCCGAGGCGCGGTGTGGCCGACACCACTCAAAGTGTCTAACTTTTCTTTAACATGGACAACAGTTTAAGTTAAAACATCAACTAACATACAGAAAACCAACCAAACGCATTCGGATTCTGTTGAAACTGTAGGAAAACGATCCATGGGTCATTTTTGACGTGTAAGAGTCAACCCCACCTCAATCCGAGGGCCGGTGTGGCCAGGACCACTCAAAGTTTGTCACTTTTCTTTGAAATGGACAACGGTTTAAGTTAAAACAACAACTGACATACGAAAAACCAACCAAACTCATTTGGATTCTGTTGAAACTTTAGTACAACGATCCATGGGTCATATGTGACGTGTACGAGTCAACCCCGCCTCAATCCGAGGGGCGGTGTGGCCGGTACCACTCAAAGTGTGTCACTTTTCTTTGAAATGGACAACAGTTTAAGTTAAAACAACAACTGACATACGGAAAATGGACCAAAGGCATTAGGATACTGTTTATACTTTAGGACATCTATCCATGGGTAATTTGTGACGTGTAGGAGTCAACCCCGCCTCAATCTGAGGGCCGGTGTGGCCGGTACCACTCAAAGTGTCTTTCTTTTGTTTAAAATGGATGCGCTTTTAAGTAAAAAAAATCACATATGGAAAACTGACCAAACGCACTCGGATACTGTTGATACTTTAGGACATGTATCCATGGGTCATTTGTGACGTGTAGGAGTCAACCCCTCCTCAATTCGAGGGCCGGTGTGGCCGGTACCACTCAAAGTGTCTTTCTTTTGTTTAAAATGGATGCGCTTTTAAGTAAAAAAAACCACATATGGAAAACTGACCAAACGCACTAGGATACTGTTGATACTTTAGTACATGTATCCATGGGTCATTTTTGATGTGTACGAGTCAACCCCGCCTCAATCCGAGGGCCAGTGTGGCCGGTACCACTCAAAGTGTCTTTCTTTTGTTTAAAATGGATGCGCTTTTAAGTAAAAAAAACCACATATGGAAAACTGACCAAACGCACTCGGATACTATTGATACTTTAGTACATGTATCCATGGGTCATTTTTGACGTGTACGAGTCAACCCCGCCTCAATCCGAGGGCCGGTGTGGCCGATACCACTCAAAGTGTCTTTCTTTTGTTTAAAATGGATGCGCTTTTAAGTAAAAAAAAACGACATACGGAAAACCGACCAAACACTTTCGTATTCTGTTGAAACTTTAATAAAATTATTTATGGGTCATTTTTGACGTGTACGAGTCAACCCCACCTCAATCCGAGGTGCGGTGTGGCCGACACCACTCAAAGTGTCTAACTTTTATTTGAAATGGACAGGATTTTAAGTGAAAACAACAACTTGCATACGGAAAACCGACCAAACGCATTCGTATTCTGTTGAAACTTTAGGAAAACGATCCATGGGTCATATGTGACGTGTAAGAGTCAACCCCGCCTCAATCCGAGGGCCGGTGTGGCTGGGACCACTCAAAGTTTTTCACTTTTCTTTGAAATGGACAACGATTTAAGTTAAAACAACAACTGACATACGGAAAACCAACCAAACACATTCGGATTCTATTGAAACTTTAGGAAAACGATCCATGGGTCATATGTGACGTGTAAAAGTCAACCCCACCTCAATCTGAGGGCTGGTGTGGCCGGGACCACTCAAAGTGTGTCACTTTTCTTTGAAATGGACAACAGTTTAAGTTAAAACAACAACTAACATATGGAAAACGAACCAAAGGAATTCGGATACTGTTTATACTTTAGGACATGTATCCATGGGTCATATGTGACGTGTATGAGTCAACCCCTCCTCAATCCGAGGGCTGGTGTGGCCGGGACCACTCAAAGTGTGTCACTTTTCTTTGAAATGGACAACTGTTTAAGTTAAAACAACAACTGATATACGGTAAACGGACCAAAGGCATTCAGATGCTGTTGATACTTTAGGAAATGTATACATGGGTCATTTGTGACATGTAGGAGTCAACCCCTCCTCAATCCGAGGGCCGGTGTGGCCGGTACCACTCAAAGTGTCTTTCTTTTTTTTTAAATAGATGTGCTTTTAAGTAAAAAAAACCACATATGGAAAACTGACCAAACGCACTCGGATACTATTGATACTTTAGGACATGTATCCATGGGTAATTTTTGACGTGTATGAGTCAACCTCGCCTCAATCCGAGGTGCGGTGTGGCCGGCACCACTCAAAGTGTCTAACTTTTCTTTGAAATGGACAACAATTTAAGTTAAAATAACAACTGACATACGGAAAACCGACCAAACGCATTCGGATTCTGTTGAAACTTTAGGAAAACGATCCATGGGTCATATGTGACGTGTACGAGTCAACCCCGCCTCAATCCGAGGTGCAGTGTGACCGGTACCACTCAAAGTGTCTAACTTTTCTTTGAAATGAACACCAGTTTAAGTTAAAACAACAACGGACATACCGAAAACCACCCAAACGCATTCAGATTCTGTTGAAACTGTAGGAAAACGATCCATGGGTCATATGTGACGTGTACGAGTCAACCCCGCCTCAATCCGAGGTCTGTTGTGTCCGGTACCACTCAAAGTGTCTTTCTTTTGTTTAAAATGGATGTGCTTTTAAGTAAAATAAACGACATATGGAAAACCAACCAAACACTTTAGGATTATGTTGAAACTTTAATAAAATGATTTATGGGTCATTTTTGACATTTACGAGTCAAACCTACCTCAATCCGAGGCGCGGTGTGTCCGACACCACTCAAAGTGTCTAACTTTTATTTGAAATGGACAGGATTTTAAGTGAAAACAACAACTTGCATACGGAAAACCGACCAAACGCATTCGGATTTTGTTGAAACTTTAGGAAAATGATCCATGGGTCATATGTGATGTGTACGAGTCAACCCTGCCTCAATCCAAGGGCCGGTGTGTCCGAGACCACTCAAAGTTTGTCACTTTTCTTTGAAATGGACAACGGTTTAAGTTAAAACAACAACTGACATACAGAAAACGGACCAAAGGCATTCGGATACTATTGATACATTAGGACATGTATCCATGAGTCATATGTGATGTGTACGAGTCAACACCACCTCAATCCGAGGGCCGGTGTGTCCGGGACCACTCAAAGTGTCTTTCTTTTGTTTAAAATGGATGCGCTTTTAAGTAAAAAAACCACATACGGAAAACTGACCAAACACATTCGGATACTATTAATACTTTAGGACATGTATCCATTGGTCATTTTTGACGTGTAAGAGTCAACCCCACCTCAATCTGAGGTGCGGTGTGGCCGACACCACTCAAAGTGTCTTTCTTTTGTTTAAAATGGATGCGCTTTTAAGTAAAAAAACGACATACGGAAAACCGACCAAACGCTTTCGGATTCTATTGAAACTTTAGGACAATGATCGATGGGTCATTTGTGACGTGTACGAGTCAACCCCGCCTCAATCCGAGGTGCAGTGTGGCCGGCACCACTCAAATTGTTTCAATTTTCTTTGAAATGGAAAACAGTTTATGTTAAAACAACAACTGACATACGGAAAATAGACCAAAGGCATTCGGATACTGTTGATACTTTAGGACATGTATCCATGCATCATTTGTGATGTGTTCGAGTCAACTCCGCCTCAATCCGAGGCGCGGTGTGGACGACACCACTCAATGTATCTCTTTTATTTCAAAAGGAAATCATTTTAAGTGAATACAACTGAAATTTACACTCATCAACAACTCTTTTTCATGAGTTTGGTAGTTTCACTCATGGGGTCATAAGTGACGAGACTCCTAAGAAAATATCTTTTCACCATATATTATAAACAATACAAGTTCAATGCAAAATTCATCACAAATCATTACATACCCAAACCTAGTATCACAAAAAAATGGGATTTGAGTCAATTTGAATGTCTTATTCAACTCTAAAAGATATTTATCAAACTATTCTGCCTATTAGAATTTGATGGGTGAGGTGAATTACCACCGGATGATTGTTGTCATATGTGTTTTTTTTGGCTATTTTAGGTGTTTTTTATACTGTTTGAAGTCTGTATGTGGCTTTTGTGATATTTTTTATGCAGGTGTATAGTGGAGGGTATACTGAGGGCTGTTGTGAACTATTTTTTTATGCAGGTGTAGCTTATGGGGGGGCTTCTGGGTGCTGTTGTGCAACAGTTTTGGGAAACTCTTTACCAACGGTTTTGAACCATTGGTAAAGCTTTTTCCATAAATTTGGAAAAACTTATACCAATGGTTTAGAATCGTTGGTAAATTGTTTTCCAGAATTCTCGAGCACCTATACCAACGGTTTAAATGAAACCGTTGGTAAAGGGCTTTCCCCGCGCCTTACTGGCCAACGGTTTGGAAAACCGTTGGTATACCCTACACCAACAGTTTGGAAAACCGTTGGTATACCCTATACCAACGGTTTTCCAGCCTATAGCAACGGTTATAAACCGTTGGTATAGCCTACTTTTCTAGTAGTGGTACCCAGGCTAGTTTATGACAAAATGGTATCATAGGCAGGTTGATCCTTTTTCTTGAAGTCAGTATGCATTTGTGAAATCTTATTGAGACTTAGGAGGTATTTGTGATTAAGTGCATGGTCGGATCTCACTGTAATGAACCATAAGTCGCCATGGGTGGTTAGGGAAAGATATCTTGTGGTATAGTTCTAGTCTTTTATCTATTTTTATTTGGATAGAGTGAAATCCAAATCTTGTTTGTTCCTTATGTTGAGAATATTTTCCCTCATTTCTCTGTACGAGCATTATTTAATGTCTTCCTTGTTGTCTGTTTATGTTGTGTAACATCATTCCTCTGAGAATACATGTGAATCAGATCCAGGAAGGGGTTACTGCTGAACCTCAACAAGTGATTCCTCCAATAGACCTGATCCTAGTTGAGGTGTTTGTGCACACTGTCCAAGCTCTGGGATAAGCACCACATCTATTCCCTATTCAGGCTTCAGCTGTGGAACCTGGGGCGATGCTCTTTGAAATTTTTCTCAAGATTTATTTCACCAGAAACCACCAGTTTTCAAAGAGTCCACTAATCCTCAACATACTGAGGAATGTTTGGATCGGATTGAACATTTGTTTGAGTTCTTGGAGACACCAGATGATATCATGGTGAAGTGTTCCACCTTTGTGTTGGAGGGACCAAGAAGGAGATGTTGGGACATGATAGTGATGGAAAAGAAACATGAGGGTTTAGAGTGGAAGGACTTAAAGGTTATTTTCACTGACCACTTCTATCCAAAGACAATGGTGTTGGCCAAGGCTGTGGAGTTTTTAAAGATTGAACGGGCCGATAGAACCATGGATCCTACATAAATTTAGGGAACTTGTAGAAAATCTACCATAACTTTAACACTCCATGCAGTAGCACGAGATCATCAACATCTCCAAAAAATATGGGGAAATCAAATGCTTAATGTAAAAAAAGGGTTCCAACCACAAGCATCCGGAAAGAAGCTTCTTCACGCAGTGGAAGAGTCTCTAGAGGAAGAAAATACTAGTTCAACGACCATCAGAGGTACCATTACTATAGCTTCGTCATTAGTGACTGCTATTTTTGGTACTGGTGCATCTCACTCATTTATTTCAACCCCTATCATTAATATGTTTAATCTTCCTATGGTGATTTTATCTTGTGCAATGGATATTACTACACCCTTTGGCATGAAGAGAGAGTAGGGTCTCCATAGTCTCATTTGTATCTTCTCTCTATCAGATGTCAAACTTTCTTAGAGTTTTTTGGTACTCGACATGAAATCTCCAAACATCATATTTGGGATGGATTGGCTCGTTTTCAATAAATCTTGGATTGATTGTTATCTTTGGTGGGTCTACATTACTACACCCAATGGTGTGCCTCTTGTCCTTCAAAGAGAATGTGACCCAAGGTTGAGCAGAGCTGGACCTTCTTATCTGGGGTTGGGGAAAGTGATATCAGTTTTTATTTTTGATCTGAAGTGATATTCAATGAGTGGTGATCTCCATCCAGTCATCGTTGAGTTTCCCAATGTGTTTCATTATAACTTATCTATTTTTTTACCAGTAATGGAGGTTGTGTTTTCTATTGACTTAATGTATAGTACTTAGCCAATTTCTTTTCCCTCTTACAAAATAACTCTAGATGAACTTAAAGAGCTAATGTCCTAGTTGGATGATCTTCTTGAGAAAGCCTTTATTCACCCAAGTGTGTCACCTTGGGCAGCGCCGGTTCTCTCCACCATGAAATCTGATGGTTCTATGAAATATTCTATTCTCGAGATGATTCTTTAGGAACATAAACTTGTTGACATATTCTGTAAGCATTAGAGACTCTCTTTATGGTGGGGCGACTGATTCCTAGTGGTCATTCTCCAAAGAGGGTGTTTTGTGTTATCAGAATTGTTATGTTGTACCATTAGCGACAAGGAAGGATATAATGGGGTCATAATTTCCAATGGTTTGTGCACCCATGAAGCATTAAGACGTTTTATGACTTGAACCAGTAATTTTGGTGACCATGTATTCTTGAAGGTTTCACCCCGATTGGGTCATCAACGGCTTTGGAGGCAAGGGAAGTTTGCTCCTTATTTTGTGGGATCTTTTTAGGTTGTTGATTAGGTGGGGAAATTTGTTTACCATTTATAACTACCATCGCTACTGACATCGATACATAATGTGTTTCATGTATCTCAACTTCGAAAGCATTTATCCGACCCACCTCATGTTATGAGTTGACGTGATCTTGAAGTGGAACCTATTTTGTCTGTGACTGAATGACCAGTCATGGTTGTTGATTCTGAGAGCAAGGTACTTCATGGGAGGACGATATCTCTGGTCCATATGATATGGTAGCATGGTTCTAATTCTCATGAGACATGAGGGAGGGAGGCACTGATGAGAGAACATTGGCCATGTCTTTTTTACGTGGAGGCTTCTTAGTAGGCTTTCTAGGGATAGAAATTTCCTATGGTGGGGAGGTTGTAACATTCTGTTGCGGTTTCAGGTATTGATAAACCCTCTTGTGTTAAATTATTAATATCTTACGTTAAATGGGGAAAATGGTTTATGAGTGAAAAGTTTTTTTTTTGTTAAACATGTCGTGAAATGGTAAAACACCCAATTAATACTCTGGAATATTCAATTAAATATTTTCTAAGTTAAACATTGAGTAAGTATGATTTTTCGAGATCTGTAAAGCCTCGGGGAGGACGGAATAAAAATATTAAATATAGTATTTTAAGCATGGGAAATTTATTCAAAATAATTTAATAACTCCAAAATGGTCTATCGTATGAGAAATTTAAGACCACTATTATGATCGAAATATGGTGTTTACCCTAGGAGGGGTATAACATTCGAAGGCACCAAACTTTTGGATGTCCTGCTCATAAGATAAAGTTATTAAATAATATTTAATATTTTATTTATTAAAAAAATTAAATATCTCCCAAACGGTGCATCGTATGGTAAATCTGAGACCACCGATGGGTCCGGAATGAGGGTTTTACCCTAGATGAGGTATAATGTTTGTTAGTGTCGGGCGTTTGGACATCTTGCTTGAAAAAATAACCCTTGTTATTTTAATTAATTAATTGTTCTGATTTTTAAATAATAAATCATTAATATCTCTCAAACAGTGTGTCGTATGAGAAATCTGAGGGTCTGGAATGAGGTGTTTACCCTAGGCGGGTTATAAATTTCATTAGCAATGGGTGTTTGGTCACATCACTGATTAATTAAAGTTTTTAATAATTACATTAAATAATTAATTATATTAAATTAACTTAATTATTAAAAAACGAAAGTACTGTTCAATCATCTTCCCTAAACCCATAACCCCCATTTTTTTACACTTCAAGGTTTTAGAAACTCTATTTTTGAACCGTTTTCACCGAATTAATTCAGCAAACATCATAAATTTTTGAATTAATGAATCCTCGCTCAATTTTAGATTGAATAATGCATTTAAAAAGGATATTTAGTCACCTGTTCATATTTTACCATAATGGGTTTGTTTTAAAGTGGTAAAACCATCATGGATTTTGGATTGATTAATAATCTTGAGTATCGGTGATCTCGGTTCTTCTTACCCGCAGTCAAGAGTGCCTGAACGATGTTATTCTTGCCATAACAAGTCTTGCAGCAGCCAAACCACCATAGCGTCCAAGGTTTCATTTTTTTAATTAAATTTATTTTCATTTTCTTTTAATTCCTCTTCTCTAATTATGGAAAAGAAATCATTTTAATTTAAATTAAAATGATAAACATCGATTTATCAAAAATAATATTAAAGTAAAATATCAAGGGTTAAATACACAAAAATTGTTTATGATAATTAAACCGGAAAGTAGTTTATCAAAATTATCATCCTATAATTACGTGGATTAACAAATGATAATTATTAATATCATCAAATGATAATTGCTTGAAATTATCAAAAGTTAGTTATTGAAGAATTTATCACTAGATAAATGCAAAGTTTTATTAGACAATAATTACATCGATAATTTATTTTGAGAATATAATCTTGTTAAAATAAAGGATAATCACAAATAATTATCAAGTAATGAATAATTAGGTGAAATTGTCATTCAATAACTAGGATAATTTAACAAATGATAATTTCATCAAATTATTGAATGGATAATTGTTTGAAATTATCAAATGATAATTATTTGGATTATCAAAAGATAATGAATTATCAAAAGATACATCTATATATCGATAAACACACTTGGGATAATTTATTAAAAAAATCTACTATTTTTTATTTTGATTATCAAAAGATATATATATATATATAGTTAGATATATATTTTTGATAATTACTTTGGAAGTTAAGGATAATTTTATTAAATATAAAATTATCAATGTGTAATTGCATGAACTATTTAAGGATAATTACAAACACATGTTTTGACATAAAACGATAATCCAAATATTATCCATGAGAGATAAAATATTATTGCATGTAATATTTTTTAATTGATAATTTGAAATTATCAATGAGAGATAAAATATTATCGCATGTAATATTTTAATCAATAATTTGAAATTATTCATGAGAGATAAAATATTATCGCATGTAATATTTTAATTGATAATTTGAAATTATCTATGGGAGATAAAATATTATCACATGTAATATTTTAATCGATAATTTTAAAATTATCTAGGAGAAAAAAAAACATCACATGTGATATTTTATTCCATTGTGAAATAAATAAATGTTTTGGTTCTAGGAACTCTTGATGATCGTCGACCATTGGTGTGTTGACGCTTACGATAATAATGTCATGAGGAGGTTTATTGAACCACACTGGGTAGATTATCTTTGTTGCTGTCATCGATGACTTTGAGGTAGGTGATTCTGTTCTGATTAGCCAAATTAATTATCCTTGTATTGCTTGATTTATTTCAATTGTTGATTTAAATTCAATTTCTTAAATGTTCTTTCAATTAAATTGATAAAAACTCGATTCCAGTGAATCGATATATTTAAAATGGTTTTTGCATGGAAATTTGGAAAAACCCCAATTCCATTGAATTTGGTGTATTTATGGAAATTTGATGATTTAAATTGTTTAATTTAAATTGTGGATTTTATGGAAATAATTTCAATTAAATTGTTGAATTTAATTGTAGAAATAAATTGTGTAATGATGGAATTGGTTTTGAATGAATTTCAAACTGGTGAAAATGGATTAAAATGATTTGATAGAAATCCAGTGGTTTTATCTTGTGAAAAAGGCATGTTTTTTAATAAAACCTGTTTTGGTTTTAAATGGAAAGAAATTGGAATTTTTGAAATGGAAGAATGGGATTGATCATATTTTTAATCAGTCTTAAAATAGTCCACCCACCATGTAAGAGCACATGCAATCCTTAGGTAGTTAGTGAGTTATTTGGATACACTCTATGCTACGACAATGTTCTAAAACATACTTGCAGCAGGTCACATCCCTGATGGGCTGGTGACGAGCCTCCTTTGGCCAATGTCATAGAGACGTGTGTATACACATTTTTCTGAGTTCACATAGAGAGTGTGGAATCCTATAACCGGTTAATACTATCATACCTTTTGGAAGATAACCATGTTGCTCGCTTGTTTATTTATATTTGAGATATAAATGTATGTCAATGATTTTGAACTACTTTACATCCCTGTTGGATTTATATAAACTTTTTTATATAAATGTTTTACATAATCCATTATTTTAGAAATATTCCATCATTTTTAAAATCATTGCTTAAAATATTTATTTCCATCATTTGAAAATGTATAGCATGTTTTGTTTAAATATGCTTTTGAATTTCCAAATATGTTTATTTAAAAATTAAAAGTTTTTCTTTGGATAATCTATATTTGGCATCTGTTATGGAATCTTTGGTGGTATCCTACTAGGCTTATCCTCACACCCTACTTTTTCCTTCGAGTGTTTGTAGACTTTCTTCTTACAGGTTCGAGCAAAGGGAATGGATATATTAGAGGTGGATCTAGCTGTTGATCTTTGGACTTGGTGAGTTGTGTCCTTAGGGACCTTGGGGTTGTTTTACCATTTTAGTACTTTGTCTTTTATGCCTCTTTGTATTCCGGTACATTACTCCCAGTAGAGTTTCTTTTGTTATGCATACTATCTTGTTTCTTTTCTTCCGCATTGTTGGTGGCAAAATCGTTCTCACTTGCATGTTGTGTGATTCCAGGTGCTAGTTGCTGACCTGTGGGGATTGGGAATGCCATTTGGGCTATGTCAGGGTCGTCTTGGTTATCGGTTTACCAGGGTACCTGGTCTGGTTCATGACACAAGGTGAAAGGGTCACAGAGCTTCTAGGATTGGTGCACATTGATGTATGTAGTCCTTTTTGAGTAGAAGCTAGAGGTGGATTCTCATGCTTTATTACTTTTACAAATGACTTGAGTATGGTTATATCTACTTGATGAGGTATAAGTTTGAATCCTTTGATAAGTTAAAAGTTCTCAAGAATGAAGTTGAGAATCATCTTGGTAATAAGATAAAGAAACTTTGATTGGATTGAGTAAGTGAATATCCTAACCAAGATTTTATCAAATTTTTATGAGAGTACAGTGTTTTATCTCAACCAACTCCAACTTATACACCATAATGGAATGGTGTTAGTGAAAGAAGGAATTTTACACTACTGGACATGGTATGTTCGATGATGAGTCACACAAGCCTTCTATTATCCTTTTAGGATATGCATTACAGATGGCATCATACTTACTAAATTGAGTACCAACCAAAGTAGAAAATGGTACTCCCTTCAAGTTATTGAGTGGAAAGAAACTTGTTTTGTCATATGTTTGTGCATGGGGTTGCGAGGTGTTTGTTAAGTCTATCTCAAGAAACAAACTATCACCCTATGGCACAAAGTGTATCTTTATAGGGTATCCTAAGGAAATAAGGGGATACTATCTATACAACCCTTCGGACAATAAAGTAACTATCGCTAGTCAGGTCATCTTTCTTGAGATAGAGAACATCCTTAAGGAGGATAGTGGGAGAAAGATTTACTTTGATGAAGTCGATGCTCAATATATACAAGAGGTGGTATAGAAATAGATTCCATAATTCCTCATGGAAGAAATTATTCTTGAAACATAAGTATTGCGTATGAGCATTAGATATGTATGAGAACCAGAGAGATATGGTTTTCTAATCATTTGTGATAGTGACTCATTATTGGTTGATAATTATGATTATCTCTCCCATAATAAGGCAATACAGATCTTATAAGTTTCAAGATGGTAATAATACATGAATTCTAAGATGGATTCCATGTATCAAAACCAAGATTGGGTTCTAATTGATCTACCGATTGATGTAAATCGTGTTGTGTGTGAATGGGTATTCAAGAGAAAACTGGACATGGAAGGTAAAGTAAATACCTATAAAGCATAGATACTAGATAAAGGGTTTATACAATGTCAAGGCATTGACTATGATGAAACTTTTTCAACAATTTTCATGTTTAAATCCATCAAAAATTAGTTCGTCATTGCAGCTTTCCATGACTATGGGATTTGACATATGGATGTCAAAAGTACTTTCTTTAACATGAACCTTTAAGAGGATGTGTATATGACACAACCATAAGGGTTTGTGACTCTAGGAAATGCCAAAAAGGTATGCAAGTTGCAGAGATTCATTTATGGATTAAAGAAAGCATCTAGGTCATCTAACATTCAGCTCGATGAAGTCATTAAGAATAAATGTAAACCGTGTGTTTATAAATAGTTTAGTTGAAGTATGATTTTGTTAATTGTAGTATATGTTGATGACATATTACTAATTGGAAATGAGATACCATCCTTACAATAAGTTAAGGCATGGTTGAGCAAGTGTTTCTCTATGAGAACTTAAGTGAAGCAGCCTACATTCTAGGGATCAAGATCATGTGTGATAGATCCAAGAGGATTCTTGGACAAAGTTAGAGTGCATACATTGATTAGATATTGAATAGGTTTAGTATGTAACAATCCAAGAGGGGAATGGTGTAACGACCCAACTCCAGTTTCCCGGTGTCGGTGCTAAAATATGTTGTGTAATTTTTTTTATAAAAAGGAACTGAATAATTACACATCACATTACACAGTAGAGGGTCTTTACCGGTCTAGGTTTTGGAGAATTAGATACAACTATTATATTTCCTCAAAAATATACAAAAAATAAACTTCAATGTACTGCATCCACAAAGTAAAGTACATCACTGATAAATCTACAAAACCTGTAAAAATGAATTTAAAACGTAGGGTGGGCATTTAGAATGCCCAGTAAGGGGTTTTAAAAAAATAATTAATAAGTTATTTTAAAAACTTTTTATTTAAATAAAATACATACTTTAAAATAATTTTTTAAAAAAGAAAATAACCTTTCTCATATCATGCCATCACCATTTTTTGAGATTTACTAAAATCATTTTTAAGAGAATCCCATGCTAAAAAATTGCTATATTTATTTAAAATTTTCAAATAAAATGCATAATAAAATATGCACAAACTTGAAATACTTATTTAAAAGTTACAAATAAAATTCATTATAAATTATGCACACACTTGAACAAAAATACATGGAATTCTTCTTTTAAGTTAGATAATGGCCACACTTTAATTATCCATGACATACCAGGGGTTTCAATACAAATTTTCACATGAAATATTACTTGTTTAGAATTTGAACATAAAATGATATCAATTATTATTTAACACATAAATTCAAACCATGTAATGATAGATGAGTTTCTAACCTTTTCTTATAGATTGTAAATAAAGTATTAATCCTTTATAAATGTATTTCTATATAAGTATATACATAAGTATAAAACATTATATCATGTGCATTAGAGAATATAAACTTATTAATTAAATCCATATAAATATTCATAAGAAAATGATTTTTAACCATGGATATTCTACTAGTCGAATAATCACATGGAGGGTCAAATACAAGATTCATAATGAGGGAATGCATAATGTCAGACAACTAAAACATGTTGTCGAGGCCTTGGCCAAGACGTCTGAAAATACTAGGGTAATGCCTCAGCCAAAACCCAATTCTGTTTTATCTCATGAGACCTACTGATGCATCGAGGGGATATAGCGGGCCCCACCCGTCACTTACTAAGTCCAATGCATTCCTTCAGGGTATGCATAATTTTGTACGTCATAATCATTTTGTCAAGGCCTCATTCCAAGAAACTAGTTTGTTTCATGAGACCTACTGATGCACCGAGAGGCTAGAGAGGACCTCACCTGTCACTTAATAAGTCTAATGCATTCCTTATATGAATGGGGTTAAACATATGCAACGTATACATACGCCATTTAAATAACCTTCTTTATTTTAAATAAATAAACATGATAATGAAATAAATACATGCATGCTCTCTAAAATGCATGGAATGTCATTTATAAATTAGATGACGGCCATAACTAACTATGAATGACATACCATGAGGTGAGAATGCAGTTTCTCACATGAAATGATAGTTTGTGCACATAAAATAATAACTTGTTTATTCTTGTCACATAAAATTATAACTATTATCAATTAAATACTATGGTTACACACAACCATAACCATAAAATAATAGAATAAAAATAAATTCTAACTTCGTATATGGATTTGGAAATAAAATATTAATCCCTTTTTAATAAATAATAAGATATGTACATATATACATGAAATAATAACTTCAATATCATAATAATAAACCCTTTTAAAATTTTAAGGCACACAATAACAAAACAGGGTTTTGTTATTGTTTTCCATAAAAAATCAGAGATTATATTCACATAGGCAAACTATGTTTTTATTTAAAAATATTCTTTTCAAGGTTTAACATGTATACATATATATACATAAATCATATTATATATATGTGTGTGTACATCTTTGTAGAACAGAATCATTTGATAAAACTTCAACTCTTAAGTTTTTAATTCTGAAAACTTCATCAAATAGATAGAAACAATTTCCTATACTTACATATGTATAAATCTGTGTGTGTGTGTGAGAGAGAGAGAGAGAGATTATATATATACATATATAAATTTATAAAATTCTTATAGATTTAAAATATTTTATCCTTTACTAACCATAGGTCTTAGAAATGACTATTTAATTCAAAACCCTTATCACATATATATATATATACATGAAAATAAACATTTCATACTTATGTATATATATATATATATATATATATATTTATATACATATGACATTGAATTTATAATGCTTGTCATCGCGGAATAAATTCATGTTTGAGCAAAACGTCGATAAATGAGAATATCAATTGGATGAATTAATATGAAATCAAATTAAAACAAAAACATTGATAAATAATAATATCTATTGTGGAAGATTTATCATGACTTTAAAACATAATTTTTATAAACATAATATATTCATTTAATGCGGAATTTCAAAACATAAGAAAATAATTAAACTCACCACACAACCATGAATTAAAACATGAATTGATAATTAAGAGAATTCTTTACAATTATAATCTGAACACTAAAATTATATAATCTCTCTTTCATTATAAGTTCTGAAAATAATTTATGTTAGATGTACATATATATGTATTAAACAAAGATTGATAAAAAGGCAGCTTAAGCACTTTGCATAAAAATAACAATTCTCATATGTTATAAATTCTGAAAATAAAATAAGTGTATGGATTTAAATACATTTATACATATATCTTTGCAAATTAAAACTTGAATAGATGGAATAAAATTAAAACCCTTAAAAAACACACAACTTAAGATGTAAAAATAATCCCTTACACAAACAAGTTTTACAACACTATATGAGCTTTTAAAACACTAATTTTGAGGATCATAAATGATCAACTGAAAATAAATAATTATAACATATCCCTTACATAATTTAATAAAAACCAAGAACTAAAATCTAAAAATAATTTTAGTACACCCTTACACAAAAATATTTTTGTGGTATTAATCCCCTTACTAAGGTTTATCTAAAAATATAACACAATTATAAGAAAATAAATATTTAAGGAGCATCATAAAATTAAAATGTAATTTTAATAAATGAAATCCCTTATGAATACAATCTAAAAATAAAATCACTAATCTCCCTTACATGTTTTTAGTTCATATAAAATAGATAGAACAAATCTTATTACATACATATCTATAAATCAGTATAACATATATACACTAATGAGAATAATTTTATCACTTACAGAATCTAAATAAAATCAAAAACTGAAAGTAATTTTAAAACACCCTTAAAAACTATAAGATTTAGAAATAAACTTTTAAATTAAATAATCCTTATCATATATGTATTTTGAAAATTTTAAGTTATATAGATAGATAGATATGATTTCATATATACATATAACTTTGTATAACAGCATAATTGAACAAAGCAATTAAACCCTTACTTGATTAAAATCAGAAAACCTACAGATTGGGGCTTTCTTTCTTCCTCCTCAGACTGCAAATTGGTTTTCCCCCCAATTGCATTTGCACAAAGAAGGCTTCTATAGCTAGACATTTATTATGTGTGCAGTGAAACACACAGCTTGTAGGGAAATCTAAGTAGGTCGATGCAAACAGTAAACAAAGACAGAACAAAATAGAATATATAAATTTCATATTCCATCATCAGCTAAAATAGATTCATTATAAAATTAACATCGAATAAATTATATATTCATATATAGAAGCAAGTTGAAAAAAACAAAAAATTTGACAGAAACAAAATGATATCACGGGACAGAGGAAGTGGACATCTGCGGGCCAAATTGGACGATTTGTTCATAGTCTAAAGGAAAACTAGATATATACAATTGGACTATAGGTTGTCAACAAAGAAGAGAATATAGAAAAACTATGAATTAAAATACTTCAACAAATACATATGAAAAAGTCCGGATCTAGAAAGAAATAAAAACCCAACCTATTTAGGTTGGAGAAGATCAAAAATTGAGATCATATCCACAACTGGAAAAATCGAAACATTAACCTCGAATGAGACCCTTTGACAAAGCTTGGTCCACACTTGACGGTGGTGATCCTTCCTAACTGACTAAAAATTAATTTTTTATTAGCATAATCCCACTTTTAAGGGATGAAGGGGAACCTGACATGACATCAACGACTTGAGACAACAAAACCACCATGGTACAAGAGTTCAAGACCAAACAAATCATTCTCCTGCACAGAAGAGACCCTACCCAACATCAAAAACATTAAGATCAGCTTCCTTCTTACTCACCGTTGCTCGGCTAGCTATCTCATGCATGAATGCACGGGCCTAGTACCGATGGAAAATTTATACCCTCTCAAACATCCAATTTTAGATAGCAATGACCAGAGGAAAACTCTCTACTCTAAACCTCGTCTGGAGCAACCCCTTGTAAGAGAACAGTTGCATCATTCCTCAAACCAAGAACCGTAGCGCCACAAGGAAATCACCATCACAAAAAGCATATCCCAATATCAAAATTTAGCAACATCACAAAGCACTTCACGATTCAGTGGTTGTCCTTCCTCACTGATGATCGAGGCTTACTCGACCTCCGTCCGGCAGTCGAGATCTCCCATGGAAGGTTGACCCCATTGCGTTCGGCTCTTTCTCACGATTGTCCTGGTCTCGATCCCTCTCCCCTGAAACCCTACTTCAAAAACCCCAAATTCCCATTACCCAACCGCGACGCACCCTTCAAACATGATACACCCTTTTTTTACATATTTTCATTTCATTTTTTTATTCGTTTCACTTAATATATGAAAACTGGTTCCTTTTTTTATTATTATTATATCATTATTATTATTTTTTTAATTTCATTAATCTAATAAAATATAATTTTTATAATTATAATATATATATATAATTTCAAAATACATATACATTTTCAAATTTGATACTATATATTTTAAATTCAATCTTCATAATTATTATTTTAATTTAAAAACATTACAAAACTTATAATAATATATTACTTTTAATATTTCCTTTAATTATTTTAAAACAATAAATTAAAAAATGAACATTAATTTAATTTATTGTTTCCTCGTGTATTTAAAAATGACATTTTCTTTTGAAATACTAATCAAAATAAAAAATTTCATTTTTATGAAATCACATAGTTTTTTATAAAAATATTTCATAACTTTAAATTATAATTCATTTATTAATCTCTTGGAAATTTCTGGGATGTTACAATTGGTTCCACTGTCACATGGTATACCACTTTCCAAGAAAATGTGTCCTTGGACACAAAAGGAAAGGGAGAGAATGAGTAAGATCTTGTACGCTTCTATGATAGGATCCATCATGTATTTCATGTTATGTATGAGGCTTGATGTTGCCTATGCTTTGAGCATGGTAAGAAGGTATCAAGAAGATCCAGGTGAACAACATTGGACCGGTGTTAAGTCTATTCTTGAGTATATGAGGCAAACTAAGGATGTGTTTCGGGTGTATAGAGGAGATAAAGAGCTAGTCATCAGGGGTTATACATATGCTAACTTCCAGACATATCAGAATCATCTGAAGTCATGGTCTGGATATGTCTTTTGTCTCAATGGAGGAGTTGTGAGCTGGAAGAGTTCAAAGAAGTTGGTTGTCACTGATTCTATAGCAAAGTCTGAGTATATTGTGGCTTCCGATGCTACCAAGCAACTTGGATTCAAAGATTTGTCTAAGAGCTTGATGTGGTGCCTAGTAATCAAGACTTTATCATAGTTTACTAAAATAACACTACAGCGGTGGCCCTTTCCAAAGAGTTAGGGTCACATCAAAGAACAAAGCACATACTTCAAAGGTTTCATCTCTTGAGGGATTTTTCACAGTGAGGTGAAGTTGCAGTGAGCAGAGTATCCATGAAGGAAAATGTGGTTGACCCCTTGACGAAGGCACTATCTCAACAGAGGCATGAGTATCATGTGAGAGCTAGTGGACCGAGAGTTGTTATCAGTTGAAGATAGTGCAAGTGGTATTTTGTTAGAGTCGGTTCCCTAGAACTGACTTCTTTAGTACTTGATTACATTTTTATGTTATTAATAAAGTTTCTTATCACATCATTATTGTTCCTTTACATGACATTTGTATGTGATAATATACTAAGAATATTTTTCACACTGAAAGGTCATGAAAATTCCCTCGTATGATGAGATCATAGAGGTTCCATGACAGTATTCTTGAATATTGTTCTATGGTTGGATGATGTTGTCTGAAAGGACACAAACAATATAGGATATCAAGGGTAGGAGGCTCATAAGACATTGAGACACCTTCTAATGGTGTTCTTTATCAGTAATCTCCAAGATATGAGGTTATTATGATAACAAACCCACCAATAAGAAATCCACATTTTCATGTGTCATTGGATGTTCCTATATGTGGATGTATGTATTGATCCTTATACTTTAATATTATCATTAATAAATATCATGACCTACATACTTTGATATATTGATGAAAATCATGACGGTATATGTTCATAGTGAGGTATGATACGTTGGTTGTGTCGTGAGTGATATTGCATTAATGGATAATGCGATAAAAGATTTATCTCTTCCGTTAGAAGTTGATATCTCAGACTCTTTGATGGGGATGGAATTGTCTGCATAAATTCATAGCCATGGTGTTTGGTGGGAGAGTTCATTTCTGGAAAGTCAAAGAAAGAGACATCGAGCATATAGGTTGATGACATAATCATACAAACTACTTGATTTGGGATATCATGATAAAGGGATTATATTACATGGTAAATGTTCATAGGAGGTTGGATGTCATTATGGCATTAACTTCTTTCTCTATGGGTGCATCAGCATGTTGCTAGATGCAAACCTTGAACTTTAGGTCATTCAGCCTAATGCCACTGAGAAAGAGTCTTAAAGGGTCACATGTCAAGTGTATCTATAATCCCAGTTGAATTCAAGTATTGAATTTAACAAGTTGGAATAAATAATATTTATTCAGTTTTAGTTGATCATTATGATTTAATCATAAGTTATTCGACATAATAAGTGATTTAAATAATGATAAATATTTATTTGCAAGGTTTGGTGAATATAATATTTATTATTTGTATCGATGAATAATGTAATGATATTTATTTATTAAATAAATAGTCATTATTTAAATATCGGTAAATGTCGACGAGGGAAAGTGGACCGAGCTCAATGGTCCGATTGAAAATGATATAAATGATATTTATTTATATTCATAAAGTGTTGTGTATGTTAGGTGATTAATAATATTATTATTATTATTGGACATGGGGTCAACTAAGAATTATAAATGGGAAAGGACTTGTGTGCAATTCGCTAACCCTAAACCAGTCATAATAAATACCTAATTATATCACTTTCCATAATCACTCTGGTTGTGCACAATGGATAGAGAGAGACTTTATCAACCCCTAGAGAGAGATCTAGAGATCTAGAACGTGCTCTCTCTTTCTGTGCTCTCAAACCATCGAGAGAACATCAAGAGTTCTTCCTTCTTCAAGAAGAATTCTACCGTGATCAACCATGAACGATGCAAGTAATCAGGATCAGTCGTGCTAGCACCCAGTGATTCTACAGTGGCGTTTAGAGATTTTGGTACATGTGTGGATCGTCGCTAGAGGGATACTACACTTGGATCCTATAGAGTAATGACAGTATGACAAGATCTAGTCAATCGGATCATCAATGAAGAGGGAATTTCATGTTGATGTAATTCTATATCTTCTCATAAATTAATTATAAATTACATGTGAAGATCCTTCTTTTGGCGTTTTCTTTAGTCAAGTAATATGTGTTTTTCTTTGGACATGATGTTATTTGTCATGGTCAGCAATGATTATGTGTAAATTAAGACTAAAAGATGAGTTTTCCATGTCATACAAGGCGCTTATGTTGCCCTTGGAACCTACAAAAGGCAATAATTCGGGTGATCATTTTTCTCTGTTTTATATGGCTTCTTGATTTCTGGCAATGTGGTCTAATTATTCTCCAAGGTAGAGATTAAGTACCCCAGAACCTAATCATTATACAAGGAATAAATTTTATTCTTCCTTCTTTCAAGGTCACATCGCCTTAACTGTTTCAACTTGAGGGTGACAGTGGCTGCTTCTTTTATCCCTAAGTTCTTGATTCGTGATAGTGGTGCTTGATGAGCTCTTTCCTTGGTTCATCTCATAACATCCTCTAGACAGTGTGTTGTAGCTGTGAACTCTCGAAAGCCACTGGAATACTTCAGGGGGATGAAAGTGGTTGACAACTCATCCTGTAAGTTCTCAACATAAATCTCAGGTAATTTTTCTTGGGTAAGGTGCATGTTCAAGGAATATATCAAACCTTTCCATCTTGCAATTAATTTTGTGATTCTCATTCTTTTGATGCTTGCATTTAGAGAGGTCAGCGATAATTGTTTTCCTCAGCGTAGAGCTGAATAGGAAAAGGAATTGTTGACAAAAATCTTCTCATGTTTCAATAGATATAGTTGCAAGGTTATTATACCAAGAAAATGCGGGACCTTCCGGGGTCTGCATAAAGCATCTGATCTTAGCAGACTCTTATTGTTCTGGGGTTCCAACATAAGGCCGCATTGGGATTAAAAATGGTTGAGATGTTGCTTCGAAACTCACATTCCATCAAATTTCAAGAAGGCGGTGTCACACCCAGAGATTTTTAAAGATGGACATCAAGTTCGATAGCATGTCTTCCACACAACATCAAGCTTAGAAGAGAATGCAACACCCTGAGACTTTACAATATATTTCTTTTTAAATAAATTCAATCACTTTGATAGCTTACAATACATGCAATATCAGGTTTAAACGAAACATGATACTCTATTAAAATATTATTATTTAAACATGACCATTATAACTTATCCATTAAGTTGACGAGTATGAATATTACTAAAAAAATTATGAAAATTTTATGGTTTACACATACATAAAGTAAAAGAAATATTTTCTGAAAAAACTATATTTTTCTAAAAGGCGGTTTAGTCGCGCTTTGGGCACATAATTTATAATTAATTGTTACTACTTTTAGAAAATTTATTTGATAAAATAAATTTCATTTTTGAAATCATCATATCAAAATTAACTTAGAGTGAATTTTTTAGAATTTTCTGAACAGATTATTTTTTTTATAAATAGTGAAAAATATTGAATTTTAATTGAAATTTGTCTTTTCATTTAAATTATTTATAGAGTTAAATTATATTTTAAATTTGTTTTAAAGTAACATTAGTTAAATTATATATCTATTAATCCAATTTAGGTCATTGGAATCATTTTCATATTGAATTTTGATATAAAAACATTGTAAACTTTTGAACATTTTCTCTTTGAAAACCCGATTTCTCATCGCGTCTGTGGGATTAATTTTAAATTAAAATTTTCCACTTATGTTAATTGAATTTGGAAAAATGGATTTCATATTTAGAATAATCATAATTTATATTATCTAATAAGGTTGACTTAATTTTTTATCATATTGAATAGTAAAAAATAGTAAAAAATATTTACCGTTGTTATGGTAAAAATGGGTTTACCTGAGGGTTAAACTAAAAAAATAAGGGTTAAAAATGACTCAAAACTTGTCCAAACCCCATTTACTAACCATATTTCTGCATTATCTCTTCTAGGTTTGAGAATAGCCCATTTTGGAGCCTTCTGGCATGTGAAAAACATGGGTACACTTTTTTCTTTTCAAAAATTACAAGTGGGTCGCTCACCTCACTTATAAAAGGTCACCCTATCTCATCTCCTCTTCACACTTCCAAAACTCATTGGTTCAGACAAGACCTACCCAAATCACTTTATTACTTCCCTCCTCTAATATTAGAAGACTTAGTTTGGTCAAAAATCAACCTAATAAGCCTTTTGATGCAACCAAAAAAGTTACCTGAAGAAGAGGTAACGTCTCTAACCGAGCATTTTATTTTATTTCTTCATCCACATCCTTCAATTCTTATTAGAAGATTTTGATGTAATAAACTCAATATTTTCCATATACTGAGATTTTATTATGTTAATGGCATAACCTAAATCTTTCTTTCATGTGTACGGAGGACTACCGCCTCGCGAACCGATGTCTTTCGTTTTCCATCACCACCTTTCAAGGCTGGATGTAATGATTGATTTAAAATATGTATATGATATTTATGATATTATTATACTTATTGAATTATCATATTATATATATATTCTTACTTTCCATTCTGCGAGGGATGCAATAACATCGCTCGTGTATACAGTGGATTACCGTCTCATGAAGCGATGTGATTCGTTTTTCACTTACGCTTTGCATGGAAGATAACAAAGATAAAATTTGATGAATATATGTGATATTTATGATATAAAAATACTTCTAAAAATATAATATCACATCTAACTTCTTACCTTCCAACCCATTGTAAAACAATAACGTCGTATGTGCGTACGTGTAGACTACCGCCTCCACGTAGCAATGTGAAATTTTTTTCATTTTACTTTTACGTGGATAGTAATAGGATGGATTTTGTTAATATACATGATATATATAACAAAATAATTATTATGTAAAGGTTAATTAATATTTATTTTCCATTCATTTCACCTGTCAAGAAAAATGGAAATAGCATTCATACGTACGTACGGTCTACCGTCTCCATAAACGCTGTAATCTATTTTCTATCTCTAACTTTTATGGATTACTCTAAATAAATATATATTGAATATATATTATATTTCTATCATGGTTAACATTCTAGATATAATGTAATTATGATCAAATTAAAAGGACCAAAACTACCAAACTAAAAACATACATGAAAAACGAAGCAATTATCACCCAAAATAGTAATTTTAACAAAGAATTATTAATAAATAAGTGATAAAATATTATAAGTAAATCATATATGGTATTAGATATATGAGTATGGTTCTATAATGGATGTGTAATAAACCTATATTTATTATACATGAGGTTAGGACGCATACGAAGGAATTCGAACAATTGATAAGGGTTTCTCATCTCACTTTTACTTCTGTGAGACATACCCCATAATCACAGCTTATTCTTTTATGTGATGTATATACTATCCCTTTTGATATGTTATATCATGAATATATTTCTCTTTATAGTATTTAAAGTTTCATTTGAAGTTATTTCTTTCATGGGGCTTATGATTCGAAAGTTACCAAAGTGGTAAGAGTTTATTTCACAATCTCATTATTATTCGAGATTGTTTTTGTTTAAGCCTCCCTTGGAGGAATTATTTGATATTTATATAATAAAATCAATCTAGTTTCTTCTACTCTGGTTATCCATGATCGTTTTTCAAGTAATGGTGTCATTTTTTCACTCTTTGATACTTATAATGATTGAGAAAATAATTTTAAGAAAATGTGTCATTATTTCTCTCTTCGGTCATAAATCTTTTTTCATCAAAACTCATGTTTTCTAAAAATGTTTTCAAAAATGTTTTTAACCTTTTCAAAATGATTTTTTAAAGCCATTTTTACCCATTTTTACTTTTTACAAAATGTTTTTGAAAGGAATCTTCATGTCGTTTTAAAACAATGCTTGTTTGGATTTTATCGAAAATGTGAAAGAAATCTTTATTTTAACATGTACGACGTGAATGTAATTTTTTTCCGTCATGACGACTAAATGTTTTAGAACTTATTTTACAATATTTCAAGGTTATTTTTAAAAAAAAGTATGTTCAAAAATTTTTGTGAACTTTTTGTTTTAAAATGTGATTTTCAAAATGCAAATGTTGTTTTCCTCAAAAATATTTTTAAGGTTCTTTTTATGGTATTTATATTCATTAACGACATCAACTCTTTATTGTACTTATGCTCCACTGGAGATATTTTGTGATGATGCGATCTTTATTATTTTCCTGGATGGTTTATGATCATTTTGATCAGGGGTATACCAGTTTGATACCATTCATATTACTATGGATGGTTTATAATTATATTTATTAATTGGGGTAATTATTAATATTCTATATGTTGGTTTTTCAATATGAATGTTTATGTTGATTATGTTTCACCCCTTTCGTATTAGGAATGCATTGGACTTATTAAATGACGAGTGGGGCTCGGAATTACATAGCCCCTCGATCGGTGGGTCTTATTGGACAAATTGGCTTTGGTATTTGGCTGATGCCTTACTCATTTATGTAAAATGTCTTGGCACGAGGCCTTGACGGTAAGAAGTCTTGGCATGAGGCGTTGGCGATATGTTTAATATGTCCATCATTATGTTTTCCATCATTATGAATTTGGTTATTGATATTCCATGTAATTATTTGATTAGTTAGAATATTTATGGTTAAGTTTTCAAGCTTATGTGATTATTTATATGGAATTATTTGATCATCATTTATTCATGTCATATTATACTCAAGTTATTGATTAAATTGCATGTGTTTCAGTTATTTATCTTGTCATATTGATTATGCCTTATTTATTCATAGCTTTCGTTGTATGCTTACCCTTACTGAGCATCAGAGCTCACCTTTTTTTATGTTTTATTTTCTCCAAGATACCAGGAAGTGTTTTGTGATTGATATGCAGGGATATGCTAAGGGGAATAATGGTGTTCACAAATAAAACACTTTGTATATTTTATGTTTAAAATGTAATGTGAATTTCAAGTGTGTATCAAGTTTACTAAGACTACTAAACTATTCGGTCCTTCGGGATATGATTTCGTGTATATGGTGTCAATGTAATAAAGTAGACATTGGCTCCTAGTTACTGAAGTCGGGGTCACTATAGCTGGATTCCCAAAGTTGGGTGGAGGAGGAGTCGAAGCCACCCACTCGGGATATGGCTTCCTCTCTAGTTGTATCAGAGCATGTCGACCTTCAAGATAATTCATCCGAGTAGTGAGGGCATCCAGTAATTCATGGGATAACACTACCTGAGTTGGACTCGGGTGACTTTCCTGAATTGACAGTCGATGTCGCCCGAGTAGTAGGAACTCCTGATAATCAATCAGTGTTGCAATCAAGTGGGTTGATTGATATGATCTCAAGTTGAAGGGGTGGCTCGACTCTGCCTTTGTTGGTTGAGCAATCTCCTCCTATTAAAGCATATCAGCTGAAGAAGTCATGGTGGCTTCATCCTGAAGACCATACTCAGTGGGTTTGTTTCCCCTGAGTAATTCAACATTGATTTGCTAAAGTTTTGCTATTTTATCTTTGAACTGAGCAATCTTCTCTTCTATTGAGATTGCTTCACCAATGTTGGGTGTTGGGTGGGCAATGGATGCGGCCACACCTATTTCTTCTTCAACAGCATCATGGTTTCCAGCATCAGTTGGATCAACATTGATGACATTTACTGATGTGTAACTTGCGATGGGAAAAACAAATTCCTTTGGAGGAGGTATGTTCAGGGTCTTGGAATGCTCGTCCAATTGATGATACTAAAGATAACTTCAGGGTTAAAAATGATAAAAATGCCTCTGACCCTGTGGATTGGGGTTCTCTCTGGGATTTTGTTATCACCAAGGCTAGTTGTGATGAAGTTCAAAGCTTCTGACTAGTGGTGATCTAGAATTGGCTTTAGGCCTTTATCAAGATACGCCGATAAGCCTTGTGGATGTTGGCAGTAGCAAGGACATGGACCTACTCTAGAGTTGCAGTGGTTGACTGCCCCCGACGGGCTCTCCTTCAAGGTGCCCTGGTCTGAATGACTAAACAGATACAACTTCCTTTGTAACTTCTTCCAAAATTAGGTTTATACATCGATGACAATGGTCACGGTGAATAGGAGCCCTCCTAAGCAGCTCCCAGGTGGTTGCATTAACATGGTGGATGTCCTCCTCCACCTCCCTAAGATAGGGAGGTATGGGTTGTTGTACTCCGGGGACAGACTCCCAAAGTGGTTGGATGTGGCAATAGGTGTCACCTGCTTCTCTATGGCCTATCGTTGGTAGGATGGTCAGCGAGGCTTCATCATCTGGAGGCTCTCCTAAGCTGCCTCCAAAGTCGGGATGGATCCGTTGAGAGGATATTCTCGAACCAGGGTGTCCACCAACTGGCGTTGGAGGTGCTGGGTCGACGATAGTGTATGTTAGGGCCATGAGGCCACAAAATTCATGGTAATTGAGGCGTATGTTTGGTGGGTCAGTTGGTT
The DNA here is from genome assembly GCA_963277665.1 of Viscum album. Taxonomy (NCBI): domain Eukaryota; kingdom Viridiplantae; phylum Streptophyta; class Magnoliopsida; order Santalales; family Viscaceae; genus Viscum; species Viscum album. The sequence continues at coordinate 803,742,523 of OY728137.1, forward strand.
GTGTGCAGCGGCTTGAGGTGTCTTGTGAGTGCCACCAGTTTTTCTAATGAGGTTGGAGTTCATTGGTGCATTCAATGATTCCATTTAGATTATAGAGAGTCTTGAAAGTTCTGAGAAGGAAGCACAAACAAGAAATTCATCAATGCAGTATCATAAGTAAGAGTGTATGTTTGATTGATCGCTTTCATAGTTAAAGGATTTACATCGGGTTCACCATTTTTATTTGCGTAGAAACATGCGAAATAAAATGGTCTGACGTGCAATGGACAACCGATCCTTTTTCATATGTGAAAGACTTGGCACAGTTGAAGAATTCATGTTGAGTTCACTATTTTCGTTTCAGTCGGCTTCCAACGGGAAAAAGTTTGTGGAACCGAAAACACCCCCCCCCCCCACACACACACACACATCTGCGACGGTTTGGCATGAACGACGTTGTGGGTTTGCATTCTAAAGGCAAGCAGTCGCTTGGGTGGTTTTTCCAGCGATGCTTCGGAATGCGTGTTAGGTGAGAGGGTGGGAGGTTGGGTGCATCGCACCTTTTTGAGGGGATTCTTGCCTACTCTTGGACTCTTACAGATTTATGATGCTTTCGTGAATCCTTCTCAAATATCAATGTGGGGTCGGTTACCCCTATTCTAATGATCTTATCTAAACCATGTGGAGATGTGGACATCTGTGTGTGGTAGAGGTTCTTATTAGTCAATGATGCTTTGGTTTAAAGCCAGATAGTTGGGCACTCTAGAATTTATCTTCATACGGGGAGACGGTAAGTGTTTATGATGTTGGGATCAGACCCATGAGAGGGGTTTCCTATGTATCCCTGTGAAGGGAATCATAACTCACGTAGTTCAGTGCCACTTAACGGGACATGGTGTACCTTTTAAGGTCGTGTGATGCAGTTTAATGTCATGCGGTAAGGACTACTAGGTAAGAGATGTCTAACAATGGTTGGTGTGGGACTTACACATGAGCGGATCTTTCTGGTTCATATGTTTGTTAATGACTAAACAAGAGAATGTATGGATCATCTTTAGTTCATCACCAAAGGCATCTATGGCTCATCGCCAGAGAAGGATGATTCTCCTTATACTCGTTAGCATAAAGAGGTCATATGCTCATCACATAGGAGGTAGCTAGCTCAGGACGGGGCCCTATATGGGAACCAAGAGAAGAATCTTGACTCAATGTGTATGAAGAAATAAAGAGTATATCGACTCAAGGTGAATGGAGAAACCAAGATGAGTAAATCTACTCAAGGTGATTGAGTAGGGATTGCACATTAGAGCAAGCCCATATAGGATTATTTTGTCATGAAAGGGGCGACAACGGGATATTGAGTGGGGCATATGCATGAGATGCCCTTTGAGGTAGAGTTGGGGCTTACACCTAAGAAGAGACCCATATATGATAACTCATAGGAGTATCTCAACTCAAGGTGATTGTGTGGGGCTTACAAATGTATGATGCTCGAAAGTGCCTAACCTTATCAAGGCATGGAGAATTAGAAGCTTACACCTAGGAGGGGGCTAATATATGATAATTGGGAGGAGTATTTTGACTCAAGGTGATTGTATGGGGCTTACACGTGTATGCTTCCCTAAAGTGCATTACATGGTTAGTGACTCGGGTGGAGGTAGGAGGCTCATAGGATTCCTATGTTGTAAAAGGGGCGCCAATATGAGAGATAATTGGGGTGATTGTGTGGGGCTTACACATGTATGCTACCTGAAAGTGTCTAACCTTATCAATAACTTATGTGAAGGCATGGAGAATTAGGAGCTTACACCTAGGAGGACGCTCATACATGATAATCAGGAGGAGTATCCCGACTCAAGGTGATTGTATGGGGCTTACACATGTATATTGCTCTGGAGTGTCTTATATGGTCAGTGACTCAGATGAAGGTATGATTGGGGCATACACCTGATAGGTGGCCCATGGAGGATTCTTATGTCGTAAAAGGGGCGACAATATGAGAGATAGTGAGGCTTACGCATTAGTCGCCCTAAGATACCAGACCTAGTAGATGAGTCGGGTGAAGGTATGTTTAGGGATTCCACCTGGGAGGAGACCAATATATGATAATCAGGAGATGTATCTCAACCCAAGATGATAGTGTGGGGCTTACACATGCATGATGCCCTAAAGTGCCTTACCTAGTCAGTGACTCGGATGAAGGTATGATTGGGGTTTATGCCTGATGGGAGGCCCATGGAGGATTCATATGTCGTAAAAGGGGCAACAATAAGAAAGATAGTGGGGCTTACACGTTATATGCCTAGAGATACCTGATCGAGTAGATGGGTCAAGTGAAGTTGTGGTTGGGGCTTAACACCTAAAGGGATGGCCCATATATATGAAAACCAAGAGGAGTATCTCGACTAAATGTGATGAAGGAGCCAAAGGAACATATGAGAAAATCAAGAGTATCTCGACTCAAGGTTTTTTGAAAAAGTCATGAGGAATATATCGACTGGAGGCATTCTCTAGGATCAAGGATGGGGTCGCGGGCATTGTAACCCAAAATATGTTTGGCCATGCTTGAAAAGTTCATGGTGCGACTCTTGATTTTTCAGCCAGGTCCCTTCACTTCAGTCACTACCCCGATCGGGGGTATGGGAGCAAAGCCCCCTCAGTATGAACCTTTGGGGATGGTAGCATAAGGGCATTCGCGTAGCGCGACCGCATAGCGCTTCGCGAAGGGAGTCAACATAAGGTTGGTCATATAGCGCTTCGCGAGGGGGCTTCTGCATAGGGCGCCTGCAAAAGCGCTTAATGAAGGGGTGTCCGCATAGGGCATCTGCATGGCGCTTCACAAAGGGAGTTCACATAGGGTTGGTTGCATAGCATTGTTCGCATAGCACTTCGTGAAGGGGCGTCTCCATAGGGTGTTCGCATAGCGCTTCCCAAACATGCTTCATGAAGGGACTCCATTGGGACGCTTCGCGAAGGGGACATCCGTGTAGCACTGTTTGCATAGCGTTGTCCGCATAGCACTTTGTGAAGCTGCTTTGTGGAGGGCCTTAGCGAGATTACTTCGTGAAGGCTCTCCCCTTTCCCCGGTTTAAACTCAAGATTACCTGAGGGTCTCTTGAAGTTTGTGTCACTTGAAGTCCCTCTCCGTCTGAAGTCTCTCCGTTTGTTCTATTTGGAGAAGGTATGGGGTATTTATAGGCAGCAGCGGGATGACCGCTTTCTGAAATGGGTGGTCGCATAGCGCTTTGTGAAGGGGTCACACACGTAGCATTGTTCGCATAGCACCGTTCACATAGTGCTTCGTGAATGGCCTTCGTGGGATTGCCTCGCTATGTAGGAGGCCAAAAAAATCAAGCCTTCCACCACAAACGACTTCGATTTGCAGAACAAAGGATCCTTCACGAAGCAATTAACATTTCATCCTTTGCCAAATTTGGGGAACAAAAATCGTTTCTGAGATGGCCCAAAAGGATGTTTTCTAACCACAAACAATGGTGCTTTGCGGGAGAGGTGCTTCATGAATTATGTGAAGTGCTTCACGGATGAAGTGAAGTGCTTCATGAAGTACTTAAATTGCTTCGTGAACCAATTCAATTGCTATGTGGAGCTCTTTATTTGTTTTAGGATGGATTTTCCTTTTCCAATTTTCGTTCATGTGAAATAAAGTTCCACTTAGAATAGTCGTATCTTTTAATATGGAAGTTCGTTTTTGCTTCACGACTAGTCAAATTGAAGTCTATGAAACGAACTACGCATCTGGCTATAGGGTATACCTCCTAGCACGTATTTGCGAGGACCAAAAAAGTGCCCAAAAGACCCTAAAATGGGTTTTAAGGCTTCAACACTCTTTTTATTGGCAATGTGTAAAATCCACAACATAAACCCAGAAGGAGGTTCTCACCGCCACATCATTGGATTGGCCTATGTTTTTTAGGAATCTCCATCCATCAATGTGTGAGTAGTCATGCGGCACATGGAGATCCAATTTGCTTCTTCGAGGATGGAGATACTAGTCTATCAAACTCGACTTGTGTTGTTTAAGGATCATAACATGGACTTTGAAGCCAAGTGCATGGCACATAATTTTCAGTGCCAGCAACATTGTGATTGAAGCTCCTCATGTCATGAAAGAATCATACACAAGGGTGACCCAAAACCTCACTTACCCTTAAGATTTTCCCCTTCGCATAATAACGACCTGGGAGTTGCCAGGTCGCAACCAAAATCCCTCACTACAATAAGACTTTATCTTCAAAACATCAAGGCACCAAACTCTCACGACTTACACCCAAGCCATAACACAAGCCCACATTACGACACAACTTCCCAACCTACCACTCACAACATGACAGATATGACCACGCCGCAACGCACCTCTTCCAACTAAAATCTCACTTTCAACACCTCACTTCCTCCAACCTTATGTCAAGTTCAACGCCCAAAAGACACAAAGTAGTGATCTAATAAGGGTCAAACCGTTCCAAAATCACTTTTTTATGTAAATTATAAATGTTTCATAAAATATCATTTTAATATAAAAATATTATTTAACAATTTATTTTTATCATATGATGCATATTTGACATTAAAATTTGTTACATTACATTCAATAGTTATATGTTACAAATTATGAAAACATGTATCATACTTGATTAACAATTAGTTTTCGATGAATAAATTACTATTTAAATATTGATATGAAAATAATACTATTAACAAGAGCAATGTATTTATCAAATAAAATTATTCATAAAAACAATCATGAATTCATTTAAATAGATTTTATAAAACCATTTTGCTAAATAATTAGTAATCATAAAATTCAATTATCATACATGAATTAAAAGGGGTAATTGGTACTTTGAGAGTCACCACATTAACTCAAGTGTGGTATGGGATACACAGATGGCCTGTAATTAATGTGTCATGGGATGAACGTCAGAAATTCCAAAATTATCTTTACCATTTTTAATTATTTAATTTTCCTCACATTTTTTTGAAAAAATAACTTCTCCTTCAGTGAAGGGGTGAGATAACAAAGCTAGTGGAATCCATAATAAGCAGCAGCATCAGCTAACCAGAAACAGACGTGATGAATGAACAAAACAAGTTGCAATCTATTTCCTTTCAACAGAATCCAAAATTTCTCTGCTAGACATTTTCTAAAGAAATTTCGAAGTAAAAGACAGAGAAAAAGAATCGCCTACTTGTGGATCTTTTTGCCATAGAGATTCACCAGAATGGTCCAAGCATTAACTTAATATCATGGGCCGAAATTAAGCCTCGGGGGTCAGAATTGGAAACCACCAAAGCCTCCGCCAGGAAAGCCTCCCTCGAAATGAAAAGTGAACTGTTGCCCTCCAGCGCCGAAAGGGTTGAACCCACTCCCGCCCGCTCCTGTGTTCATTTCTTCAATGTCTTCCCCCTGGTCATACCTCGTGCGCTTATCTTCATCACCAAGCACCTGCAAAGACATGCAAGGAGGGTGAGACTTGACAACTCGTAGGTATGCTAACAAAATTAAAGTTGCTAAACCATACTTCGAAACATACAAACAGCCAACAAGAAATATTTTATGTGCAGGCAAAAAGAACTTGGTCAAAAATCCTTCAAATCCAAGCCCATATTGCACAGGCAATCCTGCTCCTGGCCCAAAAAAAAAACAAAGACTTATCCAATTTTCTACTTCCAACACCTTCAGACTAAGCAGAATCCCGTTCCAAGGCCCAAACACCCTGAAAACAATCTGTTAAACCTTAAGAAATTAATTTTGATGAGAAAATTGAATTTATGAAAAATCAATGTACTGCAACCTGCCCATCCATATTTCATCCTCAAAAAACAAACTGGTCATTTGTAAAGACCAAGTGGGTAACAGTAACCACCATTCCTAAAACTCTCTTTTAGCTGTCACGCTTCCACCGCCCCACTACAGACATTTCCTTGTAAAAAACCCAACCCATAAGGTTTTAGCGCAAACTGGACCACCAACACTATTTCAAATCCAGACATCCCAATTCCACTGACATAACTCTACTGAACCCATCAAACATCGGTATCCCCAAGTATAGACCCTCTGGGAAAAATCAACTAGACACCCATGTCAAACCCAAACCACTGGTCTTCTATTCATGTGTCTTGAATGACTGACTGGTTATATTTTGATGATGTTTGACGCATGGTTATTACCACGGAATATTCCTGTATTTGACAGAAGAATTTCTAGGTATTGCCTGTATTTATCATCTACACAAAGTCCTATCGTATCAACAAACCTGGGATCGTGTAGACAATTACTGACTGCTGTGTAGACAATCCATGCACCTAGCAACCATGCAAGTATTCTAGAAAATTGGAGATCAGGCGGACAATGTGGACTGTATTGTGGACGATCTAAAAACTTCCATGTATCATGAGACGGGATGCGCATTTTTGGAAGCAATCAATGCCAGATCAATCTTGGCCATCGTGCAGACAATTCAATCAGTTGTCAAAACAGTTGTAAATAGTTACTTAGGCCGTGTAAACAATCAACAGGAATCATGTAGGCAACCTTTGGTGATTATGTGTGTGTGAATATATACAAATGTAAATGCAACCATTCTCTACTCTCCCAGGAGAGCATCAAAACCCTTCATACAGCAATCTCCAAGATGTGGGCAGGTTTAATATTGAATTTTAACATGATTAAGTGGCAAATCTAAGGTAAAATTTCATTTGTCTGGGTTTTCTGTTTTGCCACTTGGTGTCTCTAAAACCATGGTAATACTGAGATTCTCTTCATGACACCTCTAGGAAAATGCGCTTTTTTAGGGTTTGTCCATGAGCAAAGTACATAAGGAATTGTGTGACGCGCTGCTATGTAAATAGCATTTTTACATGATGTTTATGATAACCGGAATCACATAAATGTTATGGATGACGTGTATGCTGTGTGGTGTGCTTTTTTGATGTGAAATGTATGTGTGACAATGGTGCGGCGTGAGGGAGACCAGAACTGTGAGCAAGGCAAAAGTTAATGTAAATTGTGTCTCATATGTTAGTTGTGTGGTGTTAATAATGGTAGTCTGTGATCGTAGTGTGTTAGTTACCATTATTAACACCACACAACGATACAGTGACTAATATGGATGAATATGAAGTGTGATCATTTTATCGATTGTGTGTCAATGGTTGTCGTACATTGATAGAGAGGTAGACCCAATAGCTGGGGCCGGTCATCACAGCGCCGAGAAAGCTGAAGAGGCGGGGACGGACGATGGTGTGCCGGGAAATCTGCGGAGGAGCCGGTGACGGATGGTCGGGTGACGGGGTGTCATGGAGGGGCCGTAGGAGGAGGTGGGATTGCAGCAGAGGGACGTCGCAAGGGAGTTGACAGAGGGGCCAGGATAGTCGGCGAGGGAGCGGCGGATTACCACAGAAGAGGCGGGCACACAGGCGGGCCAGCAGGAGGCGGAGCTTCAGAAGGAGATCGGCGACATTGGCGACTGGAGGGCGAGGAGGGGCTGCCTTGCGTGGGGAGAGGTCGGAGCACTGAGGGTCGTCGCGCAGGAGGCGGAGGGCGTCGCGCACAGGGATAGGGCCACAGAGACAGGCGAGGTTTCTGCGCAGGAGGGCCGGCAATGGGAGGCGGGGATTCCGCAGGAGGAGGCCAGTGACAGAAGCGGGGATTCCACAAGAGGAGGTCGGTCACATAGCAGGGGGGCGGCGAGAGGGCGAAGGGGGCGACCTCGGACGACAGGGGAGGGAGGATGCGACCAGGACGACCAGGATGGGGCTAGGCGCCGTTGCGTAGGGAGAGGCCGGCGAGGGATGCACAGGGGGCACCCGGAAGATGGCAGGGGGCGGCGCTAATGGAGGCCAAGGGCCTGGAGCCGCTGCCCCCCAACAGGGAGAAATCAGTAGGTGTCTGCCGAGGGATAAAAAAAAGAAGAGACGGGAGGGTGGGCTAGGGTAGAACCCGCTCTCATACAATGTAGAATGATAGAGGTAGACCAAATACCCAATATGCCTCTTTAAGGGGGGCTTGAGGTTAGGTTATTTCATAATCAATAATAAGACCACAAGTCTGATGTGGGACACAGACTCCCAACAATTGTGTTGCAACAATTGAATGTCACCATCACACTTATCATAACCCGGTATGGCCAGAAAACCCGTTAACCGGCAACATGACCAGGCCGGTCACCCATGGTGGGATTGTTACCGCATATGGACCGCCCAAAGCTGGGTTGGACCGCTGGTTTTGGGCTTTGTTAGAGCCGGGGGCGATCCTGCCACCTGGCAAGTGTATTCATGTAGGAGGCGGACTACGTGAGAGGGAGGGTTATTTTTAGGGGGTCACGTGAGGGGACTAAGCGCGCACATGAGCCTTAGTATGCCTAGGGTATAAATGCAAGGGAAGAGGGTTCGGGGGGTTAGTGAGTCAGTTACTGAATTGGAGTTCCACGGCTGAGGCTTGGGCGGGAGAGCGCAGCGCCTTCCCGAGGTTCTTATGGTGTCTTCCTCTCCATCTTCCCCTACCTCTCAGGGTCTGTAATTCCTCTGTTCCTAATTACTGGTGTTACCTGGATATTGTTGCCAATAGAACTGCTCGCTTCAATCTGAGAATTCTATCAGGCTTCAACCATCGGCCCAGCCAAAACTAGCCCGTGCAAAACTCTCAAAAAAGCACGCAGAAAAGATTTGAACCCTACCCCCTCCCCACTTGGAAGGTTGCGCCGACATATTGATCCAAACGCACGCCTTGCTATGTATGTATATGTCTGTTTTTAAAAATCAATAAGTCTTATTATAGTGATTATTTTTTTTATAAAATTAATAAGCCATCATACTGGTTATTTTCTTTTTTTAAAATGATCATAATTATTTTAATGATATTAAATATTTTTTAAACAATTTAATTAAAACCGGTCCAAGACGGTTTGACCATTGAACCACTGGCTAGAACCAATAAACCATTAAAGAACTCATTTCATTGGTTCAATGACCAGCTGGTTCTGATAACTATGGTCACAAATAACCGTGTCAAAACACAATGAAAATCCATTGAGGGTTGCATGTTTGACAAATGAACCTTAAAAGTTGTTTGTTTGCAACTAACTGCAGTGGATTTACAATCAAATGGAATGAATGACACCTTGAAGCCTCGCACCATTAATTGCAGTGGATTTACAATCAAATGGGATGAATGACACCTTGAAAACTCGCTCCATTAATTGCAGTGTGGTGTTGGACACACAAACTCGACTGTGTTTCTACAACTATTAGTTGAAAATGAGACCTGGAATCCGCATGACTAGACATAGTATAGTATCCTGGCCTTTTGAAAGGATATGTGGCATTAGTAATACAATTTTATCAAATAATGATACGTGCTGATTTTATTCCTGTTGTATTGAATTATTTAGCTTCTTCAGCATTCAATGCATTTATTTGAGATTGCATGTGCCCTTGCTGAGCTTCAAAGAAAAAACACACCATGTTTATTTGCTCCATCACAGATTAGTAGATCCATTTCTAACTATAGGGGTATCCTCAGTTGATTCAGTGGATCAGTACACACAGGTATGGGTTGCAATAAGAAAGGATGAGTTATTTTATGCATGATACCAGATATTCTGTGTCTTGCACGATACAATTTTGGTCTATGTGACCTGGAATGTTGTATTAATGAATAATCTATTGTCTGGTCTCTAAACACACATGAAATTTTAATGAATTTTCTGTGCTGAGTAATGGGATCACAAGGCCATAACTAGCGTGTGACGATCCAGATACAAACTGCGACACAACAATTCAACTCCACCGAGGCGCACACACACATAAAAAGGTGTAATCATCTCATTCTACTACCAATCCATTTTTTTCTCAGGCGAAAACACATTTGTTGCTGATAGAAAGAACAGACACCAATTGGTTTTCCAGACACCACTTGGTTTTCCAGACAACGTTTCTCAAGTGATAGTGGGCAGTATTTACATTATCATACATATGATTTTTTTTTTAAGAATACAACTACACTGAAGTACATTGCCATTGTGCATGTGAAAATGTGCAAGAAGAATGTTTTTTTATTATTTCGAAACAAAAGATCAACAGTAGATATTCACATGAAACTCCTAATGCACATTAAAATGAATAATATGTTATACAACAACTAAAGCTATCAAGATAGACACTCTAAAATGACATTAAATTCTATCACTTTTATGTGGGACTTCTTTTGATTTTCACGAAAGGGATTCATTGGATTGCTTTCTTCCCGGAGGATTTGAGGAGGAAGGTATGGACTTTGGGATGTGTATTGAGAAGAGATTGTCTATAAAACCAAAAATCAACAAGCGCGCACACACACACAGATAGGGTCCTAACAGGCACAGTTCCAAGCTTCTAGAGCTCAAAATATTTACCAATAAAACAAAAAAAAAAAGAGACCAAGTCCAAAGAGTCATCATTCCAGGGCCTCCATATGCATGATGGAAAGTAATTTGTTTCCAACTCTTGAAAGTTAATATCTCGTATCCAAATTGAGCTACTTTGTGCAAGTGATTACAAAACAAACACACTAAAGCTGAGACTAATTAAAAATGTGAAATAAAACTAGACAAAAATTTCAAATGTTTTTGCACTCATACCTCATACGCAGTGGCTATCTCACGAAATTTGGCCTCAGCTTCTTCTCTATTATCCACATTCTTATCTGGGTGCCATTGCAATGCAAGTTTCTTGTAAGCTCGTTTTATCTCCGATATAGATGCGGTTTTTGAAACTCCCAAAATTTTGTACCAATCTTTTCGTTTGCTCAACTTCAGAGATTTTTCAGCCCTCATCAGTACTTCTCGAATATTCATATCCTGAATAAGTTACTTTCTGCTTTTAAAATTGTCTAGCATGACCAATAATATGCCAGTTTGCGCATCAATGGGAAAAATGAAAAAAAAAACATCAACTTTCAAATTAACTAAATAAATAAATTCAGAGTTCATATTGTCAAAAACCCACCCCTAACACAACTTGCCCAATTTTACACATGCTCAGGTTCTCCTGCAACCTAATCATGCATAGACATTGGCAAAGATATAAATATGCAACTAAACTTACTAATTCTTAAATACAGTAAATAATTTAAAATTCAAAAATAAATTGAACAAAATAACACCTTCACTACCCAACATTAAACTATAGCCAGTAGGATTGCATTCGTTTTTTTCATAATACAAGTAGGCTAAGATCAAAATCTGTCATGCACACGGACAATTAGGGCATAATCACCCCCATTAATTTGCAGTTCATTAAAACGTTCATTACTGATACTCGGCAGACAGGTTGGTTGTTAAAAAAATGTTACTGCCTCTTCTAGTAGACCAATAAACTGGATTTGGCTCCTGGCTTATTTTTTACAAAAGGTTATAACTTGTTTTACATAGGGATGTCTCCTAATCCTGAGAAGAGGATTTTTCTGCTTGGCTCACAACCACCCTCTCTCCCTCTATTTGCTTCTCTTTATTTTCTACTTCAGCCACTACCATCGATGACTCATGCAAACCTAAAAAAAAAGTCGAATACTTGAAAAAAATCATGTTGAACTGTATTACTACAGACTAACTCATAGCTGGATATGGTGGCATAATGCATGAAACCAATGAAATGTTAAGACAGTCCCCAACCAAATTCGAGCCCATAAGAAACCTGGGGTGATTTTTCAGCAGCTGATTTTAAATCTTCCACAGCTCCTTCCCAATCCTCCATCAGAAGTTTGGCTTCACCTCTCTGACAATCACAAATCCAAGTTCAGCACTTCGCATTAATCCACTTGCTCAGATCATGAGTCAATTATGCCACAAAAATCTCAGATTGCACCAACAAAGCTAAGGCAAACCTGAACTAAAGCTTCAAGAAGCTCCCCATCAATTTTAAGTGCATCTGTGCAACTATCCAAAGCATTCTTTCCCCTGCCAAGCTTGACCAGAACCTTACACAAACCAAGGTGGAGATGTACAATGTGTGCATAATGATCAGGATCGAGAACAAGGGCTGCTTTATAATCTTCTGCAGCAAGGCGTAACTTACCCTTGCTCATATTATCTTCAGCCTGTGAAAACACAATACAAATTTCCAACAACATCACAACAATAAGCATGGTCACACATGTTGTATCAAGTAGAAACAGGATAATTGTACATACACTTTTAGTCTTCTTGAGCAAATTTTTCAATCCAAAATAAGCTTTCTTGAGATCACCATGCTCTGGGTCAAGGCGAAGGCCTTTCTGGTAATGTCTGCAAGAAGGATAAATCACTGACATCTGAATCCACATAATTTTTTTTTTTTTTTAAATAGGTAGATAGATAGATAAAAGTTACACAGAATTGAGCAGGAGGTGATGCTAAGCCTACTTTATTGCAACATCATGATCTGCCAAGTAATAATAAGCACGGCCACGGAGCAGCAATGCCTCCAGATTATCTTCATCTTCTTTGAGAATGATACCAGACTCAGAAATAGCACCAGAATGGTCCTTGGATGCTAGCATCAATTTCACTTTAAGAAGTTTGGCCTGCAACGACCAATAAAAAGGGCAGACAACTAAACATGCTTAAGAAATATGCCAAATAAAATATAAATAAATCAAATAAATAATGAATTATAAAAAAGAAATAAAAAACATCGATATTCCTACCTTCATGCAAGCAGGAGAAAAGACAAGTACAACTTTATTGATATATTCTAATGATTTTCTGAAGTCCCCTGATTCAAAAAGATTTAAAGCTGTGTCCAGAGCACTGTGTGCCTGCAACAGTTGAGAAAGCTCCTTTTCTGCAGCAGAATTCCCGGGTTTAAATTCTAGAAACTTTTTGTAATTAGCCTCAGATGCCTCATATCTACATCATCCAAAAAGCGCCTGGATCATATAATTTTACAATCAGGCAAATAAGAGTGAAAAATGCATTTTACTAGACAAAGTTTCCTAATCATGAGTGTATCGTGAGGAAGCTTCTCACCATAACAAACGATTAATACCAGAAACAGCGCGAACAATGGAATAAAACTCATGGTCCCGGAAAATTTATTATTGAAAAATAAAGTACACAAGCAAAGAAGACAGGGGGGTTGCAATCTTAAAAAGTGGAAAATCTTAAGGACTAAGATAGAATTAATTACTAATTTTGTATCAAACAACAAGTATTAGGGTTTTTGAAGATATATACTGAAAAGGAAAATGCACAACGAAAAGAAAATAAAAGGAAATTGGAAATTAAAGCACAGCCCTAGCAAAATATCGAAATTTATGTGTGTCATGCTGTGAACACCACAATCACCCACTCTCAATTAGGACAGAACATAGGTCATCAATTTGTATTGCTTCAAATTTTGAGACACGGTTTTATGTTTACACGGAACACAAAATCTAAATATGGCTAGAGAAATTGAAATACATGGAAAAATGAAAATAGAGGTCAGTGGTTGTTCAGCATTGAATAACAGTCAACAAAACAGGTATACTGTCCAATTAACAACATTCAAATTGGAGCTGTAACATGTGATAACCTCGCCACTAAATTAATCAGACCTTTCCTAAAAAAAGTGATGCTTTATTGATCCTTTTAATCCTTGAATGTGAAGATAAATGGAGCGGCTGAAAGGGGTCTGAATTTTATAAAAACAAAAAACAAAAACCTGCATAGCTGCCGAAGGACAGATGCACGAAGCAGGTATGCCTCTGATTGTGTGGGGTTGGCCTTTATAGCAGCATCTAGATCATCCAGAGCCTCACGATGTCGTTTCATCTTTATACTTTGGGAAGCTCTCTCCAAAAGCCCGGCAGGGTTACCAGGTGGTTCATCTATTCACCAAATAATATACAATGTTTAGGAAGTAGATACAAATATAACAAAGCACTTCCCCAATTAATCTCTCAATAACAATTATGCTTACAAACCAATAAGCTGTATCGCTCAACACTTCACTGGATTTTATAAGTGAATAAAATGCCAGACTAAAGGGGAATGAAACACGGGGAACAGATTACGCTTAGGTTAATTTAGAGCATTGGCTTATGCCAGTTTTACATAAATAATTTTCAACTCATTGGATCTGCCACGAGTCGGAGTGTCCCGAAATGCCGTGTACCATCAACGCTAATTTTAATTTTCAAACATTCCCAGACAACGGTCCAAAATAAACAATAAAAGAAAAAAATCAGTATTTTATACAAGGTTAAGTAGAGATCCGACTGACGCTTGGAAAATCAAACTTAATAGCAACATGCAGTAAACCGAAACCAAGACAGTCGTCCAAGAGGACATGGAAAAAATTAAGGGATAGCGATCCCGTATGAATTTCATAATAGATTACAGACAGTGTGCTTTACCTAGAGCGGTGACGAGTGGTTGGAGGAGGAAAATCTGACAAGTGACCACGTATTTCAGAATGAACAGCGCGAAGAATAAGCTCTTCCAAAGTGTAACATCCATGGACATTGATTCGCAGCCGAGGCTCGTCACATCCAATATCAATTCATGAAGATACCAGCCACCGAGAGCAGAAAAGACGATGGTAAAGTCCTTTGATGCGTGGGTAAGTATGGATATGTCGACGCACGAAACGGTGAAGCGGGCGCACCGAATCCACGTCGAAGAAGCCAATTGGCGGAGTCCACCTGTCAGGTGGGGCCCATCGCTTCCTGGCTGCAGGGATCGACACTGGTCCACCTGATGGCGATTGGGCTTTTTGTTATGAGTTTTTTTTTTTTTTAAATCATGGGACATTGATTTCTAAATTAAATGGTACTGAAAACACAATGATACTCTCATATTACTTGAATTTGAAGATAAAATATAATGAAAATGTGATATTGTCACACCCCGATCACATACACCAGTTATTTTATTCTTTTATCGGTCTCGCGTCGTTTGGATGAGGTTTAGTTGGGTCCCTGTTTGAACTTTTCCATAGTTTGATATTTTTGGCGGGTCTCGGGCCGGTGCGCGGTCACCGCACTGCTAGCGGCGACCGTGCGTTCGGTCCTGAAGACTGCGCGGTTGGCCGATTATTATCAATATTTAAAATGAAATGAAACAAGCTTTCATTTTAAATACCATTTAGTTTATATTAGTACTATTTTGTTGTTATTGATATTATTAATATTATCATCTTATTTTTTTACTAATAATAATACTATTATTAATATTGAGAAAGAATTTTATTTTAATTCTAGTGTTGTTATTATTATTGTCATTATGTGTAGGTTATTATTATTATTATTGTTATTATTATTTCTATCATTGTTGTATTATTATTATTATTATTATTATTATTATTATTATTATTATTATTATTATTATTATTTGTTTTATTATTATATCTATTGTGATTATAAGAAAAAGAGGGGGGAAGAAGAATAACCTAAACCCTACTCTATCCCGTCGCCCCCCCCCCCCCATCTCCCTGCTCTGCGCCGCTGGCCGCGTCCCCCACCCCCTGGCTTCCTGCGCGCAGCGCCCGGCCCCCAGCCCGCCGGCCGACCCCGCCTGTGATCGCCTGCGCCCTCCTCTCCCTCGGTCCAACGAAGTCGTGCCGTCACGAGCCCAAGCCCTCGCCTCCCGGCTCCTTCTCTCGGTCCGGCGCACCCCTCCCGGTCCGACGCAACCCCCCTATTCGGCCTGCACGACGCTGTCATCCCCCCTTCCCGGAGGCCTCCTTCCCCGGTGAGTTTCCCCTCCGGCTCGCCCTCCGCATCCCCGCGACCCCGCGACCTCCTCTTCCTCGGTCCGGCGAAGCCGCGCCTTCTCCCTCCTCGGTCCGGCGAAGCCGCGCCTTCTCCCTCCTCGGTCTGGCAAAGCTGCACTCTCCCCGTCCCATGGCCCCTTCTCCTTGCCGGCAGTTCGGTCCGCTTCCGACCGTTGTCCGGCCGCTGCTCCTTTGCGCCAGCGCCCGGCCAGCCCCCCCCTCTGAATCCCCCTCCATGCGGTCGGCTTCTCTTCGGACTTACGAGGGTGCGCAAAGGGCCACTCAAGACCCATTGGTGTGTGTTTCGACAATCGCCGCCGAAGGCGAGGCAGTTTCGGTCCGCCGCCGACATCCAAGGTATAGTTTTATGCCCGTTGTTTGATTTTGCAGCTTCGTTATACCCTTAATTAGCTTGTTATAATGTTCTTGAATATTTTTGAATTTGTTAAAAATATGTTTGGAGTGAGTTCCTGGTTCGCGTCTTCATGTGTCTGCGTTGATTTGCTTGTTTGTTTGATTAATCTGCTATGTTCTTTAATTTATTTATGTGGTGCGGATTGTGTTTTGGGAGTATTTTGAGGCGCGCTTGATTTCAAAGGTAGACTTTTGGTTTACGGTTTTTAAAGCGGTGTGTGTATGGTTTCAAAATGGGTTTTAAAAGGTGTGAAATGTGCTTTACAGTTGTTTTGGCATGCGTGTGTGATGAAATTGTACTTTCTATTAGAAATGGTTTGTTTTTCATTTTGGTTTTGTTTTGGGTTATTTTATAGAAGTGTTTAATCAATTGTTTATTGGGTGTGAATTATATTTTTAAGGTGGTGAACATGTTTAAGTGTTGCGAACATTTTTTTATTGAAAGCGGCGGTGTTTTGTGTGTGCAAACGGGTGCGTTATTTTATAAAATGTTTTATGGGTTGGTTGTTAGGTGCAAGACATGTTTTGGGTGTGATGATGTTGTGTGTTTTTATTTTAAAGTGTCTTCTTATGTGAAACTGAGTATGTTTTGATGTGAACCTTGGTTTCACCTTTTGTGGAAGTTTTATAATTTATTCAAATGGTTTATTACTTTAATCATGTGGTGCGTATGATGTCTGTAAAGTGGTTGGTGTGTCTAAAGGTCGTAATTGGATTCTAATAAAGAGATTGGTTGTGTTTTGATACGTGTTTTGATGTGATATTTTCAAAACATGTCGAGCTAGTTGTTTTGCGTTGATTGTTCGTTTGGATCGTTTTAAGTCCATGTTTATGCGTTTTAGTTGTTTGTGCGGTTGTTGCAGCGTGTCGGTGAGGAAACTCGCGATACTACGATCATCGGTTTGTGCGTGCTTGTGCGCCTGTGCGAGACATGTCGCGTTGTCGCGTTCGAGCTGCAAGTTGAGGTAGGTTCTCATTGCACTGCTTTTTAAAATTTAAGTTACATTATTTCTTACTGTTTGCGCACACTATTTGTTCAAATTAAATATTTTATAAATTTTAATAAACGTGAGATGATATAAGACAATTAATTTTTAAATGATTATTTGGTGTAAAAAGAGCCGTTTATTTTATACAGAACACTTGAAATATTTTCTTGATGAGCGGACACCCAGTAGTGAAAGAATGTCAGTTTGACTTTTAAACATAATTCACGGAATATCAAATTTAGTTCTTGTTTAATGATAAATGATTTTTTCTTTTGAAGCGTGAACAAGTACTTTGGTTCTTTTGAGAAATTGTCCAGTTGGCTCTTACGGTTCATCTGGAAAAAAGTAAAATGTTTCGGTTTGGTTTTATAAAAATATTGGCAGTCTGTGAAGTAGTGTTTTGGGGCTCCTTAAATGGTTTCAAACTGGTTTTGATCTTCTAAAGAAGTTGTATTTTTTTTAAAGTGGTGATTGTGAAAGGTGTTTAATGCCCGTTTGACACTTTATGAAAAATGATGAAAATGCTTTGATAAAAAACCCTCCTAGGATAACTCTCCTGCCTTGGTTGCATTTGATTGTTTTGGGAGGCCGCGCTTAGAGGCTCCCGGGTACTTGAGTGGTTTAAAGGCAAGAGGTTGTCCCATGGAGTGGCTCAGGGTGATGTCTGTTGTGCTATATATATATATATATATATATATATATATATATATATATGATTGGATGCTCGGTTGACATCGGTTGACTCACCCCCTTTCCAAACACTTGAGACATGAGAATCTGACATATTGAGAAAATATTCTAAGAACGATTGATGCACTGGTAGGTTATGGTACTGACCAGTGGCCCATAGTAGGTGAATATATTGAGTTTATTACTATAGGATTTGCCCTCGACCTGCCTGAGAGAGGATGGTCGAGCGTATTGTGCGTTTTGATTTCATCGTGACATGTCAACAAGGATGATTTCTCATGTATTGATGTCTTCTGGTTTATTCTCGATCTCCTAGGTTCACCCATGTCTGTGACTTTTCAGTTACTTGCTGTGATGAATATGGTACTTGTATATATTTTCTTTTCATTGCACTTACTGTGTAACTACTGTAGCGTTTTCGTGTGTAGTGTTTTTACTAGGAAGTGATGTGTGGTTTTAAAGTGGTTTATGAAAACTGTTTTCAAAGAAAGGTGTTTTGTACTTTTGTGCAAATTGGAAATGTAAGCATCACTTCCCCTTTGAAAAATGCTAATGTCTCACTAAAAGAATGACTTGGGTTTTGAGAAATGAATAGGGGCAATGACTCGTACCATGTTTTTGAGTAACATGTAGAAAACCTTACTTTTATAAATTGTAGTTCAAACTTGAAATGATGTTCCTTTTATTTTAAAGGTAGTGCATTAGGAATAAATATCGGGCTAGCCTACTGAGTTTTAATACTCACGCCTATAGTTCTTTTTTGTTTTTAGTGTTTGTGCAGGCTACAACTCGGGCGCGTTCGCCTTGGGTGACGTTTGGTCGTGAGTTGGAGAGTGACCCGTGAGGTCACACAGAGATAGTGGTTGTCTCTTTCGGTTAATTTTTTTTTCTTTTGTTCTTGTTTAGTTACTTTACTCTGTTTATTTATTTCGCGCTGCTCTGTTCTATTTCTGTTGCTTTATTTATTTATTTTTACTGGGCGAAATCGTTCCCACAGCCTCTGTTGATGCCCTGGCGCTTGTCGCTAGCTCGGGAGGATCGGGAATGCCTCTCGGGCCATGTCACAGACCGGCTCGGGCGACCGGTTCAGGGTCGACCTGGGTTGGTTCGTGACAGATATATTTAGAGTTTCGATCATAATAACACTATTATAGAAACCTCTTTTAACACAGTTAGAAAAAACCATCAACAGCGCTAAAAAACACTAAGAAAATATCTTACCCAAAGAGTATATGAATGAATTCACAACTCTTCAAGATATTTCATGGTGATATGCTATACTAAAATACATAGAAACTATCTTACCTAGAGAGTATATGAATGAATTCACAACTCTTCAAGCTATTTCATGGTGATATGCTATACTAAAATACATAGAAAATATCTTACCTAGATAATATATGAATGAATTCACAACTCTTCAAGATATTTCATGGTGATATGCTATACTAAAATGCATAGGTTTGCTTCTGGATCACTTCTTCCCCCTCTTTTCCTTCTTCGATTGTATCAGTTCAGTAGAAACTAGTCAACTCACTCAGCTCTTCTTATTTTCTTATTTCCGTAACAATGGTTGTTGTAGCATCTTACACCTCTTTTTACGTCAATACCTAGATGAATAGACCTCACAACACTATATCAACATACTCATCATCATCATGATCTTATTCTTCTTAGAGAGTTCATGATTTTTCTCCCTGTCTCAAGCTCTCGGATCACACGGTTTCAAACTCACTACACACCTATCTCCATCATTTTCTTTTTAAAAGTAAGTCACTAGCACTACTGGAAATGGGGTTTATCCCCACACATCTATTCCCACGGTTTAAAGAACCATGGGGATAGATGGTTTTTTATTGTCTATACCCACGATTTTATTAAAATTGTGGGTATTCAACCCCTAAGTATCGGGCTCCTCCTCACTCTTCCATCGCGCTCCCCCCACTTCAACCCTACCTCCCCGACCTCTGACTCCCGGTCCTGTCCTCCCCTCCCCGACCACCGCCTCCTAGCCATCCAACCTCCGCCTCCCAACCCTCTCCTCCCCTCTCCGACCTCTGCCTCCCGACCATCCGACCTCCGCCTCCCGGCCATCTCATCCCCTCCTCGGCCTCTGCCTCCTGGCTCCGCCTCCCGGGTCCGCCTCTGCTCCCGACCTGGACCTCCCGGCCTTCGCCTCCGCCTCAACATCCCGGCCTTCGCCACGCTTCCCCCAGCTCCGATGACGTCCCCGCTCCCCCCTCTCGGCTCCCTCTCCTCCGGGTATCATCAAATTCAACTCCTTCAACTTTCAAATAGCCTTTACACACTAATATTGATTTATTTCTCACTAATTCTCCTTTTTCATTCAATCTGTTTCAAAACACCCACTCTATCATGATGAAATTCTTCTCTTTAAGATTGGGTACCAACTCCCAAGTCTTATTATTCTCAATATTTTATAATTAATCATTCATAGCACTAAAACACTCCTGATTCTTTAATGATTCTCCTATATTTTTAGGTTCTACTTAAGAAAATAATGATGTATGATTTGTTATCCTTAAAAGTTCTCCTACTTTGTACTTACTGTATTTGGTCTTTAATGATATTTTGGAGTTTCACTTATATTCTCTGCCTTGTATAAGATGAATGATATTGTTCCCCATCACTTGAAATTGATGAATCTTCTTCTCCAACATGTATACTCTCAACACCTTCATCTCATCACTTGATTGTTATAACCAAGTCTTACTTCTTAATGTTATTCTTGTAATTTTTCAAGGTAAAACCCCATTTATGAAACTTCACTCCAAGCTCTGATTACTGTGTTTCAAAAATGTTATTTCCTACTAGTTGAGGCCATCATTTACCCCTATATATAAATTATCTCTCATCATTACCCTTAATATGCACCAATTCTAATTATCACATTCTAACAACTACATCTCTAATGTCTATAATGGCCAATGATCATATTATGGACATGTAAAGTTCTGAATTTATAATAATCTTTTGTTTATTTTTTATGAAATATCACACATATAATTTATTAAATGGTAAATTCCTATATAAAAAGTAGGGGTCGTTACAACCATGATGTAGACATGGAATTTGATGGATTTTCTTTATTAATTTTTCTTAAACTTATCTCGAATTCACTTATTACCCATCAATGAGTATGATTCTAGTAAATAAAACATAAAAAATTTATTCAATATCCCTGAATGGATTTTATTCATTAACAATTTCATAGTAATCAAACACTAAAAATGTTTTTTAAACACTGAACTATTGTAATGAATAATGGTTTTCCTAATTATCTAACCCTCAGAGTAAAGATCAACACTATACTAGCATTGTCTTAATTAAGATCTAATCACCACCCCCTTAATCAAATAACTTAATGAGGGATCTTACACTCTAAGATATGTTAAGTTTTCTGATCATCAAGGGCTCTTCAATTTCCTCCTTTTTATTTGTCAAAAACATGGGGAACAACACATGAACTCTTCTCTAAGTTTCAACTGCCAACTCCCTAAGTCTCCCCAATAAGGAACACTCTCTATATATTATCCATTTATCATATCCTATAAAAATAAAAAGAGATCCCATATCCTTTTTAAAAAATAGAACATTTATATTCTCCAATCATCCGATACTATAATTCATTCTCTTCATTCATGCTTAGATAACATGAATTTTCAACATCACCCACTTGGAATAAATTGCCTCTAGCACTCTTATCCTCTTTTAACCACTCTTCCATCCTCAATGTTCTCAACCAATAAACCATAATTCCTAAAAAAAATATATTTCCTTTATCATGAAGTTGAGAAACACTTAATAGATTGTGTTTTAATCCATCAACATAAAGAGTGTTTTTTGATTTAAGCTTATCTTTCCCAATAACAATTAAACCAACTCCTTTAACCTTTAGTGACCCATCATTTATGAAGGTAACTAAGAATCTATTTCATTTTTCAATAAATTTAAATGTTTTTAAATCTTTTATCATGTGAGCAGAATATCCACTATCCAAGATCCATGGACTTTCCCCTTTGGATACTTTGGGTGAAACTTCAACAATTAAATCTTTCTCCTTCACTTTTCTATTCTTCTTTTGAGGATTTTGAGTATTAAAACTCAATTTTTTCAGGATGTTATAATGATGAGGCATTCATTTTCATCATGAATAGGATGGTCACACCTTCCATAGACTTATTCAAGAATATCAAACATGTTCTGTGATTTCTATATAGAATTTACAATACGTTTCTAACTTTTATTCCTTTAAAGGGGTTGAAACCCCCAAACATTGATTCTCAATACTCCCAAGTATATCATGATGTTTATTTTAAAAAACATATCTTTTCCATATGAAAAAATATTCCAAAGTTCCAATAGAATCCATAAAAAGTATATCTTTTAAGCATCATGTTGTACAAAATTTGTAGGATACCTTGAAACATTTTTTCAATATTAATTCCAAAACATTAAAGTTATAACTACTCTATTTTCATTGAATGTTTTATTCCCCATCAAATAACCCCTACCAAATAATCTATAAAATTATAAACTCATATTATTAAAATAAAATTTTCTTTCCATGTGTATAATGCCTCTATATCTATAAAGGAGTATTTTACATTGAAACTTTCTTTTTTATTCCCCATCAATGACCACTTGGGAGTGTATTTTTTAACTTTTTTCTTTAGTTTACATCTCAAGGTAGACCTTTTTTTCTTTTTTCCTACTTATTCAATCATGGACTCCTCTTGTCATTAAATATGTTTTGCTAGCTACTAATATTCTTTGATTAATTTAATAATAAAATTGATTGTAATGAATTTTTTAAATATGATTTACATTGTTGATTGAATGATAATTTTTTTTCTTGTTATAGAATGGATAGAAGATGGATGTATCATACCGATCAAATTTTAACTGAGTTTCAAAATAATTTGGAGAATTTTTTAGATTTTTCATTTAACAATGCGTCAGATGGAGGTTGTATACAGTTTCCCTACTATAATTGTGTTGGAAGACCATGGTTAAGACGAGAAGAAGTAAGTTACCATTTAACAAAATTTGGATTTCAAGTAAACTATAATGTTTGGTTTCACCATGGAGAGACGAGTCAATCTTCGACTGTTCATAAACAAAATGAATAAAGTGACATAGAGAATTTGATATTTGACCGGTTTTCATATGGGCATCATTCCGAGAGAGATAGCACGCCGGTGCAAGAAGAAAATGATATCAGTACACATGAGGAAAATATTGAAGACGATGATATTAAGAGAGTGAAAAATTTATTGGATGATGCCAGAACTCCAGTATATCAAGAATGTACTAAAATGACCAAGTTGGAATTTTTAATGCGGTTATATCATGGGAAAACCATGTATGAGATTTCTAATACTTCCATTGATTATATTCTTACATTTTTGAAGGACTTGATTCCTGATGGTGCATATATTCCCTCAAATCATTACATGGCATGGAAGTTAATTAAGCAGTTTAGATTTGCTACTAATAAAGTCCATGCTTGTCCGAAAGATTGCGGTTTATTTTTGAAGGAAACAGCTGACCATAATGACTGTAAAGAATGTGGTACATCTCGATGGAAGACAAATGCAGATGGAACACCATCTGTTGTGCCACAAAAAGTCATGTGGCACTTTCCATTGATTCCCAGACTTCAAAATATATTCATGTCTCCAGAAATCTCAGTCAGTATGCGATGACACGATGTTGAGAGAATTAAAGGTAATGATGAGATGGTCCATCCTGCAGATGGATTATCATGACAGAAATTTGATGCACAACATCCTGATTTTGCAGCTGATGTGCGTAATGTCATATTGGGCCTATCATGTGATGGTTTTAATCCGTTTGGTCAGATGCTTACTGCTCATAGTACGTGACCAGTTTTTATTCATGTTTATAATCTTCCTCCATGGATGTGTATGAAAAAACCTTTCACTTTCTTGAGTATAATTATATCTGGACCTTCAGATCTTGGTAATGATATAAATGTCTACTTGCAGCCTTTAATAAAAGAGTTGAAACAACTTTGGGATTTAGGTGTGCAGACATTTGATGCTTCTTCAAAGAATACGTTTCAAATGCGTGCTACCCTTATATGGGCCATAAATGATTTCCCTGCCTATGCAATGATGTCTAGGTGGATCATGAAGGGAAAACTATCATGTCCTATTTGTATGAAGAATACACGATCGATAAGGCTTAAATATCATTGTAGTTTCCATTTCATGGGGCATCACTGATTCTTGCCAATGGATCATCAATACATGAAGAATCGTCGGAGGTTTGATAATAATGTTGACACTGAAGAACCACCTTAACGTATGTCAGGAAGTGATGTGCTTAATGAATTGAAATATTTCAGCTTTTCATTAGGGAAAGGCCAGTTGAAATATCAAAAGAGGAAGAATGCTGATACTGAAGTCACTTACAATTGGAAAAAGAGAAGTATTTTTTTTGCTATATTGGTCTACTAATTTGTTACGTCATTGTTTAGACGTAATGCATATTGAGAAAAATATATGTGAAATGTTGCTTACAATTCTTTTGAATATTAAGGGGAAGATCAAAGATGACTTCCGATCTCGTCAGGATTTATTAGATTGGGGTATTTGACCAGAACTACATCCTGTTTGTATCGGTGAAAACAAATGGAAATTTCCCTGTGCTTCTTATGTGATGACACCGGCAGAGAAAGATTAATTTCTAGAAATATTGGAGAATATCAAGGTTCCAGATGGATATTCCAGCAACATATCTAAATGAGTCAACAGAATACATTTGAAATTGAAATCCCTAAAAACTCATGATTATCACATCCTTCTTCATGAATTGATTCCAATAGAAATTCAGCATTTGCTATCCAATAATGTAAGGGTGGAAGTGATTCGGTTGTGTCATTTTTTAGAGAACTTTGTGCAAAAAGATTATCCAAATCATTGTTGATAAAAATGAAGCAAGAGGCACCGTTAATTCTGTGTGAGTTGGAAAAAAAATTTCCTCCATCCTTTTTCACTTGCAGGATGCATTTAACAGTTCATCTTCCAACTGAGACACTTCTTGGGGGACCGGTCACTTTTCAGTGGATGTATCCCACTGAAAGAAATATGCGCACAATGAAATCATATGTCCGAAATAAGAATTATCCTGAAGGTTCCATTGTGAGGAGTTATCTGGCCCAAGAATGTATGGATTTTTGTTCACTGTATTTGTCTGATGTGAGCACAAGACATAATCAACCAATGAGAAACAAAGATGAGCAGTATGAAGAAATTCAGCCCTCATTTCCATCTCTTACCCAAACAAGTGGAATTTTCGGGTCATATACATTGGTTACATTGAGATTTGAAGAGCGGAATATGGAACATCGTACAGTTTTGTTTAATTGTGGTTTGTTTGATGCCTATATCAAGTAAGTAATTTGAATATATATATGTTATCTCATATGATATCATATCACATATACCTTATAATTTTATTTCCATTTTATGTAGAGAACATAAACAAATTATAAGTAGAGTTCATCTGTCTTTGCCGCTAAGAAGGAGAGAGGCTATGCATAGCCAAGAGTTCCCAGCTTGGTTGAAATCAAAGGTATGACCATTACATTAAATACCTTAAAATATAGATATATATTTAATTATATTACTCATGTATTCCAGGTATTGAGTTTACCTGCTGACTTCATTTATCAAGAATTAAGAGCATTGACTTTTGGTCCCAATTCTTTGGTTCGTGACTGCAAATCTTTAATAATCAATGGATATAAATTTGTTACAACTGATAGAGTGGTGAAAATGAGAACACAACATAATGGTGTTATGTTAACTGCTAGAACAGATTGTTATACCAGTGCATCAGATAGTTGACCTTGATATGAAGATGTGTATTATTATGGACTGGTTGAGAAAATATTGTTATTGGATTACTACTCTCAAGGTCGAGTCACTATGATGAAATGTAAATGGTTTGATTCAATGACGCGACATGGTTCATTTATTGATGATTGTGGATTTAGAGTTATTGACATGATTCGATTCCTACATACTGATGAACCATACATTTTGGCATCAATGGCAAAACATGTGTTTTATGTGAAAGATAATCTGAAACCTGATTATGGTGTCATTAATGAAGTAATCCCAAGACATATTTTTCATAATTTTTGGGATGAAATTTTCACCATTGACACCCCCATAGGCGTTAGCCAAAATACTGTATTTGATGACACAAATTGTCCCATTGCGAGAGATGATGTTGAACCTGAGGTAGTGGAGGGTAATATATAAAAGCAACCATATATATTCATAGTTCATTCAGTTTACCTTGACGTGAGTTTCTCAGGTTGGTAATAATGTAATTACTTTAATTTAGTTTTAATTTGGAATGATATGTCTGTTTTAGTATTGTTTGGTTTTGTTTCATTTAATTATATTTATTTCAATTCAGAAAACTGGGTTTAAAATGTGGTTTTAAAAATTGTATAACTTGGTTGTAAATTATCATTACTGAAATATTTTATGACATTTTTTGTCTTCTTTGGCTTCTAAATTGTATGTATGCTTTGTAAAAATTTTTGCTAAAAAATATTTATTTCATTCTTATGAAGATTATGAAGAAAATTACAGAAGCTCGCAAGAAGAGATTATTTGATGTTGATCCTATTAGACGTGAGTGTGAGTTGTATTTAGTGAGTATAATAATTATAATATTTATCTTCTGCATTACATATAATATCAAGTTCATATTTTTGATCAAATTTTTTTTAGGGATATATAACTCCAGAGTTTCCTCTTCCCAGTATGGGACCGAGCAGGGATCCTCCTTGACCTAGGCGGAGCTCCCGTATTACCACTCCCCACACTGACCCATCAGTGGACATCCCATATACCACACATGTCCCCCCTACGCTTAAGACCCCTGGGATGTTCCCATACATGCTGCCATCATCATCCCATTTACCCTCTTTTTCCCCATTCCATGTCCACGCCGACTCGACCGATGTTCTCACCTGCACAATTTCCATATCCATTCATGTATCCCCAGACCTATTACACATATTCTAACATGTCTATGCCACCTCCTTTTCCTAACATCCATCCTACACATATTGATTCTGTTCCTTCAGTTTCCACTCCTGTTCATGAAGATCAGCCGGAGCATGCCGTGGAATAGATACTTCCTTCGAAGGATGCTGATCCAGCATAGTCCACAGATGCCTCACAACCTATTCAGGAGCCTACATCATGTTTTTTTATTATAAATGTTTCAAATTATAGCATTTCACTTTTTTCCTATTGTATTGTCACTTAAATCTTCTATTTTCACCTCTTATCTTATTTAGTGGGATCTTCTAGTAGGCGACGTGGGCGCACTCGAATACGAGATGCCTGGAATCATGAAACTCATATTATGGTGGATTAAAATTCTCAAAATCAAATGGTAGGTAAAAATGCTAAGGAGTGTAGAAGTTTCATGGCTACTTTAGCCAAATATCATGATATCGTTCCGGTGGAACCGATCTCATGGAGACATATCAGTGCTGACATCAAGGATAGGGCATGGGCGCAGATATGGGTATGAAAATTTTATAAATTTATATTAGTAATGTATTTATATGACTTAACATGTTCGTTGCAGAGTCGATTTAACTTTCCTAATGGTGAAACAACCAAAACTGCTAGGTTGAGTGATCTTGGAGAGTATTGGTGGTCATACAAGTATGAGTTACATATTGGTTGGAGGAGCAGAGTGGGTACTGAGTTAGAGGGTGTACCCACAAACCCTTACTGTCCAAAAAGTCAATATCAAAAAATTATCGCACATTGGAAGACTGAATAGTATAAGGTACTACCCATCTTTAATGATTTTTATATAAAATTTAATTTTTATTACTTTTATTGTTTTTTTTGTTTCTTAGGAAGTGTCAACAAAAAACAAAAAAAACAAAGATGAAATGACATATCTACACACATTGGGGCACACTACAATGCCTGAGCATGAGAAGCGGCTGGTACGTTCATCTGAATTAAAATAATGTCCTTATTTATAACATGTCATCATAACTTATTAATGCCTTCCCTTGGTTAGTACATGTATCCTGGAAATCACATCTTATACTAGGAGAAGGCTTATCTATTTTTCCTAAACAAGTAGTATATTTCCTTGAAACCCACTTCAGAAAACCATTTCAAAAAACCACCAATCGGTTATGACTGTCATTTACCTCAATGTTTGTAGGTCTTTGTTGCAACTCACTTCAATCCAATTTTTTGCATTTATCATATATGGTTGTAATCCAAATTTGTGCATTTCTCATATTCAGCAAGCTGTATTGGGCATTGAAGGTCCTGTACCTCGTGCCAAATTATTCTGCTTCAGTAGGAAAAAAAAGATGGAACTACAGTTAATTCACAAACACAAGATAAAATTGTAAGTTTGTTTATTTATATTTCAAACATTTATATGAAATTCATAATTTAATATGTTTATAATTTCAACAGTCTGCCTTGGAGGACATGTATGAGAAGGAAGCTGACAACTTAGGGCCAAATGATCATTTGAGTCAGGTGTTAGGTGTGGAGCATCTAGGAAGAGTCCATTGTAGACCAGGCAAAAACATTGTCCCCTTTAGGTATTGGTCATCATCAAACTCCTCTAAAGCCTCTGAGTTGGAAAGTGCGTGTGCTGAATTAGCTGCGACAAAGAAAATAGTATTAGAGGAGCGTGAAAAAAGTAAGCTAATGAAGGAACATTTCATGAAAGCTATGTCAGTTTTGAGTCAGTCACTACCATCAGAGGTTGCTGCCACTTTTCATTCATGTATGACATCAATGCGCTCTTTAAATAATGCCTCGGGTGATTCCCATGAGGGTCCTAGTGGTGATGAAAGTGATGGCGATAGAGCTGGCGAGGATGTTGCTGATGCTGTTGTTGGTGATGAGATTGCTGATGATGATGCTGATGGTGCAGTTGGTGATGATGTTGCTGATGAGGTTGCTGCCGATGTTGCTGCTACTGATGATGATGCTGGACATGGGGATGACGATGATGGCGATGGGGGGGGGGGATATTAATCCCCTCTATTTTTGACTTAGTAGAGAGACTTGTGTTGGAGTTTAATTTTTTTTTGTATTGGTGGACTGCTTGTATGTGAATTTCTTTATGTAATGAAATTCATTTTGGTTTATTTTTTCATCAGGGGTGTTATTTGACTATTATTTAGGTAATTTTCACATTCCATATATTTTTTTATGGTTTGGTGTGTTTATTATTATCTCGCCATCTAATATTGGCCTTAGCAGTGGAGGAGAGGCCTGGGATGGGGGGGCTGTAGTGGAGGGCTGGGGGGGGGGGTGCAGTGGAGGGTTGGGAGGGGAGGGGGCTGCATTGACTTAATCTCTCTTTCATATACTTGGAATGTAGAGGATGTTCATCAGGCGAGTATGACCGTGTCCGCCACTTTGAAGCAAAAGAGCTCATATATTGAAGGCGTTGAGAAGGTTTAGTTTCTTCTGATCTTTTTCCTTAAACGTAAAGGCACTGATTTGTATTTCCTGGAGTGATTCATATTTTTTGTGTTTGGTTTCTTTCTAAACAGTGGCCTTATGAAGCTGTTGCAGTTTCTTTTGAGGAAATACCTCGAACCTTGGCACAAAATTGTAGTGTTAATGTGATCAGGACTATGATTGCTCTACAAGGAAAGGAAATTAACCTACACTCATTTCCCCTTTCCCCTTTCAGTCATCGATTTATGATTATATTGTTATGTAGTTCAGTCATGACACCAAAAACTACAACACTTTCCCTGTGTATTTTATTTTCCTAAAAAAACTATATGCCTTGGGATGTCAATGAATCTCATCTTTGATTGGTATATAGTAAATATGGGGGAGGAGGAGGGGATGGGAAGGGGGGAGGGGGAGGAGGAGGGGCTGGGCAGGGGGAGCTGGGCATGAGGTAGGGGGAGGGGGAGGGGCTGGGCAGGGGGGAGATGGGCATGAGGGAGGAGGGGGAGGGGTTGGGCATGAGGGAGGGGGAGGGGGAGGGGCTAGGCAGGGGGGAGATAGGCATGAGGGAGGGGGAGGGGGAGGGGATGGGCATGAGGGGAAGCTGTGCATGGGGGAGGAGGGGGAGGGGCTGGGCAGGGGGGAGCTGGGCATGAGGGAGGGGGAGGGGAGGGGCTGAGCAGGGGGGAGCTGGGCACGAGGGAGAAGCTGGGCAGGGGGAGTTGGGCATGAGGGAGGGGCTGGGTAGAGGGTAGGGGGAGGGGGGGGGGGAGGGGAATTTGCTGGGCAGGGGTGAGATGAGGAGTTGATTTTTTAATCTTGATAACGCGAACAAGCCTTGAATATTTATAACATTTTCTGTTTATGGTGGATACTTTTTATTTATATCAATTGTTGAATGACATTGCGATATATGTTTATGTATTTTATTTCATGTGTTTTTATCCAAAATGTTCTCTAAATATGTCATTGTACTTGACTAATTGGTATGTGATCTGATAGTTATATGAATATTCGAAGTTGACTAACTGATTTAGATGTTGCATATGTTGTTTGTGGTTTTCAGCTTTCATCTCTCTAAATTTTTAATGTGATTTTTGTGTTTTAGGAAGACTCCAAACACAAAAGAAAAAGCATGTTCAGTGGAATCCTGATTCAGGTTTTACTCCAACTTTTTAATTTTAATATTCGGCTGTAGATTTGTGTATGTTTTGGATACATTGAATTGTCATCGCATTTGAAAAGGCTCATGATGTTATTAAAAAATCATGGATCACAGTGTACTTTCAGGAGGTATTCACCCTTATGATTTTTCTTGATTTTTTAATCTTTTAACACGAGAAAGTCTTGAATATTGATAACATTTTCTGTTTATGGTGGATAATTTGTATATATATCAATTGTTGAATGACATTGAAATACATGTTTGTGTATTTTATTTCATGTGTTTTTTATCCAAAAGTTTCTCTAAATATGCCATTCTACTTGACTGAGCAGGGGGCAGGGGCTGGGTAGGGGGGAGGGAGAGGGGGAGGGGGAGGGGGAGGGGCTGGGCAGTTGGGGAGGGGGGGGGGGCTGGGCAGTGGGGAGGGAGGGGGAGGGGCTGGGCAGGGGGGAGGGGGAGGGGCTGGAGGAGGAGCTGGGCATTGGGGAGGGAGGGGGGAGGGGCTGGGCAGGGGGGGAGGGGGAGAGGCTGGGCAGTGGGGAGGGAGGGGGAGGGGGAGGGGGAAGGGGAGGAGCTGGGTAGTGGAGAGGGAGGGGGAGGGGCTGGGCAGGGGGGAGGGGCTGGGCAGGGGGGGGGAGTACACACAATTTAGATGGGACCCTCAGTGGGTTTACCCACTATGTATGAGGAGTACACACAATTTACTCGGGCATATTATACTTTAGTGGAGATGGGTATATGGGATGGTGTCCATGAAGGGGTTCACACTGTATACCAGGAGGAACATGCCATGTAATTTGGAAAAGTTCAAACCAAGTGGACCAAGGAACATGGTATATGAGGGTCATTCAGGTTACAATTCATTAACTCCATTGTACACATTGTGTACAATTTCTCCCTAAATCTCTATTGCCTATTTTCACCCTAGTTTCAAAATAGGACTTGTGAGTACCACATTCTGAGAATTTTTACACAGAGATCATATTGGTCAGATCCTATCGCTTTTAGAGTCCATTTAAATGGGGTTGTTGTTTTTGAATGTTTAGTAGGATAATTTCTATATGGTTTGGTTTTAGATTCTTCACGGGGTTGGTTTGTGAGCTGCAAAGCCTGTGTGAGGGTGTGAGCTCATTATTTAGAAATGGCTTGTGGATGCCAACTAGTGTTGTTTAATGTTCAATTGGATGGATCATTGTAGGAGAGATCAAGTAGTTTCTATGAGGAGATCGTTGTTTTACTTTGTGTATTGGGACCATTTGCTTAAGATTAGAGATATTGAGGTTTAACTCTTGAGTTTGGGGACCACATATATTGGAGTCTTTTGGAAGGAATGACTCCTTTTGATGGAGGTTACTGTCGGGTACCATTATACTACTGATGTGAGTCTAAGGGACTCTTGAGGATTCCATTGTTGGATAGTTTCTGATAAAGTGATTAGTGGTTGTCATAGAAGGCTATTAAGAATGCCTATATTTAAGTTCGAGTTGAGGAAACGGAAGAACCATAATGAGCATATTTATTACATCAAAAGAACACTTTTTGGAAGATTCCAAAAGGGAATTACATTATTATAAAGCTAATCACTATGATGATGTTGAGATAAACATTCAACTATAAATATTCAAGGAAGGAATGTTCATGATTCAATATGATATTTTAGGATGAGTTAAATATAGCCGATGCTGAATTTTGTGGGAGCATTGACAAAGTCAAATACCAATATCTTTGGAAGATAGTAAAGTAGTCAATTCTTGAGGTAGTCGGAATTTCAAATTGAAGCCCATACATTCCCACATCTATAAGAGGAAAACTTCATATATAAAGGGGGAACATCACATGAGTTAAGTATATGAAAAAGAGGGAATATTGAGAATGAGATATTGAGAGTTACTAATAAAAAGAGTTGAATAAGGGGATTTTATGATCTACTTTCATCAAAAGTGCATTTGGGTCAAAGGAGGTATGAAGAACCGGAAGCATAGAGTTTTGTAAGAAGAAGAACTAGAAGGAAAACATTTTGGATGAAGTTCCATAATGTTGAAAATTGAGTAGATCCAAATCATCCCAGATCCAGAGGAAGTTTCAAGACAATTATACCTTTCTCAAAAGATGTTAAAGATCTCCAAGTAGTTAGACACAAGATATAGTGATCCAACATTCTTGTTGAGTAATACCATTTAAAGAATTCTATTTTTCTACACTTGATCAACTCTAAAAAGGATCTTGTGTATGGGGTATATAAACAGTTGTAGGAGCCTTTTAGATGGGGTATATAACCAATCACTGAAGGAGTTTTAAATTTTGGTGTATAACCATTTTTTGAATAAAGGATAGGGTGTATAACCATTTGATGGATTTTTATAGTCACGGTGTATAACCAATTAGTATTGATATTATTAGAGTATCCATATTGTCTCATATAACCAACATGGAAAGTAGGATTTTCACTAAACTTTGTAAATCATCTTGTTCTGATATTGTGCTTTCATTTTCATATGTATGAGGTAAGGATGATATTTTTATATAGAGAGGATCATGTATTTAACCATCCATAGAGTGGATTGACACTTCTAGTTTAGTTGTTTAGATGTTGGGGATTAGGTTGGATTATTGAACATCCAGTTTGACATGCCATGTATATGTGCTAATACAGGTGCAGAATGGTAGGGAGGTGTAGCTTCTCGGCTTGGGGAACCTGTCTATACCCACGGTTTGGTAAATCGTGGGTAAATATGGGGCGCTGTAAATCAGTATACCCACGGTTTCACAAACCGTGGGTATACAACTATACCCACGGTTTCACAAACCGTGGGTAATATCAATTTTCCTTGGTCTATACCCACGATTTTCAGAAAACCGTGGGTATAGACCTATTGCAACGACACTGTAATGCACGGTTTCTGAAACCGTGGGTATATCCTATACCCACAGTTTCAAGGGCTATACCCATGGTTTAAAACCGTGGGTATAGGTGATATTTCCAGTAGTGTAGAAAATTACATTTCCTATATTTGAATATAGAAAATGTTTTCATATCATTTGGTTCTCATGAAATCCTTTCACCTTTTAACTTTTTTATATATGGCTGAGCTCCCATGATCCCATTATGCTTTTGTTCACTCAACCACTGGCTCCTATAGGTTAAAAGAAATACCCCTACTTTTCTTATCTTCCTCATTTGTCATAGTTGAAATATTCTTCTAGATTATTCCACTAGGATCAAGTTTCTTATCTTTTTTTCCAAAATACCCATAGTATATTTCTTATTAAATTAGATCAACCTCGTCTTCTTCAACTGTATAAAAATATAAAGCATAAACATTTGTAGAAAACCTCATCTTCTTATGGTGTGAGTCTCTAATATTCTAGTTTGAGCACCAACTTATAGATTTATCATCAGAGAACTGCACATCTCGACCTTCTCAAACTCCAGCATGAACCAAAATCTTCTTTGTGATGTTTAAAAATTTAAGTACAACTTTAACATCTTCAGATTTATCTTCAATTTTGATCACCAAACTAGAATTTCAAATATTCTCATTTAAAAATATCAAATATTGAATAATAATGACATTCTCTCACTTTTATATCATCAAATTTTCTAAAATAAGGCTTGGATCATGGGTCATAGAAAATTCATGATGTTTTGATCGTGATGGAACAACTCAAACATCATATCAATTAATTTTAACTTCATATATAAAATCTAGAAACTTGAATTTTCATCCAACGACTTTCTAAAATTTCACTAAGTTTGGAAGTCATACGAAATCTATAAGTCATAGGAAATATTATTAACGTTTCCAAATTTCAGAAAACTTGATTTTTTAAGACTTGTGAACCCTAATAAAAATATTAAAGTCACACAAAATATTTCTCAAACCCATATGATTTCACGAAGTCGTATGAAAATATGCTTGAATAATATGAAAATTCCTGCTTGAATCATATGGAAATTATGAAGGCTTATGAAATTCCATTCTATGTATTATGAAATACTCCAGAGTCATATGAAAACCTCTGAATTCATACAAAAACATTGAATTCCTATGAAAAATTCAAAACTTATCTGATTTTCATCACTCCTACCACTGAAGTCATACAAAATTCTTTTAGAAGTCTCATATAAAAAATACATTGCCAAATTTTCACATTAAAATCCAAATTTCAAGACTTTTTCAAATAATCTCAGAACTTCTTCAATAGACTTTAGGGATTTTTCAAACCTTCCAAATATTTATCTAAGGTATTTCTAAACTAATTTCAGTAGACTTCAACAAAAATACCCTTTGGATGGTTTCATCTTAAATTCAACCAGCTCTTTCCACAATTTGAATATCTTTTATACAATATAACCATGACTTAATAAGCTGTCCAATATTAATAGATAAGTAGCCAACTCCTTATCAACTTTTAACTTTTAAAATACACATCCATAAATCCATGGATGGTTCCTACAACATCTTTGTTATTTAATATCTCTAATCAGCTGTTTTTTCATTCAATATTTTATATCTATTTCAATCTGTTTACAAGAGCAAATACTTCAACCTTCTTCTAAATGCTGTATAAAATAATTAACTCTTTAGTACATGTATTTCACATGCGGAACAACACATTCAATCTTATGATGTAGTATCCAATACCTAGAAGTAGTCCAACCATGTCTCTATAGGCTGTAAAAACTTCATATTCTCATTACTAACAAGAGGATGGGCAACAACTTCACCAACCTTTACCAAAAATAATCGGCAACACCTTTATCTTTATGTAATGGGTGGATACTCAATCCACCATTCACGTGCTTCAAGACATATATTGACATGATCATTGAAAACCAATACAATCACTAGTCGAAAGGCATGACAATACCCCCATTTATATTTGTTATCAATACTTTGAACTACCAAACACCATGAACCCATGTCAATATTTTTTTGGTAGTTCACTCTTTCTCTCCCCCATTTTGAGAATAAATTCAAAGGTAGGATATTTCTTCTCCCACATGAACACAATAGGGAATGATTAAAATAATTATTATCACTTTTAATGATATCATAAATTTTAATGGAGGAACTTCTCAAACTCTTTTTAATTTAAGAAACACATATTTTGTAATGGCTGGGACCTCTATGGTCCATTACTTTGTGAAATATAGTGGTTTAAGTGTTCTAGGAGGTCACAGTGACCCATTTCAAGAGTTTTCCAAAATTCCAATTTTTCAACGGTAGGTCGCGACGGTGAGTCGCAATGGTGACTCACACTGGTAGGTCACTGATTGTAAGTCACGACGGTGAATTACAATGGTGAGTTGCAATGGTGACTCACACTGGTAGGTTGTGACAGTGAGTTGCAATAGTGACTCACACTGGTAGCTCATGATGGTGACTTTCACTGGTAGCTCACCAAATGGTGACTTTCATCAGTGACTCACCAAACAATGAGTCATTTCCAATAGTTTTCTGTTTTTCGAGTTTCTTCTAGTATTTCCATTTTCTCCCCTTTAAAGTTTTATTCGACATAAAATAAGTTTATTACCTTATTTAATGGTTTTTGGAGCCGTTTTAAATCATATTTATCTTCTAAAAACCTGTAGCTTCCTTTGACTTCCAAACCGCACGGTCTTGGTCAAGATCCACCTTTAATGACTTTTAAAAACTGTTGCTCTGGTTGATTTAGGATCCGACCTTTCTAAAACTGATATCTTCTTTTCCTTGTGCACTTCCCTTTCTCTTGATGCAAGACACCACATACCTTTCTTCCTTAAGGAGTTGTGCACTTGTGTTGTATCCTTTGAATAGTGTTTTTCCTGGAGGTTCTTCTTGCTGCATGTGCAACCCCTGTTTTGGCACAATAAGGAAGTGTTGATCGTCTATTCTTCAAAGTAGGGATCCCTTCATCTCTTTTTATTTGTGTATCATGTGGGGTGGGTGTATGAATGTATCCTTGGTGGATATATCATAATACCAAATTAATAAAGATAATTGAATCGGTTTATGATCAATATACGGAGCTTGGAAGGAGACATAAGATCGTACTATTTTATTGATATTTTGATCAATATTGTGAATTGTATGGGCTATATGCCTACTGAAAATCATGGTCATTGGTGGTTCTTATTTGCGCACCTGTGATGGCTTGTGAATGCTTGTTGTTGGTCTTTTTTTGAACGACTGTATATATATGAAATTGATTAACAACATATATTCAGTTAAATAAATGGATGCCCCAATATCAAACTTGTTTTGTGATAACTCCTAAATTAACAAGTAAAATTAAATAAGGGATGCCTTATTAAATCTGGAAATTGTGCCTTGTGTGGTTTGTATGGTGTTGTGGTTGGGATCACGACTGTGTGATGTGGGATGGTTTGAGTGGTGTAATGGAATCTTAGGTTGATAGATTGATTGATTTTGGAATGGGGGTGGTGTGGTTATGCAGCAGGGCTGCCGAGAATGGTTGTGATGGGTGTGTTGTAGTTGTGATGGGATGTGTTGTTGAGTGTGGTTGCGAGTTGGGGGTTTACTCAGTTGAGATGATGGTTTGGGCAAAATGACATTGAAGAATGATGATGGTAGTGGTTGGTGTGGGTAATTTGCCCAAGGTTTCTCCATGAGTAGCATGTAGAAAGCTTTACCCCATGTCCCGAGATTGATGTATGTTATGCCATGAATGGGTGTTAAATGGAGAGTAATGTGAAGAAAGTTAATTTTACCATGGTTATTCTTCCTCTGTGTGACTTTTTTTGTGTGGCTTGTTGTGTGTTGTGCCTAGTAGTTTCCCAGACAGTGATGGAATGAATAAATGAATTATTAATAAATAATGAAAATTGGTTAAATGAATTGTATGGGGGTATGATTTGAGTTTGTGGTTGACACTACTGGAAAGAGGGGATAACCCCATAGAGTTATACCCACAGTTTTGTAAACTGTGGGTATAGCCTGATTAGGGTTTTTTTTATACCCACAGTTTATTCAAAACCGTGGTTATATACAATCTATACCAATAATTTTTAGTAAACCATTGGTATAGAGGGACGAATATTTTCACCCCACCGACACCCCCCCACTCGTCAAGCCGCAACCCCCCCGTAGGTCCCTTTCCCTCCCCCCACATTTCCCTCACCTAACACCCATTCTACTCATCCATTCGACACACATACCCACCCCTCCTCCTACTCTGGTCGACACACATCCCACCACCACCTCCTCCTCTAGTCGAGCATCCCCTCCTAGGTCGTGCATCCCCCTAGGTTGAGCGATTTTTCCCTCACCTGACACGCATCCCCCCTAGGTCGAGCATCTCCTTATATTAGGTTGACCATCCCCTCTGTTCGAGCATCCCCCCTAGGTCAATCATCCCCTCTAGTCGAGCATCCCCTTCTACTATTGGGTGTTTTTTTGATTCTGGTCTTATTTAACAATGAGTCCCTAATCCTTATTCTGGTATGGTTAATTGATTCCAGTTTAGTTTGATTTTTGTTGATTTGATTTGTATCATTTCATATTGTTTCATTTATCTTTGATATCTTATTTATTTTGGTTTTGTTCAGATTGGTTATATTTAACACAATTTTATTTAGTACACATGATTTGGTTATATTTAACACAGTTTCATTTAGGACAAAATATTTTAGGTTGAGGAATGTTTTTAAAGTGGATATGTATATATTTTCTCAAAACATAAAAATAGTTATCATTGTTGTGTTTTTAGATATAAATCAGTGGAATTTCACATAGATGGTACCATGACAACATGATTTCTTTATAATTTAGGTGATCAACATATGATGTGTTTCTAGTTTCATAAAGAATATCATATTCTATATGAAATCATTAGGATCTCATAAAAATGTTAATAATATTCTATGTGTAGAATTATTAATACCATTGATGTTTTGTGGATGCAGTTTACATGTGAATGGAGTGTTATAATTTTCAAATGAAAATGTTATCAAATGCATACTGTTTAAATATGTACATGATGTATGTGAAGGGAAATTGGTTTATGGATAAATATGATGTTCTTTTTAGATTCACTTACAGTTGAATGGGTAACCATATTTGATTGAATTATAAAGTTTAATCTAGATGCAAAGTACCCTATAAATATGGAATTAACTCATGGGAAAGGTGTTGAAACTTTTTTAGAGATGTGATTAACAAGAATGTATTTTTTTTTATTTTCTCCATGTTGATTTTTTCAATGAAATAAAAACACTATATGAAGGATTCATTTTGAAAAATTATTTTCCTTCACAAAGAAATATATATGTGTGAAGTGCGTGTTGAATGAAATTTCCATTTGAGTGTTGTTTTATATCAATATTCTTTAAGAATAATTAACTCCATTTAATTTATTTGTAAAACAACGGTTCATGAAAAATAAAATTATTGAACCAACAATATGAGATCAGATACATATTCTATGAATGTATCATATAATTTATCTGATTATAATTTCACGTACTATATAATAATAATAAATTTGAGATGTTAAGAATTTTTAGACATTAAACAGTATCTAATTTAGTGATATTTTACAGATACTAAGCTATAATGAAATTATCTCTTATCAGGAATCATGAATAGGTGATCACATGCTACTCATTTCATCTTGGAGGATAGAAAAGTACAATCTTTATCAATTATTTTAATTCAAATAAAAATACTAAAGTTATAATTCTTTCTTTATTTGAAATGTTTTTTTATTGGGCAGTGTGAAGTTTTTCTTCTGATGGGATTCTAGAATGCATAGTTTGACTCTATTCTAGAGAAGATTGTATGGATTAACTGATTGGGTTTATATTATAGAATCTATGGTTGGTGAATCTTACCAATCATAGTAAGTATTTTTCTAGTTTTGAGACTAACGCATGTAATAATATTATGTACCTATTCTATTAATTTTTACTACATTCGGATAAGGTTAAATTTTAAAAAAATTGGATTAGATACTAATATTTCTATAGTGTCCAATGTCACTATAATTAAAAAGTTATAAAAATATCAACTTATTCAACCCCCCACCTTCTCAGTGGTGAAACACCTCTATTGGCTCCTAAAATCAGACCAAGTCATCCGACTACCATACTATACATGGTTAGAGTTTAATAGATGGATTTTGATGCTTATAAATAAATTATATTTTCTGATTGTATGAGGTACTATATATGGTCACTTCATAACAAGGAACTTGGTTCATAACTTATTTATGGATGTGATTGTAGGAGGAATTCATGACCCAATAATGGATCATTAAAAAATAACTCCATTAGATCAACGTCTATGAAAATTAAAACTTTTATGTTTTAAAGGATCTAAAAAAGGGATTGTATGTTAGATTCTAGCTAGATATGAGATGATAACATTATCATGGTATAGTTAAACTATAATAAAAAATACCACTCTATCATAGACATGGAACCTTCCTTGGCCCATTATGGTTTACCTTGTTGATCATTCCTTTATAGGATAGAGGTAAGAATTTTATCTCTGATACTAAAAGGGTTGGAATTGGTGATAAAAAATAAGTCACTTATAATACAAATGTGAATTAGATTTAACTATTAAGTTTTTATGTTCTAATAGTTTTATTTTTTATAGTACATATCCCTTTTTTAATTTTTTTATGCTATGATATATTCTGTTTGATTATAAATTGCATCCTCTAATAAAATTTTATTATCCGGTGGGATAAAAATTGATTTTTATTTCATATTCAATTCACTACCTCTTGATGTTTTGTTTAGTTATCTATAATAAAAACAATTTGTTTTAGAGCTTGCCTCTTTGATTTTATTTTTCTAATATATTTGATATTAATGACTATTCACAATGGATTATAGAAGAATAATGATCTTAGTGTTTCACTATTGAACATCAAATATTATTGAGACCAAAAGAATTATTAATTATGTATAGTATTACACGTCACACATAATACTAGGGGAGTATAAGAGTTAGAAACATAGTATTTACCAAATCCATGATATTTTAATAGTTTATTTTAAAAAATGACATTCTCGACACAATTTATAAGTATCGTGTTTTTTTTAAATAATTAATTGAGAAAGATGATATTTACATAATGATATTATGAATGATGGTAAAAACATAATTAAAAGAAACAAACAAATATAGCCTCAAGTAAAGTCATCCATTTAATTGTTAAATATGATTACCCAGTCTTACACTTTTAAATCCACTGCTACAAATAGATATTGTTCATCGCTTATAGAATATGTTATTTCTCTTATCCTTTGTTTTTTAGATACTAGTATGCTTTGATTAATTTAATAATAAAATTGATTATAATGAATTTTTTAAATATGGTTTACATTTTTTATTGGAAGATAAATTTTTCCCTTGTTATTGTAGGATCGAAATAGAATATGAGATGCTCAATATACAAGAGGGGGGGTGAATTGTATACTTTAAAAATTCCTTAGGAACCTTTAAAGTTAGTTATGAATAACTAGAGTTTCCTTAAGAAAAGGAAAGAACTAAGTTTAACAAAGTTAAACTAAGTAAATTCACAACACCTCTAACACCGAACTAAACTTGGAAAGAGATTCCAAAAGTAGGTTCCGGAAATATGGTTCCGGAATTTGAAACTTAACAAAAGTTACAATATAAGATTCTACCTTAAAGCGTATAGAATCTGAATGAATCAGAGTAAGTAAGGAAGCATAAGAATGTTATACTTTCCTTAAGATACAAATTACAGCGGAATAGAAACGAGTAGTAAAACTACTAGCAACAAGATAATAGTCTTTTAACCCAAAGAGAAGGGTATCCAACAACCTTGGATAAAGGTCCCTTGATTTATACTTTCAAGCAAGTCTGTCTTACCCACACCAGGGTAAGCCCTCGATACGAAGATCGGTGTCTCTGTCTTGCTATCCCCGCAAGCCCTCAACTTCAAGGTAGTTGGCAACCTCTGTCTTTCTCAGCAAGAAAGCCCTCGATCTTTAAGGTAGTCGGCACCTCTGTCTTCCTATCCCCGGAAGCCCTCGAATGTAATCACCAACATTCGGAGTCGCACGAAGCTTTGAGAGTTAATAAGAGACTCTCTCTCTAGAAATCACTTCAACAGCATGTATGCACAAAGTCCAAATGTTCATCCATCCGTTGTGAGCTTTTTCAAATGAGCTCCTATTTATAGGTGAGGTCGGCTCCTTCTCCAACGGTCATATTTCCCTTAAAGTTAGGAGGGACCTGTACACGTGTCACTTAGACAACGGTTAGTTTATAACAAAATGGACGACATCGTTTTATAACAAAGTAAGTGTAACAGAATGCACGACATCGTTTTAAACTCTAACATAAAAGTTCGGAATAGAAATTTCGGAGTGAAAGTTCGGAGTGAACAAATTCAGAGTGTATAAAACAATGATATCCAGATTCTGTTTAATGAGTGAATTCGGAATGAGAATTCGGAATAGGAATTCGGAATCAGAAATCGTAATGGGAATTCGTCATCAGAATTCGTAATGAGAATTCGGAATGAGATTTCTTCATTAGAATTCGTAATGAGAATTCGGAATGAGATTTCTTCATTAGAATTCGTAATGAGAATTCGTAATGAGAATTCTTCATTAGAATTCGTAATGGGAATTCTTCTTCAGAATTCGTAATGAGAATTCGTAATGAGAATTCTTCATTAGAATTCGTAATGGGAATTCTTCTTCAGAATTCGTATCCTGAATCTGGAATAGAACTTAGTCAGAATTCATAACCGGAATTCGGAGTGAAACTTCCTTATAGTTCTTGTCCAGAATCCGAACCCTAAAACA
Organism: Viscum album; assembly: GCA_963277665.1. NCBI lineage: Eukaryota > Viridiplantae > Streptophyta > Magnoliopsida > Santalales > Viscaceae > Viscum > Viscum album. The sequence continues at coordinate 803,784,826 of OY728137.1, forward strand.
GAATGCTTTTTATCAGTTTTAATGATTCCGAGAAAGTGAATCCGAATTTCATACTTAAGAAAAATATTAATGAAAATATGATAAGGATAATTTTTCTTATAAAAGCGATTTTCCTTAAGAAAGCATTTTTCCTTATAAAAGCGATTTTCCTTAAGAAAGCATTTTTCCTTATAAAAGCGATTTTCCTTAAGAAAGCATTTTTCCTTATAAAAGCGATTTTCCTTAAAGATAAGGTGTTTGTGATTTTCAAAACAAGAAGGAATGGAAAAGTCATAAGGAAAACCTTATTGACTCAACAATCTCCCCCTTTTTGGAAAGCACAAACATCCTTACGAAAAAGCTATTCTAAGAAGAAAGAAACATATTAAAGCTTATCTCCCTTGGTTTAAGAATATAGATGAATACGACTAACTCCCCCTTAGGCTTTGAATCTCTAAGGATCGTATCATATTTCCGGAGTGATATTTCTTTAAGAAAAAAAACTCCCCCTTAAACAAACTCTTATTAGAGTTCTATCTCCTTGGGTATTTTTCTTTCTCCCCCTTTGATAAGCACTTATTAGATTTCCTCTTTTTCTTAAGGATCTTTTCCTTCTCCCCCTTTGTGATTTTCAAAAAGAATTTCGAGGGAATGGAAAAAAAAATAACAAAGTACGTGAAAGAATTAGTAACAACAACAAAACAGAACAACAAGCACGATTCTCATTAAATTTGAAATGTCAGCAACAAAAACAGATTACAACAAAAAGATCGGATTGGTCATTTGGGATCTTTCTCTTTCGACATCAGCCCCTTGAGAATAGTCTTGATCTTCTTGAGATCCTTATGATCTTCCTCTGCTTGCTTTTCTAAGACAACTATTCTTGCTGACTGAGCTTGAATGATTTCTTCCTGAGCCTTCAACTTTTCTTCCTGAGCTTCCATTTTCTCTTCCTGAGACTTTATCCTTTCTAGAAAATTGATCTGATGATCCCTTTCAAATTTCCAACTTTGATTAACAGAGTTGAGCTTTCCATTCAGATCTCTTACTTCCTGACTCCGAATGTTCTTTTCCTCTGCCAATTTCTCATCGAATGATGCAGTCATCTCATGAAACTTCTTGTCCTCGGTTTGAAATGCATCCTTGACATTCTCCTGAAACTCATCCAGCAGCCTCATCTCTTCCACATTCTTCTTCGACCAGCTAGTCATCCTTTTGCAAGATCTTTTATGGGCTTCGTAACCAATGAAGAAATTTTTGAACTGAGCTTCTATCTCAACACATTTATCCATAACCATGGATACGGAATCGGTTTTCTGATTCAGCGTATGTTGGAGCATCTGGCACCGAGAGTCAATACTGGAGAAGGTCGGAATGGTTCCTACCAACTTCTTCAAGGATTGAACAACAAAATCGTGCCCCAACGAAGATGATTCCGAATCTGACATCTTGCTAGGAGAATTTTCTTCTTCAATAAGCTCCAACTTCCTCTTTGAAGAACTACCAGCTTCCTTCCTCATACTCTTTTCTGAACTCGGGGTATCAGCAATAACTTGTTTCCCCTTATCTTTTTCCAGAATAGAAACCTGTTCCGGAGATTTATTCTCACTGTCAGAAACTTGAACAACCAAATCTTCCTCATCAACAACTTCTATATTTTCTTTCTGAGCAGCATCAAGTAATAATTGTTCTTCTTTTCCATGATAAGAAACTTCTTCCTCTCCTTCCTTTCCTTCTATTACTGGAGTAACTAGTTTTGAAGATTCGGCTTCAGAAGTTCGGAGCGACAGGTGTTCCGAAGGAGTTCCCTTATATTCATCTACTTGTTTGAGCACATCTCCTGTCTCGCCACTTCCTTCAGCAACCTCTTCAGCTTGTTCCACTTGTTCAACTTCGTCAGCATTCTTAGCAGCAGCCTCTTTCGGATCATCGAGATTTCTTCCTGGAGTCTCAGGTAGAGAGTCCAAAGAAAAAGTTCTCGGAACGGGAATGGTTGCTGAAACCATTTCATTAAACTTCAACAAGGCTTGCACAGCCTCAGCTTCTGACAACTTCTTCTTCAGCTTCTTTTCCTTAGCTTGCTTCTCGAGCTCATCAGCAGCCTTTTCTTTCAGAGCCTTAGCCTCTGCGGGATCCAATCCGAACTGCGGATCTCCTTCCTTCCTCTTTTCCTTGTCAGCTCTCCACTTCGCTGCAACCTCATCAGTATATGTCTTCTTCTTCTTAGGCTTAGGAGGTGCGGAATGGACTTCCTTAGACTTAGGTTCCTGAGCTTCACCTACCACTTCTTTCAGCTTCCTCTTCCTTACCGGCTTAGGCGATTCCGGATCAGCCACTTTCGGAGTCACTTCTTCTTGAGGCGGTAGATCGATAAATTTCCCAGACTTCTTGTCAAATGCTATATTCATCCTTTTAAGAGTTGCATCACTGAGCAACATGATCTTGCAAACTTTCGGTTTAGAACTGCAAGCAACCTTGAAGGACTCAAGGCACCGAACTATCAGCTTCGACAAAATTGCCGGGTACATTACTATCTGAGCTCTCAGATTCCCTTTCTTTAAATTCTCAAGATTAAGAAGGATATGCTTCATCAGGTTGAACTTCCTTAGATTTATCAAGAAATCTAAGATATATATCTCACTCTTCTTCAAGCTGTCCTTGTCTCCTTTTCTCGGTACAATAAGCCCTTGCACCCATAACTCCAGAATCCGGAAGTTTGTAGAAAGGGTTGCAATTTTCGAAGCCTTATCATCATCCAGTCCGAGAATTTCTAAGGCTTTCTCCTTGTTGAAACTACCCAAGGAGTCTGGCAGAACATGCGAGATAAACTCAGCTTCCCCTTCATAATTCAACCCTACCAAGCTTGCAGCCTTGGTGTAAGATAGCTTGTAAGTCTTGCCATACGATTTGAAGGAAAATTTTTCTCTATTGTCTTCCACAAAGAAAGCAACCGACTCATAAAACTCAACAAGCAAGTCTGGGTAAACTTCATCTTGGTTGCCGGTTTTTGATATCGCAACATCTTCCCAGCCATTGAGCTTGATATTCTTTGATATAATAGAATCATAGTTGCTGAAGAAATTTGGATGCACTAACCGTTCTCTGTAGACTAACCACTGAGAAATGGGCTTGGTTGAAGACATCTCTTGAGAAGCTAACTCTGCAGACATTCGGATTAGAAGTCTCTGAGAAGTTCGGAACTGAGAAGACTGAAGTTCGGAACTGGAAAACTGTAGTTCGGAACAGCCTTAAATCAAAGAGACAGAGCTTCAGCACGCAAGAGCTTGAGATCGATGTGGGACGAGAAAATAGGGTCCCCTTTATATAGGCTTTGGGATGACGGTTCAACTTCCTCGGTTGATCTAACGGTTTAGAATGATCTGAGATCAGATCTGACGGTTGAGAGGTTGAATCCGATCTTTTTGAGGTTTTATTAAAACAGAATTCAAGAAATTCAAAAAACCGAAAACAAACTATAAGAAAATGCCAGCAAGTAAAATATGATTACGAAAACTTCAGTAAGGAAGTCATACCTTTCGGATTAGCTTAGGAAAGTTATTCGTAATGGGTAATGTAAAGACGACTACGAAAAACTTAATACGAAAAACTCAATACGAAAAACTCAATACGAAAAACTCAATACGAAAAACTCAATACGAAAAACTTCATAAAAAAAACTTGTTATGGAAGATTCAATACCAAAGTTTTTCCATTATGAAAATACCAGTACGAAAATTTTCCATTCCGGAAATTTTCAATACGAATACTTTTATTCCAGAAGTATTTTGTATGGAAATATCCATTCTGGAAAATTGTAGTTCCGGAAGTTCCATTCCGGAAAGTTTCGTTCCGAAAAATTTGAAAACAAATTTTGAAAAACTTTGTTAAATAAACAAACAAATGTACTCCCCCTATGAAAAGGAGTTTATTACTGTGAGGAGATTTTTCCAACAGAAAATTAATTAAGGAAGATTACCTTACGGTTATCATTCCTAACTTCTGTTTAATATATTCAAATCTATCAGAAGGTAAAGATTTTGTGAAAATATCAGCAAGTTGATCTTGCGTTCCGATAAACTGAAGAATAATATCTCCTTTAAGTGTGTGATCCCTAAGAAAGTGATGCCTAATATCTATGTGTTTTGCACGGGAGTGATGTGCAGGGTTTTTACTTAGGGCAATGGCACTTGTGTTATCACACAAAATTTGAGTTTTAGTAAAACTCAAGCCATAGTCTGTGAGTGTGTGTTGCATCCACAACACTTGTGCACAACAACTTCCAGCTGCTACATATTCAGCTTCAGCAGTGGAGAGTGCAACAGAATGTTGCTTGCCATATTGACAAGGATCACAAACTTTAGAAGAATCAAATCTAAGCTCCGGTAGATCCTTAACTAGTTTCTTCTTAGAGAGTTTACATAGGTTTCTAAGATTACAGTGTCCTAGTCTTCTATGCCATAACCAAGAATGATCTTCCATTGCACTTAGGCAAGGTAAATCTTGGCTTCTTAGGTCTTCTAAGTTTAAGGTGTAAACATTCTCTTGCCTGTTGGCTGAGAGAATAAATTCTTCCTTGGAATTGTGAACTAAGCATTTATCATTCCTAAAATTCACAAGGTAACCTTCATCACATAACTGACTTATGCTAATGAGGTTGTGCTTAAGACCTTTAACAAAAAGAACATTTGAAATCAAAGTTTTACCTAAAAGAACAATATTACCAATACCAACAATCTCTCCCTTAGCATTGTCTCCGAAAGTTACCTTTCCTCCTTTCGTTTTGATAATATTTTCAAAGAAGCTTTTGTTACCAGTCATGTGCCGGGAACATCCACTATCCATGTACCAAACATTGTTGCTGGAACTTTCTTTATTTTCCTGAAATTAAGAACAAAGTTAGACTTTCGGAATCCAAACTTGTTTGGATCCGAGATTTCCAGACAATAAAATTTTAGGTACCCACATTTTCTTAGAAAAATAAGCTTTATGAAAACCTAAGGATTGGGTTTTGTTTAAGGAACAATTTCTTGCCCAGTGACCACCACATTGACACTTAGTACAAAATGGGGCACTTTGAGGAACAAAATAATTGTTGCTGAAAACAGGTTTTGCATGGGTATAACCAAATCCGGATTTATTTCTTAAAGGTCGTATTTGAGAATACATCTTATCAAAATTTTCCTTACCATGGGTAAAGTTTGATAAGCACTTCTTTAAGGAAAAAATTTCGGACTTGAGTTTTACAACCAAGTTTTTATCTTCAAAATCATTAGTTTTGGAACTAGAGTTAGGCTCGAAAACATTTTTATTAGAAATTACTTTTTCTAACTCTTTAGAAAGTTTATTCTTCTCAGAACTTACTTCCTCAAGATTTTTTGAAATATTTTCAAAATCAGCATTTTTCTTATCAAGATCTTTAGAAAGATCTGATATCTCTTTAGTAAGAATAGAATTCCTAGAATTTGCCTTATCAAGTTTCTTGTTGAGTTTTGAATTCTCAATCTCAAGAAGTTCAGCAAATCTAGAGACTTCTTCAAAAGTAGGTAAAGTATTTTCCTCATCAGAAGATGATTCTTCATCAGAAGAGTTATAATACTTACTATCATTAGGATTTAAGGAAACATTGGTCAAAGATTCAGCATTTCGTACCTTAGCCATAAGACAATGATTATCAATAGGTAATCTGGCTATAAGACCAAGATTCTTCTGTCCTGAAGATTCATATTCAGAAGATTCATCTGAAGAGTCACCACCACTGGCACTCCAGGTGTCATTAGCTTTCAAAACTTTCTTAGCTTTAGCTTTGTAATATTTCTTCCTGTTCCTGTCTGAATGCCTTTCCTTTCTTTCTTTCTTTCTGAGCATAGGGCAATCTGGTCTAATATGTCCAGCTCTCTTACATTCATAACAAGTAACTTCTCCATCTTTCTTATCTTTCCTATCCTTCTTCTTATACTTGGATTGAAAGTTTCTTTGTCCAGCTATCTTGTTCATCCTTCGAGCAAGATTGGCTAATTCATTTTCTGAAACTTCACTTTCACTATATTCGGATTGGAAAATGACTTTCTTCGATTTGGATCTGGTTACTCTCTCAGGAGTCTTAGCTTTCATCTGATTCGAAGTTGTAGTAAAAGCAACAGTACCATTTCCATTCTTCTTCTTGATGTTGTCAGCATCTCTCTTCATTCTAGTCTCATGTTGTAGAAGAGTTCCAAATAATTCATCAAGAGTAATTTGAGTAACCTTCCTGTTCTCATCTATAGCTGTTCTCTTGGATTCCCACTCATTGGGCATAATGTCAATTATCTTGTCCACAAGAGCTTCATCATCTAAACCTTTCTCTCCCATAGACTGTAGACTGTTGACGATTGTCATAAATCTTTGTTGTACTTTACAGATAGGTTCTCCATAAGGAAAATTAAAGCCATGATATTCAGCTCTAAGCATAGCTCTCCTAGTCTCAATCACTTTAGAAGTCCCAAAATGAGTAACCTCTAACTTCTTCCATATACAATTAGCTGCTTCACAAGAAGAAATTTGGCTATATATATTTCTAGTCATTGAACATAATAAAGTGTTGCGTACCTTATAATTCAGTTGATATTCTTGCTTCTCCTGGTTAGTAAAGGTTCTGACTTCCTTGTCAGGAATTTTGTAATCACCAGTAAGCATGACAAAGTTATCTACTCCAGTATTGATAACGAATGTCTTCATACGATCTCTCCAGTATTCATAATCATTACCATCGAAGATTGGTGGCCTTGTAGGATTCAAATTGTCTATCGAACCAACATTCATTCCTGCCATACTTGAAAATAACTTGGAAACAAACTTGTTAATAACAAAAATTCGGAATCAAAAAGTTCGGAATAGGAAAAGTTCGGAATGGATAATCCGGAATGAAAAAGTTCGGAATTGAAAAGTGAGCAAGAAAAACTTGAACGTGAGTACAAGTATTTCAGTAACCTTCCTCTGATACCAATTGTAGGATCGAAATAGAATATGAGATGCTCAATATACAAGAGGGGGGGTGAATTGTATACTTTAAAAATTCCTTAGGAACCTTTAAAGTTAGTTATGAATAACTAGAGTTTCCTTAAGAAAAGGAAAGAACTAAGTTTAACAAAGTTAAACTAAGTAAATTCACAACACCTCTAACACCGAACTAAACTTGGAAAGAGATTCCAAAAGTAGGTTCCGGAAATATGGTTCCGGAATTTGAAACTTAACAAAAGTTACAATATAAGATTCTACCTTAAAGCGTATAGAATCTGAATGAATCAGAGTAAGTAAGGAAGCATAAGAATGTTATACTTTCCTTAAGATACAAATTACAGCGGAATAGAAACGAGTAGTAAAACTACTAGCAACAAGATAATAGTCTTTTAACCCAAAGAGAAGGGTATCCAACAACCTTGGATAAAGGTCCCTTGATTTATACTTTCAAGCAAGTCTGTCTTACCCACACCAGGGTAAGCCCTCGATACAAAGATCGGTGTCTCTGTCTTGCTATCCCCGCAAGCCCTCAACTTCAAGGTAGTTGGCAACCTCTGTCTTTCTCAGCAAGAAAGCCCTCGATCTTTAAGGTAGTCGGCACCTCTGTCTTCCTATCCCCGGAAGCCCTCGAATGTAATCACCAACATTCGGAGTCGCACGAAGCTTTGAGAGTTAATAAGAGACTCTCTCTCTAGAAATCACTTCAACAGCATGTATGCACAAAGTCCAAATGTTCATCCATCCGTTGTGAGCTTTTTCAAATGAGCTCCTATTTATAGGTGAGGTCGGCTCCTTCTCCAACGGTCATATTTCCCTTAAAGTTAGGAGGGACCTGTACACATGTCACTTAGACAACGGTTAGTTTATAACAAAATGGACGACATCGTTTTATAACAAAGTAAGTGTAACAGAATGCACGACATCGTTTTAAACTCTAACATAAAAGTTCGGAATAGAAATTTCGGAGTGAAAGTTCGGAGTGAACAAATTCAGAGTGTATAAAACAATGATATCCAGATTCTGTTTAATGAGTGAATTCGGAATGAGAATTCGGAATAGGAATTCGGAATCAGAAATCGTAATGGGAATTCGTCATCAGAATTCGTAATGAGAATTCGGAATGAGATTTCTTCATTAGAATTCGTAATGAGAATTCGGAATGAGATTTCTTCATTAGAATTCGTAATGAGAATTTGTAATGAGAATTCTTCATTAGAATTCGTAATGGGAATTCTTCTTCAGAATTCGTAATGAGAATTCGTAATGAGAATTCTTCATTAGAATTCGTAATGGGAATTCTTCTTCAGAATTCGTATCCTGAATCTGGAATAGAACTTAGTCAGAATTCATAACCGGAATTCGGAGTGAAACTTCCTTATAGTTCTTGTCCAGAATCCGAACCCTAAAACAGAATGCTTTTTATCAGTTTTAATGATTCCGAGAAAGTGAATCCGAATTTCATACTTAAGAAAAATATTAATGAAAATATGATAAGGATAATTTTTCTTATAAAAGCGATTTTCCTTAAGAAAGCATTTTTCCTTATAAAAGCGATTTTCCTTAAGAAAGCATTTTTCCTTATAAAAGCGATTTTCCTTAAGAAAGCATTTTTCCTTATAAAAGCGATTTTCCTTAAAGATAAGGTGTTTGTGATTTTCAAAACAAGAAGGAATGGAAAAGTCATAAGGAAAACCTTATTGACTCAACAGTTATAGAATGGATAGAAGTTGGATGTATCATACCGATCAGATTTCAACCGAGTTTAAAAATAATTTGGAGAATTTTTTAGATTTTACATTTAATAATGCTTTAGATAGAGGCTGTATACAGTGTCCATGCTATAAATGTGTTGGAAGACTATGGTTAAGCTGAGAAGAAGTTAGCTACCATATAACAAAATTTGGATTTCAAAAAAACTATTATGTTTGGTATCACCATTGAGAGACGAGTCAATCTTATACTGTTCATGAATGAAATGAAATAAGTGGCATGGAGAATTTTATATTTGATCAGTTTCCATTGGTGCATCATCCCAGGAGAGAGAGTATGTCAGTGAAAGAAGGTAATGATATCAATACAAGCGAAAAAAATACTGAAGATGTTGATGTTGAGAGAGTGAAAAATTTATTGGATGATGCCCGAACTCCAGTATACCAGGAATGTACTAAAATGAATAAGTTGGAATTTTTAATGTGGTTATGTCATGGGAAAACTATCACGAACCAAGCCGAGTCACCATCCAACCCAGTGCCCGACCCGATCCGCGACAAGACCCAAAGGGCATTCCTGATCCCCATGGGTTGGTACAAGTTCCCGGGTATCAAAAGTAACATGCGGGAACGATTTACCTGAAATGAGAGACATAAAAACAATCAACGAATAAATAAACAAAATCCAGAAAAATAGAACCAAACAAGCCCATAACATTTGAACAAATTTAAAGTTTATAACTCAACCCAAAACTCAAAGAAGACTGCAATAAAAAGAAAACTAAAACATCTACCAGAACCTTCATGCAACATGAGGAGCCACCTCCTCAAGCCACCATCACCAAACCTGTATGAGAAGGCTGCTAACAACCCAAACCACCATCACTATGTACGATGTCTCAACCTGGGATACACAAAGAACAAGGTCTACATATACCCAAAGGTGTATGTAGGGTGTGAGCCAAGAGACCTGTAGGATTCCACCATATAAAAAGGTTTCATGCCACAACATCAAAGAGATAATTTAACATTCTTATTTAAAACCACACTTTTAAAATGATTTTAAGGAAAACATTTACAATCTAAAAGTTAAAAATGAACACTTGAAGAAAAAACATTTCAAAAATACTATTTTAAAGTGGAAGAGAAAATTCATAAAGAACACACACACACACCCAAGTGGTCCTCTGTATACCGACGGAAGGCACCGCGTCATGAATAATAGAGCACCATGGGTAAATCCCCTAAGGTTCATATAGCTCAAGTGGGACCCTAGAACCTCATACCTCTATGAAAAGTAACCATAAAAAAATATTTTCTCGTGCACACGTGCCACTAGTAGGAGAATTATCCATAACCTAGTGGTCCCCAACATCATCATCATCATAGTTTAGTTAGTGTTGTAAGTGTCAAACTGGCTAAGTGAAACATGGACGATAACACTTCAGATCACTAGCACACTTGTTCTAGTCCACCCACCTAGATACCCGAGGTTTTTCCTTGTTCTCAAACAAGTTTCCACCTTCTCATAATACACACACAACACCACTTTCACAACCAATGTAAAGCATACCAAAGAAGTCACCAATTTCATCAACAAACCATTTTTCATCTCTCACATGCCAAAATCCTTTTTCAGATACATTTTTAATACATACCAAAAGTGCACAACAAGGAAATCATACTAGAAACAACTCAAAACATGTTTCATACCCCTTTCTTGATTTAATAATCATTTTCACAATTTATAAAATATTATTAAACAACACAACAAAGGCTTACACCACAAATATACCCAATTCTAAGTAGAAAAGTCATTTCCAAACCCCTTGCTTAATAAATTCTACTTAAAACTAGTTTTGCACCACTTGCACAATTAAATGAACCATTTTACCCACTCATAAAACACTATTATGTGACACATTGTGAGTTTACATCAGAAACATGTCTCATTTTATATAAACATACTACTTTAAAAACAAATACATATTCAACTCTTCCAAAGTATTACTTTCATGCCATCTAAATAAATCAATAAATCATTTAAACTATTTATTAAATCATTTCAAGAAAAACCAAGAAGACTTTACACCAAAAACCACTTGATTCCATATAAAGACGTCAATTTAAAACCAAATACATAAGGTAACCATATCAAAACATGTTGTCTATTGTTCAACAATTTGTAGTTCAATTTCAAAAGCACACAACAAGGAAAACACACCCAAAGTGATTCATTTTACTTTGAAAATATCCCTTTAAATATACACACACCTAAAAGACCTTGAAAACACATTTTTCATCATCCGAAAAACCCTTAGAACACATTATAGAAACATTACACCAAAACAAACACCAAAACACAGCCAATCCCTATATTAAAAATCCAATCCCAACCTTCAAACACACAAACCACTTTAAAAATGCCATACACACCACAAAATTAAGGTAATAAACCATTTGAATAATTTATAAAACATCCAAAAATGGTGAAACCAATGTTTACACCAAAACACACCCAATTTCACATAAAAATAATGTCACTTTAAAAATAAACACACAACATCACCACACCAAAACATGATCTACACCCAACAACCAACCCATAAAACATTTTTATAAAACAACACACCAATTCGCCTGCACAAAACATAGCTGATTTCTGTTATAAACTATATTCTTAACACATAAACATGTCAAACACCTTGAAAATATAATTCATACTAAGAAATGAAACCATAGAAAACTTTCATAAATTTAAATAAGTACAATAAAATTATCAAATAACGTTAAATCATGAAACCACCTACCTCAACGTCGAAATCCCCCAAAATTGGTGTGAAATCTTCAAATTCCAGTGTTAAACTTCAATCACGCACCATTTGCACTACAAGGAACCTAGCGCGAACCCAAATTCATGAATTCAAACCAATAACATCAAAATAGAACCCCAAAAAACATGGAATCCCACACCAAAACCCTAAGAGGAGAGAGAAAACTCACCCGGGGTAGAATGAAGTTGCGACAGAGGGGAAGAAAGATGACACAAAGGTTCCGAAGGCTGGTCGTGCGAGAATATGCCGATCGTCGGAGGTGAGGGAGGAGGGTGCCGACCAGGATTTGCTGGAAGAGGAGGAGGCCGACGACTATGGGGGAGGTGCAACGCGAGCGAAAGGGGAGGCGCCAGATGCGGGTCATACGAGGAAGGTAGGGCACCAAGGGGGGTGTCGCCGGAGACATCACGTGCGCCAGAGGAAGACCAGTCAGAGGCCGCGAGCAGGGAGGAGGCTGACAGGCACGAGCAGGTCGCCAACCATGGGGAAGGTGCGGCACGAGCTGGTGGGTAGGGGAACTGCTGGACAGAGCAGGCTGGGTGGGAGGGAGGTGGCGACACAACCATGAGAGGGAGGAGGGAGCTAGGGCGCGACATGGGAGGGAGGAGGGTGGAGCCGGGTGGTGTCCAGCAGCGCACAGGGAGGCCCGAAGTCGCGATGGGAAATAGGGGGGAGAAACCCTACCCAAAAAAATAAAATAAAAATAAAACTAAAACTAAAAAAAATAAAACTCAAACTAATAATAATAATAATAATAATAATAATAATAATAATAATAATAATAATTACCATTTTTATTATTATTAAAATAATTCTTTAAACTTCATTTATTTATTTATTTGTTTATTTTATCTTATTCTAACATCATTTATTTGTCCTGAACATTGGGAAGTTCATGTGGTGACCCATGCAAAGCCGCGTGGTTTCCAAATTGTGCTTCACCCATGCGTCGTATGCTGTCAAGCCCTGAAAAACTCATTTATCGACAAAAACAAAAAATTCAACCGGGACTCAACCCGCACCTTGACTGAATATTTCTAAGCCAAGTAAAATAATAAAGGTTATAACAAATTAATATAATATTAACAATAATATTAATTATTATAATATTAATAACAACTTAATAAATTTTTTATTCTTAATGCTTTCAATAATAATAATAATAATTTTCTCAAACAATATTATTATTATCATTATTAAAATGTTCCCTTAAATTTTACAACACTACTTATTTGTATTTTATTACCATTTTATTATTCATTACATTTTATTCATTTGCCTTGAACATCGGGCGGACTATGCGCTAAACCAAGTGAGGTCAAACGGTGACCCAGGCGAAGCCATGCAGCTTCGACCACAGTGCGCTGAATGCAATCAAGGGAAAAACATTCGTTTTTAAATTAGAACTCAAAAATTTAAGCTGATCTTTAACCCGAGCTACCTAATACCAAGAAAAAACTTAATAAAGTTAATAATTTAAAAGTGGTGGGTGTGACAATTCTCCCCACTATAGAGCTTTCCATCCTCGAAAAGCCACAACTAAGGCTGAACCCCCATAGTAGAAACCGATGCCCCCTTAAGGCTCAAAGAGGATCCCTATGAAAAAAAGGCGAAAAGAGGAAAACACCCCATGCTCAGAGAAAGTGGCTTAAATGACAACCTCAAGAAACTCGTAAAAAGACTTTACACTTTGTGTCACCCACCCCAAAAGTTAGAACACCTCCAGTTGATTGATCAAGGAAATTAACTCTCACACCCACAGAAACCAACTTCACAAACTGAAACACCCCAAGAACCATTAAATGAAAACCACATCGTTTGATTGGAATGAACAAAAAAGATCAAACCATGTCCAAAGAATACTCTTATCACCTACCACCAAGTCATCTCTAGGAACAGAACCAAATGGCCAATATGGGGAAGCCTGAAGGGGTTCCCTATCATTAGAAATCTACTAACACTCAAGACAAGATAGAGAAACTGACACAGGGAGGCCCGAGCGAACTCCCCACCATAGAAATAGGCTAGCATTGACTTAATCCAAAGGGATTTAAACGAGACTCACAGTGGGTCTCCTTTCTATAAAAACTGACATAAGATACACAAACTTTGAAAATCATGTCATTTCCACTTAAAAATCCAGATTTCATAAATTATCAAAGAGAGGTTTTCAAAATAATTTCCAAAACCCAAAGGGACACAAGACAACACAAGGGGAAATTAGTGCCGACAGGTGACTTGAACATATGGTTGGTGTCCATACACCAATCACTCCACCATCACAGAGAGTGTACTAGGGCAATGTCTCTGGCTCCACATGGCTTGCTAGGCCCTAGGAGCTCGATGAGACCATAGACCCTACTCCCTTTTCATTTCCCCTAAACAAGATTAACCACAAGGACCAAAGACTCAGACAAACATCAACTTCCCATGGTAACTCGAGTCTTGCCACAAGGTGTGCTGGCCATACACCTTTCTCGTAGTCATAACATCGAGTCTCGACACCCTTAACTCAGTTATACCCTGACTCTTCCTAAAGGGACATGACCCAAAATAGAAAACCAGCGCTCTGATACCATTTTGTCACAAACCAAGCAAGGTCGCCATCCAACCCGACACCCGAACCAGTCCACAACAAGACCCAAAGGGCGTTCCCGATCCCCATGGGCTGGCACAAGTGTTTGAGTATCAAAATTAACATGTGGGAACAGTTTACCTGAAATGAGAGACATAAAAACAATCAAAGAATAAATAAACAAAATATAGAAAAACAAAACCAAACAAGACCTTAAAATTTTACCAAATTTAAATTTTACAACTCAACCCAAAACTCAAAGAAGACTGAAAAAAAAACTAAAACATCTACCCAAACCTTCATGCAATATGAGAAGCCACCTCCTCAATCCACTATCACCAAAACTGCATGAGAAGGCCACTAACAACCCGAACCACCATCACTAAGAACGATGTCTCAACCTGGGATGCACAAAGAACAAGGTCTACATACACCCAAAGCTGTATATAGGGTGTGAGCCAAGAGCCCAATAGGATGCCACCATATAAAAAGGTTTCATGCCACAACATCAAAGAGATAATTTAACATGCCTATTTAAAACCACACTTTTAAAATGCTTTTAAGGAAAACATTTACAAGCTAAAAGTTAAAAAGTAACACTTAAAGAAAAACCATTTCACAAACACTATTTTAAAGTAGAATAGAAAATTCATAAAGAACACACACACACACACCCAAGTGGTCCTCCGTATGCCGACGAAAGGCACCGTGTCATGAATAGTAGAGCACCATGGGTAAATCACCTAAGGTTCATCTAGCTCAAGTGGGACCCAAGAACCTCACACCTTGGTGAAAAGTAACCATAAAAAATATCCATTCTTGTGTACACGAGCCACTAGTAAGATAATCATCTATAACCTAGTAGTCCCCGACATCAACATCATCATAGTTTAGTTAGTGTTGTAAGCATCAAACTGGCTAAGTGAAATAGGGATGATACCACTCTAGATCACTAGCGCACTAGTTATAGTCTCTCCTCCTAGATACCCGGGGTTTTACCTTATGCTCAAACAAGTTTCTACACTCTCATAATACACACACACCACTTTCAAAACCAATCTCAACCATACCAAAGAAGTCACCAATTTTAGGAACAAGCCATTTTTCATCTCTCACACGCCAAAATCCTTTTTTTCAGATACATTTTTAATACATACCAAAAGTGAACAACAAGGAAAGAATACCAGAAACAACTCAAAACATGTTCCACACCCATTTCTCAATTTAATAATTATTTTCACAATTTATAAAATATTACTAAATAACACAACAAGGGATTACACCACAAATATACCCAATTCCAAGTAGAAAAGTCTTTTCCAAATCCCTTGCTTAATAAATTATCCTTAAAAATAGTTTCATACCACTTGCACAATTAAATGAACCGTTTTCCCCACTCATAAAACACTACTATGTGACACATTGTGAGTTTACATAAAAAAATGTCTCATTTTATATAAACACACTATAAAAACAAACACATATTCAACTATTCCAAAGTACTACCTTCACGCCATCTAAATAAATCAATAAATCATTTAAACTATTTATTAAATCATTTCAAGAAAAACCAAGAAGACTTTACACCAAAACCACTTGATTCCATATAGAGACATCACTTTAAAAAAACAAAATACACAAGGTAACCATATAAAAACATGTTTTCCATTGTTCAATAATTTGTAGTTCAATTTCAAAAGTGCACAACAAGGCAAACACACCCAAAGTGATTCATTTTCCTTTGAAAATATCCCTTTAAACATACACACACTTCAAAGACCTTGAAAACGCGTTTTGCATCATCTGAACAACCCTTAGAACACATTCTAGAAACATTACATCAAAGCACATGCCAAAACACAAGCAATCCTTATATTAAAAATCCAATCCCAACCTTTAAACACACAAACCACTTCAAAAACACCATACGCATCACATAATTAAGGTAATAAACCATTTGAATAATTTATAAAACATCCAAAAATGGTGAAACCAAAGTTTACACCAAAACAAACCCAGTTTCACATAAAAAGAATGCCAATTTAAAATTAAACACACAACATCACCACGTTAAAACATGATCCGCACCCAACAACCAACCCATAAAGCATTTTTATAAAACAACACACCAATTTTCCCACACAAACCATAACCGCTTTCTATTATAAACTCTATTCTCAACACATAAACATGTCAAACACCTTGAAAATATAATTCTCACTAAGTAATGAAACCATATAACACTTTCATAAATTTTAATAAGCACAATAAAATTATCAAATAATGTTAAGGCATGAAACCACCTACCTCGACGTCGAAAACCCCCCAAATTGGTGTGAAATCATCAAATTCCAGTGTGAAACTTCAATTGCGCACTGTTTTCACCACAAGGAACCTAGAGTGAACCCAAATTCATGATTTCAAACCAATAACATCAAAATAGAACCCCAAACAACATGGAATACCACATCGAAACCCTAAGAGGAGAGGGAAAACTCACTCGGGGTAGAACGTAGTTGCGACGGAGGGGAATAAGAATGACACAAAGGTTCCAGAGGCTGGCCATGTGAGAATAGGGTCACTAGAGGTGAGGGAGGAGGGTGCTGGCTGTGATTTGTTGGAAGAGGAGGAGGCCGACAACCATGGGGGAGGTGCGGCATGAGCGAAAGGGGAGGCTCTGGACGCAGGTCGTGTGTGGGAGGTAGGGCACCGGGGGGGGGGGGGTCGCCAGAGATGTCACGTGTGCCAGAGGAAGACCAGTCGGAGGCCGTGAGTAGGAGGAGGCCACTAGGTGTGAGCAGGTCACCGACCATGGGGATGGTGTAGCGCGAGCTGGTGGGTAGGGGAACCGCCGAACGGAGCAAGCTGGCTGGGAGGGAGGTGATGGCGCAACCAGGAGAGGGAGGAGGGAGCTGGGGCGTGACATGGGAGGGAGGAGGGTGGAGTCGGGCGGTGGCCAACAACGCACAGGGAGGCGTACAAGCATGACGAGAAATGGGGAGGGGATGAAACCCTACCCAAAAATAAAATAAAAAATAAAACTAAAACTAAAATAAATAAAACTAAAACTAATAATAATAATAATTATTATAATAAGAATTACCATTTTTATTATTATTAAAAATTATTATTTAAAATTCGTTTATTTATTTTATCTTACTTTAACCACATTTATTTGTCCTGAACATCGGGAAGGTCACATGGTGACCCAGGAGAAGCCGCACAGTTTCCAAATCATGCTTTGCCCGTGCGCCATACGCTGTCAAGCCTCGAAAAACTCATTTATCGACAAAAACACAAAATTCAATCAGGACTCAGCCCGCACCTTGACTGAATATTTCGAAGCCAAATAAAATAATAAAAGTGATAATAAATTAATATAATATTAATAATAATATTAATCATTATAATATTAATAACAACTTAATAAAATTTATATTCTTAATGAATTCGATAATAATAATAATAATAATAATAATAATATTCTCAAGCAATATTATTATTATCATCATTAAAACGGTCCCTTGAATTTTACTACACTACTTATTTTTATTTTATTCCCATTTTATTATTCATTACATTTTATTCATCTGCCTTGAACATCGAGTAGACTGTGCGGTGAACCAGGAGAGGTTGCACGGTGACCTAGGTGAAGCCGCACGACTTCAACCACGGTGCATTGAACACAGTCAAGGGTAAAATATTCGTTTTTAAATTAAAACTCAAAAATTTAAGCTGATCTTTAACCCTAACTACCCGATGATAAGAAAAAAATTAATAAAGTAAATAATTTAAAAGCGGTGGGTGTGAAAACATCCATGTATGGAATTTCTAATACCGCCATTTATTATATTCTTAAATTTTTGAAGGAATTCCTTCCTGATGGTGTATATATTCCCTCAAATCATTACAAGTCATGAAAATTAATTAAGCATCTTGGATTTTATATTAATAAAGTCCATGCTTTCACGAAATATTACATTTTATTTTGGGAGGAAACAACTAACTGTAATGACTATAAAGAATGTGGTATATCTTGATGGAAGATAAATGCAGATGGAATACTGTCTCATGTGCTAAAGAAAGCTATGTGGCACTTTCCATTGATTCTCAGACTTCAAAATCTATTCATGTTTATAGAAATTTCATCTAATATGCGATGACATGATGTTGAGATAATTAAAGGTAATGATGAGTTGGTTCATCCTATAGATGGATTAGCATGGAATACATTTGATGAACAAAATCCTTATTTTGTATCTAAGGTGCATAATGTTAGGTTGGGTCTATCTTGCGATGGTTTCAATCTATTTGGAAAGATGCTTACTGCTCACAGCACGTAGAAATTTTTTATTCATGTTTATAATCTTCCTCTATGGATTTGTATAAAAAAACCTTTCAATTTATTGAGTATACTGATATCTGGACCTTCTAATCATGGTAATGATATAGATGTCTACTTTTAGCCTTTAATAAGAGAGTTGAAACAACATTGAGATTTGGGTGTTCAGACATTCGATGCTTCTTTAAATAAAATGTTTTAGATGCATGCTGCCCTTCTATGAACCATAAGTGATTTCCCTACTTATGTAATGATGTATTGGTAGAGCATGAAGGGAATAATATCATGTCTCATTTGTATGAAGAATACATGACTAAGAAGGCTTAAATATCGTCATAGTTTTAGTTTCATGGGGCATCAACGATTATTTCCAATGGATCATCAATACATGAAGAATTGTCTGAGGTTTGATAATACTGTTGACACTGAACAACCATCTCAACATAGGTCAGGAAGTGACGTGCTTAATATATTGAAATATTTCAGTTTTTCATTAGGTAAAGGTAAGTTGAAATCTAAAAATAGGAAGAATTTTGACACTGAATCCACTTACAATTGGAAAAAGAGAAGTATTTTTTTGAGTTTCCATATTGGTCTACCAATTTGTTACGTCATTGTTTAGACATAATGCATATTGAGAAAAATATATGTGAAAATTTGCTTGAAATTCATTTGAATATCAAGGGGAAGAACAAATATGACTTCTGATCTCGTCGGGACTTGTTGGATTGGGGTATTCAACCAAAACTACATCCTGTGTGTATTGGAAAAAAAAAATGGAAAGTTCTTTGTGCTTCTTATGTGATGACATCGTCAAAGAAAGATCAATTTTTGGTAGTATTAGAGAATATCAAGGTTCTTGATGGTTATTCCAGTAACATATATAAATGATTCAAAAAAATAGTTTTGAAACTAAAATCCCTAAAAACTCATGATTACCACATCAAAATTCATGAATTATTTCCAATAGAAATTCAGCATTTTCTATCTAATAATGTAAGGGTGATAGTGATTCATGTTGGATTTGGTGGCCTAAAACCAACTAGTTTGTACTTTATTCATTAATAAATACCTTATCACATATTGATTTCTCTTCTGCATAATAATTCATGTGATAATGTCCTAAGGATAGCTGTTGCATTAAAGGGTCATAGTGGATCCCTACTATAATGAGAACCCAGAAGTACCATAACACTATTCTTGAATATATGTTCTATGGTCGGATGGTGTTATTTAAGGGACATAAATAATATAGTCCATTAGGGGTGAGGACTCATAAAACTTTGAGGCGCCTTCTCATGGTGTGCACCCTTGGTAATATCCCAGAGGATATTATGAGAACGAGACCCACCAGTAGGAAATACACATTTCATAGTGTCATTGGATGTTCCTATCTGCGGATGTGTGTATTGGTCCTTATACTTTAAGATTATTATTAATGGGTATTACAATTTGCGCACTTATATGTCTTGATGAAAACTGCGACGACACACTGTTCGCAGTGAGGTGGGATACGTTGGGTGCGTCACGAGTGATACTGCATTAATAGATAATGTGAGAAAGGATTTTTTCCTTATGTTCCATAACGGAAGTAGATATCTCAGGCCCTTTGGTGGAATTAATATAGCCTAAATAAATCCATGGCCATGGTGAGGAATGAGAAAGTTCAATTCCAAAAAGTCAAAGAAATAATAATCGAGCACATGGGTTGATGGCACTAGTATGCAACCCACTTTATTCGAGATATCGAGACAAAGGGACTACATTACACGGTAAGTGTTCATAGGAGGTGACATGTCATTGTGACATTAACTTCTTTCTCTATGGGTGCCTTGGCGTGTTGCTAGATGCTATCCTTGGACTTTAGGCAAGCTCTGCCTAATGCCACTGAGAAAGAGGCCTAGAGGGTCACACACTAAGTGTGTCCAAGTATCTCAGTTAAATATTAAATTAACAAGTTGAATAAATATTATTCCCGACTGTGGTTTAATAATTATTCAAGAATTCCTGATCACATTTATTTCAACACTAGTTATTCGAGAGAATATATTGTGGGCGAAATAATATATTTATTAGCGAGTAATACAGTGATATTTATTTTAGAAATAAATATCCATTATTCAAGGTATAATAAATGTGGTGGAGGAAATAAAGAAAAATGAGAAAATAAAAGTACATGTCGTGTATATTAAATATACACGCCATGTATTTTTTCTGTGAATTTATGAGAAATAATATTATTTATTTAATTAAATAATATTAGGTGTAATTCGCTGGGCACATGTCAAGTAATAATAATAGTCAACTATTATTATTAGACATGGGGTATTACTAAGAATTAAGTGAAATGAATAAATGCTTTCGGGTAATTAATTCATTTTATTATTCTATGTAATTAAAAATCCCAATTATATAATTCTCATTAGCCTATCCATTTTTTGGTGTTGTGTACAACAGATTTGGAAAAGTTCTCAAGCCAAGAGAGAATTCCTTTTCCACCAAGAACACTCTCAAGCTACAAGAGAGAGATCCACCTCCACCAGATCAAGGCGATCGAAGGTGGACATCACAGGTAAAGGCTCTTCCGTGCTAGCACCTGGAGATCTCTTTGGTGACATCCAGAGATACGTGGAGCACGTGTGGATCACCACTAGAGGAATCCTACACTTGGATTCTACGACGCAATGACGGATCACATCAGATCGTGACTAGAAACATCAACGAAGAAATAATTCCATCAAGTTAATTCTTTTAAATTAAATTAAATTAATTATAACCAACATATGATGATCCTCTCTATGGTTCCAGGACTCCCTCTTTCTTTTTTGTTCTTCGTTCTATTCTGAAGATTTGGAATTTTATTATCGTGATGGATCTCAGATTGATCGCTGTTAATGATAAAATTAAAGTTGGGTAAACCCACCAACGCGCTTCCGCTGTGCCTGGAACCTACAAGTGGTATCAAAGGGGTCATATCGTTGATTATAATTATTTAAGTTTTTTGTTGGTGAAATACGAATTTAATAATTTAGTTGTTTCAATTCAAGTTAATCGTTATTTAAAATATGAATCTCGAGATCTATTCCTCCTCTCATGTTTCTCGTTCACCTTATAAAAATTATTTTTTCTTTTAATTTTGATTAACATAAAATAGAGGATATCATCCGGAGGTGCCAAATGTTCCTGGACGTACAACACTAGAATACATGGCGTGTATTCAGAAGTACATGTCGTGTAGTCTAGGTTCAATGCATTGGAATGGTCTGCCAAATCAAGTCGTGTA
This sequence comes from Viscum album, assembly GCA_963277665.1. Lineage (NCBI taxonomy): Eukaryota > Viridiplantae > Streptophyta > Magnoliopsida > Santalales > Viscaceae > Viscum > Viscum album. Next base: position 803,806,544 of record OY728137.1, read on the forward strand.
AATGGATCCTTTCTAAGTATTTATGACACTGTGTATTGACCAGGAACAGGTGGCACATAGTTTTCGGATTACACGCCGTGTGGTCCACATAACACAGCATGTAGTCCATTCGGGCTGGGGTTGGACCGTGTACCTCATACACGGCTTGCCCAGCTGGAAATTGTGTAACGTAGATACTACACGGTGTGTGTCCCACTGAACATGTCGTGTACTCCAAAAAATTTCTGAAGTACATCTACACACCATGTCCCAGGGCGTGTACTTCGGATGGACGGTGAAAAAAAGTACAGGCCGTGTAGTCAGAACTACACGCCGTGTACTCATCCAAATTACGTAGATTCATTAAAATTTATTATTATATATTATACAAACCCTTGAGACGTGTACCATAGTGAAGACGTAAAGCTGAGGAACAACACATGATAGGTGTTATATATATATGTGTTTAATTTAACAATTTGCATAATGTTCATTTCTACTCATTGGGTAGTTATGAACGAGAATTAACCAAGTTGCCTCCAAGGTACAAGTTATGTACAAAGATAATTTTAAATGAATTTATTTGTTTAAAATTATGATGGATGAGAATCTCAAGGAAATTCAGAAAAGGGTTTAAGATAAAAGGATTGATTAATTAAAGATAATTAATTGATTCGAGCGTGGTTTATCTTAAACAAGAATGATTAAATAATTGAATGCTAGTTTTATTTATACATAAATATCATTGCATGTATGGATGATCATGAGCTATACCAAGACCTTTGTATGTGAATGGTTTCTTTTAATTAATTTATTTAAATTAAATTTGTTGGCCTAAGAGCCTTATCCTCATTAATATGTAGGGCATGCTTGCCCAAAGTTTCTTTTATGTAAATATCCCTTTTACCCCTCACCTGCATGTGAGATAAATGAATATGTAATGAATGGAGCTCCCAAGCTAGTGGAGGTGGCTCAAAGGATCCAAGGTGAAACCAATCCAAGGAGATACAAAGGTGGACAGGTGGAAAGATGTAAACACAATCCCGAAAGGTTCAAGGTGTTTCTACCCTAGGTCTTGGGTTAGTTTATCAACCGCTAGATAAACTAACCAATAGAACAAGCTCATGATCATACCATTTATTTTATTTATGTCAGTTTCATGGTTTATTTATTGTGGGTGTGTTGTCACGATCACATAATTAATGAATTAAATAAGCATGCAAGATAGAACTAAAATAAGACCGGCTTATACGTAAATATTATCTTAGACATGGTTAATCACTTAAGTATATCCCACTTAATATTAACAAACATGTAATCAAAGATAATAAAATTGAAATTTACGTATAAGGATAAAATACCTCAAAGAAATATTAAGTCGGTATAGTCTTCCATAATCTTGGTTAGAATCGAACCATAGTTCAAAGTGCTTGACCAACCCTAGTTGGTGTGCTTTCAATTATCAGGAAATTCTAATTCAAGGTTTTGGGTTGACTTGACTTGGTTCGCATCAAGGGTTGACTGCCATAACAGGACTTAGTGTGACCAAGAGGCAAAGGTTGAGGAAATCCAAAATAAAAGGATTTCAGGATTGGGGAGTCCACTCAGCAGATCAAGGAGCTACGAGTTAATGCAGTTGGCATTTAGAATGCCTACCTAAAACCCTTCAAGTTGCTTGACCAACCCTAGTTGGGGTAATGCAAAGGGAAATATGGATCCTTTCCACTAGAATATTCAGGCAACAGAATATTTTGAAGTCAATGGTGAGGGCTATTGGATTTCGATAAAATAGTGGGAGACTAATAAGTATTAATTTATTTATTTGTCTCAGTTTTATCATAATAAAGTACTAAACCTTTTCTCATATTAATTTGTAGAAACGTCAAGAAAAATGACTTCAAACATATCATTTCAAACCATACTTGATTAGGAAAACCTTCTCACCAGCACCAATTTCCAAGAGTGGCAGAGGCATTTACGGGTCATCCTTCACCACGAGAGGAAATTGTATGTGCTGGAAGAGCCTATTCCAGTTGCGCTTGGGAAAGAGGCCAGTGATGAGGAACTATCTCTCTATATGAAACATATGGATGATTCCACATATTTCTAATGTTTCATGCTATCATCCATGTCTAATGAGCTCATAAAGAAACATGAAAACATGGACGCGTATAGCATGATGTCTCACCTTAAGGATCTCTACCAATAGAAGGCGAGACAGGTGATATATGAGATCTCCAACTATTTGTTTACAACTAATCTTGGAGAGTCTACACCAGCTGGGCCTTATGTAGTTAAGCTTATTGGCTACATTGAACGCCTGGACGCCTTAGGGATTAATTTCCCGGATGAGTTGCGTACAAATATAATCCTATCATCATAGCCCAAGACCTTATCTAGCTTTATTATCAACTACAACATGAGAAACAATGAGAAGAGTCTATCGAAACTTCTAACCTTAATTCTCCAGGTAGATAAGGACATGGGGCGTGATAAACCTGAAGTCCTTATGGTGAATAAGAAAAGGAAGGAAAAGGAAAAGGGGCCAAAGACTTATAAATGGTCTGAAGCCCCCAAGCACCATCCCTCCAATAAGGGGAAGATCCAGAGACAGGGCAAGGAATGGTAGGTGGTATGTTTTTCATGTGGTAAGCAAGACCACTGGAAGAGGAACTGCACCCAGAAGCGTGGGGATTCTAAAGGTGCATTCGTTATTGAGTGTAATATTTCAATTTCTATACATTGGGTATTAGATATAGCTTGTGGGGCTCACATATGTATTCAAATGAAGGAACCAAGTAGATTTAGAAATATTGCCAGAGAGGAGGTGGATCTTCGAGCTGCCAATGGCGCAAGGATGACTGCATTGGATATTGGTGATTACCACCTCTCATTGCCAACTGGGATGATTTTGGTTTTACATACACTAATGGAAATGGGGCTTTTCCCAACGGTTCTGAACCATTGGGAAAGGCTGCATAACCGTTGGTATAACATATACCAATGGTTCTGCAAACCGTGGGGAAGTAAGCTGTTGGGAAAACCTATCCCAATGGTTTACAAATAACCATTGGTATATGTTAGTAAAATTAACCTATGCCAACAGTTTGGTTAAACCGTTGGAATAAGTTTTACCAATGGTTTACACCAAACCGTTGGTAAAGCTAATGAAAATTCAGTCTTCCCCAATGGTTCTAAACTGTTGGGAAAGGTTTTTACCAACAATTCTCTTTTAACCGTTGGTAAAAAAATCCCTAGAAACCTTTCCCAACGATTTGTAAACCATTGGGAAAGGGTTATTATAAGCCTATGCCAACAATTTGAAACCGTTGGCATAGGCTATGCTGTGCAAATTGCACAACAGCCTGCAATTTGCACAGCAGCCTCTAATTTTGCATAGCAGCCTCTATTCCATTCTGCTACCTGCAATAACAAACTAATACATACATATAGAGAAAAAATTCATACACATTTAACATATAATTTATTCTTGAACTATACACATCCAGAATTAAATCAAAATTCATAACGTAATTATAAACATACATAATTGATTTAGAATTAAATTTAAAATTTAGATGACAATTGTATGTGGAATCTGGAATTCAATTCATAATTAAATACATACATAATTTAATTATCAATTATCAATAAAATACATAAAAAACTAAATAAGTATCAACATAATCTGAATACGTTTGTTCGTATTTTCATATACCAATTTTTTTTACTAAAAATGATGTCCATTTTAAACAAAATACATACAATTGGAGTGATACCGGTCACATCGTGGCTTGAATTGAGGCAGGGTTGATTGTACACATTACATATGACCCATGGATCGCTGTCTTAAAGTATCAACATATTCTAAAAGCATTTGGTCAGTTTTCCATATGCCAGTTATTGTTTTCACTTAAAATGTTGTTCATTTCAAAAAAGATGAGACACTTTGAGTGGTGCCTCCCACACCAGGCCTCAGATTGAGGCGGGGTTAACTTGTACACGTCAAATATGACACAAAGATTATTTTACTAAAGTTTCAATGGAATCAGAATTCATTTGGTCAGTTTTCTGTATGTCATTTATTGTATTCACTTAAAATGAAGTCTATTTTAAACGAAAGAGAGACAATTTGAGTGGTTCCGGACACACCATGCCTCAGATTGAGGCGGGGTTGACTCTTACACATCACAAATGACCCATGGATCATTGTGCTAAAGGTTCAATAGAATCCAAACGCGTTTGGTCAGTTTTCCATATGTCAGTTGTTGTTTTCACTTAAAATGAAGTCCATTTTAAACTAAAGAGAGACACTTTGAGTGGTGTTGGCCACACTGTGACTTAGATTGAGGTAGGGTTGACTCATGCACGTCATATATTACCCATGTATCATTGTTCTAAAGTATCAACACAATCAGAATCCATTTGGTCGGTTTTCCATATGTACTTAAAATGTTGTCCATTTTAAACAAAAGAGAGACACTTAGAGTGATCCAGGACACACTGTGACTCTAATTGAGATTCGGTTGACTCCTACACATCACATATTACCCATGGATCTTTTTCGTAAAGTTTCAACATAATTAGAATGCGTTTGGTCCGTTTACCGTATGTCAGTTGTTGTTTTCAATTAAAATAAAGTCCATTTTAAACTATAGAGAGACACTTCAAGTGGTGCCGGACACTATGCACCTCAGATTGAGGCTGGGTTGACACGTACATGTCACATATAACCCATGGATCATTTTCCTAAAGTTTCAACTGAATATGAATGCGTTTAGTTAGTTTTCCGTATTTCAGTTGTTGTTTTCATTTAAAATGTTGTCTATTTCAAATAAACCTGAGACACTTTGAGTGGTGCCGGCCATACCTGGACTCAGATTGAGGTGGGGTTGACTTTTACATGTCAAAAATGACTCATGGAACGTTTTCCTAAAGTTTCAATAGAATCTGAATGCGTTTGGTCAGTTTTCCGTATGTCAGTTGTTGTTTTCAATTAAAATGAAGTCCATTTTAAACTATAGAGAAACACTTCGAGTGGTGCCGGCCACTCCGTGCCTCGGATTGAGGCTGGGTTTACTCGTACATGTCACAAATGATCCAAAGATCATTTTCCTAAAGTATCAACACAATCCGAATGCGTTTGGTCGGGTTTCTGTATGTAAGTTGTACTTTTCACTTAAAATGTTATTCATTTCAAACAAAAGTGAGACACTTCAAATGGTGCTGGCCACACCGTGCCTCAGATTTAGGTGGGGTTGACTCATACATGTCACAAATAACTCATGGATTGTTTTCATAAAGGTTTAATAGAATCCTAATGCATTTGGTCAGTTTTTCGTATGTCAGTTTTTGTTTTCACTTAAAATGAAGTCCATTTTAAACTAAAGAGAGACACTTTGAGTGGATCCGGCCACACCGTGCCTCATATTGAGGCCGGGTTGACTCATGCACGTCATATATTACCCATGGATCATTGTGATAAAGTATAAACACAATCAGAATCCGTTTGGTCAGTTTTCCGTATGTATTTAAAATGTTGTCCATTTTAAACAAAAGAGAGACACTTAGAGTGATCTCGGCCACACTGTGACTCGGATTGAGGCATGGTTGACTCGTACACGTCACATATGACCCATGAATCATTTTCCTAAAGTTTCAATAGAATCCTGAATTCAATTCATAATTTGATCGGTTTGTCACATACCATTTGTTTTTACTAGAAATGATGTCCATTTTAAACAAAATACATACACGTGGAGTGATACCGGCCACACCGTGCCTCAGATTGAGGCGAGGTTAACTTGTACACGTAAAAAATGACCCATGTATCATTTTACTAAAGTATCAACATATTCCGAAAGCGTTTGGTCAGTTTTACGTATATCAGTTATCATTTTCACTTAAAATGAAGTGATTTTTAAATAAAAGAGAGACACTTTGAGTGGTTCCGGCCACACCGTGCCTCAGATTGAGGCGGGGTTGACTCGTACACATCACAAATGATCCATGGATCATTGTGATAAAGTATCAACACAATCAGAATCCGTTTGGTCAGTTTTTCATATGTACTTAAAATGTTGTCCATTTTAAACAAAAGAGAGACACTTAGAGTGGTCCCGGCCACATCGCGAATCAAATTGAGCCTGGGTTGGCTCGTACACGTCACATATGACCCATGTATCTTTTTGATAAATTATCAACAGATTCCGAATGTGTCTGTTCAGTTTTTCGTATGCCAGTTGTTCTTTTCACTTATAATCCTATCCATTTTAAACAAAAGGGACACAATTAGAGTGGTACCGGCCACACCACGTCTCATATTTAGACGGGGTTGACTCGTACATGTATCAAATGATCCATGGATCATTTTCCTAAAGTATCAACACAATCCAAATGCGTTTGGTCAGTTTTTTGTATGCCAGATGATGTTTTCACTTAAAATAATGTCATTTTGAAACAAAAGACAGACACTTTGAGTGGTTTCGGGCACACCGCATCTCAGATTGAGGTGGGGTTGATTTATACACGTCACATATGACCCATGGATCGTTGTGCTAAAGTATCAACACAATCAGAATCCGTTTGGTCAGTTTTCTATATGTACTTAAAATGTTGTCCATTTTAAACAAAAGAGACACACTTAGAGTGATCCCAGACACACCGCGATTCGGATTGAGACCGAGTTGGCTCGTACACATCACATATGACCCATGGATCCTTTTGATAAATTATCAACAGATTTTGAATGCATTTGGTCAGTTTTTCGTATGCCAGTTGTTCTTTTCACTTATAATCCTGTCCATTTTAAACAAAAGAGACACAATTAGAGTGGTATCGGCCATACCACATCTAGAATTTAGACGAGGTTGACTCATACATGTCTCAAATGACCCATGGATCATTGTACTAAAGTATCAACACAATCCGAATGCGTTTGGTCAGTTTTCTGTATACCAGTTGATGTTTTCACTTAAAATGATGTCCTTTTGAAACAAAAGACATACACTTTGAGTGGTCCCAGCCACACCGTGTCTCAGATTGAGGCGGGGTTGATTCATACACATCACATATAACCCATGGATTATTGTGCTAAAGTATCAACACAATAAAAATCTGTTTGGTCAATTTTCTGTATATACTTAAAATGTTGTCCATTTTAAACAAAAGAGAGACACTTAGAGTGATACCAGCCACACCGTGACTCGGATTGAGACCATGTTGGCTCGTACACATCACATATGACCCATGTATTGTTTTGATAAATTATCAACAGATTTTGAATGCGTTTGGTCAATTTTTCGTATGCCAGTTGTTCTTTCAATTATAATCCTGTCCATTTTAAACAAAAGAGACACAATTAGAGTGGTACCGGCCACACCGCATCTCAGATTTAGATGGGGTTGACTTGTACACGTCTCAAATGACCCATGGATAATTTTCCTAAAGTATCAACACAATTCGAATGCGTTTGGTCAGTTTTCCGTATGCCAGTTGATGTTTTCACTTAAAATGATGTCCTTTTGAAACAAAAGACAGACACTTTGAGTGGTGCCGACCACACCACGTCTCAGATTGAGGCGGGGTTGATTTTTACACGTCACATATGACCCATGAATCGTTGTTCTAAAGTATCAACACAATAAGAATCCTTTTGGTCAGTTTTCCATATGTACTTAAAATGTTGTTCATTTTAAACAGAAGAGAGACACTTAGAGTGATCCCGGCCACAACGCGACTTGGATTTAGCCTGGGTTGGCTCGTACATGTCACATATGACCCATGGATCGTTTTGATAAATTATCAACATATTCCGAATGCGTTTGGTCGGTTTTTTGTATGCCAGTTGTTCTTTTCACTTATAATCCTGTCCATTTTAAACAAAAGAGACACAATTAGAGTGGTACCAGCCACACCGCGTCTCGTATTTATATAGGGTTGACTCATAAACGTCTCAAATGACCCATGGATCATTTTCCTAAAGTATCAACACAATCCGAATGCGTTTGGTCGGTTTTCCGTATGCCAGTTCATGTTTTCACTTAAAATGATGTCCTTTTGAAACAAAAGACAGACACTTTGAGTGGTGCCAGCCACACTGCGTCTCATATTAAGGCGTGGTTGATTCGTACATGTCACATATGACCCATGGATCGTTGTTCTAAAGTATCAACACAATCAGAATCCGTTTGGTCAGTTTTCTATATGTACTTAAAATGTTGTCCATTTTAATCAAAAGAGAGACACTTAGAGTGATCCCGGCCACACCGAGACTCGGATTGAGCCCGGGTTGGCTCGTACACGTCACATATGACCCATGGATCATTTTGATAAATTATCAACAGATTCCAAATGTGTTTGGTCATTTTTTCGTATGCCAGTTGTCCTTTTCACTTATAATCCTATCCATTTTAAACAAAAGAGACACAATTAGAGTGGTACCAGCCACACCGCGTCTCTGATTTAGACGAGGTTGACTCGTACACATGTGAAATGACCCATGGATCATTGTCCAAAAGTATCAATACAATCCGAATACGTTTGGTCAGTTTTCCGTATGCCAGTTGATGTTTTCAATTAAAATGATGTCCTTTTGAAACAAAAGACAGACACTTTGAGTGGTTTTGGCCACACCGCGTCTCAGATTGAGGTGGGGTTGATTCTTACATGTCACATATGACCCATGGATCGTTTTTCTAAAGTATCAACACAATCAGAATCTGTTTGGTCAGTTTTCTGCATGTACTTAAAATGTTTTCCATTTTAAACAAAAGAGAGACACTTAGAGTGATCCCGGCCACACCGTGACTCTAATTGAGCCTGGGTTGGCTCTTACACGTCACATATGAATCATGGATCGTTTTGATAAATTATCAACATATTCCGAATGCGTTTGGTCAGTTTTTTGTATGCCAGTTGTTCTTTTCACTTATAATCCTGTCCATTTTAAACAAAAGAGACACAATTAGAGTGGTACCGGCCACACCACATCTCATATTTAGACAGAGTTGACTCGTACACATCTCAAATGACCCATGTATCATTTTCCTAAAGTATCAACACAATATGAATGCCTTTGGTCGGTTTTCTATATGCCAGTTGATATTTTCACTTAAAATGATGTCCTTTTGAAACAAAAGACAGACACTTTGAGTGGTGCTGGCCACACCTCATCTCATATTGAGGCGGGGTTGATTTTTACATGTCACATATGACCCATGGATCGTTGTGCTAAAGTATCAACACAATCAGAATCCATTTGGTCAGTTTTCCGTATGTACTTAAAATGTTGTCCATTTTAAACAAAAGAGAGACACTTAGAGTGATCCTGACCACACCGCAACTCGGATTGAGCCCAGGTTGTCTTGTACACATCACATATGACCCATGGATCATTCTCCTAAAGCATCAACACATTTAGAATGCGTTTGGTCAGTTTTTTGTATGTCAATTGTTTTTTTCACTTAAAATGATGTCCATTTTAAACAAAAGAGAGACACTATGAATGGTGTCGACCACACCACGGCTCAGATTGAGGCGGGGTTGACTTTTACATGTCACATATGACCCATGGATCATTTTTCTAAAGTATCGACATAATCAGAATCCATTTGGTCGGTTTTCCGCATGCTAGTTGTTGTTTTCACTTAAAATGAAGTCCATTTTAAACAAAAGAGAGACACTTTGAGTGGTGTTGGCCACACCGTGCCTTGGATTGAGGCGAGGTTGATTCGTACATGTCACATATGACCCATGGATCATTATCCTAAATTTTCAACAGAAACCGAATGCGTTTGGTCGGTTTTCCATATGTACTTAAAATGTTGTCCATTTAAAAAAAAGAGAGACACTTAGAGTGATCCCGGCCACACCGCGACTCGGATTGAGTCCGATTTGGCTCATACACGTCACATATGACCCATGGATTGTTGTGATAAATTATCAACAGAATCCAAATGCGTTTGGTCGGTTTTCCGTATGCCAGTTGTTCTTTTCACTTATAATCCTGTCCATTTTAAACAAAAGAGACACAGTTAGAGTGATACCGACCACACCACTTCTCAGATTTAGATGGGTTTGACTTTTACATGTCTCAAATGACCCATGGATCATTTTCCTAAAGTATAAACACAATCTGAATGCGTTTGGTCAGTTTTCCGTATGCCAGTTGATGTTTTAACTTAAAATGATGTCCTTTTGAAACAAAAGACAGACACTTTGAGTGGTTTCGGCCACACCGCGTCTCAGATTGATGTGGGGTTGATTCTTACACATCACATATGACCCATGGATCGTTGTGATAAAGTATCAACACAATCAGAATCCGTTTGGTCAGTTTTCCGTATGTACTTAAAATGTTGTCCATTTTAAACAAAAGAGAGACACTTAGAGTGATCCCGGCCACACCGTGCCTCGGATTGAGGCGGGGTTGACTCATACATCTCACATATGACCCATGTATCGTTCTCATAAAGTATAAACACATTTATAATGCGTTTGGTAAGTTTTTCATATGTCAGTTGTTGTTTTCACTTAAAATGATGTCCATTTTAAACAAAAGAGAGACACTATGAATGGTTTCAGCCACACCGCGCCTCGGATTGAGGCAGGGTTGACTCTTACACATCACATATGACCCATGGATCGTTGTGATAAAGTATCGACACAATCAAAATCCGTTTGGTTGGTTTTCCGTATGGTAGTTGTTGTTTTCACTTAAAATGAAGTCCATTTTAAACAAAAGAGAGACACTATGAGTGGTGTCGGCCACACCGCGCCTCAGATTGAGCCCGGGTTGGCTCGTACACGTCACATATGACCCATGGATCATTGTGATAAATTATGTTAGTTGTTTATTCACATTATTAAAATACACTATTTGAAACATTTCAGAGTTAACAATGCCATGCCCAATGAATACATCCCTTTTATAACATACCAAGAATCTGTGATATTGATTAGATGTGTAAATGTGATTTACATTGATTATCATGATGAAAATAAATAAAATATATATTATAGATTTTCTAGTAGTAAATGAAATCAAGGAGGGTGGGGGGGTTGTCCGGGGGGCTGTCCGGGGGCTGTCCGGTGGGTGTCCGGGGGGCTGTCCGGGGACCAAGGAGGAGGGTGGGGGGGATGTGCGGGGGGCTATCCGGGGGGTGTTCGGGGGGTTGTCCGGGGTCCAAGGAGGAGGGGGGAGGGCTGCCCGGGGGGCTATCCGAGGGGCTGTCTGGGGGGATGTCCAGGGTTCAGGGAGGAGGGTGGGGGGGGGGGGCTGTCCGGTGGTTCCACACCGAACGCATGCATGTACGCCCCCGCCCCGCCCCCTGTCAGTATATGTATCTGTCATGAAAGAAAAACAAATATTTTATCAAAACATGTTATAATGAAAATAAATATTTCTATAAAAATTTGTTAGGGTTCTATAAATATACCTACGCCAGTCTGATCGCTGAGCGCTGATGGATCCACATAAACTGATGGAATACCCTATGGTGGAACAGGAGTCGAAGATGATGGAATATAGAAGCTCAGAGAGACAGAAGTATAAGGAAAAGAAGATGGGGCAACTGTATGACCGGATTCTGACTGGGGAGTGGGAATCATCATGGGATGTGAAAATTATGGGCCATAAGATGCAAAAGGTGGCGAAAACATGGGAGGCCTAAATATCCCGTGTGTCCTAACGACACACCGGGATCAGAATGTGGGAAGGATGACATGTCAGTGGGAGGGGCAGGGTCTAGTCGGGTACGCCGAGATGCTCGTCCACCTCTGGTACGAACCCTCCTCGTACCACCGGCCTGAGTACTAGGACCAGTACTAGGCTCCTCGTCGAATAACTGTCGACGTATAGGTGGATCCAACAAAAATGTTTACAAAAAAATTAATCACATGACATTATATATTCTTTAAATATATATATTTGAAATAAAGTACTCACTGTAGGCACTAATGGTGGAATGCCCAACTCCACCATTCGACGATTGTTCTCCATCATTTTTTTCCTTCATCTCTCTTCAATTGGCTGTATTTCCTGCTTTTGAAAACAAATATGTAATTAATTAGAAAAAGGAAGCTAATGTGTAACCCAAAAAACTAAATATATGAGGGAATAAGGGGATTCATCAGTAATTTAGCTATCAATTTTTTTAGAAGAGCTTGAATGGATTTAATAAATCATACAAGTTGTAATGTTCACCAAGTTAGAAATATTGTTTGACTAGGTTTGAATACAGTTCAATTACGAATTAGAAAATGAAATTCAAATAAAACTGCAACCAATAAACATTGAAAATTCACATAACGGTCAAGTCAGCTAAAACATAATTGTGATCAATACTAAATCAATTTGAATATTACCAACCTTAACAAGGAAACTAATGTGTAACCCAAAAAACTAAATATATGAGGGAATAATGGGATTCATTGGTAATTTAGCTATCAATTGTTTTAGAAGATCTTGAATGGATTTAATAAATCATACAATTTGTAATGTTCACCAAGTTAGAAATATTGTTTGACTATGTTTGAATATAGTTCAATTCCAAATTAGAAAATGAAATTCAAATAAAATTGCAACCAATAAACATTGAAAATTCACATAACGGTCAAGTCAGCTAAAACATATTTGTGATAAATACTAAATCAATTTGAATATTACCGACCTTAACAACCCAACTCGAGGTAAACCAAAAGAATTGAGAACATGGATAAATGATTCTATATATTTTCAACCACAACTTCAGGTTCACAATCAACTATGAAAATTGATCTATTGGAGTCATCAAACAAAATAAATGGATTGGTTCCAATGGCACTAGGGACAGTGTCAATTCCATCATCACCATCATCAAAAATATGTCTTGTAATTACTTCAACTATGACACCAAATTCAGGTCAAAGTTGGTCTTTGACATAAAAAACTTGTTTATCCATTGATGCCAACACATATAGTTCTTCGGTAGCAAGAGTGCGAGTCATATTAATTACTCTAAATCCAAAATCATCAATAAATGTGCCATGTCTCGTCATCGAATAAAACCAATGACATTTCATCATTGTGACTCGTCCATGAGAGTAATAATCCAATATTATTATTTTCTCAACGACTCCATAATAACCCACATTTTCAAATAGCGGTCTACTATCTGATGCACTGGAATAACAATCTGTTGTGGCAGTAACCATAACACCATCATGTTGTGTTCTCATGTTCTTTGCTCGTTCAGTGACAATAAATTTGTACCCATTGATAACAATTGATTTACAGTCACAAACCACGGTATTAGGACAAAAAGCCAAAGCTCTTATTTCCTCAGAGACAGAGTCAGCAGACAAACTCAATACCTGCAATATAAATGACTATTAAACTTAATTAAATATTGATATAATTATTTTAAACAGTAATATTTTTACCTTTAATTTTAACCAAGCAGAAAACTCTCTGCTATGCAAAGTCTCTCTCATTCTCAAAGATAAAGAACGATGCTTCCTATTTATCATTGTTTTATGTTCCCTATAGATAAAAAATATGAATATTTTAACAGATATATATGTAAGATATACATATTCAGTTTAGTTACCTGATATAGTCATCGAAAAAATCACAGTTGAACAAAACTGTGCGATGTGCCATCTCCCGCTCTTCATGGATTAATGTCTTCAATGTATATGATCTAAGAATTCCTCCTGTTTGAGGAAGTGATGGAAAACTAGGTTCAATTTGATCATACTGTTCTTATTCATTTCTCATTGGTCTGTTCATTCTTGTAGTAAGATCAGACAAATACATCGAGCAGAAATCCATACATTCTTGAGCCAAGTAACCGTTCACAATAGAACCTTTGGGATGATTCCTGTTTCGGACATAAGACTTTAATGTGTACATATTTCTTTCATTTGGATACATACAAAGAAAAGAAACAGGTCCTCCGAGAAGTATTTTAGTTGGAATATGGATAGTCAGATGTAGCATGCATGTGAAAAATGATGGAGGAAATATTTTCTCTAACTCACACAAAATTAATGGGGCATCTGTCAACATTTTTTGCAAGAAAGACTTAGACAACTTCTTAGCATAAAGATCTCTAAAAAAATGGAAGAACTGAATAATAGTCACCCTTACATTATTGGACAAAAGATGACATATTTCTATTGGAAGCAACTCATACAGTAGAATGTGATAATCATGAGTCTTCAAAGATTTTAGCTTCAACTCTCTTCTATTGACCCATTTGGATATGTTTCTTGAATAGCCATCAGGAACTCTAATAGTCTCTAATACTTCCAGAAATTGTTTTTTTTCCGTAGGTGTCATCACATAAGAATCACATGGAAGTTTCCATTTATTTTCATTGATACGCACAGGAAGAAATTCAGGTCTGATGCCCCAATCCACCAAGTCACGTCGAGATCGTAAATCATCTTTTGTCTTCCCCTTGACATTTAGAAGAACCGAAAGAAAAATTTCACATATATTCTTTTCAATATACATTAAGTCTAAGCAATGATGTAACAAATTGGTTGACCAATAAGGAAAATCAAAAAAGATACTCCTTTTCCTCCAATTGTAACAGGTTTCAGTGGAAACATTATTTCTCTTTCCAGATTTCATTTGACCCTTCCCGAATGAAAAACTGAAATCTTTCAATTCATTAAGCACATCATTTCTAGACATACATTGAGGTGGAGCATCAATCTCTATGGTATTATCAAATCTTCAACGATTCGTTTTATATGGATGATCATTTGGCAAGAATCGTCGATGTCCCATAAAACTGAAACTACAACGATGTTTCAGTCTTCTGGATCATGCATTCTTCATACAAACTGGGCATGATAGTTTTACCTTCATGCTCCATCTAAACATCATTGCATAAGCCAGAAAATCATTGATCATCCACATAAGCGCAACATGCATCTGAAATATGTCTTTCGAATATGCATCGTATGTGCGCACACCCACATACCAAAGAAGTTTCAACTCTTTTATTAAAGGTTGCATGTATACATCAATATCAATACCGGGATCAGAAGGACTAGATATGAGTATACTCATGAAAGTGAAAGGTTTTTTCATACACAACCATGGGGGAAGATTATAAATGTGTATAAAAACTGGCCATGTGTTGTGCGAAGTAAGCATCTGCCCAAACAGATTAAAACCATCGCATGAAAGACCCAGCCTCACATTACGCACTTCAACTGCAAAATCAGGATATCGAGCATCAAATCTCTACCATGAAAATCCATCTATCGGATGAACCAACTCATCATTAGTCTTCTTTCTCTCAGTATCATTCCATCTCATTTTTATTGATATGTCATTAGACATAAAAAGATTCTGGAGTCTGGGGATCAATGGAAAGTTCCACATTACTTTCTGTGGAATGCGGGATGGTGTTTCATCAGATTTTTACTTCTAGAGGGATGTGCCACATTTTATACAATCATTTCGTTTAGCGGTTTCCTCCTAGAATAAACTGCAATCTTTCGGGCAAGCATGAATTTTATTTCTTGAAAATCCAAGTTCCTCAACTAACTTCCATGCCATATAGTGGTTTGACGGAATATCTGCATCATCTGGAAGTAAATCCTTCAAGAGGGTAAGAATGTAATCGATTGCTGTATTAGAAATACCATACATAGTTTTCTCATGAAACAATCAGATTAAAAATTCCAGCCTTTTCATTTTATCACATTATCGATATACTGGAGTCGTGGAAGCATCATTCAATTTTTTCACCCTATCAATATCATCATTTTCACTAGAAGCATCAGTTGTCCTCATATCGAAGTCTTCTTGAGACGAAATCCTTTCTTTTTCATGATGACGAATAAATGGAAACTGATCATCTAACAAATTCTCCATTCCCGTCCTTTCATTTCGATCATCACCAATTTGAGATTTCATTTTCTCCCCATTGTGATACCACACAAAGTAGTTTGCTTGAAAACCATTTTTGGTTATGTGGTAGTTGACTTATTCACGGCTAACCAAGGTCTACCAACACAATTGAAACATGGGCAGTGTATGCGACCAATATCTAAAGCATTGTGAAATGCAAAATCTATAAATCTCTCCAAATTGTTTTGAAAATCGCTTGAGATTTGATCAGTTTCATACATCCAACTTCTGTCCATTCTGTAAAAAGAATTTATATAAGTAATTTTGTCATAAAAAATTCAATAGGATTGAACTTTAATAGAAAATACATTTAAGTAAACGATAAAGGAAGAAGTTTCTAGTCGATGTAGCGAACTATTAAAATAATGTAAAGAACAAGTACTCATAAATTAAATTAAAATTTATTTATATTCATTTTCATTAGGTCTATAAGAGGCACATGCCTCAGGTCCCATCATGTGTTATAGGCATCCCAAATCATTCACTCATGTTCAATAACTCATTATTGGCACCTCTATGGCCATACCTTTCATTACCCAATTACTTCCCCAAGTCAAGCGCACCCCATGGGTGAATAAATTTTAGGCTTCTACACTAATAGGTTGTTCATGGCTTGTAAAAAGATTTAATTTCATTAAGTATAGACAAAAACATTTATTTTTAAATTTGAAATTAATAATAAATTATGTCAATGATAACAATATTACTGAATTAAACTTGTGACTTATCTAACTTTTTTATGGATGTCTACACATGCCAACATGGGTAGTGAAAAGCACCCCACCCTCATAAAAGTGAGTATTGCCCAATAATGACACATAATATACAACGTACAATGAGAACCATATTTAATTGACCCTAAAGTTATATTAGTACAGTCATCTTGGGGGAAATGGAATATATGATCCCGATTAACTGATGAATTCAAAAGCTCGTATTCCATATGTTGGACACTATCTAAGGTAAGAAATCATGTGAGAATGGGTTTACATCATTCAATTTATTACATGCTAGTGAGAATGAAGGCTTAAATTAATGACTTGAGTTCACTGATACCATGTCAACCGTTATACACACCATTTGAACCCTTATACACACCATATGAACCCTTATACCATATCGTTATTATTACAACCATTAATAACAACTTATTAAACAAAATCACTTGTTAAAGATAATCAAATTGAAAATAAATCAATAATAATATTGGATATATCAAGTAAAATGAAGTCATACTATCTTATATCCTAAATGACCACCCAAAACCATGATTAATGACCACAAAGCCCCCCTTTCGGCCAAATCAAAAGTGAAAACAAAAACACATAGTTGCATAAAACAACTTCATTTGTGTGAATAATAATAATCTCATGGTCCTCATGATATTTGAACCACACAGTCATGATTTTCGAGATGAACTTGTATCTATGAAACCATATGAGAAACATGATTCAATACATGCATTTTTCTAATTTTCCCAAGCATTTTGAGGAACCCCAAATCAGTGAAAATGGTAATTGTGTTTTAAAAAGGTGATTAAATAACACATGTATGATGTCGAAGACAGAATGATTAATGGTTATATTAGAAAAACTAATATTCACTAATATTGAGAAATTTACATTCTGTGAATTAGTTTTATGAAAAAGGAAGAAGTACTAATTAGGGACCACATACTATTTTGCAAAGTTCAAGAAGATACTCCATATGTTATATTGTGCAAAGGATAAGTGAACAGCGTGTCATTTTATATATATATAGATTTTGATAGAAACATGATACATACTCGTTATGTAATACACATAGTGTACAAAAATTAAGATGAACAAGATCTTCATGTTTGACACGATCTTAATGAAAGGAGTGATTTTCATGAAATAATATCAATAAATATTACAAGCAATTTCTTATGAGTTCATATACATAAATCTGTAATATTTAAAGCATTGAGATTAAAAAAACTATGAATCTTTAAAATTAGAACACAATAAAGAGACACCATACCCTTATAAATTTAAATGTGTAATGAAAACATTAATTGGACATACACCGATGTAGTGATTTGAGTACACAATTCGTGGAGTAGTGAATGATAAAATTTTACAAAAACCCTAAAAATTGGGAATAACGAAATCCTTGATAATAGAAGGATATGCTTGATAAGAGGTGGAACTATATCCTTGATAAAAGATGAAAGGAGTCTAACCTGGCAGTAGCTGATCCGATGGAAGAGGTGGGGCTTCTCAAGTGCTTCTGCGAAGGAATCGCTTCTGGAGAGCAGCGGAATGGTTCTGGAATCGTGGGGAGGCGGCTGCCTGGTTTTGGAGAATTTGGGGCATATTTTTCCCAATGGTTTTTAAAAACCATTGGAAAAACTCAATCTTTCCCATAGGTTTAATGAAACCGTTGGGAAAACTCATTTTTTCCCAATCTTTCCCAACAGTTTCATCAAACCGTTAGGGAAAGTGATTTTTTTCCCATCTTTCCCAACAGTTTCATCAAACCGTTGGGAAAATTCACTTGTTACAGATCTTTACCAAAGGTTTTCATAAACTGTTGGTAAAGATAACCTATACCAACGGTTCTTTTAACCGTTGGTATACAAGTGTTGGGAAAAGTCTTCTTTCCATTAGTGATAACTGTTATTATGTGCCTAGTGTTACCAAGAACATAATTTTTGTATCTTGTTTGGACATGGATGGATTTATTTTCAAGTTTGGAAATAAGGGTAGTCTCTTTTATAAGAACAACATATGTTATGGTATGGAACATTTAAATAATGGTTTTTATGTATTAAATTATGAAAACCAAGTGTTGGCAATCGATAAAGAAACAGAATCACATGACTCATACATCACCCAGTTGTGGCATCTCTCAGTCATGTAAATGAGAAGCGCTTGACAAATCCATGCCAATATAGCTATTTAGACTCTACTAAGCTAAAACCACTTGATAGATGTCACGATTGTTTACAAGGTAAAATGACCAAGCCGCCTTTTGGTGGATAGGGTGAAAGGGCCATAGAGCTTCTAGGATTGGTGCACACGAAAGTATGTGGACCATTTACAATGGAAGATAGAGGTGGATATTCTTACTTCATTACTTTTACTAATGATTTGAGTAGACATGGCTATGTCTAATTAATGAGGTATAAGTCCGAGTCCTTATAAAAATTTAAGGAATTTAAGAATGAAGTAGAGAATCAGCTTGGTAAGAAGATAAAGAACCTTCGATCAGATCGAGGTGGAGAATATCTGAACCAATAGTTCATCGATCTTATACACGAGTCTAGGATTCTATCTCATCTCACTCCTCCTTATACACCATAGTGTAATGGTGTCAGTGAAAGGAGGAATTGCACCTTGTTGGACATGGTGAGATCGATGACGAGTCATGCAGATCTTCCATTATCCTTTGAGGATATGCATTACAAACTGTAGCATACACATTAAACCGAGTACCAAATAAGGTGGAAAATGTAATTCCCTCAGAGTTATGGAATGGAAAGAAACCCATTTTGTCGCACACATGTGTATGGGGATACAAGGAATTTGTTAAGGCCTTCTCAAAAAACAAACTAGCACCCTGGGGCACAAGGTGTATCTTTATAGGATATCCCAAGGAAACAAAAGGATATTACCTATATAACCCTTCAAACAATAAAGTGACTATTTCTAGGCAATCCATCTTTCTTGAGAGGGAGAACATCCTCAAAATGGATAGTGGGAGCAAGATTGACTTTGATGAAGTTGATGCTCAAGATACACAGGATTTGGTACAGGAACAAGTTCCACAGGTCCCTGTGGAAGAGGTTCCAAAAACACAAGTACTGTGTAGGAGCTCAAGAGAGGTAATGTAACTAGAGAGATTTGGTTTCCTAGTCACCGTGTATGGTGAATCATTATTGTTGGACAATGATGAACCTCTCTCCTACAAGGAAGCAGTAGAAAGCTCAAAAGCTGCAAGATGGTTGGAAGCTATGAATTCTGAGATGGATTCCATGTATCAGAACCAATTCTGGGTTCTGTTCGATGAGCTAGTTGATATAAATCCTTTTGGATGCAAATGGGTATTCAAGAGAAAAATGGACATGGAAGGTCAAGTTAGCACCTATTAAGCAAGTATAGTGGCTAAAGGATTCAGACAGCGTCAAGGAATTGACTGTGATGAAACCTTCTCACCAGTTTCCATGTTTAAATCCATAAGAATCATAATTTACATAACATATTACCAAGACTATGAGATTTGGAAAATGGATGTCAAAACAACATTCCTTAACGGGAACCTTCAGGAAGATTTCTATATGACACAACCATAAGGTTTTGTGACACCAGGTGAAGCCAAATGGGTTTGCAAGTTGCAGAAATCCATTTATGGATTAAAGAAAGCATCCAGGTCATGGAAAATTTGATTTGATGAAGCCATAAAAGAATTTGGGTTCATTAAGAACAAATGTGAGCCATGTGTTTATAAGCGGTTTAATGGGAATGTGATCGTTATCCTATTAGTATATGTTGATGAGATATTGCTTATTGGAAACGATGTACCGGTCTTACAATCAGTTAAGGACTGGTTGAACAAGTGTTTCTCCATGAAGGACTTGGGTGAAGCATCCTACATTATAGGGATCAAGATCATTCACGATAGATCCAAGAGGCTACTTGGACTAAGTCAGGGTACATACATTGATGAGATACTAAAGAGATTTAGTATGGAACAATCCAATAGGGGATTGGTTCCAGTTCCACATGGCCTACATATTTCTAAGAAAATGTGTCCTTAGACACAACAAGAGAAAGATATAATGAGCAAGATCCCATATGCTTTGGCTATAGGATCCATCATGTATGCCATGTTATGTACTAGGCTTGATGTTGCCTATGCACTGAGCATGGTAGGCATATATCAAGAAGATCTAGGAGAACAACATTGGACTGCTGTTAAGACTATCCTTAAGTATCTGAGAAGAAATAAGGATATGTTCCTGGTGTATGGAGGAGACGAGGAGATTTTCATCAGAGGGTATGATGATGCTGGTTTTAAGATAGATTATAATGATGTGAAATCACAATTTGGATATGTTTTCTGTCTCAATGGAAGAGCTGTGAGCTGGAAGAGTTCAAAGCAGCCAGTTTTTGCCGATTCTACAACAGAGTCCGAATATATAGCAGCTTATGATACAGGCAAGGAAGCTGTTTGGATTCGTAACTTTGTCCAAGATCTTGATGTGGTGCCTAGAAATAAAGACTCTGTCACATTGTATTGTGATAATAATACAACGACAACTCTTGCAAAAGAACCAAGGTCACATCAACTGACAAAGCACATACTCCGGAAGTATCACCTCTTGAGGGATTTCTATCAAAGGGGTGAAGTTGAAGTGAGAAGAGTGTCCACAAAAGAGAACATGGCATACCCCATGACTAAAGGCCTATCTCATCAGAAGCATGAATATCATGTGAGAGCTAGCGGGTTAAAGGTTGTTAGTAGTTGGCTCTAGTCCAAGTGGGAGTCTGTTGGAGTTGGTGACCTAGAACCAACTAGTTTGTACTTTATTTATTAATAAATACCTTATCACATATTGATTTATATTCTGCATAATAATGCATGTGATAATGTACTAAGGATAACTGTTTCATTAAAGGGTCATAGCGGATCCCTGTTATGATGAGAACCTAGAAGTGCCATAACACTGTTCTTGAATATGTGTTCTATGGACGGATAATTTTATTTAAGGGACACAAATAATATAGTTCATTAGGGGTGAGGGATCATAAAACTTTGAGGCACCTTATCATGGTGTGCACCCTTGGTAATATCCAGGAGGATATTATGAGAACGAGACCCACTAGTAGGAAATCCACATTTCACAGTGTCATTTGATATTCCTATCTGCGGACGTGTGTATTGGTCCTTAGACTTTAAGATTATTATTAATGGGTATTACAACTCGCACACTTAGATGTATTGATGAAAGCTGTGATGACACACTATTCGCAGTGAGGTAGGATACGTTGGGTGCGTCACGAGTGATACTGCATTAATAGATAATGTGAGAAAGGATTTGTCCCTTATGTTCTATAATGGAAGTAGATATCTCAGGCCCTTTGATGGAATTGATATAGCCTAAATAAATCCATGGCCATGGTGAGGAATGGTCAAGTTCAATTCTATAAAGTCAAAGAAAGAATAATCGAGCATATGGGTTGATGGCACTAGCATGCAACCCTCTTGATTCAAGATATCGAGACAAAGGGATTACATTACACGGTAAGTGTTCGTAGGAGGTGACACATCATTGCAGCGTTAATTTCTTTCTCTATGGGTGACTTGGCGTGTTGCTAGATGCTAACCTTAGACTTTAGGTAGGCTCCGCCTAATGCCACTAAGAAAGAGGCCTAGAGGGTCACACACTAAGTGTGTCCAAGTATCTCAGTTAAATATTAAATTAACAAGTTGAATAAATATTATTCCTGACTGTGGTTTAATAATTATTCAAGAATGCCTGATCGCATTTATTTCAACACTAGTTATTCAAGAGAATATATTATGGGAGAAATAATATATTTATTAGTGAGTAATGTAGTGATATTTATTTTATAAATAAATATCCATTATTCAAGGTTTAAGAAATGCGGTGGAGGAAATAAAGAAAAATGGAAAAATAAAAGTACACGCTGTGTATATTAAATATACATGTCGTGTATTTTTTCTGGGAATTTATGAGAAATAATATTATTTATTTAATTAAATAATATTAGGTGTAATTTTTTGGGCGCATGTCAAGTAATAATAATAGTCAACTGTTATTATTAGACACAGGGTATTACTAATAATTAAATTAAATGAATAAATGATTTTGGGTAATTAATTCATTTTATTATTCTATGTAATTAAAAATCCCAATTATATAATTTTCATTAGCCTAGACATTTTTTTGGCGTTGTGCACAATAGATTTAGAAAATCTCTCAAGCCAAGAGAGAATTTATTTTCCACCAAGAATGCTCTCAAGCTATGAGAGAGAGATCCACCTACACTGGATCAAGGTGATCGAAGGAAAACATTGCAAGCAAAGGCTCTTCCGTGCTAGCACCCAAAGATCCCTTCGGTGAAGTCCATAGATACATGGAGCATGTGTGGATCACCGCTAGAGGAATCATATGTTGAGTCAAAAGTCCTCTTTTGACTCCTATGATTTGTTTTGGAAATCACAAATATCTTGTTAATCCTACTAACCTTGTCTATCGTATCGTACTGATCATACTGATCGTACTGACTATGCATATCGTACTGATCATACTAGTCATACTGACCATGCCAATCGTACAATGCTGATCGTACTGACCATAATGATCGTACTGATCATGCTGATCGTACTGACCAGGCTAATCGTACTGATCATGCTGATCGTACTGACTATGCGTATCGTACTGATCATACTGATCGTACTGACCATGCCAATCGTACAATGCTGATCGTACTGAATATGGAAATTGCATTGACTCTGCTTCTCATATCTTTCATTACATACTTGTTTTGGTACTTTTTCAAAAACACTTGCTTCATTTAAATCGTACTCATGATTATCTTATTCATATATCTTGTTCTAACCAATACGATGTCGTTGAGTTAGTTACATACTAATCAAAACGATGTCGTGCTTTCTATTTCAATATGACCGTTATGATGCCAGGTGTCCAAGTCCCTCCGAGTTTTTCGGAGAAATATGACCGTTGGAGGAGATGTGACCATTGGAACCCGAGGCCTATAAATAGGAGGTCATTTGAAGCTGAGAAAAAGATAGACAACAAAGAGATTTTAGAACAAGTGTGATACTTTGCTTCAATCAAGATTCTAGAGAGATATGATGTGACTTCTCTCATGCTGTGTGCCTTGTGCGTCTGATCATCATATCGATGGATTTCAAGTAATTGAAATACAGAGGTGCCGATTACCTACAAAATTGAGGGCTGTTGAGGATAGGTAGACAGACGTTCCGATCATCGTATCGAGGGCTGCCGAGGATAGACAGACAGACATTCCGATCATCGTATCGAGGGCTTCCATGGATAGGCAGACAGACTGTCCGATCATCGTATCGAGGGCTCACCAAGGTGTTGGTGAGACAGACCTTTTATCCTAGGTGAAAGGATAACCCTTCTCTTTGGGTTAAAAGAATTGTAATTCTTTTATATTTCCGCTGCTAATTTTATTAGAAAGGAAATTGTTTTTGTTTCCTTTTCTATCTCTTATACATTTGTAATTGTTTCAATTACATCCATTCTATTACATATTGTATTGATTGATTCTATACGCTTTAAGATAGAATCATTCATCTTTATATTACTCTGATTATTGTGTTCATCTTGAATACAATTGTTTTATATTTCATTAGTATTACATTACATCATACCTTTTATATTCAATACAATTGTGGGTGTTTGTATTTGTATTAGTTTAAGATCATTTAAACTAATATCTTAAGTGCTAAAACTCAAAGGTTTTTAAACCTACAATTCACCCCCCTCTTGTATTGTTCCATCTAATAGACATACATATCTACACATTAAATCCAACAATTGGTATCAGAGGAGGTTTTCCACTGATTTGTATTTCTTGTTCTATTTTTACTGAATACACTAACGTGTGGAGTGGAAAAGTTTTTTTAGATGGAAGGAATGAATATTGGGTCAATAGACAATCTGAATCCTTCTAGACCACCAATCTTTGATGGAAATGATTATGAGTACTGGAGATATCGTATGAAGACTTTTGTGATCAACACTAGCGTAGACAATTTTATTATGCTTACTGGAGGTTATAAAATTCCTGACAAAGAAGTCAGTACTTTTACTAACCAAGAGAAGCAAGAATATCAACTGAATTACAAGGTACACAATACTTTATTATGCTCTATGACCAGGAATATATACAGTCATATATCTTCATGTGAAGCAGCCAACTGTATTTGGAAGAAATTGGAAGTCACTCATTTTGGTACATCCAAGGTTATAGAAACAAGAAGAGCAATGCTTCGAGCAGAGTATCATGGCTTTGTGTTTCCTTATGGAGATCCAGTATGTAAAGTGCAACAAAGGTTTATGACAATTGTCAACAGCTTACAATCTATGGGATAAAAAGGTCTTGATGATGAATCTCTAGTTGATAAGATTATAGATATAATTCCAAATGAATGGGAGTCAAAAAGGACAACTATTGATGAAAATAGAAAAGTTTGCCAGATTTCTCTAGATGAACTCTTTGTAACTCTTCTACAGCACGAGACAAGAATGAAGAGAGATGCTGATTTTAACAAGAAGAAGAATGGGAATGGAAGTGTAGCCTTTTCATCTAAGGCTAAAACACCTGAAAGGCTTACAAGATCCAAATCCAAGAAAGTTGTTATATCTGATTCAAGTGATTGTAATCTTTCGGATAATGAGTTAGCCAATCTTGCTTGAAGGATGAACAAGATTGTGGGAAAGAATGACTTCCAATATAGATTCAAAAATAAAGATAGGAAAGATAAGAAAGATACAGAGGTAACTTGTTATGAATGTAAGAAAGCAGGACATATAAGGCCTGATTGTCCTTTACTGAAGAGGAAAGATAGAAAAGAGAAACACTCTCAAAGAAACAAGAAAATGTTTTATAAGACAAAGAAAGTATTGAAGGAAAATGATACCTGGAGTGCAAGCGGTAGTGATTATTTAGATGATTCTTCAGAATATGAGTCCTCAGGATAGAGGAATATCAGACTTATAGCCAGATTACCAATTGAAGATCATTGTCTCATGGCTAAGGTACACAATGCTGAAGCTATTACAAATGTCTCTTTGAATGCAAATTATACTGATAATAAATATTATGAATCTTCAAATGATGAATCTTCATCATCAGAAGATGATACATTACCTTCTTTTGAAGAAGTATCTAGATTTTCTAAATTACTTGAAAATGAAAATTCTAAACTCAAGAAGAAGCTTGAGAAAGAAAATTCTAGAATTTCAATCTTGACTAAAGAAGTATCAGATCTTTCTAAAGATCTTGATGTGAAAACATCTGATTTTGAAAGTATTTTAAAAACCCTTGAGAAAGTCAAATCTGATAAGGATAAACTTTCTAAGGATCTTGAAAATATAATTTCAAAGAAAAACATTTTAGAGCCTAACTCTAGTTCAAATTCAAATGTTTTGGAAAATAAAAATGTAGTTTTAAAATTAAAGTTAGAAATTTTTTCCTTGAAGAAATGTTTGTCAAACTTTACTCATGGAAAGGAAAACTTTGACAAGATGTATTCTCAAATTAGACCTTTGAGAAATTGTTCTGGTCTTGGTTATACTCATTCCAAACCTGTTTTTAGTAATAACTATTTTGTTCCAAAAAAAACCTATTTTTGTACTAAGTGCCAATGTGGTGGACACTGGAGGAGAGATTGTTCTCTTAACAGAACTCAATCTTTAGGATTTCATAAAGCTCATTTTTCAAAACAAATGTGGATTCCTAAAATTCTTTTATCTAACCCTTCTGGATCCAAACAAGTTTGGATTCCGAAAAACTAATTGTTTCTTTTTCAGGAAAATGAGAAGTGTACCAATAAGAATATTTGGTACATGGATAGTGGTTGTTCTCGACACATGACTAGAAACAAATATCTCTTTGAAAAGGTTATCAAAACAAAAGGTGGAAAAGTTACCTTCAGAGATAATGCTCAAGGAAAGATTGTTGGTATAAGTAATATCGTTTTTCTTGGAAAAGTTCTTATTTCAAATGTTTTGTTTGTTAATGGTCTTAGGCACAACCTCATCAGGATAAGTCAATTATGTGATGAAGGCTACCTTTTGAATTTTAGAAATGATAAGTGTGTAGTCCACAATTCCAAGTATGAGTTCATTCTGTCTGCTCATAGGCAAGAGAATGTTTACACTATTAACTTAGAAGACCTTAGGAGCCAAAAATTACCCTGCTTAAGTGCAATAGAAGACCAATCATGGCTATGACATAGAAGTCTAGGACATTGTAATCTGAGAAACCTTAGTAAAATCTCAAAGAAAAGACTTGTGAAGGGGCTACCGGACCTTAGATATGATTCTTCAAAAGTCTGTGATCCTTGTCAATTTGGAAAGCAACATAAAACTAGCTTTAAATCAATTAATGAAGTTTCAACTTCTAATGCATTACAACTAGTGCATATGGATCTTTTTGGTCCCACACAAACTGGAAGCATTGGATGCAAATACTATGTATTTGTTTTAGTTGATGACTTTACTAGATTTACATGGGTCTACTTTCTCACAAAGAAATCTGAAGCCTTTTCCTATTTCAAAACTTTTAGAGCCCAAGTTAAAAATGAGAAAAACCTACCATTGATAACTATTCATAGTGATCATGGTGGTGAATTTCAAAATTCAGATTTTGAAATTTTTTTGTAGCAAGAAAGGTATTACTCACAATTTCACAGCTCCAAGAACTCCTCAGCAAAATGGTGTTGTTGAAAGAAGAAATCGTATTCTTTAGGAAATGACTAGAACCATGTTGAGTGAATACTCAATTGCTAATCACTTCTGGGCTGAAGCTGTTAGTACTGCCTGTTATACTATAAATCGTGTTTTAACTAGACCATTTCTTAATAAAACCCCTTATGAGTTATGGACTGGCTGAAAACCTAAAGTTTCATACTTCAAAGTTTTTGGATGCAAAGTATTCATTCTGAATACAAAAGATAATCTACAAAAATTTGCACCAAAATCTGATGAAGGAATCTTTCTAGGCTATTCTACAACCTCTAAGGCTTATAGAGTTTTCAATAAAAACACTTGTACTGTTGAGGAAATAGTACATGTAAAATTCGATGAATCTGATCCTTTTGTTTTCAACCAACCCAATCCTACATCCTCGGATGTGTTTTCTAAAAATGTTTATCAACCATTATTAGAAGATCACTCTGATGAGGAAAATGTTCAAGAAAGTTTTCTTGAAACATTTACCACAGAAGATTTTCTACCATATGTTGATGAACAGGTTTTACAAAACCCAAATCAATTGTTTCTTAGGAATCATCCCAGTGATAACATCATTGGTGATGTAAATCAACCTGTAAGGACTAGAAATTCCTTAAGAAATGAAATAGAACATCTTGCTTTTCTTTCTCAATTTGAACCTAAAAGTCCAAGTGAGGCCTTAGGTGATGATGATTGGATCAAAGCAATGCAAGATGAACTAAATGAATTTGAGAGGAATCAAATCTGGACTTTAGTTGATAGACCTAAAGAAACAACTGTAATTGGTGTAAAATGGGTTTTCAGAAACAAATGTGATGAAAATGGAATAATTGTAAGAAATAAAGAAAGACTTGTTGCTAAAGGCTATAATCAACAAGAGGGAATAGACTATGAAGAAACATATGCCCCTGTAGCTAGACTTGAATCTATTCGTATTCTATTATCCTTTGCAGCATACTTTAATTTAAAACTATTTCAAATGGATGTAAAATGTGCTTTTCTAAATGGTTTTGTTCAAGAAGAAGTTTTTGTCGAACAACCTCCTAGTTTTCAAGACCCAAAACATCCTGATCATGTTTTCAAACTTACCAAGGCTCTATATGGTCTTAAACAAGCCCCTAGAGCATGGTATGATAGACTTACAGGATTTCTTTTACAAAACAATTATACAAAAGGTACAGCAGATCCAACCCTTTTTATAAAAATGGAAAACAAAAATGTTTTGATTGTTCAAATCTATGTTGATGACATCATATTTGGATCAACTTAGAAATCTTTAACTAATTCTAATGCAAATTTAATGAAATATGAGTTTGAAATGAGTATGATGGGTGAGTTAACATTATTTTTAGGTTTTCAAATTTCTCAAAAGCCAGAAGGAACATATATATCTCAACATAAGTATATAAAAGATTTACTCAAAAAGTATGGATATGACAAAACTAAAAGTATTAGCACTCCAATTGGTACCTCAAATACACTTGATCTTGATGAAACTGGGAAACCAGTAGATCAAAAATCTTTAGAGGTATGATAGGAATTTTGCTATACTTGACAGCTAGTCGACCCAACTTAATGTTTTCTGTATGCTTATGTGTGAGATACCAATCTAATCCAAAAGAGTCTCATTTAAAAGCCATAAAGAGAATCTTCCGGTATTTAAAAGGCACTATGGATTTAGGTCTTTTTTACTCTTCTGGGAATGAATTTGTTTTAAAAAGTTTCTCATATGCTGACTTTGGTGGTTGTAGAATGGATAGAAAAAGTACATCTGGAACATGTCATTTCTTAAGAGATTCTCTGGTTTCTTGGTCCTACAAGAAACAACACTCAGTAGCACTATCCACTACTGAAGCTGAATATGTAGCAGTTGGAAGTTGTTGTTCTCAAGTATTGTGGATTCAACACACACTCACTGACTATGGATTGATTTTCTCCAAAACTCAAATTCTTTGTGATAATACTAGTGCCATAGCTCTTAGTAAGAACCCAGTACACCACTCTCATGCAAAACACATAGATATTAGGAACCACTTTCTTAGGGATCACACACAAAAAGGAGATATTATTCTACAATTTATCGGAACTCAAGAACAACTTACTGACATTTTTACAAAACCTTTATCTTCCGATAGGTTTGAGTTTATAAAACAGAAGCTAGGAATGATTACATTAAAATAATCATTCATATCTACTTCATGTTTTACAATTCCCCTTACATTAAATAACTCCCTTTGAAAGGGGGAGGACATTTCTTACTATGTTTTTTATGTTTCTTTTTATCTTATGATCTTTAATTATTTACTCTCCTGGTATGTGTTTTTGTTTTTCTGTTTATCGTATTGACAGTTTTATTGTTTTATTTTTTCCATCGTATCGATCAATGATGGTAATGTTTTTCTTTTCCATCGTATCAACCGATGATGGTAATAAATTTCTTTTCCATCGTATCGACCGATGATGGTAATGAATTTCTTTTCCATCGTATCAACCGATGATGGTAATAAATTTCTTTTCCATCGTATCGACCGATGATGGTAATGAATTTCTTTTCCATCGTATCAACCGATGATGGTAATGAATTTCTTTTACATCGTATAGACCGATGATGGTAATGAATTTCTTTTCCATCGTATCGACCGATGATGGTAATAAATTTCTTTTCCATCGTATCGACCGATGATGGTAATGAATTTCTTTTCCATCGTATTGACCGATGATGGTAATGAATTTCTTTTACATCGTATCGACCGATGATGGTAATGATTTTCTTTTCCATCGTACTGATAGTTCATGGTAACGAGATTGATTTCCATCGGCTTGTCAGTTCATGGTAATGAGATTGTTTTCCATCGGCTTGTCAGTTAATGGTAACGACTTTTTTTTTCCATCGGTATGAAGATTAATAGTTTTCTTTTATTTTGCACAATTGTGTATTCTTTTTAGATCTACTAAAACCAACAACTACCTTACGTTCTCCGGCAGGTACTTTCCATTTTTTTTTATTTTTTTTCCTTTAGTTTTTAATCCTAACCATTGATTTGTTTTCCTCTAATATTGACCGTAGAAGATCAACGGTCACCCCTTATATTGCCTATAAATAGCCCCCCCTCCCCAAACCCACATTGGTTTTTCAGGTTTTGAGGTGAAGCTCTGCTCCACTGGTTTTAAATCATCGTACGATCTTTCATCGGCAGCACCTTTATGTCTCAGTCCTGCTAACACTCCCGCCGAAATGTCTTCAAAGACTTTTACAGAGAAAGGTTAGTTTCTCGGGACTTTTTTGATTCGTATGATTCCACAATCAGAAGAATCATTCTGTTTCAAGGATGTGAGCATTTATGTGTTGAAAGACCTGCATCTCAAGATCCGGTTCTCTTTGATGAAGTCAGTCAGTTCTATAAAACCCTATCATTCGACAAAGACATGACTATCAATTTTGCTGTGTACGATAGAAAGTTGTCTATGTCTGTGAAACAAGCGGATCATTTTTTGAATGTCCCAATAGAAGGGGATTCTTTCTGTCCATCTCATAAACTACCAGAGGAAGTTGGTACGTTTAATATAGAAAGTGCTGAAAAATCTTTGTTTGTTATAAATGAAGAGAAGAGAAAAGTGGCTCATCTTTCTCCGGACAATCGGTTTGTGACTTTATGGATGCAAGGCTTTCTTATCCCAAGGAAAGGGGATAGAGAAACTCTAAAAGTTTCTGATATTTTTATGCTTGACTATCTTGTAAATATGAGAAAAGTAAATCTCATGGGGTATGTTTTTGAAACCATTAAGAATGTCAAGACAGGAGGGATTAAGTCCCAAATGATTATGTATCCAGCCATCCTTACAAAGTTTATTCTTGAGAGCATGAAGTTTTGCAACATTCCTTTGAAAGGAAACCTGATAGATCTGAAGCCATCTTGGATTAGTAAGAGTACGATGAAAAAGCTTAATGTTTGTTTTGATCCAAATTCAAAACTTTTTATAAGAGATGTAGAAGCTGAATCGGCTCAAAATCAATCGGCACCTATGCCAGCCAGAGACATTCCTTCTCTTGTTGTTCCTCAGAAGTCTGATCCTCAAACCAGCTCAAAGCCAAAGAAGAAGCCTAATTACAGTAAGGAAGTTGTAGCCAAGTGGAGAAAGGATAAGGAACAAAGAAAGGAAGGTGATCCAAAGTTTGGACTTGATCCATCCAAAGCCTTTTATGAGAGATTAAGGGTTGAAGATACCCTTCAGGATGAAAAGAAGAAGAAGGTTCTTTTGAAAAGAAAAGCACATGAATTTGATGTCTCTAAAGTCTTGAAAGCAGTTGAGGAAGCTAGTGCTCAACTTACCACATAAGTGCATCAAGAGCCTATCGTACAGAGCCTTCCTGAGAAAGATAAAGGAAAACAAATGATGGAAGAGATAGAAGAAGTGGAAGAGGAGGAAGGAGATTTTCTTTTAGAATCCATTCAGAGTTCGAAGAAGAGTAGGGAGGAATCGGTTCAAAAGATGAGTGAAGGCGTTCAACAAACCCCTCATGCCGATCAAGCACCTTTTGAAACTTCTGAAACTCCGGATAAAACACCCCCTCAAGTAAAGCAAGGTGCTCAATATTCTCATACTAAAAAAGTTATTGTCATCAGTGACAAAGTAGAAGAAAGAAAATAGAAAGAAAAAGAAAAAGGAAAACAGCCAGTTGTTGACTCAAGTCGATCAAATGAACTGGCTTTGTACGATGAAGATACTGATTCAGAACATACAATCTCTCTCAAGAAGAGTGATTACATTTTCCATGTTTTGAGAAGGTTTGAGAAGACCATTCCATATTTCCCTAGGCTGGAAGGGAAGATTGATTTTATTACTGACAATCAAAAGAAGAAGTTTGGCTCTGTAAAAGAATTAAGAAAGAACGTTTTGTCAGTTGAAGCCGATTTGAAAGTTCTTTCAGAAAGTTCGGTTGCTCATAAGAAGGCCTGCAACAAGATGACCAAGTGGTCGTACAAAACAGAGATCTCAATCAATGATCATGAGATAACAATTGAAGATATACGAAGGTTGTCAAATGAGCTTGCAATTGCTTTCAATAAGATTGAAAGAGAAACGATTGAAAGGTTGAATCTTTTGTCTTCCCAACGAGCCGATGTTCCTTCAGTAAAAGACTTGCAGGAGAGAATGAATGCCTTTCAGGATGAGTTTTTGAAAGTTTCATCTTTCAAAGATGAAATAGTTCTCTTGAAGAAACAGAACTCTGGGTTATCAAAAGATAACAAGAATTTGCAAGATAAAATTGATTCTCTTGAAGAAGTAATCAAAGTTCAGGAAGAGACAATCAGAAATCAGGATCAACTCTTTGCCGATCAACAAGACCTTCTCAGGTCTCAGGGTGATGCTATTTCTGAAGACAAGAAGGAGATCAAAAAGATGAAGGCAGTTCTTCATGAGATGATCAAAAAGGAGAAGTAAAGAGAAAACAAGTGACTTGTATTTGTTCTCAAGTTTAGTGTTGTTTGTTATCGTAATGAAATTTCTTTTATCCATTGTCTTGTGTTTATTTTCTAACTCTTTTAGACAATTCAAGTTTACCCCTTTCTTTTTGTAAATCACAAAGGGGGAGAATGTTTACAAAGGAAGAAAATGTTTTATAAAGGGGGAGAATTCTTTACAACTCTCTTAAGGAAAATCTACGAATACAATCCTTAGGAAAGTCCATACCTAAGGGGGAGTTAGTTGTATTCAATTTCTTATTCAAAAGAGTTTCCAATAAATCAGGGGGAGATAAGTATTTCTTTTAGTTTTTATTTTGTGATTTGTGATTTCCAAAAAGGGGGATATTGTTGATTCAAAGTACTCTTTTGACTCCTATGATTTGTTTTGGAAATCACAAATGTCTTGTTAATCCTACTAACCTTGTCTATCATATCGTACTGATCATGCTGATCGTACTGACTATGCGTATCGTACTGATCATACTAGTCGTACTGACCATGCCAATCGTACAATGCTGATCGTACTGACCATAATGATCGTAATGATCATGCTGATCGTACTGACCAGGCTAATCGTACTAATCATGCTGATCGTACTGACTATGCGTATCGTACTGATCATACTGATCGTACTGACCATGCCAATCGTACAATGCTGATCGTACTGAATATGGAAATTGCATTGACTCTGCTTCTCATATCTTTCATTACATACTTGTTTTGGTACTTTTTCAAAAACACACTCTTCATTTAAATCGTACTCATGATTATATTATTCATATATCTTGTTCTAACCAATACGATGTCGTTGAGTTAGTTACATACTAATCAAAACGATGTCGTGCTTTCTATTTCAATATGACCGTTATGATGCCAGGTGTCCAAGTCCCTCTGAGTTTTTCAGATAAATATGACCGTTGGAGGAGATGTGACCATTGGAACCCGAGGCCTATAAATAGGAGGTCATTTGAAGCTGAGAAAAAGATAGACAACAAAGAGATTTTAGAATAAGTGTGATACTTTGCTTCAATCAAGATTCTAGATAGAGATGCTGTGACTTCTCTCATGTTGTGTGCCTTGTGCATCTGATCATCGTATCGAGGGCTTTCAAGTAATTGAAAGATAGAGGTTCCGATTACCTACAAAATCTAGGGCTGCCGAGGATAGGTAGATAGACGTTCCGATCATCGTATTGAGGGCTGCCGAGGATAGGCAGACAGACGTTTCGATCATCGTATCGAGGACTGCCAGGGATAGGCAGACAGACAGTCCGATCATCGTATCGAGGGCTCACCAAGGTGTTGGTGAGATATACCTTTCATCCTAGGTGAAACGATAACCCTTCTCTTTGGTTTAAAAGAATTGTAATTCTTTTACATTTCCGCTGCTAATTGTATTAGAAAGGAAATTGTTTTTGTTTCCTTTTCTATCTCTTATACATTTGTAATTGTTTCAATTACATCCATTCTATTACATATTGTATTGATTGATTCTATACGCTTTAAGATAGAATCATTCATCTTTATATTACTCTGATTATTGTGTTCATCTTGAATACAATTGTTTTACATTTCATTAGTATTACATTACATCATACCTTTTATATTCAATACAATTGTGGGTGTTTGTATTTGTATTAGTTTAAGATCATTTAAACTAATCTCTTAAGTGCTAAAACTCAAAGGTTTTTAAACCTACAATTCACCCCCCTCTTGTATTTTTCCATCTAATAGACATACATATCTACACATTCGATCCAACATCATATACTTGGATTCTATGACGCAACGAAGAATCACATCGAATTGTGACCGAAAACATCAACTAAGAAATAATTCCATCAAGGAAATTCTTGTAAATTAAATTAAATTAATTATAACCAACATATGATGATCCTCTCTATGGTTCTAGGACTCCCTCTTTCTTTTTATTTCTTCATTATATTCCGAAGATCCGACGTTTTATTATTGTGACAGATCTTAGATTGATCGTTGTTAACACTAAAATTAAAGTTGGGTAAATCCACCAACGTGCTTCCGCTACGCCCAGAACCTACAATTCAGTTGTGCCATTTTTTAGATACCTTTATGCTAAAAGGTTATACAAGTTATTCTTGATAAAAATGAAACAATAAGCACCGTTAATTCTGTGGGAGTTAGAAAAAAATTTCCCCCATCCCTTTTCACTTGCATGCTACATTTAATAGTTCATATTCCAATTGGGGCACTTCTTAGGGGACCAGTCACTTTTTGGTGGATGTATCCCACTGAAAGAAATATGTGCATAATGAAATCATATGTATGAAATAAGAATTATCCCGAAGGTTCCATTGTGAGGGGTTATCTATCCTAAGAATGTATATATTTTTGTCCAATGTATTTGTTTGATGTGAGTACAACACATAATCAGCCAATGAGAAATGAAGATGAGTAGTATGAGGAAATTCAACCCTCATTTCCATCTCTTCCCCAAATAGGAGGAATTAATGGGTCATATATATTGGTTAAATTGAGCATTAAAGAGCGGGATATAGCACATCACACTATCTTGTTTAACTATGGTTTGTTCGATGACTATATCAGGTAAGTAATTTGGATATATATATGTTATCTCATACTGTGTGATTTCACATATACCTTAGACTTTTATTATCATTTTATGTAGGGAACATAAAAAAATTATAATTAGAGTTCATCAATCTTTGCCTTTGAGAAGGAGAGAGGCTTTGCATAGCCAAAAGTTTCTAGCTTAGTTGAAATCAAATGCATGACCATTACTTTAAATAACTTAAAATATAAATACACTACTATAAAATTTCCCTATACCCATGGTTTCAAACTGTGGGTATATCCCATCAAACCGTGGGTATAGTCTATACCCATGGTTTGATGAACTGTGGGCTCCCGAGGCATTAGGATTTCCCTATACCCACAGTTTTGTAGAAACCGTGGGTATAGCTCACTGAAATTTTAACTTACCCATGGTTTTGGTAAACCATGGGTATACATTTATACCCACAGTTTACAGAACCGTGGGTATACATTTTTACAAAAGAAATTATATACCCACGGTTAAGTAAACCGTGGGTATAAAAAGGTTTCTTTACAACACACATACCCATGGTTCAACAAACTGTGGGTATAGATAGTTATGCAGCAACATATATACCCACGGTTTTTCAAACCGTGGGTATAGATGGTTTTCCCAGAAACAGCAGTTGCCCGGCTTGGTTTCACCTTTCTCCTTCAAACCAGAATGAAAACTACTATGAAACCACACCGCTCCCCACTTTCACACCCCATTCCCCCTGGACACCCCCTAAAACCCTTACCTTCCCCCTTGGATAGACCCCCAGCACACCCCCTCCCCCTTGCACACTCCCCACTCTCCCCCTAGACACCCCTGCAGCCCCTCCCTTCCCCCTGGACATACCCCCCAACACACCCCCTCCCCCCTTGCACACCACCCACTATCCCCCCTGGACACCCCCTGCAGCCCCTCCCTTCCCCCCTGGACAGACCCCCCAACACACCCCCTCCCCCCTTGCATACCCCCACTCCCCCTGGACATACCCCCCTTGCACACCCCCTGGACATAACCCCCTTACACACCCCCTGGACACCCCCACTGGACACCTCCCCGATGGACACCCCCTGGACACCCCCTTGTACACCGCCCCCTGGAACCACCCACTGGACCCCCCTTGGACACCCCCCTGGACCCCCCTGGACCCCCCTGTACACCCCCCAGACACCCCCCTGGACACCCCCACTGGACACCCCCTAGACACACCCCTTGGACACCCCCTCTGGACCCCCCGACTGGACCCCCTGGACACCCCCCACTGGACCCCCCCAGACACCCCCTCCCTGTACACCCCCCCTTGGAAACCCCCCTGGACACACCCCCTGGACCCCCTGGACCCCCCTGGACCCCCTCCCCCCCATAGACACCCCCTGGACACCCCCTCCCCCTGCCCCCTTCACCCATTTCACCCCATGTCCCCTTCACCCCAACTGTCCCCAACCTTCACCCCCCTACCTGCACCCCACTGTCCACCCCCCCTGCACCCCCTACACCCAGCCCCCCTCCACCTGCACCCATCCCCCCTCCACCTGCACCCACACTACCCACTACCCCCTGTCCCCTTACCCCAACTACCCCCAACCTTCACCCCCCACCTGCACCCCCACTACCCCCCACCTGCACCCCCACTGCCCCCTCCTAGACACCCCCTGCACCCAGACCCCCTCCCTGCACTCAACCCCCCTCCCCGCACCTAGCCCCCACCCCCTATGAAACCACTGTGAAATAATGCAAACCAGAATACAAAAATAATGGAAACACAATGCATTGTTTTCACCTGTTAAAACATAAGCAGAGCTTTCCAAAGTGTTAAAAGAAGAAAAAAGTTCTTATCAGAGAAGTCCCTGAATAGATTCTTAATGAAGAATCATCACAATCATTTATCTCTTATTGAAGCCAAATAAATTCCGATAGAGGATGAAAAAAATACAGCCTTCCTGCACTGGGTTGCTATAGTAACCAGATTTTTTGACTAGGGACCGAAGGCCCTCAGACCCCCAAAGCAGGGGCGCGTTTCCCCCTGCAACCCCAACGATCTCACCGCTGAGCTCGACCCGCGAAAGTTGAGGTCTGGTGCACAGTACAGAAGATGATTCCAAGTATACTAATGCATCATTTTTAAACTTGTAATAAGAAAAATGTATTTCCCTAAAGTGGCACCCACTATCCATGGCCCATCTCCATCATCTAGAATTTCCACATCAACTAGATACATCATTAATTCAACTCCCAAAACCCAGTTGTTTTCTTGCCCATCCTCTTCACTGCTTCTTGATGCCAGAAATTCAAAGGAATTGTGAATACTCACCTTTAATTTTTGAGTCCCCTTAACACGATGAGCCAGGTCCGTGCCCGGTGTTCTCTCTACCTTATCTTTCAGGGGAGTATTAAAAGATGAAACCCCATGACTATCCCTAGAAGAAGTATTTTCACTAGTAGACTGCTTGTAAGACAAGGTTGTAGCATTCCTAACCCATTCTACATTAAGAGAAGGGGTTAAGAAAATGGAATCTTTATTGTGTCCACCCTTAACAAGAGTAGAGGTCTGAGTCTGTAAAGCAGGTGATTCAGGAACCAGGCTAGCAATGGTACTGGTTAGTGGTGGATTGGATCCTCTAATTCCATAAGATCTCTACAAGGTAGAAGAAATCACAACATCCAAAATATGAACGTTGAATAAGTCACAACTCACTGGTTTTCCAATTGGACATGCACTGTCCATATGAGAGGTACTTGCATGAGTGTTTGATAAAGAGTGAACCAAGGCCATATTAGAATTACCACCCTGTACAAAACAACTTTCCATCATAGTTAGTGATTGCACACTGCAAACGACAGCTACATGAGGTTGAGATTCACCAACTGTCTTATTGGAATCCTTAGCAGCCAATGCAATACCAGAAAGGGATTTCCACAAATTAGGGGCAAAGGAGTGAGAAACCAAGTTGTAAGGTTTGCTCTTGGATTTTCTTGAAGTGGAAACCACTATCTTTGACTTAAATTTCTGGTTCTTTGAAGAAATAGTTCATTGCTCTCGCCAGTAATTGGAATCCACCTCATCCTACACATCATATTCCATTTCATCTTTACTACGCTAAGATTCTTCTCCAAGATATTCATCAGAGATGACCCTTGATAGAGCATCATTAAAAGAAATTACCTCATAGGCTAGATGATACTCCTCTACTATATCAATCCATAAGATATTATTTTTCACCTTTTCTTGAATAGGAGGAATAGGGCCACTAACATCTCTATCAGAGGAAACTAATTCAAGAACATGATCATCCAAAGGGGGGATTGTTGCAACCAAGGCTTGATTGGTTGGATTTGTGGAAAATATACGAGGTATGTTTGATTAAAGAGGCATGGGATTTGTCAAGAATAATGGAATGAAGATCTATTGCATGAAGATGTGTTGAAAATATATATATGAAGAGTAAATTCGATGTGTTAATATAAAGAAGAAGTCTTGCAAGAGGACCGAGGGTGAAGGTATGCATGGAATAATTTCATAATGAAATGACAATCATGATTTGGAGATATTGATATGTGTTTAGAGCATGGATGAAAGTTGATACAGGTTGGAAATTGGATGTGGATCATGTTCACTGGTTGAATTAAAGAGGTGGCTGATATATTAAAGCTGGAATTGATCTTAATATCTGAAATCTGGAACTGATTTAAAATACATGAATGTTGGAGAAATTTTTAACTGGTTTAGTAGGATGAGGTTACACAACATTTCAATGGCATGCATAAATATTATTGCTTAGGGAGTCATAAGCTTCCATGAAGATGTTATAGAATGGGAACTATGGCTGTAGGTGTGGACAATCAGGCTAACATGCAGTGTTCATGAGAAAAAACATGCATCATGTGAATGAAAATCTTGCATGGTTCAGATGGTTGCATGAATCAAGTTTTCAGGTCTCATGCCAACAATGTTTTTAATGAAGATTTTTGGTAATATAGATTCCATAGTATTCGGAGTCTTAAATGAAGAATACTGTGTTGTAATATTTGAGATTTGATTTTAAGGAAATTTTTTAATGAAGACTCAGCAGACCGGGTTCTTAAATGAAGATTTTTAAATAAATATTCAAATTTCAAGATTCTCAAGAGTTCAAAAGGAGAGTTTTAATGTCGATATTTGGCACCAAGGTATTTCTATAGTTGCATTGGGATGGAGTTTAATCATCAACTCCAACAATGTACAGTAGCTCATGATCTGATATTACATTATCAAATTGGTTTTTAATGTGAATTTCCATTTATTAATCCCAACACATTATCATTTCACCACCTTTTATACCCATAGAATTTTTAAAATCAATATATATTGCATAGTATCCCATATCTGGTCAATATAAATTCCAATGTCCTTGATCCTTAGTCATGGGAATACACAATTCATTCCTATACATTCTTAATCCCTCCCTAATTATCCTTGTTTCCTAGGCCTTCCCATGGTTCAGACATAGACTATGATATAGGAATACTAGGATAGGCTAAGGTGGATGAGCTACGCCCACGGGCGGGAACAAGTTTCCGGGCATCAAGGAATCACCACTCATGAATGATTTCCCCTACAAAAAATTAATTAAAATAGCAGCAGAAAATAAATAAAATTTTGGCATGAACCATCCGTATGTTAGACATCCATGCCAAAGGAAAATAAAATAAAAAAAAGAAACATAGTAAAAGTAGAAAAAAATGAAACAACTATTAATCCCTTAACTACCCCGATCTCCCTCCCCTGCAAAGAAAACTGCGTAGCCACCACCAGTGCCCTTATGGCGCCCTTTGAAGAATATAAGTACCCTCTATCTTTAGAAAGCAGCAAAAGGACTAAGTGGCCGATGCGATAAAGAAAATAAAAACTCAACCACAACATACCTGTCTCCTATGATTAAACAAGTCATCACCCAACATATAAGAACCACAATGCCTCATGGGTCCAATAGTTTTCTTACAAGTAAGGGGGAAACAAATCCAATTTTCAAAATGATATTGTCAAATAGTATAGTTCTATTAATTAAGAATCACTTTTCTTATTAATGGTATATAATC
Source organism: Viscum album (assembly GCA_963277665.1). NCBI lineage: Eukaryota > Viridiplantae > Streptophyta > Magnoliopsida > Santalales > Viscaceae > Viscum > Viscum album. Next base: position 803,847,066 of record OY728137.1, read on the forward strand.
ATTCTGGATCAAGTTTCAACTTAGTTTGGATTTGTTCGATACAAGTTTGTTTGGGAAATTTTCATTAGATTTATTTTATATTGTTTTTATTTATATTAGCTTGGAAAATTTCATTTATTTGGGTTCTAATCGACTCAATTTGATTAAATTTGGTTCATATCAGTTTGGTTTTATTCATGTCAGTTGCGGTCATACTGGTTTGAATTCATTATATTTGGACTAATTTGATTCATCATTTGTAATATTATATTAGTTCAATTTAGATAAGTTTGACTTGGTCCAATTTAGTTTCATTCAATTTTTTTTCTATTTGAATTCTATTTTCTTGATTTTGATCATTCAGATCTATTTTGGTTGTTCTGATTTACATTTATTTCAGTAAGGTTCGGTTAGTTTGTGAATGTTTTTCTAAAAACGTTTCATTCTAGTTTTTATTTGGTTTTATTCTATCCATTATGGATCAAGTTACATTGATTAAATTTTGATTCAATTCAATATAGTTTGGTTCTACTCAGTTCATGTCAGGTTAGCATGGGTTTATGCATGTCAGTTCTGTTTGGAGAGGTAAAAGTTTGGTTTGGTTTTTTTCATGGTAATTATGTTACACACAATAATCTATTTTAGAGAACATCTAATATATTATTAATTACTACAAATGAATATCAATCACTATCGATGATTTTTAACAATCAACATCACCCTTTGACATATATATATATATATATATATATATATAATATCATAGGCATACCATTATCAAGATACATGAACAATATGAAACAATCACCTACCTAATCCCAGTGAGTCATAATGCGTCCTATGCATTTTTCATAAAAAATTTCAAGATTACATACCAAGACCATAAGTGAGATTTTACTCTAAACAACCTTCAAGAATCACCTAAAAATTAACAAACCAAATTACATCACTAAATAAACTCAATTATATAACATCTACAATAAAAGAATAACTAATACATAAGAGAAACCAATGCAATCAATTTCCAAAAAATTAACCCAAAATTCCACAAGCCTAAAGTACCAAATAACTACAATAGAGTTTCCCAAAATTTCACCCTAAAATGTAGAAAACCCTAGGACACAACATAACTTAGTCACCTTACATGAAAATAGAGAAAAATGGTTTGCATCATACCCACATCAGCCTCCTTTATACAAGAGAATAGATAGCCCCATTGATCCAAGATGAATTCCACCATGCTTAGGTGGGATTCACCTAAAAATATTTAATTCATTAACATGGATTAAAATAAGAGTTGAGAAGAATAAGAATACCTAAAAATGAAGAGTTGAGGAGAATAGGAATACCTTTTGAGGTTGGGAGGTAGAGGCCGGGAGGTCATGGAGGCGGCCCTGGAGGTAGAGGCGGAGGAGGGGGCGGAGGTGGAGGCGAAGGGTGGGAGATAAAAGGTAACTTGTCATGTTGCAAAGGAATGTATGACATTACTACCAAGAAAAAAAGAATAAGTGAAGAATAATCTAGCATATAAGGTTGCATTTCACTTTGTTTCACATTCAATAAAAGAGGCCCCACACAATAAGCCTATTGAGAAGAGTGAGAACATTAGGTTGTCTACAAAGATAAATGATGATACAATTAGGAAAAGAGGATTAAGGATTATCCCAATGATAAACCATGGGTATAGAACCATTGGTTTAGATCCCATTTCCACTATGAATAATTAGCTGCAATGAAATAAATTATGGATCATAAAATAGGGAGGAAAATATGGGATACTTCTTGGAATGTTTATGTGGGAAGGGCATATTATAAAGGACCTCAACAACATGATCCTAAATTAGTAGTGTTTTCGATTATATCCAAAGAACAAAATTCAGTGGTATAAAATGCAGTGGTATACATACATCCTCATGTATGTACAATAGATCAAGATACTTTGCAGGCATGGGGCTGGGTGGGAGGGGGATTATTGCATTGCAGGTAGGGGGATGGGCTGGGGGGAGGGTGGGGGGGCAGCTGCAGGCAGGGGGTGGGGGCAGTTGCATGTAGGGAAGGGGGGGGGGGTTGTAGGCAGGCAGGGGGAGGGCGGGGGGGGGGGGGGGAAGCTGCAGGCATTGCATGGGGCTCTGGGAAGGGAGGGAAGGGGGTGGGGGCTATTGAAGGCTAGGGGTTTGGGGGGGGGGGTTGCTGTAGGTAGGGGGCTGGGGGGAAGTTCCAGGTAGGGAAGGAGGGGGGCAGCTACAGGCAAGGCTGAGGGCTGGGGGGAAGGGGGGGTGTAGGCAGGAAGGGGGTAGACAGGGGGAGGGGGAGGGACTTCAAGCAGTGCATTGGGGTGGGGGTAGGGGAGGGGGGGGGGGGAAAGCAGTGTAGGGGGTGGGGGGAGTGGAGGGGGGTATGCTATAGGTAGGGGGGATGGGGGTAGGGGGTGCAGGAAGGGGGGCTGTGAGAACATGAATAATGTGCATGCAGTTGAATTTTTTCCATTCAGTGGTAGTGGAAGACCTACTATTGAGGAAGAAGTTCTTATAATTGGTATAGTGACACCCGGGAGCCGAAGATTGATATTTTTCATGACTTTGAGGATGATAGTAGAATACTAGAGAGATCTATTAAACATATTTCTATACCAATTAGAATACTAAAGCAATTCAAGGAGATATATACTCTCATGAAAAATCATTGGCACAAGGATGATACCTTCTCACAACCAGTCTAGGTGTTGAGTGTAATATGATACCTAATAACCCAATTTTAAACACTTTTCTACAAAATTAATTCAATATTTTTCTAATAGTAAATGTAGACACAACAAGGAGTCGATTTACACATAGTGGATACACCTTATAAAAACCATTCATGTTGTTGTCTCTTATTTATTCAACACTTCACACATAGTAGTGGTTGTTGGGAATTCATATATATTGCATAGTCTCCCGTACATATTTCATAGTCTCCCATCCAGCTCACACTCAAATAGAGTCCTAAAAATATGAAAATATGACGACTATCGAAAAATTAACATCATTTTAGGAGCCACCCTATCCCACAATTATGAGGAATTATTACCTACGGAAAACAAAATCTGTAGTCCTAGAACAACCCCCAATGGTTAGAATATATCACCCTGAAAAGCTGATGCATCCAACTCACACTCAAATATATTCCTAAAAATATGAAAATATGAAAATATTATGACTGTAGAAAAATTAGCAGCATTATAGGAGCCACCCTATCCCACAATTCTAAGGAATTATTACCCCTCTTCTCTTTGGAAATTTGGCATCTCTATGTTAGGTTTCCATTTATAAGAATCATATTCAATGTTTCTTTACTTCATGATTCAATCCATCATTGAGACCGCTATTAGTGAAAGCTGCTGTATAATTCCTTGATATCACCATCCATGAACCTTTTACTAAAATATATAGATAGGAAAAGGTGTATCCTCATAGAGGCTGTAAGTTTAAATAGACCACTATGATATAAAATAATGAGGATTATGATTTGTTTCTTTAATGATATTCAAATGATAATAAATTCCACTAAAACCCTAGTGGGGATTTGATTTCCACTATGTGATTTTCATTACTAAATATTATCAGTGTTATCCCCACATATAATAAGGGGCATGGTACTAATTCATAGAGACATGATGTGGTGGAATCCATCCAAAACATGACTCAAACTGAAATATGTCATGAAGGAATGTGAACCTGACAAAAAATTGTCTTAAGATCCGTGAGTTCCTCTAAATCTTCTACCACCCACTAGATGGGATTCAGTTAAATATAAAGGGAAAGGTGTGGATATATCTATAGACCACATGAAACCCAAATAATTTATTACCATTTAAAATAAGTTGAAAATTTATCGATATGATGTTTAGTTTGATAAATTGGGTTGAATCAATGTAGAATTATTTGGGGAAAATATTCCTACTAAATGAAACTCACACACAGAGGTTAATATATCTCCTATATTAAATACACTATTGAATGTGGGAACTTATCTATCAATGAGGTTGGAATCTAGTTATTTGGCTAACTTGGGACCCAAAAAACAAGTCTACTTAACCCCGACAGTCACAGATTATGAAAATTTTCATCTCCTAAGGAAAAAATTAAAAATATTTGTAGAAAGTTACCCTTGGATGACTCAAGATGGATATCAACAATATTTAAAGTAAATTCATCCCTATATATTTCTACCCATTACCTCTAATTGGGAATTGACCTAGGAGATAGCTCCTCTAAAAATCCTTGAATTCATTAAGTCACTTGTTACATGGATTGGATCCATAGAGGGGTGAAGCACATAAATATATCTAAAAAAAAGTATACCCTAATTGGATGGATTTAACTCCTCCACCTAACATTTGGAATCCCAAATTCCAAATATTCAATTTCATGGCTGATCCATAGAAGTATCTCATGGAATTCATGGTTTGATTCTCCCCTAATATGAGAATACTAGATTAACATGCAATAATGAAGATCAGAAGCTTCAAGAAAAACATGGAAATACTAGTATTTATTTTTTATAGGTTCCAGCCAGATAGATCTTTAACTAGTTGAGAAGATCATAGATGATAGTTCCTTTAACAATTTAGCTCCATACTAAAGAAGAAAATTGTCCTTAACCACTCAAATTTCAAATAGTTAAAAAACAAGAGGTTTTTTGAGTTTATATCTAAGTGGAAAGGATTATCTTATTCACTATATATGAATCTTCCCTAAGATAATATATAGGATATTTGTATATAAAATATCTATGATGAGTTCCAAACACCAATTTTTCCTTGATATACACTATAGATTTCTTGGAGTTTCAAGTCATATCTCAATTCCTAGAAGATAATATTTTGTTCTCCAAACAAAAATCTCAACTAACTCTTACAATAAAAGGCAATAAACCTGGTAGAGTAGAGACTATGACTATCATTCTTAAGCTAGTAATGATGTCCGATCCAATTTTGAAGTCTTATTACTATCATGTGGTGCCTCCTCCTAAACCAAAGGAGAAACAATAAAACCCACTATAGGAGTGAAATAAAGATAAATGTTGTCCAAATTTTGAAAACAGAATGAATAAGGGCTATTCATTCTAAAAAATAACAATTCTCGGGTTTCTTCATAGTTTCTCTAGTGAAGAAATTGGTCAAATTTATAGAGATTAATAGACCTAATTTTAGTAGTTTGAATGATATCCTATATTATTACTCCTACCAATGAATGTTAGGGAATAACATATATGACTACTTCCCCTTTAAGGATATACTCTTGTATATGATTGACTACGAGAATGTGAATTTGGGTAAACCCCCAACATTGGTGAGTTGTGTCAATACTAATCCATCAGAGGATGAAGGTTAGTGGAGGGAGATTCTCGATAGATACCATTGTAAATTTAATTAATAGATTACTATGAAATATTCCATTCAAATTCATGATTTATACAAGGCACAACTAATTTATCCAGTTGTGACCCCAATTCCCTCATTGAAGTCAATGGAGGAAAAATCATTATCTCAATCTTATAATATTCTATGAAACTGACATCAGTAAAATAAGGCATATAAAGAAGAGAATATGTGGGAACTCAATCTAGTCTAATCTATCTTGGACTTATTACCTCCATCGCTTGTAGAATAGGAACTACCACACCAAATGGAACTTTATATATTGAGGATTCAAAGTGAAGATTTTTCGATTCTATTCAATTGATCAATCCCTTCACCAATGAAAGAGACTCATAAAAACATGAGTTCTATATTCATAATCATTGGCACATAAATCACCAAAATCCCCATATTAAATTGTTCCAAACAAAGAGAGAAGAATAAACCAACCTCAAATGGAAGTAGATGAACCAAGATGATCCCAATCTCTTTTTCGGATGCCAAAACACGCGGCGGTCTCAAGAGAACCATGATATGCCCTAGAAATAAGGATCAAAGTTAGAATCTCAAAACCTAAAAAACCCTAGGGTTCATCCAAATGAAACCGGGAAACAAGAGAGAGGATAACTCTAAGAAATTAAATAATTAAATAATATTAATGCATACCTCTAAGTACCGACCAATAACCCTCAAGAAATTCAAGAGAGATGGTGGAAGGATAGGGAGATTAGAGAGGGGGACGTCGCGTGGGGTGTTCGGATGTGGGGGGTGTCATGCATTACTAGATAAGATTAGGGGGTCGGGGGATGTCACCAAAGGAGAGGGATCCAAGAGGGGTGGGGGGGGGGGGGGGGCGTCGCTGGAGGAGAGGGAGCCGAGAGGGGAGGAGGGACGTCGCCGGAGGATAGGGAGTCGAGAGGGGCTGGGGGTAGGGAGGTGGAGGTTGGGAGGTCGAGGTCGGGGAGGGGAGGGGAGGACCAGGAGGCAGAGGTCGAGGAGGGTGGGATAGGGTTCATGCGGGAGGAGCCTGACAGAAATCAGAATTCATGCGGGGAAGCCCAATAAAATTTTGTAATCAGGGCAGTGTATTCTGACGATTGTAAAAAAAACATGGGAATAGATGAGAATATATCACTTATACCCACATTTTAGAGAAACCATGGGTATATATGTGTGGGGATAGACCTGATTTCCAGTATTGATATTCATTTAATTGTATTACTCGTATCTATTTCAGGTATTTAGTTTACCTGCTGACTCTATTTCTCAAGAATTAAGAGCATTTTCTTTTGGTCACAATTCTTTGGTTCTTGAATGAAAATCTTTAATAATCAATGTATATAAATTTGTTACAACTGATAGAGTGGTGAAAATGAGAACATGACATGATGGTGTTATGTTAATTACTACAACAGATTGTTATGCTAGTGCATTAAATAGTCGACCTTGATTGAAGATGTATATTATTATGGACTGGTTGAGAAAATATTGTTATTGGATTAGTACTCTTAAGGTCGAGTCCCTATGATGAAATGTAAATGGTTTGATTCAATGATGTGACATGGTAAATATACTGATGATTGTAGATTTAGAGTTATTGACATGAGTCGATTCCTACATACTGATGAACCATAAATTTTAACATCAATGAAAAAAAAGTGTTTTATGTGAAAGATCATATGAGACCTGATTAAGGTGTCATTAATGAAGTAATCCCAAGACATATTTTTCATGATGTTGGGGATAAAATTTCCACCATTGACACCCCATCGGTGTTGACCAAAATATTTTATTTGATGATTCAAATTGTCTCATTTTGAGAGTTGATGTTGAACATGAGGTAGTGGAGGGTAATATATATAAGCAACCATACATTTTTTGAGTTCATTTAGTTTATCTTGACATGATTTTCTCAGTTTGGTATTAATGTAATTACTTTAATTTAGTTTTAGTTTGTAATGATATGTCTATTTTAGTATTGTTTGGTTTTGTTTCATTTAATTATATTTATTTAAATTCTGAAAACTGGGTTTAAAATGAGTTTTTAAAAAATTTATAACTTGGTTTTAAATTATTATTAATGAAATATGTTATGACATTATTTTTATTCTTTGAATTATAATTTGTATGCATGTTTTTTAAAAAATATTTCTAAAAAATGTACATTTCATTCTTATACATATTATGAAGAATACTATAGAAGCTCAAAAGAAGTGATTATTTGATGTTGATCCTGATAGATGTGAGTGTGGGTTGCCTTTAGTGAGTATAATAATTGTAATATTTTTCTTCTGTATTACATATAGTGTCATGTTCATATTCTTTATAATTTTTTTAGGGATATACAGCTACAAAGTTTCCTCCTACCAACATGGGTCTGAGCTGGGATCCTTATAGACCTAGATGGAGCACCCTTCTTACCACTACCCACATTGATCCATCAGTGGACATACCATCTACCAAACATGTTCATCCTCCGCTTAAGACTCCTAGTATGTTCCCATCAATGCCCTCATCATCATCTCATTCATCCTCTTCTTCCCATTCCATGTCTACGCGACTTGACCGGTGTTCCCACCTATACCATTTCTATATCCATTCATGTATCCCCAGACCTACTACCCATATTATGACATGTATATGCGGCCTCCTTTTCCTACCATTCATCCTATATATAGTGAGTTTGTTCCTTCAGTTTCCACTCCAGTGCACGAAGATCATCCAAAGCATGTAGTGGAACAAATACTTCCTTCATAGACTGCTGATCCAACACAGTCCATAGATGCATCACAACCTATTCAAAAGTATGTATCAGGTTTTTTTATTATAACGGTTTCAAATTATATCATTTCATTTTTTTCCTATTTTATCGTCACTTTACTCTTCTTTTTCCCCCTCTTATCTTATTCAGTGGGATCTTCTAGTAGGCTATGTGGGCGCACTCATATGTAGGAAGCCTAGAATTTCGAAACTCAGATTATGGTGGATTACAATCCTCAAAATCAAATGGTAGGTAAAAATGATAGACAGTGTAGAAGTTTCATGGACAATTTATCCAAATACCATGATATTGTTATGGTGGAACTTATCTCATAGAGACATATCAGTGATGACATCAAGGATAGGGCATGGGTGCAAATATGGATAAGAAAATTTTATAAATTTATATCTATATTAGTAATGTATTTATATGAATTAACATGTTTGTTATAGAGTTGGTTTAAGTTTCCTAATGGTGAAGATTCCAAAGCTTCTAGGTTGAGTGACCTTGGAGAGTTATGGAGGTCATACAATCACGAGTTACATATTGGTTGGAGGAGCATAGTGGGTACTGATTTAGAGGGCATACCCACTTACCCTGATTGTCAAAAAATTAAATATTAAAAAATGATCTCACATTGGAAGACTGAACAATTTAAGGTACTACTAATCTTTAATGGTTTGCGTATAAAATTTAATTCTTATTACTTGTATTTAATTTATTTTAGGAAGAATCATATAAAAACAAAAAGAAAAAAATATGGAATGACATATCTACACACATTGGGGTGCACTACAATGCCCAAGCATGAGAAGCGCCAGGTACTTTCTGTTCACTAATTTATTTCATTAATAATATGTCCTCATAAATTTATCATGGATTCCCCTTGGTTAGTATATGTTTCCTAGAAATGAAATCTTATACCATCAGGATAAGGCTTGCTTATTTTTTGTAAAAAAGTATCAAAATTCCTTGAAACCCACTTCAGAAAACCACCAATAATTTATGAGTGTCATTTACCTCAATGTTTGTAGGTCTGTAATGCAACTTACTTGAATCAAGATTTGTGAATTTATCATATATGCTTGTAATCCATATTTTTACATTTATCATTTTTAGCAAGTTGTATTGGGAATCAAAGGTCCTGTACCTCATGAAAAATTATTTTTCTCCAATAGAAAAAAAGGATGGAAGTGTAGTAAATGAACACACACAAGATAAGATTGTAAGTTTTTTTATTTATATTTCAAATATTTATAAGAAATTAATAATTTAATATGTTTTTTATAATTTCAAAAGTCTACCTTGGAGGCCCTCAATGAGAAGGAAGCTAACAACTTAGGTCCACATGATCATTTGAGTCAGGTGTTAGGTGTGGAGCACCCGAGAAGAGTCTGATGTAGACCAGGAAAAAACATCATCCTCTCTAGGTATTAGTCCTCATCATGCTCCTCTAAAGCCTCTCAAACCTCTGAGTTGGAAAGCATGCGTGCAAAAGAAACTAAGGCAAAAAAAAAAACAGCTTTAGAGGAGTGTGAAAGAAGAAAACAAGAGCATGAAAGAAGTAAGTTGATGACCGAACATTTCATGAAAGATATGTTAGTTTTGAGTCAGTCACCACCATTAGAGGCTGATATTACTTTTCATTCATATATGGTATCAATGTGTTCTTTAAATGATTCCTTAGGTGATTCCCATGAGGGTCCTAGTGGCGATGACGGTGGTGGCGATAGAGTTGTTGGTGGTGAGGATGTTGTTGATGCTAATGTTGGTGATGAGACTGCTGATGATGATGCTGATGGTGCGGTTGATGATGATGTTGTTGATGATGAAAATGATGATGGGCATGGGTATGGGGATGGGGATGATATCTATGGGGGGGGGATATTAATCCCCTCCATTTTTGACTTAGCAGAGAGAATTGTACAAGTACTTTAATAACTTGAACTGATTGTTTGTATGTATTAGGATATACATGTATGTTTTATTTGACTTATAGGTGCAGTGCGGTTTATTTTTTATTAGAGATTCTATATTTTTCCTACCTTTTTTTGTTGTCTCCAGGATTTTGGATCGTTATTTGAGATACCATGTGCATGAATTTGAAAATGTTTTTCAATAAAGTTTCTAGATTGTTCAATTACTAAAAATAGGAAAATAAACTCAAGTACAATAATTTATTGTTCTTTGTACTGCTAATGGTGTTGGTGTTCATATTAAATGCATGAATTTTCCTAGGAGGTAGCATAGCCTTGGCCGAGGAACCCATTGAGGGAGTTAAAACCCAACAACAACCTCTTACTAAAAAAGGTGGGTTGTGGTGACTAGAATGGGTGTAGTAACACTTGTTGGACATGATACTTATGTTTTCTACCATAATCTTCTCGATGTTGTTAGTGGAATAAGAAATATAGAATCATTTGATTGTGCTCAGTTTTCAACGGTTAGACCTTTACTGTCTCTATTTCATTTATAATTATTGATAGAATTTGTATTTTGATTTTGATACTATCTTTGCTAGAGATTTTCTAGAGAAATCAAGTCCTTCTCTACAGAAGGATGTGTCATAGTGAATCTTTCTAATAGGGTTGAAAAATTCATGCTTTAATCATTTACAACGGGGAAGAAGGGACTAGAATATGGTGGTATTATAGAGGGAATCATGGATGAATTAGACAAAACTAAATGTGGGTTTTTTATTCTTATAACTCAAATTTGTTTGTAGAAACACTTGTTGTGTTATTTTGATGGTGATGATATGGTAAAACATGATATTGTAATGTGTAGAGACTCCATGGCTACAACAAGACATGACAATAAACTGTATCCCTCTATGAAGGTAATTTTATTTTGAAAGGTATCTCTCACTCTGATTCCTTCTCATGTCTCAAGTTTGAATTTTATTTTTACAATTTGTTGTAAGATCACTAGATATTTCTTAAATTTATTTGTAGTAATTGTAGCATACATTACATTGGATAACTTTGTATATAACTTAAAATGGCTTCTTAATTTTTTGTTATATTCAGGATATAATGCTTTGTAGAGGATCTGATGCTACAATAATTCCCATAGGCATCACTTGTGTTTCATACTAAATTTTGAACTGTTTGCTATGTTGCTTACTATGACTACTGGATTTATAGGCCTGGGAGGTTTTGTAGCATGCAAAGCTCTTTTATAAAGGAACAATGATCCTGTAGAAGCTTCATGCCCACAAGATAAGGTATTTCACAAAATGTTTGATTTACTTATCCCTTATGATAAGTCTATATTGGTTATCAAAAAAGTGTTTTTCAGTCAATGAATTTGTTTTTATAGAATTTAAGTGTTACGTGTTTTTCCAGAAATAGAACAAGTACTATAAGCATTTTTCACTAAGTGTGCATGCTACATAGAAACCAGTGGGTGACCTGATAGAGTATGAAGCTCTAATTGATTACTTTAGAACCCTGGGATGCCCTGAGAGGGGAGGGGTGAATCATGGTGTCAATTTTTTCTTTTAAAGTAATGGACCTTGTTCCCACGTTGGTAGGAACACGTTAAACTTGTATGATAGATATGAACAAAAAATGAATAATCACATGCAAAGAGGCCACACAACACTTTTACTTAGTTCACCACAAAGGGATACGTCCAAGGAGCATACGCCGATGGTGTGTCGGTCATACCAAAATCCACTAATATTCACTAGTTGCGAAGTATAAGAGTTCAGTCACAATCACTCTATTCCAAGCACACTACCTTTACAATGGTTCATGGATAGCTCACTGCTACCCTTGGGTCACTCCCGTTGATTCCCCCTGGATCACTGCCTTGGGAGTAGTCTTACTCATTTTATTGACTTGAGGGTCTCTTCAACATATTTTCATTGAAGTCTTTATCTCAGTCCAGCATGATACACTGCTTGCATTGAAGTCCTGGATTGATGTACTTGAAATCACTGAACACACAAACTGGATACTCAAAGCATGTAATCAGCTTATACTGACAATTGCATGCAATACATACCCTGTGCACGCAATATCTTTCTTTTTTCACGCAAGATTTTCTTTTCACACGGAAAACTTTCACTCAAAAACAACCTTTATGCACAACTGTAACTTTTTGCGCTCAGCCTTAATATTTTTTTCACAACAATAATTTTTCCGCGCAACTCTAAATTTTCCGCTCACCTCCCTTTTCGCGCACTATTTACATGCATCAGAACTTGAATCTTATCTAAGTATTCAGCCGTACCGAATGAGGGGGTTCACCTCTTATTTATAGGAATCCCCAACCTTTGTGCGCAAAACCCACCGTGTCGCGCAAAACCTCTCATTATGCGTGCAATTTTTTTTGAGCAGGACCCATTTTCCGCGCAAACTCTCGATTTTTCACGCAGCTCATGCCTTTTCCATTTTTCGCCATTCTAATCCCGAAACACCTTTTGCATGAAAAATGAAAAACCAATTTAGCACACATTCTATTCTTTTCACGCACCTTCCTTTTCCAAGAACACATCTCTCCATTTTCCAATTTTTCGGCCCAAAAATTTGGCAAACATTGGAAAACGGCGCCACCTTCAGTACTTTTGTTCACTTGAACTGTATGATCCCTTTTCTGGAAAACATTTTGAACTTCCAATGAGGATTGAAAAAAAACACAAACCAACCTCCATTTCCTTCATATAATGGTCGTGGTTCCAACAATTAATTTTTCTAGAATTCTAGGGTAACATGACAGTTCAAACATTATCAAATTAGTGTGAATGACACATAATTTAAGTGCACTCTTATCCACTTTTGAGCCTTTTTCTTTAAATTATTTTTTCTAAGTCATGTTTGATGTTTGCAGCTAAAATTTAATTATACAAAGTCCATGGCTGACCACCTTCTTGGAGCTTTAGGACCTATAGAAGCTATTTTAGTATTGAAGGTAATGCATATACCCCTCTCTCGAGGGTTAGAATTTTCCCCAAGGGTTAAATGAAAATGAAAAACCACCAAACAAGGGGTGCATTGAAAAATTTTCAAACAAGAGGTGATCTATCAGGAAATGAGTAAAATGAGTAATTACCAGGATGAACAATATGTGATCATAACCCTTCCCACCATGCATCAACACACTACATTACTATAAGGGAGTTTTAGAGTGTCTTGGATTTTCACTTGAAATGAAGTTGATCAGGCTTATGAGTAGTTCAAATATATGTTGAATCTTAAAATGGAAGTATATGGTGGCATTAGATACCACTGTTGACTTAATTGGGAAGGGGTGAAGTCCTCCTAGTGCATGGCCCAATTTGGAATCTACAATTCCTTATGTTTTGTACATTTTTATGGGTTTTTTGGTATGCATATTTTTAAGAAATTTCAAGGTTGTATCTTTTAAGTTTAATTCAAACATCTACCTCCTAATCCATGGACATAAGTTTTTTTTGATTTAAATACACAAGTATGTGTTTTGTTTTGTCCTAATGTTTAGTCTTTTCAGATAAAGTTTACTAGGTTTTTTTATTTACTCTTAAATTTTGGAATTGGATAACAAACAACATTTTCTCGAACCAGAAAAACTCTGTGTAAATATCATGAAACTATTATTGTTGGTAGATGATGAAGCAAAAACACAAGATGGAAAAGGAGAAGGACATTGGGAAAGAGATTGGGTGGTCGAAGAATCAGGATGTGGTAAAGAAGAATTTGAATCTTGCAGCCATGAATAAGAAATTTGGGATGATTTACGGGCTATCTTCCCTCACAAACATCATGTATTTTGGAAGCCTTGCACTTTATTCCTAGTACTTAGTGAGTAAGATCAAATTTTGATACCGTTGTACCCATTATTCTCATAAATATCCCCATATGAATGATTCCTTGAATAAAATACTTCTGTATAAATTTTCCATATTAAGGATTTGTGTGGCATAGACTTGGTATCTATACCTTCCCTTAAATACAAGAGTTGTACCTTCCTCCTCTTATGTGTTTTTATTTATTTATTTCTAGTTTTTAATACATTTCATGTTTTTACTAGTAAACACAACTATAGGTTATATGCGACATACCAGTTTATAATATAGAAATGATTCTAGAAAACTATAGGTTCTTTAATATTATTGAGCAAACATAGTCAAACTCAAACTTGGTCATCATATTCAAACCAGACCATCAACCTTTTTCAACAGGATCAAGAGTAGTTAAATTGGTTAAATTGTGGCCAATTATAACAAAATTTAGTTAAAAAATGTGATCAAATGATTTTATAATTGGTCAAAAAATATTTCATGCATCCTCTAATATCTTTTGAAATCCACTTCTATAATACCCTCTTTAACTCACCCTCACCTGTATGAAAAAAATGACTTCAGTGAAATATGAGACACAAATGATCTTCTAATTTCATAAAGAGATACAATGATGGAATATATCATCCTCAATACTCTCTTTCCTAATAGTTTAGTCCTACAAATATTTTGTATACATGATCCATCTTGATTTTAATCAATTCAATCTCATTGAATAAAGAATATATTCACAGAACTTCAAAATGCTTCAGCTTCAACAAATAGATCATCTTAAGTAAATAATGGTGTAACTATGAACTTTTAGATGTTATGGTTCCTAAAATTTTAATTCCATCTAATAATTTAGTCAAATAAAGGGTTCCATACTGTATGCCTCAAGCTAAAACCATTGAAACTTGATTGATCTTTCACAATTTATTGACGAACATCATTCCAAAACCTATATCTTCTTATTGATCCATGAAAATTAATTTTTATCATAATCTTGATATGTTTTTAATGACCTTGAATACCCATGTTTCCATGTTATGTGATGTGGCTAGGTGGACCATGATAGGCACCATTTTCTTATGTTGAATTTTGATAGAATCATAATATAAGTCTAAAATTGTAGTATCCATAGGGAAATGAGATATGGAGAAGTGTGTGTCTTTGTCATGTGAGTTTCTAACTTATGTGACCCTTGGGTTATGTGTGTGATTATTGAATTATTATACCACATAAATTTTTAAAAAGGACATGATTTTTATTATTTTAATTCTTATTCATAGTATAATAAATGCATATAGACTACGTATGAGTTGGGATCTATGCCAACCATTCTCATGACATTTAATGGTGTGGTGGGTTGGGTGAGAATTCCAACCACATGTTAGCTGTATGTGATGGTATGAGATATGTGTAATGGGTTGGGAAAGTATTCTAACCATGGTTATGTGAGATGATGTGCAAAACATTATTCTATGGGTTTGAAATCATACTGAATATAGGGAGGTTTTGATATGGGTTGGGAGATCTTGGAAACCATATATGTGTGAGTTATTATGGAATAGATGTTGTGATATGTTTTAGGTGTTTATTCCAACCATGGACGTTCTTAAGGGATGTGTTGGTTATTATGAAAACTGTCACCTAATGAATATTCTGGGTAGGGAACTCATGCTAACCATGGATAATGAATGATTATGGATTGATGTGTGTTTTGGGTTGGATAATATTCCAACCATGGGTTAGGCCTTAGTAGTTATGGTACGAAAAGTTGGATGTGATACCTCTAGAGGTGGTTATTGACGATCCAATTTCCATGTACTGTGATTGTGGTATGTAACCGGTTTGTATTCTGGTTTGTATTGTTCTTACAGGTGAAGGATGACAGGAAACATGAAGGAAGGATGCTGCTGTGTGTCTGGGAGAAGCATCTATACCCACGGTTCAATGAACCGTGGGTATATTATGTGTGTTGTGATAATCTATACCCATGGTTTTGTAAACTGTGGGTATTATGGAATTTTCTAGGGATATACCCACAGTTTCATAGAAATCATGGGTATAGGTCTATATTGACACCTCAGTAGCCCATGGTTTATAAAATCATGGTTATAGCCTATACCCATGGTTTCAAACTATGGGTATAGGTGATTTTTTTAGTAGTGTAGTTGTGTATTTATAGGTAGAAGCAAAGGAGGTATTGTGAGTAGTTTTTTAGTTGAAAAACCATAGGTTGGTCTTGAGTTTTTGGTATCATATATGTATTACTTGTATTTTCCTTGAGATTTTTATACGCACCCCACCCTAATTGAGCACTATGTGTGGAACACCCCCATCGTCACATGAGAGGGTGTCTTTCCCAAACATCCCAGTGGGAGGATGGATGGCTGGACAACTGCTCTTCCCAGCTCCATTTTTTAGGTGATGGTAGCCCAAGATTCTTCAGAAAGGTAGTGGTTCGTGAGGTCTAGGTGTGTGTGGGAGAGTTGTGTTTTCCCAGGTATCTTTGGGATTAGATGTGTTGTGCTTTCCCAGGTGTTTTTAGGATGTGATGTGGTATGTGGCCTAGGTGTCTGTGGGCGGGATGTGATGTGGTATGTGGCTCAGGATCCTGTGGGTGGGATGTGATGTGGTATGTGGCCCAGTTGTATATGGGTGGGATCTTGTGTGGTTGTGAGGCCCAGGAATGTGTGGGAAGGTTGTGACATGGTACTTTCAGAAGAGATGGGAGTTCCAGGATGTTTTCTGTTAGGGTGTGAGAGTGGCTAATTAGTGGGAAAGTGGTGTGGGGTACCCTATCATTGATGTTATTACTATATTACTTTACTTGAATTGCATTACTTAGTGAGATTTCCTTGGTGACGTGGGGATGGTTAGTATACCTTGTTAGGTGTTGTTGGGTTCTCCTGTTTTTCTCACGGGAGCATTAATATGCTTCTCTCACTTGTGCCTGAGAGACTTTGGTTTTCCTACTGAGTATACTTTTATGCTCACCCTACATGTATAAACTACTTTTAGGTTTCCAGGAGGATTACATGGACCATTCTGGACCTTACTATCTCAGACCTTGGGACAATTGTCGTGTCGCTGCTTAGCCTTGATTTTGGTATTTAATTTGGAGTTTCATTTTATTCCTAATAGTTGTATTTTAAACATGCAGGTGGGATAGATTTGGATTTATTATATATATATATTTGTGTTATTTTGGGGTGAACCATCTTATCTCCCAATCTTGTTTTCTTTAAAAAGGTCAATCCCTCCCATTTTGTGAGATTATATACCCTTGGTGTTGGTCGCCACCTGAGGGCCTACTGGAGGTGGTACTCAGGGGGTCATTATCTCCCTTTATTTATTGCCAGCTTAGGAGGGGTATCTTTAGAGGGAGGGGGTCATGACATAATGGTATCAGAGGATGGTGGTTGAGAGATAGGATTAAGTTTAGAGTTATGCATAGTGAGGATTGTATGGGTTGGTTGGAAAACAGTGTCACATGAACTCAGTGCGTGACATAGGCTAGGGAATACCGGCTAGAAAATGGGATTTTAGAGGCCCCCATGATCCGATGCAAGGACTTTGAGCCTACTGAATAACCAAGTGAAGCTACACCGTTTGTAGGGTAGAGACCCTAGGAAAGGTACATGAATCATAATGACTTGTGTTCTTGTTTGTTTTGGGTGTTTTGAGAAATTTTAAATGGATAAATAAATGAGTTAAAGTGAATATAAAATAAAATTCCATACTACTCGGGCTTAGGAATTCCTTGTTTACCTTTTTCAACTATGGTAACCAGTCATAGTCTGTGTGTGGATCGAGCAGTTTAGGCTTAGTAGACCGATCCAGTTGATCAACGGAGGGTAGATCCAGTGGAGGAGGATAACCAGTGGCAGATAATGTTACGTGCTTTCCAGTAGCATGTCTTGGTAAAGTATGAGGGCAATGTTTCATACATGGAGACAGAGAGCTGGCTCAATGATCTTGAGATAAAATTCAATTTGATCTGGGATCCGATGGAGTATTAGGTTCCTTTGGTAGTGATCCATATGCGGAGATATACACGTCAATGGTGGATGTTGTACCTGGGGAAGAAGAAGGAGGCTGACATTTTGTGGTTCGATTTCGAGAAGGAGTTCCGAGCAGAATTCCTTTCATCGACCATGAAGGCTGAGAAGAGGCATGAGTTTCTCTCCCTATAATGGGGGAGTATGTCAGTATGAGAGCTAGGGATTAAGTTCAAGGATCTCCTTCTTTTTACCCCAGATCTCTTTCCGGATGAGGAGTCTCATGCGATATGCCTAGAGGAGGCACTTCATCCTTCTATCTAGTACGTAGTTACCCCCTTCACATTTCTGACATATTTGGAGGTTCAGAAGAAGTTAGAGGTGATTAAGAGGATGAAATCATGATGAGGTCTACCATGTGAGGGGATATAGTAGGGTTATTTAAGAGGTAGGGTTACCAATAGCAGGTCTGAGGTTCCAAGACCTTCAAGGTTTCGATCGGCGGGGAGTCGACCTCAACAGTTTCTGTTTCGACCTTCTGGTCCTCATGCCTTTCCTGTGGCCTTGGGGATGATGAGTTTACTTTGTGGAGTTAGAAACAATATTCATAATTAGTTCCCAATGGCCGTTCAAGCTCAGTATGGTGGAGGTGGACAGTTTTCGTACCAGCCTCAGCAGTAGTTTCCAGCTAGGCTATTTAAATAGTAGGGAAAATAAGCTTATACTCCACCAAGAGGATATAGAGAAGGTAGAGGCCAACCTCAAGGTGTTCCTCAGGGAACTCAACCCGGTCTTGGTCATGGAGGTAGTCATCAGCATATTGGAAGAGGAGCTAGGCATGGTTAGTTGCACGTAGTGGAGGTAGCAATTTCAGCAGGACCAAAGATCGTTAGAGGTATGATCAACTTGTTTAGTACCCTTGCTTGTGATTTTTTTGATTCAGTAGATTCACACTCTTTTGTTTCACTTGATATAGCCCATTTCTTAGGACTAGATGTATAGAGGTTTCCTGTGCCCCTGGTGTTGAGTACGCCATTCATAGGTCAAACCAGTTTGTTTGATGTGTGTCGGGGATGTAGAATAATGATGGGACTACATTAGTCCCATGGGGATCCCTTCTTGATACAGATTCAACCATACGATTTCATTCTTAGTATCAACTGGTTGTATTATATGCATCTTGTCATCGACCTCTTCCATAGAAGAGTCATGTTTTCAGATATGGATGGCTGGTGTGTGGTTTTTGTTGGTGAGTGGAGTTGTTAGGTGTACAGTCAGTGTAAAGAGCCTGTTCTTTCCTTATTGGTCGATATGTTAGTGGAATCTGTAGATGTTGGGACAATAGAGGTTTCCAAAGTTGTTGGGGAGTTCTTGGATTTTTTTCCCGAGGATGTTATGACTCTACCCCCTTGAAATGACATTGAGTTTGGAATAGACTTGAAGCATGATGTTTCTCCAATTTCAATGGATCCTTATTGAATGAAACCTTATGATATATGGGAGTTGAGGATTGATATTGACGATCTGATGATGAAGATCTTTATCTGGCCTAGTGTGTCATCATGGGATGCTTCGATGTTGTTCGCAAAGAAGGTAAACGGTGGTATGAGGTTGTGTATAGACTATAGGAGGCTGAATCAGGTGATAGTCAAGAACCATTACCCTATCCCGAGATAGAAAATATTTTTGACCAACTGAGAGGGTAAATTTGGTTCTCTAAGATCGATCTGTGGTATGGATATCACCAATTGAGTGTGAAGGAGAGTGATATCCTGAAGATTGCTTTTAGACGTGGGTATGAGAACTTCGAGTTCACTGTCATGCCTTTTGATGTTACGAACTCACCATCCGTATTCATGGGACTCATGAACTCCATCTTCCATGAGTTCCTAGATCAGTTCTTTTTCATATTCATCGATGATATCTTGATCTACTCAAAGTTAGAGGAGAATCATTTCAAGTATCTCAGGACCATCTTGTAGGTTCTTCAACGCCACCATCTCTACGGAAATTTTTCCAAGTGTAAGTTCTAGACATGATATGTGCATTTCCTTGGGCATGTGGTGTCTTAGCAGGGTGTGGCAGTTGAGCCGTCAAAGGTTGAAGAGGTTGTTTCTTGGGAAGCACCCAATAATGTGGCATAAATTCGCAGTTTTCTTAGTCTTGTAGGCTATTATTGGAGGTTTGTAACCAAATTCTCTTGAGTTTTATCTCCATTAATAACCTTGACTAGGAAGGATCAATCTTTTGTGTGGGGTGATCAGTGTCAGGAAGCATTTGGATATCTAAAGGGGAAGTTGGTTAGTACTCCAGTGCTATGGTTTACTGAGGAAGGAGTGATGTTCAAGGTGTTTTATGATGCTTCCCATCTGGGTTTGGGATGTGTGCTGATGCAGCAATAGGTGTGACATCTTATGGGTCTAGGTAGTTATTCCTCCATGAACGTAACTATTCCACCCATGATCTGGAGCTAGAATTAGTCATGTTTTTGCTGAATTTGTGGTGGAATTACCTCATTGGGGAGTGCTTTGTGGTCTTCACAGATCATAAGAGTTTGAGGTATATCGTTTCCCAGTGAGAAGTGAACTTATAACAGAGGAGGTGGATGGAGTTTCTTTAGGACTATTATTTTGAGATCTACTACATGGGGAATTTTGTGGTTGATTCTTTGACCATGAAGTCACAAAAGGAGGTTTTTTGGGAATCTATAGACACTTTTAAGGAAATAGAGGAGTTGATAGCCTTACACTTAGATGAATGGGTGTATAGAGGTAGAGGTTGTTTGTTTGGAAATATAAGAGTTGACAACCTTACAATTAGATGCAGGGGTGGATAGTGGTATAGGTTTTTTGTTTCAGATAATGATGCAGTCTTCTCTAATGCAGCATGTGGAGGAGTCTTAGTGGGGAGACTCAGAAGCAGAGGTGATGCGTGATCGTGTTAACCATGGCGATTCTCTAGAGGGATGGTCAGAATTAGATGTTGTTCCATGGAAGGCTATTTGTTCTAGTGGAGATGCACGAGAAAATCCTACATGAATTTTATAAATCAACTTTAGCAGCACACCCAAGAATTTCTAAGATATGCCATGGCTTGAGGATACAGTTTTGGTGGCCTGGGATAAAGCGAGTAGTGGTGAAGTTTGTGGCGATGTGCTTAGTGTGCCAGAAGGTGAAGGCTAAGAACTGTGTTCCTCGTGTTTTTTTCATCCCTTGGATTTCCCTGAGTGGAAGTGGTTTAAAATCTTGATGAATTTCATCACAGGGTTACCCAGGGCTTAGGGAGACTATGATTCTATCTGGGTAGTAGTGGATTGACTAAAAAAATCGGCTCACTTCTTAATGATTAAGGAGTTGAGCGTAGTTGATGCCTTAGACAAGAGGTATATGGATGAAGTGGTATGGTTTCATGGAGTTCTGAGATACATTGTCTCACATTGGGATACAAATTTAACCTCATGAGTCTGGAGGGGATTGTATCACGCTTTTGGCACTCAGCTACACCTCAGTACTTCTTTCCACCCTCAGACAGACGAGAAAATAGAGCGGGATATCCAGATAGTGGAGTATATGTTGTGAGAATGTGTCTTGAACTTTGGTGAATCTTGGTAAAAACACTTACCCTTGGTAGAGTTTGCTTACAATAATAGATATCACTCTTCTATTGGCATGAATCCATTTTAAGCTTTGTACAGAAGACCATGTTGTTCATCTTTGTGTTGGAAATAGGTTTGGGAGATAGTTGTTCTTGGCCCTAAGGTAGTGCAGAGCATGAAATAGAAGATTTAACTTGTTCGTGAGAGGATGAAAGTAGTATAGGACTGACATAAGTCATATGCCAATCGCAGGAGGAGGCCTTTGGAGTTCTAGGTTGGGGACCACGTGTTCTTGAAGGTTTCCTTTAAATGTGGGCATCAAAGGTTTGGTAGAGGGAGTAAAATTTCTCCTAGGTTCTTCAGACCCTTTGAGGTGTTAGAGATAGTTTGCATGGTGGCATACCATTTGGCGCTACCACCGCTGTTGAAGAGTATCCACAATGTCTTTCAGATCTCTCAACTCCATTGGTATCTTCACGATGACTCCCATGTCATTAAATGGGGAGAGTTGGATATTGAAGATGACATGACATACATGGAGCGACCAGTAGATATCTAGGATCATCAGGAGAAGGTGCTGCATGGGCAGACCATTCCTTTGGTTTATGTGTTGTAGAGGCATGGTGTCATAGAAGATAGAAATCAGGAAAGAGAAGTGTAGATGCATGCCCAGTACCTAGAGTTGTTTTGAGTTTTCCCTATTCTATTTTGCCTTGTAATGTAATGTTTGAACCTTGTTTGTTATGAGATGAGTTGTTTCCTTGTTCTGTAATGTGTGATAAATTCCTAGTGTGTGAAGAGGGGAGGACCATATTCTTAATCAAGATCCATTAATTACGATGCGATTAAACTTTTTTGGGTGAGTCAGTTCCGCCCAGAGCAGATAGTATCTTAACATGGAGGATGGAATTCCCTGATTCATGTGTTCAGACAGTGTGGCTATTATACTTGTGTGGTGTGTCTTCTAGTTAGTTGGGATTAAATGATATTGGAGGAGGTGTTCTTGGATGCTGAGGTTTCACTACATCTTTCAAACAACATGGGGTGGTTTGTTATTGAACTTTGATATTAGTAGCAGTGTTTCGAGCATAGTGATATCCTTGAGAGGTATCTCATGGGGTGGTTGTTCAGACCCCTCTTTCTTCTGGGCTTATTTTTGGATTCTCGAGGGTGAGAATAGTTTGAGAGGTATCTGATGTAATGACCCATATCTCTTTGGTCCATTACTTTGTGAAAATCTAGTGGTTGAAGTGTTCTGGGAGGTCAAGGTGACTCATTTCAAGAGTTTTCCAAGATTACATTTTTCCAATGGTAGGTCGTGACAGTGAGTAGCAACGGTGACTCACACTGGTAGGCCGCTAATGGTAAGTCACGATGGTGAGTCGCAATAGTGAACCTCACTGGTAGGTCGTGACGGTGAGTCACAACGGCGACTCACACTGGTAGGTTGCGATGGTGAGTCGAAATGGCGACTTGCACCAGTAGGTCACGACGGTGAGTCACAACAGTGACTCATACTGGTAGCTCACCGACTGGTGAGTCACACCAGTGATTCGAAACGATAGCTCTATGAAAGGTGACTCACACTGGTAGCTCACACCGATAGCTCACTGAATGGTGATTCACACCAGTGACTCACCTAACAGTGAGTCATTTCCAACAGTTTTTCATTTTTCCAGTTTCTTCATATTTTTCTAGTTTTCCCCTTTAATTTTTTGTTCGACATAAAATAAGTTTAATACCTTATTTAGTAGTTTTTGGAGATGTTTCGAATCATATCTATCTTCTAAAAACCTGAATCTTCCTTTGACTTCTAAACTGTGTGGTCTTGGTCAAGATCCTCCTTTAATGGATTTCAAAACCCGTTTCTCTTGTTGATTTAGGATCTGACCTTTCTAAAACTGAGATCTTCTTTTCCTTGTGCACTTCCATTTCTCTTGATACAAGATGCCCCAAACCTTTCTTCCCTGAGGAGTCATGCACTTATGCTATAGCCTTTTGGATTGCATTTTTCCTAGAGGTTCTTCCTTCTACACGTGCACCCCTAGTTTTGGCATAATATGAAAGTGATGATTATCTATTCTTTAAGTTAGGTATCCCTTCATATCTCTTTTATTTATGTATCATGTGAGGTGGGTGTATAAATTTCTCCTTTGTGAAGATAGTAGAATACCAAATTAATAAAGATAATTGAATCGGTTTAAGATCAACATGCAGGTCTAGGAAGGAGTTGTAATATCGTACTGTTTTATTGATATTTTGATCAATATTATGAATTGTATGGGATATATGCCTATTAGAAATCATGGTCATTAGTGGTCCTTGTTTGCGCACCCGTGATGCCTTGAAAATGCTTGTTGTTGGTCTTCTGTTTAATGACTATATATATATATATGAAATTGATTAACCATGTATATTTGGTTAAATAAATAGATACCTCAAGATCAAATTTTTTTTATGATAACCCCTGAATTAATGAGTGGAGTTAAATAAGGGATGCCTTATTAAATATGGAATTTGTGCCTTGTATAGTTTATATAGTGATGTGGTTGGGAGCATGACTATGTGATGTAGGGAGGTTTGGGTGGTGTAATGGAATCTCAGGTTAAGAGATTAATTGATTATGGAATGGGTGTGGTGTGGTTATGAAACAATGCTATCGAGAATGGCTGTGATGGGTGTGCTATAGTTGTGATGAGATGTGTTGCTGAGTGTTCTTGTGAGTTAGGAGTTTTCTCTGTTGAGAGGATGTTTTGGGAAAAATAAATTTGAAGAATGATTATGGTAGTGGTTGGTGTGGGTAATTCGTTCGGGGTTTCTCTATGAGTAGCATGTAAGAAGATTCACCCCATGTCTCGGGATCGATGTATGTTATGCCATGAATGGGTGTTAAATGAAGAGTAATGTGAAGCGGGTTAATTTTACCATGGTTCTTCTTCCTCTGTGTGAATTTTTCTATGTTGATTGTTGTGTGTTATTTCTAGTAGTTTCCCAGGTAGTGATGGAATGAATAAATTAATTGTTAATAAAGAATGAGAATCAGTTAAATGAATTGGCTGGGGGTATGATTTGAGTTTGTGGCTGGTTGTGTGGTTGTGCATTTATAGGAAGTATTAAAGGAGGTATTGTGAGTTGGTTTTTGGGTGAAAACCCATAGGTTGGGATTGAGTGTTTGGTATCATATATGTATTACTTGTATTTTTCTTATGATTTCTATATGCACCCCAACCTAGTTGATCACTATGTGCCGAACACCCCCATCATCATGGGGGAGGGTGTCTTTCCCAAATATCTCGATGTTAGGATGGATGGTTGGCCACAAAATATTCCCTAATCCCTCTTCTAGGTGGTGGTAGCCCAAGATTCTTTGGGCAGGTAGTGATTCGTGAGGCCCAGGTGTGTGCAGGTGAGTTGTGTTTTCCCAGGTGTCTTCAGGATGAGATGTGTTATACTTTTCCACGTGTTTTAGGGATGTGATGGGGTATATAACCCAGGTGTCTATGGATGGGATGTGACATGGTATGTGGAACATGTGTCTGTGGGTGGGATGTGATGTGGTATGTGGACTAGGTGTTTGTGAGTGGGATGTGGTGTGGTTGTGAGGCCCAGGTGCATGCGGGAAAGTTGTGACGTGGTACTTTCAGAAGAGGTGGGAGCACCAGGATATTTTCCATCAGTGTGTGAGAGTGTATACTTAGCGAGAAAGTGTTTTGGGGCACCCTATAATTGATTTTATTACTATATTACTTTACTTAACTTGTGTTACTTAGTGAGCGTGCCTTGATGCGGTGGGGATGGTTAGTGTACCTTGTTAGGTGATATTGGGTTCTGTTGTTTTTCTCACGGGAGAATTAGTATGCTTCTCTTAATTGTGCACGAGAGACTTTGGTTTTCCTACTTAGTATACATGTATGCTCACCCTATGTGTATAAACTGCTTTTAGGTTTCCATGAGGATTACGTGGACCATGTTAGACCTTACTAGCTCAGACTTTGGGATAGTTGTCATGTCGCTGATTTGACTTGATTTTGGTATTTACTTTGGAGTTTAATTGTATTCATAACAGTTGTATTTTAAACATGCATGTGGGATGGATTTGGTTTTCTTATATATATATATATATATATATATATCTTGGAGTTGTTTTTGGGACAAACCATCTTATCTCCTGATCTTTTTTTCTTTAAAAAGATCAATGCCTCCCATTTTGTGAGATTGTATACCCTTGGTGATGGTCACCACACCGAGGCCTAATGTAGGCGTGACTCGGGGGTCATGATCTCCCTTTCTTAATTTCCAGATCAGGAGGGACATCTTTGGAGGGAGGGGGTCATGACATCTTCTATCAATCTGATTTCCATCCACTTTTAAAATTTATTCAATATTTATATGAGATAAGGGAGTTACAAAATTTTTCTTAGAAAGGTGAAATAAACAAGACAACTCTAAATCTATACGATCTTCTTATCTACAACAATAGTTGGAGAACTTGAAGACACTGATGCTTTATACTTGTCAATTTTCAGATATTTTTGACTAGGAAACCATGTCATGAATTTGATGGGTATGTATCTTGCCTGTCTACACCTACCACAAAATTTCTTTTCAACTTTTTATTTTGGTATCCTTTTAACCACTTCATTAGGGATATCCAAAACTATACCAATCCAACCATATCTTTCCTAAATTAATTCCCTTTTGGATTTTAAATTTCTCCATTATTTATTGAGATTCATGTCCATCTTGTAATGGTCCATGAAATGAAATCTATTTCCACAATAGAAGCATCTCTTCATAGTAGTTTTTACACCCTTTTGATCAGTCTTCATTATCTTCTTTGGTGTACTCTTCTTTACTGATTTGAAACCCTAGGCATACTCACTTTTCTACTTCATCTGATTCTAAATATATGATGGTTCTATATTATCTTCAGTATATCTATGATACTTAATAGGATTTTATCAACATTTATTATATGAATGACCACATATGTTTCACATTTCACAAAAAATTTCAAGACACTTAAATTTGTTCTTTAAAAATAAATCTATCCCATTCTGTGAAGTCTGTTTCTTTAGAGAAGATTTCCTTCTTTTTTCAGTTATAATTCCCCATGGTTTAGTGCTTCTATGATTTTAATATACTTTCATATTATTCTATAAATCAATAGATCAATTCCTAAATCTCAATAAATATCAACATCCTCCAATAAGTCTATTTTTTTTTCTTGTTCATGCAGTCTTTATAGATGCACATGCTTGATGTTTTTAGGTTATAACACAATATTTTTATGCACCTTTTGAGGGGAAAATTTTGTTATAAATGACCACATACACTCTTTAATTATTGGTGTATTTATTATTATTTTTATTCTTCCAAATTTGTATATAATTTAACCTTTTTCCTTCACTTCCAAAAATAACATATTTTGAACAAACAGATTTTTCAGGTTTGTGGGTTGAATTTTTCCTTGTGCATGAGGTGGAGGGTTCTCAAAATGATCTTAAACCTTTTGATACACTATTATGAGTCTTTTTATAAATAAGAATCCTTTAATTTTTTTTGGTAATAATTATTTTCTCAATTTTTTTGGGAAGTTCTAGTTTGGGTTGATTCCTGATTCCTCATTCTTACTTCCAACTCAAGATTTTTCAGATTGAGTGCATTCTTTTTGTTGTAATCTAACATCAATATAGCTTACCATTAAATATTAAAATTTACAAATTAATATTCATGTATCTTCCTTGTCTATTGTAAATAACTATCCATATCCTTTATCCTCTTTTGTTGAACTCCCATATGAGATCATTTGACATTAAAGGAGACATTATGAAATTTCCACAAAGCCTAAAATACCTCTTTAAGAATCTTCTAAAGCACTTATCTTTCAAAAATAAATATATAAAATTATTTATCAATTAAAGAAACTATTTCATTTCAAAGTGTGTAAGATTATTCCTTATCTTTTACAACTATTGTGAAAGTGTTATAGAAACTCATCTTCTTTTCCAATTCCCCATCCATTTCATCAACCTATTCTTTTAGCTGTGGCTTTTAAACATGTATTCCCTTGATAAATTAGAATATAAATGTCACCACATAAATATGGACATGACTTAGATAGTTATTTAACTCATAGTAGTGGTATTCAATAGATTCAATTCAACCTGTCTCACAACTTGAACTTGTTTCATTAGAGGAATAACCATCAACATACTTAACTTATAACTACTCACCATTCTGATTATCTTCAGATAATGGTTTTCCTCCTTTGTCTTTGATACTTTTATTTTATTTTTTAACTCTTTATTATTCTTATTTATCAAGGTATTTTTATAGACCTCTAATTTTTTTGAAGAGGGGTATAGAAAGATCATTCCATCTAAGGAATTTATGAATTCTCTTTTAATTTGAATTAAAGTTTTCACTTTATATGATACATTAAAAATAACCAGGTAAAAAATTTAAAACTCTTCATATAGAACCTTGTGCTTATTATTTTAATTTTGATAAAACTATTGATCAAATTCATATGGAAACTTGGCTCTAATACCAATTGAGATTCCTAGTGGACCATGTATAAACACCTAAGAGGGGAGGGGTGAATCAAGTGCGTACAAATTTTATCAAATTCTTATTTCTTATTTTAAAACTTACAACCACTTAATAATTAAACCTATGATGCTTATTAAGAATATTTTACCTTGTGTTTTTAACATATCATACACCTATATGTAATGCATTATATGAAAGTAAATCAAAAAAAGTGTTTTTAAAATATCCATCCCCACCCAGGAAACCCACTCCTTACTATAATTGCAATGTCCAAGGCATGGATTCTATAATAAAATCTTTTCATCAACACAAGTAGAGTTATGGGTTATTTTTATTCTAACCCACTCTCACTATATTACATAAAAGAGATATGTTCAAAATATTATACATGAAAATAAAAGATATATCCCAAAAATTCTATTCAAACTAGCATCCCTCAAATCCATTTTTTTTATTTTCTAAAATACACTTTTAAGTTTAGTGAGAACCGAACATTCAAAGATAGATACACCTAAAGAGAATCCAAATTCAAAATTGAAAACATACTTCGACCAGATCTAAAAATTCAAAATTTGAAATATCATGATACCACCATCATCAGCCCCTCGAGCCATGTGAGAGACGCAAGCCACATCCTGTAACAAAACTGACACATCAAGTACCATCGCTTGCCATAAAGTTATCCCCATCAACAAAACACCATCATCATAATCACATATCTCAATAAAATACATCGACAACCACAACCAGTACCACCATCGGTGAACCGTAAAACACACGTGTAGGCAGAAATCACATCTCCTACTTCATCCTTTGAATGACATCATCATCGTCAAGGATCACCAGTGATAAAATGAAAATGATAGAGAAATCCAAAAATCTTTACTATCAAAACCTCCCAAGCAGAAAGCACTTAGATCCCAACTCCTGAAAATCGATGACTACTCAACAACACATCCCAACCCCCCCTCAAAGAACATTTCCCAAAATGAATGGGAATGGGGCATTGAACCAGGGATTCATGGAAGAGTTGATAAGAAGGAGTTTCAACAGAGGTCCATGCTTCACACAACCTGCAATGATCATCTAACATAATTGCCTCTGATGAGTTGATATTCAAATTGGCATCCCACCAGTTGATATTCTCAGTTTTCCTCATCTTAAATTAGTTCGAAA
The DNA here is from genome assembly GCA_963277665.1 of Viscum album. Taxonomy (NCBI): domain Eukaryota; kingdom Viridiplantae; phylum Streptophyta; class Magnoliopsida; order Santalales; family Viscaceae; genus Viscum; species Viscum album. The sequence goes on from OY728137.1 coordinate 803,876,304, forward strand.
AACTATCCAAGGATGTTACTACACCCATAAATGATGAAATTATTCCTCAAAATAAAGTAACTTTTATTTCATTATGTTCATTAAAAAAACCAAATGAAACTCAAACTCTATTTCACTACACAACTCCTAGCTTATTCAAAATATTATTTTTAGCTCTCTCAAATCATACAAGAATACATTCCAAGAAATATCTTACCTAGAGAGTATATGAATGAATTAACAATAATTCAAGATCTTTCCTAGTTATATAGTACACTAAAATACATAGTTCTTCTTTTATATCACTTCTCATCCTTCTCATTATTCTTTTTTAACTATTTCCACTTCATATAAAATAGTTGGCTCACTCATCTCTTCTTTTTTCTTTGTTATACAACGATGGATGTCGTATTATCCTACAATTACTTATGATTTGATACCCAGATGATCATACCTTATAGTACTGCATTGGAACACTCATATTATTTTTCTTCAAGAGTTATTAGTTTTTCTTCTCAGATCTCATAGGATCAAACTCACTTCAAACAGATCTAAATCATTTTCTTTTTATCTATATTTCACTAGGAAAATACATTTCATATATTTTAATATAGAAAATATTTTCATATCATTTGGTTTACATGATATAATTTCACTTTTTTAGTTTTTTGTATGTTGGTGAGCTCACATGATCCCATTATTCCTTTTGTCTCTCAACCATTTTCTCATATAATTTTACAAGAATACCCTTTTTTCCCATCTTATATATTTATCACAACCAAAATTATCTTTTAGATTATTATAGTAGGCTCGAGTTTCACATATTCTTCTCAAAATGATAATATTCTATTAATTATAGAAATATCTTGACCTCATATTCTTCAAATGTATAAAAATATATAACACTAAAAATTATGGTATAACTCACCTTCTTTTTTCATGCGAGTCTCTGATATTCCAGCCTGAGATCTAGATTATAAATTGATCTTTAGAGAACTCCACATCTCAAATTTCTCAAACTATAATATGAATCAAAATATTCTTTTTGATATTTAGAACATTTTAGCACATCTCCAACATCTTCTTATTTTTCTTCAATTTTGATCACCAAAATAGAATTTCAAATATTCTCATTTCAAATTCTCAAATATCCAACAGCGATCTTATCTCACATCCATCTCATTGAATATTTATCAAATTAGGATCTAATAATTTTTCCTATAAGATTAATGATGTTTTTATCAGGATATAATATCTCAAGAATCATCTCAATTAATTTCCACTTCAAGTATAAAATATGTAAACTAAAATTTTCATCCAATAGAATTATTAAAATTTCACTAAGTCTGAAATTCATACGGAATCTGGAAGTCATAAAAAATATTCCCACATTTTCCAAATATTGGTAAACATTATTTTCATTAGATATGAAACCTAACAAAAATATTAAATTTATATGAAATATTTCACAAAACCATATGATTTCATGAAGTCATGTGAAAATATTCTTGAAGTCATGTGAAAATTCTGAAGGCTTAAGAAATTCCATTCCATCTCTTAAAAAATACCCTAGAGTCATAAAAAACTTCTAAAATCATAATAAAACATTTAATTCCTACAAAAACTTCAAGACTTATCTAATTTTCATCACTACAACCACTAAAGTCATATTAAATGCTTTTAGTAGTTGTATGGGAAAAGACATAGCCAAATTTTCACATTAGACTCCAAATTTCTGAACTTTATCAAATAATTCTTGAATTTATTCAATTGAATTCAGGTCTTCTTTAAACCTTCCAAAAAATTGTCTAAGGTATATTTAAACTAATTTGAGTATTCTTAATCCACAATACCATTTGTACGGTTTCCTCTTGAATTAATCTATCTATTTACACACTTTGAATCTTTTTTATATAGTGTATCTATAACTTAATAAGTTGTCCAACATTAATAGATTATTATCCAGATCCTTCTCAAATTCATCCTCATATATATATCCATAGATAGTTCCTACAAAATATTTGTTGTTCAATATCTCCAATCATCTATCTTTCCATACAAAATTTCTACATCTCTTCAAGCTATTTACATTATCTATCACTTTAACCTTTTCCTGAATGTTGTATACAACACTTATCTCTTTAGAACATGTCTTTTACATGAGTAACAACACATTTAATAATTTTGTGTAATATCTATTACCTAAAATATATCCAACTAGGTCTTCATAGGCAGCATAAACTTCCACTTTTCATTACCCATAAGAGGATGAGCGGTATCTTAACCATCCTTTACCCAAAACTGTGGAAAAAACATTCATCTTCATATAATGGGTGGATACTTGATCCATCATCCATGTTCTTCAATACCTATATTGAAACACTCAATGATGAAAAATAAAATCACAAACCAAAGGGAACTTCAACTTCATTCATTTCCCTCAACCTTAGGCAACCTCAAGTGTGTTTTTAGAAGTCCTTTGTGTGCCCTTTTGATCAGACTTGATCCACATATTTAGAATATGAAGGTTACAAGGTATAGTAGAAGTAGTTAGGCCCATTAACAATAATGGTTTACATTAATTTCTTCTAATAAATCCCCAGAAAAGGATGAATACTACCCTAAAATCATCAAAGATAATATCTTTCATATATACTATATAATTAATTTAATTAACAAGAATCGCCTCAGTCTTAGAATTCTTTATTTATTGATGATCTGGTTGACCTTTCTTATCATACCATTTTCATATCAAGGGATCCAAAGAAGAATCTTTCTAGCAGTATCCACACCTGCTCTATGAACCTTAGATAATCACTAATGGATATTTGAGTGCTAGCACAGAAGAACCAATCGTCTTGCACCATTCTCTATTGATCACAACAAGAATCCTTCTAGGAATGAAGGATTATTCACTTGTTCTATCATTTATGATATGGAGGTTGGGGATTTTCTCTCATGTTTTTGAGAGTGTTCTTAAGAGACTCTAGAGATAATTCTCAAGAATAATTTTATGCATAACAATTTCACCCTAAATGAAAAATGAAATAATTTTGGCTATATACTTAGTATTAGAAAATTAGTTATTGAATAAAGGAACTTAACTAATTATTTTTTATTCAAAGTAAAACCCATTCCATGACTAATAATAGTAATAATATTTTTATGGTATGTGATAAATCATGAATATTTAAACATCATTTATTAAATAAATAAATCAATATTTATTTTTATTATATTAAATAAAATAAATAATTTTCATCTGATCCCTTAACTCAGTTCGTTAATCTGCCTTGATAATTATAGTCCTTGAATAATAAATATTTACTTACTAAATAAATATCTTTATATTATTTTTTGATAAATAAATAAATATTATATTCAATAATTAGTGAATAAATATATATTTTTTATTCATTTAATTAAATAAATAATTTCCTTGAAAATAAAACAAGAGATAAATAAATATAATATTTTTCTAATTGTAAACTGATATTTATTTAATATTCAAATCACATATATATTCCAAACTGGAATAACTGGTGATTAAATTTATGTAATAAACATAACTTGGATAAATGTTATTTTTTAGTTTGGAGAATAATATTTATTCTATTATAAAATTAAAATAGAATTTAATTTAAATTTATGGATGCACTTATTGTGTGACCCTATCAGCCTATTTATTAATGGAATTAGAGAAACTAGACTAATGTCCAAGATCAATATTTAACAACATGTCATGGCACCCATATATAAAAAATTAAATGTTGCAATGATAACAACCTCCTATGAATGTTCACTCTGTAATATAATCCCCTTGTCTTGATATCTCATTAAGAAGGTTACATAATCATGTCATTAACTTATATACTTGATATATATTTATTTGATTACCAAAAATGAACTTTTCAAAAAACTGACATAGCCAGGAACTTAATCCGATAGTTAAATTTTAATCAAAGGGATTGAGATATCATCTTAAAGTTTCGAAAGGAAAAAATCTTTTCATGACCCATTAATTAATGTCATATCCCAACATATACTACTTTTCCATGAGAAAATGATGTCATAATTTTCATTAATACATCAAAGTACACAAATCATGATATGAATTAATAATAATCTCAAGTGTAAGGGCCCATACACATGTTAAAAAATAGAAATATTTAATGAAACATATATAATGTAGAATTACTATTGATGATTCTATCATCATAACCTCACATATTAGAGATTAACATGTGTGAACTTAATGAGAATAAGTCATACTATATTATAATCCCCCAACACTTGACAATAAAAATATCATCAATGTCCCATCAAATAATGTTATATAGACCATAATAAATAAGTTTAAGAATATTTTCATAGTTCTCCAAGGCAGTGATATAAAATGGTCCCGCAGCCTGTAGGCTTTGTAGGTATGGGGTGGGGCAGGCCTAAAAATTTTGACCTCAAAGAGCACGGGCCAATGCGGGTTGAGCCCACGCGGGTGCGGGCTGACCCACGAGCCTAATTTAATTTTTTTGTACAATATATGCTTCTTTGACATTTTAGTTTTTTAAAGAAAAACATGATTAAACCATGAGATATGTTTTCTCACTGTAATGGTCATACAAATTCACCATTCATTTACATGTGAATTTTAAATAGGTCAATATTTATTATTTTAATAAGATATTATAATATTTATATAGTAATTATTAACCATATTGACATGGTGTGTCATCACACCTCTTAAAAAATGGAACTCATCTCTCCTGCACTTGGTTTCAATTCTAAAATAGTTATTATAATTATAATATATTTTGGACTGATTTAATTTTTTTATTACTTAATTTTATTTTGTTATTAAGAAAACATGAAAGGACCTCATGAGACCCTAATAGCCTCCTATGAAACCAGTCATTGCTTGAAGTGTCATTGTTTATTAATAGGTCTATCCATTCTCATCGCCATATAATCAACATCATAATTTTTCGCCCCTCATTGATCACTCACCTACTCTGCATTACAACAGTTCACCACCACATTAGCGTCGGTACATGACACCATTAACCCATAGGAAAATGTTCCATAACATCTCTTAAAACTCTAGATATTGTAAATTCATACTTCTCCCAACAACTAAAATTAAGAATGAGAAAAAAATAAAATATTTAAATGATTATAAATAGTATTTTTTTTAAATGCAGGCAGCCCATGGGCAACCCGCGGGCTTATGCGGGGTGGGGCAGGATTAGATTTTTTTCCACATTATATACAGGATTTTGTAGACAAACCCGTGTGGGCTCAAACCCACGCAGGCTTGGCCCGCCTCGCCCTGGACCACCTATTTCGCATTACTACTCTAAGGTTTATATTATAATAGGGTACTACTTTGACATTTTGATGAGAAAAATACTCTATGGACATTATCACATTAAATGTTACATAAAATATCAATCATCACGTAATAAGATATTTATTAATATTCAAATCTTTGAATATACAGGTAATCAAATGTAAAAAGTAGTTGGTTTTAAGGAACCAAACCCAACATACTCCCACAAGAACTATATCTAACTATTAATGACTTTTAGTTTGATATCACTAATGTGAAATTCATAGTCCTACTAAAATAATACTTTAGTAAATGAGTCCACCATATCCTCCTTCATGAAAACTATACCTATTGTAACCTCACCTCTTTGAGAAAATTACTTAATAGGTGATACTTCTAAATTATATGTTTTTGGATCAATATTGATGCATAAAAGAGACTGGGGGGGGGGGGGTTAATAGTATTTTAAAAAATTTAGAACAAATAATCAATCAGAGTAATTTATTTTATTAATTAATAGTGCAGTGTAATGGAAATAAATGATATTAAAAGAGTATTTTTATAGTAGTTAAGATCACCAAGATCCTACTATTCTCTTCAACCTTCTCTACATGGTGAGAAATTGGTACCCACTAAGAAAAAATCACTTTAAAAGGTGTGATAACCTACTACAAATTATGACTTTTATAATACCTAAAAGCACAACACTGACTTTGTTTGGGAGTCAAAAACCAATTAGACCTGAATTTTATTTAGGATTAAGAACCTAAGAACCTTCCTTTTTAGTGATAGAATAAACAAGACATACTTTCTTTTGATAGGGAAAAATAGAAATAAATACTAACGATTACAAACAGAAGAAATAAAATAAAAAGATTAAAAATAAAAAACAATGAAAACCAAAAAAATTATCAGAAGATGAAGAAAATGTCGCTTGATGATCTTTGATCACTTCATTAGTAATGGATGAAATAATTGAAGTAGCATTTGTGATCATAGTAATGGAATAATAATTGTGAAATTTCATGATTGTATGTGCAACAAAATTATGTATCACCAGAGTATTGAATAAACTATCATAAATTTTTTACTATAATGTTGTCCCTTGATCTCATTCCAATAGATTAATACTATAGTATAAATTCCAAGTTCTTATAGGAGTTTCTAATTAACTTATCACAAAATTCCATGAGTTATACAATAATAATACATAGAATAATGTCTTTACCAATATTTTAAAATAATGAACACAATATCAGAGAGTTTTGGCGCTCTTTTATTCAAGTTTAAAATTTCATTGAAACACATCCATTATGATCATTAATAAAAATATATATATTTTATATTAATAAAAAAATAAAAAATACTATGAATAAACTCACAGTTTATCAAAATATCAAAGTGTCACAAAACAGATCATCATAAAAGTATGCTTCATGTGTGTGTATATACAGAATCTTTGATCTTAATATTTAACCAAACATGTAATTATTTTTTTTAGAAAAACAAAATTAAATAGTAATTAAATAACTTCATTCAGATTAAGTAATTAAAATAATAACAATTTTTTTTTGAAAAATTTAATCATTTATAAATTTTAAAACTAACACTTTTAAAATATTTTTAACTAGTAGTATTTTTTCTAAACTGATAGTAAAAAGATTACCTGGAAGGAGCAAGAGGTTTCTACCACTACCTTTGCATAGAGTGGCACCACAAGATGTAAAAAATAAAGCTACCATTACTGTAACACCCCAAGTATTTATAAATAAATTTAACATTGAATTCATGAAACACTGAGTCTCTACAAAACACCATTTTGTTATAACCTATCCAATAAACATAACTTTGTCACCTTTGTGATTTGAATTTCAAAAAATTGACAGACACATTTGCATTCAGTAAGATATTTAGAGTCTTATAGGATCAAATTACATTTTTGGTGAATATTAAATTGACCCATATGAATAGTAATGTACCCTTATGAATAGTAATATCTCCCATGAAAGTATAAATAAAATTTAGATACCTTATAAATGAAATGGAGTATTTTAGAAATTAATTATTAAGTATTAGTATTTTTGTGAGTAATAAATATTTATTTAAAATTTTAAAATAATAAATTTATTTAAAAGAAAATTCGTTTTCATAAAAATAATTCCTAAATAAATATTTTTTTTCCTATAATTTTAGGATAATAAGACCTTAGTTAAATTTTCAAGGCATTATAAAGTCAGTTTTAGTTTTAAAAACTGTATTTTTCGAGTAAATGATGATTTTATTTAAAAATTAAATTTCACATATTTAGAAAATTAATTTGATAAAATGAAGTCCATATTTTAATTTTATACATCAAAAAATGGTTAGGGTGAATTTTTGGGATTTTTCTGAAATACTGGATTTTTTTTGTGAATAGTAAAATACGGCAATTTACGATAAATGCTAAATACATGATTAATTGAGTCATAGGTGAGGTAAGGCTAATGTAATCACAATTTTTTCAAACTCACATGCACATATTACAGTTTTTGGTCACAAGAATCAACACTATTGCTTGTCTTAAGCAAAATAATAAAATAATGAATAAAATATTCAAAAATCACTCCTCTCCGCCACTATAAAAAACACCCCTCACTCCCTCTTCTCTTCACTCCTCTCAAGCCTTGTGCCTTGTATAAATTATACTAAAATATACTCCCAATATCCTCCCCACATCTATAATCCATTTTTATTTTAAAAATACCAAATCCTCTCCCCTAAAGAGGCTCTCAAGGAAGATAAATTCAAGAGGTAAATTCCTCTTCATTTTTTTTTATTTTCTTTCAAGTTCCTTTCTTTCCTTTTCTTTCCTCAACTCATTTAATATAAATTTTATGATAAATCCAGTACCTTAAATGTAATTTAATTTTTTTTATGATAATTGAATAATTCATCATCATCACTCCTTTTCCCTCCTTTCATACTAGAAATGAAAACACCACCTGAGATGTGTTAATTTATCACATTTAAGGATGGTGGGTTTTCAACTTCTATTATTATCTTCAATTATGGTCATAAAACCATTTTTATGGATGAAACAGATCATGATATATGTAATATATCCTATTTAATGTTCTGAAATCATTTTGTACACATGAAATTAATTTATAAAACAAAACGAGTCCGTGGTGATTGAAAAACAACCAAATTAATCCAAGCGTTTATCATTAAAATTTTATCTAATGATTAATCCTCAATTAAAGTAACCAAATTAATTATATGAAAATTTAAACTTACATATTAAAATTAATAAAATATAACATCAATTCTGTATTTAAATTCTCATTTTACATTAACTTCCATACAAATGAATCGATCATGAAAAATAATGAAACAAGCACTCACAAACGATGATATTGAATCTCTTAACCCATAAAAATGACCATAAATGAACTTAATAAAATTATAATAAATCAAATACATGTCTAATAGGTTCTTAATTAAGTTATTAATAAGTCTAATTTCATATTATAGGACCTTAAGTTTAAGAGAGGAACATATTTGGACATAAGGTAAGGGGTTTCTACCCGAACCTCCATTTTCATTTGGGTTACTCTTATTCTCTACTTACCTCAATTAAATTATTATATATTCTTATTTACTCATAATAAATTCTGTTATAATGTTATATATATGTTTACCAATAAGAATCCATCTTTATTTTATGGGTAGTTACATGTTTTGAAAGGATATTTCAAAGATCTTTCCCGATAAACAAGCCTGTTTCAAGGGAATTTCTCGAATTCTTACATATTTTCAAGGGAACTATATAATCTATTTTTAGAAACATTTATTTTTATAAAATTTATAATTTTACTATGAAAAAAATAACTTAATTAAGTTTTGGTTTTATACAATTATTTTTCTAAAAGAACTCTTCTTTTCAAAGTAAAAGAGTATTTATCTCAAGAATTACTCGACGATTTTATAAGAGTATTTTCACTTATTTCAACACTCTTATTGATTCTTATGATAAAATGGGATTAATGTTTTATGATATCATCCACCATGTTTTATTTAATTTTTTATGATTATATTGACAGTGTATTTAATATCTTGATACCATTCACCATATTACTCTGAATGGTTAATGTTTATGTTTAATGTTTGGGGAAAGTTATTTACATTTCATATGTTAGTTTCAATATTAATATACATATTATTTATGTTTATCCCCATTCATATGAGTAATACATTGGACTTATTATGTGATGTGTGGGGCCTGATATATCCCCTATATGCATCAGTAGGTCTCATGAGATAAAATAGGATTGGGTTTTGGTTGAGGCCTTACCCTAGTATTTTCAAACGTCTTGGACAAGGCCTCAACGATATGTTTTAGTTATCTAGTATTATGCATTACCTCATTATGAAACTTGATATTGATAGTCCATGTGATTATTAGAATAGTAGAATATCCATGGTTATGTTTATGGAATTATTTAATCAGTTTTTATTCTTTCCATATTATGCTCAAATATATTTTAAAGGGATTTATTTTTAGCAATTCATCATGCCTAGTGTTTATGTTTATAATTTCTTTCGCTGTATTATTTACCCTTACTGAGCATCTAATCTCACCCTTTCACATGTTTTATTTTTCCTAGTTTGTGAAGAAGTATATTATGAATGACTTTCAAGGATAATCTAGGAGATTATGTGTGATTCAAAATAAGTTGATATGTTGTATTTCCTTTCAAGTTATAATGTTAAACTTATGTATGTATCTTGTTTTCCAAGCTAATAAACTATTTATTCATTTGGGATACTAATTAATTGTTTATATGATGATTTAATAAACTAAGGCACTGGCTCTGGGCATCTACGGTTGGGTTCTTATAGTTGGTATCAGAGGAAGTTTAATAGAAAACATAGAAACTAGATTTAGAAAATATAGATTTGGGAACAAAACCCTAAGATATACTTTGAGGATAAACATACAATAAAATCCTATAATTTTGGTAAGGAATAGATTATGTTGATATTTTTAGAAAATACATCCCTATCTGGATACTACAAGTGGATGTGGTTCTGGTACATATGTACTTAGGAGTAACAACTTTAACAAGGAGTTTCGGGCTTGAATCGAGGTATCTGGGTACACGATAACATGCCTTACTACCCACCTCATTTGAAACTTCTGAGGGATATGATTAGGATAATTCACATTTTCTTTACAAATAATCATTAAGGAATTAAATGTAAATTTTCCTCTAAGAAACCATGTTTATGATTAAGATATTATCTATGGATAAGATTTCAATTTATGCTAAGTATTTTTCTAAGTTGAGATTATATATTATGATTCATAACCTAATCTAGTGTATGTCATTATTTATAAATGGTGACTAGTGAAAGGAATGTAAACTGCATAAATACACATATCCCATGTAGGGATTTCCCTCTGATGCAAGATAATGATGTTGACTCTGGTGCTGTAATTGGTGCTGAGAAACTTATTACTATACTGGGACATTTTACTCAAGTTATGAAAATAACTTTACCCATATGGAGAATCCAAATACACAATGTGGAGGAGCTATATTAGATCGCTTTATGTGACAAAAACCTCCATCATTTAACGGGACTACAAACCCATTCTTAGTGGAGCAGTGTATAAGTTCTTTAGAGAAGATATTTCTCACTTTGGGATATAATAAAATAGATAAGGTTGTCATGGTAGTATATCATCTATTAGGAGATGCAGATCAGTGGTGGTATTTAATTCAAAACAAAAGGGGGAGGAAGAAATAAAATAAATAAAAGAAATTCAATGGATGGATTTTAAGAAAATATTATTATAAAAATAATTCCCTCATGAACAGTGAGAAGATATGGAAAGTAACTTTCTGAATCTGAGGCAAAAAGAGGATGAGAATGTTGCAAAGTATGAAGATAACTTTACAAGATTAGCAAGCCATCCCACAGACTACATACGTAATCCAAGGAGCAAGATTGATCAATTATTTGATGGTTTAAAACCATTCTTCCAAAGGTAACTAGTATCCTAAATATTATAATCATACAAATATATCATATCATGTGATATAAAGACATAGAAAGAATTCTATAAGTCTCATGAATTTAAGGGAAAACAAGAGAAGAAGAGGGTGGTAGAGGAAAGAATGGATAAAGGGAAGAACAAGAAGGGGATTTTTACAACACGTTATACTTGTGGAAGGAAACACCCCAGAGCCTACTTAAAAGGAAAATGAGTATGTTACAAGTGTGGATAAAAGGTCCACCAATATCATGATTTTAACAAAAATAAATAAGCTACCAATGTTCAATGCTACAATTGCAAAAATATGGGAGATTATGAAAATTATTGTCCTAAGCGTCAAGGAAATTTTCCCCAGAAAGGCCAAGAGAGCAAGGCCAAGCTTATGCAATCACACCTGTTGAGGTTGAAGTTCCTAATGATGTGGTGGTAGATACTTTAATTGTTTCCTCAAACATAGCCAATGATTTATTTGATTCTGGATCATTGAATTCTTTTATTTCTTTCCAGTTTTACAAGAAAATTAGATAGTTCCAATTTAATTTAATAAAGGATTTTTCAGTCAAAAATCCTAAGGGAAGTATCATTTCAATAAATATGTGTCAATAAGTCCCCATTATGGCATATAAATGCGCTTTATCTTCTAATTTTATCATCATACCCATGATTGACTATGATATAATCCTTAGTATGGATTGGATTTCAAATTATGATGTGAAAATATATTACAAGAAGAAGGAAGTTACAATTTTTGAGAACAATATAGAATCACTTATCTTTAGGGAAGAAACACCACCATATGATTCTCATCTAGATCCACCCTCAGTAGATCTACTGAATTCAATTCTTGAAGAGGAAGAGAACACAATATCTATTGGTGAGGAAAGGAATGTTCAAATAGAGGATGTAACTATTATGCAAGAATATGTTGTTGTGTTTCCAGAGGATTTACCTGGACATCCTCCAGAGCGGGAAGTTGAGTTCTCTATTGATTTAATTTATGGTTCAAGACCTATATCAAATACTCCTTATAGAATGGACAATCTGGAATTAGTATAACTGAAGAAACAACTAGAATAATTGAGTGATAAAGGATTTATTCTCCCTAGTATTTCTTAATGGGGAACCCCTACTGTAACATCCCTGGTAAATAAATAATATTACATTTTCATATTTATTAAAATTTGTGAATAAAATATTAATATTACTTTAAAGGGGATGCTATGTTCGATGGCGTACCCAATATGCAACAACGAGTTTCTTTGAAATCTTACGATGCACACTAATAATATAATAATATTATTATAAATGGTAGTAAACTCCTAGCCAATGTAATGGAGGGAATGAATAGAACTAACTAAAAAGTGATTATATATTTTTGTTAAATATTTTTACATTTATCCAATAAATGTTAGAGGCTTAAAATGCAAATGAATCCAATTTTAAGAATAAATATTCTAATATTCTTTAAAAGGCTGATTAACCGCCTTTTGATGACGAACCCTTTTTAAATCTACTTTTTGTCACTTTTATATGTTATATTTTACAAAATTAAATCCATATTTAGAATCAAGACATCAAAATTTACTTTGTGTAAATTTTTGTTATTTTCCGATAAAGATCATTTTTAGTGAAAAATGCGGTATTTTAATTCAAAACCTCCTTTTAATATAATTTATTTTTATTGTTAGATTATCTTTTTAATTGGGTTTAAAGTGTAATTAAAATATATTTTTACCCTTTAATCCAATGGGGGTCATTTGAATTAATTTCACTTTGAAATTGGACATAAACAAGTGTTAATCTTTTAATAGATATTGTTTCCTAAAAACACGCTATTTGTTTTGAAAACAGGAATTGATTATAAAATTAATTGATGCAAATTCTATGTTTTGAATTTGGTAAAATTGATATCATTTTTTATTTTGGAATATCAAATATATCTTAGGGTGAATTTTTGGTATTTTTCTGACAAATGTTCATTTTTAATGAATAGTGAAAAATACTGCATTTTAATTCAAAACTACCTTTTAATCCAATTTATTTATATAGTTATATTGTCATTTTAATTAGTTTTAAGGTGTAATTTAATTATGTTTTTATCATTTAATACAATATTGGTCATTTTATGTAATTTCACTTTTAAATTGGATGTAAAATGAAATCAACCTTTTGATAGATTTTACTTCTTAAAAACCCCTCTTTGGTTTTGACAACGAGAATTATTTTAAATTAATTAATGCAATTTCTGTGTGTGTAATTTGATAAAATGGATTCCATATTTGGAATCAGAGGGTCCAAATTATGTAATTAAGACTCTTTTGTTTTTGAACATTATGAATAGTAACGATGACAATTATCTTTAATTATCTTGATTAATTAGTAATCAGGTTGTTAAGGGTAATAAAATAATATCATAATAATATAAAATTACCCATCCATGTGTCTTAATTCTATTTGTTGAGTCATGGCCGACCATGGGATGCCTTGTGCCAACTTTGGGACCCCATGGAATCACTTTAGTGTGATAGTGACCTTTTATCATTTTTTAAAGAAAGGAAATATAACAAAGGTTTGTATATCCTAAGTAAAACAATTTTAATTTCGTTTACATAAATGATATCTTAGACTATAAATATTCATTATAAATCTAAAAATATTTTCTACATAATTGTATTTTTTTTGTAATTTTTAGACATTAAACAAATAAATTTATTTATGAAACCTTGATGATGTAGTGATTACCTCATTAATTAACGATTTAAATAAAATTAAAAGTTAAGGTAAAATCTAAGACTTAAACTTGTCTAAAACCTATTGGATGGGTTTATTTAGAACCCTTATCACCTTATAATAGAAATATATCATCATGGAACCTTTAAAATCCAAAACTCATTTTATAATAAAGTAACATTCCAAGACTTTCCAAGAGTGCCCCTCCTCCCTCTTATAAAAGGCCCCCAACTCTACCCCCTTACCCACACCTCTCAAGCCCTTGGATCGTCCAAAATCTTCTCATATTGTCTCTCCACATATCTCTCTTACTCCTAGAAGCCTCAATTTGGGCATAAGTCTTTACAAGGAAGCATTTGGGCTCAAATAAAAAAGAGTTACCCGATTTGAAGGTAATGTCTTCTCTTATGTTATTTTGTTTTATTTTGCTTCTCCAACCCCCTAAACTATTTTTATTCCTTTCTTTTTTAACAAATCCAGTATATTCAATATACTAGGATGTTTTTATGAGAATTATTCGAGCTACAATTATACACACCTCCATCTAATGGTTAAAGAACATACTGTTTCTGTGGGTGGCGAATCACTGCCTCACGAAACGATGAATGTTCAATCTTCTTTTAACACCTCTCATGGTGGAAATTAATATTTCACTGTATTTATATATGATATATATATTATTTTTATGTTTTCCTTATGCTTCTGTATTTTTTATTTATTCCATACCTTTATGGTTTCCATAATGGGTAAACACGATAATTTCATTTTAGGAAGTGCGGACTACCGCCCCCTCAAAGTGATTTGAATCGTTAATGCCATATGTGGGATGTATAAAGGATGGAGTTAATGATATTATATATGATATTATACTTTAATTATAATATAACTATGTATCATTATGTTTTAATTCCATTAAAGTATGAAATATAAATGAAAGTAGCGTTCATGCGTACGTACGACTTACCGTCTCCATGAACGGTACATTTCATTTCTTATCTCCAAATGTTATGTACTATTATAAGTACATAGATATAATGGATATATATGATATATATTACATATAAATGATTAATATAATTCTGGAATTATAATATATATTTCTCTCATTTAGTTTTAATTCCATTAATAAGACAAAGAAATGAAAGTAGCGTTCATGCGTATGTACGACCTACTGTCTCCATGAACGGTGCATTTCATTTTTTTATCTCAAAATGTTATGGAATAGAATAAAATGAATATATACTTGATATATATAATATTTAAATCATTAATACTATTATGGAGATGGTGTACATATAACTACATGGACAATTCTTTTCAAACAAGTTCATTTTTGACTCATATACCGAACATCGACAAAAATGTCTGATATAAACTCATATAATTAACTAATTATTATAAAATTATAATATGTGATATTAATTGAATAATAAAATTTCTAGGAGTTCCTTATGAAATTTTAAATTGACCAAAGTTTATTATTTAGGAATATAAAGAAACGAACAAGACAAGTCGAACTTGAGGTAAGGGATCCTACCTCTCTCTTTCTTTTTAGGTACTTTCTTTTATATCACTTATTTTAATATCCTATTTATTATGTTAGGGGATGTTATTTTATATTAATATTACTTTACTTTTTATGTTCATATGATTATAGACCCTATTTGATCTCATCAATCCATTTTTGTAAGTTTTAAGTGGAGCCGTTAGGCTGCCAAATTTTCGTAATGGGACTTCTTATCTAACTTTTAATTATGTGAGATTTCCATTGTTCGCCACTTATTTATTGCATGTGGTGTATTGTGTACTGCCATTTGGTATATATTATCATGATTATTTTCATGTTATTCTATGATTCATTTGGTGCTTATTATCATTTGGTCATACGACTCGATTTATTACAATGAGGTAAGGGGTTTTTATCTCACTTTTATTCTCGCGAGATTCATGCTATATTTGTCACTATTTCCTTTGAGTGGTGTATGTACTACCCATTATTCTAATATTTGTGTAAAATAATTTCATTTATGGGTATTTACATCAACATTGTATGGTCCTTCTTTCATGGGGTGTACGTTTCGAAAGTTACCCAAATCGGTAAGGGAACCTCTCACCCTCCTCTTTTTAAAAGACTTCTTTTTTGTTATGTATTTTAATTTACATATTATTATGATGGGATATGTTATTATATATCCTTATTGATGTAAATTTTATGTCCAAGTGATGAGATACCATTTTCTCTCTCATCAACTCATTTTCTGAATTTTAATGTGACGCCGTTAGGCTGTCGAATTTTTGTAAGGGAACTTCTTAACTCAATTTCAATTCTTTGGGTTAAACATCTACTTCTTGATTATGTCATGATATGAATATGTTTGAATGACCCTTTATTTTTTTACACTTAATATCCACTTATATTGTGTGTATTTATATTTTTCACACATAATTATATAATTGATTTATCCTTAATCTAAGGATACCGTCTTTGTAAGGGACTTCGTCTCAATCTCCTTTCATTAAGGAATATTTTGTTTTATACACAACTTTATTTTATACGGTGTATAAAACCCTTTTTTACTTTTCATTTCATTTTAAGGGAATATTTTCTCTACGAAGCATTTTACTAAATGACAAAAAGGAATGTTTCTTTTTTAACGTACGCGGTGACAATGACCTTTCCGCCACCACGATTATTATTTGATCTTTGGCTTCCTTAACAAGTCGTAATGTTTTTAAAAGGAAAATAAATACCATATACTCTTTTATGAATTTTGGTATTGAAAATGTTTTTGATAATGTCTTAATTATATCAATGTGTTGTATTGATATCTTGTGATTGAAATGTGGAAATGTTATGTTTCCTTTATGCATGTTTTATATGATACGATTATGTTATGGTTCTTAGGAATTGTTTATGAAGAGGGGTGGTTCCTTGATAAACTAAGGGAGGGTGAGCCCGTGATAGCTCTCCAATGCATTGGGTAACGCGAAGGAGTTAAAATCTAAGGTTTCTCCGAAGAGATTTAGGGAATATACTATGATGGGTATTCCAAACGTATCCATAAGGGTTATGCCCTATGTAAGAATGTTATAAATGCCTCAAGTTACCATTATGTCTTATGATTTCCACGAGTTATTCATAAATATTATGATTTCATGAGGTATTCTAAAGTGATTATTTTTTATGAGTAAAGTATGATTTCGTTGATTCTTATGTATACATAGACTAATGTTTTATATCCGTATTTTTATATCCCTTACTGAGCTTTTTATGCTCATCCCAAGTTTTTGAAATGTTTTCCACAGGACTTAAATATGAATTGGGTCAAGTATGGGATCAAGTAAATAAATTCTATCTAAAACATGGAACTATACATGTTTATTTTTAAGAGTTTTTATTTTGTGAAAAAAATGGAAACCGAGTAGGAGTGTCTACTTTGTAATCTTTTGAGATATAATAGTTATGTCCTAATTCTTTAAAACTCTAAACCTAAAAAGATCCTCAATGTGAATTATTCATTTAATTAATTATTATGTAATGTTTTAAGTTTGGGTCCTTATAGTTGGTATCAAAGGTCGGTTTAGATAACTTTCGAGGTTAGGGTATTCTTTAAGCACAAGTGACATTACCATAATGGTTAGGATTTCAGAAATAGTCATAGATTTTTTTAATAAAGTGAATGAGTTTAAGATAATATGAATAATTATATATTTGTATTTACCCTCCTTATAGGATATTATATGATGATTTTAATGATATACCCACACTTACATTTTTGGTTTTAGTAAATGGATGGATCTAGCAGGCACCAAAGTGACAATGGGTTTGAAGGAAACTGTGGTGGTTCTCTAATTAAGAGACTGGATGAAATGAGGGATTCAATGAGAAATCTCGTGGTTATTCTAAACCAACTACCAGGAGTCATGATCAACCACTTGAACCTTGGTGAGTTCTCTAATCCATCATGTATGAGAGAACCAACTCGATGTGGAAGTTCAGGTAATAATTATAAAGGTAACCATTAGGGTTTATATAATCCTTACTTTGAAGGTAATTATGTGTTACTATATGTTATGATAGAAAATGAAAGGCATGAGATAAAATTGAGGCTAAATTATGTTATGGTTATTTTTGATGATTTTATCTCTTTTTGGGGAATGTTTTAGGAATTATATAGTTTTGGAAGAAGGACAAAATACAGACCGTGTGACAACCTGTCGCATCAGACAAAGCTATGGGAATCGAACCCACAACCAAAGTGCGATTGGTATTTATCACCTACCACTGGACTACATGAAATCCTTGGTTAGTATGACAAATTACTTTTAGTTAGATGATTTTATGAATCAAGAATATGTTTATTTTGGGTTATCTAGGAAATTATTGACCTATCATGGAGGATATATGATTAGGTTAATTACTTTTCAATATGAGACTTTAAGAGAAACTGATGTTATTTGGAGATAAATGTTAATATTTACCTGGGAAGACTATGTGATTAAAACCTTCAGAGATTTGGGTTTCAATATTAGTTTGGTTAACTTTTAATAATTTTATGGACAATTGTTTATCGAATGGTCTTTGTTGAACTTTGGGTTTTTTTGGACAAATTTTGGAGATTAAGAATAGATTTTCTTAAGGATTATCCTTTTTGGGGATTATCTGATCTTGTACTAACCTTTTTTTGGTTTTGGTTAAGGTCCTAAGATATGGTAAATATATAGTTCATCTTTTGTGGATTATGTGATTATATCGATGTTGATTATAGCGCTCTTAATGTGAACAAGTCATCCTGAAATACTCATCGTTTGGAGAAAATATGAGTTTGTGTTAGAAATCTAGTAAAAGTTGAAAGTCTACATGACAAGTAAGAATGTTTCCTTATGTTTTAGTTAATCTCATAAATAAATTCCCCAATGAAATGTAACTTAAAAAAAATGTTGTCTGTTAACTTTTGCAACTGGGGAATCAAATACTGTTTAACCCATCACAAGTTTGTGATTTTCTGGTGGTTAACTTTCTCTTAATCATGTTTTCTATCACTCTCCATCAGAACTTGATGGTTTGTTTTTTTCCTCTATATCCATGTTTTCATGGAATCCTAGTATGGGTTATCTTAGGTGACCTTTTTACTTCTCTTTCTTTCTTTTAAATTGATAGTTTTATTGACTTATTTTCTGATGTGGGGCTTTCAATGAAGTTTTCGAGCCCAATTTTAAAATTGCGAGGACACAATTCCCAAAAGGGGGGAAGGATGTAACATCCCTGGTAAATAAATAATATTACATTTTCATATTTATTAATATTTGTGAATAAAATATTAATATTACTTTAAAGGGGATGCTATTTTCGATGGCGTACCCAATACGCAACAACGAGTTTCTTTGAAATCTTACGATGCACACTAATAATATAATAATATTATTGTACATGGTAGTAAACTCCTAGCCGATGTAATGGTGGGATTGAACCGAACTAACTAAAAAGTGATTATATATGTTTGTGAAATATTTTTACATTTATTCAATAAATGTTATATGCTTAAAATGCAAATGAATCCAATTTTAAGAATAAATATTCTAATATTCTTTAAAAGGCCGATTAACCGCCTTTTAATGGAAAACCCTTTTTAAATCTAATTTTTGTCACTTTTATATGTTATATTTTACAAAATTAAATCCTTATTTATAATCAAGACATCAAAATTTACTTTGTGTAAAATTTTGTTATTTTCCAATAAAGATCATTTTTAGTGAAAAATGCCGTATTTTAATTCAAAACCTCCTTTTAATCTAATTTATTTTTATTTTTATATTATCTTTTTAATTGGTTTTAAAGTGTAATTAAAATATATTTTTACCCTTTAATCCAATGGTGGTCATTTTAATTAATTTCACTTTGAAATTGGACATAAAAAAGTGTAAATCTTTTAATAGATATTGTTTCTTAAAAACACACTATTTGTTTTGACAGCGAGAATTGATTATAAAATTAATTAATGAAACTTCTATGTTTTGAATTTGGTAAAATTGATATCATTTTTGATTTTGGAATATCAAATATAGCTTAGGGTGAATGTTTGGTATTTTTCTGACAAATGTTCATTTTTAATGAATAGTGAAAAATACTGCATTTTAATTAAAAACTACCTTTTCATCCAATTTATTTATATAGTTAGATTGTCATTTTAATTTGTTTTAAGGCGTAATTTAATTATGTTTTTATCATTTAATACAATTTTGTTCATTGGATATAATTTCACTTTTAAATTGGATGTAAAAACAAATCAATCTTTTGATAGATTTTACTTCTTAAAAACCCATCTTCGGTTTTGACAACGGGAATTATTTTAAACTAATTACTACAATTTATTTTTTTGGAATTTGATAAAATGGATTCCATATTTGGAATCATAAGTTCCAAATTATGTAATTAAGACTCTTTAGTTTTTGGACATTATGAATAGTAACGACGACAATTATCTTTAATTATCGTGATTAATTAGTAATCGGGTAGTTAAGGGTAATAAAATAATATCATAATAATATAAAATTACCCATACATGTGTCTTAATTCTATTTTTTGAGCCATGTCCAACCATGGGATGCCTTGTGCCAACTTTGGGACCCCATGGAATCACTTTAGTGTGATAGTGACCTTTTATCATTTTTTAAAGAAAAAAAATATAACAAAGGTTTGTATATCCTAAGTAAAACAATTTTAATTTAGTTTACATAAATTATATCTTAGACTATAAATATTAATTATAAATTTAAAAATATTTTCTACATCATGGTATTTTTTTTGTAATTTTTAGACATTAAATAAATAAATTTATTTATGACACCTTGATGATGCATTGATTACCTCATTAATTAATGATTTAAATAAAATGAAAAGATAAGGTAAAATATAAGACTTACACTTGTCTAAAACCTATTGTATGGGTGGATATCGAACCCTTATCACCTTATACTCGAAATATATCATTGTGGGACCTTTAAAATCCTAAACTCATTTTATAATAAAGTAACATTCCAAGATTTTCCAAGAGTGCCCCTCCTCCCTCTTATAAAAGGACCCCACCTATACCCCCTTACCCACACCTCTAATGCCCTTGGATCGTCCAAAATCTTCTCAAATTGTCTCTCCACATCCCTATATTACTCATAGAAGCCTCACTTTTGGAAAAAGTCTTTCCAAGAATCCTCTGGGCTTAAATAAAAAAGAGTTACCCGATTTAAAGGTAATGTCTTCTCTTATGTTCTTTTGTTTTATTTTGCTTCTCCAACCCCCTAAACTCTTTTTATTCCTTTCTTTTGTAACAAAAACAGTATATTAAATACACTAGCATTTTTTTATGCGAATTATTAATTCTACACTTATACACACCTCCATCTAATGGTTAAAGAACATACTGTTTCTGTGGGTGGCGAATTACTGCCTCACGAAACGATGATTGTTCAATCTTCTTTGAGCACCTATCATGGTGGACATTAATATGTCACTATATTTATATATGATATATATATTATGTTTATGTTTTCCTTATGATTCTTTATTTTTCATTTATTCCATACCTTTATGGTTTCCATAATGGGTAAACATGATAATTTCATTTTAGGAAGTGCGGACTACCGCCCCCTCAAAGTGATTTGAATCGTCAATGTCGTATGTGGGATGTATAAAGGATTAAGTTAAGGATATTATATATGATATTATACTGTAATTATAATATACCTATGTATCATTATGTTTTCATTCCATTAAAGTATGAAATAGAAATGAAAGTAGCATTCATGCGTACGTACGGCTTACCGTCTCCATGAACGGTACATTTCATTTCTTATCTCCAAATGTTATGTAATATTATAAGTACATATATATAATGGATATATATGATATATATTACATATAAATTATTAATATAATTCTGTAATTATAATATATATATATCTCTCATTTAGTTTTGATTCTATTAATATGACAAAGAAATGAAAGTAGCGTTCATGCGTACGTACGGCCTACCGTCTCCATGAACGGTGCATTTAATTTTTTATCTAAAAATGTTATGGAATAGTATAAAATGAATATATAATGGATATATATGATATTTAAATCATTAATACTATTCTGGATATGGTGTACTTATAACTACATGGACAATTCTTTTCAAACGAGTACATTTTTGACTCATATACCGAACATCGACAAAAACGTCTGATATAAACTCACATAATTAACTAATTATTATAAAATTATAATATGTGATATTAATTGAATAATTAACTTTAAAGGAGGCCCTTAAGAAATTGTAAAATAACCAAAGTTTATTATTCAGGAATATAATGAAACGAACAAGACAAGTCGGAGTTGAGGTAAGGGATCCTACCTCTCTCTTTCTTTTTAAGTACTCTCTTTTATATCACTTATTTTAAGATACTATTTCTTATGTTGGGGGAAGTTCTTTTATATTACTATTACTTTAATTTTTATGTTCATATTATGAGAGACCCTATTTTATCTAATCAATCCATTTTTGGAAGTTTTAAGTGGCGCCGTTAGGCTGCCAAATTTTCTTAAGGGGATTTCTTACCCCACTTTTAATTCCGTGAGATTTCCATTGTTCACCACTTATTTATTGCATGTGGTGTATTGTGTACTACCATTTTATATATATTATCATTATTCTATTCATGGTATTCTGTGACTCATTTGGTGCTTATTGTCTTTTGGTCATACGACTCGATTTATTACAACGAGGTAAGGGGTTTTTATCTCACTTTTATTCCCGTAAGATTCATGCTATATTTGTCACTATATCCTTTGAGTGGTGTATGTACTGACCATTATTCTAATATTTGTGTAAAATAATTTCATTTATGGTTATTTACATCAACATTGTATGGTCATTCTTTCATGGGGTGTACGTTTCGAAAGTTACCCAAATCGGTAAGGGAACCTTTCACCCTCCTCTTTTTAAAAGACTTATTTTTCTTATGTCTTTAATTTACATATTATTATACTGGGATATGTTCTTATATATACTTATTGATTCAAATTTTATGTCCAAGTGATGAGATACCATTTTCTCTCTCATCAACTCATTTTCTGAATTTTAATGTGACGCTGTTAGGCTGTCGAATTTTTGTAAGGGAACTTCTTAACCCAATTTCAATTCTTTGGGTTAAACCTCTAATTATTGATTATGTCATGATATGAATATGTGTTAATTACCCTTGAATGTTTTACACTTAATATCCACTTATATTGTGTGTATTTATATTTGTCACACATAATTACATAATTGATTTATCCTTAATCTAAGGATACCGTCTTTGTAAGGGACTTCGTCTCAATCTCCATTCATTGAGACCTATTTTGTTTTATACACAACTTTATTTTATATGGTGTATAAAACCCTTTTTGAATTTTCATTTCATTTGAATGGAATCTTTCCTCTACGAAGCGTTTTACTAAACAACAAAAAATAATGTTTCTTTTTTAACGTACGTGGTGACAACGACCTTTCCACCGCCGTGAGTATTATTTGATCTTTGGATTCCTTAACAAGTTGTAATGTTTTTAAAAGTAAAATAAATAACATATAATCTTTTATGTATTTTGGTATTGAAAATGTTTTTGATAATGTCTTAATTATATTAATGTGTTGTATTGATATCTTGTGATTAAAATGTGGAAATGTTATGTTTCCTTTATGCATGTTTTATGTGATACGATTATGTTATGGTTCTTGGGAATTGTTTATGAAGACGGGTGGTTCCGTGATAAACTAAGGGCGGGTTAGCCCGTGATAGCTCTCCAATTCATTAGGTAACGCGAAGGAGTTAAACGCTAAGGTTTCTCCGAAGAGATTTAGGGAATATACTGTGATGGGTATTCCAAACGTATCCATGAGGGTTACGCCCTACGTAAGAATGTTATGATTGCCTAAAGTTACCTTTATGTCTTATGATTTTCATGAGTTATTCATAAATATTATGATTTCATGAGGTATTCTAAAGTGCTTATGTTTTATTATTAAAGTATGATTTCGTTTATTCTTATGTATACATAGACTAATGTTTTCTTTTTGTATTTTTATATCCCTTACTGAGCTTTTTATGCTCATCCCAAGTTTTTGAAATGTTTTCCGCAGGACTTAAAGATGAATTGGGTCAAGGATGGGATCAAGGAAGGACATGCTATCTAAAACCTGGAACTATACATGTTTCTTTTTAAGAGTTTTTATTTTTTGAAAAAAATGGAAACTGAGTAGGAGTGTCTACTTTGTAATCTTTTGAGATATAATAGTTATGTCCTAATTCTATAAAACTCTAAACCTAAACAGATCCTCAATGTGAATTATTCATTTAATTCATTATTATGTAATGTTTTAAGGTCGGGTCCTTATACCTAGTCTTTTCATTGATAAGAAATATGGATATATGAGGTTGTGTATTGACTATAGGGAGGTCAATTCAATAACAATAAAGAACATGTATCCCCCACCTCGCATTGATGATTTATTTGATCAACTTCATAGAGCCTAATATTTTTTGAAGATTGGCCTTTGATTTGGATACCATCAGTTGCGTGTGAGGAAGGAAGATATTTAAAATATAGCATTTCGAACCAGGTATGAGCATTATGAGTTTACAGTAATGCCTTTTGGACTAACTAACACACCCTCTATTTTCATGGATCTAATAAATAGGGTTTTCAAGGAATATCTTGATGATTTTTTTGTGGTATTTATTGATGATATATTGGTATAATCCAAAATCTACAAATATCATGAAAATCACTTGAGCATTATTATGAAGACTCTTAGAAGAAATTAATTATATGGGAAGTTTATCAAGTGTGAATTTTGGATTTAATAAGTTTATTTTCTTGGCTATATTGTCTCTAAGGATGGAATATCCATTGATCCTATGAAGACAAAGTCTTTTCAGGAATGTCCTATTCCAACTAACATAACCGAGGTACATAGTTTTATTGGTTTAATAGGTTATTATAGGTGTTTAGTTCAGAAATTAGCCCAATTAGAAAACCTGTTAACCAAGCCTACTCGTAAAGGGGTTAAGTTCATACAGACAAAAGAATGATAGGAATGTTTCAAAGAATTAAATAGAAGATTAGTGAATGCTCTGATCCTAACTCTACCATTGGGAAATGATGGGTTTGTGATCTAGATCGATGCATCAAAGAAAGGACTTGTTTGTGTCCTTATGTAGAATGATAAAGTTATTTCCTATGCATTAAGTCAGTTAAAAATTCATGAACAAAACTATCCAACTTGTGATCGTGAGTTAGCAGCTATAATATTTTCTCTGAAGATATAGAGACACTATCTCTATGGCAAAAGATGTGAGATATATATGGATCATAATAGATTGAAATATATATTCACACAGAAAGAACTCAACATGAAGCAAAGGCAATGGCTCTATATACTCAAGGATTACAATTTCTCCATACACTACCATCCAGGAAAGGCAAATAAGGTAGCAGATGCATTGAGCAGAAAGGATCATGGAGTCTTAAACAAAATGATAATTGAAAAGGATCCTATGTACATGGATATAGTGAGGATAGATATGGGAATTATTAAAGAAGGTGAAAAATCACTACTTTTTCAATTGGTTTCCCAACCATCTTTACTAGAATTAATTAAAAGTTCTCAATCATATGATGAGAATCTTCAAAAGAAAATTAAAGCTGTGAATGATGGGAAGTCGACAGACTTTGTGTTTGAGGATGGAATTCTGAAATTTGGAAAGAGGCTATGTGTTACCTCTATACTCGAGCAGAAAAGGGAGTTATTGGATGATTCCCATAGCTCAAATTTTTCTATACACCCTAGTAGCACTAAAATGTATTTATATTTGAAGGAACATTTCTGGTGGGACAACATGAAGCGAGAAATTTCTAATTATGTATCAAGATGTTTAATATGTCAATAAGTGAAGGCCGAATGAAAACATCCTAGGGGATTCATGAAACCTCTACCTATTACTACATGGAAATGAGATGACTTCACCATGGATTTTGTCAGTGGATTACCCAAAACTATAACAAAGAATGATGCAATATGGGTAATTATGGATCGACTTATGAAATCTGCACATTTTCTCATTATAAGGGAGGATTTTCCACTGGAGTGCCTTGCATGACTCTATATCAATGAAGTTGTGAGACTCAATAGAGCACCTCTCTCAATTATGTCTGATTGTGATCCATGATTTACATCAAAATTCTGGAAAAGTCTTCAGAAATCTTTGGATACTGAGCTTCGTTTGAGTACTTATTATCACCCGTAAACTGATGGACAATCAGAAATGACGATCCAAACTTTAAAAGAAATGTTGAGATCACGATAACTTGATTTTCAAGGTGTGTGGGATCAGTATTTACCTTTGGCAGAGTTTACCTATAATAATAGTTTCCATTCAAGTATTCAAATGGTACCATATGAAGCATTGTATGGAAAAAGATGTTGTACACCAACGTGTTGGGATGAAGTTGGTGAAAGGAAGCTTGTGGGACCATAGCTTATGGAGGAAACAACAAAAAAGGTAAATACTATTCAAACCCATATCAAAGCATCTCAAAGTAGGTAAAATAGCTATATTGATAATCGAAATAAGGATTTGTAATTTCAAGTGGGAGATCATGTTTTCTTGAAAGTATCTCCATGGAAGGGTGTTAAAAGATTTAGGAAGAAAGGGAAACTGAGCCCTAGATATATGGGACCTTTTGAAATTCAAGAGAGAATTGGAGCTGTGGATTATCATTTGGTAATGCTGCCTATCCTGTCTAAAGTATAAAATGTGTTCCATGTCTTATTGTTGAGAAAGTACATGCCATAACCAACACATTTCCTCACTTATGAAGGTATAGAATTGGAACCCGACTTATCTTACTGTAAAGATCCTATCCGAATTCTAGAAACTAAGGAACATGTGTTGAGTAATCGGATGACATGACTAGTAAAGGTACTTTGGAAAAATCATAAAATTAAAGAAGAAACATGGGAGCCTTAGGAACTTATGATTAAGAACAACCCAAATCTTTTTATGAGGTAACATTATGGAATTTCAAGGATGAATTTTTTTAAAGGGGGAGAATGTAACACCCTAAGGATTTATAAATAAATTTAATATTGAATGTATGAAACACTGAGTCTCTACAAAACACCACTTTTTTATAACCTATCCAGTAAACATAATTGTGTCACCTCTATGATTTGAATTTTGAAAAACTGACATACACAGTTGTGTTTGGTAAGATATTTAGAGTCTGATAGGATCAACTTACATTTTTTAATAGTAACTTAACCCTTATGAATAGTAATATACCCTTATGAATAGTAATATCACCCATAAAAGTATAAATAAAATTTATACACCTTATAAATGAAATGAAGTATTTTAGAAATTAATAATAAAGTGTTGGTATTTTTGTGAGTAATAAATATTTAATTAAAATTTTAAAATAATAAATGTATTTAAAATAAAATAAATTTTCATAAAATTTATTACTAAATAAATATTTTCTTGTACTATAATTTTATGATACTAATACCTTAGTTAATTTTTCAGGGTATTATAAAATCAGGTTTAGTTTTAAAAGTTGTATTTTTCAAGTAAATGATGATTTTATTTAAAAAATAATTTCACATATTTAGAAAATTATTTTGATAAAATGGAGTCCATATTTTAATTCTACATGCTGAAAAATTGTTAGGGTGATTTTTTGGTATTTTTATGAAATACTTGATTTTTTTTTGTGAATAGTAAAATACGGTAATTTATGATAAATGCTAAATACACGATTAATTGAGTCATTGGTGAGGTAAGGATGACGTAATCACACTTGGTTCAAACTCACATGCAATTATTACTGTTTTTGGTTTCAATAATCAATAATATTGCTTGTCTTGATTAAAATAATAAAATAATGAATAAAATATTCAAAAATCACTCATCTCCTCCACTATAAAAACCACCCCTCACTCCCTCTTCTATTCACTCATCTAAAGCCTTGTGAATTGTCCAAATTCTGTTAAAATCTTATCTCAAGCTCCTCCCCACATACAAAATCCATTGGTCTCCTAAAAATACCAAATCCTCTCCCCTAAAGAGGCTCTCAAGGAAGATAAATTCAAGAGGTAAATTCCTCTTTTTCATTTCTTTTATTTTCTTTCATGTTCCTTTCTTTCTTTTTCTTTTATCACCTACTTTAATAAAAATATTATGATAAATACAGTACCTTAAATGTACTAGAATTTTTTTTATGATAATGGAAAAATTAATCACCATCTCTCCTTTCCCCTCCTTTTATACTAGAAATGAAAACACCATCCGAGATGTGTTAATTTATCACATTCAAGGACGATGAGTTTTCATCTGCTATTACCATATTCAATTATGGTCATGAAACCATTTTTATGGTTGAACCATATCATAATATATGTAATATATCCTATTTAATTTTCTATAATCATTTTGTACACATGGTATTAATTTATAAAACAAAATGAGTTCATGGTGATTGAAAAACCACCAAATTAATCTAAGCGTTTATCATTAAAATTTTATCTAATGATTCATCCTTACACAAATTAACCAAATGAATTATGTGATCATTTAAAATTACATATGAAAATTAATAATATATAAAATCAATTATGGAATTAAATTCTCATTTTACATTAACTTCTATACAAACAAACCGATCATGAAAACTAATGAAATGAGCACTCAAAAAACGATGATATTGAATCTGTTAACCCATAAAAAAGACCATAAATGAACTTAATAAAATTATAATAAATTAAATAAATGTATAATAGGTTCTGAATTAAGTTATTAATAAGTCTAATTTCATATTCCTGGAAATTAATATCAATAGAGAAACATATTCAGACATAAGGTGAGGGTTTTCTACCCGAACCTCCATTTTCATTCAGGTTACTCTTATTCTCTTCTTAAATAAATAAAATTATTATATATTATTATTTAATCATAATAATTTATATGATAATTTTCTATATATGTGTACAAACAAGAATCTATCTTTCTTTTATGGGGACTTTCATGTTTTAAAAGGATCTTTCAAAAACCATTCTTGATAAACAAGCCCATTCCAAGGGAGTTTCTCGAATTCCTACCTATTTTCAAGGGAACTCTATCATTTGTTTTTAAAAGAATTTATTTTTATAAAATCTATAATTTTATTATAAAAAAATAACTTAATTAAATTCTAGTTTTTTGCAATTATTTTTCCAAAATAACTCTTCTTTTCAAAGTAAAAAAGTATTTATCTTAAGAATTACTTAATGAATTTATAAGAGTATTTTCACCTATTTCAACACTCTTGTTGATTATTATGATAAAATGGGGTTAATGTTTTATGATATCGTCCATATTTTATTGAATTATTTATTATTAGATTTATAGTGGATGTACTATCTTGATACCATTCACCATATTAATCTGAATGGTTAGTGTTTATGTTTAATGTTTGGGGAAGGTTATTTACATTTCATATGTTAGTTTAAATATGAATGTACATGTTGTTTATGTTTATCCCCATTCATAAGAGGAATGAATTGGACTTATTACGTGATTTATAGGGCCCTCTATAGCCCTTAGATGCATTGGTAGGTCTCATGAGACAAAGCAGAATTGGGTTTTGGCTGAGGCCTTACCCTAGTATTTTCAGACATCTTGGCTGAGGCCTCGATGATATGTTTTAGTTTTACATCATTATGAATTCCCTCATTATGAAACTAGACATTGACAGTCAATGTGATTATTCAAATATTATAATATCCATGTTTATGTTTATGTCATTATTTAATAAGTTTTTATTCCTTTTGTATTATGCTCAAGTATATTTTTAAAGGCATGCATTTTTAATTATTCATCATGCATAGTGTTTATGTTTATAATTTCATCCGCTGTATTATTTTCCCTTACCGAGCATCTGAGCTCACCCCTTTCACATGTTTTATTTTCCACAGGTTGTGAAGAAGTATATTATTAATGACTTGCAAGGATAATCTAGGATATTATGTGTGATTCAAAATAAGTTGATATGTTGTATTTCCTTTCAAGTTGTAATGTTGAACTTATGTATGTATCTTGTTTTCCAAAGATACTAAACTATTTATTACTTTGGTATACTGCTTCCTTGTTTATATTTTTATGTAATAAACTAAGGAACCAACTTTTGTCATCTAGGGTTGGGTCCTTACAGTTGGTATCATAGGAAGTTTAGTTGAAAACTTAGAAATTAGATTTAGAAAACGTATATTTGGGAACAAAAACCTAAGATAGTCTTTGAGGATAAACATACAAGAAAATCCTAGAATTTTGGTAAGGAATATATTATGTTTATATTTATAGAAAATACATCCCTGTCTGGATACTACAAGTGGACATGGTTCTGGTACATATGTACCTAGGAGTAACAACTCTGATAAGGGGTTTCGGGCTTGACTCGGGGTATCTTGGTACACGAAAATGGGACTTACTATGCACCTTGTTTGACACTCCTAAGGGATATGCTTAGGATAATTCACATTTTATTTACAAACCATTATGAAGTAATTAAATGTAAATTTTTCCTCAAAGAAACCATGTTTATGATTAAGAGATTAGCTATGCATATGATTTCAATTTATGCTAAGTATTTTTCTAAGTTGAGATTATATATTATGATTCATAACATAATCTAGTGTATGTAATTATTTATAAATGGTGCCTAGTGGAAGGAATGGAAACCATATTAATGCACGTATCCCATGTAGGGATTTCCCTCTGATGCAAGATAATGATGTTGACTTTGGTACTATGATTGGTGTTGAGAAACTTATAATTGTATTGAGATATTTGACTTAGGTTATGAACAATAACCTTTCCCATATGAAGCATATGGATCCACAATGTGGAGGAGCTATGTTAGACCACTTTATGAGATAATATCCTCTATCATTCAATGGGGCTACAAACCCATTCATAGTGGAGTAGTGGATAAGTTCTTTAGAAAAAATATTTCTCACTTTGGGATGTAATGAGAGAGAGAAGGTTGTCATGGAATTTTATCATCTATCAGGAGATGCAGATCAGTGGTGGTATTTAGTTCAAAAGAAAAAGGAGGAGTAAGAAATAGAATAAATTTAATGGATGGATTTTAAGAAAATATTCTTAGAAAAACACTTTCCTTGTGAACAATGAGGATATATGGAAAGTCAGTTTCTGAATATGAAGCAAAAAGATGATGAGAATGTTTCAAAGTATGAAGCTAAATTCACAAGGTTAGTAAGTCATTCCTCATAATACATACATAATCCAAGGAAAAATATTTATTGATTCTTTGATGGTTTAAATCCATTCATCCGAAGGGTACTAATCTCCCAAAGATTCTCATCATACAAAGATATCATATCATGTGCTATCAAGATAGAGAAAGAATTATCTATGTATTATGACTTTAAGGGAAAACAAGAGAAGAAGAGGGTGGAAGAGGAAAGAATGGATAAAGAGAATAACAAAAAGTTAATTTTTCCAACAAATGATACTTGTGGAAGGAAAATCCCTAGGGCCTGCTTAAAAGGAAAAGGAGTCTATTACAAGTGTGGAGAAAAGGGCCACCAATCTCATGATTGTAATGGAAAGAAAGAAGCTACCAATGTTCAATCCTACAATTTCAAAGACATGGGACATTATACAAATGATTTTCTTAAGCATCAAGGAAACTTTCCCCAAAAAGTACAAGGGAGCAAGGCAAAGCTTATGCAATCACAATTGCTGAGGTTGAAGTTACTAATGATATGGTGGTAATCTCTTTAATCATTTCCTCAAACATAGCCAATGATTTATTTGATTCTGGTTCATCAAATTCTTTTATTTCTTCCCAGTTTTCCAAGAATATTAGATATTTACAATTTGATTTAATAAAGGAGTTGTCAGTAAAAACTCATAAGGTAAGTATCATTGCATTAAATATGTGTCAGGATGTCCCCATTATGGCATATAAATGTTCTTTATCTACTAATTTTATCATCATACCCATGACTGACTTTGATATAATCCCCAGTATGGCTTGTATTTCAAATTATGATAATAAAATATATTGCAAGAAGAAGGAATTTACAATTTTTGATAATGATGTAGAATCACTTATCTTTAGGGAAGAAACATCAACATCTAATTCTCATCTAGATCTACCCCCAATAGGTCTACTGAATTCAATTCTCAGTGAGGAAGAGAACGCAATATCTACGGGTGAGGAAAGGAATGTTCAAATAGAGGATGTACCTGTTGTGAAAGAATATGTTGATGTGTTATAAGAGTATTTACCTAGACATCCTACAGAGCGGGAAGTTGAGTTCTCTATTGATTTAATTCTTGGTTCAAGATCTATATCAAAGACTCCTTATAGAATGACCACTGTGGAATTAGTAAAACTGAAGAAACAACTAGAGGAATTGAGTGATAAAGTATTTATTCGCCCTAGTGTTTCTTCATGGGGAGCCCCTATTATTTTCATTGATAAGAAAGATGGATCTATGAGGTTATGATTTGACTATATAGAGATCAATGCTATAACAATAAAGAACAAGTATCCACTACCTCCCATTGGTGATTTATTTGATCAAATTAAAAGAGACCAATATTTTTTGAAGATTTACCTTCGATCTGGATATCATCAGTTGCATGTGAGGAAGGAAGATATTCCAATGATAGTATTTCGAAACAGGTATGGACATTATGAGTTTATAGTAATGTCTTTTGGACTGACTAATTCACCCTATGTTTTCATGGATCTAATGAATAGTGTTTTTAAGGAATACATTTATGACTTTATTGTGGTATTTATTGATGATATCTTGGTATACTCCCAAGGATACAAAGATCATGAAAATCACTTGCGCATTATTATGAAGACTCTTAGAAGAAATTAATTATATGGGAAGTTTATCAAGTGATAATTTTGGATTCAATCAGTTTATTTTCCTGGACATATTGTCTCTAAGGATGGAATATCTATTGATCCTATGAAGACAAAGTCTGTTCAGGAATGGCCTACAACAATAAACATAACCAAGGTACATAGTTTTATTGGTTTAGTAGGTTATTATAGACGTTTTTGTTTAGAACTTAGCCTGACTAGACAACGTGTTAACCAATATTACTCGTAAAGGGGTTAAGTACGTATGGACAGAAGAATGTGAGGAATTTATCTAAGAATTAAAGAGGATATTAGTGAATAATTCGATCCTAAATCTACCATTGGGAAATGATGGGTTTATGATCTAGAGTGATGCATCAAAGAAAATACTTGGTTGTGTCCTTATGTAGAATGATAAAGTTATTACCTATGCATAAAGGTGGTTAAAAATTCATGAAAATAACTATCCAACTCATGATATTGAGTTAGTAGCTATAATATTTTCTTTGAAGACATGGAAACACAATCTCTATGGAGAAAGATATTAGAAATACATGGATCACAATAGCTTGAAATACATCTTCACATAGAAATAACTCAACACGAGGAAAATGAAATGGCTTGAGATACTCAAGGATTACAATTTCTCTATACACTACCACCCAGGAAAGGAAAATAAGGTAGATGATAAATTAAGTAGAAAGGATCATGGAGTATTAAACAAAATGGTAATTGAAAAGGATCGTATGTACATTGATCTAGTGAGGATGAATATGGGAATTATTAAAGAAGGTGAAAAATCACTACTTTTCAATTAGTTTCCCAACCATCTTTATTGGAAAGAATTAAAAGTTCTCAATCCTATGATGAGAATCTTCAAAATAAAATTAAAGCTGTGAATGATGGGAAGTCGGAAGACTTTGTGTTTGAGGATAGAATTTTGAAATTTGGGAAGAGGCTATGTGTTCCCTCTATACCTGAGTTGAAAAGAGAGTTATTAGATGATTCCCATAGCTCAAATTTTTCTATAAACCCTAGTAACACTAAAATGTATTGATATTTTAAGGAACATTTATGGTGGGACAACATGAAGCAAGAAATTTCTGATTATGTATCAAGATGTTTAGTCTGTCAATAAGTGAAGGCAGAAAAAAAAAACATACTAGAGAAGTCATGAAACCTATACATATTCCTTCATGGAAATGAGATGAAATAACTATTTGTTTTTTTACTATATTTCCCAAAACTCCAAGAAAGAATGATGTAATATGGGTAATTATGGATGGAATTATGAAATCTGCACATTTCCTCATTATAAGGGAGGATTTTCCACTAGAGTGCCTTGCACAACTCTATATCAATGAAGTTGCGAGACTTCATAGATCACCTCTCTCAATTTTATCTAATCGTGATCCATGATTTACATCGAAATTCTAGAAAAGTCTTCAGAAATATTTGGATACTGAGCTCTGTTTAAGTATTGCTTATCACCCACAAACTGATGGGGAATCAGAAAGGATGATCCAAACTTTAGAAGACATGTTGAGATCATGCTCACTTTATTTTAAAGGTATGTGGGATCAGTATTTACCTTTGGTGGGGAGTTTACCTATAATAATAGTTTCCATTCAAGTATTCAAATGGTACCATATGAAGCATTGTATGGAATGAGATGTCATACACCAATGTGTTGGGATGAAGTTGGTGAAAGAAAACTTGTGGGCCCAGAGTTTGTAAAGGAAACACAAACAAACGTAAAGACTATTCAAACCCATATCAAAGCAGCTCAAAGCAGGTAAAATAGCTATGCTGATAATTGAAGGAAGGATTTGGAATTTCAAGTGGGAGATCATGTTTTCTTGAAAGTATATCCATGGAAGGGTGTTATAAGATTTGTGAAGAAAGGGAAAATGATCCCTAGATATATCAGTCCTTTTGAAATTCTAGATAGAATTGGAGATGTGGATTATCATTTAGCAATGCCGCCTAGCTTGTCTAAAGTACACAATGTGTTCCATGTCTCATTGTTGAGAAAGTACATGCCAGACCCAACACATGTTCTCACTTTTGAAGGTATAGAATTAGAACCCAAGTTATCTTACTGTGAAGAGCCTATATAAATTCTAGAAACTAAGGAACATGTGTTGAGGAATCAGATGACACAACTAGTAAAGGTACTTTGGAAAAATCATAAAATTGAAGAAGAAACATGGGATCCTTAGGATCTTATGATGAAGAACCACCCAAATCTTTTTATGAGGCAATATTTTGGAATTTTGAGGATGAATTTTTTGTAAGGGGGGAGAATTTAACACCCCAAGGATTTATAAATAAATTTAATATTGAATGCATGAAACACTGAGTCTCTACAAAACACAAATTTTTTATAACCTAGCCAGTAAACATAATTTTGTCACCTCTATGATTTGAATTTCGAAAAATTAACATACACGGTTGCATTTGGTAAGATATTTAGAGTCTGATAGGATCAACTTACATTTTTGGTGAATAGTAAACTAACCCTTATGAATAGTAATGTAACCTTATGAATAGTAATATCTCCCATGAAATTATAAATAAAATTTATACACCTTATAAATGAAATGAAGTATTTTAGAAATTAATAATTAAGTGTTGGTATTTCTGTGAGTAATAAATATTTAATTAAAATTTTAAAATAATAAGTTTATTTAAAATAAAATTCATTTTCATAAAATTTATTCCTAAATAAATATTTTATTGTACTATAATTTTAGTATAATAATACCTTAGTTAATTTTTCAGGGTATTATAAAATCAGTTTTAGTTTTAAAAACTGTATTTTTCAAGTAAATGATGATTTTATTTAAAAATTAAATTTCAATTATTTAGATAATTATTTTGATAAAATGGATTCCATATTTTAATTCTACACCTTAAAAAATGGTTAGGGTGTTTTTTTGGGATTTTTATGAAATACCAGAATTTTTTGTCAATAGTAAAATACGATAATTTATGATAAATGCTAAATACATGATTAATTGAGTCATAGGTGAGGTAAGGATGATTTAATCACACTTGGTTAAAACTAAAATGTACATATTAATGTTTTTGGTCACAATAATCAATACTATTTTTTTTCTTGAGAAAAATAATAAAATAATGAATAAAATATTCAAAAATCACTCATCTCCTCCACTATAAAAATTACCCCACTCCCTCTTCTCTTCACTCCTATAAAGCCTTTTAAATTGTCTAAATTCTGCTAAAATATTATCTCAACCTCCTCCCCACATCCAGTATCCCTTGGTCTCTTCAAAATACCAAATCCTCTCTCCTAAAGAGGCTCTCAAGGAAGATAAATTTAAGGGGTAAATTCCTCTTTTCATTTCTTTTATTTTTCATTCAAGTTTATTTCTTTATTTTTCTTTCCTCACCTAGTTTCCTCAAAATATTATGATAACTATAATACCTTAAATTTACTGGAATGTTTTTATGATAGTGTAATAATTCATCATCATATCTCTTTTCCCCTCCTTTTATACTAGAAATTAAAACACCATTTGAGATGTGTTAATTTATCACATTCAAGGACAACGAGTTTTGAACTTATATTTCCATATTCAATTATAGTCACGAAACCATTTTATGGTTGAAAAATATCATAATATATGTAATATATCCTATTTAATGTTCTATAATCATTTTGTACACATGGTATTAATTTATAAAACAAAACAAGTTCATGGTGATCGAAAATCCACCAAATTAATCCAAGCATTTATCATTAAAATTTTATCTAATGATTCATCCTTACCCAAAGTAAACAAATGAATTATATGATAATTTAACCTTATGTATTAACATTAATAACATATAAAATTAATTCTGGAATTAAATTCTCGTTTTACATTAACTTCCATACAAACAAACCGATCATGAAAACTAATGAAACGAGCACTCACAAACGATGATATTGAATATCTTAACCCATAAAAATGACCATAAATGAAATTAATAAAATTATAATAAATAAAATAAATGTATAATAGGTTCTTAATTAAGTTTCTAATAAGTCTAATTTCATATTCCAGGACTTTAAGATCAAAAGTGGAACATATTCAGACATAAGGTAAGGATTTTCTACCCAAACCTCCATTTTCATTCGGGTTACTCTTATTTTCTTCTTACCTCAATGAAATTATTATATATTATTATTTATTAACAATAAATTCTTTGATAATGTTCTATATATGTGTACCAACAATAATCCATATTTCTTTTATGGGTATTTACATGTTTTAAAAGTATCTTTCAAATATCCTTCATGATAAACAAGCCCGTTTCAAGGGGATTTCTCGAATTCTTACCTATTTTCAAGGGCACTCTATCATTTTTTCAGCAAAATTTATTTTTATAAAATATATCATTTTATAAGGAAAAAAATACCTTAATTTAATTGTAGTTTTATTCAATTATTTTCCGAAAATAACTCTTCTTTTCAAAGTAAAAGAGTATTTATCTCAAGAATTACTTTATGATTTTATAAGAGTATTTTCACCTATTTCAACACTCTTGTTGATTATTATGATAAAATGGGGTTAATGTTTTATGATGTCATCCATATTTTATTTAATGGTTTATGATTATATTTATATTGGATATACTATCTTGATACCATTCAGCATATTACTCTGAATGGTTAGTGTTTATGTTTAATATTTGGGGAAAATTATTTACATTTCATATGTTAGTTTCAATATGAATGTAGATGTTGTTTATGTTTATCCCCATTAATATGAGGAATGAATTGGAATTATTAAATTATTGGTAGGGCCCACTATAAACCCTCTATGCATTGATAGGTCTCATGAGACAAAACAGAATTGGGTTTTGGCTGAGGCCTTACCCTAGTATTTTCAGACATCTTGGTCGAGACCTCGACGATACATTTCAGTTGTCCGACATTATGCATTCCCTCATTACGAAACTATATATTGATAGTCCATGTGATTATTAAAATATGAAAATATCCATGGTTATTTTTATGACATTATTTAATCAGTTTTATTCCTTCCGTATTATGATCAAGTATATTTTTAAAGGCATTTATTTTTAGCTATTCATCATGCCTAGTGTTTATGTTTATAATTTATTCCACTGTATTAATTACCCTTACTGACCATCTGAGATCACCCATTTCACATGTTTTATTTTACCTAGGTTGAGAAGAAGTATATTATGAATGACTTTCAAGGATAATCTAGGATATTATGTGTGATTCAAAAAAAGTTGACATATTGTATTTTCTTTCAAGTTGTAATGTTGAACTTATATATGTATCTTGTTTTCTAAAGCTACTAAACTATTAGTTCTTTCAGGAAAATAATTCCTTCTTTATATTCTAATGTAATAGAATAAGGCACTGACTATGGGAATCTGGGTTTGGTTCCTTACATTTAAAAGCTGGTATAATTGAAAATTGTGCCACTGCTAGTGTTATGTGGTGCTACTATTGCATGCTGAAGTCGCTACTGTGGAGCAAAGGAAAAATGCTACTACCATGAAGGAATTATGTAGCTATGGTCACATGATTCTACCATTGAAAAAAATTATCATGTATGGGATCTACTAATGTTTTCAATGGTAGGTCTTACTATCACTATGTAGAGTGGCGCATCGAACAGTGCTACCGTGATGTCACCTGATCTACTATCATGGAGAGCAGGGTTAGGTGGTACTACCAACAACTGATTTGGAGTGATGCTACAACTATCACTGAAGAAGGTGAGAGATACTAACATGGTGTTTTACTACTACTTTTATGATGAAAAATAATGTTATTACTATGGAAGAACCAGGGTGTGCTACTGTTCTAGGTGAGCTAAAGAACTTGCACTACCACAAAAACAAATTTTTTCAGTACCACCCTTTAACAGCGCTAAAAAATCACTGATAAAGGGGGTACCTTTATCAGTGCTAAAAAATAACTGATAAAGGGAACTTTTAGTAGCACTAAAAAAAGCATTGTTAAAATTATCCCTTTATCAGCAGTTTTTTAGAAGTGATAAAGGTACCCCCTTTATGAGTGTTTTTTAGGGTTGTTAAAGCGGCCCCCTTTATCAATGTTTTTTTAGTATCACTAATAAAGACCCCCCTTTATCAGCACTTTTTTACTAGTGGTAATAAATGGTATATTTAAAAAAACATTTCATTAAAAATAATATATTAATATATAAATATATTTAAATTGAAATAAATATAATATATATATTTTTAAATATGTTTTAGACAAGGTTAAATAGACATCTACCCTTAATATATAAGATAATTAGTGAAAATGGCTTATAAAATAATTAAAAATATTTTTAATTAATAATTTGATAATTATTATTGAGTAATAGTCATTTAATAACATTTTTAATAAAAAAATCAAAAAATCAATAAAAGATTGAAAATAAGTTTTAAACATAACTCAAACTTCAAACAGCCATAAATTTTGATCTGAGTGTCTATTTGGGCTCTACCACATATCAAATTGAATCATGTGATGAGATCTATGCCCTAATGAGAGATGAAAAATCCTCTGTCACATTTTTCAAGGCCAAAAAGGCCCATAAGACCTCCAAAACCGAGTTTTTAGTTGGGGTACCTTAATTTTTTTAACATTTTTTGGATTTTCAGCCTCATTTAAGGGGGTAATTTTCCCTTTTTCAATGGGGAATAAATTTATTTTCCTATATTACATTGATATTGATATTATTTATTTGATATTTTATCATTTTTCACAATGTATTGTTATTTATAATCAAATATACAACAATATATACATATTTTTTTTATATATTCACACAGAAAAATTTAATTTTTTAAATAAAAAATTAAACATATTTACATATAAAATATATTTCTCAATATATAAACCTTATCTAAATAAAAAATAATATCCATTTTATTTAAAATAAAAATTTATGAATATTTATATACAATATAATTAATGTATATATAATATGTATATATATATATGCGTGTGTATTGACAAACACATATATATTTATCTATATATTCTAATATATGTATATAAATATTGATATATAATATATGCAAATAAATATAAATATGTATAATTATATTTATGGATGCACAAATAAATAAATAAATATATATATATAAATGTTTGTATGTATAATCACACACACACACCAAACATATTATATATATGTATATATTTAAATATATATATATATAAATATAAATATAAATATATTGATAAAAAATGTAACAATATATATAATTATCATAAGATACAGAACAAAACAATATGGTGGAGTGGAAAAGGTACTGAAGTATGAGGGGGAGGTCTCGGGTTTGAAACCCAGTAAAGCCAGATGCGCGTGCGGGCAAGTGAAGCAGGTGCATAGCACTATTAAGGGGGGGGGGCTACCTATCACTATTAAATGGGGGAGAGGAGGTTGGATGAGCACTGATAAAATCATACCTAGTGCCGATAAAATGGGGGTGGTCCACCCTCTAA
Organism: Viscum album; assembly: GCA_963277665.1. Taxonomy (NCBI): domain Eukaryota; kingdom Viridiplantae; phylum Streptophyta; class Magnoliopsida; order Santalales; family Viscaceae; genus Viscum; species Viscum album. Next base: position 803,916,862 of record OY728137.1, read on the forward strand.
TTTTCAGGGAAAAAGAATTCAATTTTTTTTACTTTTATCAATGCTAAAAAAAGCATTGATAAAAGGGGTATTTTATCAATTCTAAAAAAAGAACTGATAAGGGACCGTTTTATCATCAATTTTTTAGCACTGATAAAAGGAAACCCCTTTTAATAGAACCTCGATTATCAACACTTTTGTAGCACTGATAAAGTCTTTTTTAGCACTGTTAAAACTTTGTTTTGTAGAAGTGTTGAGCCGGGAGACATCGTTATTGCGAGTCACACTACTCAGATGAAAAAGAATCATAAAAGAGAAAGGTTATTTGATGGATATCCCATCAATGTTTCCAAACTGGTTCAGTGAAGCTAAAAACATCAAACTGGTATCATGTTGTTGTTGGTGCTTGGTCAAGCTGCTCACTAGCATGGAGTATATCAAACGATGGAGTCATGTGAGGAGTTCAGGGTGTTCGTTGGTTCCATCACCATACTGGCTGACCTACTTATGTGAATTTGAAGGAGCACTGGGTGATGGAGGTGGTTACACATTACCATGAAGATGGAGGCTTGGCGTATTTTCTGTATGGATAAATGAAGGTGTGTTGGGAGATGCTAAAAGTAGAAGATGAACCAGTCGAGCTATGTTGGGTGCTCATCCATGAGGAAGAAGAAAAATAGTATATATATATATATATATGTATGTATGTATGTATGTATGTATTGAAGGTAGAAGATGAACCAGTTGAGCTGCGCTGGGTTCTCATCCACAAGGAAGACGAATAATAGAATATATATATATATATATATGTATATATATATATATGTATGTATATATATATGCATCTATGTAAATTGAATATATGACCAAATATGTAGCATGTGTGAGCTATCATTAGTGTTTGTACATAAATATAATATGGATTTTAAAAATATAAATTTAACAAAATATAAAATTTTAGGACACTACTACACATATACCCTTTAACAGCGTGAAAAAAGGCTTTTTGCAGCGCTAAAAAAGCACTGTTAATCGCAGCACTGATAAGGGGGTCTCCCCTATCAGCACTAAAAAAGTGCTAATAAAGGGGGGGGGGGGTCCTTTATCCATGCTAAAAAAACACTAATAAAGTACCCCTTTATCAGCATTATTTTTAACACTGATAAAGGCCTAGCTGGCTGCAATGTTCCGTTAATATAACAACACACCTAGAAAAAACTTGTAATTTCAAAAAATGATATATAAATTTAATTAAAATTATGAATACAAAAATGTTCTCCCATGGTATATACAAAAAAAACACTACTATATAAATTTAAAATAATGTTTTATATAATTATATTTATAATTTTCCAACAAACATTTAAAAACATTAATATTTCATATTTTGATACCCATGATCCCCTCTCAAAAATGTCCACCCATGGTATTAGTTGCCGAAAAAAATCATCTCAACTCAAGAAAAATATTCCACTTATATAAGAAAACAAATATTATGTTAGTAATACTATAAATAAATAAATTAAACATTAATACTAAAGAATAAATTAATAAATTGTCAATATTTAATAGAAAAGACACATTTAGAGTTATATCGGTCACACCGTACTTCGTATTGATGTGGATTTTATTCCTATACATCACAAATGAGTTATGGATTGTTTTCCTAAAATATCAAAATAATCAAAATGTGTTTTCTCATTTTTGACTATGTCACTCGTTCTTTTACTAAAATTAATGTCAATTTTAAATAATGACACATTTGGAGTTATACCAGTCACATTGTGCGACATATTGAGGTGTAGATGATTCCTACATGTCACAAATTACTGATTTTTCTTTTTTCTAAAGCATCAAATCAATATGAATGTGTTTGATCAGTTTTCAGTTTGCCAGTTTTGTTTTTTTACTAAAATGTCTTTTCAAACTGGAAAGATGCATTTTGAGTCATACCGCTCACATCGTGCATTAGTTTGATGTGAGAATGATCCATACACATCACAAATGACTTATATATTGTTGTCCTAATTTATCAAGATAATCATAGTGCATTTTCTTGATTTTTATTAAGAGACACATTTTGAACTAATATGTCAATTTTAAACTAATAACAGATACTTTTAGTCATACCGGTAACACCATGCATCATATTAAGGTGTGGTTGATTCTTACACATCAAAAATGACTCATGAATCATTTTCCTAAAGTATCAAAACAATACAAATGAGTTTTCTTGATTTTCAATATGTCACTTGTTCTTTTTTACTTAAATTAATGTCAATTTTAAATAAAAATACACACTTGGAGTCATACCGGTCACACCATGCATTATATAGAGGTGCGGTTGACTCATACATGTCACAAATTAATCATGGATCATTTTTCTTAAATATCAAAACAATTCAAATATGTTTTCTCAGTTTTGAATATTCCGCTTGTTCTTTTACTAAAATTATTGTCAATTTTAAATAATGAAACATTTGGAGTTATAATGATCACACTATGTGTTTGATTGAGGCACGACTGATTCCTAACTATCACAAATTACTAATGGGTCATTTTCATAAAGTATCAAAATAATCCAAATGCATTTTCTCAGTTTTCAATATGCTACTTGTGTTTTTTTTACTAAAATTCCATTTCAAACTTAAAACATGCCTGAATGGCCTGAAGAACTTCATTTTTTATTGATTTTTGATAACCCCCCTTTCAAGGGATGAGGGGAACCCTTACAAGGCCCATAGGCTCAGAGATTACATGGATCGTAGGCTTAGAAGATTACATGACCTGAAGGTCTTACGAAATTCAACCAGACTATCTTCAAGGAACTGCCCCTCCCCAGAATCTGCATCATGATAGTAGCTCTCCACCTTCACATGGCTGTCTGGCTAGGCTTCCCATGAAAGCATAGGCTGGTCCTGATGGCATAGCCATACCCTCTCATTCTGAAAAATCCATTTGGTTCTGCTTGGGTGAGTGCACTTGCTCTGAATCCTCCTCTGGGGATGCTCCTTTTCTGTAGATTCTTCCTGGCACAACTTCAATGATTATGTGACCCAAAGGCCTTGATGTGGACCAAAGGCCTTAAAGGTGGCCCAAAAGCCTTACTGACTTGAAGGCCTGGGTGGCCCGAAGGCCTTAAGGACTCCAAGCCCAAACCGGTGGCCCAAGGTGAATAGTTCCGGCTATTACAGTACTGAACAATACCTGCATCGTGTGTCAGTTTGATGTGATACTACTTCATAAATGTCACAAATAACTTATGAATCACTATACAAAATTATCAATACAATTGAATCTTGTTTTCTTCGTTTTCTTTAAGGAACACATTTTGAACAAAAATGTCAATTTTAAACTAATAATGGACACTTTGAGTCATATCGGTCACACCGCGCATCAGATTAAGGTGTGGTTGATTCCTACAAATCAAAAACGAATAATGTATTGTTTTCCTAAAGTATCAAAACATTAATAATGAATTTTATTAGTTTTTGGTATGTCACTTTTTCTTTTTACTTAAATTAATTTCAATTTTAAATAAAAAGACACACTTGGAGCCATACCGATTACACCTTATGTTGTATTGAGGTGAAGTTGAATCCTACACATAAAAAACGACTCATGGATTATTTTACAAAAATATCAAAGCAATCTGGTTTTTATTATGTCACTTGTTCTTTTTACTAAAATTAATGTCAATTTTAAATAGAAAGAGACACTTTGAGTTATACTGGCCACATCGTGCATCATATTGAGGTGAGATTGATTCATACACATCACAAATGACTTATATATTGTTTTCCTAAAGTATCAAAACAATCCAAACACATTTGATCAGTTTTCAGTATGCTAGTTGTGTTTTTTTTACTAAAATATCATTTCAAACTGGAAACATGCATTTTGAGTCATACCGATCACATCATGCGCCCGTTTGACATGATAATGCTTGATACATTTCAAAAATGATTTATGAATCATTTTTACTAAATTATAAATACAATTAGAGTGTGTTTTCTTTGTTTTTAGTGATGGACACATTTTGAACTAAAATGTCAATTTTAAACTGATAACGAAAACTTTGAGTCATACTGATCACACCGTGCATCAGATTAATCTGTGGTTGATTCCTACATGTCAAAAATGACTCATGGATCATTTTCCAAAAGTATAAAAATAATATGAATGACTTTTCTCAGTTTTCAGTATTTCACTTGTTCTTTTTACTTAAATCAATGTCAATTTTAAATAGAAAGACACACTTAGAGTCATACCGGTCACACTGTGCGTCGTATTGAGGTGATATTGACTCCTACATGTCACAAATAACCCATGGATCATTTTATGAAAAATATAAAAACAATAAGAATGAGTTTTCTTGGTTTTTAGTATGTCACCTGTTCTTTTTACCAAAATTAATTTTAATTTTAAATAAAACAGAGACACTTTGAGTTATACCGTCCACAACGTGCATCATATTGAGGTGAGATTGATTTCTACATGTCACAAATGAATTATAGATCATTTTTCTTAAGTATCAAAACAATCCAAATTAGTTTTCTTGATTTTTAGTATATTAGTTGTGTTTTTTACTAAAATGTCATTTCAAACTAGAAACATGCATTTTGAGTCTTACCGGTCACATTGTGCATCAGTTTGAAATGAGACTCATCCCTACACACAAAAAATGACTTATGGATCACTGTCTAAAATTATCAAGATGATCTAGGCATGTTTTCTCAGTTTTTAGCGAGTGACACTTTTTTAATTAAGTAGTCAAACATTTAATTTATATTATGTTAATCTAGTAGAGAAAATATAATATTATGAGGAAAAACATAATATATTAAAGAAAACTTTACATTATCATTGAATTATGAGTTGTAGCCTTGAAGTCCTATATCTCATGAGCATGAGAATCTTAGAATAAACCACCCCAACATGAACAAAGAAATCCACCTATATAAGAAAACAATTCTTATGTGAGTAATACTAAAAAGAAGTAAATTAAATCTAAATTTGAAACAATTCACTACTTCTATGGAAGTCACATATTTATGTTATTTGTGTAAATTCTTCCATTAGGTATTCTTCCCATTAACTTCTAAGAATATTTATATCTTCTTGTGATTATGAGTATTTTCGATAGTTATATAGTACTAAAAAAATATAAATACACAAAGGATTAATAAATATTTAAATGAAATAGTAATTATATTAAAAAATACCTCTTTAGGGATGCTAGTTTGTTGATGGAATATGATATTTTTCATAAATTTACAAACATAATAACCACAATATTTTCCATTTGTTTGTTTTGAACATTATATAAACATTGAGGAGAATAAGTAATTTGTTTTGATATGTGTTTGAATAGTAAAATATTATTATATATACCCTGATACTTGTCCAGTCGTAGAACTTTTCATGGTCCTTATGCTTATCCCCTATCCTCATTCCTTGTTTTTCATGATATTGATGCATAAACCAATCATAATAGAATCCTAATGAAAACATAATATAAATTATATAACTTGATTTTTAGTTTTAAAATTTTGGATGTAATGTATTATAAATTGACAAACCATATCATGTGTAGTCAGTTTGTTGGATATCCTTGCATTTAATCCAGGAAATAAATATTTGGAGTATTCAAATTGACCACAATGAACATCCAATGTTTTCTAAAAACACAAAAAGGAATAAGTAATGAAAGAAATGAAAATATATTTGATATGATTAAATTATAGAGTTTTACCCCAGGAATGTTAGTATGAAGAAGATTCTGTCATCTGAAAGTTTTCATTCAAATGATTTGACCAAAACTGCCACTATTTTATCCTTTTTTTAGATTATATTTTTGGTTTTTATGTAGAGGATATGTGAGGACTAACGAGTCCAATTTTTTTTCATGGAGAAATCCTATAAATTTATTTTGATATATACAGCTTCCAAAAATATGAAATGTATTTAGTCATAATTAACATAGTATATCAGCTTTTGGAAAATCAAATCATGAAAACATAACTCATTTATACATTTACAACTGAGGCACCTAGCCAATAATAGTCTAGGATTTCACTTACATTCTCAACACCAATGAAGTCTTGAACTTCCTCTTCATAGAAATTTTCTTCAAAATCAACTATGTGACTACAACAATTTTTTAACTTTGTATCCATGTGAACCTTTAATGATAGTAAAAATGTGGATATAGTCCGGGCAGAGTAAAGGTGATTTCAATAGATCTTTTTGATCGGTTGATCAATCCTTTATATGGTTTTGAGTCAGTCTTTCATTTCACCCTATTCCCTTTGTCTGTATGTAATAGCATTCATTAGTTTAGACCTTTTTTCATTAACTTATAATGGTTTAGCTTGAAAAATAAATCAGAAATGAGTAACTCCTTATCGACATGTTTTTTACAAGATATGATGGCCACGTGATGAATGTTACAACAACTTTTTTGACATTATGAATATCTTCCTCATCAATTGGAATAGGTAGCTCAACACTCAGATCACAAGATACAATAATCGACACTCTCATATGACCTGTTAAAAGTGGTCTGTTGTGTAGTATGTTGTTTTGGATATTGAGTACTGTAGATCTCGCTACAAGGTGATGTGTGGGTGTTGATAGATATAAATAAAATTCATTATCACCCTGTATAATATTAGTACAAGAAAGGTTTCAGTGTCTATATTATTCACATTTCATATAAAAAATTATTAGAACCTTGATTACCTCGGCCAAGACAGCTCTTTAAGGGGAATGGATCACTTAAAAGGTGATGGGGGTGGGGGGAGGGATCATCAGGAAATGGTTGTTCTTGAGTTATTTCTTCTCTTTTCTTCCCCCCATAAAAGTTGATATAATCTCTCTCTTCTATTGGAATTTTTCTTCAAGGGTAGCTAGTCTTTCTCACATCAGTTTCATTTTTTCACCTTGATCCTCATCTTGTTTTTTTCTCAAAATATGTTCAGGGTGTCAACCCAAAACCCACACCTATGATGCAACCATATTGTTTTGACCACTTCAAGGCCACCCATTGTAGGTGTTCATCTGGTACATGTGTTGCTAATTCCCATGACTATGTCGGATATAAAATATAGAAAAATAAGTAATAATTATTATGTAATAAAGATTTAAAGAATTTTTTTTTTATTATGTCATACTTGCACATGTTTCCCACAATTTTTTTTGTGTATTTTTATCTATTAGTATCCCATATTTATTTACACGTACCTCCTTCTATAGAACATGTCATGGTATATAAGTTTCTTTATATTTGGAGTCATCAATGTTCATATAAAAAGAGGAATATAATTATGTTTTTGTTTCATGTCACATAAAAGTATTATGGTAGATTTAAAATACGCACCAATTTTTTTTCAAGTGAAGTGTACCCCATACTTTCTTTACAGTATGGGTATGTTGGTTTTTCTATCCGTTCCATATTTTCAGTACTCAGTTTCTGTTTCATAAATAAAAAATTTTCAAACAAAGTGATGAATGCAAGTATCATCAAATAATGTATTACTATCCACAATGAACCTGAAAAGACACATCCACATGATGACCAGTAAATGCATTCCACACTTCTTGGGTTATTAGGTGTGCATAGATAAGCGGTGGGTGCAATTTTATTTTCCATTTATCATCTTTAAGATGACATCTCATTATAATTGTGTGAAATAATTTGTGAATCCTTCCATCAAGAATTAATACATATTTATTATAGGATATATCTACTATAATTGCACTCTGTAAGGTATGATAAAGAATAATTCAATGTTTTATTATTTTATTTTTTAGTAAAATAAATAAATGATATCATAATGTTACCATAATATCTTCCCACATCAGTGTCTTAATCCCAGACACAACATGGTGCCATAAATCTACATCAATTAGTACACGTTTCTGAGTGACGATTCTAATGTAACTACTAAACATGGATTTTTTGGAGTTAACATGTTCACCTCACGTAATTCATCCAACATCATATTTAATGCCTTTGATTTTCACCTTAATTTTTTCTTCTAACACCGTTAAACTATGACAATCCTGTTTTTTTTGCATCACTGATCCTTTGTTGCCAACAATTTCCTTGGATTCAACATCATCAAAATTTTGTTCCACTGAATCACAAACATTTTCATGTGTAGATGTTCATTGTACCTCTGCACTGGGAGCAACAACAGGTTTACAAACCTGTTGTTCCCTAATATTGGAATCACCGACACGTACATAAGATCATTGTTCCTCTGCACTATGAGCATCAACAGGATGAGAGACATGTTGTTCCTTAGGATTGGGAGAACCAGCATGTGCATAATTCATTATCTGTAGAATTGGTTTAAAATTTAATTTAAATTACATAAATGCAAGAGAGAATGAATAATAACACAAGGTAACATGATGTAGATTACAAAAAAATATAACCTAATTATTGAACACTTTTTCTAAAGGTTGAAGGGATTTGAACCCTCTATTAAATATACAAACCGCTTCATTATGGTCTCCTCTGACATAAAAAACACCATCTATATTGGGACCACTACAAAATGATTACAACATCCCAATGAAAGGGTCATCCTAAGTTAAATTTTCATTTGACCCTTAAATGGTTTTGGTCGATAAAATAATAATTGACCACTTTCAGTTTTTGGGATCTAGAACATAAAATACTTATACTACCTATGATTTCATTATAAATGGTTCATCTTTTTACCCTTCCTTACTGAAATTAACTTTCATGAATCCCAATTCATCTATTTTAACAAAATTCATATTATCAACCCACTTGAATTGAAAAAAATTCACTTGGAATGTTGTATAATCCAACTCCCATATTTTTTGATGATGCCAAAGTATGACATATTCATGAAAATTGGATTCCTATCCTTATTACTAGAAACATACATCGCTTCAGCCAAAAGTTTAACTCCATTATCTTTCATGGTACTGTCTTTATCATGTTCATTTTTATAGAATGTATAACCATTAATTACATAACCATTGTAAGATAATACATACACACTTGGTCCTATGTGTTGGTCGGAGAAAAAGCAAGGGAGTGATGGCAAGAGGGGGGGTGAATTGCCTTTTAAAAAAAAGATTAACAATTAAAATCAAAGTAAAAGAATGCAGCAGAAAGTAAAGAGGCAAGACACAAAATTGATAACGGAGTTCGGCCAAAACCCGGCCTACGTCTCCGCTCCCAACTCAACCGTTGAGAGATTCCTACCGCTTGCTTTTCAATGGTTTTAGCAAGAAACCCACTAGGCTTTGAGGAAGCACTAGGACCTATTACAGCTTGCTTTTGATGGTTGAGCAAGAACCCACTTGCTTTTAATGGTTTAGCAAGAACCCACTATCCTTCTTACAGGTTAAGGATAGCTCACCTATGTCTCAAGCTATTTAAAGGAAAGCTTGACAACCTTTTCACACCTTAATGGTGATGTGAAACCCAAAAGAAAGAGGGGATGAGAAATAGAGTGGTTTGTTGGCACAAACCCAATTTTAAGCTCAAAATAGATAAACAAGAAAAACCGTATTTAAGGAAGTCTTGGGCGCCTTTGATTGATTGGAGATGTTGAAGGCCGCTTCCAAGCTTCTTTGAAGGAGCTCCTTGGATGTGGAAGTTGTTGGAGCAAGGTGGGTTCCTTGAAGAAAGTCCGCTGGAGGTTGGCCAATTGATACAAAATATGTCCGTTGGCTTGGTATATGATCCGGTAAGTGTCCGGGGCTTCCCCAGCCTTTATTTATAGGCATGGAACCCTTGGGGAGTCTTCGGAGCCGTTGGAAAAGGCCTCGGAGCCGTTGGAGGCCAAATGGGAGTTGACTGGTCAAAGCCAACGGCTAGTTTGACTGGGCTACCGGCTGGCCGGTACAGCTCCACCGGCTGGCCGGTGCCTTGAAAGGTGGAGAGTGCTTCTGCCCAGGAGCCACCGGCTGGCCGGTGAGAAGGCCACCAGCTGGCCGGTGGTGAGACAGTAGGTCTCACTGTTCTGGCTGGGTGCCACCGGCTGGCTGGTGACAGAGCCACCGGCTGACCGGTGGAACCTGGCAGTGGGCAATGCCTCTGCCAGGTCCACCGGCTGGCCGGTGCTATCACACCGGTTGGCCGGTGGACTGAATTTCAGTCCACTTCTTGTCCATTCTTGGGCCAACTTCTTGGAAACCTTGTGCCTATCATTCAAAAACACTTCAAACAAAATTAGACAAATAATAAGGTGATTGTGATCATGAAAATCAAACAACGAGGGGAACGAGAGGTACAACAATCTCCCCCTATTTTGATGATCACAATCACCAAAACAATTAATGTAAACTACTGAAATTGAAAGGAAATGCTAAGCATGATGAAAAGGATTCTCCCCCAATCAATCAAGAAATTTCTCCCCCTTTGTGATTATCAAAATAGCGTGGGGCATAAAACTTGATTGAGGGAAAAGAGATTTGAAAAACAAGATTTGAGATTTGAAAATCAATAGAAATTTTGGAAATTGAAATATTGAATAACAGTTTGAATTGAAAGTTTTGAATCAAAAATTGAATAACAGTTTGAATTGAAAGTTTTGAATTAAAAATGAATAACAGTTTGAATTGAAAGTTTTGAATTAAAAATGAATTTAAATTGAAAAATGAATTGAAAGAGATTTTTAAATTTAAGAAAATTTCTCCCCCTAAATAAAACAAAAGAATCACCGGGGAAAGGAAATAAATTTTGGCCCGGAGAGACTCGCAAGAAGGGATTTTTCAATCCAAACTTGTCTCATGGCGGGTCTTCTCCTATAAAATTCATCCGAATAAAAAATAGATTTGGGTTGACCGTACCGGGCATTTTTGCAATCACACTCATAAATGAGGTGCTCGGGTTTCTTACAATAATTACAAAATTTATAACTAGAGCTCCCCCTTACAAAAACAGTGGGTGCATGGGAGGAGGAGGCTTGGTTGGTATAGCCAAGTCCATTGGTGGTTCTAGAAACCCTTTGAGAACCCAATAATTTGGTCAAATTTTGTTCACCTTGGGTGAACTTGGCTAAAGATTCCCTTAGGTCTTTGATGGTTGATTCCAAAGAATCAACATTTGGGAAATTTTGGATTTTTAGGGAGAGTTCCTCCTTCTCTTTGAGAAGTTGGTCTTTTTCGGAGGAAAGATTTTTGAAATTCTTTTTCAAAGAAACAAATTTAGAAGAAAGTTCATGAAAACCATTTTCTAATTGGTCTCTAGCATGTTAGAGTTCTTCATATGAAAAATGATTGAAAGAATTTGAAGAACTAGAAGACGAGGAAGAAGAGTCGGAAGATGATACCTCATGATTTTCCATTAGGCATTTTTTACCTTGGTCGCTCGAGTAGAAGGAGGAGGAGGATGATGAGGTGTCACTCCATGTCGCCTTGAGGACCTTTTTCTTTCCTTTTTCGTTTTGCGTGGCCCATTTTTTGTTGAGTGGGCAATCGGGCTTGTAATGCCCTTTTTGGCCGCACCCGTAGCATTTTACCTTGGGCTCGGATCTTGCGGTGGGTTCTTGCTTTCGCGCCTTGCGTGATTGCTTCTTCTTCTTGTGCTTCTTCATAAATTTGTGCATTTGGCGGGCGAGATTCTCCATTTCCGAGTCGCCGCTTGATGATGAAGAAGATGAAGATGATGATGATGAGGAGGAGCTTACTTCTTTTTGTACCTTGAGGGCGATGTTCTTTGGTGTCTTGATTGGTGTGCCCTCCTTTTGAGCTTGCCTCCTCATCGTGATCTCATAAGTCATGAGAGATCCGATGAGATCCTCTACCGGCATATTTTTGACGTCCTTAGCTTCTTGGATCGCCATCACCTTTGGTGCCCATGAGCTCGGAAGGACCCATAAGATCTTCTTGACCATCGTCTCGGCTGAAACATCATCACCAAGAGATTTCCTTCCATTGCAAATGTTAGTGAAGCGTGTAAACATATCGGTAATAGATTCGGAAGGATGCATAGTAAAGCTTTCAAAATCTTGTCTATACATGTCTAACCGAGTATCCTTAACTTTGTTAGTGCCCTCATGAGTTACTTCTAAAAGTTTCCAAATTTCATGTGAGGAGGTGCAAGTAGACACTCGATTGAACTCATTTCTATCTAAGCCGCAATGGAGAGCGTTCATGGCTTTGCCATCAAGCTCAAAATTCTTAATATCGGCGGGGGTCCATTTGGATTCGTCGGGGGTAGACAAAGAATAACCTTGCATTACAATTTTGTAAATCGGATAACCTATGCTTCTTAAAAAAGTGGTCATGTGGGTTTTCCAATAATTATAGTCGGTCCCATCAAAAAATGGAGCCCGAACCAATGAGTAGCCCTCGGGGGCGAAAGAGGTAGATGCCATCACAATGGATCTTTGAATTTGAAACCTTTTAAGGTATTACACAAATTACCCCTCTGATACCAATTGTTGGTCAGAGAAAAAGCAAGGGAGTGATGGCAAGAGGGGGGGTGAATTTCCTTTTAAAAAAAAGATTAACAATTAAAATCAAAGTAAAAGAATGCAGCGAAAAGTAAAGAGGCAAGACACAAAATTGATAACGGAGTTCGGCCAAAACCCGGCCTACGTCTCCGCTCCCAACTCAACCGTTGAGAGATTCCTACCGCTTGCTTTTCAATGGTTTTAGCAAGAAACCCACTAGGCTTTGAGGAAGCACTAGGACCTATTACAGCTTGCTTTTGATGGTTGAGCAAGAACCCACTTGCTTTTAATGGTTTAGCAAGAACCCACTATCCTTCTTACAGGTGAAGGATAGCTCACCTATGTCTCAAGCTATTTAAAGGAAAGCTTGACAACCTTTTCACACCTTAATGGTGATGTGAAACCCAAAAGAAAGAGGGGATGAGAAATAGAGTGGTTTGTTGGCACAAACCCAATTTTAAGCTCAAAATAGATAAACAAGAAAAACCGTATTTAAGGAAGTCTTGGGCGCCTTTGATTGATTGGAGATGTTGAAGGCCGCTTCCAAGCTTCTTTGAAGGAGATCCTTGGATGTGGAAGTTGTTGGAGCAAGGTGGGTTCCTTGAAGGAAGTCCGCCGGAGGTTGGCCAATTGATACAGAATATGTCCGTTGGCTTGGTATATGATCCGGTAAGTGTCCGGAGCTTCCTCAGCCTTTATTTATAGGCATGGAACCCTTGGGGAGTCTTCGGAGCCGTTGGAAAAGGCCTCGGAGCCGTTGGAGGCCAAATGGGAGTTGACTGGTCAAAGCCAACGGCTAGTTTGACTGGGCTACCGGCTGGCCGGTACAGCTCCACCGGCTGGCCGGTGCCTTGAAAGGTGGAGAGTGCTTCTGCCCAGGAGCCACCGGCTGGCCGGTGAGAAGGCCACCGGCTGGCCGGTGGTGAGACAGTAGGTCTCACTGTTCTGGCTGGGTGCCACCGGCTGACCGGTGGAACCTGGCAGTGGGCAATGCCTCTGCCAGGTCCACCGGCTGGCCGGTGCTATCACACCGGTTGGCCGGTGGACTGAATTTCAGTCCACTTCTTGTCCATTCTTGGGCCAACTTCTTGGCAACCTTGTGCCTATCATTCAAAAACACTTCAAACAAAATTAGACAAATAATAAGGTGATTGTGATCATGAAAATCAAACAACGAGGGGAACGAGAGGTACAACACTATGACTAGCCATAAAAGTCATTCTGAAATTGAATCCATATTTTCATCTAAATCCTTAAAAATATGGTCTTGAAACCATCCTATAAACTATTGATTATGTGTATTTGATATCCATATTTCATCCCTTGATGGATTCAAATTCCTAATAATTTGTTTATAGGTTTCAAAATATGGGGAAACCTCCAAACTATTATAAGAAATGTAAAGGTGGGCCTACTCTTGATATGTAATATTGATTATGACAACATCTCTTCTAGAAATTCCTTCACCTGCAAGATGCCCAGTGTGATGAGAATTTGGTAGACCAATTCTTTCCACACTGGATAGGTATTCGGTATAGAATTCAATTACTTCCTTAATAATATATCGCTCCATAATACAACCCTCTGACCAAATTCGTTTTTTGACACACCCTTTCAAAATATTCACATATCATTCAATGAGGTACATCCATCTATAGTGTATAGGACCACATAGTCAAATATCTCTCACTAAGTGAAACATAAAATGAACCATAATATCAAATAATGTTCATGGGAAGAACATTTCTAATTCACATAATATGACAACAATTTCTTTTTTCCATAGTCGGCAATTTCGTCGGGTCTATAGCTTTTTCTGCATATAGATTTAAAGAAGAAATAGATCTTGGTTAATGTATGATAGAAATTCTTGGGAAAAATTCAATGTAAAGCTATATGAATTAGATCTTGCATAAAAACATGAAATTCATGTTATCTTATACCCTTTAACTTTAAATTAGTCATTGAAACAATGTTCTTGATATTCTATGAATACCCCTATGGAACCTTTACATCATTCATGAAGTTGAAAAACTGATATCTCTCCTGACTGGAAAGAGTGTAAGCAGCTGGAGGAAGAAAAGTTCATTTTTTACCCTTCACTATCACCAACTCTTCTCGTATTCCCATGTCAACCATGTCCAACATAACCTTAATTCAACCCTTTATTTTTTTTGGGTGTATTTAGGAATGTGCCGATAACTATCACATACATTTTTTTTTCAACATGAATAACATCAAGAAAATGTCTGACGTATAGAAAATTCTAGTATGGTAATTCAAAAAAACTAATCACTTTTTCCAACCAGTTTTTGTAAGGTTTTTCGAAAATGGTTTACCAAAATCAGTATCCACATATTTTACTTTCTCATACAGTTGATCACCTATTAGTGGAGATGGTGTTGTACATTCTTCTAAACTTCCATGAAATGATATCGTCCAAGATTAGTACTTATGCCGTCGTGGTAGAAATCTACGATGTCTTAGAAATACGGTTTTTGATGAATGTTTTAACCTAATTGATTGTGTACCTTGTTCGAAAACATGACACCCTTGAGTTCTTTTAATGCCATATCTTAACAAATTTACATAAGCATAAAATTAATTTATCACCCCATTCAACATGGATCTCAATGTGAAATCTTCATTTCTATAAGCATCATACAACTTAACACATGAATCTCACATTAATTTCAAATCCTCGATCAATGGAGCCAAATAAACATCAATATCATTACCCGATTGTTTTGGTCCTGATATAAGAATAGATAACATGATTTATTTTAATTTTATGCATAACCATGGTGGTAAGTTACAAATTACCAACATAACTGACCATGTACTGTGAGTTTTGCTTTGAAAACCAAAAGGATTCACTCCATCTATAGATAACACAAGACAAAGGTTTCTTGGCTTATTTACAAATTCAGGATACTCATGATAAATTCTCTTCCACTGAGTAGAGTCTTCCTGGTGACATAGTTTCCCATATTTAATTCTTTTATCTTAATGCCATGCCAATTTCCATGTAGTCTTTTCACTTCCATATAGGCGCCTAAACCTTGGAATGATTGGAAAGTACCATAAAACTTTCATAGGACTATATTCATCTTTCTTACATCAAGAAGCACCACAATTTGTGCATTCTATAAGTAATTTTGGGTCCTTTAGAAATAATATACATTCATTAAGGTAGGCATGTATTCTTTCAGAGATCATACCCATAGATAAAATCATTTGTTTAGCGTCATATATTCAGATTGGGAGCTGATTATCTTCTGGGAGCATGTCATTCAAGAGAGAAAGTAGTTCTGTAAAACTAACATCACTCCATTCGTTGATTGCTTTCAAATTATATAGCTTTCAGAATGGTTTATAATGCTATATATTTATTCCAACTAGTATACAATGACATCTTTGCACAACCCTTTAAATTCTTAGACAATTTTGAGCAATCATAAAGTTCATCTTCAACTGTCCTTGTCATTTCCTCAATACGATCTTCATCATCATTCACATCTATAATCACATCCATGATACAATCTTCTTTATTTTCCACAATTGTAATCATATAAGATGATCCTTAAAATGTAGTGCTATCCTAGGAACTAGCTATATTCTCTTTTTCCCTATGTTTATTACAACATTTATAACTTCAATCTATTCTTTGATAGATCAAGTGTTCTTCCAACTCCTCTGGACTAATTATCCTTGAATAAAAATAATGTAAACATTAGCAAAGGATTTGATAAGGGTCATATTCACGATCTTTTGAAAACTTGATGAAATATTTCACTCAATCTTCATATTATTTTTTAGATGATCGACATCCATCAATTCTTTATTCATATCCATCATATTTTATTCAGTAATATTAATATTTAACAAAATAAATACACAAAAGAGTCCTTTAAAATAAGGGGAACTCAACATTTTAATGATGGTTATTATTGCATTTTGTTTCTTGAGACTCATCCCCTTAAAAGCTATCACCAAACCAGAAATAAGATATAATTGTAGAGGACTCCCCTAATTTAAACCATACAAGTGATTTTGGATGAAAAGTAGGTTTAAGAGTTACAATGGGGTTAACATTAATTAAAATTTTATGAGAGTGAGGTCATTATAGATATCCTATGGGTTGGATAGAGTTAGTGACATGCCCTTTCCATGGTTTTATTATCAATTTACTTGTCTTCCTTATATAATGTAATGATTTTCTTAATTATATAAAAATATAAAATTAAAATATTATTGAAAAACTATATTTTATATGTCCTTTGAAAACTATTTATTAAATCACACTTGAAATCCCATTAAAAAAACCAACCATTTACACAAATTCCTCTTTTAAAATAACACAACCTTTTTAAAATAAACCAATCAGTTCTAAACACTCTTTCACAAATACATGCACACTTTGAAAACAATCCAAATTATTAAAAATTAAATATATATTTTTCATGTTAAATTGTTTCCATAAATTCCAAAAATATTCTCTAATTTTTCATAATTAAATCAACCACATCTTAAACATTTCAAATTAAATAAATTACTTCTTACAAGGAAATATTCACACATGGTTTCAAAAATCAATTCATTTCTCAGAATCCACTTTTAAATTTAATATCAAAAATTACATGTAAAAATGAAAAAATAAGAGAAACCTTATTTAAAACATTTAATAACCATTAAAATAATTTTCATTCCCTCACAAATTTGGTTTTAAAACCAATTCACTCAATACAATATCATTTTCCATTAAAAAATATTCTTTTCCAAATACAAAAAAATATTTTAAGTACTAAAATAGGATATTATAGAAAAACATACATGAATTGGTAATTGGGTCAAGATAATGGACCTTTCTACACACCTAGTTTGAAACTCCCAATAGATATGATTTGGTAAATTCAAAATCTCATTATGAACCATTATTAATGAAACAAAAATCTTATAGGATTCTATGTTAGAAAATAGATCATGGATAACATAGGCTGAATCCTAGGAATTAATTATTTAAGGAAATACATAAATTATCCATTTAATGTTATTGGATTACCATTTATGTGTCTAATAGTTTATAAGTAATCACCCATAATTTTTACTTTATTATATACAATGGCTAGAAATAAGAGGATCCGAGTAAACAACCGATGTGAAGGGAAATGTGACGACTCCCAAACAAGATTCCCAACACAATATAAGATAGAATCACTGACTTTGTGATGATACTATCTCAATTGAATCAAGATCTGAATAGAATCCTAAACCATGAGGAACACCCAAATACCCCTAAGAAAGAAAAAGCTGTAATTGAGACCTTTATGCGAAAAGGCCTCTAACTTTCAATTGATCATCTGATCCCTTAATTGTAGATCAATGGATAAACTCCATTGAGAAGATCTTCTATATCCTTCAATGTTCTAAACACGATAGGGTTATAATATCAGTTTATCATATAGATGGATATGCCGATGAGTGGTTGAAATTTATCAAGAATACGAATCATAAGGAAGAGATTGAAGTGATGGGGTGGAATGAATTCCATAATTTTTTTGAAAAATATTTTACTTTAACTCTTATAATTAAAATGAAAAGGGAATTCCTTTCCCTTAAGAAAAATATAATGAATCCATCGGGATGTATGAGGAAAACTTCACAAGAATTTCATGATATGAATCCAAAATTTTCATTACCCCAAAATGTATAGTTTAACACATCTTTTATGGGATAAAACCGAGTCTATGAAATTACCTGGTGATTAGGGACTTTGATATATATGAGGAAATTGTCTGATGTTTCCTCAAAGTTGAAATATAGATCAACAAATCACAAGGGTATCATGGGGATAATAAGTGGAAAGTAGAGTTTAATTATGATAGTACAATGGATAAATCTAATGGTGGTAAGAAATTTAAAATTCCCACTTTTATAAAGTGCAGAAAGAAGCACCCTGGAAATTTCATGAAGGTGAAAAGGAAAATATTTAGGTGTAGAAAGGAAGGCCACCTAGCCAGAAATTGATGACGGGAGAAACCCACCCATTTAATGGAAGAGAGGAATTCTTCAGTCAACTATCATCATATTATCTAATGTTTCAATTTCAAGGAATGAAGAGAATATATGAATAATGTACCAAATCCAAGGGTTGTTAGAGATAATAAACTCTAACTACCTCTAAGGAATTAAGTGCGAGCACATGCCATCAAAACCGTTGAGGTGGATCCTGATTGCAAAGTGGTGATAGGTATGCTAGTTATTCATTAAAGAAAAGTGAACATACTTTTTGATTTTAGTTCTAGGAATTCCTTCATTTCATGCAATATTAGTAGAACTATTCAAAATCCACCTCAAATCATGGAATTAGTGCTATTAGTGAAAATTGAAAATGGGTAAATTATTGCATCCTAAGTATATAAATCCTCCCCTGTCAAAATTTTTGGTCCAAACTTCCTAGAGAACTTTATGATACTCCCTTTAGTGTAATTTGATGAAATTATAGATATGTATTTCATTTTTTATATAGATATAACAAAAATGGAAATGATAATGAAATCACTCTTCATATTGAAAATCATCCTCTGATTATGTACAAGTTCAAGGAGGAGGGTGAATCTTTTTTAGCACCAAAATCTCAAGCATGGATATTATTTCTCTACAAGAAATCATATCAATATAAAATTATTTATTCTTAGGAAAAGATCATCCTTGAATAAATTCCCATGGTAATATAATTTTTTGATTCATTTCTTGGAGAATATATTGGTCTTCCTCCTAATTGAGAGGTTAATTTTTCAATCAAGATTATACCTTGGGAATTTCCATTCTCCAAGACTCTATATAGAGTAGATATTGTGTAACTTGAGGAGATGAATAAAAAAATCTAAGAGAATCTGGATAAAGGATTCATATGCTTAATTACTTTACCATGGGTTGTAACGGTCCTCTTTATCAAGAAAAATGGCGGGTTAATGCACCTTTTCATTGATTATCATAATCTCAACAAGATAACAATAAAGAAAAAGTATCCTCTTCCATGGATTGATTACTTGATAAATCAACTATATAGATACTAATTATTATCCATGGTTGATCTTTGGTCAGGGTATTATTAAGTAAGGGTGAAGAAGGAGGATATCCCCAAGCCTACTTTTTGTACAAGGTACGAGCACTATGAGTTCATTGTAATTCCATCCAGACTCACCAATGATCTATAAATCTTTATGGACTTAATGAATAGAGTATTTAGAGATTAAACTGACACATTTTGGTAGTATTTATATAAGATATTCTAATATACTCTAAAATCAAGGCAGAGTATGAGGAGAATCTGAGGGTTGTGCTAAATACCTTAAGAAAGGATAAGCTTTATGAAAAGTATAGAAAATTCGAGTTTCGGTTGAATGAAGTCTCATTATTGGGAAATTTTATCACCAATAAATGGATATCTATAGACCCTCAAAAAATATAGGTAAATGAAGGATGGACAAGACCAACCACTATGACGAAAATCCATAGTTTCCTTGGAATATCAGTGTACTACTGTCGATTTTCGACAATTTTATCATAATTATAAAACCCTCTAACCAAGATAACTCTGAAGAGAATCAATATTTTTTTGGAATAATGAAGGTGAAGAGAGGTTCAAGGAGTTGTAAAATAGGATTACGACTGAACTTGTACTTAGGCTACCCTTAAGTGGGTATCTTTTCATGGTATACATTGATGCTTTGAAGAAGGTCTTGGGATGTATACTAATATAGAATGAATAAGTGATAGCTTGTGCCTCAAGGTAATTTAATGTCCATGAAAATAACTACCCAACCCATGATATGGAGTTTGGTGCAATAATATTTATGTTGAAAATCTAGTGGTATTATATCTTTAGGGAGAAGTGTGAAATATATATATATATAATAAGATGCTCAAGTATATATTCACATAGAAAGAGACTAATATGAGCTAATGAAGATGGTCATATATGATTAAGGACTATGACTACTCAATTCACTACCATCTGGGAAAATAAAATAAAGTGGAAGACACTATAAGTAGAAAGGATCTAGAAATTTTATCATTTATGTGAATTGAGAAGGGTATGATATACTTAGACTTGAAAAGGATATACATGGGAATTATAAAGGATGGAATATTATTAATCATTTCACAAATGATTCTCAACCATACCTTATGGGGAAGTTAAAGGATGCTCAAAGACATGATGTGGGAATTCAGAAGAAGTTGGAATCTATAATAAAAAGTAAACCCTAAGAGTTCAAAATTGATGAATAAGGAGTTGTAATATTTTTATCATGACAATGTGTACCATCAAATACCGAGTTATAGAAGGATACATTGGATGATTCACATAGATCGAACTTCTCTACCCATCCCTGGAGCACAAAGATGTATTGAGATCTCTGAGAGCACTATTGGTGGTAAAATTTGAATAAGTAGGTCACAAAATACACATAAAGGTGTCTTGTATTTTAGAAAGTGAAGGTTGAAAGGAAAAAAATACAAGGGTATGATGAAACCATTACCCATACCTACATGAAAATGAGAAAACATAACCATGAAATTTTTCACCGGTCTTCCAAATTCATAAAGAGAAAATAATACTATGTGGGTTGTGGTGGATTGTATTACAAATACTGATAACTTCATTGCAATTTGAGAGGAATTATCACCCAATTAACTTTCAAGATTATACATTAGAGAGGTGGTGAGGCTGCATGGAACACCACTATCAATTTTTTTTTGATTAGGACCCAAGATTTACCTCTATGTTTTGGAAGAGTCTCTAACATGATCTAAATTATGAGTTGAACTTCAGCATGACTTATCACCCTCAAACTGATCACTAATCTGAGTGAAATATCTAGAAACTCAAGGATATCTTGTAATAATACTATTTGGACTTCAAAGTAGGATGAGATCAATAACTTTATTTGGTTAAGTTCTCATACAATAATAGTTTCACTCAAGCATCCAAATGGATCTCTATGAAGCCCTTTATGGGAAGAGGTGTAGAACAACTACCTACAATGATGAATTTTGTGAATTCAAAATTATGGATCCTAAAATGGTTGAGGAAATGGTGGAAAATGTCAATACCATTCAATAACATATTAGGGATGATCAGATTATACAGAAGAGCTATGCTAGAAATAATTAACGAAAATAAGAATTTGAGGTTGGAGAAAAGGTATTCCTCTACATATCTCCATGGAATAAAGTAATAAGTTTTGGGAATAAGGGAAATAATAGTCCAAGATACATTGGTCCCTTTGATATCATTGATCACATTAGAGTGGTAGCTTATCGACGAGAACTCCCACCTAACCTATCTCTAGTACATGATGTGTTTCATGTATCCCTCTTGAGTAAGTACATACCAAACCCCTTATATGTGATAGATCCAGAAGTGGTTCCATTGGAGAATGATATTTAATATGTGGAGAAATCAGTGAAGATCTTAGATCATAAGGACAAAGTTCTATGAAATAAGACAATGCACCTAGTCAAAGTTCTATGGAGAAACCACAAGTTTGAAGAAGTGATGTGAGAACTAGAGGAGGTGGTGAAATAAAATTACCCTAATCTGTTTTAGTGTATGAAATGAAAAATTTTATGATGAAATTTCTGATGGGGGGAAGAATATAATTACCTGAAATTTTATAAATAAAATTTCCTTTTTGGTTGAATTAAATGCCCTATTATGTATTATGGAAATATAAAACACATGCACTTATTGGGTTTTATTATATCCTATCAGAATTAAAATACCATTAAGCATCATAAAAATTGATAATATAGATTTTGAAGAGTGATCATATGATTAGTATACATATAGGGCTTTGATAAATCCAATTGATATAGAAAAAATAAGATATGGCCTCAACCAGTAGGATCGTGTCCTATGAAGCCCATTTATCAGAGCTTTCAAGGCAGATAACATCATTGGGATGTACCCTTGGCTAATCCCAAGAAAAGATCCAAAAACTAAAGCATGAGAGAAGCCATTTACTAGAGTATTTCAAGCTCATCAAGATCACGACCCAAACCATGTACGCTGAACCACCCCATGAAAATCTCACCATCACGCACCTTAACCTCAGAGTGTTTTCTGGTGAAATAAAGGGATATGTATCAATAACATAATAATAATAATATGTCTATTTTATTTTTAATATAATAATGGTTATATTTAATTCTTATATTTTTTACTTTATAAATTATTCTAATTTTGATATGATAAAAAAAAAATTTTATTTTTGGGTAATATGAAATTTCAATTAAGGCATTTATTTTGATGAATTAATAGATTTTTGAAATAAAGTACATTTTAATAAAATATTATCAGTAAATAATGTTTATTAAATACAAATTATAATAGAATTTTTATGATTTCAAATGTAATTTTTATAAGGGTTCGGAAACTATTATTTTTAAAAAAAGCAACATTTATCAATAAATGTCGATTCTATTTTAAAAGTGAAAATTCACACATTTAAAAAATTATTTTTATAAAATAAATATTATTTTTGGAATCATCAGATTAAAATTATCCTCAAAATACTTTATTTTTATTTTTTGAATAAAACCACTTTTATGGTTGAGTGGGAACCTCACAACTTCCACCATACCAAAATCATTTACACCATAGAAAAATAAAAAATGTAGGAAAAAATCACCAATACACAACCATCACATTCATTTTTTTTTCAAAATCAGCACACATCATCATCACCATGGACTATGATCCACCTCAATCTACACACCCTGAGCACTAGTCAACATCATCATCAACCACACCCCATCACCGATGAGGACCTGACATAAGCTTGACGACATCACCATATAGAACCAAAAACACACTAAAACACATCCATCAGAAACCTCCATCACCATCCTAAACAAAAAAACCAACATCAGAGCACCCCATACCTCAAGAATCACCATCATTAGGCATCAACCATGAAGACTGGAATCTATTGCAATGTCTTGGGTGAAAACTAGATTCACAAAACTAGGACCAACACGAATACCATCTTTAAGGTCACAACTCTTGAAATTCTCACCAATGATCAGACAACACCATCCAAATACCTCAACAAGAACCATCACACTAGTATGACCTATCTTGGTGATAAAGAACATGTGAAAAGAGCAGAGTTTGGAGAGGGCAGGCATTAATAGGGAGTGGCGACCTTCGATAGGAACACAAACCACTTTCTTCAGAACCACCAATAGAAAGATAGAGACCATCAGGACCAAATAATAAAAATAGGAGAGAAGGATTGAATAACCACTAAAAAAATCCATTAACCAGTATAAAACAACATTGAAAAGGATGGAACACCATATCACCACTAGAATATTTTATTAAACTAGAAACTTATGTGATGGACAACACCAGCCAAAACGAACCCTCAACACTAAAAAAATCCCCCAACACCATCCCAATCCACCACAAACACCTTCATATAGACCCGAGAAGCGGTCCAAAACAATAACATGGGTAGAAATAGAAGAGGAGGTTAAACGATCCCACTGGGAAGAGCTATTGGGAAAAGATACCAACAAAAACCCAAACCACCAGAGCTTATTTGTGACAAACCAATATGGAGTTTTATCAAAAATATTTAGGCAATAATATATGTGGTAGTAGTGGTTAGAGGCCACACAAAAATAGGGAACGTCCATCTCGAATGGAACCAAAAAAACTAAAAAGTCACAAGAACAGTCATGAGAGAAAAAATAGGGAGGAAAAGTAGTAGTTCTATGGACAGAGGTGAAGTAAATAACAAGAAAGAGAGGACCTAAACATTCATGCGAGGTTTCAATAAAAAGGACGATCATGGGTGTTGAAGATGGAAAATAAGAAGACTATGAGAGGGAAGAAACCCTAGAGGCCGAGAGTGATATCTCTTTCATAAAATACTGCTATCCTTGTCACATTGAAATTATCCAACAGCGATTTTTTTTATAATTTTCTGAGATAGTCAAATTTTGAGGTAAAAAATAAATATGGTATAAATATACGGTGTGCATTATGGAATCACAGTGAACCAAAATTTATGTAATAAATGATAAAAAATGTACCCATGACCAAATTAATGTTTCCCATTAAAATAATTTCATTTTTAGGTTATTTTGTTAATTTTATAAATCCTTTATGAATCCTATAAAACCTATATTTTATTTTAAGGTTTTAAAATCATCTCTTTATGAACATGACTCACTTCCACATCACCAAGGGTAATATTTTAAGGAGTTAGGACCTTGGAATTATAAAATAAATGAAAAAATACTCTTTTTTAGAAATCACATTCAAGATCTATAGGAAGGTTTGTGTTTTTTATTACTTTATTATATAGAGTTCAAAACCTATATTTGAGAAATAATAAAGAACTCCCCTCTCTTTTACTTTACAAACCCACCCAATCTCCCATTCTACTTCACTAAAAAACATTGGAGAACATCCTTACTCTACCATCCACTCTCTATAGTCCTCCCAAGGTTCTCAAAAGATCCCAGGAAGCTCCTACCAAGCATTTGGAATCACCCTCTCAAGGTAAGGGATCATCTTCTTCTCCTCTTTATTCAAGAATCTTATTCACTTTATAACTTTAATTTCCGATTCCTAATTTTGGAATACATTTTTAAAAATCCATATTACTATCCACTTTATTTAAAAATTATGATATGATCCTTGTGATCTCATTCAACCATTTTATGAACCTTTATGTACTGCCATTATGCTACCATAATTTCACTATGATTTTTCCTTGCCAAACCTTTTTTTGGTGAATACTATAATTATTTCCACTCAACAGTATCCAGCTATACATACCTATACTTTTTTATTGTTTCATTCATGTATTAATCCACACTATTTGACCATGGAAATAAATTTGATGAATTATGTTCTAATGTTATTTGATATATGTAGAACACTTATGCACGTATATAATATGATTATGATGGATGTGTCTAGATAGTGCTCCAATGAATTGGGTAATGTTTTAGTCTCATGATATTCCATTTATGGATCATGGGATGTTATCCTAAGCACATTATGTTATGATTTATTGGTGGTTAATATTTACTTATGTTTACAATGTGATGTTTAAAGTTTTTTCCACATTCCCATGTTGCCTTTATGTTCTCATGCTACATTAAGCCTCATTGTTCATGTTTATGACTCCCACCCATTTTATGTCCCATTTAAATGAATATTTTATAACGTTAAATACTTTATTCATGTTATTCTTTATTTATTAACTTACTGTGATTTATAGATCACCCCTTTCTTATGTATGTCTCGAGGTTATCCCATGTAGTTTTAAGAACGATGGAATAATATGAGCATGTTATGGAAGTTTTTAGTAATACTGATGTACCCCATGTTTTAAGTTATTATATAATGTACCTAATTCCAAAATACACTATAATTATTGATCTTATTGGTTGTATTATGTGTATTCTTATGTAATAAATCATAAATTAATGTGTAATAAAGACAAGGGTTTTCATATAATCCATATTAACATATATCAAGACCACCCCATATCTTTTTCATATTTCCATCACTACCTAAGGATATCCAATAAACAATATGTATAAATATAAAAACCAAATTAGGATGTCGAATAGTGCTTCACTTATCCATATTAATGATGGGGAATGTGCCAATAATGCAATGGTTCCTAGAACGGGTCTAGAATCAAGCGCTTGATCACTGTATGAGTTGTCAAGCCATTATAGCTAACCTCACACCTCGATTATATATCCATTTTTATCCAAAAACCATGAAAAAACCTAAATGATACTTGATAAGACAATGGGTACAATTCATATCACCATTTCAAATATCAATCAGAAGGGACAACTAAAACAAAAACCAAATCCCAATTTACCCTGATAAATCAAGGTTCATAATGGAAAAAAGATATCTTAGTTATCTTTCCAAACATACATATTATGTTCTGAATTTAATAATTAAAAACTACAATGAAACATCTCCAAATAAAAATAGGGCATGCTCTGATACCATTTTTTTCACGAAAAAGACTGTGCCACCCCTAAACCGGGCACCCAAACTTTCATATGACATGACCTGATGTGCATTCCCAATCACCTCAGGATGGAAAATAGTTCTAGGGTAACCAAAGTACATAAAATGGGAATAATTAAAGTTATATATTCTCATAATTAATGTTTATGGATATACTTTTTAATTTATATGTTCATAATGTAATAATTTTCTATGCTATTATATATGATGAATTTCTAGGTTATGGGACTTTATTATTCCCCATGTATCATGTTTATTACCTCATGATTCCACACTCTTATACTATTTTATATGAAATATCATTAATATTAAATTTCCTTAACTTATAAATTATAGACAACTCTTATTATTCCATGACCATTTTAATAATATATTTGTCATTTTATCATGTTTTATTATATTCTTACACCCTCTGATGACATATTGATGATTTTCCCTTACTAAGAATTTGATTTCACCTCTTTATTATATTTTCATTCCCTAGGTTTTTATGATAAGTATATCATATCAAAATTCTGGAAGGGGGTATATAAGGGTATTATTTTGGAATAATGTTCAAAATTATCATAAAATAAGTTTCTTATGAAGCTAAAACTCAATGACAATAAACCTTCCATTATTGGGATTGTGTAATTATTTTGAAATTTAATGTTTAAATTATTTAAATATTTTTAAGATTTTCTTAGGTTATCTCATTTGTTATTCAAATATGGTATGTAAAGAATGTATTTTTAGAACAAGATATGAAATTTTGGGTCTAAGGCACATAAGATATCCTATAAGGATACACTCAGTTCCTCTAGGTGTAAGTTTGTTTCCCAAAATTTCCTCAAAATATTTTCTACAACACCATGAATTAATATATGAAAAAATAGGTATCCTTATATTATATAACTCAAATGTAATTACATTTTTTACTATATTTGACACTTAATTTAGTGCATACATTATAGTTTTTAATGAACATCTACAAAAGGATAATAAAAAATCTATATTACTCATTATCCACCTCACCATTCCCAAAACAGTGTGGTGTCTCATTTCACTAACACCATTAAATTATGGTTTATAAGTATAAATGAGTTTAGATAATATCTCGAATACCCTTACATAGTTTAAATCTTGGTTAAGATACTCCATTCCATGTTTTGAGTAGAGTTTCTTAATCTTCCTACCAATATGATTCTCTACTTAATTCTTAAAATCCTTAAATTTCTTAAGGGATTTTGACATATACCTCCTTAAGTATACATATACATATATTTTAAAGTTATCAGTAAAAGTTATGAAGTAATAATATCCCCCACTAACTTCAATTGGAAAAGGACACACATTTTTTTATGAAAAAATTCAAGAATCTATGTGTCACTTTCACCCATTCTACTAAATGGAGACTTGTTAATTTTTTCTTAAAAACAATAATGACATATATCTAAGTTTTTTAGTTCAAAAGAATCTAAATATCCCTTTTGATATAACAGTGTCAAGAACATATTTTTTACATGACCAAGGTAGTGATTATAAATCTAGGTGTGATATGAGCCATGTGAACTTGATTCATTATCGAATTCCATAACTTAGTGTTTTTTTCTATTACATAAATACCATTATTAATATGTGACATATCATAACATATTCAATTGTTATAAATTTATTAATTATTATTTCAAAATATGAAACTAATTCCATAAATATATAAACTGGATAAGGATATAATGTTTTTGGTCATACTAAGCACATAATTACAATTCATTAAAACAAGAATTAAATTCACCTGTAAAGTGAGATTATAGTCTCTAATTTATAGTGCAACCAATATTTCTCCACTGGTATCTCATTGATCCATCTCTCCTCTAGAAACCTTCTTGAATCTACTTATTTCCTATATTTGGATATAGATGTGCACACCACAAGCTATAATTATTACTCAATTTTAAGAAACAAAAAAGATTACATTTGATAATGAACACACCCTAAGATTTACCTTGATAATTTACTAAGGTATAGTTCTTATTTATATGGCCCATATTTCCACATGCAATACATATGGAATATTATTACTTATCCCACCTCTGAATCCTCATTCTCTTGGTCAGGTAGTGTAAAGGATTCTTAAGCTTAGAGTTAGTCTTGGAGAATTTCTCCTTTACATTCCTCTTATTCCCCATAAGGGATAATGTTTTTCATGCCTCATGTCCTTATATTATTAGATAATCATGGTAAGGAGTTTTAGAAGAAAATTATCAATATTGTTCATATTAAAATTCCCAGTAAAACTGGAGATGATATAAGGGTGTGGGGAAAATATGAGGTATTTGAAAAATTATTTGGGTTGCTTGAATCCCAAAATTTTTAGATGATAAATATAACTAATTATCTTGACTAAATGAGTCCTAGTTAGTGAAAATTATCAAATATTTCATGTAACAAGTTACTTGGAGATCTGATACCACTCTCATCTAGCTTTATCCTTATAAATATCATAGAGATGGGGAAACATGGTGCATGTATCTATGTTTTCATATATATTATAGTGATAACTATACATAAATTACAGAATGAGGAATTGGATATCTAATATAGCATCTAAATGTTTCCAAAAGACAATGTGCTCCTCTTCACTCACCTCATTAGAATTCTTATTAGGAACTAGAGACCCCATCGCATAATACTTCCACTCTTGGTGTAGTATAATGAACAAGCACTTATACCACTCTTGGAAGTTGCTATCTGTCTAAATATTGAATTTCTCCAATATCTATCACAACTATAATTTCACGGTTAAATTTATTTACATTTTTATATAAAAAAATAAAAATAGGTTTTATGTTTTTATCTTGATTACCTAAAGTGAGACGTAATAAATTTTTATTATATTATTCTCCCACTATTTTTTTCAAATCCCAATTTCCATCACCATTAGATTTAAAATGTATTATTGAATGAAAATTATAATGGAAAGGGTCCTTATTTATATTCTCATAATCCAAAATTGGGATTGAAAAATTATTCAAAGGTATTTAGATAGGTGGTCTTTACAAATTCATTAACTCATAGTTCCTTGATCCACTTAGTGAACTCCATAATATAGAAACCCTAGACTCATATTTCCTCAACACTTTACTCCAAGTTACTATAATTCTAACTTGGGTAGTTAACTCTTGATTATAAATTGATTAAATCAACCAAAAACTTTTGTTAGAACCCCTCAACAATTTAAAGAACACTGATTTAGGCCATAAAAGTATTTGAACCATGGTTTCTTTCTTAACTCAAGTAATTGAAGGATTTTTATTTAATATTTCCTTAAGTGATTTTGTTTACTTATACGTGAATCCAATTTATTTTATTTTTACATGATTATTAATATTATATGGATTTTACATAATAAATTAGCCATGTTTTATAAATTGTTTTACACACAATCCATTTATTTTATTCCATATGAGCATGCTTGTTATTTAATTTATTTTATGTGATCACATTTAAATATAAAAATAAACATGGATCCCATAAATAAATAAATAACCATAAACTAGAAAGAATAAAAAAAATATGGTATGAGCATGAGATTTACTAACAGTTGGTTTATTTATAGGATGATAAAACAATCCTTGACCTAAGGGGAATAACTCCTTGAGATAATATTTTCTCAAGTTGAAGCATTCCACCTTTGAACTTTGTATCACCTTAGTTAGTTTCACTTTGGCTCGGGTTTTGATCCTCCTTCTTTACTTGAATCTCCATCATTTAATTGTATTTAATCACATAAAGATGATAAGAATTAGGGGTTTGGGTTTAAATAAAATAAATCATGGACACATAGTCCCATACTTAATAAATAAGGGAAGGATGATTCATAGA
Source organism: Viscum album (assembly GCA_963277665.1). Lineage (NCBI taxonomy): Eukaryota > Viridiplantae > Streptophyta > Magnoliopsida > Santalales > Viscaceae > Viscum > Viscum album. The sequence goes on from OY728137.1 coordinate 803,947,240, forward strand.
TCATCATATTTAATTTTAAATAACTTTTATCAATAATGAAAAATATTCAATAAATATTAAATTAAATATAATTCAATACATACATTGGTTGGTAAGATCATGATCATACACACATGCAATGAATACAAATTTTAAAAAAACTAACTTGTATTCATTTCAATTCATTCTTTATAAAGATAAAATCACTAAATTTTTAAAGTAATTATATAATTAATTAATTAATTATTATTATGTTAATTTCCCATATAAAAAATCATTGAGATTCCCATCATCTGCAACATTTAATAAATTAATATTATTTTAAATTAATTAGTGCATGACATGTAATAACAAGGGATATGAAATGTACGTTTCCAGTGAATATTAAATCCAGTCCAAAATTTAATACATGATTTGTATGGAGGAAACACAACATATTCCATTCTTCTTAACTTAAATGATGTGTACTATCGAACGACATGACGTGTGATATACATAGAGTATAGTTTTAGTCACATAAAATATAATTTCAAGGCATGTTAGTATACACAAAATTCCATGATATTATATGATTTATAGTTCCATGGGTTAAGCCATGTAGTTGTCATGATGTGTTTGACCACACAACACACCATTAATATATTTAACGTGTATTACTAGATCTTTATGTAAGGTAAATGATGTATACAATAACTCTACATAACATGTTATTATGGAAGAAAACAAATAATAATTAATCTATACATTTCTTCCACATGATTCTATGAACCAACCAAAGCCACCCTTGAACCGAGCACCTAAACATAACCATAACATAGAACGAGGTGCGTTCCCAATCACCATATAAAATAAACTAGTGTTAGGGTATCAAAATAGAATAAAATGGGAATTATTTCACCCTTGACAACAAATATGAATAAGGGTAAAAATAAAATGAGTATGTATGAAATACAGATAAATAAATTAACAAACATGACATAAAATGAATAGAAAATAAAGGAAAATATAACATATCAATATATCTCTAATGGAACAAGCCAAAAAATGACAAGGAATATAGTTAGAGTTCCTAATAGACGTAGAGTTTTCATAAGCCAAATAATGTACATAGGGTGCGAGTGAAACAAAGCTCAGTACCATAGAGTTTGTGCAAGTCATTTAAAATGATATTTCATCCATGATAATTTGAAATTATATTTACATATAATTTTTTAAATTCATAACAACATGGAAGAAAATATCAATCTCAAAGTCACTTTAAAAACTTACATTCTTATTTTAATTAAATGAAAACAAAAAATTAAGAACCATTTTATTTTATAATTTTTTTTGGCTAAAGCAACCTTTTGAAAAAAACTTTTTAAAACTATTTTAAAACATTTTTAGGTGTCCTTGATATTTTTTTTAAAAAAACACTAAAAATAGAAGTGATTAAATAAGTTTTAAGACAATCCACCTCTAAAGAAAAAATATAAATAAGAAGATGAAAATATCTCAGTTCCATAGGTTCCAATCAAGAAAGGGAACACAAGGGACATCCCATATCTAATATCAACTAGTATCATGGGTGCCACACTAGGTTATGTAATAATATGATTCTATAATTTACCAAAATTAGACCAAATTTTTGGTGTACATTATGTCCTAATAAAATCCACCAGACTATCTCTAAATCTAGCCTCATTGAGGCGCACACCCCACCATCCTTGTCTTGCAACACAACTAGTGGTAAAGTAGTAGTGTGGGACTATCTAGTGTAATATAAATCTAGATTTATCACTCAATACCAATGTACCCATGAATATAATAATAAAAAATTAGAAATAAAGAAAAATATAATATAGAATAAGAAAGTAAATATCACCTCACCTCCTAAACCCTCACAAGAAACAACCCCAACCATAATATTCATGACTAATATAATATAAATAATACTCATTAGGATTCGATCCATAATAATTAAAAAAAACATGGTATCAAGAGGGTTCTGCACACCAATTTCATTTAAAAAGCATTTATAAGTGCTGAAAATGACTTTAATCCATTTATAAAATCACATTTGTAGAACTAGTTTAAAATTCCAATATCAAGTATCAAATTAAAATTCCAAAAATTTCTTTTAATACCATCCACATATAAATTTTCATTTTTATATATACATCACTTTGTGTACCCATTAAAATATTTTCATGTGAATGTGCACATTCATGTACATGTACATGCCTATATATATATGTGTGTACAACCCATTGGAGTTCATTTCCAAGACATTTTATAAAATAACTTATCAATGCTCTTTGAAAACCCATTTATAAAGAAAACTCACTTTTCACTTGGACCCTCCTGGGGTTAAAAACCTCTCTTTCCAATTTACTTCATGACCTAAATGGGTGAAAATATCTTTAAATATCACTTTTAATTTCTTAAAAATCCATTAGTCACTTTATTAATACTTATACTTTCAAGTTCAACTTTAAATTCTAAGTACAACCTTTATGCGAAAATATGAATCATTTGGAACACCTGTAAAATTGAATGAAACTATCTCATATAATTTTCAACAAAAAATTTCATCTATAAGAAACCTCAAGAATAAAATGAGATGCCAAGTAATGGGAGTTCACACAAACACAAACCTAAAATTGGAAGAATAGAGTCAAAATGGTTTCATAATGCATCAGATACAATGGAGAATGCCTAAGAAATAAAGAAGAGACTCGCACAAGACTTAAATCACTGAAGAATCAAATTAAAAATATTTTTGAAGCACAAAGTCAGACAGAAAAACCCATAGGGTTTGGATCATAGGGTTAACAATGAGTGGATGGGAAGAAATAAAGGAGGAAGAAGAGGGAGAATGAGGAGGAGGGGAAGAAACCCTTACCTATATTAATTCAGTTTGGAATCACAGGAATAAGTGATGGAAATCAAAAGAGGAGGCAATACCCCATTGGTCATGTCACACGAGAAAGGGGGGGAGTAGTTAAAATACCTCTAAAATCAAGTGTGAGTGTGTGTGTGTGTGTGGGGGGGGGGGGTATTATTATTATTATTATTTTGAAACACGTATGGTCACATGATCTCTATAACATTTTCCCAAATGGTGCATTGACTATGCGATCACCCTAAGGGAAAACCAAAGGTTTATAGTTATTTAGAGAGAGTCACATGATTAGAGAAACCAAGATAAATCCATGTGAATTGAAAATTTTAAATTTAATCCCAAATTAATGGTTACTACATAGGTACTCTTAACCACTACCAACTCGTGAAAAGCATAGAAAATTATATTTTTATTAAATTAAATCCCATTCCCTTAAAAAATTTAAATTATATCAAAATATTATTAAATAAATTAATAAATAGTAACATTAGGTGTTATAATATCCCTAAAATGCTACTTTATTTCACCATAAATTTATAAATAAATGAAGAAGTTAATATAAAGGAAACAATCAATAATATCTATCCTCAAAACCATCTACCCGAGATCCTCAAAAAACAGAACCAATCTACTAAAGTTTTGAAACCCCTCCAGGCATCTCATGACTAAGATTATCTATCCTGAACCCCAAAAAGGAAAAGTGTAACTATTTTAACTCTCCCAATAATTGAAAAAACTTTTAAGTAGTGATGAAAAACTACGAATCACAAATGACTACTCATGGTGAACTTACCACACCCCAAAATAGAAACAACCATAGAAACATTCAAAAATCTATAATTGAAACCATCACAACCCTCAAAGAGTCTACCACCTACTTACAAACTAAAAGAATAATTGAACAACATCAAATTAAAGGCATGGTTCCTATCCCAAATTCATTGAAATAGAGGGTAACTTGGGATCTTGATTCCATGACACTATCTTACAGTAAACTCAACAAAGATGAACTAGACACAAGCTAGTTTGTAATTTTAATTGGTGTTATCCATATATCAGCTACCCAAGAACACACCCAAAGTTCCTTACCATGTATTTATATAAAAACCTAGTCCTCAAATAATATTCAATCACATACACAACTTAATGGATCCAAATTCCCATAATAAAGCCATTTATCAACCACTATATCAATAAAATTCAAAAAATATTGCCCAATATTGACCATAATACACCTAATTAAATCACCTTGTGACCTTAACCAAATATATATACATAAAATAAAAACCACAAAGAATAATATAACCCCATTAAAATTCATACCCAGGTCCTCTTTCATTATTACTTCTCAAAAAACATTTAGATATGGCTCGAGTAACCACAATAAAGGAAATTCCTTGGAGTTTTTGAATATATTAGATTGGAAAGACTTAGAGTTCCATACTTGATGGGTTATCTGTATTATGATATAAGGAAATAAAGGATTATCCCATCATCAGATGCCTAGACTAGTCAGTTTACACTTGACTACCTCCCTAAATTTTATTAGTCTGGACTGCAGTACAACTGATCAAATATTTGGGTGAAGTCTGTAGAAATGTGCTTCCTCAAAATCAGTAATGACTAGCTTAAGTGATAGGAAGATACAATCTGATAAGAGATTAGTATATTCTTTCCTTCACCACTCATTCCAATGAAGGATCATGAAATCAATATCTCACTCAAACCTCAAAACCTTAAGATAAAATAATCTAACAAAAACTGAATCCATGAATTTACAGAACATCCCCTCACACAACTAAGAGGGAACCAAGGACCCTCAACACAATAAACTTGTTCAAATGGATAACCCTACAATAATTCTAACACATGAATATTATAGAGTGTCAAGAGAGATAAGGATTCCCTCAACCCGTCCAAACCACTCCATTTCTTCAAAAGATCCTTGAACACCTCAAGGAAAACATGTATTAATTCAAGAAAATAAAAATTGATTCAAAAGTAGAGAATGTTTATATCCTACAACCTTATTTTGGGTTTGGGTAAAAATTAGAACCAAATAAATATCCTCCAAGCTATAAATAAAATCACCAAGAGGATAGTTTTAAGAGAAAATCCTTAATCAATTTTCCTTGACCTTCCCAGGAGTCACACTACCAACAATACATGACATGAAAAAAAACCAATTCATTCCTAAAAAAATTGACCAATCAACTCTATCTTATTCAAAGGGAAAACCCCAAAACACAAAATTTCCAAAAAAGAAACACGTCAATAATTTTCCAAATTAAAGAAACTCATTTCAAATAATTTATTTAAAATATACCTTTCATATTAAAAAACACTAGTTGAGGTGGTTTCAAAACCAAATATTTAACGTTTTCACTTCTTACATTAAAATTTATCATAATTATTATTAAAAATAAAAAACTTCCACCTTTAAAAAAATTTATAAATACAATTTTAAAATAAAATTGTATACCAATTTTCAAATGAAATCAACCACTTAAAAAAATATTTTAATAAAATAAAATTCATTTCAGAAAAAACCTCTTAGTATTTTATTTAAAATAAAACTATTTTCTAACAAAGAATAGTTTTACTACAAAAAAAAAACAGGACACTACACACAATCAGTAACAACCCAGAAATTTATAAATAAAATTACCTTTTTGGTTGAATTAAATTCCATATTATGTATTATGGTAATATAAAACACATGCAATTATTTTTTTATTATATAATATTGGAATTAAAATACCATTACGCATCATAACCATTGATTATATAGCTGATGAAAAGTGATCATATGATCAGTATAAATATAGGGCTTTGATAAATTCAATTGACATAGACAAATGAAGTGATGACCTTAACCAGTGGGATAAAGCCCTATGAAGCACATTTATCAAATATTCTGAGATAGATAGAATCATTAAGATTTTTGCTTTACCAATCGCAATTATAGATCTAAAAAATAAAGCATTAGAGAAACCGTTTATGGGAGAAGTTCATGCTTATTGAGATCACAGACCAAACCATGTAATCCGAACCACCCCATGAAAATATCACCATTGCAATCCTACCCTTAGGGAATTTTCTAGTGTAATAAATGGATATGCATCAAGATCCTAATAATATTAATATATTTATCCTATTTTCAATATAATAATGGTTATATTTACTTCTTATTACTATTACTTTATAAATGATTCTGATTTTGATATGATAAAACAAAAATTGTATTTTTGGGTAATATACAATTTCAATTAAGACATTTATTTTGATGGGTTAATGGATTTTATAAATAAATAAAATTTTAATAAGATAATATTATTAAATAGTGTTTTTTAAATATAAATTATAATATAATTTTTATGATTTCAAATGTAATTTTTATAAGTGTTCAAAAAATGATATTCTCTAAAAAATAATCACTTCTCAATAAATATTGATTATATTTTAAAGGAGAAAATTTAAATATTTATAAAATAAAATTTTTAAAATAAATAAAATTTTTATAATAAATATGTAAAAATTATCCAATGGTGAATTTTTTATAATTTTCCGAGACATTCAAATTTTGAGGTAAAAATTAAATACGGTATAAATATACGGTGTGCATTATGATATCATAACAACCCAAAAGTGATGAAATGAATTCCAGAAATGGTATCCACGTCCAAATATATGTTTAAACTTTAAAATAATTTTATTTTTAGGTTATTTAGATAATTTTATAAATCATTTATGAATCCTTTTAAACCTATATTTTATTTTAGGGTTTTAAAATCATTTTTTATGAACATGACACACTTCAATATCACCATGGGTAATATTTTAATGAGTTCAGAATTAAAAATTATAAAATAATGGGAAAAAATCATATTTGGTAGAAAACATGGTAAAAAACCATGGTAAGTTTTGTGTTTTTGATTACTTTATTATATAGAGTCCAAAACCTAAGTTTGGGAAATAATAAAGAACTCCCCTCTATTTTGATATATAAAACCCCCCAATATCCATTTCCTTTTTATTCAAAAGTATTATAACACTTCCTTACTCTACAATCCCCTCTATATAGTCCTCCCAATGTTCCCCAAGCTCTCAATACACTCCTCCAAATCTTTTGGAAAGACCCTCTCAAGGTAAGGGATCATCTCTTTCTCGTCTTTATTCAAGCATCTTCTTCATTTTATGCCTTTTATTTCCAATTCATAATTTTGGGATATGTTTTTACACATCAATATTACTATAAATTTTATTTCCAAATTATTTTATACCCCTTTATATATCATTTAATAATTTTATTAACCTTTATGTACTGTTGTTATGCTACTGAAATTTTAGTGTGATTTTTCCATGCCAAACCTTTGTGTTGTGAATACCATTACTATTTCCACTCAAGGGAATTAACCTAGAAATACCTATACTTATTTTATTAGGTAATTACATGTATTATTTCAAAATATTTTATCATGTAATTAAATAGGATGAAATATGTTATTATGTTATATGATCTTTGTGGCACACTTATGCATGTACATGATATGATTATAATGGGTGTATTCAGATAGTACTCCAATGCATTGGGTAATGTTTTAGTCTCATGAAATTCCATGTATTGTTCATGTTAGGTTATAATAAGCAAATTATGTTATAATTTATTGATTTTTAACCTTGAATTATGATTATGATGTCATGTTTGATGTTATTTCCATATTCCCATGTTGCCTTTATGTTCTCAGGATATATCACGCTTCATTGTTCATGTTTATGACTATCACCCCTTTTATGTCCCATTGAAATTAATATTCTCTAACATGTAATAATTCATGTTATTATTTGTTTATTCCTTTAAAATTCTTTATATCTCACTAATTTCTTATGTATGTCCCTAGTTAACCCATGAAGTTTTAAGAATAATCGAATAATATGAGCATGTTAAGGAAGTTTTCAAAAATTCCAATGTACCCCCTATTCCAAGTTGTTATTTAATGTAAGTAATTCCAAAATACACAATAAATATCAATATCTTAGGTTTTATTATGTGTATTCTTATGTAATAAATCATGAATTAATGTGTAATAAATACAAGAGTTGTCATAGTTGGTATCATAGTAAAGTTTAGTTATTTTTGGGATTAAGATAAGAAAATTATAGAAAAATACATAGTGATATGACTAAACATAAGAATAAATACCTAAATTTTGGTATAGTATAGAGTAAGTAGTTTCCAAGAAAATAAATCCCTTTCTGGATATTACAAGTTGATGTATATATAGAACAGATGCACTTAGGGGTAACACTCAAAAACACCATATTGATCTAGAATCAATTGGGAATTGGTGTAAGAAAATGAGCCTTGATACACACCTAGTTTGACACTCCTAAGGGATATGATTTAATAATTTCACAAGCTCATTTTGAACCATTATTAATGGAAAAAAATTTCCATAGGAGTCTGTGTTAGAAAATAGATCATGGATAACATATACTGAATCCTAGAAATTAATTATTTAAGGAAATACATAAATTATCCATTTAATGTTATCGAATTACCATTTATGTTTTTAATAGTTTAAAATTAATCACCCATAATTTTCTATTTATTCTATCCAATGACCAAAAATAGGATGATCCAAGTAAACAACCAATATCAAGGGAAATGTGATGACTCCCAAACAAGATTCCCAACCAAATATGAGATGGAATCACAGGATTTGTGATGATAATATCTCAGTTGAATCAGGATCTGAATAGAATCCTGAACCAAGAGGAACACCCAGACCCCCCTAAGAAAGAACAAGATTCAATTGATACCTTTATGAAAAAAGGCCTATGACTTTGAATGGATCATCCAATCCTTTAATAAAATAAAAATGGATAAAATCCATTGAGAATATCTCATCTATCCTTCAATGTTCCAAAAAAGAGAAGATTATACTAAAAATTCATCATATAGAGGGAGCTACTGCTCAATGTTAGAAATTGATCAAGAATATGAAGCCTAAGGAAGAGATCAAAGCGATGGGGTGGAAGGAATTCCAGAATTTTGTTTCTGAAAAATATTTTACTTACACTCTCATAATTTAAATAAAAAGGGACTTCATTTCCCTAAAAAAACTATGATATATCCATCAGGATATATGAGGAAAACTTCACCAGACTTTCATTATATTCATCCGGATTTTTCATTACCTCTAAATGTAAAGTCTACCACATATTTTGTGGGATAAAACTGAGTCTATGAAAATACTCGGTGATTAGGAACTTTGATAGTTATGAGGAAACTGTCTGATGTGCCCTTAAAATTGAAATAGAGATAAAAAAATATCAAGTATCTCATGAGGATAAGAAGTTAAAGGTAGAGTTTAATTATGATAGTATGATGAAGAAATATAATGGTGGTAATAAATTTCAACACCCCACCTTTTAAAAGTGTGGAAAGAAGCACCCTAGAAATTGCATAAAGGTAACGAGGAAAGGATTTAGGTGTAGAAAGGGAGGCCACCTAGATATAAATTTTCAATGGGAGAAACCCACCTATGTAATGGAAGAGTGGAATGCTCCAGTTAAACCTTATCCTATAATCCAATGTTTCAAGTGAAAGGAAAAAGAAGACTATACAAACCACTTACCTAAGACAAGGGTTGTCAGATTTAATCAACTCCAACAACCTATAAGGTAGGAAGTATGAGCATATGCCATCAAAACCATTGAGGTGGATCCTGATAGTGAAGTGGTGAGAGTTATGATAGTTATTCATTCAAGAATAGTGAATATACTTTTTGATTTTAGTTCTACGCATTCATTTATATCAGACAAACTTAGTAGAACTATTCAAACACCAACTCAAATCATGGATGTATAGCTATCTATGAAAATAAAAAATGGTTAAATTATTGTATCCTAAGTATATAAATCCTCCCCTATTAAATTTTTTGGTCTGAACATCCCAGCGAACCTTATGATACCCCCTTTAGTGTAAATTTGATGAAATTATGGATATGTATTTCCTTTCCTTATATAAAGATCACATAAATAACCATGAGAATGAAATAACTCTTTGTATTGTGAATCATACTCTCATTATATACAAGTTCAAGGAGGAGGATGAATATTTTTTAGCAACAACATCTCAAGCATGGATATTATTGATCTATAGAAAATCATATCAATCTCAAATGATTGATTCTAAGGAAAAGATCATCCTTGAATAAATTCCCATTGTAAGGTATTTTTTGATGCATTTATTAGAGAATATATTGGTCTTCCTCCTAGTTGAGAGGTTGAACTTTCAATCAATATTATACCTTGGGTGTTTCCATTCTCCAAGAATCCATATAGAATGGATATTGTGGAACTTGAAGAGATGAAGAAAAAACTCTAGGAGAATTTGGATAAATGGTTTATATGCTCAATTGCTTCACAATGAGTTGCAATAATACTATTTTCAAAGAATAAGGATGGGTTAATGCACATTTTCATTGATTATTATGAGCTCAACATGATCACAATAAAGAAAAAGTATCCTCTTTAATGGATTGATAAATTATTCAACCAGCTACATGGATCCCAATTCTTATCCAAGGTGGATCTTTGGTCAGAGTATTATCAATTAAGGGTGAAGGAGGATATCCACAAGACTACTTTTTGTACAAGGTATGAGCACTATGAGTTCATAGTAATTCCATTCAGACTCACCAATGATCCAAAAATCATTATGGACTTTATGAATATATTCTTTAGAGATTATGCCAAAAAATTTGTGGTAGTATTTATAGAAGATATTATAATATGTTCTAAAATAAATAAGGATCATGAGGAGCATATGAGGATTGTTCTAAAGACCTTAAGAAAGGAAAAAATTTATGAAAAGTATAGAAAATGTGAGTTCTGGTTAAAGGAAGTCTCATTCTTGGGGAATTTTATAACTAATAAAAGGATACCTATAGACCCTTCAAAAATAAATTTTATTGAAGGATGTAAAATTCCAAACACTGTGAGGGAAATCGACATTTTCCTAGAATTATTAGGGTATTAGTGTTGATTTGTGAGAAATTTATCATGATTTTAAAAACCTATAACCAATATAACTCTAAAGGGAGTCAAGTTTGTTTGGAATAATGAAGGTGAAGAGATCTTTAAGGATTAAAAAAAGAGCATTATCACTGAACCTATAATTATTCCACCCTCAAGTGGGTATCTTTTCATGGTATAAATTGATTCTTCGAAGAAGTTCTCAGGATGTATAAAAAATGCAGAATGAAGAAGTGATATCCTTTGCCTCAAGGTAATTGAATGTCCATAAAAAGAACTTCCCAACCCATGATCTAGAGTTGGTAGAAATAATATTCATGTTTAAAATATAGTGGTATTATTTATTTAGGGAGAAGTGTGAAATAAAGATCATAATATCCTCAAGTATATATTCACACAGCAAGAGATGAATATGCATCAACAAATATGGTTAAAGCTGATTAAGGACTATGACTGATCAATCCACTAATATCCTGGGAAATAAAATAAAGTGGAAGACACTATAAGTAGAAAGGATCTAGAAATTTTATCATTTATGAGAATTGATAAGGGTTTGATCTAATTAGACTTTAAAAGGATATACATTGGAATAATAAAGGAAGTAACATCATCAATCATTTCACAAATGATTTCTCAACCATCCCTTCTGGAGAAGTTAAAGGACTCTCAAAGAGATGATGTGGAAATACAGAAGAAGGTGGAAGATATAAAAAAGGTAAATCCTCATAGTTCATTTTTTTGAATAAGGAGTTATAATATTTTGATCATGACTATGTGTACCATAAAATCATGAGTTAAAGAACAATACATTAGATGATGCACATAGATCGAACTTCTCCACCCATCCAGGGAGCAAAAATATTTATTCAGATCTATGAGAGAACTATTGGTGGGATAATATGAAGAAGTAGGTCACAAAATATACATCAAGGTAACTTGTATGTTAGAAAGAGAAGGCTGAAAAGAAAAAATCCAAGGTTATGGTGTAACCATTACCCATACCTACATGAAAATGAGAAAACATAACCATGAAATTTTTCACTGGTCTTCTAAAGACATCAATAGAAAATAATGCTATATGGGTTGTGGTGTATCGTATTACAAAGACCGATCAATTCATTTCAATTTGAGAGGAATTCTCACCTGATCAACTTGTAAGGTTATACATTATAGAAGTGGTGAGGATGCATGGAACCCCACTATCAATTGTATTTGATCAGGACCCAATATTTACCTCAATGTTTTGGAGGAGTATCTAACATGATCTGAATACTAAGTTGAACTTCAGTATGGATTATCACCCTCAAAATGATGAATAATCTGAGTGGAATATCTAGAAACTCGAGGATATTTTGTGATCATACTATTTGGACTTCAAAGGAGGATAATATCAACATATTACTTTGGTTGAGTTCTTATATAATAATAGTTTCTACTCAAGCATCCAAATGGATCCCTATGAATCCATTTATGGTAAGAGGTGCATAACAACTATATGATGTGATGGAGTTTGTGAATGAAAAATGATAGGTCCTGAAATGGTATAGGAAATGGTGGAAAATGTCAAGACCATTCAGCAACACATTAAGGATGATCAAATTAGATAGAAGGTCTATATTTATAATCATTGATGAGACCTAGATTTTGAGGTTGGAGAGAAGGAATTCTTATGAATTTCTCCATGTAAGAAAGTAATGATATTTTGGAATAATGAAAATCATAATCCAAGATACATTAGTCCCTTTAGATCCTTGATCACATCAGAGTGGTAGCCTATTAACTAGAACTCCCACCTAATTTATCTCAAGTACATAATGTATTCCATGTATCCCTATTGAGGAAGTACATACCAAACCCCTTACATGTGCTAGATCTAGAAGTGGTACCATTAGATAATGATCTTTCATATGTGGATAATTCGGTGAAGATCTTAGATCACAAAGAAAAATTTCTATGAAATAAGATAATGCACCTAGTCAAAGTTTTGTAGAGAAATAACAAGTTTGAAGAAGAAATGTGAGAACTATAGGAGGTGGTGAAATAAACTTACCCTAATATATTTTATTGTATAAAATGGAAATTTCAAGGATAAAATTTCTGATGGGGGGAAGAATGTAACGACCTGAAATTTTATAAATAAAATTTTCTTTTTGGTTGAATTAAATGCCCAATTCTGTATTATGGAAATATAAAACACATTCACTTATTGGGTTCTATTATATCATATCAGAATTAAAATATAATTAAGCATCATAAAAATTGATAATATAAATGTGTAATAGTGATCATATGATTAGTATAAATATAGGGCTTTGATAAATCCATTTGACATAGAAAAAGGAAGATATGACCTTGACCGGTAGTATTGTGTCCTATGAAGCCCATTTATCAAAGCTTCAGAGGGAGATAACATCATTGGGATTTACCCTTGGAAAATCTCAAGCCAAGATCAAATAACTAAAGCATGAGTAAATCCATTTACTGTAGAAGTTCAAGATCCTCGAGATCACGACCCAAACCATGTACGTTGAGCCACCCCATGAAAATATCACCATCATGCACCTTACCCTAAGGGTGTTTGCTGGTGTAATAAAGGGATATGTATCCATACCATAATAATATGAATATGTATATTTTATTTTCAATATAATAATGGTTATATTTACTTTTTATTTTTTTACTTTATAAATGATTCAAATTTTGATCTCATTAAACAAAAATTTTATTTTTGGGTAAAATGGAATTTAAAATAAGACATTGATTTTGATGAATTAATGGATTATTGAAATAAATTACATTTTAATAAAATATTATCATTAAATAATGTTTATTAAATATAAATGATAATATATTTTTTATGATTTCAAATGTAATTTTTATAAGGGTCCAAAAACTGTTATTTTCAAAAAACACAACATTTATCAATAAATATTGATTCTATTTTAAAAATGAAAATTCAAATTTTTAGAAAATTATTTTGATAAAATAAATATTATTTTTAGAATCATCACATCGAAATTATCTTCCAAATCATATATTTTTATTTTTTGAATAAAACAACTTTTATGGTTGAGTGGGAACCACACAACTTTCACCATACCAAAATCATTAACACCATACCAAAATCAAAAAATCATAAAAAATCACTAGTACACAACTATCACATTCAAATTGATTTTTTTTTTGAAATTAGCACACATCATCATCACCACGGACTTTGATCCACCTCAAGCTCCACACCCTATGCACCAGTCAACATCATCATCATCCACACCCCATTGTCGACGAGGACCAGACATAAGCTCAATGACATCACTATACAGAACCACAAACACACTAAAAAAATACACTAGAAACCACCATCACTATCATGAACAAACAAACAAACATTGGAGAACCCCATCCATCAAAAATCACCATCACCATTCATCGACCATGAAAACTGGAACTTACTGCAATGTCTTGGGTGAAAACTAGATTCACCAAACTAGAACCAACACGAACACCACCTTCAAGGTCACAACTCCTGAAATAATGGACACCAATCATGAAAAAACATCCAAAAACCTCAATAAGAAACATCACACTAGTATGAACTATCTTTTAAATAAATAACATTAGGTAAGAGTTTAGTTTAGAGAGGGAATTACTTAATAGGGAGTGGAGACCTTTGACTAGACCACAAACCACTTTCTTCAGAACCACCGTCAAGAAGATAGAGACCATCAGTCCGAAGTAATAGAAACATAAGATAAGGATTGAATAAACACTGATAAAGTCTAATAAACATTAGAAAACATCATGGACAAGGATGGAACACCATACCACCACTAGACCATTCGATTCAACCAGCAACTGAAGTGATTGAAAATACCAACCGAAATGAACCCTCAACACTAAATGTTTTCCCCAATGTCATCCCAAGCCACAAAAAAAAACCTTTATACTAATCCAAGAAGTGGTACAACACAATGAAATGGGTAGCAAGAGAAGAGGAGGTTAGAAGATCCCACAAGGAAGAGCCATCTAGAAAATATACCAACAAAAACCCAAACCATTAGAGCTTCTTTGTGACAAAACAAGATGGGGTTTTATCAGAAAGATTTGGGCAATAAGAGAGGTGGTAACAACGTTCAGGGTCCACATAAAAATAGGGAACATCAAACCGAAAGAGAACAAAAAAAACCAAAAGGTCACAAGAATAGTCATGAGAGACAAAATAGAGAGGAAAAGTAGCAGCACCATGGATGGAGGTGAAGGAAAAAATGAGAAGGAGAGGACCTAAACATTCATGAGAGGTTGAAATAATGAGAATGATCAAGGGATCTAAAGATAGAGAATAAGAAAATGATGAGAGGGAAGTAAAACTAGAGTCTTAGAGTGATAGATCTTTTAGAAAAGGCCTCCATCCTTGCACATCAAAATTATCCAATAGGGAATTTTTCATAATTTTCTAAGACAATCAAATTTTCAAGTAAAAACTAAATATGGTATAAATATACAGTGTTCATTATGACATAATAATGACCCAAAAGTGATGTAATAAATGATATAAAATGTATTCATGATAAAATTTATTTTTACCCATTAAAATAATGTGATTTTTAGGTTTTTAATTTTATAAATCCTTTATGAATCCTCTAAAACCTACATTTTATTTTAAGGTTTTAAAATCATCTCTTTATGAACATGACTCACTCCCACATCACTAAGGGTAATGTTTTAATGAGTTTAGACCTAATCCTTATAAAATAAAGGAAAACACTCTTCTTTATAAGAAACAATAGTCAAGATTTATGGGAAGGTTTGTGTTTTTTATTACTTTATTATATAGAGTCCAAAACCTAAGTTTGAGAAATAATAAATAAATACCCTCTCTTTTCTTATAAAAACCCACCCAGTATCCCCTTCCACTTCAATAATTTTTTTAAGAACATCTTTACTCTAACCTCCACTCTCTAGAGTCCTCCTAAGGTTCTCTAATGCTCTTATGAAGCTCCTTCCAAGCTTTTGGAATCACCCTCTCAAGGTAAGGAATCCTATCCTTCTCCTCTTTATTCAAGTATCTTATTCATTTTATAAATTTTATTTCTAATTACTATATTGGAATATGTATTTAAAAATCCATATTACTATCCACTTTATGTAAAAATTATGAGATACCCATTGTGATCTCATTCAACCATTTTATGAAACATTATGTACCGCCGTTATGATGTCGGAATTTCATTAGGATTTTTCCTTACCAAACCTTTATGTTGTGAATATTATCACTATTTCCACTCAAGGGTATCCACATAGACATAACTATACTTATTTTATTGGGTAATTCCATTTATTACTCCATAATATTTGATCAAAGAAATAAATTTGTTGAATTATATTTTTATGTTATATGATATATGTGGAAGACTTATGCATGTACATCATATGATTATGATGGGTGTGTCCGGATAGTGCTCTAATGAATTGGGTAATGTTTTAATCTTATGATATTATATATATGGTTCATGGGAGGTTATCCTAAGCACATTATGTTATGATTTCTTAGTGTTTAACATTGACTTATGTTTATAATGTGATGTTTAAAGTTGTTTCCACATTACCATGTTGCCTTTATGTTCTCATGATATATCAAGCCTCATTATTCATGTTTTTGAATCTCACCCCTTTTATGTCCCATTTAAATACATATTTTATAAAATGTAATTATTTATTCATTTTATGATTTGTTTATTCACTTATTGAGATTTATAGCTCACCTATTTCTTATGTATGACCCCAGGTTATCCCATACAATTTTAAAAACGATGGAATAACATGAGTATGTTAAGGAAGTTTATAATAATGTTGATATAACCTGTGTTTTAAGTTGTTATGAAATGTACCTAATTCCAAAATACACTATAATTCTCGATCTTATGGGTTGTATTATGTGTATTCTTATGTAATAAATCATGAATTAATGCATAATAAAGACAAGGGTTGTCATATAATCCATATTAACATATATTAAGACCACCCCATATCCCTTTCCTATCTCCATCACTACCTAAGTCTATCCAATAAATAAGATGTATAAATAGAAAAACTAAAATAGGATGTTTAATAGTGCTGGAATTATCCATATTACTGAGAGGAATGTTCCAATAATGTAATGGTTCTTAGAACAGGTCTAGAATCAAGTGCTTGATCACAGTATCAGTTGTCAGGAAATTCTATCTAACATCACATCTCGATTATGTATCCATTTTTATCCAAAAAACTATGAACAAGCCTCAATGATACTTGATAATACAATGGAGAAAATTCATATCACCATTTCAAATCTTAATAAAAAAGGACAACTAAAAAAAATCCCAATTTCCCCTTATAACTCAAGGTTTAGAATGGGAAAAAGATATCTTGGATCTCCTTACAAACATATATGTTAATTTCCAACATTCCTAATTCCAAAATACTATGACACATCCCAAAATAACATGATTTCATTCTCTAATACCATTTTTTCTCGAACAAGACTAGGCCACCCCTAAACCGGGCACCAAAACATGCCAATGACATGGCCTGATGTGTGTTCTCAATCACCACAGGATGGAAAATAGTTTCAAGGTAACAAAATAGAATTAAATGGGAATAATTTAATCCTAGATAACAAATTCTTTTTTGGCATCTTGTTTATCTCAATTTCACTTACAAATTTTTTGTCTTATTTTTATTAAATGTAAATAATCACTAAAAACCCATTTTAATCCACTAAAACAACTTTAGCTAAAAGAACCATTTGAAAATAATTTTGGAATTAATTTTAAAATAATTTTAAAATAATTTTAATCATACTTGATAAATTATTTTTAAAAAACCTAAAAGCAAAAGAAATGGAACAAGCACTATGAAACCCCATTATTAAAGAAGAAAATTAAACAAGAAGATAAAAATATCTTAGTGATATAGGTTCCAATTAAGAAAGGGTATATAAGAAAAATCCCCTATATAATGTAAAATAGTATCATGGGTGTAACACTTGGTCCTGTAGTAAGAATATACTAGACTTTACCAAACATAGACCAACCTACTAGCATACTTTATATCCTAACACAAGCCACCAAATTAGCACTCCATGTAGCCTCATCGGGGGGGGGGGGACCCCACTATCCCTATCCTATAGCACAACTAAGGGAATCTAGTAGCATGTGACTATATAGTGTATCATAAATATAATCTTCTCACTCAATTACTATGTACCCTTGAAAGTAGTAATATAATGTGTGCAATCCATAAGAATGAAATATAGAAGAAAAAAGTAAATATCATCTTACCTATGATGCCATTAAAATAAACAACCATAATCATAATAGTAATGACCTATATAATATAAATCATGCCCATTGGGCCAAAATCCATAACAATAAAAACCAAACAGGGACTTAAGAGGGCCCCATACACCCATATCATTTAAAAACCATTTAAAATTTCTAAACATGCCTTCAATCCATTTAGAAAATCCTCTTTAAAGAACTAGTTTAGAATTCCGAATTCAATTATCAAATCCACATTAAAAAATTTCAATTTAATACTATCCATATATACATTCACATGTATATATAAATTTCACTCTTTAAACCCATTCACATAATCTCATGTGGATGTTTACATCCATATATATATATATACATATTACTATATATATGTGTACAACCCCATGAAATTAATTTACAAAACATTTTCTAAAATGATTTACCAAAGAAATTTTAAAACCCATTTAGAAAACAAATCACTTTTCACTTGAAACCCAAAAAGGATCAAAACCTCTCTTTTTAATTTACTTCTTGACCAAAATAGGGTTGAAACATTTTTAAATATCAGTTTTCATTTTTTAAACATCCCTTAATCACTTTATTAATACTTTTAATTTCAAGTGACACTTGAAATTCCAAGTAAAACCTTTATTTCAAGAAAGGAAACATTTTAAACACCAATAAAACTCATTGAGAATAACACATATAATTTTTTAAATAAAAATTTATTCTCTAAGAAACACCAATAACAAAATTACATTCCATATAAAGGGAGTGCACAAAAAAACCTACCTTAAATTTATGGAATCAAATCATAATGTGTCTAATTTTTTTTCATCTAGCATATAATGCCAATAAATAAAGAATAGACCTACACAATCCTTAAGAACCCAAATAATTGAATTAAAAAAAATTCAAAAACACTAATATTGACTGAAAAACCCCTTAGGGTTCGACTCATTGAGTGTGTAGCGAGCGGAGGGGAAGAAAGAAAAGAGGAAGAAGATAGAGATAGAGGAGGGGAATAAACCCTTACCTTGACCGATTTAGCTTGGAATTTTAAGAAGAAACAATGATAATCATAGGAGGTGATGGGGGTCATGAACCTGGGATCCCCCCTTTGGTCGTGTCACATAAGGAATAAATAGGGGAGGAGGATTTCAAATACCCATAAAAATAAGGGGGGGGGGGGGGTAAAAAAACTTAATATTGTTATTAATTATTATTATTATTTAATCTGAATAGGTATCATGGTCCCTACACAGTTTTACCAAATCATGCACCGACCGTGCATGTCATCTCTAAGGGAAAATCAAAGCTACATTTTTTGTGTGTGAAATAACACTAATAATGTGTAAACTCAAAATGCATGATTGTTGTATGGTTACCACTAATGAAAAACCATATCTTTAATACATTTTAGTTTAGGATTTAATATATAAATGTACACATAATACATTCCTAGAAGATCATGAGGCCTAGTGTCTTAGGTACATGACATAATAACATAAAACATGGGTACACCTTTATTATTTAAAAACTCCAAAACGTTCCCTTATATTCCTTGGATCTTCTAAAACTATATGAGATAACTTGAGGATGTACATAAGAAATGGGTGATATATAAAAATTAGTATGGTAATAATCAAATAATAACTTGATGAAATTTGTTGAGCCCTCTGGAAGATTGTTGAAATTTTTCCTATGATTGCTATTTTAATAATCACAAATCATCAATTACTTAATCCGGTTGGATTTCTCATATACATAATCACAATCTCTTAGTGAATCTGTGTATATTTGGTTGGATCATGTTTTTATCTCTTTGTTATTGATTTACAAGTATTCTGGAAGTCCTCTGTATCAAAGGAAAACGGTCGCACCAATCCATATCAAAGGGAAACGATCGCACCGATCCATATCAAAGGACAACGGTCGCACCGATCCATATCAAAGGACAACGGTCGCACTGATCCATATCAAAGGACAACGGTTGCACCGATCCATATCATAGGACAACAGACACACCAATGCTGATCATCTGAGTCACCGAAGATGTCTCACTGATGCTGATCAAATGAGTCACCGATCATGACACACCGATGTTGATCATCTGAGTCACCGAAGATGTCTAACCGATGCTGATCAAATGATTCACTGATCATGACACACCGATGCTGATCATCTGAGTCGCCGAAGATGTCTCACTGATGCTGATCAAATGAGTCACCGATCATGACACACCGATGCTGATCATCTGAGTCACCGAAGATGTCTCACCGATGCTGATCAAATGAGTCACCGATCATGACACACCGATGCTGATCATCTGAGTCACCGAAGATGTCTCACCGATGCTGATCAAATGAGTCAACGATCATGACACACCGATGCTGATCATCTGAGTCACCAAAGATGTCTCACCGATGCTGATCAAATGAGTCACCGATCATGACACACCGATGCTGATCATCTGAGTCACCGAAGATGTATCTCTGATGCTGATGCTGATGACCTACCGATCACTTGACACACCGATAGTCATAAACAACTATTTGAATTTATTTATCTTTATTTAATCTAACCAACAGTCATATTAGGAATATTTTAATGCTCTTTCATTTATTTAATGAAGGTTGTTGGATGTCAGGGAACCGTACCTAGTACCTGCAAAAAGAAATAATTTCTTTTACTGGAGCTCGTGCCATAAATACAAGAATCCCCTGCTGGTGCATATATATACGGAGGCTAAAAACGACAAGACGGGAGAGCGCAAAGAGTGGTGGATGAGATAGTCGTAGAAGAAACACAGAACCTCATACACACTCAAGCTTGCTAAAGAAGAGTTCTGTGCTTCCATGAGGACATTGAAGAACTTCATTCACTACATTTCCCACTATCTCTGAATCTGGATACCAAGCAGAAGACACTCTGTTTTTCAGACAAAAACCAGACGAGGACTCAGAATCATCTCTGATCAAACTCAAGGAGTCCAAAGCTTCATTGCAATCACTAGAGCCGTTTCAAAACTCTACATCTCTGCTCTGTGATTCATTATTTTACATTTCGAGCAGTGTGTGTTATCTCCTACATTTAACACACACACTATCTCCTATACTTTAACTGGAGGATCTTTAAATCCTCACTCAAACTCTTACATCTTCTTTTCCCACTGAGATAGTGGTAGAGGTCCTGTGTGACCTGGATAGCTGGTTGCTGTTGTTCTGTTTCCCACGAATAACAGTGGTAGAGGTCTTAGACCTGGACATGTGTAAACTGTTGTGAACCCCGATCCAGGGTGTGGATCAAATTTATACAAATTGTTGAGAGGACTAAGTCTCAGCTTGAGACTGAACCTCTTGGTTATATCTTCTATGCTATATCTGTCAAAGTTATTATTTTACTCCGCTGCTAATTTATTTAAAACCAAAACTGTTTTAAAGTCACTTTGATAATTAAATTCGCAAGTGTTTATATTAGTTGTAAATTAGTAAGTTGGTTTAAAAAGTTAATCAACCTTTCTATTTTGATTAACTGGGAAATAATCAATCCCTTGAGAACCCAACTGAACCCTTACTTTGATATAAATTCACTACAGTTTAATTCAGTATTTTATTTGGGGTTTTTAAGACAAAGTTTTAAAACAGAAATTTTAATTGGAACTCAATTCACCCCCCTCTTGAGTATCCACTCTGACCAACAATTGGTATCAGAGGAAGATTTAAATATTTTCTAAAAGTAATCTGTTTTTAAACTGTGATTTTAGTTGTATTTTAAAGTTCTTAAAATTTCTAGTATTTCTCAATTTTTATCTCTTTAAAATCTTTTCTTTAAGTAAGCTATCATGGATAATAGACTTGAAGGTGTTGCTACCAATAGAACACCATTTTTCAATGGCACTAACTATGCTCAGTGGAAAATCAAGATGAAAATTCATTTAGAAAGCATGGGTTTTGATATTTGGACTGCTATAGAATTAGAATATAAAATTCCTACTACTATTAGAACTACTTGGAATGAAGATACTAAGGCTACCTACAATAATAACTGCAAAGATATGAATGCCTTGTACTGTGCTTTAGGAGATGAGGAATTTAATAGAATATCTGCTTGTAAAACTGCTTATGAAATTTGGGATACCTTAGCTGTTTCTCATGAAGGAACAACTAATGTTAAGGAAATGAGATTGAACACTTATACTATTAAGTATGATAATTTTAAGATGAAGCCTGATGAACCCATTTCTGACATGTATCTCAGGTTTAATGAAATTTTCAACATAATGACTTCTCTGGGAAAGGATGTTCCATCAAAGGAACAAATTATGAGAATTCTGAGATGTCTACCTGAAAGATGGAGGGGAACTTCTGTCTCAATTAGAGAATCATGTGATATTGGTGAACTACCAGTCAAGGAACTAATCGGAAAGTTGATGATGTATGAAGAGGAACTCAAGGTTAACAAAGAAGAAGAAGATGAACCTAGAATGAAGTCAGTTGCTTTCAAGACTTCAACTTCAAAGAACAAGGATAAGGAGAAGCTTCATGCTATAAATGAGAGTTCAAGCTGTGAAGACAGTGAAAGTGCTTCTGATAGTGATGCTGAGATGGATCACATTGCTAGAAGATTTAAAAAGTTTTATAGGAAGAAGATTTTTTTTAGAAAATCAAATTATAAAGGTAAGTATGATATCAAGGGACATTGGAAAAAGAATTAGAAGCAATCTGACAAATCAGATGAATTTGTCTGCTATGAGTGAAAAAGAAAAGGACACATAAAAAAAGAATGTCCAAAGTTGAAATACAAGAAGAGGTATGATTACAAGGACAGTAAGTACAAAAAGGCTATGAAGGCTACTTGGAGTGCTTCTGAGGATAGCTCCACTGAATCTGAAGTTTCTGAAACTGAACACAGAAATAAGGAAAACATGTGTTTTATGACAAACACATCTGAGGTAACATCTGAAACTCCTGCTTTAAATTCATATTATTCTGAAGGTGATTCTGAATCAAAAAACATGTCAAAATCTGAACTATTTGAATATTGTGATATGTTAGAAGAAACTTGTAATGAGCTGAAAGACAAATACAAAGGGTTAATGAAACAGTATGCTTTAACTGTTAAACATATATCTGATCTTGATATTGAAATGGAAAATAATGCTCAGTTGATTAAAGAAAACACTGAACTGAAATTATCTAATGAGCAACTCAAGAAACACTTAGAGATATTTACAAATGGTAAATATACTCTTACTCAGATGCTAGGTAAGAAAATAGAACCTAGATACACTACTAGTATAGGATACCAACTTGGACAAAGGAAGATTACCAAAACTAAATTCGTTCCTAAATCTGGACAGAATGTAGCTAGTTCTAAAACTTCATATGCTTCAACTAGATATATTCATAGTTATGGATCTAACAAGGTTTACCTTTCAAAATATGTTGATTCTACAAAGTTTATGAGACCTATAAGACAAATTTGGGTACCAAAAGCTCTAATTGCTAAAATGTCTGGACCCAAGAAGATCTGGGTACCAAAATCATTTCCTATCTAAATCTGTTTTCTAGGGAACCTACTTAAAGAGCTCCGGTAGAAAGCCTTGGTATTTGGATAGTGGATGTTCAAGGAATATGTCTGGAGACTTCTCATGATTTAAAATCTTAGTCGGAGTTGATGGAGGTTTTGTCACCTTTGGTGATAATTCTAAAGGGAAAATTATCGGCTTAGGCCAGATTAGTAACACTGACTCAATATTAATTTCTAAAGTTTTATTTGTTGATGGACTTAAATAAAATTTGTTAAGTATTTCTTAGTTATGTGATGATGGTTTTTATGTCAAATTTGAAAATTATTCTTGCAATGTTTTTAATTATAAAAATGTGTTAGTATTTTTTGCTTTAAGAAATGAAAATGTTTATGCTGTTGATTTAAATTCTTTAGCTAAGAAAAATATTACTTATTTAAATGCTTTTCATAAAGAGTCTTGTCTTTGGCACAGAAGATTAGGACACTTCAATGTGCATTCACTTAGAAAACTTGCTAGGAAGAACTTAGTTAGAGACCTACCCAAACTTGAATTTCCAGGAGACAAAGTTTGTAATCCCTGTCAAAAGGGAAAGCAACATAAAGTTTCTTTTAAATCAAAGAAAGAAGTTTCAACTTCTAAACCTCTCGAGTTGGTTCACATGGATTTATTTAGACCTTCTAGAGTTTCTAGTTTAAATGGGAAGCATTATGTCTATGTTCTTGTAGATGACTTTTCTAGATATACTTGGGTATATTTTCTAGCTCACAAAAGTGAAGCCTGTTCTTGCTTTGTAAAATACTCCAAGTCTGTAGAAAACCTTAGTGGACTTAAGATTAAAACTTTGAGAAGTGATCATGGCCGTGAGTTTGAAAATCATGAGTTTGAATCTTACTGCTCACACAATGGCTATAGTCACAATTTCTCTGCCCCTAGGACACCTCAACAGAATGGTGTAGTAGAAAGAAGGAATAGAACCCTGCAAGAAATCGCTAGGACTATGCTTAGTGAGTATGACCTACCTATTTATTTTTGGGCTGAAGCTGTAAATACAACCTGTTATGTTATTAATAGAGTCTTGATCAGACCTGTTCTTAAGAGGATCCCTTATGAGTTGTGGAACCATAGGAAACCTAAGGTTAACTACTTCAAAGTTTTTGGCTGCAAAGTCTTTATTCTTAATACTAAATATAATCTTGACAAGTTTGCATCCAAGAGTGATGAAGGAATTTTACTAGGTTACTCTATTTCTAGTAAAGCATATAGAGTTTTCAATAAGAGAACCAAATGTGTGGAAGAATCTGTTCACATAAAATTTGATGAAACTAATCCACATGAACCTAAGACCTCTCTTGAAAATCTTGAAGATGATCTCTCTGGTTTGAACCTTAATGATAAAGACAGTGGACCTGTAGTTAAAACATCCAGTTCTGGAAATTTTCCAGGCCCTACTTCTATTGAACCTCAACCTGTAGATGAACCTGAAATCTCGAGCCCTACCTTTTCTAGATCAACTAGAATTCTGAAGAATCATCCTTTAGATGCTGTTGTAGGAAATCTTGATAGAGGGACACAGACTAGAGCTTCTCTTAGAAATCAGGTTGAACATCAAGCCTTCTTGTCATAGCTAGAACCTAAAAATATCAATGATGCTATCAATGATGAATTTTGGGTAATGTCTATGCAAGAGGAACTAAATCAATTTGAAAGAAACAAAGTCTGGAAATTAATAGAAAGACCTAAGGAGACTATAACCATAGGCACAAAATGGGTGTTTAGAAACAAAGTTGATGAATCTGGAAACATCATTAGAAACAAATCTAGGTTAGTTGCACAAGGTTACAATCAAGAAGAAGGAATTGACTATTTGGAAACCTTTGCACCTGTAGCTAGATTAGAGGATATTAGGATCTTACTTGCCTATGCATCACATCTGAATTTCAAGTTATATAAAATGGATGTGAAAAGTGATTTTTTAAATGGTTTTATTGTTGAAGATGTTTTTGTAGAACACCCACCAGGTTTCACAAATCCTCATTTTCAAAATCATGTCTTTAAACTTTCTAAAGATTTATATGGTTTAAAACAAGCTCCAAGAGCTTGGTATGAAAGACTTTCAAACCTTCTTATTTAAAAAGGATTTACAAAAGGAATAGATGATCCCACTCTTTTTATAAAAAGGATTTTAAAAGATGTGTTAATAGTACAAATCTATGTTGATGATATTATTTTTGGATCTTCTAAAAATTCTTTATGTACTGAATTTTCAAAGGTTATGCAAAATGAGTTTAAAATGAGCTTAATGGGAGAGCTTAAGTATTTTCTTGGATTTCAAATCTTTCAAACTAAAGATGGTATTATTCTAAATCAAAGTAAATATACAAAGGATTTATTAAAACGTTTTGGTTTAGATAGTATTAAGGAAAGTGATATACCTATGAGTACCACCTATACATTGGATATTGATGAAACTGGGAAACCAGTAGATCAAACTAATTATAGAGGCATGATTGGGAGTTTACTTTATATTACTGCTAGTCGACCGGATATTATGTTTTGTGTGTGTATGTGTGCTAGATTTCAAGCTAATCCTAAAGAATCACACTTACTGGCTGTTAAAAGGATTTTTAAATATCTTAAGTATGATGTGAATTTAAGTTTGTTTTATCCAAAAGGACAATCATTTGACCTAAATAGTTATCCAGATGCTGACTTTGCTAGATGTAAGTTAGATAAGAAAAGCACATCTGGAACATGTCACTTACTTGGAAAGTCCCTAGTATCATGGTGTAGTAAGAAACAGAACTCAGTTGCATTGTCTACTACTGAAGTAGAATATATTGCTGCTGGTAGTTGCTGTGCACAGATTCTGTAGATAAAACACACTTTATTGGACTATGGATTTGATTTTAAATAGGTTTCAATTAACTGTGACAATACTAGTTCAATCAACATATCTAATAATCCTATGTCTCACTCTAGGACTAAGCACATTGATATCAGACATCACTTTCTAAGAGATCATTATCAGAAAGGTGATATTTCTCTAGAATTTATTAGTTCTGAACATCAATTAGCTGATATTTTTACAAAGCCTTTATGTTCTGAAAGAATGAATTTTATTAAACAAGAATTGTGTATGATAGATCTGTGAAACTGATCTGTAAAACAGATCAGTGAAACTGATCTGTGAAACTGATCTGTGAAACTGATATGTGAAACCGATCTGTGAAACTGATCTGTGAAACCGATCTGTGAAACTGATCTATGAAACTGATCTGTGAAACCGATCTGTGAAACTGATCTGTGAAACCGATCTGTGAAACTGATCTGTGAAACTGATCTGTGAAACCGATCTGTGAAACTGATCTGTGAAACTGATCTGTGAAACCGATCTTTCTTTATATTACTTTTTATTTTGTTGTGATTAATTAACTACTTTTATCTTTATTATGGGAACCCTAAATGATGAAATAAATGATACGTGACTATTTCTATTCCCCAAACTTTTGAACTTTCATTTCTTTCCCGCCAAACCTTATTTCCTCTCTTTTCCTCTACTTAGAACCTTCGAACTCCTGCTTTCCCCAGAATCATCAAATGGCTTAGCAGAAGAGACCGAGAAAAGGATCAGAAAGTCCTGTACCTTCAAAGCGTGCTCGAGGCGAGTCGAGTAGTACCACTCAAAGATCAGTAAATCTGAACCTAGAAACTCGGATTGTTGCTGTAGAAAAGGAAGTCAGCTCCGCCTGGCTTTTGACAAGTAAGTTGCTGTTGTTACAAGTTTTAGATTCGCAAGGATGGAAATCCTGGTTCTCAGATAACACTCGTATATACTACCCAAATCTATTGCATGAGTTTTATATAAATCTGCAAGTTACTTTAGATGGTACCAAGGCTGCCAGAATGTCTTCTGTAGTGAAAGGAAAGAAAATATCTTTTTCATCTAAACAATGGGCTGAATGTTTGAATGTACCCCATGAGGGTCGATATGAGGATTATGCTGGAAACATTCCTCCAACCACTGAATACTTCTCTTATGAGTTAGCTTTGGAGCTTTTGACTGGAAACAGAGAGTCAAGGAGAATCATAGCCTCAGAGCTGGATGGTGAATGTAGACTTATCTTGAAGTTTATTCAGCACCAAATTTTCCCCAGGAAAGGAGATTTTTCTGCTGTAAGATACCAGGATGTTTTTCTATTGTTTTTACTAAAGACCCATGAGAAGATCAATTTGTGTAGATATCTAATGGTGCACATAGCTGGAATGTTGAAACCTTCTAAGAAAGACACTTCCCTGTTCTATTCCAAAATGATCTCTGCTATGTTAAAGAATCTAGAATGTGTTGATGAAGCTGATGAGATAGCCGAATCTGATTGTGCTTATTGTGTTAATAAAGAAATTTGTAAACGGATGAAAATAAACTGGAACCCATGGAAGAAATGCTGGGTTGATGATGAGGACAAGTTTTATGAATCTTACAATCCCACTAATCATGGAAAGAGGCCGAAGGGTTTGATAGACCCTGGGTTGAAATCAGATGAGGAGCCAATTTATTCTGATGATGAGGAAGAAGTGGATGTTGAAAGGAATAAAGACACTGAAGAGTCTGGTAAACAAGGGATGGAAGAAGCTGAAACAAAAGAAGGAAGTATGTCACCTTCTGATGATAGGAGTGATCCTGATACTGTGAGCCCTAATAGAAGAATAGACTTTGGATCTTCCAGTCCACCTTTAACCTTACCTGAATCAGAACCAGTTCTTAGTGATGAAGAAGCTAGTGACACTGAAGTATCTAACAGTGACGTTTCTGTGAAGAATGGAAATGAGAATGGAGATAATGATGATGATGGTGATAACCGACCAATGGATGGTCTTGCTGTACCTCCAATAGAAACACATCAAACTGTACCAGAAACAGATGCCAATGGCAAGAGAGAATCTCTTGAAATCAGTGGAAAGGCAAGTTATGATAAACCGAAATACACTCTGTGTGCTGCTGTCTGAGATGATTACCCTGGTTTTGCTGTTTTGAGTTTAGAGTATTCTGAAGAATAAGAAGAAGAATCAGAATCTACTGCGGTTATGATGGAAAGCCAACCAGTTGAGGAAAGGTCTGCTCATGGTGTTGATGCTGCAGGTGCTCATCTACCTACTTCTACTGTCTCTCAGTCTGATTTTGATAAGTTCAAAAGTGAGTTGCTTACTGCTGTGAGAGATACAGCCAGAGAAGAGATTTCAAATGCTATTAAACCAGACCTGGCCAATACTGGTGAGTTTATTGGCAGGCACATAGCCTCTCTAAATCAGATTCTGAAGGATCTACAATCTGGCTTAGTTTCTTTATCCAACGAATTTAGATCCACCATCTCTGGTATGATGGAAGTGTTGAGAAATATGTTTGAACATCTTAAAAAGTCTGATCTGAGAAAGTTGAAAGCTGAGATAACTCAGATAGTTTCTCAAGCCAGTACAGCCAAAGTAACCAAGATCACTACTCGTGAGCTAGAGGCTCTAAGGCAGATTGTGCATGATGAATTGGCCTCCATTAGACAAGTTCTTGATTTGGACTCGTTGAGGAAGATAAAGGAGCACAATGATCACATTCATAAGATGGTAATAGTATATTCAGTAGATGCCACTAAAGCTCAGAGAGAGATCAAGGAAAAGGTTGATCACTACTTTTCAAAAATATATACCAAGCATGAGATGACCGCAAATTTCAAAGTGTTAGCTGACAATCTGAGACTACCTCCAGTCACTCAAGCTTTCAAGACTCAAGTTCGACAGTTACAAGATTTTACTCCAACCTTGGAACGGTTCATGGAGAATAAGGATGATTTTGAGAAGGCTATGCAGTATGGTGCAGAAGTTATTCAGAACTTCATAAATCTTTTGAAGCCTTATCTGAATGCACAAGCCACTGCCATTGTGCTTACTACTGCTGACCCTCTCAGTTCCTCTGATGTTGCTCCAAATCAGATCTCCTTTGCTCAAGCTCTATCTCAACTCTGACTAGTTCCTCAACAATCTTCTCAACCAGCTCCTACAGCTCCACAACAAATCACAGTGGCATCCTCTCCTCCAACCTCCAGAGTCATCTTACCACCATTTCAAATTCGCCCAGTTCAACCTGCCTCCAAGCCTTCCAACTTACCAACCATTGATCCTTCTGACAAGGGCAAAGCCCCGTTATTTCCCCAGAAATAGTTGTGCATTGTTATTGATAGGGTGAACCCTGTTGTGATTGTACTGTGATGTCTTATAAACTTTATTCTCTTATGTTTTTATTCTCACTGATGCCTTCTTTTAATCTCTTCTTTCTCTATTTTCCCTCCTTTTTGATTATCCCAAAGGGGGAGAAATCTGTATATCTATGGATCTATGGGGGAGATTTATATCTTTTTATGGAAATTCTTGCATAAGTATTTAAAGGCATAAATTCAGGGGGAGATTTATATCTCATTATGTTTTTATTCTTATTATGCCATATTATTGATGCTCTATTATATTTATTTATGGCTAAGCTTTGTGATTGGCTAAGATTTGTGATTATAAAAAAGGGGGAGTTTGTTGAGCCCTCTGGAAGATTGTTGAAATTCTTCCTATAATTCCTGTTTTAATAATCACAAATCATCAATTACTTTATCCGGTTGGATTTCTCATATACATAATCACAATCTCTTAGTGAATCTGTGTATATTTGGCTGGATCATGTTTTTATCTCTTTGTTATTGATTTACAAGTATTCTGGAAGTCCTCTGTATCAAAGGACAACGGTCGCACCGATCCATATCAAAGGACAACGGTCGCACCGATCCATATCAAAGGACAACGGTCACACCGATCCATATCAAAGGACAACGGTCGCACCGATCCATATCAAAGGACAACAGTCGCACCGATCCATATCATAGGACATCGGACACACCGATGCTGATCATCTGAGTCACCGAAGATGTCTCACCAATGCTGATCAAATGAGTCACCGATCATGACACACCGATGCTGATCATCTGAGTCACCGAAGATGTCTCACCGATGCTGATCAAATGAGTCACTGATCATGACACACCGATGCTGATCATCTGAGTCACTGAAGATGTCTCACTGATGCTGATCAAATGAGTCACCGATCATGACACACCGATGCTGATCATATGAGTCACCGAAGATGTATCACCGATGCTGATCAAATGAGTCACCGATCATGACACACCAATGCTGATCATCTGAGTCACCGAAGATGTCTCACCGATGCTGATCAAATGAGTCACCGATCATGAAACACCAATGCTGATCATCTGAGTCACTGAAGATGTCTCACCGATGCTGATCAAATGAGTCACCGATCATGACACACCGATGCTGATCATCCGAGTCACCGAAGATGTCTCACCGATGCTGATGCTGATGACCTACTGATCACTTGACACACCGATAGTCATAAACAGCTATTTGAATTTCTTTATCTTTATTTAATCTAACCAACGGTCATATTAGGAATATTTTAATGCGCTGTAATTTATTTAATGAAGGTTTTTGGATGTCAGGGAACCGTACCTAGTACCTGCAAAAAGAAATCATTTCTTTTACTGGAGCTCGTGCCATAAATACAAGAAGCCCCTGCTGGTGCATATATATACGGAGGCTAACAACGACAAGACGGGAGAGCACAAAGAGTGGTGGATGAGATAGTCGTAGAAGAAACAAAGAACCTCATACACACTCAAGCTTGCTAAAGAAGAGTTTTGTGCTTCCACGAGGACATTGAAGAACTTCATTCACTACATTTCCCACTATCTATGAATCTGGATACCAAGCAGACGACACTCTGTTTTCAGACAAAAACCAGACGAGGACTCAGAATCATCTCTGATCAAACTCAAGGAGTCCAAAGCTTCATTGCAATCACTAGAGCCGTTTCAAAACTCTACATCTCTACTCTGTGATTCATTATTTTACATTTCGAGCAGTGTGTGTTATCTCCTGCATTTAACACACACACTGTCTCCTATACTTTAACTGGAGGATCTGTAAATCCTCACTCAAACTCTTACATCTTCTTTTCCCACTGAGATAGTGGTAGAGGTCGTGTGTGACCTGGACAGCTGGTTGCTGTTGTTCTGTTTCCCACGAATAACAGTGGTATAGGTCTTGGACCTGGACAAGTGTAAACTATTGTGAACCCCGATCTAGGGTGTGGATCAAATTTATACAAATTTTTGAGAGGACTAAGTCTCAACTTGAGACTGAACCTCTTGGTTATATCTGCTGTGTTATATCTGTCAAAGTTATTCTTTTACTCCACTGCTAATTTATTTAAAACCAAAACTGTTTTAAAGTCACTTTGATAATTAAATTCGCAAGTGTTTATATTAGTTGTAAATCAGTAAGTTGGTTTCAAAAGTTAGTCAACCTTTCTGTTTTGATTAACTGGGAAATAATTAATCCCTTGAGAACCCAACCGAACCCTTACTTTGATATAAATTCACTACAGTTTAATTCAGTATTTTATTTGGGGTTTTTAAGACAAAGTTTTAAAACAGAAATTTTAATTGGAACTCAATTCACCCCCCTCTTGAGTATCTACTCCGACCAACAAAATTAATGTATGTTAGTCAATAAGCATGTCAATTAGACATAAAATAGCTGAGAATCATAAACATGAATATATAAGTATGGTATATAATGATAACATATAGGAAACATAGGAATGTGGAAATAACATAAAACATGAAATAAAAAACATAAGTTAAGGATAACAACCAAGACATAATAACATAATGTTCTTAGTATAAACTACCATTCACCATACATGTCATCTCATGAGATAAAAACATTACCAAATTCATTGGAGGGCTATATAATTTTGTGCTCACCCATTACATTCATATTATGAACATTCATAAGCGTTATAAATAGATCATACAAAATAAGGATGTATTTAATAAATTTTAATCCCAAGATTAAGTAGTTTGGGTTACATATAAGGAATTACTAAATCAATGAAGTATAGGTACATCTAAGTGAATACCCTTGAGTAGAAAC
This sequence comes from Viscum album, assembly GCA_963277665.1. Taxonomy (NCBI): domain Eukaryota; kingdom Viridiplantae; phylum Streptophyta; class Magnoliopsida; order Santalales; family Viscaceae; genus Viscum; species Viscum album. The sequence continues at coordinate 803,980,025 of OY728137.1, forward strand.
GGGGATGGGTATTCACTACACAAATGCTTGGCATGGAAAACCACACGATAACTTTAGAAACATATCATGGGTGCATAAAGGATATTGGAAGGGTTTAATGAGAGTAAAAGGAGTCTCTCATCACTTGGAAATCATAAGTACAATAATATGGATGTGTAAGAATGTATCCCAACCTGAAAAATTGAAATTCAAAATGCATATAATAAAGAAGGTGCTTGAATAAAGAGGAGGACACGAACCTTTACCTTGAGAGGGAACATATGAAAACATATAAAAACCTTGGGAGGTATTTATAGAGGGAGTGATAGAGTAACTTTATGCTCCATGGGTTTTTAGTAAATATTAATGGAAGTTTGGGTGGATTTATATAGTAAAAGAGATCGACATTCTTTATTAAATTCTAAACTTACGTTTTGGAATCTATATGATAGATTAATCCAAACCACAAACCATCCCATGGTTTCTAAAAAGGAGGAGTGGATTTAATTATTTTATAAGGCCAAGAACCAAACTCATTAAAATAATATCATTTGTGACATGGAAATGAATGATGTTTATAAAGAATTGATTTTAAAACCTTAAAATATAATATAAGTTTTGGAGGATTAATTAGGGGTTTATAAAATTATTCATATAACATTAAAAACACATTATTTTTAAGGTGAAAAATAATTTTGGTTTTATATGCTCCTTATAGTATTTATCACATCAATTTCAAGCTTTTATGATATCATAATACATAATGTATATTTATACTGTATTTAATCTTAACCCAAAAATTCGACTGTCTCCGAAAATTATGAAAAATTAAATGTTGGAAAAATTTGAGGTGATTATTTCAAAAATAATATTTATTTTATAAAAATAATTTTATAAATATGATATTTTACACTTTTTAATCAAAAATCCACATTTATTGAAAAATAACGTTTTTTTGATAATAACAGTTTTTTGACACTTATAAAAATTATATTTGAATTTGTAAAATTATATTATTATTTATATTTAATAATAATAATTTACTAATATTATTTTATTAAAATACCATTTATTTCAAAAATTATTGAATTAATAAAAATAGAGTGTCTTGATTGAAACTATATATTTCTCAAAAATACGATTTATGTTTCATTGTATCAAATTATATTTTTTTAAACTTATTGTTTAATAATTATAAAGTAATAAAAGATAAATATAATCATTAATTTATTAAAAATATAAAAATTATACATTTAGTTTCTAGATATATAACACTTTATTACACTAGAGAATGTTGTAAGGTTAAGGTGTGCGATGGTGGGATTTTCTTGGCATGGTTCAGTGAACATTGTTTGTTATTTGATAACAATGGGCAGGAAATTATCCCATAAATGGTTTATATAATATTTTATTTATTGAATCTCAGCTTGGTATTGGTCAAGGTAAAATCCCAGTGATACTATCTCCCTTATAATCTCTGATAAATGGGCTTCATAGGGTATACTTCTATTAGTCGAGGCCAACACTTCCTTTTCATGTATCAAATAGATTTATCATAAGACTATATATATACCAATAATAATGGTAAATGTGCAATGAATATATTATCAATGGTTATAATGCTTAAATTTATTATAAATATTATAGGATATAACTTATAATGGTTCAAAATAACCAAAGTATTTCATTTGTATTTTATAATTGTATTTCTTAATAAGTCATTTATTCATTTAAAATGGGAATTTCATTTATAAAAGTTTGGGTCATTACATTATTCCACCCTTTAGAAATTTAGCACTCAAAATTTTCATTTCATACACTAAAAAATACGATGTTACTTCTATTTCATCACCTCTTTAGGTTCCCATGTTACTTCCTCAAACTTGTGGTTCCACCATACAATTTGACTAGGTGAGTTTTATTTCTTCCTAGAACATTTTATCTATGATCTAAGATCTTAACCAGATAGTCCTTATATGAAAGATCATTCTACATTGGTGCCACCTATGAATTTAGAACATGTGTGGGATTTGGTATGTACTTCCTCAAGAGGGATACATGAAACACATCATGTACTTGAGATTGGTTAGGTGGGAGTTTTAGTTGATAGACCACCACTCCGATGTGATCAAGGATATAAAAGGGGAAATGTATCTAGGACTAAGATTTACCTTATTCCAAAACCTCATGAATTTATTCCATGGTAATATAAGAAAGAACACTTTATCTCTTAACACAAACTCAAGATCACATCGATGATTGTCTATACAGATTTTCTATGAACCTTTTCAGATTTTATATGTTTTTGAATGGATTGAACCTTCTCTATCATCTCTTAGATAGGATCAGGTCCCACAAGCTTCCACTCTCCAAATTTATCCCAGTATTTTGGATTCTAAAACCTCTTTCCATACATAGACTCATAAGTTTCCAATTGAATGCTATAATAGAAACTATTATTATATGAGAACTTCACTAGGGTAAGGTGTTGATACCAACATACTTTAAAATCAATTGAACATGATCTCAAAATATATTATAGAGTTTGAATGCTTATTTTAGACTTAACATCTATCATAGTATGATAAGTAGTGATAAACCTTAGCTTTGTATACAACACTTGCCAAAGGATTCTCTAGAACCTTGAGGTAAACCTCATATCTCAACCAAATACAATAGAGAGTTGAACTCCATGAGGTCTTACTAGTCCCCTTATGTATATCATGGAGAGTTAGTCAATATTTAAATATTCATTTATAGAAATGAAATATGTTGAATTGGTAAGGTGATAAACTACCACCCAGATGTAATTCTTTCCTTTATAGGTCTTGGAAATTCCTATGAAAAAATCCCAGGCCATGTTTTCCAATTTTCATACTATTATGGGAAATGGTTTTATCATACCCTTATACTTATGTTATTCATCCTTGACTTGTTGGAATACAAAGTACATGATACTAATTATTCAATATATCTCTTTATGTTACCCCACTATAAGTTTTTCTTCAAATATCTACACATATTAGTGCTTTCTAGATGAATAGAGAAGGATGGGATATGTGCATAATACACAAGTTCCCTATTCAGTTAAGGTTTTTATGGGACACATATCTGGGTTCAAAAACTTATAAATCCATCTCAATCAAATTTTTACTCCAGAATATTCACTATATTTTTCTATAGCATGTCATTATCTTTTAGGCCTCTTTGATTCTATAAATAATGTACGGTTGAGAATTTATTTGAGAAATATAAGATTAATAACCTTTTACTATTCCCATAACCATCCTTTACATGTGAAAGAGGATTATATTACCATCCTCATCATGGATAGAGTTGCGGGATCCTTTATACTAAGAGCATATTCCACTTTTTTTATTTCCCATGATAGTAATGGATTGAACAATCATAATACTTTATCATCTCTAACCACCTCCATTGGTGCATATTGAGATACTTTTGTGTGAATATATACTTGAGGATTTTATGGTTTGTATATATATAAAACTTCTTCCTGTAGAGATAATGTTTCCAAATCTTCGATGTAAAGATCACTACAGCCAATTCTAGATCAAGCATTAGATAGTTCTTCTCATGAATATTAAATTAGTGGAAAGAATAGTCTATTAGTTTTTCATCTTGCATAAGAACACAACCCATGTACTTTTTGGATTCATTTCTATAAATAAAAAATCCTTACCCACTGGTGGGTAATGTGAGCACAAGTGCAATGATTAGACTCTTCTTAAACTATTTAAATCTCTCTCCACATTCATTAGTCTAGAAAAACTTAACAAACTTCTGATTTATCTTAGTTAGTGGGATTTAAAATCAGAATAAGTTTCTCATAAATTGATGATAGTACCCAAAAAATTCAAGGAAACATAATATTTCCATCATAGATATTGGGCTTGGATATCCTTCAATTACCTTAGTTTTTTAAGGTTCCATAGATATCCTTCCATTTAGAACTCGTATTCACTGTACTTCATAATTATATTTTCCTTTCATAATGTATTCAGTATAGAATTCAAATGATCCTCATGTTTCTACTTTTTTTTGTAGATAAGAATATAATCTATAAAGACTACTATAAATTTGTCAAAGTAATACCTAAAGGCTCTATTTTTTAAGTCAGTGAAGATTTAATGAGCATTAGTAAATCCAAAATTCATCACTATGTACTCATAGTTCCTAAAACTTATATGAAAATTAGTATTGTGTATATCGTTATATTTCAATTTTACTTGATAATATCCTGAACTAAGATCCACCTTAGAGAAGTACTGTGATCCAAAAAGATGATCAAACAATTCATCAATCTATGATAGAGGATAATTTTTCATTATCTTTATCTTATTGAGCTCATGATAATCAATACAGAGGTGTATTAACACATATTTTTTCATGATTAAGAGGATTGGTATACCCCAAAGTGAAGTACTTGGGTATATAGACCCTTTATCTTGATTATCCTATAGCTAATGATTTAGATCCTCAAGTTCAATAATGTATATTCTATATAAATTCTTGGATATTGGAAAATATCTAAGTATAAGTCTGATTGATAACTCAACCTCTTGTATAGGAGGAAGATCAGCCAATTCTTTAGGAAACACATCAGTGAATTTCCCTATAATGGATATGTATTAAAGGATGATCATTTCATTAGTATTAATTATTTGAGAAATATATGCTTTCTCACAAGTCAATAAAATCCATTCATGAGATAATGGTACCAAATTATATTCATCATCCTACTTGAATTTTTATAGAATCAGAGGGTGATATGTTCTTTGGAAGGTGATATCATTCTATCAGAAATGTATTTTGTCTATCTACAAGTAAAGAGAATCCATTACTATAATAGAATAAAATCCTTCTAAAGGGAGTATCATAAGGTTTTCTAGGAAATTCAGCCCAAAAATCTCAACAGCGGAGGAGTGATATTCTAGGGTGAAATAATTATCCTATTTTCCATTTTCACTGATAGCTCTAATTCCATGTTTTTATAGTGGTATTTGAATATTCCTACTAAAATTTTAGGATATGAAATACTATGTATAACTAGAATAAAAAAGTACATTTTCTATTCTTGAATAAATATCTAGCATACCTGTCACAACTTCATTGTTTGGGCCCACCTTAGTAGTTACGATTGAATAAGATCACTTTTACTCTCTAGGACTTGGGTCTTTTTATCATCTGATATCATCGATAACCCTTGGATTAGTTAATTGATTCATATAATGTCCTTGTTACTTGTAGTTGAAACATTATATAATATGTTGAGGGTTGACTGGAGAATTTCTTTCTCACATCACATTCATGGGTTTATCTAATTGAGAATATCTAGATAAGTTCCCTTCATTCCCATACCTAAAGCATTTCCTTTACCCCTTTAGGAAATTTCTAGGATGCTTCTTCCAATACTTTTTACAAGTGGGATTTTGGAATTTCTTTCCCCCATCAAACTTTTCTATCACAATTCTAAAATTAAAATCCATTCTCCACTTCTTATCTCCATACCCGGGTGAACCTTCAGATTCAGTGATCTCTATTTCAACTTTAAGGGCATATCTTACAATTTTATTAAAGATATCAACATATATAATTTTAAAATATTTTTATAGACTCAACTTAATCCCACCAAATAAGTGATAAACTTTACTTTTAGGGGAGATAACAAATCCGGAGGCATATTGTGCTAGCCTTGTTAAGTTTTCCTAACATACTCTAATGGATTCATCATCATTTTGATTAAGGAAAAGTAAATACCTCTCAATTTTAAGTTATAGAGTGCAAGGAAAATATTTTTCAAAAAAAAATCAATATTTTCTTCCACCCCATCACTTAGATATCCTCCTTAGGATTTTTATTTTTAAAAAACATCTAACATTAATTAGATTCTCCTTCTAATTTTATAAAGTTACAACATTAACTTCTCTTGATCATATCATTAATGGATGGATAATATATTTTCAATGGATTTAGTCCATTGATATGTGATTAAAGGATCAGAAGATCCACTAATAGTTGGAGGCCTTTGTCACATAAAGTTCTCAAGTACAACATGTTATTTCTTTGGGGGATTTGTGAATTCATATTGAGTTTGGTTTTTGTTTAAAATATGATTTAATTGAGAAATTATTTTCATGAATTTTTTGATTCCTAATCCCATCAGGCTAGGTTTTTGGGTATTCATCACATTTTCCCTCACATTGGTTGTTGACTCAGGTACTCCTATTTCCAGCCATTGACTAAAATAACGGTAAAAGTATGGATGATTATTTTTAAACTATTAAACACTTAAATTAAAAATGATGAACATTAAAGTCATAAATCATAAATAATATATATTCCTTAACCTATGAATTTCTAGGTTTCATTCGAAGTTTTTCCATGATAAATTTACAAATATAAAATCTTATGGGAATTTTTTCCCTTAATAATGGATCATTATGATCTTGTGAATTTACCAAATAATATATGTCAGGTGTGTCAAACTAGTTGTGAATTAAGGCCTATTTTCATACACCAGGTGATGATCGAGTCCAGATCAATGTGACCTTTTCGATATTTTTACCCCTAGGTATAACTGTGCCAGAGCCACATCCACTTATAGTATCTGGATAAAGATGCATTTTCTTAGAAATAAATTAATATATAGTTTACCAAAATTTAGGTATGTTTTCATATATTTATTCTTATCCCTAAGGATTTAAATTGAGTTTTCTAATCCAAATACAAAAAATAACTATGCTTTCCTCTGATACCAACTATAAAAACCCATATCTTTAGTTCAATTTATTTCACGATTTAATGCATAAAGGAACACATAATATAAACCCAAAATATAATGAGTCATATTGTATTTTTGAAATTAAATACATGAGAAAATAACTTAAAAAATGGGTACAACTTAATTATTTAAAAACTCCTAAAAATTCCCTTATATTCCATGTACATTCTAAAACTACATGGAATAACCTAAGGACATAAAAAATAAAGGTGTGAGCTATAAATATTTGAAATGGAATAATTAAATCATAACATGATGAAATTAATAAATGTTATTCAATAGGCATATCAATGATACATAAAATGGATGATAATCATAAACATGAATATCGAATCATGCTATAAGATGACAACATGAAGGAAACCTAAGAATGTGTAAAATTCATAAAACATGACATCATAAACATAATTCAAGGATAACCACCAAGACATTATAACACAATGTTCTTAGTATAACCTCCTATTCCCTATACATGTCATCTCATGAGATAAAAAATTACCAAATTCATTAGAGGGTTATATAATTTAGGCCCCACTCATCACTTTAATATCATGTATATGCATAATTTCACCACAAAAATCACACAACATAAGGATTTATTTGATCAGTATTAATATCATGACTAAGGAGTGTGTGTTAAAAACTTATAAGTCCCTAATAAATGAAGTATAGTTTCATCCAGGTGAATACCCTTGAGTGGAAATGGGGATGGGTATTCACTACATAAATATTTGTCTTGAAAAAATACCGGATAATCTTGGTAGTATAAGAGGGGTATATAAAGGTTCATGGAAGGGTTTAATGAACATGAAAGGAGTCTCTTATAGGTTTTGGGTTCATTTGAAGCATCGTATAAGGAATTTAAAACTTTTATTTTCATCATGATCGATGATGAATTCAAGATTTACATGATGATAAATGCCATGATCAATAGAATTGAATAAAAAAATACAGACAATAGGTAAACTTTGAAATCAAAGTGCAGGATCATCACATATTATTTATAATTAATTTAAGTAATTAATGAATTACCTTGTGAGGAATTATTTATTTTTTATGTCTCTGACAACATTTCTATGTCGTACCATTGTTGTGTTGTAGGAATGAAGAATATATTCCCTCCAGTGGCGTTCCAAACATTTTCCATGAACCACCAAACATCTCCATTTGAATCTCCTGGTGTTAGTAGGGAAGATCTCAATGCTTGCATCATTCATCTTTGATCACCTTGAGAATCGATTCAAGGAAGGGTTCTCTTCGATCTCTCTATAATTGAGAGTGGTGGTAGAGGAGTATTGTAATCTGTTCATGAGATAATTCTTAAAGAGGTATCTCTCTTGGGTTTGATATTATTCTCTCCAAATATCATTGTGCATGAAATAAATGAATTTCCTATTAAAAAAATAAAATTGAGTTTATATACCACTAGGGTTAGAAAATAATAATTGAACATGTACACTTATTATTTCTCAAATCCTTACAGAACCCCATGTCTATAATCATATTAATAATAATAATAATATTTCTTAACATGTGCTAAACTCAAGAATTAAACTAAATATTATTTATTCAAATAGCATCCAATATATATTATATATTATAAGACTATTAAACTCATACTTCCAATCCTCCACAATATTTATCAGGCCTTGAATAATGATTATTTATTTAATAAATAAAAATCATTACATTATTGACAAATAAATAAATAAATATTATATTCATAAAATATAAAATAAATATTTATTATATATTCTAGTAACATAATATTTTCTTGAATAATTGGTGAAGGAATATATGCTATCAATAAATCAAGAATAATTATAAACTATGTGCTGGAATAATATTTCTTCTACTTGTTAAATAGTGAATAATAATATATTATTTAACTAAGATTAGGTATACACTTAGTGGGTGTCCCTCTAGGATACTTTATTAGTGGAATTAGGAAAAGAATCCTAAATTCCATGGTTAGTGTCTTACAACACACCAATGAACCCATATAGAAATAAGTTAATTCCACAATGTCATAATACCTCATATAGATTTTTATTATGTAATATAATCCTTTTATCATGATATCTCTAATCAAGAATGTTGAATTCTAGTTTCATTAATATATGTTCTTGATTTATCTATCATTGAATTTATGGAATTTGAAAATTCATATATAACACCATGGAATGGATTTATTTAGTCTATATTATTTCCATAAAATGGATTAAGATATCAAACTTACATAAATAACAGAAGAGAAAAATCTTTCCTCACATTATTCATTAATGAAATATTACTTGCGACAACCCCAACATATCCTACCTCACCATAAAAATATGTTATCATGGTTTTTGTTGATAAATCAAACTAAAAAATTTATAATACTCATTAAAAATAATCTTAGAGTATAATGATCAAAACACATGTTCTTAGATATGAATATCCAATGACACATATAAATATAGATTTTCTACCAGCATGTTTCATTCTCATAATATCCTAAACTGGATATTACCAAGGGAATACACCATGAGAAGGTGCCTCAAAGTACCATGAGTCTCCACCCTTGATATCTTGTATCATTTATGTCCCTCAAATTATTTCATCCAACTATAGAACATATATTTAATAATACAACTGTGGAACTTCCATGTTCTCATCATAGTGGGAAACTTCTATGACATTTCTATGAAACAAATCCTCTTAGGAAATTATCAAATAATATGTTACACATAAGAACAATCATGATATGATTAAGAATTAATTAATATTTTAAAAATGAATACATGTTATCATAAAGTACACAAAAGTTGGTTCTAGGGAACATACTCCAAAAAACTCCCACTTACACTAGAGATAGCTATTAACAACCTTTAGTCAGCTAGCTATCACATGTTAATCATGCTTATACTAAGATATTCCTTCAGTCAAGGGGTTTGACACATTTTATTTTATGGGAACTCTTCTTACTACAACTTCACCCATATGAGAAAAATTCCTCAAGAGGTGATACATCTAGAGTGTTTGTTTTGTCTTTTTATGTGACTTTAGCTCTTTTTAATGAGCCACTACTACAATATTATCTTAATACAATGTGATAGGTTCTTTACTACTAGGTACCACATCAAGATCCTGGACAATGTTTCATATCCAAATAGATTCCTTGACTACAACAGAAGCTACTATATATTCAAACTTCTCTATAGAATCAATGACAACTAGCTTTTTTGAACTTTTCTAGCTCACAAATCCTTCATTGAGATAGAAAACATATCCTGATTGTGACTTCAGATCATTGTAATCTGCTTGAAAACTAGCATCAATATAACCCTTGATGACTAGATCCATGTCTCCTCCATACACTATGAACATATACTTAGTTATTCTCATATACTTAAGGATATCCTTAACAAAAGATCATTTATATTCTCCTGGACCAGCTTGATATCTTCCTACTATACTCAATGAATAGGCAACATCAATTCTAGTACATAACATGACATACATTATTGATCTTATCACTGAAGCATATGGAATCTTACACATTCTCTCTTTTTTCCTGTTGTGTTTAAGGACACATTTTCTTAGAAAAATGTATACCATGCGACACTAGAACCAATCCCCTTATATATTGTTCCATAATAAATATCCTTATTATCTATTCAATGTATTTACTTTTAATTAGTTGAAGAAGCCTCATAAATCCATCAAAAATGATATTTAACTCTAGAATATAGGCTGTTTTACCCAATTCCTTTATAGAGAAAGACTTGTTTAACTATCCTTTACCAGAATATAAGATTGGTATATAATTTAAAATAATTACTATGTCATAAAAATATACTACTAAGATTACAAAAATATTCCCACTAAACCTCTTGTAAACACACGACTCACATTTGTTCTTAATGAAAGAAAATTCTTTTATAGATTCATCAAATCAAATGTTCCATGACCTAGATACATGATTCAATCCATAAATGGATATATGAAACTTTTATATCCTTTTAGAATCATCTGTATTTAAAAAACATTCTAGTTGTGTAATGTATACATCTTCATAAAGATTCCCATTAAGTAAAGTTGTTTTGACATCAATCTTTCAGATTTCATAATCATGGTAAAATTCCATAGAAATTATAATTATGATGGATTTAAACATGGAAAATGGAGAAATGTTTCATCATAGTCAATTACACAATTATATTTAAACCCTTTATCCAATAGCCCTGCTTTATAGGTATTTAATTCATATTCCATATCTAGTTTCCTCTTGAATATCCATTTTCACCCTATGGGATTTAAATCAACTGGAGCATTGACCAGAACCCAAAATTGGTTCTGATATACAGAATCCATTTAGAATTTGTGGATTCTTTCTATATTATAGCTTCTAATCTCTCTTATGTATCTTTTTATGTGAAAGGTTTATCATTTTCAACCAATAATAAGTCACCATATTTAGTGACTAGAAAACTAAAAATCTATAGTTCTCTTACCTCTCTAGTGATCCTACATAGTACTTGTGTTTCTGGAACCACTTCTTCCATGGGGACCTGTGGAATCTAGTCTTGTTCCAACTCTTTTGTATCTTGAGTATCAACTTCATCAAAATAAATCTTTCTCCCACTGTACTTTTTGAGTATGTGAACCCTCTCAAGAAATAAAAATTGTTTAGGGAATGTTACATTATTTTCTGAGGGATTGTATAGGTGGTATCCATTTGTTTCATTATGATACCCTCTAAAAACACAATTTGTGCCCTGAGATTCTATTTTTTTTGCTTGATAAGGGCTTAAAAAATTTCTGAAAACCACATACACATGTATGAGAAAAAACATGTTTCTTTCCACTCCATAACATGAAAGGAATTCCATTTTTCACTTTTATTGGTACTTAATTTAGTGTTTATTCCACAGTTTATAATGCATATCCTAAAAAGGAGAATGTAAGTTCAGCATGAATAATCATTGACCTTACCATGTCTAACAAGGTATGATTCCCCATTTTACTAAAACCATTAAAATATGATGTGTAAGGTTCAGTACGTTGATATTGAATCCCAAACTTCCATAGAAAGTCGATGAAATATTGGTTAAGATATCCACCACCTCAATCTAATCAAAGCTTCATTATCTTATTTCCATATTGATCCTCTACTCCATTAATGAATTATTGGAATATATAAAATGACTTGGACTTATACCTCATCATGTAGACACAACCATATCTACTCAAGTCATCAGTATAAGTTATAAAATAAGAATACCTACCTCTAGATTTTACTGGAAATGGTCCACACACATAATTTTATACCAATATTATAATATCTTTGGTCATTTTACTATGTACACAAAATATTGGTTTGTTCATTGCTATTTGTAAACAATAATGACATCATTCAATTAGTTTTATCTCAAAAGATTCTAAATAACCATCTTGATAGATTGATGAAGCATTGTCGTGTGCTCTCTCAAAAATATTTACAACTAAGTGTAGCAAAAGGGCTGACCTAGGTCGTTCTATTGAGGAGATTTTGTGGTTAATCAATAACTACTTCTAATTCACTTTTTTATATTTTTTTATTATTTTTAACCAAAAATAAATGAAATTGTGTGTTTATAAATGAGAATTAAAGATAAAATAAAGTAAACATACAATGCATAATGCAAACAGAATGCATGCAGACAAAATGATGTTAGATAGAAGTAGATATTCCCGATAAAATCACCCAGATTGAACATCCATCATCTCATTATTAGTTTCATATTTAATTAATAAAAAAACTCCATCATATGTGTGAATATCCTATTTTATATGTGGTTGTGAATATACAGTGCTCTCAACGATTTCCAAGAGACCGCACATCCACATCCTCGATCGAGGGAAAATATTATAAAAGAGAAAGCTAAGCCTCTGGTGGAAAGTGGAGACAAAAAGGCACCTTGCCCACTAATATCCCCCTCAGACTAACTCTAATCAAATAATAAACATAAAACATGATTGTTATATGACTTGGGTTTAACACTAGATTGATCCCCCGGGAAGTTCCTCAGGTTAGTTACTCAGGATCACGAGTATAAGAGATCACATTGGAGAAGAATGGGGTGGAAAGAAAAAAGATAAAAAAAATGAGAATGAGAAGAAGAAGAATATAAAAATATATTAAAAATGAAAAATAGTATTACAATGTAAGGAAACTATAAAACAATAGAGAATGGCCACATAGAAGTGCCAATGCTTTGAGAAGGGGTGATGGTACATATTTATAGGGAGTGGAGGTGAAAGAATTCACTCCAAAATCATCCTCCAAATTATTTCGCGTGGATGTCCCATTAAATGGAATAATTTGTAACATGTTTCTTCATAATATATGTTTAATAATGTCTCATACATTCACCCTAAAAATATGAGCTTTATTGGCCATAGGATGTAGAAGTTATGGCAAAATTAATCCGATATATTTAATCTGTCCATTTGACTGGACAAATTCAAATTCTTCAACTTACCTAACCATTATGACCCTACAAAATGTCAGTTCATGCGTTTGAGACTTAATAAAAGTTGTTCCAAACTTTATTTTTCGTCTCTCCACAGAATATGGGACTTTTTGGATGCGTTCTTCAGATGTTATGAATTAATTTATCAATGGAATCGTTTCTTCTTGGTGAGATATTTCATCTTTCACATGTTTGGAGCATTAAAATAATGTATTAATGAAGATATTTGGACCTTAAATTCATCATGGACGCGTATTATTTAATTACCATACATTTTCAGTGGGAATAAATTCATTTGGATATGTTTTCGGTGATTTATGCTTCCGTTACGTTGGTGGGTCCCATTCTGTCTGCCCAGAACATTTCCCAAATACAATGATTTTTCCGGGCCTCTAAATGCTCATATCATACTTTCCTCCTAAAGAAAAAGTTGTAGTAAATAAATAAAGGATATAATAATAATAATAATAATAATAATAATCACACAATTTGGAATAATAGTGTAAATTTTATGCCCAAAATACCCCTACAATAAAAATCTGTCAAAATTCCAGATTCAACCACCTTTTGTATTTAAGCTCAAATTACCACTAAAACCTAAAAACGTGACAATTACCCATAAAATAACACTATGGTGGGATTATAAAAAATGATTTACAGTATAAAATATATGAAAATGTGAGCTTCATAACTCCCACACAATTAAACATTGCACTCCTGGGCAATCATCTTACATTCAAATTAAGACCCACACAACAATAAAAAATGAGAAAATATCAATGATCTTATCAAAAATAGAATTTGATCATTTTTAATATATGAAAAACAATTCTCTGTCATTTTTATTTCAATCATTAAATTTTTTTCAACCTTATAAATCAATACATGGCCCAATCACAACCTACCTCACATTGAATTTTATGTCACTCTTCACTCAAGAGGAATTGAATATAGAGTTATGATCATACTTTGAAATCACATGTATCACCATAGGATTGTAAAGATTCTCATTTATCTACAGCGTGAAACCTGAAAATGAATTCAATAATTATGGCTTTAATTAATGGTTCAAATGATTCTGTGGCTTAGGGTTTGTGGGAAAATTATTGAAAAAAGTTTCAGGCTAGAAAGAGGAGGTTGGACTTTTATGTACAATGCATGATTAATTCAAGGGAAAACACAGGAAATTCCTCTATAAATCCCACTTGAAAATGTGAAAAACAACACCACCCCTATTTTATGACATGGTACCTGATCCAATCAGTGATTATAATGAATTATATCATCTAAGTTCTCTTTTTTTTGCAAATCTCTAGAAAGGAATACCTTTAATTTTTTTCTTCTTTTTTTCATTTCTTTTTTATGGAGGATGAGATAAGAATTGAATACAATGAATGAATGAAAATTCATTCCCTTTATTTTTGAGAGGAAAATGAGTCATAAAAGAATTTAAAATGACGAATTCAAGATCATCTCCATTTTTTTCATTTTTTTGAAGGAGAAATGGATGAAATAAATAAAGCACAATGAAATGACGACACATGACCAATTCTCTTATTATCCACTGCCCAATGTATTTACACACACCTCGCACCACCCTTAAATGATAAGAATCCCAATTAAGACACACGAAAGGACCTTCCCCCACACTCAAACTTGAAATATCCATGCAAAAATATTAAAAGTGCGGGTAAGTAAGGAAAAATTAGCTTGTAATGTGGCTTAAAACTATAAGGCAATTCATGGAATCAAAGGGATTACAAAGGATAAATGTAAATGTGGGTATCAAGATAAAATGTGGCTAGCCAAAGAGATGCCTCAATCATTTCAAATACATTCCATGAAATCCAAATCTTTGAAAGAGAAAAATCACAAATTCTAGTTCTCACACAAAATTCAAGTTTCCCTCAAGAAAGTGTGGGTATTAGGAAGAATATGTCAAAGTGGTTTAGAATACTTCACATCATTGAAAAAATATTTTGAGTTAGTGTTTCATGGGCATGGATTTCAAAAATCAGTCAAACTCATAAAAATTCTTGAAAATCCATTTCAAGGGAAAAGAATTCATATCAACAATAATTTAAAATCCATTATTTCAAAAATAATTTCAACTCTTTCAAAATCAATTGATGTGTAAAAAGTTATAATAATATTCCTTAAAGATAAAAAATCCTAAAAATATGATAAATAAAAATTAAAAACACATAAGAAGAACTAAGCAGGTCGACACTCCCCGACACTTAAATTTTACTACCCCTACTTTCAACTCAATAAAATATAAATATTAAGGTAGAAAAGACAAAGTAATGAAAGATACAACCTGATATTATTTTTGAAGTGGATTCCTTGAGTTAAGCTCTTAGATAATTTCATTAGACCTAGAAAACATGAAATAAAATAAATTTTTTAAAAAATAAATAAATAAAAAGAAAGAGAAAGAGAAAAAATGATAGAACATGGTTTAGACCCCCATGTGGGTGCTAGGATTTCATAGCCCCAAGTCAGGAATTTGCAGTGGAGTATCCCCAATCAGATGGTGGGTGTGGTTTATTTGAGTTAAACCACCACATGTGACTTTTACCGATGTCCACAAGTAAACACAGAAAGTAAAAAAACCCATAGAATATAAGAAAGTTCCCAACCCTGAAGAAATAATAAAGAGAGATATTAAGGTCCAGATTAGGTGGGAATAGAAGATAAGGGTAATCCCTGTTAACTTTTGTGGTGTCCTCCTCCATATGGTATGAAATTTTTTTTTGAGGAGGTAGTCACACCCCCATCTTCTCCAGATCTTCTTCTTCAATCACCACTACTTGGGTAGTCTCTTTTTTAACATCCACAGTCTGATCTATTTGTGCTGTATCAAGAATTTTATAGAAAGAGAATTCAGAAAACAATTTATCTTGAAAAAGATTAAAACATGAAGAATTAATAGATAAATCTTCCCTTTAAATTAATTCAGCTTGGTAATTGATCCCTTCAGGCATGACCTTTGGAAACTCAATCTATGTAAGTGAATATTCTTCATTATCTTACAATGCAAGAGATAGGTAAAAAGTATCTCATGTTTCATTATCAAGGATGGGAAGATCACATTTCAAGTTATCTTCAACAAAGTTATTCCAGGATTCTTCCAAAAAATGTTGATCTCCCATGAGTGCATCAGTTGAAATGTGTACTTCTGGGACCACCTCGAGCAATGGTTGAGTGCGAGATGATGTGATTAGTTACTTTAGAAGTTCTTTATCAACTGCCTCAGGTTCTTTAACATAAAAAATTATTGGTGCAATCTCTTAAACCACTTCTTTTGGTTTAGTTGCAGGTTCAGGTTCGGATTGCCCCTAGAATGTGCGTACATATTCAGAAATCCATTCTATTTGGCTCTCCAGGTTTTGAACTTTATCACTAATCCTTTGAAATTGAGCATCAAGTTCATTTCAAAAATTTTCTGGCACCTGATATTGTTCATTTTAGGAATAATAATTTGAATTATAAGACATCAGGAACCAAGAAGTTTTTTTTTGAATTTTTTTTTTAAATAAAATAATTTTTTTACAAAATGTGAATAAAAACAGTGAATTAAAACAACTTTTCTTCCCAGAAATGGTGCCAATTTGATGAAGTGTTGTCGTGTGCACTCTCAAAAATATTTATAACTAAGTGTAGTACAAGGCTTGACCTAGGTCGTTCTCTTGAGAAGCTTTTGTGATTAATAAATAACTACTTCTAATTCACTTTTTTATATTTTTTTATTATTTTTAAACAAAAATAAATGAAATTGTGGTTTTATAAATGAGAATTCAAGATAAATGAAAGTAAACATTCAATGCATAATGCAGACATAATGAATGCAGACAAAATGATGTTAGACAGAAAGGAGATATTCCCGATAGAATCACCCAGATTGAACCTCCATCGTATCATTATTAGTTTCATATTTAATTAATAAACACACTCCATTGTATGTGTGAATATCCTCTTTTATATGTGGTCGTGAATATACAGTGCTCTCAACGATCACTGAGAGACCGCCCATCCACCTCCTCGATTGAGGGAAAATATTATAAAAGAGAAAGCTAAGCCTCAGGTGGAAAGTGGAGACACAAAGGTGCATTGCCCACTAATATCCCCCTCAGCATAAATCTAAGAAAATAAGAAACATAAAACATGAATGTTATATGACTTGGGTTTAACACTAGATTGATCCCCAGGGAAGTTCCTCAGGTTAGTTACTCATGATCACGAGTATAAGAGATCATAGTAGAGAAGAATAAGGTGGAAAGACAAAAGATAAAAAAATGAGAATGATAAGAATAAGGATATAAAAATATATTAAAAATTAATATTACTATTAAAATTTAAAGAAACTATAAACCAAGAGAAAATGGCCACACGGAAGTTCCAATTCTTTGAGATGGGGTGATGATACATATTTATAGGGAGAGGAGGTGAAAGAATTCACTCCAAAATCATACTCCAAATGATTCCACATGGATGTCCCATTAAATGGCATAATTTTTAACATTTTTCTTCATAAAATATGTTCCATAATGTCCCCTAAGTTAACCCCAAAAATATGAGATTTATTTTACATAGGATATATAAGTTGCGGCCGAATTAATCTAAGACATTTAATCTATCCATTTGACTGGACAAATTCAAATTCTTCAACTTACCTGGCCATTATAACCCTCCAAACTGTTGGTTCAGACATTTGATCCTTAATAAAAGTTGTTTCCCACTTGATTTTTCTTATCTCCACAAAATATGTGACATTTTGGAAACGTTCTTCAGATGTTATGAATTAATTTCTCAATGTAACCGTTTCTTCCTGGTGAGATGCTTTATATTCCACATGTGTGGAGCATTCAAATAATGTCTTAATGAGGGTATTTGGACCTTAATTTCATCGTGGACGTGTCTTATTGAATTAAAGTTAATTTCTAGCTGAAATAAATTCAATTGGATATGTGTGCGGTGAGTTAAGATTCCGTTACGTTGGTGGGTCCCATTCTGTACGCTCAGAACATTTCCCAAATACAATGATTTTGTCGGGCCTCTAAATGCTCGAATTAGACTTTCCTCTTGAAGACAAAGTTATAGTAAAAAAAATCAAGGATATCAAAAAAAAAATCACACAATTTGGAATAATAGTCTAAATTTTATGCCCAAAATACCCCTACAATAAAAATCTGTCAAAATTCCAGATTCAACCACTTTTTTCATTTAAGCTCAAATTACCACTAAAACCTAAAAACATGACAATTACCCATAAAATAACATTATGGTGGGATTATAAAAAATTATTTACAATATAAAATATATGAAAATGTGAGCTTCATCACTCCCCCACACTTAAACATTTCACTCCTGGGCCATCATCTTACATTCAAATCATTACCCACACAACAACAAAAAATTAGAAAATATCAACGATCTTATCAAAAATAGAATTTCATCATGTTTCATATTTGGAAAACAATTATTTCTCATTATCATTTCAATAATTCAAATTTTTTCAACCTTATAAATCAATCTATGACCCAATCACAACCTACCTCACATTGAATTTTATGTCACTCTTCACTCAAGAGAAATTGAATATAGAGTTATGCTCATACTTGGAAATAACATGTATCACCATAGGCTTGTAAAAATTCTCATTTCTCCACAGTGAGAAACATGAAAATGAATTCAATAATGAGGGATTTAATTAACGGTTCAAATGATTCTGTGACTTAGGGTTGGTGGGAAAATTATTAAAAAAATATTCAGGCTTGAAAGAGGAGGTTAGACTTCTAAGTACAATGCATGATTAATTCAAGGGAAAACACAAGAAATTACTCTCTCAAACCCACTTGAAAATGTGAAAAACAACACCACCCCTATTTTATGACATGGTACATGATCCAATCAGTGATTATAATGAATTATATCATCTAAGTTCTCATTTTTTTGCAAAGCTACATAAAGGCATAACTTTAATGTTTTTCTTATTTTTTCATTTATTTTCATGGAGGATGAGATGAAAATTGAATACAATGAATGAAAGAAAATTCATGCCCATGATTTTTGAGAGTGACTTGAGTCATAAAAGAATTTACAATGATGAATTCAAGCTCATCTCCGTTTTTTTATTTTTTTGAAGGGGAAATGGATGAAATAAATAAAACACAATGAAATGACAACACATGACCAATTATCTTATTATCAACTACCCAATGTATTCAAACACACCTTGAACCACCCATAAATTATACACATCCCAATTAACACACACTAAAGGCCCTTCCACCACACTCAAACTTGAAATATCCATGCAAAAATATTAAAAGTGCGGGTAGGTAAGAAAAAAATGCCTTGTAATGTGGCTTAAACCTATAAGAAAATTCATGGAATCAAAGGGCTTATGAAGGATAAATGTAAAGGTGGGTCTCAAGATAAAATGTGGATAACCAAAGAGATGTTTAAATCATTTAAAATACATTCCATGAAATCCAAATCTTTGAAAGAGAAAAATCAAAAATTCTGGTTCTCACACAAAATTCAAGTTTCCCTAAAGAAAGTGTGGGTATTAGGAAGAATATGTCAAAGTGGTTTATAATACGTCATAGGATTGGAAAAATATTTTGATTTAGTGTTTCATGGTAATGGATTTCAAAAATCAGTCAAACTCATAAGAATTCTTGAAAATCCATTTCAAGGGAAAAGAATTTATATCTACAATCATTTAAAATACATTATTTCAAAAATCATTTCAACTCTTTCAAAATCAATTGATGTGTAAAAATTGATAAGAATATTCATTAAAGATAAAAAATTCTAAAAATATGATAAATAAAAACGAAAAACACACAAGAAGAACTAAGCAGGTCGAAACTCCCCGACACTTAAATTTTACTACCCCTCATTTCAACTCAACAAAATATAAATATTAAGGTAGAAAAGACAAAGGAAGGAAAGATACAACATGATATTATTTTTAAAGTAAATTCCTTGAGTTAATATCTTAGATACTTCCATTAGACCTAGAAAACATGAAATAAAATAAATTTTAAGAAAAATAAATAAATAAAAAGAAATAGAAAGATAAAGAAGGATAGAACATGGTTTAGACCCCCCATGTGGGTGCTAGGATTTCACAGCCCCTAGTCAGACAGTTGCAGTGGATTATCCCCAATCAGATGGTGGGTGTGGTTTCTTTGAGTTGAACCACCACATGTGACTTTTACCGATGTCCATGAGTAAACATAGACAGTAAAAAAACCCAAAGAATATAAGAAAGTTTCCAACCCCAAAGAAATAATAAAGAGAGATATTAAGGTCCAAAGTGGGGGGAAATAGAAGATAAGGGTGCTCCTTGTTAACTTATGTGGTGTCCTCCTCCATATGTTATGCAAATTTTTGTTGAAGAGGTAGTCGCACCACCATCTTCTCCTGCTCTTCTTCTTCAATCACCACCACTTGGGTAGTATCCTTTTTAACATCCCCAGTCTTCTATATTTGTGCAGTATTAAGAATTTTAGAGAAAGATAATTCAGAAAACAATTTATCTTGAATAATATTAAAACATGAAGAATTAATAAATAAATCTTACCTTTCAAGTAATTCAACTTGGTAATTTATCTCTTCAGGCATGACATTGGAAACTCAATCTTTGTAGGTGAATCTTCTTCATTATCTTCCAAAGAAAGAGAGAGTTATAAATTGTATGATGTTTCATTATCAAGGATGGGAAAATCATGTTTCAAGTCATCTTCAACAATGTTATTCCAGGATTCTTCCAAAAAATGTTGATCTCCCATGAGTGCATTAGTTGAAATGTGTACTTCCGGGACCACCTCGAGCAATGGTTGAGTGCAGGATTATGTGATTAGTTTCTTTAGAAGTTATTTCTCACTTGCCTTAGGTTCTTTAACATAAAAAATGATCTGTGTAATCTCTTCAACCACTTCTTCTAGTCTAGGTCCAGGTTCAGGTTCAGATTGCCCCTGAAATGTGCGTACATATTCATAAATCCATTATATTTGGCTCTTCAGGTTTTTAACTTCATCAATAATCCTTTGAAATTGAGCATCAATTTCATTGCAAACATTTTCTGGCACTTGAGATTTTTCATTCCATGAATAATAATTTGAATTACAAGACATCTGGAACAAAGATATTTTTTTTAATTTTTTTTGAAATTTATTATTTTATTATTATTTTAAATAAAATAATTTTATTTACAAAATGTGAATAAAAACGGTGAATGAAAACCACTTGTCTCCCCAGAAACAGTGCCAATTTGATGAAGCATTTTGTCTACGCTCTCAAAAATATTTATAACTAAGTTTAGCACAAGGGCTGACCTAGGTCGTTCTCTTGAGGAGCTTTTGTGGTTAATCAATAACTAATTCTAATTCACTTTTTTTATTAATTTTAAACAAAACTAAATTAATTTTTTTTTTATAAATGAGAATTAAAGATAAAGGAAAGTAAACATAAAATGCATAATGCAGACAGAATGAATGCAAGACAAAATTATGTTAGATAGAAAAAAGATATTCCCGATAGAATCACCCAGATTGAACCTCCATCATCTAATTATCAGATTTATAGTTAATTAATTAACACACTCTATCGTATGTGCGAATATCCTCTTTTATATGTTTTTTTGAATATACAGTACTCTCAACAATCACTGAGAGACTGCACATCCACCTCCTCTATCGAGGGAAAATATTATAAAAGAGAAAGCTAAGCCTTAGGTGGCAAGTGGAGACACAAAGACACCTTGCCCACTAAGATCCCCCTCATCCTAACTCTAAGAAAATAATAAACATAAAACATGAATGTTATATGACTTGGGTTTAACACTATATTGATCCCCTGGGAAGTTCCTCGGGTTAGTTACTCATGATCACGAGTATAAGAGATCGTAATGGAGAAGAATGCGTTGGAAAGAAAATAGATAAAAAAATGAGAATGAGAAGAAGAAGAATATAAAAATATACTAAAAATGCATAATACTATTACAATTTAAAGAAACTCTAAAACAATAGAAAATGTCCACACAGAAGTTCCAATGCTTTGAGAAGGGGTGAGGATACCTATTTATAGGGAGAGGAGGTGAAAGAATTCACTCCAAAATCATCATCCAAATGATTCCGCCTGTATGTACTATTAAATCGCATAATTTTTAACATGTTTGTTCATAAAATATGTTCCATAATATCTCCTAAATTCACCCCAAAATATGATCTTTATTGGCCATAGGATGTAGGAGTTATAGCGAATTAATCCGAGACATTTAATCTATCCATTTGACTGGACAAATTCAAATTATTCAACTTCATTAGTCATTATGGCCCTTCAAACTGTCGGTTCACACATTTTAGACTTAATAAAAGTTGTTTCCCACTTGATTTTTCATCTCTACACAAAATATAGGACATTTTGGATGCGTTCTTCAGATGTTATGAATTAATTTCCCAATGGGACCGTTTCTGCCTTGTGAGATGTTTCATCTTCCAAATGTTTGGAGCATTCAAATAACATCTTAATGAGGGTATTTGGACCCTAAATTCATCATGGACACGCCTTATTGAATAATAGTTCATTTCCTACTGGAATAAATTCATTTAGAGTTGTGTGTAGAGAGTTATGCTTTTGTTACATTGGTGGGTCCCATTCTATCCGCCCAGAACATTTCTGAAATACAATGATTTTTTCGGGCCTCTAAATGTTCGTATCATACTTTCCTCCTGAAGAAACATTTGTAGTAAATAAATCAAGGATATAAAAAAAAATCATACAATTTGGAATAATAGTGTAAATTTTCTTCCCAAAATACTCCTACAATAAAAATCTATCAAAATTTTAGATTTAACCACTTTTTGCATTTAAGCTCAAATTACCCCTAAAACCTAAAAACGTGACAATTACCCATACAATAACACTATGGTGGGATTATAAAAATTTATTTAAAATATAAAATATATGAAAATGTGAGATTCATCATAGATCTTTGTAAGACACTTCTCATTTACATGACTAAGATGATGATTCCATATCTAGATGCTATATTATTCAAGTGAACATGATTTTTTATCTATTCAAAATACTTTGTTTTAATAATTTAATACATAAATACATTTATTTAAATGATTCACACCATAAAATATGTTTTATTAATAAAATAATCAAATTTTATTTATAAACATGGAAATAAATCCATCTATAAGTAGGAAGGATACATGAATTATGTTCTTGGTAACAATTTTTATGTAATAAAAATATCTTAAAACTAATATAATTACTATTGTAAATGAAAGGTGGTCTCCACCAATGGCTAAAGAATCCTGCCTTGCACTATTTACATTTCAAAATCCTTTGGAAATCCTTTATAATCTACTTGGTTCTTTCATTTTGATATTGACATGACCACCATAAGATGTATCTAATTCCCAATGTGTAGATATTGAAAGATTACACTTGATAACAAACACAACTTTAGCTTCCCATTTCTTATGGGTGTAGTTACACTTTAAGTGGCCTTAATTATTACATAAAAAACATACCTCTTCCTTTTCCTTTATCTCTCTCTAAATCTTCCACTTCTTGGAAGGACGGTTATTAGGATATTTAGACTTTTTTTTGAGTTTTGTACCCTTTTATTTGTTATTCCTTTTCTTATTCACCATAAGGACCATGAGTTTTTCACAGCCTATGTCATTGTATAGTTGGTGAATCAGAGTAAAAAGTTTTTAAAGACTCTTCTCATGAAATATCATGTTATAATTAAAAGTAAAACTAGAAAAAGACTTGGTTAGTGAGGAAGGTATGAGATCCGTGTGCAGATCAACTAGGAATTTAATTCCTAAGATGTCTAATCATTCAAGTTAGCCAATAATCTTGACTATATAAGGCCTAGTTAGCACAAAATATCCAAGATTAGTTGTAAAAATATCATTGGATATGTCATATCTCTCTTGTATCAACTTATCTTGATAAATATCCTTAAGGAGAGACATCATTCTATACACATCCATGTCCTCATGTTGCTTAAAAATATCATTGGTCATGGACAATGTATTGAACATCTACATAACCATTCAAATGTTTCTCATATAGGGATAACTCTTTATTACTATCTTCTTTACCAGGTGCAGCTATAATATGTTCTTACAGTATATAAATTTTCCTTTTATGGTGTTGTATAACTCTTAAGAACCTTTTCCATTCTTGGAAATTTGTGCTGGTGAGATGGTTATCCTTATCAAGTATGGATCATAGTGATATGTTTGAAGTATTTTAATTGATGTTTCTACAAATTATATGAGTATAGATTCAGTATTTTGTCTGATAAAATTTAGACAAATAAATAAATATTATATTTATTAATATCTAACTATTTTATCAAAACCCAATAACACTCACTATTGACTTTGGAATATCTCTTTGCTTGGAAATTCTATTGGAAAGGATCCATATTATAATACACCCGATCTTGAACTCCTGGATGTGGTACTGAAATCATAAAACTTACATTTCCAGCTTTGATGTTGATAATTGTAACCCAATTTTGTCTTCCAAACCTTAAAACACCAAAAGGAAAAATTATATCACTTAAAACGTTGAGGACCTTTTAGGTTTAGATTTTCATAGAATTAAGAAAAAATATTACATAAATAATTCCCATGTATTTAAATGATAATTTATCCCACTTAACCAAAATTTTATTTTTTACATTAAGACATAATCATCATCTATATGAAATCTATTCTAGACATAATTTGTTCAACCTCTTTCTTTATAACCTAAGGAAAAGGAAACATAATAGGGGCGATGTAAAATGGTAAGTAAGGGAAAACGTAAGAATTAACAAATGAATGTCATCAGTGAGCATAAGATGAGCATAAGAGTATTATGACATAATAAAATTGAATATTTATAACATATTAATATTCATACCTATCAATATTTGAATCATCAAACATGAAAACATGGAATAAGGCATTAACAAATGAAAAATTCATAAGAATCAATAATCATGTGCCATGTGATATCAATCTTGATAAAATGAAACATCATAAACCTATAGAAAGCATAGATAAAACATATTGGCATCTTAGAACATCATCTCATATAACCCTTATAGAACCATTACAATTCAAATAACTATTCTTCCAACTTCCAATATAATTCTCTAGAGAATATAATCATTACCCAATTCATTGAAGCACTATATGGGCACCCCCATCGTATAAACTATACATTCTCACTCAATGTTATCAGGGTTCCCTCATCATATATAATTTCCAAGAACCACAACATGAATAATTTACATATATATTTCATCATAAAACTCATTTAAACAATCATTATTTTATTATAACCTAATCAACCCATGGAAAAGAAATGGGTTTCATGTCAATCTCTTTGAAACATGATTAAACCATGGAAAAGAAACACATTCCATAACAATATATTTGAAACATGGTTAAAACATGTAAAAGAAATGGGTTTCATAATAATATATTTTAAAAATGTTTTTCCCATGGAAAAGAAATGAGTTTCATAAAAATATCATTGAAATATGGTTATCCCATTGAAAAGAAACGAGTTCTATAATAATCTCATTGAAACAATATTATTCCATCTAGAGAAATAATGAGGATATTATCATTAAAAACCATCGACATTGGATAAAAATTAAAAATAAGGTTTTTTTATTAATTTAAATACCAATAAAATATCATTAAAAACTTTTTTTTAGGAAAATACCATTTTCTTTTTGAAAATAACTTTTTAAAACATAAAACATTTTAAAAATCCTTTTATTTGAAAATAAACTTGATAGATAATATAGGAATATTTTAAAAATAATTTAAACCATTTATTGAGGGAAATATACTTTTATATTTGAAAATAACTTTTTAAAACATTTTTTTGAAAACATTTTTTTTAAAAACCTAATTTTGGAAGAAAATAGATTTCTGACCAAAGAGAGAAATGATGTTGGATTTTCTTAAAAACACTTTTCTAACCATTTTATGTACCGAAGAGTGTAAAAATAGTATAATTACTTTAAAATATAATTAATAACCATATGATAATATAATTCATGATAATTATAATATTTGAACATTAGAGGCATAATCATACACAATCTTAATAGATGATGAGATTATAATAAAAGAATCTTACTACTATTGTAACTTTGAATCATAATCCCCATAAAGGAATAACATTAAATGAAACTTATATTATCCTGAAAAATAAAGATATTAATGATATAAAATATAAAAGGGGTAGTATATACACCTGATAAAATAATATATGTGTATAATATAACAAAAGTCTCAAAGAAGGAAAATTGTGAGAAAAACACCTTACCACTTTGGTAACTTTGAAATCATAAAATACATGAAAGAGAGATCCTAAAATATATATATATAAATCCACAAAAATTTAATTCTAAGAATAATAAAATAAATTAATGTGTATTATATTCACTACATAATAAAAATAAGTGGTGAATATGGTATATATATTACAGAAATAAAAGTGAGATGAGAAAAAACCTTACCTTGAGTTTGATTCATCATATTTTTATTTATATTCCAAAATAATAAAATTATGGTAATTATTTAATTGATTGCGAAAATTTTCCTACTTTTTTATTACTTTTATTTCATTTATAAACAAGTTATATATAATTTCTTAATCAATTATGTTTAAGTCAGATTTTTTGACCATATCTGACTTATGTGTCAAAAATGACATTGGTAGGTTGGCTATGGTAAAACAAGTAACTATTTAAACATATCTATAGAAATGATAATTAATAATTATAATATTTATACATAAATTATACTTTTAAATCCAATAATGAAATATGGTTATGAAAAATTAACTAACCTTATGATCATGGAGAAGGTATTCCATACATACACATGAGTAACATTTCCATTTTTCAATGATCATTATAGAAAGAAGGTAAGTAATATTTTATATTTCTAGAATTATCATTATATCATAAATATAATTATATTTAATTATATATACTTATAAATATCATTATTTTGTTCTAAAAGAAATCAATCAGTTCGAGTTGGCTGTAGTCTACACATCCACGAACAACATTATCACTTTTTTAGTGTGTGAAAAGATAAAAAGAAAAAGATATATTATATTTCCAAAATGATAAGAATTTCATGAATATAATTAATATTTAATGTATATCACATATATTTTTTATTTTTACCCTTATTACCTTATATGTAATGCATTATTGAAAAATGAATCACATCGATTCATGAGGCGGTAGTCTGCTTTACACCTGAGTGACGTTATCATATCCCTTAGAGAATGGAAAAAATGTTCTATATGATATAATGACTATATAGGAAAAATTATGTTATAAATATCATATATAAACTTTAATATACCATTATTACCAACCTTTAGAGGTGGTAATGGAAAAACAAATGACATCAGTTCACGAGATAGTACCAATTTGATGGTAGTGTGTGTGGTTAAGGGTTGTAAACCTAAAATAAAAAAATATAAGTATATTAGGGATTATTATTTTTTATATAATTATGGTATAATAATAATTTAATTGGGCATAGAAAGAAATAAAACATAAATTTTTGTTGATGAATGTTACCTCTTCTTCAGGTAACTCTTTTTGGTTTGAACCAAAGGCCTTCCTTGATTTGATTTCTGCACAAAGTTAGTATTCTAGGATGAGAATAGGGATGTTGGGAAGTTATTTTGGTAGGGTTTGGATGATACAAATGTCTCAAGAGGTGTGAAGAAGTGGGGAGAGTGAGTTATCTTTTATAGTTGAGTAGTGACATTCATGTAAATACTTAAAATCACTCACTATTGGAAGGTACCCCTTACCTCATATGGATCAAAAATTGAATAATAATTGAGGTGAGGGATAATTTTTTCTAAAAAAAATCCACTACAAAAATTAAACATATTTTTTAAACATTTTTTCCTAAAATCCTAAGTTTCATTATTTTTTTGGGTTTTTCATTAAGGTAACTTGCATTATAACCTAAGTAATTTATCAATTAAGAATAAATTAAAGTTAGAATTATTAGAATTTTTTTACCCACTAGTTATAAATATGAAATAAAAATTACAAAATAAAAATACCATGTGTGTTTGAAATTACTTTTAATAGAAGTGTATGTAACGTGCAAAAACACTACTTTAACCCTAACCAAGCCAACAATATTTTTACTATTTAGGGGTCAATATGTTCATTATAAAAGTTCAATTTTTTCATGAATTGAAAATATTTGATATTTATTAAAATTTACAAATAAAAAGGAATAATATCAGATTTTTAATAATTTTAAATAATTTAATAAAATTTCATTTATTATAAAATAACATTAATGTAAATTTTGACATTATTCATTTAAATTGAATTTAAAAAATATCAATATAATGATGTAATTTTAATATATTATGTTGAAAACATTTTTAAATTATATATTAATATATAAAAATAATAGAACACAATAATTCACTCAATTTAATTCACTTTTAATATTTTTAGTATCATTTATTTTAGTTAATTATTAAATAAATAATTACCACATTGACATTTCTTTAGCATTTTAAGTAATTATTTCATCTATAAAAATTAAAGATAAATTATCATGATAAAAAATTATTTATATTTAAAAAGTATATATATATATATATATAACTAACCATATGTTGTTTTTTCCCTATCCCAAGGCCTTATAGAAATTATAACGAAAAAGGTTCCTTTTTATCCTTTTATTTACTAACTTATTATATGGGTCACTTTCATAGAATAAAGTACCAAAAAATTATAAAAATATATACTAAGTTCACAGGGGTATAAAAAATTCCATAAAATGGGTTTTGAATATGTTTCTAGATATTTTTAAAGTTTAATCCCTTGGTAAACTCGTTTTTACCTTATTTATTATAGTTAAAATTAACTATTTTCACTAATCACTTTGGTAAAAAATTAATTTGTTCTTATTAGATATTATAAATTATGTTTATTCCAAATATGGATTTAATTTTTAAAAATTAAAGTCACATAAGTGGAAGAATATAATTTAATATTAACCCCACAGACGCGGAGGAACAATGGGTTTTTAAGAAGAGTATTTCTTTCGAAAAAGATGATTCTATATTAACTCAATGAATAATAATAATAATTGTATAAAAATAAATTAATATTTATTGATATATAATCTATAAATTTAATTTAAAACATTTTCTATTTGCTATTATTTTAATTATTTAAAAATGATAAACATTATGTATTTTCAAATAGTTTTTAGAAAAACCCGTTTTTAAACCCAAAAACAAACTTTTATGAAAAACAATATTAATTTGATTCAATAGTAATTAAATATAAATAAATAATAATTATTTTACTTGAAAACATATTAAAAAGAAATTTATATTTTTAAATTAATTAATTTATTAAAATCAAATTGTTTTTTACAAAAATTTATATTTTCACTATTCATCGAAAAATCAATTTTTTATGAAAAATACAAAAATTTCACCAAAATTAAAATTTTATATTACATTTAAAAAAATGAATTTAATTTTATAAAATATATTTTCTAAATTTTCCAAAATTAATTTTTTTTTTCCGGAAAAGTAATAAAAACATTTTTGAAGAAAACATGTTTTTGAAGAATAAAATCATTTTACTAAAAAATTGATTGATTATTTATTAAAAATTTATCAATAATTTATATTTAGTGGGACATATATAGACCCACACATTTATATATTTTAGAAAGTAGTTAATATTGTTTATACCCACCTATTTAAAAGGATTTGATCATATATCATTCCAAGATATGTTAACCGCTTTTCCTTGAATAAAATCCCAGAGGTTTCCAAATTAAAATTAATCTTTACCTATAAAAATATCATACTAGCCAAAACATCACATAGATAGGGTTAGGTCTACACCCTTGTTACCCGTCTGTTGTGGGTTCAAGTCATACAACCTTACCGGATGCGACAGGTTTTCACCTGACCTTTAGGGTGTCCCATTTTTTATTTAAACATGAAAAAAGAATTCCACCCTAAAAACACTTCATGTTGATACTAAGGTTTAAAAATAAGCCATCCCAATAAGACATCTCCAAAAATGTCATTAATTTTTAACATCTCATCACTTAAAAACTCAATGGGGGTGTCTAAGACTTTGAACTTATGATCAGCCATATGTTATAGACCTATGAACGTATACATAACTCTTAAGATAACCTCACATGAAAACATCCTAATATATAAAGTTATATAAACTGACCTTTGATACCGAATATAACAGCCCAGAACCCACACTCCCATATTTGGAGCCAAAATCATAAACTTTACATTTATAACTTTGATGTTGATAATTGTTACCCAATTATTTTCATAAAAAACATACAACACCAAAAGGAAAAATTGTATCAATTATAACCTTGAGGACATTTTAGGTTTATATTTTTAGATAATTATGAAAAACTCTTTCATAAATAATTCGTATGACTTTAAATGAGAATATCTCCCACTTAACCCAAACTTTTCTTTTTCACATGAAGACATCATCATCATCCATATAAAATCTATTCTAGACATAATTCATTCAACCTATTTCTTTATAACCTAAGATAAAGGAAACATAATAGGGGTGATATCAAGTGCTCTATAAGGGGAAATGTAATCATTAAAAAATGAATTTCATCAGTGAGCATAAGAAGAGAATAAGGGTATGATGACATAATGAAAGTGAATGAGTATAAAATATGAATATTCACACCCATAAATACATAAATCATCAAACATGAAAATATGTCATAGTTTATTAAAAAAGGAAAAATTCATAAGAATCAATAATCATGTGCCATGTGATATCAATCTTGATCAAATGAAACATCATAAACCCATAGAAAGAATAGATAAAATAGATTGGTATCTTGGAACATCATATCATAAAACCCTTATAAAACCCATACAGAACCGTTAAAATTAGAATAACCATAGGACTAACTTCCAATATAATTATCCAATGAACGTAATCATTACACAATAAAATGGAGTGCTATTTGGGAACAACCGTCGTCTAATTTATAATAGGCTCACTCAACAAAATCTGGGAACACCCATAATATACAATTTCCAAGAACCATAACATGAATAATTTACATAGAAATTTCATCATAAAACTCCGAGAATCAATCATTATTCTATTATAACCGAATTAACCCATGTAAAAGAAATGAGTTTCATGTCAATATCTTTGAAACATGATTAAATTTTGGAAAAGAAATGAGTTCCATAAAAATATATTTTAAACATGGTTAACCTATGAAAAAGAAATAGGTTTTATAATAATATCTTTGAAACATGGTTATCCCATGGAAAATAAATGGGTTCTATAACAATCTCATTGAATCATGGCTATCCCATGAAAAAATAGGTCTCATAAGAATCTAATTGGAATAATCTTAATACATATAGAGAATGAATGAGGTTGGTATCATTACAAAAAATTACCATTGTATTATAAGTAATAACAATGTTTTTTTACTTTTATTAATTTAAATACCAATAAAATAAATTAAAAACATTTTTAGGAAAATACCCTTTTCATTTTGAAAATCACTTTTTAAAACATAAAACATTTTGAAAATAATTTTCATTGAATATAACCTTGAAATATTATAGAGGAAGATTTTAAAAATAACTTAATACATTTCTTGAGTAAAATTTCATTTCGTCTTTGAAAATTACTTTTAAAAAAAATTGAAATCATTTTTTTAGAAAATATGATTTCGGAAGAAAACAAATTTTCGACCAAAGAGAGAAATGAATTCAGATTTTATTAAAAACAATTTCTAAAAAATTTTAAGAACCAAATAGGGTAAAACTAGTATAATTAATTGAAAATATAATTAATAACCAAAGGATAATTTTATTATAATTATAATATTTCAACATCAGATAATTAATCATACACAATCTCGATAAATGATTAGATTGTAACAAAAGTCTCTTACCACTTTTGTAAAGTTGAATCATAATCGCCATGAAGGAATAACATTAAATGAAACATATAATATCATAAAAATAAGTATATTTTTGATATAACATGTTAAAGTTACATAATATACACCTTATAAAATAAGATAGGTGTATAACATAATAAATGTCTCAAAGAAGGAAAATTATGAAAAAAATACCTAACCACTTTAGTAACATTGAAACCGTAAACCCTATGAAAGATAGATCATAAAATGAATATATAAATACACATATATTTAATTAAAATAATAATAAAATACTTTTATGGGAAATATATACACCGCACAATAAAAATAATAGGTGAATATGGCATATATATCACAAAAATAAAAGCGAGATGAGAAAAACCCTTACCTTGAGTCCGATTCGTCATGATTGTTATTTATATTCATGAATAATAAACTTATATTAATTTTTTAATTTTTTATAACCTTTTTCAAGTTTATTATTTTTTAAATTTCACTTATAAACAAGTTATATATAATTACTTAATCAATTAAGTTTATGTCGGATGTTTTGACCATATTCGACATATGTGTCAAAAAAGAATTTGGTAGGTTGACTATGGTCAAAAAGTTAATTATTTAAGAATATATAGAATACTATTAACGAAATAATTATCATATTTATGCATAAATTATACTTCTAAAACCAATCATGAAATATGGTTATGAAAAATGAACTAATGTTATGATCATAGAGACGGTAGGTCATACGTACACATGAGTAAAGTTTCCATTTTTCAATGATCATTATGGGAATAAGGTAAGTGATATATTATATTTAAATAATGATAATTATATCATAAATAACATGATATTTAATTATATATTCTTATAAATATCATTCTTGTGATTTAAAAGGAATCACATTTCTTCAAGGAGGCAACAGTCTACATGTCTATGAATGACATTATCACTTTTTTAGTGTGTGAATAGGTAAGAAGAAACAAATATATTATATTTAAATAATGATAAATATGTCATGAATATCATAAATATTTCATTTATATCATATATTTTTATTATTTTTATCCTTATTACCATCCACGTAACGTGTTAGTGAAAAACGAATCGCATTGCTTCATGAGGCAGTAGTCCTCCATACACAATAACGACGTTATTGTATCCATTACGAAATAAAATCCATTACGAAATAAAATGTAAAAGGTTATATATGATAAAATTACTATATAGGTATAATTATATTATAAATATTATAGATAAAATTTATATCCATCATTATTCCAAATCTTGAGTGGTGGCAATGAAAAAACGAACAACATCAGTTCGCGAGGCGGTAGTCCGTTGTACACACGAACGATGATTTCATAACCCATTTGATGGAAGTGTGTGTTGTTTTAGGTAATAAACTTAAAAAAATCTCAGTATATTTAGTATAATTATGTTATTATATAATCATGGTATAAGAATAATTTAAAGGGGTGGAGAAAGAAATAAAATAAAAATACTCATTGATAAATGTTACCTCTTCTTTGGGTAACTCTTTTTTTGGTTTGAACCAAAGGACTTACTTGGTTTGATTTATTACAAAAGTGAGGCTTATAAGATTATATGAGGGAAGTTTTGAAGTTATTTTTTGAGAGTTTAGATGAGAAAAATGGCTTGAGATGTGGGAAAAAGTGAGGGGATTGAGTTCCCTTTTATAGTTTAGGAGTGATATTCTTGTAAATAATCAAAAGTATTCACTATTTAGAGGTCTCTATTACCTCATGTGAATAAAAAATTTAATAATAATTTTGGTAAGGTATTATTTGGTCTATAAAAAACTCCAACACACAAAAGAAATACATTTTTTTAAACATTTCATTCTGTAAGTTCCTAAGTTTCTTTATTTGTTTTTTCATTTTGGTTTTTCATTAAGGTAACTAGTTTTGTAACCAAAGTAATGTATCCATAAAGACTAAATTAAAGTTATAATTATTATAAAATTTAGAACCAATTATTTTAAATATGAAATAAAAACTATAAAAAAAAAATCTCATGTGTATTGGAAATTAATTTTAACAAAAGCACATGTAACATGCAAAAACACTACTTTAACCCTGACCATGCCAATAATGTTTTTACTATTTATAGGTCAATATATTCACTATAAAATATAAAATGGTACATTAATGGACCATATTTGATATTTAATAACATTTAAAAATAATTTTTAAGAAGATATGTTTTTTAGTAATTTTAAATCATTTAAAAAATTTCATTTATTATAAAATAACATTAATGCTAAATTTTTCAATATTCATTTAAATTGAATTTAAAAAATATCAATACAATGATGGAATTTGAATATATTGGGTTAAAAACTATGATAAATGATATATTAATATAAAAAAATAATTTAAAAAAAATAATTAACTCTATTTACTTATTTATTAATATTTTTAGTATCATTTATTTTAGTTAAGTATTAACTAAATAATTACAAAATTGGC
This sequence comes from Viscum album, assembly GCA_963277665.1. Classification (NCBI taxonomy): domain Eukaryota; kingdom Viridiplantae; phylum Streptophyta; class Magnoliopsida; order Santalales; family Viscaceae; genus Viscum; species Viscum album. Next base: position 804,014,844 of record OY728137.1, read on the forward strand.
ATTTCATAATCATTTTAAGCAATTATTTCATCTGTAAAAATTAAAATTAAATTATAATGATAAAATAAAATCATTTATATTTCAAAAGTATATATATATATATATAGCATAATATATGTTCTTTTTCCCCATCCTAAGGATTTATAGAAATTAAAAGGGAAAAAAGATTCCTTTTTGTCTTTTTTCTTTACTTAACCTATTACATTGGTCAATTTCATGTAATAGTGTCCCAAAAACTTATAAAAATATATAATAAGTCCATAAGGGTTGAAATATGTCCATAAAATTGGGTTTAGAGAATTTTATAGGTTATTTTACCCTTAATTTTAAAGCTTAATCCCTTGGTAAACTCATTTTTACCTTAATCGTTGTAATTAAATTTTACTATTTTCACAAATAACTTTGGTAAAAGCTTAATTTGGCCATATTATACATTAAAAATTATTCTTATTACTAATATAGCATCCAATTTTCCAAATTTAAATCATTTAAGTTGAAAAATTTAATTTAATATTAATCCTATAGACGCGGCACGACATCAGGTTTTTAAGAAAAGTAATTTTTTAAGAAAAATATGATTCTATATTAACTCAATGACTAATAATAATAATTTTATGAAACTCAATTAATATTTAATGATATATAATCTATAAATTTAATTTAAAACATCTTCTATTAGGGATTATTTTAATTAATTAAAAAGGATAAAAATTATGCATCTTAAAACAGTATTTAGAAAAACCCATTTTTAAACCCAAAAACAAACTTATACGAAAAACCAATAACAATTTGATTAAAAAGAAATTAAATATAACTAAATAATAAATATATTAATTGAAAACATATCCAAAACACATTGAGTCATTTATATTAATTCATTAATTGAAAGGGAAATAATTTTTTACAAAAATCTGTAATCTTCGCTATTCAGAGAAAAATCAATTTTTTCTGAAGAATCTTGAAATTTCACCCAAAGAAGATTTTTGTATTACGATTCCAAAAATAAATTAATTTTTATCAAATAAATTTTCTTAAATTTCTAAAAAAAAATTATAATATTTTATTTATTAAGGGAAATAAAAATCATTTTTAAAGAAAACATATTTTTGAAGAATAAAATCACTTTACAAAAAAAAAACGATTGATTATTTAAAAAGTTATCAATAATTCATATTGAGTGAGATATATATATATATATATATTTATATATTTCATAAATTAGTTTATAATATTCATACCCATCGATTTAATAGATAATTTATAATAGAAATATATATATATATATATCACGGGTCATTTAAGTTCGATGTTATGTTTTGAGTATGATATTGAACCTAAAAAATCTCGGGGTTTGGTGTAACAAAAGATAAATGGAGTGTTTTATGTAACATAAGATAAACTCAATGTTGTTTTTCCTTTTTACTATCTAATATAATTTTCTTCTTTTAAAATCTTAGTGTGTTACACATATTCCCCTTCTCATCACCCCAACTTTGTCCGTTCAAGAAATTTGAAGGGTTTTAAGTAGGAATTACAAATTCTAACTAAATTAACTCATAGTTCCTTGATATGTTTATTAGAATACACAATCATTAAATCCTTAAATTGGTTTTTATCAACCTATTCCTCTTAGTTACACTATTTCCTACTTTGGAAGTTAACCCTTGAGGTGAACTAAGTTAACTCAACCAAAAAATTCATGTTATAATTCCCAGATTATTTAAAAACCCTAACTATTACTGGTTAAGAACTTTGAAACATGGATCGATTTTAACTAATATATTGGAAAAATATACCGTCTTAAAATATTTAATTTAGTTATTTTATCATTTATGCATAAATTTAAAATTATTATCTTTATTACAATCTTGTTAATATTAAGTGTATTTACTTAAGTAATTAATCATGTCTTAGATAATGTTTAAACATAAGTAAATTTATTTTTGTTCTATCTTGAATGCCTGTTAATTCATTAATTCATGTGATCATGAAAAAAATCCATAATAAAATGACAATGAAACTTTATATAAGTAAAAGAATAATGTTGTATGATCATGATATTTTAATAATGGTTAGTTTATCTAGAAAATGATAAACTAACCATCAACCAAGGAGAAAAAATAACTTGAACAATTTACGGTTAATATTATAGCTTTACATATATACATATATGTATCTATCTTGGATTTGTTTCATCTCAACTCTAAACTTAAACTGACTCCACTAGCTTGAGATATCCATCCATTACATATTATTTTACTCACACACATGTAAGGGGAACCAAAGGATTGGTTTATTGGTTTATATAATGGAAACCATGAGCACACATGACCTTACATAATGAGAGGAGGGATGACATGTAGGCTAAAAATTTAATTTAATAATAAATCAAAACAAACCAATCAAATGCAAAGATCTGGTCTAGGATCATGATCATCCACATGCATTCAACATATTACACATTTAATAAAATTAGCATCCAGTTCTAATCGTCCATATTTAAGATAAATCCTTCTCGAATAAATTAAGTATATTATTTAATTAATAAATTCTTTTATCTTAATTATCAAATGAATTTTATTGATATTCACATCCATAATAATTTTAAACAAATTAAATAAATTTATTTAAAATTAACTATATACAAAAAATATACCTTGGAGGCAATACAATGAGTACCCATCCGAACTACTCAACATGTATTATACTCATATACTATTTACTCTTATGACGTGTGGAATACATGAATTATCATGTAACTTCATGGTGTATTCTATCAAATTAATTAACACATGGTACACATGGTATTTACATAGTATGTTATATATCAATATACATAGATTAATAACTATAATATTACTTATAGATTATATGAATTTTTTTGAATTACATGGAAATTAATTAGACATTTATATATATAAAACCCATCATATAGAATTTATTGTTAACATAATTACTACCCAAAACACATATTTATTAGGTTTGAAAAGTATAATAAATTAATCTTCAATTATAAGCAATTTGGTAAAAGTACATGGTGTATACATTTAAGTTACACGACATGTATTATTCTCACCATCTATCTGCAACACATGCCTCAAGACTTGAAATGTAACTGTTACATGGAAAATATTGGAATAAACAACATTTAAATGGGCTATATGGCATATGGAATCCGAGTTATATGGCCACTAGTCATGTAGGTTGTGTAAGAGAATATACAGCCCGTTAGTAACTAAAGGACTACATGTTGTGTATGGAAGTTACAATATGTGTACTCTAGCTAACAATTCACTAGGATGGCCTATTAAACATGCAGTGTGTAATTAAATTCATTGTGTGTAATAAATTCACATGAATTGAATTAATTATAAATTAATTTAGGGTGTATTAAACACTAGTAAAAAACATGTACTTTTGTGTTGTCCGTACAAACTCTTCGACACCTCCGTATGACATCTTTAAATTTATTTTGTTCGTAAAATTAATCTATTTGATTATATTTTTGAGAAACAAAGAAGAATAAAGTTGATATATCAATTAGGATTAAAGAATAATTAAAATTGAACTGAAAACTAATGAGAAATGCAAAAATAAATCAACGATATATAAATGATTATAAATTATTATAAAACCCCTTCTGATACCACTTGTAGGTTCTGGGAACAACGAATGCATCGGATGGGCATGCCCAACTTTTATTTTCTTTTTTTCATAATAAATGATTAATATATGATTTACATTTTGATAAACACCGTGATCAATAGAATTGAATCAAAGAATATATACAATTGATAAATGTTAGAACCAAAGCGCACAATCATCACATATTATTTATTATTAATTTAATTTAATTAAATAATTAACATGTGAGAAATTATTTCTTAATTTATGGAATTGTCAAAGTATCTACGTCATACTATCATTGCTTTGTAGGAATCAAGAATATATTCCATCCAGTGGTGATCAACATGTGTTCTATGAACCGCCGAATGTCATCGTAGGAATATATGGGTGCTATAATGTTAGATCTTAACACTTGCATAATTCTCCTTTGGTCACCCTAAGAACCAATTCAAGGAAGGGCTCTCTTAAAATTTCTAGACTTGGGAGTGGTGGTAGAGGAGGGTCTCTCTCTATTCTTGAGGTCATTCTTGGAGTAAGAGCTCTCTAGTTATTTGAGAGGGTTATCTTCAGATATACTTGTTCACAACACAGATGAATTGGCTATTTAAAATAAATAATATAATTGGGATTATATATTTCTAGGTTTAGAAAATAATAATTACACATACACCCTTATTATTTCTACAATCCACATGGAACCCCATGTCTATAAAAATAATAATAATAATATTATTACTATTTCATGAGATGTATAAAACTCAGATTTCCATTCCTCCATAATATTTATTGGGTCTTGAATAATGAATATTTATTTAATAAATAAATATAATTTCATTACTCTCTAATAAATAAATAAATATTATATTTACTAAATAATAAATAAATATTTATTAAATATTCTTCTCACATAATATTATCTCGAATAACTGGTGATGTAATATTGATTAGCCACTGAAAGTGGATAATATTCAGTGCCAATATCTTAATAATAATATGTTCCAAAGTCCATAAACATTAATTTTAGTGCATTATAGAAATTGAACTTCATTTCTCATCTCAAATGCAATTCATGTTTAAAATGCAAATTTGGGCCCAATCATCCATCTATTTGTGGAGAACATTATATTCATTTTTTGAATTTGATATTTTGGGATATTATTGATCACTTTTTTTTGGAACATTTTATCATTTATTAATGATGGATGAATCCCAAGAGAAGATGAAGATTTTTCAGCATGAATGAATAAATTTTCTGTACAAAGCATAATGGGCCTAAGGCTCATCAAACAGAAGTGAGGCCCACAAAACAAGCCCAATGAAGCTCAAATTTTTACAGTAGAAATAAAAAAATATGGGGATAATTTTATTCAACTGTGGAAAGAGCTAATTCTGATGTTTTCATGGAGATATATGTATCTAAAGTTTACATTTAAATGGTGGGCCTGACCTGAACGCCCATAAATTTGTCCAACCATTTCAATGATAAATTCCGAACGGATGTACCAAATTATTTGAAATTTTTACAGATAATATAGGACACATGGAATAATATATTTTTATTCTACGACCCCCAATGATTCGGCCATATTTAATGTCAAATTCAAATGTCCAAAAGGAGGATGAATCTGGACAGTTTTCTGGGTCAACTTCAAAACGCCCAATTCCCTTGATTTTCTCACCCTCATTTTGACTCTCTAAATTAATGGGGATGGAATTTATTGTGGTGGGGTGTATCTACGACTCATAATATGCCTATATAAGGAGCTGGTGGTGAAGTGAATTATCATCTAATTTTTCTATTTAAATCCATGTTTTTCTTTCATCCATTGTATTTATTTCAATTATAATTTCCTACTTTCATTTTGTAATCACATCGTCAATTTCCCTAATTTAAGTTTTTCTTAAATGTTAAATATCTTAATAAAATTTGTTGTTCTTCTTCACTTTTTATTTTTCCTTTTCTTCACACATTTATACCATTGAATCACAGTGTGAATTTATTCACACCAACACTTGTGAATTTCTCACACAACGGTGGAGTGTTCATTTTTATTAATATTTTTGTTCTTTAATCCCACTTCTTTAAGTCTAATTCTTGCTTCCATTGATATAATAGCATCGATATAGGGATAAACTTTTTTTGGGTTGATCCTTGTGAGTTTAATGGGGGTGTATTGAATGTTATTTGATGTGCTTAAATTCTTAAATTTGTTATTCATTTTAAGAGTTCTTTTCTTTGATTTATCTTCTTCTTTGTCTACACCGACTTTAATGATGGAAAATTATGAGTGCTAGTACGATCCAATTCCATAGAGTGATCAGAAAGTGATCCTCTAAGTGAATTGGCGATTAGACTTGAAATTGTGTATGGATTAAATCAAATAATGATAATGAGGAATTATTTCATTTAATGGATACCTTTGGACCGATGAACAGAAAATCTAAAGAAAAACAAATACATAAAATCAGGCCCTAGAGACAACCTTGGACCGACTAACCTTAATTAGTTATTTTAATTCAAGTAATTTTATTTTTTTTGTTCATTAAATTAAATCACCATTTTATCAAATCAATTCAATCCCAAGTTGGCCACTTCACAACCAATACTCCAACAAATCATAGTGTCTCAAGGTTACTTCTTTAGTCCCTATGGATTCGACCCCTACATGTACTACATCAACCGCTATTACCAGTAGGGTAAATTTGGGCGCAACCAAATTTTGGCACCGTTTCCAGGGACCAAGTAAGTTACCTTAGAACATCATTCTATTCACCCCAATTTCTCTTTTCTCATACCTGTTTCTCTCCTCTTTTCCTATTCATATTTTTCTGGCTCCCAAAAATCATGATTCCAAATTTTCAAATACATCCAATGGAGTATAATAAAAAATATCTCTTTATAAACTCTGGAGGGAATCAATTATAAAATCCACATTGGGAATCACTAACCTCTTTTAATTACTTTGATCAACCTTTGAATGATTACGCCACATCCGATAACATGAATGATCTTTGTGATGATGAATGTTTAAAGGATCAATTTCCATCCCTCTCGAAAATGATCGAAGAGATCAAACTTAATGAAGTTTATGATGTCCAAACATATATAAATCATAATCCTGAAAAAATTATTGAACATTTGTATGAAAAAATGGTTAAAATTAATTCATAAGTTTCAACACTGAGATTAGAAATACAAATAATTGAGACTTATGAGGAACCCATTACCACTCAGGATGTCCTTTCCTCATCACTAATAGAAGAATATTTTATCCCACAAACCATTCAGGAATTTAAAAAAGAACTAACCTTTGGATATGGTAATACTGAAGAAGATCAAAAAAATTTAAAAGGGTATTTAAATCAAGATGAAATTAATTTTTTGGATTCACAAAGGGAAAATTTGTCTTCATGGATTGAGTGTCCAGAATATTGCTCCAATAATGATTTGATAGAACCACTGATCATTGAACCATTGAAAGAGATAACAAATATTGAGTCTATACCCACTCCCGACATTCAAATAGACAATTTTGTGGATGAATCATCTTTTCAAAAGGAACCAATTATTTCAAATTTTTTTGGAGAAGAAATAATTTTTGATTCAATTTTTTAATCCTCTTTAAGAAAATTCAATCAAACTGAACTTGAAGTTATGATCCTTCCTTCCCTGCTCAAGAACCCCTCCATTTATGATAACCAAGAACATTCAATTATCATCCATTTTCATCAAGAATCTCACAAATTAGGAATGACCCTTGAAATCATAGGAAATTCTCCAGATGAAACTCAATCAACCATTACCGAAATTCCTTGGACTTTCACACTCATTGCTAAACATGGGATTTTACATGACACAAACTTTAAACAAATAATAAATCTAAATCTTGTTGAATTGGAGAAATATGGGTACATTAAAGTTTTGAAAGTTGGAATTGGATAAGTTGTTGGGTACAAGTCGAGCTAACGATGTTAAACAAAAGCGCTACATGGGAGGCAACCCATGGTTTTCTTGTTTCCAACCATTTTGAATCTTTTTTTTATTTTTCATTTAAAAAATTACCATAGGATATTGACCTATTCTTCTTTTATGAGTAAGGATGGGTATGAACGGGGAGCACCATATTCATCTGTGTCACGTGGTGTGATCCTTGAGTAATACCTTACCCAGAAATTTAAAAGGAAGAAAATGTATAATCAGTGTATTTTATTTTTGTTTATAGGTTTTAAAAAATCTTAATATGATAGTACCTTAGACTGTTGACCTGTTATTCTATTATGAGTATGGATGGGTATGAAAGGGGAGAACCATATTCATCTGTGTCACGTGGCGTGATCTCTGAGTAATACCTTACCCAGAAATTTAAAAAGAAGACAATGTATCATCAATTTATTTTGTTTTTATTTTATAGGTTTAAAAAAATTAAAAGGACATGTCGTAGGTCATGGGGAAAATCCCATCACAGCCATCTAAGACGCTGAGACTTGAATCCAGGATTTAAGGCATAATGTGGCATGCAATTTCATCATAAACCACCAGGTGAATTCATTCCATTATTATCATTTTAAATTTCCTCTTTGAACACCTCTCCCATACCCCCTTCTATGTTTTCTTTAAACACTGGGGACAGTGTTATTCTATATTGGGGGAAGATGAAAAAAAATTATTTTTTTAATAAGAACATGCATGGAAAGAAAAATTCCATTAACCTTGAACATGATAACACACATTGCAAACTTTGAAATTGGATATCAAATAATTTTGCATGCCTTGATTCTGATTTTAATGCAAGTTTAAGTTCATGAGCATAGTTTTTGGAAAGTGCGGTTGTCCGATGTGATTTTTCAAAGTTTATATTTTCATCCTCTTAATGAAAATGCCACAATGAACATCTACTGGATCGTGGGTGTAAATTTGAGTTCTTGGGTCCCTTTCATTATAGAATAGGGTTCTAGGGTCACTTTTAGTTTAATTTGAGTATAAAAAAAACAAAAAAAAAATTTGAAAAAAATAATGACCACATAGAAAAGTGTTTTTTCCAAATGTGTGGAATCCGACACTTGGGGATTGTGACTCTATAGTTGTCTTACATAGAGTTATGCTTTATATCTCTATTGTAGATCATGTAATTGACAATATGTGTGGCGTACGGTACTTGGGGATCGTGAAACCATAATTGTCTTGCCCAGAGTCAGTCTTTTCATATCTATTGTGGTTAAAAAAAATGGATACTCATATTAAGGTTAAATGTTATTCCCACCTACCACTTCCATTTTTTCCCCTTGAACAATAAAATGTGCCCCATGTCTTTTTTGATGCATAACACTTTATCACGCTTAACTGAAATTGGGTGAAATGTGGCGATGAATTTGAACAAAGGAATGGATTTGGGCTTGGGATATTCTTATGGAACTAGCTTGTTTTAAATGAATTTGATGGGTTTCATAATGTTTTTTTGGTATGAGGTCTTTGGGTTAGCAATGTGTATTAAAATTTGTTTCGAAAAGGGGATTTGAATTTCATATTTGAAATATATTTTGCTCGGGACTAGTAAAACTCAAGTTGGGGGGTGTGATTAGCCACTAAAAGTGGCCAATATTAATTTTCAATATCTTAATAATAATATGTTCCAAATTCCATAAGCATTAATTTTAGTTCATTATAGAAATTGAACTTCATTTCTCATCTCAAATGAAATTCATGTTTAAAATGAAAATTTGGGACCAATCACTAATCTGTTTGGGGAGAAAATTACATCCATTTTTTGAATTTTATATTTTGGGATATTATTGATCACTTTGTTTGGAACATTTTATCTTTTAGGATTTAAGGATGAATCCCAAGAGAAGATGGAGATTTGTCATCATGAATGAAGAAACTTTTTGTACAAAGCATAATGGACCTAAGGCCCATCAAACAAAAGTGGGGCCCATAAAACAAGCCCAATGAAGCTAAAATTTTTATAGTAGAAAGAGAAAAATATGGGAATAATTTTATTCATCTATGGACAGAGCTAATTCCAAAGTTTTCAGGGAGATATATAGATCTGAAGTTTACATTTAAATGGTGGGCCCGACCCGAATGCCCATAAATTTGTCCCACCATTTTGACAATAACTTCCGAACGGATTCACCAAATAACCTGAAATTTTTACAGCTAATAGAGGACACATGGAAGAAGATATTTGTGTTTATGATCCCTAATGATTCAGCAATATTTAATGTCAAATTAAAACATCCAAAATGAGGATGAATCTTGATAGTTTTCTAGGTCAACTTCAAAACACCCAATTCCCTTGATTTTCTCACCCTCCTTTTGATTCTATAAATTAATGGGGATGGAATTTATTGTTCTGGGGTGTCTATAAGTCTCCTAATATGCCTATATAAGGATATTTAGGTGAAGGTAATTATCATCTAATTTTTCTCTTTCAATCCATGTTTTTCTTTCATCCATTGTATTTCTTTCATTTTAATTTCCTACTTTCATTTTGTAATCACATCGTCAATTTCCCTAATGTAAGTTTTTATTTCACATTAAATATCTTAATAATTTTTTTTCTTATTATTAACTTTTTATTTTCCTTTTCTTCACATGTTGATACCGTTGAACCAAGGTGTGAATTTATTCACACCAACACTTGTGAATTTCTCACACAACGGTGGAGTGTTCATTTTTATTAATATTTTTCTTCTTCAATCCCACTTCTTTAAGTCGAATTCTCACTTCCATTGATAGAATGACATCGATAGAGGGCTAATTTTTTTTGGGTTGATCCTAGTGAGTTTAATGGGGTGTATTGAATTTTATTTGATGTTCTTAAATTCTTAAATTTTTTCTTCATTTTAAGAGTTATTTTCTTTGATTTATCTTCTTTTTTGTCTTCACCAACTTTAACGACGAAAATGTTTTAGTTCTAGTACGATCCAATTCCATAGAGTGATCATGAAAGTGATCCTCTAAGTGAATTGGTGATTAGACTTGAAATTGTGTATGGATTAAATCAGAGAATGATAATGAGGAATTATTTCATTTAATGGATACCTTTTGAACCGATGAACAGAAAATCCAAAGAAAAACAAATACATAAAATCAGGCCATAAAAACAACCTAGGATCAACTCACCTTAATTAGTTGTTTTAATTCAAGTAATTTTTTTTTGTTCATTAAATTAAATCACCATTTCATAAAATAAATTCAATCCCACGTTGGCCACTTCACAACCCATCCTCCAACAAATCATAGTGTCTTAAGGTTACTTCTTCGGTCCTTGTGGATTCAACCCCTACATATACTACATCGACCGCTTTTACCAGTAGGGTAAATTTGGGTGCAACCAAATATATGAAGTCAAGAAAACATGAATTATTATTAAACCACATGATGAAATAATATTTATTCAACTTTTTACATAATAAATAATAATATATTATTTAATTGTGATTATAGACACAATTAGTGTTCGACATTATAGGTCTCTTTCTCAGTGGCATTAGGCGAAACAACCTAAAGTCTAAGGTTAGCCTCTAGAAACACGCCAAGGTACCCCTAGAGAAATAATTTAATGCCAAAATGATATAATCCCTCCTATACAAATGCATACTATGTAATATAATCCTTTTATCATGATATATCTAATCAGGTAGGTTTTATACTGGCTCCATTGACCTTTGTTCTTGATATATATTTCTTTGAATTTCAATAAATTTAACCTACCTATAGAACACCATGACCATGAATTTATTTAGGCTATATCATTTCCATCAAAGGGACAGAGATATCAACTTCTGTTAAAGAATAGAAGAGAAAAATCATTTCTCAAATTATTCATTAAAGAAATATTACTCATGGTGAACCCAATGAATCCTACCTCTCCGTGAACATATTTCATCACGGTTTTTTTCAATACATCAAAATACATGACTTATAATACTCATTAATAATAATCTTAAAGTATAAGGACCAATAAACATTTCCTTAGATAAGAATATACAATAAAACATATAAATGTGGGTTTCATAGTGGTATGGTTGATTATCATAATATCCTACACTGTATATTACCAAGGGTATACACCATGATAATGTGCCTCAAAGTACAATGAGAATCCAACTCTGATATCTTGCATCATTTGTGCCCCTCAGATGATTTCATTTAGTTATAAAACATATATTTAACAATATTATCATATAATTTATGGATTCTAATCATATAAGGGTACTTATATGAACTTTTATTGTGAAAACCATTTTTAGGACATTATCACATACTATGTTACATAGAAGAACAATCATGATTTGATAAAGAGTTTATTAATATTCAAAAAAATTAATACAAGTTATCATAAAATAAACAAAAGTCTATTCTAGGGAACCAACTCAAATATCTCTCACAACATAAATAAAGAGGAGAAGGGGAGGATCCCTTACCTTGAGAGGGCACTTCTAAAAGGTGGGAGTAGATTCTTAAGATCTTGGGAACACCTAGGGTGTTCTTTAGAGGGGGATTAGAAGATTAAAATCCTGATATAATGGGTTTGAGTGAAGATGAATGGGAGTTTGTATGGGTTTATATAGAAAAAGAGATATGGATTCTTTATTAATTTCTAAACATAGGTTTTTAACTATATATGATAAATTAATCCAAACTACAAACCGTACCAAAAGTTTTACCATGTTTTTCAACATAGAGGATTGGATTTAATTATTTTAAAGGACAAGAACTAAACTCATTGAAACAATACACTTGTTGATGTGGAAGGGAGTCATGTTTATAAATAATTGATTTTAAAACCTTAAAATACAATATAGGTATTGTAGGATTCATTATGGGTTTATAAAAGTAATAAAATAACCTTAAAAAATTATTTTAACGGGGAAAATAATTTTTTTCATGGATACTATTTATAGTATCTTTTCCATCAATGTTGGGATTTTATGGTGAAATAATACATACAATATATTTATACTTTATTTGATTTTGACCTAGAAATTTGTCTGTCTAAAAAAATTAAGAAAAATTCATTATTGGAAAGTTTTGTAATTTTTATTTAAAAAATAATAGATATTTTATCAAAATAATTATGTAAATATGGTAATATACACTTAAATAAAAAATCCAAATTTATTGAAAAATACTATGTTTTTTACAATTATAGTTTCTGGCCATTATAAAAATTATATTTTCCTTTGAAAAATTATATTACAATTTATGTTTAATAAATATTATTTAATAAAAATATTTTATTAAAATATAATTTATTAAAAAATTATTTAATTCATTAAAATAGAGTGTCTAGATTGAAAATATATATTTCCCAAAAATATAATTTTTTGTTTCATCATATCAAAATTTAATTTTATCAAACTTATTATTTATTCATTATAATGTAATAAAATATTAATATAATCAAAATTTTATTATAAATATAAAAATTAATACTATTAGGGTCTAGATACACACCCCTTTATCATACATAAAATTCCTTAAAGGTGTGGTGTGTGATGGATAGATTTTATTGGGGTGGTTTTATGAACATGGTTTGGGTAGTGATCTCGATGAGCTTAAACTTCTCCCATAAAGAGTTTCTATCATGATTTAGTTGTTGAATCTTGTATTGGGATGGCCAAGGGAAAATAATAATGATATTATCTCCCTTAAAAGATATTATAAATGGGATTTATAGGGTATGATCCTACTGGTCAATGTTATCACTTCCTTTATTTATGAAAATAGACTTATCATAACCCTATATATATACTAATCATAATGGTCACTATACAATAAAAATATTGTCAACACTTTTTATTCTTAACTATATTTTAAATATGACATGATATAACTTATAAGGGTTAAAATAACCAAATTAGTGAATGTTTTTCTATAATTACATTTCTCAATAAAGGGATTTACTCATTAAAAAAGTGAATTTATTTTATAAAAGTTCATGTCATTACTTTACTAACCATACATAACCCATGTGAAACCTAGAAAATTTCACTTTTTTTAAATTCTAGCCCATACCCTTCAAAAATTCAAATTACCCCAAAATAATATTAAATTAATTAAATAACAGTAACATGTACAACCTAATGAAAATCACTTAGTATATATTCTATGGAATAAACCCCATCAGAAAGTATGTACATTGAGATACATGCCATGTAGTTAAATTTTTGTTGAGTTTATTTTTCTAAATGTATGTTCGAATCTCATGACATGATAATATAGTTTTTTTCCTTACATGAGTTGACAAAAATTACATAACATATACATTTACTACAAGACATGTAATTTATTTTTGTCCTTCCCGCATTACATGCCTAGGGACTTGATGTTTAATCTGTATGGGATAAAATGTGTTAAACAGTGTGTACATAAGATAAATGATGTTTAATCACATTTGGACTATGTTTCTAAGGTGGTAGTTAATAAAAAAATGTAATAATTACTTCCCTTAAACTTTAACAACATGATATCTATAATTCCCGTGGGGCTTAACTGTGTGGGGGTTATATGATGTGTTCCTAAGATACACGTTATGTAACCCTACCAAGCCATGTATTGGATGATAGTCAATACATGATGAATAATTAATAAATGTTATATACAAATACCCACATGATGTGATGTCATTTCCATGATGTTTCATGGTGTTATTGATCAAACTGCATGGCATATAATTATAGATACATTTTATGTAATTATGACATCTGACAAAATCCTCTAAAACCTCCATAAGGGATCTTCAAATGTCCTTCAACGATTAATATCTAGTTCTTGTTTATATGAATGTAAGTGAACATGTTATCTTTAATTTTATATTAAATAATAAAAAAAGAAATGAAAATAATAAAAATAAAATACATAAATTCATCAATAAACAAATAAATTAATATGTGATCACTCTGATACCACTTAAAGGTTTCAAGATGTAGTGGAAGTGGCCGAGCCTATGTCCAACAATTGTTTTCATCTATTTATTTAGATAAAAACTTAGAACTATATGAATGATACATTGAAATCCTCGAAGACATGATCTTTTACCTATAATATATAATTAATTTAATTAATAAGAATTAACACATTCTTGGAATTCTTTCTTTATAGATGATTCTGTTGACTCTTCTTATCGTACCAAAATTGAATTATAGGATTAAAAGTAGAATAAATTTAGAGGTATCAATATTTACGACATGAACCTTATAATATCATTTATGGATCTATGAGTTCTAGCATAGAAAAACAATCAACTCAAACTATTCACCATTATTGACAATTGGAATCCTTTAGAGAATGAAAGATTCTTTTCTTATTCTCACATTATTGAGAAGGAAGAGGATCATAAACTCTCATGTTTTTAAGGGAATTATTGAGAGAATATATAGTGAATTTTCATCATGGATTTTTTGGAAACCAATCCAAACCTAAATGAAAAATGACGTAGTTTGAGTTATATACTTAGGGTTAGAAAATTAGTTAATGTAAAAAGGCCATTAACTAATTTATTTATTCCAAGTAAACCCCACCCTTAAAAATAATAATATTTTCATGGCATGCATTTACTCATGAATATTTAAATATCAATTCTTAAATAAATAAATTAATATTTAATTAAATAATATAATATAAAATATATTATTTCTATTTGGGCCTGTAACTTGGACTATTAATCATCCTTGACATTTGTAAAACCTCAAATAATAAATATTTATTTAATAAATTAATATCTTTATATTATTCATTGATAAATAAATAAATATTATATTCAATAACTAGAGAATAATTATTTATTTTTTTTCATTTAATTAAATAAATAATTACTTATAGAATAAAATAAGATATAAATAAATATTATACTCAGTAATTGATAAATAATATTTAATTAATATTAAACTCACGTATATATTCCAAAATGAAAAAACTGGTGATTGAATTTATGAGAACAACATAACCTAGAAAAATATTATTCCTTTCTCCAGAGAATATTATTTATTCTAATATTAAATTCAAATTGAATTTAATCAAGATTCATGGATACACTTAGTGTAAAACTGTAACATCCCAGGTAAATAAAGAATATGAAATTATCATATTTATTAATATTTTTGAATTAAATATTAATTTTAATTTAAAGGGGATGCTATGTTCGATGGAATACCCGATACACAACAATGGGTTTCTTTGAAATCTCATGTTGCACACAAGGTTGAGTCATACTGAAAAATAATAGTACAATATTATTTTAAATGGTAGTTAACGCCTAGCTGTTGTATTAGAGGGAATGAATAGAACTAACTAAAATATAATTATACATGTTTTTTAAATTCCTTTACATTTATCCAATAAATTTTAGAGGCCTAAAATAATAATGGATTCAATTTTAAGGATAAAATACTCTAATATTCTTTAAAAGGTCGATTTACCGCCTTTTGATGGAGAACCCTTTTTAAATCTAGTTTTTGTCACTTTAATAGGTTACATTTGAAAAAATAAACTTCTTCTTTCTAATCGGGACATCAAAATTTACTTTGCATTAAATTTTGGTATTTTTCTGAGAAAGTTCAATTTTTAATGAATAGTGAAAAATACTGCATTTTAAGTCAAAACTGTATTTTCATCTGATTTATTTAAATGTTTAGATTATATTTTTAAATTGTTTTGAAGTTTAATTTCATTATATTTTTTATATTTAATCCAATTTTGGTCATTGGAAGTAATTTCACTTTGAAATTGGACATAAACACATGTCAATCTTTTTGTAGTTGTCACTTCTTAAAAATACGCTTTCTAGTTTTGACAACGAAAATTAATTTTAAATTAATTAATAAAAATTATATGTTTTTAATTTGGTAAAATAAACATCATTTTTTAATTCACAATATCAAAATTATATTTAGGTTATTTTTTTGGTATTTTTATGAAAACGTTTAATTTTTGATGAATAGTGAAAAACACTGCATAGTAGTTAAAAACCAAAATTTTAGTTTAAATGAAATTTTACTGCTTCTGTGAATTTAATTTAAAAAATATAACATAAATGTTTGTAATCATTAAGTAAAATTTGGTTCAATAGGATGAACATAATTTTTGGTGAATAGTAACTTTTGTTTTTTATTTGCCGTAGTTAAAGGTAAATAAGGTAATTCATTGTAAAAATAATATTATAATAATATAAAATTACCTTAACACTTATCCTAAACTTATTGTATGAGTCATGGAAAACCAATAAAATCATTGGGTGAGACTTTTGGCCCATTGAATGCCACTTGGGTAAGATAATGACATTAATAACTCTTTATTTAAAGTAAAAATAAAAATATTGTAAACATGTATTGTTTTTCTAAAACAATTTTAATGTGGAGTTATATAATTGATATAATTAACTATAAATATTAATTAAAAACATATAAATATTTCCTACATCATGTAATTTTATTTATAATTTTTAAACTTCAAATATATAAATTTATTTATCACAAAATGATGATGTAATGATTACCTCATTAATGAATGCTTTAAATAAATGAGATTATAAATATGAAAATAAATTTATTTTGAAACTTTTTATTCCATAAAATAATTTTAAGGATTATTATGACTTGTTATATTTGAATTAATGAAGTTTTTTCTAATTGATCAAGTTGTTATGGATTTTTAAAGTCATGATATGATGCGTATAAAAATTGACATAAATGAGTTTTTAAACCAATTAATATTTTAATAAGTGATAAAATAGTCTTAAAAATATAATATTAGAAAAAATGACTTAGATAAGTTTTAAAATGTTATTAATGAACAACTTGAGGTTCTATTTTAATTTTATGGTTACTATATTAACCATATAGTATGAATATACAAGAAGACATGGTAAAAGTTAAATAATTTAACAAAGGGTTAAATAAAACATATAAGGATTAAAAAATATCCAAAAACTATCAAATTATTATTTGATGAATTTATTTAGACTTATATTTATATTATATTATAATTTAATGAGTTTTGTATCTTTTGAAACAAAAAATTATTTAATAATAAAATAATACATTCAAACTTTCCTAAAAAGCCCCTCCTTCCTCTTATAAAAGCCCATCACCTCTAAACTATTACCAACACATCTAAAGCCACTTGGATCATCCAAACTATTCCCAAATAAACTCCCAACATCCATATCTTCCTACTTGAAGCCTTAAATTAGGCATAAGACACTTCAAGAAAGCCTTTTGGTTCAAACCAAAGGGAGTTACCCGATTTAAAGGTAACATATTCCCTCAAGTTCTCTTCTTTATTTTACTTCTTCACTCCCTATGATCTTATTATTCTTTTTTTACATAATAGAAACAATATACTCAATATAATAGGTTGTTTTTATGATAATTATTCTAACTAAACTTACACACACCTCCGTCTAATGGGTAAAGAACATACTGTTTTTGTGGACGTCGAACTACTGCCTCACGAAACAATGACTGTTCAATCTTATCCTACCACATATTATGGTGGAAATTATGATGGAACTGTATTTATATGTGATATATATTATATTTATATTGTTTCTATGCTTCTGTATTTTTCATTTATAGAATACCTTTATGGTTTCCATAATGGGTAAATACTATAATTTAATTTGAGAAAGTGCGGACTACTGCCCCCTCAAAGTGATATGAATCGTTTATTCCATACGTGGAATGTATAAAAAATGGAGGTAATGAAATTATATATTAATTATATTGGAATTATAATAGAACTATGCATCATTAAATTTTCATTCCATTAAATATGAAATAGAAATGAATGTAGCGTTCATACGTACGTACAACTTACCGTCTCCATGAACATTTCATTTCATTTCTTATCTCCAAATGATATGTACTACTATAAATAAATAAATAAATAAATAAATAAATACATATATACTGGATATATATGATATATATGATATCTAAATCATGAATATCATTCTAGAGATAATGGACTTTTGACCACATAGAGAGTTGTAATTACAAGAAGTTCATTTTTGACTCAAGTAACAAATATCGATAAAACAATTTTTATTAACTTAAATGATTATATAATGTTTATAACATGGTAATAAGTGATATAAAAGGAATAATAAAATTTAAAAAGGTTCTGAAGCAAGTAGAAATAAATTCTAGTTTATTATTCATGACATTAAGTAACGAATGAGTCAAGTCAGACATGAGGTAAGGGACTTCGTCTCAATCTCCTTTCATTGAGGCATATTTTGATTTCTGCATGACTTTACTTTATAAAATTTATAAACCCATTTGACTTTTAATTTCATTCAAAGATAATCTTTTCTCTATGAATTGTTTTACTAAGTGAAAAAAGGAATGTTTCTTTTTAACGTACGTGGTGACAACGACCTTTCCGCCACTGCGAGCATTATTTGATATTTGGATTCCTTAACAAGCCATAATGTTTTTAAATGGAAAATAAATACCATATAATATTTTTACGTATTTTGGTATTAAAAATGGTTTTTTGAATGGATTGATTATGTAAATATATTGAAATGTTATATTGTGTTTGCAATGTGGAAATGTTATCTTTCCTTTATGCTTGTTTTATGTGTTATGAATATGTTATGGTTCTTGGGAATTTTTTACATATACTAGTGGCTCGATGATAAACTTAGGGTGGGTGATCCCGAGATATCTCTCCAATGCATTGGGTAACGTGATGGAGGTAAACATTAATGTTTCTCCTAATATATTTATGGAATATACTATGATGGGTATTCCAAACCTAACTCCCTATATAGCTGTGAAAGATACAATGTAAGTTTGATATGGATTCCACTAGTTACCTTTATGATTTATGATTTCTATATGTTATTCATAAATATTATGATTTCATGAGGTATGTTAAAATTCTTATGCTTTGTATGTATTGATGGACCAATGTTTTCTTTCTGTACTTTATAACCCTCACTGTGCTGTTTATTCTCATCCCATGTTTTTGAAATGTTTTTCATAGGGTGTAAGTCAGGGTAAGAGAAAGGAAGAATTCAAGAAGATTTATATTAAGAATAGAATTCATGTTTTATTTTAAGGTTTTTTATTTTATGAAAAAAATGGATACTAATTAGAAGTGTTTACTTTGTAATATTTGAGATATAATGTAATAGTTATGGCCTAATTATCTAAAAAACTAAACCTGAAAATATCCTCAATGTGAATTATTCACTTAATTCAAGATTATGTAATGTTTAAGACCGGGGCCTTACAGTTGGTATCAGAGGTCAATTTCAAAAACTTTAGAAGTTAGGGTATTATTAAATTAATATCCATAAATTATTTTATGTTAAGATTGAAATGATATGGCATTTACAGATTACCATGTTACTTCACCTAAGATATTTCTGTGTTCATAATGGTTTTTCATAGAGGAAACAGGGTAGGAGTGCTGGGAAGGCATACAGAGGAGAATAACCTTCCCAATAAAAAACCTGAGATGGTTGGAATCAGAACTGAATAATTTGTTCCAGTGATGGAATAGTTGACTTAGTCTATAAATGGTGGTGGTATCCGTGCATGAGTTCAGTCAAATCCACCACAAAGGAACATGTCACTAGTGGATCATTTCATGAGGTGGCATCCCCCATCATTCAGAGGATCATGTAACCTTGTTCTAGATAAAGGGTGGATTAAAGCACTAGAGAAGATTTTTGATGTCATGGGGTGTTTAGAACATCAAAAGGTTAGTCTTGCTGTTTACCATTTTGAAGGTGAAGCCGATCAGTGGTGGTTGATGGTGAAAAATATCAAGGATAGTGAGGAGACTGATGCTCTTGATTGGGAGGAATTCAAAGGTATGTTTCTTGAGAAATATTTTCCTAAGGCGGTTCATCTTAGAATAGAAAACAAATTCCTAGAATTGAGTAAGGAGGATGACTCATTGGCTGCTTATGAAGTAAAATTCACTTGACTGGAATGGTATGATCCAAATTTCAAATGAGATATTGATAGTAAAATCAACTGTTTTACTAAAGATTAAAGCCAAAGTTTTGAAGGACTTTAGATTATCGTGAGTTCAAGAGTTATGAAAAACTTGTTCGATGTGCAGAGAAGGTGAAAATAGAGTTTGCCGATGATCATGTTTTCTTTGAAAAACAACAGAATAAGAGGAATAGGTGACCGACTAAATGTAAGAACTCTTCAAAAAATTATGATGGTAAGAAACTTAAGTTTATAGTTTGTGAAAATTGTGGTAAAAATAACATTGGGGAATGTATTTTGAATTCTAGTAAGTGATACTGATGTGGTAAAATGGGGAATAATTCTCGTAATTTCACTAAAAAAGATTAGGGTGATGGTAAGAAAAAATATGATTTACATTCAGTAAAATGTTTTATGTGAAATAAAATGGGTCATTATGCAAATGAGTGTCCAACAAAGAATTCAACTGAGGGAAAGCAGCTGAACTACAAGCAGAAATGGGTGGTGAAATCCTTTGTAACCACTTCAATAGATGTTGGGCTATCAAATGAAGTAGTATCAGGTATACTATTTGTTTATTCATATTATGCCAATGTGTTGTTTGATTCAGGGTCTTCACATTCTTTCATTTCTGAGAAATTTTCTAGTAAATTGGGAATTCCATCTCAGGATATGAATCCTAAAATTCTGGTAAAAACACTAGGAGGAAATGTTGAGACAAAAAGAAATTATAATAACCTTCCTATCCTTATGTGCGAAAATAATCTACCTATAAACCTTATTGTTTTTCCTCTAGTACATTTTGATGTTATCTTGGGTATGGATTGGCTTTCTATTTATCATGATAAGACTGACTGCAAAGATAAAGAGGTTTCTTTTCAAAAAGAATTTCAATTTGTATACAAGAATGAACCTTTACTTTTGATAATATACCAGGAAGATAAGGAACTAGTGAATGATGTAAATGAATTTTTATTTTCACATATTGTTGAAAACAAAGGAACTATTCATATTAATGATGTGCCAATATTGAATAAGTACCTTGATGTTTTTCTTGATGAGTTTCCTAGTATAATACTTGATCTAAAAGTTGAATTTAGTGTTGACTTAGTTCCTGATGCTATGACAATTTCAAAACCCCCTTATCGAATGGATCAAATTGAACTTTTAGAGTTAAAGAGTCAATTTCAAGAGTTACTAGGTAAATGTTTCATTTGACCTAGCACAACACTATGTGGTTCTCCTTTCTTGTTTGTTAAAAAGAAAGATGGTTCAATGAAACTTTACATTGATTATAGAGCATTGAATAACGTCACTATTAATAAAAAGTATCCTTTGCCTTATATCGATGATTTTTTTGATCAGATCAAGGGAGCTCAGTATTTTTCGAAGACTAACTTGAGGTCGGGGTACCATCAGTTGAAAGTAAAGGAAGTAGACATTCCGAAGACCACATTTCATACTAGATATAACCATTATGATTTTTTAGTTATTCCTTTTGGGTTAACCAATGCACCTACTATATTCATGGATTTATGAATAGAATTTTCTATGAGTTCTTAGATAAGTTTGTGGTTGTGTTTATTGATGATATTTTGGTTTATTCCAAAATTAAATAGGAATATAAAAGCCATCTAAGGGTTGTCTTGAAAACCTTAAAAGAAAAAAAAATTTATGGGAAATTCAGAAACTGTGAGTTTTGGTTATAAAAAATTTCATTCCTTGGTCACATTGTTTCAAAAAATGGCATAACTATTGATCCTACTAAAACAAAAGTTGTTGAAGAATAGAGAAGACCCAAAAATATAACTGAGATCCATAGTTTTCATGGATTAGAGGGTTATTACCAAAGGTTTGTTGAAATTTTTTCACAGTTATCTAGACCACAGACTAAGTTAACTCGAAAAGGTGTTAAGTTTATTTAGAAAAAAGAATGTGATGATTGTTTTCAGGAATTAAAAAGAAGATTGGTGAATTCTCCAGTATTGGAATTACCTTCTATAAATGGTGAGTTTGTTATCTATAGTTATTCTTCGTTGATGGGAATTGGTTGTGTCTTAATGTAGAATGATCACGTAATTGCTTATGCTTCACGTCAGTTGAAAACTCATGATTTAAATTACCCTACACATGATTTAGAATTAGATGCTGTTGTTTTTGCTTCAAAAATTTGGAGGCATCATATTTATGGAGTAAAATGTGAAATATATACTGAACACAAAAGTTTGAAGTATATATTTACTCAAAAATAATTGAACATGATATAGAGGAGATGGTTAGAATTAATCAAGGATTATGATTGCATGATTCATTACTATCAAAGAAAGGAAAATAAAGTGGTTGATTCTTTGAGTTGAAAAAGTAATGCTATATTAACCATAATACGTTTGGAATAATATCCCTTGATTAATGATTTGATGAAATTTGGCATAGAAGTTTTTGGTGCAGTAAATTCCTCTGTTTTGTTTTAGACGTCAATGAAATCATCCCTAGAAGACAGAATACAGCAAGCACAAAAAGAAGATAGTGATTTGCAGAAAAAGGTAGAGTTGGTTTAGGAGGATAAGTTACCTAAATTTAACATTGATAAAGATTGTGTTTTGAGGTTTTTGAAAAGATTACGTGTGTATTTTGATTCACAGTTGAATAAAGAGTTGTTATTTCAAGCTCATAGTTCTCCGTTTTCAGTTCATCCTGGTAATACTAACAAGTACAAAGATCTTTGGGAGTATTACTGGTGGGATGAAATGAAAAGAGATATTTATGACTTTACTGTAAAGTGTTTGACTTGTCAACAGGTTAAAGCAGAACAATAGTTACTAAAAGGGATTATTCAACCTTTACCAGTGCTAGAGTGGAAATGGGAAAATATATCCATGGAATTAGTTGTGGGATTACTAAAGAAATCTCGAGGTATCAATGAAATCTTGTTTATTGTTGATCGATTGACTAAATCTTCTCATTTTCTTCATATTCAAGATAATTTATCTCTAGATAAACTTTCTCGATTATATGTTAAAGAGATAGTCAGGTTACATAGTGTTCCCCTCTCCACTGTATCTGATCATGATCCGAGTTTCCCTTCTAACTTTTGGAAAGGCCTTCAGAAGTCATTGGGTACTGAATTAAATTTTAGTACATCTTTTTATCCACAATCAGATGGTCAGTCAGAACCAAAAATTCAAACATTGGATGATATGCTACAATCTTTCTCAATGGATTACCAGGGAAGTTGGGACCAACATCTTTCTTTGTTTGAATTTTCTTATAATAACAATTTTCATTCCAGTATTCAGATGGAACCATTTGAGGAAATATATGGAAAGCGGTGTCGAACTCTAGCTTTTTGGGATGAAGTAGGTGAAAGGAAGTCGATGAGACCAGAATTGGTAGAAGAGATGGCAGAAAAAGTTCAGTTGATTCAGAAGCACATGAGAACAGCTCATAGCAGGCAAAAAAGTTATGCAGATAACCTGAGGAAGGATATTTCTTTCGAGGGAGGTGATCATGTCTTTCTCAAAGTATCTCCTTAGAAAAGTGTGATGCATTTTGGTAATAAGGGAAAGTTGAGTCTGAGGTTCATTGGAACCTATGAAATCCTAGAGAAAGATGGATCAGTTGCCTACAGAGTGGATTTACCTCCAAGTTTATCCAAGGTACACAATATTTTTCATGTTTTAATGTTGAGAAAGTATATGCCAAATCCATCTCATGTTTTGAGTCCATAAGTAGTTCAGTTTGAAGAGAATCTATCTTATGAGGAACAACAAGTTCATATTCTTGACCGAAGAGAGAAAGTGTTGCAGAATAAGGAAATTCATTAGGTAAAGGTTTTTTGGAAAAACCATATGGTTGAAGAGGCAATGAGGGGAATCTAAAAATGCTATGAGGGATAAATACCCCCACTTATTTGATAAGTGAATAGAATTGTGGGGATGCAATTCCCAAAATGGGGGAAGGATGTAACATCCTAGGTAAATAAATATTATGACATTTTCATATTTATTAATATTTGTGAATTAAATATTAATTTTACTTTAAAGGGGATGCTATGTTCGATGGAGTACCCAATACACAACAATGGGTTTCTCCAAAATCTCATGCGGCACAGAAGGCTGAGTCATACTGAAATATAATAATATAATATTATTTTAAATGGTAGTTAATGTCTAGCCATTGTATTAACGAGAATGAATAGAACTAACTAAAATATGATTATACTTTTTTTTAAAATTCTTTTACATTTATCTAATAAATTTTATAGGCTTAAAATAAGAATGGATCCAATTTTAAGCATGAAATACTCTAATATTCATTAAAGGTCGATTTATCAGCTTTTGTTGGAAAATCCCTTTTAAATCTAGTTTTTGTCACTTTTATATGTTCCATTTGAAAAAAATAAACTTCTTCTTTAGAATCGGGACATCAAATTTTACTTTGGATGAAATTTTAGTATTTTTACGAGAAAGTTCATTTTTTAATGAATAGTGAAAAATACTACATTTTAAGTCAAAATTGCTTTTTTTATCTAATTTATTAAAATGGTTAGATTATATTTTTAAATGGGTTTTAAGTGTAATTGAATTATATTTTTACCATTTAATCCAATTTCAGTCATTGGAAGTAATTTTAATTTGAATTTAGACATAAGCACATGTCAATATTTTTGTAGTTGTTACCTCTTAAAAACACGCTTTCTAGTTTTGACCATAGAAATTAATTTTAAATTACTTATTGAAACTTATATTTTTTGAATTTGGTAAAATAGAAATAATTGTTGAATTCGGAATATAAAAATTAGCTTTAGGTGAATGTTTGGTATTTTTATGAGGTAAGGGACTTCATCTCAATCTCCTTTCATTGATCCATATTTTTATTTCTACACGACTTTCCTTTATATGGTGTATAAACCCCTTTGACTTTTAATTTCAATGTTTCTTTTTAACATATACGGTGACATCGACCTTTCTACCACCATGAGAATTATTTGATATTTGGATTCCTTAACAAGATGTAATGTTTTTAAAAGGGAAATAAATACCATATACTATTTTTATGTATTTTGGTATTGAAAATGGTTTTGGGAATGTATTGATCTGGTAAATATATTAAAATGTTATATTGTTTTTGCAATGTGGAAATATTATCTTTCCTTTATGCTTGTTTTATGTGTTATGAATATGTTATGGTTCTTGGGAATTGTTTACATATAAGGGTGGTTCTGTGATAAACCTAGGGTGGGTGAGCCCAAGATAGATCTCTAATGAATTGGGTAACATGATGGAGGTAAATTTTAATGTTTCTCCTAATATATTTAGAGATTATACTATGATGGGTATTCCAAATGTAACTCCCTACGTAGCTATGAAATCTACAATGTAAGTTTTATATGGATTCCATGAGTTAACTTTATGACTTATAATTTCTATGTGTTATTCATAAATATTATGATTTCATCAGTTATGTTAAAAATATTATGTTTTTTATGTATTGATGGACTATTATTTTCTTTTTTTTACTTTCTAACCCTTAATGAGATTTTTATGCTCATCCCAAGTCTTTGAAATGTTTTTTCACAAGGTGTAAGGTAGGGTAAGAGAAAGGAAGAACTCAAGAAGATTTATATCAAGAAAAGAATTCTTGTTTTATTTTAATGAATTATTATTTTATAAAAAAATGGATACTAAGTAGAAGTGTTTACTTTGTAATATTTGAGATGTGATGTAATAGTTATGGCAGAATTCTCTAAAACTCTAAACCTAAAATGATCCTCAATGTGAATTATTCACTTAATTCAAGATTATATAATGTTTAAGGCTGGGGCCTTACAAAAAACTTATAGTCCTCCTTTTTAGTGGTATTAAGAAAAATGTCCTAAATTCCAAGATTAGTGTCCATAATCACATCTAGGAACTCATAGATAATGAAGTAAATATTTCAATGGAAATAACCACCTACAAATTCTAATTGTGTAATATAATTCCATTATCTGGATAAGTCATCAAGAAAGTTGAATATTCATATAAAAAACTAATATGATTGATATATATTTATTTGAATACCTAAAATGAACTCATAAATAAAACTCTATAGATATGATCTTCATTAGATAGTTTTATTTTAATCATAGGGCTTGATATATCATATTTCATTTTCTAATTAGAAAAATAATTTATTGACTTATTCATTAATGTCTTATCATTTGTGATGCACCCAATGTTTTCTACTTCACCGCGAGTAGATGACATCACAATTTTTCCTAATACATAAAAATACATGACTTATGATATTCATTAATAATAATTTCTTGTTTAAGGACCAATACTCACATTCATAGATAGGAATATTCAATGACACATATATAAAGTGGAAATCTTAACGAAAGATATGTCCTTATAACATCCCATCTTGGAGATTACCATGTACATAATTTATGAGAATAAGTATCAATGTATTATGAGACCCCGACACCTAAAAGTCAAAATATGGTCTATATCATATCAAATAATGTTATCTAGATAATCATAAATAATTTTAAGAATATTTTCATAGCACTTTAAGGTTCTCATCATAGTGGAGAACATATATGTCCTTTTGATGCAATAAATACTCTAAGATAATTATCACATTAAATTTTATACATAATGAAAATAATCATATGATAATATATTTATTAATATCCAAATATTTTAATACATAGATATTCAAAAGTACAAATTATTTTGTTTGAGGGCACCAAATCCAATAGGATATCCCTTTTCCTTGATACAAGTTGAGTTTCATCTCTCTTTCTTGGTTAATCTATTGTTATTTCTTCTTTAGGGGATTAGGTAATGGTTTTGGTGTTGGTTTTATTATCTTAATAGTATAATTTTTATGGGGAATTTCTATGTTCTAGGATTAATGAGGTTTCCCTTATGTGAGTTTGGTATTTCTGTTATATTTTTTATCTCCATATTTTAAAATGATTGGGGAATCTTTGTTGAGGTTGGAAATTCAATATTTATCCCTTTAATTTTTTTTAAAATTATAGACGTTTCATGGTTTTATTTTTATGGGGTAAATAATATGATTTTTTAATGAAGATAATAGACCTAATGAAATTGACGGGTAAGGGGTGTTTCATATGTGATTATGCGCTTTCCTATTATATCTTATGATTGACAGAATGAATTTTTTACTTATATAATAATGATTTTTCTATGATATATCAATATATATATTACTATGATTATTTTAGTAGAACCACTACTCATAAAATAATAATAACTTAAATCAGGTGATGAACTGGTTGTTTGAAATCTAAAATAATGATGATTATACCTATTAAAGGGGGTGATGATATTACATCAAGCATGCTAAGAAAGGGAATATTAGAAGTTTTTTATTAATGGTATTAAATATTTATCTGTTTCAAGTATGTTTTTTTATATTATTATGGTTGATGTATACCTTGAAGTTGTTTGTGGGAACTATTTTTGGGGTGTGGTATGGTTTGGGAAGTGAGTGTTGTGGAAGATTCCATGGTTGGAATATAGTGATATGGTTGATGATGTGGAAATAGTATTGAATATATATATAGAAAGGGTATGGTATTCTGGTAGATGTGGATTCTTTTTCATGGTCAGTGATGCAGATGTGTTTTAGGAGGTAGTTGTGTAGATATGTTGCAATTTTTTTGGTAGCATGGAATGCGTCTAGAAATGATGAATATGGAAATGGGTATGGGTTGAAACATAATGTGTATTATTTTTTGATAAATTTTAAATGATGAAATAAATGGAAAATAACTGAAATAAATGTGGATTTTGGTTAAAGAATGGTTGGACTTAAATATGAATAAATGAATGGAATTATAACACCCTATACATATGCAACAAATAATTACAAGTTTAATGGACAATATTTTTAATTTTATATGTTCCAATAATCTTTTAATTTTAGAGTTTTATATAATTATAAAACACATACATTATATAGGAACACTATCAAACATTGTACAATTTTTCTACAAAACTAGTTCTTATGTTTAAACTACCATTTTATTTATTAAACACTTTATTCATTCAATATGAGTATCTATAACTAGAATATTGAACTTTATATAGTTCTTACACACCCTTAAATACTATAAAATCATTTTAAAACATGACATGAGCACATAAAGATCAATAAATTATATAAAAATAAATAAAGCCAGTTAGTTTATTGAAAAACATGAAAACACATGATTTTTTTCCTTTTCACAAAATAAACATTAAGCTCATAATCTCTTGTAAAATAAAACATTATTGATGAAAACCATTAAAACTCATAGACAAAATAGAAAAAATAATGAATTTATCTTATATAATAATATTCATCACCTATTTCAAATCACCAATTTTTATTACACTTTCAATAGGAATAACATATTGATTACTTCCATCATTTTATCACCAGAGACTAAATCATTACCCGATGTATTGGAGAGATATATTCGAGTATCACCCATAAAAATATACAATTCCTAAATATAAAAACATGAAAAAATATAAATAATATTTCATTTTTTAATAAAAACCATAAAAATATTCATTTTAACCCATAAGAATAAGAACTTATAGCTATCCCATTAAAATAAAAGTAAATATCCTTTTCTTTGATAAATATTTAAAATGAAAAATCCATAAAATAATGTAAATATAATTTACTTTTGGAAATCATGAGAACATGAATAGGAATAATCATAATGAAGAACATCTATAATGGTTTAAAAAGGCGAACAAGTAATAAATGTTAAAAAAACTTATTTTTATACCTTTATAAAGAAAGTTAAAAATGGAATGTATCTAAAATATTAAAAATATTCCTTTTAAATCCTCTAGAGATAAAATAAAATATATTAAAATATAAATTTTATAAAATATTTAAGTATAGATAAAACATTCTTAAAATAATATGGATACATAATTCAAAGAGTTTAAAGGAAAAATTTGAAACATTTAAAATAAGGTTTAAAACAAAAATTCCTTACCATGAGTCAAAAATTACTTTCCATGACTTATACCCTCATAAATAATAAAATTATATTGTTTATTTACTCAATTCAAAATATTTTTCATGTTTTTTTCTTTATTATTATTCCTTTTTTGATTTATTATCACGTTTTATTTATTAATTAAATTGGTATAATTCATGGTGGTCGTTCAGATCATAATATTCAAAATAGATTTGGTACCCTATTAATGGTAAAAAATCCATTTCAAATGGTTCCATAATTTTTATATTTGTCAAAGTATAATTTTTATATCATTATAGAAACAAAAGAGTTCAATAAGTTATGATGTAATTACTTTTCCTTGAATCCCCCTTGATAAGTTTTTTTGATGGTTAAAAGTAATCATGATTTTTAACTTTTAATTCCATTGAAATGAGGGATGTTTCACCATTAAATAATTATTAGAACGTATTAAATTCATAATTTTATTTTAATATTACCAATATTTAAGTTTTCTTAATCATTTGCAACATATAAATTATAACATTGTTCATATAGGTGGTAAAACTGACCAAGTGAAAAACACATTATAATGGCCAAATGAGTAAGAATATATTAATGTATAGAAATATTATCAATTTTATAGAAGATTAATGATTTAAAAATCATGCTATTGAAGTTATATATCAAATTAAATATGATTTATATGAGTAATATAAATAAAAGGGAATGGTAATAAGTTATTACATATAATGTGTATCGATATTTGCATTTTAGGTAGTAAAATTTTTCGATAACCATTTATTAATATTTTTTATAAAATGAAAAATTTATATTTAAATAAACTTAATAATTTTATAAATATAATTTCTATTAATTAATTGTTTTTATAACCATCCATGTTTGGTGGTTATGAAAAATGAAATATGTCATTTATAGAGGTGGTAGTCTGCATGTACAAATGAGTGATGATTTCATTTTTTGAATGGATGTAAGGGAGGTAGAAAATGGTTTTTACATAATAATAATAACATTTAAGTATAGTAATTATAATAATGTAATTATATTAGAATGGATATAATTTATTTTAAAGAGGAATTGGAAGACATAAACTTGAAAAAACTTGGTTAGAACAATTAAATCTTCCTTGGATAAACTCCTTTAAAAAACACCATAAGCATTCATAGATTGGTATTTTTGGGAATAAAAGAGCCTCTAGTATGTTTTAAATAGTATTTTGGAGGGATTTTCGGTCTTGGTTTATATAATGTTATCAAAGTGTGTGCATAAGTGAGGTGGTGAAGGGATCCTTTTATAAGTGAGAGGCATGTCACTCTTGTAAATACTCTTAACGTTAAAATAATACAAATGTATTTCTCAAAGTTAAGTGGAAATAGAGAAAACCAAATTAGATTTTAGGATAGTATAAGTAGAAATAAACTCAACCAATCAATGAAATATATTTTCTTTGGCCTTATCACTTATTTTTAACCTTCTTTAAACCTTTCAACCTTTATTGTGATGATAACAATTTATCATGATAAATTAATTTTATTGGTAAAGTTGAAATTGAATTTTTTACCTAATTTTAAAATTTTTATTCATAATATGAAATTAATTATACAAGATTAAATCTGTAGAGGTGGTAAATTTTTTAATATAAATACCCAAGACCCAATGAAAAACATCTTTTAGAAAAATGCATTTTTATACATAAAAATGAATTTTCACCAAAATAAAATATAATATGGATTATTAGGGAATTTATTAGTTTATGAATAAAAAAGAGTGTTATGTAAATTTAAAAATATACCAAAACCAAATGGTGAATTTTTAACACTTAATCAAAGGAAATGTTACAATATTTGATAACATGATATTTTCTACCATTATTCTAAAAATGAACCCTTTTATAAAAATCCCAAAAAAAATATCCAATGATTATTTTGATATATTGAATCTAAAAATGAATTCCATTTTATAAAATTAAGATTATAAAATTTATATATTTAATTTTTAAAAAAAATCCATATAACACATTGAAAAAAATTTATTTAGAACAAGAACAAGTTCTTTTTCCAAATTAAAAATAATTTTTTTGTTCCATAAATTAGTAATAATATTTCTAAGGTCATAATAATAATTTTTAATATAAATCCATAGAATAAATTTTAGAATTAATTTATTATAAAAATACCTAGGTCGTCACATTCTTCTCCCCTTAAATAAACTGCTTCCTTATAATTTTATTTATAGATAAATATTAGGGGATATTTCTCTCTCATAGCCTTTTCAGGTTTCCATGTTTATTATTCCATAATATTATTTTTTAATATTATATTGACCAGGTTAATTAGTTTATTTCAAAATACCCACTCTCTATGATTAAGAATCTGCATTGGATTTTCCTCATAAGAAAAATTATCCTTTTACTATACCACTTCATGAATCAATAAATGATATTTATTAGGTATGAAATTTCTTAAAAAAGAAACATGGAATATATCTTGTACCTAAGATAAACACTGAGTTAAGGATACTCTATAAGTAACTGGTCCTATATTCTTAAGAATTTATTATGGACCAAAAATTCATGGGCATAATTTTCCCTTATTTCTAAAATGCATAAAACTTTGATATGGTTATATTTTAATAAAAAAATGTTTTTGAGCTCAAATAAAAGATCTTTCTCCCAATTATCTTTATATCTCTTATTCCCACTTCTATATTCCCTCATATGGTGATGAATCATCATTAAATTTTCAATCATCACTTCTACTAATTTTTGTCCCAACAAATTTCTCTCCCCAACTTCAACCCAACATGTTGGAGTCCAAAACCACTTTCCAGATAATTCCCCAAGTGGTTCAATTTGAACACTTAAATGAAAAATATAATTATAAAAAAAGTCTCTAAATTAAGTTGTTGATCCCAACTTATCTGATAATTCAATGAGAAATCCCAGTTTATATCCTCTAAAGTTTTAATTTCCCACTTTGACATTCCATTTAATTGAGGATGAAAAGTTGTTCTAAAACATAAATAAGCACCTAAAAACTTTTGAAGTCCCTTAAAAAAATTGGATATAAACCATAGATCATGATGAAATAAAATAGAGAGAGGAACTCCATGTAACATGACTATCTCTTAAAAGACAAGGTTGAGAAATATGATATAAAGACATATATTCTCGAATAGAAATAAAATGAGTATATTTAGTAAAATGAAAAAAAATAACCCATATTGTATTATTACCTTAAGATTTATTTGGTAATATCACTATTAAATCCATTGATATAATCTCTAATTTCTACTTTCGATTGACAATGGTTATAGAATCCCCTTCGATTATTATCATTTAACTTAAAACTATTAAAAGGCCAACCATTTCAAGGTATAACCATTCATGTCATTATTCATTTTTTACCATCAGTAAAACTATTGAGGATACCTATATATCTTAGTGTGACCAAGTTAAACAAAAAATATAGAGATGTGAGTCTCAATCAATAATTTATTTTTCATTTGAGAGTCACCCGGTACATATAACATCTTTCAAAATATCATATCACTTTATTTTTTCAATGTTAAACTCTAGAAATTTTCCATTGTTAACTATTTATATATTTATTTGTAAACCAAAACATTTATTATGAGCATAAATAATAATTTCTATCAAGGATTGATTTAATGATACATGATAAAAAAGAAAATGGTTTTTTTGATACATAACTTCCAGTTCCAGTTTCATTAAATCATTATATATAGGATCATGTTCATAACATAACATGGTTACTGATCTATTGTACTTTCAACTCAAAAAAATATACTCCCTTTTTTATTTAATTGGATAAAAATGAATTATAAAATCATAATTCTTTATTATTTCCAACTATCTTCTTTTCCTCATGTTCAACTCTTTTTGAGTGAATGTTTACATCAAACTCTTATGAAACACACACAAATTCACACACAAACACACACACAAACACACGCAGAGAGATATATATATATATATATATATCAAATTTCTCCCCATATAAATGATTATTATAAAATTTTAACGAAAAATTACCTCTACACGTTTAAGATCATGAATTAGATAATTTTTCTCAAGGTGTTTTAATTTTTATGATGCATATTCTATCACTCGCTCATTTTTTATTAAAACCACACCAAGAACTTTCAAGAAAGTATCACTATAATTTTTTCCCTATTTCATGATGATTAGGATAAAACTAGATCATTAACCAATATTATTTTCAATTTCTAAAAAATCCATCACATTCCTTTAACCAAATGAATCTAAATCTCTTTCTAGTTAACTTAGTTAATGGGTTAGCTAACTATGAATCTTTTTTCACAAACCGATAGAAATAACTTTCTAGTACAAGAAAAATTATAATATCAGAGACATTAGTAGGTCTAGGAAATTATTATACCACTTTATTTTTAGATATATCATCTCTTAATCCATATTTAGTTATAATATTAGTAAGGAATGAAATTAAATGCGACCAAAACTAACATTTAATAAATTTTCAAAACAAAAATTTTAATATAAGGGTATGTGTAAATATCCATTTATAATGATCCTCATAGAGTTTTGAATATACTAAAATATAATTTATAAATACCACCACAAATTTATCCAAATACGCATGGAAAACTCTATACATTAGATCCTTAAATACCATGGGTTAATTTTTTAACCCAAAGGGCATAAAAAAGAACTGATAATGGCCATACTTAGTTCATAATGTTTCCCTTGGAGTGTCTTATTACTTTACCTTTAACCAATTATTTAAAAACATGAGGTTAATATTTGAAAAATACCAAACACCATAAAGATTATCAAACAAAATATCAATATAAGAAAACTGATTATTGTTCTTAATAGTAATGTTATTGGGTCCTCTATAATCAATGAAAATCCTGATAAAACCATATTTACTATTAACAAAAAATAGAATCACCCTAAGATGGAGTTCAAAGGTGGATGATACCCTTATCAAGTAATTATTGTAATTTCTTATTCAACTCTAATAGATCCATTGGAGCCATTTGATATGGAGGTTTTGAAGTTGGGTTAGAATCAAGAACTTAGTCAATTGTGAATTCAACCTCCCGATTAGGAATAACACAAAGTAGAACATATAGAAATACATCCGAAAATTCATTTACCACAATCACATCAATAATTTTAATAGTTCCTTTATTTTAAATTATATATGTAAGAAAAAATTCACCCATATCTTTAATAAATTTCTCTTCTTCTTGATATGTTATCACATATATGAAATCATTCTTTTATATAAATTTAAAATCATTCTGAAAATTGACTATAAATTATTTTTCAATATAATATATCTTATCCTGATAAATCTAAATCTATTCTTTACCCATAATAACATCAAAATATAATAAGGGTAAGACTATAATATTTTGGGAAAAAATACATAAATATCTATATGAAGATTTTGATAAATTCTTATTACCTTAATAATTCCTCCAAGAGTTTCTACTAAAAGTTATTTCTCTATTTATTAAGGTGATATTTACATTTTAATTTTAAATTTCCCAAAAATAAATTAATTATTAGATCTTGAATCAAATAATAAATTATCATAATTTGATAAAACAGTAATGTACTTTTCATCACTTCATTTGATGGTACAACATATTTTGTAGTATTAGAAAATAACTTTTCCACTCCTTTTTATATACATTATTAATGATTCACACCTTGAGTAAATAAATTTAGAATTATGTTTTTATAGATATCTAATTAATTGCAACTAAAATATTTTATTTACAAATGAATACCTAATTTCCCCTTATCGAACTGATCATAAATATTTTATTTATAGTCATGATCCAAATGGAAAAAATTCCCACAATGATAACATCTTTCTGATATTATTATACACTCCTTAAAATATTTTTATCATATTCCAAATACGTTGGAGGATTAACCCCATATTTTTTTGGTGGTTATTTCTCCATTTCATTACACCTTGACTGCTTCGTATTCTTGATATCATGGGATTCATAAGTCTCAAAATATTCCATCTCAAATTCTAAGAAAATCAAACCTTTTCCTTATAAATTTTAAATTTATTGGAGTCTAATAATTTTTATAAATTTAGTTTTTGACCTGAGTAGAACCTATTAATTTTACTCTTAGAGTCCATTTTTTTGTTGCAAACATTTCTAATTTTGTAAAATTTTATTCATAATAAAGAACTGAGTCCTCTTTCATATTCTTCAAATCCAAATGTTTAATTTCTATTGTAATTAAAATAAATTTATGAAAACATTTTTCAATAAAAAGACTCAAAATAATCCACTTCATGGTATCCATTTGATTATTTTCTTTGGTATTTAAACTTAAAGAATAACACTCATCAGATTCACCTTAACAATGATAACCTAGAAGAGTTACCTTATGAAACTTTGAATAACATAAAACATTAAATATATTCTCCCAACCATTCATCCATCCTTAAACTAAAACTAGGTTTGGGGTTCCACCGAATTCCATAGGTATCTGTTTCATGAAATGGTTTTCCATTTACATATTCCTCTATGAAAATTTTGATGAGTTTCATAATGATATCCACCATTAATATTCCACGTTAATTAAATTAACATAGATACAAACTACTCATATCTAACTCCAAACATTAAGGATTTTAATTCAAATGTATATTTCCCTCTTGTTGTATTCCTACTTCATTTACCCTATTACCTCTATGAAAAACCATTAAAAGATAGATATAGATTCGATGATACAACTTTTAAACCCTTTTTGGAATTAAAACCTCTCTCATGATAATATAGCCCTAAATTTTCATCCCCATATTTTTTATCAATATACTAATACCTAAATTTATCTAAACCATACTATGATACTAAGTAAAACACCCCCATAATTATAAGTTTAATAGAATTGATTTTTACTTCTCTATATTCAATTTATATTTTAGGTTTATAGTTTTATAGAATTAGGAAAACCCATACATAACATATGGAACACTATAACATTATCTAAATTATTCTAGAAAAATAGTTTCTTATGTTTAAACTCACATTTCATTTATAACACACTTTATTTGTTAAAAACGAGTCTCTATAATTGGAAGGTTAAAATTTATATAGTTCTTACACATCATTAAATCCTATAAAATCATTAGAAAAATTGGGATTAACAAATAAATATAAGTAAGGTATATAAAAATAAATTAAACTGATTAATCCATTGAAAAAATAAAAAACCATGATTTTTTTCCTTTTCACAAAATAAACTTCATAATCACATGTGAAATAAAAAATTGTTCAATAAACCATTAAATATCATAGAAATAATATAAAAAACATGATGGTATCTTGGGGAATCATATTCATCACCATTTCAAATCACCCTTTCATATTACCCTTTCAATAAGAATAACCTAATCAGTTACTTATGATAGTTTATCCTAGGATACTACATCATGGATCGATTCATTGGAGAGTTATATATCAAACACACCCATAATAATATATAATTACCAATTTCCATGACATGTAAACAACATAAGTAATCTTTAATTTTCATAATCAAATACAAACATTCATTTATACCCATATGCATAATAACTTATAGTTATCCCATAAAAATTAAAGGAAATATCATTCTTACTAGCTATTTGAAACAACACAATTCATAGAAAAATGATAGTATAATTCAATTTGAAAATACATGAAAACATGAAAACATGAAAACACGAATAGGAATATTCCTTACTTTTAATGGCCATTATGTAAGGAAAACGCGATCAATTAGTGAAAATTTAAAAAATTATTTTACACCTTTATAAAGAAAGTAAAAAATGACCCATATAGAGAACATTCAAAAGATTCATTTTTTAAACATTTGAATGAAAATAAATTATAATATAAAAAGAATTTAGGAAATTTTTTTAGTGTAGACAAAAAATTCTTTAAGGAATATGAATATGTAAAAAAATAGTTGAAATAAAAACTTTAAAACATTTAAAATAATGTTTAAAAGAAAAATCCCTTACCCCAAGTCTCGACTCACTTAATTCAACTTATAACCTCATGAATAATAGAATTATATTAAATATTTACTTTATTAAACCTTTTTTATGCTTATTAATTTATTATTATTCCATTTATTTTATTTATTATCATTTTTTACTTATTAATTAAATCAGGATAGTTCACATTGGTCATTATGAGGTTGTTCGGTTTATAATCTTCAAAGAATATTCGATGAACTATTAATAATAAAAAGCCCATATATAATGGTTACATTATATATATGTGTCGAGGTATATAATTAATAACATTATATAAAATAATTAGTTTAATAGGTTATGATATAATTAATTTTTATAGAATTTTCCTTGGTAAAATTATTTTTGATGGTTAAAAGTAAACATGATTGTTCACTTTTCATTCCATTAAAATAATGGATTTTTCACAAATATATAATTATGATAACATATTAAATTGATCATTATTATATAATTTTACTAGTATTTAAGTTTTCTTAATCATTTGTGTTATAAATTGTATAACATCATTCATATATAAGTGGTAAAACTAACCCAATCAAGAAAATGTTATAATGATTGAATGAGTATGAATAAATTATTTTATAGTAATAATATAATTTTTATAGAAGTTTAATGATTTAAAAAATAGTTTATCAATGTGATCAACCAAATTCAAGTAGAGTCATATGAATAATATAAATAAAATATAATGGTATGGAGTTATTATTTAAAAAGTGTATTAGTTAAATCATGTGACCATAATTTATTATTAATATTTTTTATATAATGGAAACATTATCTTTCCATAACCTTAATCATGTTATAAATATCATTTTTATTCATTATGATTATTTTTATAACCATTCATGTAAGGCGGTGATGAAAAATGAAATTCTTCACTCATGTAGGTGGTGGTTTGCACATACATAAAAGCGACATTTTAATTTTTATAATGGATGAATGGTAGATAGAAAATGGGGTTTTTCCATAAATATAATAACATTTTATTATATTAATTATACCTTTTTCATTACATTATTATTGGTATAATATATTTGAATGAGGTATAAGAAGAAAAAACATGAAAGTACTTGGTTAGAACAATTACCTCATCCTTGGATAAACTAGTATGAAAAATACCTTAAGAATTTTTAGATTGGTTTTGGGGGAAGAAAAAAACCTCGAGGATGTGAGAATGATATTTATAGAGGGATTTATATAGGTATTGAAAATATTTGTTTTCTTTTAAAAAAACATAAAATGGGACTTATTACCTAATTTGAACCATATGATTTGAAATTAGAAAACCATTTTTCAATATTCATCCAATAATGGTGGTAAAAATTAATTTTAATATAAATATAAAAAACACAACAAAGAAGTGTTTTCAAGAAATTTTTGTTTTTAAGCGTAAAAATGGATTTTTCCAAAATAAATATAATATTTATTCTCATATAATTTATTAGTTTATGACTAAAAAAGAGTTTTATTTTATTTTAAAACTAATCCCAAAACACCTTGTGAATAATCCATCAAAGGAAGTGTTTTATTATTTTAGAACATGGTATTTTCTATTATTCATAAAAAACACTTTTAGAAAAATTCAAAAAATTTACACTAAAATAATTTTGATATGGTGAATACAAAAATGAATTTTATTTTATCAAATTAAAATTCTAAAATTTATTAATTTAATTTCTAAAAGAAACCATATAACACATGAAAAAAATTATTTAAAATAAAAATGAATTCCTTTTCCAAGTAAAAAATCATATTTCTATTCTATAAAAAAATAAAACTGTTTACAAGGTTATAACAAAATTATTAATGTAAATACATAGAAAAAATATAAAATTAATTTATTAGAAAATATACCTAGGTTTTCTTAGGCACATTTAATGTAATGAAACTTATAAAATGGTAATTATAGAAATGGATAAACGAGATTAATTAATTATAAGTATTTTAGTTATATATATATATGTGTTACCGATGGTTGGTTTATATTATAGAAATAGAAGTGGTTATTTGTGTGTGGCTGAGGTGATGCGATTTTTGTTGAGTATTTGGTAGGGATATTTAGTGAAAACCCATAGACTAGTATTGTGTACATTTATACTATACTTTTTATTTTATTTTAATTTTATATGCACCCCACTTGAGTTCAATAATCCTACTGACACCCAAAGGTTTTAGGTTATGGGTCTTTTCCCTTGCATTCAGATTGGTGAGGGAATGGCTGGATGGCTAATCCATCTTATAATATATATATTCCAAGTATAGTGTAATATATAATGTTTCATGGTAGGTATATGTATAAAATTTTTAATGGATTTACATTGAGTATGTGATATACTGGTAGTCCCTATGGGGTAGATAAGATGATGTTACATGGTGGGGGTCATGCATGGTGGGAGGAGGGAATGAGGTTGGCATCCTTCTTTCTCGTGACACTCTAATACAAAAAGAATGTAATATGCTACTAATATATGGTATATTATGGTGGATATATAATAATTATGATTATATTCTTATGTAATGTGGTATGTGACTATGATACAATATATATATTTTGATATAACATGGATATATAAGGGATTGAGAGTTCCATGATGTTTTATATTGAGGTGTGAGAGTGAAAAATCACTAGGGAAGTGTTTATGGGGAACCTTTTTGATTATATTATTTTGATATGATGTTATTATATTAGATAAGATATTTGGAGAGTGATCCTTGGTGAAGATGGGTGGTAGTAGACCCTCTGTAGTTGCATGTTAGCCTTGCTATTTATTCAATAAATCATTAGTATAATTTATCCAAATTTGAATGATAGGTATTTAGGATGATCCTACTATGTATACATATATTTTAATCCACATATATATAAAAACTATTTTTAGGTTTCTAAGAGGGATTTGGAGACTATTTTGTACATTAATCGCATAGATCTTGGGGATTTTGAGGAGTCACTACTATAAGAGTTAATTTTTATTTTCCTTTTATATATTTATTATATGTATGAAATTAGAATACATAATGGGATTTTGGTTTTATTTTCAAATCTATAGTTTATTGGTGATTAGGGAAATTCCTCCCATTTTTATGATTGATACATTCAGTTCTAGTCCCTAACTCATGGACTATTAGAGGCAGGATTCAGGGGTTGTACTCATCTTCACTTCGAGCCCAAGAGTTTTCACAGTGGTGGTGGGTCATGAAACATTTTTTCCTTTTTCCCTTGACGATGAGTCTTTTTCTTTATTTAAATATTCCACATTTATTTTTTGATCCATATATTTTCAAGAAAAAAATTAAGCATATTATTTATTTTTATCAATATGTTATTTCTAATATAGATGCATTAATTTAAATAAATAATAACATTTAAAGGTAATTAAATATTTTTTATTCAATAAATATTATAATATAATTACATATTTTATAATTATTATATTTAAATATCATAATTTTTAATCAGTTAATCTCTACATTAGACTATAATTATTAGTTAATGAGATGAGTATTCTCAAATGTTTGGACCACTAATCCTTTCCAATAATATTTATTATTTTTGTGAATGTTTTTATGTTATTCAATTAGTATAATGTTATTGATTTTTAATAATTTGATTCTTGAAAATATAATCACTTAAAATACTTTGAGAATTTATATTTTCAAATAGTTAATCAATAAAATTTTAACTTATTAATAATATCTTACTATATTCTAGCACCAACAACAATAATATAGTGTTTTCACCACTTTGGAGGTTATTTATATATAAAATCTTGTTACTACTGATTTTAAAATAATCATATACTCTTCAAGGGAATATTATTTTTTATTATTGTTTGATTTTATATAACATTCCAATTACGCTTTAAGAATATTTCAATGTCATGGGTTGTTATTTTTTATTTTTTTCCTTTGTAAAGAAACAAATTTATTTATAACTAAGAATACAAGATTTAATTATATGAAAAATTTAAATATCATGTGATTTATTTTTAACATTCAACAAATAGTTTATCTGTTTAAAATTAAGTTCTTGTTTATTTTTTCATGAATCAAAAATTAATAATAATATCAAATTATGATTATGAATTTATCTACTTTGAACTCCTAGTCAAATATTTGATATTTATCATGACATATATTTTTAGAAATTACAATATTTAACAATATATTTTATGATTCATTACATTATTAATATATGATATATTATTGAATTATATTCTAATAGAATATTAACTTAATTTTAATGTAAGGTATTGTTAATCATGTCAAATATCATTTTTTATTATTATTGGTCCATTATTTCATCAATTTACTCGATAAAGAATGAAATCCAGTTTAATAGACGACGTCGAGTGAACCAGATGAGATATATAATTCTTCATTAAAATCACAACATGATTTCCAATGGTTTTACATAAGTATTTTTTCCAAAGAGATCTACTCAAATAATTTATTTTCTAAAATAAATACCCACACACATTTGAATAATTAAAACATAATTATTACTATAAAAATATTAATTATATCAATATAATATGTTAATTTATAATTTAAGAACACATTAATTATAATTACATGATTACTTCATTATACTAAATCAATAATTTACTAACACATTGAAAAATATTTTATAAAGTAATTTTATTAAATGTTCTTATTAAAAATACTCATAAATTTTATTTAAAATATTTTTATTAAAAAATAAAAATTTTAAATCATATAAGTCACAAGATAATTAAATAAAAATATTAAAATTCATTTATTACATTTTTTACACTTAGTTAAATAGTAGTAAAATAATTACTAAAAAAATTAAAACAATACTAAAAAATTCTTCTACATTTTCCATTAAATAAATATATGATGTTTAATATAAATTATCAAGAGTAATAAAAATGACATGGATTTTATTTGATGAAATTTTAAGTTAAAATTTAATCATCATATTTATCACTACAATGATTTAGAATAATGATTAATCAAACCTTTTATCATTAAAATTTTTATTCCATAATTATTTTCCTTAATTAAATATATTAAAATGATTTATCAAATATGATTCTAATTTTTTAGATTTTTTAGAAACTAACATTATTTTCATGTAAGTTTTTGCACAAAATAAATATCTTAAATAATTTTTTTAAAATATTATCATTTATTATTAAAAATATTCATATGATAGGGTTTAAAAATTATATTCCATATAATCTTCAATATAATAATTTAAAATAACAATGAGAAAGAAAATTTTAATATTTATATTTGATCTATTTTTTTTAAAATATAGAATTTTCATTTTTTTATTTTATATTTAATGTTTAAAATGCATATATTTTTTAGGCATGATTTGAAATATGGAAAATCTTTATAATGTTTTTTTGAATTTTCATGTTTTGAATTTTTTTGTTTTTACATAATGAAATTTATTTTCACATTATAATATTTAAGTAATCCAATCACCAGAGAATCCTTTGGTACATTTCAATTGTGTTTATTTAAATTCATATTATAATCAATATAAAATATAATTTTTTCCTCAATCACCATTCCTAATAAATATTTACATTTACTTAAAGGAATATAATTTTAATATTTTTTTGAGGATTACAGATATTTATAATTAAAAGTTTTCTATTTTTTTAAAAATAAATACGAATGATTAAAATAGAAATCTAGAATAATTTAATACCAGTGTTTCATTTTATCTATAATTATATATTTAGAATCATTATTATTGATAATCATGTTCCATAATATAGATATA
Organism: Viscum album; assembly: GCA_963277665.1. Classification (NCBI taxonomy): domain Eukaryota; kingdom Viridiplantae; phylum Streptophyta; class Magnoliopsida; order Santalales; family Viscaceae; genus Viscum; species Viscum album. The sequence goes on from OY728137.1 coordinate 804,058,261, forward strand.
TATTTTCTCTTTTAGTGTATTTTGAAAAAACTTATGCATTGAAATGATACTTATATTTAATAATTCTAGAGACTTTCAAAGGTTCAAATGTAATATAAATAAATCTTAGATTCTACCGATGATCATTTAAAAAAATAAATAAACAATTAATGGATCGAAATAAAAATAAATTTAATGAAATTCATAGTTTTTTAATATTACTTTAAAATTAAAATATTTCACAGCCAAAATCTTGATATAGAAAAGTATTTGTTAGAAAATTCATGTAATCATAAATAATATACCTAAAAATACAAACTTATTGGGATAAAAATTTCTTATTCTGATAACATGTTATTAAATATAGGAAAAAATAGAATGAAATGGATGGGTTTTTAGGGTGACGATCATAAGGATTTTACCTCTCAAATAATTTTCAGTTTTTATACATAATTATAGAAGTGAACACCCAATATTCAAGATCTATAGGCTATCTTTAACCTTATAATAAACTGATAATTTAATTAGTGGGTAAACATTACCAACCATAAATGCATGATTCATAAATTTATAACTTATATAAGAATTGTGGAATCCATAAATATAATAATTATTTATGATAATTTCCTATTTTTATTTTACATATTGTTTCCAACACATGTAGTGCCTCACGATAGATTTTTTGAGTTGATTTTGGGCCTGATTTAAAAAGGTTGGTGGTCAATTGGATATACTAGTAATCAAATGAATCATGAATTGGATAATAGTATAAGAGGTCAGTGTAACAACTAAAAATTTTAAAATATAAATATCATATTTGATGCCGTGTATGATACACAACATGAAGAATAGAATAACATATAACATCTCGTGACATTATGATATATTTATGTAAATTAAATATCTCCAATAGAGTATGTTACAAGAAATATAATTTTTACCTTTCTCTAAAATAAACATTGAGTTTATATTTCATTCCATTGAACACAAAGTTTACCTTTCTCTATATGGAACACTAAGTTTAGCTTGCGTTACACACAAGACCAAGTTTTACAGAATAATATTAATATTTAAAATGAAAATTATCTCATTTCCATTAAATTTGAAGTTACAAGTTGGATTAATTAATTTATGAAAATATATGATTTAATACATTGGTTACCAATTAATTAACCAATTGAATCTAGAGGATTTTTTTTATAAAAAACCATTTTCATGATTTGAAGGCGTATAATATTAATAAATTAAACCAATTATTATTACTGGATGATATTAATGAAATTTATATTATATATATAATAATTTTTTTGAATTCATCCAATATATTTTATAGGTATAATATAATAAAAAATCTAATTTTATGCTTAAAAAGATGTATTTTTCTAAAGGCAGCTTTCTCACCTTTTAATAGCGCACTTATTTTAAAAATAAAATTTGAAAATTTTATAAATTTTACATGAAAAAATAAACTTCATTTTTTAAATTAGAATGTTAAAATTTTTTTATGGTGAATTTTTGGTATTTTTATGAGAAGTTATATTTTTTAATGAATAGTGAGAAATACTAAATTTTAATTGAAAACTAATTTTTTATCTAAATAATTTATATTGTAAAATTATATATTGATTTTTTTAAAAGTAAATATAATTAAATTATACATATATTAATACAATTTATGTTATTAGAATCATTTTTATTTTAAATTTATATATAAATACTTAGTAAACCTTTGAACATTTTCACTTTAAAAGTCTTTTTTCTCATTTCGTCTGCAAGATTAATTTTAAAATAATTTCTGAAACTTTTATGACTTGAATTTAGAAAAATGGAATCCATATTTGGAATAAGAATAATTTATAATTTATAATATTATGAATATAATTTTTGACAAAAATTATTAGTGAAGACAGTTAAAATTAATTATAGTGATTAAGTGAAAAAAAGTTTATCAAGGGATTAAACTTTAAACTTAAGGGAAAAAATGACCTAGAAACTTGTCCAAAACCCATTGTATGACAATATTTATACCATATACCATCTTTTATAGATTTTATTTCATTATTTGAGGAAAAGTGTGTATCAGAAATCACCTAATAGTGTTTAATTTTTTATATTTACAAGAATACCACTTCTCCTCCACTATAAAAGAACACTAACTCTCCTCACTTATTCAAACCTACCGAGTCATTTTCCTCATACAAAACCTTACCAGTTGACTCCAAAAATTTCATTTACTCATCTTATAATCCTTATATAAGTAATAAATAAAATTTAGTATGGAATTAGTGTAAACATAAGAAGGATACCTGAAGAAGAGGAAATTTTTTTCTAAAAGAGTTTTTATTTTATTTCCCTCTCCACCTCCCTAAATTATTATTATATCATGATTATATATTAACCTATGTATATAAAATTTAAATATATGTTGTTATGTTAATTTTATTACCTAAATACACAAACACTTCCATAAAATGGGATAATGAACCATCATTCATGTGTGCGATGAGCCACCGCCTCGAAAACTGATGCCGTTCGTTCTTCCTTTACTATCTTTAAAGAAATGGAATAATGATGAATTTATAGATTATATATGATATATTTTGTATTTACAATGTCTATATTCTTATGGAATTATTATATAACATATAACTTCATTATTTCCATTTTGTGGGAATATGATAAGGTTGTTCACGTGTACGAAAGACTACCGCCTCGCGAAGCGATGTGATTCTTTCACACGTTACATGGAATGTATTAAAGAAGGGTTTAATAAATTTTTTTGATATATATAAAAAAATATTAAACTATAATTATAATATAAATATATATCAATTAATTTTCTTTCTTTTAATAAGGTAAGAAAATAGAAGCAGTGTCCATGCGTACATACAACCTACCATCTCTATGAACAACGCATTTCATTTCATATCAATAAATTTTATAAATTAATATAAAAAATTTATAATAAATAAATATGATATCTCGATCATGGTTTACATTATTTATATGATTAAATATTGATCTAATTAAGAGTAAAAAAAGTCAAAACATACTCAAAAAACAAGATAATTAACACCCTAAATAATGAAATAATGAAAGATTACTAACAAATAGGTGATAATATGTTATAAAAAGATCATATATTATATAATAAATATAAATATGGTTCTATTATAAGTTAATAAATTCTTAAAACCATTATATATAAGGTTTAAGAGCGTTCAACCAAAAGGAATCATAAGGCAAGAGATTCCCTCTCAATTTACATTCCATTGAGACTTATTTCTTATCATGCACCAATTCACTTTTATGTGGTGTATATATTGTTCATTTTGACATGTAATATCATGAATAATTAATTATTCATAGTATTTTATGTTTCAATTTTAATTATTTCATATGAGGGGATTTAATTAGAAAATTACCAAGTGATGAAAGTTATTATGAAATCTCACATTCTTTTGTGACAGTTAATTTTATATTGAAACAATCACTTTATTTTAATAATTTTATATTAGAAATTTAATTTATCTTAAAATATACATATTATAGGGTGATGGATATGATTATTTCATAAACTATATACTATTTTTAGATATGGTGTGCACCTTGAAAGTTATTTTATTAACTGGGGAAATATTAATAAATATGTATCCTTTAATCAATACAGATATTTGATAAGGTATATTATTCATGAATTAAATTCATTATTCAATATATGATAAATGATAGGGTCTGAAAGTGACATGTAGGGACTGAAATTTATATAACCCCTTGATGAATTGACAGGTCTCATAATAAAAATTAGTTATCTAAATTAAATGGGGTTGTACCTGTAGTTTTAAACTGCCTTGTGAAAGGTCTTGATGGTATAGGTTTTAACGTGCCTCAAACATGATTTAAAATAATCATGAATTTACTTTATTAAGAATTTACTTTATTATTTATATTTATCCATGATATTTTCACTTTGAAATTATCCATGGATGCATTTTATTATCATTTTATTGATTAATTGGAATGTGTTTCAGTTATTTAACTTTCTAGATTGATTATTACTTATCCATTTATTTAAATGGAATGTGTTTTTAGTTATAAATATTTCCATGTTGATTATAATTGTTGATTCATGATAGCATCTGCTGTACTTAACCCACCCATACTCAGAATTTGATCTCACCCATATTTTTCCCCTTTTCCATAGTTTATGAAGAATAAATATTTGAATGGGTTTTCAAGGATGTTGTTATTTACATTTTGTTATGTATTATGTTTTATTTACTTTTCCCAATGTAAAATGGGTTTCATGGATGTAATCTGGTTTTCAAAAACTACTTAACTATTCAGTCCTTTGGGATTTGAATCATGTATCTATGCTAATGTAATAAAGTAAGGCACTATCTCTAGGCTACTAGGGTTTGGGTTGTTACTGTTGGTATTATATAAAGTTTAGTAGAAACCTTTTAAATTATATTTAGGAAAACATAGATTATATAAAATAAACCTATGATAGGCTTTGAGGATAATCATAGAAAAACATCCCAAAGAAACAATGTATATGATTATGAGATTAGATACGAATAAATTTTTCATTTTATGTTAATCAATTCACTAGTTTTGGGATTAAAAATTTTGGTATTTAATGTTATGATCTAAAATAGTGTATACCATTGTTTAGAAATGGAACTAAGAAAGAAGAAGGGTATCAATAATCTTGGAAAGTGTAGAGGTTTCTCTGCTGGGGAAAATGATATGGATGGTATTGTGACTGAGCAAGTTATGGATATATTTGGGTAGCTTAATCATGTTATGAAAAATAACCTTTATAGAATGGAGTAACCTATTCCACATCAATATTCTTTGCTACTGGATCACTTTATGTGACATAGGCCCCCATTATTTAGTGGGAGTATAGATCCAATGGAAGTTGAGCAATGGATAAGTATTTGGAGAATATATTAATGGCATTGGGATGTGGTGAAAAAGAAAATGTCACCCTTACAGTGTATTTTCTCAATGGTGATGCTAATCAATGGTGGTTATTGTTCTATAATAACAGGGAGGAAGTGGAAATGAAACTCATGGAATGTAATGATTTTAAGGAGACATTCTTCGATAAATATTTCCCTCACAAACAAAAAACTGAGATGAAGATAAAGTTACTTAGCTTAAATAAAAAGGAATAAGAGAGTGTTGGGGAGTATGATTATTCTATTTCAAGGTTATATAGGTATTATATAGATTACAAACACAAAACAAAGTGAAATATTGATCAGTTATTTTAAGGGAATAAGCTAAGTATCTAAAGGGAACTAGTCTCTTAAATATTTTTTTAATATAAAGAAATAATTTTATGTGCTATCAATATAGATAATGAATTATCCAATTATTATGGATTGAAATTAAATTATTTTATGAAAAGTATGGAAGAGAAAAGAAAGGATAAAGAGAATAAGGGAAAGAAGGATTTTACCACATGTGAAAATTTTGGAAAGAATCACCACGGTAAATTTTTATGGGATTGGGAGTTTTTTACAAGTTAAAATAAAATGGTCACCATGAAAAATAATTTAAAGGGAATAAATAAAATAGTGATATTGTGTGTTTCTAATATAAGGATATGGGGCACTATGCAAATTAATGTCCCAAGAGTCAAGGAAATATACATCATAATAAGCTAAGGGACCAAGGTCAAGCATATGTTATTGATAAAACCAAAGCGTAATGATTAATGTTCTTGTGTATTTGTTTCCTTGGAATATATTGTAAAATTAGTTAACTGATATGTATAAGGATTATACTAAAATACTACTTCTTAAAGGATGTATTGAATAGTAGTATGAAAAGTGATTTAGTGGAAAGTTTAACTTCTTGGAAAACACATGATTATGATAAAGATAACCCTTAATATGTTTTTAATAATGAGATAATGATGTTATAATAAATAGGTGATTGATTTTGATGAATTAAATTGAATAGTAATGACTACCTTGGAACTGATTAATGGTTTGTTGAAAAATTTGTTTATGCCATCATTGATAGTTTTTAGAATATTTTTCGATTTAAGGAATATATCCAATAATCTATGTTTTACTTAATTAATAAATAGGAACGAATGTTTTCAATATGGTTTTATGGTTATTCATGTTATTACCATGTTTCAAGAGAATACACGATAAAGGTATTCACATGTTTGGTAGGTGACAATTTAGAGCTACTTCATGTTGTTTGGATTAATGATAAGTTAATTTTGAAAATTTAGCGACCTTATAATGTTTTGGATCTTGATATTCTGTAAGGTACATAAGGTTATAAATTTATAAAATGGTTTAAGTGATCATTAGATAATGTTTTTGAGATTAATGTATTACTTCACCATATGATGCAACATCTTCTAAGAGATGAAGAAGAAATATTTCAAGGTATAACCAATGGATAATATTTAATTTATTAAATTGAAATATATCAAGTAATTATATTTCCTTATATTCATAGAGAGTGAAAGAATTACTCAAATCTATAAAAAAGGGTCTTTAAATAAAAAATATAGTCCTATTATCATAATTTTTTGATGATATCAATGACCTTTTTCACACCTATGGTTTATGGATTTGTGATTCTTAACTTTATAATGAACATATTCTCTATTTATGTCCCTCAGTATTTGAGTGTTATTTTTCTCTTCCATTTTCATGTTTTCATTTACCACGTATATTTTCCTATCTAGAAACTTAGTTATGTGATTATTCCAGACAAAATTTGTACTTCCCTTTCTCTCTTATTAAGAGGATATTTTATTAACCCTTTTATGATTTTGGGTCTTCAAAAAAGTAATTTTAAAATATCAAACTGTTAATTACTGAGATCTAGTTTAAACATAGATGAAACAATTTATTTATGGTGGGAAGAATGTAACACCATAAAATTTTAAAATATGAATATCATATTAGAAGGCATGTATGACACACAACATCAAGAATAAAAGAGAATATAACATTATATGACTTTATGATATATTTATATAAACAATTTGTTCTATATGGAACACCGAGATTAGCTTGCGTTAGATGCAAGAACAAGATTTACCGAATACTATTAATATTTAAAACCAAAATTAAATCCTAGACATTAAATTTTTAGATATAATTAAGATTATTTAATGAATAAAAATATATGGTTTAATTTATTGGTTACCAATTAATTAACCAATTTAATATAAAAAATGTTTTTATAAAAAAACCATTTTTATGCATTGAAGGATTTTAATATTAATAAAAAATTAGCTAATATTACTATATTATATTAATTAAACTTATATATTATATATTCATTATCTTTTGACATTAATCCAATATATTTGATATGCATAGTATAAGAACAAATCCAAATTTACCCTTAAAAAGATTTATTTTTCTAAAGGCAGTTTTTCTACATTTTAATGGAACACTTGTTTTAAAACTAAATATTTACACTTTAATAAATTTTATATTAAATATTAAATTCATTTTTGGAATATTAATGTCAAAATTATCTTAGTGTTAATTTTTGGTATTTTTTTGGAAAAGTTTCATATTTTAATGAATAGTGAAAAGTATTGAATTTTAATTAAAAAATGAATTTTCATCTATATAATTTGTAATATTAAATTATATTTTAAATTATTTTTAATGAAAAATAGTGGAATTATACATATATTTACCCAACTTAGTTCATTTGAATCATTTTTATAAAAAATTTAGATATAAAAACTTAGTAAATGTTTGAACATTTTCACTTTTAAACCCTGCATTCTTATTCTGTACATGGGATTAATCTCTAACTAATTTCTTCCAATTCTATAATTTGAATTTGAAAAATAGATTCCATATTTGGAATTAAAATAAATTATAATTTCTAATACGTTCAAATTTTTTTTGACCAAAATTATTAGTGGACATAGTTAATATTAATTACAATAATTAAGAGAAAAACAAGTTTATCAAAGGAATAAACATTAAAATTAAGGGTAAAAGGACATATAAATTTGTCCAAAACCTATTTTATGGACATATTTAGACCATATACCCTATTTTATCGAAAACTGTTCATTATTGGAGGCACATTAGGTAAGGTATACCTCCCAATAGTGTTTACTTTCTGGTATTTACAAGAATTCCACTCCTCTTCTACAATAAAAGGGAACACAATACCCTCACTTATTAACACATCCCATTCCATTTATCTCATCCAAAACTTACCCAATTTACTCCCAAAATTTCCTCCCATAATCCCAGAATCCTTATATTAGGAATAAATCCAACTTAGGAAGGCATTATTGCAAACCAAATGAGTATAACTGAAGAAGAGGTAATGTTTTTTCTAAAAGAATTTTTATTTTATTTCCTTCTCCAAATCCCTAAATTATTATTATATATTGAATATATAATAACTTAATTATCTTTAATATACTGACATTATATTATTTAATGTTTATAAAATAAAACCACACACACTTCCATCAAATGAGATGTACAATCAGCATTCATGTGTACGACAGACTACCACCTTTCGAACCGATGCCATCTGTTCTTCTATTACCACCTTTAGATATTGGAAATAATGTAGGATTTATAGTTAATATATTGTATAAATTATATTTATAATTTATTTATGTTTATTTAATTATTATACAACACATAACTTCATCATTTATATTGTTTTGGCTTATGATAATGTTCTTCGTGTGTACGGTGGACTACCGCCTCGTGAAGAGATGTGATTCGTTCAGACGTTACATTAAATTTATTAAACAACGGTTTAATAAAAATATTTCATATATATGAAATAAAAATGGTAATTTAATTATAATATAAACTTGTTTTTCTTTCCTTTAATATAAAAAGAAAATGGAAGCAACATCCATGAATATATACGACTTACCATCTCCATGAAAGATGCATTTCATTTCCTATTACTAAATTTTATGGATTAATATAAATACATATATAATAAATATATATGATATTTAAATCATGGTTTAAATTTTTATATGATTAAATCATGATCTAATTAAGTGTAACAAAAATAATAAATCAAAACATACTAAAAAACAAGGAATTAACAAAAAAAATAATGAAAATAATGAAATATTATTAACAAATGGGTGATAAGATGTTATAAAAGGATAGAGTATGATATTATAAATATTAATATGGTTCTATTATAAGTTAATGAAAACATGATTAAATCCATTATTCAAGATGTTAAATATTGTTCAACCAAAATAAAATATAAAGTAAGGTATTTTACCTCAATTTAGATTCTATTGAGACTTATTTGTTATTATAAACCAATTAACTTTTATGTGGTGAATATACTTCTAATTTTATGTGTAATATCATGAATAATTATTTATTCATGGTATTTTGAGTTTAAATATGAATTATTTCATCCAATGGGATTTTATTTGAAGTTTACCAAGTGATGAAAGTTATTGTGAAATCTCACTTTCTTTTGTGACTGTTAACCTTATATTGAAACAATCACTTTATTATAACCATTTTTCATTGGAAATTTATTTTCTCTTAAGTATCCATATTCTTGGGCAATGGATATGATTATTTCCTAAACCGTATACTATTTTCACATATGGTTTTTACTTTGAAAGTTATTTGATTAACTGGGGAAATATTGGTAAATCCATATCCTTTACACAATACTTATATTTGATAAGGAATATTGTTCTTTAATTAAATCTATTATTCAATATATGAGGAATTATTTGGAATAAAAGTGAAGGGTAGAGCCTATAATTTACATATCCCCTCGATGTATCAATATGTCTCATGAGACAAATCAGTTGGCCATATTAAATGGGTTTCTACCTATAGTTATAAACTTTTCTATGTATGGTATTTATGGTATAGGTTTTCATGTGACTCATACATGATGTAAAATTATTAAGAATTAACTTAATTGAGAATTTAGTAAATATTTTTTTATCCATGATATTTTCAATTTAACACTATCTATGTATGCATTTCATTCTCACTTTATTGATTAAATGGCATGTGTTTCAGTTATTTACCTTTCTATATTGATTTCGCCTTATACAGTTATTTAAATGGAATGTGTATTTTGTTATCAAACTTTCCATGTTTATTATGCTTATTTATTAATGATATCTTCCACTGTACTTAAAAATTACTAAGAATTTGAGATCACCCTTATTTTTTTCCATTTCTCTAGGTTAGGAATAAGAGATCTTTGAATGAGTTTACATGGATGTAGTTATTTAGATTTTGTTATGTATTTTTTTTTATTTCCTTTTCCAAATGTAAAATGGGTTTCTTGTATGTAACATGGTTTTAAAAAAATTATGAACTATTCATTCCTTTAGGATTTGAATCATGTATCTATGCTAATGTAATAAAGTAAGGCACTGACTCTAGGCCACTAGGGTCGAGGTTATTATAATCAGGCTCATCTACACCCCTTAGTAGGGATTTTTATTGCATACTAAAAGATTCTCTTATAGATTTATTTCATGTCCATGAGATCTTTCTAGTAATGTCATAAACCGTAACTATTATCCATGGGAAAATGATCAATTTTCAACATGTACTGATGGTATTATTTGTATTTATCATAGGTTCTCTATTTCTCACTTGAATGAGTACTTATATATACCATGGATTAAATCCACATATCTAGGAACCCTAGACTTTATATCCATTCAAGGAGTTGGTATATTTTATGAATTTAGGATCAATACCATGATAGGGGCTTCCTACATATTCCTATGAAGGAAATAAGAACCCATGTTGTTTGGTTTTTCTCAATGAGACATGTCATTTATTTTAAAGTCACATGAAAAGAACCATTTTAGTTCCTTTTAAGGTCACGAATCCATGAATAAATTAATTATATTTTAAGGCCACAAATTTAGGACTAAATGAAGTGTATTTTAAGGTTATGCATCTAAGACTAGGTGAATTGACTTTTAGGGTTATGAATTCATAACTGAATGAAGTGATTTTCATGGTCTTGTTTCTTGGACTGATTGAAGTTCCTTTTAAGGTATTTCATCCATGACCAAATATAAGTACTTTAGAATCATTAATAATGGATGAGGTCTATATAAATTATAGTAATATAACTAGAACCATTAGGTGAAAGCTTCCTGAAAATGGTGGGCATGGGAGTTACTCATGAGTAATTATTTCTAGTTCATATTATTTGTTAGTGTCCAAATAACAGATTATATGGAATAGGGATTACACCTAAGAGGAGGTTAAAATATATGTGTGTTTACCTTCTATATGATGATGATTGGTTTTTGAAGGATGACTAGAGTAATGAAGTATATGTCCCTATATGTAATAGGTTATGTCTTACGCCAAATTATATACACATCAATGAGGATATACCACATTTAGTGGTCTCAAGGAATCATTTAAATTCTTATGCTGATTAGATGATCAATACGAATTATCCAAGATGAGAGGTATGATTCATGGGTGGTTATATATAATACCTAATGATGGGGAGTCATGTTATTAAGGGAATTCATGATCATTATCTCTTTTAGGGTCTTATAAATTAGGGAGAAAAGATTAATGATATTTTCTTATAGGATGTCCAATCAACATTATCAAAGGAATACATGATTATATAGGATCACTCTAGAATTCATAAGTTAATCTTGTATATGAGGAGGCCATTGAGGAGGATTGGGTAGTTGGGTACGCATGTAAGAGACATTGGTGAACATTTTCTTTACCATGAGACATGGGAAAATATAGCACTCTAGTATGGGAATAGGGTGACAAATCTCCCTAGTGTAGTGTCTAGGTGAATATGGTGCCCTTGCAGGGGACATAGGGTGAAGTGGTCCCCTAGTGTTGGGGGTAAGAAAAGTGTTTCCCTAGTATAGGTTCCTAGTATGTATTTTTCCTTGATATAAAGGCCCAAGTGATCGTTCAATATAGAATAGAGTCCTGTTAGGACTTGGATGCATGATTCCCTAATGAGAAAACTCAAGGATGATCTAGGTTCATGGAACCCTATTGAGGAGGAGTCTCTAAAATTTTCCTGGGTACATCGTGCCTTAGTTTGTCATCTGAGATGGGGTCCTTTACCCAAGTCTTGTAGGAATAAGATAAAATTTATATTTTATAGAGGTTTTAATGAATTAAACCTTTATATAACTCAATTACCTTTAATTCTAGTTATTTTTCCTAAGATTTGAATTTATAATGTCACCTAAAGGGAGTCAAATACTTGGTAACTTGCATGATTCCTTCCTCTTGAGGCATAATCTTGTGTCTCTTCATCTTTATCTATGTATCTAAAATTGGAGGGAAAATGGTATATTTAATAACCATGGGTGACTAGGGTTCATGAATAAGTGGGTAAAAAAATTCACACCCTTATAGATAGATCTCCTAAAATGGGGGGGGATCATAATAAATATTTTAAGTGCCTTTATGATAAGTTAGTAGGGTGTGTGTGTAAAGAATCTAATGCATACACATATGTTAAAACTAGGTGAAAATTCATGAAGAGAATTGGGTGAAAGAATGGACTTGGGAACCATTGATGGTTCTTTTCACTGAGAATTTCTTCAACCTATCCAAAATCTCTATTTTTTGTAAAAGGGGTTTCCAAAAAATAACCCCTTAGAATTGGATTTAATAAGAAAAAGTTGGATAAAATTTTGATGTAAATGTGAAGATTTTCTTAATCTTACACAAGTGGTAACTCACACACACAGGTTGTGAATTATGGCATAGTATATAACTTATCTAATCATTATATGCGTACTAGTAACTATGCCTAACACACATTATACTTGGGTGTGAGATACATCCTCATTAATAAATAATGGGGAACCACCTCACATGCATTCACCTTTTTAACCTAAGTAAAACCTATAGATTTAGAATTTCTATTAACTTAAGTTATTAATGATACATTAAGGTGATAAAAAAGATTTATTCTTTTCCCTATATTTAGTGAAATTGGTTTGGTGTGTTCACTTAGGTGATTCTAGCATAGTTCACACCCTCACCTAGCTGTGGAGGCTGAGTGAAGAGACTCAGGTGACGGTGGCTAAGAAAAGTGACCCTGGTGAATTTTTTTCCTTTATTAAATTTTCATTCAGTTATCTTCTTGATTGTTCTATGTTTATCCTCATTTTTTTATATTTTATTTCTATCTGTCTAACTAAAATAATTAGACATTATTTTGTTGGAAAATATTTTTAGTGCTTCAAACACTGTCCCAGATATTGATGTCACCAAACACATCAAATTTTTGGTCCAATATGTCGAGAAAGGACATGCTCGATAGTTTATACCACACTAACCATACCTTACATAGATATTATTAGTTAACCATCAAAGATACCCATCATCTGATTCTATCCCCTTCTACGAGAATAGTCACTTGATATATGTTGGTGTCCTATGACGAGGCAATAACCTACCAAATTCCTTGTTTATAGAGTATACTAACTTGGACAGAGTTAAGATATCTTTAATGTTTTAATATATAAAAAAGTGGTAGATGAGTCTTGTATATATACTATTCCATTCCAAGGATGATTTAGATAACCATGCACACATAGTAGATCCTCCAACACACTACTGCTCCTCCATCATTCATCGTTTAACTATTGACCAACTACAAGGCTAGAATGAGGATTGTGATTTTTTACCTAGGGTGGTGTTATTCCCAAATGGATATGGGAAAACTAGTTATAATGAATATATGATAATTTTAAAATCTATTTGAGGTCCATGGTGATCTAAAAATATTTATAGATATCATAGACATATGTATACAAGAATGATGATTTGATCCTTAAGTTACTAAGCTACTAGATCTCCTAGACAAACATGTTCCATTTGACTCATAGGGAAGTGGGGATAAACTTATAGGACATGTAAATGTTCAATGGGTCATAAATAACTGGAGTTATATATGATTATTTCCCTCCATAAAAATCATCTTATAGAGATCTTAGAAGGCCACATTCGTTGCCCCAAGTATTGATGAGGGAAGAAATTAATTCTATAGGAGAGGAGTCCTATTCATAGACATAAATAGTTATAAGGCTTGGATAAAGATATTCTTGATCTTATGTATATGTGGACCAACCTAAAGGTAACAAACGAGGTTAGAATTTATATAATAGAGTGGAATCCTTGGCATGTACTTACCAGAGTAAGAGTGAGACCACTACAACGAATAAGACTATGACATCAAATCAACAATCACTTCTCAAACTTTCTTAAATAGTTTTATCTAAATTTGGTTGATAAGATATCTTATTCCATTACATTAATAAAATAATAACATTAGGACAAGTAAATTTATGACAATGGTTCATTTGGAAGAGGGATAACTCGTGGCTTTGGCAGTGCTGATGTTGGCCAATATCCACCAATGGTTGCTATATGATTATAAAAAGAATATTTTATTTTTTGTATTTTGGGGAAATTGAAACTATTATGGGTTTAATGATAACTCACTTTAATATATACAAGACCAATAGTTAGGTAAATATTTCAAGGAACTAATTCAATCAATTTATACAGTCCATATCTTTTATCCACCCACTATTATTGAAGGGTGATTCTACTTTCAATACCCTAAGTCAAAATGTAGAGTTAAATTTTATTTTATATGGTGATATTACCACCAGTATGATCTTATATTATGGAATAAGTTACTATGAAAAATAATAATACAGGACTTCCATGAGGGACTATAATCTACGGGTTTGTGTTAAATGTGATATTATCTATGTGGCCTATGAACCCTATAATTTTTCACATCAATTTGGGTTCCTATAATGGAAGATGGTTGCACTTATAATATATGTTAGGAGGGAGTATAATCCAATGGTTTTATAATATTATTCATTGTTAATGAACCAGGAGACCATCTAGGATCTGATTAAGCAACCATCCCTAAATGTGCTCATCTAGATGAAACTTGGGTATGCTTGTCCAGGATATCCTCATACCCTTAATTGATTATTTCTGGTAGAATTACCTAGGTAAAAATATATTATACCCTATAAAAAATAATGAATACTTCTAAAAAGTTTGATGAGAAACATGTGACCCATGAATCACCTAGTTTTCTGGATCAACCACACCTATATGCCCTTTAATAGCTCAAATTTGAAGATCCAACCCATCATGAGGTTGGGTCAGGATGATCAAGTTTATGATAGTGGGGAAATGTCTAACCAATGTATGAGATTTCTTGAAAATAAAAAAAATTCAAATGATCCTTAGTCTTCCTAGAGTTCTAGAGGGGAATCATCTTAGTATCCATGTCTTAAACATTTTATGAAAATCTTATAAAGATTACTAAAAAGGAAATTTCAAAAATTATATTACTATTATGCATACAGGGTGAAGTATTGTTGACCCTTACATATTATATTTTTGGAAAATTCATGAACTATTATGCATATATGGATTTTATAGAAAACTATTATATAACTACTATCATGTATTCAATATAATTTGAATATATTGATAGATTGGAAATGTAAATGACTCTTACACAACAGATGACTATTATGCATTCTTGGAGTTGGATATTTGGATAAGTATATTACTCTTAAATATTATTTTCAAGATGAATATTATGTACTATTTTTAAGATAATTATTATTAATTTTAATACTTATATTTTTTTAATGATAGATTATTCAAAGATAATAGAATTAAGAATTAAAGATAGAGTATTTTTTATCCATTTACTCCATTTTTATTGGATTTGAAATTCAAATTATAATATGATTGGATTATATAGGACATCTCTTATTCATGAATATGGGAGTTTCCAAAATGATTAAATGATGAGTAATTAAGGATTATTTAATTACCACATTTAATATTTATTTGATTTTTTAGTATTATAATTTTTTTATTGAACTATTTTTGAAGAGTATCGAGAATATTAAAGTCTTTTCAACATTAATATTATCATTGGATTTAATAATTAAGGAACACAGACTTCAAATATAAAAATATTTTTTTGGCATTTTTATTATAAAAATATTTTGAATAGATTATGCAGAAAGATGACACACATAACAATATGATACAATAGACTCTGGTTCTCATTATTTGACGCTTATAAGATTCATTGTTAAATAATTTTTCTATGTTATAGATATAATTATTGGAAATCATTATCAAATAATTTAAAGTATGATAATAACATTTATATAAAATATTTTTTGTTTTTAACTACTAGTGGGTTTCATTATTTAGTTTATTTTTTTGGGGATGTTTTTTCTAAATTATATCACTTACATGGGTTATACCACCCTAAAAAGTCATGGTTTAGTTATGTCCACCTGACCAAAAGGTAGTGTCATATGTTTTGATAAATATTATCAAAAATCACTAGGTTATGGTTGATCTATTTATAAATATTGGGTTTGGTACACTCTCTTATAAATGGTTGTGTCATATTTGGGGATTCTACTTAGAAAGTATTGGGTTAGGTTAGATCCCATGAGAAATAATAAGTTAGGATTTCACCCATTTTTAAAAGTCTAAATTTTTAATACACCTATTAAATTATATATTATAGCGAGTGGAATAATCCTATGTTAGAGTGTGAGGAGTAGACATAGTATTTTTTGGATTCAAACTAATATAAAATTCCTTATTTTTATCTAAATTATTATATTTAAAGTATGTATACATTCACTTTATATTTGACTAAGGATAAATAATTTTATCTTTTTAAATCACCACATTTCTGCATTAAATCCTTCGTTACCTTGATTATTTAAGATTAACTATTCACCACCATTTTGTATTTCCATTCACCATGGTGGGAACTAACACTTGATATATGGGAAGGCCCTTATAAGGACTATTGAGCTCTATTATTCTTATTCTAATACCATTAAATTTGGTATCAAAATCTATCCCTTTTAGGATCTATGAAATACTAAATACTTTTCTCGTAAAAAAATATTTGTATCAAAACCTACACTTATTTTGGATATTTTTTATTATATATCCTATTACTTAAAAATAAAAATAGGAATATATATTTCTAGTAATGTAAATTATATAAGCTAAATCTTTTAACCCATTTACCAACTCATTTCAATTGAATTGATTATGGATATTGGAAGTACATAACGAAAGTGTTTTTGAAAAATATAGGTATTTAATACAAGACTATCATGGATATACCTTACAAACTACCTGATGTTTATCTTTATACTTTGATTTGTAATGATTTTTTTAAATATATATTGAATTATAAAGTTATGAATTTTATTATTTTTTTGTTTATTTGAAGTGTTTATAGTCTAATTTTATCTTGTAAAACTGATTTTGATTTTTGGAGGACTTTAAAAGTCACTCTTCAAAGAACTAAATAATTATAGAAAACTAAATTTTTCATTCATAAGGATTAATTCTAAGACTTTAGGATGTTTGATCAAAAATAATTAGTGATATGTATAGTAGGTTTACTAAGATATTTAACATCGTTGTTTATATTGGTGAAATTATAAATAATTATGTTTTGTTTAAAATAACACGTAGATATTTTCCTAATAAATTAAATTCAAGGAAGTTTTTAATTGATTAAAAAAAATAATTTTCTAAATATATTATGGATAATTTGATTAGACCAATTTTATAATTAGAGATTAAATTAAATAATAATTATAATATAGAAAATGATAAATGGAATGAAGTTTCCTTTATATATAAATATATATCTCTTGAATATTCTTGAAATTGTTTGATTTATTTCTGTTTTGAAAAAGTTAATGATCTAATTCATGTTAATAGATATATTCATGTAATTATATAGAAGAAAAAAAATTCAAAGGAACCACTTAAAAATAAGAAGTACAATAATGATTTCAAGATGAAAATAAATAAAGGTAATTCTTATTCTAATATGAGATGTTTTGAATATAAGAATGTTGGCCATACTAAGTATGATTATTAAAGGATTAAAAAGGAAAAATAAGATAAGAAAGACTGATAATTTCATATTTTTATTTTTTGATAATCCATATTTTTTACTTAGGTTTTGAGGGAACTCTTACAAAACCTAGAGGCCCATATAATTACATGACCTGATGGTCCAAACAAACCCAAAAACTTGAAATAACCCTCCCCATAATCTTCTTTATTGATAGAACCTAAATTACCACTTGGTGTGGATGATCATCTAGGATTACCCCACATAGTGTTGCATGGTACCTGTTCTCAAAGGCATTGTTTCTGATGTCCCTATATTTATTCTTAATCTTTTAATATCTGATTTGGTGGTTGATACTTTCTTGAATTCCTCCTATAGGTCATTCTCCTATGTGGTGCAACGTGACTAGTTCATAACCAAGAGGCCCAGTGGGATGAAGGCCCATTGATGGCCAAAAATCCCTTATCCCAAAGACTTATGGTGTCATCAATGCCCTATGGCCTAATAGATTGATATACCAAATATATGGTCTGTAGGCTAATTTAGGCAAATAGTTCAACAAATAAACTGACTATTATAGTACCTGCAATAGTAATAGATATAATATTACTACATTAACTTGGAAAATAAACCTCAAATTGGATTTTAATTAGGGGAATTTGGATACCAACTAGGAGCTTGTATCACTTGGCTAAAGGCTCATCGGTAGAAGATAAGAAATAAAAAACAAGAATAAAAAGGATTTGGATACTAGTTGGAATTAAATATAATATTCTAATTATATCAAAAAAAATTTAAGTGAGAAGGATATTAATGATCATTTCCTGATGGATACTAATATGACCAAGGTTATTAATTATTTTAATTTTGATTCTCATTATTCTTATTATTCTGATTATGATAAAACTATAATTGAAGAGTTAATTAAAAATTTTGATTAGTATCATGAAGAAATTAAAAAAAATTATTGTAACTATAATAAGTTAAATAAGGAGAATAAAAAGGTTACTAAAGAAACTCACTTTGGAAAATAAAAAGTTAAAAGGCAATATTTATACAAGTTATGAGTTAGAAAAGAAAATCAATGTTTTGATGATTTATTTGTCTAAACTAAATGAACAAAATGGTAGTTTGAAAATTTATTTTTCATTTAATAAAGATAAACTGTGTGATGATTTTAAAATTGTAAAAAAAGATAATGGAAACCTTTAAGATGAGGTTTAATTATTAAAGTAAATGTTATTTAATTTTACTGTTGGTTGTCAAACTCTAGATGAGGTAATGAGATTGTAAAAAATTTATAAATCATAAATGAATATAAACTATGTTGGTTATGATGGAATAATTACTCAGATATATAGAAACATGTTTATTAAAGATAAAAGGAAGACATTTCATTTATTACTTATTTTAGATGAGGTTTATTTGGTCATTATGCATATGATTTCTCTGTATAGGTTGTTTAATCTATTGTAAAAAAATATTTTATTTCTAAATTTTCATTTAGATCTAAACTAATCCTTCTACAGAATGGGTCCCTAAGAAATCATTTTTAATCAGATTATTTTCATCTCTTCTTTACACAATATAACTAATTATTTTCATCCATGAAATTCCCTAATCACATACCAAATTATCTCCTCTTTTCCGAAAATTATTATTTCTAACTTAAATCGAACCTATAAGTCTTTTGGTACAATCCTATGTAGGATACCCGAAGTAAAGGTAATGTTAATCATTGAGGTTTTTTGTTTTATTTCTTCATCCACCCTAATAATTTCATACAATACCATTATTATATAATATCATTAATATATACCATATATTGATTGGTTTTTTTTGTTAATTTCATGATTTTAAATAATCAACACTTCTATCAAATTGGGTTACAAAAACATCATTCATCTATATAGTGGAATAACACCTCTTGAATAGATGTCATTCATGTTTCCATTACCAACTATTGTGGGTACTGATAATGATGGATTATATATATATATATATATATATAATATTAATTACTGTATTTTTATATTGGAATTATTATATCTCACGTACCTTTATACACCCCATTTTATGGGAATATGATAGCGTCACTTGTGTGTACGGAAAACTACCACCTCACGAAGCGATGTGATTCGTTAACACTTTACATGGAAGGTTTTAAGGATGATTTTAATTAAAATATGTGATATATATAATAAAATCATTATTTAAGGATAATATATATAGCATAATATTATTTCTTTAAATCCAAAAAATAAAATTGAAATAGCGTTAATGCGTACATGCATCATACCATCTCAATGAATGTTGTATTTCATTTCCAATCACTAAATTTTAAGGATTAATCTAAATAAAAATTTATAGAATATATATGATTTATATATAATTTTTTATATTCTATACACAATGAATCCATGATGAACTTAATAGATCAATAAATAACTAGTTAAAATATACGTATAAAATAAAACATTTATTTCCTAAAATGTGATATTATCAAGGAATTGTTAAAAATGATTAATATAAGGTCATTAAAAAATCATATATAGTATGATTTATATTTGTATTATTCATTAATAGATTTATAACAAACTTATATTTATTATAAATGAGGTTTTAATACATACTAAATAATTATAGATTCAAGGTTAGGGATTTTTGTCTCATTTTTATTTTTTATGAGACAAACGAAATATGTAACATCCCAACCTAGGATCCACTTAACTTATTGCCTAATCTGGTGGGTCATAAGGCCTTAATAATGCCTCCTCGTATTCTAGAGGCTATTGACTAGCAATGAGTATCTACAGTGTTATAATGGGAACACTATACTCACATATCATAGTGGCACAATAGATTAAGTAAAAAAGAATAAAATAAAGGAATCATATATAAAAATACACTATAACACTAGGTAGTAACCCACCATAGCATAAAAAATAAATGACATAATATAATATTGAAAAAAACACAATAAACATTAAAATCATAAATAGCCATAAAATTTCAATAATACCAAAATAAAATAGGTTGAGTTATATACATTGATGACTCTATGGAATGATGGCGTCCAAAAAAGGGAAATAAGGGACTAGAATATATAACATGTTATACAAAATAAAAAAATGACAAAAGACTGCTCCATTAGAATCATGAGCATGTGATCTATACTCTTCTCCCATGTTTCAAGATATATGTAATGTATATCAAATATTTGTCCAGGGTCACTTCCTTTATCCATTCACACATACAAGTAATCTAATCAAGTACTAAAGGCTGACCAAGTATGGTGCGAGATAAAATCCCAATAGGCCACAACCAATAGTTCTAGAGATAATCCAAGCAATGTGAATAGACATAATAGTGTGAAGGTATAAACAAATGATAAGAAATTATTATAATAAATAAATAACAATTAAATCATGTTCTGATACGACATGTGGAAGACATTACATGCTTCTATATACATCAGAATGAGTTTGATGTGTAACCATATATATATAGTAATAATATATATAGTATAGTTACATACTGTATCCACATATATGAAATAAGTATGTGAAGGCATAAGTATCCATATACATGGATACTAGGTGCTGGTTGGGAATGGGGTATAACTCAAGTGTCCATAACCAGTCTAATGAAATATGGGCTGTAGTAGAGGGTTCATGACCAGAATGTCATAATAAATTTAAGACATCATGATCATCACTCAATATGGGTGGGATGACTCATCATTCCTAGTACCCGAAATGGAGGAATGTGGTAAATCATTCCCAATACCCTAGTACACATACAACAGTGAGAGACTTTTTCTTAGCACTCAATGTAAGAGAGAGTGAAATTCCCTACTCAACTAACCCCTTAAACATATTCCATATCCAATATAAATAGCATGTCATAATAACATAATTGACCAGAGTTATTAATTCATAATTATCTATTAGGCCCAAGTTGTGTTTTGGTTATATTTTTTGTCAATCAATCAGTATCTGGAAATAAAGAAAGTATTTTGAGAAAGATGATGTTTGGTTCTGGTATTGATGAAAATCCGACTCAGGGTATTGATAAGAATCAAACTCATATTTTCCATCATAATAATAAGAATATGTTTGGTATTTCTATTGAAAATGATCGTAATGAGATTCTAGTATTGAAAAAAATATTGCAATGAGGGTATTGTATTGAAAAATAGCGTAATGTGGGTGTGGTATTGAAAAATATCGTTATGAGTGTCTAGTATTGAAAAATATCAGAATGAGTGTTTGGTATTGGAAAAGATCATAATGAGGAATTGATCGGATTCACTCTAGATTCTGTATGAAATACAAGGTTGTTTTTATGGATAATCAGAGTCACTCTGACTATGATGTGTGGAAGAATTTTTTGTTTTTAAGGAGAATCAGAGTCACTTTGACTACGATTTTTTAAATGTGACGATGCTTTTCTGTTTGTATTTAATGTAGACCATGAGTTGATTTTAGAACTTGTGATGTATGCTTTATGGAATAATGGGGGTGTTGAAGACAATGCTATCAATATGAAAAATATTATATCCAGATTTATCATATCTGAATGGAAGAGATAAAGAAGTGATGTTGACTGTATTTAAATACGATCAAATTTTGGTTGAATTAAAAATTAGTGGTATCGATTTACTATAGAGTTTTGTTTTCCATCAACCACATACTTAAAGATCAGTATCCGGATAATCGTACCTAGATTGATTGAATAAGTGATATTGATTGAAAAGGTGGTATTGATTTAAAAGGAGGTAATGATTGAAAATATGATATTGATTGGAAATATGATATTGATTTAAAAGGTTGTTTGGATTTATTATAGCATCAAGGATTTCTATTTGATGATATAAAAACTTTTCATACCTTGAAATGATCAATATAAAAATGATCAATCTCAGAATGATCAATATTAGAATGATCAATATGAGAGTGATGAATTTCAAAATGATCAATATCAAAATGATCAATATCAGAATGGTCAATATCAAAATGATCAAAATCACAATGATCAATCTCAAAATGATAAATTTCAGAATGATCAATATCATAATGGTCAATATCATAATGATCAATATAATAATGATCAATACTAGAATGATCAATATTAGAATGATCAATATTATAATGATCAAGATCAGAATGACCAATATTAGAATTATCATTATAAGAATCATCAATATCAGAATGATCAATATTAGAATAAATGATATCAGTCTCAGGAAGGAAAAGATCAATATCAGGATGATCAAAATTAGAATGATTGATATCAGAATGATTTTATTAGACTAATTTAATCAAGGGTGGAAGAGATAGATGAACTCTAATTTGTTTTCAAATGTCATTATCAAGTGGGTAATGGATTGATTTACATTGTTTATCCATTGAAGTGGTGTTTCAATTAGGTCAAGATAATTGGATAAGAATATTACATGTATTTTAAGTCGGTCAAGAATGATGATGAAGGATTTTTTTGGATGTGCTATTAAGGGGGATCTCGACATTTAATTGAAATTATTCTGACAAATTAAAACTGATCTCAAAAATTGAAATGGGAGTATAGGAAAGAAGAGGGGAATTTTTTAAAGGTTTCTAAAAGAATCTAGAAGCATTGACAAAGTCAAAATGAATTCTAAGTTTTCAAGGAAATTTTCATTTTGGGTGAATTTAAGTGAGGGGAACATTTTTGGGATTCCCCCATTCCTATTTTAGATCACCTATTAATGGAGAGAAAGTACTCTATATTTTATTAAAGAAGAAGTCCAGTTGACCATATAATAGAGGGAAGTTCTATGTTTTTAGAGAGAAGAGGAAGTATTCGTATTGCTATTGTGTTGAAGATGTTCTGATAGAGAAGTGAAAGAGAAGAGAAAATATTGTGATGATTGTATTCGGTTTATCATAATACTCATAATTTATCATCCTTAGTGGATGATCATATTCTTCTTGTCAATTATATTTGGATGATGTTGGTATCATTCTAATTTAATTGGAATGGGATTTTCCATAATGGGTATTTTCGTATTGAATATTTATAGACTGAGGAAGAATCTTACTGGGTCTTATCGTACTCAAGAATTGAATTGGGTCCAATTCATTTATATCGTATTCTATCAAAAAATTGTACTTGAAGAATTTTTATGGAAGAATCATACTTGTAGGAATCAGACATGGAAAAGAAGACCCATAATAAATTAGACTGATCATTCTACAACAAATTCTATGAGGTTCTTACCTATATTCTAGGTAAAGAATTGAAGAATTTTTTTAATTGAATATATTTTTTGAATTGATATAATAACATGCAACATGATTTGTTACACAGAGGTTGTATTTTCCTATTGTTCTAAGAAGGTGAACACGAACTAGTGGGATTATTTCATTGTGCTACACGAGTATAATTTTATATCCTACTTGTTGTAATCCAAGGATTATTTTCTAGTGGATTTTATGGTATTGTATCATTTCTAAACCATACCAAGGACTTAGCCATTCTTATTAAATAGTGAAGCATGTAAATACTTGTGTTCATGTGGATGTGTGTTTGATTTATTTTTCCATAGGGAATTGAATCTTTTATAGGAGGAAAATGTTGTTTCAAGTGAATCTAAATTTAAAAGAAAAAGAGTATCACTAATTCACCCCTCCCCTCTCAGTAATACAATCATCCTCACTGGGCTCTTATAATTGGTATCAGATGGTTGGTTCCCTTCGCTCATTCTTTGCCAAGGTTTTTGAAGATGAAGTTGTTATGGAGAATTTTAGATGTGTGAACATTAAAGAGATTCTAATCTTAAATGATAAGAATTATCATATCTCAAAAAGAAAGAGTGTTTCCATATCTTATGTCTCTTGGGTATGATGTTTCAAGAGCTGTTATAGATGGTTTCCCTCCTTGTATTCAAAATTATCCTCTCACAAATGCTGATAAGGAAAACCTTGAGAATGATGGAAGAGACATGATTTCTTTACTCTCTTCACTTTTTTAATGTGAGTTTCTAAGAGTAAAAGGAGTTTCCACTACCAATGTACTCTGGGATAAGATGAACAAAATTTATAATGGAAATACAAAATTTAAGAAGGAAAATTTAAAAATATAGATATTGAAGTATAAAGATATCATGATGGGTGAGCATGAATCTATTGATGACTTCTTTACCATGGTAAATGATATTGTGAGCACTATTATATGTCTTGGTAGAAAGTTAGAAGATTCTACTATTGTTGAAAAGATCTTGATAATTCTTCCTAACATGATCGATGCTAAGGATTCTTTATTAGAAGATTTAGAGTAAGAAACATTGTCTATGAGTGATTTTCATAGTACCCCAATTACTTATAAAATGAAAAGGGAGAATTCTATTAGAGGAAACAAAATTGACAGAAAAATTTCTTTCAAGGCTGTCAAGAAAGAGAAGTCAAAGAAGATCCTTGAAGAAGAAGCTGAAGATTTTGATTCCGAAAATAAGGTATGTAAAAATATTGATGTAATTTTATCCTTGTTTTCTAAGAATATAAAAATAGGTACATGAAGGTATAAAGAAAAAACATTCCTTAAAGTGTTTTTGATATGGAGACATTGGGAATTTTTTTTAATTTTCCTCAAAGAGGTAATGAACAAGAGAGTGATGTAGAAGAAAGTGAAGAAGAGGAAAGAAGGCCAAAAAGATCTTAGAAGAAAAAGGATGATAAATAAAAATTATATTCCAAGCGGGAAGATAAAAATTTATCCAAATCGAAAAGGAGAGGATTTTTACCTAAGGAAGAAAATAGTTAATGAGGAATGTTATTCTAGTAGTGAAAGTAGTTGTTATGAAGAAGACAATGAAGAGAGTAAAGATAAATCTGAAATATCTATTTAGCATGTTAGAGAAAATACTTTTATTGCAACAATTAATGTTGAAGATTTCAGAAATTCTAGTTCTAATGAAGAGGAAACTCAACTAGAAATGCATTTGAATGAAGAGTTGAAAGAATTTGTGAGAAATATAATATGACTTGAAAAGAAAAATGATAAGTTGTAAGATGAATGTTCCTTAACAATTCAAGAATGATTTTTAGAAGGGAAGAACATGATACAGAAGGTGATTAATGACTTGAATAAATGTCTTAAGGAATAGAAAAATCGTTATTAGCATCTCGAAGTGAAGATGAAGGAAAAAGAAGAAGAGTTGGATCTTTTACATCAAAAGATATCTAAAGATGAATTAAAGAATACATGTTTCCAAAACTCTACTATATAAGTTAGTGAATGTTCTTGTAATGAGAAACCTAAGAAGGTTCGACAAAAGTTACCATCAAAGGGTGAAGATAAAAATGCTATGAATGTAATATATGTGGAAAACGTGAAGAATTCAGATGTTAAAAAACATCCTATGTCTAAAAAAGTTTTATCTAGATCCAACAATGTTTCAAATACTTCTGATTCTATTAAGGATGAAAAAAATAATACAAATCTAATTAAAAATAGAAATATTGATGGGTCAGAAAAGAAATAGATGAATATTTCTGAGAAATGTATTCCCAATCCCATATAGTATGGAAGTTTCAAAGGAAAATAATCTTTCTATGGATATTGCTGGTATTATGGGGGATTCAGACACATGTCATATATTTGTTGGTTCAATCAACAACATTACTATTATCCCACATGTTATGAAATAGAGTGTTTAAGGGGGAGTCTCTATCTTAAAATAATTAAGAACGAGAAGGTTGGATTGAATAATAAGTCTTAAAAGAATGGAATTAAGATTGAAAATAGGTTTTGACCCCTATAAACTATTTGTGAAAGATTTGAACAAAATGGGAACATTGCAAAAGGATGTCTTGTTTTGTTACCAACAGAATAGAAGTTTCTAAACAACTATAAGACTCTGAATGTTTTGGAAGATAAGAAAAACATATATACTGAGATAAGAAAGAAAGAGTGTTTAATTATCTATCCAGAACACATTGACATGGAAATGAAATTTGAGGAAGCACAAAATAAAGTGAAATAATCAGGGGAGAAACATACTTTTAAAGAAATGATAACTATTGAAAAAAAGGTATCAACATATTGTGAATATGAGTAAGAGAAGCAAGATATCAAATTTTTTTCAACTATCTTACCATAAAAAAAATATAAGCATGGGAAACAAAGATTTTTATAAAGATGATAAAAATTCGTCATTATTCTTAGAATATTATATAGGTAATAATGATCATGTCACAAAATCTAATAAGGATGAATATAAATAAGAAAGCACATATAATGAAAAATCCAAGAAGAAGAATAATATTTAAATACTGAGAGAGGATTCTTAGTCCAACTGTTGTTTCTAAAAAATAATAAATCTTCCTCCTTATTCCCTAAAATATGTATATACTTGTTCTAACTTGCAGGGAATTGAATGAGTGGAAATAAGGAATCTATAATTGATGAGTCTCTTACTATTTGTGCAAAATAAAGTAATGAAATCATGAAAAATATTTGGTTTTGAAAAGTTGTGTTTTTATACCCCTGATCTTTCTAATGTGTTTGTTGAGATGGGTGCAGTTTACTTTTATCCCAATTTTTTTTTCAATGTTTTCCCCTAGTCATGATAATATTTTAAGAAGGATGTAAAAGTCAATATATGAAAGTTATGTTATGGAAAACATTGATCACCTTGATTATACACTCTTGTTTTCTACACCGGGTTAGCCCACATAGACTTAGAGTTTTTTAGTTAAAGGTTTCTGTTTAGAAAATCAATGGATACCTATGATGAAGAAATTTCCCAACCTATGGAAATGGAGAACATTTTCCAATAAGGTAGAAACTTATCATGATGACCTCTTTGAATTTTATTTTCAATAAGGGGGAGAGATAAGAGAAATGTTTAGAGTCAAAAGAAATAGGGGAAGCAATAAAGGAAACAATACCACTCATTTTTGTGAAATTTAAATGTTTTAGGTGTGTATTGACAAAAATAAAAAGGGGGAGATTATTATTCCCATTTTTGTTTTGGTTTTATTTGTTGTCAATCAATCAATATCCCTAAATAAAGAAATTTTGTTGAGAAACATGATGTTTGGGTCTGGTATTGTTAAAAATCAGACTCATTGTATTGATAAGAATCAAACTCACGTTGTCTATCATAATGAGAAGAAGATTTTTGGGTATGATATTGAAAAGGATCGTAATGATATTCTAGTATTGAAAAAATGATTTTAATTAGGGTCTAGTACTGAAAAAGATCATAATGAGGGTCTGGTATTGAAAAATATCGTAATGAGTGTCTAGTATTGAAAAAGATCATATTGAGCATTTAGTATTGGAAAAGATTGTAAATAGGAACTAATCTGATTCACTCTAGATCTGGTATGGAAGAAGTAGTTTTTTTGATATAGAATATGAGTTATTATGAGTATGGTGTATGAAAGAAGTTGTTGATTTGATGGAGAATCAGATTCACTATACCTATGATATTTTAAATGTGATGATGCTTTGTTAATTCGTATTTCATATAGATCATGAGTTAAAATGGGAACTTGTGATGAAAGATTGATGGAATATAGGGGGAGTGAAAGAAGATGCTCTCAATAAAAAAAGATGGTATCCATATTTATCATATCCCGGTGGAAGAGAGAATGAATTTATATCAATTTTTTTCAATATAATCAGATTATGGGTGGATTAAAAAGAAGTGGTGTCAATTTAATGTTGCATTTTGTTTTCCATAAACCACATACTTAAAGATCCACACCCGGATAATCGTACCATAATTGATTGAATAGGTGATACTGATTGATAATGTGGTATTGATTGAAAAGGTGTTATTGATTGAAAATGTGTTACTGATTTAATGTAACATCCAATCCGTCCATCAGATGAAATAAAAAAATTTCATAACTATAAATTATCAATATCAGAATGATCAATCTTAATATGATCAATATCATAATGATCAATATCATAATGAAAAATTTGAGAATGATCAATATTAGTATGATCAATATCAAAATGATCTATATCAGAATGATCAAAATCAAAATGATCAATCTCAGAATGATCAATATCAGAATGATCAATATGAGAATGATCAATATCAGAATGATCAATATCAGAATGATCAATATCAGAATGATAAATTTCCAACTGATCAATCTCAAAATGATCAATATAAGAATGATCAATATTAGAATGATCAATATCAGAATTATCGATATCAAAATGATCAATATCATAATGATCAATATTAGAATAATCAACATCTATCTCAGTACGGAAAAGATTAATTTTCAGATTATTGACATCAGAATGATCAATATCAGAATGATCATATGTAGGATAATCTTAGAAAGTGTGGAAGATATATATGAACTCTGATTTGTTTTCATATATCTTCATCAAGTGGGTCAATGATTTATTTACATTGTTTATCCATTGAAGTGGTGTTTCAATTGGGTCTAGGGAAGAGGAGAAGAATATGCCTTGTATTAGAAGTGGGTCATGAAATGTGGTGAAGGATTATAATGGATGTTCTATGAAGGGGGAGCTAGATTTTCAATTGAAATTAGTCTCAGAAATTGAAATGGGATTCTAGAATAGAATAGGTGAAGTTTATAGAAGTTTGTAGAAGAATCGAGAAGAATTTAAGAAATCACAATGAATTCTGATATTTTAGGGGAAATTGAATTTTGGGTGAATTTAGGTGAGCAGGAATGTTTTTGGGATTCCCACCCATTATTGTTTTGGGTCTCCTATAAAAGTAGAGAAAGTACTCTGTACTGGACTGACGATGAAGTACTATTCACAATAGTAGAGAGAGAAGCTTCAAGTTTCTAGAGAGAAGAGGAAGTCTTTGTATTGATCTTTTATTAGTGATGTTATGATAGATAAGTGAAAGAGAAGAGATAATATTGTGACAATTGTATCTGACTGATCATTGTACTTACAATTTAACGTACTCAGTGTATCATCATATTCATCTTGTCAATTGTATTCGGTTGATGTTGATATCAGGCTGAATTAATCAAAAATTGATTTTTTTGTACTGGGTATTTCCATGTTGAAGATTTTTGGACTAAGGATGAATCATAATGGGTTTTATCGTACTCATTTATTGAAGTCCTGCTGATTCATTTCTATTGTATTCTATCAGAAAATCAGACTTGAAGAATTGTTTTGGAAGATTCATACTCAGAGGAATCAGACTGGGAAAATCAGACCCAGAATAAATTGGATTGAGTTTTTTGAAACAAATTCTAGGATGTTCTTAGTTTTATTCTAAGCAAGGATTTGAGGAATTTTATTTCAATTGAATACATTTGTTGAATTGAAAAGAAACTCATGTTACATGAGTTGTTACACAGAGGTCGTATTTCCCTATTGTACTAAAAGGGTGTATACACACTAGTGGGATTGTTTTATAGTGCTACAAGAGTGTAAGGGTATATCATATTAGTTGTAATCTAATGATTTTTTTTCTAGTCGATTGTGTGGTATTGGATCATTTCCAAACCATACCAAGGACTTAAATATTCTTATTGAATAGTGAACTTTGTAAATACAAGTGTTACTATGTATGTGTGTTTGATATCTTTTTCAACAGGGAATTGAATATTTAATAGGAGGCAAAGGTTATTTCAAATGAATTAAAACATAAAAGAAAAAGAGTATCATTGATTCACCCCTTAGTATCTTAGTGATGCAATCATCCTCACTGGGCACTTACATTATCATAATAACCAACCCTAATATATCAAAAGGCATACCAATTTATATAACCCATCAAATAAAATCATTCATCAAATATCAAATGCTTTCCACCCATTATTATTCATTTAATTTAGTCCATTAAATTCATTTAAGCATGGAAAACCATATTGAAGAAAGAAATTTTATATTAACATTACCCATTCAATTAATCAACTCAGGGAAATTATATTTCACATAATACAAGCACATAGAATGTGATTTGGACAACTAAATAGTTATATAAGTGTGGGAAATTAAATTTTCAATCAAATCCATACAAATAGAAGGTGTTCAGTTCATTTAATAAATTATAAAATGGTAAAATCAAGTTGACACACCCATGTTGGGGATATATTTGAGGTCAACATATTATAAACACTTTTTTAAGGATTAACATGAGTATAACATCATGCACATATAAATTTAGAATAAAATAACTCATTTTAAGTGATCACGCAGAAAATGCTGGCATACAGTACAATAGAGAATCTACGAAAAACACTCAAGAATTAGGAGTAAATTCTATAGCACCTAACTTAGGGATGTAGATGACTCATAATCAAATACCAGATTAATATATTATGTACTTTGGAAGAAAAATGAGGGACATATCAACATCATTAAAATAGGTAAAAAACATCCAACTAAATATTAAAACAGATGGGAATATAAATATGGAATGTAAGGAAGAGGATTACAAACCATACCTCATGATATAAAATTATAACAACCGAACGAGATTCGTAGTTTTTATTTTGGAGTTATCATGTTACCTAGAATAGATGGATGGATATATCAATGGGAGAGGATGAGCTCCTGCATGATGGAAATAGGAAAACTAAATTGAAGGTTTAGTTTATACGTTCATCAAGGGTAGAATTATAAATTCACCCAAATTGAATTGGGAGTATAGATAGGCATCATGGATGGACATACCATGCTCTAACAGTGCACCATAAAACTGCATAAGGATGAAACCGCATAGGTTAAGAACATTTTATGTGAAACTATGCATAACATGTGAAAATTTCCTTTGCAATTTGTCTAACAAAAATCACACAGATGTGAACCCATACCCACATGGATTTAGACATCTGTTTTACCACTTGTATGCCTCTGAAACACCTCGTACGGTTTGGTTGACCATGTGGGATGGACATCACAGTCTCTCTCTACCATAAGACCGAGTCTATTTCTCCTAATTTTGAGGTTCCAGGCTATGAAAAATCATCATACCACATTGTTTCCTCTATGAATCCATTATGTATCATTATAATAGGCATATTAATTACATAAAATAGAAAAAAAATCATACCTTCATGAATAGAAAATTCATTACAACCTCCCCTTATTAAAGCAACTCATCCCCAGGTTAACCTTTTTAGGGTTAAAAGTAATCATTTGAGAAAAGTTCCATCCACTAAGATCTTATATCATTTTCCCTCTACTAGTTCTCATCATGTACTTGTCCTTATACTATAGCACTTGTACCAAAGGAACAGTTATTCCTCAACGTTTCTTCACACACATATTAATAATACAATGTATACTCTTCAAAGGAAGCATCCATATCTAACTAAAACTCATTAGTTTAGAGTACATGTGAGGGGGTGAGATAATATTGGTATAGATGGGGTAAATGAAATACATCATATAGATATTAGTATCTCTAAGGATGTTTTATATTGTTATCCATTAGTCTGATTCTCTTCATAACCTCATAGGGTTTAATGAACTATGAAAAAATATTACCCTTCTTCTGAATACGTTGATGTCCCATCTTAAGATAAACTCACAATAAAAACCAATATAAGACATTGAAATCAATAGGTTTTCAACATATACTGGTATATGACTATTATCTAGAATGATCATTCATCATTGTATATCTAATCAGCTAAACTCACTCGGTAGTTTCCTGAATGAGATGTGGTGTAAGAAAATCTACCTCCTATGCCTCTTTCCAGTACAAAGTTGAACAAAAAGGGATAAAAGATAAGGCCTCATAAGGATACATATAAATGGTATCCTAAAATACATTTTTTTGAGTGAACTCAATATGGGGTATGTGTTTATCCAATGAACCATTTATTTCATGGACACATGCGTCAAGCATATCCTCTAACACCTGAATAGTACACTATGTCTTTCTGTCGGTCTGTGGGTGATAGGTCATGATCCAAAGCACCTTTGTGCCCAAGCCCTTATAAAATCATATATAGAAACTAAGATGTGAATAGTGTTTATAAGTCATATATAATAGGTAATTTA
The DNA here is from genome assembly GCA_963277665.1 of Viscum album. Lineage (NCBI taxonomy): Eukaryota > Viridiplantae > Streptophyta > Magnoliopsida > Santalales > Viscaceae > Viscum > Viscum album. The sequence goes on from OY728137.1 coordinate 804,091,231, forward strand.
TATCCCTAAATATGTACAACCTCCCTAATGAATAACATCTCTTTATAATCTATTGATAAATTACCTTTCACCAGTTTGAAATGTGCACCCTTGATAAAATGATCAATGATAACCCAAAAAATATCATTCATACAATGTGACCTGGGTAAAAAGTCATGAAATCCTTAGAAAAATCATCCCATTTACTTCCAGGAATGAAAAACTGCTATAAGAGTCCTACTAGATGCTGGTGTTCCCCTTTCACCTGCTGATAGGTGGAACACTGAGTGATAAATCTAGAAATATTCTATTTCACAGTATGTAACCAATACTCGTGATGTAAGTCTCGATCCTTCTTGGTGACATCGGGATGTACTACCAATTTTGAGGTAGTAAATTCTCACATTATCTCCTCTCTAATGTCTTTTTAGACACAAATAGACCAATGAAATCATAAAGTCTCATCCTCATCTATGGTCCAACCATAAGATGAATCTTTATCTGAGATACTTTACCTTAGGACCAGACCATTAGGATCTAAAAGTATCCACACTCTCACCTATTACAGAAGACTATATGTCACTATTAAAGTTGAGAGGATATTCTACCCATTATCCTTCTAAACAACAATATTAATCTATAAGAAAAAATCCATGAGCTACCACACTTTATTGGATTCCTAAACCACCGTCTCATAGAACCAGCTAAATAATTTACTTTTCTAAGTATATAAGAAAACTATAAATGAATGGATTATAGTTACTCAACCCATTAATGATACCTCAGATTCAAATCACATTGTATAAAGGTGTACTTGAGGAATTTTTTATCAAGTAATACCATTAAAAACTACCCACATAAATACTATCTCCAACAACATAATGTATGAACTACAGTAGGTTGATTTTGGTCATGTTTTATGTAATTCCACTTGTGAGGCCTCAAATATAGAGAACCATACAAAATTAAATTCTATTTCTATATCAAATCATCTCCCATCCTGATACCTAAATAGTCCTAGTAAACTATATAACTTCTCACTGACTCTGGTAGAGCTAGGATCAGTGCTAAAGTTAATATTATCTTCAACTCTTGAAATGTTTCTTCCCAAAATTTTGTCTATATGAATTTCATAACCTTTTTATTAAATCCCATAATAAGTGCTACAAGGCATGATAATTCATGGATGAATCTTATATAATATTTTTCTATCCCTAATAAAAAATTTATATCAAGTAATTTCTTGGAATTCCCCTCAAAAACTACATCTCTCACTTTCTATGGGGCTACAAATAGTATTAACATTGAGATTATATGACCTTGGAAGTGGACATTATCGATCCAAAAGTGGATTTTTTTAACTTAAATTAGATATGAAGATGCCATAGTATATTCAACATGATTTTTAGATGGTTTTCATGTTTGAGGTAAGAGCCTGGATACAATAAGATGTCCTCTAAAAATCCTACTATGAATGAATCTAGATATGGGTGGAAAAGCCGATTCATTAAATCCATTAAGACAACATGGGTTTTCTTGACTTCAATACACATGAATAGGTACTCATAATTTCCATACATGCTCCTGAAATCTATACGAGGGTTTTCTAAAGTTAGGATACAAACACAATGATAGCCTAACCTCATATCAATCTACGAAAACACTATCTCTCCTTAGAGCTGATCAATTATGTCATCTATTCGAGGTAGTGGATATTGGTTCTTGACCATAAAATTTTTAACCACTTATAATCCATGAAAATCCAAAGGGCACCTTCAACATTATTCTAAAAATCAAACATCAAATGCCATATAGATTTCATGGGGAGTATGCAGCCTTCGTCCTTTAGATCCTCCAAATGTTTTGTGAGATCAAGAATCTACATAGGTTCAACCCTATAAGGTGGAATGGACATTGGTTTTACTCTTGAAATTATCCCAGTAGTGAAATCTACCTCTCGTACTAAATGTATACCAAAATAGTCATCATGTAAGACATCCCTGAAAGGATAAACTAAAGGAGGGAAATATAGTGGTTCTTAACCCCAGTCCATCCATGAAATGAATAGAAATCTAGGATTCCAAACTTCCCATAACCTGATGCTCAGGTCCCGATCAAGTCACTTGGATATCCCATTATCCCTTATTAATATGCCTACCACCCTTTGGTAATGTAAAATTCACCCTCTAATGATAGAAGTCTATATGGGATCGATAGGAAACTATACATACCATCACAATGATTACATAAAACCTTTTCATGTCGAGTACATAAATATTCCATATGAAAGAATATATACCAATCAAAACTGGAAAATACTTATAGCATTATATTCTCTTTGATTGGATGCCTATCGGGGTATCAAGCATCATCACACCATATAAGTGTTCAATCTTGAGGCCCAAAATCTCCATGATTTCCTCATATTAGAAAGAGTGTGATGTTTCAGTGTCAAATAAAGTAAAAACTAATGTAAAGGATCCTAAAATAGTACAAATAACATGATATGTTTTGGAACTCTTCACCTTCTTTATAGGTTTTATTTCATTTAATTGGGCCATTCCACGACACTAATACATAACCTGAGTGTTGTGAGAAAGCCTGCTCTGATGGGACTCAGAATACCGAGTCTGATTACCTCTTCCTTATCCACTACCTCATCCTGAGAATCCATTGGTATTTCATCTACCTTCCTATCAAGATATTATTTCCCCCACTCTCGAACATGGAGTAGGATTCAATCCTCGCAATCTTGGAACTTATGGAAAGGCCATTAAAAACCATTGGATATACACCATCATTCCGCAACCTCTTCCATTGGATACCATAGACTACGAGGTTTCATATTTCATGTCTTTTATTGCTGGTGACATATTAAAAAGTTATTATCACGAGTATGGTGACTGCTACTACCCCCAAGAGAAACCATGAAGCTTTTCCTTCGTTAAATGGAAGAACCACTAGTCAGCCTACGTGTTGAAAAACCAGCTTTCGCACTATTGGCATCCCTTATATGTGTCTATGTGATAAGGTCTTGATTGAATCTATTTGAAAGTGTATTCAATATAAAAAAAATTCCATTACATCATATGGAATATTTCATCCCATCCTAACATCACCTTGTGGGTATCAGATCAAAATTGGATAGAGTCGATGCGAACTATTAAAAGTTTGCAATGTGAACAAAATTATCCATGAAAGACATAACTCCCAGGTTAAGGTTCATAAGCTCTATAACCAAATCATCCCTCATAGTCTAGGGAAGGAAATAATTGTAGAAGATCTCTTGGAAATCCACCCATATCATATCTACATGTCGATTTTCTAAGGTAATAACATCTGGACATAACAAGAATGAATCATTTGGAATATAATAAATGAGAATAACCGTCTTCTCTGGAGGCATCCCTAGATTCTCAAAAAAATCATGGACTCTAACCATGAATTTGTATCATGAGGTCTCCTATCCCCCCGAAAAGGTTTGTAAAATGTTTTTACTAGAAATCCTAAGTCATCTTTTCCATAGTTGGGGCAGGTCGACTGACAACTTGTAAATTTTGGATCATACAAAAAAACCATATCATAATTGGCTGATGGTTCCCATATCTAGGATAAGAAGATGTTCTATATGTTAAAATATAGGGAGAATCACTATTGGTTTGGGGATTTCCACATTAGGTGCATGGTTATCACCTCTTTATGGTTGTACGACTAGAGGAAGTCATTGAGGAATAATTATACAATTACAAATGCACACCTCATAAGAGAAACAACCAAGTGAATGGATAATAGATATATAAGTTGGAAATATACAATCCTTCATATAAAAATGATCACACCTCTCTTAATTATTTTAAAACTAGGTATATGAGACAAGAAAATACCATAAAAGAAAAAAATATCTTAAGGGAAACCCTCAAACACACACTAGTAATGCTGGGTTCGGGTTTAGGTATCATGTTATACAGTTGGGTTCCCAATATATAGTGTTAATTTCTAGGTATAGAGGAAAAAACCCTTTACTTTACAATTGGAATCAAATTTAACGGTAACATTTTTAATTTGATATTTTTTTATTTTTTTTCATATGTAGTATTATATATAGAGTACACATATTTCACAGTACATAATTAGTAGGTCCAGAACCCACAACATAGAATAATTGGCTAATTAAGTCGTCATCACCAACCTATATGAGAAAACATAGTTTAGATGGATGAAGAGACATTAATTAATCAAATTATATTATTCCTATATGAAATGTCAACACATTATAATATATAACAGTCAAGTCACTAAATATATATAGTAGGAAAATGAAAACAGTAAGTCGACATGTCATGGAAAAAAACATTACATAATAGTCATATTGTGCCTATAATGATGCATTAAAAAACATAACCTTATTTCATCACACATGGAAAAATGAAATATCATTGCAATAACACTAATAATAATAACATCATAAGACATGTACATCATCCACTCGTGAAATTGTATCAACATTAACTAGAATAATCAATCACTACCAAATCCCATCCTTAGTATATTGGGATTTTCCATATACATCAGTTAGCTACGATCAGGAACATCTTAGTTACTAAATTCATTTAGTCCTAATAAAATTTCTAGCACACAAACAATAAGACAATGGAATTGAAACACCTCTGATAATAGTTTGTAACATACCGACCTGGGATCCATTTAAATAATTCCCCGAGTTAGTGGGTTACATGGCCTCAAGCATGGCTCGCCGTATGCAATAGACTACCGACTAGTAGTGAGGGTCTACGACGGTACATTGGAGAGAATATACCCTATTAACAAAGTTTTATAATTGAAAAAGTAAACAATAAGATAATATAAGAAGCATATTTAAATAGACACTATAACATAGGACTAGTAACCCAATGTAGTAGAAGAATGATATAATAGAATAACACATATGAAGAAAATATAATAAACATTGGAAGTGAAAATAAACATAAAACTATAAAAATATCAAAAACTAATAGTTTATGTAATATAAAATGACACTTCCATGGCTTGATTATGTACAAAAATGGGATACATGGGAAAGGAATATTCAACATGGTATACAAAATACAAAAAGGGCATAAGAATCCCCCACTAGCATCGTGATAATATGCTTAGTCCTTTGCTCTAATGCTCCAATATATAAGTAAATCGTATCAAATATTTGTATCTTAGTGATTTAACTTATCCATTTATGTAGACAAGTAATATACTTGGGTACCAAAGGTGAAACAAGTGTGGTGTGAGATAAAATCTCAGTAGGATACCACCAAAGGTGTCTAGATATAATCCAAGAAATTTTTATATAAATAGAAGTTAGTAGGTATAATTTAATGTTAATAAATACTTGAAATAAATAAATTACCATAATCTTAGGTTGCTATAGGACACCTGGTGGAATTCACCTTCTTCAGAATAAGATGAGATGAGTCTGATCAATAACTATATATATATATATAGAAATTATATATATATATATATTAATTATATATATATATTAATTATATATATATATTAATTATATATATAGTGTAGTTATATTTGTATCCACATATACAAACTACATATGTGAGGTTGTAGGTTTTTATATAATTAGATATGAGGTTCTAGAATGACATGAGAAAAACTCAAGTATCCATAACCAGTCTAGTGTTTTATAGGCTCTAGCATAGGTACATGCCCTGAATATCATAAAGAATATAATACATCATGGTCATCACTCGAGATAGGTGGGGTGAGACTTCATTCCCCACAACCAAAATTTAGGTACCTGGAATGTCATTCCTATCAACCTAACACATTCATAATGGTGAGATACGTCTTGATCAACACCAGATTTAAGGGATAGTGAAACACCCGGCTCAACAAGTCCCTTAATCGTCATCTATAGCCAATATCAATGGTGTATCATAATTATAGTAAATACCTGAGGGATTACCTCATACACATCATAATAATCTACCCTAATATATCAATGGGCATAACAATTTGAATAATACAATCAATAAATGCATCCATCATTTTGGCTTCCAATTATTATTCATTTCAATTAGTATATTTAATTCATTAAATAAAAGAAAAACATCGTGAATAAATCCATAAAATATTCAAATAATCCATTAAATTAATCTTGGAATTGAAATTCAATTTCATATAATCCATACACTTATATTGTTGTTTGGACAACTAAAAACATATATAAGCGAGGGTAACACCATATGATGCTTTGTATGGGAATATATACTAGACTTCAGCAAGTTGGGGTGAAGTTAGGAAAATAAATTAGATATGGGAAAATCGTTTCCATGAAATGTTGTTGATGGTCAAAAAATTATATCATAAAATTAAAATAGTGAAATGTTTAAAATAAATCCACACTGACAACTCTTTAAGAGTTATTTAATTTGAATTCATTGATAAGAAACTTCTCTGAATATATCGTTAGAAATATGTAATGATATTTGGGATGAAACGAAAGATGATCCTTACGTGCATTTATATGTTCTACGACCTTTATCTTTTTAGGCTTTCATTATGTCGCTTAGAACTACCTACACACCTCTCTCATGCAATGATGTGTTTCTTGTGTCACATTTTAAAAAGTATATAACAAAACCATGAAATTTACTAAGCTCATATGATATGAAATTGAACATGATCTCTCATATGAGGAATAACTATTTTAAATTTTGGATTTAATATACATGGTTTTGTGACACATGACCACTCATCTATTAAAAGTTCTCTAGAAAAATGAAAAGTTTATGACAGATATGTGGGAACCTAAGGAAGGGATGATAGAAAAGTGCCCACACTTTTTTTATTATGTGTACTATAATATTGAGGAATATATTATTTTAACGGGGTTAGAATGTATCAACCTGAATTATTTATTATTAATTGTGTATTATGTTTTACTGATTTCTCTACATGAATCACCGAAAAAAAATGAATTTAAATAGTTATATTGTATCCATAAAATTAGAAGGTATGGAGAGTAGTAATAGTATAAGGAAATATATATGAGATCAATTAGTACATATAAGAAACTAATAAAATCATTAATTATGATTAAAATGTATAAATGTTAAATTTTCATGATTTATATATTTATGATCATTAGTGATTTTAAAATTATTGTTAATATATTAATGTAATGATTTATTTTAGAAATATATTTTTCATGATATTTTAGGATATTTTATTAATTATTAATTTTAAATATGTGAATATAAAAAAGATAATATTATTTTTTGGGATTTACCATAGTTATATTATGTTAAAATGAATTTTTGGAGTTTTTCAGAAATAATTAACTTCAGGTGAATAACTAATATATTGATTTTATTAATGTTATCACTATTATGAAGTTATATAAACAAACTAAAATCCATTGAAATTTTTTCTTATAAAAATTATTTATTCTTAATTGAAATAGATCATTTTAAAATACGATGTTGATTTTATAAACCCATGCTCAACATTTTGAAAATTTATGTAGCGATTTAATGAAAACTGTTTTTTTAGTGCTTTGTTTAATTAATTATAACATTATGAATAAATTTTTTTGAGTTATTTTATTTTAAATAAATAATATTATAATGATAATATTTTTAAATAATTTAATGGAATCAATGGAATTTTTAATTCTATTTTAATGATATGTATTTTTTTCTTAAGAGAGAAATTTTTCAGAAAATAGGTTTTTACAAGTTTTACAAGCGATTGTTAAGACCAGTTTCCCAAACAATATAATGTTAGTTAACAGAAATTATTATTAAATATAAGATATAAATTTTCCTATTATTTATCATTTTTTATTTCATTTTCGTTATTAAATTTATATTTTTAGGATTATTTCTAATTTCTGGGATAGTGGTGAAATATTTATTTCCTAATTTTTTCCATAAAAATAATAAAATTTATATTGATTCAAATAAATTGAAACCCATTAAAAAATGAATTTATTATTATGAATTAACTCATAAAAGCATATTAAATCCCATCTAATTTGTAATTAATTATAAATAAGATATCATTTTTGAACTAAAATTTCTTTTATTCAAATTATCTATTTTAATTTAAAAGTAAATTTATTATTATTTTGAAATTTAATTTGACTAAATATTTGAATATTTTAGTTCATTAAAACCCGAATTAGGTTATATGGATTATTTTATATGTTTAATAAAACACAAATTTATATAGTTAAAAATTTGTTACTTAGTTTAAATGTAAGAGAGAAAAATGTCCAAACATAATGGTAAAAACTCTATAACATGTTTAAAACAAGTATAGAAAAAGATTTTAATGAATTTATCAACCAAAATAAACCCCATAAAAAATAATTTCAAAACATTGGATCTATTTAAATTATAAAACTATATTCACATAATTAAAATATAAAGGTTGTTTCCAAAAGATCTATGTTTTATCTTATAAAAGGGGGACCCTTAAACAATTTCAAACACACACCTCACTTTAGAAATTTTATTTGAAAGAATTCCCTAATATCCTTTGATATATTTAAATTAAACTACATTATCCTCTGGTCACCTCAAATTATCTTAGTTTCCTCAAATTTATGGCCTTCACATAGAGGAAGTTTAATGTCTCAGTATAGGTATCACACCCTTCACAACATTTCATTATTTTTAATTAATTTTTGAAAAAATAAACCGTGTTATAATAATAAAATAATAATTATTTGTGTATTGATATGTTATTATAATAATGGTATAACCTTTATTTATTCATTTCCATCTACTGAGAAACACAAAAATTGTTGTTAGTGGGTGTGTGTGGATTACCTCCTCTATGATGTGGCACTTTCCATTTTAAATCACCATAACTCTTGGATATTCTTAATGATGGTATTTATGAATATGTATGATTTATTTAATGTATGTATTATTTAAAAACTTTCATTTAATATCCAGCTTTACCCCTCCCATTCATTGAATAATTGAAGTGCAAATAATGTGTTGTGTGGACTAACACCACCATGAATAAAAGTGTTTCGTTTTACTACAGTTCAAAAAATGTAAGTCCAAAGTTTTTAATGGATGATTATATATGATATATAAATAATTAATAAATTTATCATTATAATGGTACTTTTTATGTAACAATTGTCATTATTTTCTCCATTTATATCCGTAAATAACCTAAAACTAGTTCATTGCATTTTCTGTTTTCTTGAAACATGAGTAAAACACCCATGTAATGGTAGTATATTATTATAAGTATATATAAATGATAAAATATATTACCTTTAGTTGTTTTAAAACTATAATATTTTTGGATAAATAGGATTATTGATACCACTTTTATAAAACAAGTACAAAATGGTCAGGATTGTTGACACCCAATGTTGAAAAGAGATTAGAAAAATCTAACACATGAAGAGAAAAACCATTAATGATGAGTATAAATGAAAATTTATATTATTATGGTTCTTAAATAGGTAATTAATAAGTTTATATTTATCATACATGAGGTTAAATGGTTTTTATTTCAGTCAAGGTTAATAGAAATGAGTTTGGTAAATCTTACTCCATTCATTGAGTGATATAATTTCCTATTTGAACATAATTTTTTCATGAATTTTCCTTTTAAAATATGTGACCTTTTTTACTTGTATGGATTTTTTTACCATTTCCATTTCCAACATTGGTGTTATTTTTATTTTTCATGAAAATAAAGGATACTTTTTTAGACATACTTTTAACCCATTTTTTTTCAACGGTGAATTCTAAATGTTTTCAAAATAAAATTTTTATGATTTTTTAATTATATTAAAATGAAATATTTTTAATGGATTAATGTTTCATTATTGTCCATATATTAATCTATAATTATGTGATTATTTTGGGGGATCAACTTTTCAGTTTAAATCAATTTAATTTATGATGTTATTTGGTTGTGTTATGAAACCGATTTTATTATATTGGTTATATATGAAAATGGAATGATTTAAATTTGAATACTCTATGAAACCCATTTAATTCCCATGGGTTGTTTATGTGATGAATTTTAAATTTCATGAAACCCATTTTTATTCTATGGGTTATTCTATGATGTGATGATTTCCCTCTTTTAGAAAGTAAATGTATGGATTATGAGACAACTGGGACATATATATCCCTCAAATAAACTTGGTAAATGATTATATCTCATTAGATATAATTATTATGTGAAAGTGTTAGAAAGTATCTATATACACAAAGGGATAGTGTGATGGATTTTAACTCTACTACCAATTATATTGGTGATCTAGTTGGTAGGTAGCAAGGTTCAGAAGATGAGAAATATTCTATCTAGGAATTTTCAACTTTCCTTCTGGTGTTCATGGATAATGTAATATTCTTCATACTTTATTTTCTCATACCTTGGTAAAATTTTTATCATTAAAGTTTTATTCCTAGATTTTATTCCAATAGTTAACACTTATTGATTTTTATTATTTTAATTCAGATATGTTTCCTTCTTCATGATTTTCCACATGTTTATGGTCTTACTATTATGGCCTTTGTTATGTTATCACTTACTGAGATTTTGATATCAATTCTTTTTATATTATAATTTCCTCGTGAATAAAACAAGTTCATTTATCATGTAATTTCTATGAGTGGATTTAGATTATAAATAAGTGATCACAACATGTTATATAAGTTTTTTATGCTTCCATTCTCTAAGAAAATAACCATGTAATTTCTAAAGTTATGAAAGTAGTTGTAGATGTAATATTTAATCCATGTTTTCAGTGTTATAATTACATATATCTAGTTTGGGTTTCTTTAGTTTTAGACAAAATTTTTTCCTATCCTAATTAGATATATATCATTCATGATTTAGTTAAAATAGAGCACCTAAAAACAAAATAAAATATTAATAAAACTTTTTAAGTCAAGGAAATTCAAAGGGACGCCTATGAAAAATCCAAGTACCTTCTCACTAATACCTACTCAAGTAAATTTTAGTAAAATGTAAAGTCAATAAATGATAATGAAACAATGAATTTTGGACCCAATATACGGTCCTAGTAATTATCATGATGTTCTCACTGGGCCCTTAACCTTGAAAAATAGCTAGATCATTCCCTTTACATAACATGACAACCCAAATTACCCCTTTGTGGAATACGAATCATCATGATTCTGAATAAACCAGATCTAGTTCCTTGGTGGTGGTGATAAAACTAATATTCATCAATGAAACATTCCTGGAAAGAATTATGAATTTTTTCTATTCGTATATGATATAGTGGATTGCTAATGGTGTTATATTGATATTCATCAATGAGACTTACACAGAAAGAATTCATCACCATTTTGAGTGGAATTGATCTATTTTTTAGTGATAAAATTTATATAGATATTTATATGTGGGACATTCCCTCAAGTAGTTCATCATAATCTATGAATATACACAGTCTACTGTGTCAATTATAGTGTTTATATAGATATCCACCTATGAGCCACATAAAGAAAAAATTCATTACTGGTAAATTATTTAAATTTGGATTTTTGTTGACTTAAAAGATAAAAAATATTAACTTATCATTGTGATTTAAAAAATATGGGGTCATTAATATATTATTCACAATAAAATATCAAAATAAACACATGTAATATAAGTAACTTTATTCATTAATGGATTATAATGAGGGAGGACCACCATATCTCGAAGTCTCTCCCATGAACCCACAAAAAAGGGGATCCTAAAATTACAAACACTATTATAGTATCTACTCATAATATTCCTACATCTCTACTATATTATTCCTAAAAGTGATTATATATTTATGAAACTGATCTACCATTGATGTTTTTTATTTTATAATTAGTATAAATACCTCTGCTCTAGAAACAAAATCAAGATTAACCTATTCTTTTCCACCAATGATCCTCAGTTGTTATGTCACAATCTTCACAATATATGTATGAAAATAACATATATGAGATATTTACTGTTAAATAAAATCAATTTTATCTCTCTGTTTCTTCTGGAAATGGGGATGACCTTGTTTGTTTAAGGTTCAAACTTTCCAATCAGTTTCTAACGAGTTTATTTATAGAACCAGAAGCATACAATGATTCTATATCCATTTGGACCTACTTTTCAAAGGTAGGTTCTCATTAGCTGTGGATAGATGAGGATTAAGAATTTGCATTGGTTGAGAGGATGGGAGGTCAGGCTTATCACACCTTTTTGTGGGGAATTATTACCTACTCAGAGACTCTCTTATAGATTTAAGTTATGTTCACGAATCCTTATTAATTCACCAAGTATGAAAATTATTTTTCTTTTGGATTTGGCAATCAATGATTGATATGTATGAAATTTAGAGAATCTTTTATATGTATTTTAGGTTCTTCATCGATGGAGAATCATCCATATGTATTGTAGATTCTTAGTCAATGGTATCCTTCAATACATTATATAGAAATATCTAGGTCATTATGATGACCATACTGTTTTTAAAGCCACTCAGTGGGGCATTTGAAGTTTATTGTCATCCAGAAATACAAGGATTATTTCAGATTTGGGATTTTACCTGCAGATGGGCTACCTCCATATCCTTGTTAAAGAGGAATCAGAACCCATGTAGTTCGTGAATTAAGATATAGTTTAACGTCATATGGGATAGATGACAATTAATGGGTGATGGGCTTGAACCTTATAAAGGCTTCCTACATACTCTACTTTTAAGGCAGAGATCAAAGTCCACGTAGTTCGATTAAGAAGTGTGGGGCTTGCGTATGATTAACGGACCATGAAGATGTGTCGTGGTTACTTTTACACTCTAAGATCACGTGAGTCATTCTTAGTGTGATAAACAAGAGGTATCAGTAAACCTGACGATTAGTTACACAAAAGGTGCAGTCACAAATAATGATATGGGGCTTATGTATGTGTGACTTCCCAAGTAGGTGAAGACTAGGATTTACTTCTGGAAAGAAGCCTAGAAACAGGGTCAATAAAGATATTCATGCTTTATGGAGATTTGGATACTCTAACTTGGAGCTTACTCTTAAGGAATATGTCCAGATTAGGGGGGACTTGGGGATTACTCCTGAGGAGGATGCCCATTAACAGGGTTCATAAAGGTATTTGTGCTTTATGGAGATTTAGATCTTGGGGATTACTTCTGAGGAGGATTCCCAAAATTAAAGGGATTTGTGGATTACTCCTAAGGAGGATGCCTATAATTAAAGGATACTTGAACTTATGATAGGGGCTTACTCCTAAAGAGGATGACCAGATCAAAGAAGAGGAGACTTGGGGATTACTTCTGAGGAGGATGACCAAGGTTGAGGGGACTTATGATTGGGGCTTACTCCTAAAGAGGATTCCCAGATCAAAGATTATCTCATCTTAAGGGATGAGGTTGAATGTAGGGAACCTCTAACCGTCGTGATATAAAGTTATATAAATCACAAGGTTTTGGGAGATGTTCCACAGAACTTCTTTCAGATAAGGAAGCCAACAAAGAAACCATGACATAAGTGGATTTTAAGAGGGTTTTAAAGGCTAGATCTTGAAGAGGAAAGGTGGATTTGAAGAGAATAGGTGAATAGGCAGGAGGGGCACCTAAAAAGAGGTAGGTGCACAAGTCCTGTTTGGGTGCGAAAGTCCTAGTTGTGCAAGTATACTTGCACGACATGGGTGCACTTGTGTGACGATTAACCCATAGGGTAATACTTGGGTGACTTTGAACTCAAGCCCTTAGTATCATCCCTAGAGGCTTCCAAAAGGGTGGTGCGCAAGTTCTGTTGAAGGGATAAGGAGGTGCAGAAGTGTGGCCATTTCCCTTAAGGGATGGACACTTAGGTGCGCAAGTGTTGATGAATTCTAACACTTAAACCTTATTCTTCTTCTTTAGATCTTCCATTATAGGTAAGAAATTACCTTAGAAGTGTTTGGAAGGCTTAAGATGAAGACTTGGCCACCCGGAGCTCTGTGTCTGAATTCTAGAAAATCCCTTTCCTCTAAATGGGGGGCCCTCATGTGCTATTTATGGGCCACCTGAGTTTGGGTGAAAAACCACTTTGGGCGTGCAAGTGACCAGCATGCCCAGGACTGGAACGCAAGTGACTTGCATGCCGAAGGCTGGCACGTTGGTATACTTGCACGCCTTAATGCCTTTGTGAAATTCTTGATATTCTTCCCTCTTTTTTTTTTGCTTGAGGTACTTCCCTTAGTCAATATTTGGACTCTGTGACAGAATGGAGCATAAAAAAAAGTCCCCCCCTCAGAGTTGGATCTGAAAAAGGAAAGAGGGTTTAACCTTGAGGTGAAAGAGAAACCAGGGTCTAGCGGCATGCATGTATGATGCGCACATGTTTCAGCGCGCAAGTTTCTGGATCGCCTATAAATATAGGCATCACTTTGCGCAAAGAATCTAGCTTTATAATTCTTCTCGCTCTCGTCGTTCAAGTGAGCTCTCATCGCACATGTGTTTTGGATTTTCACTTGTCCGTGCTTCTATTCGTTGCATCACGCTTCCTCAGTCTGTTTCTGACTTGCGCACCAGTACTAGCACGGTACAACTTGCGCGACCGACTTATACTTGCATGCCATGATTATACTTTCACTCCTTAATGCCTTAGCCATTTTTTTCAATTTCTTCACAAATTTTATGAAAAACCAACTTACTTAAAAGTTAATTATTTGATCTTTGGGCAGATTCAATGGATCCGAGGAAGATTGGATCGGCTGATGAGTTGGAAAACAAGAGAATAGATGACATGATGAACATCTTTATCCATGACTATTATGATATCTGCGGCAACACTCTCCTAGATTTGGCTAAGTACTTGAAGAAATATCATGTCAATTTCCCACAGAGCATTTACTTTCCTCTATATGGGCATTGTCATCTACAAGAGGTCAACATTCCAGAGCCAAAGAATTATATGCCTGAGATGTAGCCACACTGATACCCCTCTATTTCGGTTATGCTGTGCATTAAGAGAAGCAACAATGGTATGAACTTTCAAATTTTTCCTCCAAGAAATTTCCTTGAAGATATGACAATGGAAAACCCATGGGATGATATGTTTTCCACTGCCGGTTGGTGGAGAGAAGACTATCATGACATTAGAACAATATATGAAAAGAGTACTCTCTCCAAATGGCTCTTTACTTCCAATGCTCCATTTTCAAATCCATGTATCCATCTTCCAAGTCTCTTGGATAGAAACAGAGTCATTGTTTGATCAGTAGAACATTTTCTCAAACCGAACTCAAGAACATTCTTTTACAATTGTTCCAAGAAGAGCTGGTATCACTGCGTCTCTTATTGTATCCAGTTGAATGAATAAATTCTAGGTGGCTGCTGATGAGGCTCGGGATGCTGTGAAGTGAATGAAAAGTTATGTTGAAAGCCTTTTTTAATTCATAAAAAAGAGAAGAGACTCCAATCTGTGGATGTCCTTCTAACTCTTGTGCATCAATGAAAAACGCTTTCATCTTCAATCATTTGTACCTGCATTATCTTTCTACCTACTTTACAATTTTACCTAATCCAATGGGCTTAGTAAGTATAGTTTGATTTTTTTTCTAGGGTGATACAAACAACTCCACAAAAATTGCATCTTTTAATTGCTCAATATTACCTAAATCATACAAAATGTATGTTTAGTGAGCTGGGAGTTGACTTTTGTTCAGAGTTCCCTTGTCTTTTGTTGGCAGTTTAAAGTCATGTATGTCGGACATAAAAAGGCTAATGTTTAAGGTTGAATAGCTTTGACTGAATGGATTAATAATTGACTCAATTTCCTTGATAATTTGTTTGAAAACATATTACCACCTTCAAGTATGGGAGAAAACATGTAAACTATGACTTAGGAAATTTTGAATCTGAGGGATGATATGAAAAAAGGGCTGAAAGACATTAGAGAAAGTATTTACTAAGAGTGAAGTTACCCCTATTTGACAAACCCGTTAGGGGGTTGAATTATGCAGGGCCACTTAAGGGAATTGGCTACATAGTCAAATAATAGCATCTTTGGGCTGACTTGTCTGTTATGTAGACTACTTTTGCAAGGCCACCTAGGGGAATGTGCTGTATAGTCAGGAAAAAGAACTCTAAGAAATTTTACTTTTCTATTGCTAAAAAGCCAGTGGAAGTTTATGGAGATTGAAATTTTCCAAAGCACAGAGTCTACTGTATGGAGAGAGGTACTTGAATATGGAGAGGATATTCCCAATTAATATTGTCAATGAATTAGATGAATGTCACTCTGGCGAAGGTATGACCCAAATGTAGGGAAGGGAAATATAAACCATAGACTTGAATAATTTCATATCATGAAAAAGAGTATGGGAAAAATATGTTAAGGATGGCTATTTTTGCGGATCCCTACATATTGTTGTTAAGACCAATAAGGACAAAAGAGGTTTTCCCCCCAAGAATGAAGTTTCCACTATTTGAAAAACCCGTTAGGGGGTTGAATTATGCAGGGCTGCTTAAGGAAATTGTCTGCATAGACAAATAATAGCATATTTTGGTTGACAAGTCCGTTATGTAGACTATTTATGCAAGGCTGCCTAAGGGCATGTGCTGCATGGTCAGGAAAAAGAATTCCCAGGTATTAGACATTTTGTGACCAGATGTCAAGAAAAGGGTTATGGATATCTAGAAGTATTTAAGGTTAGGAGTATGACACATAATAAAATGGGTATTTTCCAATGCATGAAGGAGATACATAGATCAATTCTGACCATAATCATGTCGTGGTTGGGTCCTAAATTGAGATGTTGTACTTCACTACATATCTCATTAGAATGAGAATCAAGCCATATGTAGTTCTTGAAATACAGTTTTAACGTCATGTGGGATGAGAGAGTAAGATATATTAGTTTAGGGTCATAGAGCTTAGACCATAATGAGGGAGACACATTGTGTGTTTGTTATAAACCTGATGTGAATAAAGACCAGAGTTTTCATACCACATTCTTGTGCTCACAGGGGGACTTCTCAACCAAGGTACTGACAGTGGAGTTTGGGGTTAGGCCCAAAGACTTGGGGCTGGGTTCGAGGGATGCTCAAACATTCCTACGTATCCCATAAGGATTAGAATCAAGCCATACGTAGTTCTTGAAATACCATCTGTATAGATTTAGTTCGTACATGTGAAGGGTGAAAGGGGACTTTAGTGCAATGAGGGTTGGATCCAGGATTAAAGGTTTGGGCATTGCCATGTATGCACGTAGTCCTTGGAATATAAAATGATTGGAGATCAATTTCAATAATGATTCCCTCTTCGGTGAGGGTGTCAGAGACTGTTGTAGTTTACTGTCATACATGACAAAAGTTCAAATAGTTTAAGGTCATATGCATGGACCAGTGCTGCACAGTTTAGTGTCATGTATCTAGGACGTATTGCTATGAAATTTAATATCTTGGCGTGATGAAAATGGGGGACTGTATAGTTTAACGTCATATAGCAAGGATGACGATGAACCAATGTGAAGATATTGGTTTTGGGATGAGGATTCATGGATCAACATCATGTGAGATGGTGGTGAACCGATGTGAAGATATTGGTTTTGGGCTTGAACCTCGGGAGGTTGCCTGCGTACCTAGCCTAGAAGGCAAGGATGAAAGTCCACGTAGTTCAATTGAGAATTAATTGGTGATCAAGTTGTATTTGAGGAAAACCCGAAGATGATGTTGGGACTTATGTGTGGTTAGCGGCCCAGAGAGGGTGTTATGGTTGAAGTTTACTCTAATCTCACATGATTCATGCTCGGTGTGAGAAACAAGAGGTAGCAACAACCCTAATGATTCACAGTTTAACGTCATGTGGGAAAAAAGGGTGCAATATAGTTTAGTGTCATGTAGCAAGGACAAAATACTGTTTAACGTCATGTGGGACGAATTAGGGACTTTTACAGTTTAACTTCATGTAGGACGATGGTGAATGTTTATAGTTTAACGCCATGTGGGACGTAATTTAGGACTTTTTTTTCTTTAGTTTAACATCATGTAGGATGAAGAGGTTCACAGTTTAACGTCTTTTATATAGGATGAAAGTACAGTTTAATGTCATGTAGGATGAATAAACAGTTTAACATCATGTAGGATGTAAAAGGGACTTTTTCACAGTTTAACGTCATGTGGGACAAACAAGGGGGACTATGCAGTTTAAAGTCTTGCAGTGAGGACTAGAAGGGGAGTATGCAGTTTAAAGTTTTTTAGTGAAGACTACAGGGGGACTATGTAGTTTAAAGTCTTGTAGTGAGGACTATTGGGGACTGTATAGTTTAAAGTCTTGCAGTGAGGACTATTGGGGACTGTGCAGTTTAAAGTCTTGTAGTGAGGACTAGAAGGGGAATATGTAGTTTAAAGACTTACAGTGAGGACTATAAGGGGACTATGCAGGTTAAAGTCTTGCAGTGAGGACTATAAGGGTGTATTTGTATTACAGAAAATACTTCTTCAAGAATTTTTCATTAGTTGGAGTTGTAATGAGTTCTCCATCCATTGAGATTAAAGAATAAGATCCATTGGAGTAGACCTTATGTATTGCATAAGGTCCTTCCCACTTCAGCTCAAGATTTGGAGGTTTCTTTCTTGGTATCATGGGAGTTATGAGGACCAATACCAATTCTCAATGAATGAATGAATTAAGACGAACCTTTTTATTGAAAGCTCGTGCTATTCGATTCTGATAGACTTCCAAGTGGTGCAGGGTACACCATCTTTTTTCATCTAATCATTCCAATTCATCAAATCGCTTATGATATTGTTCATCTATAGATGACTGATCACAAATGGATACTCTAAGTGAATGTAATTGAACCTCAATGGGCAATAATGCTTCTGTTCCATATACCAATGAGTATGGATTTGACCGCGTAGCAATGCAGGTGGTGGTCCGATAAGCCCATAAAGCATTTAAACGTTTATCATGCCATGGTTTCTTATCTTTATCCACCATCTTTTGCAGTATGTTTGAAAGAGTCTTATTTAAGGATTCTATTTGTCCATTGGCCACTGCATGATACCGAGATGAATGGTTGGATTTGATGTTGTATTCTTGATACAACTTTATCACCTTTGATGAACAGAAGTTGGTGCCATTTTCCATCAATATGGTATGAGGGACACCAAATCTGGTAATTATGTTAGACTTGACAAAGCTAAAAATGCATTTAGAACTAACTTATTTGATAGTTATTTCCTCTACCCATTTGGAAAAGAAGTCAGTAGTAGTAAGAATACACTTAAACTACTTGGATGTAGCTAGAGGATAAGGTCCTACTATATCCATTCCCCATGTAGAAAAAGACCATGAGTATTTAGAAGTATGAAGAAACTCTGGGGGTTAATGAATGAAATTGGAATATACTTGCCATGAATGAAACTTCTTAGTGAAATTAACACAATCTTGTATCATTGAAGGCCAGAAGTATCCAAGCCTTCAAATTTTATCAGATAGTATATGTGCAGACTGGTGGGCACCATAAACTCCTGCATGTACTTCATTCATGACAACCATTGTCTCTTCACCATCAATACATCTGAAGATAATTCTATGAAAACCTCGCATATAGATAATTTTTTGGTGATCTGGGCTATTATAAAGAGTAAAATTGACCACACGTCGCCGAACTTGTTCTTTCCCAGCTCTATAAGGTGGGAGCATTCTATTTTGAAGGTATTCCCAGATATGTGTCATCTATCCTGTAGTATGACCATATGGTTCAGAAATGGGACTGATTTCATTGATTTCCTCCGTTCTGATTTGAACATAAGGTGAAATTGTATGATATTGGGCAATACTGATGATTATTTTGTCCCGATTTGGATCTTCTAGGGCTATGGCTACATTAGCCAGTGCATCAGCATGTGCATTTTGTGATCGCGAGACATAAGAAAATGTCGGTTCTGAGGGAAATTCCACCATTAACTTTCTGACATAATCACACAAAGGGATTAACTCTTCTTTTTAATGGAATAATCCCCATTGATTTGTTTGATTACCAAATCTGAATCACATTTTACCTTTAAGTAATTCACTTATTCCTGAAGCGCCAATTCCAAGCTTGCGACAAGAGCTTGATATTCTACTTCATTATTTGTACCGCCTTCCAATAATAAGAGGAAATATGATAGCACTACCTTTTTTGGGGAAATAAGAACAATTCCTAACCCAACTTTGTTGAATTTAGGATCTTCCATTTTCTTCCCCGTTGGACTTCTAGAGGCACCATCAAAGTAAATTTACCATGTTTGAGGATTATCTTGAATAAATAAGACTTCCTCATCAAAAAGTTTAATATTTAAATATGTCTCTTCTACAGATGGGTGTTCAGAAAGGAAATCAGCCAGATCTTGGCCCTTTATTGCCTTTTGAGACACATAATGGATATCAAACTGCTGCAAAATAACTTCCCACCTTTCCAGACGTCCTGTAAGCATTGGATGACTATGGATAAATTTGAGAGGGTTATTGTGAGATACCAATTGGAACTCATGATGTTGCAGGCAGTGTCTCAGTTTTTTAACTACAAAGATTAATGCTAGGTAGCACTTTTCAATACTTGAATATTGAGTTTCTACCTTAATCATAGTCCAACTAAGATAGTAAAGACTATTTTCATTCCCAGCATCATTCTTTTGGGAAAGGAAGGCACCCAATGATTGCTCTAAATATGTCACATAGAGGATAAGTGGTCTTCCTTCAACAGGTGGCATTAATACTGGTGGATTCAAGAGATATTTCTTGATAATATCAAATGCCTCTTGGAAATATTTGGTCCATTGGTAGGTGACTCCCTTATTCATTAATTTGGTGAATGGTAAACACTTTCCTGCCAAATTGGTGATAAATCACCGAATATATGCCATATGTCCTTGAATTACTCTTAATTATTTCAAATTTCCAAGAGGTGACATACCAAGGATTGATTTTGTCTTCTTAGGATAAACATTGATACCATGATGGCGTACAAAAAAGCCAAGAAATTTTCCTGAGGTTACACCGAAAGCACATTTCAAGGGGTTTATCTTCAAATTATGTTGTCGAAGTTTGTTTAATATGATTTCCAGATCGGCCAAGTGATCAGAATTTTGTCTGTATTTAACCGTAAAATCATCCACACAATATTCAGAAAATTTCCCTAAAAAGGGTTTGAAGATATGGTGCATGGCACGTTGATACGTTGCACCTGCATTATTCAGGACAAAGGGCATTACCCAATAGAAAAACTCGCCTTGAGGGGCTCTAAAATATTTAGACTCTTCATCCTCTGGGGTCATTCGTATTTGATTGTACCCAGAATATCCATCTCTGAAGGAAAGATCTTTGTAGCCAGCTGTTGCATTAATTAAGAGTTCTATGATCGGAACTAGAAAATCATCCTTGGGATGATGCAGATTAAGATCTCTAAAGTCAATGAAAACTTTAATTTGTCCATTATTGTTTTTCACAGGGACAATTTTAGCCATCCATTTGGGATATTTAACTTCTTTGATGAAGTTATCCTTGATAATATTATCAAATTCAGCTTCAATTTTAGAGGAATAAGTTGGATTTGTTCTTCTTACTTCTTGCTTGAATCCTTGATGTTCTTCTGGAAAACCCAAACGATGAGTGGAAACATCGGGATCATGCCCTGAAATTTCTGTATAATTCCAATAAAATACATCACAATTTTTCTTTAGAAATGAAATATACATTTCTTTCTCTTCAAGAGTCATGGTCACACTAATTAAAGTGGGGGCGTGGATCTTCTTTTGTACCCATATTTATTTCTCTGAGTTCATCCACAGTGGTAGAGATACCCTCTTCAAATACTGGAGGAGCATCTAAGAGATCTTCCTCTTCTTCTTCAATATGTGTTACTTATCCCGTTTCTACTTGCATAGTATATGACGAAGCAGAACTTCTATGGTAAAGGTAGAAGTTAAAACCTGAACATCTTGAAAAAGAGGCTGCCATTTCTGACCCTATTGATGATTAAGGGTCTTTCTGAGGTGATAGAGAGGAGATGATGAATTGAGAATCGACATCATTATTTTCCCCTGGCATTGCTATAACTTCTTCTGGCCTGGTTGATGAAGTATATAATTTCTGAATTTCAGTGGATGAAATGAAGACATATCCATGTAATATTTCATCATTGCTTGGACAATCAACAATTTCTCCCATGCTATCTGGCTCGATTGCTATAATTGACATTATGGAAGTTTACATAAGAGTGTTTGGATTTGGGTATATACCGTAAATTTTATTGATAGGAAACACATAATCTATACTCACATGTATGGATGGTTTTACTGGAATCTTTTCCAAACCATATGGAGCATTAATTTTGGTGACCTTCTTCACTGTTGATTTTTCATTCCTTCCATGTGATAAAACTCTGCCTCAATGTATTGAGATTCACATGTTTTGAATGAGGATTTGTCACTATACAATGTCCCAATTTGACCATTGAAACAATATTTGAGACATTGATGGTATGACCAAGGTACGACTGCATGTTGATGTAGCCAAGGTCTTCCAAGAAAAATGTTGAAGGCGGTGTCCTGATGAACAACCATGAAATCTGAATTAGAAACAAGGTCTCTAAACTAAATTCTGAGTGTAATCTCGCACAGAGGTTCTTGTTCATTTTTATCATATCCTTGCAAAATCAAAGTAGAAGGAGACAAATCAGATTCAGTGAGGCCCAATCGATGGAGTGTACGAATAGGAATGAGATTGACTCCTGAGCCATTATCAATGAAAGCTTGTTAGATGTCTATATCATTGAATTTTCCTGATAAATACAATGTTCTGATATGTCCATGTACAAAATCATCATCATCTTCATCTGTAAAAGATATCACTGCATGACATTATGCAGGATCATTCTCTATATGGTAGATCTCAGCCGCAACAATTTCAGTTTCAAATTCACAAGGACTTGAAAAAGCCTCAATAAGTGCCTACCGAAGATATTTTGATATATTCGAGGCATCCAGAATTGATAACTTGGCCGGTACATGGGACAAATGTTTCAATAAATCATACTTTTTATCCAAAGGTCTGTGTTTCCCTACATGAAACTATGGTTTTGTAGGTTCCTTATAAGTTGATTCTTTGGCAGTAGATGCATCCCGTATCGAGGTAGGAGTTGGAAAAATTCCTGGCTTCGGTAGATTAGACCGACTCGGTCTATCTATTTTCTGAGAGGAAGAAGGTGTGACCTCTAACCGGTCTTCCAAAATAACTACATCAGGACTGAATCTACCATGTGTGGAAGAACTTTCTTGTTTCTATTGAGCTCACTGAAGGGATTTTCCATGAGTTCATGTAGGATATACAGTTCTAGCAGGGGTAGGATTGAAATAGCAGCTTCGGGAATATCCATGTCTTCCACTGTATCTTAGAACTCTGTCTATTCCTCTAATTACTCTGTTAGATATACGGAACTTAGTCTCATCATAATTGAAACTTTCATTGGCATAAGGATCTGTTAAATGAATCATGTTAACAAAACCAAAGATTAATTTGTCATCTGATGATGATTCTTCCTGATTAGCCAGTTCAGGCTGTGCCGTTTGGTGGGGAGGTGCCCATGATTTTGAAGAAGATGGTATAAAATCTTCCAGAGTCAAAGACAATTTAGGCTTTGACACAAACTCATCTTCTTCTGACTACTCTTCTTTCTTCGAATTATGATGCTTCTTTGAGGATTTTCCTTATGATGAAGGGGGTTTTGATGTGGAATTCATAACATAAGACACAATTGGTTGATTCAATTGTGTTCGTAAAATGGCATGAGTTCAGTTGATCATTTTCCTGACCATCCAATCATCATATTTCTGTGTGTTTTTACTTTTGACTTCATGCCACTCACCTTCTTCCTTTGGATCAGTAGTAGTAACACATGCTACCTGGGCTGAAGAACCCTTCAGTTTTACCTGTCCAGAGTCCACCATATTTTGCATGAGGTCTTTGAAGACAAAACACTCCTGAATTTGATTCCCCAACATCTGATGAAATGGAAAATAGTTGGGGAGGTCTTAATCTACTTCCTTGTTCAACCTTTTGGGCCTTGGCAACTGAACCATGTTGTTTTCCAGATCCAAGATGAAGTAACCCAAAACTTGTTCATTCCAAAAAGAATAAATTTTGTTCTTCAATTATTCAAACTATTTATACCTTTGATCTTTTTGATCATATTGACTAGGTGTCCATTTTTGTTGATGCTCAGGAGGTAGAGCCCTTCGATATGATGAAGGTTTTGAAGTGGAAGCATGTACACGTTCTTGTTTAAGTGTAATTGTAGCAGTATCTGCTTTCCAAATTCTCTTTCCTAGAACTGATGGAATTACATGATTTTTAGCCTTAGTTTGTATAAGAGAATCTTCTATCTACTGTGCGATTGAAGTAAGGTCTCGAAACCCTCATGTTTATTTCACAGGGATCAATGGTGTGCGTAATTCATCATGCAAAGTTTCCACACAGATTGGCCACAAATCTTCTTGAGGGAGTGGTAAACTTAAAGAATATGTTAATCCATTCCAGCGAGCAATGAAATCTGAAACTCTTTCATTATCCCTTTGTTTACAATTGGTAAGATCAAAAACTGTTGTCTTTTGCAAGGTTGATCTAAATTGCAGAAGAAATCTTTGACGTAGATCTTACCACCTATTAATTGACCAAGATTGAAAACCTGTATACTAGACAAAGAAGGTCCTTGTAATGACTGTACAAAACACCTGAGCTTAACTGCTTCTTGTTGTTGAAGAGTTCCCATCATAGGATCACAATGAGAAAAAAAATGTGTTATGTTTTGCTCTGGATCTCCTGAACTATTAAAAATTGGGAATGTGGTACTTTAAAAATTTTATGGGGGATGAATTGCATCCACCCATTCAGGGTAAGCTCACTTTTCTAGTTGAACATGTGCACTCTTTCATTCCAAAGTTTCCAATAGAGCTGTTAATGACTCAATGGTAGTCATTAATTTTTGAGAAACATCTGGTTGAGCTTGGACTTGAGCAGGCGCAATAACTGGAGTTTGGACGGGTGTGGTGACCAGTACTTCCACGGATGGTAGTACTACCGGTTGTTGTCATGCATGACCCATAAGATTAGACCTGTGAGGTTGTACTTGTAAATGAGGATATTCTTGATCCATCCCAGTAGCTTCAAGAAATTCCCTTGATTAATTAACTCCAACATGATTAGGAGGAAGACTACCTTGAAGTAGTTCTGCATTTAACCTCCTTAATTCATTTCTTCTTCTTGCCATGAAAACCTTTCCTCTAATGAGAGTGATTGGCCTTCTCCAGAGGTAGGGTGGGGTGTAACCTAACTTTTACCCTTTTCCTTGGCATGTGAATTTATGGAGTATGGAAGGACATTACCCGAAGTAGTATCTTGCCTCTGGAAATCCCTCTGGCTTCTGGTACACACACCTTCTTTATTGATTTCTATGTGCATAGACTCTTGAACAAGAACATTTTCATCTAATCCCTTTGAATGAAACTCATGTTCCGGGGGATCAGTGGCAACGACATTGATGGAATTTATCGATGCATAATGCATTACATCCCTTCTGTCAGCATTTCTGCAATACTGTCTTCTTCCATGTCCCTGATGAGACATTACCTTTTGTTTGGTTGATCCCTTAGGAACTTCTTGATGAACAATAATTTGGATGGAATCTCCTGATAATTCGGCTCTGCATTCCACTTGTGGATTCTTCCCTAATTGAGAGAAGACAAAACTTCGGTGAGGAAGAGATTGAGAATTTGAAAGAGTCCCCAGTCCAGTGGACTGGGGCTATTCCTACTATTCCTGCTCAACTCCACGAATCCTATATGTTGATCCTGAGGGTTGGATTAAAAGAGTCCTCAGCCTGGAAAGCTGAGGTGGCTCTTGAGCTGCTACATCTGAAACTTTCTTAAAATCTCTCCTGATTTTGAGGACTTTAGTCCAGAAATTAGCCAGATTCATTAACCTACATCTACTCAAATCACCTGTCTCAGATGAACGTTGGATTATTTCTGACACTTCTGTCACCTGTTGATGTGCATGCTCTAAATGGGAAGTCTGTTCGATATTCTCATTTTCTTAATACAAGAGTAATTTAACAACTTGTTCTTTATATGCCTAACTTTGGGAAGAACTAGTTGAGGCCTCTTCTTGAGCAAGCATGTGATTACACAGAAAACCTGTTGGATGTGGCTGGCCATGGGCAATAACATTGCATGAGACCACTTTTGGCGGGCTTTGTTGAATGGAGAGAATAGTGAAATGCAATGCTCTATGAACACCCCATACCATGATATGAATACCATATGGGGAATTGGTAATTAATTGGATTAACCTTTTTAATTCCCTAAGGCATGAACTCTGAAGGGATCTCTGCTGATTTTCAACCTTTGGATGTTGGGAAACTGAGAGAGATTCCAAGTCAATTTGGCATTGAAACCCTTATATTATCTTGAAATGATTTTGATATTCATCATAAGTTAATATTTTATATTTTAAGTGACAAAGAGTTTTCCATATGTTGAGACGAATATTGTGAATATAATATTCTGTCAATGTTTCTGGAATATCATACTGAGAGTCATCCAAAGGCCAAAACATGACTGGTATTTCACGTTTCGCTAGTTGTTTTCTAACATTCAGTACTTCCTCTTTGTCATTTGATGAATATTCTTCTACCTGATTGGACAAAAGCTGGCACTTCTTTGTTCCTTCGTTAGATTTAACAAGATTGGTAGAGAATTAATTTTTCAAATTAGAAGATAAATTACCCAGGGGTGGTTCGGAGAATGACCTACACCCCGGGCTATCTTCTGATTGAGAAAGTATTTCACCTGCTAGCGGTAAGGCATCAAACATGACTGGCTTCACATTTTCAAGTGCCTCAAGATAAGAGGGATTTCTCATTACTGCATTGTCCATTGAAGAATTTTCCAGGAAATGAGAATTACTACTATGGAGAGGACTTTCACAGCTAAATTCATCATCATCATGGGGAGGACCACCATGGTGGGTTACAACAAAAGATGAACCCTCTTGCTCCTTGGTCTTCTAGCTATATAGAGGGTTATCACAGCTCTCATCTAAAGATGAAACTTCGAGATCGATCGAATTGTCATGAATCAAGCCTTCATGAGGAAGTGTGTAATGAAGACCTTCGGAATTATTGTTCCCACTATTGGGAAATAAGAGATTAGAATCTTGAGTTTCAATAGATAATTGTCTAAGGGCTTCAAGGACTCCAGCGTCGAGCAAGTCCTTATTGCATATTGGAACTTGATTTCCCAACTGCACTGGATGGGTCTTTTTCTTAGATGCCTTCTTACTCACATTGGGGAACACTTGTTGATGGATGTGGTTGTTGTGGGTAGGTGTGTGTGCCTGCTCATGAGAAATGGCCAGGTTAGGATGACGATCCTCATTTGAATTGGGTGTGTGTGCCCGATTCGGTTGTCCGTATGACATGGGGGAGTATGACCCATGACCCTCCTAGACTGGAACAGAGGTGCGTATCTACTACATAGTGACATGTTGATGAGTCACTCCACTGATAGGGATAGATTTATGATTCTTTCCCTATAATACTGCTGAAACTGTTATAATATTCTGACTGGTATCCAGAATACAGGCAGGGATTTTCTTCTGCTCTTTCACCATTGTCAGAATGTGCTTGGTCACTTCAATTGTTGGAACGATAATATATGCCCATTCCGTGTCTGGAGTAGGTGTATGTGCCTGCTCCTATCCTCTTTTTTTTGTCAATAGATATTGAAAGTACTTATGTGTGGGGGCAGAAAGTTGTGTCTACCTCCTGTTTGTCATTGAGGCTTTCCAATTGACTTCTTTGGAAGCTACCAAATGATACTGTTGGTTATCTTGATGAATACTACAAGGTGTATGTGTCTGCTGATTGTACTCCGCCGAACATGGTTGATGAACTTCATTCAGTACTGGCAGACGAGACTGCTGGTAGAATTGATGAGTGTAAGCAGGTCTATGTGCCTGTTTACTAATTGTCAACATATTGGGTTGGCGGGATTCCTCAGATGCAGTTAAACGAGCCTACTGACTGGCTGATAATTTATAAATAGGTGTGTGTTCCTGTCTATAGTATTTTGCTGGAATTACCAGGAAGGAATGGCGTGTTTCTGCCAGACGAGTCTGCTAGACAACGGGATTAAGACAGAATGGTGTGTGTGCCCGCTCGTCACTTGCCACTAAGTTAGGTTAGTGGACTTTTTTAGAGGAGGAAGAAGTAAGAACCTACTCCCTGTTGGCCGGTCATCGCCTCTGGTGGTTCGCATTGCCTGCTCGGGTTTGAGGAACCTAATATGAACGCCTAGAGACGACACCCTCATCATGTTGAGGGAACACTACCACACGAGTCTCGAGGCAATTTTTGGTGGGAGTCCTTAGGAAGGACTCCTGTATCCTTGAATGGATGCCCTGAGTGACCTCCTGATCAACCTCCATGTAGTATGGGAGGGAATGTTTGTTGCGTTATAGGGATAATGACCCAAAATAGTTGAAGACGGTGGTCGGAACTACCTGCTTCTTGACCACTGGTCGTCGCTATCCAGACAACCAGAGTGAGTTATTAACATGGAGGGATTGTCGAGCGGCCTCCAGAGTTGGGATGGTACCGTATTGACGGTATTCACTCACCAATGCACTCAAGAACCAGCATTGAAGATGCTGAGTAGGTGATGTCATCCTCATAGTGGATGAGGATCCAGCAGGAGTAGCAGCCGAGGCATTCATAGGTGTGAATTTTAAAGAAGCCATTTGGATTTTTGAGAGATCTTGAGAAAGGAGTGCCTGTTTAATACAGCAGACATAATCAAGATTATTCTATCCAGACTACATCTTTTAGATGAGCATATATGTTATGGATTTCTTTGTTGTCCATCATATTGAGTTTAATAGGGGCCTAACAAATAAGTAAAATATCATTTTAACTTTGTTAAGGATTCACGTCGGGTTCACCATTTTTTGGATTCTTCTAGAAATGGGGATGACCTTGTTTGTTTAAGGTTCAAACATTCCAATCGGTTTCTAATGGGTTTATTTTTAGAACTGGAAACATCCAATGATTCTATATCCATTTGGACTTACTTTTCAAAGGTAGGTGCTCATTGGTTGTAGA
Organism: Viscum album; assembly: GCA_963277665.1. NCBI lineage: Eukaryota > Viridiplantae > Streptophyta > Magnoliopsida > Santalales > Viscaceae > Viscum > Viscum album. Next base: position 804,120,403 of record OY728137.1, read on the forward strand.
CCAATGAGGCTTAATAATTTTCATTGGTCGAGAGGATGGTTGGTCAGGCTCATCACACCTTTTTGAGGGGAATTATTACCTAATCCGGGACTCTCTTATAGATTTAAGTTATGTTCAAAAATCCTTATTAATTCACCAAGTATAAAAATGAGTTTTCCTTTAGATTTGGTAATCAATGATTGATATTTATGAAATTTAAAGAATCTTTTATATGTATTTGTGGATCTTCATCGATGGAGAATCATCCATATGTATTGGAGATTCTTATTCAATGCTATCCTTCAATACATTATATAGAAATATCTTGGTCATTATGATGATCATACTGGTTTTAAAGCCACTCATTGGGGCACTTGAAGTTTATTGTCATTCAGAAGGAAATGGATTATTTCAGAGTTGGGATCATACCCGCAGATGGGCTACCTACGTATCCTTGTTAAAGAGGAATCAGAACCCACGTAGTTCAGGAATTAAGATATAGTTTAATGTCATATGGGACAGATGCGAATTAATGGGTGATGGGATTGAACCTTAGAAAGGATTCCTACGTACTCTACTTTTAAGGTAGAGATCAAAGTATATGTAGTTCAATTAAAAAGTGTGGGGATTACGTATGATTAATGGCCCATGAAGATGTGTTGTGGTTACTTTTACACTCTAAGCTAACGTGAGTCATGCTCGGTGTGAGAAACAAGAGGTATCATTAAACCTGATGATTTGTGCCAAAAAATATGCGGTCACAAAGAATGATATGGGGCTTATGTATGTGTGACTGCCCAAGTAGGTGAAGATTAGGATTTACTTCTGGAAAGAATCCTAGGAACAGGGTACATAAATATATTCGTGATTTATGGAGATTTGGATAATCTAACTTGGGGATTAATCCTAAGGAAAATGTCTAGATTAGGGGGTACTTGGGGCTTACTCCTGAGGAGGATGCCCATTAACAAGGTTCATAATGGTATTTGTGCTTTACGGAGATTTAGAGCTTGGGGCTTACTCTTGAGGAGGATGCCCAGAATTAAAGGGACTTGGGGCTTACTCCTAAGGAGGATGTCCAGAATTAAAGGAGACTTGAACTTATGATTGGGGATTACTCCTAAGGAGGATGCCTAGATCAAAGAAGAGAGGACTTGGGGCTTACTCCTAAGGAGGATGCCCAAGGTTAAGGGGACTTATGATTGGGGCTTACTCCTAAGGAGGATGCCCAGATCAAAGATTATCTCATCTTAAGGGATGAGGTAGAATGATGGTAACCTCTAACCGTAGTGATATAAAGTTATATAAATCACAATGTTTTGGGATATGTTCCGAAGAAATCCTTTCAGATAAAGAAGTCAACAAAGAAAACATGCCATAAGTGGCTTTGAAGAGGGTTTTGAAGGCTAGATCGTGAAGAGGAAAGGTGTATTTGAAGAGAAGAGGTGAATAAGAAGGAGGGGAACCCAAAAAGAGGTAGGTTCTCAAGTCCTGTTTGGGCACGCAAGTCCTGGTCGCGGAATTATACTTGCGTGACATGGGTGCACTTGGGAGACGGTTAACCCATAGGGTAATACTTGGTAGACTTTGAACTCAAGCCCTTAGTATCATCCCTAGAGGCTTCCAAAAGTGTGGTGTGAAAGTTCTGTTGAAGGGATAAGGCGGTGCGCAAGTGTGGCCATTTTCCTTAAGGGATGGACACTTAGGCACGCAAGTGTTGATGAATTATAACACTTAAGCCTTATTCTCCTTCTTTAGATCTTCCATTCTAGGTAAGATATTACCTTATAAGTGTTTGGAAGACTTCAGACGAAGACTTGGGCACCCAGAGCTCTATATATGAATTTTAGAAAATCCCTTTCCTCTAAATGGGGGGCCCACATGGGCTATTTATAGGCCACCTGATTTTGGGAGAAAAACCACTTTGGGCATGCAAGTGACCTGTGCACCCATGACTAGCATGCATGTATACTTGCGTGCTTTAATACCTTTGTGAAATTCTTGATATTCTTCCCTCTTTTTTTTGCTTGGGGTACTTCCCTTAGTCAATCTATGGACTCTGTGATGGAACGGAGCATCAACACTCTCCTAAGAGTGATCAATATTTTATCTGTTTCTCTATCAAACACACACTATGATTCTTTATCAGGGGCCTCATTACAACACTGTATGGCTGAAGATGAGGCATCTACCACTAAAATTCTAAGGTTAAGGTCCCTATTATGCTCAATGATATAAGACACATCCTTCATCCTGGCATGGAGTGCTCCCTAGTTAAAGACACGATAACTAAGGGTTGTAAAAATGTTTTGGTGATTTCTTAATAATTCATTGATCTACTCAAAAGGGATCTCCATACTAAATCTATGTATGTCACTCAACAACTTTCTCTTGAATTATTGTCAAAATACTAAGTATTATGATATTAACCAATTCATATTCTAGTTAAATTGATAAATTTCATATATAACTCACAAATTTAAGGCTTCATACCTTCAACTCCTATAGTTATTTTTATAGAAAATTGTTATACCTTATCCATTCCTGTTAGGAAAGATCGTTAATTTTTAGGAATCGAGTTATCTAAGATTTGTGGTGGAGTCATTGAAATTATGAATATAAATATATTTTTCATAAAAAAATTAATAACATCATTGAACAATAACTAATTAAGTTAACCATTGAGAATATACCTTTACTAGAAACATAAGTAGTAGCGCTTATCGCTTCAGCCTTGAGTTGAGGAACAATAATGATTTTGTCATTGGATAAGTCACCATGGTTTATAGAAGACATCCCTAAAACCAATGTATTATGTTCAATTAGTTTGTTGGGATCATCACTATGAGATATGAAAACCTAGATATAGTTTAGAAAATATGATATCCCCTTAATTTTATACCCCAATTCTAGAGGAAAAACATAATCTCACCTAATGATGCCACTATCCTAGTAGGAGAAATTGATGAATTATTTTTTATTTTGAGGGTCTCCAAGAGAACACCCAAAAAATAAAAGGGAACAAGGTATAATATATTCAAATCAGGAACCAGGTCAAATTCTATTTAGACCACAATCATTTTCAATATTTTACAAACCTTTGAATTATGTAATTTTTTCAGTTACTTTGCTTGATTTTTCTTCCTGATCCCATCGACAATAATTCATTTGGAAGGAATTGTTGCACAATGTATTTATATGTACTATTTATCAATATACCAAAATTTATGTGATATATATAACCAAGCGATACTAGATTATTAGCTTATTTATCATCTTTTTAACTTACCATAACTTCGGTCTCCCAAGATAGTATACTTGGGAAGAAAAAAAGAAAACATATCTATGGAGCCTCTTATAATATCCAATAGAAAAATTATTAGTGTATAAAAAACATTATGGAGTATATTAGTAAAAATGAGATTTAACACACCACTTCAGTAGACATATTATGGAATCCCTTATTTTTACAAATTTTCATTATACAGGTAATTAACATTCAAAATTTTTGGTTTTTATACTGAATATATACATTAATAAAGTGTATTATAACATTTATATCATGATGGAATGCCTCAAGTTCCTAAATATTCACCTCAAATTGGATTTCATAAAGACTATTTATATTTCATAATGCGTCTATCTATTCCTCCAACTGATAAATAATAGTTCATGTTTCAAGGACTGCTACTTCTTTCTCCAAGAATCCCATTTTATGACATTTTTTGGAAAAAACTTCAATGAATGGAGTATGAAATAAATTACATACCCTACTTATTGGTATGTCACTCATTTTCATCCCATGAGTTGGATCTTCGCTTATGTGAAATTCAATTATTGTTTCAGTATCCAATAAAGCCCCAACTAACTGATGGAGGTTTCTCCAAACACTAAACCAATATTAAATAAATATATATAGACACTATTCTATATGAAACCATCATATTACCTATAATTTTTCTTGTAAATATTTTTGAATCCCCTATGGACCCACCCTAACCAATTATTATTTCACTTTAAAAAAGTTTAAATGAAAAAATTGATCATCTGGATAATAATATACACAAATGTTTGGATAGGCCTTTAAGAGGCCAATACTTGTACTAATGGGATGGATGGTCACCTGGATCTAAGTTTCTTAACTATCCATCCTGATCCAAAATTGTTGATCAACCATAGGGAGTCTCTCTATGTGAATATTTTGTCGGGGATAAGGGCTCATCATCTAGATACATCTGAACTCTCTACTAAATCACAAACCTATATACCACTTATAGATGATCCTTCCATTAATTTTAATTGAAAGGACATGCATATGAACAAACATGAGGTAGGTGTACACTTCATGATAAACTATATCATTTTCTATAATATCACAGGTTAGATATCCACAAGGAATAATGGATAAACTAATTTTTGTGTGTTTATTTTTAAAAAATAAAATATTATCTTTGATGAAGAGAAATAACATCAAAGGGAAATTGGTAGTTCCCTTATAACCTTTTGAAATTAAATTAATTATTTTACTTTGAAAAGAAAATTGAATTGATTTAAACTGCTTCATTTAAATGAATACTTGTTGAATTTTCATCCTTTATAACTAGGTAAAATTTTGATAAAGAATCATAATGGTATTTAATTTTTGAATCTACTTAAATAAGACTTGACTTTTAATGATAAGATTATTCTAATCCTTGTAAAGTATATATGGAATAAGAGTTTCAACCTTCTGAAAATTTGTTGTGCTCTTATTCCTAGAAATAATATATATTTTTTAAATTAAGGAAGAACTATCTATAACATAATAAAAATAGATTTGTCTATATATTTAGATTAAAATATTGAGGGATGATGGTTATAATGTTGTAAGATAGTCAGAATGGTAGAGGTATGTGATGAATATATAAATAATCCATCTATAGAGTGTTTCAATGGAAGGATACTATGAAGACCTATTAGATGATATTTTGAATTGATTAATAATGGTCGTCCTAACATCAAATAAGATTATTATTGATATGATGAAACTTTGAAATATCTATTCCAATTAAAGAAATTTGAAAAAGTCATTTATCTTACAGTGGCCTATCTAATTATATTAATTTACACCATAAGATAATTATTTTACATGTACCTGGAGAAATTTTTCAACATATTTAAAAGGAATTTTTCTTACACATGTAATATTTATTATCTTATCTAATATATTTTTAATGCGTATAAGATAATTCAATTACATGAAAAAATTTGAAAGGAATATCTTATGGGTAGATGTGTAATAAAATAAAACTAAAAAATATTTATGACTTAGTCTATTTTGGTAAGATTGTTTATCTCATTCGTATAATATATTGGTGTACACAAGTTAATATATTTATATTGAGCTCATATTATGATTTACATGGTGAAATTTGAATAATCCAGAATTGAGAAATATCTGGAGTAAAATTAAATGAGATTTAAATAAGATGATTCTTGTGAAATGATTTCATGGATCCAATATATTGATCAAACACATTATCAATATTCAATCTAAAATAAATGTAATTATAGCTGAAGGAAAATTATGGATTGTTCATATGATTTCCACACCATAGAGGGAGATGTCATGTCTCTATGCCTATATGAAAATATGTTATTATTTTGTTGTTTTGTTTATTTGAAAAATATGAATGATGATTAACTGTATTATATTTCAAATATTCCATTTAAAAAATCAACAATTACATTAAGAAAAAATTTCAAGAATATTATCAATAAGGATTTACCATAATTTTTACTTGAATCGAAGTTTATGTTTTGTGGGAGTTTGAATAGGGATAAAAGATCAGTTCTGGTAACTTTTCTCTATGTATATAAATATATGTTAATTTTAAAAAATGAAATAGTATCTCAACTATGCCCGAATGTCCCAAAGGCCTTATTTTTTATTTTATTATGGGTAATACCCCTTTTAAGGGTTGAAGGGGAACCCGTACATGACCCGTAGGCCCAAGGCACAAGGCCTGACAAACCTAAAATACATGACTCGAAGGCCCAGAGGAATACCATGCCCAATAAATGACCCATAGGCCCAGCCCACTTGAACTGCCCCTCCCCAGCTTTCTGCATCATTGATCACCTAGCTCCCACCTTGCATTGTTGATCAGATAGCATTGCCCCATACAAATCTGCACGGTGCCTGGTCTTGATGGCGGCTGCCATACCCTCTCATTCTTTCAATCCGGTTAGCTCTACATCTAGTGGCTACTACCCCTGTTGCTCTGATCCTCTTCTGGGGCCTGTTCTGTGTGAACTAGGCTACTCCATGGTTTACGTGACCCGAAGGCCCTGTGACCCGAAGGCCTTTGACGACCCGAAGGCCCTAGAGACCCGTAGGCCCAAACTGGTGGCCTGAAGGCCCAAATCAGGTGAATAGTTCCATCTGCTACAGTACCAAACATTAACTGCTTTAGTGACTGCTATAGTACTGCTACAGTACTATAATTACTCTGACATGAAAATCTAAAATTGAGTCCCAATGTTTTTGAAATTCATAAAAACTAAATAAGAATATGGAGGTGGATATTTAGTGAGTCATCCTATAACTATATTTTTTATATAAGTTTTAATAAAAAAGAGTCTAAATGTTCAATTGTTGACCACATTCCAAGAAAATTTTCCAAGAGATCTATTCTGCATCATCCCACTATAGAAGTATGAATAAAATAGATGTATCCCATTTTATTGTTGTAATATAAGAATAATATTACACATATAATCAAATAAATACTCAAACTATAACAAGAAATCATTATTCAAAATATGTGTGATCCCATTGTCGGGTATAAAGGGCAACATGACCACCATTTTTTGTACATAGTCGGTGAAAGATTAAAGATTAAATGTCATACCCATTCCTAGACATATTTATATAATAATAAAATTGTGGTGTACATTGGATAATTACTACAATGCTTTGGTAATTTAGTTATCTAAAAGGAAGAAATCCACATTAATAAACACTACTATTCTTAGGTATTCCTTTTTTGTTCCATATCTACATACTAACAAGAGAAGAGATAAATAGAGAGATATCCACTCACTGAATATGAAAATAGGTGATTAATCTATAAATTTAAAATTGGGTCAAATGTCACACAATGTTGATTAAACCATACTCTAAGTGTGTGTTAATCCCAAAGTGGACCTAATAATTTGTAATAGGATATAGGTTAAACCTCTATTCATTTATCATTTTGTTTACTGTAATGATTTACTTCCAGTCTTCCAAATTTCTATATGATGTTATAATTTTATGAATCCCATTAATACCTTATCATATTAATCATCACATCTTTCTCTGTACATAAAATGAATAACATGAATAAAAGGAAAATAATTAAGGTAATGGAGGCATCCTCAAAGATAGAACCTCTACTATTTGTGGGTAATTAGAGAGAAATTAATATTCTTACCTTTATTATAAAAGCTTCTATTATTGGTAAGGAGGAGATATGTGTTTTAGGTAAATAAGAGGAATTATTTCTCTACACATAAAATGAATAACATGAATAAAAGGCAAATAATTAAGGCAATGGAGGAATCCCCAAAGATATAACCTCTACTATTTGTGGATAATTAGAGAGAAATTAATTTTGTTACTTTTTTAATAAAGCCTTCTATTATTGGTAAAGAGAAGATATGTGTTTTAGGTAAATAGGAGGAATTATTTTTATCCACATGTAGAAATACTCATAAATAAAATTCATGGTTGGAAAAAGAAAATATTTCAGCTGGACCCTTCACCATAGTGGTAGAATTTTTTTTTCTCATATCTAATTACAAAAGGGATTCAAAATATATCATTTCAAAATTTTCCAACAAAATAAACATGTCTCATTAGGGATGATCATAAATATAATGATTCATATGGTGAACTAATTAGTGTTTTAATATCTTGTATAACTTCTAGAATAATATTTACTAATATATTTTTGGAATTTTTAGTAGTATATACGAAAATATCACCCATCATGAAAATAAAAATTAATGGATAGAGGAGGATTCGAAACAATGATAAAAATATGTGTTAGGCTCACCAATAAATTTGGAGGAAAAATTATAATGAGTGTTGATATTGAGAAATGATACTTCAAATTTAATTATTATTTTCTTCACAGTGTTCATGAATATGAATATAAAAAGAAAGGTCAGTAAAATATAATTAATTCCATAAAATAAGTAACTATTCACAATGATGATTAATCAGAGACTAAAAATAATAGGATATATGATATTGACCATATACTAATAGAAAAAAGAAATATGTTTGAGGAGTATGATTAAAAAATAGAAATTAATGTAAATACAAAATGGAATAATTGGATAATGAGAAATCCAAACTTAATATGAAATGCCAAGATCTTGTAAATCAATTTCATAATATGGAATCAATAAATGATGGATCTTCAAATAAAATTAAACAATAGTTTTTCTCTTTAAATTTATCTTAGTGTTTTATTATAAAAAAAGTAATTTATATTTTTGAAAGAATATCTTGGGAATATATATGAATAATATAAAGTTGCATTAAAAGGAATGTTTCCATCTACTTATGGAAATAATATCTCTGAAAAACATATTTTTTCAAACCATACTGATTACAAATAAATGTTTGTATAGTGACAAATTAAGTAATTTTATATTAATCCTACCATATTTTCAAATATGGATATAAGATATATTTTTAGAGTTGTTCACACAAACAAAGGCCAACTAACTACCTCCAATGATAACAAATTTGAACATACCAATTTTGAAAGTGAATTTTTATTAAAAAAGAAACCATAGTTTTTTTCCTGTTATTTTCACTATTATAGATTTTATTTTTTTCCAAAGTTATGCTAATAAAATATTCTAGAATATAGATGAAAAGAGTGCCTGATGTGATGAGGAGAAAACACGTGAAACTGAAGCATTTGTAGGATATAATGAGAAATATGGGTATAAGAGGTAGATTTTGAGTACATGAAAAAAATTATGTAATTTTCATTGGTAGTGGTCACAAAGAAGAAGTGATCAAGTAAAAATAATTAAATCTATCATCCATAAAAAATATAGGGAGTCTAAAAGGTCTTATGAATGTAGTAAATTCCACCATGAGAAAGAACCATGATAAATTTTATGTATTTTTTCCCAACAAGTCTATAAGGAGGGATGAAGAGTTATCCTTGGGTAACATGAATATGAAACATTACTAAGTTGAAAACAGGTCTAATAATACAAATATAAATTCTATATAAATAATGAGAAGATTTTTTTGAAAAATAAAGATGAAAAATCATAGATAATTGTAAATAAGTTATGAATGTGATAATTATAAGGAATAAGAATGGGAAGAATAAAATAATAGTTTTAGGAAGAAAATAGAGAACTAAGTTTGTGAACATAAAATTTGAAAATACATGTAGAGAAACCAAAATGAGTGAGTGTATTCTTATGGAATGACTAGACTTTTTAGAGTCAAATTGAAAAAACAAAAATTAGAATCCCAAGAAAAGATTAAACACAAAGAGAAAAAAATCACTTGAATGAGAAATATAATTTAATGAAAGTATTAAAAAATAGTATAATAGTAAGTTTCATGAGAATTTGTGTGGAAGACGTAAAAATGATTGAAATAATACAAATAGCTGTGTAACATTTATTCAATCGAAAATAAAATCCTTTTAGAACATGGAAAATGATCCAAGAGACACATGTGACTTGATAACTCAAGTTATAAGTAAAATACCACATAGAGATAGTGTAAGAAAACTCATATACCCCCAAGAGAAATCAGATCTTGAGAGTTATCATGCTATAATTAAGTTTCCATATATTCATAGAGCTAACTAATTGAGGGAAAAAATGGTTGAGTAATAATTCTCAAACCAAGTAATCACCCTAATATATTTGATGTTCCACATTTTTTCTTAATCAATTGTGTTTTATTTGTATACTAACTATATAGGGAAATAATGTTTATTATTATTCTCAAATGGAAAATAAATGGGATGAATTAATCTTGAATAACTATTCCACATTCGAATAAGAAACCTTCATGGTATAATTTGTATAATATTAATCAATAGAACATTAACATAAAGGAAAATCCATGATATAAGGGAAGTGGGTGTCCAAAAATAGATATGTCAAATGATAATAGTACCCATCTTGTAAGGAATTATGTACTTGGTGTTTTGAAGAGTATTTGAAGAAGTGAATATTCCCTAATGAAGAAACTACAGGGTTATCTAAAAAATAAGATCATAAATACTATATAATGATGATTCCAGTATTAATGATATGAATGTTGAGTGAATATGTTGAGAGATATTTTCTTGTGAATCTACTGGTAAGATTTAATTCATAAAAATCAATAATTCCTTAAATGTTCCTAAAATACAATGATTAAAAAGGTACTAATTCCTATTCTCTCATTATTATTTCACAAAGAATTGGCTGTAAAATTATTAGGGAGAAAATATTCTAATCAATGAAAAGAAGCTAAAAAAACATTATATTCTCTAGATATATTTTAAAATAAAATCATTATGTTTCACTTGAATATTTTTATTCTATGTATTAAGTGTAGGAAATTATTTTTGAGAAAATGTATATGATAATTTGGAATAATTGATATCAATAAGTAGTATCACACCAGATATAATTGAATAATTCCATATGAATATAATTGATAAATAAAATGGTTGGTATAATATTCTATTTAGTATGGATATCATTGATATCTAAATCAAATAGTATTATTCTCTAAAATAATTAGGTATTAAGTAGACGTAGTGTGGATTTCTTGATAAAAAATCACTTAAGAATGACGTGATACCATCCGCTTTCATGAACTTTGTAATTTCTTTCAATAATGGGGACAAGGAAAAAAATTTGATTTGGTATTGTAAAAAAATACATAGGGGGGTATTAATGAACATACATTTTCTATATTGTATTGGTTTTAAGTAAAGTAATATTTTTGAAGAAGTTGAAAAACTTGGAAGGATGATTGGAATCTCCTAAGAAACCTTGTCAACATGAAGTAATGATGTCATATTTTTGTGATAATTGAGTTTATTCCACCCCATATATGGAAAATAAGAAGTGTTGTAATTTTTCATTATTAATATGGAATGATTAAAAATGTTTCTTATTGGTATTTCAAATTGATATATGTTTTATGTTAAATTTTATTTGAGTAAGAAAAAGAGTTCCATATTTATGAAGTATAAATGGATGGAGGTTTCCATCCCTTTGATGATAGTTTGTAATGATATTCATGGATATATAAAGTGTTCCAGAACTAATGAGGTGAAATATATAATCTTTTAGATAGGGTTTTCTTGTGAGTCTACTATGTATAGTGTATAGAGATGGTCATGATAATTATGTGAACTAGATTTTGTGGAAAAGTAATGAAATAATAGTTTAATCATCCATTCATGATGTGTTACACATGAAATACACTGTAAGGACCTCTATGATGATGTTTTGAAGTGATAATTAATGGATGTAATCACTTTTAGAATCCAATAGTTTATTTGAAAAAAATATATAATAGTTGTATCTATGTTATAAAAATAAAAAATTCATTTACAATATGATGAACCACATATGTAAATTCATTTTTCTATTAGATTATTCATTTATGTTTATATGGAGAAGTGTTCTGAAATTTTGGAAATTGAATTTATATTATGAAACTAATATATACTTGATCTTTTATTATATTTTTAATTCCCATAAGATAATTCATATATGTGACTTAATCTTGAAGGAAAATATCTTACATGGAGTTTTATAAGAGAATTAAGCCATGTGAGAATAATATCTTGTTACCCTATTTTAGTGAATGGTTTTATCTTATAGATGTAAGCAATTAAGATACAAAATATAATTCTATTAAATTGAGATCATTTGATGGTTTAATTAGTTAAATTTGTAGAATACATAATGAAAATATATGTGGAGTGAAATGAAATGAGATTTAATTTAGGAAATTATTTTTAGGTGTTATTCATTAATCAAACATCATGATAAAACACAATATTTTGATTCATACCTAAATAAAAGAAATTTTAGATATAGGAAAATGATGGAGTAATGAGATGAGTTCAAAAAAACCTAACGATATTCCATTTCACCATGAATGTGTTGAAATATATATTATTATTATTACATTTTTTTTGAAATTTTTAGTTGAAAATTATTATAAGATATTTAGAATATGGTAATCGGAAAATAATTCGAGTCTTGAGCAAACAATTTATGAATATTTTCAATGAAGCTTTGATATAATGAATCTTTGAAAAGATGATAATTATTTGAGATCAATTGAATAAGAAAAAATAATAATATCTTATAACTATTCCTTCTGTAAATAAATCTATGTGTAGGGTAAATAAAAAAATTAATTTCCCCAACTGAAAAAAACACCAATGATATTCTATAAGTTGAAATTATGTAATTTTGAGATTTATACTACATATAGATTTAAATATTATAAAATAAAAAATATAAATATAAATTTTATATAACTATATGCATACTGTATTTTCTATATTTCAATGAAATAAGTAGGTGCTCTTGTGCTGCAATAATCCTTGCAAGACAAATAAGAAAAATATTGTACAAAAAGAGGGAATATTCCTATCACATTATTCATTTCATAGGTCTATAGAAAATATCATTTGGATGATTCTTTTTTTACCACACACCAAACCATTATTCTATTTAAGGAATTATGTATCATCTATCTATATAAATATTAAAATCCTTGATACAACCCATTCCAAAACTGGAAGAGAGGAAAAAGACCATACATATTATCGAGGAGGGACTTGAGACATCACATGTGATCTTTCATAAAATCAAGAATAATTTTATTATCTCTTATAAAGTGACAATATTCCCTCTTTCTCTTTATACCTATTCCGTGTTAGGATTATAGGTTTGGGTTGATTCCATTTCCTAGAATTATTTTGACAATATAAAGGAATTTTTGTGCCAATATTAATTACCATGTTTCGCTGGTGATGCAGTCTTCTAAAATAAAGAAAATCCCATTAAAAACTTGGTGTTTGTTCAAATTCCTTTTTTATTACGTATCTTTATAGTGGTATATGTAGGGATAATGATATAGATATCCAATATTTGAACACGTGATCAAATGATTATGTGATAAAATAATAATTTGATTACATGTCATACCATACTGATTCACCCCCTCCCAGTCTATAATTATCCAATATCCATCATAACACATAAAAATATATAATTATTATGGTTTAATTTGTTACTTTTTTGGAAATTATATAGTGCAATAGTCCAAACATTAATGATTCTCTCAAAGAATGGTTTGTACTATTTACCAAGAATGACATGGGTGTGGATAAAATATTAACCAACCACATGAGCTCCCATCCACCCCATAACACTTTTATGGGTCTCAAAATACTATAGAATTAATTTCCATATAAATATGGTGAAGTTGGTGAAACATTTTGGTTAGTATAGAAATGAATAATTGAATCTCTCTTCCACTTGCGAACTCCAATGCCATAAAAAAGGTGGTATCCTTTTCCCCACCTTTTCCAAAAAATAGGAAAAAGTGTCCATTGATGAAAATTGCTAATAATCTAACTAATTGACCAAGGTGGATATCCTTGTAAGTGACTTTCCATCCCTAGCTATTGAAATATCCATCTAGGAATATTATAAAATAATAACACTCCAGCCCAAGAGATTTATATGATGGGAAATGCATAGGCTCCTTATCCAATGGTTCATTCCTGTTCCTCTTAATAAATAATACATCACATTTCTTAAATTATTTGTCAAATCCTTGATACGAATCCTTATGAGGGACTGATTTCAAAAAATTGATAATATTTATTGAAATAGGAGGATTCTATTAAGCCTTATCCTAGGTGGATGAGAATCAGAAAAATTCACCTTGCAAATATCCCTCGAATGGTGGACCACTAATCCAATAAACATCCCAATGTAATATAATGACTTCCCCATGAATCAACTAAAACATGTTGGTGTTTAGGCTCGATATATTGATGAGGTATTCCATTATACATTTATTGTAATAAGTATGAGTATTTGTAAACCATATAACCTCATAAATTCCTCTGTTCATTAACTCTATGTGAAATTTTAGCTAGTGTGTTCCACTTAGAAGTTCTATCCTCAATCATCTATCAAGGCCCCACCTGATCGAGATGACATTATGAATTTGTGGGTTGAAATATATTTCAACATTATTGATCTATAGACATGATTATTAGTTTCTGAATAACACCAATTCCCTTTGAGATTCATTGATTTTGGTATTATCACATATCCATCAAAACTGTACTCCTGAGTAATGAAATTAACTAGATTTGATATATTCAATCATAATGTGTTATGAGTCTTGATGGTCCATGATGGTGGATGGTTCCTTTCACAAGGAGGATAAATCAGTGTGTTTTAAAATACTAAACCTACATAGGAATAACTATCTAAATAAAGGGCACCATACCATTTTTTTCACCCATTAATCCCACAAGACATCTAGGAATGGGCTCGGTAATACCATGATGGTGAGATTCAATAATGTTAACTGTAGTAGTGACATGCCGTAATATCTTTGGAATCTTTTCGTGAATACATCTATATCATAAAAAGAAATATTAAATTTATTAATAATGGATGAGGGATCAAATTGAATTAGATCACATGACGTATATAAGTTCACATGGTCTCATGTCGTATATAATGTCATTTAATCACATGACTACATAAGAGTCACATAAAATAATGATCAGTACAACAATAAGCAGATCCATGATCATAATAAAATCATGTGATCACATAAACATATGAATTATTTGAGTTCCTATGAAATCCCAAAGTTATTTACAATTTCATATACTGAAAATGGATTTACCTGATTTATTTAAGTGGTGGTGGTTATTTGAAGATGTTATGAGAAGGGATCAGTCGAAGGAAGGACTCTTAGCACATGATTGATGTTATTTGAATTATAAACCATGAGTACAATGTGATCACTCCCAACCATATATTTATAAGTTTACAGTCATGGAATTAAAAATTACACCTTTAATAACAATAGATTAATGGACTCAAACTCAAGTGGACATCCACTTCCTCAAAACTGAGTCCTTTTTTCTTTCATACTATGTTTCTGATGGTGAAATTTCTTAACATCCACTATTTGAAAATCAATATGAATAAGTTGTGAAAATAAAAAAAATGAAAAAGGCTAATTTTTATATAATTTAATTGAGAATAAATGTGAATTTTTTTGATCAAAAGATGTTTTAATAGTCATTAGATCTGGTCATGCAATCACATAATATTACAAAAAACACGCAGTGTAGCTTACATAATGCTATTGATGATAGAACCTCTTATGATCAATATGTATTACAAGACACACCCAAGATATGTGGTCACATGAACACATCATCTTCCTATTATTCTATCATAATAATAAAATTAGAAAAGAAACCAATTACACCCACTCAGGATCATGAGACCCTCTATGATATGCGATCACATAACCCTGAAAAAGTCATGCGACTAGCCTAAGAAGAGGTGGTCAAGGAAAGAACCCCACACACTCATTATTTGTCATAAAAGAAACTAGAGTAATTATTAAAAACATTCCATCTCGGCCATTTGTGTTGAAGAAGACGATGTCGACGTATGCAGACATCTTCCATGACCTCAAAACCTTTTATGTAACTTTCATTCCTTGTGAATTGGAAATGATTTTGGGGGATGATATCTATAAAAACCACAAATTCAATTCATAAAAATCTCTTACACACACAAATATAAAGATATTATGAGATGATAAAGGGAATATTATAGAATAAGGAATAATTTAAAGACTCCCATTTGGAAATTTGGTGAGAAAAATCAATTGATAAAATCATTACAAATGGATTAATGATGCGAAATGAAATAAATAAATTTTAATCTCTTAAAAAAACCATATTCAATAGTTCTGATCACATGGCTATATATCATGTATTCCATCTTGTGAGTACCTCTACTTCATGTGATTTAATCACATAAGGGAAACTCAATAAATTGATTCTATTATCTAGTCATATAAAATAACGACGATTACATGATCTCAAGACCACCATATATTTATGAGATAACATGATTAACTATTAGTCTGGCATTTTCGTTATGTGATCACATCACAAAATACCATCCCATGATCTCCTTACTGAGTATTTTTTTCATGTTCTCACAACCCCTTTATCCTTATGTGATTTAGTGGCCCAACCGTTTTCATGTGACTACATGACCTAATTAACATCATGAAATTGTCTCACTCCCATATAAAAGCATATTTCTTCCTTCAATAAATGTTCTACCCATAACTATTGAATTTTTTATTATCCTAAAAGTATTGGTAGCTAGAAATCCATTTCTATGAAAATCCCTAACCATTCCTTTCATGAGGCCGTATCCCTCATTATAATACGTTCTGGTGTAACTTCATAAAATTTACTTCTATTAGGAAATAAATTTCATGGGATTATACTATGTTGTATATCCCTAACAATTCCATCCATAAGGACATACCCCTTATGGGTACCTATATTTGTGTTTTTTTATAACCCATTATTTATTGAGGTCATATCTCTCATTAGAATCCACATCAATGTACAAACCTAACACATCTACCTCATAGGGATATATTTCCCATTAGTCTAATTATATTTTCTCATCCATCAGTAAATTTGGAATAAACCCAGAATATGGCCTTATTTCATTGGTGTAATTTTGAATACATGTTATACATAAATTCAATGTCTCTGATCTTCTCATATATATTTCTTCTCTTAATGAGCATGGATTGTGTGGGATTAGATATCTATTATGATCTTGTGATGGTCCTACTATCTATATTTAAGACCAAAAACCATATTTCCCCCCTCAAAATTCTATATTCCTCATAAAACATCCCTTTTGAGGGCCATATTCTTGATAAATAACCTCATATAATCCAAATATGTGTATTCCCAATTCAATGCTCTATTTTTACACCTTTAACAACATAGATGTCTATGAAACATGAAATTGAATTTTTTGGAAAATTTACAAGTCAAATTATGTTAAACTACATAAAAGTTTCCCTATAACATGATATTAGACTACATAATATTATCTTGTCACACAACCTTTAACTCTGTAATTTGAACATTGTGGTAATTGATTCCTGTTATTACGAGATATATTGGATGAATTTCTTACATTAAACTAAATCCTGAGTCTACTACACATCTCCTTAAAGGGCCTATTATATATAGATCAATAATTATTTGGACCACATTTCAGATAAGATCATTACACTATTTGGATGGATATACTCTCTATTAGATTTATCTCATTATTATAATTATGAAATTTTTCCAGTGAAACATATCATCACATGGTCATAATCATTGCGATAAAACCCAATATTGTTGTTCAATATTCACCACGAGGTCAACTAAAAAGGGTTTATTAGGTGTAAGTCCCATGAAATAAAATACTTGTAATATTCCTCCCAGTTTCTCTTACCTCGTGAAATTAAACTACATGGAGGGATCCTTCTATTATTACCTTAAACGTTTTGGTTTGTCCCAATAAGTGGCACTGAACTATATGGATTTTCATTCAATTCAAAATGATATATTGAAATAATCTTCAGGGGATTGATCCGGATACCAAAATCATTCCCTGCCTTCTTAAATAGTTATAAACCCTATAGTTTCCATATTTAGGGAATTAAAAAATAATGTCAATATACTATCATCACCAAGTAAAAAAAATATTATGATGGAGATAAAATAATACTTTAAAATGGTTTCATCAATTTAGAACCTCTAAGATGTTAATGTGATCACATCAAGGGGAAAAATCTAATATGTATGGATATTCACCTCATCATGAAAAAATAACCAATTACAAAACCTTACTGTAATCGGTCCGGTATTTAGATTCAAGAATAATTCATAAAAATGTCATAAATATATTAGAGAGTCACAATGTATAATTTAATTCCCTCTAATATGGTAAATCATTCCTAACTTCAATGACTCTCAACCATTTTGAGTTCCAATGTATCATTAGTAAGAAACACCAATGATCTCATGATTTTAGAAGGTAAGATCATTGCTTGTTAGGTATATAGGATTCATTGGGTGTTTCTATATCCAATAATAAAAAAATTGAAATATTTTGATATTAAAAGAATTTATTGATGTAAGGATTATATAAACATTCTAATCCCCTTTAAAAACAAATCATTAGGCCACTTTGTCCGGGTTCAAAACACCCATAAAACAGAAATTTTTCCTATTATATTCAAAATTTAATATTTCATAATATATCTTCAATATCTACCAAAAAATTATACACACATGATAACCTCCTGAATATATTATATGTATTTAACTTAGATATAACAAGGGGGAATATATTGTAAGGGTGAACTTAGATGCTTAGTGATGGTAGAAAACAATGGAGGCCTTCTGAGAGAAAGAAACATTAGTAAAATGGTTTATAAAATAATCAATAAATATTCCATATAATTAATAAACTAATAATGTAATATATCAATGGATAGTATAACAGTGTAAATAATCACATGGAAAACAATGACCGATATCATAAGGATGAAATTCCTAATACCAGACATTCTAATCCTCAGGAAAAGAATCATGATCATTCTATCATGGAATAATAAAAAAGAAACATGATCTTACATTGAAGTAATCATTAAAAGTAATCATATATATCATCATTTACTTACCTAAAGAAATATTATATATTATCTAGTCCTCAACTATGACATATTATATTTTATGATATCGAATACACCAAGAGATACTCATTCTTTTTTGTATCATCAGACCTACCCAAGAATCAAAGGTCTATAATGGAACCCAAACATCACTTAAACATTTACAATGTATTCCCCATATATTTAAAAAAATATTTCCATTCATCATTATCATATCTAGACAGTCAATAAATGACTAAATTGAATCAAGTAAACGGAATGAGAAATATTTCCACAGTTAATGGAAAAACATTATGTGTTTGATTCCTTAAATCCACATCATATATAATAATGAGTATTTTTTTTATAAAATACTGATTTTGTACTAAATATATCCATTATATAAATGTGCATGGGCATATAGGAGAATAATAATGTCAAATGAATTAGGAAAAGTTATAGATAAAATAATTCAAATCATTCCACGTAAATTATGTTATAAACCATAAATTAGTAAGGGATGGAAAGAGACTATCAATTAATCATAAAATAATGTATATTAGTAAAGTTATATCCTTTAATAATTCAATTGGAAAATGGATATGAAACTTTGAAAATAAAATTATTTAAAAAATTTATAACATTCTTACCAAAATAATGTTAAAAGTAATTTTTGAAACCTATTTTCATGCAGTGTATAGGAGAATTTGTAAAACACTATTTGAAAAAATAATTAAAGTATATTAATAATTAAAATTAAATATGATTAGGTAATGAAATTTGGTGTGAAATATAAAAATATATACGTGTGAAATGAAATCCCTAATGAAATGTTTTTAAGGAAATATTACCCCATTCATTGACTACAAACTGAGAAATTCATAACAATAATGAGCAATTTTTTTCATTGAAAAACAAATGATACTCGTAAATGTTGATTCATAATTTATATTTTTCATGATTTCCGAAAAAAGATTTCATGTAGTAAAAAATAAAAAATTCATTATTTTCATACATTTTTAATGAGTGAAAAATGTGACCTGTATAAAAAATGGCTTAAAAAATCCATTTTCTACAAATTTAAAAAAAATTAAAAATAGTATTACATAACCCTGAAAATTATTTTAGGTTTATATAATATCATTATTGAAATAGTATAATTATCATTCACATTGAATAAATAGATTGTAACCTAGAGTGATAAATATAGTGTCCGTTTATCAAAAATAATATTTCATTGATTTTGAGTATAAAAAAGCTGTAAAATGGAACAAATAATTTAAAAAAAGATATTGATTAGGAAAAAATATTTGGTTTAATAAAGAAGGACTGTATAACCCCTCCAAAGAAAATTGAATAAAATAATACTGAATGAAAAAGTGATTTTAAAATAAACATTTACCATTGATTCCTTCTCAGTCATATGAATTACGACCTCATGTATAATAAATTTATATATATTATTAATAAATATAATTCAAATATTTATATCTACATTTATGGTTATCATTTATTTAGAATTTTTTTACACTTTTTCAGAAAAATTTGTTAAAATTAATTATTGAGGTGATAATTGTTCTGTTTCTCATGCATGTTTTGATTTAGTGGTTATTGTCACGACCCATCCCCCAGGGCACATACTGTGACTACCCAAATCCCACCTTCCATAGGCCAAGGTCCGATGACTAGAACTGAAAAGGCATAACCCAAAATGGGAAGGCATCGCCTTTAAACCTATACCCACACAAATAGGACACACTGCACAAAGAAAAACACAAAGTAAATAAAGTTATAAAACCACCAAAAAGTTACACTACTGAGAGTAAAGTGTGTAAAATGAAAGTAAAGGGGCCAGAATACAAGCCCAACTGAAGTAAAAGTAAAACAAAATAAGTACAAGCTCCAGAGGTCGACCATTAAGGATCCTACCTGAAGGGTAGGTATAACTCTTTTTTAGATGTCACTACAACACACCACATCTATCAATCCACCTCCAACCACTGTCTAGTATTGGATCCCCAAATTCGAAGTCAAAGTTTTCCGTCATATTCACAAGACACAATAGGTGCGGGAAAAGCCTGTGGAGGGGTGAGTATGACAATACTTAGTAGGGACGCCAAGACCCCTGATTGTCTCTTAGTTATCCACAAAGGGAAACACCAAAAAGGAAATACCACATATTTAATACCACCAAGAAATATCTCAACCGCATAACACAAAGTAAAATACACATCTCACACTAGGTATAACTTAAGTATAGAAGTAAAGATAATTTTTCGTAAAGATAGATCATCCTATTCTGTCGAGAGGCTCTACTGCTGATCCACACAGGGTCACTAGGCACTGACCCACACAGGTTCACTATGTGCTAACCCATAGAGGATCGCTAGGTTCTGAACCACAAAATATCACTAGGTAATGACCCACAAAGGATCGCTTGGTGCTCAACCACACAGAATAACTATTTATTCTCAATGTCGCAGCCAACCACTAGATTTTCGAACTTAGCACACTTGATTCTGGGTGGATCCACTCCTCAATCCATTAGTCATACTTCAACCTCCACTAAGTCCCACATAAATTAATCCCAAAGGACCTTATCGTTGTAAGGGTCCCAACGCAATAGATAGCACGTCGAACAGACGCCCGGTCTGTAAGTCATGATTGTTTTTCTAAAAAAGGCTTGGTTGGATTCTAATTTGATCCAACCCTTTCATATACCAACTTCTTCCAAAACTCACATAGAGTATCTCAAAATGACCGACCCGTTTCAAGGGTTGCAATGCCACTAACGACATGTAAATCAGATGCCCTATTTTAGAGATATGAGTATTTTAGTAAATAGGGGAGGGTTGCGTCTAGGCCCGGTCTGACCGAACCGACAAACTCTGCCTAAGGGTCCCACATACCCCAGTTTAATTCGACCAACTTTCCCTGACCTGGTTCGATTCTAGTACAGTCCAGTTTGGCCAATCCAATGATCCAGGCTCAATGGGCCTCACTAGTCCCTACTTGGTTTGGCTGAGGGTCTAGCCCACCGGGTCACCCGACGACCTGGTCTAGTACGACTCAGCCCAAAGGGTTTGGGTATGGCCTACTTGCGCAGGTTCAGCCTGCTGAATGAGGGTCAGGCCTGCGGGTGCAGGTTTGGCCTGATGGGCCGTGGAACCAGCCGGGCCTGGGGGATGGGGGCGCGACCCGCCAGTCCGAAGACCGGAAGCACGGGTAGCTGGTCGGGTGTTCCTGGGATGTGGAATCCAGCCACGTTCGGACTCCGCTGGCCCCGTGGATGGGAGGTTCCCCTCATTACATGGTTGAGCGACTACGGATCGCTGAGGCACTCGAACGCGGGCAATCCCTCCACGCGACACCCACCTGGTGCCATGTCACCTCGTAGCTTCCACGGCCGGTGAGAGCTGACTGCCTCCTCTACCGCAGTGCCAGTTGACACTGCCCCCTCTATGGGGCTAGCGTGGGCTCACCGCCACCGCCAGTCAGTGACGAAACCTTATGCGGGCCCTCAGAGTTGATCTGGTGGTCCGTTTTTTGATCTGTTTGCACCTACTAGACTCTCGAGTGGCCTCCATCACTTTGATGGTCTCAGAAGCGCCTTACCGCCCATTTGGACAATCCATTCACAAGGAGAGAACATGCGGAGGGGTCCAGACCATTGTTTGTGTCGGCCCACGCTCTTCACGTTAGAAGTTTTAAAACTGGTGAGTCCTGGGGGATATGTTCAATCATAGAAAAAGATAGACTAATCCAAGATAGAGAATACCCCAAATAAAGTTACCCTCCTGCATAAACGCATGATTTTTGGATCAACCAATTTGTGGGTTGATCCACATTTATCATTTCTAGAATAGAATTGGTAAGAACATAAAAAAACCCTACCTCTTTGACGTTCAATGCCATAGCGCTTCGTGCTCGAGGTTTCAAGAAGTTGACATTGTTCATTGCTATTCGTTAGAGAGGAAGTTTGTTGGAAGTTCGTTAGAGAATCCTTGCAGTTTTATTCCCCACTCTCCAACATGTTGGTTTAATAAAAGGAAACACGTCGTAGCATTTCTGTTATGCTACGATGTTGTGTCATTACCCTGTTTCATCTACAAAACAGCATAACAGTTACGCCTGCACAACAATCCATTAATGATACCCATTTAATGAGCCTCATCACCACATCAAAATTTCACCGCCCGCCTCCCAATGGAGATAAAATAAAATAAATAATTAAATTATATTTTTTTATTAATTTTATTGACAATTCAAAAAAATAACTTCTACACTTGACCCTTTATATCCAAAGTTAAGTAATTTCTAGGAAAATACTAGAATTCCTAGTTTAATGGTTCCCTCATATTTTTTTATCAGAGTAGCTATTCAAAAGATAGAAAAACCCTCTCGCACATTTACTGAACGTACTTTAAAAAAGTTCAAAATTTCATTTCAGAATATTCGAGCCTCAGAATCATGTGCCGTCAGAGTGTGTGGTCTCAGAATAATTCCATATAAATTTTAAAAACATTTACACGGATTTTCAGAGACATTACATTCTCCCCACCTTAGGGAATTATATCCCCAAAATCCAAAATAAATATTATCAAATAGATGGGGGTACTGAGAGTGAATCTGAGCCTGATTCTCTCATATGTTATCCCGAAGATCCCCGTGCGGCCACCAAACTCACACTAGAGGAATTGACCGCCCACATAGGACCCACTCTTATCAATGCTCTATCTCCACAGGGAACTATGAAAACATCTCCCAATCATCAATGTCCTACTCACCCCAATTGATAATGTGCGATGGATCATGCACATATCTCCCCAACTGTGACACGTGGAAAACATCATGAACCTCTTTTGGGTCTATGTGGGAAGATCTAGGTGGTACTCCACCTCACCAACTTTTCTCAGGATCTGAAAAAGTCCAATGAACCTCAGTGATAGCTTGGATCCCAAGACAAATATCTATAATCCCCATCGGGGTAAGACCCAATGGAATACATGATTACCCTTCTCAAACTCTAAGGGTCTCCGTCTCCTATTGTTATAAGATTTATTCATGCTCTGTGCATTCCTCATCCTCTCCTGGATGATCTGAACATTCTAGGTGGTAGCCCGTATCAACTCTAGACCAATGAGTACCAACTCCCTTGGGTCTGTCTAGCATATGGGTGATCTATAAGGCTTCCCATAAAAAGCCTCAAAAGGTACCATGATAATCGTAGAGTGATAGTTATTGTTGTATGAAAACCCTACCAGTGGCAGGTGGTCCTCCCAACTGCGACCAAAGTCTTGGACACAAGCGAAAATCATGTCCTCCGAATTCTGTATGGTCTGCTCTATCTGACCATCTATCTGGGGATGAAAATTTATGCTCAAACAATGTTGATTCCCAAACACCTCTTGCAACCCCTTCTACAACCGGGATATAAAGCGTGCATGACGGTATGATACGATCGTTGAAGGTACCCCGTGAAGCCGCACTATGTCCTGGACATTGAGGCGTCCCAAGCCCTCTACTAATCCCTGCTCCCAGTTTGGTATAAAGTGAGTCGACTTGGTGAGTCAGTCGATGATCACCTAGATAGAATCATGGCCCATAGATGTGCATGGAAACCCCATCACAAAGTCCATCGAGATACCATCCCTTTTCCACTCTGGTACCTCGAGTGGCTGGGTCAAGCCTACTAGAACCTAATTCTCAGGCTTCACTTACTGACAAGCGAGGTATCAAGAAACGAAATCTTCCACTTATTTCTTCATCCCTGGACACCAGTACTGACGTTAGAGGTCTTGGTACATCATTAACACATTAGGATGTACCACAAAAGGGGAATTATGGAACTCTCTCAACACCTCCTCCTGAAACATCATTGGTACTAAGGTGCATCCTCTGAAAATGATGATAGGCTCCCCACCTATCTAAAATCTATTAAAAGCATATATTGAGGATATCTGAGCACATAAGGCTTCACAGTCAACATCCACAAGTTGTTCCTCACTAATTATCTATAAGAGTGGGGTGTGACAGTCATTAACTAGAGGTAAGTTTCTCCATCACTATCCATGAAGGAAATCTACATCGAAGCCAGCTGCCCTATTGCCTCACTCAGCAGCTACAATCCAAAAATCCTAATGAGGGCATCTTCCATCACGTTCTCTTTCCAAGGAGTATAGACTATCTCAATGTCATAGTTCTAGAGGAACTTCATCCATCACCAATGTATCATGTTCAGGTCCTTCTGTGAGAAGATATACCTGATACTCTTGTGGTCTGAGTAGATGGTAAACTATTCACCCATCAAGTAGTGCCGCCACATCTTCAAAGGAAAATACCACTACTAGTAACTTCAGGTCATGGTTTTCATAGTTCTTCTCATGCTTCCTCAACTTCCATGAGACATAGGTGATCACTCTCGCTCCTGCATCTGGACACAACCTAGTCTAGTTCCCGATTAATCATAATAGACTCTATACCCAACCCCCTCTTCTAGTTTTCTCAATATGGGGGCACTCTTCAGTCTCCGCCTCAGCTTTTGAAAACTCTACCAGAACCTCTCCATCAACATAAAGAGTTGTCCCTTCTTTTTCAAATCCTATAAGGGTGATGCTACATTGTAAAGGTTGGGTACGAACCTCTAGTAGTACCCAACTAACCCCAGGAAACTCCGTACCTCAGTCACACTTTGGGGTGACTCCTAAAAAAGCACTACCTCTATCTTCACCGGATCCACTGAAACTCCAGCCTCTAAGAAGACGTGTCCTAGAAATTTGACCTCTTGAATCCAGAACTAGAACTTTGAGATATTACTATAAATATGGTTATCTCGAAGTGCATCTAGGACTATATGTAGGTGTGTAGTGTTCTCCTAATCTGATGCTAAGTACACCAAGATGTCATCAATTAATACTACCATGAAACGATCAAGGTAAGGCTAGAATATCTTGTTCATGAGTCCCATGAACACTAATGGGGAATTGTTCATTCCAAAAGGCATCACCAAAAACTCATATTCATTGTACCGAAATCTAAAGGCTGTCTTTGGTACGTCTTCATTCCACACATGAAGCTGATGATAGCCTGATATGAGGTCAATCTTCAAGAACCACCTCTCTCCCTTTAGCTGATCGAAGAGGTCATAAATCTTAGGCAGTGGATACATTTTCTTCAAGGTCACCTAGTTCAGGCACTGTAAGTCAACTCATAGCCTCAAGATCCCATTTTACTTCTTGGAAAACAAGACCAGGGATGCCCATGGAGAAACACTGGGCCATAGAAACCCCTTCATCTTCAAGTCCTCCAGTAGTACCATCAACTCACAAAGCTCTGAGGGAGCCATCCGATATGTAGGTGTAGATATCGGTGCCGTCCCTTGGTAAAAGTCAATATAGAATTATACCTCTATGTCAGGATGTAGTCATGGGATATATTCTGGAAATACATCCTTATACTAGTCCCCAACTACAAGAAAGCTTGGACCCTCCTCGTCCACCGTACCGAGGGTGATGCTAGACAACTAGGGAGTGATCGGCTGCACCCTCCTATGAGAAATTCCATCCTATTATACAAAGGTTCTCTTCTTTCCGGTGAAGGAAATCCTGGTCCTATCCTCGCAGAAACACCACACTTTGCACCTAAAATAGTTGATCTGAGCATGGACTGTGGATAACCAGTCCATACCCAAGATGACATCGTAAGGCCTCAATGCTGATACTAAGAGATCACAACCAAATCTATAACCTCCTAGAGTAAGCTCAAACTGCCGCAACCAATGTGTAATCGTTGAATCCCCTCCTGTAGGAGTCTATAATAATAATGATCGAGCCAAAAACTCCACTGGAATCTCCGAGACTTGACTGAGGTCCATGGAAAGGAATGAGTGACTGGAACCTGTGTCTATGATAACTACAACTAAGGTGGAGTAGACACAGATCGTACCTCTAATAATCTCTAGAGAGTTGTGGCCATAGGCCTCCATTAATTGAAGTTGGCCCTACCCTTTTCCACCAGATCTTAGAGCCTATGGTGGACCTCCTAAGGGTGGTGGTGGTGGTACCTCGAACCATCATCCACCGCCTACCGCTCTGCCTACACCCCTGCCACATCTACTGCCATGTGGACCTCCTCTCTTTAACCTCTGTCACTATCTCAGCGGTCCCTCAACTATCTACTAGTCATCTATGAGGGGAGTCATATAGTCATGAGCCATGTGACCCTATCCATTGCAATAGTAACAAACTCTAGCCCTTAGATGACCTCCTCTAACTTGCGAGCTCCACACCTCCGCACCTCTGACCCTGAATCATGGGTTTGTACTCTAGAATGTTTGGCCTATTTGGGCCTCTGTTTCATCTACCTAATGCCTGATGAAGATGAATTGGCCCCCTATAATCTAGTGGTGGATCTTACCATCAGTTCCTGATTGGATAGATAGATCTCCGCCATTTGGGCTCGTTCTAGCACTCTAGCCTACACCGGGATGTTAAGCGAAATCATTGAAACCCTAATCTCCCATCGGAGTCCTTGCTCAAAGGTTGGCGCCCTAAAAAAAGGGTCTTGTACCATATAGGTGGAGTAGCGGGAGAGGTCAATAAACCTCGCTAAGTACTGGTCTACAGTCAGGCTGCCCTGTTGTAGGTGTAGTAACTCCTGAATATGCACTGAGAATAGTGTCGCTGGTATAAAATCCTTCCTAAAGATGCCCTCAAAGTCCAAAAAACACAAGGGTTTCCTCCTCGTGTGTCTAGAGCGTCAATCTCTAACACATCCCTATCATTCCCTAAAAAAGACTAGCGACTAGGATCACCATTTTTTCTGCTGGTGTCTCTACCAAGCAAAAAACTCATGCCATAGCCTCCATCCATTCCTCAGGTGCCTGATGATCTGTCTGGCCTCAAAACCTCAGAGGCCTCTGTCTTTGGAACTTGTGATGCACACTTAGTCGGTGTGAGATGTACGCTAGTGGGGATATTAGAAACTGTTGATCTCTAGGTGGTGGTCCTACTGGTACACCACCCGAATGTGTTATCGATGTAAGTGGTCCTTGTATCGACACCTCATCGCTTGATGGGCCATATTTGTGAGCTGTCACAAGAATCCTGGATGGCTATCTTCATGGAGGAATCCTATAAGGAAACATATGTTCCATAGTTAATATGTTATACTTGGTGAGCTGAATAAAAAGTTATCAAGAGAAAAACATTTCTAAAACACATGCAACCAGTGTTTTCGTGTACTGAGTTGGAAAACAGAACTCAGGGTCCTGGTGTATGGATACGTCGGCCGCCGCACCAACACTAGAATCATTAAACTAAAATAAAAACTAAAGAAACTAAACACTATTTCTCTATTGGAAAAAAATTGCAGACACATAGTTCATATGGTAGAACCGACCCCCTTTAATACCACTTTATCACGACCCGTCCCCCGGGGCCCGTTCCATGACTATCCCAAACCCACCTTCCTAAGGATAGGAGCTGGTGGCTAGCACCGAAAATGAATAACCCAAAAAGGGAATGCATTTCCTTTAAACCTGTATAAACACATAGATAGGTCATATCAAACAAAGAAAACCACAAAGTAATGAATGTAGTAAAACAACCACAAAGTAACATTATTGAGAGTAAAGTCTGTAAACTGAAAGTAAAGGGTCCAGAATACAAGCCCAACTAAAAAGAAAGTAAAGTAACAGAAATAAAATCTCCAGACATCGTCCACCAAGGATCTTTCCAAAAGTGTAGGTACAACTCTCTGTCAGATGTCACTATAGCACTCCACATCTATCAATCCACCTCTAAGCACCGTCTAGTCCTGGCTCCCCAAAGTCCCAGTCAAAGCTGTCCGTCGTCTTCACAAGACACAATAGGTGTGGGAGAATACCATGTAGGGTTGAGTATAACAATACTCAGTAGGGACGAAGGTCTCTCAGTAATCCATTAAGGAAAAAACACAAAGGAAATACCACATATAAAATACCACCAAACAAGATCTAAAACACATTTCACAAAGTAAAATATGCAACTCACACTAGGTATAACTTAAGTACAAAAGTAAAGATGATTACTCGTAATGCTAGATCATCTTATTACATCAAGAGGCTCTACTGATGATCCACACAGGGTCGCTAGGTGTTGTTCCAAAAATGATATCTATGTGTTGACCCACATAGGATCTCTAGGTGCTGACCCACACAGGATCACTCTTCATTCTTCATGTCACAGCCATCCAATGGATTCCCGCACTTAGCACACTTGATTCTAGGAGGATCTTCTCCTTAATCCATTAGTAATACCTCAACCACCATGGATTCCCACATAGTGTAATCCCAAAGTACCTTCTTGTCGTAAGGGTCCCAATGCAACAAACGGCATGTCGGTCGGATGCCTGGTCTGTAAGTTATGGTTATTTTTGTAAAAAGGACCCAGTAGGATTTGAGTCCGATCCAATATGGACGTATGAAAACATATGCCAAAACTCATCTAGAGTATCTCATAAGTAATTCCCTATTTTAAGGGTACCAACTCCACTGACAAAGCATCAATCAGACTCCTGGTTTGAGAGATACAAGTGTTTCACTAAACAAGGGTCAGTTCCATCTGGGCCCTGTTCGTCTTGGTTGGACCGACTCATCAAACTCGGCCTGGGGGTCCCACATACCCTAGTTTAATTTGACAGAATTTCCCGGACTCAGTTCGGGTCTAGGTCGGTCTGGTCTAGCTTGGAAAATGGGCTAGGCCCAATCGGTCTTGCTGGTCCCGGCCTGGTTTGGCCGAGTGTCCTGCCCATCGGGTCGCCCAATGACCCGATCTAGTCCACCACAACCCGAATGGAGCAGGTCTATCCTGCTGAAGTGGGTATAACCTGTTGGGTGCAGGTCTTGCCCACCAACGCGGTTCTAGCCTACTGGGCCATGAAACCGGACCGACCCGGTGGCGTGGGGCGCGGTCCGCCAATCTGAAGACCGACCACACGTGCGGCCAGTCGGGTGTTCTTGGGATGCGAAATCTAGCCACGTCTGACCTACACTAAACCCGTGCACATGCATTGCCCCTCCTATCACGGTCAAGCGACCGAGGCTCGTTGAGGAAACCGGATTGCCCGGACGTGTACCGTCCCTCCACGTAGCGCCCGCCTAGCGCCGCGTCAACCCACGGCTACCGCAACCGGTTAGAGCTAGCTGCCTCCTCCACCACAGCATTAGTTAGTGCCACCACCTCCACACGACCGACATGGGTCGGCTTCCACCGCCGATCGCTAGCACCGCCACACTGGTGGTGTCGCACCGGCGACACATTCCACGTGCCACCGGAGTTGCTCCACTGGTCCATTTTACGATCTATCTGCACCTATGGGCCTCTCGGGTCACTGCCATCACTGCGATGGTCTTATACACACTTTGCCACCATTTTGGACAATCCATTCACAAGGAGCGCAAATTCGGAGGGGTCCAAACCTTTGTTTATGTCGGCCCAAACCCTCTGTGTTAGAAGTTTTAAAACTAGGGAGGCTCGGGGGAGATGTTCAATCGTAGAAAAAGATAAACTAATATCAGATAGAGAATCCCAAAATTAAAGTTACCCTCCCACATAAACACATGATTCGTGGATAAACCTCTTTGTCGGTTGATCCACGTTCATCGTTTCTAGAAAAGTATAGGGAAGAACTTAAAAATAAAACAACCCCAACCTCTTTGACATTCGATTCCATATCGCTTCTTCCTTGAGATTTTAAGACGTCGATGTCGTTCGTCACTCTTCATTGGAGAGGAATTTCATTGGAGGTTCAATAGAGAATCCTCAAAGTTTTATTCCACACTCTCCAACATGTTGGTTTAATAAAAAGAAACACATCACAACATTTCTGTTACGTTGTGATATTGCGTCATTACATCGTTTTATCTATGAAACAGTGTAGGGGTTATGGTTACATAATGTGCTGTTAAGGATACCCATTTAATGTGCCTCGTCACTGCACCACAACATTGCCATCCACCTTCCAATGGAGGGAAAATAAATAAAATAATTCCTTTAAATTATTTTATTATTTTTCTCGAAAAGTGAAAAAGATAACTTCTCTTCTCGGCTCTTGACAACCAAAGTTAATTCATCTATAGGCGAATCTCGACATTCCAAGTTCAACGACACCCTCAGAATTTTGATCTGAGCACCAGTTCAAAAGATTGAAAAAACTACTCACACATTTACTAATCATACCCTAAAAATTTTCAAAATTCCGTTCCGGGCTCTCCGGGTCTCAGGATCATGTGTTTTCCGAGCGTATGGTCTCAAAATAATTCCATATAATTAAAAAAAATTACACAGAATTTACAAGACATTACAATTATTCTATTTGAACCTATTTATTTTTTTAACCAATATTATAATCTCAATCATGTTATATATATCATATTTATACATTAAATACACCTTTTATTATCCATATAAGGTGTTTATTAAAAATGAAATATTTTTTTCATTGAGAGGAAGTCTACACAAACACATGGGTGACATTTTTATTTTTCAAAGGATTGAAAGAAAGTAAGGCAGATAATTATTTATCATTAAGAAACTTAATTATATCATAAATATAATATTAATTCATTAAATCTATCCATATAATCATCCATTTGAGGTGGTGAAGAATGATGGAATACACATTTCATAGAGGCAGTAGTCCACACTTACACATGAGAAAGCGTTTTGTTTTCTAACAAATGGAATAGAGGTACATGATGGTTTTTACATGAAAATAAAAAAAATTAAACAAAAAAATTATACTAATATTATTATGTTTATATAATTTTTATAGATATAGTGTTAGTAGAAGGAGAAATATGTATAAGTGAAATAGGTTATGATAATTCCATCTTCATTGGATATCCTCAATTGTATTCCCTCTTCAAGATTGTGTAGGCATGTGTTTTAGTGAAAATCAAAGGTTTAGGACATGGTTAAAGGTGTTTATGAGTTATTTTTCAATGGATGTTTTGATGTATATTTCAATTTTTTTGGGTAAGTGAGAAGAGGATGGGTCTGTTTTATGTGAGGGTAGTATAAGTCCTGTAAATTCTATTACCTTCAAAATAATTTAATGTCATTTTGATGGAAATGTTGAAAATAATGGAAAAAATATGACAATTTAGGATATTTTAGAGTCTTAATATTCTCAATCAAAAAAAATTTATATAATATTAAGTGATATTTAATTCATGTTCAATTAGATTTATCCACTCATTTACCCATTTAACCAGTACTGTAGTGAATAAACATTATAAATGTGGAATAATTTAATGAATATGATTGAAATGGAACTTATTAAATAATATAAATATTATGGCTCAAAGTATGGAAAAATAATTTACACAATTCAATATCTATAGGTGGTAAAAATTACACTCAATATATGAACACAAAACACATAATTTTTTTAGAATAATTTTTTTTATAAGAAAATTTATTTTTCTCCAAAATTATCTAATGAATTGATTCTCAATAAATATATTCGTTTTGGAATAAATAATTGAGATATTTTTCTTTAAAACTAATCCCAAATAGAATTTTACATTATAGATACTTGATTAAGAAAAGGATAACAAATACATGTTTTATAAGAATAACTCGTCAATTAGGTTTGAAAATGTCAATAATAGGTTTCTATATTCACAATAACATTTTAAATTTATTATTTTAGTCACTAATTATAAATTATGTCCATAAAAAAGTTTCCAAAATTTATAATTCATTATTATATAATGATGATGTCATAAAATTGACTATATTTTTATAAATATTATTTTTTACCAAATGATAAATCATCTTAGAAAAATTTAAATAAATAACCTTTGTTAGTTTTTTAATGACGAATTAAAAGAAATGAAGATCATCTCATCAAATTGAATTTATAAATTCATAAATTAATCCCTTCTATAAAAATAATAAATATCCAAAAACCTATTTTTTAAAATAAATTGACCCTTTTAAGCATTAAAAGTTTTTAACATTATTTCATATTAACTAAAAAAAGTGCAATTTTTTTGGTAAATTTATAGTCCTATTTCATTTTTATTTCACTAAATTTTAATGATTTATTATTCAATTTAGTTCATTTTTTGGTATCCCAAAATTAATTCAACATAGTTTTTACTAAAAGAAGATTTACATAAAGATATACCAAGTTATAAAAATTTACATAACATTTCCTCTTATTTTGTAAAAATATTCTGGTTCTTATCGTTATTAAGCATTATAAACTCATTACTGATGTGTCCACCTTATTTCCACACATAAAAATAATCTCTTGATCATTTTTAGATTCATCATTATATTTTCACATCTCTTTTTAATGACCAATAATTTTATCAATGAAATATCCTTTATTATAAATATGTTATATATTATAAAATACATAACTCACAATGATAACCTAGTAAAAACATTATTCTCATGAATTATCAATGAAATAAGTGTTATTCATATAAATTATAGATCATATAATAATGGAACAATAACATGACTATTGGAGTAGTAATGTGAAAATTAAGAATAGTAATCCGACAAATAGAATGGTAGTATCACCTAGTAAAGTATAAATAAAATTTAGACATCTTATAAATGAAAATATGATATATTTATATCATGGTATAAGTAAATAAATTATTTAATAAGGATAAATTAATTGGTTTTTAAAACATAAATTTTTTACTCCTAGTTTTATAATTTATATAGTGATTTAAAATAAAATTTACATTCATAAAATATATTAGTTTATTAATATTTTATTCTATTACTATTATATATGAGACCTTAATTATTTTTTCAATGTGTTATGAAATCAGTTATAATATTAAAATTTGTATTTTTTAAATAATCGATAAATTTAATTAAAAATTAAATATCTCATCTTTAGAAAATTACTTTCATAAAATGGTGTCCAATTTTTAAAACTTACATAAAAAAATTATTCTTAAATTTTGGGATTTTTATAAAATAGTTGAATATTTTGTGGATAGTGAAATAGAGTAATTTATTATATTTAAAATTAATGTAAATATAATAATTTCGAAGACATGGTCGAGTCATGGATTATGTAAGTTCCTTTTATTTAAAACTCGCATGATCATGTTACAGTAATTAGTCAAAATAATCAATTGTATTGATTTTATTTTTCCATAATATGAAACTATTCGATAAAATATTCAAAAAACACCCCTCTCC
The DNA here is from genome assembly GCA_963277665.1 of Viscum album. Classification (NCBI taxonomy): domain Eukaryota; kingdom Viridiplantae; phylum Streptophyta; class Magnoliopsida; order Santalales; family Viscaceae; genus Viscum; species Viscum album. The sequence goes on from OY728137.1 coordinate 804,154,435, forward strand.
TCCCCTATAAATAACACCCCTCACCACCTGTTTTCCTCACACATAATATTCATTCCATCTTGATAACATTCTACCCAATTCCTCTCTTAATCCTCTTACCCATGTCATGGTCTTTCTAGACTCACCACAATACCCTTTCCAAGTGCATTAAGAGGTTCTCACTGAGATGATATTTAAGAGGAAAAGACCCTGTTTCTTTCTATTTAACATTATTTTATTTTCTTATGCTCCCCTAACCTCCTATAACCAAAGTTTAATGAGAAATTTATTATCATACATATTATTTAATTTTATTATGATAATGTAATACCCATCATCAAATCTATTCCCCTCTCTTTTTGTTTTGAAAATAAAAGCATCATCTGTGGGGTGTCAATTCCCCACCTTCATGGATGATGATTTTTTTATTTACATTAGGATGGTCATTAAAATAATTTGATGTTTAATAAACATTATAATATGTTTATTAACACTTATTAAATTTTATTTAACTATTATATAAATATATTATTAAATTAAATGATACTGCTTCATGATGATCGAAAAACCACCAAAATAAAATAATCATTAATGTTTTATATATCGAATTATACTTATGTAAAAAAATGATATATGTGACCATTTGAATTTATAGATGTGAATTAATACCATATAATTTCTCTTCTATATATTTATACTAATTTTACAAGATCATCCATAATTTTACACAAGTGAACCGACCATTAAACCATGAAATGAATGATCCCGAAACAAAAAAATTAAACTATATAATTCATTAAAAACACCATAAAAGTACATAATAAGATTATAAAAATTATAATATAAGTATAATATGATATTAATTATTTAATTAATTAACCTAATTTGACTATCTTGTACATTATATGAAATTCCATAACACTTTTAGGCACCATGTAAGAGATTCTCTTCGAACCTACAAATTACATTTAGGTTACGCTTTCTATCTCATTACCCAAACAGAATTATGAATTATTATGATGTAATCACCCTAAATTATGTTTTTATACTCCAAAAATATTTATCTATCTCAATTCATTTTTAATTTAATGGTAAAAAAATATTTTTATAAGGTTCCCTTTTAATTCCACCTTACATGCAATACCGATTAAAAGGGACTACCCAATTTTCTACTCATTTTCAAGTACACTCAATAATATCTTTTAAAGCACCATTTTTTTCTTCTGAAAACACAATTTTTATCACTAAAAAAAATTAATAGTTCATTTATGAAAACAACTATTCCTTTTTCCTCTTTAAAAATTCTTTTATATTTTCCCTTAAACCACGCTGAAGTGGCTCATTTATAATGTTTTTTAAACACTATTTTTATATGTTGTCACTTAAGTTTGACACCATTTATCATGATATATTCCAATGTTACCTTATGAATATTTATTTATGATTTAAATCCTTTCTTTTAGGGACACCATTATGATATTCCCCTTGGTTATTCCTTATGACATGATTATGATACCCATTTATTTCAAAGGGTAACCCTTTTGTTTATTACTCATATATGATTCTTCATGAAGAACACATATTCATGAACATGTTATGATGGGTGCACCCAAATATCTCTCTAATGAATTGGGTAATGTTTATTCTCATGGAAAATCAGGTTGGGATAGGGTGTAAACCAAATTACTTTATGAGACTTTTTCCAACTTGTGATATAGTATTGTTAGTTAGACTTGGCTCAGGTATATGTAATTTTTTCTATTGTTTCCAAATTCCTATATATCCATTATTACATGATACATTATTCTAAATTTTATACTTTCATATGTTTATTCATATATTTTTATGTCATCATGTTATACCTTCTAACTCATTGTTATTTTTTATTTTTCTGTTTATTCCCATACTATTATTTCTATATCATCCCTTTGTTCATGTCTTTTGTAGGTTTTTTTAGTTTTTCATATGTAGATGTGATATCTCAATGGATATTAGGATCTCATTATGGATATTAAATAAAATATTTCCTTATATTGGTTTCTTACCTTCTAGTTATATACCAAATTATCCAAATACACTAGAAATTATGATCCATGGTTTTTGATTGATGTTTACATAAGATAAATATCACATGATATTATGTTTAAAAGGATGGGGTCACCATAATCCTTGTTATTAACATTAATATGATCATTTCAGAATCATTAAAAGAAGCATTTAACCTTTATATATACTTTATTTTCAATATGAGAATAACCATTTTCACATCCCTAGTTTATGGTATGCATATTTCAAGAAGTTGGGTATGTTTGTATTTGTTCTAGGAAGTTTAGGAGGATGTTCAGTGTCTTTAAATGGTTTTTGGGAATTTTATGATGCAACTTGGGCTAGAAAATGTCATCAGATAAGCTGTGATTATCCTAGATTTTTTCTGTGTAAAATTGGGAGATCAACCAATCGATTCTGTTCGTGGAAATGATAATTTTTCATGAGGATTATCCTATTGGAATATGATCATTAAGGACTCATTATGACATGGTTAAAGGGTTGGTGGGTCTAATATGCCCAATGATTTTCCTCCACATCATGTTTTTATGGAATGTCTCATTGGAATGGTATTATTGATTCCACCACAGTCATAGTGGCCATCATAATGACATGGTGTAAAAGATTTGGATATTTTAGATGTAAAAATAAGTCACAAGATCTTTTCAGGAACTACTCATACTGAATGTGGCATGTTTGGTTTATATATAAAGGTTTCTAGAAGATAATAGAATCAAGTTTTTATAATAAAACTCATATAATTCATTTATTATTAAGTATTTCCATTCTGTATGAATTATTTATTAAATTCTAGATGTCCAATATTTCCCATCTTGGTGATATTTTGGTGGATTCTCTTCATAGATCATGAATCATTTTGTGGCCACCGTTTCTTAGGGATATATTGATGTAGGTATTTCTTAAGTTGTGTCTTATGATTGGGATTTCATGGTTTTTGACTGAAATTTAATTATAGAGTGTCATGATTCTTATTTTTTGTGGCTCCCATTTAGTTTTTGGATATAATATTTTTTTTGTGACTAGTTTCAGGAAAATATTTGCATATATGAATAATGCATTGTTGTTCATTTTAATTTTTTTTTATAAATTATCTATTTTAATAAATTATGATTCATTAAATTTTATAGTTTGGTATTATTTTATAAAATTAATGCATAGGTTTGGAAATGTATAAGAAAATTAATTTGAAAGTATATTTAATTGTGAATTTGGATAGTTTGATTATTGATGATTAATATGCATTTGAAATGTTTTTTTATAAGGATAGTGAAATCTCTTTATGTGGGATATGGAATATAGGAACCTGGGTACCTATAAGGGGAATATATTTGGGAAAAACATGATAGGATTTTTTGTGGATACTTATCATGTATTTACACTACAACATTAACTATATTATATTATGGGAGGGGGTTCAATTATTGTGAATTTCTCCTATCCCTATCCTCATTGTTCCTTTTATTCATGTGAAAAACAAAATATATTAACTAAGTTTTGAGTATCCTAGTAAACCAAGACATAATGTAACCTCACACCTAGTTTCCATGTTACTCGATATTGAAATTTTTATTTATAAATGCTTTAAAAATTGGTTTTATTTGGTAATTTTTCATAAACTTCTATGGAAAGGTGAATTTATATGTTCTCTTAATTGAAAAAACTATATTCCAGGCCCTTATTTTATTTTAATGAGCATAGCTAGATTATTTATTAAATAGTTTTTATGAAACCAATTATTAGATCCTATAAGTAATGTTTTTCATGCACCCATCATATTTCATTAAGGATATATTCGTCCTTTTTTCCATAAAAGTGGAAAGATAAAAGAATTTTATGGTAATGGTGGGTATTTGTGTTTGTCGGGTGAGAGAGTATAGTGGTTAAATGGTAGGAAATTTATCCACATATAAATTAGAGATGAGTATTAATTTATCTCTTTTATAATTGTTTATCAATATGGGATTGCAACCTATTTTTGATTGGGATAATTTTCCCATATCTAAATCTATATTAGAATGTTCACTTAATTTTTTGTATTCAATGATTGATTAATTTAGTTCTTCATTGTTGAAAAAATCATTCCAAAAGGTTTTTCATGATACTAAGGTGATTGTTTTTAGCCCATGGTGAATGATAATTCCCTTTGTGCTTCACCACAAGCTGCCTTGGGGGTCTAGTTTAGGGATTACCCAGGTTAGTTTTTGACAACCATCTATTTCACTAGACTCTATCTGATAGATAGAAGAGTAAATAGTAATTTATGAATTAAAAATAAATCATTTATTTTTTAAAATATATCATAGTGGAATATTTTTATTTTATAACTCATTATAAAAATTATCAAATAATATTATCAATCATATATTCTTTAACTATTTTATATTCATAAATATAATATTTCATACCATGATTTTGTTATATAATATTCTTAAATATTTTCAAACCGAATAAAAAATATCAACTATTTATCCCAAAAAAATAAATCTATTTAAATTAATCATAAATCTATGATTAATTTTATTTATAGTTTCTTCTAAAGTAATAAAAAATCTTAATATAAATCTCTTTAATTAACAAGCATTGTTCTGATTAGTTTATTTAAAGATACATGAGTATTTTTTAAAATTCCTCATATTTCATGGTATGTATTAAATGATAATACATGACTATAGAAATTTATACTATTATATATGTATAAAATCTTAATTAACTCATAATTAAGAATATATTAAATAGAAAATTACAAGTCAATATATTGGGACCTTTTTTAGGTAAATTTTAAGGCTTCACTATAATGGTCCAACTATTAATTCTTTGGTTCTTATGGTAAGCTCTCATACATGACTACTAATAACCATAACATGTTCCCACAAATAATATAGGTATTTGAGATATTCCACCATACCTTTTACTTATAATAATAATAATAATAATAATAATATTTTCCCTGGAAGGTTATATCAATAAATGGTAAGAAAAATTTATTTAATAATATCAATAGAAGGGGACAATATTTGATACCGTTTGTTTAGTCATAATAGTATATGTTTGAATAGTCTGGGGGGGGGGTTGGTGAATTTTTTTATTAATGTTATAATATTATTAGTTTAAAATATTAATTTAGTTTAAATATAAATAAATAACACAACAAGGTTTTTATTTCAGTTAGTATGAATGTGATTCTATTTATACTCTTCACATTTATAAAAACTTCGAATAATTTTCACACACTAAAAATGGAATATATAAAATTTTAAAGGGATTTATAAACCTATAAAACCATGTTTTTAAAAACCTAGAGGCATAAATTCAATCTAGATTTAGTCCAACTGAGTTTCTTGATAAAACACTTACATTTTATCACTTAGACACATAACGCATCTATCTTTTTTATGGTGGTGGATGAAACAAAAATTATATTTATCAATAGCAAGGAACACGAAAATGTCAATAATTTTACTAGTATCAAAACCACATGAAATTATAACATTTATTGGTGATTAAAAAACTGAATCTATGGTGCTACAATTTAAATTTTAGTGTAACACATTGGAATTAGGCATGTATAAAATATTATAAAGAAGTAACACCCCACAACCAGTTGAAACAATGATTATATAAGTTTTGAATCCATAGTGTTTACTCAAGTAGTAAGTATCTAAGAAATGTATAACACCCAAGATTATTATAGTAATGATATCTAATGAGGGTCATTAGTATGAATATATCTATAATTTACCAAACACATAAACCGAAAGTGTTAATAAATATTTAAATATTTTCATCATGCATGACATATTTGAAACAATTGATAGCCATATTGACATATAAGAAAAAAATTTATCCATTATAATATATTACATCATAGGAAGACAAAAAAACTTCTCTCCCAAATAATAAATCATTTCAACTTTAATAATTTTTGAAAGAAAATATATTTATACAACATGATTCCTTAAAAAAATTAATATAGAACCAAATAATAAATATTAATTTCCTTTTAATGTTACCATAGAACATATGAGATTAACTCATCGTGTTCAAAATAATTGAAAATTTAAACTCTTGATTTTTAATGAATAAAATATGTGATTATCTATATTTATATATATATATATATATCACAAGATGATAATTTAAATTAGAAAAATATAAATTCAAACATAAATTCCTAAAATATAAACAATTAATGTAATGAGATAATATTGTCATGTATTGATGTTAAATCATTTTTATGAATATTAATTTCATTGCAGAAACAAACTCTTGAGGACTGTAATAGTTTAGTTTCTCTAGAAACATGGAATCATAAAAAATAGTACATATATAATCTACATAATTTCTCAATATTATATTAATAACTATCACCCTTAATAGACTTATCATACAAAATACATGTCTTCAAATCCTTGGGAAAGGAACCATAAGAAATAGTTATCACATATGCTTAGTAAGGCTATATAAGGGAGATATGTAAGCATAACCTGAACACAAGTGTATGATAACTTGATAATAACATATGAAATACATATCCGGTATATAAAATATAAAAATATTGATTTATGGAATAAATATTAGAATTTAAAAAGTCATTAATCACAAGGGAATAAATGAACATGATTCATGAGAGAATAACAATGGCATAAGACATGGAATTTTGGAATACACATAAGTATATAAAATCATTTCCATGGTAGAAAATGATCACTACCAAGGTTATCATAGTGGAATGAGTTAACTCCCCAAACCATCATAATAGTCATGATATACTCCCAATACCATAATAGTTGAAAAAAATCCCTTACTGAACCATTTTCACAATTTTGTTAAAATTCTATCTATAATGTGAGATATACCTATTAATCTAATACATTCTAGGGAGATACATGTCCAACCCAAATCATAATTAACGAAATACTTTTTTGTTCCACAAGATCATGAGAAATTCATTATATCATATCCAATGAAGTAAATTTGTTTTGTAGACATATCATAATGTCAAAAACATATATAAATGAAAAAAGTTTCATAATCATTTAATGATAGAAGAAATCCTGAAAAGAAGTGGTCATCATAAGAATTTCCACATGGTATATCCCATGAATGATAAATGGGTTGGATAAAAATCCTTCCATCATAACTATAAACCATTCCCAGAAGAAATAATATTGGTATCCTTGGATCATATCCTGAGTAAATCATAATTACAATCAATGAATGATATATTATATGGTGAATTATTCTTAAATATCACTTCGAAAATTTTGTGAGGAAAATAAAATTTCATTGAAAATGACATTTTAAAACTAAAAATTCATAAAAAATTGTATATAATTATCTTTGAACAAAACCATAAAAACATATAAATGAAACTCTAATAATCATTTTAAATATATCTTGGGGTGAATGTACTTTCTATTTTGAAAACTTATTTTGAAACATAATACATTTTGAAAGTATTTTTCTTTGAAAATAACCTAAAACAAATATAATGTAATCCTCAATGTAAAGAATGTTCATGATGGAGGGAAATTACATTTTAATCTAACATGTTAAAACAAATATTCTTTTCACAATTTTAGTAAAAGCCTAACTTTAATAGTTTTAAAAATAACATCATTATTAGATTAAAAAAAATTTCTAAAAAATTCAAATAGAGGTAAAATGTCTTTTAAATATAGTAGGATAATAATAAAAAAATAATTTTCTTGAGAAAATATGGTTTTGGAAGAAAATGGATTTCCACCTAAAGAGAGAAATAAAGTCAAATTTTCTTAAAAACATTCTCTCATTTATTTTAAGTACTATAGAGTAGAAAAAAGGTATTATTACTTGAAAATATGATGAATAATAATTTAATAATAAATTTCACGAGCTTCTTGATATATGAATCATAATATTTCACTATCAGAAACATAGTTACAAAAATTATCGATAATAGATGATATTGTAACATAAAATAATTACCACTTTGATATATTTTAATAGTATGACCTAGGAATAAATATCATAAAATGAAACTAATAATATTAGGGGGATAAATTTATTCATGATATTACATGTCAAAGGGGATGTATACACACCTTGTGAAAGAAAATAGGTGTATAATATAATGTATATCTAAAATAATGAGAATTGGGATAATAATCACTTACCTTAAGTATTTAATTTTTAATACACATTAAAACCTCATGTATAAGAAATATATTATAATTATACATATATTAAAGAAAATTATTTACATATATTATAATATATATGATTTTATTATGAATTTTTATTCCCTGTTTATTAACAATTACATGTTTATGTTACATATCAGGTAATAACTTCTTTGTTTTTTTTTGTGTATGATTGGATAGGTTATTTTTTGTCCAATTCTATTTATCATAGTTTAATAATCTTATAAAATGTTATAAATGATATAAATTTCATATAAATTCATTATATATGTATTTATATTAATCTATAAAGGGTAGTAATCAACAATGAAATATACCAGTCATGGATATGGTAAGTTGTAGATACACTTGATCTCTATTTCCATTTTCTTCATGAATTGGTCAAAATAAAATTAAATGATATATTATCATTCAATAATAGTTTTTATTTCATATATATCACATATTTTTATTAAACCTATCCATATTACCTTCCATTTAATTCTTTTATGAATCACATTGCTTCACAAGGCATTAGTCCGCCATACACATGAGTGACGTTCTTGTATTATAAAAAAATAAAAAGAATAATGTTATGTGTGATATAATAAATAATAGAAAATAATAATATCTTAAATATCATATATAATCAATATAATCATCATTCCATACATCTATGATAAGTGGCAATGAAAAAATTTGTGACATCGTTTCACGAGGCGTTAATACGACACACACATGAATGATGATTTCATAACTCATTTGATAAACTTTTATATAGTTTTAGTTCATGATATTAACATAATAAAATAATATATATATATATATATATTATAATGATTTTATTATATCATAATGGTTCAATATGAATTTAATGAGGTGAAAGAAGAAATTAAACCAAAATGCTCATTGATGAACGTTACCTATTCTTCCGTAATCTTATTTAAATTTTCACTAAATCCTTCCTAGGTTGTTTATATATATATAATAAGGCTTAAATTATTATATGAGGGAATATGGTATGTTATTTGGTTAGGTATTTAAAAAAAATGGTTTTAATGTTGTGAATTTGAGAGAAGAGGGGGTGGCCTTTTATAAGTGAGTTGAGTGGAAAAATTGTAATTTTTGAAAATAAAAATGTGTAACCTCCTTTTTATCATTGAAAAAGGATAAAAATGGAGAATTTTCAAGAATAATAGGTATAATGTCATAATATGTCCATAAAATGGGTTTTAGACATGTTTTAGTTTAACCTCTGGTAAACCCATTTTTACCTTAACCACAATAAATATTTTTTTTTTCTTTTTTTATATTTCATTTTCATGAAAAATACATTTTTTATTATTAGATAATATGGATTATTCAGAGTCAAAATATCGAATCAATTTATAAAAAATATATTCACATAGGTAAAAATTTTTAATTTAATATTATTCCTACCGATTAGATGAAAATTACAGTTTTAAATAGAAAATGTTAAAAATTTTCTAATGTTTTTTTATCGAAATTCAATATGAAATTGATTTCAATGACCTGAATTAGATTAATTGATCCATAATAGAAATAATTTTACTTTTAAACCAATTTAAAATATAATTTAACTTTAAAAATAAATTAAATGAAATAGAATTTTAAAATTAAAATTCTGCATTTTTCAATATTCATCAAAAAATGATTGTTTTCTAAAAAATCCAAAACAATAAAAACTAAAATAATATTCATATGATTATTAAACAAATTATTTTTATATTCTCAAATTAACTTCTGAAAATTGTGAAAAATCAATTTTATTGAGGTTAAAAAAAATAAAAACCCTTTTTTAGGAAATAATGTTTTTGAAAGATATAAATACATTACCAAAAATTATGTCCTTTTTTATCTATATGATTCATTTATATAAAAAACTTGTAAATAATATTTAAAAATCACATATTACTATTCATATCACTACTTTTAATATCTAGGTTATAACAATAAAATTTTAATGACTACACTAATAATATTTAATGGTTTTGTTAAAACTCTGTGTCATCTGTTATGCAAGGTAACCTGTTGTTTCATCTAACAAAAGATAAATATGTTGTTGCATGTAACAGATGATATAAAAATGAATTTAATTTAATCAAAAATAATAATTCTATAAAACATGGGGTTTTACATTCTTCCAACATTAAAATTAATTTCTACTTCAAAATTCACTACTCTAGTAAAAAAACAATTAGGACACTTATACCTCATCATATCCTCAAGTTCCCACATAAATATAATAATATGAGAGTTTACCCAAAAAATATTTACTATGTGAGTGTTATTTTTTCATAGAACATTCACTTTATTATCCAAAATCCCCACATATTATTCCTCATATGAAATATCATTCTTTAGTGGTTTGAATTATGAGGTTATACTTGTGTTAGGTTGGGTATGTACATAGGATAGATACATGGAACACAATGTGGGTTTGAGAGAGGTTTGAGAGAAATTTCAATAGATATTGTACTATCTCGATATGATTAAGAATTAAAAATGCATCAATATACCTTGTGATCAATTTACCTTTCTTTATGAAGCTTAGAACCCTTTTCCTTGGTGAAATCCATAGAAAAACCTTACCACCATCATCAAATTCTAGATCACACTAGTGATTATCAATAATAATTTTCTGTTAACTCTATCTTATCATTAAGTTTTTCTAAAAGTCTCTAACCTTATCTACTATTTCTTCAACTACCATAGGTCCCCATGACTTCCTTTTTCCAAATTCATTCAATTATTTTGGATCCCTATATTTTGTTCCATATATGGAATCATAAGGACCCATATGAATAGTTAACTATAATCTATTTGTGTACAAAATATCAACACAAGTATGGTATTAATCCCAACCACCATTTGAATCCAACAAACAAGATCTGAAAATATCCACTATGGTTTGAATTTTCCATTAAAAAAAATCCATATATATAAGGATCATACATTGTGATGAAACTCAAATCCATCTCAAGATCCACATCAATACATCACCAAAAATTTGATGTAAACATTGGATCTTTCTCAGACATAATTGAATGTGGTACTCCATGCAAACTTCCCACATCTTTAATGAATATAATGTAAATATAACTTAAGAACTTTTTTTCGATCATCCTTAAATTTTTGGCGTACCAAACACCGACATACAAACACTAAAATTATCTCTCTTTATTCCATCCCACCAGATGTACAAATTTAAATATATATATACATCATTTTAATTCCAATATTAATAGAGAATAAAGAACTATGAGCTTATTCTAATAACTCCTTCATTAAAAGTGGTATGGATATAATGCATACATGGTTCTTGAACCTCATCATTCCATCATGATCAATGTTAAACTCAAGAACATTTATATCCTTATTTTTATCTCTATATCTTCCTTCATCCCCACTTTAATATTCATTTGGATATATGGATGAACATTCAATTAATAGAAATTATATTTTTCCCCTTCTATCAGTTTTTCAAAATGTATCCTTTGAAAATATATAAATATTTTCCCTTTTGAAATACACATCATGGATACTCTAGAATGATCCTTTCTACTGAAAGAATCAGTCATCTTGTTTTCATTCTCATGGTGGTAATGTATTGAACATTCATAATATTTAATCAGCTCAAAACATATTCTTTGGAATACGTTCCACTAATTCTGTGCGAATATATAATATATACCTTTTATTATTGGTATATATAATGATTTAATATATAAAGATAATTACTCTATACCATTAATGTAAAAACTAACATACCTGACTCAAAAATCTAGAGTTGGGTAATTTTTCCCTTGAAACATCAATTATCATGAGGCATAATCTATAAAAATATCATTTTTCATAAGGACAAATCATAAAACATTTATGGATGTATCACTAAAGATCATAGACCCATTGTTACAATAGGTTAATGTAATCATTGGTGTGTAGACTAATCTTTTTTTTTAGTTTCGTGAAATTTTATTCACATTCATATTTCTAAAGGATCATAGCTCCCTTCCAATTTAACTCAGTTATATGATTAGATATTCATGAGAAATTATCTATAAACCATCAATAATGTCCAAATAAACTAAGAAAATTGCAGATCTCAGTCACGATGGTCAGTCTGGGAAAACATTAAACAGCCTCCATCATTGATGGATCTTCTAATATACCCTCTCTTGAGATTATATGAACAAAAATGATAATTTTTGAGCAAAAATTCACACATTGTAATTTTTTCATATAGTTTCTCGTTCCATAGGTTCATTATTATATTTATAAATTTATATTCATTATATTCCTTTCTTATGGAATATATAGAAATATTTTCTATAAATACTACCACAAACTAATAAAGGTAAAATCCAAATACTATATTCATAAAATCCATAATGATTGTGGGGGAATTAGTAAGACCTAATTGTGCCAATATATATTCATAGTTCCCATACCTTTTATGGAATAAAATCTTTTCTATATGTTCCTTATTGAAACTATATTGATGATATCCTGAAAAATATCATTATTGGAGATTTATTTATCTCTGTGTAGTTGATAAAACATGTCATTGATATAGGTAAGAGGATACATATTCTAAATTTTGTTCATTTTAAGCTCTTGATAATCAGTGCTTAGTATCATTGATCCATCATTCTCTTCTTTATAAATAGTTTTACCCTATGGTGAAACACTTGACGGAATTAATCCATTGTAAAGGTAATCCTAGAGTTTCATCAATAATTCCTACAACTCAACTGATGAAATTCTATTGAGAGTATTTGAAATTGGTACGGAAATAGGTATCAGTTATATTGAGAACTCAACTTTACATTTTGCTGGAAGGCTGGGAAAATCTTCTAGAAAGACATTATAAAATTCATGCAGAATATGAATATAAATGATGTCATGTTTATATACAATAATTTTAGATAAAGAGTCCCTCTAAATGGGAACTAATTCCCTTTAAATTGATGTGATATCTATCAGAAATTTATGTTATCATCACATTTATATAAGATAAAATGATGGTTTTGAATATCAACTATAACTTCATTTCCTAAAAAATTGATGTGGTATTTACTTAAATAAATCCAATCCATTCCTACGATAACATGAAATATTACAAGAGGAATAATGATAAGTTTTACATGGAGAATATTCCCACAAATGTCCACCAGAGAGTAATTGTATAATTGAAATGTGATCATCCTAAAATTAGCTGTTTTCACTGCTAATTCTAAATCTAATTGTTTTGGTGGAATATTCACACCCTTATAAAATTATTTAGATATGAACGAATGGGTATATCTAGAGTCAAATAAGACATTATAAGTTCTAAAGTGGATGGTAAATGTACCTTTCACCAGGTAATTTTTTTACCCCTCATCATAAATATTAATCAAATGATATTTCACCTTTTCCCTCAATATAGGATGAAAATGTAAATGGTCTCCATCATTAACCTTTATATTTGGGAATTGGTTAGCATAATTTATGTACTCCTTTAATTAGAAAAACTAGACTGTGGGTGGTTCATTTTGTGAATCTTTTTCTCTATTTACAGCACTTGATAACTTCTTCCCATCACTTCAGAAATCAATTTCATGATGAACATTTTACAGTTAAATATATTTACTACTCCCCTTAATAAAATTTTTCATATCATAAAAATTATAAAATTAAAACTTTTATATGAAAGTGTGAATGACAAGAAACAAAAAGTGTATAAATGAATATATCCTCCTGAAACTTTATGGTATATTAAATATTTTAAATAAATTTTATATATTATATAGCTTTAAATACATGAAATATTGGGTTAGATTTAATCACACAAAAATAACACGTCTCGTCGATGACTTGTGTTACTTGCAAGACAGATTTTTACCAAAAAACAATGTATTATTAAAGTATTATTATTTAATATTATAAGACATAACAATTTCATTAAATTATAATTTATGAATGGTATTAACTAACTTATTGAAATATTTGTTTTTAAAAAATAAAAAATTAATTCATAGGTTACAAATTAATTAAAAATGAATATAAAAACCAATTGAATATAAAAGAATTTTTTTTATACTCACAAAGTTGTTTTATCTAAATAAATTATGTTAACTATTATTAATGAATGAAAATAATGGAATATATATTATATATGCAATCATTTTTTGATATTAATGCAATATATTTTGTAGAAATAATATAAGAATAAGCCCAATTTTATGCATAAAAACCTATGTTTTTTTAAAGAAATTTTACTACCATTAAATGGATCACCCTTTTCAAAATTGAATTTTCATAATTTTCAAAATAAATTTAATTTTTGAAATTTTAATTTCAAAATAATATTAGTGTAAATTTGAGGTATTTTTCTATGAAGATTCATTTGTATGAATAGTGAAAAAATAGTGAATTTTAGTTAAATTAACTTTTTCATCTATATTATTTGTATAGTTAAATTTTATTCTAATAGAGTTAGAAAGTGAATTTATTTTAATAATACAACATTTAATAAAATTTAATTCATTTAAAATTTTTTCACAATGAAATTTGATATAAAAACCATTCAATCATTTGATTAGTTTTTTCATTAAAACCCCACTTTGTCATCCCATTTGTGAGATATAATTTTTATTAAATTCTACCAATTTTGTGGTTGAAATTTAAGAAAATTGGTTCCTTATTTGGAATCATCATAATTTATAATTTATATTAATCTAACGTCAGTATTCTAAAAAAAATAAATGAATGCAGTTGAGATTAATTAAAGCGATTAAGGTATAACCATGCTTAACAAGGGACTAATCCTAAATATTAAGGGCCAAAATGACCTAGAAACATGAAAAAAACCTATTTTATGGCCATATTTCGACAATTTACTCCATTTATATAATTTGGTTCATTATTGGATTAAAATTATGTAATGGAGACCTCTCAATATTTTTTACCTTTTAGTATTTACTAGAATAATTTACTCCCCCATTATAAAACGACACTCACACCTCCATCTTATTCACACCTCTCAAGAAATTTTTCTCATACCAACCATGAGGAAATAATCTACTAACATCCCTATAATAATTATTAAAGCCTCACTTTGTGGAGAGATCATACTAATGATGTTTTTTTATATTAACCAATATGAGTTACCTGAATAAGAGGTAATGTTCTTCAATGATCACTTTTGTTGCATTTATATCCAAACTCCCCCAATTCCTTTTATATCACGAGTAAGTAATAAAATAAGTTTCCTAAATAAACTAATATTTTTTTACCTTAATATTATGACCTCAACCTTCACGAACTTCCATAAAATGGGATACATAATCATCATTCATGTGCATGGATGGTTATAACACGATGAACCATTGTCATTCATTATTCCATTTCCACGTTTCAATATTGGTAATAATGAAGTATTTATAGTTTATAGATGAAATATATTAGATTTATAATGTATTTATTCTTATTTAATTCTTATATAACTCATACATTCTTGTCATAATTTTTTTTGAATATGATAACATCATTTCCAGACTTTTGGACTACTACCTCCTCATAGTGATATGATTCATTTTCATTTTACATGTAATGTTTATTGTAAATATTTAATAAAAATATGTGATATATATGATAAAAGTTTTTTATTGTAATTATAATATACATATATACTATTTAATTTTCATTCTATTAATACAGAATGAAAATGGAAATGACGTTTATCTGTACATATGGCCTACCATGTCCATTAAAGGTGTATTTCATTTTATATCTAAAAACATTATGGATTAATATAAATACATATAAACTGAATATATATAATATTTAAATCCTATTTTAATTTTTTGGAAATTATTAAATTATTATCTATATAATAGGAACAAAAATAAAAATTTAAAACACACTCGAAAAACTAGGAAATTAAAACCCAACAAAGTGAATATATTGAATGTATATTAACAAATGGGTAATAAGATATTATAAGAACATAATATATGATATTATAAATATTTTTTTTAATAAGTTAAAAACATTACTAAACCCATTATACTTGAGGTTAAAGGATGTTAACCCAAAAGAAAATGCAAGGTAAAGGATTTCGTCTCAATTTCATTTCAATGATGAATATTGCATGGTTATTGACCAAGTTTATTTTATATGGTGTATATATTTTCATTTTGTAATTTAATATCATGAATAATTCATTATTATCGTATTCTGAGTTTATATTTTAAATATTACATCTAAGGGGATTTGAACATAGTGATACCAAGTGGAAATGAAATTTCATAACTAAATTTATTTTCGTTGAGTTATATTACTTTATAATTGTCATTAATATTAAATGATTATATGTATAATGTTTTTAATAGATATTTATTTATTTACAATTATTATATTTTTATATAAAATTGATACACATAATAAATAAATTAATTAATTATCACTTTAACATGAAGATAATTTTGAAGGGTATGTTTCACAATATCTTTTTAAATAAGATTGTTTATTACTGAAATTACATTAAAGGAATTTATATGTTCATTTTAAAATTAACCATTTCATTTTATTATCCTCTTTTTATTCATGAATTTTCATGTAATATTACAAATTTCCACTATTTTTTACAAAAACATTTATATAAAATGTTTTTATAAAAATTGGAATTTTTTTATCTCTTCATCCATAAATATATTTTATTCCAAAATCATGAATTATGAAAATAATTTCAACATTGTTTTTATACTTTAAAAAATGATTTATGAAATAATTTTTTACTAATTTTTCTATTTATAATTTTTTTCAATGGAATCTTCATGTCTCATTATTAAAAAGGAATATTTCTAACCATTTTACCATGAGAAAGGAATGTTCCTTCTACCATGTAAGGAATGTATTGAATTAACCACCATCATTTCTATGAGTATTACTTTGAAATTTCTCAAAGAACATTTTAAATAAAATTTTATGAAATATATTTTAAAGGAAAACATAATTTAAAAATGTGTTTCAAAATCAAAACGAAATTTTTCCACCTGAATGTCTTTAAAATAATTTTTTATTCATCAATGACAACAACCATTATTATTAATACAATTTGTATATGACATATTGATACCATATTTACTATTTAATTGGATGTATTATAATTATTTTTTCCAATTATAGTATTTAAATTTAATTCATTGAATAATATTTGTTTTCAATAACTTCTCCTTGAATTATTCACCTTATAGTGATCTTAGAACATTAAATTCCCCCTAAAATTACATATCATTTATAATTGATATGATTATTTCATAAATAGTATCCCATTTTTACATATGGTGTGTACTTTATTGTTATTTTTTAACTGGGAAATATTGATAAATATTTATATTTTATTCGATAAAGATATTTGATAAGGCATATTATTCAGGAATTAAATCATTTATTCGACATATAAGGAATGCTATGGACATGTATGACACAGGTGGGGCTAGTAATAAATACACCCTTAATGAATTGATAGTCTCAAGGGATGAGTCAGTTGGCTAGCCTTAGTGGGTTTTCACCTAGTATGTTTTAAACTATCTTTTGAATGGTCTTGATGATAAAGGTATCATGGACCAAGGAAATATTGATTCCAATAATTAACAATTTCCTTTATTTATATTCACTTGTTATTTATGCATGATATTTTTGAATTTAAATTATCGAGGTATGAATTTATTTCACAATTTATTGATTAAAGGACATCCATTTTTAGTTATTAACCTTTCTATATAGATTATTCATTATCTAATTTTTAATGGCAAGGGTTTCCAGTTATTTATCATTCCATACAATTTATAAACATCATTATTAGTTTATTGATTATATGGAATGTGTGTTAAACTGTTACCTTACCATATTATTTATGTTAAATTATTCAAAATAGATTCTATTATATTCTACCCTTACTATGAATTTGGGATCAACACTAGTTTGTATCCTTTCACTATAAATCCAAGAAGTTTTCTACAAAATATAGAAAAAAATATGCTAATTAGGAATAAATTTATCCTCAAAAAAGAAAAATAAATAATTTATGTTGTAATTAGTGTATTCAACTGTAATGTAAGACACACATATGTAACTTTTTTATCAAGAATACTAAACTATTCGGTCATTCTGGGTTTGATTCCTTTTAATCATGCCAATATAGTGGTTTTATAAAATGACTTTGGGCTTACTATGGTTGGTTCACAACAAAACTTCCTCCATGATTCTTACCAAACTTTTATTAAAAATGAAATATTGTATTCCTCCCTTCATGGTTCTTATATTTTCCATTGAATTATATTTTTCTCTTCTTACCAGAACCATTGGATTGATACGTATCTCTAACCACCATTTCCACATTGATTATACATCGCTCAATTTATTCATAGCTACCAATTTCTATTATGGATAACACCCTTTGGATATTTGGTTTCTATCTACTGAAGAATCAATTAATCATAAATTTATTTTGGAGGATAAAACTAGAATTTTACCTCAAATGTATTATAAATGTTTCCTTATATGTACCCATAGACTCAAAATCCGTTTTCTTTAGCTCAAAAAACTCCTTTAACATTTTTTTTATGAATAATATTAGGATAGTACTTATAAAAAAATTTGTTCTTTAACTTTTACAAATCCATGGAGTAAATTTCATCATGTTTCCTCATATTCATAAAAGGCATCAACTAATGATCTCCTTCTCCTTCCAAACAGTAGACCTCCAAAATTAATTTTGTATGTTTTAAACACTGGAAAATGATAAAAATATTTTCTATAGTATTGATCCATTATTTATAAAATAGTATATTAGAAGACCCATATAATGAAGGTGGGTGTTTCCTCAAGAAGGACTCAATGGAATTTGGTTCCGTCCTTTGTTCATTCGGATATCCATCATGATTCATAGCATGAGATTATTTGGTGAGAAGTATAATAATATTTTTCATTCCATATTCCTTAATTTTTCAATTCTCAGTAATGGAATAATTTCATTATCCGTTACACTAAATATTAACATGATTCCTTCAATATCTATCCACTGACTAAAACCAAAAATCCCAGTGTAAGATATAATCATGATGGGGAACCACATAACCATGTAAAATCATTTATACGATGTCTCAATCATGAAAAATTATTTAATATATGAAAACATAGGTTTATAATATATCATTAATAAACATAATCTATTTTATCCTTCATGATGGTTCATAATGAGTTTTGTTAATTTGAAAATAATTTACCTCGAGACTGTCAAAATAGTTGTGCAGCAAGGCTCATTCTCATCTTATAGGTGACATTCATGTCCTACTCAATAAACCTTTTTTAGAGTTAATACCCCTAGGTACCTCTATATCAGTTTCATGTAGACTTGTGTTATCATGAATGTGATTTAATTGTTTATAAAACTCTATCATTAAACTTTACCAAAATTCTAGGAAATTTTCCTACAATTTTACTCATCCTTAGACATATCCTTAGACATACAATTTGGGATCTCATTAATGATTTATCACCCTAGTTTCCAAATGTTAACTAAACCTACCAAATATTACCATATATTACTACCTTTTCTTATCATACATGGATATAAATTAATATTTTTTGAATATTAATTACAATACAAAACACACGATTTATGAACGTAATAATTTAGTGTATTTTGAAAATTAAAATAGAAAAAATTGATAAATATGTAAACTACATAATCTCTGCATATGATCTTCATAACTATAACCCTTAATATAAATATAACAAGTAATACATTTCTTAATAACTTGGGGAACAAAAACATAAGAATGGGTGAGCTCGATTATCATTAATGAATAAAAGAGACATATGAAATCATAACACGAACAAAAGGTTATGAGAACATTATAATTAAATTTGAAAACCATACCACGTAGATCATATATCCAAGTGTTGAGTCATAGAATAATGATTAGTAATTCATAGGACATGAATCATAAGGGAATCAATGAACATGATCCATGAGAGCATAGCATTGGAATAAGACATAGATTTTTTCCACACACATAGGTATTGAAACTCATTTACATTATAGTCATGGATCACTACCATGAATATCATAGTGGAATCTGTTCACTTTCCAAACCAACATATTAGTCATGGTTCACTCCCAAGACCATGAAATTGGACATTGTACCTTACTGAACTAAGATCACTCCCCATTCAAGTTCTATTTATCTCATGAGATATAAATTTTTACATAATACATTATGGGAGAATAGGTACCACATATATAATAATTATAACCATATTTATATGTTTTAGAATACCATAATAAATTATTCATATATTATCCCATGAAATAAAAGGGTTTTATAAACAACTAATAATATCATAACATGTGGAAAAGAGAGAAGTTTTATAATCATTTCATCATAGAATAACTCATGAAAAGAAGCTTGTTTCATAATCATTTACTCATGTCATAACCCATGGATGAAAAACAATTTTAATAAAAAACATGTATTTATAATGATAAATGATTCCAAGAATAAATAATAATGGTATCCTTGGATCATATCCCATATAATCCATATTTTTCATTGAAGGATAACATCTTTTATAAAGAATGATTTTGAAATATCGTATGGAAAATTTCATGTGGAAAATTTATTTTATTTTGAAAATTTCATTTTAAAACTTATTATTGACAAAATAATTTTGAAATAATTTTAATTTTGAAAATCCTCGGGAAATTTTAAAGGTATATTTATAAATAATTTAGAACATTTAATGAAAAAAATATCCTTTCAAATTTGATAAAAAAATTTAAAAATAAAACAAATTTTTACTTTATTTATTTATTAATAACCTTGAAAAAATATAATAGATTATTTATATTAAATAGTGGTCATGAGGGATGGAATATTCATTCCCTTTGTACATGTTAAATTAAAGATCCTATTCATATTTTCGATAAAATCCATGTAGGAATTGTTTGGAATATGAAAATAAGATTACTTTAAAAAAATTAATGAATTAAAAATTATAAAAAATGTATTTTAAAAATAAAGGAGTAATATTAAAAGAATGGAAACATTTTTTGAAAAAAATAGTTTTGGAAGAATCCAGATTTTTGACTCAAGGGAGAAATAAATTCAGATTTTCTAAAAAAAATTATAAATTATTATAAGTTAAAGAGGTCTTTCCTTTGTTTCAATTTTGGGGGTTTTGACACCCACCTTTTAAAAAAAATGTTATCATCAGAAACATACTCATAAATAATCACAACAAATGATGATATTTTAATATAAAATAATTACCAAATTTGAATATTTAAATCATAATACACATTATAAAATAATATAAAATGGATCTTCAAATATCATGAGTATAAATAAATTCATGATATTACAGTCCAAAGGGTCTATATATACACATTATGAAATAATATTGGTTCATAACATAACATACATCTCAATGAATGAAAATTTACAAAAAAATCCCCCAAGTTAAATCATTAATTTAATCATACATGTTAAATCCTCCTATATAATAAATATATGTTTATTAAAAATATATTATAATAAAATATTTAAATATATCATAAGATATATTATTTTATTATGAGCTTTTATTACCTTTTTATTAACAAATTTCATGTTAATGATACATTTTTGGTAATAACTACTATGTTTTTCTTATATGTTTTGATTTTTAATTTTTGGACCTCTTACTTTGATCATGGTTGAATAATATATAAAATTTTAATCATGATATAAATATAAAATATATTCACTATATATATATATATTAATAGTAATCTATCAAAGGAATAGTTGGAAAATGAAAACACTATTCATAGAGATGGTGGGTTGTATCTATAGATGAAAAATGTTTCCATTTTCTTGTTGTATTGAATGAAATAAAGGGAAATGATATTTTCTCATTAAAAAATAATTTTTATATCACATATATAACATATTTAATTAATAATATCCTTATTAACATCCATTTAAGGCATGAATAAATCACATTGATTCACATGGTAGAAGCCCACCATATAGAAGAACGACGTTATCATATTTCCCCCAAAATGGAAGGCATGATGGCATGCATGATATAATAACTCCAAAATATAATTTATATCATAAATATCATATATATATATATATAAATAATAAATCCATCATAATTTCCAAACATCATAAGTTGTAATGGAGGTTAAAGTATAATTAAATTTAAATAATCATGATTTTGAGAATGAAATAAATAATTTTTTTTAATTATGAAATCATGAAGTGATAAAAGAGCCACAATATTAGTTCACACATTGAAAGGAAAAAATAAAAATATTTGGAAGGAAATAATTCTACCATTTTTTCACTAATTTTTTATGTATATTCTAGATATTTTTATTAAAGGTTTCACACCCGTTTTATAAGTTTAAACATTCAGTTAAGATACTAGGAAGAGTTCAATGATTCATGGGCATGCAAGAAATTCCATTATATTCTCACTATTATAGAATAAAATTTTAACAAATAAGGGTATTAAGTGAAAACATCATGTATATAAATATAAAATTTATCATTGAAGGGATTGATAATGTAAAATATTCTACGTATCATATTTAATTATTGAATTATGAAGATATATATAGGCCAGGTGTTGAAGATTTTTATGAATAATTCATCCATCCAAGTCATATTTTTATTAGATGTGAAATAAGGAAAATAGGGTGACCCTACACTTAGGGAGGTCTAAAGTAGTGCAGACCAAGGGTATCTCCTCTGATCAAATTGATGCCCTCTAGTTTAAGGGGAGTAGTTGATAGGAGACGAGTATTGATTGAACTTGGGACTTCTAGAGAAGCCATGTAGTCCGAGAATTTATTCTCCTCTTGAAAAGTGTGGTTGAATAAAATTTTGTTGCGAAGAAGGGATCGACATTTCCTAACTGTATAGGATATGGACCAAGGAGTAGAACCTTTACCATGCAGAGAATCATTAAGAACTAAGGAGTCAGTATCCACTTGAGAAAGAGGCAGATTATCTTGAGTGAAAAGTAAGATCCCGATGAGCAAGGCTTTGGCCTTAGCCAGTATAGAGGTATCATTACCAAAAAATGAGGTGAAGGCCAGAACCACATCCCCTCCATTGTCACGAACCACTCCCCTCCACTCATTAATCGCATAGAGTAGGACCCATCCATGTTCAGTTTGTACCCTGAGCCAAGAGGGTTCCAACGAATCCAATTCCCCAGCAAGTTATCAGTGAAGGGTTGGGGAAGATATGTACTAAAATAAAGTAGTCTGAAAGAAGGATCATTTCTACAATCACTAAAGAGAGAAACAATATCGATCAACATGCAACAAACCCTCACAATTATGGACCTCGCCATTGGGATAGATCCTTCGAACCTCGCCTGATTTTTGGCTTGACATATGCACCACCACCCAGAATTTAAAATCATAGCGTGAGCCATCCATTCAATATCTGCCCCTATCGATCCATGGAACCATATCTCTAAGAAAGGAGAACAACTTTTATCATGGGACAAAAGGCAGTAAAATCACCAAAAAATGACCACACTGCATGAGCCCACTCCCCCTCGAAGAATAAGTGCTCTGAGGTTTCCTCCCTCCTATTGCTACGAAAGTGTATCACTGAATTCAAGAAAATACCTAGTTTCTTGATGATCTCATCCACATCAAGTGCATGATTCCTGATGCGCCAAGATAATAATTTGAACTTTTCTGGGATCCTGGTACACCAAACCGTTTCATTCCAACTCTCCTGGTTGTCTTTCAAAGAGAACAGCCTACGAAACTCCCTGATAGAGAAAACACCAGAGGAGTAAGGTGGGAACACACACCTATCAGGTTCTAAGGTAAACTCAATGGACTCCCGGAGAGTCTATTTATCCCTATCTAGAACAGCCTTGGTGAATCTGAGATTATTTTTCACTTCCTTAACTGATATTAGAAGAGCAGGGCATCCTGGGAAAGCGATAACATAGTTAGCCTAGTTTCGATGCCAGAAGAGAATATCCCCTGAGCCACTAGAGGATATAGGTCAAAAAAATATAATACCCTCATATATTATGATTTTTTTCAATTAAATTTAATTTGATTGATGCCTTGTGTCATAAGAAACATCCTATTAAATGAATTGAGATATTATTTTGAAATATTTAGATGTGAATTTTTTAACATAGAAATTAAATCGGTTGGTATGAACAAGAAAAAATAATTATTAAATATATATATTGTAAAAATATTTAAAATAAAATAAATGTCTATAAATTTTTTATAAATGAAAATAAATATCATTTGAAAATAAATGAAATATATTATTCAAAACATGTATTAGTTGTGAAATGTGTTTTTACATTAATAAATTAATTTTTCCACTATTGTTGAATTATTTTTATGAAATTTATATATTATGTATTTATTCATATAATTTATCATTCATCTAAAATTTTATCCAATCATGATATAAAAATTTTTCTAGAGTAATGTTTAAAAACATTATTTTTATAAAAAGTTGTTCAGTCAAACAATTATAATAAATTATTTTTTTCACTTCTGTAAACATAATTTCAAAAATTAAAAATAATTTTTAAAATTAAAATGAAAAAATTATGGTTTAGTTATTTTTTATAATTTCTTAAAATGATTAATTTTTTATCAACAATAAACAATAAAACTTTTCATTATTAAAATATTCAATTTCGTTTAAAGTACTTAAAAAATAAAATCTTTTTTAAGTAGTTTTATTTTTAATATTATTTAAATAATATTAATATTAATCTAGTTTAGTTCATTAGAATCAATTTCATGTTGAATTTTCATAATTTTTTTTTATTTTAAATGATGTTTCATTGGAAAAAGGTTTTTCATGGTGCATATATATTAAAATTTAAATTAAAATTATACCTATTTCATGAATTGAATTTGTAAAAATTGAATCAATATTAATAATAATAAAAATTAATATTATATTATAATGTCATCTTAATTTTTTCTCAAACTGAATAGTAAGAAGAGTAAAAAATAATTACTGTGAATAAGGTTATAATTGGTATATAGAGGGGTGAAACTAAAAATAAACATGTTAAAATAACCTAAAACAATTTAGATTCCTATTTTATAAATATATATCAAACCTATTTCATATAATATTATATATTTATCTATTTTGGTTCCTTTTTTCATCTATAATACATTAATATACCTTTTTCTTTCCAATACTTGCGAGTATATATTCTCCCCCTTATAAAAGGGAACCCACTCTTCTATAATATCTAAACTTCCAATGTAATTTATTTAGTTTAATACCAAAAAACCATTCTATACATCCCTACCCACATCCTAGAGTCTATATTCTGATTTAGAAACCCTCTAAATAAGTCTTTTGAAGTTAGCCTCAAGAAGTAGTTTGAAAGAAGAGGTATCATTCGTAACCAAGTTTTTTTTATTTCTTATTCAACCTCTTTTAAATATTCTTAATAAATGAAAATATTCTATACACATTATAAACCATATACTGAGATATTATAATATTAGTTTCATAACATATATTCATTTCCTCATCCATCAAATGGGAAGTGAAACTGTCAATCTTGGGTAAAACGGACTACAACATTATGAACCTATATAATTCGGTTTCCATCACCTCATATAATTATTTGATATAATTTTGAATTTAAAGTATATATATATATAATTTTATATTTATTAAATAATTATACTTTTTATATTAAATCACATATACCTCCATACATTTCAAGTTGTTGGAAAACAATAATGTCTCTCGTGAATATGTGTAGATTGTCACCTCCATGAAGTTATTTGATATGTATTTAATATTATTATTAATTGGATGGTAATAAGGATGTATTTAATTAATATATAATATATAAAAATTATAATTTCAAGGTGAATTAATTTTTACATTTCTTTTTCCTCATTAGTCAAAAAATTAAAACAACGTTGAAGCATATGTATGACCTACAATATCTATGAAGGGTGTAAATAATTTTTCTTTATCTATTTATATAGATTAATAAATAAATATATATGTATATAATTAATATATATGACATTTATATAACGTATAACATTATTGATATTGTGTAACCATGAAAAATGTAAAAGGATTGAAAATACAAAACCAAAACAAGCCTGAAAAACAAAACAATTATTAAATGAAACATGATTCTAACAATGAATTATTATAAGAAGACAATAAAATGTTTTATATAAATCTTATGTGGT
Organism: Viscum album; assembly: GCA_963277665.1. NCBI lineage: Eukaryota > Viridiplantae > Streptophyta > Magnoliopsida > Santalales > Viscaceae > Viscum > Viscum album. The sequence continues at coordinate 804,180,949 of OY728137.1, forward strand.
ATGATACTTAGTGTTATGGTTCTTTATGAAATTTATAATGAAACTATATTGACTATACTGGAGGTTTTAGTGACTACGAAGAATGTTGAGACTTGATGTAATGTATTTCTATTATCTCATTTATTTTTGGGGGACATATGTCATTTCCACCACAATTTTTTTTTCTGGTCTATGGGATTACCCATTAATTTTTTTTCATGAAAGTACATATTTTAGTTTTATTAATAGCTTCATGTTATTTTAATCTCTATTGGGGATTTGGAATCAACAGTTTCGATGGTGATAAGTTATTTTCATCTAACTTTTATTTCATGCGACACATGCAATATTCACCAATTTTTTCTTTTATGATTCTTATATACTACCTAAGAATTTATTTTATGATTATTAATTTAACAATTATGGTATTTACATATCAATATAAGTTTATTTCGTTCATGAGGTTTATGATTTAGAAATTGCCAAAGTGGTATGTTATTTTCATCTCACATTTATTTTTATAAGACAAATGAATTACACACCACATTTTTCATTTTTATGGTGTATTTACAGCCCATGAATTTATTATATGATTCTTTTCTTGAAATTATTATATCTAAATATATATAATTTTATTTATTCCTAGGTTATTAAATTTCAAAATATACCAATGTAGTTAAGGTTTTATATTACAATCTCATTGCTTATCTAGATTGATAATGATATTGTTTTCAATGATGAAATATTATTATATGTCTCTCAGGGAATTATTTAATTTTATTACACTAGATTTTTTTCAGGAAATTAGATGTTCTAATTTCATTTTCATTTATTTATATACTCATTATTCCAATCAATAATTTCTTTAAGGAAAATTAAATTTATTTCTCTCTTCAGACAAAAATCCTTTTTCTTCCATGTGATTTTTTTTAAAATGACGTAAAGAATGTTTTTAATATTTTTAAAAAATAAAATTCATTTTTATACATGTTTTATTTTTTTAAAAGCGATATTAAATTAATATTCTTCTCATTTACCAACTTATGTCTCTTTATAATTTTTTGCAAGTGTCAAAAGAATATTTTTTTTATATTGTAATACATGAAAAGATACTTCCCACCATCCCGATCACTCAATGATTTATAATACCATTTACATGTTTCAAAGGTTATTTTTAAATATATTTTTTATTAATACCTTAAAATTATTTTATATTTTAAATAAGTTATTTCAAATATGAATGCATATTTTTCCCATGAAATCTTCTAAATAGTATTTCAAAATAATTTTCCAGATAATGTGACATCATTTTATGTTAATTAATAATTACTGAGGATATTATCCATTGATACCATACTTATTATTTCTATGGATAGTTTATATTTATAGAGATAATAATTTTATGAACCTCATTTATTTTCCATGGTAAGTTCCCTAATGAAGTGATGAAATTATAATTAAACACATCTCTTTTTCATTGACTATACAATGTTAATATGTTTAGGAAATCCATTCCATTTATATGGGTTATGATATGATAAATATTTTGTGATCTTGTGGGACACATATATATACGATTTAAATTTTATTATGGGGGGAAACTATTTCTACCTCTAATTTATTGGGTAATTATTAATGTTATTTGGGATACAATGATATATGGGATATTATCCTAGCCCCAAAATATATTGTACCCATAATTTCATTTGATGATTGAAAAATAAGGTGCATTGGATGTTTTCTTAACACTTAGAAGAGTGAATGTTTTAGGTTATCCTTATTTTAAAAGAGGGTTTATTATAGGTTATCTCAAGATAGTAGAAATTAAAAAGGGGGATATTCCAACCTAATATGTTGTAAATGTATTGCTGGATAACATCGAGAAAATATTTTCTATTCATATGTATATGCCACAAATTAATGTCTTATGGAAAAATTATTCTCTAATGACTCATATTCATGGATTAATTTATGAATAATGTTATATGAACCTCTAATCATTATTCCATGACTCTATATTATGATCATTGATATATATGATATGGTATTCAAATGTTATTTTCATGTTGATATACCCTTATTCTCTTGTTATGTTTACCTATCTCCCCTTTTTATTCTTACTGAGCATTAGATATCACCCATTCCTAGGTTTTTATTCCTTGGGTTATAATGAAATTCTCCATTTAGGGTATGTATAAGTAGAGTACTATGTGAAATGATATTTATGGGGGATGATGAAGATATTTTAATAAATAAGGGAATTGTCTGTGTAGTCCCCAATGACAATAAACCATATTAGTCCCAATGAATGTACTTGTAAAATTTAATAAATATTAATCTAAAATTTGAATTATTTAGGTATGAATATAATAGGTCACTAATGTTTATATCAGATAAAAGGGTAAGTTATATTTACAAACTATAATGAGAAAATGTTAGTGAGAACCCCAAGAGTAAGTATATGGTTAAGTGTAAGTATAGTAAAATATAATGTATTTCTTTTAAGGACAAAGTGAGTTGTTTACAAGAAATTATATCCCATTATGTATATAAAAAGTGGATGTGGATCTGGAATAAGTTTACCTAGGATTAATAACATAAAAAATGGTGAATTGGGCATTGACTCGATTATCACCTGGTGCACGTTAATTTGCCACACTACACACCTTGTTTAACATTCTCAAGATATATATTTTGAAAATTCAAAAAATTCTTACGAACAATTGTGAATGATTTTAATAGATGAATTAAATGATTAAACTTTGTTAAACCTAATGTTTCATAGATTGAGTAGTTGGTTTCATAATTTATACATCCTATAAATTATTTTTTCAAGATTACATAGTTTTCTCTTTGTTATTATTATTTCTCATATTATTCTTTATCGTTTTACTCAATAGTAGGAACCGGAAGGTACTTATTTAATGTTGGATATGAGACGATGTGTTCATGTGAAACTAAAAGGGATAATTAATGTATTATATGATATCATAATTATACATAATCATTTATCCTAATTTATTATTAAAAACATTCATCATAACCAACTCTTGGACCCAATAGAGAAGAGAGGTCTAGAGTTACCTAAGATCTATGTTGGAGGAGATCATAGAGTAAAGATGAGTCAGTTTTCTATGTGTCATGAATGTGGGAAGAATATATAAAGGGAATTACACAGAGGTTTTATTTCTTGTTTTATGTGTGTAGAATAAAGTCATAAAATATGCATTTCCCTGAAAAATTGAAATTTTAGTTAACATAGTGGATTAAAATAATATTTTTCATAAGGAAACATCAGAAATTTAATGTTTTAAATATCTAATGTATGTGAATTATGAAAATATATGTTATAGAGTGAAAAATAAAGACGTTCATTGGAAATGTTGCATGAGTAAAATATTTTCCACTGATGATGGAGAGACTAAAAATGAAATATAAATTGAAGGATTTATTGAGAAATAAAATGATGAATCATAGTTAAGATTTTATGAATAGAGTATTATGATTTCATTGTTTATACATTAGAATTGATTTATTATACTATATAAATTCATAAATATATAATGATTGTTTTATTTAAGTATTTCATTAAGGATTTTAAAGAATATGTTGACTCATATAGATGGCCAGGAAAAGGCATTTAATGGGAAAGTGATATTTTACATAAAACACATGATTAAGGGAATATTAACATTAATATATTCATGATGTTGAGATAATGGTTTTACTTTGGTTAGTATGATTATTGATATGTATAAAATATATTGGATAGTATTTCTGAATAAGGAATTGATTAATGATTTATTGAAAAATTGGTTTATGTTATCGTTGATACAATACAAAAAAATCGATTCATGGAATATATTTAATAATCTAGTGTTTTATTTATGGAATGAGGAAGAATATAAGTATTCATTGAGTATTTATGCTAATTCTAGTTATTACCATGTCTGAATAGAATATATGACCAACATATTCACATATTTGGTATATAAAAATTAAGAATTTAATTATGATATTTTTTGGATTAATGTTATGTTAGTATTTTTACTTGGTTATAAATATTGATTTTTAAGGGACTTAATAACAACCATTTCTAGAATGGTTTATGATGAACATTATATGGGGATTTAGATTTTAATTTATTGATTAACCATTTAAATATTTATCTATATTATATAACCTATGATAATAATTTTGGGTTTTATAACTACTAGAGATAGAAGTAATGACATATAATTATTTAATAGATCTTATGATCCATTATATATTTAGGAATAAAAAAGTCATCTTCATTTATTATAGTAGTAGATTAATTATAAATCCATCTATGAACAACCAAAGGTTGATATTATGATTATGAAATATGAAAAATTACATAGTTATTTATTTATTTTATTTTATTGGAATCAATATGAGGTTGAATTTTAAAATCAAAAAACTTTTTATACTATTGAGATATTTTTCTTTAAAAAATTATTTTATCATCACATATGTGGGATTAATTATAAGTTAAATTCTAAATATTATGTGAATTGATTTTGGAACGACATAATTTATTTTTTAAATCAGAGTAATTAATATTATATATTAAGGTTAACTTTATTTTTTTTCATTATGAATAGTAATAAAAATAAAATTTATTTATTGTGGTTAAGGATAAAACATGTTTAGAGAGGATTAAACTAAAAACATAAGGGTTCACATGACCAATTTTTTTCCCAATTCTTACATGATATAAATAAGTATAATTTATCTTATATAATGATTTATAATGAGATATTTTAGAGCCTCTTTATGTAAAATATGGTTATACATTTTTCTTTTCAAATATTCCATGTGTACCCTCTCCCCCAATTATAAAGTAGAACTGAAAATTCTCTCTTAATCACAAATTCAAATAATTTTTCAGACAAGAAATAGATAATAAATTCCTTACTTACATCCCCACTTTCAATACATGATTTTTTATTAATAAAACCTTCTAAAAATTATTTTTATTCTCACATAAGGAGGGTTTCTAAATAAGTTGTATCGTTCTTAAATGAGTTTTTTTATTTTATTTATTATTCAAAATCCATAAAATGTTATTCAATTATTATAATATAATACCACCATTATATCCTATATAATAATATATTAGTATGTTTATGTAATAATCTATATATGTCTCATACTCTATCAAATAGGAAACAAAAATATTGATCACTTATATGGTGGAGTACCGCCTCACGAACTGATGAAATTAATTTTACATCACTGCCTTTAGTGAGTGGATAAAATGATTGATTTTAATTATATATATGTTATTTATAATATAATTATACTAAATTAATTATAATATCACAACTAAATTCATACCTTCCAAGCCATGGGAAAATGATAACATCGTTCTTGCATACCTGTGGACTACCGCATCCACGAAGAGATGTGATATGTGTTTAATTATATTTTGACATGGTTGGTAATAAATTTATATTATATATATATATATGATGTATATAATATAAAAAATATTCTAAAATGCTTAATTAATTCACACATTTATTCAGTTCTATCCATTCAGAAATTAAAACAGCATTCATGTGTACGTAAAGTCTAACGTCTCTATGAACGGTGTAATTAATTTTCCTTTCTTTAAATTTATGAACTAATATAAATACGTATATATTGAATATATATTATATTTATGTAATTTTTCATATTCTTGAGAGGAATTAACCATGAAAAAAGTAACATTATCAATAAAAATACCAAACCAAAACATGCACAAATAATGAAATAGTTAATACCCAAAACATGATTTTAAGAAATAATTATAATTAATCGGGTCATGAATGGTTATAATTAAATAATTAATTATATGAAAAATATGAGTATGGTTCTATAATATTTTTTTAATAAATATATATTTATTATAATGTATTTGTTAGTGTGGTCGAAAATAGTCGATACTTGAGGTAAGGGATATCTAGAATCTCTTTTATTTCTGGGATACATATGTCCTATTCACCACTTTTTTCCTTTATTAGGTGTATATACCACCACTTTGAAATATTACATCATGAATATTATTATTTTAATATTAAATAATGTTTTATTTTATTTTATTATTTATTTTTTCTTAAAAATCAAAATTTACTGAGAAGGTAATGGATTTTTATGTCATATTTATTTTTTTAGATCCATTACATATTCACCGCATTTATCATTTATGTAGTGTATATAATACCCAAGAATATATTTTATGATTATTGATACAAAAATTGTTGTAATTTACATATCCATATAAGTATTATTCTTTTTGGGGGATTATGAATCACAATTTTCAAAATTGGAAATGCATTTTCTTCTCACCATTATTTATGTGGGAAACATCCCTTATACAACACTTATTTATTTTTTGTGGGGTATATAATGCACATGAATTAATTTAATGACTAATATCATGAAATTATGGGGTCTACATATACATTTATTTTTTATTCATTCATGTGGATTATATTTCAAAATATACCAAAATGGTAAAGGTTTTATGTTTGAATATCATTCTCTATCGTGATAGTTTTAGAGTAGGACTCCAATAATAAAATCTTCTTATCTATATATAAAAAAATCATGTATTTTATAGTACTATTTTTCTTTAAAATAAAGTTTTCTATTTCATTTTCTTCACTGTATTTATGAAAGAGTCAAAAAAATATTTTTATGAAAAAAAATCTTTATTTCTATCTTTAAGGAAAATCCATTTTCTTCCATTCCCATGTTTTCTAAAAATTTATTAAATAATTACCTTACAAATATGTACATATTTTTCAACATAACTTTTAACCAGGTTCTACTTAAAAAAATGGTTTAAATTAATCTTTATTTCCTTTTAGAAACATTGTTCTTTATTACTTTTTACTAAAAATGTAAAAGAAATATTTTGTTTAATATGCATAGAATAAATCAATAATTTTCACACCATGGCCATTCAATGATTTAAAAATTATTTTATATATTTCAATGGTTGTTTTCAAAAAAAATATTTTCTTTAATATTTAAGAAACATATATTTTTTATAATTTATTTTAAAATAGAAATTATATTTTCATCATGAAATGTTACAAGTTATATTTAAAATTCTTCTTACATATGTGATGAAATCATTTGATGTTAATAATTAACTACTGGGGATATTATCCAATGATACCATACTTATTATTTTTCTAGATGGTGTATAACTATGATGATATAATGTTTATGAATCCCATCACTTTTCCCCAAGTTATTACATAATTAATTGATGAATTTTTTTATTTATTTTACATTGATTATATTTTTATAAAATGTTTCGGAAACACATTTCCTTTCAATGGTTTATGAAATGAAAATTATTTTTCATTTTATGGAACACATATGTATTGTTTTTATTATATAATGGGTGGAAACAATATATCTATCCAATGAATATTTTAATAATTAATTTTGTATGATCTCAAAGGGTACACATGATATTATCAATAGCCTAAAAAGATGGTACATGGGTAGTTATCCCATAACCAAAAAGAGGGTACACCAGAGGTTATACCATGAATGAAAAAGAGGGTACACTGAAGGTAATTACAAGCCCAAATTAGCATTCACAAGAGGTTATCCCAAGAACCAATGATGTATGTGGGGATACTTGACATAACAATGTATATTCTTTATGTCCCAAATCAATGTCCAGTGAGAAGTTTATACTATCACTAGTCATATTCATTGATTCCTTTATGATTTTGGTTTTATAAATTTCCAAACATTATTCCATGACTCTGGATGATGTGAAATTTATGGTTAAAAAATGTTATAATTATGTTTTTATACCCATATTCTCATGTGACATTTACGTGTCTCCCTTTTTAAACCTTACTGGTCATCATCGCTCACCCTTTATTATGTTTTCTCTCCCTATGTTATGATGATTGGTTTTTAGAAGGGTTTGTCTAAGAAGAGTAATTTTTAGGAATATATTTATGGGATATATTTAATATATTTATATAAATAATATGATTATGTATCTTGTCTCCAATGTCACTAAACTTTTAGGGTCCACATGTGTGTATTTTTGAAATTGATTATTTATAAAACTAAAATTTGAAGTATTTATGTATAAATGGCATCAACCACAATAACAAAACAACCTTTTTCAAGATGTAAAAAACATTGTGGTATATGAGATATGAAATTAACCCAACCCAATGAAAGAGAGTGAAGGTTTCATGTAAATTTATTTTAAAGATGAGAAGAAAAAACTTCCTATAAGAATTTTAAGGATGTTTAATGTGACTAATATTTAATTTGATGCTTATATTAAGAAGAATATTTTTATTTGATATTTGAGAATATCACATCACACATCTTAAGTGTTGTTTAAAGAGGAAATGTAAAATTTCATTTCATGTTACCAAAGAAATGTTTCAACTCTTGGGGATTGGTAATTTATCTAAACAATATCATATTTTGGATGAAGAGAAAAGTGGAGATGAAGGGGATTAATATCATAAAGTTTCATGGAATAATTCCAATAATTTCATAATTGGTAAGTTTTCAAAGTATTGTTAATGAAATTCCTATTTTTATACCAAAAGTAAGAGTTAATAATCTAATAAGGATGAATCTATATGCGATGGATACAAGATTATTTTTTCCTCAACTTGTAGGATATAAAAGATATTTATTTCTCCATTGGATGATAAGTATTCAACCAATGAAGATGGACTGATGGAAGAAGTTATTTCATTGTATATTGATAAAGAGTTACATATATATCAAATAAAGACCATATTGAAAAATAAATGTACAATATAATATTTAATATTTCTGAGTCTGATAAATGAAATGTAATATTTAATAATTCACCAAATCCATTTGAATTGTATAATGCTAAATTTTTAATGAACGATGCTAATTTTATCCTAAATGTTGAGTAATTGAGAGATATAAAAACATTTTAGGGAAATATTATTTATTGATTTAAATAATATGTTCATGTATCTAATAATTAACATGAATCCATTAAATTTTATTTCATAAAAAACATATTATTTTAAAATTTTCATGTATAATTTTTTCTTATTCCAAATATATAGTAAAGTAGGATATGAATCTTAAGAATATTGTTTTAGTGAATGAGAGAATTGAACATTTTTTATAATCGATAAAAATAACATCCAATGATTCAAGATGATTATTGAATTAGTATAAGAAATTTTTATTCCAAATAGATATTATGATAAGTGAATAAAATAACAAATGTTTATATTATTTTTCATTCTATTTAATTATTGAAAGTACAACATTAATGATGAACCTTAAATAATGTGTGATGATAAAGGTTCAAGGGAAATATCTATATTGAATAAGAGCATGTCTAGAATATCATGGTGTTCATGTTCATCATATATAGTTCATTAAGTCCCTGACAAAGATAAATTATATGGAGTATGATATTGGAAATACCAATTTTTCAAGAAGAAGACTATAATTATTTTATTTCTATTTATAAATACACTATATAAATATGATTTATTATTTATAGTTTAAGTGAATAACATCTCATTATATGAATCATGAATTAAGGGAAGACTATAGGGGAGAAAACCCTTTCAAAAAAATAATTTTCATAAGGTTGTTATTATATAAAAATTGGAATATTGAATAATTGTTTTGATGTATTGAATGAAGTATGCAGGATATTTACCCATTAAGGTAACATTGTAGAATAAAATAACAAGGTAATAACAACATAAAGATCCACTTATAAGATATTAATGGAATTCAAATTATATATATGAAGGAAAAAAATATTCAAGGAGAATATTCATCACATGAAGAAATATAATTTCAAATTCATATTGATATTTTTGACTCTAAAAAGGTTTGAAAAAAAGTATACTCAAGATGAAGTCTATCTAAGTGATATCAAGAGGAAGGAAAAAATAATTGAAGAATAATATGGTTCTATAATTTTAGTAAAATAATAAAAATGCTCATAAAATAATGATGATAATGGATATAGGAAGAAGTAGACTTAGGAATACAATTTTAAAATGTTTATGAAGATCATGTGCAGAGTTAATATAATATAAGAACTAAAGAATTACATGGCTGATCAAAGTGGTCATCTGTCAAAGGGGGTTGAATACAAATCTATATAGGTTGAAGAATAATTATAAATATTTATTCATTAATAATAAGGTATTTTGAGTTTATCATGTCTCTAATTTTCTTTATTAGATTATTGTTATCAAATAGAGAGAATGAAATCCCGAATAGTTCTATGATTAATAATTATGAATTCACAAAGGCCAAAAGAGACTATATAGTGAATTTAACCCATTTATATGTGTTTTACCTAATGAGATAAAATCACTTATTTAAGGGGATATTTTATTTTGATATATTTTTTTTAATGAACTAATATATGAAATTAGCATGTGAATAGTTTTATTATGTTTTCCAATAATGTATTGAGGGATATTTTATAAAATTGTTCATGAGATATTTTTGAGAATTGAATGAAATTTTTGAGGTGTTTCATAATTTATATCTTATTAATTATTTGATGGTATTAAGAGTTAGTACTATCAAGAGTTATCAAGAGCTATGAGGATGTGGATGGATGTTACTATTATTAGGGGAATGTTTTTATTTTTCAATATTCATATTTCCTAGAACTTTTTTACCTCATAATTTTTGAGTTGCTAATAAATCATACATTTTTAATTCTGTTATGTTTAAAGGTTATTCATGTTCCTTTGTTTTAAACACAATAAAAAGGAGAGTGAATCATCCCATATTTCTGGTATAGTAACCTTTATTTATTTATTTTATGTATATATTGTAACTGGGTTATGTTTCAGGATGTTTGGAGGTGTTTTTATAATGATCCGAACATTTTAAATGATAATTGTTTCCAAGAAATGTGTGATTTATTTTTTGTACTCAACATAACTATATCTCTTTAATAATGAAGTTATAATAATTTTAAATGTGAATATCTACTTTTTACCTTTATATGACCATTTCCCACTATGAATTTTTGGATCTATACTCTCAATAATAATTTTAACATTATCATTAAAGTTTATAATTAAAACTTTGACAATGTAAAATTGATACAATAGAATAGTAAATACCCTAAAATATTAGATTCATTTTATTTTAATCCTATTTTTTGGTTTTGGTAGGTAGGTTTAATCATTGGGATTTTCCCATGGAAAATCCCAATTTGAGATTCAACAAGTGAATCTTGAATGAAATAGCCTACACAGGAAGTTCAAGTTAGTGGAAATTACCACCCAGTCGATGTTAGTTGAGGCACCCTACAAATCTACCACCATTGCACACCTTACTCTCAGGGAATATGGGATTTTAAGTTGGGGTTATATGTTAAGACACTAGTTACATAAAGTGTAATTCCATTGTATAAATAAATTCTTTATTCCACTTTATTTTTGTTTTAAAAATAAAATTTCTTAATAAAATTTAGATAGAAATTGATAAATTGAACTTTCATTTTGAAATTATAATTTTCATGAAAAAATAATTATCATAATTAACTAAAATATTGTGAATAATATTTATTTAAATTAAATTTTTGGATTTAATAACTCGTATTTATATTTAAATGTTAAAATAATTTTATTTTTTCAAGTGTTATAAATTTTAATATGCATTTTACTATGCATTTTTTGTCACCTATTTTTTAAGTAAAGAATGACTAATATATTTAAAAGATAAATTTATCATTTTTAAAAAATTATTATTATGAAATATGAATCATTTTTTGAATCATAACATTTCAATTAGCTTAGGGTGAATTTATGAGATTTTTCAAAAATGAATTAATTTTTCATGAATTGTAGAAATACAGTTTGAGTTTTTGGGCATGATAAATGAAATAATAATAATGTAATCTGTAATATAAAATTCTTATAGAATCATTTTATTACTATAAAATAATAGGTTTTCCATGTGACCAATACCATGGTCAAATACCATGGTCAATCCCATGGGTTTGAATTTACCACTACTTAGGTGTCCTAGGAAATTAATAAAAAAATCATCTTCTTTTTCTATAAATACCCACCCATTTACTCATTTAAATTCACTCCCATTTCATCCTCCATGAATATATAGTAGTTATAACTCCCAAAGATTGCTCACAAGATATTATCATGCCCCCAAGGTCCCAATCTTTGAGTTTTAGGAGTTACTCTTCATGGTAAAGAGTAATATTAACTTCTATTTTCCTTTCATGTTCTCTTTTTTATGTCATATGTAATTAAAATTTCCATAAAATGTTATTATTTACATTTTATTCTATGAATTTATTGTATCATATTTATTTTATTAATGGGATACCCTTTTAAACTCTCTTTTAAATGTTTTCTAAAACCATGTTTCATACCCGTTATGTTTTATTATTTTCTTCTCAAAATTTCTCTCTTTTTTCTCAAGAAATTATATTATATAATTTTTTTAATTACCAAACATATTTTTTTTTCTATGGGTATACACCTATATTTCCAAATTTTATATTTTATTCAACTATTGACATATATTAAACCCAATTTCCTTTTTATTCTGTAAATAATGACATACATATCTTGAATTTAAGAATTTTCTTTAAAACATCGGGATTTTGATATGAAATCCATTTCTTTTTTTTCAATATGGATTATTTTAGAAATTATTAATTATGATATATTTATATCAAATTTATTAATAAATATGAATGGTGTTCCCTTATATCACTATAATGCATTGGGTGAAGAATTTAATCTCTAGAGATGACATGTTTTATGATACCTTAGTCGATAACCTTTGTAATTTTTATGAAACCTCGGTGAAAAACCTGGGTGATATGATTATGAATGTATAAAATAATTTTTTAGCCACATTTATGTGTTATTATTCATATTATTATTATTATTATATTCTACTTTTTCATGCCTTGATGATATTCTTCAAGTTCTTGTCGATATTTCTCAAGATCACATGTAAATATTTTATCTTATTTTCCCTTACGCATTATGCTCACCCTTTACATTGATGTATTCCCTAGGGTTATGAGTTATATAAAATATAATTAATTTGAACCAATTATTAATCTATTCAAGTGGATTAGAGTAATGTTTTATGTTTTCATGTATTTTGTACCTTTTTACAAGAAACTAAACTTGAAAGATCCTATGGTATTTCAATGTAATGAAAAGTTTATGTAATAAAAATGAGGGATTCCATAGTGGGTGTCAGTGGAAAGTTTTTTAATTGTGTATTTTGGGATTTCAATAATATTGGAATAAAATTATAAAAAAGTTTAAATATAAGGAAAAATCCTAGTATTTTGGTGAATTTTTATGTAAGTGGTTTATGAACAAAGAAATCCTTGTCTAGATATGAACAAGTGGACATGGTTTTGGCACAAAAGTACCAGAGGGTAATAACATTGACATGGTGTTTTGATCTTGACTCGGAGTAACCTGGTACAAGAAAATAGACCTTACTAGGCACCTGGATTGAAACTCTGGTGAATATGTTTGGTTAATCACAAGTTTCTTATGAACCATTATGATAGATTTATAGAAAATGTAATTATTATAAAAAATTAACATATTATAGATTTATGTTTTCTAACCTGAAATTCATTTAGAATTATAATATAATCAAATGAAATAAATTTCTCACTACACATTTATTTATTTATAAAATGGTGGGAAATAGGAGAAACTATGTAAATGGTAACCGCAATGGACAAGGTGTTAAGGACCTTCAAATAGATTCTCGAATGGAAAAAATCATGAGAATGCTGAATCAACTAACTCAAGTTATGAAAAGTAATATAAAACAATATAAGAGACCAGATTAACCTCTATGGGAACAAAGTTCAATTAAGTCCTTTTTGTGTTAAAAAATTCCATTGTTTAGTAGATCTACCAACCCATTGATTGTTAAACAGTTGATAATATCTATATAAAAGATATTTTTTGTACTCCATTTTTCGAAAAAAAAGAGAGAGTGAACATCTATGTGTACTTGTTAGAGGGAGAAGCTGATCAGTGGTGGGAACTCGTTAAAATCACAAAGAAAATATGGGAGATTTATGAAATGGAGTTGTAATAGTTCTAGGGAACCTTTTTCTAAAACTATTACCCAAATTTGGTGTGAATCATAATGGGGAAGGAATTAAAATTACTGAATCTGAAGGAAAATTAATATATGGTATGACATGAGAGGAACATTACAAGACTTTATTGCTACACCACTAACATTGTCATGGACCCTAATAGAAATTTTGATAGGTTATTTGGTGGGATAAGACCACATCTACAGAAAATTATATCTAATTTAGAATATGATAGATACTAATAGATAGTGAGAAGTGAAATAATTGTTGAACTATATTTCAGAGAGACACATTGGTCCCATAAATCAAAATAAAAGAAGAGATCATTGGAGCCAAACGTGGGGTGGAGCATTGATCATAGAAGAGGAGGAAAGCAAGTTCAACTTTTGACATGCAAAAAATATCAGAATAATCATTTGGGGATCCACTTTCTTGGGAGCAGAAAATTATAATATCATGGAAGAGATGACCATATTTTTAAGAACCATTGTAGTGAGGTAAATCCTCAACTTCTCAACACTAAGGATAAAGGGAATATGGTGCATTTCCTACTTGAAGTCCACAGATTCAATTGTGGAAAACATGTTGAATTCTCCAATCACTATCCAAATACGATGTTAGTGGAGGGAGTCACCATAAACCTCTTCATAGGACTAGGGAGAAAGGTTGTGATTTTTCTATCATAATGGATGAGGTTGAAGATCAAAATTATTTGGGGAAATGTATTATTTCTGTTCTCTTAATACTCGTAAGTAAATTTTTTGATTCTAGTTCTACACATTCCTTTATTTCTTCCATTTTTAAAAAGAATATAAAATCAATCCCTAAAATACTTGAATTAGATTTATCATCAAAGATTATTGATGGGTATATCCAATATTCAACTGTGTGTAGAAACTATAGTATTTACATTATTGATCATAATCTCATCGAAAATCTAGTATTCATTCCCATGTTGTAAGTTGACATTATACTAGGGATAGACTGGATCTCAAAGAATGAAAATAAGATCAAATACAAGAAGAAAATAAATCCCAATAGTCATTAATGGAAGACCTATAGTTTTTTTCAAAGGAGAGATACCGTGACATGAGATGTTTCTACAAGCACCACCCATAGCCTTCTTTATGGAAATGATCAGTGAAAATAACACATGACATAAATGTTTATGAATATAATTTCCCATATAATGTGAGAATATATTGATGTATTTCTAGAGTAGTTACCTAGACCTCCCTTAAAAATAGAGGTAGAGTTATTAATTTAGCTCATTCCAAGTTCCATGATGGAATAAAATACCACATATAGAATTGAAAATATGGGGCTATATGAATTAAAGAAACAAATAAAATATCTTTTGGAGAAGGGGTTTATCTGACCAAGTATGTATCCTTTGGTAGAACCTATTATCTCTGTGAAAAATAAGAACAGATCAACGTGGTTATGAATTTATTAGAGAGAACTTAACAGGATCAGAGTGAAGAACAAGTACTCACTTCCAAGAATTGATGAATCATTTGACCTACTTCATGGGGATAAATTCTTCACCAAGATAGATCTTAGATTTGGTTATCATCATTTGAATTTAATGAAATATGATATTCAAAATACCACATTATGAACAATATATAGGTATCATGAGTTTGTTGTTATTCCCATTTTATTGATGGATGATCCTGCTATTTTTATGGATTTGATTAATAGAGTATATAAAGACCACCTTGATAACTTTGTGGTAGATATTATTGATGAAATTCTAATATATTATAAAATCTTTTAGGGGCATGAGGATCATCTAAGGGTTATATTGAAAACTTTGAGGAAGGAGAGGGTATTTGGAATGTTTAGAAAAGGTGATTTTTGGTTACAACAAGTTTCTTTCATTTGAAACACTGTAACTAATGATTTAATCTCCAATGAACCTAAAAAGACAAAGGTTGTGGATGAGTGGGATAATCCTACAATAGTGACTGATATTCGTAGTTTCTTTATATTAGTGGGACATTATAGGAGGTTTTTGAAAAAATATTCATAACATTATAATCCATTAACCAAGTTAACATGAAAAGTTGTCCAATTCATCTGGATAAATTAGTATGAAGAATGTTTCCAAGAGTTGAAGAAGAGATTGGTTACTTCACCTGTGTTAACTATACACTCTATAGAAGAAGGATTCAATATATTTAGCTATACATATCTGAAAAGAATTTGTTTAATCACTATTAAAAATGGAAAGGTGATTTCTTATACATATAGACAATCGAATCCACATGTGAAGAATTATCCTACACATGGCCTAGAGATTTCTGTGGTTGTTTTTCTCCAGATATATGGTTGAAATATATTTATGTGGAGAAATGCTATATATAAAAATACCACCAAGGATTAAAGTATATTATCATAAAAAAGGAATTTAACCATAGATATAGAAGATGGTAAAAACTTCTTGAATACTATGATTGTTCAATTCATTATCAACCTAAAAGAGAAAATTATGTTGTTGATGCATTAAGTAGGAATAAAATTATTTTTAAGGAAATTAAGAGGATTCAAGGAGATCCTTTGGTCAAAGTCCTAGTAAAACTAGACATGTGAATCGTAAGGGAAGGGATACCATTAACCATATCCTAAATGATTTCTCAACTATCATTACTAGAGAAGATTAAGAAATCTCAAAGAGAATATCCTTTGTTACAAGAGAAGATAGAGGGTGTCAAGAATGGGAAGTTTCCTTAGTTTAATACTGACCAGGAAGGTGTAATGAAATTTCATAAAAGGATATGTGTTCTATATTTTTTAGAAATAATGAAGGATCTGATGGATAAAGCTCATATCTCCACTTACTTTATATTTCATATAAGAAATAAAATTTATAGGGACATTTGTGATCATTATTGGTGGGATAACATGAAAAAGGATATTTACAACTACACTAAAAGGTGCCTAGTGTGTTAAAAAGTAAAGGTAGAGAATTTTTTTTAAAGGTTTATTAAAATAACTACCCATACCATCATAGACATGGGACAACATCACTCTATACTTTTCAGTATTCTACCAAAAAAACCAAAGGAAACCAGTTGATATGCTTTATAGTGGACCATCTCAGCAAGACTGCCCATTTTATCTCTATCCTAGAATACTTATCTCTTGATCAACAAGACATTATTTATGTAAAGTATGTGGATATGTTTCAGGGAGTGACGGTTTATATCTTATCTAATCATGATCTAAGGTTTAAATAAAAATTTTGCTGACATCTTCAACTTGCTCCTAGTAGCGAGTTAAATTTCACTATAGACTATCACCCCCAAACTGATGGCCAATCCAAAAGGACTATTAAGACACTCGAGGACATACTGAAAACATACTCAGTGGAATTTAAAGACAGATGGGATCAACATATCAAATTATTTGAGTTCTCATAAAACAACATCTTCTATTTATGCCTTCAAATGTCACACTATGAAGCTCTCTATGGGAGGTTTTGTAAATCTCCTACATGTTGGGAAAAAGCTATTGAGAGAATTCTTATTGGACGTAATCTTATGAAAGAGATAACAAAAAAGTTTAATTCCATCCGAAAAAACATAAAGGATGCTCATAGTCAATAGAAGAGCTATAATGAAAACCATAGAAGGGACTTAGAGTTCGATGTTGGAAAAAATTTCTTTTTAACTTCACAATGTAAGAGTGTCATGTGGTTTGGGAATAAAGGGAAGCTTGACCCCTGATACATTAGCCCCTAAGAAATCCTTGATCTCATAGGAGCAATGTCCTATCATCTTTCACTTCCACCAAATCTACCTCAAGTTCATGATGTTCTCCACATATATCTCTTGCTGATGTACATAACTAACCCTTCACATGTACTAAATCTAGAGGTGATACAAATATAACACGAAATCTCTTATAAGGATTAGCCAGTGGAGATCTTGGACCGTAGATACATGGTTCTATGTAACTAGACTATCCACATAATTAAAGTGTTCTGGTGGAACCACAATTATGAAGAAGACACATGGGAACTAGAGGAAACAATGAGGCATAAGTAGACACGCCTTTTCTAAAATGAGGTACGGAGATGAAATTTTGTGGATGAAATTTCTAAAGGGGGTAGAATGTACTGACCTGAACTTTATGAATGATAATTGTTTCCTAGAAATGCGTGTTATATTATTTTGTACTCAACATAACTATATCTCATTAATAGTGATGTGGGTATAATTTGGAATATGAACATAATTTTTTGAATGATATACGACCATTTTTCAACATGAACATTGGGAACTATACTCTCAATAATAATATTAATTTTTTCATTAGAGTTTATAAGTAAAATTTTGACAAAGGAAAATTGTTACAGAAAGAAGACTTGATGGCCAAAAATAGTAAATTCATTCCATTTGAAGACCATTTTTTAGATCCTGGGAAGGAGGTTTCATCACTAGGATTTGTTCTTGACCAATCCCAATCTGAGATTCAACAATTTAATATTTAACAAAATCACATATGGGAGAAGTTCAAGTTAGTGGAAATTACCACTCGGTCGATTTTAGAAATGGAACCCCAAAAATCAACCACCTTTTCACAACATACTCTAAGAGTTTGAGAAGGTGTAATAAGTTTTTATATGTTGATACCCTAGTTACATAAAGGTTTATTCCATTATATAAATAAAATTGGTATATAATCATTTCCATTTTAAGGATAATTTTTCTTATTAAAAATAAGGTGGAATTTTAGGAATTTATTTTTTGGATAGAGAATGTACATTCTAAAAATGAAATAATTATTATAATAAAAAAATATATTATTAATAATTTTTATTTTAATGAATTTGTTTTATCTAAACAATCCTTCTTAAATATAAAATATAAAATATATTTTTTCAAGTGTTAGCAATTTACTACTCATTTAACTATGCATTTTCAATCGGGTATTGATATTATTAAATAAATATTTTTATATTTAAAATATAAATTTCACAAATTTCGATAACTAATATGATAAAATATTTTTTTGAATCGTCACGTCTAAATTAGCTTACGGTGAATTTATGAGAATTTTCTAAAATATTTTATTTTTTTCTAAATATTAAAAATATAGTTTGAGTTTTTCAATATGTTTAATGACCTCATAATGATGAAATATGTAAATAAATATTTTGTAGACACTTTTAACTTATTATAAAATAATAGGTATCCCAAATGGAAAATACCATGGGAAAATACCATTTTCAATCCCATGGTTTTGAATTTACCACTTCCTAGGTGTCCAAGGAAATTAATAAACAAATCCTCCACTTCTGCTAAAAATACCCACCTGTTTCCCCATTATAATTTCATATAATTTAAAAATACAAGAATATATGATATTTTTACCTCCCAAGGAGTCATTTCAAGGTGTATTCAATCTCGTAGGGTTCTAATCATCGAGTTTTGGAGTTACTCTTCATAGTAAAGGAAATATCAACTTCTCTTTTCCTTTACAGTTCACTTTTTATGGGGTATGTATTTAAAATTTCAACACTATATTATTCCATAAATTTTATTATATACATGTAATATATTAAGATTATTTTATGGACGGGTTACCCTTTTCCCCTCTCTTTTTAATGTTATCTAAAACTGTATTTGATACATGTTATGCTCTTAGATAATCTTCACAAAATTTCTCTCTTTTTCTCCAGAAATTATCTTATTTTATTTTTTTCATACCCAAAACTCTTTTTTCTAAGGTTATACACATATATGTCAAAATTATCTAATTTATTATGGTATTAATATATATGAATCCCATCTTCCTTTTTTGGGTTAATAATGACCAAATGATCTTGTCTTTATGTATTTTTTTTAAACACCATGAATTTGATATGAAACTTGTTTCTTTTATTATATAGGGTTTATTTATGAATCATTTTATGATGATATTTTTGTCTCACACTCATTAATTCATATTAAGGGTTCACCATTATATAACTCCAATGAATTGGGTAAACAATTTATTCTCAAGAGATGACATGTTTTGTGATACCTTGTTGGATAAACATGGTAATTTTTATAGAAACTGAGTGAAAAACCTTGATGATATTCCTTTAAATGTATAAAATATTATTTGTGGAAACATTTAAAATTTATTATTCAAGTTCTTATTATTATGATCAGACTCTTTTCCAATCCTTTATGATATTACACAATTTCATGTCAATATATCTCAAGACCACATTTACATTATTTCCCTAATTTTCCCTTATTGGACATTATGATCACCCTTTCCTTTGATGTAAGTCCTGAGTTTATGATATGTGGTAAATATAATTATTATGAAACAATGATGAATCCTTTGAATTGTATTAGAATATTTTTTTAAACTTTTTGGGTATTATGTACTGCGTTTCCATGAAAATAAACTTTGAAAGATACTCTATTTGTTCAGTGTAATGAAATGTTCATGTAATAAAAATTTGAGGTTGCATAATTATTTGGATTTTTTTGAGGCCCTTTTGAAGGTTCACGGTTTGATCACTATTATTAGAAACCATGAAACACCTCCTTGAAAACCTTTCAACTAAAATTGTGGGAACTAGGTAAGCACATAGTTACTTGAACTGTTTGGCCAAACTATATTACTTCCCAGGAGAAACCATGAAAGGCTGGATATAGGGTAATATCATGACAAGCTCATGGTTTTTTAAAACATGTGATGTGGGTTTGGAGGGAGTGGATAGTTCATGGTTACTGCATGGTTTTCCTAACTGTGCTCCCTAACCAAGAACTGTTAAAATTTAGATATGAAAATTATGGATCTAATACGAATCATCACCAAACCACTAGTTTTTTACCTAAATAGTTAATAACCCAAATTCTACTTCCTCCTAATGATTTGGAGACTATTAATCTTGTTTTGGGAGAGATTAATAGGATAATATATGTGCTTTTGAGGTAGGATTTGTTGGTATGTTATTTTTCTTTGTCTTTTTTCCTTAGTATTATGCTTATTCCCCCTCTCGAAATCACAGATATAGTCCATAAGGGAAAAAAGAAATTTTTCTAATGTCATTTATAATGATATATGGTTGTTTTAATGATATAAAAAAATATCTAAACTTTTTTTCTTTGATTTTCAAGATGAGTTTTTGATGTTGTTGTATTCATTATTTTCACCTAAGTTGATTGGTATATGGATTCTCTCTCAAATCCTCTTGATTATAACATGCTATATTGATTTCATATTGATTAAATTTATTAATTTGATTTTGAAAATTTGCATGTGATTTGTTGGAAGACCACCTTAGTGATGAACATTCAAAATGATAGAAATTGGATGGTTTAGTAGAAAACCCTCATGGTAATAATGTTAAAACTATGATTTTAATGTTATGGTTGTGATTTGTAAAATTGGATAATGTTTTAAAAACAAAATTAGTTAATTGATTTTTTATATAATAGTTTTTCAATAATAGGAATGTTTTATTGAAAATTATTGGCATGGGTTTTGTATACATGGTTGGTATGAGTTCATTTTAATTAAAACTACCTTATGGAAGGGGAGTGTTTCATTTTGAAACTTGGTATATGGTTACCTTATGATGACATGGAAGATCAATGAGAGATCGATCATGAGTATAGAACTATCACCTAGGCATGAATTTTTTGTAGGTTTTGATGTGTGGTATGGGTATGCTAAATGGAAATGTGAAATTTTATGAATACTATTTTTGTTTCTTTATTTGATTTTTTTTATTTTGGAATGTAATGTTTATTATATATAAACAACATTAAATTATTTGAAACCATTTTATATAAATGTGCTAACATGTTCTGTCCTTGTGTGTGAGTTGATAATTCATTGGGGAAGACAACTATATTTTATACTCACCCCCTTCTCAGTGAAATTGGTGTGTTTATATATGTTATCTTTTGAGTCATAGTTAGATTCATGGTATTCAAGTTCCTTAATGAAAATTATTTATTCCTTGTGACTTTATTATTTAGTTGGATCTTGGATCTTGTTGGTGGTTTCTAAGATGATTTAAATAGTGTATTTGATTATGTTAGATTTGGTTTCCACTTTTTACTCTAATACTATTGTTGGTTGATTTCTCTTTGAGTTGGATTACAATATACTCATAAATAAAATAGTTATTTGCTTATTATATTTATCATATTCATTTTGTTTTATCTTAGAAGGTAAAATCATCCCCCAATTATTTATAAATAATTTTTAATTTATTTCCTTCCTCCAGTTCAGTGTATTTGGGATATCAATTAAGGCCTAATATCACCATATGCCTCTTCCCAATACAATGTGTGTGGGGTGGTATGTTACAAATTGAATATGTTTTTTGGTCTTAGATTTATAAAATATCTATTTTTTATCCATTGAGTTTAGTTGGTTGTGAGGTGTTGAATGTTTAGAAGTTGAAATGTAGAGAATAAAAGGGTGTGTGAAGCCAATTTATATCTAACTTTAATTTAATAGGGAGTTTGGGTACATGAGTATCTTGATATACGTCTTTGATTTTTAACTTCATCATCATGGGTTTAGTCGAGAGCATGAAATGCATTGTAGGAAATGTATTCCCACTAGAAGTGTATAATCCAACTTGAGTAATGATTTATGATTTGGTGAAAAAAATGTTGATTTTTGAAATTTTGATAATGGTTTTATATTCAAAATCATGGATGAATTTTATAAAATGGTTTTAAAATGAATATGGATGAATTTTTGAATGAATTTTCTTTCTATGATGTGGTAAATTTGAAATTGTTAAGCCTTAAATTTCAATAGATTGAGAATAAATGGAGTTTTATTTTGGTTATTGAAATTGGAAATTGGTATTTATTGTACAATCCAACCAGATGAAGATGAAGAGAAAATGTTAAAACCTGAACCCTGGTGATCCAATATCTAGTGCATAATATTTTATAGGATTTTCAGGAAGCGGATAGGTGTAATAGAATAGATTATATAAGGAATGTGGATCATTCTATTTACTTCAAAGAGAAGAATCCACCAATCATTCAGTGTGATTTTGAAATAGGAAAAGAAAATGTGTGGATAAAGAAGATGAACAAGATCTTTAATTTTATATGTATTATAGTTGAGATGAACGTAATTTTTTAATGTACATGATAGATGATTATGCAACCAAATGAGGGATTTATCATTTCAAGAAAAATTAGTCCAAGGCATTGAATATGAATATTTTGGAGAATTTTTAAACAAAAAATTATATCCACACACATTTGGAATTAATATAATAATGATTCTTTTCATCTTGAATTAGGGGAATATCTTAGTAACAAATTATGCATATAAATTCATGAATTTTTTCTACTTTTCACTAGAAGTCACTAAAAGTGAATCCTTTAAGAAAATCATTTTTAAATTTGGGTTAATTATATAGATTTTCTCAAAGTTTTTTCTTGATTTTTATAATGGAATATACATATACAATCAGTAGATATACCATTGAAGAAAGAGAGATATTAGGTAATATGGGTGGAGGAAGCATGTTGATACCTATGGTAATTGGTGGGAACACTAAGTTTGGGAATAAGAGGGTGATGGAAACCTACATCAAAAGTTTTAGTATGAATCATAATCATACAACAGTCATAATCGATATTCATCCAAAAATTAAGAGTACGACATGATGTTTTCAATTTTTTTCTTTTTAACATATGAAGATGGATTTTATGAAATCACCTATGGAATCTCACAATTTCAACCAGATGATTCATATCCATCAATACTATCATAGTGCTCCAAGGTAGAGTGATAGGCACCCATCTCATGCTTCTTAATCATCATAAGTATCACTGGGAAGAGTATGATATGATATTGATAATCAGCTGAACCGAGTAATCCTTGGTGATTATATGAATACTATGACCCCTAGAAAAGTTTAATATCAACTATTAGACAATGTAAAATGTTAAGCATGTGATAAATTTTATTGACCTAATCAAGTGACCATAGATAATATATTCAGAAATTTTATGGTGAGATGTGAGATTATTTTTAATTCTACCCTTATTTAATCATTTTTTATACAGGTTCATCCTATTCATTTATATCTTCTCATGTTATGGATCTTTTTAGTTTTCATTTTGAGATGAGGCCTTTTTTTTGAAACAACAAGCTCCTCTTGGGAAAAGAGGATTTAAATCCTTTAAATCAAAATCATGTACTATAAATATTGATGGGGATGAATTACTTTGTGATTTCTATAT
Source organism: Viscum album (assembly GCA_963277665.1). Taxonomy (NCBI): domain Eukaryota; kingdom Viridiplantae; phylum Streptophyta; class Magnoliopsida; order Santalales; family Viscaceae; genus Viscum; species Viscum album. The sequence continues at coordinate 804,205,324 of OY728137.1, forward strand.
TATGGAAATGGATGTCTATGACATAATACTTAGTATGGATTCGTTTACAATGTTTAATGATCATATCGATTTTTATACCTTAATGGTTTTTTTACAACTGATTATGGAATTGACCATATTTTTATAGGATATCGGAATATAAAGGAAGGTTTATTCAGATTTTTGGAATAAGTGGTTGGAACTCTCTCATATTAGTTGGTATCCTTGACCTTGGAATCTTTGGATAGATTTTAGAATAGTTGTTTTCCAACAATTTTTGATTAGTTTCCTGATTTTTTACCTAATAATTTCTCAATGATTCCACCTAAAAGGTAAGTGGAGGTTATGTTTGATATCATACCTAGGACTACTCCAATATCACATCTGTCTTATTAGATGGAACCAACTGAATTAAGGGAATGTAAATCCTTGTTGGAATAATTGGAAAGAAAAGGGATGATTCGACCTAGTATATCTCTGTGGGCACCACCATTTTTTATTGTAAAAAAGGAATATTGAATTCTTCAACTTTTTTGGATTATCATAATCTTAACCTTGTTAGGATAAAGAGTTGGTATCTTCTTCCATGTATTTATGAAATCATTAGTCAATTGATGGAGTCTCATTGGTTCAATAAAAAATATATCCATTCGAAATATCACTAACTACCTGTTTAGAAGGAGGATATTCCAAAGACAAATCTTAGGAGTAGATATGTCCATTATGAGTATGTGGTTATGCCTTCTGGTCTTATGAATTAACCAAAAATATTTATGTAATTGATGAATAAAATATTTCAATATTCTATACATTATTATGTTGTGATGTTTGAGGATTTCATACTAGTTTATTCAAGGAAAAGGGTTGATCTTGATAAACAAATGGTGTTAGTGTTGGGTATCTTATGGGATCATTGTCGGTATGCCAAAAATTGAAGGAGTGTTTTTTAGATAGAAGAGCTATTTTTGCTTGGACATGTAATACATGATAAATGTGTTTTTGTGGGTCCATAAGAAATAGTTCTTGTGATATATGGGAAACAACCCAATTATGTGTTTGAAATATGTAGTTTCCCTGGCTTGGATAGATAGTATGGACATTTTGTTCATGAATTTTCATGACTAGATTCACCAATGACAGCTTTAACATGGAAATGTCTTACATTACAATGGAATTTTTAATGTAATAATCCTTGTCAAGAGCTTAATGTTAATCTCACATCATTATCAATTATTCAATGTATGGAATGGGGATAATACTAGGTGGTGTATTATGATTCTTCAGGATATTGGTTGGGATGTGTTCTCATGCATGGTGATCATGTTGTTGCTTATTTCTTCAGGTAGTTATGGTTTCATGAAAATAATTAAGCAAAACAAAATTTTGAATTATCTTTTGTGGTACACTATTTTAAGACACTTATTCATTACCTATTTGGTGATAAATTAATTGTTTCAAAGTATCATAAGAGCTTTAAAAACATTTTCTCATATTAAGACATGAATCTAAGAAAAATAATATGGATTGAGTATCCCCAAATGATTTACATTGACTTTTTGTATACACTAGATAAAGGAAATTTAATGGTTGATTGTTTAAGAATAAATTCATGTAGATAAATGGAAAAAGAGGCTTCACATCGATGGTAGATAATGTCCGTGATAACATACATGCATGTGGATTGTGAATAACAATGTAGTATTGTAGTTTTATTTCCAAAATATATTATTCTTGATTCAGTAGAGAATGTTAAAGAAACATAGAAATGTGATTCTGAATTTTTTTCTATGAGGTCAAAACTCAATGGGGGTGGATATCATTGAGGGACGGAAAGAGGATCATTGTTGTTTATTTGAGAACAGTTTTTAGTATATATAAATTATCCAGAACAACATATTTCTACATAAAATAATTTGAGATGAGTTGTTAATCTAAGAATATAAATGATATATAAGTAACTCAAAGCATAATTTTTTCTGGGATGTATGAAAGGAAAATTTTCTAAATCTTTTATGAGATTCCCCACCTATTATAAGGTTAAGGTAGAGCACTAGCAGCCAATAGGTATGCCAAAGTCTTTACCGATCCTTGTGTAGAAATTGGAGATGATAGCTATGGATTTTATAAGAGTTCTACAAATGAATATTTAGAAAGATGATTCCATATGGGTAATTAATTATTGACACACAATGTCGGCCCATTTTATCCCTATTTTTTAATCTCATTCCTTGGTGTCCTTATCAAAAATCTATATTTGAGAAGTAGTAAAAAGTAATGGACTTATGGTTTTGATAGTATAAAACTTGGATCCAAGGCATATGTCTCAATTTTTATGTTCTTATACTATACCATTGGGCTACAATGAACTATTTTTATAACACATCATCCTTAAATGGATGGAAAATGAAAATTTACTGTATAAAAGTTTGAAGACATTCTTTGGGATTTTGTAGTGAATTTTTCTAGCTCATAGGAGGAGAGCATATCATTACTAAATTTGTTTTGTAATAGAATTTATTATGACTCAATAAATTTGGATCCTTTTAAGGAATTATTTGGGCTTCCTTGTTATTCTTAACTTTTATGGGTCAAAATATGTGAGACATTATTAATTGGGAAAAATCACGTGCAACAGGAAACAAAGAAGATTCAACTGATCTAAATGAGATTGGAGATTACTCAATCACTTCAAAAATCAATATAGATCTTTGAAAAAGGCCGTTTTCATTCAAGGTGAGTGATTATGTATTTTTGAGATTCTCTAAAAGTCTTGGGGTTCATCGTTTTGGGATGTAGATCTAGTCATATCATTGATACATAGGCCCTGTTGAGATACTTGAATGGGTTTGTGGGGTGGTATAATAGTTGGATTTTCAAAAAAATGTTTAGTTCTATGCATACTGGGTTTCATTTATCTCAATTGAAGAAGCATCAACTAGAACATTACCATGTGATTCTATGGGACTAAATTGACCATATGTTAGCTTATATATTGTTTCATGTCCGAGTTCACATTGTGGATAGGAAAGAGTAAGTATTTTGAAGGAAATGAATCAGTCTATTGTAGGTTTTATGGAAGAATGTTTAGATTAAGGAAGAAATGTGGGAACATAAAAATCATATGGTGGAGAAATGGATGGGACTCTTTCAAGATATTAGTTGTTTTCTACTTTTTGGGGATGGAAAAACCAATGGTGGGGAGAATGTAGCGCCTTTTTTTCTGTTACATGACCCAATATTTATGTATCTTATGTATATAATGTAATTGGGTTATGTTTTTCTAGTTTGGAGTTTTTTGTATGTTTTTAGGATTTTATGGAGGTTTAGAAATTGAATACAATTAGTATAAACAATGTATCACCTCTTATGAAACTGTTCAACTAAGATAGTGGGAACTATGTAGGTGCACAGTTTGGCCAAACAATGAGTCTTCCCATGAGACACCATGCGAGTATGTATCGAGGAAAATAGCATGGTTGGTGCATGGTTTTTTAAACTATGTGATCCAACTAATAGATTTGGGATTAAAAGTAGGTACTAGTGAATAGTTAGCGCACATTTAGCATCATCGTGATCCCTAACCATCCACCACTAACATTTAGATCTGAAAATTATGGATCTAATCTGAATCACCTCCAAAATCACTCATTTTCCACTATATATATCCTAACATAAATTCCTCTTCCTCACAAGGTTGTGTAGACCATTCCATACGATCCAAGTGTGATTACTCAGTGATTCTTTGGGTAGTGAAGGCTATATTTTTTGGTAAGTGATCATTCTTCATAATTTTCCTTAGTTTTCTTCTTCTTTCCTCTCTTGGAATCATGTATTTATTCAGATAAGGATAAATCCATGTTGGTTTCTATCAATCATGATGATATATGTGTTTTTTGTTATAGGTAACATTATTTATGGATGTTTCTAGGACATTGAAGACTAGGTTCTAATGTTATTGAGTTTTTCAACATATTATTATAATTTTAGAGGTGGGTGGCCTCTACCTCAACTCCTCTTGATTAGAACCTGAAGGATTTATTTCAATTTTTTTAATTTATTAATTTGATTGTGAAAATTGATGTATGATTTGGTGGGAAAACTATTTATTGATGGATTTTCGAAATGATGGAAATTGGATGGTTTGATAGAAAAATATCATGGTTATAATTTTAAAATTATGATTTTATAACTATTGTTCTGATTTTTTAATAGAAAATGGTTTTTGAAAATGTTTTAATGAATTAATATTTTTATAAATTGTTTTTAAATAAATTTAATGTTTTAATCAAATGTATTTGAATGGGGTTTTTCATAAATGGTTAGTATGAGTTAATTTTCATTGACATGACCTTATGGAGGGGTGTTTTGCATTTGGTAACTTGGTATATGGTTACCTTGTGGTGACGTGATATATCAATGAGAGACCACTCATTAGAATGGTACTATCACTAGGAATTCATTTGTGGATGTGTGGTATGGGTATGGAAAATAGAAATGTGAAATATTATAAAGACTTGTTTGGTTTATTTGTTTAAAAATATATTTTAATGGAAAGATATTTTTTCTTTTATATAAACTAATTTAAATTGTTTTAAATGGTTTTATTTAAATGTACTATCATTTTCTATCCTAGTGGAATGATTTGGGTAGTCATGGGGAAAATCCTAAATATTTTCTACTCACCCTCATCATGGGAACATTGGTATGTTTTCAGATGTTATCATTCATGAAACAATTAAATGAAAGGTATTATAGTCATTTAGTAAATCTTTATGATTTATGTTGAGTTTATTATTGAGTTGTATGTTAGATAATTTCAAGAGTTTCTGAGTTTATGTATTGGTTGTATTTGAGTTTTGTTGGTTTTGAATTCCAATTTATACTCTTATTTTGTTTTTGGTTGATTTCTCCTTGAGAATCATTAAATTTAAATCATTCATCATTTATTGGATTATTTATTATTGTTATATTTATCTAGTTGTTTTATTTTTAAATGGAAAATAATCTACCAATTTTTCAAGAATAATTTGTCATTTATTTCCAACCTTTTATGTCTTGGGGATGTCACCTAAGGCATTATATCACCCTAGACCTCTTCCCAATCCAATGGATGAGTGTGGGATGTTAAATGGTGGGTTTTATACCAAATCAAGTTCATATATAGGTGTTTTGTGAGGATTAATTTTAGGTGAATTCATTATATTTTTTAGAATGAATTTAATAATAAGGATGAGGTATTGTGGGTAAAGAGTGGAGTTTGTAGGTTCTAGATATGGGGGTGGAATAACCCTTCCCTGGCCATTCATACAATGACTATATTAATGGTTTATAAAGGGGAAATAAAATAGATGGATATAACATGGGTTTTTTGATATATCATGGACTGATGAATGTTATCCATCTATTCTATAAAACAATGAATAGATTCCATGACACCTTATATTTTCATGGAAATAAGAAGATCATAAATAAAATAGGGTTATTTCAAGGTAGTGTAGTTTAATAGTCTTCCTTCTTGGAAATTGCGATCGAGAACATACTATAGAGGTTTCTATGGTGACATGGGTATGAGTGTTGAAATTTTGATAAATACCACATAAGTGGGTACTGTGTATGTTTCATTTCACCCACATTTATTATTGATTTATTTAAATAATAATTCTTTGATATTATGGTAATATAATTAGTTAAGGCAATGACACTCTTAATTTTTGTGGGGAATTTTGATAAATACTAAAATATTAAAAAAGATTGTTCCTAGAGATTATAAATTTCTTGTTTTTTATGAGTTTGAAATTACAGAATCCATGTCATGGCTCATGATATTGTGAAGATAAAGTAATTACTATCCAAAATGACATATGGATACAATAATATGTTAGAAGGAATATTTAGACCATTTTATAATTGGTTCAAAATAGATATAATGAAGTATATAAAAATTGTTGTAGTACCTATTGTGATCAATAAAGTGATTCTAAAGTGATAGAATACTCACCATAGTGAATATATAAGAATATTGTGTTAGTAAAAAGTTATAATTTCTTAGTGGATTTGATGATGTGGTTATATTTATGATTCAAGGGATACTCATACTTGATCTATAATTTATCCAATAATTTAAATGATGGCTAAATGGTCATGTATGATCCAATGTCTAAAATTTAAGATAGGGAAGTTAATATCTATTTAAATAAGTTGGGTTTCTAAATTTTCATTTAAATATAAAATTTAAACATGAATCTATTTTTTTCAGTGTGTGATATTATATAAAGAAATATCTTAAATAAAATAAATGATGATAAAAAAGAGTAGTGGGAATTTTGGGGTTTGCATTAATGAAATATAGTGCATCATAGAAGAAAGAGTCTTGTATATAATAGCTTATAAAAAAGTGATATGAGAAAGAAAGTATGTGTATGTAGTGAATGTTAAGGAATTATAAGTGAAAGAAGATAACAATATTGGTTTTTTACATGACCATAAAAACTATGAAATGTGGTGAAGAAGAAATAATAATTTCAAAATTTTATTATAAAAAGACTAATCATTAGGAACAATAATATTTTTTGGAGACAACCCTCATAGAAAGAAGGATAATCCCTAAATTAAGAGTAAAATAAATTACAATATTTTATCTAGAGTTATTCCAAGATATAACATGGTTACATTATTTTATTGTTGTTAAAATATAAACCCAACTCATTTGTATAAATATTAGTGATTATAGTGGATTGTATACTCCTACATTAGTTTGGAGCATTACATGTATTAACTACTCATTTTGAGCAGTGAATCTTGTACATCGAGTGTCTATCTCTATTTCATTGCTCAGTATGTGTCAGTTGTGTTTTTATATTGGTGACTCTAAAAATAAGTAAAGGTTATCTTAATAATAAGTATTAAAATGAATTCAAAAAATATAATTCATTCATTTATCACCCCCACACATAGTGAAGGTACCCAGGGCTACCTTATATAGACCCATAAATTCCACCCCATTTTCCACTTGATCACCTATATGATAATGTCACATTATGATCAAGTTTATGAAATATTATGGATATATTTTTTTCATGAAATTATGTTAGAATAATCATCTCCAACAATTTATGAATCTTCCCCTAAAATTTTGAAATATTGACTCTTACTTTTAAAATTTCAAGAGTCATTAAAGAACCCAAGATCACTTCAATCTTCTCAGTCGACTCTACTTCCAATCCTTGGTTTTGAGGAGTATTAAAAAAAGATTCTTTTATTATAGATATTTATTACCATGTTCAATAGATTATATTATGTCCAACTATGCCACACAACAAAGTGTATTGAAAGAGTTAATAACTAATTTTATTGTATTTATATCACATGAAATATTATTATATAACACATCCTATGGAATTTTATTTCCATGATTCACCAACACCTCTCAAAGTGACATCTAAAAAATATCATACAAAATATTTGAATTAGATTTTATCTTAATATATAAAAATATGAACTCATATCAAAAAATCATAAAAAAATCATAAAAACCACCCTTTCAAATTATATTACTCAATAACATACATCAAACACCTTACATATATAAAATTACATGGAAAAAAGTTTCTTTTAGTATAAAAGAAATCCCATTGATATCAAATGAATTTAATAAAAGAACCAAAATATTCATTTTGTAATATTATTATGTATATTTTTAGAATACATAATTATTTTTATAAATCCACCAAATTCAATTTTGAAAAAAAAAACTAAATCAAAAAATAATGTTTATATAAAATTTTCTCCAAATTAAATATGAATAAATTTTATAAAATTATTTTAATGCATAAAATATCTATAAATCCACCAGATACAATTTAAAAAAAACATAAATAAAAAAAACAATGTTTATATATATTTTTCTCCAAATTAAATATGAATAAATTTTATAAAACTATTTTCATGCATAAAATATCATTTTTGTAATATAAAATCCAGTACCATAATGCAATGCACCAACCCTACGGAATCCCAAACCCATCGATACCTCATAAAATTTACTCAAACTTTCCATAAATATGTAATAAGAAATAATAAAATCTAAATTTAATAATAAATAATAAAAATATCACAAAACATTAGGCTCTTAATCGATTTATGGTATGGCTAAAAGTTCTAGAAAAACATGTTCCTAAATGTGCATAACATTTAAATACATAAAAATTAGGAAAAAAAGTTTACCTATAATGACATAAATACTATGCATGCTCACTATAAAACCCTACAATTATATCATTGCATCATTAGACAATTATAATAAAATAAAAACCCACAAAACCTCAATAAATTCCATAACATCAATAGTCAAAATCTAGAAAACACATAAAAACAGTCATATAAAACATAACGAAATAAAAATGAAAATATCAAGTAATCATGAAATCAAAATGTAAAACATCAGTGATAGATGGAAGGACACTCTCCAAAACCTTCCACTTGAATTTCAATGATCCTATCAACAGTTCACCATTACATCCCAAATAACTAGATGGGTTTGAATAAATTTTGTAATAAACTAACATGCAATAACGTGACAAATAACCTAACCCAACATTACATAAGTCCAAAATCACATTCTACATCACCACTGTCTAGAAACTAGTATCCTGGGTATCAAAAATACCCATTTGGCATTGTTTTCAAAATCAAAATACAACAAAAAACTACATAGGATTTTTAGAATTAATCTATAAATATATAACCATATGTTGGAAATACATGCTATGTGAAAAAAAGTCTAAATATAATGACTAAAAAAATAGATAAGTACATTATTAAATAATCTATAACCATCCTTCAAAAAAATTATTGATAGGATAAATAAAGTGAATAAGGAATGCCATAATTTAAAACATACCAAGAATAAAAGGAAAATCACAACATAACTGACAAATTTTAAAAAACAAAATAATCAATGAATACCTATAGTACCCAAAAATATATCTCCTTATAACCTAGGGTCACGAACACATCCTTATTTCCTCTATCTTCCAAAAGTATAATGTAATAAAACCAAATGTGGAATCTATAACCTAATCACCAACATGAAATATAGAAAGACTGCATACACACCAAAATTGTGTATACATAGTGAGCTAATTCCCTATGGGATTCTACCATGAAATCAATAAATTACCTTTATAAGACTAACACAAAATACCACGTTAAACTATAACTAGAAAATAAAATCATTTTATGTTAATAATAAATAAAATCATGTGACGTTTATTTTTCACCTTTTGAAAAAAAATATAATCCTTTTATATAAATAGGAATGAAATGAAATAATTTGGAAAAACATTGATGTGTGTGAAAATGTGAAATTAATTTATGAACTTGTACAATATATAATTTTTACCATTTTACCTTTTTGTAAAAAAATGAAAAAACTACAAAGAATAATAACCAATTCATCAATTACAATAAACAAATGGTTGAAGAAATGAGGTTCATAATACAAATAAAATAAAAATAAATTTTTTTGTAACAATGAATATATTTTTAAATCACATATATTAGATTAAATTTCACAAAAATATATATCATCATAAAAACCTACGATAATAAAGAGACAATACTAGACCTTTTCAATGGGAACCATCAACTAGCCCATAATTCAATGCTAAAAAATAACTTCAGTCATAATATTAACAAGATACATTGAATAGAAATAACTTAGTCAGTCTATGAACAAAACTAAGGGATATAGTCCATCATACTAATATATACTAGAGTATAAATAGTTGAGAAAACATCCCACATTGTTACCTAATATTCTTATGAAATTTAAAATATATGTGAGAGAAATTTCTTCAACTAGGCCACATAATTAGTTTGTTGACTGGAACACCATGTGACCTTAGTCATTCCTACCCATACACCAAATGATTTCAACTAGTACAGAAGGTCTATAGTGATACCAAGGTGATGTTGTTCCCCCTTGTAAATAAATCCATAAAACTAAATGAATTTATCGTATAATCTACTAATGAAATTCCTAGTAGAATAAAAAAATAAAGACAGTTACCCAACCATATGTAAACAATAAACCACATGCTAATAAAAATTAGTTTATCTAAATATAACATGATTTAGATAGACTGTATAAATATATTCCATAAGAAAATCATGTGCACCCAAATACATTATAAATAAAATTTAAAATCACCACCACTGGGTCATAATTTTTATATCGGTCCCGTCTTCTCACTCATCCAATATTACTAGATCTTGTCTGTAATGTTAGGATTATTCCCTAATTGTTTTTGTAATTATGAGATGTTTGTAGGTACCAATGATATTGTTCCTCCTAACAAGGATGTTAGTAAATCTCAGTCTTCCCCCACCAGATGTGTATCAAACATATCTAGTGTATTTAGTGTATGAATGTTCTGATTTCTTCAAAATACATAAATAATGAAACTAAAAAATCATTACTTGTCACTACTATGAGATATTCTAATTACACTAGGGAGTGACTATACCTTCTTCTTCTTATGGGGGGTGGGGGTGGGGGTCTGACTATGTCACCTAAAAACTTACTAGTCATAAATTTTCAACAAATATCATAGAGATTACATTATTTTATCAAAATAGTCATTTCCTCAAGAAGGATACACATAAAACCCATAATAAAAAGTCTGTGGTAGGAATCATGTCTATTATATCAGGTCACAATGTCCTTTGGATTCATCACCTATCATATATCACACATCTAACTCTACACCACAATCCCACAATATAAATCATTTCTAACCAACAAGACCTGAAAACATCAAATTTTAAAAACCATACACGGTTGGCATGTCTTCTAACTCAAAAAAAATACATTATATCACAAGTCTCCAAAATTTCATTGTTGTTATGAATTCCCAACCAAAAATAAATCAAACCGTAGTCAGTTATCATTTATTTTTTGCATGAATTCCCATCCCAAACACCTACTATGCAATAGTTGATAAAGAACCAAAATCATCCCTTAGGAAAACCCATTCTTATAATGTTCTCCCAAAGCATATAACAAATTAAATTCCTTAATAACACATATTTTCTTAGTTTTCAGGATATACCCACCCATATCACAAGCATCATATGATTACCATGTCGTCTAACTCGAAGCATCATACACCACATATTAAAAAACATTGTCATGTATTTCATTTCTACCCAATATGTTGTATATATCTCATCACATTACATCCCAAATTCATGTGAAAGTATTTCTAACACAAAATATAAAATCAAAATATATTTTAAATAAAAATCAAAAGAATTTGTAAAATCTAAGTCATTTCATTAATTGAAATCATATGAAATAAAACAATTCAATAAATACCTATATCATGAGGGTTACATGTGTTAGTAAATCTATTAACATTGGAACCCACAATAAAACATACTTGGCATGTCAAGGATAAAACCTATTTCAAAATTCCCAATAATTTAGGGCTATAAGCTTATGTTCAATTTTTATATTCCTTTTAGTTTCTTCAATGGGGCCAATGGTACCTATCATTGTATAATATGTTATAAAACATCCTATAAAATCATTAGGGTTCCCATTAATATTTATCTAGACCAATAGATAGGTTTTCTACACTATGTTAATTGAATCAATTTATATAAAAAATCTACATCATGATTTATCAAATTTTTATATGTCATTATCTAATAAAAATTACTAAAGGAGTATTAAAATGCCAATATTTTCCCCAAAATTCCCACTAAGTTGGTCATCGTATTCCAAAAAAAAATATATAAATATTTTTTATAAAATATACGATAACTTATTATATGGAAAATTATTATAAACTCTCACTTTATGTATCCATTGTTGATTTATGTGATCTGTAATAACAAAATGTTTCCATATTTGGAGAGAAATAAGTTGACAATTTTCAATCAATTACATTCCCATGATAAAGGATTCCAAAAGAACCTATTTACGACAAAATCATTTTTACTTTTATAAATTCACATCGCTCTAGGGTTAGAATATCATACGACTCACACATTTGGCTCGAGACACAATCATTACTAACTTAGTGATAAAAAATCAATAATAAAATTTAATATTATGGCGTTATTCAATTTATACTACTCATATAAGATAAGGGAAAAAAGTTATTTCAATTTTATGTTTTACGACCCAAAATTAGTGAGACAATATAGAATATTAAACATAGAAAAATAAAAAACCATTGAGATAATGTTTAGGGACCACCTATAAAAAATAAATATGTCATTCCTTTTGAAAATCATGACCATCATTGTCAAACATGATAATGTTTATATCTCCAATTAATATGTATACAAAAATCCATTTATATATTAGAGAATTTATTTAATTTTTTTTTACTATTAGATAATATAATTATTTCTAGTGTAAATTCATAGTTGATTCTCTTTAAACACCTAAGAAAAATCATTTTAAAATTCCCCATTACACAATCTATGAGAAGTAGTGTGCGCACGACTCCTAACACCAACTATGATCACGAAAAAATATAAGATCAAATATACTATATGAAAACACATATAAATCTCATCAAATTCAGTGAAATATTATATATAATTATTACTATTGCAATAATTTAACAAAACTATATGGAACCTACAATATTCATCATTTAAGGATCCACTATATCCAAGTAGAATGAAATAACATTTATTCCTAATCTAGTTCCACTATTATTTAATGGAATCAATAACATTTCCCTAATTTCAATTTTCAAAATGAGAGGAAAATAAAGGAAATTAATAAGTGATGTTTAGGATGGGGGAAATTAAACATAATCAAAAAATAAAACACTCTGAATCGATCCCATGATAAAGGGGATAATTAGGGAGATAGGGAAGGAAGGGGTGTGATGTTCCCTTCCCTTGGTCAATACTATAAGAACACCCCAAAATATGGTAATTAAATAAGGGGGGGGGGGGGTAAATTATCATTATTTTAAACTTTTATAAAATAAAAAATGAAAACATCAAGGAACCCATCACCGAAAAACAAAACCCTACCAATTTACCAGGTTCATAGTTCAAAACATTGGCCATCCAGTGGCAGTAGGTAATTTTCGTACTCCCCATTCACCCTTATTGAGAACATGATACCCCTCAATATAAACTATCTTACCACATACAATCTCTATATATTGGATTATTGTCTCCTTAAACTGAAAACTTACTTAGAAAAATTCCATTATTTATTTCAAGAGTGCTTTTTAATGATAATTATATGTCCATAACCAAAATTAAAAATGGGTTTGGTTCTTCTCTCTTTGAAACCTAGTTCACTTTCATCATCACTGACTCAACCCGATGCATGTTGTTAAAACCCTCCGATAATAAAAATTATCATCCCCAAAATTCTCCAAGTGCTTATTCCATGAAGAATCCTAGTAACAAATCCTAAATTCATAGTCTTATTTCTTGTCCCCCCTTGGTTAGGTTATTTATACACTTCACATTAACTGGGTCCATTATAATAACCTTTGGAAACACTCACCTCATACCTCTACAATGATATTCATTTCATAAACTATTCACGTATTTCTCATCATAATTATCATTATTTCTAATGATTGAAAAACACTAGCTAGTACCCTAATACCCCTATCAATCAAAAAACCACATTATCCCATGATTTGTTATATCGATCAATTCCACCAAGTCCAAAATTCATCCCCATTCTTAGTAGAAAATAGATATTGAAAATAAATTAATATTATAAAAAATTAGTTGATGTCAAAGGTAAAAAATATACCATAATATACTCATCATCATAACTAATCATCACACAAATATTTTTATTAGTACCCCAATTCTTATCCCTTAGAAAATCTCCACAATGCAATGTACCACATCATGATACCTACTATTTCACTCTACCATGATTACCACTATTCCACATAGTTTATCACCCTATCAATCTATTTCCAAAAAATCATAAATAGTCATCAAGTATTCCATAACACATAATTCAACTCATTATTCACTAAACCTATTGATCTTACCCAATCTGTATAATTAGATTCATATATCTAGTTATTTTCCTATTTCACATGTTAACCTTACTAAATATATCCAATAACTAAGAAAAAACTCCAACCACCATCAGGTTGGGTACACTAACACATAATCCCTAAAATCTACTAAAATACACTAAAATTTATTTCCACAGGAATAGAATAAAAATGGATCACTTCAGACCATATAATTTCACTTAAAATTAATCATATATCATGATTCTTCTTGATACCCAAACTCTTAAAAACATTGAATCTCAAGTGCCTCACTTCTATTTGTTCATTTAGTGCATATAATGAGCATTACTATAGGGTATAATGATGTATTAATTCTAAAAAAACTTATAAAAACATTATATAATCTATCATTGTAAAAATTAATTTCAATAGATGAATTCCAAGGTCCATGGCGTTTCTCAATAATATGTGAGTCACAAATTTCAACACATTTTGGACTCTACATAGTATCTCATAAACCAAAAATTTATCTTGTTCCTAACAAACTATATCCAAGTAACTCTTCTAGTTCTATAATAATAAATATGGGCCATTTTAATCCTCCACATCCCACAATATCTAATGGTCATGCCACTATAAGTCATATTTCACAAAATGTCAGATCTCAACACTCACATGGTTGATTATTTTGGTTTATCCATATTTTTTATAACTCTACAGTCATTACACCATATGATTGTATAGAACTAATATCTTTCACCATTAATGCATCGATGAAAAATATTTCCTTGGTTATTCACACATAACTACAACAATGGTTAACCCTAACCTGATAAAAACAAAATATATAATAAAGGGAGAGCACAATTTTTGAATTACTTAAAAAAACAGTGTTTATAAATCCTTCTTACCACCACATCATATGTGGTAACAAAACGATCATATTTATTCATAAAATTTCGGATCACTCTATGGACAAGTTTCATATAGTCAAGTAACTAAGGATTATTAAACCCTACAACAACACATTATCACCTATCAAGGTCATACCCCCAAACATGTTTCAATGGTCCAAACACATTCCCTACAAAATAGAACATAAACACTTCTCTAAAATGATTTGATTTTTTTAAAATCTACATTTTTATAGTTGAGTGTAAAACTAAAAATACCAAATAGAAAAAAAGTGTACCACAAATAAAGAAAATATTAAAACAAAAATAAATGAAAAAATCAAAATAAAATATCAAACAATGCTTGAACACGTATGTGTCACCACATTAATCCTTGTGCTTTAACTATATTCTAACACTACTAATTTACTCCAATCATGCACCAAAACTACATCACCATCTACTTCAAATAATTTAAATTATACTAATAAACTTTTATTGATGTAAACACACAAGTGTGATAATGTTAGAACAACCCAATGCCAATGATAAGTATTAGAAAAGTCAATATCTATATAAAATGTCACTAGGGGGCATGAAAATCGAATCAAAATTTCCCATAATTACCACATGCCTCTTCCATCACCACTTTTCACTTTACGAAATTTCACTAGTTCTAGAACATCCAACACCAATATCAAGAAACAGATATGAAATAGAAATAACTATCACTGAAAAATTATAGAATTATTATAGGGGGAAAAAACCAAAAACATGAAAAAACATACATTATCATACCACCACCATCACAAAATAAGACCATTATCATAGAAAACCAATTCTCAAATCTAAGATGAATCAATAAAAAACACCAATACCAAAACATTCATAAAATAATTACTAAACTACCAAATCCATCAAAATAAAAAAAATTATAACTAGGGAACAAAAAAATTAATACAAAAATAGAAATGTGGAAATGAAATAATATTGGACATGCCTCATAGAACACAAGTGAAGGATCAATCAACAAAACCTATAACCATATTTGAAACTACTACACCTAACTGAGATGTTTCCTAATGAAATATATTTTGTGGTAAGGTAATATTTTTAACCAAATATATCTTGCGAAATAAATAATAAAACCCAATGAATTTGAAATATTTGAAAACCCTAGATGAAACAAGAAGAAGTACTTGATCATTATCTACCTCATTGCACAACCAATTGATTTCCAAATCATCACTCCATCCAATGGTAGGGTATAGTGAGATGGGATATATGAAATGAGTGGGTAGTATATGAATAAGAACCACTATAATATAAAATATTCTCTAACTAATGAAATGAAATTGTGATAATAAGTACAACCACATCCCAATCCACCATAAATAATAAATAATATGATTTTTTTTAGAAATGATTAGTCTAGTAAAAAGGGTAAGAAAAGATGCATGGAAACCCATGGAGAGAGGGGGCATGAGAAGGGATGTGGAGATGGAAAATCTAGGATCATCCTCACGAAATAATATGTGCACTGAAAACCCTAGGGAATGGAGAGATGAGAGAGGTAAAAATGCTAATGGAGTGAGGAAACCTTAGGCCAGTGGTCAAATACTATAAATTAAACAAATATTTCCTAAATATTGGTATAGAATCACATTACATCACCATCCATTGATTCAACACTTAGATTTATCCCTAATATTCTTGTGACCTACAATACTTAATATCCATACTAGAGAGATTTCTAGAAATCAAAAAATTTACCTACCCCACATGTCATTCTTGAATGAACTTTCCTAAAAAAACTCAATGTTTAAGTTACTAAATTTATTTATTGGTATTAAATATATATATAAAATATTGGTTAAAAAATATCACTATATAATCCTAATATAAGAGAGATTATAGTTGACATCTCTCAAAATGGTTGTCAATAAACCTCAATAGTACTCACATCTCTTACTATTAGGCATGAAACCATGTTGTAAAATAATTATAAACCTTAATCAATGTACTGTAAGTCATGTAAAATAAATTTAGGCAACTCAACTAATAAATTTATTGACCATGCCTCTCATTCATGAGAAAAAAATCACAACACAAGCATTATCCCTACTTTCACAATCCTGATCATCTCAGACATCCCTAGGTTTAACCAAATATATTATCTCGCCCCATGAACATTTCATCTATATAACTTTAAGTTTCTAAACCTACATCAAATTACTCATGAGATATATAGGATTTGGATACCAACTCTCTCAAGTTACCCTCAAAAATCAAAAATCTTTTCAAAAAAATAATATAAATGTATTGGGAAACTATATCATAACACTCAAATCCCCAATTCCCTGAGTCACAAAAAAAAATCACTAATATATTTCACCTAGTGTATTGGACACATCCCATATATGTATTTTATAATGGAATGAAATTTTCACTCCCATATCAGTTACCATAAGAATAACATACATGTCAATCCTCCCACTCTTGGATTTTATTACATATCCCACATCACACATCAAATAAAACTAATCACCCTAGGTTAAAAATCTTCACCAAGAATCCTCACATTAAAATACCACTACAGAGATCAAGATAAACTAAACATATATATATAAATGACATCATACTATTAAAATCAACAAGATAATAATGTTAACCATCTAATTTATTTAAGTAGAAATTACCTATTAAGTTATTTTGAAAAAATGTAACTGAATTATTATTGACACTTTCAATAATAAAATATTATATCACTTATAGAATTAAATATAACAATCACATAAAAATATTGACATGTCATATTAACCTACCTGAAAAATATTCCACATAAACTCACACCTCATTCCACCAAGGTCCAAGTGAAAAACATGAAATCAGTAAATCCAAAACATCATACATGGTCATTATGAACCAAAATTTAACATTGAAATGAAAAAATATTGGATCCTTGGATACATGGATATCTGCTCATGTAGGTCCTTTCTTGTTGAAAATAAGATGTCAATAGTATCATATTTCAATTATTATCCTCTCTAACATATACCAAATAGTAGGATAAGGATGTAAGGATTATATATAACTATGTAGAATTCTATCATGGATATCTTAATTTGTAACTGGACTATAGAACCACCTAACCTTAGTTGAGCATCCCTATATTAAATAGGACACCAATTAGAAAATAGGGTCTATTATTAATCCATGTTGCAACTGTACTAGATTATATTGATATCCATAAATCATAGTAAAACTAATATCTAATCAACCACAAGTATACCCAAAATAAAAAAACAGTGTTATGTATCCAACCAGAAGTAAATAATTATCCAATTCTAATAACGAATGAGTAATAAAAATATCAAATAAGTTAGGAAGATATCGGACATATATCCTATGGGAGTATCATATAAAATACATGTCTAAATATACTTTTTTTTGAAAATAACCTTCACATGCTATTGAGTATCAATATGGACACCTCTTATGTCTCTTCTAAGATCTCTAACTTACCAATACTATATCAGCCATATTTCATAACTATTCTTATATTCATTAGATTATATATAAGATTAAGAGTCTTTAGCGTTCCCCTGCAGGCACTTGAGAACCCTAGGCTGAGGGTCTTCTTCTCTCGGTGATGACGACGACTTTCACACCGGTCCCTCCCCCCACGACGGGGGAGGGATCTTCAACGACCATCAGGAATGGAGTGGCCCCATTTTTTCCTTTTTCTAATCCTACCTTCCTCCATTTATAAAATCTATGCTAAGGCCTAAAGTCCCAGAGCTCATTGATGGTTTCCCAAATCTTCAGATTTCAACCATAGAGTTCACGGAAATCTTTGTGCTCTTGAAGCTCACCTCAGTTGCACGGTTCAAGAATCAAAGGCCTTCAGTGGATTCATTTGATAGATCCATTGTAACACCCCAAGATTTCATAGTGTGTTAGTTCTTCAAAATAATTCAATAACTTTCACTACATGAAACACCAAGTTCAAGCACACCATGACTTAACAAACAAGCCATTCAAAAGAGGTTATGAATAGTATTAGATAAATTTTAATGTTTATATAATCCTTATAATTTTAGAATCCCTATTATGAGTTTCTTAGTCATAATGCAAGAACAGATTCATTTTCAGTATTTCACTTTTATCAACTTCTAATAGTGAAACCTTTTTAAATACAATATTTTAAACTTTTTAACTAAATGGGGACATCAAAAATTTAAAATGAAACACCCCAAGCTTCCACGGTACGTTTCCCTTTGAATAATGTGATAGCGTGTGTTGTACGCAACACCGAGTTCTAACACACCATAACCAATCAAACTAGCCGTTATAAATAGTAATACCTACTTTTTGAAAATATATATATTTTATATTTCAAAATGGACTTCATTTTTGGATTCGGAATATCGAATTTAGCCTAAGGTGAAATTTTGGTACTTTTCGGATAACTTTCATATTTTGATGAATAGTGAAAATTACTAAATTTTAATTAAAAACAACTTTTTTAATCAAAATAATTAATAGTGATAAATTATGAATTTGAGTGGTTTTAAAGTATATTTAGAATATATTTTTACAATTTAATATAATGTTGGTCATTAGACATAATTTTACAATTAAACCGAACATAAACAAGTGTCAATCTTTTGATAGTTATTATCTCTTAAAAACACGCTTTTTGTTTTGACAGCGGGAATTAATTTTAAATTAATTTCTGCCACTTCTGTGTTTTGAATTTAGGAAAATGGATTCCATATTTGGAATCAGGATGTTCAAATTGTGTAAATAGGTAACTTTTATTTTTAGACATTTTGAATAGTTACTGTGGTAAATATTTTATTTACCATGGTTAAAGGGTAAATCCGGTAAATAAGGGTTAAAAAATAATATTATAATAATACAAAATTAACCTAAAACGTGTCCTAACCTTATTGGTGGACACATACCCGACCATGATCATCCTTGGGTCAATTTGGGGACCCCTTGGAGCCACTTGTATGTGGTAGGGACACTTTATATTAATAAAGTTAAAATAAAAATAAAAATGGCATAAGCTTACATCTTTTAGAAGAACAATTTTTACATAGGGTTATACATGTTGGATTTTCGATTATAAATATTCATTAGAAAGATAAAAAGATTTCCTACATAATGATGTTTTATTTATAATTTTTAGACATTAAATAATTTATTTTATTTATGACACAATGATGATGCAGTAATTACTAAAATAGTAAAACATTAACATAATTGATATTATAAATACCCAAATAAATATAATATGAAACTTTTAATGAATTAAACTAATTTTCTAGGATAATATGATATATTAGGATTGAGGTAATTGACTTTGTTCGAAGTAATCAATCTGTTATGAGTTTCACAAAAATCAACTATTGAATAGTGTCAAAATTGACATAAAAGAGTTCTTAAAACAAATATTATATTATTAATTGATATTAAATTCCTAAAAATCTAAGGTTCGGCCAAGAGACTTATATTATGATAGGTTAATCATTAATGGACCACTTGGGGGTCGCTTGGATGTATATAGTAAGTTTATTAACCATATTATATAAAAATACAAAGAGACATTGTAAAAGTGAAACTAATTAACTTAGAGTTAATACTTAAAGATAAGGTTAATATAAGTACCCAAACCTGTCTAAATTCTATTGGATGAGTTGTTTTCGACCTATCCCCACCTCTTCTTTTGAATAGTCAACTTTGGAGCCTTTATAAACCGAATATGAATTTATTATAAATTAATATTTCTAGCTTTTCCAAAGGTGCCCCTCACCCATCTTATAAAAGGGCACTCCTCCTTCCCATTTCTTCACACCTTAAAAGCCTTTTGGTTTGGCCAAACTCTGCCCAAATAATCTCCCAACATCCCTCAATACAACCTAGAGGCCTTATTTTGATCAGAAAGCCAACCTAAGGAGCCCTTTTGATCAAATCAAAAGGAAGAACCCGAAGAAGAGGTAATGATTTCACCACCCTTTTCTAAGTTTCTTTCTTCTTCCACTTCCTCTTTCTTTGTTCTTACCATTCTAAAATAATAACTCCAATATCTTACATATACTGTGATGTTATTATAAATATGGTACAACCATATTCAGTATTATATCCACCCTTTGAATAACATGTCACCATACGTTTGTACGTACGGCTTACCGTCTCCACGTCGTGGTGTAATTGTTATTCAATATATTATTATTTGGATGGGTATAATAATTATGTGTAACTCATGTAAATAATAAATATAACATGTTAATGATTCTTTATATATGATATACCATTCATTTATATATTATTTTAATATCAAAAGAATGATATTGTCGCTCGTGCGTACGTACGGACTACCGTCTCCACGAACGCGATGAGATTCATTCTCCATCGTAACCATTAAAGTATAATTATCATTTGATGATTTAAAAATGATGTTTAAGGACTTGATATCATTCTGGATATGAATAATATACAACCTATCCTTTACAAACATGTCTTACGTAACAAAACATATAAAAGAAAATGAGTAAGTTAACACCCGAAACGATGATAATTCTAAGATATTATTAATAAATCAATGTTAAAAGATCATATATGATATCATATTAATATATATGATTCTTGTATAATTTAATAACAATTATTTCACCATTATACAGGAGGTTAACCTACCCCAACCAAGGAAAAGTACAAGGTAAGGGTTATTTCACAATCTCTTCATTATTCGAGGTTGTTTATACGTAATAATCTACTGGGATCTCTTTATCATCCACATCCATGTTTCTTCGAAATGTATTTCAAAACATTTTTACTATTTACAAGAATATGGGTTAAGGTCATTTATACCCTTGTTTGACTTTTTATAAGAGTTTTATAAAGGAATCTTTCCGTCGTTTTCAAAACAAGGTCCTTTTTAACCTTTTCGACGGAATTGAGGTAAGAATGTTTTTTTAACTTATACGGCGGGTGCGGTTATTTTCCACCGTTATAAAGTCGTTGAAGCTTTCCATACAAGCTTATAAGAATATTTTCAAAGAAAATTTTTTATTTTATATGGATCTTAAATGATTTCAAAATAAAAGGAGATATTTCTTTAAAAAGAATTTTGATTTCATCTATGTCAACATCCTTTGATGGATTTTAAGATTATTTGAAGTTGATTTATTATGATACAAAACTTCTATATTGTATTGAAGGTTTTGTGATATGTTTGACTGTGGATGTGCTATTTTTATACCATTCATAGTTTATTGTGAAAGTATTGACATTTCGTATGCTAGTTTTAATACGAATGTTTATGTTATGTTTAAACCTTTTCATATGGGAATGCATTGGACTTAATAAGTGACGGGTGGAGCCCGCTATAGCTCCTCGATGCATCGGTAGGTCTCATGAGACAAACTAGTGTCTTGGCACAAGGCCTTGACAAAATCTTATTTGTAGTCTTGGCACGAGGCCTTGGCTATGTGGTTATGATAGTCTGGCATTATGCATTCCAACATTATGAAAGTGGTTATTTATTTTTGCATGTGATTATTCGATTAGTGGAATATCCATGTGAATAAGTAAATGGCATTATTTCATTTTATTTATGCCATACCATGTTGAAAGTTCATGTTTAAAAGGCTTTTGTTTTAGTTATACATTGCCTTAAATGTTTATTCTTATTGATGAAAGTTTCCGCTATATTGTTATCCTTACTGGGCATTTGAGCTCACCCCTTTTCTATGTTTTATTTTTCCCAGGAAGTGAAGATGTAAGTTATGAATGACCTGCAGGGATATTATGAGGGGATTGTAGTGTGGACTGTGGAAACATTATGTTGTTGTAGTAGTTTTTGATTTTATGATGTAATGTAAAACTTATGAATATATCTAGTGTTTCCAAGGCTACTAAACCAATCGGTCTTTCGAGATTTGATCTTTCTTGTGATCATGCCAATGTTACGTAAATAATGCACCGACTCTGGGTAGCTGGGGTCGGGGCGTTACAGTTGGTATCAGAGGAAGTTTAGTACAAACCTTGGAAGCTAGATTTAGATAAACTCTGATTAGATCACGTAGACCTAAGATTAACTTTGAGGATTAGTATAGAAGAACTTCCTAGAATTTTGGTATTGTAGAGATTTTGTGAGTTTTCCGAGCAATACATCCCTGTCTGGATACGAGCAGGTAGAGGCGGCTCTGGCACAGATGTACCTAGGGGTAAAACCCGAAAACACCGCTTTGAGCTAGACTCGAACGGGAACTGGTGCACGACAACGGGCCTTGCTGCACTCTTGGTTACGACACTCCCGGGGGATATGCTTAGGATAACTCTCATTTTCTTTACAAATAATTTTGAAGGGATTATGAGTATATACTTCCTCAAAGAAAACATTCTTATGATTATGGATTATAACCATAAATAGTTCAATTTATGTTAAGTGTTTTATAAGTATGGGATTATGTATTTTGATTCATAAACTGATCTAGTGTATGCCATTGTTTAGAAATGGCGCCCAGTAGAAGGAATGAGAACTCCAGCAATGCACATGATCCAAAGAGAAAGAAGGATCATATCTTTCATGGTCTTAAGCCAGAATTTATAAGAGAAATAGTCTCCCATGTATTATCATTATATGAAGAAATAATATCATGTGTTGATAAGATAAGTAAAGATTTTACTGAGTCCTATGGATTTGAAGGGAAGCAAGAGAAGAAAAGGATGGAAGAGAGAAAAATGGATAAAGGGAAGAGGGAAAAGAAGAATTTTCCCATATGTGGTAACTGTGGAAAGAAACACCCTGGAACTTGCCTGAAAGGAATGGGAGTTTGTTATAAGTGTGGAGAAAAAGGGCACAAAGTACGTGACTGCAAGGGTAAGAAAATGGTTTCAAATGTACAATGCTTCATTTGCAAGGAGTTTGGAGACTACGCGAACCTATGTCCCAGTCATCAAACTATGCCGCAAATGATGTTATTGGATAATAATCAAGTTATGATACTACCACAGATGAAGAGGAATGATTAGATTTCTTATGTTGATTATGTCAATTGAGTGTGTATCAACAATTTACTTGTTATAATAATTATGGAGTATGTAAGGATTGTACTGCAGTACTATTTCATTAAGGACTTGAGATTTTGTGGAACAAAGAAAAGTGAATCAATAGCAGGATAAATTTTTGGAAAATATATGGTTGAGAGAATGATAAACCATAATATAGTTCTGATACCGAGGTAGTGATTTTGGAATAATACATGATTGTTTTGGATAAATTATATTGGATATTCTTGACTACCTTGGAACTGATTAATGATGTGTATATTCCATCATTGTTGGGGTTTAAAACATTTTTGGATTAATGAAGTATATCCAGCATTCTATATGGAATAAGGGAGCATGAATGTAATCAATAAGGAATATGGTAATTCAGGATGTTTCAGTGTATTAAAAGAATACATGATGAAGGTATTCATATGCTATTACGGGGTAAAAAGAATCTACATTATGCTTACCTTCCTTATAAATGTTGGACTATGAGTTTGGACAGAAGTATTTTGGATAGTTCTAGTTTGGATTATTTTGGATTGCCATAAAAGGACAACCCGGAGGTCGGGCGGCAACCCGTCGCGTCCGGCAAGGCCGCGAGACTTGAACCCGCAACCGAAGGGCGACAAGGGTGTATCACCTACCACTGGCCCACGAGATGTCCTGGATTAAATAATGTAGTTTTTATTAAAAGATCTTTTAGATGAATTATAAATTCGTTTATTTTGGAACCCTATACGAATAGTGTAAATAGAATTTTTTTACATTCTATTATCTTTTAGAGTGAAAGATGAGTATGTGGTAGAAATTTATTAATGGATAAAACTCTAATTATAAAGTAAGTATATCTCCTTATGATCTTAGCCAATCTCATAAATAAATTCCTCAACATTAATAAAAGGAACTTAGAACAAAAATGTTTTCCTAGATGGTACCTTAAATCATCACTAATTTATGGCTTTGGGATTGTTGGCCTTTTCATAGCCATGTTCTCTACCACTCTCCATCAGATAATTGATGGTTAGATTTTTCTTCCATATCCATATTTTCCTACATGGAACCCTAGTATGTGTTATATTCGGTAATCTTCATACTTTCGACTATTTATTTTAAATAGAGGCCTCATTAATTCATTTTTCGATGTGGGATTTCAACTAGGATATTTTGAAACATCAAAAATGTGTTATCCTAATACCCTATGTTTTGTTGAACCGATGGTATTTCAAATCATCATAGATTGATGAATTTAAGGACCTCAATTTTATACTTGTTTGTGATTGATGACCTCAATCACTACCTATAAATATTTACGTTTTTCCTCCAATTATATGTCTCTAAATGCCACCAATGTTCTCCTAATCGAGATCATAATTTGGTGGTGACCCTTTAATTTCTCTTTTCCTCATATTAAGACTAAATTTTAGTAACCCAATTTCCGATGTGGGGTTTCCCACAAATATATTATCGATTTTCCACCTTTTATTTTCGAAGAACAATTTCAAATTGCGAGGACGCAATTTATTGAAGGAGGGGAGAATGTAACACCCCAAGATTTCATAGTGTGTTAGTTCTTCAAAATAATTCAATAACTTTCACTACATGAAACACCAAGTTCAAGCACACCATGACTTACCAAACAAGCCATTCAAAAGAGGTTATGAATAGTATTAGATAAATTTTAATGTTTATATAATCCTTATAATTTTAGAATCCCTATTATGAGTTTCTTAGTCATAATGCAAGAACAGATTCATTTTCAGTATTTCACTTTTATCAACTTCTAATAGTGAAACCTTTTTAAATACAATATTTTAAACTTTTTAACTAAATGGGGACATCAAAAATTTAAAATGAAACACCCCAAGATTCCATGGTACGTTTCCCTTTGAATAATGTGATAGCGTGTGTTGTACGCAACACCGAGTTCTAACACACCATAACCAATCAAACTAGCCGCTATAAATAGTAATACCTACTTTTTGAAAATATATATATTTTATATTTCAAAATGGACTTCATTTTTGGATTCGGAATATCGAATTTAGCCTAAGGTGAAATTTTGGTACTTTTCGGATAACTTTCATATTTTGATGAATAGTGAAAATTACTAAATTTTAATTAAAAACAACTTTTTTAATCAAAATAATTAATAGTGATAAATTATGAATTTGAGTGGTTTTAAAGTATATTTAGAATATATTTTTACAATTTAATATAATTTTGGTCATTAGACATAATTTTACAATTAAACCGAACATAAACAAGTGTCAATCTTTTGATAGTTATTATCTCTTAAAAACACGCTTTTTGTTTTGACAGTGGGAATTAATTTTAAATTAATTTCTGCCACTTCTGTGTTTTGAATTTAGGAAAATGGATTCCATATTTGGAATCAGGATGTTCAAATTGTGTAAATAGGTAACTTTTATTTTTAGACATTTTGAATAGTTACTGTGGTAAATATTTTATTTACCATGGTTAAAGGGTAAATCCGGTAAATAAGGGTTAAAAAATAATATTATAATAATACAAAATTAACCTAAAACGTGTCCTAACCTTATTGGTGGACACATACCCGACCATGAGCATCCTTGGGTCAATTTGGGGACCCCTTGGAGCCACTTGTATGTGGTAGGGACACTTTATATTAATAAAGTTAAAATAAAAATAAAAATGGCATAAGCTTACATCTTTTAGAAGAACAATTTTTACATAGGGTTATACATGTTGGATTTTCGATTATAAATATTCATTAGAAAGCTAAAAAGATTTCCTACATAATGATGTTTTATTTATAATTTTTAGACATTAAATAATTTATTTTATTTATGACACAATGATGATGCAGTAATTACTAAAATAGTAAAACATTAACATAATTGATATTATAAATACCCAAATAAATATAATATGAAACTTTTAATGAATTAAACTAATTTTCTAGGATAATATGATATATTAGGATTGAGGTAATTGACTTTGTTCGAAGTAATCAATCTGTTATGAGTTTCACAAAAATCAACTATTGAATAGTGTCAAAATAGACATAAAAGAGTTCTTAAAACAAATATTATATTATTAATTGATATTAAATTCCTAAAAATCTAAGGTTCGGCCAAAAAACTTATATTATTATAGGTTAATCATTAATGGACCACTTGGGGGTCTCTTGGATGTATATAGTAAGTTTATTAACCATATTATATAAAAATATAAAGAGACATTGTAAAAGTGAAACTAATTAACTTAGAGTTAATACTTAAAGATAAGGTTAATATAAGTACCCAAACCTGTCTAAATTCTATTGGATGAGTTGTTTTCGACCTATCCCCACCTCATCCTTTGAATAGTCAACTTTGGAGCCTTTATAAACCGAATATGAATTTATTATAAATTAATATTTCTAGCTTTTCCAAAGGTGCCCCTCACCCCTCTTATAAAAGGGCACTCCTCCTTCCCATTTCTTCACACCTTCAAAGCCTTTTGGTTCGGCCAAACTCTGCCCAAATAATCTCCCAACATCCCTCAATACAACCTAGAGGCCTTATTTTGATCAGAAAGCCAACCTAAGGAGCCCTTTTGATCAAATCAAAAGGAAGAACCCGAAGAAGAGGTAATGATTTCACCACCCTTTTCTAAGTTTCTTTCTTCTTCCACTTCCTCTTTCTTTGTTCTTACCATTCTAAAATAATAACTCCAGTATCTTACATATACTGTGATGTTATTATAAATATGGTACAACCATATTCAGTATTATATCCACCCTTTGAATAACATGTCACCATACGTTTGTACGTACGGCTTACCGTCTCCACGTCGTGGTGTAATTGTTATTCAATATATTATTATTTGGATGGGTATAATAATGATGTGTAACTCATGTAAATAATAAATATAACATGTTAATGATTCTTTATATATGATATACCATTCATTTATATATTATTTTAATATCAAAAGAATGATATTGTCGCTCGTGCGTACGTACGGACTACCGTCTCCACGAACGCGATGAGATTCATTCTCCATCGTAACCATTAAAGTATAATTATCATTTGATGATTTAAAAATGATGTTTAAGGACTTGATATCATTCTGGATATGAATAATATACAACCTATCCTTTACAAACATGTCTTACGTAACAAAACATATAAAAGAAAATGAGTAAGTTAACACCCGAAACGATGATAATTCTAAGATATTATTAATAAATCAATGTTAAAAGATCATATATGATATCATATTAATATATATGATTATTGTATAATTTAATAACAATTATTTCACCATTATACAGGAGGTTAACCTACCCCAACCAAGGAAAAGTACAAGGTAAGGGTTATTTCACAATCTCTTCATTTTTCGAGGTTGTTTATACGTAATAATCTACTGGGATCTCTTTATCATCCACATCCATGTTTCTTCGAAATGTATTTCAAAACATTTTTACTATTTACAAGAATATGG
Organism: Viscum album; assembly: GCA_963277665.1. Taxonomy (NCBI): domain Eukaryota; kingdom Viridiplantae; phylum Streptophyta; class Magnoliopsida; order Santalales; family Viscaceae; genus Viscum; species Viscum album. The sequence continues at coordinate 804,233,762 of OY728137.1, forward strand.
GTTAAGGTCATTTATACCCTTGTTTGACTTTTTATAAGAGGTTTATATTGGAATCTTTCCGTCGTTTTCAAAACAAGGTCCTTTTTAACCTTTTCGACGGAATTGAGGTAAGAATGTTTTTTTAACTTATACGGCGGGTGCGGTTATTTTCCACCGTTATAAAGTCGTTGAAGCTTTCCATACAAGCTTATAAGAATATTTTCAAAGAAAATGTTTTATTTTATATGGATCTTAAATGATTTCAAAATAAAAGGAGATATTTCTTTAAAAAGAATTTTGATTTCATCTATGTCAACATCCTTTGATGGATTTTAAGATTATTTGAAGTTGATTTATTATGATACAAAACTTCTATATTGTATTGAAGGTTTTGTGATATGTTTGACTGTGGATGTGCTATTTTTATACCATTCATAGTTTATTGTGAAAGTATTGACATTTCGTATGCTAGTTTTAATACGAATGTTTATGTTATGTTTAAACCTTTTCATATGGGAATGCATTGGACTTAATAAGTGACGGGTGGAGACCGCTATAGCTCCTCGATGCATCGGTAGGTCTCATGAGACAAACTAGTGTCTTGGCACAAGGCCTTGACAAAATCTTATTTGTAGTCTTGGCACGAGGCCTTGGCTATGTGGTTATGATAGTCTGGCATTATGCATTCCAACATTATGAAAGTGGTTATTTATTTTTGCATGTGATTATTCGATTAGTGGAATATCCATGTGAATAAGTAAATGGCATTATTTCATTTTATTTATGCCATACCATGTTGAAAGTTCATGTTTAAAAGGCTTTTGTTTTAGTTATACATTGCCTTAAATGTTTATTCTTATTGATGAAAGTTTCCGCTATATTGTTATCCTTACTGGGCATTTGAGCTCACCCCTTTTCTATGTTTTATTTTTCCCAGGAAGTGAAGATGTAAGTTATGAATGACCTGCAGGGATATTATGAGGGGATTGTAGTGTGGACTGTGGAAACATTATGTTGTTGTAGTAGTTTTTGATTTTATGATGTAATGTAAAACTTATGAATATATCTAGTGTTTCCAAGGCTACTAAACCAATCGGTCTTTCGAGATTTGATCTTTCTTGTGATCATGCCAATGTTACGTAAATAATGCACCGACTCTGGGTAGCTGGGGTCGGGGCGTTACATCCATCTTCAACTCCTGGGAACTCCATAAAAGGGAGAAAATGAGATTGATCGACAATCATCACATCATGATCCACTTTTCAACAGAGGAGGACCTCGTTAGTGCCTGGTCGAGGGCCCCTCGGTGCTGCAATGGTTTTTGGTTCATTTTGTTTCTATGGACATTTGAATTTCATATAAAGCGCGACCCACCTTCTTCCGCGATTTGGGTAAGCTTCCCCAACCTCCCACTTCCTTTCAAAAATCCCTCTATGTTAAAAATTCTTAGCAACCTTATAGGTAGATATATATGCCTGAACAGTTTCACGGAAGCTGTTTGTCACCCGGTGAATCTGCAGGTGTGTGTTGAGATGGATGTGTATAGAATTCCCTTTGATTATGTATGGATAACAATTGGTGAGGAGTATAGGTGTAAACAATATGTGGTTTATGAGAGTTGGCCTGATTTTTTCTTGTCTTGTAGGCGGCTAGGACACCTCTCCTATGTATGTCAATGGGGGTCTAAAAAACCGATGGATAGGGGTATGGGTCACCGGGGTGTCCAGATGATGATCACAATGGTGGGTAGTGATGAACAATTGGAAGAGGGTAGAGAGAATAGTGGAGAAGAACCCCAGTTGTTGCAGCTGACGGAGAAGGAATGATGAAATAATACTTCACCCGACAGGGATATGAGTGTTGAGGTTGTTTCGGGTTTCGAGGTGGGGAAGAAGTCTATGGACCATCAGCTAAACCCGTCGGTGTTTGAGGTTTTTAGCAGAATTAGGGATGATATCGGGGGTCCTTCCAACCATAGTGTGCGGAGAGGTGAGGGAAGGACTTAGCATGAAGATGTCCGAGTGGAAATTCATAGGAATTAGAGGGATGTGGCCCTGGAACAGACGACGGGCGGTGTCCAGGTGGTATCGGCTGCTTTGTGTGCAGAGGAGTTAAGGGTGGGCAGTGGGGATGGGAGTAAGGGGAAGTAGAGACTAACTATGGGAACGACTATTTCTAATAGAGTAGAAGATGCTGGGGGTTTGGGTTTTCTGAACCGGACTCCTATCTACTTGAGAAATAGGTTCGAAGGCCTCCAAGGGGAGGATGTTTGATCAGATTCAGATATCATTGAGAAGAGAGATGAGGGCTGTGGGAAGGAACTAAATGAGAATGAACCCAAACTCTCGGCAGATGAAGTATTAAGCCCGAGGAGTAGTAAGATTGTTAGGAGAAGGAAGGGGAGGAAGGATTACTCCTCACTACCTCCTCCTTTGGAGACTCGATCGGAAAAAATGTTAAATAGAAATAAGTTTTCCAGTGAGAACCAAAGTCTTAAGAGAATAGGGGGCCAAGATGATCAATATTTCGACTTGATATTAAGTTCCAATGAGGAAGCGCCCTAGCATGTATTGGTTCTAAATGCAAATGAAGTGGAGGCATCCAATATGATGGGGAGGTCCGTAAGAGTTTATCTTAATGAGGAGCAATACTCTTGGATTGACAAACATGATCCCATATTGGTAGGGGGCTTCAATAAAGGTCTGATCAGTATGGAAAAGTACATCTAGTCTTTGGACCAACTAGCTTTTCGAGGTTGAAAAGCTTATGAACAAGGTACCTGACACTCAGGTCTCATCTTTATCATGGAAATTGTTTAGGGAAGCGGCCTTTGGAGATCTTAAGTTACTCTTTTATGATTCTGTTTAAGTTGGTTTGCTGATCTTGGTTGGTTTGGTGGAATGTTGAGTGTACTGTACCTGAGTTAGCTTTAGTTATCTGTTTTTTTATGTTGAAAATCTTATGCTTGTAATAATCACTTCATGTAGAATTGCTACAGATGGGTATTAGAGAACAAAGTCTTCACCAGATACTGCCTTTCGGATTTGGTCATTGAGAGGGTATGGCTTCTCCATCAGTTCCATGCCTGGGAAATCACGCACATGACTGCTCGCCGAAGGGTCATCCTCTGATGAAGGATGCGACATGGTGTAACTGTTGGGGAGGAGATAGTCCGGCATTTGTTCTTTTATGTTTTGGTTGCTTTGTGGTTGGTGTTGGATCCCATGGTTTCTCACTTTTCCTTAAAGTGTTTTTATTAAAAAAGTAATTTTCAGTTAGTACGTCTAAAGTAACAATGTTTCAATGAATTTCCATGTAGGGTTTTAGTAAATAATATTAGGAAACTATAAATGTTTTTCTTAAAATACAAAGTATATAAAATTCAGAAGAAAATGTGATATTTTAAAAAAAAAAATATTGATATAAATTTAGTACATATCATGATAAGATTAATCTCCCAATCCACCCATGAGTGTCCATAAATACATTAACTAGTGTTGAGATTTATCTCAACATGGAACATGAATATCAATTGGGCATCAAATCTCTAGCCACATCACATAGAAAACAACCTCTGATCATAAATAGACTGAATCTCCAAGAGGCATGATGTCAAAAACCAATTCAAATTTCACCAAGAGGAATAAAATCTGAACCACCATGCCACAAGGTCCCCTGGAGACAGGAATTACCACTCATTTCATAGATACTATTCTATAACATAAACTATTAGGTAGTATCATCTCTAACCAAAAAATATCAAATCAACCCATCTCATAAGCCATCCACAATTGGTATGTTGTCTAAACGAGAATCCATGTAATATCAAAAGACACAAAAAAATAAGTGGTTGTAATGATAACCCAATACAACACACATATCAAAACATAGTTCTCTTTTATCAATGGGGGATGAAATCCTAACATTATCATCTAAATTAATAGTTTACATGATATCCAACTCATCCATTTTGAATCATGTTGGTTATAATGATTTACCACCCCATATCAAAAAATTCATTCAATAATAACTCATATTTCTATGTTTTTCATGACTACCTAACCCATATTCCAATATTTCAATGGTTAGAATGTCATCTAATCCATATCATTTCCCACTCTATATCAGCATTAATCATCATCATTGGCATGCTTTCAACACTCATTGTATATATATCATCCCATAACATCCCATTTACCTGTGTTTCACATGATCTACCAAACCACACAATCTATATAAATTTATAATAATACACAATAGAATTTAAATAATGTGAATAATATGTTTAGTTAAATACATAATCTATAAATTAGTTAAAAAAATACAAATTTAATGAGGTTTATACTGATTTTAAACCCACCCAATATTGGAAAAAACAATTCTTATTGATTGGACTCTCAATAATAAATCCTATTTGTATATTCCTAATCATTTTTTACAACAATAGTATTATTATCAATCATTTTCATTTAAATTTTAATCAGGTTTCCTAGTGAACTTATATTTGACCACTATGTTTTAACATTGAAAACACACCCTCATGGTTTCCCACTACAATTTTCCCAAAAATGTTGTATGGGTTTTCTACTCAATGGGAATAACATAATTTACTTAACCAGAACCCCATCATGATATAAATACTGGATATAAACATAATCTAAAAAAATCAAATGAGAGATGGCATGACACTAATCTCACCCATAATTTCTCACTAGTTCTACCCTCTTATTAGAAAAATATGCAAAATTAAATTTTATGGAATAAAAACCCAGTATTTTTTTTGAAATATGGAGAAACACTCTCATACTTTACTATTTAACTAATCAAGAGTTATCAAGTAACAAAAAATATTTATATAGTCTAATACTTAAATAATACCATCCCTGATCAATCAAAACTATAACTTTAAGGAGGATAATAGAACATATTGAAGGATGATTATGTTTTAATTAACAAAATAAATATCCCCCATGGGTCTACATATCATTTCTATCACTATTAAGTTCAATATTTCATCGATCAATGATTATGTAATAAATAATAAATCACTTAAGTTACCATTATTGAAGGGAAAAATTTCTGTTATTCATACAGGGAAAAGAAAAAAATTGTTTCTAGTTTAAGGTTGATCATCCCCTAGTGGAATGATCCAATATTAAATGTCACATAGAAAATGTATATAACATAAGTAGAATGTTTAGGTACTACCCACCTTAGATAGTGAATCGATTACCTTAGAAATGCATGAACCCCATTTTCAACAAAGTGCAACTGGCCATCTTCCATCAATACAAATCCCTAACTCCAATTAATAATGACATAAATAAGTATAATAATTTAAAATTATGAAAATAATTAATTAAAAATTTATTTCATAATTAATTCTCCATGTATATATAAATAAAACATCATTAGGTGATTTCCCAAGGCCTACACCTTGTATAATGGGGTGTGCACCGACCCAGATATCCACACCAACCAAAAGCACAAAAATTCCGAAATGTCCCATCTTAAACAATCTATAATTTTTTTCAAAATCAATGGAAAACTTATAATTTAAGAAAATTATATACCATAAAAATCATGAAAAATATTCTTGGTTTATCATCCACAAATCTCCTAAACAAATGTAGAATTAATTTCATTTAATTGAATACCTAATTTTACTAAGATATTATGGAATCGACCTAATGTCTCTAATACAAGCCTTCTTAAAATAGAGGAAAAATTTGGGGAGTATTATATAAAGTGTAATATGGGATAATAGCATATTAATCACTAAATAACTTATATTGATTAATCCCACATCAAATGTTAAGGTGGAATAAAGCGTGGAAGGGGTGTGGTTTCCCCTTCCCATGGATATCCCAAGAAGAACACCCCCATGTATGGTGTTAAAATAGGGAGGGTTATATTTAACATTGTAAAAATATTTTTAAAAATCAATTTAACAGAGATTCAGGTGCATTATCCACAATGAATGGAAATCCGATTAATCTAGGATGTGTTCCTACTCTATAGGCACCCTCATATGATACATGGATTCACTCCATTGGCCTCCCAGGACCCCTCTACAACCACTACCCTAAACTTTAAAGTCTCCCAAATAAAAAAAATAATTCTTCATTATTGATAACCTGAGACACAACCTCATTAAATATTAAATAATCATTTCAATAGTGATTCTAAATGATAATTCATGATCTATAAAATAACCAAACATGTTCTTCTTACATTACATTTTAAATCTAGTTAAACCTTGACTCCACCATCCTAGACTAGTGTGGGTTATTATAATATCCAAAAAAAAATCTTCTCGCCCATGAGAAGTTACCTGAGGTGTCTTTTATAAACAATACAAATAACTAATCCCCTATACATGGTCTGATTCTATATATTTCATTGGTGATATGCATCCCTATACATAAACTAACATATTTATACTTCTCAAAACCCATATATCCTCTCTATACTTCCTCTTATAACCATGGTCATTTCTCAAGTGATGTATATTATTATAATCATAACCATCATGCATGATCACATGTGAAACAAACATTAAGATTATCTACGATACATATTATTCCACAAAACTGATCAGATTGTCTATCATAACACTAATCAATTCCACAAAATTTATAATTATTCGCTAATCATGATGACATTCATGAATTATAACCTTATAACATCATATATAATTTGTGAATTTTACTATTTGACATTAGAATAATAGTCACTCGGTGTCACACCTGGGTATCGCATGACAATTCTACTTAAAATTCATCATATCATCCCCTAGACTGTATCATAAATATAAAAAACCACTTTTGGTATCAATTTTGACACATTCTTGATAGTATGAAAATTATAGAAACATGGTCTACAATCCGGTCAATTTACCAAAAATTAAGTGATTCCTCAACCAAAATATGACCTACAAATCATTGTTTTTAGTTTCCAAAAATATAAATATTACCTGATTCACATTATTTGATAAACATGTTTGGGAACTTCTATGTTACTTTTTTGTGACCAATCCATTTTTATCCTAACATATAATGATTATTATAAAAATTTCTGGGTAGAATCCTTTAAAAATTCATCCCTAACATATACTAAATGTATCCCAAAAAGAGTCCCACTTGTATAGAACATCCACAGTGTTCTCCCCACCATAAAATTTCCATTATCATTAAATATTTCAGATTATTTTGTTCAATGTGAACTATTATAATAGTAAAAAAATTATAATCCCCACATATATTACTAAAATAGGTCCACATACTGGGACTGAATGATACCCTATATCTCAATGAATCCACCTCCCAATTTTACTAGTAATATATCTTCCTAAAAATCAGCCTCAATGAATAAATTTCAATGTTTATTTACTTTATCAAAACCATACAAATATGGTGATTCAACCCATAATAAACTCCACCTAGTCCAACTAAAAACTCAAAATATCTATGAATACACACTCAATACATCAATGGAATTCTTGTATCTCCATAAACATCATACTAATCCATTCATATTGTAGGTATCTCACAAGAACAAATAATCATATAATTGTATTTCACTTTTTATAAAAGTTGAGAAGACTTCTCATGTATGAGATGTTCATTAAAGTTTAATCTAAATTCTTATAAAACCTTATTCATTTCAACATCACATGAAAAATAACTCATGTCATGCGTCATCAATATATAGGCACAACATATATCGTCTTTAAACTGCACCTGATAGTCCACAAGTTTAAAAATTTCTATGACAAACACATGATATAGCATTTAGGTCCAATACACTTTTTCCATTAGTCATCTTAGAAAAGGTTCCTTACACTATCCATCAATAAAATCATACTTGGTAACAACCCAAGTGTAATCATTCATTTAATTCCATTGGAACCCCATGACTTGGATCCACATATTAGGGAACTATTAATTCATTGAACACACCAAAACACATAGACACAACTCATGATCCAACCCATAAATGGGTCTCAAGGGTATTCACTGTCCAACCTTACCAACATTCTAGTATGATATCACTTTCCATCACAATGATTCATATCACCATCATTACCTTACCCAAAGATTAATATATCCTACGCATCTCAGTCTCTCTATAATATGGATATCATTAAATATAAATATTAATTTTCCCCACAAGCCTTCCATGACTAAACTCACCTAACCAACCTTAACGATTACATTCCTATGGTTAATATTGGGTCTAACTAGTCCATATACCCCATAGAATAAACAACTCTAACTATCTCATCCTATAATATGAGTTCATATGTATCACCAACAATGATACTAAATAACTCTTATTGGCACTCACATATCATACTAGAAAGCATACATCCTTATGAAACAATGATTAACAACTTGACTGAAGACACTTGGATCCATTATCATTTAATTCTGGGCTCAATCTTCTAGTTAATTCTCTAACTGTGCCGCTTTATCATGTAAAAACTATCACAATACAATCACCAATTTTAAATTCACGTTATCCATCACCCGAGGAATCATCATTCCAAAAGAAATACATTATTACACCACATATACATTCTTTCATAAAAGAATAAATAATCTAGATATGATTACAATTATGAAATAAATTTACAAGCATGGGATAGATTCTTTCGCAGGTTACCCTCATATATCATAACTCATTTTGAATAATAAAAAAAGACCCAGTAACTAATTTAAAATTATCCTATAATAATTAATATAATTCACATATCAATATCAATAGGTTCTATCACATAGTCCATAGGTCACATCACAACTTGGGTAGTACTCACAAAGAAACACATGCTCTCCAATCTTATATATTATAAGAAAAAACATTGGTCAATTCATCCAACCTAGGATTCTCAGTTATTTCACGGATACAATACCCAATCTAACTACCCAATCCATTGTACTAATCCACAATAGGGATCCACACAATGAACTAACCCCTTATGGGTCATGATTACATACATACAGATATATAAATAACATCATCTTATAATATACAGTATATGAAAATTCATATGAATATAATTCAGTTATTTATAATTCCTCTAAATATTTTTTTAGGAAAACACAAAATAAATATTTTTAAAAAAATTAACCAAAGCACAGTTCCTTTTATGAAATAAAAATTCTAGTCACATAAAATTTTGAATATATTGTGTGAACTTGTGCACCTAATTTAATAAAAGGATATATTACTCTTTCCAATTTGGGATAAAATATAAACAAAAAATAAACAAATTCAAAATATCATACTCATCAACTATCAACATTAATATAATATTGAAAATAAGAAAGAATAAAATAGAATACTTGGTAACATCAATTTCCACCAGTATATGTTTTAACAAAATATAAAGAAAATATTAATCAAATGTTTGGACTAGTCCAATATCTTATTTAACATACCCTAAATTTTAATTTAAGGAAAACAAGTTTGGATACCAGTTTATAATAACATATCATGGATCAGTCAACCAGTAACCATATCAGAGTTACACAATTGAACCCCCCCATAAGATAGAGGCTACTAAGAAATATTATGGTTCTATGGTGATAACATGATGAAAAAATACCCTATGGTACTAAAAACGATATAAAAAATTGGATGTTACATATATTTAGTCTCTCAAATACCTAATAAAATATATATGAATGAATTATAGCAAGGAATTCAACCTAAATTTAATAGTAAAATGCATGCTCATAATGAATGAGATATATAAATGCAATATTATTTTGGAAAATTCAATAAGGTATCCCATGTTTAGATCAAATACACGGAATATAAAATTAAAAAAATCTAAAAACAACCACTACATAGTCATGAGTCTTGACTCGGTCCTATATCATGACCCATAGAAGTTAACCATGTCGATTATCATACGTTAGACCTATTTCATAGATTTTATTTCAAACATTTTGTCTACTTGGGTACCAATGCTCCATGCCTTCCCAAGTAGGGTGTGAGTACAACTCTGTTTTCCTCCAGATATTATGCCACTAACATATATGTTATTTATATTTCATGTACATTGTGACATTCTTAGTATAAATAAATAAAACAATTATAATTAAAATACCTATCTCAACCATGAGTTCTTCACATGGCACCCAGGAATGACCATATATGATTAAGTTGATGTCAAGGTACCTCAAAACATATCATATGAATACTAACTTGTCATCATTTATGAAATTATATAATATTTCTAACCACATATAATCAAAACTAGTTATCATATTTACGAGGTACTATGCACAACACAAATAAAAAATACCTCATGAGGTATCTTGTGTCACTAACCAAGCTGGGTCATCATCCTAACCAGTTACCAACCTAGTTTGTTGTATGTCCCAAAAAGCATGACTGATTCCCATGGTCTGGAAATAAGTGACAGGGTGTTATTAATAAAGAATGGGATCATTTTTACTCAATTTCATTATCAAAACCAACCATCAAAATAAATATGCTGAAATTGAAAATATACAACCAAACATGGAATAATTTTTTTTCTTATTTTTAGATTACAAGACTATACAAAAACCCAAAAAGGGGCTACAACAAAGGAGAACAAAAAAATCCCAAAAACCACCATATGAATGGAGGGGCATAATCCTGAAGACACCACCAACAAATCCTCACAAGTAACACCTCTAGAAGCCTGAACCACCATCTCCAAATACCTTTCCTTTACCTATGTCAAACATAACCAATTCTACTTACACGCAAAGGTTTAAATAGGGTGTGATCCAAATCTGAGTAGGATGATACATAATAAAATATTCAATTATATAAACATTCATGTTTTAAAAAATAAATACAAGAGACAATTTTATTGAATTCAAATTAAAAGAAAACCCTTTCTTGATTTTGAAATAACCACCAAGTATATCATATGTCGACGATAAGTGTGATATCACCATAGTGAACTAGTCACATGAGAACCCTCTAGGAACTAGATAGTTATGAGATAATAGGTACATATAATCTTTCTGAAGGGCGATATAGAAATTTTGATCACAACTTTCTCACACACGAGTAAATAGGAGGGAAACCTCATGTGCCTATGTCACGACCCGTCCCCCGGGGCCCATTCAATGACTACCCCAAGCCCGCCTTCCATAGGCCAGGGGCTGGTGACTAGCACTGAAAGGCGTATTCCCTAATATAGGAAGGTATTTCCTTTATAACCTGTAAACTCACACAAACCAAGCACACAACAAGATAAAATTAAAAAGTAATCTATATAGTAGACATGGTTTAAATAGAAAGTAAAGGGGGGAAGAATACAAGACCAACTGAAAAGTACAAGTAAAAATGGAAGGTATAAGTAAAAATAGAAATTACAAGTTAAATTGGAAACAACTCCTGTGAACACCCGCCAAGGATCCTACCCGAAGGGTAGGTATAACTCTCGAACAATCTTCTCTACAATATGCCTCATCTAGCGTCCACCTCTAAGCAGCCTCCAGTCCAGGTACACTCATCCTCGGTCAGTATTGTCCATCATCTGCACAAGACACAACAAGGTGTGGGAGAAGCCCATGTAGGGGTGAGTATAACAATAATCAGTAGGGACCCCGAGACCCTCGTAGGTCTCCTAGAGTTCCAAAAAGGAAAAAACACAAAGCACTAAGTAGTAGTCATCAACACTACTTAGGTATATGCCCATATATATATATACCTAAGTTATCAAGATAAACAAAAGTAACACCACACAGGTAGAATTACCACATAGGTAACACCATGAAGGTAGAAGTACCACAAAGGAAACACCATGAAGGTAAAGGACTCTTCTCACACATGTATTAGTGATGTATAGAAGTAAAAATGATCAGTCGCAAATCTAGATCATCTTATTCTATCAAGAGGCACTAATGTTGAGTATACAGAGTCTTACCCACATAGGATTGATAGTTACTAACCCCTACTGACCGACACAGGATCTGACCCACAGAGGATCGATATGCGCTGACCCACACAGGATTGCTGATCGCTGACCCACACAGGATCTAACCCAAAAAGGATCAGTATGTACTGAACCACATAGGATCGTTGAGCGTTGAACCACACAGGATCTGACCCACACCAGATCGGTGATAACCCACATAGGATCACTTGATACTAACCTTCATATGATATGTCTCCAACCTCTTCCTTATTGTCATCCACTGTATTCCCGCACTATGAATGCTTGATTCTGGGAGGTTCCTCTCCTAAAGCAATTAGTCGATACTTCAACTACCACAAAGTCCCATGAAAAATTATCCCAAAGGTCCGCCACATCATAAGGGACCCAACGCAACTGACGGCGCGCCAATCGGATGCCCAGTCTGTAAGTTATTAGCGTTTCCACTCCGAGGGCCCGATTGGATTTGGGTTCGATCCAACCTGGATGTACTCCAACTTTATACAAAAATCAAGGGGAGTATACCAAAAGGACCATCTCGCTCCAAGGGTCCCAGTTCCAGAGGTGGTTCGTCAAACGGTCATCTGGTTCTCGAGTTAGGGCCCTTTAAGTAATTTTTGGTCCAGATGGGCCTGGGTCCAGTCCAACCCAGCCTGGGCCAACCCGACCAGGTTCAGGCCGACCCAACCCGGTTTGGGTCCGGCCTAGTTGGCTTGGGCCTTGGTGAGCCTGGCTCACTGGACTGTGGTCCGGCCCGACCAGTGTTGGTTGCGGCCCAGTGGCGTGGTTCGGTGGCGCGGCCCGGTGGTGCGACCCATTGGGCCTGACCCGGTGGCGCGGCCTACTGGTCACAGCCCAGTGGCATGGTCTGCCCGAGCTGGCGTCGAAGGGGGAGAAGCCCCCCTTCCATTCAGAATGCTAATGGGTAGCACCTTTAGATGCTGCCAAGTCACCGTGGGACCCGAGCAGGTCCCGCCGAACTGCAACGGCTGGCCGATGTTCTGGCTAGTCCTCCTTCTAGTTGTGCGATCACGCGCCGCCGCTCCACCGTGGTCGGCATGGCCAACCACTCTTCGGAATCTGCTGAGGCCAAGTGGTCATGACCTCCTGCTCCATCGGTGGTGCAGACGCGCACTGCAACTCCGCGACATGACCGACCGGATGTCGGACGCTACCATGTCCCACCGCGGCCGACGGGTCGCAACCTCCTCATCATTCAGAGGTGTGGCCGTGCACTGCCCTTCCTTCCTCCCATCCGGGTGCCGGCCGCCGCCTTCTTCCGCGAGACATTTTGGTTTTGTTCCAAGACCAAAAATTATGTCATTTGCATATTCCTGATCCTCGGGTTTAGGGCTCTATGTTCATATTTTGCGCTTGGAAAAACTTAGTTTTTCCAGCGTAATTAAATATTTGACGTCAAATAACGCACAAAGAACGCAAGAAGAACAAAAGATAGAGGGGGAAATGTATATGTGTGGGATGATGAACATGTTTGTTTGGCCATCATTATTTTGAATCTAGAAAAAGAAGTATAAACAAAATATACTTAATCATAATTCAATTTAAAATCCATACCTCATTCGCCCGTAAGAGATATCGTGAGGAAGAAGATGAAGTCATTGAGATGGTGACGTCGACATTCGTCGCTTCCACAAGATGTTTCCGATATGAGCTCAAGCATCATCCCCGTTCTCCGATTCTAGAGGTTGATCTTCATTGGAGAGTGTTCTTCGTTGAAGAAGATTATCCTCCAAAATCTCTCCCCAAAACTCATCTCATTTGCGAACACAAATTCCCCCACAGGAAATGAGGAGGCAACTTAATATGTTATGTTTATTAATTAAACAATTAAAGTTTGGCTCATTAATTAGGTTGTGGTTGGCACAATAAATTGGGAGGAGTCCAAGGGTTAACTCCACATTAAAGAGGGAGTTCAAGGGGTCAGGTGGTCCCCACCACTAAATTCAAATGGGAGGTTTCACAAAGAAAAATAAAATAAAGATGTTTTATTTTATTTTCATTCTTTTAACACACCCACGAAAAGTCTGAAAAATAATTCCCACCCTCGACCTACTGAGGTCGAGGAGAAGGTATCCTTATGTGAATATCGATGCTGCAAGTTCAACGGTGTCCTCAGATTTCAATTCTAAGCACTGATTCAAAAGTTACAAAAACCCACTCGCACATTTATTGAACATACTTAAAAAAAGTTCAGAAATTCATTCTGGGAACTCTGGGACTCAGAATCATGCACCGTCAATTTTTTCGGACTAAAAATATTTCCATATAATTAAAAGAAAAATTATATGGAAAATTCTGGATCTTTACATTCTCCCCACCTCAGGGCTTTGCGTTCCCGAAATCCACAATACAAACTAGGGAAACAAGTGGGGGTACTGAGCATGAATCTGCGCCTCCTGCTCCCATGTACTCTTCTGGAGGTTCTGGTGCTGCCAGTGTACGCGCACCCGAGGTATCAACCGCCCATGAAGGACTTTATCTAGTCGATCCTCAATCTCTATTAGAACATCTGAAAACGGTGCCCCATCGTCGATGTCCAGCTCATCCCAGTCAATGATGTGTGAAGGATCTTGTACGTATTTCCTAAATTGGGATACATAGAATACGTCATTCACCTGGTGCAACTGAGGTGGAAGAGCTAAGTGGTAAGCCACCTCACCAACTCCGCTGAGGACCTGAAAGGGTCTGATGAACCTCGAAGATAACTTGCCGTCTCGGCCAAATCTTCACAAACCTCGTCGAGGTGATACCTATGGAAAGACATGATTGCCATCCATGGACTCTAGTAGTCTCCATCTCCTGTCAGCATAGGATTTCTGCCTACTCTGTGCAGTCTTCATCTATTCCTGGATGATCTGCACATTCTATATTATAGCTCATACCATCTTTGGTCCCATGAGTACTGAATCCCCTAGGTCATTCCAGCACAAAGGTGATCTACAAGGTTGACCAAACAATTCCTCGAATGGTCTCATACCGATAGTGGAGGGATAATTATTATTTCATGAAAAATCCACTTAGGGAAAGTGATCCTCCCAGATGTGGCCAAAATCAAGGACGCAAGAAGGTATCATGTCCTCGAGGGTTTGAATGGTCTGCTCTGTCTGACCATCCATCGGAGGATGGAAGGAAATGCTCAACCAAAGCTGCATCCCAAACACCCCCTAAAATCCCTTCCATAACTGAGAAGTAAAACGTGCATCACGATCATAGACAATCGTAGATGGAACTCCATGAAGTCGTACAATCTCCTACATATAGAGGCGTCCCAAGCTCTCTAATGAACCCTTCTCTATGATAGGTAGGAAGTTGGATGAATTGTTGAGTCTTTCAATGATCAACCATATAGAATCATGACTCCTAGACGTGTGTGGAAGTCCGGTCACGAAGTCCATGGAAATTCCATCCCACTTCCACTCTGGAACCTCTAATGGACGAACTAAGCCTGCTGGATCCTGATGCTCTACCTTCACTTACTGACATGTGAGGCACCGTGAGACAAACTCTGCCACTGCTTTCTTCATTCTCATCCACCAGTGCTGATGCCGGAGGTCCTGGTACATCTTTTCCACTCCTGGATGTACCGCTAGAGGGTATGTATGGAACTCCCTCAACAAATACTCCCGTATAGCCATCAGTACCATAGTACATCCTATGAAGATGATGACATTCTCCCCACCTTCAAAAAATCCATCAGGTTCTAGTCCTATGGATATATAAGCACGTCGAGCTTCGTAGTTAGTTTCCCCAAGCTGCGCCTCCCCGAATCGCTGAAGGAGTGGGGGAGTGACTGTTAGATACTGAAGATAAGTTGTTCCATCTCAATCCACGTAGGATATCCGCAAAGCGTCTAGTTGCTCTGTCGCCTCACTCAACAAATGTATACCAGATATCCTTCTACGTGTATCCGCCACTAAGTTCCCCTTCCCATGAGTATAGACTATCTCAAATTCATAGTCCTAGAGGAACTCAATATAACGCCTCTATATCACGTTCAGGTCCTTTTGAGAGAATATAAACCTGAGACTCTTATGATTAGAGTAGACTATAAAACATTCTCCCATCAAGTAATGTCGCCAAATCATCAAGGAAAAGTCCACTGCTGCTAACTCCATGTCATGGGTAGCGTAGTTTTTCTCATGTTGTATCAACTATTGAGAACCATATGCAATCACTGCTCACTCCTGCATCAGGACACATCCAATTTCGGTCCCTAATGTGTCAAAGTAGATGACCTACCCAATGACCTCCTCCGATAGCCTCAAGATGGGGGCACTTGTCAGTCTCTACATTATCTCCTGGAAACTCTTCTGGTATCTCTCCGACCACACGAAGGGATACCCCTTCTTTGTCAATGCTGATAAGGGTGACGCAACTCTGGAAAAGTTAGGCACAAACCTCCGGTAGTAACCAGCCAAACCCAAGAAACATTGCACCTCTGTCACACTCCTGGGTGTCTCCCAAGAAAAAAAAACCTTTATATTTTCTGGATCCACCGCAACTCCATCCTCCGAGATGACGTGTCCCAGAAAGTGGACCTCTTGTATCCAGAACCGGCACATCGAGTGCTTACCAGGAAGCGGGTGCTCTCAGAGTGTGTCAAGAACTCTCTAAAGACGGTGGGAATGATCCTCCTCTATCACTGAGTATAGCAGGATGTCATCGATGAAGACTACCACAAAGCGATCATGGTATGGATGGGAGATCCTATTCATGAGTCCCATGAACACTGTTCGGGTGTTGGTCATTCCGAATGGCTTAACAAGGAACTCATAATGGCCATACCGACATCTGAAGTCCATCTTCTGCACATCGTCATCCCATACTCTAAGCTGGTGATAGCATGATTTTAGGTCTATCTTCAAAAACCACCGTTATCCCTTCATCTGATCAAAGAGATCATCAATCCTCAAGAGTGGGTACTTATTCTTCATGGTCACCTGGTTCAGGAGCCGATAGTCAACATAGAGTCTCAAACTCCCATCCACCTTCTTGGTGAACAAAATCAGGGCTTCCCAAGGAGAAACCCTGGGCCTAATGAACCACATGCTCTGCAAGTCCTCCAACTGTACTTGCATCTCTCGAAGCTTCGTGGGAGCCATCTGATATGCTGGAGTGGATATCGGTGCTGTCTCGGGATACAAGTTGATATAAAAGTCCACCACTCTTTGAGGGGGTACACCCAGAACATCATCATGGAAAAAATTAGCGTACTGATCCACCACTATAGGATAGCTCAGAATCTCAACATCAACCGCTCTGAGGGTAAAGCTAGCCAACTGATGTGTGATCAGCTTCACCCTACTCTGGGTAAGTCCATCAAGTTTTGCAAAGGTTTCCTTCTCTCCGGTGAAGGAAAACCTGGTCCCATCCATGCAGACACACCATACTTTGCGCCTAATACAGTTGATCTGAACATGGACTGTGGATAAATAGTCCATACCCAAGATGGCGTCGTAAGGCCTCAACACCGCTACTAGAAGATCCCACCCAAAGCTCTCACCTCATAGAGTGAGCACACACTACCATCACCAGGGTGTAATCATCGAATATTCTCCCGTAGGAGTCTCTATCCATAAGGATTGAGCCAATGACTCCATCGAAATCTCAGATCTCCGAATGAGGGTCGTGGAAATAAAATATTGACTGTAACCTATGTCTATAAGTACTACAACTAAGTTGGAGTATACACAAATCTTACCTCGTATTATCCATGGAGCTTCGTGGTCATAGGCCTCAGCTTCCGGAAGCTCAGACCGTCCCTATCCACATACTCCCTGTGGTCGGGGTAGACCACCTGGTGGTGGTGCTGGTAGTACCTCGAATCGACGCCCGCCACCTGCTTCACGACCTACTCCACTGCAAAGTACGCCTCTAGCATACGGACTTACTCGATCGAACCTTCACCTCTTACCAGGTGGTTATTTGACCGTAAGTTGTTCGTTTGTACCACTAGTCGGGCATTCACGAGGAATGTGACCCTACCCATCGCATGAGTAACACTGCATGTCCCTCGTATGTCCTCCTCAATCTTGAGAGCCCTACACCACCGAACTTGTATCCTGCAGTCTTCCACCTATAGGTATGGTCCTATTCGTCCTCTACGTCATCTATCTACTAGCAGCTGCCGATGACTCTGCTACGTGTCGTCTGGTGGTGGGTCTCGCTGCCGGTGACTACTCAAAAAGGAATCTCTCCACTAAGTGTGCTCGATCTAACACCCCCTCCCGTGTCGGTATGCTGAGAGAAACCATCTAAGCTCTAATATCTCATCAGAGATCATTCTCGAAGGTCCATTCCTTAAAGAAAGGGTCCCACACCATGTCAGTGGAGTAGCACGACAGGTCGGTGAACCTTGATGAATACTGATCCACTTTCATGTTACCCTGCTGAAAGTGGAGAAGATCCTATATACACACTGAGCATAAAGTCGCTGGGACGAAATCGTCCCTGAAAAGGCTCTCAAAGTCTGCCCAGATGAGTGTGACCTCGTCGTGAACCTGGAGCATCAAGCTCCGCCATCTGGCCACTGCTGCCTAAAGAAGACTGGCGACAAGGATCACCATGAGATCAGCTAGTTTCCCTACCAGTCTAAAGACTCTAACCATGGACTCAAGCCAATCCTCAGCTGCCTATGGATTTTTCTCGCCCAAAAAACTAAGTAGAATATAGCACTGGAACACATTCAACATGCTCAAGTGGCGTGTACCCTCTTCTGCTGGGGCTGGTGGCATCGACTACCCAACAGGTAGTGGTGCTTCTGGTACACCAATTGATGGTACAACTACTGTAAGGGGGACCTGCACCGAAACCTCGTCGCTCAGTGGGCTGTCATCACATACTCTACCTGGAAGCCTGGCTGGCTGTATACGTGGAGGCATCGTGAAAAGGAATAGGTGCACCATGATCATTAAGTTATACCTAGTGAGCTGACTCAAATAGATCATAAAGAAAACTTTTCAAAAACACACACGCAATCAGTGTTTTCATGCACTGATTTGGAAATCAGAAGTCAGGGTCCTGGTGTATTGATACGTCGGCCGCCACACCAATACTGGACTCCCTGAACTTAAAACCATACTCATAAAACTTAACACTATTTCCACACATAAAAGATCCGAGTTCTAGTTCTTTGGTAGAACCGAACCCCTCTGATACTAATTTTTCACGACTTGTCCCCCGGGGCCCGTGCCTTGACTACCCCAAGCACGCCTTCCATAGGCCAGGGGCTGGGGACTAGCACCAAAAGGTATATTCCCTAAAACGGGAAGGCATTTCCTATATAACCTATAAACTCAGACAAACCAAGCACACAAAAAGATATAAGAAAAAATATAAAACATATAGTAAAAAATGTGTTAATAGAAAGTAAAGGGGATAGAGTACAA
Source organism: Viscum album (assembly GCA_963277665.1). NCBI lineage: Eukaryota > Viridiplantae > Streptophyta > Magnoliopsida > Santalales > Viscaceae > Viscum > Viscum album. The sequence goes on from OY728137.1 coordinate 804,253,097, forward strand.
ACCCAAATGAAAATTACAAGTAAAACTAGAAAGTAAAAGTGAGACTGGAAAGTACAAGTAAAATTGGAAAGTACAAAAAAAATTGGAAATAGCTCATGTGAAGACCCACCAAGGATCATACCTGAAGGGTAGGTACAGCTCTCGAACGATCATCTCTACGGTATGCCTCGTCTAATGTCCACCTCCAAGTAGCCTCCAGTCCTGGTACCATCGTCCTAGGTCAGCGTTGTCCGTCGTCTGCACAAGACACAACAAGGTGTGGGCGGAGCCCATGCTGGGGTGAGTATAACAATACTCAGTAGGGACCCCAAGACCCTCGTAGGTATCATATAGTTCCACAAAGGAAAAACACAAAGCACGAAGCGTTTGTCATCAACACTACTTAGGTATATGCCCATACATATACCTAAGTTATCATGATAAACAAAGGTAGCAGCACGAAGGTAGAATTACCACACAGGTAACACCACGAAGGTAGAAGTACTACATAGGTAACACCACGAAGGTAATGGACTAAGCTCACACTAGATATTAATGATGTATTGAAGTACATATGATCAGTTGCGAAGCTAGATCATATTATTCTGTCAAGAGGCACTACTTCTGACTATACGAAGTCTGACCCACACATGATCGATAAGTACTAACCCCCGCTGACCCACACAGGATCTGACCCACATAGGATTGATATGCGTAGACCCACACAGGATTGCTGAGCATTGACCCACACAAGATCTGACCCACACAGGATCGGTATGCGCTGACCCACACAGGATCACTGAGCTTTGACCCACACAGGATCAGTGTTGACCCACACAAGATCGCTCAGTACCATCCTCCGTATGATCTGTCTCTAACTTCTGCCTCACTACCAACCACCGGGTTCCTGCACTAAGCATGCTTGATTCCGGGAGGTTCTTCTCCTCAATCCATAATTTGATACTTCAACAGCCTTAAATTCCCACGAATAAGTATCCCAAAAGTCCTTTACATCATAAGGGACCCAATGCAACTAATAGCGCACCAATCGGATGCCCAGTCTGTAAGTTATTAGCGTTTCTACTCTGAGGGCCTGGTTAGATTCAGATTCGATCCAATCCAGCCATACTCCAAAAATCAAAACTAAAAGGGAGTATTCCAAAAGGACCATCTCGCTCCAAGGGTCCCAGCGCCGCAGATGGTTTGTCAAATGTACGTCCAGTTCTTGAGTTAGGGCCCTTTAAGTAATTCAGGGTCCAGATGGGCCCGAGTCCGGTCCGACCTGGTCGAACCGACCCGTCCAGACCCGATCTGGACCGACCCGACCCATTCCGGGTCCGACCTAGTTGGATTAAGCCTCGGATGGCCTGGCCCGCTAGACCGTGGTCCGACCCGGCCCGGCCCGTGCTGGGCATGGCCCGGTGGCGCTGTCCGGTGGAACGGTCCGCCCGAGCTGGCGCTGATGGGGGATCAGTGGCCCCCTTCCATTCATAATGGGAATGGGAAGCGCCTTTAGGTACTAGAAAGTCACCGAAGAACTAGAATGAGTCATGCCGAACCACAATGGCCGACCTGTGTTCCGGTCGGTCCTTCTCCCAGCGGCGCAGTCGCGTGCCGCTGCTCCACCATGGCCGGCACGACCGAATGATATTCGGCCTCCACTGCGGTGAAGTGGACATGTCCTCCTGCTCCACCGGCAACGCAGACATGCATCTCCGCTCCGCCATGCGGCTGGCCGGATGCGGGCCGCCACCCTGCCCTGCCGCGGCCGACAAGCCACAATGTAACATCCCAAGTAAATAAAAATATAATAAATTTTCATTTTTATTAATAATTTTGAATTAAATATTAATTTCACTTTAAATGGGTTTCTATGTTTGATGGCGTACCCGATATACAACAATATGTTTCTTTGAAATCTTACGTTGCACACTAATAATATAATATTGTTATTTTAAATGGTAGTTAATGCCTAGCTGTTGTATTGGGGGTAATGAATAAACCTAACTAAAATATGAATATACATGTTTGTTAAATGTTTTTACATTTATCCAATAACTTTGAGAGGTTTAAAATAAGAAATGAATTCAATTTTAAGCATAAATACTCAAATATTCACTAAAAGGCCGATTTATTGCCTTTTGATGGAGAACCCTCTTTAAATCTAGTTTTGTTCACTCTTATACATTATATTTGACCAAATAAAATTCTTCTTTAGAACTGGGACATCAAAATTTAGTATGGGAAAATTTTTGGTATTTTTATGGTAAAGTTCATTTTTTTAATGAATAGTGAAAAATAATGTATTTTAATTCAAAAGTGAAATTTATTATAATTTATTTATATGGTTAGATTATCTTTTTTATTTGTTTTAAAGTGTAATTAGATTATATTTTTACCATTTAATCCAATTTTGGTCATTGGAAGCAATTTCACTTTGAAATTGGACATAAACAAGTGTCAATCTTTTAGTAGATATTGTTTCTTAAAAACACGCTATATGTTTTGACAATGAGAATTAATTTTTAATTAATTAATGAAACATCTATGTTTTTAATTTTATAAAACTGAAATCATTTTTTAATTCAGAATATTAAATATATATTATTCTGAATTTTTGGTATTTTTCTGAAAAACATCAATTTTTGATGAATAGTGAAACTATTAAGTAGTAGTTAAAAAACTGACTTTTTAGTTTAAATGAAATATTACCCTTCTGTGAATTGAATTTCAAAAAATCCTACATACATGGTTATTTTTAATAAGTAAAATGTGGTTCACTAAGGTGAAAATATTTTTTGATGAATAGTAACTTTTGACTTTTATTTACCGCGGTGAAATGATAAATAGGGTAATTAAAGGTAAAATAATATTAAATTAATATAAAATTACCCTAACACTTGTACTAACCTTATTTGATGAGTAATGGATGACCATGAAAATCCATGGGTGATACTTTTCTACTTTTAAAGCCACTTGGGTGAGAAAATGATATTAATAACCTTTTTTAAAAGTAAAAATAAAAATATCATAAACATGTATTGTTTTTCTAAAACAATTTTAATGTGGGGTTATTTAATTGATATATTTGACTATAAATATTCATTAGAAATCTAAAAATATTCACTACATCATGGTATTTTTTTTATAATTTTTAGACATAAAATAAAATAAATTATTTATGACACAATAACGATGTAGTGTTTACCTCATTAATAAATGATTTAAATAAATAAGATTATAAAGACTGAAATAATATCCAAAAACTGTCCAATTATTATTGGATGTTTTTATTTCGACAATTAGTCATCTTATCTTCGACTTTAATTAGTTTTGGACCTTTAGAAACTGAAAATCATTATATAATAAAATAATATTTTCAAACTTTCCTAAAGAGAACCTTCTCCCCTTATAAAAAGCCCTCACTTCTAACCAATTCCTAAAACCTATCAAGCCTTTTGGATTGTCCAAACTCAAACCAATTAATCTCCCTACATCCCTATCCTTCTCATATAATCCTTAACTTAGGCATAAGGAACTTCAAGAAGTCCTTTTGGTTCAAACTAAATGGAGTTTCCCAAATTAAAGGTAACAATTTCTCTTTTCTTTTTTTACTTCTCCAACCCCTAATTTTTTTATTCCATTATTTTATAAGAAAAAAAATATCATCAATATACTAGGATATTGTTACGAGAAGTATTCTAACTACACTTACACACACATCAATCTAATGGGTAAACAACATACTGTTTCTGTGGACGTCGAAATAATACCTCACGAAACGATGATTGTTCAAATATCTCCAACCGCCTCTCATGGTTTCCATTATGATGGAACTGTATTTATATATGATATATATTATGTTTATTTTTTCTTTTTTCTTCTGTATTTTTCATTTATAGCATACCTTTATGGTTTCCATTATGGGTAAATACGATAATTTCATTTGAGGAATTGAAGACTACTGCCCCCTCAAAGTGATATGACTCATTCATACCATATATGGTAAGTATAAAAGATTGAGTCAATGATATTATATATGATACTATACTGTAATTATAATATACCTATGTATCATTATGTTTTCATTCCCTTAAATACGAAATAGAAATGTAAGTTGCGTTCATGCATACGTATGACTTACCGTCTCCATAAACGGTGCATTTTATTTCTTATATCCAAATGTTATGTACTGTTATAAATACATATAAATAGTGAATATATATGATATATAAGATATCTAAATCATGAATATCACTCTATATATAATGAACTTCTGACCACATGAACAACTTGTAATTATAAGAAGTTTATTTTTGACTCAAGTACCAAATATCGACAAAACAACCATTGTTAACATAAATGATTACATAATGTTTATAACCTGGTAATAAGTGATATAAAAGGAACAATAAAATTTAAAAATGTTCTGAAGAAAGTATAAATTAACTTTAATTTATTATTCAGGAGATTAAAGGACCAACAGGTCAAGTCAGACACGAGGTAAAGGAACTTCTTAACCCAATTTCCGTTCTTTGGCTTGATCTTCTCTTTCTTGTTTATGTTGTTCTTTGATTAAGTGAGAAATGAATTTTTATATATTTTCATGTATTTATACTTGATTTATATTTTCATATATTGAATACACATAATCGATCTATTTTATTTACAAAATGATCTTTGTAAGGGACTTCATCTCAATCACCTTTCATTGAAGAATATTTTTATTTCTACATGACTTTATTTTATACAATTTATAAACCCCTTTGAATTTTAATTTCATTAAAAGGGAATATCTTCTCTACAAAGAATTTCACTAAACAACAAAAAGAGAATGTTTCTTTTTAACATACGCGGTGACAACAAACTTTCTGCCGCCACGAGTATTATTTAATCTTTGGATTTCTTAACAAGCCATAATGTTTTTAAAAGGAAAATAAATACCATATAATATTTTTGGTATTTGGTATTGAAAATGGTTTTGAGAATGGATTTATTATTTCAATATCTTGTTTGATATCTTGAAATGATATATTGTGATTGCAATGTGGGAATGTTATCTTTAATTTATGCTTATGTTATGTGTTATGATTATTTTATTGTTCTTGGGCATTGTTTATGTATATGGGTGGTTCCATGATAATCCTAGGGTGGGTGAGCCTGAGATAGCTCTCCAATGATTTGGGTAATGTGACAGAGGTAAACGTGAATGTTTATCCTAAGATATTTAGGGAATATAATGTGATGGGTATTCCAGATGTAACTCCCTACGTAGCCATGATAGCTACAATGTAAGTATGATATGGATTCCATAAGTTACCTTTATTATTTATGTTTTCTAAGTGTTATTCATAAATCATATGAGTTCGTGAGGTATGTTAAAGAGCTTATGATATGTATTTAATGTTCAACTAATGTTTTCATTTTTTTGTAACCCTTGCTGAGGTTTTTATACTCATCCCAATTTTTGAAATGTTTTTCACAGGACTTAAAGATGAATAGGGTCAAGGATAAAATCAAGGAAAAGTCATGATGTCTAAAACATGGAACTAGACATGACCCTTTTTTTCAGGGGTTTTTATTTTATGAAAAAATGGAAACTGAGTAGAAGTGTCTACTTTGTAATTTCTGAGATGTAATGTAATAGTTATGGCTTAATTCTTTAAAACTATAAACCTGAAAGGATCCTCAATTTGAATTATTCATTTAATTCAAGATTATGTAATGTTTTAGGGAGGGTCCTTATAGTTGGTATCAATGGTCGGTTTAGATAACTTTATGAGTTAGGGTATTGTTAAATTAATATCCATAAATTAATATATGATAATGATATAGCATTTAAAAATTACCATGTTGCTTCGCCTAAGATATTATTGTGTTCAGAATGGTTTTCCGTAGAGGAAATAGAGCATCTTTGATGGGACAAAATCAAGAGGAAGACAAACTTCCAAATTAGTAACTTGAGATGGTAAGAATCAGAACTAAACAGTTTGTTGTAGTGATGGAACAATTGACTCAGGCTATAAATGGTGGTGGTATCCATGCAGGAGATCAGCCAGATCAATCGCAGAGGAACATGTCAGTAGCGAAGCATTTCATGAGGCAACATCCCCCATCATTCAGAGGATCATTTGACCCCGTTCTAGTAGAAGGGTGGATTAAAGTAGCGGATACAATTTTTGATGTCATGGGGTGTTCAGAACATAAAAATGTTAGTCTTTCTATTTTATGTTTTGAAGGTGAAGTTGATCAGTGGTGGTCGATGGTGAAAATTATCAAGGATAATGAGGAGATTGAGGATCTTGATTGCGATTAATTCAAAGGTATGTTTCATGAGAAATATTTTCCTAAGGTAGTTCATCTTAGGATTGGAAACAATTCCTAGAATTGAGGTAGGAGGATGACTCAGTGGCTGCTTATGAAGAAAAGTTCACTCGACTGGAAAGGTATGCTCCAAATTTCATATGAGATCTTTAAAGTAAAATCAATCATTTTTACTCAGGATTAAAGAAAAAGTATCGAAGGGATTTAGCTTCTCATTAGTTCAAATGTTATGAAAAACTTGTTCGATGTGTGGATAAGGTGGAAATGGAGTTTTCCGATGACCATGTGTTGTTTGAAAAACAACAGAATAAGAGGTCGAGGTGGCAAGCGAAAGGGAAGAACTCTTCAAAAACATCTGATGGTAAGAAAACTAAGTTTATAGTTTTTAAATATTGTGTTAAAAATCATGATGTGGAATGTATTTTGAATTCTGGTAGGTGCTACTGATTTGGTAAAATGGGAAATAAGGCTCATAATTACATTGAAAAAGATCAGGGTAATGGTAGGAAAAAATCTGATTTACAGTCAGTAATTTTTTTGAAGTGTAATGAAATGGGTCATTATGTAAATAAGTGTCCAATAAAGAACTCAACTAAGGGAAAGCAGCCATACTACATGCAGAAAGAGGTGGTGAAATCCTTTGCAACTACTTTAGCAGATGTTGGTCCATAAAATGAAGTAGTATCAAGTACACTATTAGTTTTTTCTGATTATGCCAATGTGTTGTTTGATTCAGGGTCTACACATTCATTCATTTCTGAATTTTTTTCTATTAAATTGGGAATTCCATATCAAGATATGGATCCCGAACTTTTGCTAAAAACACCCGCAGGAAATGTTGAGACAAAAAGAAAACATAATAACCTTCATGTCCTTGTGTAAGGAAATAATCTACCTGGAAACCTTATAGTTTTGCCTCAAGTAGAGTTTGATGTTATTTTGGTTATGGATTGTATTTATTTTTATCATGATAAGATTGACTATAGAGCTAAAGAGGTTTCTTTTCAGAATGGTTTTCAGTTTGTGTACAAGAATGAACCATTTTTTTGATAACATATCAGGAGGCCGAGAAACTATTAAAAGATGGAAATGAATGTTACCTTGAACATATTGTTGAAAATAAAGGAATTGTTCATATTAATGATGTGCCAATGGTAAATGAGTACCTTGATTTTTTTTCCTAATGAGTTTCCTGGTATTATACCTGATCGAGAGGTTTAATTTACTGTCGACTTAGTTCCTGATGCTAAGCCAATTTCAAAACCACCTTATCAAATGACTCAAATTGAACTTTTAGAGTTAAAGAAGCAATTTCATGAGTTATTAGATAAAGGTTTCATTCGACCTAGAACATCACCATGGGGTGATCCAGTCTTGTTTGTTAAAAAGAAAGATGGTTCTATGAGACTTTACATTGATTATAGATCCTTTAATAACATCACTATTAAGAACAAATATCCTTTTCCTCTTATCGATGATTTGTTTGATCAGCTCCAGGGAGATGAGTATTTTTCGAAGATTTACTTGAGGTTGGGATACCATCAGTTGAAAGTAAAGGAAGAAGACATTCCGAAGACTGCGTTTCATACTAGATATGACCATTATGAATTTGTAGTTATGCATTTTGGGTTAACCAATGCACCTGCTGTATTCATGGATCTTATGAATATAATTTTCCATGAGTTCTAGGATAAGTTTGTGGTTGTGTTCACTGATGATATTTTGGTTTATTCTAAAAGTAATTAGGAGCATGAAAGTCATTTAAGGGTTGTCTTTCAAACTTTAAAAGAAAAGAAACTATATGGTAAATTCAGAAAGTGTGAGTTTTGGTTACAATTTTTTTTCCTTGGTCACATTGTTTCAAAAAATGGCATAAATGTTGATCCTACTAAAACCAAAGTTGTTAAAGAATGGCCAAGACCCACAAATATAACCGAGATTTGTAGTTTTCATGGTATGACAGGTTATTACCGGAGGTTTGTTGATAATTTTTCATGGTTATCTAGTCCAATGACTAAGTTAACTTAAAAAGGTGTTATGTTAATCTGGACAAAATAATGTGATGGTTGTTTTCACAAATTGAAAAGAAGATTGGTGAATGCTCCAATTTTGACATTGCCTTCTAGAAATAGTTAGTTTATTATCTACAATGATTCTTCATTGAAAGGACTTAGTTATTTCCTTATGCAGAATGTTCAGGTGATTTCTTATGCTTCACGTCAGGTGAAACCTCATGAGTTAAATTTCCCTACATATGATTTAGAATTAGATGCTATTATTTTTTCATTAAAATTTTGGAGGCATCATTTATATGGAGTAAAATTTGAAATATATACTAAACACAAAATTTTGAAGTATATATTCACTTAGAAATAATTGAACATAAGACAGAGGGGATGGTTGGAATTAATCAAGGATTCTGATTGCACGATCCATTAATATCTAGGAAAAGCAAATAAAGTGGAGGATTATTTGAGTCGAAAAAGTAATGCTTCATTAACCATGTTACATTTGGAATGAGATCCTTTGGTTTTTGATTTGATTAAATTTGGCATAGAACTTGTTGGCGCAGGAAATTATTTTGTTTTGTTTTAGGTGTCAGTGAAATCATCTCTATCAGACAGAATAAAGCAAGCGTAGAAGGAAGACAGTGAGTTGCAGAAAAAGGTAGAGTTGGTTCAGAAGGGTAAGTTGCCTGAATTTAACATTGATAATGATTGTGTTTTGAAGTTTGGGAAAATATTATGCGTGCCTTGTGATTCACAATTGAAGAATGATTTGTTATGTGAAGCTCACAGTTCTCCGTTTTCAGTTCATCTTGGAAGTACTAATATGTACAGAAATCTACAGGAGTATTACTGGTGGGATGGAATGAAAAAAGGTATTGCTAATTTTACAGTGAAGTGTTTGACTTGTCAGCAGGTTAAAGTAGAGTGGTAGTTACCAAAAGGGATGCTTTAGTCTTTACCGGTGCCAAAGTGGAAATGGGAAATATATCCATGGAATTCATTATGGGATTACCGAAGACAACTTGAGGTAATAATGCAATCTGGGTTATTGTTGATCGATTTACTAAATATACTCATTTTCTTCCCATTTGAGATACTTTGTCCCTAGATCAACTTTCTCGATTGTATGTTAAAGAGATAGTCCGATTGTATTTTGTTCCCATCTTCATTATTTATGATCGTGATACTAGGTTTAATTATAACTTTTGGAAAGGGATTCAAAATTTGTTGGGTACAGAATTAAATTTTAGTACAGCTTTTCATCTATAATCAGATGGACAGTTAGAACGAACAATTCAGACCTTGGAGGATATTTTATGTGCTTTCTCAATGGATTACCAGGGATGTTGGGACAAAAATCTTTCTTTGGTTGAATTTTCTTATAATAAAAGTTTTCATTCTATTATACAGATGGCTCCGTTTGAGTAATTATATGGAAAGAGGTGTCGAACTCTAGCTTTTTGGGATGAAGTAGGGGAAAGAAAGCTGGTGGGAACATAATTGGTAGAAGAGGTGGTAGAAAAGTTCAATTAATTCATAATCACATGAGAATAGCTCATAGCAGATAGAAACATTATGTGGATGACCATAGGAAGGATATTTCTTTTTTAGGTAGGTGATCATGTCTTTCTCAAAGTTTCTCTATGGAAAAGTGTGATGCGTTTTGGTAAAAAGGGAAAGTTGAGTCTGAGGTTCATTGGACCCTATGAAATCCTAGAGAAAGTTGGATCAGTAGAATACAGAGTGGATTTACGTCCATGTTTATACTAGGTACACAATGTTTTTAATGTTTCAATGTTGAGAAATTATACGCAAGATCCATCTTATGTTTTGAGCCTAGAGGTAGTTCATTTGGAAGAGAATCTCTCTTATGAGGAACAACTAGTCCAGATTCTTGAACATAGAGAGCAAGTGTTACGGAATAAGGTAATTTACCAGGTAACAGTTTTGTGGAAAAATCATATGGATAAAGAGACAATGTGGGAATCTGAAAATTCTATGAGGGATAAATACCCCAATTTATTTGATAAATGAATAAAATTGAGAGGATGAAATTTCCAAAAGGGGGGAAAGATGTAAAATTCCAAGTAAATATAGATATAATACATCTTCATTTTTATTAATATTTTTGAATTAAAGATTAATTTTACTTTAAATGGGTTACTATGTTCGATGGATTACCCGATACGCAACAACAGGTTTCCTTGAAATCTTACGTTTCACACTAATAATATAATATTATTATTTTAATTGGTAGTTAACGCTTAGCCGTTGTTTTGGAAGGAATGAATAGAACTAACTAAATTATGAATATATATGTTTGTTAAATGTTTTTACATTTATACAATAAAGGTTAGATACTTAAAATAAGAAAAGAATTCAATTTTAAGCATAAATACTCTAATATTCACTAAAAGGTCGATTTATTGCCTTTTGATGGAGAACCTTCTTTAAATATAGTTTTGGTCACACTTATAGGTTATATTCGACCAAATAAAATTCTTATTTAGAATCGGGACATCAAAATTTACTTTGGGTAATTTTTTTAAATTTTTCTGATAAAGTTCATTTTTTTAATGAATAATGAAAAATGCTGTATTTTAATTCAAAAGTGAATTTTAATCTAATTTATTTATATGGTTATATAATCTTTTTAATTGGTCTTAATGTGTAATTAGATTATATTTTTACCATTTAATCCAATGTTGGTTATTGGAAGCAATTTCACTTTGAAATTGGATATAAACAAGTGTCAATCTTTTGGTAGATATTATTTCTTAAAGACACACTACTTGTTTTGACAATGAGAATAAATTTTAAATTAATTTATGAAACTTCTATGTTTTGATTTTTATAAAACATACATAATTTTCGAATTCAGAATATCAAATATATCTTAGGTTTAATTTTTGGTATTTTTAGAAAAAAATTTAATTTTTGATGAATAGTAAACCACTAAGTAGTAGTTAAAAAACCGAATTTTTCGTTTAAATGAAATTTTACCGCTTCTGTGAATTGAATTTCAAAAATCCAACATTCATGGTTGTTATTAGTAAGTAAAATGTGGTTCAATAAGATGAAAATATATTTTTTGTGAATAGTACCTGTTGACTTTTATTCACCACAATTAAAGGTAAATAGGGTAATTAAAGGTAAAAATAATATTAAATTAATATAAAATTACCCTAAAAATTGTACTAACCTTATTGGATGAGTAATGACCGACCAAGAAAATCCTTGGGTGAGACTTTTGGTCTTTTAAAGACACTTGGGTGAGATAATGATATTAATAACATTTTTTAAAAGTAAGAATAAAAATATCATAAACATGTATTGTTTTTCTAAAACAATTTTAATGTAGAGTTATGTAATTTATATATTTGACTATAAATATTCATTAGAAATCTAAAAATATTTCCTAAGTCGTGGTATTTTTTTATAATTTTTAGACATCAAAAAAATTTAATTATTTATGACACTATAATGATGCAGTGTTTACCCCATTAATAAATGATTTAAATAAATAAGATTATAAAGACTAAAATAATATCCAAAAACTATCCAATTCTTATTGAATGATTTTATTTCTACCATTAGTCATCTTATCGTCGACTTTAATTAGTTTTGGACCTTTAGAAACTGAAAATAATTATATAATAAAATAATATTTTCAAACTTTCCTAAAGATCCCCTCCTCCCCCTTATCAAAAATCCATCACTTCTAACCAATTCCTCACACCTCTCAAGCCTTTTGGATCATCCAAATCTACCAAATTAATCTCCCTACATTCCTATACTCCTCCCAGAAGCCTTACTTTAGGTAGAAGGAACTTCAAGAAGTCCTTTTGGTTCAAACCCAAGGGAGTTACCCAAATTAAAGGTAACAATTTCTCTTTTCTTTTCTTACTTCTCCAACCCCTAAAATTTTATTATTATTTTATTTTATAACAAAACCAGTATCCTCAATATACTAGGATGTTTTTATGAGAATTGTTTTAACTACACTTACACACACCTCCATATAATGGGTAAAGAACATACTGTTTCTGTGGACGGCGAAATACTGCCTCACGAAACAATGATTTTTCAAAAATCTCTAACCGCCTCCCATGGTGGCCATTATGATGGAACTGTATTTATATAAGATATATATTATGTTTACGTTTTCTTTTTTTCTTCGGTATTTTCCATTTATGGAATACCTTTATGGTCTCCATTTTGGGTAAACACAATAATTTCATTTGAGGAAGTGTGGAATACCGCCCCCTCAAAGTGATATGACTCATTCATACCATATGTGGTACATATAAAGGATGGATTTAATGATATTATATATGATTATATACTGTAATTACAATATACCTATGTATCATTATTTTTTCGTTCCAATATATACAAAATATAAATGAAAGTAGCGTTCATGCGTACGTACGACTTACCATCTCAATGAACGGTGCATTTCATTTCTTATATCCAAATGTTATGTACTGTTATAAATAAATATATATATACTGAATATATATGATATATATGATATCTAAACCATGAATATCATTCTTAATATAATGAAATGTTGACCATATGAACAACTTGTAATTATAAGAAGTTTATTTTTGACTCAAGTACTAAATATCGACAAAATGATCGTTATTAACATAAATGATTACATAATATTTATAACATGGTAATAAGTTATATAAAAGTAATAATAAACTTGAAAATTTTCTTAATCAAGTATAAATTAACTTTAGTTTATTATTTAGGAGATTAAAGGACAATCGAGTCATGTCGGACTTGAGGTAAGGGAACTTCGTAACCCAATTTATGTTCTTTGGGTTTATCTTCTCTTTCTTGTTTATGTCATTCATTGATTAAGTGAGAAATAATTTTTTTATGTTATCATATATTTATACTTTATTTATGTGTGCATATATTTAATACACATAATCAATCCAATTTATTTACAAAATGATATGTGGAAGGGACTTCGTCTCAATATACTTTCATTGAGGAATCCTTTTATTTCTAAACGACTTTATTTTATACGATGTGTAAACCCCTTTGACTTTTAATTTAATTCAAAGGGAATATTTTCTATAAGAATAATTTTACTAAACAAAAAAAAAGACAATGTTTGTTTTTAACGTACGCGGTGACAATGAACTTTCCTCCTCCATGAGTATTATTTGATCTTTGGATTCCTTTACAAGCCGTAATGTTTATGAAAGGAAAATAAATACCATATACTCTTTTACTTATTAGGTATTGAAAATGGTTTTGAGAATGGATTTATTATTTCAATATATTTTTCGATATCTTGAAATTATATATTGTGATTGCAATGTGGGAATGTTATCTTTCCTTTATTCTTATGTTATGTGTTATGATTATTTTATGGTTCTTGGGAATTATTTATGTATACGGGTGGTTCCGTGATAAACCTAGGGCTGGTGAGCCTGAGATGGCTCTCTAATTCTTTGGGTAATGTGACAGAGGGAAATGTGAATGTTTCTGCTAAGAGATTTAGGGAATATACTGTGATGGGTATTACAAATGTAACTCGCTACGTAGCTGTGATAGCTATAATGTAAGTATGATATGGATGCCACATGTTACATTTATGATTTATGTTTTCCATGTGTTATTAATAAATCATATGATTTCATGAGGTATGTTAAAGAGCTTATTCTATGTATGTAATGATGAACTAATGTTTTCATTCTTTGTTTTATAACCCTTACTAAGCTTTTTATGCTCATCCCAAGTTTTGAAATGTTTTTCACAGGATTTAAAGGCGAATATGGTCAAAAATGGAATCAAGGAAAAGTCATGATGTCTAAAACATGGAACTATACATGAAACTTTTTTTCAAGAGTTTTTATTTTATGAAAAAAATGGAAACTGATGAGAAGTGTCTACCATGTAATTTTTGAGATTTAATGTAATAGTTATGGCCTAATTTTCTAGAAATCTAAAATTTAAAAGATCCTCAATGTGAATTATTCATTTTATTTAAGATTATGTAACGTTTCAAGGCCGGGTCCTTATATGAGGCCTCCTCCTCATCTGGCGGTGTGGACGCAGGCCGCCCTTCCTTCCTCGCGGCCGGCCAGGTGCCGGCAGCTGACTTCTTCCGTGAGCCATTGTGGCTTCGTTCCAAGACCAAAAATTATGTCGTTCGCATATTATTGATCCTCAGGTCGAGGGCTCCATGTCCATATGTCGCACTCATAAAAACATTTTGTTTCCAGTGTCATTAAATATTTGACGTTGAAGAATGCACGAAGAACACGCGAAGAACAAAAGATAAAAGGGGAAAGGTATATGTACAGGATGATGACCTTGTTTGTTTGTCCATCATCATTGTGAATCCAAAAAAAGAATAATAAAAAAAAATAGACTTATTCATAATTCAATTTAAATCCCCTAACTCGTTCTCCTGTAAGAGATATCGTGAGGAAGAAGACAAAGCCGATGAGATAGTGACGTTGGCGTTCATTGCTCCCGCAAGATGTTTCCAATATGGTCTTAAGCGCCGTCCTTGTTCTCCGAGTCCAGAGGATTCTCTTCATTGGAGAGTGTTATTTGTTGAAGAAGATGATCCTCCAAAAGCTCTCCCCAAAACTCCCCTGCTTTTCCAACACAAATTACCCCATAGGAAATGAGGTGACAACTTAATATGTTAAGTATATTAATTAAACAATTAAAGTTTGGCAAATTAATTAAGTTGAGGTTGGAACAATAAATTGGGAGGAGTCCAAGGGTTAAATCCACATTAAAGAGGGAGTTAAAGGGGTTGGGTGGTCTCCACCACTAAATTCAAATGGGAGGTTTCACAAAGAAAAATAACATAAAGATGTTTTATTTTATTTTCATTATTTTAACACACCCATGAATAGTCTTAAAACTAATTCCCACCCTTGACCTACTGTGGTCGTGGTGAATGTCTCCTTAAGCTAATATCGGCACTGTGATTTCAACAGTGTCCTCATATTTTAATTCAGAGCACTGGTTCAAAAGTTACAAAAACCCACTTGTACATTTACTGAACGAACTTAAAAAAAACTTCAGAAATTATTTTCAGGCACTCCGGGCATTGGAATCATGGACCGTCAATTTTCATGGACTCGAAATACTTCCATATAATTAAAAAAAAATTACATGAAAAATTACTGGTCTTTACAGCCTAGTTGTCTCAAATCATCATAATGTTTAGTTAACGTTTTAAAATAAATCCATCTAGATGAAATCAGGATGAACCACAACCAAGTCGTCTAGTATACTAGTGCTAGTCCTTCCATGTAGTAAACTAGATTTCCCTTTATACTCAAATATGTTCTACAAGTCACGTAACACATCACATTCATATCATTCAAGCCAAACAATGAAACACACATAATATTCCATCACATTTACACCCAAATTCATCTTTTTCAAATAATAAACACACCAAAACCATTTAAAAAAAATATTTTAATCACTTCAATAATTTAATAAGAAACATGTACAGTTTATAAAACACCCTCAAGAGGAAAAAGATGGCTTTACACAATAAATAAACCCAATTTCTTATGGAATAAACATTTTTCAAACCAAATGCTTATGAAATCCTTTCAAAAACTCATTTCGCACCACAAATATAAATCTTAAAACACATCAAAGTCCTCAAGAAAGAATAATCAATTTTAAAAATAATATTTATGCGTTCAATCACCAATTTTGGGTGTAGAAGCTTCTAGAATCCAATGTGAAACTCCAAATGAACCTCAATCGCACCTTTAAGAAGAAAGATCTAACATTAGACATTAATATTAAACCCAAATATTCAAGATCCAACCCCAAAAAATTATTCCTTACTAACTGGAAAAGAGGAACCCAAAATAAATAAGGAAGATACCCTAGATTAGAGGAAGAAGACAAGGAAGAAAAAACATACTTAAATAACTGAGGAGGAACTGCAACAAATTCGGCCAAAAAATGGAGCTCCAAGGGATGGGAATGGAGAGGCTGGTGCACATAAGGTCTAGAATCTTGAAGGATGAGAGAAAAAAATAGTTTATGTGTTAAAAATTGGGGAGATAGAAACCCGAAACCCAGATGATAATGAATTGTATAGGACACAAAGTTAGTCTGCATGGTTTGACAATCTATGTGGAAACCGTGCCACCCTCACTACCCAAGAAGATCCTACCTCATAGTCATCACACACAACATTGTTGACCATGCACTGGCTATGAGGTAGCTACCACCTCAAACTGGACTTCAACTACACAGGTACCTGTTCCAAGTTGCATGGTCTAGCTAACTGTGCATAAGCCATGCTTTAGCTACTACCTCACCAAGCTCCCTACCCCATGGTAACCTGGGTAGGGTCCACAGTTACTACTAACTGTGCACCAAACATGCACCATAGTGTTTCCACACAACTTTTTACACTTTCCTCAAAAAACTCAAAGGAATCCTCAAGGAAAATGGGTAGACCAAAAATAAATATAATATAACTTTTAAATAAAATCACCGATGTAAAAATTCTCCCCACCATGAAAGATTTGCATCGCAAAAAAGTAAACTCAAAGATTGGTTGGAAAATAGGAATCTATATTCATTTCAAATCCATGATTTCTACTCCCAAGTCTCATTCATATCACTACCATGCTACCAAAGAATACAGACCAATGTAATAGGCTTCCCATGAAAAACCTTCACTTGGGAATCCAATATCCGTACTAGATATTCATACACAGAAAAATCAGGCTCTATCTCCAATTCATCCCAATTTAACACATGAGACAGGTCTATATTATAATTATTTAATTGGTAAACATGGAATATGTCGTGATTTGATGTCAACATAGAAGGCAAAGAAAACCTATATTCCACTATTCCAATCCTCTTGGTGATTTCAAAAGGTATGACATTCCTCAGTGTTGGCTTCCCCGTCGTGCCCAAATGACGATGAACCAAATTAGGTTCCACATTCAATAACACCAAGTCACCCATCAAAAAATCATGATCTCGGTGCCTTTGACCAGCATTAGATTTATGGGGACTCTGAGTTGTTAATGACCACTGCATAATCAACTTGAATTTCTTAGATGTCTCTTATAAAAGGCTAGACCCCAACAGTGAGGTCTCACCCACCTCAGTCCAACACAAAGGAGACTGACATGGACATCCATAGATAACCTTAATAGGATCCATTCAAATTGAATATTTTTGGATGTTATTATAATAAAACATGAGAATCCAAAATGGAAATCCCATGATCATCTGAAATCCAAGTCACATACATGAAACATGTCCTATAGAATCTAATTTTCCCACTCTATCTGACCATCCTTTTGAGGATGGTATGTTGTATTCAACTAGATTTTTTACCCTAATTCCTTTTTAAGGACTTCATAGAACCAAGGGATAAAAAATGTTTCTCTATCCAAAAATATTGTTAATGGAACACCATGGATCCTTACCACATCCTAAACATTTAATTGGCCCATCTCGTCCACTTTTGTTGAATCATTGATTGAATGAAATGGGATGATTTGGTTAAATAGTCGATTAATACTCAAATAGAGTTCTTTAATCGAGGTGTTCAAAGAAATCCAATAATTAAATCCATGGTGACCTCATCCCACATATAGGTAGGAATGAGTAATGTTTGAAGAAAACAAGAGGTCCATTGATGCTCTACATTCACCTACTAACACATATAGCAACTTTATACAAAGTATAATACGCCATGCCTCATACTTGGCCACCAAAACATCCGAAAAACATCATAGTACATCTTGGTATCTCCAGGATGAACGAACCAATAAGATTTATGGATACCCAACATCATCAACTTACTCAAATTCAACGACACCACAAAACAACTGTTAAAGAATATGATTTCAATGAGAGAAAATGGCCAACCACAATATGTCCCACCACCATAAATAACGAGCATATAATACTAGAATAGATCATCCACAGGATTTTCCGGCTGAATTAGCTCTAAAAGAGAATGATCTAATTGACCACTAGATGAGAACACATATCCACTGTGCTCATTGGAATCCAAGTGCATCTGGGTAAAGATCCCCATCATGGTCCACTCATCACTGGACTTCCTCAGTGCCTACACTATCACTTTTCTACTCAAGTCATGTACCACAACATTACCCTTTTTTGGGTATGAATGATATCAAATCCAAACCCTTGTAGATACTCAATCCAATGGTGCTACCTCAAATTTATATCATTTTAGGAGAATATGTAGGCTAATATTTAAAGATCATAATAAACCACAACCCCCCCCCCCCAAACGACATGTATTAAGGGCATGGATCACCAATACTGACTCCATGTCATTGGTCAGGTAGTTCATTTCATGTGGTCAGAGATGGCGAGATCCATATTCCACCTCATGATCATCTTACTTTAGCACACATCCATGACCCATACATGCAGCATCACAATAAACCATGTTGAACATTCCCAACTCTAGAAAAATCAACACAGGTGCGGTAGTCAACCGACACCTTATATCTTCAAAGGATTGTTGAAACTCTGGGATCCATTCAAACTTTATCCCCATTCAAAGTGAGTGTTGTCATGGAAGAAGAAAGCCCAGAGAAATCCTGAAAAAACCACCTGTAATAACCCGAAAGGCCAAGAAAATATCTGATCACAATCATGTTCCTTGGCTTCTTCCATGACATAACTGCACTAATATTGTTAGGGTCTACTGAAACCCCTTGTTATGAGATAACATGTCCCAAAAACATAACATCTCTGATACAAAAAGTGTACATAGAAAACATTTCATAGAGATGATGATCCTGAAGAGTGCCCATCAGGATTTTCAAATGATGCTCATGCTTGTACTTTAATCCATAATAAACTAGGATGTCATTGAAAAATACCATAACAAAATAAATGAGATACTAAAAGAACACCCTATTCATAAGTTACATGAAGATCGATGGCACATTTATTAATCCTAAAGTCTTGAACAAGTAATCTAAGTGGTTGTACCTACTTCAGAAATCCATTTTCAAGATACCCACCACACTCACCCAGACATGGTGGTAATGAGAACACAATTATATCATGGATAAAATTTTTCCCCATTAAGCCGATCAAAAAGTCCTCAATACGGGGAAAAGGATGCTAGTTATTGATGGTTACCTTATTAAGCATCTAGTAATCGATAGAAAACCAGAGAGATATGTCATACTTTATTTCAAAAAAGATTGGGGTGACCCAAGGAGAGACACTCAACCTTATGAACCCTTAGGATTCCAAATCATTAAGATATATCTTAAATTACCTTAGCTTAGTTGGTGCCATATGTTTTGATGGAAGAGATATAGGTTTTTCCCCTGGTGAAAAATTGATTGTGAACTCCATATCCCACTGTAGGGGTAAACCTAAAATGTAATCTGGAAATATATCTGGGAACTAATCCACTATAGGATGTAATCCAAACATAGGAGAACCACCACCACCATCCAGAATGAGTAACGATAACTAAAAAACATGATTACCTATCTCTGGGTGTTGAGGTCCAGCATGAACTGAATGAGGATCCCACTCACCAAGAAAAAGTACTCCCATCAGATTCAATGAAACATACCCTCTTCTTATAACAATTGATATGATATTGGAATCACACCATCCAATCCATGCCTTGGATTACATAAAAAAGGTCCATATGCAATACTCGGAACTCCAATTCCTACTCGACCTATGACATGGAGTGTTCACAAGATGGGCACATGAGACACTGATCCTTTATCATACCCAATGGGGTTACCAACTCCATAAAAAACACAATCTTTGTTGGAAAGTTATAAAAATTCACAAGATGGTAAGATAAAAAAAAAGCACCAGTATAAAAAAAACAACTTGTAAGAAGATGCAACCAAAATGGTACCTCAAACAGTAGAGGGACCTATATCTGATCCCACTAGTCCTTGAACCACAACATGAAGATGTAAGGTCTCTACCTGAGTCTGAACATGACCCATAACATATGTCTCTTCCCTGAACTAGATCTTAACAAAAGAATATCTGATCCTACCACCATGACCACTGAAACAAGATCCCACATTCTAGGATGAATCTGACTAGGATTACATTCCCCTAAAAGCTGCAGATCCCACCCCAATGTAGTATGGGCACATCAACTTGCTTAAATTCTATAGGTATCCCATATATCGACATCGATGAAATGGTTTAAGTGGGGATGTACATGCAAGACGAGTGTGCCCTACTTTACCACACTAGTGGCACACAACCGAACCTTCATCAGAATCCATAGATGAAGTCTGTTAGAAAGGATGGCCTAAACAACCGCTTACCATTTTCCCTTACTCATTTCACTTCCTCTTCTTCACATATTAACTACCACTGCCACCACTTAAAAAGATAAAAAGTAACCAAACCTTCCCTCACAGTCGATCTCCAACATGAAATCTTGATCATATACTATAGCATAGGTATTTATGTTTAATGGAAAGGCCTGAGAATATATATCTGGTGAAAAAACCCATTTATAACCTCTGAGCCTTAATCTTCACATTAGAAACTATTTCGGGAGCATACTGAACTAGCTCGGCAAAGCGGTTATCATCCTCTATTACTGACTGGTCCCGCTGAACAGGATCTATAAACTCCTAAGATCTGTTATAGGACATGACTTTAGGGAATACTAGTCCTTGACAATACCCTTAATATTCTCCCATCTCATCCGCTCATGCTTCCCCATTTGGACCACTGATTCCCACCAATTATGACTTGGAAATTCTTGCAGATTCGAAGCACATTTGACCCTGATTTCCTTTCGAATTTCAAGGAATTAAAAAATTCAGTCAATATTCTCAAGAAACTCCTCCACATCTTGAGGCTCCGTGCTACCTTAGAAAGAAGGAGGTTTGTTCTTAAGGTACTCCTGGGCTCTGTCCTTCCTAGGAATAGGTTCAGGTTACCTGACTAGAGTATGATGATGACCCAATCCCTTTCTAAGAGCCTAAATAGAACATACCATAGCTTTTACCAACCACTGATCAAGCAGTGAGGGGTAACTCTCTCCATCTTCTTCCCTCAGTTATAAGAAAATTGTCTATGGAGGCATGTTGCTAAAAACTTAAACAATGACAAGAAAAACCGTCAATATAATAAATATGAAAATTTTAAATGATAACAACAAATAAAAATAAATCAAACATTTCACAACAACGTAATGAATAAACCACTTCACCCCCACCCAATGTCCAGAAATTGTCTGTAACATGAACATCCCACCTAGATGAGAATTCAAAATAATCCCAACACACCATTGCTACTCAAGATCTTCCACAAGGTGTGATGGCCAGGAACCCCACTCGCAACTAGATCATAAATCCCCAATAGGTCTAGGTCCATTCTATCTAGTCTCATCTGATGTAACATGACCGAAAATAGCTTATCTTTATCTGATACCATTTTTTCATGAACCGTTTCGGGTCGTCATCCAAACTGCCACCTGACCCAGTCCATGGAAAGGCCTGAATGAAATTCATGATCCCCACATGAAGGAAACTTTCTCTTAGGTATTGTTAATAAAATCACAATACTGATTTCACCCAATTTCATTATAATAACTGACCATCAAAATAAAAAAAGTGAAACTGGATATATACAACCAATCATTGCATAAACTTTTTCCAGGATTGAGTTTAAAACACTAGTCGAAAACCCAAAAAGGGGATACAGTAATGGAGAACATAAATATACCAAAAACCATCATATGAAAGGAGGAGAACCTCCCTCAAGACACCACCACCAACACCAAACAAGGAAGACCTCTAGAAACCCAAAAAAATATCTACAAACACATTTCCCTCACATGATTCAATCATAAACAAGTCTATATACACCCAATGTTGTAAGTAGGGTATGATCCATATCCTAATAGATTCCACCCAATAAAATATTCCATGATATAAACATTAAAAGGAAAATAATTTTCATGTTTTATAAAATAAATACTAGAGACAATTTTATAGAATACAATTTTAAGTAAAATAATTCTTTCTTTTAAAATAACCAAAAAGTATACTGTATGCTGATAGTATGTGTGATATCACCATAAAACACTATTCATAGGAGAACACTAAAGGAAATATCCAGCAATGGTCCATTAGGTACATCATATCTTGATGAAGGGTGGTATAGAAACCATGATCACAACATTCTCATGCATGAGCCACTAGGATGGGAAACCCCAAGGGCATAGTTGTAGAGACCCGAAGCTTATCGTACATGGACATTACATTACTTTTGCGGAATACTTAGTACATAACAAAAACACACACTAAAGGATCGTAATAGTTTAGTGTCTTTGGAAACTCGGAACGTAGTCTTCTAATCGTGGTGAAAGATCTTCAATATCTCCCATAAAGATCTTCCCTTTTTTTTACCTAAAACCTTTATTTATATCCTGGGGAAAAGAAAACATAAAAGGGTGAGCTCAAATGCTCAGTAAGGGTATACAAAAGAAATAAAAATCATATCATATTTTTTTGAAAATCATAACCTGCAAAAGAGATCATAATATCTTAACATGGAACAAATCATAGAAGTGAAAATGAGATCACCATAATCATAACATGAAACTTGAAACTTTGTGGCATGCACACATAATCATGGAAAATCATTTCTTGTTAGTCATGACTCATTGCCAAGACTATCTTAGTGGACAAAGTCCCTTTTTGAACCGAGTTCACTCCTCGTTTCAGTCCTGTATCACTGAACCGAAATAACCTTCCGTTCCAGCCATGTCTATCTCATGAGATATAAAGTCTTTACCCAATGCATTGGAGGGAGATATAGGTCCCACCCATCTTATAATGAATCCTTTCTTATGTGTGCCACATAATCATAAAACATACATCATCGCATAACACATGTAACAAAAATGGGATTCTTGAAACATCATGACATCATAAATCAATTCATATAAGATAAAGGAATTCATAAAAATAATTCCATCACAACATGAACAAATCAATTTAATAATAGGGATAAAAACAGAACCCTTTATTATCTTAGATGGAAAATCATTTTGATAAAACACTTGAATTGAATTCTTGAGGAAAATATCCTTTCTTCTTTAAAATCAATTTCTTTTCACAAAACATCATGCAATTTTAAAAGAAAGAGATTTTATTAAAAATAGTCATGAAATCTTGTAGAGGAAACTTCATTAAAATAAGGCTTTATAAAACAGTAGAAATCCGTTCGTGCCGTATAAGTTAAAAAAAACATTCTTCGTACTTTTGTCGGAAAAGTCAAAAAAGTACCTCGTACGAAAAACGACAAAAGATTCCTTTCATACGTATTACTAAAAACTCACCGAAGGGTAAAAATGGATTTAAACAATTTTAGGTGGATGGAAATAATATTACATATTGAGTAAACATGGATGTGGATGATAAAATACACCCCAGTAAATACTTACGAATAAACAATCTCGGATAAAAATGAGATTGTGATATTTCCCTTACCTTAGGTCCGACTTGCTTTGTAAGTGTCCGAACCTCCTGTATAATGATTTAAATCATGTTATTGACTTATTACAGAATCATATTCATTGTTATGATATCATATATGGTTCACTTATGACATTATATTACCCGTTCTTTTGTAAATTCCATGTTAAAGAAGCGTTTTGGGTAAAATCGTTTCATTTATCGTAGGTGTTTTCACTTGTTGTTCTTGACATCATTATTACTTATATCATGATTTACTTACTTCCAGAATATAAAATATGATTTATATATCATATATATTCAGTATATATATATATATAATATATAGATAAATAAAATGAAAAACACCGTTCATGGAGACGGTAGTCCGTACGTACGCATGAACGCTGTTTTTCTTTCCTTATTGTCTTGAAATGGAAGTAAGTAGATGACATACATATGTATATATATACATAAATCCAGTATATTTATAATGTCATATATTTCATTATTATTTCTTATATATACATTATAATCATTCTTAAATGGTTAACATGGAGAATGAATCTCATCGCGTCGTGGAGACGGTAGTCCGTACGTACGCACGAGCGATGATATCATTTCTATAAATATTGAATTGAATTGGAGTGGATTATACAACATATAAGAATCAATATGATGTTGTAATAACTATGTATAGTTATTCTTTACACCATTATACCCATCCATGTAAGGTGGTGGTGGAAAATAGATTACACCACGGCGTGGAGACGGTATTCCGTACGTACGCACGCGCGGTGATTTCTTTTTCCGTAGGATGGATAGATGGTGAAATAGGGTTGTTTCATACTTATAATAACATATCAATATATTAGTGATACTGATGTTATTACTTCATAATGAAACAACCTAAGAAGAAGAAGTGGAAGAAGAAATAAAGATGAAAGAATTGGTAACGGTAATTACCTCTTCTTTGAAGTGCCTCTTTGAGACCTCCTATTAGGGAACTAGAATTGGTCTTTGAGGAAGACCAGAACCTCTAGGATGTTGCTAGGGAAGTGGAGAAGGGATTTTGGCAGGGGTTGGCCGAGCTTGAGTGCTCAAATTGGTGTTAGGAGGAGGGGGAGGAGGTGTCCTTTTATAGGGGAGGAGAGGGGCACCTTAGGAATATCTCAAAATATTATTTTATATTAAAGTCAAAATCGGTTTATAATGGTTCCAAAGGGTCTTATTTCGAAGCTAAAGTGGGGATGGGTCGAAATCCTATCAACCAATAGAATTTAGACAAGTTTAGGATATTATTTTAACCTTATCAATTAAATTTAACTCTAAGTTAAATAATTTAACTTTTACCATGTCTTTTTGTTTTCTTTCACTATATGGTTAATAAACTTACTATAACATGCCAAACGAACCCTAAATTGTTTATTATTAATATATATATCCTTATCTAAGTCATTTGGCCGAACCTTAGATTTTTAGGAATACAATAACAATTAATAATATAATATTTGATTTAAAAACTATTTTGTGTCAATTTTGACACTATTTGATATATGATTTTTGTGAAAGTCATAACAGAATTAAATGTTCGAACAAAGTTGATTAAATCAACATTAATATATCATAGTAACCTAGAAAATTAGTGGAATTCATAAAAAATCTCAAATTACATTTATTTTGGTGTTTATAACATTAATTATGTCAATATTTCATTAATAAGATAATTACTGCATCATCGTTGTGTCATAAATAAATTAAATTATTTGATGTCTAAAAATTACAAATAAAATACAATCATGTAGGAAATCTTTTTAGCTTTCTAATGAATATTTACAATCGAATTTATCTTATGTATAACCCCATATTAAAAATGATTTACTTATTAAACTTTGATTTTAACTATTTTAACCTTTCTTTAAATAAATTAATAATAAATGTCCTAATCTAATCCAAGTGGGCCTAAATGGTCATATTTTATTCCTAAGTTTGTTTTTGGTCGAATTACACTTGTCCAATAGAATTAGGACATGTGTTAGGGTAATAGTAATATCATATTTACCCTTAGTTACCCTATTTACTATTAACCGCGGTAAAAAAAAGTAAAAAGTTACTATTCACCAAAAAATTATTTTCATCTCATTGAACCACATTTTAGTCCTTGATATTAACCGTGTCTCTCGGATTTTCGAAATTCCATTCACAGAAGCGGCAAAATTAAGTTTTATGAAAAATTCAGTTTTTTTAACTACCACTTAGTAGTTTCACTATTCATCAAAAATTGATGTTTTTCAGAACAATGCCAAAATTTCATCCTAAGCTATATTTCATATTCTGAATTCAAAAATGAAATCTATTTTACCAAATTCATAACATAGAAGTTGCATTAATTAATTTTATAATTAAATCCTGCTGTTAAAATAAATAGCGTGTTTTTAGGAAACAATATATATCAAAAGATTGACACTTGATTATGTCTGGTTTAAATGTGAAATTACAACCAATGACCAACATTGTATTAAATTGTAAAAATATATTCTAAATATACTTTAAAACCACTCAAATTAATAATTTATCACTATTAATTATTTCGATTAAAAAAGTTGTTTTAATTATAATTTAGTAATTTTCACTATTCATCAGAATATGGAAGTTATCCGAAATGTACCAAAATTTCACCTTAGGCTAAATTCGATACTCCGAATCCAAAAATGAAGTTCATTTTGAAAAATAAGATTTACAGAATTTTAAAAAGTGGTTATTACTATTCATAACAGCTAGTTTTAATAATATTTTAATAGCACATCGTTGTTTAGTGAAACTCGGTATTGCGTATTACACACACTATCGAGGAAGGTCGTGATTGCGTGTAATGCAAGCCAAGTCAGGGTTGCGTGTTGTGAAAGAATCCTTCGTTGTTTCGTATAACAGAATCCATCCATATTTCATTTATACATTTAATATATATATATATATACTCATTGTTGCGTAGAATAACTATTATCAAAATTGTGTGTAACACGATCCAAGAATAGTGTTGCGTATACTGCAAGCTAATACGGTGTTGTGTATAGCGCAAGGTAATCTTGGTGTAGAATACAACATAAGACATTAATGAAATTAAAATAATATTTTTCATAAAATCTCGGGGTGTTACATTCTACCCCCCTTAAAATGAATTTCGCCCTCGAAATACGTCAGGGTTATAAATGGTTTACTATTTGAAAGTTTCTTTGACAGAAACCCACATCGTAAAAAGGAATACCAAAACTTGTCTTTAAAAACAAAAGTATGAAACTTAACGATTACCCAAATAAACTAATCACTGGGTTTCCACATAGGTGAAAATATGGATATGGAAGAGAAATGTATCCATCATGTTCTGATGGATAGTGGTAGAGGACATGGCTATGAAAAAGCCAACAATCACAAATCCATAAATTTGTGATGATCTAGGGTACCATTGGATTCATCAGATATAAGATCACTAGGACAACATTTTTGGTTTTCAATATCATTTCTCTAAATTTGAAAAATTTGAATTAGAAGAAATACTTACTTGATTTTGGTATAATCTCACTGTTGTTCGTGAATTGAACAATTTACACTTCTTCCCTTAAAGAAATGAAGTTGAATTTGTTATTCGTGATGTGTTAGCAGATCATGTGATAGAATGACAGGTCATTCCATCTGTCTCAAACAAAAGGTTAGAAAAACTTTTATACATAAGTCGATCTATAGTGAGATTAATCATATATGGTTCCTAAAATGGACTTATACTTCATATATCATACTGCTTAATATAATAAAACTAGTTTCTATTAAACAGGGACTTCCTGTAGGCCAGTGGTAGGCGATAAAGGCCAGTCGCATTTCGGTTGTGGGTTCGATTCCTACAGCCTTGTCCGAAGCGATGGGCTGTCGCCCGTCCTGCAGGTTGTCCTTTTTCTAAAACTATATTA
The DNA here is from genome assembly GCA_963277665.1 of Viscum album. Lineage (NCBI taxonomy): Eukaryota > Viridiplantae > Streptophyta > Magnoliopsida > Santalales > Viscaceae > Viscum > Viscum album. Next base: position 804,280,868 of record OY728137.1, read on the forward strand.
CTATAACATCCTATCAATAATATCGAGAAAACTTCGATCCTTAAACAACACTAACTTATGTTCAACATAATCCATTCCAATCTTTAGGCTTATCCATAATACTGCAGTCCACTCTCATAACATAGTAAAAATGATTACAAGAGATTTAACACCATCGTCGATCCCCATATATCATAAGATATGTTTTGTTGGTCACATTCCAAACATTCAAAGTCCTTAATCATGTATTCTCTTGAATACCTTAGTGAAAACATGAATGCAGTTAAAAGTTAACACTTTCCACATACCAAAATCCTCAAAATTCTATATACTCAAACCGTGATATCACTTAGTCCTTATATAAATCATGAGCTCATGAATACTATCAAACATTTAATTTTCTTCTTATCCCTTCATTATGCGCATATCATCTACATTCCAAAAATATCTGAATAACCTTTCATGGATACTGGTAACATTAATCATACACTTTCAAAACACAAGGAAAGGCAACAGTGTAACAATCCATAGATGTCTCTTTATTCCAAAATTACACATGATAAACATGTAATCATTCCACTACATTCTCAAACCATTGACCGAGCTTCAAAAATTCTTTCATCTCACATATCATTTGTAGTCTCTTCATCATCATCCACATAAATACTACCCATATGACCATACTGATTCTCTTCATGAGTCTTTCCCTTAGGGCATTTGTTTGCATAATGCCCATACATTCCACATTTAAAACACTTAACCATTTTTGATGTCGTAGCAATACCATTATCCTCATCCATGGTGTTAACCGGCCCTTTTCCTTTGCACTTACTTGCTTTGTGTCCTTCTTTTCCACACCCAAATAATCTTCCAGTTCCCTTGAAACATTCTCCTTGATGCCTCTTCCCACATGATTTACATAGGGGAAATTGAACTTTCTTTCCTCTATGATCGTCATGGAACTCCATCTTTCTCTTATTAGTCGAGTCAGGAAACTTACCGAATTTTACTTTATTGATCATATTGTGAGATTGCTGATTTGGCATAATAATGATGTTTGGACTTCCAAATCCCATTTCATTTGGTTTCTCAAGAAGAATATCAATCCATTGTCCATCATATCCTCCATTATCATGAATCACCTTGTTTCCAACCATTTTCTAAAACACAAAAAGAATAGTGTTAGATGCAAAAATCATAATAAAGGGGGAGTAACTTAAATATCTATCATCTTTGGTTTAATCTAATATCGTTACCATAGTTCTAGGACTATATCCTATACGTATACTTATCCTTAGGGGCATCCCTAGACATACCTTAGAAATATCTCTAGGGATCTCACTAACGTTTTCGCATCCTAGTTTCCAAAGGTTGACTAAACCTTTCCTCTGATACCAACTGTAGAGACCCAAAGCTTATCGTACATGGACATTACATTACTTTTGCGGAATACTTAGTACATAACAAAAACACACACTAAAGGATCGTAATAGTTTAGTGTCTTTGGAAACTCGGAACGTAGTCTTCTAATCGTGGTGAAAGATCTTCAATATCTCCCATAAAGATCTTCCCTTTTTTTTACCTAAAACCTTTATTTATATCCTGGGGAAAAGAAAACATAAAAGGGTGAGCTCAAATGCTCAGTAAGGGTATACAAAAGAAATAAAAATCATATCATATTTTTTTGAAAATCATAACCTGCAAAAGAGATCATAATATCTTAACATGGAACAAATCATAGAAGTGAAAATGAGATCACCATAATCATAACATGAAACTTGAAACTTTGTGGCATGCACACATAATCATGGAAAATCATTTCTTGTTAGTCATGACTCATTGCCAAGACTATCTTAGTGGACAAAGTCCCTTTCTGAACCGAGTTCACTCCTCGTTTCAGTCCTGTATCACTGAACCGAAATAACCTTCCGTTCCATCCATGTCTATCTCATGAGATATAAAGTCTTTACCCAATGCATTGGAGGGAGATATAGGTCCCACCCATCTTATAATGAATCCTTTCTTATGTGTGCCACATAATCATAAAACATACATCATCGCATAACACATGTAACAAAAATGGGATTCTTGAAACATCATGACATTATAAATCAATTCATATAAGATAAAGGAATTCATAAAAATAATTCCATCACAACATGAACAAATCAATTTAATAATAGGGATAAAAACAGAACCCTTTATTATCTTAGATGGAAAATCATTTTGATAAAACACTTGAATTGAATTCTTGAGGAAAATATCCTTTCTTCTTCAAAATCAATTTCTTTTCACAAAACATCATGCAATTTTAAAAGAAAGAGATTTTATTAAAAATAGTCATGAAATCTTGTAGAGGAAACTTCATTAAAATAAGGCTTTATAAAACAGTAGAAATCCGTTCGTGCCGTATAAGTTAAAAAAAACATTCTTCGTACTTTTGTCGGAAAAGTCAAAAAAGTACCTCGTACGAAAAACGACAAAAGATTCCTTTCATACGTATTACTAAAAACTCACCGAAGGGTAAAAATGGATTTAAAAAATTTTATGTGGATGGAAATAATATTACATATTGAGTAAACATGGATGTGGATGATAAAATACACCCCAGTAAATACTTACGAATAAACAATCTCGGATAAAAATGAGATTGTGATATTTCCCTTACCTTAGGTCCGACTTGCTTTGTAAGTGTCCGAACCTCCTGTATAATGATTTAAATCATGTTATTGACTTATTACAGAATCATATTCATTGTTATGATATCATATATGGTTCACTTATGACATTATATTACCCGTTCTTTTGTAAATTCCATGTTAAAGAAGCGTTTTGGGTAAAATCGTTTCATTTATCGTAGGTGTTTTCACTTGTTGTTCTTGACATCATTATTACTTATATCATGATTTACTTACTTCCAGAATATAAAATATGATTTATATATCATATATATTCAGTATATATATATATATATATATAATATATAGATAAATAAAATGAAAAACACCGTTCATGGAGACGGTAGTCCGTACGTACGCATGAACGCTGTTTTTCTTTCCTTATTGTCTTGAAATGGAAGTAAGTAGATGACATACATATGTATATATATACATAAATCCAGTATCTTTATAATGTCATATATTTCATTATTATTTCTTATATATACATTATAATCATTCTTAAATGGTTAACATGGAGAATGAATCTCATCGCGTCGTGGAGACGGTAGTCCGTACGTACGCACGAGCGATGATATCATTTCTATAAATATTGAATTGAATTGGAGTGGATTATACAACATATAAGAATCAATATGATGTTGTAATAACTATGTATAGTTATTCTTTACACCATTATACCCATCCATGTAAGGTGGTGGTGGAAAATAGATTACACCACGGCGTGGAGACGGTATTCCGTACGTACGCACGCGCGGTGATTTCTTTTTCCGTAGGATGGATAGATGGTGAAATAGGGTTGTTTCATACTTATAATAACATATCAGTATATTAGTGATACTGATGTTATTACTTCATAATGAAACAACCTAAGAAGAAGAAGTGGAAGAAGAAATAAAGATGAAAGAATTGGTAACGGTAATTACCTCTTCTTTGAAGTGCCTCTTTGAGACCTCCTATTAGGGAACTAGAATTGGTCTTTGAGGAAGACCAGAACCTCTAGGATGTTGCTAGGGAAGTGGAGAAGGGATTTTGGCAGGGGTTGGCCGAGCTTGAGTGCTCAAATTGGTGTTAGGAGGAGGGGGAGGAGGTGTCCTTTTATAGGGGAGGAGAGGGGCACCTTAGGAATATCTCAAAATATTATTTTATATTAAAGTCAAAATCGGTTTATAATGGTTCCAAAGGGTCTTATTTCGAAGCTAAAGTGGGGATGGGTCGAAATCCTATCAACCAATAGAATTTAGACAAGTTTAGGATATTATTTTAACCTTATCAATTAAATTTAACTCTAAGTTAAATAATTTAACTTTTACCATGTCTTTTTGTTTTCTTTCACTATATGGTTAATAAACTTACTATAACATGCCAAACGAACCCCAAATTGTTTATTATTAATATATATATCCTTATCTAAGTCATTTGGCCGAACCTTAGATTTTTAGGAATACAATAACAATTAATAATATAATATTTGATTTAAAAACTATTTTGTGTCAATTTTGACACTATTTGATATATGATTTTTGTGAAAGTCATAACAGAATTAAATGTTCGAAACAAGTTGATTAAATAAACATTAATATATCATAGTAACCTAGAAAATTAGTGTAATTCATAAAAAATCTCAAATTACATTTATTTTGGTGTTTATAACATTAATTATGTCAATATTTCATTAATAAGATAATTACTGCATCATCGTTGTGTCATAAATAAATTAAATTATTTGATGTCTAAAAATTACAAATAAAATACAATCATGTAGGAAATCTTTTTAGCTTTCTAATGAATATTTACAATCGAATTTATCTTATGTATAACCTCATATTAAAAATGATTTACTTATTAAACTTTGATTTTAACTATTTTAACCTTTCTTTAAATAAATTAATAATAAATGTCCTAATCTAATCCAAGTGGGCCTAAATGGTCATATTTTATTCCTAAGTTTGTTTTTGGTCGAATTACACTTGTCCAATAGAATTAGGACATGTGTTAGGGTAATAGTAATATCATATTTACCCTTAGTTACCCTATTTACTATTAACCGCGGTAAAAAAAAGTAAAAAGTTACTATTCACCAAAAAATTATTTTCATCTCATTGAACCACATTTTAGTCCTTGATATTAACCGTGTCTCTCGGATTTTTGAAATTCCATTCACAGAAGCGGCAAAATTAAGTTTTATGAAAAATTCAGTTTTTTTAACTACCACTTAGTAGTTTCACTATTCATCAAAAATTGATGTTTTTCAGAACAATGCCAAAATTTCATCCTAAGCTATATTTCATATTCTGAATTCAAAAATGAAATCTATTTTACCAAATTCATAACATAGAAGTTGCATTAATTAATTTTATAATTAAATCCTGCTGTTAAAATAAATAGCGTGTTTTTAGGAAACAATATATATCAAAAGATTGACACTTGATTATGTCTGGTTTAAATGTGAAATTACAACCAATGACCAACATTGTATTAAATTGTAAAAATATATTCTAAATATACTTTAAAACCACTCAAATTAATAATTTATCACTATTAATTATTTCGATTAAAAAAGTTGTTTTAATTATAATTTAGTAATTTTCACTATTCAGCAGAATATGGAAGTTATCCGAAATGTACCAAAATTTCACCTTAGGCTAAATTCGATACTCCGAATCCAAAAATGAAGTTCATTTTGAAAAATAAGATTTACATAATTTTAAAAAGTGGTTATTACTATTCATAACAGCTAGTTTTAATAATATTTTAATAGCACATCGTTGTTTAGTGAAACTCGGTATTGCGTATTACACACGCTATCGAGGAAGGTCGTGATTGCGTGTAATGCAAGCCAAGTCAGGGTTGCGTGTTGTGAAAGAATCCTTCGTTGTTTCGTATAACAGAATCCATCCATATTTCATTTATACATTTAATATATATATATATACTCATTGTTGCGTAGAATAACTATTATCAGAATTGTGTGTAACACGATCCAAGAATAGTGTTGCGTATACTGCAAGCTAATACGGTGTTGTGTATAGCGCAAGGTAATCTTGGTGTAGAATACAACATAAGACATTAATGAAATTAAAATAATATTTTTCATAAAATCTTGGGGTGTTACAATAGTGATCTACAATCATCATAAATTTCTGTTTGTTTTCAAGCTTCAATACAACAAAATGAAGTTGGGATGAACCACTTCCAAATAATCTATAATACTAGACTTATTGTACCCACCTAGTTACCCATGTTTCCCTATATGTCAGGTATGTTCCACCTGTAACATAACACATCGATTTAATGTCATTGAAGCTAAAAAATGTGACACACACTCACAATATGCTATCCCACACACACCCAAAAATCCTATTTTTAAATCAAATGCACAAAAAACCATTTCAAAACATGTTTCACATAACTTTCAAAATTTTATAATCCACTTTCAGAGTTTATAAAACACCCTTAAAGGCACAACAAGGCTATACACAAGAAATACACCCAATTGAATATGGAAAAATAATTTTCAAACCAAATTCGTATCAAGTCGTTTAAAAAATCCTTTCACACCATAAATATAAATCATAGAACACATCAAAATACTCACAAAAGCATAATGAATTTGATAAATAATGTTTAAGTATAGAATCACCTACCTTGGTTGTAAAAGCTTCTGGAATCCTATTTGAATGTCCATCCACACATCAAAATCACCATAATAAAGAAATATGAAACCCTATACATTAATATTGAACCCAATTATTAAAGATCCAACTCTAATAAATGATGAAATACCCACTGGAGAAGAGAAACCCCAACGAAATAGGGATGAAATCCCATATTAGAGGAATAAAACAAGGGATACGACACTTCTTTGAAGAACCGAGGACGAAACTCGCCAAATATAGTACAAAAATAGATATCCAAGGGAGGGGAATGGAGAGGGAGGTTCTCCTAGGGTCTAGAATCCCGAAGGAGGAGAGAAAAAAGGGGTTTCAAGGTTAGAAATCTAGGAGAGAGAAACCTAAATCCCAAATTTTAATGACATGGACATGCCACATAGTTAGTCTATATGGATTGAAAAATAGTGTAGTGATTGTTCCACCCATAGTTCCCAAGAAGATCCTACTATACGGTCATCACACATGGTCTGACTGATCGTGTGCTGGATGTGTGGTGGCTACTGCCTCAAACTGACCTTCTATTGCATTGTTACATATGCTGGGTGCACAGTTACTACTAACCATGTTCCAACCGTGCACCATAGCCTATACCCCAAAACTTTCACACTTTCCTCTAAAAACTTAAAGGATAGCTTATGGAATAATGGTATACTGATAGTAAATAGAATAATACATGAAACGAAAATCATGGATATGATTCCATGTCTAACCTACCACATCAAAAGGTCCCTAAGTAGACCGATATACCACACATACCACACATACCACACATATAATTAGATACCCTAAATACTCAAAATAAATCACATCAAACCTATAATATCTCCAATAAGATAATAAAAAAATCTATCCATAGTTAGTTTATCATCCGAACAAAATCATATGTGAACTCATAAGTAACCAAATTTTTTGGTTGATATATGTACATAGAAAACTCAAACATCATAACATAGTCATCTTTCATTAATGGTTTACATGAATACCTGACCAAAACATATTTTATTCGGTAGTTGGAATCCCACCAATCTCATCAATTAATTATATCCAAAGTTTACTTGAATACTCAACCCATTTCATTACATCCATTCCATAAAAACTCAAATTTATATGGTTGGATGTATTCCCAACCCATATAAAAATTTCCCATGATTGGAATATCTTCCAACCCATAAAATCTTCTAATCCATACCAATTAGTATTATTATGGTTATAATTCCCTCCCAACCAGTTACACAAATCTCATTCCTTCACATCCCTCTTACCTAGGTATGACATTCTATCCCAACCTATACAATCTATATCCATTTAGAATAAAAATAATTAGTATTCAAATAATATGAATAATTTCATTAATAAAATATATATGTAATATAACAAGTCAACAAACACTCATATCATGAGGGTTATATCAGTTGGAATCTTGTTAAACATATGTACTAACATTACATCATGTTTGGCCTCTCATGTTGAAACCATTGTAAACATTATCGATAATATTGTATTACCACTATATTAACTCGTTTTATTTTCATTTATTGTATTGAGGAAGTGATCTAGGGTAACCTTAGGGGTTTCCTTAAAACATTTATCACACCATTAGATGGGTTCCCCACAAAGTGATAATAATATCCCATTACATATATATAACCAAAATATGATTTAAAAATTGATTAGATAAAAATATCCTGTGAAAATCACATAATTGATAAAACTACACACATACAACCCCCAAAGACTCAATAGTTCATTCATCATATTACCAATCTATAAAAAATTTGATTCTTTTTAATACCCTATAAATTAAACTATGTTTATGATGTAGAAACACTCACTTAATGTGCTAATTTTCTATTAAAGAGGTCTTAAATAACATAAAGGGTCTATATAGGCCATAACATAAGATGAACATCCTCAATTAATCATATACGAAACATGAAGAAGACCAAGGGAACTTATCCATTGAAAAATATGAATTAAATCACTACAATAATATCTTTAATGGGTACACATATCATGCATCTTAATATTTAGGCTAATCCCATAACTATAATCAATTAAAGAATTATTGATTAGTGATCAAATAGACCATATTTTCATTATATATTTTACAGTACTCATAAAATTAAAGGAAAAAAATGATTTATATTTAATTTAAGGTTGATCACATCTATCTGGTTATACAAAAGTCACATACCACAAAATCAATGAATAAACCATTGATAGAATTTTTAGGGACCACCAACCATAAGCCATGAATACATTCAATTATAAAACCCTAATAACAATATTTAAACATGATTAAGTAGCCAAAATTTACCAATATGTGTACTTAAGTCATTTTAACAATGACCTAATAAGTTAAAAAATAATTAAAATTTATATCATAATTATTTCATAACTATTTCATAATTACATCTCTTAAAATGGAAAAAACATAACATATTGGCTGATATTTCATGGGAAATTCTATTTAATTCAATAGAAAATTATAAATAATTTATATCAGTAACATAATACAGTGATCTAGAATTTTTCTGGTTGGAACATAGATAAATATTGATTTTTTATATCCACTAGGACCTCCATAATGGTAAAACACTAAATCTAACCTAACAGATGGCCTCAAAAAATTATTCTTTGTCCCTATTGATTATGTGGTTTGGTGATTACTAAGACAACATAAAATTAGAGGTGTGGTTATGTGTTTATTAAAAAAAATGAATTACAAAAAGTTATTTATATCCCTTATAAACATTCTCATGAATTATTATTTTCCTTGTAAATAGTGTCTCAAATGGTGGAACCAATATTGTTAACGTATAAAAAAATTTAGGTTTTACACCTGGAACATTGATTGATATATTTACACTAGGATCCTCTAGTAAATTCTCACATAACTGTATTGGTTAATTGGTTAAACTGATTTAATCAATAAATAAATTATCTTTGTTTATGGTTAACCATATTCATTTTTCCCAATTGAATATCTAATTTGTTTTATTTGTTTATTTAACTATATTTTTTTTCATTATCATAACCCTAGAGAGATTTAGAGGAGTGGGATGATAATGGTGGTGATGAAATTGTATCTATGGAATGGAACTAGATCAACCATCAAATTGATTAAATAAAACATGGTTATGAAATTTATTTAAATTTAAAAGTATTATTCCAGTTTGTAGGGATTTTAAATTATTTTTATATATTAGTGTTGATTTTTGTTCATGGATTAAATGTATCCAACTCATATCTTTAATATAATAGCACGTTTATGTATTTAAATGTATTTTCACTAAATTATTATATTTATATCGTATTTATTATTCTCTATTCACACTCCTGATTAACATATGGGTGATCAACCACCATCCTTGATACTCGTTTTTATTTTATTGGGTTTCTACATCTATTATTTATGTGCCCATCATCGGCCTATGGTTTGGTTGGTGATTTCATAACTTTTTTTCTAATTTTAATCACAATTATATCCAATGGATATATGCACCAAGTTTGGATTGAAAATGGATAAGGAGGTATGAACAGTTATCATCAGGTGCTTGTAGATCAAGAAAGGATGTGTGGGGATGATTCATCCTCAAATAGTGGTATATGACTAGTGGTAGATGTACGAGAGTGGAAGATCATGTTTTCTATGATCAGTATCAGGAAATTGAAATTTTACAATGTCTCATACTTGATTGAGGCCTTGGATGATGTTTCATGTTTTAATGAAGTCAACATTGGGGTAGTAATAGAGAGTTATTAGTGGTTAGATAAATCTATGTGTAAGACAAGACTACAAGGGTTTGAGTTTGGAATAAAACATCTCATATATCTTAGGTGTTTTGGAAGAAACATCATTGGAGTTAGTTACATTTCACAAACTATGTAATTAATTGTATACCTCACATACCCCATAGCTGGCCACATTGATTTTAGAGGGAGTACACTCCTATGTGGTTATTTCAATTTATAAGACCTGGGGGTCAGACTACACACCATGTATTGATGGAACATGACTTGGTTCCCTTTAGTGATGCATGTTTACTAATTGGTAGTAGATACAAGTTGTTTACCCTTTTCAAACAAATCATGTATCTTAGGATACACCTAGATTAGGTAGAGGTGGTACAAATATTGTACCTCTAGTGACTCTAATTGTTTTTTAGTACCATAATTTCCATATAGTGGTACCCGGAATTCTATATTGGAGCCAGTGTATGAACATATGACTGGTGAGGTTTCACATCCCTAAAAGCACACGATGTATTTGTTCTAGCCCAAGGGGATACTCATATTTTTTCTGAGTACATGTATTTATTATTGTTTATAGTGAATCATGAGTATTTTTTATGTATTCGTAGTGGTTTTCATATATTGGGCATTAGCAGTGAGTCTTGGTATGATGGAAGTAGAAATTTTCTCTATGACTATACAGCTTCCGACTGGGTTTGAGCATGATGACTGACGTATAGTAATCCTATAGGTATGGCTAGGTATGAACCATATTACATAAGTCAATATATTCTCTATCTTTTCGATGATTTATCTATAGGGTATGGTTTCCCTCCATAGAAAAATTTTGGTATCCCTGATCTCAACCCACGGGTATGGTCAAGTATCACAAGTTTCCTGGTACTGTAGATCATCTATATATAAGTCATTTTATTAATACTATTTGGTATCCATACATGTTATCGAGGTATGGGGTCTTAGTATGTCATTTGAGGTATGGGTATCTATTGATTGGGACCTTCATTTTATTATTTATAATTATAGTTTTAGATATAAAACATTGATACATTCCTTCATTAATTCTCTTGGTAACCCCTTACTATCAAGATTTATTATAGACTTAGTGTACTATATTTTATCTATTTCTATGACTGGGTTATATATCAATACATGTAATTTTTTGATGAATTGTTTCTTCTAGTTTCATTTTTGGTTTTCGAGTCATCATATTGGGTAACTATATAATCACCCCTTTATAACCATTATTCATGTACATGTTTTCTATATGAAAATAATTCATATGATTTGTGATATTATTGGTAGTTGTAGAGTTGGTGTGGCTTAATTAGACCTGGTGTCTAGAATCACTTAGTGATGCATGGTGATATATGAGGGTTGTTGGTGTTTTAGAATAATGGTTCTTACCATTACAGTTGATGATTAATGCAAGATTACATGCATTATAGAGAAGTAAGCATATTTTGACTGAAAATTATTTTTTATTAAGAAAGCCACTTTTGAGGGAAAAGTGAGAAACCATAAGTTCCAACAAGCACCAAACAACACCAAACAGAAAAACAAATACAACCTCTTCCAAGCATAAGTAGAAACCGCTAACTCTAATGAAGGACCACTCAGTGATCCCAAGAAAGCATGGCCCCTCACGATGGCAAGCCATCCCTTCTTCTATGGGATATGTTTATTTACCATTAGACAACATACCCTGGTCAATCAGAGGATGGATTGGGGTAGAACTCATAATATAATATTAGACCAAGTGTTTCCTTAGTGGATTAAGTCTGATTAGAGTGGTATTAGAGTTTGTTTTCTTAGGGGAAAATCATAAATATAGTGCTTTTGTGTTGTCTAGTTTAGTAACATAGGGGAATAAAATCTTGTTTGTTATGAATTTAGTTATTCAACTCTCTTAGATTTTGTATTTTCAATTTCTATTGTATAATTTTTATAGGATTATTATAACCCAATAGTTAATCCATATATTCGATGTATCATTTAACGGTATAAGAAGTTATGTACATGCATTATGTAGAAGTTATTTTTATTTTTTCAACTCCCTTATAGGTATTCTTCTCAAAATATTCTCAAATATATCTGGCTTCATCCTATTAAGTGAATTAAGCTACCCACCAATATCTTTATTGTGTGACATGGTAGGTTGATGATGATAATGTACCAATATAATAGAATTTCTACTATTAGATAGTGAGTGAACAACTATTTCCTAGGATCTCCCAAATGATGGGTGGTTTTTATACTAAGGTCAAGTAGGGTGGCTGTCCAAATTAATCCCTAAATGAGAATGTAAATGAAACAATATCATAAAGTTATTATAAAAATAAAAATAAAATAAAAACACTTTTTAAATACATTGGTTTTTTTTAATGTTAATAAATCAAGACTAATTAAGTTGAAGAATATTGTTTTTTTAATTTAATTAACAAAACACAATAATAAGTTGATTGGTCATTGAAAATGTTTTTAGTATATGCAGTGGAAACTCTAACTATTTAATTACTTATCAATCATATCATTAAAATTAAAATACACATAATTATGATCCCCTAATTGTTTTACCCATGAATCATATGGGAGGTAACTTAACCACTAAAATGAAATGAATTAAACCACATGATACCACTAGGATATGTAATTATAGAACATGTGACACACTCTATGTCACTGGTACAATTAATTTTGAGCTTTATTTATATTTTTTTTCTTGTTCTATGAGTTACCTAAAGTTGGTATTTGAAAATGGATGTTTTAGGAAGATAGACGATGGCACACGACTAGTGAACATTTTTTTCTAACTGTGGGGATAATTGTACAAGTGTTCTGTAGTCGGTGATAATGGGGTTTTCATTGTTTAATAATGGGTTTTCAAAATATACTAATCTCATCGGTAATATTGTGGCCCATTTTTTGGTGTAAAATGGTACCCACACAGTTGGTTCATGGTTTTCCTAACCATGCATCCAAACCATGCATCCCTATCTTTCTCATTTAGATTTTGTCTTCTTATAATTTTATCCTTTTCCTGTTTTTATCTGTTTAGGGATAATATTCCACCACCATCATGTAAATCCCAATCCCCTTGATAGTATAGATCTCTATCCCCTTTAGTGGTGGATTTATATTTGATATCATGGTGTTTGGATTGAGGTAAGCCCTTTACTTCTTGGTTTCATCCTCTATTCCCCTTCTTCTTGGATTTCCTTCCACTTTTATGGGAGTTAAGAACCCTATGGGTGATATTTTCAGAATATAGTGTATGAAATGTGAATAATGATTTTTCTTATTAGGTCTTATGTGTGTGAGGACTTCTTCTACCTCTTAAGGGTGCATTTCCTAATAGAAAATGAGATTTGGACTGAAACATAGGTTGGTTTCACAATATAAGGTCGTTTCATATGGATTTCCTTTATATTATAAATTTACTTAGTTTTTTTGTTTAATTGATAAAAAATTCTTTATGATGGATATTTATAACTTATTCTTTGTTATTTATTGGTTGTATTGGAAATTTGGTTTTTAAAGATGGGTTTCTTCAAATGGGGGTGGCTTGGATGCACACCAAGTGTTGGAAAAAATGGATTAAATAGGTTTTAATTGTTTTAAAATAATTTATAATGTGTTTTTAGAAAAGTGTTTACATTTGGAAACGTGTTTTGATAAAATGGGACCATTTGTTTTTGAAAGGGATTGTGATGTGACTTGTTTGATATGGGAACTTAATTATAATTATATTGTCATGGAGTATCATAAGGATAAATCATGTTTTAGGTGATTGGATTATTAGAGGGACCACGTGATCATTTGGAGGAAGGAACCTGCGAACCTCTGTTTTTTTGTCAGGGGACCGTGAGAGACTTTTGGTTAGAATACTCTGTGATCATCCATGTTAGTTTCCAAAATACCATTAGAGATCTTGGAGTTGGACCTAGGGAAGACCAATAGGGCTTCCATATTACTTATCTACCTCAAATAATTTTTTACTCACTCACGATATGAATGATGGTTAGATCCCTAGTTTTACATTACCCATATCGGGCTAGTTTATATGCTTTATACATTATATTAGTGTTATTTTGATGTGGTGAGATGTGTAATTGAAATTTCCATTTACATGGTAAGTAGATGTTGGTGTTATTCTCGGTTTTTATACATTGTCGAATATAATAATTATGTTGATACTTGGGTATTATTTTATTATGTAATCAATATTGTAATGTGTTTTGGAAATCTAATATTTTTTAAATGAAAAAATAAAGTGTTTTCAATGGTGTATTTTAAAATGGTAGGTTTTTATTATGGTTTAGTTTTGGAAATGTGTTTTCAAAAAATTTTATTGGTTTACATGGGTAAAATACATAAAAAGGTTATTGGTGGTATCAAATTTATATTATTTCCTCACACCCTACTTATGCCTTTGGGTATTGGTATATTTTTTTTTCGTGACATGAGTATGGGAAAGTGAACCATATTCTAGGGTGGATCACTTGAGTACCATCATCCACCATTTTCAGAGGTGGAGTGGTCTCAGATACCTTGTATCATGTGGATAATTATTGGTATTCAATATCTATTAGGATTTATATTTGGACGTTGTTTGGATTTATTCCCATTATTTTGAGTTTTTTGACTTGTTTAAACATATAATTTATATTTATTTCTTGTTATATAATGTCTTGTATATTGATGTGTTTTGTACTCCATGGAATCTATTTATATTATGATGAATTTATATAGATGATACTTTATATATTATTAACTCTGAATATATTGGTATGTTCATTCCATTTTATGGATGGTTCAGACCATTTTTTGAGTGGTAGAACTATTCCAATGTTATATTTGGTCTTACTCGGTTACTTTTGATAACCGGTGGTGATTGAGAATGTGCATTGAGTAGTGGGGGGACCAATTCTGCTGACAGGTTGGGTTTGAACATGGTGGTTTGTTAAAAAAAGGTATCATAAAAGGTATTATTTAAATAGTTAGTGGTAGATGGGATCTAGGATAGTTGGGAATAAAGAGGTAGGAATACTGGAGTCTCAATCTATCTCTTCTTTATAAAAAAATTGGAGTCCCCAAGGGTGGTCTGATATTGTGGTGTTTTTTATCTCGGTTATTTATTTCATTAGTGTTGTATCCTTGGGTGTTCCCATGTGATTTTTGTGTCCTAGGGTGAAACAGTGTGGTCTGTAGGATGTTCACGATTAGTGATCATGATTTATAGATACTTTTTATAGCTCGTGTATCCATGCCTTCCCACTATAGTAACATTATCATGATAGGAGCATGATTTTCCAATCTGTGTGGCCAAACTGTGCTGGGTGGAAATGCATGGAATTTTTTTATGTTTTTGATCCTTTTTCATTTATAGTGTCTTATGATATTTTTTTTCTTGTTAAGACCCATGATGAGTGTTCATTTATGTTTTTTTGGGTTTTGAGATTTAAATTATACTTAACGATTCTTAAATTTTATGTATTATAGACAATGCCTCCTAGAAATATCTTATCCAAGTGTAAAAAGTGTGTAGTAGATAATAGACCTTAGGAAAATCCTCCCCTTGAACTAGCTTCTTTGGATTTAGTGATTATTATGATCCAGACCTTACATTATGTGGGTGGCCATTAATAAAATATTCATTAATAAATATAAATACTTCTAAATTTCAATTTATTTAATTTATAAACATTATATAAACTATAAAACCATGTATATCCACTATAAATATTGAATAAATATGCTAAAACATTTTTCGTATGTTTTATATCACCTAGTCCCGTAATGATGAATGTTTTTTTTGGAATTTTTACAAAAAATATAATTTTATTTAAAATTGGTCCCCCAAACATCTTTTACTACAATGTAATGAAATAATTTATTATCCTCAGAAACTCAATGTGTTTTGAATTTCTTAGAATCCATTTTTAGTCTTATTCATAGTATAAAATTCAGCATTTTGGGGTGGTTATTTTGGTCATCCATACCATATTTTTTATAATGTTTAAAAATGGAAATGGATTAAATTATGTCATGGTGGTCCTCATGGTGATGCTTGACCATAGAACAAAAACCTTTATACCACAGTGTAAAGAATAATCATATAATTATCTATTAGTCATTACTTTTTTATGGAACATAACATGTCCATTTTTTTATATACAGTCAATTATTTTAAAATTTATAAAAAAACATCTTGAACATTAATTTTATTTCATGTTATATGAATTTAATAATAAAAAATGGTATTTTTAGATGACCTAAATCATGGTGTCTATAATACTTATTTTCTAGGTTCCTCGTTCACTAAAAGATAAAACTAAATATCGATAGATCTACCCTGATACCACTATTGGGTTTTGAATGGATGTATGAAATCCTAGACATGGTGAAATAAAAAAAATCTTTATTAATCTAACAATACATCAATACGATTGTAATGAATATGAAATGACAAATAGAAATGTTTTAACATTGACGTTTTGATCTGACCTATCCATATATCAAATATGTGTTTGATTAATATCATAGAAAATTAGGCAAAATTCATCTTTCTCCAATTCCATCAATGGGATAAATGTATCTACCTATCCTCATGAACGGTCTCCCTCTTATATATGCTGTTCTAGAACCATCAAATAATAGGATTAAGATAATAAATATCTAGATATAGCTTCATCTAAGGTATTATATGATATAATCACACACATGAATCACATATTGAGATCCTTATTATATATTATATTCAAGGAAAATCCTTGAAATATAATAATTTAGGATTACAAATAAACATTTTATAAATTCATTCTGTGTTAAAACTCATTTTAACATATTGATCATAAATTTGTAACACCTAACAATTTTCTAGGACATTCAGACTCCCCATAATCATCATATCATGATTAATAGTGAAGTATTATAGCCATTTTAGTTATATTGTAATGATTTAAACATGTTATAACTAAATTTAATAAACATGAACTTCACTATGGCATGTTGACATTGACCACATTTTTGTATATCCTATGAAAAAAAATGTGGTCTAAACCACCACACTGAGGTGATTACTTTAAATTATAATTTTACTCTAGATATTCATTTGTTCATTCCATATACATGGAGGCTTTGTTATACATGAAACCCCTATAACATTGATATATATTTATAATTACAATGATAAAATAATTTATCATTTCATTGTGTGTGCAGTCCGAATTAAGATAAGGATTCAATAAATATAATTGAATATATTTTCAAATTTAGGAATAAATGAAAAATATTCAATGTTTTAGTATAAATATTTTAATGGTTGATAATTTATGATTTTGGTATATTATGATGGTGTAGGTGAATTTAAATTAAGGTATATCTCATGATGTAATACAACTCATAACCAATATATAGTTTTATCCCAAAAAAGTGTAGATAGTGAAAGTAATGGATTTTATTTATCTAAACAGGGTTAATCACTCAATTTTTGAATAAAGAATATGAATTTCAAATCGTGTGCATTTTTATCCATGTTTATAAATAAGGATAGTAATATTTAAATATATTATATATCAGATTTCTATATGTATATTGATCAATAACGAATCTATTAATTTTACCCACTTACACCAATGTAATAAATTTGATTATTTTAGATGAGGAATGTATGAGAGAAAAAATGAAAGAAAGTTGAATTATCACTCAGATGGGAAATATTAAAAGTACATAGATTTCTCACAGAGAAACTTAGTCTTATCATACATTGTTATTTCATATTTTTAGATAAATATTATATTCATTATACCAACATACAACTGAGGAATGTAATTGTTTATTGTCTTTGGAAAATGGGCACAAAATATTCTAATTCAGTGAATGATGTTAACTATCTCCTAAAATGATCATAGTCTTTTGTAATATTCGCAAAGATTTTCTACTTAAAATATTTCTTCACATCCTAGGGAGCTAAAACATAAAAATGGATGAGCTTATAATCCATGTAATTTTAAGAAATGGAGATTTCTAAGTATAACTTGAATGTAAGTGTATAAGAACAAGATAATAACATTTTAAAACCATACATTGTATATCAATGATCATAATATTAGGTAACAGAATAAATATTAGAAGTTCACATGGCAAGAATCATTAGGGAATCAAATTGAATCAACTAGTAGAGAATAATTTTCTCATATAACATATATTTGTGGCATAGACATAAGCTAATAAAATTGTGAACATGTTTTAATATATAAATATTTTCCCACTATTTTAAGGATATGAAATAATTCCCTCTGATAAATTTATAGACATGAAACCAGGACCAAAAATAACATTATAGACAAGAAAAAATGTTTCACCAATAACACTGTGAACATATAATTAGGTTCAATCATAAAAATATGAACCTTTAATTAGGTTAACACATAACACTATGATCATGTAATCAAGATTAATCATAACACATTTACTCATGAGTTATCTATCCTTACCTAAGAATCAGAGGGAGATATAGGTCCCAGATGTCACATAATGAAAATCATATTTATGTTTGTCAAAAGATCTTAAAGAATTCATCATATCATAACCCATGAAATGAAATGGGTTTCATAAACATTTCATCACATCATAACTTAGGAAAAAATGACATGTTTCTAAATCATTTCATCATGTCATTACCAATCGAAAATGAAGTGGGTTTCTTAATAATTTTATCATATTATTACCCATGCACGAAAAATAGGTTTCATAAACACCTTTTCTAGATAAATAAAATTAAAATAAGGAATAATAATAATATCATTGGATCATATCCCCAACACACCATAAGTTACATTAAAATATATTAGCTTATATGGAGAATATATTTTAAAGATCCCTTGGAACATTTCATGAGGAAAATTTTTTTTCTTTGAAAAATACTTTTTATAACTAAAAAAACATAGATAATTTTGAATGTACCTTTATTTGAAAATAAACATTAAAAAATATAAATTAATATTATAATGTAATATTGGTCACAGTAGTGTAACATTATTTTCTTGTTATACACATTACTACCATTATTCCATTCACATTTTCCGTAAAATCCAATAAAAAATTGTTCATAAAAAACATGTAAATTCAATTAAAAAATATTGTACAAATGAAAATCATGGGTATAATTTATTTAATATATAATTATAGAAATTATAGATTTATTTTTTATTTTTCTTAGAAAAAAATATTTTGGATGAAAAAGTGTTTTTGTCCAAAGAGATAAATCAGGAATATTTTTGTTAAAAATATTTTGTCAGTTATTTTAAGAAAAACTTTCTGGGAAAATGGTACAATTATTTGAAAAAATAATTTATAAATACAGGACCATAAAATTAAATATAATTCATGAGATATATATCATAATATTTCCATAAAAGATACTTAAGCATAAATAATCCTGGTAAACAATGGTATTGTAAGATAAATCCATTACAATTATGGTAATAATTCGAAATATAATCCCCATGAAAGAGAGATCATAAAGTATATATGTAATACCCGTAATTTGAATAATAAAAATAATCAATTACTTTTTTGGGAATTATATGAAAGACATAAATGAAATAAGTTGTAAATATGGCATGTGTCTCATATAAGTAAAATGGTGACATAGAAATCCCTTATTGCTTTAGTAATATTATGAATCACAATACCTAATTAATCATAACATAAAATAAAAAAAATAAATATTATAAAAAATATTATATTAATGATATACATGTAAAATATTATGCATATACACTACTAAATAGAAACTATTTCTGAATTTACAAATGTCTCCCACAAATAAAAGAGATAATAGAAATCCATTAACTTAAGTCTTGACATCCTTCGTACAAATTCAAAACTCCTATAAAATAAATATTTGTATATTATAAATATATTATAGAACCATACATATATATATAATACCATATATTATTTAATTATGACCCTTTCTTACCCATTTATAACCAATTCCTTGTTAAAATCATGCTTTGGTTAATAATCACTTTGTTTTTCATAAATGATTTGATTTTTTATCTTTGATCATATTACATTGGTAATAGATCCACCATATCCAGATTAAAAATCATGAAATAATTATAATATTTATCCAATTATTATAATTTAAATATAAATCATTAACATTTTTTTGATAAGTGAATTACTTCAGGATCATGGAGATAGGAAGTCCTACGTTCGTATGAGTAACATTTCCATTTTTCAACAATAATTGTGGAAAGGATTTATGTAATATTTTATCACTAAAATATGATAATAATATAAAAAATAAAATATTATTCATTTTAATATACTTATTCATATCATATATTTTGTGTGGTGATAAAAATATAGTCACATTGCTTTGTGGAGTTGGTTGTGCACATAATACACTAAAGAAATTATCAATATTTAGTGAGTGAAAAGGTATGAATGTAAATGATATATCATATTTTAATAATGAAAAATATTTCATAAATATCATAATTATATCATTTATATTACATATATTAATTATATTTATCCTTATTACCTTCCATGTAATGTGTTAGTGAAAACTGAATCACATTTCTTCATGAGGTGGTTATCATGTGTACACACGAAAGATATTATTGTATCTCCTATAGAATTAAAGTTTAATATGTATATATGATAAAATTAATACATATGTATAAGTATGTTATAAATAGTATATATATAATTTATATCCATTATCATACTTAATTATTAGAATCATAAATTAAGAAAATAATGACATCAGTTCACAAGACTGTAGTCCATAGAACAAACAAATGATGATTTCAAATCCCATTTTATGGTAATGGGTTTGGATATACATAATTTTGTTGACATAATGAAATAAATGTATATTTTGGATACTATCACCATCAGATAATCCTGATGTAATAATAATTTATTAGGTGGAGGGAAAAAATAATATAAAAACACTCATTGAAGAACATTACCTCTTATTCAAGAAACCTCAATCATTTTAAACCAAAATACTTCATATGATGGATTTAATCACAATTATGTATTCTATGATGATATGAAGGATTTGTTATGTTAAATTTTAGGTATTGGACCATCCAAAATGGGGTAAATGGTGTGAAGAGGATATGATAGGGGGTGTCTTTTATAAGTCAGGTGAGAGGAAGACATGCAATTTTTGAAAAGAAAATGTTGTACCTACGTTTTTCACATTCCAAAATTCTAAAAAATGGATTATTATTTTTTATTGTACATTAAATTCAAAAAAATATTCCTAAAATATTATTTATATAAGATTTTAATTCATTTCAACGATTAACTTTTTTATTTAACTCCTGGTAAATGTTTTTTACCATAACCAGAGTAAATAATTTTTAATATTTTTAATAAAAATTATAGTAAAAATATATTTTGGACTTATTAGATAATATAAATTATTATTATTATTATTATTATTATTATGGATTAAATTTATCCAAATTCCATTTTTTGAGGTGAAAATATTAATTTAAAATTTATCTTGGAGAGGTGACGAGAAAATAGGTATCTCAATGAAAAATTCTCAAAATCTTAAAAAAAATTTAGATCAAAATTCAGTATTAAAATTATTATAATAGCCTAAATTGGATTAATATATATATAATTTAATTAATGTGAATTTAAAACCAATTTTAATGAAATTTAACATTATAAATTATTTAAACTGAAAATAACGTTTCAAATAAAATTCAGTATTTTTCACTCTTCATCAAAAAATTAATATTTTCTAACATTACCAAAAATTCAACCTAACATAACTTTGAAAATATGATTACAAAAAATGAATATTATTTTTTCTAATAAAATTTATTAAATTGTTAAAAATTATTTTTAATGTTTTTGTGAATAAGGTAAAAAAACTACCTTTAGTAAAAATACTATTTTTAAGTGTAATATTCGATTTATTCTTACATGTTGTTTGGAAAAATACTTAGTTTAATGTAAAAAATTTGAATGAATAAATAATATATAAATATTATTAAAATAATAGACCAAAATTATTTTTTATATTTATTGATGTAAAACAGGTTTACATGCATGGAAATTGTTTTTTAGAAAATGATTTCATTTATTTCCAAATATTCTATATTTTAATTTATAATATTTTTTTAACAAAATAATTAACTTTATATACATTTCTAGCCCATATACATTTTTAATATATGTGAATCCTATTCATACCCTCCATTCAAATGTTTTGTTCAAAACTATATTATAATAGTTTACATTCTGTTTATGCTCAAAGTTGCATGTAATACAAGCTAAACATGTTGTTACATTTGAGGAATAATATCAAAAAGACTAAATTCATCAGAAAAAAATATCAAATTATTACATTCTACCTCCCATAAAAGGAATTTATTAATAAAAATTCACCTCATTTAAAAATGGTTTAAAATTTTAAAATTCTTTCATAGAAACCCTCATCGTAAAAATGGTTAATAAAATATCCTATTGAAAAATATAACGTGATGTTAAAAAATAATCTTAAATAACACATATTAGGTTTCCAAATAAGATAACACTACTAGGAAGTGAAAATATTGAAATATAATAAAAATGTAACACCCAAATATAGATTCACAATGATAGATTACATAGTTAGGAGAAAGCTAATAACCAAAAGTATATAAAAAAATATGTGTGATAAAAGTCATTGATATCATCAAAATTTATGGTAATAGGATAAAATTTTACTTAAAGATACTTTTTTAATTATTTGGGAATTTTTATGAGAAAATTTACTAACTTCATTTATTTATATTTCGAAAGAATAACTCCATTCTTTAGTTCTTCCTAGATAAATTTATACTTCATATATTAGTTTAAGAGAGGAAATTTTTCAGATCTGAGGCGCTATATATGATCTATAAACTAATGATATGTCTATAATTATATCTATTGTTCTAGAAAAATTTAGATCTAATTAAAACAATTGATAAATTTTCATATGGTGATGTAATACATTAGTCGAGAAAAATTCATCCAATGTTTAACAATAACCATTCCATAAATAGTTATCCTTATAAACCATTAATAATTAAAAAATTATAAACATGGACACTAAATTTCTCAAAATAAACTAATCATTAATACCTAAAATAGTACATTCTAGATATAAATTTTCTTATACCAAACATGCGACTACAATTTTGATATATTATGTTAAAGCATTGTAATATCCTAAAGTGGAATAAAAATTATTTAAAACATACATGCATCCCCATTTATAATATAAAACATAGATGATTAGACATATTCCTCAAATCCAAAAATGTTGTAATCTCCATCAATTATACCATAATCAACATTTTCAAGAAACTATTAATTTAATCAGTACTATCAAATTTAATAATTCATATCAAAAATATCTTTACCTAACATAATTATATCATTATTTATAACATACTATCTTTTATCTACCCCTCTATGGAAAATTCGAAGGCATTGCTGTCAGTGTTAGTGTTCAAGGAACCTAGATACAAATTAACCAGTTTGACTAGAATATATCTACAAATGTGGGAAGCATGTGAATATTGAATAATTTTTTCCATCACAACTATATAAAGTAGTATGGGTGGATATTCCTATATTTAGGGGTATTAATAATTTCCATAGAGGTTGAAAAATGTGGGTCTTTGACATTCTTAAAAGTGTTAAGGGGTAATCGGGGCATAACTCCAGGTGTATAGTAGATTATTCATATACTAGTGGTAGGATCTTAGAACCGAGGGAATTGATTAGTGATTTTTAATTACATGTAGTATCCTATTGTATATGATACTAACATATTAAAGGTTCAATTAATAGTTTTTATTTCATATATATCGATATCAATTTTATTTGATATGTAACAATCACACTCTTTTATAACTACCAGGGTGTGTATCTAGTTGGTCATTTATAGTGAAATCATTCCATATTCTTTGAATATTTTCACACACTTTATGAATTGGATTATTCAAGGTATATATTATCTACTTTTATCATTATGATAAAGATAATAGAATTACCTTGTGATTTTATCATCCTTGATATAGAAATCTATGACCTCATTATTATAATTGAATAGTTGATCAGATTTCAGGGTCATATTGATTACTTTCACTAAAGTTTTACCTTCACCATACCAAATAATTCCAAATATTTCTTCCAAATTGATTGGTTTCAATAAAATAGTAGCAGGAATACTTATGATGAAAAATTAATTTTTTACCTATCAATTTCGAGAATAAGTTATTGGGGAAACAATATCACAATGATTTCCCTTATTTCAAAATAATGGTGAGTAGAAGCCCTAGTGTGTTCCATGAAAATTAATTTGGGTTAGATCTAGGGTTTTTTCCCAGTATTTAGTCAATATTAGTAGTATGGAGGGTAATATAAGATAAATATTTTCAAATGGTGTTAGTACATTATGAAGAATTTAAATCTCATCTAATTGATTTAGAGAATTAATGTTACATTGGATGATGTATTTCTTTATGATCTAATCAAATTATTTTTCAAAAAAGTTAAATTGAAGCCTACCACTATGCATGTATTTTAAGAAAGACAACTAAGTGGCCATGATGAAATAATACCCCTATCTACTCATTGATAATTTTTTTGTAAAACTAAAGGGAGAGGGGGATTTTATAGAAACTAAACTTTGATCAATGCACTACTAATTATGTGTGAGATAAAATAATATAAATAATTTTTTTTATAAATCTTATATTGGTTAAATGAATGTTAATTTATTCCATTTGTACAGATAAATTTGGTGATAGTATTAATTTACAAAACAAAAAAATTACATAAATTTTTAGGATATTTCCTTATGATATGTGTTGATGAAATTTTGGTTTACTCCCAATAAAGAGGTTATCAAAATGAAAATTTTAATACTGTTTTAAGAACAACACATAATAATTGTATCTACATTAAAATTACTAAATTTTCATTTTTTATTCAATAGGTAAAATTATTAGTTCATCTGGTGGAAATGAAATGAACATTGACCAATCATGAAAAGAAAAAATAAGTAATTTACTTAAAAATCCCCACAAATGTGTTTAAAATTAAATTTAAACATAACATGGTCAACTATTGTTTAAAATTTATTCAGTATTTTTTCAAACAAGATTTTTTTTATATTTAATTCAACCTAAAAGGTGGTTTATTTGAATAAAGAAAATCATATCCAAAATCCTTTTGTGACCTAAAGGGAAGAACCAAAATATATCCATTAATAATAATAATGATTCTAAGTGATATCTACTGTGTAAGAAATTAATCTTTTAATAGATATTTGGATGTGTTTCAATATAATGGGATAATGTAGTATATATTGAGTTATAAAAAATAATACCCCTAAAAAGAAATTACCTCACTCATTATCTTGAGAAGTTAGTTGTAGTGAATACTTTAAAATGTTTTATTTATAATTTTTCTTGGTAAATATTTCTTGGTTAAAAAAATAGAAAATATTGAAATATATTTTTTTGTTATAGAATAATTGTATAAAATATAAATAGTGTGTTTTATTTCATCAATCCCTAAATATTGTTCGTTCTTGTTCTTTAAATATGGGGGATGTAGTTGTATATATATTTATGTGTAAATCACCTAATGAAGTTTTTTAATAGTCGATACATTAGTGAAAACTGATGATTTTTATTGGAAAATTTTACTTTGTAGTAATGTATGGAAAACTAATGGTCCATTATCTTAAAGGAATGCTGCCTTTACACAAGTTAACCAAATAAATGGGGTTTAATCAATATATATATATATATATATATTAATATAATTCACTAAATCTTAAATTATAGGGTGATATATAATGAGTGCATTAGTGTACCCAATATATATCTTTATTACCAAGGTCTTATGTATTCTTCTAATTCATTAATAAAATTAGTGATAGTGTCATATAATCATTATTATTTAGTGGTTCTTCCTTATAAAAAACACACACATAGACACACACACACACAAATAAATATAATATTAGGGGAATTTCGTGGCGATTCTATATCTTGTGTTTTAAACTATGTCACTTATTTCACATTATATTTTGAGTTAGAGCTTCAATAAACTATGATAGAACAATTAAAATTGAGCACAACACACCACCATTAGATTGATGGTCAATCTTAGATAGTTATCCCTATTTTTTGATATACAAACCAAACATTAATAATATATTTTAGGGTATTTTAGAAAGATTATATTTGACTTATTAAATATTAATACAAAAATCATTAAGTATCTATATGAATTTAAACCCTCAATTATTTAATGGGTGATATTTTTAAAACCTTATACTAGATGATTTTCAAATTAATATATCTATTCAACTCTTAGTTTTGTTAAAAATACCACCAGATGAGTAAAATTTAATAAGAAAATCATTATGGTTTCCTATATCTAATAGAATTTATAGGTGAATCAGCCATAATGGAAACATGAATTTAATTCTAGTAACTGGGGGTTTTTAGAAGTATTCCCATAACTGGGGAACCATCTCCTATGAAAACAAAATTTCATAATGCCTTTCTATGTTAGTCTATAAGAAATTATAGTCATTTATAAATTTATTTTACTATTTTTCACTACTACCATGGTTTGTAACTATATAGGATGGATTTAATGTGTTCTAATTGAAAAAGAACCACTCAATCCCATATCATGTGATAATATTTGACTATGTTGACTAGGAGATGAATGCTACCTCTGCGAGGTTTCCTTTTTTAATTTCCAATCAAAAAAATGTATTTTTGGATATGAAAAATAATTTTACTGATTTTTTAATATTAATATAAAACCCAACCTAATATTAGACCTAATTAATATAGACAATCTTGTATTATCAATGTTCATATAATCTTATAGTAAATAAGATGATGAATTTCTCTAGATGTAAATTAATAGAGTTTGGATTATTATAAAACCCTAATTTTAATATCTATATTTTAACTAAATTTTCATTCTATATCCATTGAAAAATATGTGGTTTTTTGGATTTGGGGAGCTATATGTGTAGTGGAATAATTTTAAAACTACACTAAAAGGAAAATTCTAACTCCAAGAAGAAGAAATACACACCACATGATTTTGAACATAGTTTAAAACACATGAATAAAAATCATGTATCACATTATTAAAACTTAAAATTTTAATTTTAACTCCAGAAATTCCCTCTCTGTTATAATTTTATCATCGACACATGAAAGGATTTTATTATGTGTCAATTAGGGATTTTGGTGTTTTCATTAACTATTAAATGTTGTAATCGATACTCATTTTTAATTATATTGTAATATCTAATAATAAAATTTCAAAATTTATTTAATACCTTCACATAGACATTTCATATAATTCCTCTGAAAAATATATGTGGGTATCTTTATATAATGGGTTATGGTTTCAATTTAATTAGTTATTTTGTGTTTTATGTCCTAGAATACCTTATTTTAGAAAAAATTCATGTTACTTTCATTTTTTTGTTTGTATGTGAAATATTATATCTATATGATTTTTTAGTATTACAATCCAATGCATTAAAACCCTTCTTTAGTTTATTTTTTTATTGTAAGAAATTATTTTGTAGTTTTTATTACATCTAAGACTGTATTTGGGGGACTTAAATGGTTTTATTATTGGGGTATTGAATTATATGTAAAGAGTTTATTTTAAAACATTAAAAATATCATAAATTTTATACAATTGGAGAATTAAATTATTATCCTGAAAATGGAATTGTGTTTGGGAATGATTACATATAAAACACATTTTTTTTACAAAATAATTGATCATATTTGGTATTGTATATAATTGATCTTGTATAATCTTGAACTTAAATGAGGTTTGGTTTTTACTCAAAGGTAGATTTTGGGAGCAGTTATTTGTACTTTTGGTTCTCCCTACTAGATAAATAAAAATATTATTGGTGGGTTAAATTTTTTGATATGGTTGGAATAGAGATTCTACACATCGATTCTAGCATTTTTTATCCATTTTGATCCTCATTATTTACTTTCATTCATTTCATAACTTGGATGGATTTTATTTATCTTGGATATTTTTTTTATTATAAATAGTGAAAGTTAATTCCCAGAAATTTTAGAAAACTAATTTTCATAATATCATTTCAAGTGACCATGGGTGTGATGGGATTTTTGTGTGTCTAAAATTACATGAAATGTTAAAATGAAATTTTATGGAATGTTTTTGAGTTTGGGATAAATTTATTATTAAGCATTTTTGGTTTACTTGATAATATAAAATATAATTATTATGGGAGTAAATAATATATATATTTTTTACACACCCAATACATGTAGACTATGTGTGTGGATGTATATATTATAGATAGTGGTATAGATTATGAGGACACCTATTTATTCATTGATAAAGTTCCGTGTTCAAATTTTCAGGGTATGGGAGTTAGATGTTATGATTTATATCTCTTGATGAATTTTTCAATTTTATTATTTTAGGATATCCATTATATTTTAAAATCCATGAGTATAATGTCTTGGTTTTTGACCTATAAGACTTTGGAATATTTCTAAGAATATTTCTGGAGCCAGGTGCAGAGTTAGCATGTAATTTCAGGGACCTTTGAGTCTTAGTGCATAGATACTATAAATATTAAATATAATTTGTTACCCATGTGTAGATTCTATTTAATTGTGGAATAACACTCGAGTGGAGTCTCAAATAAAAATTTTGAGACTGTGGTTGACTTCAAAACTCTGTGTTTACATAATGCGTCACATAAAATTTGTCATCACTAATTTTTTTGGATAGGGGAGATTTACCAGAAGGGGGTCAGGAGAAAGAAAACAAATTTAATAAAATTAAATAAATTAAAATAAATCCAACTTAACACTTAGTTCACATGAAAAATGATAAAAAAACCCCTATCCAATTTCTCCTTGTCCAACACATGAAGTTGAGATGAATCGAAGTGTTGAGTTACTTCCAATCTCTATTCTTGGAACTGATCATCATCTGATCGAGTAGCAAAATGATCTGGGTTTCCTTCTGCACCTAAATCATCAGTGTTTCTACATCGAGGTAGGAAGATTTCATTTTATTCTTTATCCTCTTTTATATGGTTTTTTATGGTTGTAGAGACCTATGACGATCACCAAATATCCATTCATTTTTGATATGGAGGTTTTAGTGGACACCTATGATAATTGGGAGACTCATTGGAATATTCCAATTGGAATTATAATCTAAATGGTGTGTAAACCAGAGATACACATTGTGAGTTCCTCCTTTGTTGGGAAGATGTATTTTGGGGACTACACGTTGTGTATTTTAGTTACACATTTTGTAGTGAACCCATGTCTTGTGGCTATAGTACAAGACCTGGGTAGTCATGTGATAGTACATGGCCATGTAAAAGTACATGGACAAAGTACATGGACAGTGGGGACTAGACACTAGAATAGGAAAATTACATGTCCATGTTGGAATTTATCTTGGACATGTCGTGTACCCGATGTTACACGCCGTGTGAGAAGTAGGGATGACTGAGCCCTATGGAAGAAGAAAATGCCCAGGGTTCGGTTGAGGCAGGACATGTTGTGTATGAGCTACACAAGTTGTGTATGCCTAAATGGCCATACAATCCACGAAAATAGGATACATGACTAGGTTTTCAAGGGTCTTAACACACCATGTAGACCCTAGTGCATTCCATGTAATTTCCTTGAGATATTCTTGAGATATTCAACCAACGCATCTCTTTCTCAAGAAGTCTGATTTGGGCTTGCGAAATACCTATCTTGGGATGTATTCTATGTAGAATGTGATGGTGGCCTCTGTAGTGAACTAAGAGATACAATATGACATGATTCGAGCACAACATTGTAGTAGAAGTTCTTTTGATGGGGTAGTGATCAATGTGGATCATTGGGTTGACGTCGGGGTCGGTACCCTTCCCTATCACCAAAGGATATAAGTCCCCCAAACCCTTTAAGCATATAGATCTATTCTACCATGTTATATTAGAGATTGTGTCCCTTACTAATGGTAGTGTTTTGATATTAGGTATGATAATCATGATGCTTCTTTCATAGTAACTTTACCAATGTTGTAGATTGTTGTAGTTATTAGAGAGATACACTAGTACTGGTACTACCCTATGGAATCAGTGGAAAGGTTTTCCTAACCTCTCTAATTTGGTAGATATGGGTCTCCCCATGTTGTGGGTGGAGTTTCACTACCCATGTACTAGTTCTATCAGGGATCTTACTCCCCTATTGGAACATGGTGTGGGTTCCCCGTATCATTTTTGTAGTGGGAGATATCACTCCCCTACCATGTTAGTGTGTGGGTCCTCTATACACATTGACCAGATAAAGTGGGTACTCGCCTATTGGACTATAGTGCGGGTCATATATCTATGAATTCATAACTACCCTATTTTATCAGGGAACGGTTCCTCCATATATGATGTATAGAGGGAGTGGGTACACCCCTTTCATGTTACGACACATGACCTCTATCCTTTGAGTCAGAACTCCACTGTCATTCTAGGGACATGGTCCTCTATATGTGTTATTTCAATAGAGTTGCTACAACCCTATAGTATTATGGAGAATTTACTCTATCCTAGGGTAGGTACTCCCCTGCCATGTCATTATGTGGGCCTGTCATACTAATCGAGTTGGTAGAGTGGTCATCAATTATCACACAAGGGCGTGGGTCCTCTAGCCATAGAGTGGTAATACCATTTCATACCATGGATTTGGTCCTCTATCATGACATTTTTACTCCCCTATCATATTAGGGAGTTTGTAATCTATCCTATGACTGGTACTCCCCTATTTTAAAGTGTTTCAAGTACTCATCAATGGAGTAGTAATCCACCATGTTTGAGTAGTGGTGGGGAGCAGGTCATCCATTGGAGATGAATATCCCTCGACAATTGATTATAGTTACAAGGATTGATCCCCACCACAAGTTATGTGAGATACCTTATTAAGGGTCTATGATCCCTCAGATGAATGATGTCTGATCTACTTCGTACTAATGAAATAGAGGTTTTGAGGGTTAGTAAGAGTTATTACATCCTCGACTCAAAGGTAGTTTAGAGGTGTGGGTCCCCCCATTCTCTATCATTAGAGAGGATGCACACGGGTCATAGTATAGAAAAGTTTCCCATCAAATATGTTTAGTGGTGAGTGGAGGGCCTCTTCTCATTGTTTCTTATGAACTTGCATAAGGTGTAGGATAGCATTGGTAGTACCTTGAGTGATGGTATGTAGAGTTTGAACTGATGATTTATTCCCAATGGAACATGTTCTCTCAGACGTACCACTAAGAGTGGTAGAGATATTCTCGGTTTTGTTTATCTCTCGAATGGATGCCATCTCGGATGGCTTAGATTATTGATTATGTTATTCGGGTTGTGTGTTACCTTTATATCCTTTATTGAAATATTTTATTTGGATAATAGTTCAAACCCACATGAGATATGGAGTTAGAGGTGGATATATCCAGATGATTCTGGGAGTATATAAGGTGTCATCACATTCTTGGGCTGACACCCATTTTGGACTAGGATGACTAGTCATATATAGTCAAGGATGGTTCGAGATGGATTTTTTCTCTCGACTGGGTTCCATCTTATATTTTTGAGTGGATTGTTTCCTTTTAATTTCACTATTTGGATTTTATATTTATGTGTTACTAGTGAGTATTTTTAAAGACACCCCTACATAGGTTTTCAACATGTGTTCTTTCATCTATAGAAAATAGTCTTTTCGAAACATTTCCTATAAGACATGATATAAGCATAGGTTAGTGGGCTAGACCAACTGATATTTTTACCGGATGAAGGTTGAGTTTTTTTCTAACAGTTTCAGTTGACTTAAATTCCCTCTTTCTTAGTAGTTTGGATAGTTTTACTATTTTGGTGGGAGAGTTTTATTCCCTTTTTGTGCTTTCAATACTTTTGTTCATACTCAGGTTTGAGATAGATGTATGCATGACTTATAGTTTCCAAGTTTTTTTATCTCTCCACTCTTACATTGATGTGTTTGTGGGTGTGTGCATACAGGAACATTAGGAAAATTCCTCTCATATGTTTGATATGCCGAATTAGTGCTAGTCACCATCCCTT
Source organism: Viscum album (assembly GCA_963277665.1). Classification (NCBI taxonomy): domain Eukaryota; kingdom Viridiplantae; phylum Streptophyta; class Magnoliopsida; order Santalales; family Viscaceae; genus Viscum; species Viscum album. The sequence goes on from OY728137.1 coordinate 804,313,141, forward strand.
GGTCTATTGGAGGAGAGCTTTGGGAGTTGCTGTCTAGGACCTATTGGGTTGGGTCAAGATAATGAATTCATCTCTGGCCTTAATATAATTGTACAAAATTTTATATATATAAGAAATAGTTTTCAAATATCATAATAAATTTTACCTTTTAATTATTATTCCAATATGTTTACATGGAATATATTTGTTAATTGGGGATTGTTTTTTATGTTTTTATTGAGTTATATATATTCCCTTAAGAATTCATGTGAGTGAATATATTTTATTTCTTGTTATATAAATATAAAAATTCAATTTCCTTTATTGTAAATATTTGGAAAAACCTTGTCTTGAATAATGGTAAGTGTTAATTTAAAAATAATTCCCCCATGGAAGTTTGATAACCCAAACCACACTTGACAAAGCATATAGTAATTCAGGGGAATTCATTGGAGATGATGTCCCGCTTTAACAAATATGTTGGGTTGGGTAACCAATTAAATATATTATAGATAATGTGATTATTAGAATAAGAATAAGTGGGGTGAACGAAATTATATATTCCCCAATATTAGATCTGTGGATTCCTTCATAAAAAATTAAAGTAGTTTTTTTGAAAGGAATTTTTGGAAAGAGATTTATTGGATATCTAATGCATTATTTAATCATTGATGAGGTAGTAACGCACTAGTGGTTATATTTTTTTAAAATAACATTGTTACTACTTGACTTTTCTTTGATTATAGATTAACTAATGACATAACTATTAAGAAACAATATGTGGTTCCTCATATAGATGACTTGTTTGAACAGCTTCAAGGTTGTCACCACTTTTTAAATATTTTTCTTAGTCCCTGATATCATCATTTGAATGTTAAGGAGTAATAAATTATATGGATGTAATTACATACTATTTTTATCAATTATGACCTAGTGGAAATCCATTTGGGGGTAAATAATGCACCCATTTTATTAAGCGATCTAATAGATATATTTTTCCATGAATATTTGGATAAATTTTTGGTGTTATTTATTAATTTAATTATGGTTCATGAAAATATTTATGAGTAACATGAGAAACTCCTAAGGATAATATTTTATAATTTAATTGAAAATGATTTGTATGAAAATTAATTAAATGACAGTTTTGGTTATAATGGAATTCATCACATGCGAATGATGTTTCTAAAGGTGGAACAAATATTGATACTACTAAATATAAGGTGGTGTATGAGTGAAAAAGGAATATTAACGATATTGAGAATCATAATTTTTATGGATTAGTGGGTAATTACTGATAGGTTTTTGAAAACGTTTACCTATTATCTATCTAACTAATTATATTGACACAAAAAGTATTAAAATTAATCAAGATAAAGTAATGTGACTTATTTTTTCACCAATTGAAATTATGTCTAGTTAGTGGTCCAATTTAATCCTATATAATGACGAATGGTTAATTCTTAATTTACAACGATGCTTTATTTAAGGTACACAGTTGAGCCCTAATGCAAGAATATTTGGTAATTGTATATTGTTCATATAGATTAATACACCATGTATATAATTACCCAACACATGTTGTTGAGCTTAAGTAAGTGAGTTTTATATTAAATATTTTGATACATATTTATAAGGTGTAAAATTAGAAATATTTATTGAGTATAAATGTTTAATGATAATATTCACGAATAAATAATTTAAAATGATAAATAGAATATGGATGAAAGTGATAAAGGATTATTATTGCATGATTCACTATCATCTAATAAAAGAATAAGTCATTGAATATAAATTTTTTATAAATAATAATATGATGATAACCATGAAACATTTGAGACATGAAACTTTAGCTGCTGATTTAATTATTGTTAGTCAAGAAATTTCTCATTCATGAAATCTATCTCTTTTGGTATAGTTATTGATGTATTAATCTTTTTTAGATCAAATTAAGCATGCTCAGACAGTATATAATTATTTAGATTAAATGGTGGAATTAGTCAAGAAGGCTGTTTATCTTAATTTTACTATTGTAAAATATGTTTTTATAGGATTTCTAATGAGTTTGTGTGGGGAAAAAAATTTCTACCAGAATAAAACTATTGTGTGGTGATCAAATATCTCCATTCTCCATTCATCTTATAAGTACAAATATTATTAGAAATAATTGAAAATATTATTACTGGTTTGAATAAAGAAATATATTTTTGATTTCAATATGAAATAGTTTACATTAAAGAAGTTATAGATGATTCAAAAATACCTAATAGGTTTCTCTATACTATTATAGTGCATAAATGTAAATGGGAGAATTTGTCCATGAATTTTTTGGAGGGATTACCAATGAAATATCCATGAAATAATGTGATTTTAATAAATATTCCCTTTTTCTTCTTCTTTAGATACTAGTTAATTAGATAAACTTATTATAAATTTTAATTAAGATTTAATTTGATTCATAGAGTCTATTTATCTATTTTATCCACCCCTGATCCTAGATTTACCTCAAATTTGATGAAAATAATTCATAAGTGATTGGGTACTAAATCATATTTTTGTATAGCTTTCATCCTCAATATCATGGGTATCAAGATCAAACAATTTATAATTTGGAATACATGATTTGGGTATTATCATTTTATTATCATGGAATTTCAGTTCATGATTTTACATTTATAAAAAAATATAATAATAATAATTTTTTTTTTCTGTATATAGGTGGAACCAGTTGATAAATCAAATGGAAAATGATGTAGAGATTCATCCTTTAATGTTAAAGTAGGTGTAAAAATCTTGTTGGGACTATATTTTTTAGAAGATATTTTTGAGATGGTAAATACTATTCGTCGCCAAATTAGTGAAACTCAAAGTAGGTTAAATAATATGTAAAGAGCTGGAGAAATGATCTCTCATTTTATGTATGAGATCATGTCTTTATTAATGTAATACCATAAAAAAAGTATCAATAATTTTTTTAAAAGGAAATTTTTGTACTTGGTTTATTGTACCATAAAATATTATGTAACAATTACGTTCATTTTATTACCATGAAGTGTTACCTCTATGTTTATCTCAGGTAGATAAAGTGTTTAATGATTATTTACTAAGGTTGTATGTACCAGATGCATCACATGCTTTGAGACCTAATGTGAAATAGTTAGAGGATAATATCTCTTATAATGAAAGTTCATATCATATTATGTATCATAGTGATAATTCACTATGAAATAATGTGATTCACTTGGTTATGGTTTATGTAAGAATCACATTATGTAAGAATAAACATGGGAATCAAACAAATCTAAGAGGGAAAATTACCATCACGTGATTAACTGATGAATAAGATTCATATGATTCAATATCCTAGAGGGGAAAGTATGTGAATAATAATTTAATTCAAGAAAAAATCATTCTTTTGATTTATAAGAATTTTTTTAATATATTCATATTCATCTTAGTTTTATTAATTCCTTTATATTATTCTCCAAAAAAGGAATAGTTTGATTTAACAATATTTTTTTATGTATTAAATGGTTTTAATTAAATGATAAATTTTTGAATATTTTTTTGATAAAATTTAATTCATTTTTTAATTCTTATTATCATATTTATCTATTATAAAATTTTATATATTTTTATAAAATTATTGATTTTTGATAGAATAGTGAAAAGTACTATTTTTAATAAAATTATATTTATATTTCAAGTATTTAAAAAGATTCATTCTATTTTTCAGTATTATTAATGTTAAATTATTCTCATATTATATAAATCAATATAATTAATTCTATAGAAATTATAAATGTGCGTTATTTGGGTAAAAATCATTTCTGTACTTAAAATGGCATTTTTCTAAAAAAAATTAATGCAATTTTTATATTTTTATTAATATTAATTTTTACCTATTTATTAAATTAAAAATGGAAAATAGATATCGTATTTTATATTAGGAAGTTCAAATTTGGTAAAAATTTCAATATCATTCATGGACATTATGAATAACATCTTTTGTAAAAACATTGTCATTGTGGTAATAGTAAAAATGGTTAAAGAGGTGGTTAAAACTAAGAGATATGGTTTAAATTATAATAAAAATTGTTTAAAATTATATTTGAGTTTATTTATGATCATATTTTTTCTTTATTTTAAATATTTAAATTTTGTTCTACTTTCCTTTGAGAAAAATATATAATATATTTTATTTTTTTAGATTTTACCGCTCTCACACTCCCCTAACATAAAAAAGGGATCACCTTCCCCTCACATCACAACACATTTTGAGACATTTTTCATAAAAAAATCTGACTCAGATACAATAAAAAATATTCTACATGAATTTTCTAGTTCATAGTTGAACTAACATATCAACATAATAAAGATTAAGGGAGAATTTCCAAATAAGAGTTTTCTTTCTTAACTGAGTGTTTCATGTTCATTTCATCTTATACCACATTCAAATATTCATCAAATATTTTTAAATGATAACATAAATATCATTCATAAATTAAAATTTAATTATTATTATGGTAAAAATATTTTTCATATTCATTTCTATCCATAAGATAATGAAAAAATCACTTGTACATGCTTGTGGACTATCACATCCATGAAGTGATGTAATTTGTTTTCAATTTTAACAATAAAAGGATTTTTGTAAAGATGTAAATAATGAATTAATATGAAATTTATAACATATTTATGTATCTATAAATAAAAAATATGATTTAATTCATTTCTTTTCCACCCAGTAGAAAAATGAAAATGTCATTCATGTGTAATACATATTACTATCTCCTTGATAAAAGATGATTAATTTTCCCTGAAAACATTAAATATATGATCATAAAGGTGTATTGTATGTATAAATATAAAAATAATTACTTTTTAATGTCCTTGTGGTAATGGAATAGAAAAAACTTTTCCCATATTCAACTCACTGATGTTTTTTGGATGTAATTCACTAAACAAACTCAAAACATTTAATATGAATTTAACCATTTTAGTAACTAAATAATACTAGGTTATGAATAAAATAAAATGAATAATAGTAATGTAAAGAAAATAAAAAAGATCCTATGAATGTTAATAATTAATATTAATTTATTATTTAGCAGCTAAAGATGGTATAATGAAAGTATTGACATAAGGTGATGAACATTATTTTTAAATAATTTACTGATTTCCTTCCAACTCTTTTTCTTCCGTGTCAGGGTTCTTTTAAATTTTTCATGATTATTATTATTTATTCTTCAATGGTTCATAAATTTTATCATATACTGTATTTTAATTTAATTATTATGGTCAAATAAGGTAATCTTTTCAATTTTTTTGTATGGTTTATTTTTTACTTTTCATAAAATTGTAAAAATTGACATTATTTTTTAACATATGGGGATTTAATACCTTTTCCCACCATTATTTTATTTTTTTATCAATATTCATATACAAGTTAAAATGGGAAATCAAATTATAAGTTATTATTTATCTTCTTGTAATATTTCATTTTTATGATTTTTCTAAAAAGATTTTATGTCTCCTTATAATAATGGGAAAATGGAAAGTGTTTTTATTATGAGTTTAAAGGAGTTATTAATGGTTTTATGCATAAAAAATGAAATCATACAATTGTTTTTCCCATGATGTGATACTTGATAATTATAGATGATTATAAGAGAGCTTGATATATCCCATTATTATAGGTGAGCCTGATATAGTTCACTACTACATTAGGTAATGATTTAATCATTGAAGAATACAATTACATTAAATACATTATTGGTTACACCTAAATAATCAATCATACTTGAATTATTCTAACATGGGTTATAAATGAGTGAAAACAAGTTATGGAGAAGAATTTATAATATTGAAGAGCTTTAAATCCTCACTAACTTATCTAGTTCTAAGAATAGTGCACTTTACACATTATATTTGATATACATCCTTTCTTAAAATATTTTTCAAAAATTAAGAATCAATAACATTATAAGGACCCTTTTAGGTTTATAGTTTTATAGATTTAGGAAAAATATTTAAATAATGAAACACATTTTCTTTATATGAAATGAAAATTTCTTTCACTATTAAATCCATAATAAGTCTTTAACATCTCCCACAAATCCATCATACATGATACTCTTCAAGAAAAATCATATATATTACTATTCTTAATAACCTAGGGAAGTTGAATCATAAGTCATGGGTGAGAATAGATTCTTGGTAAGGATAAATATGATCAATAAAAGTTGATTATAATTAGTGAGAATAATATGATCTGGTGTGTATAGTCAAGATATGGAAGAATCTTATACCAAACAAATCATAGAAAGCAATTAATTGAATAAATAAATATTAAATCAAGAAAATTAATCATACCACATAATAAATTCACACATGGTAATTTTGTAAAATCCATAATAATAGAAATGATAAAATAATGTATGAGGTATCACAACCTTCATCTATTAGTGGATCAGTCTTCACTCATATATTCTCTTTGGTGGATCAGGATTAACTGACATGTTTCCCACATAGGATCAATCTCACTATGTACTTATCATTTTTAATCATGCATCAATACTTGTTCCACTATTATCTCATGAGATATAAAACATTACACAATGCATTAGAGGGCTATATTGGGCTCGACCATCACCTACGTATTAGCCACACACACGTGTACCACATAAAATATAACATATTCACATCATAAATAACTCATGTAAATGAAATGGGTTTCATATCCAATTCAAATGGAATCACATAAAAAATAATTCATAAGAATAACCCTTGGAAAGTAAGTGGGTATGCAGTGATAATTTTTAGATTTCTTAGAAAATAAAATCCAATAAAGAAATAATGGAATATGGTATTTAAAATATTAAGATAAAGCTTACATGGTATATCACTAATTTCTCTAATTAAAAAACTTATGATATCTATGAGAAGAAATTCAATAAAAGGATGGAAATATAGAGTGTTCACAAAAAATGATTTTTTGGAAACATTATTTTTATTCATGGGGATAGTTTAAAATAAACATTTATTGATTGATTATGTCTTTGTTCAAAAAGAAAATAAAATTACATATCTATAGAATGAATTTTGGTAATTGTAATGGAATATATCCCTAGTGTGAAAAATAAATCACAAAATGGTTTTGACATAGATTAAAAATATCCATGAAAAAAATTATTCTAATGTAACCACACAACAATTGATCAAGAATGGAATTGTTTGATACAATTATTTCAATCAACTAAATTATAAATATATATTTTAATTAGTTAATAAATCATTTAACCTAAATCAGATTAGTGCAAATCCATTTGAATATGAAAATGAAAATGGAGTTGAAAGATATGAGCACTGAGAAAATATTTTTAATACTGACTTAAAATACAAACATACTTGTCACATTCAAAAGTATCTTTTGAAATAGTGAACTAAAAGACTGTTAAGATATTTAATTTTTAATATGATCTCCAATAGTATACCCCTAAATATTAAATAATTTTTTTTAAATTTCAGGATAAAGATAAAAAATTTGACCCTGAAAGGAACACATTTAATACATTGAATTTAACTTTGTTGAAACCCTGCATTTTAAAGAGGGTAATAATACCTTATTATTATAAAAAATTAAATTTTAAAGAGTGTATTATAAAATAACATATAAAAAAATATTATTATTTTTGAACCAAATCAACATAAAAATAAGGTTCAATGTAAATATATAAACATAATGAATGGATATTAGAGTTACTAATATCCCTTTTCAGTGACATAGACCCCAAGGAATGAAATATTTTAAATGTGTTGGAAGTAGTAAAAAAATGAAAATTATATAACACCATATTAAAATAAAATGGTATATTTTCCATGTTATGTGATATAAGTTATATATAATTACTATAACTCAATGAAAAATATTGAGATACCCAAAAATCATACAACTAAGGTAGCATTCGAGTAAAAATTAATTGGAAGAAAATATCTTTATTTGGGTAATTATATCCCAATAGGTATAATAAAATTAAAAATATAATTTTCATAAAATTTTAAATCAATTTAATTCTATACAAATAAAAAATTATGCACAACATGTAACATGTCACAAGGAATCAAAATTTAGACCAATAAAACTCGTACCATGATTCCTATATTTGTCGAATTCCCTGAAAGTTCTTGTATAAAAACCATAAATTTCATAATCAACTATTTTAGAAACATATTCATAAACATAATACTTTATATAGAAAATTTATAATTCTTTCTTAAATGTATATAAGTATGTTTCTATCCATTTTCAATATTGTGTGTGTGTAATCTTGATTATTTTGAACTGGATTCATATTAGTGGTGTTGTTGTACAGTCTTCTTCAAAAGTTCATCATTGATAATTCAAAAAAATAATATAATTTGGATATATAATTATTATTAATTTTATAAATTCATTTTAATTATTTTTTTTATGATCCTTTAATATGAAAGTTTTTATGATCATGTTTCGATGATTCTTATCAAACGAATAGTGTTTTCTTAAATAAGGAGTTAATTTTTTATATTACCATAATTGAACAAAAAACATATTATTTATTTATTTTCAAAAATATTAACTTGAATTAAATTTTATTATTCAACCATTGTATAAATTTATAGAATTTGTAAAATAGGTGGTTATACCGGCAGAAATTAGAACATACCATAATTAGTGGATGGCTTTGAATTGATTTAGTTATAATATCATTATTCCTATAGAATAATTATATAATTTAGTTTTTTAGTGTGATATATCATAATTATATTAATCTTGGAGAGGTATTAATGGATATAAAACAACTACATAAATTGAATAAATCTTTTTTTCCTTCATAGTTTTCTTTCCAAAGAGGGTTAAATTTAAATAAATTTTTAACATTCATATCACTAATAGTGTGCTCAATTTTAATTTCTAGATCCTTTATAATATCCTAAATTTAATATATATCAATTAAAAAACTCCAAGGACTAGTCATGTAGAGTGGTGATGAAAATAAAAATTGGAATCAATAGCTCCATAGAGGCGGTAGTCCACATGTAGACGTAAATACTTATTTCATTTCCCATAGAATAGGGAAAATGAGTAATTTAACTCATCATTTAAAAATAAAAAATATTTAAAAAATATCATAATTATATATTGAATTACCATTTAGGACAACCATTTTTTGGTGGTGAAGGATAGAAAATCATATTGTGTCATAGACGCGACTATCCGTACAATAAATGAATGTTGATTTTCATTTTTCCTAATATAAAACGGAAAGGTGGAAAATGATTGTACCATAATTATAATCATATAATATCATAATAATTATAATTATTTTATCATTTTATGATGGATAATTGGATATTATGGAAGAAAAATTATGGGTAATGAAACATAAATGTTAATGGAGTAGTTAAAAAACTATACATATCTCTTGGATTGTCTCCATTGGAATTAGGGTTATGTATTTTATAGATGGTCTTTTGAGAATAAAAAAAATAATTAAAGTGTCTATTAGTGATAATGAGAGGTTTTTTTAGAATTTGGAACAAAATAATTAGTTATTATGTGAGAGTAATTAATGAGGGTAGTTCACTTTTTATAAGTGAAAAATGATCGAATTTTTTGAAATACCTAAATCATTTAAACACTGGAAGGTCGGACTCTAGGAAAGTGTTACCAAAATTGGAAAATAATTAAGAGGGGGAGGGATAATGTTGATAATGGCCTCAATAAATCAATACCACACTTATTTTATACTTTTTTGGCCTTTCACTAAAGGTTAATCCCTTTTCCCCTTTTTCCACTAAGGTAACTGGTTTTTTAATAATGAAAATTTTCAATTATGATTCACAATAAATTGGTACTTATTGAATAATTTTTCCCCATAATTTCAGAATTTAAATTTATTTTTTTATATTAATCTACTTAATGTGATAATAATTAATTTTGAAATGATTAACTTATAAGTTATTAATGATAATTTTATGAAAAATATATATATTAAGATCCACAATGACAAATATGGATTTTTAAATTGAAAAAAATTAATATTATAAATCAACTATAAAATAATATTTGGACATAAAAAATGTTTCATTTGTTTATAATTTGTACTTATATACAAATAATGTCATAAATTCATGTTATTTTTAAAAATTATATTTCTAACTATTCACTTAAAAGTTAATCTTTCTCAAAAAACCCAAAAAATAAAATTATTAACAGATATTGTAATTGTGGAACCAAAAAAATTATTTTATCATAGTCAAATTTATAAATTTTATATTTAAAATTTAAAATAAAATCCTAATATATATTATGAAATGGTTTTATTGGAAAATTAATATTTAAAAAATTAGTTGTTCTTATTCATAATTTCTATAAAACACTACAAAATTTAGAAATAAAAAGTAAATATAATATTTTATTATTAACATCACTTTACAATATTATTGTTAGTTTTCCTTAATTAAAAGCACAAAACGGAAATAAGTAATTTGTTTCATTAAAAAAGTAGATTTGTTGCCAACTTTAAAAAGGAAAACACATAAAAATATAGATTATAAAATTAAATATTTAATAGTATATTTTTATGTAATAAATGTTATTTATATAAATATATATGTAAATATATTTTTAAATTCAGTTAATACCATTCAAACAAATTAATTAAATGTAATTTTTATGATCTAAAGATATCACTATTTTTTTACTTTTCTATTTCATGTAGAGAATTGTATTAAACAAACTGTTTATTTACGGAAAATTTTTAGTGAAATACCAGGTTGTTAAATTCTCACCCCCATAAATAATTTTCATCTTAAATTTTTTTATTTCTTATGCAGTGGTAAAAATAAGTGAGTGTAATCTTATCGTATCCATCATTTGGGATATATGATTTAATATGAAAATTCACTTACTCTATTAATATAAATAAAAATACTCATATTTAATCAAACAATAATAATAATTCATGAAATCAGGTTCCCTATTATGTATATAACCAAATCATACATTCTCATTTAAACACCTTTCCCAAAACCGTTTGAATCACTAATATATTATAGTATTATTAAATCATAGATTCTTTCAAAAATTACCTCTTATCCCCACCCATGGGTTCATAAAGTCACACACTATTCTATATATGTCATGTTCCAAAAAACTCAACTAAAAATTTCATGGATCATTTTTTTCATTAAATAAATATTCAACTAAGTATCTATGATACTTTGTAACTCTCTTTTCCTAAAATCAATAATTCCATTATTAAATCAACCTCAAGAATATACTAATCTAAGAGTTATCCATTCCTCAACCATGTGTTATTCAATTGTTATATCCAAAATTATATATTTTTTATAATATAACTTATTATGGTAATTGATACCATTTAATGTATATTTCTAATATTTTACCAAAAAAACAACTAAAGAAAAATCAATACATGTTTCACTTAGTCCTCATAACATTTATAAAATACCATATTTCCATCGATAAATATCATTCATAATGAGAACAGGTATGGGTATTAATATTTATTTTATATCATGATAGTAACCTCAATATGTTAGGTAAGACTAATAAACTCCATATTTCATTAATAAAAGACAAATATAATGACTATGAACAATTTAAGTATTCTCCCTTATTCGATTATAAGAAAATGTTATTTCTATATAAAAACCTTTCCCAGATTCATTTTTTATCCTTTTTCAACAAAATTATGAAACAATAGATGTTTATTAACAATATTTGAGAAAATAATTATATGAATAAGAAAATAGAATCATAATATTTCTTCTATAATGACACCATCTTTTCCTCCATTAATACTTTCGGTTCACTTTACATAGGATGTTGTTATGTTCTCTTGTACTTATTACCCCAACCCCATAAAAAACTATCTAAAAATTATCATATTATTTTATAAAATATTATAAAAATAAAAATCATTGAAATATATGTTTTTAGAATTCAACATAATCATTATTCAAGGAAGAACAAATCTATTAATTTTTAACATAACTTATGAATCTCTATGTTTAAAATGTAATGTATCCATTGTCACGATTATATTAAATTTTATAACATAAATATATTTAGATACCTCATAATGGTTTATTAGGATAATTTGAATTAATAAACCCATATCCCCTAAGAGTGTTAAACCAAGTGTAATAACCTGAACATTTATATATAAAATTCTCTTTTGACTGAGTGAATTTCCATATAATTTTTACAGAAAACACCTGAAATTATTTGGTTTTATCTAAGAAAATTTAAAATAACATTAATAGAAATAATAATGGATAATATATGCAATAAAATTTGATCATGTGATTAGTATAAATATATGTTTTTGATTTATCTTGTTGATATAGACAAAGGATGTGATCACCGTAGTTAGTAGGGATATTCCATATAAAGAAACATTATCTAAGATTTTGAGGGAGATAACATCATAATATTTTAAGTAGAACAATTCCAAGATTATATAAAATAAATAAATCAGGATAAAATATTTTTATCGGAGAAGTTCAAGCTCATCGAGATTACGATAAAAGTCATGTACGCCAAAGTACGCCATGAAAATCTCACCATCATGCACCTTAACCTTAGGGAGTTTTCTAGTGTAATATAGGGATTTGTATGAATATCCTAATAACATGAATTATTAAATTGTATTTTCAATATAATAATGGTTATAGTAACCACTTTTTGTTATTCAGTTACATATGATTTTGTGTTTTACATGATGAAATACAAATTTTATTTTTTGGTATTATACTATTTCAATAAAGATAATCTTTTTGAAGAATTAATTATTTTTTTAAATAAATTATAGTTGAATACAATATTATAATTAAATAATTATTATTAAATATAAAGTATAAAATAATTAATATGAAGTTAAATATAAATTTTATAAGAGTTCAAAAACTATAATTATCATGAAACCCATCATTTCTCAATAAATGTAGATTCATGTTTTAAATGTGTAAATTAAAAATATTTAGATTTTTTTAATAAAACAAATGCTATTTTTTTATTTAGATCATCCAAATTATCTATAATTGAATTTTTCATATTTTTATAAGATATTAGAATTTTTTAGGTAAAAATGATATACAATATTAATATATAGGAGTACTATGAAATCATAATGACCCAAATGTAATATAAATTTTTTTAGAAAATTTATTAATGAACAAAAATATGATTTACCTTAAAATAATTCGTTTTTAGGTTATTTTATTAATTTTATAAAGCCTTTATGGATTCTCTAAAATCAATATTATATTTCAAGGTTCAACAATCATTGCTTTATAAACACGACTCGCTTCCACATCACTAGGTTTAATACTTTATTGTTTTCTTCCCATTAAAATAAAAAAACCCTCCTATTTTTTTGAATCCATGGGAAAAACTATTGGATGGTTTTTGGTTTTGATTACTTTATTATGTAGTGTCCAAAACCTATGTATGGGAAAATAATAAAAACTATCCTCTCTTTACCTATATAAACCCACCAAAACTCCAATTAATCTTCACTAAATTTTTTTAATCATGTCATTAATCTACCCTTCCCACTCTATAATCCTTCCATAGTTCCCCTAGGCTCCCAATAAGATCCTACCATGATTTTGGAATCACCCTATCAAGGTAAGGGATCCTATCTATCTCTTTATTCGAGAATCATATTCATTTTATGCCCTTTTATTTCCAATTCATAATGTGTGATATTTTTCCCAAATTCATCTTACTTACCATATCATTTAAAAATGACTATAAACCCATTTGTCTCTAATTAATATATTTTATGATACTTTATTTACTATTACTATGATGCTGAAGTGTCATAGTGATTTTTCGATGACCACCCTTTCTGTTGTGAATCCCATTGTTATTCCTGCTCAATGGAAATCACCTAGAAATTCCTATAATTATATTATTGGAGACTCCCATGTATTTATTTTTTTCTCCATGATATTTAAATTAAATGAGATGAAATATATTCTAATGTTATATGATCTATGTGATAAAATTATGTATGTAAATGATATTATTATTAAAAGTTCACTTTGATAGCACTACAATGCATTACGTAATGTTTTAGTCTCATGAGATTCTATTTATGGTTGTTGGGAGGTTATCTAAAGAAAATGATGTTATGATTTCTATATGGAAGTCCTTGAATTATTTTTGTAATTTCATTTTTAATGTTCTTTCCCCATTCCCATGTTGACTTTATGTTATCATCCGATATCATGACTTGTTGGTGATGTTTATGATTCTAACCGATTTTATGTCCATTTGACATGCCTAATATATGACATATAAAACATTATTTGTGTTATTATTTTCTTATTCCCTTAATAAGATTTATATATCCCCGCTTTCCTATATATGTCCCCAATTATCCTATAGAGTTTGAAGAACTATGGAATAATATTGGCATGCTATGTAATTTTTCAATAATGTCAATGCAACCCCTATTTTATGTTGTTGTGTAATATAACTATTTCCAAAAGACACATACACATCAATTTCATGGTTTGTAATATTTGTATTCTTATGCAATAAATCATGAGTTAATTTGTAATAAAGAAAGGTTTTTCATATTTTGTATCGTAGGAATGTTTAGTTATTTTTCATATTAGGATTATAATTTTTTAAAACTATAGAATTAGTGGTTTCGAAGAAAAGTTATCCCAATCTAAATACTAGAATTGGATGTCACTATGGAATAGATTTACATAACGGTACAACTCAAAAATACCTTAGTGAGCTAAACTTGATCAGGAACTAGTGCATGGATATGGGCCTTTCTATACACCTGGTGTGATGTCACGACCCGCCCTCGGGTCCGTGCCGTGACTACCCCAAGCCCGTCTTCCATAGGCCAGGGGCTAGCGACTAGCACCAAGGCGTAATTCCCGGTAAAAAGGGAAGGCATTGCCTTTGTAAAGTAAACAAACACCTCAGAGTAAGAAAGCGGAAAGTAAACACTAAGCAAAAGCAGAGTACAACTGGAAGTGCGGAAAAGTAAAAGGGCCAGTATACAAACCCAAACTGAAAGTAAAGTAAAACTCGAAAGGGAAAACAGCAACTGTAAGTAAAAGTCGCTACACCGAGCTGTCCACTGGAGATCCCACCTGAAGGGTGGGTACAAATAGCTCCACTGCTCCACGGGTCCCGCCGTCCGCTTCGAACACGTCCCGCCCAGTGGTCCACCTCCAGGTACCGTCCTGCTCTGCAAGCCTCATCCAAGATCAACGCTATCCGTCGTCTGCAACCAACACAACGTAGTGCGGGCATAGCCCGTGCATGGGTGAGTATAAGATACTCAGTAGGGACCCCGAGACCCCTGTAGGTCTCCCGAAATCCACAAAGGATAAACCAGAAAGAAAAAATACAAACACGAAGTAACAACCGACAATGCTTAGGTATATGCCCATACATATACCTAAGTCATCAATTTCAAATACGCTCCAACCTCCGAGCCCAAGTACAACTCAGTCCACACAGGAAAGTAAACGTATTCCACACAGGAAAAAAAACGTAATGCACACAGGATAGTACAACACAATCCACACAGGAAAGCAATTAGGATTCAGCTCACACCAGGATTTTCATTATCAAAACCGTAACTGCTGAAGAGCCCCATCTCTGAAGTGTACAGTGGTCCTGTCACGACTCCGAGGTACTGCTCACTAACCTAAGACTGCTGAAGTACTCCTCCTGTCGAGTACCGCGGGTCTGCTGCCAACTACCGGGCGCTCCGTCCGCTGAGGGTATGCTGCCAAATACCGGGTGCTCACCCAAATAGCCTACAGAGGTACTCCTCCAGTCGAGTACTGCGGGTTTGCTGCCAACTACCAGGCGCTCCGTCCGCCGTGGGTCTGCCGCCAAATATCGGGCGCTCCGTCCACTGGGCTAGTCGACTCACTCCAAGTCGAGTCGGTCGAGCAGTCTTCAGGTCTCAGCCGGCTACACGGTCTCCGTACTCCGTATGCTCATCTCCAGAATCGCGGGTCTGCCGCTACAACCAAGCGCACTACCTCTATCGAGTAAAATAGAAGGTTCAGCTCACACAGGTAAACTTCTTCGGATGACAGTGAAGATGATCACTGATCCATCTAAGTCGTCGGACCCACGAAGGATCGATAGGTACTAACCCCGCAAAGACCCACACAGGATCGTAGCACTGTTCCACGTAGGATCGCTGAGTGCTGTAGTCGTCGTCGTCGAATCCACACAGGATCTATGTACTGTCGTCGTCGCAGTCACAGTAGCAGTAGCAGTAGCACTAGGGTTCCCGCACACAGCAAGCTCATTCGGAGGGTCCGCTCCACGAGCCGAGAGGCTGATACATCAACTGTCACAAAGTCCAAAGTTGATGTATCCAAAAGTTCTGTATCATCAACAGGAACTCAACGCAACAGACGGCGCGTCGATCGGACGCCCGGTCTGAGAGTTATTGACATTTTCGTCTCCGGGGCCCAGTTGGTTTTTAAGGCAAAACCAACCCAACCATACTCCACCTGCGTCCAAACCTCGGGCGGAGTATGCCAAAAGATCCGTCTCACTAAGATGAATTCAACAAAGCTGACGGCACGTCAATCGGACGTCCGTAGCTCAAGATATGAGTGTTTCCGCTCCGAAGGTCCGGTTGGTTTCGTGTACGAACCAACCCGGCCGAACTCAAAGTAATCTGAAACCTTCAGTGCGATATACCGAAACGACCGTCTCGATCCAAGGATCGCATCACCGCTGACGATTCGTCAATCGGACGTCCAGTCTGAAAGATATCAGCCTTTCCGTCTCACACCCTCCCTGGGAAACTTCCCAGGAGGTCACCCATCCTGATCACTACTCTAAGCCAAGCACGCTTAACTACGGAGTTTTAACCACGTAGGCTCCCGAAAAAGAAGGTGCGCCTTGAGTATAGTATACTGAAACGACCGTCTCGATCCAAGGATCGCGTTTCCGCAGACGGTTCGTCGATCGGAGGTCCGTGGCTCAAGTTATGGCCAAAAGACCGAAGTCGTCTCGAAAACGGGGGGGTCCGGGTCCGGGCCGACCCGGCCCGACCCCCCCTGGTTCGGCCCGAACCGGGTCGACCCGACCCGGGTCCGACCCGGCCCGGCCGGCGACGGACCGGCGCGGCGGCGCGGACCGGCGTGGCGGCGTGGTCCGGCGCGGCGGCGCGGTCCGGTGCGGCGGCGCGGCCTGGCGCAGCTAGGGTCACGCGCGGGGGGCTAAGCCCCCGCTTCCAGCAAGGCTGCGCGGCTTAAGAGCCCCGCCTTTTTGGAGACCGGCCCCCCCTCGTGGGGGCCTGCTTTGAAGGCAACCGGGGGGCCGCCTGTCCCCCTCAAGGAAACCGCCCCCTCTCTTAAATGAGGGGGGGTTTTGAGCTGGCCGGGGGAATTAAATTCCCCCGGCCTTTGACCTTCCGGCCGGCCACCTGGCCGGCCGGTTTTTCTCCAACCGGACCGGAAAATCCGGTCCCCTTTCCGGCTTCCGACGCCGGCGGCCCGGCGTGCCTCCGGTCTTCCCGTCTCGCCGCGGCCTGGAACCGACTGCGGTGTTCGTCTTCCGGCGCGGTGCGACGGCACCGCGCCCCTTCGCCGCGCCTTCCATTCCCCTCGACGCGGCGCGACGGCATCGCGTTCTTGATGATTCTTCCACGGCGCGGCGCGACGGCGCCGCGCAATATAATCGGGCGAATAACCGTGTGGTGCGACGGCACCTCACCACCTTGTTTCATCCGCAATATAAAACATCAAGAACGAAGGAGGGGGTTCGGTCGTGTTCATGCGGTCCGGCCCCCTCACGTTAAACAATAACACATATTTAAAAACCTCACGTTAGTCACGCTAGAACCACAAACAAGGATAAATAAATAAACAATTAACAACCACCCCTACCTTGGGTATAAGGTTCGAAGATTTGTCAACGTCCCGCGGAAGACAACGTCGCGGAGGTCTGGCGTCGTGGTAGTCGTTCGTCAAATCCGTTGACGAAGAGATACGCCCGAAGAGATACGTCATTGGCGAAACTTCGTATGCCGATGAAGGAAGTCCGAGGAGGAAGCGGCGTTCCCTTTCGTTGACACGAAAGACGAAGAAGAGAGGAGCGGCGTTCTTCGTCGGAGCTTGAGCGTTCTTCGTCAAGCTTGAGCGTTCTTCGTCAAAGTTCGAAAAAGAAAGAAAAGCTCTCAAATCCTCACAAGATGGCTAAAGAGTTCTAACCCAACAAAATAAGATAAGAGCTTATTTTATTCACAAACTTAACAAAAGAATTTCAAAGGTTTGAAATTCAAAAAGGATAACTCCAAAATTAAATAACAATTGTCATGTCATTTAAAGAGGGGTTAAGGGAGTTTGAGAGAAGATGAAAAGTGTAGGGTTCATGTGGGCCCCACCACACTTAATCCTCTCAAGGGAGGTTAAGTGGGTGTGTGTCCCACCCCTAACTTCCTTTGAGAGAAGTTAACCAACAAGTTTAAATAAAAATTTGTAATCCAAAATTTTTATTTAACTTATTCTAAACTCCCAAAAACTAACTCTCAACCCGAAATAAACGCAACCTCGGAAAAGGTCTCCTTAAGCGAATATCGGCGTTGCGGGTTCATCGGTGCCCTCAGATTTCAATTCCGAGCACCGGATCAAAAGTTAGAAATTCCCGCTCGTTTGTTCACTGAACGTACCCGAGCCAAACTTCGGAAATTGATTCCGGGCACACCGGGCCTCGGAATCAGGTGCCGTCAGAAACTGCGCTCTTGTAAAATTCCAAAGAAAATTAAGAAAAAATTTCCCTTGAATTTTACAGGTCTTTACATTACTCCCACCTCAGGGCTTTACGTCCCCGTAAAGATACAACAAAAACTAGGAAAACAAATTAGGGTACTGAGCACGCATCTGAGCCTCCCGCTCCCATGTGCTCTCCTGGAGGTTTCTGTGCTTCCATCTGATGCGCACAAGAGGAATCGATCGTCCATGCAGGACCCGCTCCTGTCGATCCTCTATCTCCACCGGAACCTCTGTAAATGTCGCCCCATCGTCAACGTCAAGCTCCCCATGGTCAATGATGTGCGTCGGGTCGTGCACGTATCTCCTCAGCTGAGATACTTGGAAGACGTCGTGCACCCGGTGCAACTGAGGTGGCAGAGCCAGGCGATAAGCCACCTCGCCAACCCTGCTGAGGACCTGAAAGGGTCCGATGAAGCGCGGAGATAACTTGCCGCCTCGGCCAAATCTCCGAATACCACGTCGAGGTGAGACTCGCAAGAAGACGTGGTCACCATCCTCGAACTCCAGTGGCCTCCGCCTCCTGTCAGCATAAGGCTTCTGCCGACTCTGAGCTGTACTCATCCGCTCCTGGATGACCTGGACCTTCTCTGTCGTGGCCTGGACCATCACAGGTCCCACAAGTGCTGCAAGATTTCTTCTTTTCTGACAAGAGAAATCTGGTCTCATCCCCTGGATGAACCACATTCTTTTCCTAATACAGTCAATCCTAACATGGATGATACTAATCCATACCAAGGATGACGTCGTAAGGCCTCGACGCTACTACCAAGAGATCCAACCGTTACTCTCGCCTCCAAGAGTTGAGTCACACTGTCGGCATCAGTGTGTGGTAACTGGGTCTCCTCCAGTAGATGTCTCACAAGTGAGGGTCAAGTCAACAGTCAAACTGGAACCTCTTAGTAACAACACAAAAGAGGACAAGAATGAAAACATCACAAGGTATGCGTCTTTTATTATTGCAGCTCATAATACAAAGACGCTACACAATAGCAACAAGGAACTAGAAGTACAAAGGACGTATCCACTAGTTCTGCTCCTGTCCATCTGCTCCCAGAGCTCCATGATCGAAGGTCTCGGCTGCCTGAAGCTGAGCTCTCGCTTGTTCACCTACTCCCTGTGGTCGGGGCGGACCTCCTGGTTGTGGTGGTGGCAGAGCCTCAAAGCGTCGCCCACCACCTGCTGCTCGGCCACCTCCTCTGCCTCGTCCGCCTCCTCCCAGCGGATCGCCACGGTCGAACCTCTGCCTCTGCCTGGGAGGTTCTTCACTTAACTGCTGATCATCAGCATGGCGGGTCGGACAGTCACGAGCCATGTGACCAATCCCGCCACAGGAGTAACACTGCCCACTCTCGGCACGCCTGGCTCTGACTCCACCCCGGATCCATCGCACAACTGAGCCTGAGTCGTGCAGTCGGCCACCGGTAGGTCTGGTATGCCTGGAACCCTGAGTCATCCGTCGGCTACCTGCTGCCGAAGACTCCGCTATCTGCCTCCCTACGGTAGGTCTCGCTGTGGACTCAGCCAGGAAGCTCTCGATCAAAAGTGCCCGCTCCAGTACTCCTGTCTGAGTCGGTATGCTGAGGGAGATCAGCGATGCCCTGATCTCGTGTCTCAAACCCTTCTCAAAGGTCCGGGCCCGGAAGAATGGGTCCCGTACCATGTCGGTCGAGTAGCGCGAGAGATCAGTAAATCTCGCCGAGTACTGAGCGACTGTCATGCTGTCCTGCCGCAGCTGAAGAAGCTCCTGGATACGCACCGCACGAAGGGTGGCTGGGACGAACTCTGAGCGAAAGAGGCTCTCAAAGTCCGTCCAAAGTAGAGATGCCTCATCGTGCACCTGGAGCATCAAGCTCCACCATCGTCCTGCTGCTGCGTGTAGTAGGCTCGTAGGGAGGATCACCATGAGGTCTGCTGGTGTCCTCACTAGCCTAAACACACGTACCACTGCCTCCAGCCAGTCCTCGGCTGCCTGGGGATCCGTCTCCCCACGAAACCTGGGTGGTCGTTGGCGCTGAAACTCATGCAGTGCACTGAGGCGACGTGCATCGTTAGCGGCTGGCGCTGGAAGCATCGGGGGCTCGGCGGGTAGTGCTACCGCCGGTGCCACTGCTGACAAAGGGCCCTGCACCGAGGCCTCGTCGCTCGGTGGGCTGTCATCACACTCGACTCTCGGAACCCTAGCTGGCTGCCGTCGTGGGGCCATCCTGAATAGGAAACAGGTGTGCCAAGGTCAAACAGTATACCTGGTGAGCTGATATAAAGAAATCACAAAGAAAACTTTAAAACACTCACGCAATCAATGTTTTCGTGCATTAAGTCGGAAATCAGAAGTCAGGGTCCTGGTGTACGGATACGTCGGCCACCGCACCAACACTGGACTCCCTGGACTAATAACCACACTCAATACGCTAAACATTATTGCTTCACATAGAAAAGACCAGAGTTCGCGGTAGAACCGAACTACTTTGATACCAATTTGTCACGACCCGCCCTCGGGTCCGTGCCGTGACTACCCCAAGCCCGTCTTCCATAGGCCAGGGGCTGGCGACTAGCACCAAGGCGTAATTCCCAGTAAAAAGGGAAGGCATTGCCTTTGTAAAGTAAACAAACAACTCAGAGTAAGCAAGCGGAAAGTAAACACTAAGCAAAAGCAGAGTACAACTGGAAGTGCGGAAAAGTAAAAGGGCCAGTATAGAAACCCAAACTGAAAGTAAAGTAAAACTCGAAAGGGAAAACAGCAACTGTAAGTAAAAGCCGCTACACCGAGCTGTCCAGTGGAGATCCCACCTGAAGGGTGGGTACAGATAGCTCCACTGCTCCACGGGTCCCGCCGTCCGCTTCGAACACGTCCCGCCCAGTGGTCCACCTCCAGGTACCGTCCTGCTCTGCAAGCCTCATCCAAGATCAACGCTATCCGTCGTCTGCAACCAACACAACGTAGTGCGGGCATAGCCCGTGCAGGGGTGAGTATAAGATACTCAGTAGGGACCCCGAGACCCCTGTAGGTCTCCCGAAATCCACAAAGGATAAACCACAAAGAAAAAATACAAACACGAAGTAACAACCGACAATGATTAGGTATATGCCCATACATATACCTAAGTCATCAATTTCAAATACGCTCCAACCTCCGAGCCCAAGTACAACTCAGTCCACACAGGAAAGTAAACGTATTCCACACAGGAAAGAAAAACGTAATCCACACAGGATAGTACAACACAATCCACACAGGAAAGAAATTAGGATTCAGCTCACTCCAGGATTTTCATTATCGAAACCGTAACTGCTGAAGAGCCCCATCTCTGAAGTGTACAGTGGTCCTGTCACGACTCCGAGGTACTGCTCACTAACCTAAGACTGCTGAAGTACTCCTCCTGTCGAGTACCGTGGGTCTGCTGCCAACTACCGGGCGCTCCGTCCGCTGAGGGTCTGCTGCCAAATACCGGGCGCTCACCCAAATAGCCTACAGAGGTACTCCTCCAGTCGAGTACCGCGGGTTTGCTGCCAACTACCAGGCGCTCCGTCTGCCGTGGGTCTGCCGCCAAATACCGGGCGCTCCGTCCACTGGGCTAGTCGACTCACTCCAAGTCGAGTCGGTTGAGAAGTCTTCAGGTCTCAGCCGGCTACACGGTCTCCGTACTCCATATGCTCGTCTCCAGAATCGCGGGTCTGCCGCTACAACCAAGCGCACTACCTCTATCGAGTAAAATAGAAGGTTCAGCTCACACAGGTAAACTTCTTCGGATGACGGTGAAGATGATCACTGATCCATCTAAGTCGTCGGACCCACGAAGGATCGATAGGTACTAACCCCGCAAAGACCCACACAGGATCGTAGCACTGTTCCACGTAGGATCGCTGAGTGCTGTAGTCGTCGTCGTCGAATCCACACAGGATCTCTGTACTGTCGTCGTCGCAGTCACAATAGCAGTAGCAGTAGCACTAGGGTTCCCGCACATAGCAAGCTCGTTCGGAGGGTCCGCTCCACGAGCCGAGAGGCTGATACATCAACTGTCACAAAGTCCAGAGTTGATGTATCCAAAAGTTCCATATCGTCAACAGGAACTCAACGCAACAGACGGCGCGTCGATCGGACGCCCGGTCTGAGAGTTATTGGCATTTTCGTCTCCGGGGCCCGGTTGGTTTTTAAGGAAAAACCAACCCGACCGTACTCCACCTACGTCCAAACCTCGGGCGGAGTATGCCAAAAGATCCGTCTCACTAAGAGGAATACAACAAAGCTGACGGCACGTCAATCAGACGTCCGTAGCTCAAGATATGAGCGTTTCCGCTCCGAAGGTCCGGTTGGATTCGTGTACGAACCAACCCGGACGAACTCAAAGTAATCCGAAACCTTGAGTGCGATATACCGAAACGACCGTCTCGATCCAAGGATCGCATCGCCGCTGACGGTTAGTCAATCGGACTTCCAGTCTGAAAGATATCAGCCTTTCTGTCTCACACCCTCCCTGGGAAACTTCCCAGGAGGTCACCCATCCTGATCACTACTCTATGCCAAGCACGCTTAACTACGGAGTTTTAACCACGTAGGCTCCCGAAAAAGAAGGTGCGCCTTGAGTATAATATACTGAAACGACCGTCTCGATCCAAGGATCGCGTTGCCGCAGACGGTTCGTCGATCGGAGGTCCGTGGCTCATGTTATGGCCAAAAGACCGAAGTCGTCTCGAAAACGGGGGGGTCCGGGTCCGGGCCGACCCGGCCCGACCCCCCTGGGTCGGCCCGAACCGGGTCGACCCGACCCGGGTCCGACCCGGCCTGGCCGGCGACGGACCGGCGCGGTGGCGCGGACCGGCGGGGTGGCACGGTCCGGCGCGGCGGCGCGGTCCGGTGCGGCGGCGCGGCCCGGCCGGCGATGGCGCGGCCTGGCGCCGCTAGGGTCACGCGCGGGGGGCTAGGCCCCCGCTTCCAGCAAGGCGGCGCGGCTTAAGAGCCGCGCCTTTTTGGAGACCGGCCCCCCCTCGTGGGGGCCTGCTTTGAAGGCAACCGGGGGGCCGCCTGCCCCCCTCAAGGAAACCGCCCCCTCTCTTAAATGAGGGGGGGTTTTGAGCTGGCCGGGGGAATTAAATTCCCCTGGCCTTTGACCTTCCGGCCGGCCACCTGGCTGGCCGGTTTTTCTCCAACCAGACCGGAAAATCCGGTCCCCTTTCCGGCTTCCGACGCCGGCGGCCCGGCGTGCCGCCGGTCTTCCCGTCTCGCCGCGGCCCGGAACCGACCGCGGTGTTCGTCGTCCGGCGCGGTGCGACGGCACCGCACCCCTTCGCCGCGCCTTCCATTCCCCTCGACGCGGCGCGACGGCGTCACGTTCTTGATGATTCTTCCACGGCGCGGCGCGACGGCGCCGCGCAATATAATCTGGAGAATAACCGTGTGGTGCGACGGCACCTCACCACCTTGTTTCATCCGCAATATAAAACATCAAGAAAGAAGGAGGGGGTTCGGCCGTGTTCATGCGGTCCGGCCCCCTCACGTTAAACAATAACACATATTTAAAAACCACACGTTAGTCACGCTAGAACCACGAACAAGGATAAATAAATAAACAATTAACAACCACCCCTACCTTGGGTATAAGGTTCGAAGATTTGTCAACGTCCCGCGGAAGACAACGTCGCGGAGGTCTGGCGTCGCGGTAGTCGTTCGTCAAATCCATTGACGAAGAGATACGCCCGAAGAGATACGTCGTTGGCGAAACTTCGTATGCCGAAGAAGGAAGTCCGAGGAGGAAGCGGCGTTCCCTTTCGTTGACATGGAAGACGAAGAAGAGAGGAGCGGCGTTCTTCGTCGGAGCTTGAGCGTTCTTCGTCAAGCTTGAGCGTTCTTCATCAAAGTTTGAAAAAGAAAGAAAAGCTCTCAAATCCTCACAAGATGGCTAAAGAGTTCTAACCCAACAAAATAAGATAAGAGCTTATTTTATTCACAAACTTAACAAAAGAATTTCAAAGGTTTGAAATTCAAAAAGGATAACTCCAAAATTAAATAACAATTGTCATGTCATTTAAAGAGGGGTTAAGGGAGTTTGAGAGAAGATGAAAAGTTTAGGGTTCGTGTGGGCCCCACCACACTTAATCCTCTCAAGGGAGGTTAAGTGGGGGTGGGTCCCACCCCTAACTTCCTTTGAGAGAAGTTAACCAACAAGTTTAAATAAAAATTTGTAATCCAAAATTTTTATTTAACTTATTCTAAACTCCCAAAAACTAACTCTCAACCCGAAATAAACACAACCTCGGAAAAGGTCTCCTTAAGCGAATATCGGCGTTGCGAGTTCATCGGTGCCCTCGGATTTCAATTCCGAGCACCGGATCAAAAGTTAGAAATTCCTGCTCGTTCGTTCACTGAACGTACCCGATCCAAACTTCGGAAATTGATTCCGGGCACACCGGGCCTCGGAATCAGGTGCCGTCAGAAACCGCGCTCTTGTAAAATTCCAAAGAAAATTAAGAAAAAATTTCCCTTGAATTTTACGGGTCTTTACATGTGACACTCTTAGGGGATATGATTTTTTATTCACAAGGTAGTTACTGACCATTATTAAGTGATCCAAATATCCCATAACAACCTATGTTTGGAAATAATTCAGGAATAAAATAGTATGAAGGCTAAAAATTCATAATTTAAGGAATAAATTTCATTTTTAAATTCCCCCCTTTAAGGGAATGTTTTGTGTTTTTGTATTTAATAGAATAAAAAAACTCATCCATTAGTGTATTTTAGATGATTAAAATGGTTATAACATGAATCAAAAGGTGAAAGGTGGACTTATAATCCATAATTCTATGAATTCATTCATATCATACATGTTTAGTATAACTATTCTAACACAAACACAATGCATGGAAGTATAAATATAAGAGAAAATGTAAAATTTGGTAATTATTGCATCACAGGAATATAACTCCTCCCCTATCAAATTGTGTGGGATTCACATCCCAGTGAACCTCATGATAATAAATTAAGTGTAATTTGATTTAATATTTTCTATGGATTGGATTTGTTTATATAAATCCAACATAAATTTCAAAAATAAAGATATCAATATCTGTATCACAAATCAACCTATGGTTTTCTATAAATTTAGTGAGGAGGATGAATATTACGTAGCACTAACATTTTAAGAATGGATATTATTTCTTTACGAGCAGGAATATCTATCTCAAATGATTTAGTCTTAGGAAATGATCATCCTTGAAAACATTCTAATTGAAAGGGAATACGCTGAATTGTTTCCTAATTAATTGTATTGTCTTCCTTCTAGAAAAGAGGTTGAATTTTCAATTGATCTTATTCTTAGAGAATTCCCATTATCCAGGATTCTATACGAATTTTTTTTTGTGTGTCTTGAGGAGATGAAGAAGAAAATACATGATAATATGGATAAATTGTTCATATGCCCAAGTGTTTCACCTAGTGGTAAACCAATCCTCTTCATTAAGAAGATGTCTGGGTCAATGTGCCTTTTCATTTATTGTCATGAGCTAAAAAAGATAACGATAAAGAACAAGTATCATATTCCATAGATTTATGACATGTTTGGTTAGCTATATAGACCCTAATACTTCTCTATGGTGGATATTTGGTCATGGAATTATCTATTATAGGAGAAGAAGGATGATATCCACATTAATTATTTTTGTACAATGTATGGTCACTATTAGATCATAATAATTCCATTAAAACCCACTAACTTTCCAACAATATTCATGGACATAATGAATAGGTTCCTTATATATTTTCTCAAAAAATTTAATGTAGTATTTATACATAATTGTTTAATATACTTCAAATGAATGGATAAGAATGAATGGAATTTTATAACATTGATAAAGACCTTGCAAAAGGATAATGTTTGTGAAAATTAAGGAAGAATTTAATTTTTGGTTAGTGGAATTCTCATTATTAGTGTATATAATCACAAGTAATTGTATATTTTTTATCCCTTAAAACAAAAAATCAATCGAAGGATGGCCGAGTCCAACATCTGTGATGGATATACATAGTTTCCTTTGGCTGTATAGGTATTATTAATGATTTGTGATAAATTTATCTTGATTTTCAAATCCTCTAACCAAGATTACTCAGAAGGGATTCATGTTTTTTGGGAGTAATGAAGGTGAGGATAGTTTGAAGAATTTAAAAAATAGGACCATAACTTCACCTATAAATACACAACCTATATGTAGGGAACTTGTTATGGTATATAGTGATTCTTTGAAGAAGGTTTTGGTTTGCTTACTAAAGTAGAGTGACAAAGTGATCTATTATCACTCAAAGAAATTGAATGTTCCTGAACAGAACTAACCAAAAAATGGTCTGGATTTTGATTCAATAATATTCACATTGAAAATATAGTTTCATTATATCTTTTTGGATAATTTTAAAAAATATATACATCATAATATCCTCAACTATATATTATCCTGGAATGATATAAGTATGCATATGTGATGATGGTTAAGGATGCTTAACGACTATGATTTCTCAATACACTATTGTCCTAGGAAATAAAAAAGGGTAGATTCTCTATATAGAAAGGATCTAAAAATATTATCATTACATAGAATTGAGAATGATCTAATATTATTAGTCTTGAAAAGGGTGAACGTATAAATCATAAATAAAGTAATATCATAAATCCTTTTAAAAGTAATTTCTCAATAATACCTTCAAGAGACGATAAAGGATTCCCAAGGAGATGTTGAGGAAAATAAAAATAATTTAGAAGTTATAAGAAAACTGAAATACTAATAGTTAACAATTAATGAAGAAGAAATTATATGATTTAGGCCATGAATTTTTTATACCATCAAATCATGACTTAAAGAATGAGCCATTCGATGACGCACATAGATCGAACTTCTCTATCCATATAGAGATCATGAATATATATTGGGATCTCATAGATAACTATTTTCAAGAAAATATAAAGAAATAATTCATGGAATATACATCATGGTGTCTTGTATGTCAACATAAAAAGGTTAAAATACAAAAATTCTAAGGGAGTGATGCAACTATTTAACATACTTACATAGAAATGGGAAAAATAACCATAGAATTTTTTACTATTATTCCTAATATATCAAGATGAAAATAATTTTATATTGGTTGTGATAGACCATGTTTCAAATATTTATCACTTTATCGGCACTATAGAGTACCTGTCAGTTGACCAAATTATTAGGATATACATTTGAGAATTGATGAGGCTTTATAGAACACCTTTATTGATATATTTGATAAAGACCATTGATTTACCACAATATTCTGTAATATTCTTGAATATTCTCTAAATACAGATCTAATCTTCATCATGTCTAACAACCCTAAAATTGATGGTTAACCTGACTATACTATCTAGAAAATCAAGGACATGTTGAGAAAATTCTTGATTGAATTAAAATAAGGATAATATCAATATATTACTTAGTTAGAGTTATCCTAAAATAATACATTCCACTCAAGAATCTAAATAGATCCCTATGAATTCCATTACGGGAAGAGGTGTAGAACAACTTCATGCTGGGTTGATGTTGGTGAACTCAAACTAATGGGTCCTAAAATGGCTGTGGAAATTGTTGAAAAGTTCTATACCATTAAGTAATACTTTAGAGATTTTTAGAGTCACGAAATGAGTTGTGATGAAAATAAACAATGAGACCATATGTTTGTGGATGAAGATAATTTATTGCATTAAATATCTCTATGGAAAAAATTAATGATATTTGGGAAGAAATAAAATATTAATCCAAGATACATTAGTCCCTTTGAGATTATTGATTACGTTAGATAAGTAGTCTATCGACTAGGAATATCACATAACATATCTCATGTATATGATGTGTACCATGCATTACTCTTGAGTATGTTCTTAATAAACCACTCACACGTACTAAATCCATACGTGTTATCATTAGAGAATGATCATTTATATGTGAAGTAGTCGGAAAGGATCATAGATTTTGGAAACATTTTTCTACAAAATAAGACTACTCACCTATCAAAGTTATATATAGAAACCAGAATTTTGAAAAAGAAACATGGGAACTAAGGAAGTAGATGAAATTAAATTACCCACATATTATTAAGTGTGTAAAATGGAAATATATAGGGAGAATTCTATAAAGGGGTGAAGATTTTATTGACTCAAATTATTTCAACAAAATTCTGGTAATTATTGAGTTAGATTTCCTATTATGGTTATAGAATACACATGAAATCATTTGTATTATCATATATAATTTAAAATTATATTAATAATCACAACTTTTTATAATATAGTCATTGAGTAATAATGTTGTGATTAGTTTAAATATATGGTTTTGATAATACCTATTGACACAGACAGAAGATGTGATCACCATGACTAGTAGAATCATGCCTATGAATCCCTTTTATCAGATCTTGTGAGGGAGATAACATCATTGTAATTTTATAATGAACAATCAAAATCCTAGATATAAAAACTAACGAATGAGGGAAAACATTTACAAGATAAGATCAATCTCATCGAGATCACGTCCCAATCCATGTACGTTGAACTAACACGTTAAAATCTCACCATATCACACATTAACCCTAGTGAATTTTAAGATTTAATAAAGGGATATGTTTCAATAACCTGATAATATTAATATATGTGTTTTATTTTCAATATAATAATGGTTATATTTACTTCATATTGGTGTAAATTTAAAAATTATTTTTATTTGGATATGATAAAACATAAATTGTATTTTTGGAAGTATACAATTGAATTAAGATATTTCTTTTGATGAACTAATGGATATTTGAACTAAATTATAGTTCAATAAAAAATTATTATTAAAGAATTTATATGAAATATAATTGATAATATAAATTTTATGATGTCAAATTAATCTTTATGAGGGTTCGAAAAATATTTTTTGTGAAATAACTTGTATTTATCAATAAATGCTGATTGTAGTTTAAAAACTAAAAATAAATAAAATGAAAATTATTTTATTCAAATATATATTCTTTGGTATAATTACATCAATATTGTCCAACAATGAATTTTTATTAATTTTCTAAGGAAACTAAATGTTTAGGATAAAATTAAATATGGTATAAATATATGTTATATTTTATGACATCATAATGACCTAAAAGTGATGTAATAAATGTTATAAATTGAATCCAAGAATAAATATAAGTTTCTACTCTAAAATAATGTGTTTATTTGGTTCCTTTATCACTTATTCAAATTGTTTATGAATCCTCCAAAACCTATATTATATTTCATGGTTTTAAAATAAATTATTTATAAACATCACTCACTTAAACATCATCCAAGGTAATATTTTATTATTTTTCACCCATATAAATATAAAATAAATAAAACGAAACCAATTTTGTTATAAAACATGGGAAATATAATGAGAAGGTTTATGGTTTTAATTAATTTTTTATATAGAGTACAAAACCTATGTTTGGGAAATACTTAAGAACTCCCTTATATTTTCATATATAAACCCACCCAAACAACTATTACTCCTCACTCATAAACATTTTCACACATCCTTACTCTTTTCTCCCCACTCTATTGTCCTCTAAAGGTGCCTCCAATATCTCATTAAGCTCCTCTTAATCTTTTCAAATCAGTATCTAAAGGTAACTAATCCTCTCATTGTCCACTTTATATAAGTATACTCTTCATTTTATACCGTTTTATTTCCAATTCCTAATGTTGGAATAATTTTTCAACATCCCTCTTAAAATAAATATTATTTAAAAATTATTATACATTCATTTCACTCTCATTAAATCATTTTATAAACAATTATGTACTGCTATTATGATGCTGAAATTTCACTATGATTTTCCCATGCCAAATATGTTTGTTATGAATACCATCGCTATTTCCCCTCAAGGGTATTCACATAAACATACCTATAATTATTTAATTTGAAATTAAAATTTATTTATTCCGCATTTTTATCGTGTAATGACATTTGATGAAATATTTTCTTATGTAACATAATAATTATGGCAGACTTATGCATGAACATAATATGATTATGATGAGTGTGCCAAGATATCCCTCTAATGTATAGGGTAATGTTTTAGTCTCATGATATCCCATCTATAGTGTAGAGTAGGATATCATAAGAACATTATTTTATTATGTCTTTCTATTTAACCTTTAATTAATTTTTAGGGTTCTATGTTTAAGTATGTTTCAACATTCCCATGTTAAGATTATGTTACAATGTTATATCATGCCTCATTGTTCATGATTATGATTCTCATCCATTTTATATAACATTTATATACCCATTGTCTGAAATATAATACAATAATATTGTTATGATTCTTTTATTCAATTAATTGGATTTAAATCACCCCACGTTCATATATATATATATATATATATATATATATATATATATATATTCCTCGGTTATCCCATATAATTTTAAGAATGATGAAATAATATGATCACATTAAGGATGTTTTATATAATGTTGATATACCCCAGTTCTATGTTGTTATGTAATGCACTAAATTCAAAAATAAATGATATTTATACATCTATTGTATTCTTTTTATTTAATAAATAATTTATTAATGTGTAATAAATAAAAGGGTTGTTATACCAGGCATGTAGTTAAGCCTCTTTATCGAGAACAAGGTGACATTGATTTAATACACAACACACCCTTTTCAGGGTTCTTACCACTATGTATAGCCATTCCAAATCAGAATTCCACTTTTGGTTTCCATAAAATGATGTTTTTATATGATTACCACACAATATTTATTTCACTAATACTTTAGGATGTTATCCTTTACATATACATGTTCCAAGGGTTTTCTCTAAATATCTCTTATCCTAATACCTAAATAGCATAAAATATTATATATAATAGCCATAATGTTTAATAATAAATTTGATACAATTACCAACATTAAATTATAATTACATAATGACCTTTATAAATCTTTAACCAATAACTTCTAGACTTCTAAGGTCATATGAACTCTCCTCTAGTACTAACCAAGGTGCCTTGGAACCACACTCCATGATCCACATTAAAAAAGAAACATACTTATAATATTTCCTTCAATATATATCCTTAATTAAAAGATATTTCACAAATAATATAACATTTACATTCCCATGTAATTATTAGGTTAATAGTTATAGACATGTAGGAAAAAAATTTAACTAACAATATCCCTATTCACTGTATTAAATAAACATTTTCCCACCAAATAATCCCTAATAAGTATTCAATATCTCTAACAAATCCACCACTCAAGATACTCATCTAGATTCGTCTAACATAATAAATTTCTTCAAAAACTGGTGAAATGGAATGATAATAAATTCTCGATCTCAGATACTAATTAAGTGTGAAAATAATCACTAACAATAGAATATCATTACTGAACATAAGATGATCTTTCAAGTATAATCATGATTTAATAGAATTTTATACACAATAATGAATAGATTAAAAGTCATAGAATAATATAATAATATATCTTGTAAATGTTTCATATCATTCAAATAATGACTACATTAGAATTTTGTTACATCAAAATGTAATGAAATAACAATATAGTGGATTATATATCACACTATTTTTCATTTACTAGATCAAGATTCACTCACAAGTTTCCCTTTGTGTATCTTCCTTCAATCACATTTTCCCCCTGAAATATTGGGATTCACTACCAGTTTCCAAAAACTGATCGAGTACCATTAATAATTTTCATATAATACAATGTTATGAAATTATTTACATAATGCATTCGAGGGATATATAGGTTCCACCCATAAATTAGATATTATCTATACCCATGTGTGCCACATAAACTATATCATGAAAATAATATAAAAAAACTATGGAAAGTAAATGGAATTTATATCCACTTAAAATGTAATCACATAAGTAAATCATAAAAATGATAAACCCATTGAAATTATATGCCTTTCAAAGGATATTCAGTAACTTCATAGGTAAATATCACTCATTCAAGATAACATCATACACAGTATTTACAGTGTATAAATGAAAAGTATATGGTTTAGTCAATATTGTCAAAAATAAATTAAAAAATGGAATCGAGGTGAACTCTTTTATATCAAAGAAAGAAAATATAGAGTGTTCAAAAAGTAAAGGCATAATAGAAACATTATTCTTATTCATGGTGTCTGGATAAGAAGAAAAATGTAGGGATGGATTATATACTTGATAAAAAATTAAAATAAATAAGACATCTAGAAAAATAAGGTTAATGGATTAAAAAACAAATCCCCAATGTGAAAAATTAAATTATAAGGATGTTTAAATATATGAAATATATCATTATGAATTAATTATTTATAATATTATCACACATGAATGGATTTATAATTGATTTTTTTATCTATAGTTCAATCGCCCAAATTATAAATATTTATATTTATTGCAGAACAAATCATGCAAAATAATTCATATGAGTATAATTCCTATTAAAAATGAAAACTATAATGGGGTTGGAACCGTAAAAGATATTTTCTAAAACACTGTTATCATTAATTCAAAAGACAAAAATAAATTTCATTTTAAAATGTAAAATTTAAATGGTAAAGTAAAAGATCTTGAAATTTCTTTATTTTAGGAATAATCTCCAATAGTGGAGCCATAAAATGACATATTTTTTCTATAGTAAATTTTAAACCAAATTTAAATATTTTTATTTTTAAAGGATATTTTTTATTAATTGAAATTACATTTTTTTAAAACCCAAATTATAAATAGGGTAAAAAAATGTATGAAAAATTCATTTTACCAAAGTGGATTATTAAACATCATATAATAAAATATTATGGTGGGATTACCCAGTAATGAATGATCAAGGTTCAAGATAGAACTCTTAAACTCAAAAAATGGGATTTGAGTTATCAATATCAATTATAGGAAAAAACTCCATGAAGAAAGTAATACATGAAAATGGGTTTATATAGTAAAAATATAAATAATTAAATAATTAAAAATTAAAAATCAATGGGTAGAATGTTCCCTACTTATTTGAATTTTTTTGAAGAGAATTATCAGTACTTAATCAATTAAAATCTAGTTTCCAACAACTCTTATGACTATGGTAACACTTAATTTAAAATTAATTTTTAGAATAGAACTAGGTTTAGATTTTTATATTTTAATAATTATAATGAAATAACTAAAAAAATTCATGGGATAATAGATAATTGAACAACATAAAAGGAGAAATGGTGAATAACATATAACATGTCTCAATGAATAAAAATTAAAACAAATAAATCCAATACCATATTTCCTGTGATAGTTCAACACACTCAAATATATGATATAAGAAACATAAATATATTAATCACAAATTTGAGAACCTTATTAATATAATTCATATTTTATAAACATAGATTAATTTTATTCTATACATTTTCATTACTTAGTTCCTATAAATTTTCAATATTGGGTGTGTGTAATCATTATCATTTTGAACAAGTTTCATATCATCGTTGTTGTTCTAAAATATAATCAAAAGTTCATCATTTATAGATCATAAAAGGTCCTTTAATTTGTGTTTTATAATTACTTATAATGTTGTGATTTCAATATATTTTTTTATTTGTTATGAACCTTAATGATGAATTTTTTTATGTTTGCGGTTCGATGAATCTTAGAGAACGAATGGCGTTCTCTTAAATATGGAGTTAAATTTTAATATTTCAACACTAGAACAAAAAACTATGAATTGTTTGCATATGTAAATCATATATTAAAATATATTAAATTATTATAGTCTTCCATGATATAAATTTATATCATTTTTTAAATAAGTGGTAAATCAACCCAAACAATAACGTACCTTAGTTGACAGACTACTATGAAGTCATTTAGTTGTAATACCATTAGACCAATGTCATAATGATATCTATACTAACCCAAATTTTACATGCATAGGTATGAAACTTGATATTATTTCTATCTATTCAATATCTCTAATAGTTTACTATCTTTTGACAAAAATGATATATAATATAGTGGTATAAAAGATCTATATTATCTACCACCTAGTTCATTATAACTAGCAACCATCATAAAAATATCAATCATAAAACCATTATTTATAACCATGATAATGGAATTATAATAAATGATGAGATTAAATACTCAGTAAAGGTAAACATGGGAGATATTATTATATTTTTATGTGAGAATAAGATGATAATCATGGTATAAGAGCCTAATCATAACATTACAAAATCAAACACAATAATTCATTGGTCTTAAAAATGAATCATGGAATAATTTTTTTATAGTACATAAGAAATGAATCATAATAAAATAAGAGATATTGAGAAATGATATTATTACCTTGGCATAAGAACATTTCATAAGATAGTGGGAAAAATTGTGGAATAATCATAATCAAATAAATATTATGTCAAGGTTACCCACCAAGACATACAACACATTCTAGTATTTGTGTATTTTTTGTCTAACATATAAGGCACAAATTTTTGTTAATAATAGAGGATAATAGGGGCCCTTTTATAATTGGGGGGGCATACATGGACTTTATTACAATGTTTAAATAATATAAGACCACTTTCTTATGAATGTTGATCCAAAGGGCCATGAAATATAAAGAAGGATAATATATGATTGAAATATATTCATCTAATAGTAATTAGATTTGTTTTGGTGGGATTAAAAACCATATCTCTTAGTTTAACCACCCTATGGTAAAAACATTTTACCCTTATGTGTGGAAACAAAATTTTACAGTTCTTACAATTCATGATGACCAACAATGACTTTGAACCTATTAAATTATGTTAATTATGATAATTATAATTATTTAATCCATTTTTGAAGATTCAATTTTTATATGTTGCATAATTTAATTTTTTATAAGCACGGAAAAGGAAATGAAATCTCATTTTCAAATAAAATACTTTTTAAATCATAAAAATAAATTTACATATATATCATACCTTATCAAAACAATAAAATTAATATTTAAATATTTTATTAAATCTATAATTTAGAATTTAAATTATTAAATGTAATCAACAAATATTAATTTAAATTTTGAATATAAAAACATCTTGCGTTCACAAAAATAGTTTTTTGAAAAAACAATTTACGCTAAAAAATGAACTTATACAAAACTAATATATAGTATATATTACCATGTTATAAATAGATTATTTAAAATTA
Source organism: Viscum album (assembly GCA_963277665.1). Classification (NCBI taxonomy): domain Eukaryota; kingdom Viridiplantae; phylum Streptophyta; class Magnoliopsida; order Santalales; family Viscaceae; genus Viscum; species Viscum album. Next base: position 804,349,210 of record OY728137.1, read on the forward strand.
AGTGAGTCTTATGTTATAATAATATTAAATTTAAAACATACTAGTACATTTAAAATCACTTGATATAATAAAATTAAATGAGAATTTTACAAAAAATATATTTTCCACTATTCAGTAAAAATTAATATTTTTTAAAAATTTAAAAAAAATCATTCTTTAATAATAATGAGTATTTTATTTTAAAAATGATTTTAAATTTCTAAAATAAAATTTATAAAAATTTTAGAAATTAATTATAATTCTCACTACACAAAATGAAATAAATATCATTTTGGAAAAAGCATATTTTTGAATCATAAAATGACTATAAAAAAATCGACTAATTATTTATTATGAATTAATCAATAAAAATTCATTATTTAAATCATATTTAATTTTTCTAAATGTGGTTATTTCTACTCATACAACCTATTTAATATATATTTTATATTGGTCTCGTTTAAATAAAAATATTTTTAGAGTATATCAAAATTCATTTAAACCAAAGTGTTGCATGTCAAGAAAGCTATTGAGCATAGTAATATATTTTATTAGGGTGTCAAATTTATCCACACATAAATAATTTGTTTCCTCATAATTTTATTACTGATAATCAGGGGTATACTATTTTAAAATACATTTATTGAGAACCCATAATTTATAATGGGGAAATAAAACATCCTTTGAAAAAGGTATTTGGAAAACATAAAGGATACCTGAAATAACAAATAATTTGGTTCTGAGATAAGGTTAAAATTTTAAGGAAGTGAGAATATGGAAATTGGGGAGAAAATAAATTCCAAATGAATAATAGATAGTGAAAGACAACATGATACACAGAATGTTAAGGAATAAAAAACCATAAATTAATAAGGGGTGAAAAATACCATTAATCCCCAAAACATAATTATAACATGAAAAAAAATTCATTTTGAAGATAATTTCTCCATGATTTTTGGAAATATTTTACAGTGGAAATGAGAAAATATAATTAATGGATTTATTTCCATTTAATATGCATAATTTCATTATTTGACCAATTTCCACCTCTTTTACAAATCTCACTCTATGAAATGAATATTTAAGCTCATTTTTTTTTGCCTGGAGCACTGAAAATATCTTCTTATAGATCATAATATCCTTAAAAAAATGAAAATTCACTCCTTCTACCTTAATATATTTTCCAAATCCTAAATTATTATTACAATCATCCAATATGGATAAATCATAATATGATGAAATAATTCATCAATCACTAAAACCCAATAATAACACACAACCTTATAATTAAACCATTACCAGTATAGTTATCCTTAAAAATACACTAATATATGTTAATATAGAATCAAAACCCAGAAAATATTGACATATTTTATCACATATTTTTGTGGCCTCCCCTGATTCATTCATCGCTCACATGGGAAAATGAGGTTGGTTATTGGAACTCATGTTTGACTCACAATACAGTATAGGTTGTCGACTTATATCACTGGTGTAGAGATCATAGTGGGGAGACTATATCCCCTAGTAGAGATTCTCATTACAATAGAAAAAAATATTCGAGTAATATAAATAGAAGAAATAATATATTATACAACTGGAAGATAAAGTATGAATCAAGTAAACAAAATAATAATTACCCACGAATGGTTAGGAAAATATATAAATAAATGAAATAATGGAATTAATATTGATAAAAGTAAAATATAAAACAAATAAACTCAAAATACCCTAGTCCTAAATCCCTGTTCGGTCACATATCCAAGCTCCAACTCACCCAGCATGATACAATAAACCACATGTTCCTTTAACCTTATCCAAATTTAAATCCATATAATCTTCTTGGGTACCAAACAGGATCATGAATAACATGTGATTAAAACATAGTAGTTTGAACCCAATGTGTCTAAAAAAATATTCAGATAATAACTACATGTAATAAATTGATAAACAGTTTTACTAATTAATCAATTAATACAATACAATAAAAAACATTCATTGTCTATGGAGAACCATTCTTAACATACATGGATATTTCATAATTTTAAATGAATATTTTGAGAATTGTAGAACTACATGTCATAGGATCATAATAGTTTACTGTCATTGGAAACATGGGAAAAAATATTCTAACATGGTTAATGATATTCAATTTTTCCTTCAAAGATATTCTCAATTAGTACTTATACTTAAAACCGTTCTGAATTACATGGGGAAATGAATCAAAATTATGGGTGAGATCAGATGCTCTATAAGGATAAAGAAAGGAGATATGTAATCATAACATTATCATAAGGATATAAGAACATGGGAATAAAATTTTTAGAACATACCACTAACATCAATGATCGTATAAATGATTCATGTCATAAAGAATGGTAATTCATAAGACATTATTCATAAGGGGATCAAGTTCATAATTCATAAGATCATAACTCAGGAATAAGATATATAATTTTTGGCATACACATAATCATATAAAATAATTACCTATAATTTAAGGATAATTTCCAAAAAAAAAATACAATGGAACTTAATGAGGGATAAACCTATTGGGATGGACACACTACCATCCCCAGTCATATCCCTATAGATATAGTGGAATGTGTTGAATCCCCAAAGCATATTAGTATTCAAGGTTTACTCCCAATACCATTTCAGTAGTGAAGGATCGCTCCTAAGACCACTGTAGAGGATGAAGTCCATTACTATACCATGTTCAATCCCTGTTCCATCCATGTTTATCCCATGAAATATATATCTTTACCCAATGCATCATAGGGAGATATTGGTCCCACCAATCACTTAATTAAATAATACATACATGTTCCACATGATTTTAAAACAATCATCATATCATGACCCATAAAAAGATATGTGTTCATAAACATGAAATCCTAACCCTTAAAATGAAATTGCTATCCAAATTTTTTTATCATATCATAAAAAAAGGAAAATAGAAAATTTTCATAATCATTTAATCATAGAATAACTCGTGAAAGGAAGAAAGTTTCATATTAATTTTATCATGGTATATCCCATGGTAGATAAACATGTTTCATAACAAAATTCATCTTAAATATAATAGATTGAAATAAATAATAAGGATGGAGTCCTTGGATCATATCCCCAGAAAATCATAAAGTATATCAAATGATTTCATCCAAGATGGAGAACAATTTTGTAGGATCACAAGGATAAATTTTTAAGGGAAATAAACATTCTTTGTAAATAAATCTTTAATTCTTAAAAAAATTTCAAAATATGTTCCTTTAAAAGACACATTAAAAATTATGATGTGTGATTTAAAAATCATTTCAAACATTTCTTGATGGAAATATATATTTTTTTCTTTGAAATAAATCCTTTTAGAGAATAAAATATTATCAAAATATTTTTGTAAAATAGCTTTCAAAATATATAAAACAAGATATAAAATAATTAAAATACTTTTATTTCAAAAATAACCTTTTTAAAACATACGAAAAATCCTTTATTTTTTTCTGAAAATTTAAAACATAGAGTTTATTTGAAAACCATTTTCCATGAAAATAGTTTTAAAACTTATAAAGAAATCTTTAAAAATCATGGAAACACTTCTTAAATATATTTTTACACCTTTTTTTCAAAATATAATTGAATTTATATAAAGGATTCCATGATAATAATTTAAAAAAATTCTTGAAAATATAACATTTTTAATAATTTTTTATTTCATAACTACTTCAAAAATAATGTATATTTATAATATTTGGGAAAACACATTTTGTTAAAAAACCCTGCTCAATTTCAACTTCATCTCTTAATCTACAAAATTAATGTTTCTTTTTAATTAATGAAGTAATAACAGATCACGAGGTTGAATAATAATTAACCCCATATGTATATATTTATAATCATAAATTGGTCATAATAAGTTATAAATCTTGCATAAATAATTATATGGTGTGATAAAAATTTAATCTATAAAACGTCATCTGAAATTAACATAAACAACTCCATAAATGGGTAACCATATAAAGATTCCAAAATATTAATGTATATACCTTTAGAAAGAATGTTACTATATTTAAAATAATCTTAACATTTAACCCCAATAAATCATAAACTAGATCTTATTTGTCACATAACAGACATGTGAATAACTTCATCAAGTATTCTATTGAAAAATGGTAATGACCTGAATTTCCATAAATACTTAATGAAAACATGAATTTTTCATTTTTACAACGAGTATTTGATATATTCATTAAACATAAAAATGGTGTAAAATTCATAAATTATATCCTAATCTACATTGTCAACAAATCTGAAATCATTTCTAAGGTAATAAATACCATCCAATTTACTTATTCGTATCTATAATATCATTATCCATACATCATTATCTCAACATGAGGGATATATTAAGGGTTATATTTCCTTCAATAATGTGATTACAATGAATATAACATTTCCATTGAATAAATTTTATATTCCATCTAAACCATTCAACATATTATTGTAAATCCATATTTAAAAAATATACTGAATAATCTTGATATATTACACCATTCATATAAAATAATTATTAAATACAAATACATAAAATCTTTTATTATTCTACTTCATATTTAATCCACTAACATGGGTAATTCATATTATTACTCAATACCTATTTCCATTAAAATTTCACCTGTATTTTCATCATCATTTTCAATATAACCAATACTTTTACTACCTTACAAATTCTCTTCATTAGATTACAACATGGGACAATAATTTTCATAATTACCATTCATTCCACATTTAAATAATTTAATTGTTGATTATATCAATGGGAGGAAAATATTACCATACATTTTATTAATCTAACTATTTATTTTTCCTTTGAAGTTACTATATTTGTGTCCTTATTTTCCACATTTTAGACATCTTTTTTCCCATAATGAGATTCACTTGGGTGATTATTTCCATATTCTTGAAACAATGTAAAATGAAACATCATTCATCCATTGTCTCTATTAATCAAAATCTTATAGAGATCATTCCTTATCCTATTCGGACATTCTGAAAGTTTTTAATGTATATATAGTTAGTAATGTTCCATTGAAACTTATTAGGCATGATCACAACATTTTTCACTCGAGCGGTCATCCCATCTGACAGTGCATTAGTAAATTGTCCAACAGAATCAATGTAAGCCCAATTACTTGCGGTTCCTACTATTGAATAAAACCAAAAATCCTTATATGGCCATAAAAAATAACAGGGAAAAACCAAATAATAAGGAAAAATGTCTTATAGTATGTATGAATTATGAAACCTTCATTTAAATATATGATAACATGGGCTTATTCGAATATACATACCAAAAAATATCTTTATAAATAACCCTAGGGATCTCAATAAAATTTTATAATCCTAGATTAAAAATGTTGACTAAACCATTCCATTAATTCCAATTATAGAAACCTGATATTAACATCCATGGATATTATGTGATTTTAGATTGATATTATTACTTTTAAAAAGTACATACCTAAGGACTATAATCGTTTATTGTCTTTGGAAACCTAGAACACAATTATTTAATATGGTAAAAAATATTTAGTGATTCCCAAAAAGATATTCCCCATTAGTAATTCTACAAAAAAAAATTCTTTATAACCTAGGGAATGGAAACATAATAGAGGGTTAGATCATATTATCAGTAAGAGTAAATAAAGGATATGCATATCAATAACATGAGAACAAGGGTATGATGACATGAGAATAAAATTCAAAGATCAAAACATTCATATCAGAGTTCATATAAATGATTTGCGGGAAAAAGAATGGAAGTTCATAGAATATTAATTAGAAGGGAATAAAGGTTATAATCCATGCGAGCATCACATTGGAATAAGATATAGAATACGCGTCATTCACAAAAGCATATAAAATCATTCCCTATAAGTAAAGTTTTATTTCAAAAACCTAAAAGTAACTTTTAGGGGGATACACCTGTAGGGTGGTGCACACAACCATCCCCTATCATAGTCCATTCCATGTTGTGTAATGGTTTAACTTCCCAAACTATCCTAGTAGTGAAGGTTCACTCCATAGACTATCATTTTTGTAAAGGTTCACTCCCAAGAGCATTTTAACAGATAATGTCCTTTAAATAACTGATTCCTATCCATATTCCATCCATGTCTATATCATGAAATATAAATCTTTACACAATAAATTGGATGGTGATATAGGTCCCAATAGTCACATAATGAAATAATATATACGTGTTCCATAGGATAATAAAAAATTCATCATATCATGACCCATTCGAATAGATGGGTTTTTCAAAATAATATCATAACCCATGAAATGAAATGGGTATCATAACAAATTATTATGTCCTAACTTCTGAAAAAGGGATATGTTTCATACTAATTTCATCAAATAATTCCCAATGAAAGGAAGAAAGTCTCATAATTATTTTATCATAAAATAACACATGGAAGAGAAGTGTGTTTCATAAAAAAAATTAAATTTAAATATAAACTATTAAAATAATGAATAAAAATGGTGAAATTAGATCATATACCTAGTAAAGAATAAAAATAATCATTTTTTAACTGAGATGAATAAGTATTTTGAAATATCACATCGAGATTTTCTTAAGGGAAAGAACCTTTCATTTAAAATATATTTTTAGGACATAATCCATTCTCAAAATCCTTTTATTTGAAAAAACATTGAATAAAGATGAATTAATATTTAAAAATAATTTAAAATATTTCTTGATGAAATATCCTTTTTATTTGAAAAACACATTTAGATTATAAAACATTATTAGAAACTTTTTAATTGAAAATTTATTTGAAAACTTATAAAAGAATCTTTCAAATCATTGAAAAAAATTTATTTGTAAATAACATTTTTACAACATATAATGGAATATTGAAAATAATTTAAAACATATTTAAACATAAATTATTTTTAAAACCATTTTCCTTTGTAATATCATTGAAAAAAATATAATAGAAGATTTAAAAAACATTTAAGAGACTTTTTTTAATATAAATATTTTTTGAAAACTATTTTCTTTGAAAATATATTTGAATATATATAATGGAAGCTTTGAAAATCATTTAAAACACTTCTTGATCAAAAATATTTCTTGAAAACCTTTTTAATGGAAAAATATAAAAACATTGAATTTATTTAATATAAGTAAAAAAATTACCTCAAAAAAATGTTTTAAACTTGTAAAGTAATCTTCAAATGAGGGAAATTGAAGGGGGTAGATAAGTCTGTACATTTCAAACATTCCTTTTGCACCATAAAATGTTTTGAAAATTTGATTAATTAGAAAATTAAAAGGGGTTTCTTTTTAAAAAACAATTTGTTTAAAAAGATAAATCATGGGTAAAAATATATTGTTTTTAAAAGATAATAATAGTGAAAAAAAAATTAAAACATTTTTAGAAATCATGTTTTTTGAAGAACACATATTTCTGACCGAAAAGAGAATCATAGTTTGATTTTCTCAAAAAAAAATCATAATTATCTTAAGAACCAATGAGAGGAAATTGGTAAAATTACTTTAATATATCATGAATAGATACAATATAATAAAATTCTTGAGTTTTATAGATATATGGATCATAATATTTTATCAATGGAAGCATGATCATCAAAAATACTAGTAAATGATGATATTGTTGCAATAAACTCTTACCACATTGAAAACATTGAATAAAACATCCAATGTATGAAATTTAATTTGAATGAAGCATAAAATAAAATAAAAATAATTATATTCATGATATAATATATAAATTTTAAGTATATAATCCTTATACAATATTATAGGGAAATAACAAAACATGTGTCTCCTAGAAGAAAAATTGTGAAAAACTACTCTACAGATTTTGTAACTACTAAATAGTAATACCCCATGAAATTGAGATCATAAAATGGGCATTTAAATACCCACATATTATATAACTGTATCATATATTACATTCATGGTCATTATATACACCACCAAAAATAAATGAGTGGTTAATAATGCATAAAAATTGAAGAAATAAAACTGAGACTAGAAATCCCCATAGCTTATGTCTTGAATCTCATCCTACTCATTAAAACATCCTGAATAATAAATATAGGTTTATTATCAATATATAACCTAACCATATTAATTTATATAAAACCATAAATTATTTATTTATGATTTCATATTACCCTTTTATTAACAATTCCATAGTAAATTTAAGTTTCAGGTATCAACTGCTTTTTTTCACATGTGTTTTGATTTTTTATAAATTTTTTCCTCATAATTATATAATGGTATATTGATTGTAAAAAATTAAATAAAATTCATATATAGTGAGGATATATATAATTATATTATTCTATAAAATATAGATCAATAAGATTAAATTCGTCGTTCTTGGAGATTGTAGGTCGTACGTATGCGTGAATGTTATTTCCAATTCATTATCATATTGAAATAAAGAATATAAATAAAATATGGACATATTTATATATTTTCATTATATTATAGTTAATATGGAATATATTTCATATAAATTCACTAATCTCATCCTTAATACATTATATGTAATGTGTCAATGAATCACATCTTTTTGAGGAGTCGGTAGTCTACACGTCCACCAATGAAAGTATCGTATCTCCAAAAAATGGATGTAGTGATTTTAAGTATTGTATAAAAATTATAGAAGTATAAAAACCTCAGAAATATAGATTATATAATATAAAAATAGTATTTATATCATAATTCCCAACTATTATTGGCTTTTAAAGGAAAAATGACATCATTTCTTGAGGCGATAGTCTGCCGTACATACCAACGATAAGTTCGTTACCCATTTGATGGAAGTATGTATAGATGTAGGTAAAACCATTATAATAAAAACATATTATTATATTTGGTATAATTATATTATTTTTAAATCACATGACAATAATAATCAAGGGGGTACATAAATAATTAAAATTAAACTTCTTCTTAGAACATGTTACCTCTTCTTTGGGTGACTTGGATTTCTTAAAATGACTTCATTGGTTTTGTTTATTCACAAAATGGAGGATTCTAGGATGAATGTTTGAATTTTCTAGGTTATTTGGTCATTTGTTTCCATGAAAAAGGTCTTTATAGGTGTCAATAAGTGAGGGGTGAGTTCCCTTTTTATAGTGGATGAGGAGTGGCATTCTTGTAAATATAAAAAGATAAACACAATTTAAGGGTCTCACAAACATCATGTGGATCCAATAATTGTTATTTTATTTATCCATTTCAGGAATTGGTATAAATATTTTTAGATAATGCATTTTTGATATTCTTCTAGGATATCTTTCCCCTCAAATTAATACATATCCACTAAGTAATTTTGTTTTTACATCAATCAATGTAATTAATTTTAATTACATCCTCTAATAATTTCAGTTAAAAACTATGTTTAACTTATTTGAAATCATATATTATTATGATTAAAAATATGGAATCCATTTTTATGTATTCTAATTATGGATGTGGAAGAAATTACGTTTTATTCAATCCCGCTGACTTATCATGACAACAAGGATTTTAAACGAAAATGTTTAAAAGTATAAAATCTATTTATATGAAATTAATTAGAATAAAAAATTGTTTTATTTTATGTAATATTAATCTAATTACATGTTAAAAAAAATAAAAATATAATTTAACAATATAAATAAATTAGATGAAAATGTTTTTTTTATTTAAAATTCATTATTTTTCCTTATTTATCAAAAAATGAAACATTTGAGAAAAATACTAAAAAGTCACACAATTTAAGTTTTTATATTCCACTTTAAAAAATGATATTTATTTTTTTAAATAGAAAATATAATAGTTTATACAATTATATTTAATTTTGGTGTTTCGTTAAAAGGAGGTAAAGTAGCTTTTTTGAAAGTTACTTCTTTTTTATTCATAAAACATGATTTATTTATAACATATGACTAGGAAATATATTGGATGAGTGAAAAAAAATTATTTAATATATAATATATAAATTTTATTGAAAATATTAAAAAAATTAATTTTTTTATTTATAGAAATAAAATGGTGTTTTTACATAGGTGAATATTTTCATAGAAATGTAATTACATTATTCTCAAATAGTTCCTACATTAATTTATAAGTAATTGATAACCATAGGATTACATTTATATACATCTGTAATCAATATTTTTATAATTTTTTCAATATCATTAATAACATCCACTCTAACATCTATGTGATAATAATAATACTTTAAGAATAATATTAATAGTATATGGTAGTTCAGTAAAACTCAGTCTTTAGTGTAACATAAGATATCAAAGGAACTTGTAATTGTTTGTTACATAAGTCAAATATTGTGTTGCATGTACCAAAATCTAATCATATTTTTGCATGTATTGAAATCCTAACATGGCTTTTCCTGAAATAAAATCCAAATATAATTATATAATATATGAAAATCTATATTTAGTGTTGTATGAAAATAATAACACTGGAGACATTAAATTAATTAAGAAAAAATAAAAAAATCTTTGGGTGTTACATTGTCACCATGTTGTAATATCTATGATCAAGTATCATCAATATTCTAATCAAAATCACATATTCCTAGAATAATCACACAATTAGGAAAATCCATATATATAATCATTTCAACATAACTGGACTAAGTCATAATATATGAAAATTTTAATATAAATGGGCCAAGATATTTATAGAGGAATTTAAGCATATTTAGGCAAAGTACTATAAGAATTATTACATAATTAGTCTAATCCCCTTCTATAATCTTTTCATTATTACCATTCCATGACCTACAAGTATTATAGTATACCTGGTCAATGCCCTCTATATAATAAATCCATCTTGAGATACAACTGAAGTCATAATGGAAGAAAATAAAACGACATACATCATGATCTAAAAATATCAAGTCATAAAATTACTAATTATATTTCAATCTCCATTCATTCATCATGTTATGTCTTAACACATTAATATTCTACAGTACAAAACCATATCATATCAATGTATCACTATTCATTTCAAAAAATAGGTAAACAATTTGAAAAAGTGATTCTTTCAAATGAAATCACTTAATTTCTCATATCATGCTAATTTTTGTTTTAAGTAAATAGCCAATTCATTATAGTTCAAGGATAAGATCACCCTATAGGTTTCTCAATCCATGTATAAACACTATTAGACCCAAAGGGGTATGAGGATTAGTCTAAATACATGATTATTGTTACCCATTATTCTAGTAGTTAACGTGAACGATGTGTCGGCCCAATTTTATAGAATTTCACTTACTTAAGAAACTAAAAATAGTCCATAATTATTTCTTATAGACCAATTAATTCTAAGTAATGATTACATAAACACTCCCAACCAAGAATTACAATAAAAATAATGGCGAAGGAGAGAAAAAGGAAAACCTAGATCACCCACACATCATGAAAAAAACTTCATTTCGTTATGGTAAAGAGACCCACTACTAAAATGTATGATATTTAAAGGAAGAAGAAAACCCATGTGAAGGTAATCATCAGATATTATGTTTTTTATATGTACACCAATAAGTTAAGGAATCACTCTAAAATTTCTTAGACTCACCCTAGGGTTCAAGAGAGAGGGTTTCATGGAAGATGAAGTAAAATATTAAACATATTATGGGTTTAAACCATTAGTCCAAAGATATTAATGATATGAAACCCTTTCAATACATGAATTTCATGATTTATAAAATATGGTGAAAAATAAGTAACCTTAGGTTAAAATATGTTTGATCAGAGTTTTAATGATGTAAACCATTTTCAGCACAAGTAAACGTTTCATGCTATGTACCAGTTCACATTATGTTCTCGAAAAAAGATTCATATTGTGTAAACTATTCATGATGTGAATGTATCCAGTGGACCATCTGAAACCCAGAACGTATTGAATAAAACATAACAAGATCATAAACTTTCAAAAACTAAGAAGAAACCTCATATGTTTTCAAAACACTTATACACAGATTCCATTATTTTAAAAAAATATAGATACTAAAACATTATTTCATTTTATATAGAACAAGATCCCCCATGATAATGTTATATACTTCCTTGGTTTAAAGAAGAAATGTAAATCCAAGTAAAATACGTTCAATAAAAACTCATGTGAACTATACATAGAAATGAAAGGATGTTTTAAACCCCCCACTATATAACATATATCTTTAAGCGTCTATAAGAGTTAATGTTGTATCCTGAAGAGCATGTCTCAACACTTTTTTTAAATGTTTTCTAGACCATAAAATGGGAAAGTCCTTTATTATTAAAAAATTAAAGATTAAATGGTATGATAAGAGTTATTTTATTACAATCTTTTTCATAATGTGTTTTGCAATCATCAGGTTGAGTATCTGACCATGTGAGAGCCATACCAACTCCTTTGTTGGAAAGACCATATGCCACCTTATTCACCTCCTTGAAAATATGTGTGACTATGAAATAGAGGCTCATAAGATAATCCATGCACTCTATCTAACACACCATTTATCTATAAGAAATTTTAAATTTAAAATTCCAGATAACCTATAAAAAAAATAATGGAATCACGTTCCAACCATTTATTTTTTTAAAAGGAAACAAGATTTCTGATTTCATGAAACTCCATTTCATGAGATGAAACCACTCCATATGATCCATATAAAAATACAATATTTTTTTAGTTTGATCATGAAAGAATACACCACACCCCAAGTGTCTTGAATAAGCCTTGGAATCACTATATGAATTATTTTCAGTCTAATTAGGAAGATTAGGTTTTACAAAAAACCTTAAACAAGACCAATATCAACTCGTAATTCCTTAGTATACCTAATTTTCTCCAGATAAAAAAACCATGAACACTTTTATTATTAAGATTAATATATAATAAATTCCATTCATTGAAAAAAAACAAGAACATTCAATGTCATTGATTGAGGACATATGTATAATATAATATGGGTTTATGCTTTGTGGATGAACCATAGTGTATGTATAAGTTCATCTATAGGAACCTGAAATAAGATATAGAATAAGGAAGAGAGGTTGTAGTGAGTACAATACTAATGAAATGATTGCAGATATTTCATGCTTAGTCCCCGAATACAGAAGATGTCAAAAATTTATTTCTATAAAGATGAATAATCCATGTAGCTATAGAAATGATGCCCCAAATCTTCCTTGTCTTGACTAATAAAATATCCCTTGTAACATAGAGAAATAAAAAACAATTTCAAGAAAATATTAGTGGGAAATCTATTATGTTCCAGGAAAAAAAGATGAGGGTGAACTGAGAGGGCTATATCCAAGCCATTTTTTAAAATTTTAATCCAGATAATCTGACCATCAGAGTCCCTAGAAATATGTAAATAAAATAAATTACTATTGTAGATACCATTTTTGAAAGGTTTATAGATTAATACATCAGGGAAGGAAAAAATTGTGTATTAATTGATAATAATTTTAACTACCTCATGTGGATTGGGTTAATAAATATTAAATAAATCATTAATGGTGATTGGAGTATCAATTAAAGATCCCAGAGGCTTAAAATAGTCAATAAGAGAAAAACCAGTCCTATTATGAAACCAATACTTGAGATAAGAACACAAATTGACAATACATCAAGATCAATCCATGATGCTAAAATTAGAGGCTTTAATAGCCCACAAAACAGAAGATCCCATTTAAGACATATTTCCATATGTTAACCATTTCATAAATATTTACATGATAAAAAAGTGTAGCAAAATTATTATTAATGAAATTCTAGGTGAATCTAGCTTGAAGGGATTCATTGATATAACTGATGTTCTTGATTCCCATACCTCCACCAGATAAGGACATGAAACAAGTTTTTCAAGGAAGGATGAAAATACTCCTCTCCTAAGAACTTCCACTCTATATGAAAATTTTATGACATTTATAAGTTTAATCAACCCTATACGACATTTATAAATCATAAAATAATAAATTATCATAATGAAATTATGGAATTTCACCAGTCTTATCCAGCAACCATAGAAATAATCTGCTCCTTCTGAGATAAATTTTTACTTTTTTATTTGATCAATAATTACAAAATAATAATAATATTTTTTCCTCCCCCCAAATAAATAAAATCCAAGGTAATTAAAGGTTTTGGATATTTCCCTGATTCCCATCTCATATAAGATGAAATTCATTCTAATTATAGGGAAACCCTTCCCAAAGAAGATATAATATTTTTCCCATTATATTATTTTCTCCCAAATACTTTTGCAATGAATTAAATCCTTCTTGAGTGATTGAATATTCATATTTCATCCCTATATAACATGGATTATGTCATCAACATTGAAAATATGATTAGGATCATTGAGTTACATGGAATCATGATTTGGATTGGTCTTTCCTTATGTCACATGGTATGAGAGAATACTACATAGATTATATTTAGTGATAGATAATATGATTTCTAAGAGAGGGTAACATTTCATAACCCCTATAGGGAACATAATTTAACCATTGGGAGATCCAATTACACGCACCCGAATGTGAGAAGATAAAAAATGGCATGCAACCCAATGAATAAAACTTTTACTGAACACAAAAATTCCATGAACCTTGTAAATGATAGTTCTTTCAATTGTATCAATGGTTTTTTCATATCAATATTTATAGAAATTCCATCCCCAATAGAATTTAAAAATAAATTAATGCATCATATAGGAGTGAAAATACAATCCTAAATGGATCATCCATTGATGAATCGTAACCGATTCCAAGATATTTCACTGGCTTCAATGCAAGAAAGCATGTTGGCACGATCTTTTCTAATTAGATTATACGTTGTGTTAACAAGGTAAATGGGCCTAAAAATATGAGAATCATAATAGTTTTCAACTTTAACAATCAAAGTAATGATTTGATAATTGATACTCTATAGAATGGTTCCTTTAATAAATAAGAAAGATACCATCTTACAAATATCAACTTGGTTCACATTCAAATATTTATAGAAGAATGAATCGTTGAAACCATGTGGACCCGAGAAACTATTATCATTATGGATGAAAATAACCCCTCTAATCTATTATTCAAGGAGGATATTGGTGAGATAAATATTATCTTTAGGTGTAACAAGTAAATTAGTGATTCATTCAATTAAATACCCTTGAAAATTATGTCCATTAAAGATACTAGAGTAATAAAAAACAATGTGTTATGAAATTTCACTCAGTGTTATTAATAAAATGCATCCAACATTATGAAATAAAATAATTATACTGGCATTCATAATTATATGAAGAGTGCTATAAAATTTATTGTTCAAATACCACTCTTAGAGCTATTTAATTTTGAAAGTTTCCTTAATAACACATTCCTTAAAGAACTATGTGAATTCATCTTCGAAGAGATGCTATCCTCCTGGAGAGATCCTTATTGAAGTCAATATTGGAGTATTACTCATAAATATTCAAAATATATGTATCAAGAGTGATAATATCATTGTCTATATCACTAATGGTCTCTTTTCTTCAACTCTAAAGCTTAAAAATTAATATTTTTAGCTTTAACAACCAAGAAGAAGAATCATTTCCACAATACATGCTTGTGAAAATGTAACCTAAAAGATTATCAAATTCACTGTTTTGAGACCAAACAATGTTAAATAGAAAAGGTCTGGGAATTTTACTCTCCTTCTTATTGAAACAATGAAAATGGGATAATAATTAGAGTTCATTTTGGGAAGAGAAATGCTAGAAATTTAGTGCCATTTACACAGATCCATGTCATTGTGAAACTTCTATCATGTTTTTTTATCCATTATTTGGAGATTTTTCATGTACCTAGTGTAATTTTAACCATACCAACTAATTTCATTAAATCCATTAACAAAACATTATGCCTTGAATTCCCTAAGAGAGATCCGATAACTACGAGTACCAAATTTCTTACTAGGGATGAGGATTGTATTAAAATCAAAAAGAAGAAACTGAGGGTCAAAGATATATTCTTTATGATTCTTAATTATTTTCCAAAAATCAATCCACTATTAATACTAATATTTTTATAAATAAAGGATCCAACCATTTCAAATTACTATGGGAAAATTTGCAAGTGAGCATCAGTTCATCTATGTTGATGACATTAATAGTGCCTAATGAGGCATGTGCAATGACCCAAATTGTTTCTACTGAGGCTAAAAAACCATTGGAGATAACAATGAAAGGACTATATTTATTCATATTATAAAAGCTAGTATAAATTAAGGATTTTGGTTAACATATTACCAAGAGTTTAGGTAGAGGAATTAGAATATATATATCTAAGGTGTTGGTTGTTGCAGAGTTACCAAATAATTAGTAATTATAGAATAGAACATTCATTTGAAACATGATTATGGGATGAAATTTCCCCTCTTACTTATTTCTCTAGTTTTCTTCTTGATAAATGACTTTAAATTCTATACAGCCTTGTAAGGCTTATAATTTTCATTTTTCATCAAATTTCAGTAGTAATACCTTCATCAATAGCTGGGGGTGTACACATGTTTGTATCCTTCAAACCATATGGATGACTTTTTGGGTTAAGAACACCAATAGTTGTAATATGTTAACCAGTAGTAGGAGAAATGGCCTCAAACTCCTTTTCCTCTTCAAACATAAGACTCAATTAATTATTTGAAGCTTATTTGGTCCTTGAAATAAGTTTTTACACATGGATATCTTCACTTTTTACTATATTGGGAATAAAATTAATGAAAACAACCTCTAATGTGATAGTCAAATCATGAGGCACTGGGTTATTTTCAACTAATTCCACGCAGTTTTTTTGATCTTCCAGAGAACAAATTTCATTTTTTTTATGAATACAATTGATTATTAAGGCATCTAGGTTGTCCTCCATTGGAGAATTAGGATAATTATTAGACACATCATCATTTAATATTGTAACTCCACAATCATCAAAATGATCATAGGGAGGAAAAAAATTTCCCTCAGCAACAACTATAGTTAAAACAACCCCTCCATGTTGGATTTAGTTTTTTACATCCCATATTAAACATGAATAAATTGATATGTAGGTTATTTTCTTAATCAGTAGGAGGTTACAAAATATCCAAAAAAGACTCATCCATTATTCTGTTTCGAGAGACATCAACTTTAGCAATAGTTAAAAATTATCCCACATTATTTGGAATCTATGTTTCAGTGTAAGATTTTTTTTTCAACCCTCTCAATTAATAATGTTAATAAATCTTATTTATATTATTCACCATGGATAATTTACCCGATTGTTAACCCATCTCCAAATTGACTGGCATACCCTATTTATCATTCCATATTCTTTCCATGATTTAGGATTTTCTATATTATGATGCTTAACTTTCCTGTGTGTGACTCTATAAATGGATATAGAGTGCCAAAAAATCTTACAGTACTGAAAAAATGGTGGTTGACATTAAAATTTTACCCTGATCTCAAGTTTCCAATCATTGAAAATGTGGAGAATCATCTCAGGAGATTTGGATTCAATGTCAACATCCACTAGAACATGAGAAATAAAGAAAATCTCACCCTCCATGGTGTGCTAACCCATCTTCAAAATCATAACCACATTTGAGGATAAATCAATTTTTGTTTTTTGACTCTAGCAGAATAAAAAAAGTCTATGTAGATGAATACAAACATTTATGGTTTATTACCTCTTAATAAATGGGCACGACTACATATCCCATTCTAGGATTCTAAAAATGATTGTCTTGAGTGGAAATCTCCCAAAATTCCTTTCATTTCTAATATTATCCTTAGAATAAATGATAATGTGGAAATAATCTCTCATAATTGGAACCATCATCATGGATTTCAAATCCCACCTTTGACCTAGATTTGATTTGAGATCTTGATTACTCCATGGTTTTTCACCATTCACTAGAGTGATACACCTAAGAGCCAAGATCTTGCATAGATCTATGTGAATCTTTTTAGACTCTAAATTAGCAACAATATGAAAAAAATCATTCCTCCCACTTATTTTGGATGAAAAGGAATTGAATAATGATCCCCACTATGATAGAAACCTCACATTTCATCAAAAAAAAAATACACTTTTGGCATGTGGATATTAATCTAGTTCCACTTCCTTATCTTCATTTTCCTTGCCTCATATCATTGTAGTTAGATAAATATCCCAGTTTTTATTGAAATAAGACATGGAAGATCACCAAAATTCTAGTTCTAGGGTATAGAATGAAATCCATGTTCTAAAGTCCTCTTCCCATCCCTCCTCCATCTCCTAGTATTTCATATTCCCAACAATTATAGACATTACGTTAGCATATGAAATATCATTTCCCAGGTCTCCCCTTGAAAATCCCCTTGAAACCACTATACTCGAACTAGAGGCATAAAACATCCCCAAAGATAATTCTAACCATGGTCTCCATTCTATATTATTTTCTATCCAATGGATGAATCCACACCAAGATCAATGTAATCAACCTCTACCATATGAGAGGGGTTTGGATGATATCTATGAATCTACTCCAATTGAAACAAATCATGCATGGAACTAAATCTCTTTTGAATGGACAATCAGTATTCCATTAGAATGACCCTTTATAATATGTCAAAGATCCTAGAAAATCTATGCTCCAACATTCCTTATTTATTGTAATGTTGATTCCCCAAGCAAGGTGAAAATAAGAGGAAAATACGATGGCTGGTCCCAAACTATAGATGTCATCTAAAATGGATAGAATTAGATTTATTCCTTCATTGTGAGGTCACCAACCACATCATGATGCATTGAACCATGATATATGTTTCCTCCATGACACTAAGTTCAATGAGTTTGTACTCACCTACCTACAAAGAAAAAATTAGAAAAACATAATGTATTTCTATTAAAATCCTAGAATGTTTCCATCTAGATAAATTCATGTAGTATATTATTATATTAAATCTATATGAGTAACATATTATTATCACTTGAAAACTGAAATATTACCCGCATGCTCATAAATTATCCTAAAAAAACTGAATCGTCCATTCAAATTAGCTATTAGTATGATGATGGTATAACATACTCTAAATAACCTCTAATCCCAAAGCCTTATGAAGACCCTTCTAGAAGCAATCTGTTAAACATGGATCCCCCTCAAAATGATATTCCTTGAAATAGCACACTTTAAACCAATATACTACGTATAAATAGAACCCCAATCTTTAGTAGTGAAGGTCTCCCTAATAAGAAAGAAGTTCTATTCCTTTATCAGTAAATCCTTGATCAACAATACTGAATCATTCATATGAAGGTAATTGGGTAATCCAATTAAAATGTAAATAATTACTTACTGCCAGAAATAGGAAGTTGTTATAAAAGCCTTGTGGTCCTCTTATTCTCATCATTGGCCTATTGATAGGTGAAAAATATCACTATGAAGTCAAGTATCTCTTTCATTTCTACCCATTATTACAATCTATGGAGAACACAATATAACATTTTAAACCAGGGTGTACCTACAATATAAAATAATGAAACCCTCACATATTATCCATGTGAAAGACCATAATTAACTATAACCAACAATTTAAAATAAGATAATTTACACTTCAAATAAACCATCCTGGTGGTAGCTCCCCACTTTATAAGTTGTCTCTCATTATTAAGACCTTTGGATCATATATCCCCTCAGTCTTCATCCATTTCAAAACCATGGTTACAATAGATTTCAAATTTAGAGATACATGTACCTTAGACTAATTGACATATATGTGAATTTATTAAAAGAGTTCCATCATTTTCCAATCATTGTAGGACACATGAACTACCTTGGTTTTCTTCTTACATCTAAAATCATCAATAATGAAGTTTCTATTACCTGGTGAATAATATTTCTAGAAGATTAAGGAGTATATATACACATACCACCTCATATTCCAAAGTTTCTATTTCTTGTGAGAAAAAATATAGTTCAGGCTCATGTGGCCCATGTACACCTTAAAAACTCAAATAAATAATAGTGTCTCCAACATATCAAGGAATGTATACTATGGATAACTCTAGATCATGAGTCTGATAATTCCACTCATGCGGTCTCAGCTATCTGGAGCCATTTGTAACCACTAATTCCTCTTGTATCGCAATCATTCTATATACAACTATGTATGTATCATAGTTTACTACATATTACTTACCCATCATATGGATGGTAAGTGTCATTTTTGATGTTACACTTCCCTTCATCTCATGAAAATCTCTCTCCCAAGAACATGACCAAAACAATTTCACCCATTTCTGGATCAGCCTAGACCTCAGTGCTATAGAAATGGATATATACAAGATGAAACTCCAATAATTTAATACTAAACCTAGAAATATCTTAATATCAAAGAAAATGTTGGTCCACCCCCAAGATACCAATGCTGCATCCTTATATGGGTCCACAAACACTCAATAATCTGAGATGATATGGCCCAATAAGATCACATTATCAATCTATAAATTTCAGTTTTTTATCTTGTAATATAGTCAATACTCTCTCAATTAACTCAGATAAATATCAAGATAATGGTCAGGATCATCTACAGACTAAGAGTACAGTAATATTTCATCGATGAAATCCACCAAAAATTGATGTGGGAAAGGATGGAATATCTAATTAATCTAGTCCATTAATATTGAAAATTATTTTTTCAAACCAAACAGAATAAATAAGAACTCATATAATCCATACCTTCTCCTAAATGATTTATAGGGTAATTATGATGGTATTTTTCTCATCTAGTGTTATAATGTTCTCAAATCAATCATGGATAAGATATTGGAACCACATAATTGGTCAATAATACCTTCATTGCAATGAATGGGGTGCCATTTTTTATTGTTTCATTGTTGAATATATGATATTCCACTCACAATCCTAATATCCCATCAACCTTAGGCAAAAAAAAATGAAGAACCTCATGGTGATGTACTTGGTCATATGAAAACCTTATCTTCTAGATATTCTTACTAAACCTTCCATTTCTGAATCACTATTAGATACATCCTATATAGTGGGATATAAGCTGGATCTTCTCCAAAAATAATCTCAATCATGAACTTGAACTCACTCATATTTTGTAATCCATATAACTCATCAAGAAAGGAATTTTGAAGATGGTCGACCACTATTGGGAAATTATCCTACTACAATAAACCATTATCTAGAGTAATACCATCTAACTAAAACATGATACAATCTAATCATGTGTGATTTGGTCTTACATGACCATCCTCGGATCTCATCACCTTGGTGAAAATATATTCCCCCTTTTGGAGATATAAATTTCATCCTCCTCCATTAATAATTGATAGGATCTAGTTATTGAACAAAAAAGTCTATACTAAGAATCAAATTGAAGTCTATCATATCCAGTATAAATAGTTCCTGAATGAAATTGTAATTATTATTTTCTATAAGAAATGTCTTATGATATTTGATATTGTCTAACCTCACTACCAACATTGTCTTTATGGAAGATAATCCATACAATCTTTACAAAAACAAGACTAAACTATTCAGAAAAATGATTTGATATAATTGAATGCAATGATCCTTTATAAAAAACACAGGAAAGGGAATATGATAAATTATTTTTACATAAAATGGTAGAGGTTCATACATCCAAACAAGTCATAGTATACTACATAGAATTTTTCTAAAATACCCCTATGACCTGACCTCTAATTTGATTCCCGTAGGTTACTCCCTTGGGATGGTACTAATTCTTGTACAATAGAGGTCCTATTCCACTCCATTGGCCTAAAATTATAATGGAACTCAAACTACCAGTGTGATAAGGGGTAGTTTTTTCCTTACCATAGTATTTTACCCCTCCTAACCCCCATTCTCAACTCTCCTACTGTATTCCCAAAAAAACATCTACAAATTTCCCACATTACTATAGTCACAGAATTAAAAATTAGGGTATAGAAACTGACGTTTCTTGTGGAAAAAATTCCACACTGATATCATTGCAATAAAAACCAAATCCTAAGATTTGTACAGATTTCCTAGGAAACTCTTCCCATTTAATCCTTGGCAATAACTATCATAATGATACTTGTTTCCACCAAAAAATATCATAGTCTGACCTATTGAAATATGAATGAAACTTATTGAGCCCTATTATAGATTAAATTCCATGATGATATCTTGAATCATCACATCTAAAATTAAACCATATATAAAAATGTTCACATTTCACCTGGTTTTATAGGGAATCCTATCTTAGAAACCAATCACCCATGTAATCTCACATGATACTAATGATTTTAAAAATCAATGCATTTCAGTAAAAATTATTTATATTCTATCACTAAAAAGCCTTCATACATCATGTACATGGATTCAAAATCATTTTCATCCCTCAATGTCTTCAGATAAAAGTTCCTCAAAATTATATCATCAAATTCCATCAATATAAATTATCTTTCTACCCATATTTCTCTATAGTGTCCCACCAATGGTTGGATAGTCTATGGATAATTTATGTATCAAGATTCATCCTTTTATTTGTGGGTTTCTTAAGGTGACTCAAGATCATAGGGACTAAATCAATAGAGAACTTGACTACCTGAGGTCCTCATTCTCTAGTCAAGGTATGAGGATTCTAGTACTCAAACTCTCTCTTCAACTCAGACATCAAAAGTATATCATGAACAATGTCCCTTTCCATGGATTATATGACCCTAAGGAATATTTAATGAGGAAGAAAAAAATTCTGATCCTTTAATGTTATAAGACACTAGAGGTAAAATTTTCTAGGAGCATGTTGATTACTGCTCTCCTAACGATCAATTCTAATATTTTAAGGATAAATTTTCTCTATAAGAAAAATTAACTCCATATAACAATACATAACAACAATGTCAACCTCATCATGTCAAAACACTATACAATCATAAGCTCTTGTTCTCTGTAAACATGGATTTCTAATTTAATTAACATGACATAAGATTTCCATCCTAATATTTATCAAAGATAATGGGTATTTTATATAATAGTTCATACACAAAAATATATCACAAGAATTTAAAATTTCCCTATAATGAATAATTAATGTCAATATATATATACCCTAATGTGAGTATCATGATTCATGCATACTAGTATAGCACTATACTAGGAAATTATTATAAATATCAAAAAACAATAATATAACACAACATGTGAATCATAGAAGGTGAAATAACATCAAACTGTGACAAGGGAACATCATGAACAACAATCACATCCCTATGAACTCAGGTATTCCCTTATATATGGGTAATATATTATCAAGAACAAGCCCGTTACCATGACTTGGAACACCCTAATATCCTTTATTCCTTTCCCAAATAGTAAATAAATAAATAATAATACTTGATCATCTAATCACACATTGTAAAATACCCTGATCTGTAACTCTCAAATAGACAAATCAGGTTTGTTAATGAACCTCAGGAATTTCTCCCCATACACCATATGGTTTCGACTAATAGTGGTGTTTTAGAGATGAAATTGGAAATAATATACCATAAGGTACAAATTTACAATAAAATATAAATAAACAAATATTTGAGTATCTAAAATAGAAAAAACATTACATCATACAACTAGAAGATAAACGGTGAATTGAGTGAACCAAAAAATAATTAACCATGTAATTATAGGTTGAAATGTCACTAAATTACATGTTCAAATTCATTTAGATAAATGAACTAGATTAAAGTAATAGACTCAAAATACCCCAGTCCCAAATCTATTGTCAACCAAGTCTCTAATGTTCAACTTATCATGGAAGTGACAATCAACAACAAATTATTTTTCCCATATCAAACCCTGCATCCATGTAATCTTCTCGGGTACCAAACCTTGGAATGAATAAGGTTTGAGTAATACATTATAGGTTTACAATATAGTGATTAAATCAAATTATTATGATAATAAGTGCATAATATAATTCAATAAACATGTTTATTGATTAATTAATTAATACCATGCAATAATCAACCCACTCTAACAACATGATCGAATATCTCTGAGCATATATCATGACAATTCAAACTAAAATCACAAGTCCCTTGAAAATTCACATATCCTATGAAATCCATATATATAAGTTTTTTTTCATAAACAAACCAATCCCTCTATATGTCCATTCCATCACAACAGGTCCAATCCATTTATTTATGAATTTTAGCATAACCAGTCAATGACATAAAAGCATTAAATCATAACCAGTCCATGACCATTGTATAAGAATATCAATATTATCATATCAGTATCTATATTCATTAAAAATAGTCATTCCATTCCAAATATATAATAATATTAGCATAAGATGAAATTCAAGTCATAACGGAAAGAAATAACACAATATACATTTTGCTCCATAAATTTCAATTCAGCCAACTACCGTTTATATTTCAATCCACTGTAATTCATAAAGTAATGTATTAACCCATTATAATGGGACTTTATACAACCATATCATATAAAATATAATCATTAATTTCAATAAATATGTAATCCATTTTTTAGGTTAATTATAATAAAAGAAATCACATTAGGGCTCATTTCAGACTAATTTATGTTTTAATCCAATAGCCAATCCATTATTGTTCAATGGTTAGATCACCCTATCAGTTTCCAAAATCCCTATCTTAACACTATTGGATCTAATGGTTCTTAAGTAGTAGACCAAACACATGATTATTATTACACATTATTCTATTATTTATACTTCACGTTGTATCGGTGCAATCACATAACAATGTACACATGTAAACAATTAAAAATAGACCATATGGTGTTATTATAGACCACCTACCTTTATCATGTGTTCAATGAAACACTCTCAACTATGAAGGACAATGAATAAATAATGGTGAAGATATCATAATTAAAACCCATTCATCTGAAACATAAAGAGGATAACCCAATTAAACCATAGTCAATAAATCCCACCACTACAATGGAGGATAACAAACAGAAAGAGAAAAACCAATAGAAGCGACACACTAGAGATTAAACACTATACTCTGATCTATGAAAGGGAATGAATCATTCAAAAATTACACGAAATCTCCTTAGGGTTAACGAGAGAATTCTATATGTATTTTCATTTAAAATCATATGCATAGTGTGGTTTAAAACCTCTAGTCTTGAGGTATTAATAATGTTAACCCCCTTCACAATGGGAATTTCTCAATTTAAAAAATTTTCTAAAAAAATGTATCTTTGGGTTAAAAAACTATGTTTGATAGTTTCATGATATGAAATAGTTTTTCATCATGTATTGATTCCATTATTTGATTGAGTTCTTAGAAAATACCAAGAAACATGTTCACTTCTTATAAACCATTCATGACATGACAATGTCCAGTGGATACTGCACATCCAAAATCCTATAGAAACAGCCCAAAACACTTGTAATGCTTTCCAAACCCATGGAGAACCCTCAAAAGCCACTATTTTTTTTACCGAGACACCATTAATTAAGAATAACATAAATCACTAAATTTTAGGTCATGCTTCAATGAAAAATCACCATAACCCACCCCCTCAGAAAATTTTATACCACCACAATCTTTAGAAGAAAAAGATAAAAAATATAATTAGTTAAACAATACTCAAGAGGAAAAAATAAAGAAAAGAGAAGATCATAAGTAATATTTATTATATGATATTTAATATTTATCCCAAAACAATATAAATTAACTCATAATGACACACACCAATCATGTGAATACCATGAATATATATTCTCTTAAAACATGCCATTAATTTACAAAATAACAATAATTACCATAGTAACTCAATGAAGACATATATTCTTCCAAAAAATAACAATATCCTTATTCCGTAAATAAAATCAAATACTACAAGATATATTCCATAAATCTTGAAATGAAATAAATTCATCAATGATAACATAAATAACTTTTTGAAAAAATCATTAATTAATTTCATGGTCACTAATCTTATCCAATTAAAATTATAAATAAAAATCATCTAATTATCACACTAGAACATTATTATCTAAACATAAGGAACATATTAATCATTATCTATTGTGATGTCATTTTTTTTCATAAATTTCACATTATCACTAAATCATTTTTAGGTCATCGTTACCATTAATCATATAATGGAAACTACTTACTAAAAAACTATTATAAAAAATATTTTTATTATTCATTATTATTATTACTAGAATACCATTGATTAAACACCTATAAACCTATATTATCAAATCCCAACACATAAATAATTCAATTGTTACACTTCAAATTCTAGAATAGCATTACCCTTCTAAGGAATATGATTTATCCCTTTGATTAGGCCATTGTATCATTTAATTTCCATGTTCCCCATAGATAACACATTGAACTATAGACTATACCATTGGATTTACATTTATTACCACTATTTATGTCTTAATTTTCCCAAACAATTAATTTATCTATGAAATTTAGTTCAACACCTGAAACATCATCAAGTTCCATTGAGACATTTTCTAGGGAACTTATTCCCACATTCTCAAAATATTGGAAGATGAATCTTCCTTACCCTATAGTCATCATTAAAATCTATTTTCCCCATATATAATTCATTCAAAAACTTGAATATATTTAGGTTTTTAATCATATTTCAAGATAGTTAGCCTAAAATAATCACATGTTTTATATTACGTCTCCCATGTAAACTGGTTTCACATAAGTAAAATCTTGGTATTTTCCATCACATTCAGCATTAATGTGATTCGTCCTTATTTTAGACATAATCTAAAAAAATATTGTGAAATAATAATAATTTTGGGTAAACATATAATCATTAAAAATAATTCCTAATTTATCTAAATATTTGATATTTATTTTCAATATATGAAACCTTATGTTTAACCATGGTCAGAAATGATTATTATATATCCTTCATAATTGTTCTCATTGTGAACATAAATATTATTCATGAATATCACCTTGGAATTTATATCTGAATCTTGTGTTTTTTGGTCTAGTCATCATGCACTACTGATGGTCTAGTTAAGACTTAATTTTCTCTATTCAATGTTGTTTCCCTCTGGTTCAATTTTTCAACAATCAAATCCAAATGAATGTATACAAATACAGATTTATTTTTTTAGGAAAAATAAGATATTTTATATTCTGAAAAAATGGATACTCAAATATAATTAGACTTTTCACAAGGGTTCTCCCAAATGTTTATTCTTAATAGTTTCCAAAAGTAACTAAATATTTTTATAATACTAACTATAGAAACTAAAACATTAAGTACAAATAATATTAAATAAATTTAGAAGAATATTTGTTCCTATATATAAAATACATTACTATCTTTGAAAACATGGAAGCAAAAAAATATTATATAAAAGATATATACCATATATTAAATTGTTATTACAAACTAGCAGCCTTATTAAACATAGCATACATAAAATGTTTCATCATATTCTAGGAAATAGAATCATAATAAAAGGAGATCTCAACTTCTCAATAAGGGTAATATTATTTAATGATCATAAGTTGTAATATGATGAGAATAAGGGTTTGATATCATTAAAATAAAATTTTAAAATCATAACCAACCATTCATGGATCATAAATATGAAATGTGTAATACATCTTCGGTTGATCATAAGACGAGAATCATATGATAATAAATGATCCAGATCCATGAGAATATAATGTTGGAATAATAACTTATCATACGAGAGTTTCAGAAATTGTGAAATAATCATAATCATCTAAATTTCATGTAAAGGATACCCACCAAGACATTCATCAAATTTCATTATTGGTCTACCTTTCAATATACCTACTTCTGGAATGGGATATTCTCTCATGTACCCTATTTTTTTTCTTGGGATAACATCCTGAGAAACCTATTCTAGCATTGATATATTCTCTAATGTATGATTTGACCTAATTACATATTAATTCATATATAATTAATTAAAATTATATAATGGTCCAACCCAGTACATAATAATAATACATTCACATATAATCCACAATATAATGAAAAAAATTATCATTTCGTTATTACATACCATATAGAAAAAAATATATTTAATGAATATCTCATAATAATAAACAAAACTCATCTAGAAAAAAATTATGTTGAAAAAATTGGATTATATCCCCATTAAATAAAATAAATATCAAATGATATTATTATATTTAAATTTTTCCTTAAAATATTACCGAAATATTTATTGAGGAAAATACCAATTTAATTTTGAAATTAATTATTTAAAATATCAAAAACTACTTCATATTAATGAATTTTTTTTTTAAATAATCATTGAGTCTTGGAAAGGAATATCAAATTGATAAAATATCATGATAGTAGAAAAATTATTTTATGTGGTATATATTAAAACAAAAATTCATTTCACATTTTCGTTAAAATGTCATTTGTACATCCCTTGAAAAATGACAAGAAGGGTCCTTTTAAATTTATTAAAAAGAATTAAAACACAACTAAATATAGATTTATTAATGTATTAAAGGATAATAAAATAAATATTGGAAATATTTTAAATAAAATATATATGGAAGGAAAATATTTCCGGACAAAGAGATATATATAGTTTGTTTTCCATAAAATCATTATTTTGGTCTCCTTAGAAATAAGGATAGGTAAAATAATAAAAAATCTAATATATTAAAATAAATATAGTATAAGAAAATAGATACCATTTTGGGGATATAGATTATATAATTTCATCATAAATTTTTTTATCATAAATAATCCCAACAAAATGAGTTTGTAACAAAAAAACCATTACTATTTTTGTAACATTCGTGGTGTAATCCCATGAATAAAATAACAACAAAATAAAAATTAAATTCCATGAATGTAATTATATTCATTACAAAACATATAAATGGGTAATTAGATACAAATTATAAAATAAAACATGTTTATAACATAACATATGTCCAAAAGAAGACAATTTGAGATGGTAAACACTTAACTATATGGTAAATTTAGATTCAAGAACCCTTAGACGACATAATATGATATATATCATTAAATAACATGAATAAATAAGATAAATGACATAAATTGTCAAATTGGTAGTATATACCCATTATAATCAAAAATAGTTTCACAACATCCAACATGCATTAAGGTTTCAATATTGTGATAAAGAACTCTTAAGATCATCATTTCTGGGTGACAACTATTTTGTTTCCAGATATTTTTTTGGTTTCAAAGTTATGGAACATACAATTTTATCATGATTCTAACATATAAAAAATAATAATAATTTCACAACTATAATATTTCTTTAATAGAAAAACTTTTACTACTATTCATACAAATTGGTGATGAAAAATGAGTTACATAACATTGTAGAGATAGTAATCGATATGTACACATGTGTAATGCTTCTACATTCTGATTGATCGAGCCAACGAAATGAAAACAATAAATAAAATTTAAATAGTAATTATTATATCATAAATATAATTTAAATTCACTGATACTATCCTTATTACAATCAATGTAAATAGAAAATGAAATGTTAATCTTATCAGTTTGTGGAGGTGGTAGTCCGACATACGCATAAGTGACATTATAGATTTCCAATTGATGGGATGGGATTAAGAGCTATTTTTTTCCATAATTAAACACGAACAATTATGTCATAAATAAAATATATGAACACAAAATGCATTAAAAAATTAAAAATTAAATTTGGTGATAGGAAGTAAATCATTTCTCCATATGGAGGAAAAAGTCCACATTAATGCATGATCTATACTTTTATTTATCAGTGTATAGAGAATATGTGTAAAATGGTTATGAAATCAGAATGATAACATTAATGTATATTAATTTTAATTTATTAATTATTTTATTGTGAATAATATTGGAATCAAAAAATTAATTTCATGATCTTTTCCGCATGACCAAGGATCTATCCTCACTTAGGAAACAAATGTTGTGCTTGAGTAAAGATATTTCACCACTCTAGAAGAAGAAGCAAGGTGGATTTCTATGTCCCACAAGAATTCTCTAAAATGAGGAATACAGAATCTATATAAATTCTTCCAAATGTGGTGGTATAATGGAGATAACCCCCCTCTAGGAGTAGGTCTTGTATTTTTAAAATAGTCGATAAAAAGGTTTCGATATATAAAATTGATTTTTAGTACCTTCAGAGAACATTTTGGAATTTGAAATCACCCAAATAGGGTGTATACACTATATATAGGTAATTTATAACTTAAAAATATTTCATTTTCTACTATTGGATCCAAAATAGACTTAAGGATAAAAATTTATGGCAGTCAGATGTTGGAAAAATTTTATAAAATAATTTGAGTTCCCACACAAGACATTCGTATAGCTCCCTTGTGAAAATATATTCACACAGTTCCCTCATGAAATTCAATTATCATAGTACAATTATAAAAGGCCCTCATTTTATTCCACTCATGAAGCTTCATTTCACTTCACCTTTACCCAGGTCTACCCCTTGAAATATAAATAAATTCCCCCAAATCAAATTTTCCAAGGAGAGAAAAACACCATGACAATGAAGCAAGGTGAGATCTATGATCACTCAACTCTTTCACTAAAGTAGTCTATGAACACTTTGTTGAACTAACATTTTGAGACCTATGTATGTATTAAACCCCATTTTGGAGAACCACCTAGGTAAACCCCATTTGGGATAACCACCTGGGTGAGACCCCATCATGGAAAAACACCTGGGGAATCCCCCATTTGAGAAATCCACTTCAGTGAGCCCCCAACTGGGAGAAATAGTTAGGTGAGTCACTATTTGGGAGAACCTCAAAGTTGAGCTCCCACCTGGGACAACCACTTTGGAAAGTCCCCAAATCGGTTACCCTTCTCCCAAGACATGATACATAAGGAACCCTTCACACTTGTTTGTCTATTCTAAGGGGGCTTCACCCTGATATAGCCACCCTGGATTAGTGTGCGACTATGCTCCAGGTATATCTTCTTTATCCATTCACTATCATCACTAACCTCCATGAAAAATGGATGGCATCACCATGAAATTTTTAGACTTTGTTATTGAATTTTTGTGTCTTGAAACATACAACCCAACACTAATTCTGAATCACAATGAGTCAATATACTCTTCATGGTTCCAGAATCATTAGAATCCACATCGGTGTACTCCCGAACCAACCTTCCAAATCTCTATTATCCAAGATCCACATCGTGGATCTAGAAA
Organism: Viscum album; assembly: GCA_963277665.1. Lineage (NCBI taxonomy): Eukaryota > Viridiplantae > Streptophyta > Magnoliopsida > Santalales > Viscaceae > Viscum > Viscum album. The sequence continues at coordinate 804,380,508 of OY728137.1, forward strand.
GAAATGGTATCACTCCTAGATTAACTCCATTGTCCTTCTGATGGTGTTCACTGATCGCTCTATAGCCCCATCCTCATCCCCTAGTGGATAAAAGTGATTGTGTGTCTTAATATATATTCTTGTAAATCATGTTTCTTATTCCAAGAATTACTCACATGGTATTAGAGGTTTCATACAATCTGCAATCCATATGATCAAATACCTATATTGGTAAAATACTCATTTTTCATATCTTCCTCTCACCTTTCTAGGGGACCGCATATTCTGTGTAAGCCTTAAAAACATTTTTCACCTTAAATAACCATATTACCCATGACTAATCCCCTTGTAACTCATGATTCATACTCCTGCATGGTTGTTTTTACACCATAACCTACATAGAGGTGGATGGGAAGTAGACACATAATTCTCAACAGTGTAATCAATTTGCGGAACGTATTAACTATCATGTAAGATTTTTCTTTTCCTTGATCTTAATATAACCATGTCCTTGGGCCTCATCTATAGGATTAAGCGATAAAATTTTGAATTAAGTGGGATTTTATTCCTGTCTAAACAGGATACATATTATGCATCCCTAAGGTTCAAAACCAACACCAAAAAACATCATAACCATATTTGGGTTATATTCCTTGTAGGTTCACATCAAATATAGGATGATACATACCTTCCATGCCCCGTAGTCCACTTTAGAGTAAGTGCAACAATAACCCTTGGCTAGGGACCATTAGCGTAGATTTATTTTTTTCATCACAGTAAAATGAATGGTTTTTTCCACATTATATGACCATAAATCATATGATGTTCTTTGATAAGTAGAACCAAACTATGTGGGTTCTGATTCCTATCACATGGTTATATAAGAAACCCATCCCATGGGCCTAATCCTAATAGAAAAAGAACTACCATCTTCATGGTTGACAATAAATTCTAGAGGGACCCATTTAATGGCTTAAAAATGAATAATAATAATAAAAACCATAAGAATATCTAATCCACACAATAAAGGGTACCATTACTGGAGACTCTTGGACATGTATAGATGACTCCACCAATGAAGAATTTAAATTACATATAGATTATTCTGAAGCCAGTACATGATAATAATTTATTATTATCTTAAAGGAAAACATTTTACATATTGGATGTAATAAAGGGTTCATGAATATGTATTAATTGTATATGAGATTATCTGATTACTTAATAATTTCCCTAAAAAAGTTGTTATGAGCATAAACTCCTATAAAATATACCCATGTGAGTAGAAAATAATTTTTGGATCCATTTTCCAATGACATACTACCTTTAAAAAATAGGTTTGTGAGACATATCGAATATGGGTATCATTCAGTGTTTCTAGAACCAAAAATAATGCCCCTTAGAAACTACTCCAAAAGGATGTAGAAATATGTTTCTAGGATGATTTTTTGTGGCACCACTTCCATAAACATTATATTTCTACCATACATAGTTCTTAAGGATGAAAAAACAGTAAAAATGATGGGAATATTTAAAATAATTACTATGTCTCCCACCTCTCAAACCCATTTTATGCTCACACAAAATAATTGTGGGCTAAACATTTATCTAAAACAATAGATTAAGAAAGATTTTGTTTATTAGGATGGTGATTTGATATAATTTCATGTTTTTCATTCATATTCCATGAAATTTCTGCTACAACTCCCATACATCCTAAAAGAATATTATTAGTTTATACAGATATAAGCTATAGTAGTTTCATAGGCATGGTCATCATCCAATTATAGGATGATTTCACCAACCTAGTGAATTCAATTTTGGGTTTAAAATTCATTGTTCTAGGATTATAAACTTAATGTAACATTTATCATTCTATAAGATTCACAAAAACAAATCCATATATTGAATCCACACAAACCACCCACCCAATGATAACGAGTTTCCCAACTATCACCAGCACAAGATTCCATTTCAAACTACTTCTAGAGTCTATCCCTGAAATGCAACAACATATTTCTCCATTATCTTGGTGTGGATAACAAATAGGTCCCCAAAAACCACATCATAATATCATAATGTTCCTTATAAGGTGTTACTTCCATCTTCCACCACATTAAATGACATGTAACATAAAATCCACATCTTTTTAATGGGGTTTCACCATCGAGAGTCTACCCTATATCACTTAGGCCCGGTAACATAGGACAACCCACTAAGGGTGAAAAACAAGAAATAGGTAATGTGACCATACCTATATCCCTATAGATAATCCCCCAGTCAATTATAGTGGAAAATTATAAGAAATAATACTTCGCTTCATATGTCTACCAAGATTTATATCTTAGTTTGGAAGCATTTAGAGAAATCATCCAACAAATCTTGGAAAAAAATAAAAGGGAAGACCCATATATTCTTCATCGCACATGAAAACTAGAGGTATATACAGATAGAAATTAGAGGAAGGTGCAGAAACCACACCCCTAATCAAACCACATAATGGTCATATACCCACATTCTAGGCACTAAATTCACATAGGATATCCTGAAAATGATGATATCAAAGAGACAAATTCCTACAAACATCATGAAAACCTGATAGGATATAATTACAAAAAGTGTAGTGGTTGAGTGGAGAACAAATAACTTTTTCCTCCATTATGGGGAAGGATCATTGACACAATTAAATGGTCACTCCATAGACAACATAAATCCCTCCTCCGGTACAGAAGGTTATTGGGCCAAATCCAATGAATAACAGACAAGTGAATTTATCACATACCCACATTCAAACTAGAGGTCATCAGTCCTTATTAGTGGAAAATCCTTGGTAGGAATATGTCTCGACCAAAGTTCAAGGTATCTATCAAAACATTCAAAAAAAAATATAGGGACTATTGAAACTGGTCACATTATATGAATGTACATATCCACAACAGTCTATCTCAGTCGCACGAAAGAGAGGATAAAAATAGAATCCTTACCAAAGTTGATTGGAAAATTATGATATGATCAATGATCCCAATCAAATAAATACTTTATTTATTTAATTCCTCATATGTTTATCTAAATCGGATAAAGATACCACTCATACGTTACAAAATTAAGATGATAATTGATACAATTTCAGAGTTCCTCCCAGAAACATTACTCTCAGCAGTTTGAGAGGTCATCCCTAGGAAACTTTTCATGAAGGAATACTTCATTTGCATAATGTGATCTATCATGAGAGCCAATATCTAAATGAGTTTTATGAAAACCCTCTATATGTCTAGTAGATCAATCATCAAATTGGCCCCCTAGGTATTTTCCTCCATGAAGGCCCTTCAAATGGTATAAACTATAGTCATTCCACTTATAGTCAGATTTCATGACATGACAGTATTCCTCACAATGATAGAATTATCTATGAACGTCATTCCCACAATTACACCAATTTTATTCAAAGAGGACCTCCCCTTTCAGAATCAATTAGGATAAATCCATTATATCGCGAGGAACATGAGAAAATGTGTCAAGTCATGTCTAATGCATCCTAATTGAAATGAAAAAATCATTTATTAATTGGAATATATCACAAGGAAACTGTCATACTCTGAACCACCCTCAGATAAATTTCCTTCCAATATGAAAGAATAAATCCAAGACAATAATGATATTTATAACAAATAAATTCGAAAACATAAATTTTTTTAGACCAGCATGTGGAACCTCCTTCCAAATATGAAGAATACAAATTTCAAAATAAAATACAATTAGATAAATACAATACACCAATCCTATTATTTAGTTTATCCAGTCCTCAATACAATACACTAGAGGCGTTGTTATATGATTTTCTGCATGATATATACCTAAATATATAGACTAATATTTTTCACCTATTTTTTACCTTATAATGAATATCCATAAAACATTATTGTAATAGAATTGATACACTATCAAATGATCCTGGTGGCCCTCCTCGCTACACAGAACCTGAAATTGGAAAAATAGTAAGGATCCATTCATTGAACATGTCACGATGTAGTAATAGACATGTGTTCTCTGATCATAAACTCCCCATTCATTGTTAATATATGAGTTTGAGGAATACATGAGGATTTGAATTTCACCTCACTCCCTAATCTATAAATACAGTAGAAGTTGAAATCATGTAATTTCATTACCTCATATCAGATAAATGAAATGGGATCTTCTTGAAAAAGTTGTTATGATTAGAAAAAACCAGCTTTGAACAACTCTCTTATCATTGGGCCAGAAGAGAGAGATACATCAAATGGATATTACATCAAGAATATTAAAACATTGAGAAAGCCTCCAACTTAATGGAATTCAATCATCAGAAATCTCTAATATCATATGAAGAAGGTGTCTCCGTAGAAAATCATACAATTCATCCAACCCATGTTTGAAAAATGATCCTTAAAATGAAGAGAGAAGTCATGGTAGTAAGATCAATGAAAATATAGATGAAATCACAACCTTCATGTCTAGGATATTTTTTATTAGAACCATCTAGAGCAATAATTCAAGATTGAATGTTTATGAAAATGGAATGGGAAAATCTTTAGAACATAGTTCTGATAGAGTTTTTACCTCCACCTCATCCTCAATGGTAGTCATTATTTTCCCATTTAGGATTAGTGTCACAGAAAATGTAATCCCAATTTTTATAATACTGTGACCCAAATTCCTCACTATGAACACACATGATGAAATTTTCTAGAGATTTCATTTCGGTCACCCTTATTCAAATGATTCCAAGAGTACCAATGAAAGATATGATGAGGCCCCATGTTTGTAACAAAAAAATTTAGTCTCTTAAGGGAATAATTTCTCTTGGTGATCATAGTTATTTCAGTAGATATCCCAAATACAATGAAGCCTCATCTTATTTAATGGTTAATTAACTGACAACAATGTGTTACACATCATTGAACAATAATGGCACCACTCCTAGAGATGATACATAATATTAGGATCATATAAAGGAACATTAGGAGGATATTTCTATTTTTAATATGGTATACATGGAAATTATTGAACAAGGAGTTCATACTTGAAGTCATTGGATTTCTATCAATTTTGTAATTCCATCAAATACTCTACTACTACCTCCTATGTGGGAATCCACCAACAAAAAAGGGTAATGGTGTGGGAATACCACACCCACTCCCCAAAACAGACGAACCCCTCAATGCTGAGGAAATATTTTCTTGAGAGGAGGAACAGATATAGGAGTTGATAAAATTCATTAAATAATTACTCCAAGGTAAAAACCCTACTATCTATGTTCTAAAATAATTGCCTCTCTTAACTCTCCTAGATGGTGAAAATCAAGTAGGAGGGTTTTCCCCACAAATTGAAATTGATCTATATCATCCTGTACATGTGGAGTTTTGGAAAAAAATATATTTAGACCCAAAAATAACTAGATTTCAGATGTTTCCCCTATTGATTAGACAATGAAAAATATATCATAAATATCCTCACAAAATTTCCCCTGTAGGATATCCCATATGAGTACATGTCGAAGTACCACAACTGTCCCAACTCATTGCTCCCCTTCCTTGAGCTCCTTCCTAATTGGATATTACTCCCCTAGTCATTGTTATAATAAAAAATATTGTAAATTGATAGGAATATTTGGTAGGATGATGTATTCTAGTTAAAATAGAGATTAATACATAACCTAAATGTATAGATGCAACTCTTACGCATTATTAAATGGTTTAGGTGATATAGAACAACATCTGATTACTTTATTTCTAGGTATAGACCCATGATGGGTAACCTTGAGAAAAAAGAAACACCTAAGATGAAAATATTTGTATAGAGTTTAGAAGGACCATCCTTTTCATATTATACCAGTCTATAATCCATATAAATCAGGGTTTGTGATGATATTTTCTAGATAATTACTGAATGAATTCATATCAATGTTTTATAATTCTGCAATGATTCATCTCTCAAAATGTAGATAGAGATAAAATGATAGGGTGTCAAATTTCACTAATATCTAGAAGTCTTTGAATTATTACTTCAACTTGAACCTTCCTTAAAAATATTTCTTGGGTCTTTCTATTGAGAATCAATGTGATGACATAAAAAACACCACTTATTCTGGTAAAGTACCTAGTTTAATTTATGGATATTGTTGTTGTAGTACAATGGTTGCAATATTCTATTTTTTGAACCAAATGTAACTCCTATCATATATATACATCCCATGTGAATTGTATGGGTAGAGTAGAAGTAGTAACAGTTACATTGAAACCGAGCACAACTCCCACTTCAACTCTAAATCTCATACCACCACACATGGTTACTCCTCAAAAAAGGTAGTGTTAGAAGTAGGATCATAATTGTGAAGAATAGAGGGATATAAAATGCTATCAATTTGGATAATTTTGGAACAATTCCTAATCTATTTGAGACGAGTCAATTCCTAGACAGTTCATAGAAGCCTTAGAAAATGACATGTTAACCCTGTTGGAACCCAAAATACTTGACCAAGGTGACCATGAGGATAACCCAAATTATTACCACTTTCACAGAATATTGGTGAATAAAAACTAGGCCTGTTTCTTTTTCAAATTGTTCCTACAAAATATGGTTGATTCCAGGAATGTGATGATGGAAAAATCACCCATACTGGTATAATGTGTTTCTACCACTAATCATGAGGATGGTGGTGAATGGAAAAAACTCACTACAAAGAATGTGTAGATTATTAGTGATTGGATGAATTTAATATATATATATATATATATTGGAATCATGATGTCTCAAAAGGTCAGTTTAGATATCCAATTATGACCTCGTTCACTTCTGTTACGACACAACCGACTCCTTCAACATTGCAGTCATCTAAATTCTAGTATTTTTAATAATGACATGGTTGAAAGGGAAAAAATGATATAATATGAACTTGTAACAAGAAAAAATATCGCCTTGATGATATAAGAATTTATTTGTTTAATCGCAATAGAATATGTAACGCCCCACTGAATGATACCGCATGAGTTGACCGTCAATACTGAATCCTCATCAGATGAAGAATTAATCATTGATTCTTTTCATGTCATTACATTTTTGATCGTTTCTATAATTATTTGTATGTTGATGAACTAGAGTTCCTTTTAACCAATTGAGGATATAGGGTAACATTTAATAGGAGTTGACGGTATATGGGAATATTTAGTCAAGGAATAACTCAATACTACAGTCATATCCCTTTCCAGACCATATATGTTGCTAAAACTCCAGAAAAGTCTCTCCAACTAGCCTAGGAGGAGAAAAAAATATCCCCTAGATATTCTAGATTTCACCCAGACCCAATAATCCTAGAAGATCAATTAGAGGGGTTGAAATTACACAATTATCCTCACTGATAATGAGGACTTATTCAACCTAACACACAAAATATTTGAACATCATCTACTTCTATTCCAAGGAATGGTCTTCCTACATCAATTAAATCATATCTTAAAGAAACTATGAAAGTGAATCAACATGATTTTAATCATATATCTTTATACCATATGTATGATATTCCAATGTAATTTTGCACATTGTTGGCCAGATTGTCAAACCTGGAAGCTCTATGTCTATCAAAAGTCCTATGGGAATAAATCATATTATATTTTCTAATCCCATAGAAATCATAAGTGGAGTTTTAAATTTCTGAAATATATCATGCAGAGATAAATCTTTTTTAATGCCACATGATCATATATTTCATGAATTGGGACAAATATATCGTTATATAAGGACACATCAGACCCTTGTATGTGTCTGGTTGGATAAATGGCATTGATATCTGATTATAATTCATTTATAATGGATTAGGAATCAACCTAATTACATTGTGAACAATTAATATACTCGTTCAAAGTGAGTTCCACTTATCCCATTCTTATCTAACACTATAATATTATGAATAAAGTAAATAAAATCCTCTTTGTAGAATCAAGCTCAGGGATCATTTTTGTGACCTTGTATCTGACATAGAATTTATGTTTTTATTAAATGATATAGATGATAATGTTCTAATAGGAATTCCATGGTTTCATAATCACATCGATTTACCATCACAACACCACCAATACCACAAATATTTCATTAATGGTCAAATTGTGATGTTTCATAGTGATATATTACCATTTGATTCTTGGGAATCACAATATATTGATTTGGGGTTTCACTAGTGGGAAGGGAAACAACCCTGAATGAAGTTGTTTCCCAGTTCACTAACCTAAATGATAAATAAATAATCAAATCTTGTCCCCTCAAATATCTCAACAAAAAATAAGTACATACTATCAATTAGATTAGTGAAAAAGTCCCAATTTGGCTATATATTCAACAAATATCATGATATCAATCATTAAGACTAAGAGGAATAGAATTGTAAAGAGATTTGAACATATGAATATTGGTATAGCCTCAAAAGAAAAATCTCAGACTTCATCCCCTATAGATCATCAAAGGAACCATGCATCGTCATTCAGGTCAGAAGAAGCTGCTTCATCATTTAATGTAAAAATGTTGACCGAAATTTGAGATATTTCCATCATCACCTACTCCCCTACGAGTGAGGTGGAAGTGGAAGAGTAATAGGATGATAAACTCAGATATTCACCTCCTTCATTCAAATAAGGTTTCTCCACCACTATTGAGAAACCCATAAAAATAAATATGCATATAGGGGAGCACCCATGACCAACATTAATCAATTTGGCCAAGTATTCTGGATAAAGAAATATAGCTATTTTCTAAAGAAAAAATGGGATATTAATTCATATAATTACACAAAAATGATGGGGAATGATCATGAGGTGGCCACAAACCACCTGATCTTTTATGAAAACCGCTAGGGTTATAAACAACATACTATAATGATGCACCAGACTCACAACACATAATTGAGCTTTAATTTGCAAAGCTTATCTACCAAAATTTCATTCAAGAAGTTCATTATCGGAAATATATGGACCCTATAGTCCTTGTAAAGAATAATAAAATTAAAATTAGTGTTTGCATCAACTTCAGAGATCTCAAATGGAATTTTACAAAATATGGTTTCTCAGGTCCGATCACGGAGCTTGTGATTGATGCTACATCCTGATATTAGGCCCCTTCCTTCACAGATGGATATTTTGGGTACAAAAAATAAAGATATACCTTTAATATTTGGACTTTACCACATTAAGATAACTCCAATGGGTATATTTCTATCATGTAATTCCATTTGGGTAGAAAAATTATTATGTCAGATACGAATATTCCATTAAACTCACCATCAAACCCTTTTTTGGGATGTTTTTTGAGTTACTTTTCAATGAAAAGTTAGTTCTGAGTTGATATTGTTATGAAAACCTAGCAAATATTTGGACCATATTCAATAAAATATTACAAAATAGCCTAAAGACGAACCCATTTAAATTCACTTTTAGAGTTATGTCAGGAATGTTTCTCAGTGTCGTGGTATGAAATCATGGCATTGAAGTCTATACCGAGAAGAGAAGTAATATACAAAAATTTTGACATCCTTTAAACCTCATATAGTTTAGGAATTTAAAAGGATTTATTTATTATATTCATTTCATTATATAAATCCCTTTAGAAAATTCTTTTCCCTTCACTAGGATGTAGAAAATGGGTTGTATATATTGGTGCATCGATTAATATCAGGAATAACTTGAAATCCTCAAGATATTTCTTTTTATTCCAAAGTAGTAATTCTTAATATTAAGGGGAGTCGAATCATTTTGTATGTGAAAGTATTGGAATAATAACTGGGTTCTTTCCTCACACAAAATAAATTTTCCAGGAATGTAATCAAACTCAATTATCTCTTTCGAACCATGAAAGATATTGAGACTCAATATTCGGATATCAAGAAGGTGTATATAGAATTAATCTTCACAATTTAATAGATAAGGCACGACCTTCAAAATGAAAAGGTCCATTTGGTCACTCATAGATACACACTCAATTACATCATCATATTCCCAATATTGAGTGGATTTCTGGCACATTTGGTGGTCATCCTATAGCAGTTTGACATTAATTTCGTGCCTTAAAAGGAATTAAAAGGCTAAGAACTAGAATAAATATCTGAAAAACATACCTATACTAAAACAATGTCATTGAATACTAAATTTCATGATCAAATGATGTCCTTTATTCAATAGGGCCCAAGATACAATAGATTTATTTTGACGGTGTATCTAGAATCTGAACATGGAAAATAGTGGAGGACCCCATGCTCAATAAAGTTAGGTTGGGAGTCATAATCATCTCCCGAGCAAAGGAGTTCCTACCACAACCCTTCCTGCTATCATAATGTTGAATAAAAAATGTTGTAGAATATCAAGCCCTCATTGAAGGCCTAAAACAAGAACAGAAAATGCTCGTGGACCACTTGATGTTAAAAGAAAAAATAAAATTTTCTAATCAAGAAGATAAATGGAGAATATTCCATTAAAAAGGTAGAACAAACCCCCTTTCATGACTGTGATTGATAAAAAATGAAGGAATTCCACTTGGATCCAACATTTACTCACATTCCAAATTCACAAAATCCCTAAGAAGATGCATTGGAAAATATGAAAATGGATTGGTTGGATCCAAAAAGCGATGAAAAAGTCATCGACATCATGAATTTCCAAATGGTGTCATGTTTTTATCATGTTTAAATAGATAAAGTTATAAATGATATTTCCTTCCCCAAACCTGATGGTTCTATAACTTGTAGGATGATGGCCATTGTAGAGTACCTTAAAAGTACACTTCTCTCATGGAATAATGACGAAAAAGATCAAACGTGATGATGAGTTACCCACATTACTCATTATGAAAGTCTAAAACACCATAAATTTCATTATAAATGGTTTTTTGATGGAGACATTATCATGTTAATTGATAGATAGAAGATTATTTTTATCATGAAATATATACATACATGAGCCTAAAGTTCCCACCATCCAGGGTTCTGGATTTCCCATAAGATCAAGAGGATTGGATACTACTGGAATTTGATGATGCATGATTACAAAAAATTCACCAATAAGTTCCATTCTTACCATGTACTGGACAACTTCATCCGCCAACCCTAAAATATGCTACACAAATCCAAATAATCATTCCCATTATCCATATGGTGAATGGATGTTATAGGGTAATAACCTATAGTTATGACCAAGAATTTCATGTACATCCCCATTTCCAATGAATTGTTCCCCAAATGGTCTAATGGAATAACCCTTAAACATATTAGGACCAAAATTATTTTCAACGTCATGGATTCTAATATCATCACTGGATTTGGTGTCCCACAAATGATGCTTATAGATAATGGCACCAAATTTTTTTCTACTGATATGGAGAATCTATATTAGGAGTATAATATCAATTTCAACCATTCATCTTGCTATCATACTATGGATAATGGATAGAAATAGGGATTCAAAAATAAATTATCAAACACACCTCAGGTGATACTAGATTATGATAAAAATTCCTAGCCTAATAAGATCATGCATGCCTTGTGGACCTACCATACAACAAGACACAATTCCATATGGGTGACCCCATATTCACATGTATACATGACCTAATTAGTCCTTCCCATTGAGGTCTAATTCCCACTATATATTTATTCAATCTATGATCAGTTTTCTGCAAACAAAAAATCATAAAAATGATTATATGAATTGGAGTGACTAGATTAAAAGATACTACATATATTTAAACCCATAAAATTTGACCAAAATCTGACAAAATAAGATTTTATCTAGAATTACCACCTCCACATGTTCCTCCAAGGATAGACGGTACTGGTCTTTAGGACCCCAATGATACAAGGGGGGAAACCTCCCTTGATTGATCCAATGTGGGAGGTTACTTATGTCATACACATGGTCCACACAAAAAGAGATTAGGCATTGATCTCGATGGATGTTGAGATTTTATGACCCCTGCCATAGTGAAATTTATCAAAAAATACATTATGTAATCATGATCCATGGTCTTTTTCACATGGATTTAAAGTCATGACATATGGTCTTAGTCGAATGACCTAAAACTACCAGACACCATAGTTTGATCTGTAATACTGAAAACTATATTTTCCAAAATCCTAGTCAGAAAACATTATACTATAAATAGTATCCATTCCATATGATTCAAAACATAATGGTTCAATTTTTTTACAATAATTAATAAATTATAAAATTTTGATATGTACTTTAGAGGATCATGATTCTTGGTTCTAGCCTCCCACAACACCCATATTCCCGAACTACTTATGGATTTATTATCATATCAATGAGATATATAGTGATTCCAAGATGCTATGTCTAGGGCCCAAACATTATGTATTGAAATTATACCTCTCCCTTATATAAAAAATAATCTATGTGGGGGACATCACATTTAAATTCCAATACTGGTCCAAATGATTCTGTTATTCTTAGAAACATTCATTCCACACATTTTACTCATAGTCTTTGGAAAATTTGGATCTCAGTAAGATTTTCTCATCCAACCATAATAGAATTTATTCTTACAGAGAGTACATTTTTTTTATTATGAATTGATACACCGTATTATAAATTTTCATAAGTCTCCCTCAAAAGGCAGATTAACCAGAGGTACCTTATTCCTTGGAAAAAACCACTTCTATCTCTATAATCCCAAAAAATGTATTATATAAACTATTTTCCAAATATGGTCTATAGTCAATACTTGAATACATGTACAATTGATTTTATCCTAATCTTAGAACACCCAATATCATCGTTTATATCTTCCTTCCTCATGTCGGAAATGTGTTGGAACATCCTTGGTCTGGTAATCCAATTGTTACTCATCCTTTCAATGGTTTATGTTCCTAGTCATATGACCTAAGATTGAATATCTCCATTATTCCTTACATAATGTCACTAAAATGCATGATTAAAATCCATAATATTAGATATTAAAATACAATAAGCATTTTTTATTTCTTGATTCTCACCCATGTGATATATATAGAGACACTTGAGTCATACATCCTATTCTAGTCACCACATGATCAAAATTCCCATTTCCTTCATTCTAGTCACCTCTATGTGGTTATAAAAATCCTTTCCACTAATTTTTTCTCACATTGAGAAAAGATTATATGGGATTATTAAATTTTTAGTGGATTTCTTACATGATAAATGTTTATTAGTTTATTTAAGGGTCAACATGGTCCTAGATACAAGGCCATAAAAGTCCTTACAACTTCCCTTACTGCATGATGTTAAACTGCATGGTTAAAATATCTTATACGATGTAAAATTTCACTTCATTATCGTTGTTTATTGAGAATACCACTATTTTGGGTGTTGTTCTCCCACCACTCCTCCATGTAAGTACAAATTTTGGTTTGATTCTTTCATTGATGAGATATGTAGTGATTCACAGATCCTATTTGTTGGGAAATCTTCAATTGTAAAAAATTCCTCCACTCTCCTATATATGATCCATATATATAGGAGGGTCCTGTATGGGTTCCCACCCTGTTCATGAGTTCATATTCAATGAAAAAACATCCTCCATTCTAGAAATAAAATTTTGTTAGTGTGGGTTATATAATATAGAACTATGTTTGGAATGATTGTTTCCTTGATGGAATATATAGATATGATCATATCCTATGCCTTGGGAACAACCACAATATAAGAAAGTCCCACTCCCTTTGTATGGGTCATGCATACATATGACCCATTTCTCCCATTTCATTGTTGATTTCCACATGAATTTCTCTTCCATTCGTCAGCACCTTCTGTACAAAATTATAACTCTATGTTTGGGTATCTCTGGATTTAAATAATGTATCTATGGACATCAGTGATAGAATGTGTAATTACCGAGGACACCTGTTTTTTTAATATTCATATATATGCCCCTATATGGATTTGTATAAATCACCCCAATAGATCTGTAAACTGTATTAACATTCATCTATATGAGGGAATTATTCTATCTTCATAAGCCCTGGAAGAATTATTCTAGAAACGTCTTCTAAGACATGATAATAAATAATTCTTTTCATGTCTACCCATATCACTTCTCTGATCCAAAATCCAGAAGATTTCATTAAACAATTTTCCCTTTTCATGTCTGAAGGATGATGGAAAATTCTTGTTCATATCACTATGATAGGGAAAATCCCTAATCTTTCAGTCAAATATATACAAAATTAAATTATATCACTCAATATCCTTGTAATAATACATTAAACTACATGGTATATTTCATAGTCTTGAAAAATTAAATTCACAATTATTTATCCCTTTTCAACAAGAAACATTTCTTACTAGTGCTATTCATCCATCTTATCACCATAAAGAACTGTGTATGCCTTGATTTTCATTATATTTATACATATAAGGATATATAGATCCACCAATATAGGACCAGATGCTACAAAATCCAAAAAATTTGTGTTCCTATATTCATGCACATGACCATGATCTATGTAAGATGTTTTGGATTTCTCCAAAGACCCCTTGTTTGTATTCTTATGGTAGAAAAAGAGTGAACCCTATTTAACATTGTAAAAAATATGTATTGGAGTGGTTTATCATTTATAACAAGTGTTGAATTGGATGCCCCATCCATTCCAAGAAAAATTCCCTTCATAAACCACCCACCATGCTCTTGAGAAATCTGAATTATTATTAGCACTCTGGCTATCAGTGATACAATGTATAAATCTTGAGGGAACCATTATTTTTAATATGCATAATATTCCGTATTTTATAATTTCATAAGTCTCCACCAAAATTCCTATTAATCATATCAACATTTTTGCATTGTAGAAATCTATTATATATCCATAATCCCTAACAAAATCAGGATGGAAACCACTTTTCAAACATTCTTTATGGCCACTCCACACATAATTGTCCCACATCAATTACTCAGATACATAAATAAAAAATAAGGACATAAAACCTCCCATTGTGTACCTGAAGAATTTTATAAACTACTTTTCCAGCAAACCATGTTGGATTCATTACTCCCATAACTCATGGTCAAATCTATTTGACCTATAACACTAGTTGCCTCTGTATTTCTTTTTAGACTCTAAAATTCCATCAAAAATATATATAGTAATCACCAGGTTGAATACTAAAAAAATGGAACCTTAGGAAGGTATTGATTTTCATCTTACTAGACATGTAATATTCATGGTTTAGGAATATAAATTTTTATAAATGATAATAAGTTGGAATCAATCATGCAATGTTCATCCCCAAGAAAGGGAGGCCTATGAAAAATCCAAGTCATGCTCAAAATTTCTTCTAGATATTGTACATTGGAACACATTGTTGATGCTGACACAAAATGAACATATTTGTTATGGAAATTTGTGTGACCCTGACATAGTCGAACTACATATCACTATTTTCAATTTACTATGAATTAATTATAGCATCCCCCCACATTTAAGATATCTTAAACCCAAATAAATGATTTTATAATAAATTAAAGTTCTCTACATTTACATTAAAATCATATTTTTTCCATTCAGATCAAATCCAATTATATGTGCGGGGTTTTTCTCATCAAAGTATTTATTTCATTCCTTTTTTTTCACAATTTATGTTATTATACTCACATGGAAAATAAATATAAAATTTGAGTAAAAAATTGTCTCCATGTCAAAATAGAAAGAAGTTTGTATTTTCATGTTTCACTATACTACTCCACAATGACATAAAATGATTCATTATAAATTTTTACCAATATGGTACCTTAGTAGGGAGAATCCCCTCTAGAAATAGACTGTTCAGTTCCAAAATTGAAAATAAAAAGTTTTTGACACATTAAAATGCATTTTTGTGTGTCTTCAGAGTGCATTTAAACATTATAAAACACCAATTTAGTTTTTATATTACCTTTCATGGAGTATAGTTCTCTTCTTGTTCTTTAATTTGTCTATTAATGGAGCCTAAACGAACATAAGGATCAAATGTAATGTATTTCAGATGTGGGGAAAATATTATAAAGGAATTCAAGTTCCCACACAAGCCATTTAGGAAGATTTCTTGTGTAATACCATTAATGAGGCTCCATCACCCAAGTGCATTCATGCATCCACATTAAGAAAGTCTTCCATGCTATTCCACTCATTCCCCTCTATTGTGAGGGATCTTATCCCAAGTTCACCCATCGATATATAAATAGACACCTCTAAATCAAATTTTTAGAGGAAATATAAACTCCTAGAAAATGAAGAATGGTGAATGATATGATAATATGACTCCCTCACCCATGTTTTCCATCTATAATTGTATAAGATATCATGTCTAACCCTCTAAATAGATGAGGTACCCACTTGGGAAAATCACCTAGGTGAGACACAATCTAGGAAAACCACCCAAGAAACCCCCATCGCAGTGAACCACATGGGGAAAACACCATATGGGAAAACAACTTGAGTGAGAGACCACCTGGAAAAAGCACTAGGGAGAGCCTCATCTGCATGAAGCACTTTGGAGAACTCCAACCTAGGTGAACCACTTGGAAGAGCCCCCAATTCGATGATCCTTTTCCCAAGTCATGGTAATTTTGAAAACAATTGCTCATAATAGTCCATTCCATGGGGGTTATACCCCCAAATCACCTAATTGGGATCAATTCTGGGATATTCTCTTGAGCCATGATAATTAGGGAGTCACACAATGAAATTTTTGAGATAGGTCGATGATGTTTTATAGTGATATACAAACAAAAAACCCTAATTACAAATAAACATGATTAGATATACTCGTTATTGATATTGAAGCATTGGAACCTCTTAGTTGTAAGTCGTAAAAAACATTCAAACCACCATGAATCAAGACCCACCTCATTTTTTAGGAATAAATAAAATCTTTCCAAGAGTAATCCCATAGTCTTTCATACATGGTATTACCCTCACCTTCCATAGCCCCATCCTCATCCACTAGTAGGAATTGTTTTTAGTTTAACATGTCATGAATATAGGTTATGGACAATGATGAAATCCACATGTTTAAATATGTTTCTTATGAAGGTAATTCCTCTCTATATTATTCTCTCTCTTTCCTCGAAGGCTTCTTATTCTATTTAGACCCTAAACCCACTACATTACCACAATGGTCCATATTACCAATTAAGAACACCCTAGAAAAACCTTATTTCCCATCCTCTATGATAGTGTTTACACTATATCATACCCAAAGGTGCATGGGAGGTGAACACATAATCCCTAAAAGTGGAATCAATGAGGGGATCAACTTACCTATCTCAGAAGCTATTCCCTTCCTAGATCTTTGTCTCTCCTTCCATTGGACATACTCCAGAGTTGTAAAACCCAACATTTCTAACTATGTGGTCTCTTATTCCTATACAAATGGGATACATAAGATGATTCCATGATGTTTAAACTAAACCCCCCAAAATAATCCAAATATTTTCTAGTCCATATTCAAAGTATGTTCATTTCCAAAATAGGATTATGAATCCCTTATAGGTCCCATGGACTGATTTACTATAATCGCCACACCACCACCAGAGTATGTAACTTTCAACAAGATTTCCTGACAGCATGAAATTAAACTACATAGTTTCATCCCTATCACAAGACATTAAAAGTTATTATTTTCCACCATTATGTGGCACCAAATTAAGTGGGTTCTGATTCCATTCAAAAGGATACTTAAGAAGCCCATATCATGTGCCTAATCCCAATATGAAAAAATAATCATATCTCGGGATGATGATCATGTCTAGGGAACCCCCACTACACGTATTAAAACCAATATGCTAATAATAAATGACATTAAAATCTATAATCCACACACAATAAGGTACCATCGATGGAGAACCTCAGATACATTCAGATGTGTCCATCGTTTAAGAACCTCAAATATATGAAGATTATTCTAAAACCAATATAATAAATTAATTTATTTTCATCCTAAGGGTGATATATTTAGCCTTTGGGTTTTAATAAAGGATTCTTGAATATGTATTAAATCTATAATAGTGCCTCAGAGTAGGAAGTAATTCCACTCAAAAGGATTGAAGTGAACGAACATCCATCCTCTCAAACAATGTGAGTCAATAAGAATTATTGGAACTATTTCATAATGATCACCTACCTTTGGGATAAAGTTTTATAAAACATCCTGATTATGGGAATCATTTAGTGTTTCTGGATCTATGAAAAAATCCCATTTGAAACTTCTTAGAAAAGATATGAAATTATGTGTCTCATGTGATGGGTCATGACACCAGCACCACAAAACATCATTCCAACCCCATGTGGTTTTCTTGGATTGAACAGATACTATATGATTAAATGAGGTGGAACAAGAAATTAAATTTAAAGAGTTTTGTTATGATTTATACCCCTTCGTTGAGAGAAATCCATTTTCATACATGTCAAACCCCGAAATATTTATCCCACAATAAGAAAATTATATATTTGATGAAGGGAAGGAATCAAGAAATATTTATCAAATTTTATTGACCATGATAGAAGTATAAAATTTTATAAATCTGGGATGAGAAGAGGTACCCTTATATAAGTGAGAGGAGGGGCACACATGGAATTATTTTAAAAAAATTCAATGATAAAAGATCACATTCAAGAGAAATCCATGAAATATCAATTAAGATAAGATAAGTTTTAAATATCTTTAACCAATAGTAATTTTACATTTTTTGGTATATTTTATATCCTTACCTCTTAGTTTAACCCCCTTCCCCTGTAAACCCGTTTTAAATTTAACTTTGGTAACTAAATTTTGTTGGTTATACATTTCATTATGGAAAAATTTTGTTTGAAATATAATATTATATTAACTATACTAATTCCAAATATGGAATCCATATTATGTGATTCAATTTTTCTATGTTCTAGAATTTAATTTTAAATAAAGATACAGATCTTATGGAAACCCCATTTTAGAAAAATATATTTTTATGCTTAAAACATAATTTTCTTCCAATACTTTCCATAAAACCATAAAATAAATTTTATAATATTTTATTGATTATATAATATATAAATTTCAATAAAAATATTTACAAATAGATATTTTTATTGTACTAATATCATTACACATTGTGTTTATAAAGATACATTTTTTAAAACTGTGTTTATATGCCCAAAAGTGGTATTACACCAAAATAATGTATAATATCAATTAATATAGAATGAATTAGATTAATTATATTTAAAGGAGACTTATATTACATTAATAAAAGATTCAATAAGTAATGTCTCTTTTCAAATTAAATTATTTAATGAACTGGAATGATAGTTTTAAAAAACTTGTTTTATTACACAACTCAATTAAAAATTACCCTTTTATGAAAAATCCTAAACATTAACCCTAATATAATATTGATAATATAATTTAAAAAATAATACTAATTCACTCAAAAAATATTTCATAAATTTATATAAATTAATTATAATTACAAATCACAGAATTCAAAAAAAATATTTCTAAAGAAAATATATTTTTAAGTATAAAATGATATTATGAAAAACTGGATACAGATTTTTTATGAAATAATAAATAATTTTTAATTATATAAAATTATATAAATATTTTTCAAAATACTTTTTTATTCCTTCTTACTATATAACAATTTGGTTTTTAGGGCCATATTTTAATTATAATATGTTTATAGTATATCATAGTTCGTTTAAAGATTTGAGATGTGTGTCATGAATGTCGTAGAGAATAAAATTATAAATTTGAGGGGTATTAAAATATAATTCTATATTTATTTTTATGGTATTTAATAACTATAAACAATAAGGATAACAATCAATGGATAAAAAATAGTTTCATAGAATGAATAATTTTTTTCATTCTTAGTTCTCCTACTTAGTACAAATAATTTTATAATTATTTTTTATAATTAAAATTAGTAATATGTTATAAAATTGAATTATAGAAAACATGTTAATATAATGGATATAATAAATATTTTATTAACCCATTCTTATAAACATCCAAGAATAGAGGTGACAAAAAGAAAAAGGGAAATCAATCATTCAATGGAGGCGGTAGTCTACACGTATGCATAGATCATTCATTTTTTTCCATTGAATGGGAAAAATGAGAAATATGATTTATCATTTAATAATATAGAACATATAATAAATAAATTATTTATATATTAAAATAACTATTATGAAAATCCTTGTGATGATGTTGAGGAAAATGAAACATGGTGTATCATGGAGGCGGTCGTCCGCACAACACATGAATGCTGACTTTCATTTTTCCTTATAGAAATAGGAAAGGTGTTTAATGATTTTAAAATAATTAAAATGACCTAAAAGAATAATAATGAAACTTATTTTATAATTTTAAAATGGTGTAACGTAAATTTTGGAAAAAAAATTTATACAAAGAGATATATAAAGGAGAAAATAATGGTTAAAAATTTATAACCCACTTCATGGATTGTCTCCATTGTGAAAAAGGTTAATACTTTTAGGGTTGGTATTATGAGAATAAAAGAACATCATTAAGGTGTATATGATTTTTTATCAGATTTTATTATATATTTTGGGACCAATGTAAGTGTTTGTGGTGTGTGGTGAAGTGAGGTGAAGAGTTCCCCTTATATAAATGAAAAGGAGAATTTTTTGTAAATACCGTAATAATTTTAATAATTGGAAGTCGCTCTCAAGGAATGTGACTCTAAAATTGGAAAATAATATGGAGTGTATGTTAAATTTTTGAAAAATACCTAAACTGCACATTCCCATAATTTAGAAAGAGTTTGGAAGACTGGTAATCTCAACCTCAAGCTGGGTCTACCTAAAATCTCAGAGTGGGACTCCACAGTTAATCTGCACACACACTGAAACACTTTAGCACAAGTCTATATCAAATTTCATAGACTTAACTAGTTTTTTGGAACCCAAAAATACTGAATGATATTGTATCTTGCATAGGAACACCTCTTAAAATTGATCAAAGGAACTTAAATGCTGACTTGGGTCTATTTTCCAAAGTAACGGTTGAAATAAGTCTCGACTCAAAAACTTCCCAGCTCAATTAAATTCAATTCTAATGAATAAAAAACTGAAATTAGTGTGGAATATGAGAGAAAACACCAGTTTTTTGATCACTATAAAATCATAGGGCATACC
Source organism: Viscum album (assembly GCA_963277665.1). Classification (NCBI taxonomy): domain Eukaryota; kingdom Viridiplantae; phylum Streptophyta; class Magnoliopsida; order Santalales; family Viscaceae; genus Viscum; species Viscum album. Next base: position 804,401,683 of record OY728137.1, read on the forward strand.
ATCTTCAATTGTAGAGTGATTATGAACCAGGTAATCCAACCATCTGAGAATGAATGGAAGGAAATGATGAGATCTAAAAAAGAAAAACCCCCCATGATAGACATGCCTGAAATATCCAAAAATAAATCCAAGGTTTGGGTAAAAACACACACACTTTGACACACATAGAAGATAGTTTAGGAACTAAATGGTTGGATGAAGTGAAAAAAGAATAAAATTCTATTAATGATCAAAACCTCTCAATTGAAATTAAAAAACTTGTCCTAGACACTATTAGAGTATCAACTAGGCAGGAAAATATTTCAAGTTATCAACATGAACTAGAAAAGCATAATCTCTATAATCAAATCTTGGATAGAGGGAATTTTTCTTCTAATGAACTGAAGAAACTAGCCTATAGTACTAGTGCTGCCACCAAAAATAATGATTTCTTCACCAAAGAAAATGTTGTGGATCAAACTCTAGATTTAGGAACCAAGAAGACCCAGATTACCACCACTTCTAAATTACGCACTCAAAAGGAAAATCAAGAATCCCCCTAGGCCTTTATCTCCATGGTGAAACCTGACTCCGTGGACCTAGAAGCTCGACGAGGCATGAAAAAGTTCCCAACAGCTATTTTACATTATAATTCAGTTTTAGTTCTAGTACCCAAGCATATGTAGGTTTTTAATGTTCCCCCAGAACATAAACAAGGTCTCTCTGAGAACACTATCGAAGATTAATATGCTTTGGAACCTACTACCCCATGTACTTCTCCTCCTCTTTCTCATGCTTCTAAGGACTATTCCCTACTTCCTGAAAAACTGCGTTATAATCAAAATGAATCTTTTTCTGATGTTTTTTATAATATTTCTATTTCACTGAACTCATAAAACCCGACCAATACTAACACATCCCATATTGCTACAAAAAACAATTCCACTTTTATGGGAAGTAGCCCAATTTTAACTACTGGTGACACCACAATTGAAAAGAAGCATGAGACCAAATTACATGACCATATTCCAACTCCCTCTCTCATGGATCATACTTCCCACCATAACAGGGATATTGTATCCAAGCCCCAAAATGCTGAGAACACCTCTCATGATAACTAGAAAACTGTGCCTACTTCTCATGTCAGTCCACCCATTGTTATGTTGACTGATAGGTAGGATAATAAGGACTCCCTGGAACAGAATCATAGTACCATGCTACTGTCCACAGTGGATACGAAGTCTCTAGGATTAAATGAATCTAGAGAATGAACCATTGTTACTCAATTAAAAGACCCTACAATTAAGAAAAATGTAATCTCTCACAGTGCTCAGGAAAAGACCACTAACACTTCAGTTAGAAGGTCTACTAGAAATAATGAATCTTCAAAAAAGAAGAAAGGGAGTTCTAACTCCAAAATCAGATTTAAATGAAGATCCTTTTTTAGAATTGTCAGGGTATCTCCAATTCTGACACCCTCAATGATTTGAAAAGAATGATTAGCGCACACCATCCTATTATTTTTGTTATTGGTAAACCAAAAATTTCTTTCTCCTATAAACACTATCACTTATGTCAAAAAAATTATGTTTTTTTGTTCAATCAATAAAAATCTTAATTCTGATTCTTTATGGATTTTTGCACACGTTTCTTTACAGGATGTTAGTGTTTTTAATATCTCTGATCAGATTATCACTTGCACCCTTACTATTGATGGTACTCACACTTTTTTCTCCATTGTTTACGCTAATAATAGATATCAAAAAAGAAGAACTCTTTGGAATGACCATTCTTATTTAGTCTCGAACATCAATGCCCCTTGGTTCATCATGGGATAATTTAATGATATTATTAGCTCTAGTGAAAATATTGGAACATATGACACTTCTGTCTCCATGAGAGAATTCAAAACATCATTTGAAGACAAAAAACTTATTGAAATTAACATCACCGGTTCAAAATAAACCTGGCATAGAAGATAGTAAAACAAAGTGGTCACCTCCAAATTGGATAGAGCCTTTACGAATGTCCTTGCTTTAGACCAATGGGACATTGTCTCCAGCATTACTCTTCACAGATTGAACTCTGATCATCACCTTATACTGGTTAACATATCCTCCAAGCACATGAATCCTCTGCTACCTTTCGCTTCAATAATCTATGGATCTATGATGATGAATATAATCATGTTCTCCATAACTTCTGGTCCTCAATGTCTCATAACAATGGGGCCTTTAATTTCAACCTCAAACTAAAACATCTCAAACAGATGCTCAAATCTTGGTTCAATTCCAAATCCAAACAAATCAACAATGACATTAATCATCATGAGAAAGATCTCAATGAAGTGAAAAATAAAAACACCAACTCAAATCTCCACACTAATCCTAAGAAAGAAATTGACATTGCAATCTATCTCAATTCCTTGCTCACTTTTAAGGACAATTTGTGAAATCAAGCGTATAAAGTCAAATGGTTAACTACTGGGGACAGAAATACCAAGTTATACAACTCAATCCAAAGAATTAGGAAGGACTACAAACCTCTAAGATTTCTAAAGGATGGAGATATGATTCTTGACAAAGAATATGACATTGCTAGTCATATAGTCTCCTACTATGAAAACCTCTTCAATGTCACTAATAATAACAAAGACCTACTCCCTGAGGTCATTCCTTTAGTGATCACTTATACGGAGAATTATTTCCTTCTTAACCCACCACTAGAGCACGAAATCAAAGAAATTGTCTTTAGTCTGAATTCTAATAGTGCCCCCAGTCCTGAAGGATTCAATAATGGTTTCTTCCAACACTATTGGGATGTGGTTCATATCGATGTTTTTAATCTAGTTAAGTACTTTTTCACTAGGGGGGGGGGTTACCCCATGCTCTCAATGCCCATTTCCTCAACTTGATCCCTAAAGTGGATAATGCCTCTGAAATTCCCATTTTTCTACCCATTGCTCTTATGAACACTCTCTACAAAATCATCACCAAAATCATTTATAATCAGTTATCTACTATTACCGACAAAATCTTCTCCTGGAATCCATTTGGCTTTATAAAGGGAAGATCCATTAAAAATTTTATATGTCTTTCCTCTGAGTATATCAACAACTTGAATAAACCTAATAGAGGAGGCAATATAGCTATTAAACTAGATATCAGAAAAGATTTTGACACCATGGATTGGACCTTTATCTTTAAAGTCCTTTAATGTTTTGGTTTTAGTACCCCCTTTATCACTGTTATCAAAACGCTCTTCAAATTAGCCACTATCACCATTTTGATCAATGGTTACCCCAAAGGCTACTTTAAATCCACCAATGGTGTAAGACAAGGTGACCCCCTCTCTTCCATTCTCTTCTCAATAGCGGAATACTACCTCAGTCATCTGATCAATCGGCTGGTGGTCCAAAATTAACTGAAACCCATTCATGTCTCCAAAAATATAAATTCCCCCACTCACCTCTTATATGCTGATGAAATCATCCTTTTCCTCCAAGGTGACAAAAGAAACATTCTTAACCTCAAGAATTCTTTATCTCACTATAAAGACCTTTATGGTCAAAACATACGTTGGAACAAATCCTATATATTCTTTGGGAAGAAATTCCCCCTAAAAAAATGTAACATCATCAGTGATTTGGGACTGAAGAAAAGCTCTCTCCCTTTCACTTACCTTGGTGTCCCCATATTTTTGAGTAGACCCAAATTCTTCCACTTTGTGTCTATTTTTGATCAAGTTATCACCCAACTTTCCTCCTGGAAGGGTAAGGCTCTCTCTTTGGCTGACAGAACTTTCCTTATTAAATCCACTATTGTATCCAAAATGGTCTACACCATGATGGTCTATAATTGGACTATTATTCTTATCAAAACAATGGCCAAAACTATTAAAAACTTCATCTGGAGCGATAGTATTCTAGAAAGAATGCTTGTGACGGTCCCTTGGTCCATTTGTTGCAAACCCATTGAAAATGGTGGCATTAGTATAAAAAATTTAAAGTCCATTAACGATGATCTTCAATCCCGTCTCACTTTGATACTTTTTCAGAATACTTCTGAATCTAGCACCATTCTCAAGAATAGATTCCTTGAAAAACTTAAGACTGGAAACTTGAACTTCATTAATTCTTCCATTTTGCCTGCCCTCAATCTCTCCTTTATTAATATTATGAATAATTATATATGGATGGTCTCTAGAGATTCCTCCATGAAATTATGGATTGACAATTGGACTCGAAAACCTCTAATCTTTATGATTCCTCCTAATCAAAATTCTGAAAACACCAATAGCCCTATCAAAGAAATTTTAAATTCTCAACATGATCATCTTCCTGTACATATTTTGAATCTCATTGAAAACTATCCTGTTGCTTATAACTATGATTTCTTAAATTGGGATCCTGCTCACAATGGTATTCTTACCTCAAAGATTTACTACAATTATACTTTCTGCAACAACGAGAGTGACTTAAGCTATACTAAACACTTTAACAAACCTTGGAATAAGCCCCCAAGATTTAGTATCATCTGGAGACTTCCTCACAATAGAATTCCCACTGAGGTTTTTCTTCAATTGTTTTGAATTCAGCTTTTCTCTAAATGTAAAATATGTAACCAACACAGAGAAGATGCTAACTACCTCTTCCTTTCTTGTGTTACTACTACTGCTCTTTGGAACAATATTTTTGACATATTTGACTACAGATGCTTGATTCTTGACTCTATCAAAACTCATCCTAAGAAATGTGCAAAGATAGAGTTATCTCAGCAAATGAGGAATCTCTTCCTTGCTGCAGTTACTGAACTTCACTATGTGATCTGGTATGATCGAAATACTGTTATTCATAGCAACTACTCACTCAATCTTAATGCCGGACAAAACCGAATCCTCATTTCCATAAAATAAGCTACTTTGTTGCAAAAAGGTCATTACCACAACTCTGTGCATGACTTTGGAATCCTAAAACATCTTCAAATCAGTAAAAACTTATATCAGCCGCATCACTCTGTCGAGGTGTTCTAGAGATACCATCTCCCTAGATGGATCAAAATCAACATTGATGGTGCCTCTAAAGGTAATGTAGGGCCTACAGGATGTGGTGATGTCTTCAGGAACCATCTCGGCAAGATCCTATGCTGCTTTATGGGTCATTATGGCAGTGCCACCTCTCTTGAAGCTGAGATGTTGGGTTTGATTCATGCGATAAAAGTTTCCATGAGCTTTGGTTGGAACAACCAATGGATTGAACGTTACTCGAAAAAAATCGTTCAAGCTATTTGGAATGGTGTAACTCATCTATCTTTGCTGATTAATACCCATTGGATGGAATGCAACCATTCGCTCAACGATCTGAATTACATCATCACACATGTCTACCGGGAAGAAAAAATGGTTTCTAACAGCTTATCCAACTTGGGAGTTAATTAATACATGACCTGGTTTGAAGACCTCCATGCTGCTCTTATTCCTTTCTATGTGAAAGATTGTAAAATGATCGCGTATTTTCATCTCTTGTAATCTTTATTTTAAAAACTTTTGTGCCTTGGCCACTTAGGTCAAGGAATAATCCATAAAAAGGTAAATTCCTAAAACACATTTCATTTAATCAATAACATAAACATAAAGAATAACATGGTCGGAATAAATTATGATAAAAAAATTCTATACAAATAATCACATGAGCTTGAAAATTTTTTATGGATACTATAATTGATCTGATAATCACATGGACATGAATAATTAATCTCATAATAAGGGAATACATAATTTCACACATCATAAACATACCACAAGGTCCTAGAGGGGATTCATAATTTTGAACATCATGACCATAATAGAAATTCCTCATACCAAGACATCATAAATAAATAGGTAAGTCCCCATCCAAATAAAAAATCTAGTTTGTCTGAGGAGATGAATTAATGCGTCGATTGTATATATAGGGATGCATGAATTAGTTACTATGCCCAATTTATTCATTGTATTAAATGGATGAATCATAATCATTGTAACAAAAGTTTTCTAAAATATACAATACAAAAGGTTTTATTTTCCCAATTCAATAAAACAATCATAAATTATCATGAGTAGTTTGGATAATGGTATAACAATAGTACATCGCCAATAAAATTTCATTAACCCATCCAGATAATTAACAAGGATGGTTTCATTACAACACATACCAAGAATATCATAACAAAAATACTATTTTTTCATTATTGTATAGTAATACTTAAAAATGTCATTGAAATATTCTTGAGGAAAATACAGTTTTCAATTTTAAAAATAAATTTTAAACACTAAAAATTTCTGGGATATTTGGATGAAATTCATTAAAATTACCCTTTTATTACAATAAAGGAATCTTCAAATTAATGAGTGTTAATGGACCAGGGAAATACTGTCCATGTTATACACATTAAAAAAATATTAATATCATATTTTTTTAAAGAGATTAAAAAATAACATATTTTGAAAACTATATGAATATTACTTTTAATTTTTTTAATCTAATAATAAATAAAATTGAATTTACATTATCCTAGAATAATATTAAAAATTTTATTGAAATAAAATTTATAACTTTTTGATTCAGAAGAAGATATATTATCAATCAAAGAGAGAAGTAAATTCCAAATTTAATAGAAATTTTTTATTAGTAATTAATTATAATAAATATTGAAAAATGATATTATTACATTAAAATATCAATAATAACTATAAGTAAAGAAAATATACTAGATTTATCATATAAATATATAAAAATACCCAAATGAAGGCATAAACATAAAAAATCTTAAAAATGGATGAGATTGTGAATTAAACTGTTACCACTTTGCTAACATTCTCATAATAATACCATGAAAAAAACGATATCAAATGAAATGATAAATACCATAAATATAATGATATTAATGATATAAAATATCAATAGGGTATTATAAACACTATATAAAAGTAATAAGTTATGAATATAGAATAATATCACATAAGTAAAAGTGAGATGAAAAACCCTTACATCACATTCGATTTCATTCGTGTGTCTTTAATCCTAAATTATAATAAATATATGTTTATTATAAATTTTTAATAAATATACTCATATATATCATACCATATATGATCTACTTTTAACTTCGTATCGTCCATCTATTATCAATTCATTGTTAAAATATCTGTTTCAAGTAATAACTGCCTCACTTTTCATGTATATTTTTGTTTGGTAATATCATTCATGTACATTGATCATTGTTACTCTTTCTCCATAATGATATCCATGATATATATATATTATATATTTTAATTATATAAGTATTCAAAATTTTATATAAAGTTTAGATATAAAAAAGGGTTATATTATTCATAGAGATGGTTGGATGTAGAAATGCGTAAACGTTTCTTTTGTTTTTTTTCCAATGGATGTAACAAAATAGGTAAATAATATAAAAAAATTATAATTTCATTATAATTTCTTATATTTAATATAGATTCATAAAATATATACATATTACAATTCATTCAATGAAATTAATTTTTTTGACATCGTTTCATAGAGATAGTAGCCCACATGTTTGCATGAGGGATGTTATTATTTTCTAGTGGATTGAAAGTCAAGAAGGTTGATGTGATACCATAATTATAAAATAATAATTATATCATAAATATTATATATAAAAGTTACATACATCGGTATATCCATTCATCGGTGATGGTCTTGGAAAATGAATTTCATCAATTAGTGATGTCGTAGTCCACCATACACATGATCGATAGTTCTATTTCATATTTTATATGTGTTGAGATGGATTTAGGTTATATCATTAACATAATATTGTATAAGTATATGTAATAAACTGATGTAATTATTTTAGAATATTTTAATAATATTTTACATGGTAAGATCAAGAAACAAAATGATGACGTAGGGTTTAGACAAATATCTCTTAATAAGAGAACCTTTTTTGGTTTATACCTAAAGCATTCCAAGAATTATGTTATGATAAAATATTTGAAATTGTGTCATGTTTGAGGATTTAATAAAGAAATTTGGGAAGGTACTATCCAATAAGAATTATTTTTAATCTTATTTATTGGAGGGGATGGGGCTCCCATTTATTAGTGAGGGAAAGGAAACACTTGGAATTTAAAAAAAATTATTTATACCCATATTTTTCACATTCTAAATTTAAGGAACCAGCCTCAAACATTACGTGATCTTGTGTTTAGGTCACAAATTTTGATTCATTCACATTGATGATATTTTTAGTTTTAAGGTCTTAGATAATCATGTCTTCATTCATACATAACAACTCAAATATTAAAAATTAGACACCTCTACTCAATATACCTTTTTAAAAAATATAAAACTTTTAAAATAAAATAGAATTTGTTTTTCAGGAATAATATTAATAGTAATCATCCTGACTTACTTAGTTCTCTTAAACAAAATTATACCATCTGATTTTCATTAAAATTGGGATGATCACAAAAATCTAATTATGGGAAATAAAAATAATGAAAGAATTTGTTAGTACATGACTTCTTTAGACCCATTATTGTTTTCAAAAAGTTATAATTTTAACCCATAAAACACAAGATCTTAACTTACCTTGTGAAATCATAAGTTTCCATTAAAACTGTATAAAAAAATTAATTATAAAGGTAAATTGTGGCATTGATTTCATATCACTCATAAAGTAGCTCCTATAGCTATGTAGGGTTTAACCTGTATGTAACCTTTTCAATAACCACCGTAGTATAATACATTAATCTCATACGAAAAACTCTACCGATTAACTCAGTATCATTACCCAATACATTAAAGAGATATAACAGGAACACCCAACCGATGTTCATAAAAAAACTATATACTATCACAATATATTTCTACAAACCAAATCCAACTAATAACACATAAATCATGCATAATAGAAAAATAACATTTTCACTTTTATGTCACTTTTCTTTTTTACAAAGATGGACAGTCCTAAATGAAAACATATTACTTGAAAATAAAATATTGAACTTTTAAAGTAAGAATTAAAAAATTAAAGAAACATTAAGGACTCAAATTACATTCGAGTTTTATTTTTTTAATAAAAAATAACTTTCATCTTTTTTAAAAATAGTTGAAAGTCTAATAATAAAAGTATTTTTAAACAAAAATCCCATACCTTGAGTCTTACACTTCATGTAACATATTTATTATCATGAATAATAAAAATAGGTAAATTATTTAATTTATTGACAACCTTTTTTAAATTTTTTTGATTCCTTTAATATCAATTATTATCATTCTATAAAAATTAATTAATTATATATGTTCATGTCAGACTTTTTGACGATATTCTCTTCTTGAGTCCAAAATCAATTTAGTATTATGTCAATAGTAAATGTGTCCACTAGTCCATAATTTACAAAGTAATATTCATGAAATAATAATAAAATTTATATATGAATTTTAATTTTAAATCCATTCATTAAATATGGACATGAAAAATGAATTAGGTTATAATGATGTAGACGGTACGTCGTACGTACGCATGATTGGAGTTTTCATTTTTCTATTATCGTTATGTTAATAAAGTAAGTATTTATTATCCTTAAATAATGATAATCGTATCCTTAATATCATATTATAAATTTCAAAATACTTATATAAATCTATCACCCATGTGATCTGGTGATGAAAAACTAATCACATCGCTCTGTTGGGGTGATAGTTCACACGTATGGACAAACACCATTATCATTTTTATCTTTATGGAAAAGTTGAAAAAATTATTATATATTATTATTTAATAATGTTAAATATGTCATTATTATCATATATTAACATTAATTCCATCTTTATAACAATTCTTGAGAGACAGTGATGGAAAAAAAATTTATAGGTCTCTGAGGCGGTAGTTCACCGTATAGACAAATGATAGTTGTTTTCCTAGTTGATTGAAGTGGAGATTGATTTAGATGATTATTTTTACCTAATAATATCTCATTTTATTTATTATATTCTATTTATTATTTCACCTTGGTTTAATAATATTTTAAGGAAGTTTAATAATAAATAATACAAAAATACTTGATTAAAAACGATTCCCCTTCCTTGAACCACGAACTTTTTTTAACACTTTGAGACCTATAAAGATGGTGTTATTCCTAAAATAGTAGCTCTATAATGTGGGTATTAATTATAGAATGTTATTTTGAAAGATATTGTTTGAACCACAATGGTTTTAATGTTTGAATAATAGAGGAAAGGAGGTGCCCTTTTATAAGAGAGAGGAGGGACGCTCTTAGAAAACATCAAAATATTTAATTAATATAAATTAATTTTATAATCCAAATAGATCAAAACCTATTAATATAGAATATAGGATGATTTTGGGTAGAAATTAATTGATACCGTAAAAATTAGACATTTTTACTATTTTTTAATCCTTATCTTTTACCTTTAGCCCTTATTTAACCTTTTGCATTTTTACCGCGATATCAAGTGATTTTCATTTTCAGGGTTAATAATATTACTATAAAATAAAAAATTCCATTAATGTTTTCATTTTTGAAAATTCAATACTAATCCCAATTATTTATCAAAATGTAATATTTTAATAAATTTTTAATCACTTAATAAAATAACATTAATGTCAATTTTGATACTATTCATTACATAACTTTAAAAAAATATCAAAACAAAAATATAAATTAAAAAAATACCCATAAAACATCACTAAAATATCAAGTGAATATAATAAATTTCTAGAAAACATTAACCACATCAAATGATATTTAAATTAGTATTTTTAATATTGTTTATTTGATTTCTTTCTTTATTTAATCAATTATTGCATCATCATTATGTATGCACTAAATTTAATTATTTGTGCCCCAAAAATTAAAAATAAATTGTCATGATAAATATAAATTTTATATATTTTAGAATTATATTTTTAGTCTAAAAACTCCCCTATAAAACCACATATTAAAATTATTTCATTTATTAAAAACAAAATTATGTCACAATTTAATTTCCTTTGAATATAATATTATAAACGTTATATTCTCATAGAAAAACCCATAAATGTTCCCATTACTGGTAAATACATTCTTATGGACTAAAATTACTCATAGAATTAAATTATGACCAATTTTATATTAATGTTATATTATTTATAATATTATTTTTTACCATTATTTACTCCATTTACGCTTAAACATGGTGAATTATTTTAATTAAAGTTATTGTTCATATTGTCCAAAAATAAAAGGGACCTGTTTAATAAATTTGGAATATTTTATTCCAAATATGGAATCCATTTTTGAAAATTAAAATCCCATAATATTCAGAAATTAATTAAAACTTAATATCATTGACGAAATGGGAAAATATGTTTTGATAGTAAAAATGTTCAAAAGATTGAATTTTTTACAAAAAAATTCAATAGGAAATTGAATAAAATGACCTAAATTGAATTAAATGATAATAAATTGATCTAATTATACTTCAAAAAATATAAAATATATAATTTAACACTATAAATAAATTTTATGATAATGTATTTTTTAATTAAAAATGATATATTTTGTCACCTTTGATCAAAACATTAAACTTATCATAAAAATATAAAAAATCAAACCAGTGTAAATTTTGTTAATATTATTTAATAGAAGTAGTTTATTTTTCATATATAATTTATAAATGTTTCAAAATATATATTTAAAAAAAGTTCCCCATTAAATCGTGGAAAAACTACCATGTTATAAAATTAAATCTTTTATTCTTAAATTAGATTTTTATTCTATCATGTCTAGAAAAAAATAAGATGAATTTTAAGAATTATATTTACTATATTATATAAATATATATATATTCATCATTAATATAATAAAAAAATTATTATTTTATTTTTATTTGTATAAAACATACATGTGAACATTTAAATAGTTTTTCAGAAAAACATTTCCATTTATTTTAAAAACGATTTTATTTTCATTTATAATTAAATGGTCACAAAATAATTAATTATATATACATGTATAAACCATGTTTTACTAATTTAGGTAATATTTTTCATTCTCTCTATTCTAACTACTAGTTTATAATGGTAATTTTGAAATAATAATTTTTTTTCTTTTTAGCTCGATGCAGTGTATCATGTACACAATCAAACATGATATTTCTTCTAAAAAATTATGTATATAAGACCAAAAGGATCCCAAATTTCCCCTTATTGAACCATATAATGTATAAGGTTCAAATATATAATAATTATAAATATATAAGTTTTTATGTCATTTTAACCTTTATCTCTTATGTTTAAAACCCAGTAAACAAGTTTTAACCTTAACTACAGTAATTAATTGTTATTGTTTTTACTATTAAATATGTCCAAAAATTAAGTTGAAAATATTATATAATAATATTTATGATGATTAAAAATTTTTATTTCATTTTTACAAATTCAATTCAAAGAATTAGAATAATTAAATTTACAATTAAACCCACAAACATGATGAAGAAATGGGTTTTCAATGGAAAAGCTTCCAAACATATAAAAACATTTATTCCAAAATTAAGAATATAATTGATTTTAATGACATAAAATGAATTAATTATAACATAATCAATCTATTTTAAATTTAATCCAATTTTAAAATAATATAAAACTATAACATTTTTAAAAGAAATTGTAGTTTTCAATAAAAATCTTTATTTGCTCAATTCATCAAAAAAATTAATCATTTCATAAAATATTTAAAAAATCACCCAAATATAATTTTTAAATAAATAATTAAAAAAATTAATTTCTTGAAATAAATTTTCTAAAACTTATAAAATTTTATTCTAACATTTTTATGAATGCCATGAAAAAATCATTTTAATAAAATTGTTGTTTTTAAAAATAAAACTGTATTTATGATCATGTAATACATAGAAAATAGAGATCAATAATTACATTATTTATTGAATATATAATGTATTAATTTCATTATAATCATTCAATAAATTTTTTAATTCAGTTTGTTAGAATGGATATATATTTTAACCATAATTTTCTTTTCATGAAAACATTTCTTTTACTTTCAAATGATTTTTATTATCCTTTTTAAACCAATTGATAACTAATTAATTTATTTCATACATGTGTGAAAATTATTTTTTATTAATTTCGTTAATCTAATTCATACCAACAAATTTAATAACTAGTTTATCATTGTAATATTTAGGTAATATATTTTTGGGTCTTTAATGTTCAATGTTGTTTGTCGTATATGATATCGAACATAATGTTAATCTTTTCAAATATAGGAGTGGAATTGTTAAACCATTTAACCCCTTTTTAATTTGTCCATGGTAAAAAGTTTTTTATAAAATATAATTAGACCTTATTACATAATTTAGAAATTATTATTATATATCTAGAAACAATTTTTGTATAGTAATTTTTTAAAAGCATTACAAATTAATTTTAAATACTAAAAGTATAATGTATTAAAAACAATTTTTGGAAAGTATAGCTTAATTTATAAAATGAGAAATACGGTTTCATAATCAAAAAATCATTTCTAAAATTATAAAATCTCTGATTGAACAAATATTTTTTCTAAAAAAATTCTTGAATTATAAATTTATAATTACATACAAATATTGCCATAAAAGTCATGTTATTTGTAGAAATGGTAATATATCTATTCAGATAACGGTAAATTTTTTGAGATAAATCAAAATAAATCAACATAAGGTAATATTAAAGTTCTAAATCAAAAAAGTTATTTATATTATGTAAAGTAAAATTTCGAGAATTTTCTATTATGATTTTAATATAAAAATTTATCATATATTGAGAAAAAAATTATTTGAAAATAAATTTTTATTATAATAGTTTCTGTGATTATTAATTTTTAAAATTCCTCACAATTGAGGTATTAATAAATGTATATTATATTTTTTGGAATTCCTCATTTAACAATAATATAATTTGTGTTACTTAATAAAAAGTAAAATATGTAAAAATATAGTCTATTAAAAATAAAAATAAATTAAGTAGATTTTTATAAAATAACACAGTGATATATATATATGTGTTTATATATTAATATATTTTGTAATTCAATTACTCATATTCACACATACTAATTCAAAAAATATATTTTAATTTTCTGCAAATGTGATGATTTTGTTTTAGCTGAGTGTTGATTGTGGAGAAGGCTATCAAATTCATTGTTTATTTGAAAAAATATTCAGTGAAATCATGTATCATTACAATGATACGAATATTATAATTGAAAAATAAAATTATTTCATGCTAATCATTTTATTTCATGTAGTAAATAATGTTTATGAAATTTTAAGGGTTAAAGTATTATTTTCCCAAGAAATATTTTAATGAGTTCACGCATGCCTCTAGATTTTTTCATAGTTTTCCTATCCTTAATAATGGGTTATACACTATATTATTTGAAAAATAGAAGTTTTTTATTTGTTAAGTTATATTATTTAGGTTCTCATTATTTTTTAAGAAAACATATACATTTTTTTGGGTTTTTTTGATTTCATTGAACTATGTGAATGAAATTAATTTTATGTCCCTTAATGATATTTTGGTTGTCATCCCACATTTTCAATTTTTTTTCATAGGATCTCTATATTGGAAAGAATTACATCAATTTAAAATATTCCTCTTTGGTGTTTTCATAACGAAGAAACATTCCCATGAATGATGCTAAGGAACAGACTCAAATCCATTTTTGTAGAAGTGTTCACATTGTTAGTTTATTAATTTAATAATTCTATAAAACTCTAAACCCAAAACATCATGGGAATTTAAAAATGTTAAGTCCTTATTATTAAAATTATTTTCTAATTTTTAATGTAATAGTGTGTTATAATCATCCCATGGTGGAATATAATTTTTTTTATGTACACATGTGAAGAAAAAATGCTAAAATTAGTTCACCAATCTATGAAATACAAGACAATATATATCATTATTATATAAATTTTTAAAAAAAATTGTTATAAAAATGAGACAATGGGGTAAATTCTTTAATGAGTCCACCTGACACCCAATTCATGGGGTAAATAATAAATAATAAATATAGAATAAACCATTAATAAGGGTAACTTAGATATGTTTATGAGGAATTATATAGAATACTAAACTAAAGAATCTCCCTAATGTATATTTGAAGAGGGTTGTTCATTTAGGAATGATTATTTTCCTTAATAAATCCGTTTATCTAGAAAAAACTACTAGACTTAGTTCCATAGATCCAACTTCTATGTAATTTTGGGTTAGAAAAATAAATTAGTTTTAATGTTAATAAACTTATAATATCATCATGACTATTATTATAAATAACATATTATTTGATAATTTCCTTAGACAACCTATCATAGTAAATGTAACTATAAGTTCTCCTCTATGACGAGTGCTATGATGTTCCACGATAGTATTCTTAAACATTTGTTCCATTTCTGGATGATATCCTTTGATATGACACCAATGATAAAGTCTATTAGGGGTGGAGACTCATAAGACTTTGAGTAACTTTCTCATAGTGTATACACTTTATAATTTCATGATAATGAGATAATGATACCCCAATCTACCAAAAGGAAATCAATATTTATATGTTTCATTGGATTCTCATATATATGGATGTGTGTATTTATATTTGGACATTATAATTATAATTAATTTATATCATTATTCATATGAGCTGATATTTTATGAAAACTATGATGTCATATGTTCACAATGAAGTAGGATATGTTGGGTTCATCACTGGTGATATTGCATTAATGAATAATGTGATAAAATAATTTTCCCTTCCATTCTATTATGTAAGATGATATCTTAAGCCCTTTGATAGAAATTAAAAATCCTAAATTATTCACTATAAATGGGTTTTTATGTGAAGGTTAAATTTCATAATATCAAAGGAAGAGTTATTGAGTACATTGGTTGATGAAAATAACAATAAACCTACTTGATTAGAGAATTTTAATCAGGATTTACTTTTTTTACAATATTTAATAATTTATTAATGGGTTCATTTGCATGTTTCATGATGAAAATTTTGGAATTTAGGAATATTTCATAATTTTAATAAGAAAGGGGGATATATAGTCACAGACTAAGTGTATCTTTAATATCAGTTAAATTATATTTTAGACTAAAAAATTAAAATAGATATTATTATAAACTTTTAGATAAAAATTTATTCTGTATTAGATTATGATTGTGTTTTAATCATGAGTTATTTAGAAGAATATATATATGAACTAGATAATAATAATAATAATAAATATTTCACAATATTTAATGAATAAAATATTTTTAATATTTTTAAGAAAATAATTAAGTGATGTTTACTTACTATATAAATAGATATTATTTATGGGTCACATTGCTTACTTAAAGGGTGATTAATCATAGTTGTATATGGATATTCAACCTTGTATTGCTTATTATTGGGGATTTTAAAATTGTAAACATGTCCCGCTAGGTAAGGGTTATTTTCATATCTTTATTACCTCATAGGATGATTTAGACCAGGTATGGAGGATAGGTAATATTCAACTCAAACTTGTCCTACCGTGTATCTCTAGATGAGATTTTTCCTTTAACCCGAACACTCATAGGAAAATTATGGAACATGTCTAGGTTATATTTCATAACCTCAATTGGTTTTTCTTTCACCAAAATATCTTAAATGATATACCATCTTATATTGGAACTCATACGAAGATAGATCAAGGAACGTTAAATAGAGAGTTAGGGATATTTTCTAGAGTGATGGTGGAAGTGAATTTTGAATCTAAATTACCAAAAATCACTTCTTTTAAGGAAATTTATTATAGGACTAAAGTGAAGGTTAAATATGAGATAAATCTTCCATTATGTGAGTATTCAAAAATAAGAGGACACTCAATACTAAACTGTAGAGTGGTTCACAAACAACCCTCCCAACCAAACGGTACTGAATGGGTCGAGGGAAAAAAAGAAGAAAAATGACATTCCTTATATAAACCTGAACCCTCTAGGAAGAATAATGAAAAAAGTATTATCAAATCCAAGATCTTCAATACCATAAGGGTTGAAGTAGGAAAAACGTTGGATGATTTAGTGGAAGAACATGAAAATGAAAATGAAAAAAAATGAATAATTGAGGAAATTGAAGAAATCATCATGGAGGCACTTAAACCGTCTCAAACTGAGTCTGAAGATATGATATAGAAGTCAAATATGAGCTCCCTTAGAAACTTAGAGAAGGATATTGATCCTTAAAGTATTCCTCCTAAAGATAAGTAATATAAATCTCATACTCTAGTATAACCCACTGAGGATTTGAGTGAACTAAATGTTGAAATCCCAAGGCTCACACTGAGTTAAGAACTGAAAACACAAGTTGATAGTACTGGCTATGCAGAAGGCAACAACCCACCCTGGCATCTCTTGGTATTGAAAAAATACCAATATCAATTAGGTTGATCAGGAAATTGTTAGTAATAGGATGTCTGATGAGGATTGCAGTTATAATGTCCCAATTATCACACCGAGTGTGGAACAAAAAACAAATTCTAACAATACTATCCATGCTAAATGCAAAAATACACCCTTTTCATCTCATGGTATTGAAAATACCAACATAAACTCGGTTGTTTAGGAACATATTAGTAGTAGTAGGCAGTCCGATCAGGACTGCATTTATGCTACTCTTGATATTTCCTACACTTACAAAAACATAAATTCAGGTATTGATAATTGAAAGAAGCAGGTTTTATCTATAGATGAAACAAATAGAACACAAAACATTGTAGCTACTACTATTTCTATATTAAAGACTGAAATTTTTATCCTGAAGGACAAGCCATTGACTAAATCAAACAGTCAACTGGTATCACATTCAAACACAAAAATTTCTAAACCAAAGAATATAGAATATAGTGAAGGTATTACAAAAATTCTACATGTTTTTCCAATGATCATGAAGGAGAAGAAAACCATTCCAAAAACGGCCAAAACTCCTAAAAGATCAGACAGAAATAAGGGATCTGAGATCATCAAAAAAGGGGGATCCAACCCTAGGAACAGGTTTTAATGAATATTTTGTTTTGGAATTGTTAGGGTATAGGAAGCCCTGACACCTTTAATGTCTTACTTTTTTTATCAACACTCATCATCCTATCTTTTTTCAATAGTTTAACCAAAAATCAATTTTTCAACTCGTTTTTTTCAACTTTTCCAGTTTTGTTTTACATTATTAGGAGCATGTAAAAATTTATCATCTTTTGAAACTCTCTTGATATTTGCTAACTCTTCTTTATAGAATGTAATAATTTTTAGTGTTTTTGAACAATATTTTACATGTTACTTTATCTATGAGAACTCACATATTTAAGCTACTTTTATATATGCTAAAAATAGATAAAAATATAGGAGACCCCTTCAACATGAGATCTCCCATATTTGCAATAGAATTCATGATCCTTTGATTTTTTGTAAGAGACTTTAATTCCATAATTTCCCCAGGTGAGGAAATGGGTCCTTCACACTCCACTATTTCTTTAATGGAATTTAAATCCTTTATAGAGGATAATAATATTATTGTAATTAATCTCACTGGTGCTAAATTTCCATGGAAAAGACAACATTACAACATGGTGGTTCTTATCAAATTAGATAAATTATTTACTAATTTTGAAGCTCTTGATAAATGGGACGACCTTTATGGATCACCCTTCTTAAAATTACCTATGACCACCATCGTATCCTGGTAAACATATATTTCAATATCATCAAGACTATTTTACCTTTTATATTTAACATTTATTGGTCTTTAGACCCTAATTGTGCTAACACTATAAAAAATTCATGTATTTCCATGAACAATTAAAATTAATGTTTGGCCTATTACGTTAAATTAAAAAAAATAAATCGGGTTCATAAGGATTGGTTTAGATAAAAATTTAATAAAATGTTCAATAAAATCCTTCATTTGGAAGAGTTGCATTCCCAAATTCAGAATACCACTACGGGTTCTAATTTTTCTTCTGATCCTCAACCTAAAATTAATATTTCTACTAAACTTGTTTGTTTAATAAGATTCAACGATAACATTAGAAAAAAATATTCAAAAAAATGGATCATTGATGGTGAAAGAAATAATAATTTATACAACTCCCTTCAAAGATACAAGAAATCGTACAAGCCTCTTTCCTTCCTAAGGGATGGGGAAAACCTCATTGATACTAAAAAAGGTATTTCTAATCACGTTGTCTCTTATTTTTAAAATATTTTCATTGGGAATAACATTAATAAAGAATTTTTTCCTAATGTCATTACGATTGTGGTGAATGAATAGTATAACTAATTTCTTAATAGCATCCCTCTTGATCAAGAGATTAGAGACATGATCATTTTCATAAATCCTGAAAGTCCTTCGAGACTAAATGGTTTCAATAATGTTTTTTATCAGCAATTTTTTGATGCGATCCAAGCTGATGTTTTTATATTGATTAGGACGTTTTTTTCCAAGGGCATGCTCCCTCCTAAGATGAACTCCCAATTCTTAACCCTAATCCCAAATGTGGATAGAGCTACCGAGATTCACCTATTCAGAACCATTTCCCTTATCAAATATCTTTACAATATCATTACCAAGCTTCTTGAAAAATACTCTCTTCTATCATCAAAAAAATTATTTCTTGGAACCAATTTGGTTTTGTTAAAGGATGTTCCATCGAAGATTATATATTCCTTTCCATATAATGCACCATCGATTTGAATAAAACTAGTATATCTAGGAATGTATCCATCAAACATAACATTCAAAATTCTTTTTATACCATTGATTGGAGTTTTATTTTCAATGATATAAGGAGATTTGGATTTTAAGACTCTTTCATCAATAGAATTAATACACTTTTCAATTTTCCCTTCATATTTATCCTTGCTGATGGATATACTAAGGGTTACCTTAATTGATACAAAGTGGTCATACTTGGATACCCCCTCTCCACTATTCTTATCTCGATTGGATATAACTACTTAAGCTGATTACTCACTCAACAAGTGGATCAAAACAATCTTAAACCGATTCTTGCTTCCCAGAATTTGAAGCCCTCATGAATCTATTATGTGATGAGGAAATAATCTTATTTTATAAGGTGACAACAGAAATATGAATAAAATCAAAAGTTTCCTCTTAAAATATATATATGATTCTGGAAAAACCATTAATTGGATCAAATCATACGTCTTTTTTGGAAACAGATTTCCTTCCATCAGAAAAAAAATCAGTAATGTTCTTGGAATTAAGGAAGGGTCCCCAACTTCAACTATCTTGGTGTTCCAATTTTTTGGGGAAGACCAAAATCTTGTTACTTTTTTTCATTTTTTACTAAATTCTCCACGAACTCTCCTTTTGGAAAGGAAAATCACTCTCCATGGTAGGCATTATCTATCTAGTCAAGTCTACGATTATTTCCAAAAGGGTCTATTCCATGATGGCTTGTAAATGGCCTACTAGACTCTTAAAGAGAATAAATGTTTCCATAAAAAACTTTGTGTGGAGTGGGAGAACTCTTGAAAGGATTTTGGAAGTTGTTCCCTGGTCTCCCTATTGCAATCCTTTAGATAAAGAAAGACTCGACATCAAAAATATCAAATTTTTCAATGATTTTTTTACAATCCAGACTCACTTGGAATCTCTTTCATAATAAATATTCTCCCCTTGACATCCTCAAAAACCTATTTCATGATATATTAAATAAAGGAAGGATAAATTATATGATCTCATCCATATGTCCTTCAATTATGAATGATTTTTATAACTTCATGTCTAACTCTAGATGGATAGTGAGAAAATGGTCTACCTTGAACTTCTAGCTTTCCAACTGGAATGGTTACCCTCTCATTTCTATGTAATCCCCCACTAAATCTCCTAAAAAATATAGTAATACCATTAAATATATGTTATAATCTCAAAACTATATCTTACCTGACAATACTAAGAAGGTCATTGAAAACTATCCCATTTCCACCACTGATGATTTTTTAATTTAGGGACCTTATCAAAATGGCATGCTTGTCTCAAAAAACTTTTATGATCATCTTTTTAACCACTCAGAAAATAATCTGTGTTGGATTTTTTTTAATAAAGTATAGTTAAATCCCTCAGGATTCACTCTTTATTGGAGTATTGTGTGCAGAAGGGTCCTAACTAACAATTTCCTTCAATATTTTGGGATTCAACATTGTTTTAAATATAATTTTTGTCACCAACATCAAGAAGACATTAATCACCTATTTATTTCTTGTGATATGACTAAAGACCTTTTTAATTTAGTCCATGATCTTTTTGAGTAAAGATGACTACTTTATGACTCTATCAACTCTCAACTACATAATATTATAGATACAACTGACTCAGAGAAAATCAAGAATCTCTTCATAACAACTATAACTGGACTTCTCAATTTGATCTGGTATGATAGAAATACTTATATTCATTAAAATTACTCATTTTTTCAAAATATAGGTAAAATGAGAATCCTAATTTCCATTTGGAAAGATGCCTCTATTCAAAAGGGTCCTTGAAGAAACACTATTAGTGACATTGGGATTCTATGATGGCTTGGGGTGAAAGGAATTTATCCCTACCCTAGACATTCTATTGATGTATTCTAGAAATCACTTCCTCTAGTATGGATCAACATTAAATTTTATGGTGCTTAAAAAGGAAACCTAAGTCCCAAGTGTTGTGGTGCTATCTACAGAAAGCCCTATGGGTAGACTCTATGATGTTTATATGGTAGTTGCGATTTCACCTCCTCTATAGAAAATGAAATGATGAGTGTGATTCACACTATCTCTTTTGAAAATAATCTTGGATGGAAAAATATCTGCATCAAAAGAGATTTGACGACCATTGTCTAGGATATTTAGAATGGAGAAGTAAACCTTGCACAGACACTTAATTCACATTGGATGGATTCTCTACATTCTCTCATGGTCACCAAATATATTTTCACTCATACCTATCATTAACCAAACAAGGTACTAAATGGACTTAGTAATATGGGAGTCAACAATGACATTACCAGGCTGAATGAACTCCCTTTTGAATTACTTTCCCTTTATGATAGGGACTATAAACAAAATATACATTTTAAACTCATTTAATTTTGTTCTGTAATTTTTTTTTCAATAAAATTATTACTTTTCTCTTTGAACATAACTCAACCATTTATAAACATCATATCAAGAAAATAATAATAATAATAATAATATTTTATGATATGGGGTTTTCTATGGAATAATGGATTGGCTAAGGGACTAATTGTGATTAAAATCCCTTTCCATGATTTATATATCCCATGTTATATCACATTTAGAGGATAGAAAATTTATCAGTAGAATACCCTTAGAGAAAATGTCTTTCCTACTCTAAGAGATAAACATATCAGAAATACACTCATGACCTAAAGCATGAATCCCCACCACACTTAATACTTATAGAGAAGCCAAATAATTATTAAAATATGGTGTTATTCATGTTGAGATCAATGAAGAATGTTTTAAGTGATTAGTATCACCCATGTTAGCACACATTGATTATATGGCTACTGTTTGAGATTTTAGAATATGTGTGGATCACAACTGGAGTGATTATTCCCTTAGATACTATGAATCACTGATGGTATGATATGATAAATCAGTCAAAATCATTAAGGAAGAAAAAACTACAAGGGAAAAAATTCCAAATATATATAAAATTTAATATCAAATTATATGTGATGAACCTACCTTCATGTTCCCTTCATTTTTAATCTCAATTAGTATTTGATTTTATTTTTCTAGTCAGTACATTCTTCATCATGTATATCTCAGATTGTTCATCTATTTTGATAAAAATCAATGTTTTTCATTCCTAAAACCCTCTTCCAGTATGCTAAAAACCTCGAAGTCCTTTTACAGCGATCACATAATTAATTTATATTTATTTATTTATCCTTAATTGATATGTGCATTTATTGATTGTTTTGTTTCTTGATAAATTTATATTTGAATTAGAAAACTTATATCCAATCATTAATTATTCATTATTTCTCATATATCCAACAAAAGGTTAAATTAGAATGAATATCCTGAATATTAATTGATCAGGGGATGTTAAAAATTCTAGTCGAAAAAAAAAGAGTAAACTATGTGTAGCAAGAAGGTATTGGTCATGTACCCATGTCTAATGCACATGGATAACTCATGTTAAAAATGGGTTTTCTTTCAATAGCTACATATGGAATTCATGTAATTAACAATATGTGTGGATCTTTTTAGGATGGAATGAGGTCAAATTGGACTACATGTTGTGTAACTAACATACATGCTATGTAGTCCACATGATTTCCAAATAGAAAACAGTAAGGGTATAAGTCATGTTGTGTACATATAATAAGACATATTGACTAGAAAACAATACATGTTTATGGAAATATGAAATGTATCTATTATAAACATCATGTACCTCATAAACATCCTCATCCAAAAAACATTCCCCATCCATAGGCGTGTGATGTGAACAAGGGAAAAATATATTACACGCCATGTATCACATGTACACACTAAGTCATTATCATGTACCTTGTGTGAATAATTTCATGTGGTGGGAAACATTAATGATATAACTAAACCCATTCACATGATTTCTATGGGTAATTTTATTTATATTATACAACATAAGATAGTATTATTTATTATATATTAAATTAATTAAATGTTAAATATTGAATTACAATTTTATTGTAGTATTTAATTATGGTGTACTTTGTGAATGTTGATAACATAATGTGTGGTAAAATTTATTCATGATCATGTTTCATTTTTGAAATATTCATGCCTTGTAATTATGGTCTTCCTAATATATGATAGAGGGCATGTAATATATAACACAAATACTAGAGTGAGCTATTTGGATGGGTACACATTGTTTCCTCCAAGTACACTTTTTTACTTTTATAATTTTAAATAAATCTAATTTATTTATTTTGTTAAATTATGGATAATGGAAATTTTATGGAATTTTAGATGTAATTAAGATAAATAATATTAATTTAATAATTAAATAATTAATTGGATTAATTATAGCTATTTATCTTCATTAGTGGTTGAATTGAATTAATTTCTATCTAGAATTCTATGTATATTTTTTCTTAAATGTGGGTGATCATGACCTTAGACATGAACTGTTCATAGTATTACCGTTCATTTATTTTTTTTTGTATTTAACTAAATTGGTGGTATACACATCAGTCCATCCTCTAACTGTATAAAGTTAATGTATACCTATAGTTTCTTTTAAGTAAGACCCCCAAAACAATGCATTTGTTTCCCTTACATTCATGTGACTAAATATAATGTAAAAGATAGAGATCTTAGGAGAGTGAATGAACTTCAAGTTCATATCTAAGTTGAAACTGATACATTATGTTCATAAGATTTAGGTTAATGTTACAGCTTGAACTAGTTCAAGATAAAATTATTATTCCTTAGGATCAGAGTTAATTTATCATCTGCAAGAAAATCCAACAATTATGAAATGTTAATGATCATACCACTTTATTTATTTATTTCTACTAGATTAATTTTTATGTATTTATGTGGATGGTTGATGATCACTTTAAATAAATTAATTAATAATAAAATGCCTGATGGAATTAATGAATTGTATTATGTTTTATTTTTTCAAGACACAATTAGTTGATTAAGTATATACCGTTAATAATAAAAAATATGAAATAAATATAAAATGGTTTATTTATGCATAAAGATAAATTCCAGGAAATTGAATATTCATTTGGTATAGCCTTCCACTAAATAGTTAAAAATATAAAATTTGTTAATAATTCCTTACCAACCACTATAAGGGTTATTTCAATTACTGTGGAATTTCTATCTTGTGATTTTTGTTCACTTTTCCTTTTTTGAAATAATGGTTGATCACCTCTATGAATCTTGGTGAAACTACAATGATTTGTTTAAGAAAATAAGCATGATTTCATGAATCAAGTTTCCTCTCAATAGATCATGAAGTTTTGAGTTAGTTTAATTATCATGTTCGCCTATCATAATACCATAAAATTGATTTTCATGCCTCAAAGTAGATTATTAATTAGGGAAAATGGATAATTTCCACTAGATTATCCATAGATCATGATATTTGAAAACCAATGGTGAGGGATATTAGATTTCAATATAATAGTGGGAGATGAATAGACAAAAAATTATAATATTTATTTATCAAACTTTATAATCCAGATAATGTATTAAATTATAATCTAAAATTTTATTGAAATAGAATGTCACATAACTTTGATTATATCACTACAATACATACTAGAGAATGATACACTTCTCACAGACTCGAATTTCATAGAATCTTATAGGGGATTTTAAATTATACCACACCATGAATAGAAATTATACATTATAAGAACCCCACTTCGTGAGTTTCATAATAAAGAGGCTAGTGAGGAAGAAATAAATCTACATAATAAAAAAATTGAATAATTCTATGGATTTAAAATATTTCTTATTAACCTATTTGACTAGTGAGTTATTCAATTTTGGAGATTCAACACCAACGTGACCTCATCATGTAAAAATAATTTGTTACATATTGCACTTAAATATATTTTTCATTAATATCATTGATAATAGTCACACATATCTTATTTTATACACACAACATAAATGATTTTATAGTTTTCATACTGAATTATAACATTATAATTAGCAAACGGAAACTTTCATAAATTATAACTTTAATTCTCTTAGTTGTAAAGGGCATGGGGCATTAAAAAAACGTGGTCTTAATTATTATAAGGAAATTAATAACAAGGAAACGGTCCCCAAGAGTCACTCCATCTATAAGGATCCCAAGCATTTTATTTCAAGAGAAGAGGAATATCTAGTAGATTAAATGGAATAAAATATAATATTTTCTGTGTAATTCTATGGAATTGGAAAAATAACTATAATTATAAGAAGTCCATGGAAGATTTAGTTAAGTTAATTATTAATTGTAATAATTAAATAATTAAATTTTTGTATTAGATTAATCTTTTTGTTTTCATTTTTGTATTCAAATGTAGTAACTATGTATATTTCAAAAAAAACTAATGGGGGGGGGGGTAGATATTTGAGAAAGTAACTGAACATTACATGATGCTTTGTAAATATGATATTACCACCATTTATTTCCAAAAATGATTCTTTTGATTTTAAAAATTATTATTACATACCAAAATTTACCACAGACATAATATTTTCTTCCAATTTAAATATAGATGATTTTATTTTTCATATTTATAAATTAGATATTTATATTTTAGAAATATAACATATGATATGCTGTGAAATATTAAAATAAGTGTATTTACATATTAAATTATAGAAACTATGTTTTTTGATTTTGATAATGAATCTACTTTTCAAGAAACATTTATCACCTAGACGAGTTAACATTATTTTGGTAACATAACCAATAAGAATATGAGAATGAAATGTTAAGACAGTTACTTGTACACATTTGAGATAAAACGACATAAAATATGTCTTTTTTATTACAAGGAATAATGGCCAAACGAACTTATGGGTAATTGGGTGAATGGGATACAGATCTTCCAGAATTGGTATATAATGATGTATGTGGACCTTTTACAATATAATATTAAGGTTGAAATTCATACATAATAAATTTTAAAATGATTTAATTATATATGGATATATTTAATGGAAGCTATATAAGTTTTTTCCCTATGTGAAATTCAAAGAATTCAATAATTAGTTAGGGAATTAACTTTTAATTATGATAAATAAACTTCTATCTAATCGATGTGGTGAAAATATAAACAAAGAGTTTATCAAATTTCTATTAGTGTTTTGGGCCCTATCTCAACTCAATCCACCATATACATCGAAGAAAAATGGTGTCAAGGAAATGAGGAATCATACCATTCATGGATTGGTAAGTCCAATTTGATTTTATAAAGATCTTTCATTACACTTTTTGGGATATGAATTACATTATATAGAAAACATTATAAACCAATTTCCAACTATATTGGAATGAGGAATACAATATGATTTAATTTATAGAAATAAATTCATGTTGTTAGATACTCATGCATGGGGATGAAAATAATATGTTAATTCCCACAAAATAAAAAAATAGAAACATGGAGAATGAAGTGTGTTTTTATTAGGTATCCTAAATAAACAATGGGATATTATCTATAAATCCTTCAATCAAGAAGGTCATCATCGTAAGGAACTCTATTTTTCTTAAGACGGACCAAATCCATAATAAGGATAGTGGGAGAGTGATTGAATTTGATAAAGTTTATGCTAACGATTTAAAATAGTTAGCAATGGAACCAATTTAATATGTCCCATTTGAAGATATTAGTCCCAAAAAACTAGTAAGAATAGGATAATAAGAGATATTATAGATCTATAAAAATATTGACTTCTAGTAATAGAAGATTGTGACTCATTATTATTGAACAAAAATGATCATAATTTCTTTGAGGAGGCAGTCTTGATGTAAAAATAAAAAGATGGATTGAAGCATGTAATTTTGAGATGGATTCTATAATTCCTAACCAATTTTGTGTTTAAGTCGATCCTCAAGTTAATGTAAAACCCATTAAGTGAAAATGTTTATTCAAGAAAAAACTTTAAATTAATGTCATAGTGAATAATAATAAAGCATGACTAGTAGCTAAAAGGGTTAAACAACATCAATACATTTACTAAAATGAATAATTTTATCTAATTTCCAGGTTTAAATAATTTATAATTATCAATTCATTAATATCCTTCCATGACTATGATATTTAGAAGATATATCATAAAACAACCAACCTTTCTTCAAACCTATAAGGAGATGTATATATAACCCAACTAGAAGAATTTAGGACTAAATGTAATGTAAAAGAGTATTAAATTTTCATAGATCAATTTACGGATTGAAGAAATCTTGCACATCATGTAATATTTGATTCAATAAAGAAATAAAATTATTTGGTTTCCTTAAAAAACAATTCTGATCCATGTGTATATAAGGAGATTAGTGGTTTCTAATGTTTATACCTATAAAATATATAAATGAAAAGTTAATTATTTTAAAGGGAATATGTCACGAACCACCTTCTTTGAGACGAGGGAAGGGACAAAAATGTTCCATGCCCTTCCTTCCTCAAGATGAAGGAGGGATAATAACCCCCTCGAGTCCCACCTTCAGTAGGCCCTAGAGTGGCGACTAGCACCAAGGGTATATAATATCACAAAAATGGAAGGAATTACCCATTTTATAGAATAAGACGAGGTGATAAGATAGTAAATCCCATTAACACCAAAGACTAATGTTAAAAGTAATGCCAAGAATCCATTCCCACATGCATGTTCAAAAGTAAAAATAATACAAGGAAAGACAAAACTCCCAAATAATGTACCAAAAAGGGAAGAAACTAAGCTAGAACAGGAACTATCCTGACACCATAGCTATTAAGGTCTAGCACAGTCCGCAAATTCCTCATGGAAAACTGAAAACAATTTTTACATATGTAGGGAGAGCATATAAGTATACTCTGTAGGGAAACTAAATCTAATTGAACACAAGTGAAGGAACATACTAATGAACCTGTGAGAAAATATTAAAACACAAAGCACCTACTAGGGAATACTAACCATCCCAACCTCACCCATGAACACTCACCCATGTATCACAAGCCACGAAAAGTAATAGTATTAGCACATCTATATTTGGGTACCCCGTACACTACTTTTCCCATTGGTTAGATACTCATTCTTAATGATTTGATGCCTTGACACTGCCACTCTTCACACAGGTAGTCCAACCACCACAACATTCCCATAGACACCTGGGCCCCAACCACACACAACCATGCCCAAAGACACCTAGTCCATAACAACAACCACCACGCCCGAAGACATCTAGGCCAGAACAATAACTTCCATGCCCGAAGACACCTAGGCCTCATCCCAAAGATACATGGGAAAAACAAACCTGGCCCGCAGACACCTGGGGACCTCATTTAAAACAACCCCTCTCCTGAAGAATATTGGACTATGGTGAGCCTCAAGCCATTATAGCATGCCTGAATACGCTCGAGTAGCAAGACCCGAAAGAGGGTGCATGGAAGAAAATCCATAACCAGCCATCCGTCCTCCCACCAGGATGTTGGGAAAGACATCCTCCCCCCTGAAATGTATGTGTTCACCACATAGTTCTCAACAAGGGTGGGCTGCATACAGAAATCACAAGAACTAAAATATATATATATATATATATATATATATGTAATAAAACACTCATCCCCAACCTGTGGGTTTCACACAACAAAAAACAAGCCCACACCAACATTTCTTTTGCTGCTAATCCTATTTGTAAAACCATAAAACAACTACTACCAAAGCATAAACCATCCCCCTTTTCATCCAATTTACATTTATGTATTCATTTAAGGGTATTTTCTTAAATTATTTCAACAATACTGGGAAACTGACAACCGTAGCCATACTAAGAAACCAACAAAACTAAATTAAGTCCCACTGTACAATAATAAAAAACA
Source organism: Viscum album (assembly GCA_963277665.1). Lineage (NCBI taxonomy): Eukaryota > Viridiplantae > Streptophyta > Magnoliopsida > Santalales > Viscaceae > Viscum > Viscum album. The sequence continues at coordinate 804,431,336 of OY728137.1, forward strand.
ACAGCACCAAACTGGACTTGGAGTCCAACTACACATCCCCATTCAACTACTATCAAATATCATTATTAAAAGTAAATACCGCCAATTCCTTATTATCACAACCCAACCCTACAACCCTGCTACCCCAAAACCCCCAATTGTGTCCCACAGCATAACCAGTCCAAAACCACACCGCAGTCCCACTGCTCGATGTTGCTTCATGACCATAACACAACATAAGGGAAGTTAAACTACCTACAAGTTCATCCATTCAACAATAAATCAATCTCTCAAACTGAGATACCAACACAAAAAGGAAAATCCCAATGCTTACAAGTTTATCCATTCTGCAATATGTCAATATCTCAGACTGAGATACCAACACACCCCTTGTGCCACCCCACATACCAAGCCAAAAGAACCCATACTAGAACATACAACACATAACCAAAACAATCAACCAAGAGTACTCAAATTTAACTATCACGGGTTCTTTAATTTACACTTTAATATAACCAGAGTGATCACTGACCACATTTTATCCTAGGACTTCCATTTATTTAACCAAGTGTACGTGATTAACCATATTTCATGTCATCTCTGTATATCAAAACATCACAGCGAAACAACAGTGCACAAGAAAAGACCACCAATGGTCGTGATTTACAGAAGCCATATAGCCACAACTATCCATAAATAAAATAATTTATAACAGGTAAAATAGGTGACCAAACATCAAGCCACACTCTGCCCATTATTTTACATGTATAGGTTATATTTTGATTAAATACTTGTTAAATTCTCATTTCAAGAAGATCATCCAGCCATTCCATACAAGGAACCATTAATACACCCACCCACATTATGCACAATTGAAGATAAGAAAAAGAAAATTTCTACATGGATTATCAACAATCAAAGTTTTTTTTATTCCAAGAATGGGGGATGCACGAATTGTAGGAAGAACTCCATGGCTGAGCGGGAAGGGCTCCAGCACGATTGTATGATTTGTATCAAGAGGAAGTATCAAGGCACAATAAGTGAAATTAAAAGTAAAAAGGAACAGAGGATCTCAACTTAAGAAGAGTCTAGATCCTAAAATCAGGGAGACCATTTCGAAGTACCTAAAAGTTGAATCGTGTCCTGACCACGCCGCTCAAATATTTCACACGTTGGAATTAATTGAGATTTAATAATTACCCTCGTAAATGGTGTAGATAGACCATATGACGAATATGAGTTAATAGGTTTCCTTTAAAAAAAGAAAAATCACCTAGTAGGGTTCTAACTGGAAAACAAGGTAGACTGGAAAATGCTGTAAAGGGTGCGACACCGATAAAAGGCTACATGTTTTTATAGTTGAAGGGTCTCATGACTCATAGGGGATTTAAAATATCTTTTAAGGGACTTAAATCACTTTCAAATGGTTATTAAAACAATTTTACATTAAAAGAGATGTTACTGAAGTGAAACTGAAATGTCCAGGACAAGATGGAAATGAATCACCGATGGGTGAGTCACCGACACCCTAGCACTGATGTCCTGGAACCGGCCAGTGTGGAACCACTACCAATTAGTGCCACTGATGACTGAACGGTTCCACCAATGTTGTTCGATGTCACCGTTTTCTGATTGGTGCCACTAATTCCCATTGGTGCCACCAATGCCGAGCAGTTCAACTATTCGCCGATCGGCGCCACCGATGTTGATCAGTGCCACCGTTCGTTCTACCTGAAATTTGGAACACTCCTTAATGAGTCACTGATGGTCCCCAAGATACCTCAAACATTAGGATTTTTAAAATTAATGGACCAGGAGGGTACATTCCATTACATCAGATACCTCTCAAACTATTATCACCCTCGATAATTCAAGAGTAAACCCAATGAAAAGAGATGGGTCTAAACGAACACCTCATAAAATACCTCTTAAGAAAGAACCACCATAGAGTTGTTCTAAATATGGAAAAAAACCTTGAAATATAGTAACATCTCACTCACATATATATCCTGAACAATTATAGAAACACTACATCTCCTCTCCCTTTAGTAACCACACAAACACAAAAGGTCACCCTGTCCACATACATGGATTAGGGAGATCCTTCCGCCATTCCAAGATACTATCTGTTTTGGGCACCACAAACTCGTCTGCACGGGTTTAATAGAATCCACATAAATGACTATTGATTAGGGATCAGGTTATCCCCTCTACATAGTCAGGACATTTCAAACAAAAATAATAATAAGGAAATAACTTATCACATAGTAAGAAGGGTCAAATATTTCCTTATAAGGAATGCACAAAGCAAACAGAAAACCAAAAATCAGAACAACTCTGAGTACTAGGAACACATTTGTGCCTCCTGATTCCAGGTACTCTCCTTGAGGCCACCATGACTCCATAACACATGTACAAAGGGAATGGTCCATCCACGACTCACCTTCACCTTAAAATCCTAGATTCTAACTAGTTGTTCGACAAATGCCACATCTTCCCCAATATCCAACTCTCCCCAGTCGAGGACATGGGAGTCATCATGTAGATGCCGATGGATACGAGAGATTTGAAAGATGTTGTGGACCTTATCCAACTTCGATGGTAATTCTAGCTGATATGCCACCTCACTGACTTTTCCCAACACCATGAAGGGTCTGTTGAACCTTGGAGAAAGCTTACTCCCCCTTCCAAACCTCCACTGCCCACGATGAGGGGAGACATTTAGAAACATGTTGCCTCCAACCTCAAACTCCAAGGGTCTCATCCTATGATCGATATATGACTTATTCCTATCCTGATATGCCTTTTTCCTTTCACGGACAATTTTAACCTTCTCTTTCGTGCTCTACACCACCTCTGGGATAAGAACACCTGCCTCCCCAACCTCTTTCCAACACATGGGTGAACGACCCTATCTTCTCTACAAGGATTCAAACGGTTCCATTCCAATGGTGGAGTGATAGCTACTATTGTCAGAAAAATACACCATGGGAAAGTGTCATACCCATGATCATCCTAAGTCTAGAACACACAATCGCAGTATATCCTTCAATGTTTGGATGGTATTCTCTTTCTTCCCATCCGTCTGAGGGTGAAAAGTAGTGCTAAGGCATCTCTTGGTGCCAAAAGAATATTGTAATCCCTTACGGACTTGTGAAGTAAATAATGTATCCTGATCTGAAATGATGGATCTGGGAAATCCATGCAGCCACACAACATCACCCACGTACCTCTATGCTAAGGCATCTACTGTGCTCGACTCTTTAACCACTAAGAAGTTAGCCAATTTCTTCAATAGGTCCACCACTACCTCGATTAAATTATAGCCTCTCTCAGTTATGGGTATTACTGTAAGGAAATACATTGAGATGTCATCCCACTTCCACTCAGGAACGTCTAAGGGCTGCAATAGGACGACAAAAACACGGTGTTCAACCTTCACCTACTAACACAAAAGGAAATTTTCTACAAACTCTGACACATCCCACTTCACTTAGGGCCACCAAAAATAACCTCTCAAGCCCCGATACATCTTAGAGACTCTGGGATGTACCTCCTAGGCTGAGTTATGGATCTCACTGAGAAGTCAATCATGCATTGCTATCAGAAAAAACAACTTCCCATGGAATAACATCAAATTCTGATTATCCTCCAACCATCCTTCTGGAGTATCACCCTATATAACACGATCATGCATCACTTTTGCCTATGAGTCTCCCCACTGAGACTCCTCCACCTTCCATACCCTAGAAGATTGAAAAATCATCCAAAATAGATAGCCTCTACCATACTCCACTCTCATGCCCAGATGTGAAGCATCCTACTCCTCCATTTCCTTCCAAGAATCTGTTGACTCCCGAACAACATCCTTCTATGACTTCCTGCTCAAGGCATCGGCTGCAATGTTCGCCTTTATTGAGGCGTAGTAGATCTCAAAGTCGTATTCCTAAATAAAATAATTCCACCTCCACTAATACAATTTCATAGCTCATTAGGAGAAGATATACCTCATGATTTTGTAATCGTTGAAGACCACAAAGTGTTCCCCAAGGAGGTAAGGCCTCCACAGCTTCAACATGAACAAAACCGCTACAAATTCTAGGTCATGGGTGGCATAGTTATGTTAATGGGCGAGTAACTGCCTAGATTCATAAGGGATTACTCCTTGCTACTACATTAACAAACATCCCAAGCCTAGCCCATATGGATCATAGAATAGCTAAAACAACACCCCTTCTACTAGAAACCTCAACACTAGGGCACTGACCAATTTCTATTTCAGATAACTGAATGATCCCTAGAACTGGTCACTCTATACGAAAGACTAGTCATTTCTGGTCAAAGCCATCAATGACACTGAAATTCAAGAGAAGTCATGTACGAGCATCCCATAATAACTTTCCAGACACTAGAAACTAAGAACCTATGTCACATTCTTGGGTGCTGCCCAATAAATAACCACTTCAAAATTAGACAGGCCCATGACTATTCACTTCTGGGACACCACATGTCCAAAGAAGTGAACCTATTGTGTCCAAAATATTCACTTGGATAAATTCCCCTAGAGCTGGTGGTGCTGCAAGACGTCCAAAACTGTCCTTAGATGCACAACATGATCCTCCTCTTATATTGAGTAGATCAGGTTGTCATCGATGAACACAACTACGAAACAGTCTAGATACTCGCAGAAAACGGAGTTCATGAGTACCATGAACATATCAAGTACATTCGTAACACCGAACGACATGACCAAAAAATAAATGTCCCCACATCTTCACCTAAAAGAAGTATTGGGGATGTCACCCTCCTTCACCCTCAACTGGTGATATCCAGAATGCAGGTTGATCTTAGAGAACCAACCTTCTCATTTCAACTAGTCAAAAGGTCATCGATCGTTGAGAGGGGGTAATAGTTCTTGAAAATCTACTAATTTAGTATCTGGTAGTCTATGCACAGCTTGAAACCACCATATGAATTATTTGTGAAAAAGACTGGAGCACCCCATGGCAACACGCTTGGTCATATAAAACCATTCTTCATTAGTTCGTCAACTAAAATCCACAAATCCCACAACTCAGAAGGCGTAGTCCGATATGGATCCATCAAAATCAGATGGGCACTAGGTTGTAAGTCTGTCCCGAACTCAACATCACATCGAGGGGGTAGATTTAAAACCTCTTTGTGTAAGATTTCTGAGAACTCATTGAAAATCTTTGTAACTTACACCATATATGAGTCTGGTGATTCCACTAACAGCTCGACTAGCGAGGAAATAAGGGGCTCCACACGACGACTGCCCTCCTGGAAACCCTACTCGCCAATGAAAGCTACACCATGGCCAACCATATATGAGAGAAAGGCAATTCTGTAGATTCATTCAATAATAGCGTGCAGGGAAAACATCGAGTCGATGCCTAGGATGACATGGTATGCCTTCATTTCCAGTAGAATGTGATCCCCACAAGACTGATGTGGCCCCAACATCAGTCTGCATCATCAAAAAACATCAGACAAGATGTTCAGAACTCTAACTAGCGTAATCAACACTAGGGGTATAAAAATTCTCTCTACATATAGTCCCAGGGCATGGGCTACACTGGGTGGAACAAAGGAGTAAAAAGCTCATGAATCAAACAAATCACATGCAAGAGTACTAAATAGGCCGATCTTTCCTCGAACGACCTCTAGACCTACTGAAATTGCTGCCTCTATGGCATGAAACTACCCACTCCCAACTCCTCTACCCCTCGGATGTCAGATAACTCCCCATCCATACCCTAGTTGAGGTACCTAAGGATCTCCCTGATGTCGGCCTCCTCTGGCATAGTCTGCCCTCGGTGGAGCAGGAGCTCACTGCCCCAACTGCTGGAAGGGCTTCGATGGAAACTGATGCTGCGGAGGTAGGCACTAAACCTTCCCACCCCCAATGTACTGTAATCGGATATGAAACTAATTCTGATGATGACCATGGATACCACAGGTAAATAATTTTGGTCCTAGGACCATGGAGAAAGGGTGAGGACTGAGAGATCGAAACTGGAACTACTGAGGCCTTCTCCCCACTGGTCGAAACCTGGAAGGCCCTAATGCTGGAGGTTTGCATATGACCACCTTCCCCTTTGAATAACTCAACTAGATCGCCTCTCAAAACACACCTCCCAGCATGTAAATCCTCTACACTACTTCAACCTTCTTCTAAACCTCCAAGTACGTCGGTAGAGTGAAGATAGTAACAATATACTGAAAAGAAGGTCAGAGTGCCTCCTCTAAGAGTCCTGCCCGTGACACCTTATCCAGAAAGAGGACCAGAGAAAAATGAAGGAGATCCTTGAATTTTATCTCCAACTCCCTCACTGACATACTCCCTTGATGGAGGGAGAGAATCTCCTACCTTTTCTCAGCCTTCATCGTGTAAGAAAAGAATTCCGCCCGGAACTCCTTCTAAAAGTAAGTCCACAAAATTTTAGTTTCCCTCTTCACCCTGAGATAAAGAGTCCACCACTAACATTCCACTACCCACATCTAGATCATAGATAGAGGAACCTAGTACTCTTTAGGATCCCATATCAAGATAAAAGTGATCACCATATCCTCGATCTGTCTCTTTATCTCCATATCCAAGACGCTTCCAACGTACTTTCCTAGAGTCTGCCACTGGAATGAACGAAGGGTTTTCTTCCACTATTCATCGTAATATTATGGATCACATCTCCTCTAATCAACCAGATCAACCTACTGGGCCTCGACTTCCCTTACTACTTGTGGATGATGCTCGGGTTCCACAATTTAAAAAAAAAGAAAACAAGAAACTCTTAAGCCCAAGTAGTGTGGGAGAACAAATTATTTTTCATTATTGTTTGAAGTATTTATTTATTTAAAATTATCAAAACACCAAAGACACAAGAATTCAAGTCATTATGATGCATGTAACTTTCCAAGGGTCTCTAGCCTACATTTATTGTAGCCCCATTTGGTCGTTCAGTAGGTCTATAGTCCTTGCATCAGATCACAGGAGGAACTAAAATCCAATGTCATAGCCGGTCTTCCAAGGCTTATTTCACGCACCAAGATTGTATAACACTTTTTCGCTACCAAAACATATAATCATCACTCTTCCTAACCTTGAAATCCATCCTATCTCTCATCCAGCCTTTGATACCATTCTATCATGACTCACATTCTTCGAGACGAGGGAAGGGATGAAAAAGTACCATGCCCTTCATTCCTCAAGATGAAGGGGAGATAATGACCCACTGAGTCCCGCCTTATGTAGGCCCTCGAGTGGTGAATAGAACCAAGGGTATAGAGTCTCACACAAATTGAAGGATTTAAATTTTTATAGAACAAGATCAAGAGATAAGATAGTAAATCCCAAAGACACCAAAGACAAAAGTTAAAAGTAAATCCAAGAATCAATTCCCACATGCATGTTCAAAAGTTAAATTGATACAAGGGAAGATAGAACTCCCAAATAATGTACCAAAAATAATCAAAACTAAGTAGAAACAATAACTATCCCAACTCCCAAGATAGTAAGGTCCAACACGATCCTCAAAATCTTCCTAGCAACATGAAAACAGTTTTTACATACATGGGGTTAGAATACAAGTATACTCAGTAGGGAAACTGAAGTTACTCGTTCACCATTGAGGGAACATACTAATTCCCCTGTGAGAAAATAGTATAACCTCAAGAAGTTATCAGGGAATAATAACCAGCCCAACCACACCAAGGAACCATCACCCAAGTAATGCAAGCCATGTAAACAAATAGTATAAGCACATCGGTATTTGCGTAGCCAGCAAACCATTTTTTCAACTAGTTAGCTTCTCATTACTAATAATATGACTTCTTGATGATAAAACTTTTCCCACATGAAGTCCCACTTCCACAACCGAACTACACACACTTAGGCCCCAACCACACACAACCACTCCTGCAGACACCTGGTTCACAATAACCACCGCCATGCATGAAGACACCTGGGCCAGAACAAACACAACCACGCTCCGAGACATGTGGTCCTAATCCAAAAGATACTTGGGAAAGACAAACGTATCCCACAAACACATGGGACCCTCATAAAAAAACCCTTTCTGGATGAATCTTGGACTATGGTAAGCCTCAATCCATTACATCCTGCCCAGATACACCCGAGCAGCATGATCCGGGAGTAGGTGCAAGGAAGTAAATTAGTCACCAGCCATCCATCATCCCACCGGGATGTTGGTAAAGACATCCTCCCCCATGAAATGGAGGTTTTCGTAAAATAGTACTTAACAAGGGTGTGGTGCGCATAGAAATCACAAGTAACTACAATATATATATACACACACACACACACACACACACACACACACACACACATATATATATATATTCACTCAAACACATAGCCCCCACCAATGGGTTTCACACAACAGACAACACGCCCACACCAGAACTACTTTCGCTGCTAATCCTATATGCACAACCATACCATTTCCACAACCAAAGAATAACCCATCCCTATTTTCATTAAATTTATATTTATGTAATCATTTGATGGGATTAACTTAAATTATTCCAATAATACCAAGAAACTAACAACCATTGCCACATAAGAAACAAAAAAAAAAACAAACTAAGTCCCATTATAAAAAAACACAAAACAAAATCACAAAACTAGACTTTTAGTCCCATTGAACATTACCCATTCAACTACTATATACTATCATTTTCAAAGTAAATACTTCCCATTACATATTCTCACAACCCAGCCCTACAACCCCGTTTCCCACACAAACCCCTAATGTAGTCCCACTTCATAACTTTTCCACAACCACACTGCACTCCCACTGCTCGACGTGCCATTACGAACATATCACAACATATAGGAAATTCAGATGCCTACAAGTCAATCCATTATACAATCAATCAATCTATCAGACTGAGATTCCAACATAAAAGGATAGTCCCACTACCTACAAGTTTATCAATTCTACAATCAATCAATAACTCAAGCTGAGATATCAACACACCCCCTGTGCTAATGCACATACCAAGCCCAAAAAACCTAGACCAGAACACACAACACATAACCACAAACATCAACCAGGTGTATTCAAATTTAACCAACATAGGTTCTTTAATTTCTAATTTAATATAACATGGGTGATCACATAACAAGTTTCATCTTGGGGAATCCATTTATTTAACCAAGGGTACGTGATTAACACTATTTCATGTTATTTCTTTATATCAAAACAGCACAGTGAAATACCACTAGTGAACAAGAAAAGAACACCAATGGTATTGATTTTCATAAGCAATAATGACACAAAAATCCATAAAAATAATCAAAGACAACAAGTAAAACATGCGATCAAATGTCAAGCCACACCCTTCCAATTATTCTACTTGTACAAGTTATCTTTTGATTAAATCCTCATTAAATTATACTTTCAATAGGAGTATCCAGTCATTACTTACAAGGAACCACTAATACAACCACCCCGTATGATGGAAAATTAAAGATAAGGAAAAGAAAATCCCTACTTGGATGATCAATGATTGGAGTTTCTTGTCATGACCTGTCCTCGGGGCCCGTGCCGTGACTACCCCAAGCCCGCCTTCCATAGACAAGGAGCTGGCGACTAGCACCAAAGGCATAAATCCCTATACTGGGAAGGCATTTCCTTTATAAAAGTAAACAAACACAAAAGATTATGCAACTGAAGTAAGCACTATGTAAAAGTGAATACAAAAGTAAGTGCTTAAGGAAAGGGGCTGGAAATATAAGCCCAACAGTAAATACAGTACAACTGAAAAGCTAGTACAACTGTAGTAAAGTAAAATAGCAACCACTGATTCGTCCTCCTGGAATCCCACCTGATGGGTGGGTACAAATGGTCTCCTCTACACCTCGGGTCTGTCCGTCTGCTCCATGTACGTCTCACCAAGTGGTCCGCCTCCGGGTACCATCCAGCTCTACAAGTTTCTGCCTCGATCAGTGTTGTCCGTCTTCTGTATCCAACACAACGTAGTGCGGGTATAGCCTATGCAGGGGTGAGTATAACGATACTCAGTAGGGACCCTGAGACCCCCAAGGTCTCACAATATCCACAAAGGATAAACAAGATGTAAGATACAAAACAAGGTACATCAACCAACCCTACTTAGGTATATGCCCATACATATACCTAAGTAATCAATCTCAGTTCATCTCCAACTCTTGAGCCCAAGCACAACCCGATCTACATAGGAAATAAGTCAATCACATCGATGATAATGATTGAAAGTCAAGACACATCTCACATAGTTATACATCTTTCTAAAAGTGATAAATATGATAAGATGTAGTCACTGATTCATCTAAGCTATCGGACCCACGTAGGATACTAGACCACCTAAGCTGTCAGACCCACGTAGGATACTAGACCAGCTACTCTGTCGGACCCACTCAGGATACAAGTACAAACGTCAAACTGTCAGACCCACATATAACACAAGTACATTAGTCATCGCTGTCGAACCCATGGAGGATTCTAATACAGTTGTCGTCATCATCGAACCCATGGAGGATTCTAGTACGAAAGTTGTTGTAGTCGCAGCCAGCTCTAGGGTTCCCGCACACAACATGCTCGATTCCGGGAGGGTCTGCTCCTCGACTCAAAGGGTCGATACATCAACTGTCACGAAGTCTAGAGTTTATGTATCCCAAAGTTCTGTCTCATCAAAAGGAACCCAACGCGAAAGTCAGGCATCAATCAGACACCCGGTCTGAGAGATATTGGCTTTTACGTCCTAAGGGCTCAGTTGGAATTACGCCCGTTCGAAACCCGACCATTTTCCAAAGTCATTCAAAACTCACTTAGAGTATCGCAAAATGACTGCTTCGTCACGAGTGTCCTAGTTCCGCAGACAGAGAATCGATCGGATGCGTGGTCCTTTAGTTATTCATGTTAAAGTGAAAACAGACCCGGACCATTAAGCCTAGTGGGTTGGCGGGTCGGCCCGACATGGTTTGGAGGGTCCAACCCGTCAGGTGGTCGGACGGGCCCGGTGAAGCATGTGGCCTGGCCCGAGGGGTGTGGCCCGGCCCGGTGAGCTGCGGTGCGGCCCGACTAACCGAGAGGTCGGGGGGGTGCTTTCCTGAACCAGTGGTGCTGAGCAGTGCAGCCCTCCTATCCGGCCGGACGGTCTTCCCGGTGCAAGCGGCCTGCACGGGCGGGCCGCGGTTCACCCACGCAGCACCTGCGGGTGATGTGGTCTTCCTCAACCCATCCGGCAGGCGGCCAACCAGTTCACCGCCGAAACAGCCCGTGGAGCGCGGGCCGCGATACTCCATAGCACGGCGCCTTAGAGGCACCGTGGTTCTCCTGAATGACAGGCTACAACCAGCTGGTTATCCTTCGGCCGAGTGGCCTGTGATTGCGGTCCACAGTTATTCTCCATGTGGTGGCCATACAACCACCGCTTCCTCCGGTCTCTCCCACCTATCCCATCACCGCCTCCGTCAAAACAAACAAGGATCAATGGAGGGTCATTAGGCCGTGTTCGTTCGGCCCGCGCCTTCTGCGTTAGGCGGTATCATGTCCGAAGATAAAACATGGTTTCAACGAAGAACGAAGAATAATTTTATTCAATTAAAATTGAAGCAAAACCCCAACCTTGATTCCGATGCTCGCTTGACCGTGTTGCGGGAAGAGGATTCGAAGACAACGTCGATTCGTTGACGTCGGGGTGCGTCCGTGGAGGAATCATAGTCGATGTTTCCTCATGGATGGTGTCTCCTCCCTTGATGCGAAGTAAGAAGAAGAATGACCGCGTTCCTCATGAGCGTTGCCTCACGTTCTTTCCTCAGTCGTCGAGAGGATATCATTCCTCATGTTCATTGTTTGTGAGGGATGAAGCTCTCCCCCAATTTACCAAAGGCTTCTCCACCAAATATTTGGCAAGAATATATAAAAGAAAGTCTTCCCCAATTTTAATAGAATTTCTATGCAATTCAAACTGATTCAAATGAATTCAATGAATAATTAAATGTGGCATTTAATTAATCCTAGTTTTTGTCATTAATTAAGAGAAGGTTAAGAGTTTGAAATTCAAAAAAGAGAGGAGGTGGAGAGTTCCCATTAAAAAAGGGGAGTTGTCAAATTAAATGAAGGGGAGTTAATGGGGAGTTTAAGGTTTAGGGGTTATTGTGGGCCCCACATCACATTATCCTCTGATGGGAGGTTATGTGGGTGTGGGCCCTACCTCTAACTTCCCCTTGTTGGAAATAACCACCAATTATAAATAAAAATGTGTAAAATAATTTTATTTAATTTATTATAAATCCCCAAAAATTAACTTTCAACCCGCATAAAATGCAACTGCGATAAAGGTCCCCTTAATTGAATATCAGTGCTGCGAGTTCATCAGTTCCATTGGATTTCAATTATGAGCACTGGTTCAAAATATATAAAAACCCGCACGTACGTTTCTAAACGTACCTGAAAAAAACTTCAAAAATTGATTCCGGGCACACCAGGCCTCGGAATCAGGTGTCGTCAGAAACTGCGGACTCGTAAAATTCCAAAGTATTTAAGAAAAAAATTTCCTTGAAATTTAAAGGTCTTTAAATTACTCCCACTTCAGGGAATTACATCCCCATAAAGCTACAACACACACTAGGGGAACAAATGGGGGTACTGAGCTAGCATCTGAGCCTTCTGCTCCCAAGTGCTAACCTGGAGGTTCCCATGCTGCCAGCGAATGCGCACTAGGGGAATTGACCATCCACGTAGGACCTGCTCCTTTCGATCCTCAATCTCCACCAGGACCTCCGTGAATGTCACCCCATCATCGAAGTCCAGCTCTCCATGGTCGATGATGTGGGACGGGTCGTGCACATATCTACTCAGATGAGATACGTGGATGATGTCATGCACTCGGTGCAACTGAGGTGGAAGGGACAGGTGGAAAGCCACCTTGCCTACTCTGCTGAGGACCTAGAAAGGTCCTACAAAACGCAGAGATAACTTTCCGCCCCGGCCAAATCTCTGTATACCTAATCTAGGTGAGACTTGTAGGAAGACTTGGTCGCCATCCTCGAACTTCAATGGTATCCGTCTCCTATCAGCATAGGACTTATGTCTTCTCTGTGCAGTCTTCATCTGCTCCTAGATGATCTGCACCTTCTACATCGTAGCCTAAACCATCTCTGGTCCTACAAGTGCTGACTCCCCTAGGTCAGTCCAACACAGAGGTGATCTGCAAGGACAACCATATAGTTCCTCGTATGGTTCCATCCAGATGGTGGAGTGGTAGCTGTTGTTGTATACAAACTCCAACAAGGTTAAGTGATCCTCCCAGCTGCGACCAAAGTCAATGAAACATGCACGGAGCATGTCCTTGAGATTCTGAATGGTCCTCTCACTCTGACCATCCGTCTAAGGATGAAAGGCGGTGCTCAGACATAGTTGCGTCCCAAAAGCCTCCTGTAACCCCTTCTATAGCCGGGATGTTAAACGAGCATCTCGATCGGAGATGATAGTCGATGGCACACCATGAAGCAATTTGATCTCTTGAATGTAGAGGCATCCCAAGCTCCCTACTGAGCCCTGCTCTCTGATTGGTTGGAAGTAGGCCGACTTGGTGAGTCGGTCTACGATCACCCATATAGAGTCATGACCTATAGATGTACACGGTAGCCCCATCACCAAATCCATGGATATCCCGTCCCACTTCCACTCTGGGACCTCTAAGGGCTCTACCAAGCCTGCTGGTACCTGGTGCTCCACCTTCACTTGCTGAAAAGTGAGGTATCATGATATTAAATATGCTACAACCTTCTTCATACCCAGCCACCAGCGCTGTCGTCTGAGGTCCTGGTACATCTTCGCCACTCCTAGATGTACCACTAGAGGGGAAGTGTGAAACACCCTCAATACTTCCTCCTACAGTGCAACTAGTACCATTGTACGTCCCCTGAAGAGGATGATGTGCTCCCCTCATTCAGAAAATCCATCAGGCGCCTAACCTATGGATATCTGAGCATGTCGCATCTCACAGTCAACTTCCCCACGTTGTGCCTCTCTAACTCACTGATGGAGTGGAGGAGTGACTGTGAGAGATTGTAGAAAGGCTGCTCCATCTCTATCCATAAATGATATCTGCAACGCGGCTTGCTGCTTCGTCGCCTCTCCTAGTAGCTAAATGCCCGACTTCCTGATGAGAGCATCAACTACAATGTTCCCCTTCCCAGGAGTATAGTCTATATCAAAGTCATAATCCTGGAGGAACTCGAGCCATCACCACAATCTCAGGTTCAGGTCCTTCTGTGAGACGATATACCAGAGACTCTGGTGGTCAGAGTAGACTATAAAGTGCTCGCCCATCAGATAGTGTTGCAACATCTTCAAGGCAAAGACCACCGATGCTAACTCCAGGGCATGGGTAGCATAGTTCTTCTCGTGCTGTCTCAACTGCCATGAACCATATGTGATCACTGCTCAATCCTGCATGAGGACACACCCGAGTCCGGTCCCTGATGCATCGCAGTAAACTACGTACCCAACTCCCTCCTCTGGTAGCCTCAAGATGGGTGCACTGGTCAATCTCTGTCTCATCTCCTGAAAGATCTACTGACATCTATCTAACCACATGAAGGGTTTCCCCTTCTTCTTCAAAGATGAAGCAGTGCTGCAACTCTAGAGATGTCTGGCATAAACCTCCGATAGTACCCATCCAGACCCAGGAAACTCTGCACCTCCTTCACACTCCTGGGTGGCTCCCAATCAAGTACTTCCTCGATCTTCGCTGGATCCCCTGCAACTCCACCCTCCGAGATGTTGTGTCCCAAAAAGTGAACCTATCAAATCCAGAACTGACACTTCGAGAGCTTACCATAAAGCTGGTGCTCTTAGAGTGTATGCAGTACAACCCACAAGTGGTAGGCGTGCTCTTCCTCAGCAGTCGAGTAAATCAGTATGTCTTTGATGAAGAATATGACAAAATGAATGAGGTAAGGCTGGAAGATCCTGTTCATGAGACTCATGAACACTGCTGGTGCATTGGTTACACCGAAATGCATAACCAAGAACTCGTAATGGCCATACCGACATCTGAAGGTCGTCTTCTCCACATCCTTGTCTTGAACTCTGAGCTGGTGATAGCCTGAGCTGAGGTCTATCTTCAATAACCAATGTGCTCCATTGAGCTGATCAAAGAGGTTGTCAATCCTCGGAAGTGGGTACTTGTTCTTCACGGTCACCTAATTCAGGTGACGCTAGTCAACACACAGTCTCAAGCTCCCATCCACCTTCTTGGCGAACAAAATCAGTGATGCCCAAGGTGAAACACTGGGTAAGATAAATCCCTTCCCCTAAAATTCCTTCAGCTGTACCTACAGCTCACGATGCCCAGTGGGAGACATCCGATATGCTGGAGTAGATATCGGCGTTGTCACGGGGTACAAGTCCATGTTTAATTCTACCTCTCTATGAGGAGGTTGTCCTGGAACGTAGTCAGAAAAAGCATCCGCATACAGATCCACCACAACAGGAAAACTCAGACTCCACACATCAACCGCTCCAAGGATGAGACTAGCCAACATATGTGTGATCAGCTGCCCTCTCCTCTGCATAATTTCATCTTGTGCTGAAAAGTCTCCCTTCTCACCGGTGAAGGTGAAACTTGTCCCATCCATGTGGACACAATGCACCTTGCGCCTAATGCATTCGATCTAAGCATGGACTATAGATAACCAATCCATACCCTAGATGACATCGTAAGGCCTCAATGCCACTACAAGAAAATCCCAGCCGAAGCTCTTGCCTCCTAGAGTAAGCTCACACTGCCGGCACCAGTGCATAATCGTCGAGTCTGCTCCCGTAGGAGTCTCTATCTGTAAGGATCGAGCCAAAGGCTCCGTCGGAATATCCGAACTCCGAACAAGGGCAACGACAATAAATGAATGACTCACACCTGTGTCTATAAGTACTGCAGAAACGGTGGAGTAGACACAGATAGTACCTCAAATCATCTCAGGTGCCCCATGGTCAGAAGCCTCGACTACCTGGAGCTGAGGCTGCCCCTATCTTCCAGCTCCCTGTGGTTGGGGTGGTCCTCCTGGTGGTGGTGGTTTTAGGGCCTCAAAATGTCATCCACCACCCGCTGCTTGGCCAGCTCCTCTTCCACATCCGCCTACTCCCTGCAGACTTCCACGGTCAAACCTCTGCCTCTGCCTGGGAGGTCCCTCTATTGTCTGCTGCTCATCTATATGGTGGGTCGGGCAGTCCTGAGCCATGTGAACCTGCCCACCGCATGAATAGAACTGCCTGCTCCTCATATAGATGGCTCTGTTTCGTGTGCCTCGCACAACCGGACCTGTAACCTGAGGTCGCCCACTAGATGGCATGGTCTGCTTGGACCTCTACATCATCTGTCTACTGCCGGCTGCAGAAGACTCCACTACGTGTCGTCCTGCGGTGGGTCTCACCGCTGGTGACTGCTCAACAAGAAATATCTCCACTAAAAGGGCTCACTCCAGCACCCCCGTCTGAGTCAGGATTCTGTGGGAGACAAGTGAAGCTCTGGTCTCTCACCTGAGTCCCTGATCAATGGTCCAGGCACTGAAAAATGGGTCCCACACCATATCTGTGGAGTATCGTGAGAGGTCAGTAAACCTTACTGAGTACTGAGCTACTGTCATGCTACAGATGAAGTAACTCCTGAATCTGCACACCAGGAAGGGTGACTGGGACAAACTCTGAGAGAAAGAGACTCTCGAATTCTATCCAAAGTAAAGATTCCTCGTCATGCACCTATAACATCAGGCTCCACCATCTACCTACTGCTTCATGCAGGAGAATCACGGAAAGGATCACCATGATGTCGGCTAGTGTCCCTACCAATATGAAAACCCTGACGATAGCCTCCAACCAATCATATACTGCATGAGGGTTCATCTCTCCATGAGACCTGGGCGGCCTCTGGTGCTGGAACTCGTGCAACGCACTCAGGAGGCGTGCACTCTCTGCTTCTAGGGCTAGTGCTATCAGTGGCCCAGCGGGTAGTGGTACCTCTGGTGCCCCTGCTGTGATGGGTCCCTGCACCGAGGCCTCGTCACTTGGTGGGATACCATCTCGTACATAACTCGGAACCCTAGCTAGCTGCCTTCGTGGGGCCATCCTGATAAGAAACAAGTGTTCCACGGTTAAAATAGTATACCTAGTGAGCTGACAGAAAGTAATCATGAAGACAACTTTTCAAAGGAAACACACACACAATCAGTGTTTTCGTGCACTGAGTCGGAAATCAGAGGTCAGGGTCCTAATGTATGGATACGTTGGTCGCCGCACCAACACTAGACTCCCTGGACTGAAAGCCACACTCAATACTATTAAAACTATTTCTTCATAGAAAAGAATGATCAGAGTCCTGAGTTCTGCGATAGAACTGACTCCTCTGATACCAATTTGTCATGACCCATCCTCACGGCCCATGCCATGACTACCCCAAGCCCACCTTTCATAGGCCAGGGGCTGGAGACTAGCACCAAAGGAGTAAATCTCTATACTGGGAAGGCATTGCCTTTATAAAAGTATAAAAACACAATAGAGTACGAAACTGAAGTAAGCACTAAGTAAAAGTGAATAAAAAAGTAAGTGCTGAAGGAAATTGGCCGGAAATACAAGCCCAACAGTAAGTAAAGTACAACTGAAAAGCTAGTACTATTGCAGTAATGTAAAATAGAAACCACTGAGTCGTCCTATGGGAATCCCACCTGAAGGGTGGGTATAGATGACCTCCTCTACACCTCAGGTCCGTCCGTCTGCTCTGTGTACGTATCACCAAGTGGTCCACCTCCAGGTACCATCCAGATCTACAAGTCTCTACCTCGATCAGTGATATCCGTCGTCTGCATCCAACACAACGTAGTGCGGGCATAGCCCGTGCAGGTGTGAGTATAATGATACTCAGTAGGGACCCCAAGACCTGCAAGGTCTCACAATATCCACTAAGGATAAACAATATGTATAATACAAAACACGGTTAATTAACCAACCCTACTTAGGTATATGCCCATACATATACCTAAGTCATCAATCTCAGTTCGGATCAAACTCTCGATCCCAAGCACAACCCGATCCAGAGAGGAAAGAAGTAAATCACATCGATGATAATGATTGAAAATCAAGACTCAGCTCACACAGGTATACATATTTTGTAAAGTGATAAAGATGATAAGATGTAGTCGCTGAATCATTTAAGTTGTCAGACCCACGTAGGATTCTAGACCAGCTAAGCTGTCGGACCCATGTAGGATACAAGACCAGTAACTCTATCGGACCCACTCAAGAAACATGTAGGGAAGTCAAAATGTCAGACCCATGTAGGATATAAGTATAGTAGTCATCGCTGTCGAACCCACAAAGTATTTCAATACAGTTGTCGTTGTCGTCGAACCCATGGAGGATTCCGGTATGGTAGTCATTGCAGTCGCAGCTAGCTCTAGGGTTCCCGCACACAACATGCTCGATTCCGGGAGGGTCCGCTCCTTGAGTCAAAGGTTCGATACATCAACTATCAATAATTCCAGAGTCTATGTATCCCAAAGTTCTGTCTCGTCAAAAGGAACCCAACGCCACAGATGACACGTCAATCGGACGCCCGGTCTGAGAGATATTGGCTTTTCCGTCCCAGGGGCCCGGTTGGAATTACGCTCGATCCAAACCCTACCATTTTCCAAAGTCATCCAAAACTCACTTAGAGTTTTTCAAAAGGACCACTTCGTTGCGAGGGTCCTAGTGCCGCAGACGGTGCGTCGATCAGATGCACAGTACTTAGTTATTCACGTTAAAGTGAAAACGTTCCTGGCCCGTTAAGCCCAGTGGGCTGGCGGGTCAGCCCGAACCGGTTCGACGGGTCCGACTTGGTAGAGGGTCGGACCGGCCCGGTGAAGCGTGCAGCCTGGCCCGATGGGGAACAGACTGACCCGCTGGGGCGCGGCCCGACCCGAGGGGGCGCTGCCCGGTCCGGCTGGCCGCGGCTCAGCTTGGCTTGCCGAGCGGTACGGGGGAGGGGGGAGGGAGTTTTTCACGAACTGGAGGTGCCGAGCGGCGCCGCCCTTCTCTTCGGCCGGCTGAAGCCGGCCGGTCTTCTCAGCACTAGCATCACACATGGGCAGGTTGCGGTTCTTCCCCACGGCACCTGCGGGTGCCGCAGTCTTCCTCAACCCGGCCAGCAGGCGGCCGGCCTGTTCACCGCCAAAGCGGCCCGCGAAGCGCGGGCCGCTGTTCTCTTGCCTGGCCAGCTACGACCAGCCGGTTCTCCTTCGAATGAGCGGCCCGTGGTTTTAGGCCGTAGTTCTTCTCCACATAGCCGGCATACGGCCACCGCTTCTTCTGATCGCCGCCACCTCTCCCATCACCGCCTCCGTCGAAATAAACAAGGTTCAACGGAGGGTCGTCGGGCCGGGTTCGTTCAGCCCGTGCCCTCCTTGTTAGGCGGTATCATGTCCGAAGATAAAACATGATTTCAACGAAGAACAAAGAAAAATTTATTTCAATTAAAATTGAAGCAAACCCCCTACATTGATTCCTATTCTCGCTTGTCCATGTTGCGGGAAGAGGATTCGAAGACGATGTCGATTTGTTGAAGTCAGGGTGCGTCCGTGGAGGAAGTGTAGTCGATGTTTCATCACGGACGACGTCCCCTCCCTTGAAGTGGAGTAAGAATAAGAATGACGGCGTTCCTCGTGATCATCGCCCCACATTCTTTCCTCAGTTGTCGAGAGGATATCATTCCTCATGTTCTTCATTGGTGAGGGATGAAGCTCTCCCCGAATTCTCGAAAGGCTTCTCCACCAAATATTTTCTAAAAAATATAATAGAAAGGCTTCCCCAAATTTAATAGAATTTACATGCAATTCAAATTGATTCAAATTAATTCAATGATTAATTAAATGTGGAATTTAATTAATCCAAGTTGTCTGCATTAATTAATAGAAGGTGAAGAGTTTAAAATTCAAAAAAGGGAGGAGGTGGAGAGTTCACATTAAAAGAGGGGAGTTGTCAAATTAAATGAATGGGAGTTAATGGGGAGTTTAAGGGTTAGGGGTTCGTGTGGGCCCCACCTCACATTATCCTCTCATGGAAGGTTATGTGGGTGTGGGCCCCACCTCTAAATTCCCCTTGTAGGAAATAACCATCAATTATAAATAAAATTGTGTAAATTTTTTTTAATTAATTTATTATAAATCCCCAAAAATTAACTTTCAACCCGCATAAAATGCCACTACGATAAAGGTACCCTTAAGAGAATATCGACGCTACGAGTTCATTGGTGTCATCGAATTTCAATTCCGAGCACCAGTCCAAAAGATAGAAAAACCCACACATATGTTTACTAAACATACCTGAAAAAAACTTCAAAAATTGATTCCGGGCACACCGGGACTTGGAATTAGGTGCCGCCAGAAACCGCAGACTCGTAAAATTCCAAAGTATTTATGAAAAAATTTTCATTGAAATTTCCAGGTCTTTACATTTCTTCTTGCGCCAGGAATGGGGGATGCACAACTTTCAGGAAGAACTCCAACGCTGAGTGGGAAGGGATCCAGAATAGGCACATGATTTTTCTCGGGAGGAATCAAGGCGCACTAAGAGAAACGAAGAGGAATAAGGAATAGAGTATCTTGGCATAAGAAGTGTCCAGATCCTAAAATACGGGACACACTTTTGAAGTACATGAAATTTGGATCATTTCTTGACAACACTGATCGGAGGTTTCACGCATTGTAATTAATTGAGATTTAATAATTACCATTGGAAATGGTGGAGATAGACCAGCGAATGGCTGTGAGTTTATTGGTTTCCTTTAAACAGATAAAAAAACCTAACAATGGTCTAACTGTAAAACACAGGAGACTAGAAAACGCGTAAAAGGTGTGAAACTGATAAAAGGACACAATTTTTGGTATTTCAAGGGTCTCACAAATCTTAGGGGATTTAAATTATATGTTACATTCCTTAAATAACTTTGAAAGGGGTATTAAAAAACTTTTACATTAAAACAGATGTTACTGGGGAGAAACTGAAATGTTTGGGACAAGCTAGAAATGACTCACCGATGGGTGAGTCACCGCCACCCTAGCACTGATGGCCTAGCACCGATCGGTGTGGCATCGATGCCGATCAATGCCATTGATGCTGATCAGTGCCACCAATTTCCGAACAGTGGCAACGATGCTGATCGGTGCACCGATGTTGACCAGTGCCAATGATGCCGATCGATGCCACTGTTGGCTGATCAGTTCCATCAATGCCCATCAGTGCCACCATTCATTCAACCTGAAATTTGGGAAACTTCATAATGAGTCACCGATGGTCCCCAAGATAACTCAATCATTAGGATTTGGCAATGTAATGGACCCTGAGGGTCCGGGCCATTACAGAATACCATCCTTACTATCTACATTTTATTTCTTAAACAAGAACGTCTCCATGAAGAACATAGGTGAGGTAGCCTAAAATATAGGGATCAAATAATTTTTGATATATCTAGGATTATTGATATACTATGTCAAAGTAAATAAATTGAACATATACTTAAGAGATTTGGTATCTTAAAATATAAAGGGTATTGGTTCTACAATCACATGGTTTAAACCTATTGATGAAAAATTTTCATCATACACAATAGAAATTACTGAGAATAAACATAATACTATAAATTTTATGATTGGATTAAACATGAAGGTTATGTTATATAATATGATTCATATTGCTGATTTTTTATAATTGTATATAGATATCATAATGTTCCTAGTGTACAACATAAATATGTTATTAAGGATATCCATAAGTATCTGAGGAGAACTAATGATATGCTCATGTTGTGTGGTGGAGATGAGGATCTCTTCATCAATGGTAATATATTTTTCATCATTAAAATATATCATAATGAATCAACTTCATAGTAAAGATAAGTAGTCAGTCCCAACAGAGGGGTCATGATATGGAAGACTTCAAATCATCTAGTTGTGATCAGTTCTATAGTGAACCTCAAGTATATATCATCATATGATATATCCAATGAAGTTGATTTTGAATGAAAATGTTTCTAAGAGTTTGAGTTTGTGCCTAAAATTAAATAACCCATCTCATTCTATTGTGAAAACACAATAGAGATAGATCTCAAAAAGGAGACTAGGTCACAATGACAAACCAATAAAATACTATAGTTGTATCACTTATAGAGGGATTTACCTAACTGGAGTGATATTTTGGTTAGCTGATTTTGAATAAAATATATTTTGGCTAACCTATTGATTAATTAATCATCCTAAAAAAATCATGAATATCATGTGAGAGCTAGAAGATTGAAGGTTTTTAAGAGATTTATCTAGTACATGTTGGAGTCTATTGGATTTTGTACCATAGAACCAATGTTTTTGTTCTTTATTTTTAGATTTACTCAGTTTTTGAATATTAATACACATCTTATCACATCATGACTGTTCTTATAAATGACATAGTATAAGATAATTTTATATGATTAAAAATATCACTCAAAGGTCATTTTAGTTCCCCACATTGAAGAGAATCTAGAAGTGTCATTATATTATTTTTAAAAAAAAATTCTATTGTCGAATGATATAATTTTACAACATGAAGATGATATTGGCTATCTGGGTTTTATATTTATAATATTTTAGGAACTTTCTCATAGTTTACACCCTTGGTAATTTTCAGTGCCCGAGATTATGAAAACATGACCTACCGATAGGAAATCTATATTTATATCTCATTTTAAGATTATATCAACATTTTTGTATTTTGAACTTTTTATTTTGACATTATTAATAATAGATAGGAATTTTCACTCGATTTGATGTATTTATCAAAATCATAAATACACATGATCCGGCTGAAGTAGGATATTTTGGTTGTGTCATGAGTAATATTTCATTGATGAATAATGTGAGAATTGTTTTCTCCCTAATATTATTTAATTGAAGTTTATAAATCATTATATTTTATGGAAATTAAAAACCCAAATGAATATATGTCCATGGTGTTCTATCGGAGGGTTCAATTCAGAATAATCAATGAAATATACATCAAGCACATAGGTTGACCACACTAGTAAGAAATCTTCTTGATTAGAGGTATTGTGGTTAATGAATTATATTTCATAATGATCATCCCTATGATGCGGTATTTCAATGAGGAATTTTCTCATTTAATTATTTTTTCCTTGGTATATTCCAAAATTCATCATGGATATTAGGAATTCCACCAAATGCCACTTCGAAAGGGGCCTAATGGGTCACACACTAAATGTATAAAAATATAATTTAAATTCTATTTGAATTTTACATGATAGAATAAATATTATTCTCACTTTTTGGATTAATAATTTATTGTAATTTTTTGATCTCCCTAATTTAATAATGAGTTAATTAAAAGAAAAAAATATGGTAATTATGTAATAATAATAAATATTTTTTATAACATTTAGTGAATAAAATATTTATTTTATTTTTCAAAAAAATAATGTATTCATGTTCATTTATTAAATAAAAATATTTTATTTCAAGCCCCAATACATACTGGAGAGGGTTGTAGACAGAGATTAATGCTCTAATAATAAATGACATAGTTAATATCATTTAAAGAAATATTTATTAATTTTTTTTTAAAAAATGCTATTTACTTATCTATTGGTGTGGAGAATGTCAAGATAATAATAAAAATATTATTATTATTATTATTATTATAAGTTGTGTTTTCTATTGAATATATGATTTTATTTGGAACTATTATAAATTATGAACCCTAGACTAGATTTATATATACCCATTTATATCACATTACCTTTTTATCATTTTTTTTGTTCCCAATAAAAAAAAATAGAAATTATCTACATCCTTAATAGATAAATCTCTCATGGATTTTTCAGGAACTATTGAATGAATCCTCCTCCACTACAAATAATTTGAGATATGACAAATAATAATTCAACCATAAGGATATTCATACAGTAATCAATGTAAAATGAAACATTTGATCAAGGTTGACCATTCAAGAACTCAATTATTCAACAATGATGTTTCAATATTTTATAATATATATGTGTCACTAACAGTGGAATTATTACTTTGGATTCTATTAGAAAATGACGGTACAATGGGAGCAGTAAGGTAAAATCATCAACAAATAAATATTTAGATGAAATGGTAGTTTGAATATATCCACAAATAAATTATAAATTATATATGATAATCATATTTTTTTAGAGATCTTAAAGTTAATTAATATTTGATTTATTGAGTTGGTCATTACATGCTTCATCATGAAAATATTGTATCGTTCAATTAGATCAGTTAATAGGGTCCCTTCTATGGTATATTTCCTTCCAAACTACATTCTGGTGATCTTTATGAGTTGAACCCTTGAATCACCTCTTAGAATTGATTTGTAGTAAACTGGGATTTAAAAAATGTCGATTCCATAATTACTAAGACATTCATAGATAAAAAAATAGTAAAGAAGGATGAATTTTTCAGCTCCTTGATAGTTAGGGAATAGTAATATTAAATTTTCAAACAATTTATTATATTATCAAAGAATGATTTTTGGTGAGGGATCACCTCACAATTCAATTGATGGGTCCTTATAGTGTGAATGATAGAGTAAAAGGTAGTGTTTTTTCACATCTTTTAAAAAATATCTACGTCTATAGGAGAATGTTGAAGATAAAATACCTATTCGATATAATATTCAAAAAGATTAAATTTATCAACTTGAACACTAACTAAAATCACTAAATGTTGAACTTTTAAAAGTTATTACCATCATTGAAGTAACCCAATGTGGTTAAGAGGTGCGGGAATTAGAGACCAAAAAGTGTCAATAAATAATATCGAAAGATAATAATAAATTATTAATACTACAATAATATGGTAATGATTCTTAGAAATTATTTGATTATTTGGAACAATCAATAGAAATAATATTCATGTAATGGACTTGTATACAAGATATGTTTTCAGATTATGGATATCCTCATCCATTTACATCCATAGTTGAGATATAATATTACTTATTTATAATATTTTAGGATCATTCATATTTAATTAAGAAATATACATTTTAAATTCGTATTTACTGAAATTAAAGCATAAAAAATTGTGTTTCATAGGATAGATTACTTCCAAAATAATTTAATTTATTTTATTATAGTGATGAAAAATGAAAAAAAATATAGAACCACCTTAATAGATTATTAAATTCCATGTGTAATAATAAAAATGGCAATATAATTATATAGAATATTTGTATTGATTTTGGGGTTAAATAATTATATAAACTTGAGTCAATTTATAATGAGAGTTTAGATATTTTTAAGCCAACATATTTTTCCACTCTTATTGGTATTGGTTATCCATCTACGCCCACTCCATTACCATAAAATAATTTTAGTATATTAAAAAAATGAAAATTTCAATTTCTTCCAAATCATGTTCTCATGAATGGTTATTGTTTATTCATGCATACAAACAACATCACTACAAACCAAGGTTAATCTATTTATAGAAATAATTAGAGTGTTTCCCTATAGGGTGTGTTCACTTGAACGAGTGAAAATGTATATATATGAAGAATATTTTCCATAATTATAATAATGTGTTAGTATATTTAGGTATGAAAGTATTTACTGCTTCAAGGAAATTAATATTATATAAGGTTTTCTGGTATTTAAATTATGTTTTTCTAATGAAAAATATGGAAACCATAAAATAATACTTTTTACCCTTCTTAGGCCAATAGATAGATTCATATAAGATACTGTAAGGATAATATAATTTTTTCCCATGTCCATGGTCCTAGCAAGAACAACCTCCTGGTTACTGATGATAAAATTTGATATCACTCTTTTTATTTTATTTCATCCATGTGGCTTTTTTTCGAAGACATGAAATGGTTTTGGATTAGATGGAAAAAATATTATTTTTATAAGGCTAGCCTTTGTGATTTTTTAACATAATAAGAATTGAATTTAAATATTTATTTATGATCAATAATTTTAGATCAAAAACCTATAATCTATTTTGTTCATGCAGCTGTTACAGAATTTCAATTCTTTATTTTAGATAATAGAACTAAAACTAAATTTTATATCTTGGGTTTTATTCCATTATGTTTCAACCAAGCTGTGTCTCTTAGTTTTATGTCAACGATTTTGGACCAAATAGTTTCTAATATTTTTAGGTAAAAGATTTGGAATAACTTTGATCTCTTAGTTTTTAGGTAATAGAGTTTGAAACAAATTATTGAAAATAGTTTTAGGTCATAGTGTTCAGATGAAATTATATCTTATAGTTTTAATTCATAGGGTTCATAACAAATAATGTGAAGTTATTATCATCCTATTTAATGAATGTTAACCAAAAGTAAACATGGATTTAAATGGAATTATGAGTAACCATTAGTGTTTTAAGTAATATGATAGACATTACCACCCTAACTATGGGTTTAACAGAAAACATTTATAACCAAGAAAAGCATCATTTTTAATTATATTAAATTTTATCATAGTTATCAGATTAAAAAATAAATTATTTGGTTGCAGTAATTTTGAATATATGGAAATTGGGATATTTGATGTTTTAAATCATAAATATAAATACTAAAATTATTTAGGGTGGGATGAATATTGAGAGACTAAGGAAATAACAGACCAAGTTCAAACGATGGTCCCCTTACTATATCATTGGGAAAAGATACAAAGAATCGTTATGGATAATTTGTGTATGAACTTTTATTCTATATTTTCTATAAAGGTTTATGGGGACTGTGATTTTGTTATTTAAGCAATATATATTCCATTATATGGGTGTTAAAAGGTCATATATGTGGCATATGTTCCATCACCCTGATAAATAGGGTCACTTTAGAACATAAATCATAACTAAAAGTATCCATGATATGTTTATAGTAGTGAAAATATTAAATATAAGATGTTTTAAAAATGGGATAAACATATTCAATGATTCATTGAATAATGAAACTTTATACTAATCATAGAGTACTTTCACAATGTGCTTGGAATGAGAGGAGATTTCATATAAGATTATAGTTGATCTCAATATAGTAGATCAAGGTATCAATACATATAGTGTGTTATGGGTTTGAATCCACTTATAGTTAAATAATATTGGGTGGAACGATCCAGGTAAAAGTTAAATGGATTGAAATATGTTGTGAATGAGGAGACCATTTACTAGGGATGACTGAATAATGGTGAATCTCAAGGCTAGGCTAAGGGAAGTAGATCTAAGTGGCACTACCGATCCCATGATGACATGAATCATGCTAGACATAGTTTGTGAATATGGTTCTTAGTATAGACCAATAAAATTTGTAGGAAAAAAGGAATAAAGAAATTGATGCCTTGGTGGTAGGATAATTAGTTCAAAATACATTGTGAATTGGTTATGAAATTGAAACCAATATGAAATAAGGAATGAAATGATAATGAAAATTATAGTCGAGACCACTATATGATATCTAGGTATTAATACATATTTTATTATTAAAATAACCAAGGAAAAAATAACTATGGAATACATTTTTATTAAATCATAATAATGGGTTAATGGAGGAACCCGAATGTGAATTGGGAAACAATACACAAGAATTCTTTTAAATATAAGGATCTTATATAAAAGAATATATATAATCTGAGTTAATGTGAAATGGAACAATCCATGAAACTTGTTTCCATGTAGTATAAACCACTTGTTATATAGTTTTAAGGGTATTATGATAAGTTCCATATATATTATAGTTTCAAGGTCATGTGGTAAGGACTATATTTCATGAAATTTATAGTCTTATGACAAGGAATATATGTTTTTTAGTTTATTATGATGCAATAAAGAATATATGTCCTGAAACTCGTAGAATTTAAGAGAGGATTATGTATTGTCCAATTTAATATCATGTAATAATGACTATACAAAATTAAATATAGAATATTATTATGGGTACTATATACTTATTTAGATATAATTGAATATTTTCTTCAGTAAGCTCATATTGGTTAGACGCATGATTCCTGATCCTTGCATTATTATTATAAAAATAAACTATATTAGGCAAGACCTTTTGTATAACAGAAGTCCAATACTATTTTGTTTACAATTTTAGTGGATTCCTAATAGGAAGTATTGGGTACATTAAAGATAACACAAACTCTACTTGAATAAATGATCAGTATAAAGCTCTCTTAGTAGATTCTCAATCCATTTTATTTTCATGTTCCATAAGGATATTGAGATCTTTCAATATCTTTTTATTGATACATTCAAACTCATTTAATTAGATATAGGATTGTTAATATTTATTCAATTTATCATAGATGTGTTTCAATATTGAGGTTAATTTAACCTCAATTTTTGAGAAAATTTATATCTTATAAACTAGGAAATATGGTCTTTCATGTTTATGAGTATGTACAGTTGTCCAAT
The DNA here is from genome assembly GCA_963277665.1 of Viscum album. Lineage (NCBI taxonomy): Eukaryota > Viridiplantae > Streptophyta > Magnoliopsida > Santalales > Viscaceae > Viscum > Viscum album. The sequence goes on from OY728137.1 coordinate 804,459,822, forward strand.
AATCCCCCAATGGTTTAAAAAATATTATTTATCCATGTATTTATATCATATAACATCATCTTTGGTATGATACTTAAATGGATTTTTTTAAAACGTGTCTATATGTCTATTGGTATCCATATGCTAGTAAAATAAATCATTACAGTAATATTTTTATTTTTATAAAATATTTTCAACTCATATTTAAATTTTTTGTCCCGTTATCCATATGAATAGAATTAGGGACTCTAAATATAAAAATTATATTATATATTTTTAGTACAATAATGTCTATATTGATGATTTATTCTAATGGTACTTTGTTTGACCTATTAGAAGATAAATTGCCTTTGGTTAGGATAAATTTTCTCAATCAAGCCATCACTAGTTGGCATAATAAAATGAAATCAAAACCCCATGGGGAAAATATCCAAGAGTATTTTTTAACATGAAACAACTTTGAGGGTTCATCAATGAGATTTACAAGAGTTATTTATGGCTGATATTTCATTATGAATTTAATACATTCTTCTATCATTAAATGAAATAAGTATGAAAGCCTCCGAGCCTGGTGACTGATTTTGGCTCACATTTGATGAGCACTCCATTTACCTATAAGAAATTCATTAATTTAATTATGGGTATCTCCACTTTCAATTAACCTAAGTGGAACCTCATTAGAAATTTTCATATTTAGAATCTTTGTGGATTTTAGGATCCATGGAGGATGTAGTGAACTTTATATTATTTAATCAATTCAACTTTGGAATGATCCTCTAGAATAAACCGCATTTAGTAATTTATCATTATTTGGGTCATATAATAATTTGGTTGGGTGTTTTTAGAGGGTAATATTTTTGCATGATGTGGGATGGAATTTATTTCATCCACATCAATATATTCTTCTTTATAAAAATGAGATACTTCCCATTGATTATCTATATAGATAATAATATTACATTTAATAATGTTAGTCGGGGAAGTTTTTATATTTTATAATAGAACTATAGTGGTATTTTGAAACCATAGACTTTACATAATTACCCATTGACGAGTGATTTATTCCACAAACTATTGATTATTATTAGGAAATAGATTAAATTAATTATTTTTAATGGTGTAGTATCTATAGTAATACATTGTAAATAACATTAAATTTACTATAGCATTGAGGTATGAAATTAGGATTTTCATGTTAATATCTAATCCTAGAATTATATCATTTTATTATTCCTTGTAGTGGTTATATCAATCTGATAGGAGGAAACAATATTTCAAGAGCCACATTATAGGGTAAGATGAAATAATACCCTAGCCAACCCTGTTGAATTTGGGGTTCTATATTATATTTTTAATCAGGCTTATATAAGTACAACTGAAATGAATCTATCAAGTTTAAGAAGTCTCATTGAGATTGAAATATTATTTGATGGGGATTTCTATGTTCCATGGAAATTACCTTGGTATATAATGGGTGGATAAGATTTTTTCAAGTGATTTACCTTTTTATTTATCTAAGAGACAAACTAGATTTCAAATTGTTCTAATATAATAAAATATCTTCTTAGATTCCCAATAAACATCAAATTATTGAGAATAAAATTTATTGAATCAATACCAGAGAACATTTTTAATTCTTAGTATTACAAGTTATGCAATAGAATTCTCACTTTCATGAATAGGGTTAGAAAATTCTAATAATCCACTGTTATATCTACTCTATGTTTCCAAAATTATGTGATCAAGGTAATATAAACTATTTATTACCTTCATAATTTTTTAAAATAAGGAAAAAATGGAATTATCTACTCCCACTATATAAAAGATGCTATTTTTTCCTTCCATAGGTGGGATTATGACAAGAGGATGTGATACATAACAATTTTTCGTATAAAATTCCTCTAGAAATACACATAAAACTATTAATTTTTATAATTTTTAGTAGTTTGGTTGAAGGAAGGAACTTACTAGTATTCCACATAATGAATCACCTAATATAGGTAAGGAAGACTTAAATACTTCCCAATTAGTTATGGTTTCTTGGAAGGGTAATTTGTAGGATTTTTTTGGTATTTTCCGGGAAGGCATCAATTCCTTGATAATAGACAATGAATGCATGTAATCTTCATGATGTGACAAAAAATCCCCATTTTTTTGTATTAAAATTCAGGATATGTCATCATTACTTTGTGAACACCATTTTAAGGTATGAAATCTAGTTATGGTGTTAGTGAGATTTCACCACCATGTAATCTATGAAATATTCCAAAATCTTACTAAATAGGGGCCTAGAGATATAATAACTAAACCAACGATAAGTGGATCCATAATTCTTCTTCTAAATGTGTGTCACATTATAATATTAAACCCCTTTAGGTTATGTAAAATATGTGGGATATTTATTTTGGATATCCATTTATATATAAAAACATATGGAGTACAGATACATGAAGACGAGGTCTTCAAAACTCATCATTACATTGATAAACAATTCCATGATTAGGACAGGGAAATTATCCTATAGGGAGTGGAAGTTGAAGTCTTAGAATGTGATTCATACTAAAATTGTTATGTTCTTCTTCTTGGGAGGAACAATTCTATCAAACAATTTGGGATATTTTAATTTCAATAAGTAAATTGGTTTAGTTACTATATATACAAAGTAACACATCGAGAAACCCTATGAGGGGAGTAGTGATTTGGGGTGATAAAATTTTCTTTTAAATTACAAGATTTTCTCCTAACATTGGGAAGAACATGTTAAACCTATCTTATCAAGATGCGTATTAAAAAAATGTACGAAAAAGACACATAAGAAAAAAATTATATGGTTCACCACAAAGGGATATTTATAATGAGAACAAATTAATGATTTATCAATGTGAGAAAATAAAATACAATTTACAATATATTGAGGATTATATATTCTAGAAATGGTAACTCTATTCTAGGAACACTATATTCACAATGTTTACGGTTTATTCAATCCCCACCAAAGGGTCACTCCCTCTTCATCGCCTATATTCACTACTTTTTCTGATTGAAATAGTAAATATAATGACATGAGGGTATTATTTAATATATTTTGAACATATTAATTTGTCTATGATTTTTATGAAACCCTGACCACATCATAGTTACAGTTTAATGCTCTTTTGAATGTTTAGATCATTGAATATATGTGGTCAGTACTTCATATTTACACAATAACTACATGTTTGGGTAAAAATTTATATGAATCCAATTCAGAGGTACTAATCTTCAAAAATACTAATGAAAACTCAAGTTTTATAACATTGTGAGTGCATCACAATTGTGTGACTTCCAATGTGTAACCCTGATCATGATATAATGTCAGCATGATGCTAATAATGTGTCACATTTATGGTATATTCTCTATATAAATAGTGTCATAGAAACAAATCCATTTATGCCTTCCATGTGAATCAATTCACATGACCCGGGTCATGTTACATAAATCATTTAACTCCTCAGTGTTTCTAATTTTTTGTAACTATTAAATTTAAATCCATTTGTGTTATCTAGAGTGAATTATTATGTTAGGGGAAAATATTCAAACACACCTAACTATAGTAAACAACTTAATCCTATGATTAACATTTTAATTATGTGATGAATGGATCTTTATAAATGATTTTAAAACGATATAAATCTAAATAATATGACAAAACATCCATTCTACCAACATCAAAACTCATATAAATTTCTTGGTTTTAATCACATTACTTTAGGATCATAATAAACCATTCACAGAAACCATTAATGAAAGAAACATACCCTTTGTGCCTCTCTATTTTTCTCTCATGATCCCTTTAAGGATATCAGCTCAGTCTAGCTTCATCGTGAGACTGAAACATAAACGATTTCTATCATTAAAAGCATATCAATCTTTATGTGATCCCTGAGATTTAATACATTTTATTCATCCCAATTGGAAATTCTTCCCCTAATTTCTACTAGATTCTAAAAAACATTATATCATCTACATACACAAGAACCGAAAACTATTATTCATTGGATGATTTCATATATTGATTATGATCATCACCAACCCTTTTGAATTACATCTTATTCAGATATGGATTTATCCAATAATACCATGCATGGAGTCCCTATTTCAATCCATATATGGCCTTTTTTAGATGGGATACATTTTTTCACCATCCGTGATTAGAAATACGACATGCTATTAAATATATACTAATTCATTAAGAAAACCATTCAATAATTTTATTTTTATGTCTATTTTATAGAGTTTGTGTCCCATTTTGATAGCCATATCCATAAATAATTTTAACAATTCTAATCAATCCAATGGTTCACAATTTTCTTCCACATCAACTCCATAAAATTTCATTTAGGATTTACATATCAAAAGATAATTATTTATAACATTATTTCCCTCGTCATCAAATTTTTTCTTGAATATCCACTTTTTTCCAATGACAGTGTGATACTATAGTCTATCAACAAGATTCCAGGGCCTCTTTTAATAAATTTGATCTTATTCTTCATTCATGGATTTAAATGATGAATTATTATTTTCTTCCTCTTCAAAAAATGATAGTTCCTTTATAGATAGTATATATGTATTTTCAAAATTTATCATTCTCAAATATGTTGGGGTATATTTTTCTTTATTATATTTGAAGCATAAACATTTACTATTAGGTTTCTTCTCTAAGGTGATTGTTTTTCAACTTCAGTTATTTCCTCCTCTTTTGATTTTACCTAAGAGTCTTCTTCATTCAAAAAATACTTCACACAATATGAATTTATATTATTTACATATTTTTCTTCTTATTTATCTTTAAATAAAAAATAAGTGTTTGAAATTATAGGATACTTTACTCACTTTCATTAATTCACTTTCCCATCATTGAATTCTTTAATTTTACATATAATTTTGTTGAAAAATTTAATGGACTTACTATTTTCTGAGTATCATAATAAAATACCTTCATCTTTTTCATCATCATACTTTCCTTTGTCTCCCACTTTTATCGATGTATCATTTTCACACAAACACAAAAAAAATTATTTATGGGATTCCATTTAGACCGAATCTCTTATGGGATTCACATATTCAAAAGGGATATTTAAATCTCAATTCTTAGTGTATACTATAATTAAAAATACATGTTTCCAAATATCTTGAGCAATTCTGCCATCAATAATCCATGTATTGTTACTTTTATTCACAGTATGATTTCTCAACTAAGAAATAAATTTTTTTGGTGGAATTATTAGGAAATACACTTTATTTTTAATCTCAAGTTTGATACCATGTTTTCTAGGTAATTATCAAATTCAATGGATGTATATTCAATTCCATTTTACTATCACAATGTGTTGATAGAAGACCCAATAATATTTTCAAACCTTCTTAGATACTTCTTCCGTAATTCTATTAATTAATTATTTATTATTATAAACATATCATAGGATATACTCATGTGGACATAAATGAAAAGATTGAAATATAATTCCACTTATTTTTGAGTGACATTCATTTTTTCTCTCACGTTAGTGTCAACTACGTCAAGAATAGTTGATTTAATTTTTCTCATTGACTAATTTGGGTTTTGAATCATTTTTACCATGTTTTCACACATCACATGACTTTTATTGATATCACTTTTGAATAATGTTATCAAACATGAAATTTAGTTTTTAAAAAAATTCCGGACCTTCAAATGTATATGGCCTAATCTATAATATCGAGTGTTATTTTATTCTGAAATATTAAGAAGACATGTATTTTCATTACTAACCACCTTGTAGAGACTGAAATTATTTATTATTATTCTTTCAAAAATGAGTTCCAAGATTTTATTTTGATTATACATTTGTTTTTATCAAATGAATCCCCAATAACAGAGTTATAGAGTAAACTCACAAATAGAAGGTTCTGTCAAATTCCATCACCATAAGAAACTTCAATATTTTTAATCTCACTATAATCATGTCGGGTATTGACACATAATTTTATTTTTAACACCTCATAATTTAAAAAATTCATGGTTCCATCAACCCTTGAGTTATTATTTACTAATTTTTTTTCAGTATTATGGGATGAGAATTAACTATCCAATATCTAATTACTACTTTTCATTCTGGATTTGAGATAAATTTTAGCTAAACCGGCCTTCCCTCTCTCTTCTTATTTTTCATTAAATAGACTTCTGGTTATAATAAAACATAAGAGATCCTCACTTCCTCCTTTTCCACATAGTTAGTGAAATCAATATGATATTTTTCTTAATTTGGTGAATAACTAATTTCCAATTATAAATATTTGGTTTTCCTCACATTAATCTACTTATGGTCTCCATATGGATATTTTTTTCATCTTCCTTGATGATTGTTTCCATCTCATAAATCCATAAAACAAATGTCTTAATGATATAATTCAGATCATTGAAAATAGAATCTATAAAAAATATTATTTAAAATCAAATATAATATATCATTTCTCTCTACTATCTTACAAGAGATTCTCCTCTAAAATAGCCTCTTTATTGATCACAATATGAAAATTTTAGTCCCATATAGACATATAAATGAAAATTTATTTGGGGAACTATCTTTTCACTACCATTTCTACACATTTATATTTATTTTTAAAACCTCTTTGATTATTAATTATTAATGGATGGTAGAGGATTATTTCTGACACTCTTTTTCCCTTTATTTATACTATTAATATATGATACTCCTACTAATTTAGAGTTGACACTATCATATTAATTATTTTCATTCCATTATTCTGATCAAATGCTATTCTTGGAATTAGTGTATCACCTTCATGGATAAAACAAAATTCATATTATCATGTAGAACATTGATCACATAAAATATTCTCAATACTATAGAAGAATCACATGGCCCTTTCCAAAAGTTCCGTATCAGATAACCCCCATATCATAGATAATTTTTTGGTTCACCTGGTTATAATTTTGATTAAAATATTCCTATAAGAGGGATAAAATCTTCTTAAAGAGATTAAATATTCTTATATATATATATATATATCCTCTATGATGTAATTAATATCCTAAATTACCATATAATTTCTCTCTATTTTTGTATTAAACTCTACTAGTCCATTTGTATCTTTATTTTTGAGTGATTACTTTTTTGTTATATCTTACAACTGAAAAATTTAATATTAATTGTGAACAATATACTAAGAGGATTATTTCAATAATCAACTAATATTTATTTATTTATTCCTTTGAATGTTAATAACTTCATGAGATCCTTCTAACCCCACCACTAATACAAAAAAACCTTTTGGTTCCTTTTCACATTCTTTTTCTACTTATCTTTTTTCAGTGATAAATATATGAGAGTATTTTTTTATATATTATAAACATTCTTTAAACTTCCTCAAGCAATCCTTTTTCAACAAAATATTATTTTATTTTAATATATTTATTTTTAACTTTATTATAAATTAATGTCCAATTATAAATTATGATTTTGGAGGATGTCTCCTATGAGGCTTTTGATTTATTTTTTCTTCACTCCCATCTTCATAAAATATTATCACAAAACTCTCAGAAATGTGACTAACACTATCACCTATAAATCATCAAAGAAGATACATGAATTAAAAGATTCTATTTTGTATTTTCATGTTTCATAAAATATGATATAATAATTCACCCGGCATATCCTCCTCAACATTATAAATTAAGAAATTTCATGTTTCACATATAATTGAAATTAATCTCCTTACATGTGTGTGATGATGATGATTATTTGTTATCAAAAACTAATATTCCATTAAATTACTTAAAAGGTCATTAAGAGAAAATGTTAGAAAATATTTCTCTTTAATATTATAGAAATATGGATTATATGTAAGAATATTCCATTGCATGTTATTTTGAATAATATAAAAATATTTCATCTCCTCTCCAAATCCTAAAATATATCCAATAACCTCAATTATGTTTTGATGAAGCTATTATCAACATTACACATAGTCATATTAATATCAAAAAATCTATTTTAAAATACATTCACTTCAACTTGCTTCAACTTGTTTTGTCCCTTAAAATATATTATCCAATTTCTCCCACATGGGCTATCAATAAGTGAAAATTATCATGTTTTAGAAGACTTGATCTATTAGATATATAGTAATATCATTTTTTTCATATTAATAGTAATAAATAAATTTATTATGAGGTTTATTTATATAATTTCTGGTTCCATCACACACTCGAATCCCATTGAATATAGAAAATATAAATTAAATCTTAAGAGACCGTTCATGGGATCTCATTGTGTTTCTCTAGATATCATTTTTAATTACACCAAACATTTGGAATCCCCTAGAATTAAATGATTTATCTATATTAATAGAATACTATAAGAGTATTTAACTCCAAAAACCTTCTGTTTATTAAAACATGTTGCACCCTCGGACACCCTATGAGAGGAGGAGTAAATTAGGGTGTTAACTTTTATGTTAAATAAATGTACCATTTTCAATGTTAGTAAGAAAACATTAATCCTATATGATTATTATACAAATTAAAAAAAAACAAATTATTGAATAAAACATTGAACATAGAGAATTCTACTTCATCTACCACAATGGGTTACAACCAAGGAGAACTTGTTGTTGATGTGTTGATGTTAAAACATCATGTATGCTTTAATAGATATTAAGGATTAGAGTTTTCATATATAGTTAATTTTTACTAGGAACACATCTATAACAAAGATTAGGGTTTTATCACTCCTCACCCAAGGGTCAATCCCAGTAATTCACACTTATTCACTATATTGGTCAAAGAAAACAATCGGTTTAAATACATGATAGTACTCTTAAATATATTTATAACATGAAGCGTTATCTCTAAGTAGGAGGATACCCTAAAAACATCATATTTAGATATTTATAATCATTTTAATGTTAATATCACAGAATAATGATATTCAATTCTTCATATTTTCAAAAATATAATCTTTTTTCAGAACAAAATTATGTGATGTATGTTTTGGGAAATTGAGTTACAGAAAACATTGATGAAAAATTTGGTAATGTAACCCAAGGTGCATAATACTTGTCATGTAACTCAATTGTGTGACTTATGAAATTATTCCCTTATCACAAGAATCTATGCTTGTAGCCCCACGTTTATATCTCCTTCATGATACCACCTCTAGATGAATTGTTTCCTTTAACCAATGTTGTCCAATCTATCCATGTGAATTAATTCATGTGACCCTAGTTGTAAGGACCCAAAGTTTTCAACCGAAATTTCCTTATTATAAGTATGTTATATAATTACATGAATTCACAACATAATGAACTACTAAGTGCCATGTTTTTTTTAAACATAAGTTTGTCAGTTAAGTGTTTGGAATTTCAAAAATCTGACATACACGGCTCTGATCAGTAAGTTATTTAAGTTCGATAAGGGAAAAATTAATTTTTGGTGAATAGAAAACTATAATTATTAATAGTAACACACCCTTATGAATAGTGATATAACCTAATGAATAGTAAACTTACCTATTATATTATATAAATAATATTCAAGTGGAAGTACAATATACATATATCTCAGAATAAGAAAATAAATGTTTTAAAATTTTTATTTTTCATGTAAATTGTAATTTTAATTAAATATTAAATTTATCATATTTAGAAAATTATTTTTTAAAAATGGATTTAATTTTTTGGATTATACACATCAAAAAATGTTTAGGGTGAAATTTTGGGATTTTTATAAAATACCATATATTTTTATGAATAGTAAAATATGACAATTCACAATAAATGCTAAAACCTGAATTTCAGAATCATTCTTGAGTCATAGATGATGTTAATAGCCTTTGATTATAACTCACATGAATTTATTAATATTCTTCTTCATGTAATCATCACTATTTATGGTCTTAAAGAAAAATTAATAAACTAATGATTAAAAAAATTATGAAAACCCTCTTCTCCTCCACTATAACCCCCCTCACACCTTCTTCTCTTCACTACTCTTAATCCTTGTGGATTGACAATATTCTACACAAATATCTTCCTAAGATGTTTCCCCATATCCAAAATCCCATAGTATCCTCAAAATACCAAATTATCTCCCCTTTAAAAGGTTCTCAAAGAAGATTGAATCAAGAGGTAAATTCCTATTTTCTTTTCTTTCTTTTTCATTTCAAGTTTATTTGTTTTCTTTTCTATCTGTACTTATCCTCATCCAAATGGTATGAAAAATCTAGTACCATAAATTTACTGTAATTTTGTTATTATAATGGGATATTTCATTATCATCTCTCCTTTATCGACCTTTTAATTGAAAGAAATGAAAACATTGTTTGAGATGTGTTAATTTAGCACATTCAAGGACAACAATTTATCAATTATTATTATCACTTTTAAGTTTGGTCATGAAACCATTTGTGGTGTGGTGTAACCAGATTAATATATATGTGATATTTTCTACTTAAGGTTTTGTAATCCTTTTTTGAAAATTCTATTATGTTATATATCAAAACATGTTCACTGTAATCAAACCCACCGATTAACCAAAACGGTTATCACTAAGGTTTTATATAATAATTCATCTTCAATCCCAATAAACGAATGAATTTTTACTACCATTTAATCTCCTATATGTTCACTAATAACATACATCTTTAATTTTGGACCACAACATTCATCATATGTGTTTATCCGAACATGAATATAAGTAAACCAATATTGAAAATTGAGAAAACAAACGGTCCCGAACAATCAAATTGACCAAATTAACCCAAAAGGTCAATAAGGAACATAAAAATGTTATAATAATTCCTTTATATATATAACAGTTTATGCAAAAATTAATTAATAAACTTAATTTTTTTTATTCAGGTCATTAATAAAAAGCGGAGAACATCATCAAAATTAAGGTAAATGATCCTCTCCATTTCACTTTTATTCAATAATATCCTCTATGCTATTCCAATTTATGTGTAAACATTAATGGTGAGGTATGATTTTGAAAATTACCCATACTTCCCTCATGATTTACAAGTAATGATAAACCCCTTTCACTCCCAATATTCCCTCTTAGGTACACCCTATACCATGCCGATAGTCCATAATGATTTCTATCAGAACCGCCTTTATCCCATTGGGTTGCTCTATCTTTCTTTTTACACAAATGAATTTGTCTTTTATTTTATTTAAAACCTCTAAATGATGTTTATATGCTCCAAAATTAGTTTTCAAGATCCATCCCTCATTCTCTTTCGTGAATATACGTGCTTTTAAGTGATTCCCTCCTCAATACTTACCAATAACCAAACTCGTCTTAAGGGAACTTTCCAATTTTTTTACCAAATTTCATGTGTACTCTATCCTCTAATTTAATACACCATTGTCTTTATAAAATCAGTCTTTTTATTATTAAAACCTTATTCATTTAATTATGGGTTTATATAACATATTTTCCTCTTATCTATTTTAAAATCTCTGTAATATATTTCTTAAAACCGCAAAAAAATGTTTTAATGCTAAAATTTCTCAAATACTTTTCCTACATGTTGTCACTTCTGTTTGAAATCACATTCTATGATACATGACTATGAAAAACCATTTATTTTCTAATTCATTTCTTTTATGGACAATTTCCTAATACACCCCTTGGATATGCTTTAGGTCATGATTGTGGTAACCAATTCATTCCATGGGTAACCCTTATGTTTATGCAAGATTGATTATGTATGATTATTTATGTGGAAACATATTCATGAAATTTATGATGGGTGCACCCGGATAGCAATCCAATGAATTGGGTAATTTTAAGTCTCATGAGATGCTATGTGCAACGGTATCAACGGTTAGCCTTGGATTGTGCTACTATGGGAAACAAGATTGGAGGTTAGCATTGACCTGTATTACTATGGGAAACGAGAATGGTTGATAGCCTTGAATCATACTAAAGACATGTTTTATGTTTTAACCACAATTCTATGATTCCATGTTTATATGATACCATGTTTATATGATATTATTCCATATGTACCATGCCTTTGATATCATTATTTCATGCGGCCCAACTAATGTGCTTAATATTTATTCGTATGTTCACTTCCTTACTGGTATTTTAAGCTCATCCCTTTGTTCATGTATTCTCCAGGGCACCCTATGAAGATGTAATGGCTCAATTGAAGTTAGGATTTGTTTATCATTATTAAATATAGAAGTTTTTTTTGCCCCATGGGTTATGTTTTCTGTACCTAGTCTTCACATATGCTAGACTCCACGATCCTTGGCTTTTACTCTGATGTATAATTTTGCTTAAAATCATGTAATGTTATATGTAAAAGGATAGGGTCACTATAGTTGGTATCAGAGGATGGTCTAGTTATTTTTTAAGATTAGTAATTGTGATCCTTTGTTATAACCTTAAGGTTTATAAAATTATAATGAAACACCTCTAACTTTTGGTAAGTATGGAGTAAGTGGTTTATCAAGAGAATACATCCCTGTCTGGATACAAACAGGTAGAGGCGGTTCAGGAATAGATGTATCTAGGAGTGAAAACCTTGATAAGGAGTTTTGTGCATAAACTAGGGTATCCTGGTACATGAAAATGGGCCTTACGACACTCTTGTTTTGACACTCATGATGGATAAGTTTTGGTAAATTAATGATCTTAGTACAAACCATTAATAAGGTAATAAAAAAATCCTATAAGAAAATATGTTAAGAAATAGATCATGGATAACTTAGATTTAAACCTAAGTAATCGCAAGTTAGGATATACTTATCCTTTATAATTTTATCCTTTATGTTCAAAGTTTCCTTTTTTATGCTCGATAGCTATGAATTCAAGCCCTCTAACTGTACGTTATTTTTCTTAGTTAATGGAGGGAAATATAAGAACACATAACACCAATCAATGTTATAGGAAATCTGAATATTTCACAAATTATATGCCTGATATGATGGGAACAGGTGCTCAAAACTTCATGATAGTACTTGCTTAGCTGGATCAAGTTATGAATAATAATATGAATAATGTGGAACACCGTACTCCTCCAAGGAAATAGAAAGTTTCCATAGAATACTTCATGCGGAAAAGGGAACCCATGTTTAGCGGATCTTATGATCCCCTCCTTGAGGAACACTGGATTAACTCCATTAAAAATATATTCTCCATCCTCTAGTTCTAAGAAAAAGAGAAACCTGTATTGGTGGTCTATTATTTTGATGGGAAAGCTGATCAGTGGTGGACACTGATCAAGAATACAATGTCCCAAGAGGAAATTTATTCCTTGGATTGGGAGGAATTCAAGAGGATGTTTTTAAATAAATATTTTCCTCACACAATCCATTTCAAGATGGAAAAAGAGTTCCTTGGTCTCAAGAAGAAGAAAGATAAGTCCATCGGGGCATATGAAGAAAAGTTTACAAGGCTTGCAAGGTATGCCTCTGGACTTGTCTTGAAGACCGAAAGCAAGATAGATCACTTCTTTAGAGGACTAAATCCAAGTCTACAAAAAGAGTTTGTGATTTGAGACTTTGACAGTTATGATGATATTGTCTATTGTGCCCTCATGGTTGAAATGAATATTGGAGAATCTCAGTGGTCTCATGGGTCCAGTGAAAAGTAGAGGAATATGGGGAACAACATGCATGGTTTAACAAAAAAATCCCATGATGGAAAGAATCCTGAATTTTCCCATTGTAAAATTTGTAGGAAGAAGCATCATTAGAACTATCTAAAGGGAACCAAGAATTGCCTCCAATGTGGAATGTTTGGTCATCTTGATAAAAACAGCCAATAGGATATGAATAATCCCTCTAATGCGAATGAATAAAGGAAGGTTCAGATCAACGCTCAGCCAATGGTGCAGTGTTACAACTGAAAGGAGCATGGTAATTATGCAAAGAGTTTCCCTAAGCAAAGGGTTGTCAGAGGCAATCATCAAAAACCTACAAGGAAACAGGGAATACATTATGATAACACTACTAATTAGGTGGATCTGGACAACGTTGTGGTGTCATTTATGCTAATTATTCAATCATGAATAGTGAACATACTATTTGATTTTGGTTTTACATGTTCTTTCATATCATTCATGTTTAGAAGAACAATTCAAACACCACCTCAGAATTTGGAGGACATGTTATCTGTGAGAACAGTGAATGGGAAAATTATTGAATCCCTTGTTTATAACTCCTCCCCAGTTAATTTTTGTGGACTGAACCTCCTAGAAAATATTTTCATACATCCTTTAGTGGAGTTCAAAGCTATCCTAGGCATGGATTGGCTATCTTTATACAAAGACAACATCAACTATTGGGAAATCGAGATCACTCTTCACATCCCAAAACATCCTCCAATTTATTACAAGTGTAATGAGGAAGATTAATCTCCTTTTGAATCATCATCTAAAGTGTGGATATTTCTTCCATATGAGAAAGAATATCTAGCTCAAATTATTGAGGCAAAGTATAAAATCATTCTTGAAGACAAACACAACGTGATGGATTACACTAATGTATTCCCTAAATAGTTTCCTGGTCTTCCTCCTGACTGAGAGGTTAAGTTCTCAATTGAACTTATCCCTCACCTTCCACTGATAGCTGACTTGTTCGACCAGCTTTGTGGGTCCTTTTATTTCTCTATAGTGGACCTTCGGTCGGGATATCACCAATTAAAGGTGACGAAGGAATATATTTCCAAGACTTTCTTTTGAATGAGGTATGGACACTATGAGTTCATGGTGATTCCATTCAGACTCACTAATGCTACAAAAATTTTCATTGATTTAATGAATATAGTCTTTAGATATTATGTCGACAAATTTGTTGTAGTATTTACTGACGATATTCTGATATACTCCTGGAACTTGAGGAGAATTTGAATACTATGTTAAATACATTACTAAGGGAGAAGTTGTTTGAAATGTGTATTAAATGTGTATTCTAGATGTATGAAGTATCATTCTTGGGTCTTGTTATCACCAGAAAAGGGATATCTGAGGACCATTCCAAGACAAAGACAATTGAAGAGTGGCCCATGCCAACATCTGTAATAAATATTTGTAGCCTTCTAAGGATATATAGGCCTTATCGGTGATTTGTGAAGAACTTTTCATGATTGTCGAATCCAATGAAAAAGCTGACACAGAAGGGAGTAATGTTTTTCTAGAATTAGGAACGTGAACACTGTTTCAAGGAGTTGAAAAAGGGGCTTATCATTGCTTCAGTACTCACACTCCTAAAAGGTGGATAACTCTTTGTGGTGTACAATGATGATTAAAAGAAGGTATTATGCTGTGTGATAATGAAAAATGATAAAGTGATAGGCTGCACCTTAATTTAGTTGAAAATCCATGATAAAAATGATCCCACGCATGATATGGAGTTGACAGCTATGATATTTTCATTGAAAAAATAGAGGCATTATCTCTATGGGGAGAAGTGTGAGATATATAATGATCACAAGAGTCTCAAATATATATTCACAAAGAAATATATTAATATACGCAAGCAAATATGGATAGAGCTAATCAAGGATTATGACTGCTCAATCCACTACCATCCCGATAAGGAAAACAAGGTTGAAGATGCTCTAAGTAGAAATGACCTGATATCATTATCATTGTAGAGAATTGAAAAGCATCCAATATTATTAGATTTACAGAGGATGGACATGGGAATCATTAAGGGAGGAACATCATCAATCCTTTCTCAAATGATTTCTCAACAATCCCTCATGGATAAAATAATAGATGATCAAAGAAAAGATGTGGAAATTATGAAAAGGTTGGAGGCTATCAGAAATGGTAAATCCTCATATTTCATGGTTGACAAGGATTGAGTAGTAAGATTTGGGACACGATTATGTGTACCATCTGATCGAGAGATATTGAAGGAGATTTTGAATGATGCACATAGCTCGACCTTCTCTATTCACCCAGGGAGCACAAAGATGCATTGAGATCTCCAAAAAAACCTTTTGGTTGGATAATATGAAAAGGGAGAATGATTAATATACATTAATGTTCCTAGTATATCAACAAGTGAAGGATGAGAGGAAAAATTATAAGGGGATGATGCAACCACTACCAATACCAACATGGAAGTGGGAGACCATTACCATGGACATTGTCACTACAATTCTAAGGAAATATAGAGGAAACAATGCTATATGGGTTATTGTGGATCATCTTACAAAGACAGATCACTTTATCGTGATTCGAGAGGACTTATCATTTGATAAACCTGCACAGATATATATCAAAGAGTTAGTGAGGATTCATGGAGTGCAACTATATATTGGATCTAATATTGATATGAGATTCACCTTGATATTATGTAAATTTATCCAACATTTTCTAAGAACTAAAATGAACTTCAGTACGGACTATCATCCTCAAACTGATGGCCAATCTAAGAAAACTATTCAGACACTAGAAGATATGTTGAGAGAATGTTCTATGGACTTCAAAGAAGGATGGGACCAACATCTTCCACTTTTTTAATTATCTTACAACAAAAATTTCCACTCAAGAATCCAAATGGCACCATATGAAGCTCTTTATGGGAAAATTTGTAGAACACTGGTATGTTGGGATGAAGTCGGTGAGCATAAGACGTTTTGGCCTAAAATGGTCGAAGAAATGGTGGATAAGGTGAAAACTATTCAGTAACACATCAAGGCATCCCAAAGTCGACAAAAAAGTTATGCAGAAAATCATCGATGATACCTTGAAATCAATGTTGGAGACATGGTATTTCTATGTATATATCGATGGAATAAGGTCATGAGGTTTGGAAAGAAAGGGAAGTTAAGTCCTAGGTACATCATCCCCTTTGAGATTCTTGATCGTGTTGGGGTTGTGGCCTATTGACCATCACATGCACCTACCATGGAAAAAGTATATGATGTCTTTCATATATCTCTCTTAAGGAAGTATATACTGGACCCTTAACATGTACTCTCCTCAGAGGTGGTACAATTGGAGGATGATCTTTCTTATGAGGAACTACCAGTGAAGATCTCAGATTGTAGAGATAAAGTTATATGTAAAAAGACTACTCACATGGTCAAAGTACTGTGGTGGAACCACAAGTACAAAGAGAAAAATGGGAACTAGAGGAGGTAATAAAGGAAAAGTACCTGCACCTGTTTATGGATTATAATGTAAAATGAAATTGTGAGGGAGAAATATCTTATTGGGGGAAGAATGTAACGACCCAAGGTTTTCAAAGTAAATTTCCTTCTTATAATTGTGTTATATAATCACATGAAATCAAAACATAATGAACTATTAAGTACTATGTGACCTTTAAACATAATTTTTTCACTTCTGTGTTTGGAATTTTGAAAATCTGACATACACAGTTGTGATTAGTAAGTTATTTGGAGTCCGATTAAAAAAACTTAATTTTGTGGCAATATTAAATTACTCTTATAAATAGTAACATACCATTACAAATAGTGATATACCATAATGAATAGTAATCTTACCTATTATAGTATATAAATAATATTCAAGTGGATGTATGATATACCTATATCATGGAATAAGAAAATAAATGTTTTAAAATAGTTATTTTTTGAGTAAATTGTGATTTTAATTAAATGTTAAGTTAATAATATTTAGAAAATTATTTTTGAGAAATGGATTTCATTTTTGTTTTTTAAACATAAAAAAATGTTTAGGGTTAATTTTTGGGATTTTTCTCAAATACTTGAATTTTTATGAATAGTAACATACAATAATTAACAATAAATGCTAAATCTCGAATTTCTGCATCAAGCTTGAGTCATGGATGATGTAAATGGACTTTGGTTCTAAATCAAAGGAATTTATTACTATAATTTGTTATGGAATAATCACTAATGCAGGTCTTGAGGAAACTTAATAAACTAATGATTAAAAAATTATGATAACCCTCCTCTCTTCCACTATAACCCCCCTCACTCCCTCTTCTCTTCACTACTCTCATGCCTTGTGTCTTGCCAATATTCTGCCAAAATATATTCTCAATCTCTTTACCCACGTCCAAAATTACCTCATATATTCAAAATAACAAATCCTCTCCCCTTAAGAAGGCTCTCAAAGAATACTTATTCAAGAGGTAAATTCATCTTTACTTTTGTTTCTTTTTCTTTTCAAGTTCATTTTTTTTCTTTTCTGTACTTACTTATTTTAAACCAAATGGTATAAAAAATCCAGTACCATAAATGAACTTGAATTTTTTTATGCTAATGGGATATTTCATTATCATCTCACCTTTACCCACCTTTTAATTTAATTAAATTAAAACATCGTTTGAGATGTGTTAATTTACCACATTCAAGGATGACAGTTTATCATTTTTTATTATCATCCTTAATTATGGTCATGAAAACATTTGTGTTATCATTGAACCAGATTAATATATATGTAATATATCCTTTTTACGGTTCTGTAATACTTTTGTGAAAATTTTAACACATTATAAATTAAAACCTGTTCATTGTAATCAAACCCACCGATTAACCAAAACAATTATCTCTAAGGTTTTATATAATAATTCATGCTCACTCCCAATAACCGAATTAATTATTATAGACATGTAATATAATTTATGTTCAATAATAACATAAAACTTCAATTATGGACAACCACATTCATCATAGGTGTTTATCTAAACATGAATATAAGTAAACAAAACCTGAAAACCATGAAAGCAAACGGTCCTGAACAATGAAACTAAACAACTTAACCCATTAAAAAGATCATGAATGAACATAAAAATGTTATAATAAATCCTTTAAATATATAATATTTTCTATAAATATTAATTAATAAACCTAATTTTTTTATTCGGGTCATTAATAACAAGTGGAGAACACCATTAGATTGAAGGTAAGGGATCCTGTCCATTTCACTTTTATTTAAGAATGTCCTCTATGATATGCCAATTTATGTGTAATCCTTAATTATTTTGTATGATTTTTCACCTAACCCATAATTACCTCATTATTTAAAAGTAATGATAAACCTCTTTCTCTCCAAATATTCCCTCTTAAGTACACCTGATACCATGCTGACTATCTGTAAATAATTCTACCAGAACTATCTTTATCCCTTCTGGTTTCTCTATCATTCTTCTTACCCAAATAAATTTGTATTTCCTTTTAACGTACAAACTCTAAATGATTTTATATTATCAAATCTCATGTTTCAAGATCCATCCCTCATTACATTTTGGGGATATACATGATTTTAATTGATTCCCTCCTTGATACTTCTAAATAAGCAAACTTGTTTTAAAGGAACTTCCCAAATTTTTACCCAATTTCAAGTGTGTTATATCCTATGTTTTAAGCAACCACTGTCTTTATAAAATAATTAATTTTATTATGAAAACCTTATTGTATCAATTTTTGTTGTATATACATGATTTTCGTCTTTTCTATTTTAGAAGATCTATAATATTTTCCTTAAAACTGCACAAAAATGTTTTAATGCTAAAATTTATCAAATACATTTCCTACATGTTGTCAATTCTTTTTGACATCAATTTAAATGAAATATGCATGTGATCGTCCATGTATGTTATAATTCCTTTATTTCATGGACACTTTCGTGATATGCCTATTGGTTATGATTTATGAAATGATTGTGGTACCCAATTCATTCCATGGGTAATCCATGTGTTTATGTAAGATTGATTATATATGATTCTTTATGTGGAAAACATATTAGTGAAATGTAAGATGGTTTCTACCTGATATAACTCCAACATATTGGGTAATTTTAATTCTAATGAGATGCTATGTGAAATGGTCTTGGTGGTTAGTCTTGGCTTGTGCTACTATGGGAAACATGATTGGCGATTATCCTTGAACCATACTACTGTGGGAAATTTGATTGGCGGTTAGCCATGACTCATACTAGAGACATGTTTTATGTTTCTGCAACATTTATAAGGTTCCATGTTTATATAATCCTTTGTTTATATGTTATTATTCCATATGTAGTATGCCTTTGATATCATTATGTCGTTCCTCCAAACTCACGTGCTTATGCTTTATTCTTATGTTCATTCCCTTACTTGGATTTTTAGCTCATCCCTTGGTTCATGTATTCCCTAGGGTACCCTATGTAAATTTAAGGGCTCAAATTAAATTAGGATCTATTTATACATATTAAATGAAGAATTTTTTTCGTCCCGTGTTTTATGTTTTATGTACTTAGTCTTTAAAGACACTAGACTCTATGATCCTTGGATTGTACTTTGATGTATAATTATACTTAAAATCATGTAATGTTATATGTAAAAGGCTAGGGTATTTATATTCATCATGTGACTTCAATCATGTAAGTCATTAGTGTTTCAAAAAATTACCAACTAACTAATGGTAACCCTTGTTTGTAACCCCAATCACATGATTAATATGTGGAAAAATATATAATGACTATCAAATCTAGAAAACCACCTAAATAATATGAATAATTAGAAGGGTGGTTACAATAAATGATTATCCACCAACTTAACTCCAAAAAATATTCTTAACTATACATTCTCCAGAGGTAAAGACTCATGTGTCTCACCTTCCTTCAATTATATATGCCATGGGTTATGAGAATACCTTTACATAAACTATTTCTGAATAAAACCTACATCGTGAGCCTCTATGAATGCATCACATGATCCCTTTAATCTTATAATCTCATTATATCCACAATGTTAGACCTATACTACAAATGGAATCCATAATTTACATTTTATCATAGTTTATGTTATTCAGCTCACACGATCACATGATTCCATCATCCCTATGTGACATAGCTTAACTAGATATCTTGATCCTTTTATGATTATTCAATTACATGACCGTTAATGGTTTATGTGATCGTATAATCCTTCAGGGTTTATTAGAAAACCTCATATTTCCCAAAAAATCATCATTAAATTTTGGGAATCACAATAAAACAATTCCATATTCTCACACATTATTATAGGATTCATCCAGTCTTATTCTTAATAAATGTTATTCTAATATGAAATAAAACCCCATTATCACAGTCGAAAAGTATTTTCAATAAACAAAACACCAATGATAAAAAATATAACCTCTTTTCTAGAACACCATATCATTAATAGTGTTTTTTTGAATGGATTTACTCTATTTAAATTATATTTATTACAATGATGGTTAATTGGGGGGGGGCATGATTTGAGCATCCATTTGGGTATTTAGAATTAGAATCTACATGTAATTATTATTTAAGAAATAATGTTGTTTCATAAATAAATAAATTTATTTATCCTATTCTTAAGATATAACGATTTAAATTACTAACATGGATCATTAGTCTTAATCAGTACCCAAATTCTCCTGAATGGTGTCACAAACTGTGGTTTTTATCCCTTCATCAAATGAATATGGAGCATCATTGATCTCTTTTAACTTAACATGAAATAAGGTTCATGATTTATATTCTTATTGAGTCACAAATAATAGAGCATCCCATATTATTTGTTCATTTTATGCATCACATACATAAATTTTTACATAATTTCAATAATTTAAACATTTTGTCTCACAAATTCACACAATCCTAGAATATAAAGATTTATTTCCTTTAGATATTATCTACATGATCTTATTTTTTTTAAAATAATTCTCCAAAATATCTAAAAATACTCTTATCATGTGATACCTTTTTAGGAACATCATATATTGTACTCTTCTTTATAACATGGGTAATTGAAATTTATGAAAAGTGACGATCACATATACTCAAATAATGGTTCACATAAGAGAAAACAATAAAATATCATAAATGAGAATAATATTGACATGTGTGTATGTGAATATAATCAATCGTAATGGAAGAAAAAAATAGAATCATACCCCGAAAACATAGATCACATACCATGACTTTGGGAATCAACATTTGGTACGACAAACAACATGAGTAATAAGTGTTTGGAAACATGATTCCATTATCCTGATCTATAAGTATTTAACATAAGTTGAAGAATATAGAAAATAAATAAAAATATAAAATCATTCATTATGTTTATATAGATAACCAATCTTGACATATATGGAGATTTCATCACTTTTATAGAAAAATTAATATATTACAATAAAATATACGTAAAGACCATATTAGTTTAGTGTCTTTGGAAATGGGGATCGCATTCTGTTAACGTGGTGAAGGATCTTCAACATATCCCATAAATATCTTCCCTTTTAGTTTTCCTACCTAAAACCTTTTTTTAAATCCAGGAGAGAAGAAAACAAATGAAAAGGGTGAGCTTAAATGATCAGTAAGGGTAAAAAAAGAAAACATCGAATAAATCAGGAACAGAAAAAAGAATCTATCTTTAGAAAATCATACCATGTATGAGAAATATAAAAATCACGATTTATGAAACAATACATGGATGGTTATAAGGCATAAATCATAAATGAACACGAACCGTAATAACATATAATTGGCCCAAAACTCTGAATTGGGGAAAACACATAAACATCGAAAATAATTTCCATATTAGCCAAGGCTTATTTCCAAGAGCATATTAGTGGACAGAGTCTATTGCTGAATGGGGTTTACTTTCTATTCCAGCCCTATTATACAGAATCATATTTACTTTCTGTTCCAGCACTTTATTACTAAACCAGATATACTTTCCTCTCTATTCATGTCTATCTCATGAGATATAAATCTTTACCCAATGCATTCAAGGGAGATATAGGTCATTCCCATCAAATAACTAAATTATTCTTATATGTTCCACAAAAACATAAATCATTCATCATGGCATAAATCAAGGATTAAAATGGGTTTCCAAAAAATCATTCGTAACATAATATATATATATATATATATAATATTTTATTAATAAAATTCCATAATAAACATAATCAAACCATTGAAATAATAAAGATAGTAAAATTGAAACTTAACCCTATTAAATAATTCCATCTTTCATGGAAATTAATTTTAAAAGAACACTTGAAATTAATTTATGAGGAAAATCTATTTTCTTTATCAAAATAATTTTATTCTCTTAAAATAAAATGAAATTTTAATATAAAATAATTTCTTGGAATATAAACATGAAATATTATATGAGAAACTTCTTGTAAATTAGTTATTTTGAAAGAATTTGAATCCATTCATGCTATATTTTTTAAAAAACATTCTTGTCATACTTTTGCTGTAAAAGTACCTCGTATGGAAAATGAATAAAATATTAATTTAAAAACATGTAGTAAAATGGATAAAATGGGTAAAAATGACTTCCAACATCCATGGGTTAATATAAAAACATTTTATGAATGCATGTTTTTTTAAAAGATGGAAATGTATGATTAATAATCCCAAATAAATACTTATGTATAAATAATCTCAGATAATAATGAGATTACAAAATTATCCCTTACCCATTTATAATTAGGTGAATAAAATTCCTCCATAAATAAAATTATATACATATATAAATCATATAAACATCATAATAACAATCACAAAAACATTCAAGGGAAGCATGAATATAACTCAAAAGAAATTGGTGGTGTATAAAGAAAATGTCCCACATGAATAAACGTGAGACAAAATAATCCCTTACCTTAGGTTCGATATACTTTTTATGTATCCAAACCCCCTATATAATGACTTAAATAATGTTATTGAATTATTCCAGAATCGTATTCTTTTTATGATATTATATATGATCATACTATCATCGGGTTTTTTGTAACATTCCATTGTTAAATGTTATTTGTCTATTAACTTCTTTATGTTCTTATGCATGTCTTGTCGAATAAGTTATGGTTACCCTTATTTTTTAATAGTTATATCACTAAAAATGATATTAACGTAATATATACCATATTTACTCATTATATACATTTATATAATCATGTTTTAATGGATATCATATAATTTAATCACATCGTATCGTGGAGATAGTAGGGCATATGTATGAACATGCGATAATATCATTCGTTTAATCGTGAAATGGTATGGAAGTGGATGTTATATATGGTGTTACATACTAAAGAACATTTTATAATAATAATATTTAGTCATTATTTCCATCATTATATTGATCCAAGTAAGGTGGTGAAAAACATATTACACCACGATGTGGAGACGGTAAGTTGTACATACGCACACGTTGTGATTTTGTTTTTCGTAGGATGGGTAGAAGGTGGAATATAATATTTTCATATTCATAATAAAATCATAGTATATATTTTATACTTTATTCTATAGTTTATAATGAAACAAATAATGAATAGTATGTTGAAGAAGAATGAATTTTGAATGACTAGGTAGAGAAGATTACCTATACTTCGACGAACTCTCTCTAAATCACCTCTTAGAGCTCTAGAGTTGGTCTTTCAAGACAATAAAAACCTCTAGAATGTAACTGGGGATGTTTTTAATGGAAATGTGCATGGTATGGTTGAGCATGAATGATCAATTTTAAGTGAATAGGTGAGAGTGGATATTCCCTTTTATAATTTATGTGAGGGGCACTTTTATAATCTCCAAAATTATTAATTTATAATAAAATAAAACCATATCTGAAAGCCTCAAAAATGTAAAAATTTAAAACATGATATGAGATAATCTTATATTATCATAAAATAATAAATTTTAAAAATGTTTCTTTATCCATTCAAAATTTATCATTTTAATTTATCACTTAGTTATTCGATTTCATTTGTACAATGGTAACAAATATATCAATATTAAAAGGGAAGAATATTAAATTATTTTATTTCAATTAGAACATAAATAACTAACATAAGAAATTTTAGACCATATCATTATTATTATATATATTTTTATTTTTTTTTAATTTTAAATAATTTAATAAACATTATTTTGATAAACAACAAATAGTGTAATCTTTTACACTATTCAATTCATTGATTTTTAAAAGAATTAAAATAACAAGATTACTTCAAAAAATATATTTTATTATACTCTAAGGAGGTTAGTGTCATCTATAAAATTCATTAGAAGTATTAATTATCCGAAGTTTTATTTATTTTAATATTTTAATAACATTTGTTTTTTAGCTACATAAATAGAATAATTACAACATTAGTGTTGTGTAATTATTTAGTACACTTATTTGTTGAATAAAAAATAAAATAAAATAAAATGATAAATATAAATATACTAGATTTCAGAATAATACTTTAATTTGAATCTATATTCTGTAAAATCAATCACTAAAAATGTTATACTTATTAAAACATGAATGAGATAAGTGTAACATCACATTAAATAAAATATTATAAGAATCATATTCCTTTCCATATGGCTCCAAATGGGCAATAAATCGACACATGGATGATTAAAACTACGATATACTCTACAAGTATGATTTGGTATAGAGTTATAGAATTTTAATGATTATTATTAGTTTAATAAAAATTATTTTTTTGATTTCTCATTAATTAAAAAATTACTACATCATTAATGTATTAGTTATTAAGGTAAATATTTATTTCCAAACAGTTATAAATAAGTTACCATGATACAGAAAAAAAATATTAGATTTAAAATTTTTATTTATAGACTAATTTATTTTCTATATTACCTTATATTAAAAATGATATAGTTATAAAAATTTGAGTAAGACATATGTAAATTTTCCATAAATAAAAGAAATTAAATGTTTTAAACTCACCCAAGTGGCTTCTAAAGGATAACATTTCAACCCAAGGATGATTTATGTCATGAAACACTCATCCAATAATATTAGGAGAAGTGTTAATGTAATTTTTCAATATTATTTTTACCCTTAATTACATTATTTTTCTTTTTACCAAATGAATAAAAATTATTGAAGTTATTATTCATAATGATTAAAAATAAAATAATACTATTTACATAATTTAGACATACTGATTCCAAATATGGAATTATTTTTCCAAAATTAAATACACATAAGTTGTAGGAATTAATTTAAAATTAATACCATTGTCGAAATGAAAAAACAAATTTTAAAAGATAAAACATTAGAAAACATTTAATTGTTTTTACATCAAAATTAAACATAAAATTAGTTATAATGACACATATTATATTTAATGATGAAAATATATTTTATTTATAATTTAAAATCATTCAATATTATAATTTAACCACATAAATTATTTTGATGAAAAATGTTTTTTCAATTCAAATTTTGTGTTCTTTTACTATTACTTAAAAAATAAAGCTTATCAAAAAATTGTCAAAAATTCATTCAAAGTAAATTTTTATATTCTTATTACAAAGAAAATGTTTATTTCGTTCAATATAGTATATAAAATTGTCAAAAAAATATCTAAAATGAATGCGCCATCAAAAGGCGGTAAATATCATTTTTTTAGAATTACTTATTTTTTATGGAAAATTTAATTCATTCTTATATAATGTATAGAAAACATCTTAGATGAATATTAGACATTATATTTGATATATTATACATGTATTTTATTAATAAAATCCATGAAGAGTGATTTAATTTTTTTATAAACTATCTTATATTCATTTAAATACATTTTCAAATGAAATCTAATATAGTTCATACCCACCATTATAATGACTAGGTTATAGGATATCAAAATAACATTTAGTTGTCCAATTAAACTCAGTCTTTCATTAAATTAATTATATAACATGAAATTGTGTGTAACAAAATCCATGAATAGTGTTGTGTATACCATAAGCTAAGTCGGTGTTGTGTAAAGTGCAAGATTACATTTTTGTAGTGTAGAACACAAGGAAAAAAATCAATCTCATAAAAATCATAGGGTGTTACATTATACCGCCCATAAAATGAATTTCTCCATAGAAATTTTTCTATATTATAAAATGATTAATACTTTAAAAGCTGTTTTATGGAAACCCATATATAAAAATGGTTACTAAAATATCCTTTCAAAAAGGAAGGTGAGAAACATAACAGATACCCAAAGTCACTCATAACATGGTTTCCGTAGAAGAGAATGTAGGTGGAATGTAAAAACAAAGATATGGAATAGAAATATAACCATCAATTTATGATGGAGAGTGATAGAGAACAAGGTTATGTGAATGTTCGCAATAAAAAATCTACATCTGCAATGATTCATAGGGCCAATTGATTCATTGGAAATGAAAGTACTCTGGTAACATTTTTGGTTTTAATATCCTTTCCCTAGAGTTGAATAATGAGATGATATGCTTACACAACTATGTATAATCTCATCCTTTCCATGTTCCTCGAACAATTTCCACTTCATCACTTGTTCTAAGAAATAAAGATTACTTTTTCATTATGGAAGCGTTAGTAGATCAAGGGATCCATAAATAGAATTATAGGTAATTCTATATATCTTGATAATAAAATAATGTTTGGAAGAAGTTATCAAATATGCATAAGTCCACCTTCGGTGAGATAATAATTTAATTTAACAAACTATATCTAGTGTTTAACTTACACATTATATAAATAGATATCCCTACAAACATTCTGAAAGAAGAAAATACAAAACATTAGAAAGAGGCTAACTGAATAGGAAAAACAATTATCTCCCATATATCATAAGGTATGTCTTGTTGTTCATATTCCAAACATGTTAACACCTTCATCATGTATTTTCTAGAGGCACGTTAAAAACTTGAATTATCATATATCTTTATTGAAAACATGCATGTTTATTTATTAAAAATATTATTGGATATATTCCTTAATTCCCAAAAGTCAGTATACTTTATCAATGATAGCATAACACTCTTGACAACAAATCCACAATTAGTTCCCATGAAACTAGTATCATCAAAATTACTTATTCATATACAAGATATTTTTATCCAAACATCTTTATCATCTCCAAAGGGACACACTATGGGTTATAATTCCATTAATCATATGTTCTCCAAATATAGTAAATAACCCTTAAATCAATTTTCTTGTCTATTATAAATGTTGAACATATTCTTTAAAATACATAATGAAATATATTAATGGAATACTCCTTATATAATTAACCATTCATAATTTTTGGTTCCAAATTCACAAATACTCAAAACCATACAATTAAATGGTTAGCATGTAATAGGTTATTACTTGGTTTAGAAGTAGATTTTTATTTTTGGGAATCGATTTGGGTAATACCTATGATTTCCAAAGATAAGACATTATACTCTATAACAATTTGTTATCTATTACCCTTTTTCACATAGAGATAACATCTTCCCCTCCATTTTAGGCATTCATTAAGGTTCTTCTTGACTTTTTCATGACATGTAGGATGTTGAATATTCATTCCACTATGCTTCATAGAATTTGAACATTTATAAACGTTCATATTCCTATTACGTGTTTTGTTAGGAAATCTAGGAAAGTTGAAACTGTTAATAATATATTGTGATGACTCATTTAGTATAATCACAATATCTTTCTCTCTAGTCATTATCCATGTTTGTTTCTCAAGGTCCCCTGATTTTCCATCAAACTCAATGTTATCCTAATTACTTTTGGCTTCCTCCATTAACTAAAACTAAAAATCATAGGGTTGGAAACACTTATCATATAATAAAACCAATTAATTTGGGAATGTACTTTTAATAAATGATATCACTTGTTTAATCCTAGGTTATGCATGATAATTTCAAAAAGTATATGATTGTGAACTACAATTATACTTATCTTTAAAAAATTCCTAGATGTACCTTAGAACTATCTCGAGGGATCTTACTAATATTTTCTCTTCCTAGTTTCCAAAGTTTAACTAAACACTCCCTCTGATACAAATGATATAGAACCAAGATTGAAGTACTTAGAAATTAAATTAAATTTTTGGAATACTTAATAAATTACATAAAATGATTCCCAAATACTTTATTAGTTTAGTGCCCTTAGAAATTAGGAACACATTCTTATAACTTGGTGAAGGATATTCAAAATCTCCCATACAGATATTCCCCTTCAGTTTTTCAAACTAAATAATTTTTTTATATCGTGGAGAAAAGAAAACACATGAAATGGGTGAGATCATATGATCAGTAAGGTTAAACAAGGAAAATATCAAATAAAAAATGAACAGAAAAAAGAAAATACCATTCTAATATCATACCATGTTTAAAAAATATTAAAATTTTGAGTCAAGAAATAAACCTTAGTAGTTCATTACGCATTAATCATAAAGTAACATGAACCATAATAACCTAACATTGACATAAAACATGGATTTGTAGAAAACACATAAGCATAGATAGA
The DNA here is from genome assembly GCA_963277665.1 of Viscum album. Classification (NCBI taxonomy): domain Eukaryota; kingdom Viridiplantae; phylum Streptophyta; class Magnoliopsida; order Santalales; family Viscaceae; genus Viscum; species Viscum album. The sequence continues at coordinate 804,489,082 of OY728137.1, forward strand.
GATTTATATATTATCCAAGGATTATTTCAAGGACCATCATAGTGGAAAAATTTCATTACTGAACTGGTTTTACATTTCATTCCAGTCCTATATTGCTGAATCATATTTACATGTCTTTCGATCCCAATATTACTAAATAATATTTACTATTTGTTCCATTCATGTATGTCTTAGGAGATATAAATTGATACCCAACTCATTATATGTATATATAGGTCCCACCTATCTCATAATTAAATAATTCTTATGTGTTCCACAAAAAACTAAATCATTCATCATAGCATGACCAAAGGAATAAAATGGGTTTCTTAAACATCATTCATAAAATAAACCATGTAAAACAAATATATTTCATAAATTACATTTCATCATAAACACTATAAAACCATATGAATAATAGGGATAATATACTTACAACATAACCCTATTAAATAATTCTATCTTATATGGGTAATAATTTTGATAGAACTCATGGAATTAATTCATGAGCAAAATATCCTTTCCTCATCAAAAAATATTTTCTGTTCTTAAAATAATGTTCTGTTTTAAAGTAGAATAATTTCTTGGAAAATAACCTTCAAATTTTGTAAGTCAATCTTCAAGAAAATAATGTGTTATGAATGTGTAATAATCCATTCGAGCCATATAAGTTAAAAAAAATTCTTCTCAAAATTTTGATCGAAAAATTTATCGTATGGAAAATAAAAGAAATAATCATTTGAAACTATGTAGTAAAAAGTCAAAATGGGTAAAAATGACTTAAAACATCTATATGATAATAGTAAAACACTTTATTAATGATTTTTTTAATACATGGAAATTGATGATAAATAATCCCCACAAAATACTTCTGTATAAACAATATTAGATAATAAGGAGATTTTGAAATTATCCCTTCCCCATTTTTAATCATTAAAATTGTATGACTCAATAAATAAAATTATATGAATATGTAAATATTATTAACTTCATAATTGTAATGGCCCGGGTTTTTGGGGTCCATTACATTGCGAAAATCTTGTGTTGGGTTTTCTGGTCTGGGAATCATGGTGAAGTAGGCCTATCAGTAGCCTTAGCTGACCGGTAGCTTGGCCTACCGGTGGCCTTGGCCTACCGGTCGCCTTGGCCTACTGGTAGCCTTGGCCTACCGGTGGCCTTGGCCTACCAGTTCTCGTCACCCACCGGTGGCTCTGGCCTACCCCGCGGGTTCTTTCCAGTGGAATTTGCACAATTAGGGGTTTAAACCTTATTTTGACATGTTTGAGCGTATTTTAAAGATCCGTAACGCCATAAGATTCTTAATTAAATACTTACTGAATTGATGAGTCATTTTAAACCACCTGACCCCCTTTAATGACGAGTGGGGATGCGTGGCCAACCCACGACCCCGCACCTTACGCGGTTTGTCATTCTCATCTCAACTGTCCGTGGATCTTATAAAATAAGGGTTAGCTGTGGTTTCTTCTTTCCTCGATCACGACTTTTCATGAACAGATTCTAGTGCATCGGGAAAGCCGCATCGTTATGCGTAGAGTTCTGCGCCTGACCTAAGCATTTATAGACAAAGTGATTTTCGTTCAGGCGAGCCTCATCGGTATCCGTGAACTTTTTCCCCCGCCTCAGTGTAGATTTTTGATCCAACAAGTAGGGAATTTCTTCATCACCTCTCCCTTTGGTGTATCATGCGGGGTGGGCGTGCTTTTGTTTCTGTAGAATTGGATAAAACAGACCTAGATAAAGATAATGAACATATACTATAAGGAAAGAAGGGGGATTGTGATCGTTGATGTTGTTTATATTATGATTATCTTTTTGAGTTATGCTAGCTTACACCTTCTGTAAATCGAGGCTGTTGGTGGTCATTGTCTGTGCACTAATGAACCCCTCGTAGTGCTTCAAATGGATTGTTTTGTAATTTTAAACTCCTACTATGTAAAGTAAATCGGTTAATCACATATACCATGATAAATAAATTGAAAGCACTAGGATTAACCCTTCTATGATAACCCCCGGTTAAAACACAAAGAAATTGAAATCATGGAGTGTGTAAAATCTTTAAATTTGGAAATACCGCATGGGCCTGTTTTGATTGATGGTGGTGGATTGTTGTTCTTCTTCCACGGTCCGATTGCTAGAGATGTGGGGGAGGGGATGGGATCCCCTGTTTTTATACCCTCGATGGTTGTGGATTTTGGAATGGAATTCCCTGTTGTTACGGATTCGTTGGTTGTGTGTTTTGTGGCCAGGTGGTTACCTTGTTATATCACGAATTGGGGTGGGATCCTCTGTTGATGAAAAACCTTTTTGGGGAGGGGACACATGGCAATGTCTCAGGGTTGTCTTCTTTGAGTACTTCGTGGGATCTCACTTTTTCCTTGTTCTTGTAACCTTACAATAGAACCAAGTGTGAATGTTTAAACTGACGATTGACTGGATTCTTTTTCCTGGTTATGCTTATGGTGTTAGTTGCCGAGTAGTGCATGAACTTATTTGAACATTATCACTGAACATGAAACAAGAATGGGACTAATGGGTTTTATTGGCGAGAGTCGTGACTCAGACTTGAGTGATGTTGTGATCTGTAGGCTATCTGAAGAAAAACCTAGCTTTAGGTGAGTTCTTGTTACCAATATATATACTTGTAGCATTGTGTTTCTTATACGTGCCCCACCCAATTTTAGCACTCAGTGCCGAACAACCCCATTTCATGGGGGAGGGTGTTTTTCCCAACACTATTCTTAGTGGCTGGTTATTAGCTCCTTTTCTACTCCCTTTCCCGGATATCCCAAGTATCTTCGGGTAGGCTGTGATGGCTTGAGGTCCATTATTATCCCAAGAACCTTTTGGAAGGGTTGTGTGATGGTTGTCCAGGTGTGTGCGGCAGGTGGTTTCCCAAGTGTCTTTGGGATGAGGCCCAAGTGTCTTCGGGCGTGACAGTGGATCTTCTAGCCCAGGTGTCTTCGGGCGTGGTGGTAGTTGTTCTAGCCTAGGTGTTTGCAGGCATGGTTACATGTGACAGTTGTGGACCAGGTGTTTGCGGGCGGGATTCGACAGTGGGATTGCGTGCGGTTGTGGCCCAGGTGTGTGCGGGCGGGTGTGGCAGTGGGACTGCGGTGAGAATGGCAGGATTGGTTCGACGTGTAGAATGTCTCAATAACCATTGGGAAAGTGGCGCGAGGTACCCAACCATCGATGTGCTCTTATTATATATATTACTTGACTCGCATTATTTGGGGAGTGTGCCTCAGTGAGGCTTGGGTGGATAGTTTACCATGATAGGTGTTTGGTTTACTCATTTTCTCACGGGACTTTAGTACGTTCCCCCACTTGTGCACGAGAGTCTTTGGTTTTCCCTACTGAGTGTACTTGTATGCTCACCCTATGTATATAAAACTGCTTTCAGGTTTCCAGGAGGACTTCGGGGATCGCACAGGACCATACCAGCTCGGACCTTGGGGCAGTTGCAGTTACTGTTTTTCTCCTTTTGGTACTTACCTTTGTGGTCATCTTTTGTACCTTGTGGCTTTTACTTTTGGAACATGCATGTGGGAATGGTTTACTTTTGGCTTTACTTTTCTTTTACCTTGGTGTTGTTGGTTTTCCTTTTCCTATCTCCCCATCCTATAAAATAAAAAGGGGCAATGCCTTCCATTTGTGTGAAATTCTATACCCTTGGCGCTAGTCGCCACTCCGGGACCTATTGAAGGTGGGTCTCGGGGGTCATTATCTCTCCTTCAACTTAAAGAAGAAAGGTCCTGGCAATCTGTTGACCCTTCCCTCCTTTTGGTGAAGGTGGGTCGTGACATAATAATAATAAAAAAAATTAATTGGAATCATAAACAGAACTCAAAATAAATAGGTGGTGTATAGGTTATATGTACCACTCGAATAAAAGTGAGACAAAATAATCCCTTACTATTAGTCTGATATACTTTGTATGAATACGAAAATCCTGTATAATTATTTAAATTATCTCATTGAATTATTGTAGAATAAGAGTCATTTTTTTGATATAATTTATGATCCCATTATCATCTATTTTTTAGTAACATTCCATTGTTACTCATTACTAGAGTATTAACTACATTATGTTATTATACATGTTTTGTTGAATTAGTTCTAGTTATCCTTCTTAGGTCATATTTATACCATTCAAAAATGATATTAAAATAATATATACCATATTTATTACTTATTTAATTTTATATAATCATGTTTTTAATTGATATAATGTAGAATTAATTACATCTCATCATTGAGATGATAGGCCATACATACGCACGAGTGATGATATCATTCCAATAATTGTGAAATGGTATGGAAGTGGATGATATATTTGTTCTTCCACAATCGATATAATGTTATAATAATAATATATAGTTTTTATTTCCATCATTATATCCATCTAAGTAAGGTGGTGAAAAACATCGTACAACTTGGCATGGAGATGGTAAACTGAATGTACACATGCATGGTGATTTTTTTCCCAGGATGGATATAATGTGGAATATGGTTTTTTCATAATCATAATAAAGTATTAGTATATAATAGATACTAGATTCATAATTTTATAATGAAATAACTCATGAATATTAAGTACAAGAAGAATGAAGTTTGAACGAATCTGTAGAGTAGAATAGCTCTTATTCGACATACTCCCTCTAATTATCCTCTTAAAGATCTAGTTTTTTTTGAAGATGACCAGAACCTATAGAATGTTACTAGGGATGTTGATAAGGGAAATGGTCAGGGTATGTAAGATCTTAAGGATCAAAGTAAAGTGAATAGGTGAGGTAGGATGTACCTTTTTATAATTGTGGTGAGGGGCAGTTTTGGAATCTCCAAACGTATTAATTTATAATAAAATAAAACCAAATAAAAAAACCTAAAAACATTTATAATTTAAAAAATGAGATAAGATAAAGTTGTAGTCTCATAAAAAAATAAATTTCTGACAAATGTTTTGTCTATTTTAACCTTATCATTTTAGTTTATGACATAGTTATTCTATTTCATTTTAATTAGGGTTACAAATATATATATATATTAAAAGGTTGGAATATTTACATATTTGATGTCAATGAGACCATAAATAAATATCTTAGAGCATTTAAGATTATATAATTATTGTTAAATATTTTTAAAAATGATTTATTATATTAAAATAATTTAATAACACATTATTTTGATAAACAATCAATATCAACATTTTTTCGCAATTCAATTCATTGATTTTTTAAAATACTAAAAAATAAGTTAACTTAAAAATAAATATTTTATTATACTCTAAATAGGTCAATTTAATCTAGAAAATTTATTCCACATATTAATTATCAAATTTTAAATTTATTTAAATATTTTAATATCTATTATTTTTTATCTTCATTAATAAAATAATTTCAACATCTGTTATGTGTAATTATTTAACACACATTCTTGTTCAATAAAAAATAAAAATAAAATAATATGATAAAGATAAATATACTATATTTGATAAGAATACTTTTATTTGAATATATCTTCTATGAAATCCAACATTAACAGTGTTATACATGTAAGAACATGAATGTGGTATGTTTAGTAACACTTTAAATAAAATATTATATTTGACATAATCCTTTTCATATGGAACCAAATGGTCAATAAATCAACACACGGATGATTATGGTCATGATATAGTCAACCAACATGATTTGGTGAATTGTTATTGTCTTTTAAGGATGATTATAATTTTAATAAATATTAGTTTATAGATTTCTTATCAATTAAATAATTTCTATATAATTAATGTACAAGTTATTAAGGTAAATATTTATTTCCTAAAAATTAAAAATAAATTTACATGATAGAAAAGTATTAACATTAAAACAAGGATTTATTGAGGAATTTATATTCTATATAACCCTATATTAAAAATGATATAGTTATAAAACATTGAGTAAGACATATTTAAATTTTCCTTAAATATATTATTTTAAGTGTCTTAATCACACCCAAGTGGCATCCAAAGGATAAAATTTAGACCCATGGATGGTTTAGTTCAAAAAAATTTCATTCATTTATATTAGGAAAGTTGTTATAGAAATTTTACAATATTATTTTTACCCCTAATTAGCTGATTTACATTTCCACCGTATTAATAAAAATTACTGAAGTTACTATTCATAATGCCAAAAAAATAAAAGAATGATATTTAAATAACATCAAAATACTGATTCCAAATATTGGATCATTTTTTTAATCTAAAACATAGAAGTTTTAGTTATTAATTTAAAATTAGACCTCTTGATGAAATGAGAAAACGTTTTTTAAAACGTAAAACATTCCAAAAAATTGAAATGTTTTTAAATGTAAATTTAACATAAAATTAATTCTAATGACGTAAATTATATTTAATGATAATAATATATTCTATTTACACTTTATAAACATTCAATATTATAATTTTTTAAATAAATTATTTTTATTTTTTTTCAACTAACAATTTAGTGTATCTTTATTATTTATTAAAACTTATAAAATATCAGAAAAGAATAAAAAAAATTATTAAATTTTTTTATGTCATAATTAAAAAGAACATGTTTATGATTTTAGATAAAATATAAAAAAAGTTAAAAAAAACTAGATTTTAAATGAATGTTCCATCAAAAGCTGTAAAATTGCAATTTTTTAAAAATTACTTCTTTTATATAGAAAATCTAATTCATTATTATATCTTGTCTACAAAAACTATATGATTAATTTTAGAAATTATATTGAATATATGAAAAATATATTTCATTAATAAAATCCCTCAAGAGTGATGTTATTATTTTATATACTTGATTATTTGAATTTAAATAGTTTTTCAGAGGAAAGTTAATATTGTTCATACCTGCCATAGTAATGACTAGGTTATAGGAAAACACAATAACATTTAGTTGTTTAATTAAATCTATATTTTTTTAAATGAATTCAATAAGATAAAATTGTGTGCAACACATGCCAAACATAGTGTTGTGTGTACCGTAAGCGAAATTGTCATTTTTCATGGCGCAAACTTACCTTCCTCTTGCATATAACATAAAAAAAGTCTGCCTAATAAAAATATTGGGCTGTTACCATTTAGGATCACATCCAATACCTTTATAAAAAAAATATAATTATTCCATTAATAGGGGTTTCTCCCCAATCAATGACTTGTATTCTTATAAGATATAACTATTTACCTAATACAATATAGGGATATATAATTATGGTCCTACCCATCACCTAATGGGTTCAGATTAATACTCATTCATAATTAATTTACTAAGATAATTTTTTATCCATTTATTGGATGGTATAACGCACCCACTAGTCACATAATGATAAACTATACAAAGGTTCCGCATGAACCTAAAAAAATTCAAAAATTCCTTCAAACTATTTTTAATCAATTTGAAAGAAATGAGTTTCAGGAAATCATCCATAAGAAAATATTTTAATCCATATATGGAAATAATATAGATTTTATTGTTAGAGAATATCCCAAGGGGATTAAAATAAATTTCTAATGATTTTTGTAGAGATGAGATATTCATGTCTGAGAGAATTAGAAAATTTCATTGAAAACAAAATTAAATATCCTTTAAATCGTCAGTATTAAAATAAAAAAAATTATAAAAAATGTGAATAGAAAATATCATTCTAAATCCAAAAAAACATATCAAAGAATATTCTTAATAAAAAATGAATAAGGCTATAATAAATAGTGATTATACCGAAAATTTTAAATAATATTATTTTTAAACTTTTCTAATGAAATATTGATACAGTGAAAATGAATCATTTGCATAAAAACTAAAAATCCTCCTTTAAAACCCCTATAAATAATTTAAATTTCGTTAAAAATTTACATTAGAAATAATTGAATAATATAAAAGGAAATACAATAATCATTATAAATAATATGGTCATGTACTAGAAAGAATCTTGTAAAAAAGATGAGATAATGTTGGCTCCACTTACAAAAATCAATTCGATTTAATTTTTAACCAACGAGGGATTAAATGGTAATAATAATTTTTAACTCAAAAAATAACCATATAAAATGGAAATATATAGATTTTAATAGACAATGAACAAAATTATCCCCCAAACAAGAGTCCAGAAATATTCAATATCAATTTCAAAATGACATTAAAAGGAAACCCTTACATATTTTATAACATATAAATCAAAAGACCTTGATAGAAATAAAATTATATAGCTTGAAAATCCCATGTATGACATGAATAATACAACAAAATTCATTAATAAGGTAGTATATATAGCACATAAAAAAGTGGTGAATATTGATCGTATCACTATAAAATAAATATGATATGATAATACCCTTAACATTACAACCCACATCCATGAAACACATTAAACAAAGGTAAAATTAACATAAACAACCGAATAAATTATTTTATAAACTTATTAATTTTTATTAATTTTTTTATCCATCATTTATAATCATTAATTAATCATATATTAAATTGTCATTATTTATTTTAATGATTGGGTGTTTGAAATTTTAATTGTTTTTTAAAATGTTTTGTAACATAGATGTCTACCATCTTTCATTTATTCTATGTTCATAACTATTACATTATTAAAGGTAGTGGTATCCTTTTTTTTCTATTATTTATTAAGTTACATGTTATTTTTAGGGAAGTTATGGTTTGAGAATATCATATCCATGATAGGAGTATTTTAGGTAATTTTCTGATAAATTTTTTTTTATAATGACTCTTAATTATGGTTTCATCCTCCCCAAATGATATTAATGAAATAAATTATATATTAATATCCTAAAAAACATGTATTAATGTGATGATACTTATTTATGGTGAAACTGATGTTGTTTTTATAGCATGATTCATGTAGGTGGTTAAGATATCCCAAAGAAGAACATGTTATAATAATCAATGAGTAAGTGCATTGAGTTATATAATAGGGATATGATTTAATAAAAATAATATTTATGCATATATAATATCATTATAGTGTAGAATGATATAGTCAATTATTCGATATGACAAGGTAATTGAAAAAAAATTTCACTTTGTGTTTACGTGGATAATTTCTCTCATTCTCAAAATGGGTTCCTTTCGAATGAAGGATTTATGAATATTTATTTGAAGCAGAGGATAAATTTTTTTAAGAATTATTTAGGATAGAAAAAATGGTAATATAATCAAGAGATAAATAAAGGAAAATAGTTCTATTTAAAGTGGTGGAGATCATATCATTTTATCATAGAGTTTTGAGTGGCATTTTAAAAAAAATTGATTCTTTAATATTTATATAACTAAATATATAAAGCAGTCATTTTTTATGGAAATTTTATAAAAGTAGAAAAATGTTTTGTTACATTAAAAATGGTATAAAAAATAAAAAATACGGGTGAATTTGTTCAATAAAAATCAATCACAATTTCAATCCATCACACGATGTAAGTTGATAAAAAATTAGATCTTTTGACCAAATTAGAGTTCATCAGAGTATAAAAGTAAATTTAATAGAGTATTCTTTTTTTAATATAACACTACCCAACAAAATTAGAAAGAACAATATAAATTCAATCATGAACCGACCCATTGGGGCCCATTCCATGACTACCCTAGGCACACCTCCAATAAGCTAGGGGATGGAGACTGGTTCTAAGTGGGAATATCAGACATGGGATGCCTTATACTATGGTACCTATACAAATACACACACATATATCTCTTTGAAACAATACAGAGATAATAAAACATCTGATAAAAAATTCATGCATATATCTTTCCCAAAATAGCAGTACAAAGAACTTACTAAAAACATAAAAAGGTAAAAATAAATTCCCACAAAAACCTGTAAAAGTGTCCAAACTACTCAGAAAGAGGGGACTGCTATCAAATTTAATCACTGTAAAACACCTCAGTTAAAAACTAGTATACAACATGGTCTATATAGATCACTTTTCTCCACCTCCTCCTTATCCCCTTGGGACACCATCCAAAGTCATGTCTCCTGCATATGACTAAAAATGTGTGGGAAAAGACTACATAAGAGTGAGCATGACAATACCCATTAGGTTCCAAAGAATACAAAAATAAAAGGTAGAAATTGAAATGAAATATTCTGCTCGAACCAATAACGAGGGAACCCAATGCGAGAGATAATAAGAACCTCTATCTAGACAACTCATTTAAAATACATGACTAGTATTCTCATATCCACATGGTGTGTTTATAATTATATTCTATATAACTGCATGGAATCCCAAAATCACCTAGATATAATCATCTCACAATCCATGTCTCTAGAGGTCCCAACCGCATTTCCATTCATATGTTTCTTCTCATTGATCAAAGGTTATTCTCATATAGGAGAACTCACTCCATGAGAAGTATCATCCCATTTGGTAATCATCTGAGAGATATCACTCATAAAAAATTTCTTCACCATCCATAATGGAACTCATCCTAGATATCTTACTTTGTTTGGAACAACTCTTCCATTCGTAGTGGCACATTTGAGAAAACAAACTCCATCTGGTATCTCTAAGCCCATGGAATGTCACATCTAACCCAAGTGAAATACACCTAAGTGAAAAAAGATCATAAGGTCTCAGCATAGGGAAATTCATTCTGGAACCCATTTCACCTTGATGATCAGACAAGGGATAATACCCTTCCTTGGTGTGGGAATCCTAATACCCTATTAAAAACACTCAAGATATCATCTCACAAATAAGGGACCATACCCAAGACCACTGTAATACACCATGAAAACAAGTTGGGACTCCAATAATCATATTTATTAGACATGATATCTATCCTAGAACCAATGGGGGATTCCATATACCAAACTAAGTCTTAAATCAAAGATACAATGATAGGAGATTGTGCCTAAGACCAATGGGTTGTACCAAAAAACAAAATCTAGATTCAACAACCTAGTGTGGGATAATACACGTGATGATACAACAAGATCCATTGGAACTAACCACCGAGTAGGGGATGTTATGCATGTTGATACTATAAAACCTACTAAAACATTATTCAATGTAGGTGATTGTATTCTTGATGATGTCACAGAACCTATTGAATATATCCTCTAAGGAGGGGATCATATATCTGATGATGTCACAAACCCCACTAGGTTATCTTGATACAATGTGGATAAACTCCCTATGTATGAATTTCTTGAAAATAATTTGAACCCTACCTAATCAACGAGTATATAATATAGGTTCCCACCCCAAACTCCCAGAGGTACACACCAACTCTATCTGAGCTCATTATGTCAAAGGGGTCACAATCATGTTTCCAAGATGAAATTAGACAATATAACTTCTTGTAGATAGGCCAAGGGAACCCACTCAACCGATACTTGTCTAAATGTCTATAATGAGAGAACCACTACCTCAACTGCAATCCCATATCTACTACCAAAACCAAGTGCACCATCTCATCTCTTGAGAAAACTTACTCAGGAATGGAAACTCATGGGCCATCATCTGACTCCCAAACATAGAGATGCACAAGGGAGAAATACAACGGGAGTATATGGCATATATCTTGAAACTATCCCATGTCTATGTACCCTCTATGCACTCAATATGTATTTGGTAATATAAATGGTGTTTAACACATTTCACATTATTTTTAACCCTATGTGATAACCTGGGCATGTCATTACCCTTACAGGGCTAGATGACCATGTAATGAGACATGAAATGTACCCTCAGAACATAGTGCGTCTTGGATATCTTGCTACATGGACATATCCTTCACCCATGTTTATTTCCATCACCCCATCTAGGTATACATTCACCTATCCATATCCATTTTAAAGGAGTTCCCACCCATTTTTACAAATATAGGGCCGAAGATCGCTACACGGTTTGTACCCATAATACACAGTTTACAGTCCCCAAAAGTTCATATTCCCCAAATAGAAACAACACACAGTGATATCTCTTTCACTAAATGTCATGCGAACGAGAATTCTAAAATATAATCCCTTCCAAGACACCCTAAAAAAACCCAATTATCTTGTAAAACCTAGATATCTACAAAAATGTCTTATCTAGAAGACATAATAGAGCTCTAAAACAGTAAATAAACTCATCCAAATTGGGTTGGAATTTAATGCTAATAAATTATCTAACCTCAGGGAGAAATGTTAAAGTTTCATGTCCAAAATGTCGTATGGAACCTACTGGACTTCACTCTGGTTACAATCGACACAAAAAATGGGGATTAGTGACCCCTTCTCACTATAGATCATCTTAGAGTCATCCATCACACAAGGGGGGACCTTCGTCTTCTATGTTGTTGGTAATAAGTCATTTTGGGAAAGAATATTAATTTAATTATATTAAATTAATAAACTCCACATAACATCCCACCAACAATCCATCAACTGAGCACTCAACACTGAACAATTTATTTCACGCCTAAGGTAAACAACACATTTTAAAATAATCCATGATCTCATTTTTCTAATCTAATACTCTTATAGGGAGTTATTCATCATTTACCAAAAAACTATGCATTCATGAAAAAATATATTTAATATCACCACACTAAGACTATCTGGTCACTGGAATCCTAAGTCAACACATTAATTCGGAAATATTTCTTGGAATATTCTGATGTCTTACATGGAAAAACCATATTCCTTACAATTTTCCCTCCATATTTTCTTCCAAAAAAGAAAAATCCAATGCATAAGGGAGAAAACTGAGTCCCCAACAAGAAATATCACTTCAGGGAATTCACCAAAGGGTTCTCATTTTGTCTAAAAACACTCACTTAGAAGATCCATGAAATACAAACCACAACCATGTTACGTCTCAAAGTAGTTAAAATTCACGAGACGATGCATATAGTTGTCTACTCACCTACAACTGGTGGAAAACAAAAAAATTATTGGTTCTAACTACTGTCATAGAATCAAGTGGTACACCACCTCACTAACTCTATATAGACACTGAATTGACCTTATAGTACTCATCATCCATTGAATTAACTTCACCCTCAATATCTCTTGATATGACTAACTCTAGTATAAAATGAATTTTCTCTAACTTGGTATGATTAATACAACATTGATCTTTTGTGCCTTCAAAATGGGGCCCCAAATAGTGCTACTTCGATCATAGATCTAAAACTTCACCACACCAATATAAAACCTAAATCATGTTCCCATTAACTAGAAAATTCCATTCTACTTGGACAAACCAAACATCCCCTAGATTTAATACATAGGGAAACCATCCTCTTCAACACCTTGTCTCATAGAAAGACTATTGTCATCTTGAATCTTAAGAAGGTCGATGTACTCCTCGCCTTCATAAAATCCATTATGAAAATGTCTAGTAGGTATCTTACTATGTCAAACCTTGAGAAAATAATATTATATAAATAAATAACATTATCATTGAAAAATATGAGGGTTAATCACCAACAATTAGTGACATATCACATCATCCACAAGTTTATATCATGAAAATATGAAACTAAGCACATTAGGGTAGCAACAAAAAACACAGGAATACCCAAGTGTACAAACTAGGCCATTCCAATTACTCTTTCTAGAAACCTTTCACTCCACTACATCTCATGAAGCTCCATAAGAGTCAACTGATATGTAGATGAAAACAAAAAAAATAGTTCATGTATTCCAATATACATAGATGAAAACTATCAGTGGGGAGGTAATCCCAACACATTTCCCAACTCCACCACTATAGTATAAAACTAAAATATCATAGTAATAATAGTCCATGGGTCATACAATCCATCTGAAAATTTTTGGTCATCTCTTACCACAGATGATCAAGACACACTCAATCTAGGATCACTCATTAAAGGAGCAAAAATATGTCCGATAATACAAAAAAACTTTCATAGCTACTAATGGAAACCAATTGAGCATGAATGTTTGGAAACCAATCAGTATAGAGGAAGATCATCATTGGGTTTCCCTACCACTACAGAAATATTTTATATGCATCAATCTCCTTCAATAGTCATGTAATAATACCAACTGATGTATGTTTTTTCTAATCCTCTATGTAGTTGTCTCCAACCTAATATTTGAGTACAAATTCTCCACTAGTATCACAAATTCCTGATCCAACACTCCATGACTCAACCCTACCCTGAGCACAGAAGGAAAAAGAACATGTCCACCATACCTTGACAATATATACATTATAAGGAAGTAACTCACCCACACTGTACCATACTGTATTACAAGAACATGTCGTGGTGGGGGAATGAACCCACTTTATTTTGAGACTAAAGAGAAATAAAAAATAACCATCACAAGGCATTATCGATGAACCACATCACCCTAGATAATCCTTGAGAAATAAGTGAGAAGAATATTGTGCCTCATAATAGTGTCTAACAATAATACTAAAAAAGAATAAAGGTATATAACACACCACTAATAAACCTCACATCCCCTGATTCATATACCTCTGCGGGCAGAATATTTCCACACCCCCATTCTATAGCTCCATGAACCTGGTGCGGGCTAGATGTGGGTGATGGTGGAAATAAAATCAACTATCGTCCACCTCTTGATACTCTCCCCACTCCTTTTCTATATCCTCTATCAAGTATAACTCTATGGTCCTACCATTTTATTTTCTTGTGTGATCCATCAAACATGTCCCTCTGAGTAGTAAACCAGGTTTAACAATTGAATGTGTGATGTCTCCATCCATCATAAGAAAAACACTAATTCTCACGTGAATCACTAGATTCATCCTGGGAGTCCATAACCACAATCCTTCCATCATTGGATCATATCCTAATGCTTCTCACAAGGCCAGATCTATAAGCTCACCATCATCTACCCACTATCAAAGTCTTGAATCTTCTGTGACTAGAAAGATTAGTTGGAGTATCCTTATATATAAAGATATCCAATACCAATTGCATCCCCAATACCCCAAAATATGTTGGAATACAGAACAATATCACCAGTTCCCTAATATAATGGACTAATCCCTAGTTAAAGGTCCTTTATTTGAAAAAGTAACTAGAAACATATCTATGGAGTATCATGAAAGGTCTGTGAACCTCTATGAATAATCTTTGATGGTACTACTATCCCACAAATTATTTCGAAGCTCCTAAAATATTCACCGATCTCAACATGGATGGATAAAATTGTTCCAGGAAGTTCCTATAAAATTCCATCCATGTTAGTTTCATCTCATCATGGGTTTAGATAACTAGAATCCACCACCACTAGGCCAAGACCTCTAGATCACTGACTGTTAGGTTCACCATATGTTGGGGAGGTGTCTGATAGAGGCGTAAAACACATGCGACTACGTTAATCAAGTCATTATCTACCCGGGGGTCTGGCTCACACCGATACCTTAGATTTTACTCCCTCTATTACTCATGTTTCTCACTCTTCCTTCATGAATCATCAAAATGAATTTCTATAACAACATGATACTCAAACATTGGTGGCTTGACTAGTTAGCCACCATGAGGTACCTAATATAATGCTTTCCCTATTCTAAATCATCATCACTAGTCAAAACGTCATCATAATTCATCCATGGAATCATGTTTGGATGTCATCAAGGGGGAATCCTAAAATGTAATCAAGATGCACCATGGTCATTTTTTATGTTAGGGCCTTATATATTACCACTCGTTCATGACCTGACCCACCGAGGCCCGATCCATGACTACCCCAAGACCAATTTAGTAGGATATGGGTCATTTAATAATGCTGATTTGGCATATCACACATGAGAGGACATATCCTATGGTACCTATATGCATGGGAACACATCCTTCTCCATGATACAATGAATTTATAACAAAACTATTGATATAAAATTCATACACACATGTATTTCACAACATGCGTATAGTTAAAGTAATAAAATCATAAAAAGGGAAAAATAAAATTCCACAAAAAACTCTTGGATTTTATCCTGATGAGAAGGAGGCAACTTTTATCAATTACAACCCTAGAAACACTCCTTGATGAAAAACTAGTATACACCTCAATTTTCAAGATCAATATGCCCCATCTACATTGAACATCCTGGGATTCCATCAAAGGCCTTTCTTCTTAATAGGACATGAAATGTTTAGGAAAATCCAATTTACTAGTCATTATAACAATGCCATGTTGTTTCCCCAAAAACCCCAAATAAAACAAATAAATTGAATGGACATATTCTTATTAACACAATCCATAGGGAATCAAAGAGATATAGAACATGAATGCCAATATAGGCCAATCCCCGTCCATGCATGAAAAGTCATATCATATCTATATGTTGTGTTAATCAAGATATGTGAAATCAATTAATGGAATCCCAGAATCACCCTGATAAATTCATATCAAACTCCATGTCTCATGAGTTTTGACCTCATAACTAGGTAGAGGCTTATAATCAAGTATTAATGGTCATTATCATATATGATAACTCACTCCATGTTCTATTTCATCCCCGGAATCACTCTTACAAGAGATATAACACATCTGAAAGAGATTTGTCATCCCTGATGGTACTCATCTAAGAGATATCACTCCATTAGGAACATATCTTCAATCCTTGATATCACATCTGATAGAACACACTCCATTGTTCATCACTAATATGATGGAACATAATTTACAACGCATGTGACATTCACCCAAGAGAGACATAGTCATTAGGTTTCTCCAAAGAAAATGTCATGTTTTAAACCAATAGACCTAAATACTCAGATATGGTATCACAAACATCCTATATTTGGGGCTCATAAAATCCTACCAGAAACACTGAATATATCATCATAAATATGGGGGATCACACCACCAAAAACCAAGGGACACCATGAACTTAATCTAGGACACATGATGTTATATTTAATATATAGGGGATGTCTTCTAGAACCAATGGGGGACATCAAAATCCATACTGAGTCTTAAATCCATGATACAAAAATTGGGGATCATGCCCAGGACCAATGGGAGATACCACAAACCCAAATTTGGTTCCAACCACCAAGTAGGAAATCATACTCTCAACTATACAACTAAAACCATTGGAAACAACTATATAGTAGGGGATCATACTCATGATGATATCATAAAACCTTATGAAACCACCTACCCAGCAGGAGATCATATAAGTGAAAATTCCACAAACTACACTAGATCTACCATATATGTGGGCGATCATAAATACGATGATACTAAAAATCATACATGGACATCCTTATAGATATGGGATTCCCACTATATTTAAATTGGTCACAATGATACCATGAACCCCAGATAGGGTAGAAAAATACGATAGAAGATCCCATTCTAGCCTCCCAGAGGGACAGACCAACTATATCTGAGCTTATCCTTTTAGGGGGACCACAATCCTCTCCTAAGAACATTATTCCACATATTACACTCTTAGGGATAACTTGAGGGAACCCACTCTAACCATACTAATATAAACATCACTATCATGGGACACACTACGTCAAATCACATCACAACTCGACTTCCAAAACCAATTCCACTAGTACATCCCACAAAGAAAACTACTTGTTATGGTCTACTTGTGTGCCTCCATCGTAGTCCTGAAGATAGGTTTTCGTAGGGGATAAATCTCTAAGGAAAGTATAAAACATGTACTCTCAGTACACGATGTGAATATAAAAACCTAACCATGTCCATGACCCCTCTAGGTACTCAAAAACTGTTAGGGAATATAAATGAAATATAACACATTTCACATAACGTGTGACCCCATCCAGTCACCTAGGCGTGTCCTTTCCCATATATTCTAGATAGCCATGTCATGATATATTGTGTGTACCCTTGATACATGTTGTGTCTTTTCTATCCAGATAATTGTTTGTGTCATCAACTTATGACCAGTCCAAAACCTTATTCCCATGTACTTTCATATGACCATGTCTGTTGACATGGAGTTCCTTCACAACTCTATAACCACATGGTGTAGGATAAATTTATATAATGTACCCCCAGTACAAAATGTGTATACCCAAAAATGAAATATTCCCCAAAATTTTATAACACATGATGTGTTATCCTACACCACACATTGTGTGATTGAGAATTCTGAATTGGAATCCCCTCATATACACCTAAAACACTTCAGCTTCTTTAGAATCTAATAGATCTACCATAATGGGATCTATAGGATATGTAATTGGTATCTAAAGACATAAAGATAATGTGTCACAAGGGTTTTTGGAAATAACTCTCATATATACACATTTATCATGGTGAAATGATAACGCTTCAGATTCAAAATGATTCTTATATCCAATTGCACCACAATACGACGATAATGGGTGCCAATAATAGGGTTCAACGACACCACATAACCTTGGTTCAACATTGGGTTATCTTTTATAAAACGTGGAAATCCTCTTATCCTATTATACATGTGATAACCCAATGGGGGAGTATATGAAATTAAATCTCATTAAATTAATAATTTCCATTTAACATCCATCCAGCACACCATCAACCGACCACCCGACATCACCAATCATTATTTAAGGAAATGGGTAAAAACTATGTCATAAATTCAACCAGGTATTAGATTTCTGATCTGAGACTTCTATCAAGATTTATTTGAAATTTACTAAAACATGGTCCTTTCATTATAAAATATATTTAGTATTATTTCACTAAATATCCCCATTCCTCAAAATTGAACAATAACTCTACTATTGACTTTAGAAATATTCCTAGGAATATTTTAAAGTCTCACATGGGAAAAAAAGATTTTTTAGAAATTAATTATATAAAAAATTAATATTATCTAAGAAATATAATAACACAATTTAATTTCAAAATTAAAAATATTTTTAAAAAAAATATTCAGTAAGGATTCAAATCATTAAACACTAAATGAATATTATTACTAAACCACATCTGGATCCTAATGAATAACGAGGATTGAAAAACCTAATCCAAGATATCCTCTATTATAATTCTTGTATTCTATTTATTTTATACAAAAAATAATGTCCATTTATGTTCATATCCCTATTATCTCTCAATTTAGCATATTGGAACGTGCTCAATCTTCATATCCTTTGAAGTTATCAACATGAAAATATTAGATAAACCTTTGTATTCTTTTCCATATAAACTCTTGATCTCATAATGTACTCTAGAATCTAGTGATTATAACTTGACATGAAACCTCATACATATGTATTTTAACATTACAGCTGATATAATTATAATTATATTTTTTAGAAATTCATTGTGTATAACAGAAACTACTAAAACATAGATTCATGTTAAGTTAGATTATTATTATGTGTATTGGGATTTCCAATAAAAAATAAAAGGAATCATTAACTCAACAATATCCCACTTTTAAAAAGTATTAATACATTTAGTAAAATTTAATGTTAGACTAGTTTTTAATAAAATACTACCTGTATGTCTAAGTGAAATTAGTTATTTCCAAATTAATAACAATCATAAAAAAAATCAACAATCATAAAAACATTAGTATAATAAATCCCAGACTTTTAAAATGATGAAAACATAACAATTTCACAAATTATTCTTTTAAACAACCCAAAAATAATGAATTTTTTAAATCTCCCCACCCAATTTATGAAAAACTATAAACATTATAGATTCTTCTCAAACTTCCCTCCATTTGAAAAAATAATAATATATACAAAATATTTTAAAATTTCCATAATACTAATAACTTATATAAACATATGATATATTTATCTTATTTTACTGACATTGTGATTTTTAAATATAAGAAACAAGGAGCATTATGTTTGAGTATTAATGAAACTATTCATTGAATGTATATTTCTCCCACATTGATAATAAATTATATTCATTGGGATAATTAAATAATAAATTCAAAAACTACAATTCTTAATGTTTCCAAACCATCCAAAATTTATCTTCTAATACTTATAAATGATCTTCTCCATTTGAGGACAAGTCCAAAAATGTTCAAATTCAAACTTCTTATATTATAATATATTATAGATGGATACCTATGAAATTATAAACTAAGTAAAATTTAAAAAGAATCTAAATTTAGCTACTCAAAATTATTTAACTTCAATTTGATAAAATTCTAGTGAATTTTTTTTTAATAAACATCTAGATAATAAGAAAATCTGCAAAAAGATCTTAAAAAAAAATTCTAAATGAAATGCCTTCCCCCATTCTTAATGAGTTTTTTAATGTTAGGAGATTGTCTAAGAAAAAATTTAATGTTTTTAAATTTAAATTGATAATTGACAAATTTTTTCTAACAAATTCAAATCTATTATACATTAATGGTTTTATGAAATTTCAGTAAATTGATTATCTGTTTCTATAACATCAACAAAAATGTCTCCTTTTAATATGGTATATTATTGGAAATATTTTCTTAAATCTATGTGTTTTTTACATTGGTGATGTTTTGGGTTTCTAGAAAAAGATAGGGTTCTTATCTTATAAAAAATAATTAGAGTTCATGTAAAACTATAACTTTGTGACTATGTGCTACATATATGTGCTACATATATAACACTTGAGTGAAATAAAATTAATCTAATATATATATATATATATTAAAATTTATTATGTAGTTTAGTATCACTTCCTGTAGTATTAAGAAACGTAAGCATATACTTGAAAATAAAAAACTTTGGCTATACTTTTTCTATCCATCCTACACCATCTAAAGACAAAATATGAGTGAAAATTATGTATAAAATTATTTTCCAAAAAAATATAATAATCCATGAATTATTTGTTCATTTATTTTAATAGAAAATATGAGTAACCACTAATAAATTAGATCCATTAATATATTATTAGAATCATTCATATTAACACCTAGATACAAATTTGGTCGACTAGTCTCTAGATATTGTAAACTTTTGATCATCCATCTATAAATTTTTGACTAACAGGTTTCCATGATTCATCAATACCGAGTTCGATAAAAGTTCCTATAATATCACTTACACTAGATATATTATCGGATCCAATAAGCATTAAAATTATTGAATTTTTATATTGAGTTTAAATGTCTCTGTCTAGTGTTTTAGTAATAAGAAATCAAATGAAAAATGTTAATCTCATTCATTATGCTCATTTAAAACTCATTTTTTTTGAAATTCTATCAAAAATATATTTTTTAATTTAATGAAAAAGGATTCCATCAACATAATATTGAATAGTGAAGTTTTCTTCCAAGACATTCTTGGTAACAAGATTAGGATAGTTCATTCCCTTGAAAAGATTATTTTTTATACCAAACAATGCTCATTTGATAATTCTAGGATATTGGGGAATTTTTAAAGTGATATAGTTATTTGGTAAGTTTATATAAATGTTAAAAAATATTTCTATAATAAATTATTTTGGGGTTTTCAACATAATAATCATTATAAACATACCTATTAAGATAATAACTTTTAGTAAATATCTCTAATAAAGTAAAATTTTCATGTTCTGTGACGACTAATAGGATCCAGAAGGAATTGATTCTAGATATCATTGAAAAGGTTTCATCATATTCCATGAATTATTCATGATAATATCACATAGAAAAAACCTATATATATTCCTTGAAATAGTTAAATTTTAATCACAATTATTAGATAACCCTATTTATAAATTATTACTAGAAAATCCTTATATCACTCACTAGGGTCTACACATTATTCTTTTAAAATTTATTATACTGTTATTCATGGAATGTATCAAACATTACTCCCCTAAGATGTTGTATGCAATTTTATAATTCAATTAGGATATCAATTCCTAGTTATCAAATTAATTTCTCAAGGATCTTATAGTTTTAACTCACTGGATTATATCTCTAATAATATTATTATTGCAATAAGTTATTAACATTGACTGGTCTCTAGGTATAAATATACGTTAGTACTCATCCTTTTGTTGTGTATATTTTGTTAAATAGGTTTCTAAATATTTAATTCATTCTCACTAAAAGTTATATTGATTTAGTATGAATAGTTGGGGTTTATATTCCAGTAAAAGAAAAGATGTCATTTTAGAAACATCATATGAATATGTAGTTTCTAATTATTTTTTAAAAAAAATAATCTTTTCAATATACTTATACAAAAAATGTTTATTTAAAATTTATAGTTAAATTATTAAAAATTCTATAGGAATTTACCATTGTATAATAATATATAAAAACAGCTTCCTTATCCTTTGATCTAATAAATGAAGTGGAACTGGAATATTCAAAAGGTGCACATTACACCCAAAGAATCTGATATATGAGAGTTTTGATTTTCTAATAGTCCATAAATCATAAAGGGTTGTTTTATGTTATGTAAGAATAAATATATTATTTATTTTATAAAAAAAATACTCATAGCCTCAACCAAAAATGTAGACCAATAAAATATTCAATTGGAAAGTTTATGTAATTTAATCAAGAATTAGATTTCCTAATTCTGCTACACAATTTGTTGAGGTATTCTTGGTTTCAAAATATATGATTAATAACACTATTAATATTAAAATTTTCAAAAATAAAATTTTAA
The DNA here is from genome assembly GCA_963277665.1 of Viscum album. Classification (NCBI taxonomy): domain Eukaryota; kingdom Viridiplantae; phylum Streptophyta; class Magnoliopsida; order Santalales; family Viscaceae; genus Viscum; species Viscum album. The sequence goes on from OY728137.1 coordinate 804,511,653, forward strand.
AATCCTCCGCTATGATCACTCAGTATAGTAAAAATATAATGATATCTAATTTCAAACAAAAGTATGTAAAGTTTTGAAAAAAATTATGATACATATTTCTATGTGAGAAAATAATTCCAAGTAAATACAGTATTATTATCAATTATAAAAAACACAAAGTTTTTTCTATTTAATATCCTAATTTGATTAGGTATATATATATATATATATCAATGTGCACTAATTGTGCATATTTTAATGTTGAATCTTTACAAGTAGATTCAAAAATAATCATTTGTTTCTTACCATACTAACAAAGATGAAAAACTCTATAATAGTTAATAATATTTTATTCTATATCCCAAACACGTGTTTTACAAAAAAATTGGTAAATTTTGATGGTCCCAGTATCTAGTCATTTGATTAAAATTTTTATTAAAATCACATTTTTCACATAATTAAGGTATCTTTTATTGTCTATGATCTTAAAAATATTGTTTGTAAACATTCTCATTATTTTTATTATACAGAATGAATAAATCTTATGAATATTGAATAATGAATTTATTATTCATGAATTTCATAAGAGAACCCTTTTTTATTAGTTTATTTGCATCAATAAGGTTTTACTTATATTATGAAATAAATATATTTTTTAAATAATATCTCTTATACTAATAATACATTAATAATTATGATAATTTCACACTGTGAACATTCTCCAAAACTAACTCTTACACCAGTCATCCTTCTTATGTTTTATAAGTTTGAAATTTGTCTTATTATATGATGAGAATAAACATTTTCATGCAGTATTTTATTCTATGGATAAGATTCCACTTTTCCTAAAATTATGAAATCTAATTTCTTAATACGCAAACATTACTTGGTTTCAAAGAATCAGAAAATAATAATTTAGGAACCCAAATTTTCCCAACAATTATATTGTATAATGTTTTATGAATATTTCAAATAAAATCCTTATCAATAAATAATATTAAACATTACTTAATAAACATTTAATTTTCTAGTAACCCCTACAAAAATATTTACTAAAAAGTTAACTTTTAAGAAAAAATTAATTTAATTAAAAAAATTAAATTTATAGATGTATAAAATTATCAATTTGATTTTTTGATGGGTTGATCTATTTATAAAGCCTTTTGAAAGTATCCTTACAAGAAAAATAATTTTAGAAATGATTAATAAAACTGATAAAATTATATTTTATTTTAACCACTAATTGATTATCAAAAAAAGAATAAATATAATAGTATTTAGACTGAAATTTTAATCAATGTTTTGAAATTTTAGAATTCAATTTTTAAAATCATATTTTTTTCTTTAACAATGTAATACTTTCCACTATTATTGTAATTTTTCCAAAAAAAGTGATATTAAAAAATATCGTCATTTTCCAAAAGTGGAAAAATATTCTTCATATTCTGATGAATTTTTTTCTAATAAAATAATTATGTTGAATAATAATCATATGATGCCTAATAAAAATTTTATTTCAAGGAAAATTTTGTTATATTTTAGTAGTACCCTTATTCATGAGTAATTTTTCATCTGTATGAATATTTGTATAGAATCCAATAATCCTATCACTCTAATCACGACCTTCCATTGATAAATCAAATGTAGTATCTCCAATGCCATCCGATTTTTAATTCTTATTCTTTTAGAATACCAATTTCATTATTTTAATTCCTTTTCTATCTAGGGGAAAAAATTATTATATGATAAAACTTTTTACTTTTATATCTTTTTAGATATTAAGATTCTTTCATCTAATGTTTTCCTTTATAATTTTATAAGGATTATATCAGGTGTTATCATTTTTGATATTGTTATAAATTTTTCTTACAATATGATAATATTCATTCAAAAAATCATTGGATCCATGATCATAATAATTATGCATATATTTTTTCTTATAAAAAATCATAAAATTATCTGTAACATTAACAATAGCAGATGTAATATTACTAGAAGTAGATGGAAAGATTAATCCACTCTCCGTCATCACTTTCTCAACATCTATTTTCAATCTAATCTAATATTTAATAAGAGTACTAATTAATTTATCGTGGCATGACTTATTCAAATTCTATGTGTCATTTGTCACATTCCCTTTAGAATCACTATCTTTTATAAGTATATTGTTAAAATTTTCAACCAAATGATCATACAATAATTACTTCTCACTAAATTATTGAAAACTATTGACCACAATAATAACTATTTGATGCGTTTCAGTAATAATTAATATGAATAATATTAAAATCTTGAAAATAAACATGTTTCATAACTCTATGATTCAATAACTTTAGATTTTCCAAATTTTGTAATCAAAAGATTCTTCCAAATCCCAATCACAATTTTCAAATGATATCTAACTTTAATATTCCTCACCATATAATAAAATTAACTAAGTCACACTACATTTATTTACTAAAAATAAATATTCTAATCTCTCATAAACATAGAATCGTCACACTTTATAATATTCTAATTTATGGGGATCATAAAAAAAAAGTCTCCAATGTAGTACTAATAATTTGTTTGTTCATTTTATCATTACATCACTCACAATAATTTCCATAAAAAATCAATGGATGGTTTGGATTTAGATTATAAATAGATCTAATGGGAATTCCTTCTATTATAATTTTTTTCACCACCACAATATTAGTGAAATAAAACTAAGATATTCTAATAAACCAATGGAGAATAAAAAATAAACACCGTTATCCTTCTCAAACAAATAGATTGCATCCTAAAAGTAGTTTTTATATCAGAGAAAATAAGAATAAGTTATATACCCATCTAGAGTTAATCTATGATAAAAATTGGTGTCATAATAAAAAATAGTAGGAAAACTACAAGAGAGGGTTAGTTTTAATATATATTTAAAAACAATACTTCCATACACATTAAGGTATATATTGATTAAAATTACATCTTTTAAAAAAAATTGTAATTTATCGGAGTATAAAAGAAAATTCAATAGAGACAAAATCTTTTATAATGTAACACAACCCAAATAAATATTAATGAATAGTGGAAATTCATCTTTTCATAAATTCAAAATAACTAAATAATATAAGAACATAGAAAAAAAAATAAAAATTTAGTACGGTTTTGAAATATTTATGTAGACTGTATTACAATTATTAAACACTTAAATGATATAATTTCTATAAAAAAATTTTATCCAAAATTGTAATAATTATCAATAAACCTCATCCAAGATATCATATATTTGTATCCTCAGTATACCCTGATAATAAAGCTATCAAAATGTGCATATGTATTTTAATCCCTAGAATCCATCGATCAAGCTAATCAGAACAAACTCTACTTTCCGATCCTTAATAGACCTCAATCTCAATAGATTAGAAAAAAAAATATTAGATCACTAGAATCCCTTGATATAATTTTTTTGAATTACAATAAATAAAATGATAAATTATAGGATCTTTACAATGAAAACATCACAAGGGTATCTCTTAACAAAAAACTAAAAACTAAAAAATTATACTGATTAGAAGTACTCTTAGTAGCAAGTTGTTTCAACACATCCAAATGGATAAGAATATTTTAGAGTATCATAGAATAAACTACGTATTTAAATTATAATTTCTAGGGACTCAATCTATATTTATAATCATCAGTATGATACAATTCAATTTTTAAATTCCTCAATCACCAGGTTCAATTATAGCTGCATTAGAATCTTCAATTCCATCTTCTAATGGATTCAAAAATCATTCTCCATCCTTATATTGCATTGATCTATTATTATATAATACACTAACATATGGAAAATGAAACCAATAAAAAATCAATACATTTAGGAATATTCATGTTTCAACATATATATTTGGAATTAAATTAATTTTTAATTCATTCTTTACAAAACAAAAACAACTAAAAAAATGTCAAGTAACATAATGTTCATATGAAGTGAAACATGATTCTAAAATAAATGAAGAAAGCGATTCATTATGTAAACAAAAAAATAGAGTTAGGATGATTATTGGTTGATAAAACCATCATCTATATGTTAAAGGATCTATTTTGATGATAATTAAAGTCTTTATAACCTAGTTTATCCCTTTTTACCTCATTTTACTTCTTCCCTAGAAAATCACATTTTACCACAGTAACTTATTTTTAATAATAAATATGAAATTTAACTCAAATAATTTTTATGTGATTATTAGAAATATTGACTCCATTTATTCTAATTCAATTTCTAAATATGTGAATTCTGATTTTAAAATAAAACATATCATATATAATTAAAACATTTATTATATAATTTGTATTTTTATACATTACTAGTTCTTAATATTAGTTAATATTAATAACAAATTAAATTCGGGTTATTTTATTTTTCATGCATTGAATAATTATATTAGATTGATCATTTAAAATTTATCAAAATAATTAATTAATTCAAGAAGACTATACCTGAAAAACATTTCTTTCATAAATATTTCTGTTGAAATTAAATTATTTTAACTATATGTCGTTGAAAATAAATTTTTATCTTATTACCATATAATATTATAAAAAATAGATACTAAAATATGTATTTTATTTTAATAAATACTTCGAATCATTCATTAATAATAATAATAATTGACGCATAAAAATATATAATAAATTCTTTAATTAAATATTATTCATTTTTTCATTATTTATTATTTTAAAATTATATTATTTTGAATCATTCATTTAAAATTAAATAACATTAATATACTTATATTATACATGCGTACCTAAGGACCTTATTTCTAATGACCATATATCCAATGGACATATTTCCAACGACCATATATATTACTTTATGATTCCATTGCAATATATGGCATTAAATGCGTCACTAAAACCATTCATAGTATTTATTTAATTTTCTCTAAAAATTCCTTTCATATTTCAAATTCATTGTCTTATTTTTATATTTTCAATTAGGGTTATGATCGTAATGGAAACCTAAAAGGATAAATATTTTATGTGTGTGATATTTTTTTAACATTCTAATTTAATTTCGTTCTACTGATCTTAATGATGATTCAAATTTTTTTCTAATAATATATTAATTTTTATCATTTATTTTAGTATTTTCTATCAATAAATTATTACATTTTTAATTTTAGTTGTGTGGTGTGTGTTAAATATTCTATTTGACACAATTTTTATTTAAAGGGGAATTCTATTAAAATATTATGGTGTTTCATTTTAACCCATTAAATAAATTACCTCGTCACAGTTTTAAATTTCGATTAGTAATGAAAATAGTTGATGGTATAAATGATATAGATAAAGCTCCAGATATAACATACAATGTGATATGAATCTCACAATCATAGTTAAGACTAGGAAACTCATATTTTCCCTCCTAATAGGATATCCCAGCAATTGTGATTCCACCAATTTGATCGACTTAAATACCCCCACTTTATTAGGTATTAAGAACCATATAATGGAAGTATTCTCATAATTAGTTTAGTGAAACATTTTGAATCATAGATGGTCATAAGATGATTTTTTATAGGAAATGTGACTTTATTTTCCTTGTAATTAATTTAAAATCTTTTTTGAGTTAGGGAATCCATGCCCAAAATCACATCTTAGTCGACTAACTGGATAATAATAATATTTATAGGAAACATTTTCCCATAACAATCTATAATAGAATATTTATATACATGGGATGAAATCATAACATCATTGATAGTTTTTACAGATAATTCATTATCTCATCATTAGGATGGTGATTTAAGGTGTGTAAAAAACAGTCCATTTGTAATGGAATGTGTAAATCCATAATAAAATAATAATTTTTTATGTGGAGATAATAAATGTTTATACCCCGACCCCAATAGCCTTGAGGAGGTGCATTACATTATTACATTGGTACAACGAACAAGTGATCATATCCTAAAAAACAAAATAGTTAAGTAGATTTGGAAAATGTATAAAACATAATTTTTACATTAGAAATTGAAATAAAATAAAACATAAAAACTACTTGGGAAACACCCTTATTATCCTATATTATCCATGTATACGAAACACAATATATAACTTGACAATATGTCAAAAAATAAAACATATTAAAGGAGTGATCTTAGATGCTCAATAAGGAGAATCAATATAGTGGAAGATATCAGAAATAAACATAAAAATAATAAAATGGTGAATAATTAAAAAAATAGACTAAAAATAAAATTTGATCATAATATGGAAGGAATAAAAGATGATAAAATAAACCATATATATAATCACATGAGAAATATATGTAACCATGGATACTATACTAGTTGAATAATCACATGGATTATAAATAAATTATATCATAATGAGAGAATGCATAATTAGGGACATCATAAACATACCATCAAGGATTCATCCAAGAAGTCGACATAAATGAATACAGATATAGAAAAACTAGGTGTAGCTGGTCTCAAGAGACCAGCTAATGCATCAGGGTCCTATAACATGCCCCATATGAAACATACTATGTCCAGTGAATTCTTCTTATGAAAGGGGTGAAACATGTTCAACATAAACAATAATATTAAAACTAGAATATAAAATTAAAATAATTTCCCCAACATAATCATAAACATTCTAGACTAATATGGTCAATGGTATCAAGTTAGTACATCCATGGTTAAAATAATCATAAATCATTCAATAAAATATAGTATGTGGTAAGATAAGAAATCGATATAAATTAATATTTATATTTAACAATTGTTTTTTGAAATATATGAAAATAAATTAATAAATTCATTGATAAATTCATTATAAATTTTACTTTTTCATCATTGGAAGAAAGTGTTCTTTTGTAAAATCATTTGTATTGGTCAAAAAATTATATTGTAAACATGAATATCCTAGAATTGAAAAGGGAAAGAAAATAAAATTATATTTAAGTAATATTAAATGAATTTTCATGCTGAATTTTTTTTTAAATCATGATAAATGATGTATAACATATGTAAAAACATGTAATGAGACTATTTAAGAGGATTTAGAAATGAGCCACTTTGGTGTAGTTTAATGGAAAATATAAATGATTATTTATAAAAACAAATGCATAATTTATTGCATAAAACTGGAAATGAACTAATATTGTTTTTCCTGATGAAATTTTTGATTTCAGAACAATAATCTTTTCTTAAAATATATTATGGATTATACCTGAAAATGGGTTTAGAATTAGGATGTTCCTTTTTATCAAGCTTTCTTATTGGGAGTAATTGAAAAGGGACTCTTATAAAACATGTATTTACCTTCATATAAAGAATAATTTAGAAAGTTACATATATTTAGAAAATAATAAAATAATTTATGGGGATTAAATAAGAATAATTAAGAAAACAATTATGGTAAATAGAGAGAAAATGTAACAGGAAGGAAAAATGGTGATTCGGTGAGAATATCTTACCATATATTTGAAAGTATTCTACACTTTCACTTAATGTCCAAGATAATGAAATTAGAATCATTAATAATATAATCTATAACCTCTTAAAAATTTATTTGATTTTTTATAATTTTATTGAGTTCTTTTATGTCCTTTTCAATGAGTTATAGGATTCAATTTCATCATCGGGATTTCCCATTCCCTTTTTTTTCATGACTGGTTCACCTGTATACATGTATGAAAGATCATGTTAAATGGTAATAGTTAACCATAATTGAAATTATTTTTCATTTATGAAATTAAATATGATTAAATGGTCTTATATATCATTTTTTCTAGTTATGTATATGATTCATTATATAAAATGAAAATGAAAACTATTTGGATAATTTAGGTGTTTTTTCAATTATCAAGAACTAGTTTAGTCTTATTAATAATTTTTATATACATATACTATTTAAATAACACTAAATAAGTTGTAATATAATGTTTACAATCTTGTTTAAAAAATATACTAATTTTTACCATCTTTAAAGGTGGTAATGGAAAATGAAATCATGTCATCCATGAAGGCAGTGAATTAACGCATCGCAGACGATTTTTTATTTTTAGAATAAAAGGAGAAGAGGATATAAATATTGATGTAGATAAAATTAACACAACAAAATTATATTATATAAATGATATTTTGGTTATCATGTTACTTTGGATATGGGAGGTGAGGTAAGGATAGTGAAAATAAAGTAAATTCAAATTCAAAGAGTGGGAGTTTTACCTCTGGAGTGTCGTCGCCATTTGAACCTCATTATGTTCTATTGGTGAGACCAGTGAGGCCAAAACTTCAAGAAGATGTTTGGGAGATAAAATTGGAATAATATAATCAATATAAAATTCTAAGAATGTGTGAGGATAAGAGGGGGTTAGGGGTGGTACTTATAGGGGAGGAGAGGGGTTTCCTTATTATTTTATTCATTTTTTTATTATTGTATATCGAGACTATGAATAGAGTTTATTATTGTGACTGAATATATTATATTGGGCCTGTGAGTTCGAACCAATGGGTCCTTACATAATATATACATCATCCATTACTCAGTAATTCATTTATTTATTTACAATGATAAATATCATATGTTACCGTATTTTATTATTCACGAAAACATCAACTCTTTCAGAAAAATATCCAACAATTAACCCTAACCATTTATCAATGTGTCCTGCCTGCAATTCCTTTTTTTTCATAAATCCGATTTAGGAAAACCAGTAACCTCACAACCAATCAACATAACATCCAAAAAAAATACCTTCAGAGATTCAAAGTTCAAAACCCCACGAACCACGAGCCCACCTCGAGCCGCGCAACCACGTCGGGAAGCGAATCCACATGAAATCACTGCCGATGAGACAACCCGGAACACCACACACCACCATTCAAATAAGGACAACGACAGAGCCATCTTCGGAGCATCTAGATAATCCGGTCCAACAACCATCTTCACAAACCTTTGTGGATCATAGGAACCTAAAACACTGGCGTTCCTCATCGTTGCCAAATAACATGGCCGCAAGACGTCGACGCGCTACCAAGAAGGACCCAGAATGCTCCAAAGACTATGCTGGTGAAAGACCAGTCTTACACTGGTAGGTCCGACCAGCAGCGCCGTCAAACGTCACCACCAGAGCAAAGCCGGTGAGGCCAACCACCAGGAAGCGTTTCACCAGGAGGAAAGAACCAAGCACAATAACAAAAATCACACTTTAGAAAATCAAAACTCAAACCTTCAAACCCTACATGGTAGAAATCTCTAGCATTCAGAACACAAGGGAGAAGGAAATCGCTGCAAGCAGAGGAACCCCACTACCTAGATCCTGTCGTCACCGTCCTTTTCGACCTTGAGATCCGCCACAAAACACCAAACGCCAACACCGGAGGCGAGGCCAAGACCTCAGGCGAATGGATATGGAACTTCAGTATCGGTCCAACACCACGCCGCCAACGAAAACCCTATCCAGCGAAAGGAATCAAGCAAAAGCAATGGTGAGTTGGAGAGACAATTGGAATCCCGAAGCCATAGGAACTGAGGAAACGCCAGGACTCGCCGAGAAGATGGAAGGCTGCTGCGAAAATCCTAGGGAAGGAGGCAGTGACGAGGAGAGCACCCAAATCCATTTATCAATGTATAGATTTTAAAAATGTACTCATTTTTTTTAAATAATTGACCAAATATAAGAAATTGAAATTTTAGTTGAAACCAACATTTATTAAAAAGATACCAATTTAAATATTATAAAATATTTTGAAACACATTGAAAAAATAATTAAGCTATAATAATTTTTTTATAATCACAATAAAAAAAATATAAATATATGAATCTATTTTATGAAAATAATTTTTCTATAAATTTTTTTATTTTAATTATGAAATTGTAAAAAACAATTAAAATTCCAAAAAAATACCAACACTTAATATAACATTTTAACAAAAATTATTTAGTTCTTACATTCTATAAATACATTATATTTTCATTTACAAGATACATATTTTTTATTTATACATTCACAGGTGAGATTATTATTCTAATGGCCACATTACTATTCCTGACAGTCACATTATAATTCCAATGGTATTGTTAACACCTAATAGTATATAATGGTTTGTTTAAGCTCTATGTTTCATGATATTTAATATATAAAATATGTCAAATTAAAAAGAGACATACTATAAAATAATGGGGTGCTATATTCTCCCCTACTTTAATAAATTACATCTTAAAAATTTAATCATGAGATTGGTAATCATGGAGTTTTCATTTTAGAATACCCCTGTGGAAATCCCACATCAACGATAGGGTTAATAAAACTACATATTAAAAGGAGGAAAAAGACAATGTGATAGTCACCAAAAAATATATTTCTATATATTAGAAAATTAGTGGGAAGTGAGAACCAGGGCATGGAAAATAAATCTTACTATCATATCGTATTGGATAGTGATAGTGAAAATCATCATTAGAAATTCTACTATCATAAAAAATGTACATTTCTGATCTATAAAAAGAAAATTTATTTCTCCACAAGAAAATTAAATAGATTGTGTTTTTTTTCATAATAATTTTCCTATAGTTGAGGGTTTCTGTTAATATCTAGAGAAGAACATGAAAAAATAAACATACTTGATTCATTTCCATGTCATATCTCCATCCTTTGGGTTTGCATCAATCTATCTGCACTTTATTTATTAAATATGGAGACATATATTAAAAAATAAGGATAAATAACTTTTATAACTCATAAGAACCACAATTCATTCCATCAGCCTTAAAAATTTTACTAAAACCAAAATTATTAGAAAATTTTATCCAATATGATAAATCACACTTTTATCTTAATCAATAATATCCTTAATAAATTCAATAAGTAGATAAAATTATGACTCATCCAAAATATGTCCATCCAAAACCAATGATCAATTTTTTTTAATGAAGGTCACTAAATTTCTAAAATCAAATGAATATAAAATTTCCCCAAATAATGCCATTCCTATTTTCACATACTAAATATATGAATGACATAATATTTATTAATCCTTCATGAAACATGCATGCTTCCATGAGTAAAATCTAATATTTTTGAATATATTCCTTAAATTTTCAAAGAAAAAACAACTCTCATGGTCACCAATACTATCCCCTAATAATATATTTATTATTATTCCAATATAAATAACATATTTAGCGTTATCTATCCCAATAAATGTGTTTTAAAAAATCTGAAGTTACAATACAATCACTTCTCTTGATCACTACTGTTATTCACCACATGTTTCCAATTCCTTAATGAAGAAGTATTGTAATACAATCCTTATATATCCCGTGATTCTAAGAACTATAATATTATTTATAAAATATTGCTACAACATTAATTCATGAATCCAATTATTCCACTTCGACAGTAATAACATCCTAAGCTTGGCCTTGATCCCTTTTATTTATCTGATCTATATTACCTCGATGCTTGGGACAATCATTTTGGTAGTGAACAATCTCTTTAAATTTGAAGCATTGGGCATTGGAATCTTCATTCATTCCCATGAAATCATGATAATGGGGTCCTTTCTATCCACACATGTATTAAAATCACATTCTCTATAATAAAGAAATATAGTGTTTCCATCCATAATTATCACATATGGGAAAATACATCTTTCCCAACCTCCCTTTATCTATCATTTTCTAGGGAACCTTATTCCTCCCTTGCATCCTTTCAAATTCATAAAACCAAGATAAATCTTACTCTATATTGAAATCACATCATAATATAACCTTATATGATGATAATTTATTGGAGACTTGTAACCTTCATGTAATTGGATTAAGGGTATTAGAGAAATAGTCAATCTTGCTCTTGGGATTATGTATATATCCTGTAGGAAGACTACAAAACATTATAATGTTGGCTTCATATTTAGAAATATTTTTATATCTATTGTGTCTTAGACTCAATATTTGTCTCCCCATATCTTTTTGTCATTCTCTATGAAAATATTTTTCCAGAAAAATTTCGTTAAAATTATTCCATTCCATATATTCAAATTCCTCTCCATCCATATGGTTTTGAATCAATTACCACGATTTATCTAAATTTCCCAAGAGATGATAATCTTCAATGATAACATTATCCAATTTATTTCATCCCAAAGGTAGAAATACATTCTCTATGTAACTTATCCATTTCGAAGTAATGAATGATTTTTAGTCCCATTTATTATTTTAGGACATCGTTTCATGAAGCAATATAACATTGTTACACCATGTTGTGGATCATGCTGATCCATGAAGGTAGGGTTATTTTTCATAAACTGGTTCAATTTTCTCTATATTGTTATCAGTTGTTCGAATCTAGCTTCAATAGTTTCCCAATCATCAATATCTTTCAAAGGAGGGGAGTCCCTACAAGGGATATGTGTGTAGATATGGTTTCCATTCCTTCCAATATGAGCTATTTATAAATAATGTATTAACGTAAATTATATCATAAAAATATAGAACATGATTTATAATCTAAAACTTGTTAAAAAATTAATTAAAATTGGAAATTTAGGTATAAATAATCTCAAAATCAGAGTCTTGGTTACCTTAGGAATATTCCTAAAGTAATTTATAGGGAAATATTTCCATAATCGATTTTTACCTAAATCTAATTTCTATTATTTTTACTAAAATACCTATAATTCCAAAAATAAAGACCCCAAAACTAGAATTCTAGAGCCCGTGCCTTACTTTATTACATCGGTACTAGGGATAAACCATCATATCCCAAAGGGAAAAATAGTTTAGTATCTTTGGAAAACTAGTTACAAACACAATTTTTTACATTAAAACATCAAAGGAAATACAACATATAAACTCCTTTGTAAATATCCCTATTCACCATGATTAAATTTTCACGTCGAGCAAAATATACTTATTGGGAACCTGGGTAAAAAATATAAAAAATGGATAAGCTCAGATACACAAAAAGGTTAAGCAATAAAACAATGGATATTAGAAAATAAAAATAAATAATAATTCAACATGAATATTTGAAAATAAATTTCATCAAAACATAATCTTTAGTATAATACAGCAAGAATAAAATCTGATTAAATAATTACATATAAATAATCACATGAAAAAGATACATTATCATGGATATTCTATTAGTCGAATAATAACATGTATTATTAGAAAATAATATCACAATGAGGGAATGAATAATACATGACATGATAAACCTACCATCAAGGCCTCATCCCAAAGTTATACATAAATGTATTTGGCCTTAGCCGAATCCCATTCTAGTTTGTCTCATGCGACCTACTGTTTTATTGAGGTCCTAAAGTAGACCCTTTTGATAGTTACTATGTCTATTGAATTTCTCATATAAATAGGGTGAAACATAATCTACATAATCATTAATATTGATAATAGTATATTATATGAAAATAATTTACCCAACATATTTATAAACGTTCTAGAGTAATATGGAAAATTGTATCAAGATAGTTTATCACATGTTAAAATAATCCAAAAGCACTCAATAAAATTTGGTAGATTGAAGAACAAAATATAAATCTCAATTAAGAATAATATTAAACTATGTATATTGAAATATATGAAAATAAACAACTAAAATAATTGATAAATTATTGATATAAATTTTCTTTTTTACTTTTTAAAGAAGAGTTTTTTTTGAAAATAATTTGTATTTTTCGTGGAATCATATTGTAAAAAAATATATCAGAGAAAAAAAAAGGATTGAAAATGAAATTACATGTGAGGAATATTAAAAGAATAGTAACACTGAATTTTTTCATAGATCATGATAAATGATGTCAAAATTGAGTGAAAACATGTAAAATTATGTTTAAGAAACTTAATAAATGAGCTGCTATGGTGAGGTTTAAGGGGAAATATGAAAGAGACTTTATAGAGGAAAATGAATAATTGTTTTCATAAAACCAAAAAGGAATTGGGATATTTTTTCAGGATTTAATGAGTGATATTATAAAAAAAATGGTTTCTTCAAACATATTATGGAGTATACATGAAAATTTGTATGAAATTGGGTTGTTTCCTTTAATAGGGCTTGCTTATTGGGAGGAATTGAAAACTAACCTTATAAAACAATTATTTCCCATCCAAGAAAGATAAATTTAGAAAGGTAAATATGTTTGGAGGATAAAAAATAGAATTTATGATGAGTACATAAAAATAATTTATTTTTACCATGGGGTAAAGAGAGAGAAATAATCACCCTATAAAAAATATAGAGATTTGGGGTGAATCCCCAAACATATTCCTGAAAGTGTGTTGCATTTTCACTTAATTTCATAGATAATGAAATTAAATTCATTAATAATTTCTTAAAAATGCCTTAATCATTTATTTGACATATTATAGTTTTACTAAGTTCAATTATGGACTTTTTAAAAAGATATAAGATTCAATTTCACCATTCTGGAGTGTTTATTCCCTTAGTTTTTAGTACTCGTTCACTTGTATACACGTATAAATGATAATGTAATATGGGAATAGTCATACATAAATTAAATAATATGTTATTAATGAACATACACAAGATTAAACTGTCTTATATATCTTTTTTGTATAGATATGAGGTTTATTTATTAGATAAAACATTAATGATATCTGTTTAGACTATTTAGTTGTTCTTTCAATCATCATGAACTAGATTTTTCATATAAATTACTATTATGTATATATACTAGTTAAAGAACACTTAATAAATTGTAATATAAATTTTGAGATCTTTTAACCATTAAAATGATTTTATAACCATCTGCGAAGGAAGTCTTGGACAATGAGATCATTTATTCCATAAAGGCAGTGAATCGACACATCACAGATGATGTTTTCATTTTTTGAATAAAAGTATAAGAGAACAGACATGATGATATATAATCCATTAACATAATGAAATTAATATATATAAATTATATTGGGGTAATAATTTTAATTTTGATAGGGGAGGTTAGTGAAGGACTAAAAAATAATGAAATTAAAAGACAAAGAGGGAGGCTTTTACTTTTTCTGTGTCATCTCCTTAAGAACATCCTTAAAGCACATGTGAATAGTATTCTGGTGAGACCATCATGAATAGAACATGGGGATGAATTTCTGGATAGTAATTGAGAATATGATAATCATGTTATAATTCTCTGAAGGTGTGAGGAGAAATGGCGGTGAGACTAGTATTTATTTAGGTGGAGATATGTGTTTTTAATGTTTTCTTCAACTGTTTATTTTTTTGGCTCAATAATATTTACACTGTTGATTATTATGAATAAATATAGTAACTAGTTCATTTTATTTTAAATGAATGGGTGACTATAACATACATACATCATCCATGACTCAAAAAATCATTTATTTACTTATAATGTTAAATATCATAAATTACCAAATTTAACTATTCACAAAAAATTCAACTACTTTTGAAAAATAATAAAAATTCACAACAACCATATTTCAACATATAAATTTAAAAAATGAACTCCATTTTTTTAAAATAAGTTTATAACTTTTAGAATTTTTTTTAATTAATCCAATCTTTTTTTCCAAAATTATTGATATTAATATTATAATAGATTTTGAGTCACTTGGAAAATTAATTAAGGACTCGTAAAACTATATTATAATGATAATATAAATGAATATTTGTTTATAAATTTATTTTTTAAAAACAAAATTTCATTTAAATTATTATTTTCATTTTATTATTGTAAATACAAATTTATATTTCACAAAAATATGAACACTTAATGTATAATTTTTAAAACATTTATTTACTTATTAAATGGTATAAATATATCATATTTGTATTTACAATATTCCTACATTTTTTTAAAATTTCATAGGTTAATTTGTTATTCTAATTGATGTTGGATCGAATATGTAGATGTATATGTATATTAGATGGAAAAATACAAGAGGGGGGGTGAATTGTAGGATTAAAAACTTTGAGTTTAAGCACTTAGAGATTAGTTTAAAAGATCTTAAACTAATACAATTCAAACAATCACAATTGTATTGAATAAAAAGATATGAAGTAATGTAATACTATTAGAAAAGTAAATTAATTGTATTCAAGATGAATACAATAATCAGAGTAATACAAGTGTGAGAGATTATACCATAAAGCGTATAGAATCTATGAATACAAATTGTAATAGAATAATTGTAATTGAAACAATTACAATTGAAATTGTAATAAAGAAAGGAAACTATACAAATTCCTTTCTAATACAAATAGAAGTGGAAATGTAAAGGTATTACAATTCTTTTTAACCCAAAGAGAAGGGTTATCCTTTCACCTAGGATAAGAGGTCTGTCTTACCACCACCTTGGTAAGCCCTCGATACGATGATCGGTTTTTCTGGCTGCCTATCCCCGACAGACTTCGATACGATGATCGGAACGTCTGTCTGCCTATCCCCGGCAGCCCTCGATACGATGATCGGAACGTCTGTCTGTCTATCCCCAGCAGCCCTCGATTTTCAAGGTAATCGGCACCTCTATCTTTCAATTACTTGAAATCCCTCGATACGATGATCGGACGCACAAAGCACGAAGCTTGAGAGAAGTCACAACATCTCTCTCTAAAACTTGATAGAAGCAAAGTATCACAGTTAAATCACTGACGTTCTTTCTCCGCTTCAAATGACCTCCTATTTATAGGCCTTAGGTTCCAACGGTCACATTTCCCCCAACGGCCATATTTCTCTAAAAAACTCAGAGGGACTTGGACACCTGGCATTATAATGGTCACATTGAACCACAAAGCATGACATCATTTTGATTAGTTTGTAATTAACTCAACGACATCGTATTGGTTAAAACAAGACATATGAAGATGATAAAAAAGAGTACGATTAATATGAAACATCTGTTTTTTTTACTAAGTACCAAAACAAGAAAGTATGAAAGTATGAGTATTATAAGTATTACTAAATGTAATGTATTGATATGATACAAAGAAAGATACACAAAAGTGAGTACGATTGACAGAGTTAGTACGATACGATTGAAAAAGTCAGTTTGATGCAATTGACAGAGTCAGTACGATACGATTGACAGAGTCAGTTCGATGAAATTGACAGATTCAGTACGATACGATTGGAAGAGTCAATACGATCTGATTGATAGAGTCTCTATGATATGATTGACAGAGTCAGTATGATACAAGATAAAAGACATTTTTGATTTCCAAAACATGATGTAGAAGTCAAAGGAAAACTTTTGACTCAACAATGGACACATAAATATTCCTACCTATCAAATTATTATTATAATGGTCATATTAATATTTATTAGTATATCATAGTTTATTTAAGCTCGAGGTTTCATGCAACATAAGTTATCAAGATGTTAAATTTCAAAGGGAAATACCATAATATATGGGTGGGGGGTGTTACAGTCAATGTCCATTACACCACTTAATTTGCCTAAACTAGATTAATAGTTCTTATTTCATAGAATACCACATTGTCCCTTGGTGTAGGAGGTTACTAATTTCAATTCTCTTCAAAAAACCCTATATTGATGAATGTATTTTCAGTGTCCCAAAATTACTCACTGATGAAACATTGAATTTTTAGTGGTACATTTGGAAGAACATTATTTTACTCTGACATATTAACTAAACTCATCAATTTTACTTGATAGTTTATTACTCAATACCCCCCATTACCACACACATAACATATTCTATTTCCATTGAGATATTCCTTTATGTGATTCTTATATATTTTTGACACATAAGAAGTTGAGTATTCCTTTTTACATGGACATTATCATCTAAATATCCATGAAAGTTAATTTTACATTTATTTATTATGTTTGGGAGACTGAAAAATGTGTCGGTTGTTAAACATAATATGAGATAACTTGGTAAGGAAAAACTGAATATTTTGAACACTAGAACGGTGGATCCCAAGTAAGTGTTCCATTTGTTTTCAATAAGACAATTTTTGTTTGGTGAATTTGATATGAGGTAATGATGATTGGTGAATTTTTATGGAATAATTTAAGGCAATTGGATGTAATACTTGAGAGATTTTCCTTCTCATTATGATAATTGTTCACTGTTAATTAATTCCAAAAACTTGTGTCAATGTGGATGTAACAACCAAGACCTAATTCACTCACAAGTAACAGAATTGAGATGGAAACATGCCCACAAGTTTGGATCCCAGTTTGCCAAAGTCCATCAATATGTTGAAGTGGTTTATAATAGTACACATGGGATAATATACATATATGATAAAAGTGTAGCACAATGGTATAAAATTATCGTAAGGAGTGGAAACATATCCAATAAAAAGTCAGACCCAAATGAAAATCATCAAGTTATAAAAAACATTTTGATGTAGTAAACAATGTCATACACCAATAATAGCATATTTCTGTGTTATAAAAAATGGAAATAAAAAGATGAAGTGGAATTTTAATATACAACATGATACAAAAAAATAACAAAAAAGACCAAGAATTATCTCCCATAACATCATGAACATACACTCGATCATCTATTCACATACTCTATCCCAGTATAGAAAATTCGGAATTAAAAGCTCAATGGTTTACTTTATAACTATCTAAAACCAGGAGATCTTTTCATGTAGCAATCAGTGTTCCGAATAGGGTGTTACATTAACTTAGTAGGCCACCACCAAAGGTACCTAAAATTATCCACTTGATAAACATAAAATGATCAATATGAAAGTAATAATCAAATATAAAGAATCAAAGTAAACTATAACCAACTCGACTCTGGTTTATAGAGGACACCTGGCTATCTCTACCGGCTTAGACTATGGGAAAATCATGTTTTCTTGACGGTCTAGTTTCCTATCCCAAATAGTCTTTAAGGTGGGACTATTTGTAACATTATTCATTTCACGCTACAAACACCCATAAATAAAAAATTATTTTCAATGGGAAAGGTCTCATGTGGAAAATACCATTGGATTACGTGCACACTAAATAAAAAGAACCATTATTAGAGATGAGTATTTTCTCTAATAATAAATGCTATACATCATAATAGTTATTTTTGATGAGGATTTGTAACAAGTCACAAATACTTTATTAAAATAATAGTATATGCGATGTGTCCATTCACAAATCATCTTGTCACCACTAATCTAACACATATATATTCCCCTAACTAACTCGGTATTTCTCATCTCATTACATTCAAAGCTCTCATCTCCTCTCATGTTCTCTTCCCTCACCTCCTCTGAATTTGTTCACTCAAATGTATTAATTTTTAATGGGAAGAAAACTATCAACTTTGTATTTGATAAAATCTTCAAGTTTGAGGTATTTTATTAATGTTTTTAATTTAAATTAATTTATTTAATTTTATATTAGAAATTAGTATCATCAATTATAACTAATTAGTTGTAATTGGAATTAATTAGTTTCAATTTGCAGTAATTTGATTTAAGTAACAATTTTTATTTTTAAGTATCAGTAATTATATTTAATTATAAATACTTTGTTTTAATTAGTAGTGATTATTTTTAATTATCAATAAGTAGTTATGATTAGTAGTAACTACTTATAATTGATAAATAAATATTACTAATTAAATGAACATATTAATAATTCATGGATCTTATTAATAACTAATAATACATTACAAAAATTTGTAATAATTAATATTTATCAGTATTTAGTAGTTATTGACTCTAATTTAGAGCAATTAAAGATAAATATAAAATATTTAAAAATAGTTACTAAAAATTAGCATTAAATGGTTCAAATAGGATATAATATGTAAAATTTTGTAGTAATTATTATAAATTAGAGGTACTTCTTAGAAATGATTAGTAATTGTTGGGAAATAGTGGTTATTAGTAGAAATGAGTGGTAATAAGACGGAATTAGTAAAAATTAGCATAAATGAGTGAAAACTAGTAAAACGTAAATAAAATAAGTGCAATTAGTAAAAATTTAAGAAAAGGTAATTAGTTAAAATTGGATGAAATGAGTAGTAGTTTGTAAAAATTCGTAGAAACGAGCTATATTTAATAAAAATTACATGTAATTAACGGTAGTTAGTAAAAAAAATTCAAAATTGAGAAGGAATTAGTAAAAATAGTGGAATAAGTATTTTTTTAGTAATAATTAGGGATAATAAGTAGTAATTCCTAAAAAATAGCATTAATGAGGTGTAATTAGTAAAAATTATCAATAATGAGCGTTAATAAGTAAAAATTTCTACTACTAACTATTAATTAGAAAAAATAACTACTAATGAGATTTAATTAGTAAAAATTAATTGTATTGAGTGTCAATTACATCAAATTTATTTTAATGAGTGGTAATTTGTAAAAAAAATACCCGCAATGAGGATTAAATATTAAAAAATATTGGTAATGAGTGGTAATTCGTTAAAATTTCCACTAATGAGTAGTAATTAGTAAAAATAATGAAGTTGATTGTAATTAGTAAAAATTACTACTAATGAGTTTTAAATAGTAAAAAATATAGGTAATGAGTAGAAATTTGTAAAAGTTACCGAAAATAATTGGTAATTATATTAAATTACTGTTAGTGAGTGGTAATAAGTAAAAATAACCAATAATGACTGGTAATCCCTAAAAATTTCATGTAATGTGTAGTAATTTGTAAAAATTACCTGTATTGATAAGAAATTATTATAAAATACTGGTAATGAGGGCCAATTAGTTAAAATTATAGATAATCAATGGTAACATTTAAAATTACCAATAATAAGGGGTAGTAACACCCAATGATTTTATGAGATATGTTATTTTTAATTTCTTTGATGTCATCTTTTGTACGCTACAACAAGATTAGCTTATTCTATATGCGACATCGTATTAGCTTGCAGTATATGCAACACTATTCTTGGCTCTTATTACACACAATTTCAAGTTCGTTTGGTAGAAATTATTCTAGGAAACATTGAGTATATATTTTGTTTGAAGTATAAATTAAATTTGTTTCGATTATCTTATATGAAATACCAATGAAATCATTCACTACATGCAACACTGACTTGTCTTGCATTACACGAAAGAGCGACCTTCCTCGATAGCTTCCATGGTACGCAATACTGAGTTTCACTAAACAATGATATATTATAATATTATTATGAACTATCTGTTATGAATATTATTAATCACATTTTTAATTTTATAACATTATAATTTATCTTACTTATTTTCTAGAACTTGGTATGAGAACAATATCAATTTTTCGTATAAAAGAAGAAATTTTTCAAAAAATGTAGTTTTTCTGCCTTTTGATGGTGCACACATTTTAAATCTAATTTTTGACAAGTTTATTAATTAAATTTGACAAAATTAAATTATTATTATGAATCAGGATATAAAAATTAACTTTGGATAAATTTTTGAAATTTTCCTAATAACTTTCATATTTTAATGACTAGTAAAAGCACGCTAAATTTTAATTAAAAAAAAAATTCATCGAGATAATTTATATGATTAAATTAAAATATTAAATGGTTTTAATGTATTAATAAAATATATTTTTACCATTTAATATAATATATTTCATTATAACTAATTTTACATTTAATTCATAGGTAAAAACATTTCCATCTTTTGTAATGTTTAAAAAAACCCCATTTTTTCGACCATGGGATTAATTTTAAATTAATTAATGAAACTTAAGTGTTTCGAATTTTGAAAAATTTATTCTATATTTGGAATCAGTTGGTCCAAATTATTTTAATAGTCTACATTTATTTTTAAACAATTTAAATAGTAACTATTGTAAATTTTATTTACCAGAGTTAAAGGTAAATCGGGTAATTAAGGGTAAAATAATATTATAAAATTACCCTAACACTTGTCTTAATATAATTGGATAATTATATTTTTTCATAAAATATACTTGGGTCGAAATGGTATCTATTTGAACCCACTTGTATGTGATTAATACGTTTAATTTATTTTATTTAAAGGAAAGTGAAATATATGTCACTCAAACTTTAATAATTAAATTATTTTTAATGTAATGTTATACAGAATATAAATTAGATTATAAATAATAATTTGAAATCTAATTTTTTTTTCTTTATCATGGTAATTTATTTGTAATTTTTAAGAAATATATAATTACATTAACAGCTTATACATTAATGATGCATGAATTATTTATTTAGTGAAAAATCAATTATATAGTATTTATTAAAAAACTAATACCCATCAAAAGGCCCAAAAACGTGACCAAAACTTATTTTTAGAGTATATATACACCATAATCATACAACTAGAGACATGTGGACCATTTTACGCCTTATAAAATAGATTATGACATTTATATTATTTTATTTTAAATGATGTCAAAGTTGTCACTTTCATAAATTAATAAACATAACATTTTAAACGTTGTGTGTTTTCGAGGATAAGTTCGACTAAAAGTATTATTAAATAATCTATTATATTTATATGAATCATAGTGTTTTATTTTTAATTTTTATGCAACAAATAATTATATTAAATAACTATACAAAAATGTTGTAGTAATTATTTTATTAAGTGAAATATCAAATAAATGGTTTTAAAATATTAAAATAAATATTATATGAACTAATTAATGTGCTCAACAAATTTTCCAGATAAATATGACCTGTTATTGATCTATTAAATATTTTTTTTTCAAATATACCCTCTTGGTGGATTTTATTTAAATTCAAATAAATGAATAGTGTCAAAATTGACAGTATTGATGTTTTATAAAAATAACATATTATTAAATTATTTGTAAATAACAAAAAAATATTTAAAAATTACAAATTGAAAATTATATGGTCCAATATGTCATAATGTATCTAATTATGGACAATTCACAACACATAAGTAAGTATTTATAACAATTTAAAATTTAGAATATTATTGCCACAAATAAAATTAAATAGATTAAATAAGGATAAATCAAATTGATAAGGTTTAACATAAACTCACAACATGTATAAATTTTATTTTATGATGATATTAAAACCTTATCTCATCTCATATTCTAATTTTAGTTATTTTGGAGGTTTTTAGGTGGGGTTTGAGTTTATTATAAATTAATATTTTGGAGGTTTCCAAAAGTGCCCCTCTCCTCTCTTATAAAAGGGAACCTCCTCCCTCTTTTCTTCACTACATTTTAAGTTTTAAAGCTTGGAAAACCCCTTAAAATTACTCTTCTAAACCTCTTTAGTTATATTATAGAGGTTCTGGGCTTCTCAAAAGATCAACTCTAGTGCCCTAAGAGGAAGTTTAAAAGAGGCACATCGAGGAAGAGGTAATCTATTCTACCAATTCCTTCAAGTTTCTTTCTTATTCTACTTCCTCTTATTTAGTTGTTTCATTATAAAGTAATAAAATCAGTATCATTAATATAATGATATGTCATTATAAATATTAAACAACCTTATTTCACCTTCTATCCATCCTATGAAAAAATAAATCACTGCACGTCCCTACGTACGGCTTACCGTCTCCACACTGCGGTGTGATCTGTTTTTCAACATCCACCATACTAGAATGGGTATAATTGTGGAAATAATAACTATATAGGATTACTATAACATCATACTAATTATGAGATATTATATCATCCACTCCAATTACATTCAATAATTATGGGAATGATATCATCACTCGTGCGTACGTACGGATTACCGTCTCCACAACGCAATGAGATTCATTCTCCATTTTATCCATTCAAGAATGATTATAAAGTATATATAATGAATAATAATGAAATATATGACATAATAATGATACTATATATATATATATATATTTCATTTACTTACTTACCTTCAATTCAACAAGGAAATGAAAACAACGTTCATGCATACGTACGACCTACAGTCTCTATGAACAGTGTATTTCATTACTCTTATCTATCTATTATATATATATATATAATGAATATATGAGATATATAAATCATGTTATGCATTCTGGAAGTATGTAAATCATGATATTAGTAATAATATCAAGAACAACAAGTCCAAACAAGTACGATAAATGAATCGATTATTACCCATAACATTGCTTTAACATGGTATTGATGGATTAATGGGTAATATAAAGTCATAAGTGAATCATATATGATATCATCAATATTATTACGGTTCTGTTAAAATTTAATAATTTTTTAAACCCACTATACACGAGTTTCAGACATATACGGGAGAAATTTCACCTATGGTAAGGGATAATTATTCCAATCTCGTTCTTATCTGAGATTGTTTATTCAAAAGTATTTAATGGGGTTATATTTATCATCCATTACCATGTTTTAAAAAAAATTATAAAGTATTTAATATTCTTCCATGTATGTTTAAAGTCATGTTTACCACTTGTTGACTTTTACTATTTGGTATGGAAGGAATATTTCTTTTGTTTACCATCTGAGGTACTTTTGACTTTTCTGATAATAGTAAGAGGAGAATGTTTTTTTAACTTATATGGTATTGTTTCCGACGCTTTTACGTTGGGGAGCGCGCATGTGTCCATCACGCATGGGAGGATGTGTGGCTTGTTGCCCCGCATTCCCGCTTTCCAAAGGCGGGCGACATCCATTCCTTGTTCAGGGAAGTATGCTCCTTGATCGAAACCGGGATGCCGGGATGTCCGTTCTTCCTTCCGTGGATTCCTCCTCGGACCTCGTCACCTAGTCCGGGTCTCCCTAATAGATTTAAGACGGGTTTGTGAAGCTTGTTCTCGGTGCCATATCTGCATGGACGCCAGTTAATTACGCTGCTTCCGTCGAGACGCTCCAAGGGGTCTTGTCGGGGTAGCAACCTTTAGTGAGGATAATGGTCATGTAGGGGTGTCATTGGCATGTCTTGACGTTGGGGATCGACATGTCTATCTTCTGTCCCTTATCACAGGGCTTCTCGAGGGCGCGGAAGCCTGAGGCATCCCACATCGAACACGGGGAATTGTGTACCATCTGAGGATTTCCTCAGCTTCCCATGTTTATCATGGGGTATGTCGTGAGTTTAAAATCTTATAGAGATGGATCAGACTGATCGGAAAACTGAGAGTGGATCAGATTGAAGAACCCCCTAGGGGGAACACCGATGTTGGGACCAGCACGTGGGCGGCTTCCTGGATACTATGGAGTGGGATGGGGTGGCAAGATCTCACCGGGATGTGGCGGCCCGGGTATGGATCGGGATGGGTGATGGAGTTACGGGCATGAACCTCATGGAGGCTTCCTACGTACCATGCATTAGCACGGATCAAGGTTCATGTAGTTTGGGGAATACAGTTTAATGTCGTGCGGGACGACATACAGTTTAATGCCATGCGGGATGAAAGCATACAGTTTAACGTCATGTGGGATGAGAGATACAGTTTAACGTCTTACAGGATGAGATATAGTTTAACATCATGTGGGACGAAGGCATTTGGGGCTTACGCTTTGAGGCGGCCCATGGTTTTGGCGAACTGACGTGAAGAAGTCGGAACGACCGAGTGGTGGGCTTGAACCTCATGGAGGCTTCCTACGTACCATGCGTTAGCACGGATCAAAGTCCACATAGTTCACTGGTATGGGGATTACGCTCTGAGGCAGCCCATGGGAGGATGTCATGGTCGATAAACGCTCTAAGACCACGTGAGTCATGCTCGGTGTGAGAAACAAGTGGTAGCATGGACCAGACGATCACGTCGCAAAAGGTGCGTTCATGAGAAGTGGAAAGGGGCTTAAGCGTGGTTAGCGGCCCAAAGAGGAAACATGGGCTTACGTGTGGTTAGCGGCCCTGGGTGCCGGGGCTAACTCCAGGATGGACCCCATGGTGCGACAAAGCACAGTGGGAAAGGGACTCCACTGGCTTTGGAAGGAGGGACGTAAGGAGGTGCATGGGTGCAACCTTCCATAAGAGAGGTTAGGGGCTTACGCTCTGAGGTAGCCCCTACCCCGTGGACAAACGCCACTCCGACAAGGAGGATCTCATTCAATGCGAGGAAGATTCCATTTTTGTGGAGACGAGAGGCATAAAAAATTTCCGAGCTGGGGGGACCCTGCGTGCGAAGCACGGGGTCGGACCACAGTTTAACGTCATGTGTTAAGGATGAGGTGCTTAGCAGTTTGACGTCCTGCAGCTTGGATGAAGTGGGTTCTCTCTACACCCCTAGGGCTTACATGCCCAATGCCCTCTACCCATTGTGGGAGGAAGGCATCGGCATGGCCATAGTGAAGGGGGGCCGCAGGGAAAACCATTGAGCGGTCCATGTTAGTGTGGTTATGCGAAGAAGCAATAGTCGTTAGCGTGCCTATGCGGAGAAGCATAAGGCAAAGCAACACAATGGGAAACACCGCCCAATGGACCTTGAGGTTACCTCGTACGAGCCTGGAAGGCCGTACGGGAAAACAACGCATGGCATGCGTGCCCGGCAGGGGAGACATCAGGTGCTGGCGCTGAAAGGCAGCCAAGGGGCGTCAAGGTAAAGGGGTCCTAGGTGTCGCACACAAAAAGAAGGTTTGCGCGCAAAACACCGGGATAGTGCACAATAGGACCAGAGGATTACGCAGAGACGTGATTGTGCGCAAATAATGGGGATTGCTCGCACAATAAGGGATTGCGTGCACGGGGTAAAGATTGCGTGCAAGGGGGAACCTGGAGGAGTTAGCGAAATCACTTATGCCAGTGGAGTTGCGCGCAAAGGTAAACCATGGGGAAAGGTTGCACGAAAAGAGGAATTACCTGGAAGTCATCTTGCCCGCGGGGGAGTCTGAATTGTGCGCACATGAGCCATTCTAAATTCTGCAACCCCCAAACCGTCAGGGGGTCGCCTTCTATTTATAAGCATCAGCCGGCGCGGAATCCAGGCGGCGCGCGAAATCTTTTGCATCGTCTGATGCTTATAAATAGAAGGCAACCTAAAATCTTCCGCACCGGGAACCATCGGCGTGAAAAGCTTCACCGCGCAGAACTAGGGCGCGCAAAATTTTGCGCGCCATTGGCTCGATTACGCGATTCCGGGGAATGCTTCACGTGCACCTCATTATTTCGCGCCAGTCCTCCTTAATTTCACACACCACTTCCTGGGCCTTCGGACCAGGCTTCTGATTTTGAATATGACTTCACTTTGTCATTTCAAAACATCCTCTGGGAGTTACGGACTTTTTCAGCCTCTACAAATGCCCCCCCTCGTAATTGGATCCGTGAGAGGTCGGAACAGTCAGATTCCAAGGGAAACGCCGAAACGCTGAAGTAGTGCCTATCCTGGGAACTTAAAGCGCGAAAAACCGGTATGGCGTGCAAAACGATGGATCCATATGGAATTATCCTTCTGCACGGTGTCAAACCCTGGCCTCGCCTATAAAAACAGGAGATGGGTCCCGAATCCATACAGAAGCTTTTCCGTGCGATAGGCTCAACGCTCTCGTGCACGAAATTGCTCCTGCGGCTGCGTGTCAAAACGCTCTGGAAGTGCGTAATTCCTTCCGAATTTTGGCAATACTTGCACGCCTACTCGGGCTATTCCACACCTAGCATGCCGATTGCGCGCCCAACTACGGTATTTCGTGCCGCCACTTCAGATTTCACGCATCACTCTCTGATTCCGCGCACTACATCATGATTTCGTGCAACTCCCGAAATATTAGAGATGGCCGTAAACCGAGTTGATGAGTGGGAATCCGCCGCTCATAGGACCGAAATGGCGGCGAACGAGGAGGTTTATGGCGCTAAGGTGATCGTTTCCAACAATCTGACCTTATTCAATCTGCTGACTCCAGCCCAGAAGATGTATCCCCTATCTGACAACCTCCCGATCTAGAACTTTGGCATCCTGGAGGAGGTGCCTCTGTCGGGCTTCGAGGTGGACACACCATGGTCATGGGTGACCCGGGAGGACAAGCTTCCTCGCTACAACATTACCAACAA
Organism: Viscum album; assembly: GCA_963277665.1. Taxonomy (NCBI): domain Eukaryota; kingdom Viridiplantae; phylum Streptophyta; class Magnoliopsida; order Santalales; family Viscaceae; genus Viscum; species Viscum album. The sequence goes on from OY728137.1 coordinate 804,539,546, forward strand.
AGGCCATCCTGCTAGGGAAACCAGACATATGGACTTATATGTTCTGAACCCGAGGACTAGGACCATTACCGGGGACGAGCCTGTCGTAGATAATTCTCCGGCCCTCTACGCGAGCACGTTTCGTCAGAGCGTCACGGATGACACGAAGGGCTGGCTGAAGGATTGGGACCTGCAGTCCGTGGGCAACATCACCAGCGAGTGGGCCTGGGCGTTCTGGGTTCGCCATACTTGCGACCAGTTTGGGGATGAATTGCGGCATATTGGCCTGTTCGAGGCGGTATGGACATCACAGTTCCACTTCCACCGTCAACCCGACCTCGGGCTGGAGCTATTCACCAAATGGTCTCCTGATACCAACACATTCCACCTTCACCATGGGGATGTTAGAATCATTCCCTAGGACATTCACTACATCAGAGGTATCCCACTGTAGGGATACCAATACGTTGAGTTTTTTCCTCCAAAGAACACCTGGGAAGATAGGTCACGGATGCCCATGCTAACGTGTCACCTGCTGGAGCTGGCCAAAGAGAGGCTGGGGGTCAAGGACTTCCTAAAGGACATTTCCTACAAGGGCTGTTTTAGCCAGTTCCTCGAGAAGGATCCAGCAATCAAGATGCTGGGACGGGGGAAATGGTGCCCAACCACAGCTCAGAGGAGCAGGGATGGGTCATACTGGAGGACCCTAGAGACGGGGCAATACCAATCATGGGGATATCGCGTCATTAAGTCCTGAGACCCGAACTTCTGGTATGCCGGGTTCCATGCCGCCTTCCTGAGCAGGTGGCTCCTGCCAGTGCAGGGCGAGAGGATGGGCATCCATCCAGTTACACTGGTGATGGCGGGCACCATGGCCGCCAACAAATGGTTCAACTTGGGCGTCCCTGTACTAGCCAAGTTGTATGCCATCCTGGGATGCATCTCATGAGGGGGGTCACCTCGGAGAGTATGTGGCCCCTTCTAGATCTTCCACGGCTGGGTGGTGGCTCACCTCGGCGGGTACACTTTCCCAAATGCCATCCATCCTCCGGGCAATGGCCTGCGACCGTCCTTGATGAACATCGTCGGGGTGGCACCGATGACGCTCAACGAGGAGGGCATAAGAATCCGCATTGGTAACCACAAAAACTTCAACTTCAGCCCGTTCCCCACCCTGGTCGGCGAGATGGTGGACAATGGGCGAGTTCCACTGGAGCAGCGAGATTATTTCCAGAGCATTCGAGGAGGGGTGCTCGGGGCTCAGATCGACGGGAAGGTGATCTGCGAGCCTTACGTGCCATCCCGATTCACCAGGCAATTCGGGTGCCTCCAACGAATGTCGAAGAAGGTATTCACGAACGTCTGGAAGGAGAAGAATCCCTACATTCTAAGCCAGATGTGGTTTATGTTTACCACTTTCGGCTCCGGCGACGTCATCACTCCTCCCCCCACTGGGGTCGATGCCGACCTAGAAACTGAGTATGCCGAGCACTGGACCATTGCGTACCCTGAGGGGCTTTTACATAAGTGAGTCCAGCAAATTGAGGCTACCCACATGGAAACCGGGCGACGGGTGAGGAGGCAAGGTGCCACCAGAAGGGGGGAACCATGGGCGCATCTGGCAGCAAGGCCTATGCAGGCTGGGACCTCAGCGCTGGGCACATCACACGGTGCCGCCGCGACCTCGTTGCCCGTGGGGGTGTCACATGAGGCGGCCAAGGAACTACCCAGGAAGCAGATAAGGTTCCTGCTCGAACCTTCCCAAGATGTAATTTTCCCGGCACTCTGGTCAGCCTCGATGACCCTGCAACAATCGCTGAGCATTGAAGCCGTCTGGCAGAAGATCATGCAAAGCAGGATCCAGCTGCCAGAGGTCGGGCTTGTTCGAGTTACCGACCGGGTAAACTTCCATCGGCGGCATGCATATCTGATGGCCATGGACACATACGCACGCCAAAGGGGTCGGCGTGCAGAGCCACCATTCCTAGTGAAAGTGATCCTCGGCCAGGAGCATGATCCGAATGTGATGTCGCCGAGAGAAGGCGAAAGTGACGAGGATTCAGAGGGAGAGGAGACTGAAGAAGATGAAGGAGAAAGGGAATATGAAGAAGGAGAACCCGAAGGTGAGGGGTCGCAGGGGGCAACCTACCAAGGGAGTCTCCGAGAGAGCGGCGAGATTGTCGGCTCTGATCTCGACATAACCGAGATACTTCAGGTTTGTCTCTATCTTAATTCATTTCCTTTTTTCATCCATTCTCCTTTTCAATTTCCAAACCCTCTCTCTACCTCACTCAGGAGTGCCTAAGCATTGGTCAGGCATCCCCACTAGAGGAGGGAGGAAGGGAACAGATGGGACATGATGGGGATCCGACACCCATCATTGAATTGACATGCGCAGAGGGGTCTCCCATCACGGTGGCTCCTACAGCGGCCAGAACACTGGAGGCTGATGCTCTGGATTCCCGTGAGTCTCATGCTTCACTAATGGTTCTTGTTATCAAAATATCCCAACTAATCAGCATACACATCATGCAGTGATCTCAACATTGGAGTCTCGTCAGGCTGTGGAGCCCGGGCCGTCCGTGAGCGGACCAGTGGGGGACATACCACCTTGTTCAGAACATGCTTCCCACACTGAGTCGGCCCTGGAAATCAGTGATCAGGGGGTAGCGGGCATCCATGGCACTGTTCTTGAGGTGAGGTCGGAGGCTGACGGAGGCACCGTCACTGTCGGGGCAAGAGAGGAAGATTGCCCGGACATTGAGGATCCTATTCCTCATGAAGACATCCCTAAGGTAGATCCTACAGCCGACCTGTTGGCTACCTTTCTTGTGTACCTGCCTGCTGACCCTGAGTAGATATATGAATCAGACTCAAAAGCGGCCAAGGTGAGCCGGATGACACAGCGCAAAGGATGGAAGTGTATCCAGCGCTTTCTCAGACAGCCCCAGTTGGATTGGCTGAGGCAGATGGGATCACACTAGACCTGGCAGTGCTTCCTGTGCACCGGAGGGGATGACGCTCAACACCTTCATTTAACGGTCTATGATTACATGGACAAGAAGATACGTGAGATCATCTAGCGCACCGACGTTTCCCAGTATCGGGAAAGGTTGGCGGATGCCTGAGCGTTGCTGAGGGCGGAGCGGGAGGTCTGGCACATCGAAGGGAAGGCGGCAGAGAAAGAGGCCTTCCTTGCGATGTGCTCTGAGCTCGTAGAACAACTGGAGGCCTAGCTGGCTGATGCGCAGGAACAACTAATGGAGGCGAGTCAGAAGATGGTCACACTTCAAACCAAGCGGGCGCAGGCACAAGCTAGGGTTGGCGAGCTGCGCTCTGTGGCGGCTGATGAGGAGAGAGTCTGCAAGGAGTGAGAAGAAATCCCGGAGGCTACCAACCAATGGGTAGCAGCGTTGGAAGGATCGATCTAGCACTCCGACCCTTAGGGGCTTTGTTCTGGCCATCTCATGAACTTCCTTCTTGTACTTCTCATCATCTCAATCCAATACATGGAAAAATCCATTCATTTGTACCCTTGGTTTAATATACTCAACGATAATTCCAAAATAAATAACAACTCATCCCTAAGCTCTTGTGGGTCACACCCAACATGAGAAGCAAATGATACTCGTGTTATCATTTCGTCCAACTGTGGGTCATTAACCAAGCTTCAGGAATCCGAAATTGGGCCTAGATTTCTAAGGAGAAGACCTCAGACCGATTGATATATCACCTTCTCAATGCGCTCTGACACACGAGCAGGGCAATGCTGGGGGCATTGAAATCCATCCGAACATAGGGAGATGGAAAGGAAAGGTGAATCACGCTACCCGAATTCATAATACTCTGTGGCGCGACGATGGAGGATAACTGTTAACCGTGGCGGAAACGCAACATCCATATCGTGTTAGCCTGGAATGGGGACAATAAATGAGGGTTGACCGCTAACCATGTTCTCAACACGGGGCCTAACTCAAATATCGCCGGCCAGTCTTCCAGAACGTTGTCCCAGGACAGCAAGCGGACAATAGGTTTATCATCCATACTGCTAAAATAGGCGGACCAATGGTCTATCATCCATATTATGGCAGCAGGCAGACCAAATTCTATCATCCATACTATTAGGGGGTCCCGTCAAACATGACCAGTCCTCCGGAACATTGGCCCAAGACAGTAGGCGGACCGTAGGTCTGTCATCCATACTGTTAGGGGGTCCCATCTAACAACAAAGAGAATGAGGATTCGAATAATGGGGCACGCAAAGCGTGGAAATTGGAGTGGTGGTTTCTTCGAACAAAGTCCAACACTCACAAAATTGTGCCACCATGGAGGAGGCGCATTAGGTGGACGTACCAACCTGATCACGGATCGTCCCAATTTTTAGACAGGACCTCCTGGAGAAAGAACTGCCGCTTCCCATTATTACTATGGGGCATCTAGAACTTATTCGGGGTAGATCTCACGATTACACCACTTCCCAAGAAGTCAGGCCGAGGGGCTGACAATAAGGGGGGACGGGATTTGGTAATCCCTGGGGCTGGACCCAAGACGAAATGTCTGGGCGTTCCTACGTATCTCATTAGGATGAGAATCAAGCCACACGTAGTTCTGGAAGCATAGTTTAACGTCATGTAAAATGAAATAAAGTTTAACGTCGTATGGGATGGGGGGCACATATCATCTAGTGATAGGCACGGTACGACTGGTAAACTGACGTGAAGGAGGACATAATCCCGCACCACATCGTACAATCCCACAAGAGATACTGAGTTGTGAAAAGCCAAGGGTCTTAGTTTACGGTCGTATAACTCGGACCAAAGAATAAGGTGAATGAGAGACACACGGTAAAGCGGTTGCAAAACCCAACGTGAATAGGGCAAAGCCCTGCTTACTATGTGCTCCAAGGGACACGTTTAGGCCGAGGAACCAAACACGAAAAGTGAGACTGGGCCTGTGGGGAAGTTCCCAGGCACTCCTACGTATATCATAAGGATGAGAATCAAGCCATATATAGTTCTTGAGAGTTAGCGCCTTAACGGCACGCAGATGAGAAGATATCATCACAGTTTATGGTCATGTGGTGGGACCTGGCAGCATAGTTTAAGGTCGTATGGCTTGGACCTGGCATCACAGTTTAAGGTCGTATGGCTTGGACCTGGCAGCACAGTTTAAGGTCGTATGGCTTGGACCTGGCGGCACAGTTTAAGGTCGTATGGCTTGGACCAGGCCGCACAGTTTAAAGTCGTATGGCTTGGACCAGGGGAAACACGCACGATGTGATAAAGCATACCTGATGCGAATGAGGGAATAATCCCATACCATCACCTCACGCGATTCTGAGAGAGGCGCCTCGGGCCAAAGGGGCCTACGAGGGTTCAACAATCAGGGGGGCAGGAGATGCTAGCTCCCAGCTACGCTGGGCCCGAAACACAATTTCTGGGCGACTCCTCGTTCCCCATGGGGATGAGGGTCAAGCTGAACGCAACCTATAAAGAAGAAACCCAAGAACATACTCTAGCGCTCAGATCGTGGGAGCCCAGAGAGACACCGTTACACAGCTTGGTCCTTCTGACGAGTGGAGGTGTACTGAGTGTTAGTACATGGAGTGTCAAGATTCCACCTTGACACTATGGGGTGGAACATAGTGCGAATCATGCAACCAAAATTCAGGGCCCGAAGAAGCCAGTGTGACGACTGAGGATTACTACTTACCATGTTCTCAACACAACATCCAGTCACGTTAGCCTAGAGGTAGGGGCAAACAAATGAGAATCAACCACTGACCACATTCGCAACACGATATTTGTATCAATTTGTTTCTGAAAACCCTTGGGGGCATTGGCCCGTGACGGTAGGAGAGCCCTTAGGCATTGTATCCAGACCGTTCTTGGGGGTCCCTCCGGGTGTGAAAGAGGATGGGTCCTGAATGAAGGGGAACACGAAGCTTGACAAGCAGACGAAGACTTTCCTAAGTCGAATCTAACACTCCAGGTCCTAGACCAGATTACTCTGAACCCATTAGTAGACCACTGGAAAGGGTCGAGGGCTGCAGTATGAGTGTGGCCAAAAGATGGTGGATTCCTGAGGGAAGGGTAGGTCAAAAGACCGAGGCAACCAGGAGATCACGGGATCTCCTAAGAGATGGGGCTGGACCTGAAATCTAAGTGTTCAGGTGGTCTTACGTATCCCATAAAGATGGGAATCAAGCCACATGTAGTTCTTGAAACGCAGTTTAACGTCATGTAGGACAAAATACAGTTTAACGTCGTGTGGGACGGAATACAGTTTAATGTCGTGTGGATGGGGAAAGGACCATAGTTTTAGGTCATAGATCTCGGACCATTAGGGGCCCAGATGTAGGGAAAAATGTAGATTAAGGTGATGTTGGACCATGTAAAGATCTTAGTTTAAGGTCTTAGAACTCGGACCAAGGAGCAGTTTAGGGTCGTGCAAGACCGTATAGTTTAAGGTCATGCAGTACCATACATACCTAGGCAAAGTACTGCTTGAGGAACCTGGCGTTGGTGGGAGGAGTTATGCACTCACCATCCATAGTCACCAGGGAATACGCACCATTGGGATAGACCTTATGGAAAATGAAAGGCCCCTCCCATTTCGGCTCCAACATGGGTGGTTTCCTGCCGGGAATCATCGGCGCTCTGAGAGCCTGCACCAGGTCGTCTTGTAGGAAGGAGCGGAGGAGAACCTTCTTATTGAAAGATCAAGCCATCCTGCTCTGATGCCTTTCCAAGTTATGTAACGCGTGAAGCCTACTTTCGTCTAGTGCTTCCAATTTGGCTAGACGAATTTCGGCAACTCTATCCGGTGCTTGCAGGTGGTAGACCGCCATGTGAAATGAGGGAAAATGGATCTCGATGGGAAGGACGACCTCAGCTCCATACACCACTGAATACGGAGTCACCTGGGTGGAGTTACGAGTCATCGTCCTATAAGACCAGATGGCATTGGGGAGCTTGTCCGGCCAACTTTTCTTGTTCTGACCAACCATCTTTTGCAGAATGTTTGAGAGGGTTTTGATAAATGCCTCAATCTGTCCATTCGCCTGCGCATGATAGCGGGAGGTGTGGTTAGAGAGAATGTTGTACTTGGCATACAATTTCTTCAGCTCGGCTGCTCGGAAGTTGGTTTCGTTATCCGTGAGGATAGCGTGAGGTACTCTAAATCGATAGATGATATTGGAGCTCATGAAGTCAGCGATAGTGAAAGCTTTGACTTCCTTGAGCGGGATTGCCTCTGTCAACTTGGAGAAGAAATCCATAGCGGTCAAGATGAACTGACACGGGCGGGCCATCATCGGCGAGTAAGGTCCTACAACATCCAACCCCCAGACTGCAAAGGGCCAAGAATACTTGGTAGTATGGAGAGGATCTGGTGGCTAATGCACAATGTTAGCATGAACTTGGCACGCGTGACACCTCTTGGCATACTCGATGCAGTCGTTGATCATGGAGGGACAGAAGTATCCCAGCCTCCGAATCTGGTGGGACAACTTCAAACCGGCCTGGTGGGTGCCATAGGAACCAGCGTGCAACTCTTGCATGACCTGCGGGATCTCGACTCCTTGAAGGCAACATAGGAGAACACCATCAAATCCGTGCCTGTAAATGAGCTGATCAATACTGGGACCGCTCTGAAGGGTGAACTGTGGCGCGCGACGTCGTATTCGCTCACGCTCGGCTCGGTCCGACGGAAGATTTTCGTGCTGGAGATATTCAACCAAGGGTGTCCTCCAGTCAGGAACTGTCTCGATTATTGCACCCTAAGCCCGTGGGGATCCTGATGTAGGGGCACCAGCGGTGAGATGGTTCACTCGCGGTCCACGATCGCCCTCCGGAATAATAGGAGCAATGACTCTCCGTTGTGCCACGTGGATAATTAGGTCATCCTGCTCAGGCTCTGCAAGTGATTCGGATAGGCGGTCCAAAGCATCTGCTCGACCCGTTCTGCGACTGGGGAATGTGAACGTCCTCTGGCCGGGAGGGGAACTTAGACATTAGATGAAGGGTGCACTCCAGCAATGGCACGAGTTCTGGCTTCCTGACAGCAAAGTCATCATTGACCTGCTTGATGACTAGCTCGGAGTCCCCTTTTACGTACAGATGGGGTACGTCAAACTCAAGAGCCAACTCGAGGCCAGTGAAGAGGGCATGATACTCTGCCTCATTGTTGATGCAGCCTTCTGACAACATGAATGAATACGGTAGAACGGATTGCTCCGGGGAGATGAAGACGACACCCAGGCCCACTCTGTTGAGCCTATGATCATTGAGCCTCCTACCGGTGGGGATTTGGGAGGCGCTGTCAAAGTGAATCTTCCAGCATGGGATGGCATGATCGACTGAGATGATTGCCTCATCAGGAAAGCCTATATCTAGTTGCTGGTCCACGGAGGTTGGGTGGGAACCTAAGAAGTCTGCCAACACCTGTCCTTTGACGGCCTTCTGAGGTACGAACCTGATGTCGAACTGCTGGAGGATCACCGCCCAACGCGCCAATCGGCCAGTCAACATAGGTCGGTTCAAGATGTATTTCAACGGGTCTAACCAAGAGACCAGTTGTACCTCATGGTGCTTCAAATAGTGTCGCAATTTCTTCATGGCAAATACGAGCGCCAGGCAGCTCTTCTCGATGGGAGAATATCTAATTTCCGTATCGAGGAGCATACGGCTGAGGTAGTAGATGCTATTCTTTATTCCCTCGGTGTTCTTCTGGGCGAGAAGTGCGCCGAGGGATCGCTCTAGGGTGGTCACGTAAAGGACCAATGGATTTTCGAAAATGGGTGGCATCAAGACCGGAGGTTGGAGCAGATACTGCTTGATTTCCTCAAAAGCGATCTGACACTATTCATCCCATTCATAGGCAGTGCCTTTCTTCATGAGCCAAGAAAAGGGCTTACACATGCTGGACAGATTCTCAATGAATCAGCGTTTATAGGCTAAGTGGCCTTGAAGACCTCTCAGCTCCCGAATATTATTCGGGGGAGGCATCTGACTGATGGCATTGATTTTCTCCAGGTCGATCTTGATGCCTCGGTACCTAACAATGAAGCCAAGACAATTTCCGGAGGTGACCCCAAAGGCACACTTCAACGGGTTCATCCTCAAGTGGCGATAACGGAAGAAGACGATCAATTTCTCAAGGTCATTGAGATGGTCCTGGCACTGACGAGATTTAACCACTAGATCGTCCACGTAGAACTCCACCAGTGCCCCGAGAATCGTCTTGAATATGTGATGCATAACCCGTTGATAGGTGTCACCTGCATTCTTCAGGACGAAGGGCATAACCTGGTAGCAGAAAGTACCCTGGGGGCCCTGAAGGCAGTGAACTCTTCATCCTCGGGGGCCATCCGGATCTGTTTGTGACTGACGTACCCATCCATGAAGGAGAGGGCTTGGAACACGGTCGTGGCATCGATCAACAAATCTGTCATGGGAAGGGGAAAATCATCCTTCGGACAGTGGCGATTGAGATCGCGGAAGTCGATATAGACCCTGATCTTCCCGTTCATCTTCTTAACCGGCACAATGTTGGCTAGCCACCTGGGGTACTAGACTTATTTGACGAAGTTGATTTGATGATCTTATCAACTTCAGCCTCAACCATGGCACCGTGAGAGGGGTGCATCTTCCTGGGAGGCTGCTTGAACCCACGATGGATTGATGGAAGGCCAAGGCGGTGGATGGCTACCTGGGGATCTGGCCCTGGCATCTCGTCATAACTCTAGGCAAACACACCACAGTGTTGTCTGGGGATGTCTACGTACTGTTGCTGTTCCTTGGGGGGTATAGTGGCGCTGACCAATGTGGGTCTTGGGTCCGCCTCACTACCGAGGTTCCCCTACACTAACTCATCGACCGTGGTGAGGAATCCCTCCTCAAAGGCAGGAGGAGCATCTTCCATGTCCTCCTCTCCACTTGTAGAGGGATCATCCATGGGGGATCCATTTCGGGGCTGCCAGACCCTGATGGGAAGCTGGTGACGACTTGGGCAGCAGAGGTCATCACGTCCGGAGACTCATGCACTGCGGAGACCATGGAGACAAAGGCAGTTGATCCAATCTCACCTAGCCTTCGGCCCAAGGGGCCATGCTTTATGATATCAAAGTAGTAGTGGCACGTTGGCTGGAGCTGATCGATTCTGGCCCGACGAAACAGACACGTATGTAGTATTGTCGTTTCCATTAGCCTAATGTCCCGATATCGTACAGGGGTAAGGGGCTCAGGGATGACTTGAGCCTGGTTGGTGTAAGAGTACGCGGTGATTTCCCACCGTCACTTGGACCCAGAAATATTCCTTCCTATGGTACTCGAAACAACGAAGCACTACCCCATGTCGGGGGGCCATGGCCTCCAACCGATGGATTGGGAAGACATATGCGTTGTTGAAACCTGCCCAGGGATCACTTGTGAGAGTGGCGGGCTCAACCTCACCTGCCAGGATCTACTTGTCCTTAATCTTGTAATAGTCCGCATCCAGATAACGGGCTTTACAAGAGGCAAAAGGAGACGAATCTCCTTGGAGCACTCCCACTCGACCCTTAAGGGAGTATTTGAGGCACTAGTGATACGATGAGGGTACTACTGCATGAAGGTGGATCCACGGCTTGCGAATCAACGCGTTGTAGGTGGTGTCCTGAGAGACAACCATGAATTTGGTGTTGGCAATTAAGACGCTGAACTTGGTCTTCAAGAGAATCTTGCTGAGTGGATTCTGCTCGGTCCTGTCATACCCTGGGATCCTGAGGTTGGAGGGAGTTAAATCATCCTCAGACAACCCCAGTTTCCGTAGTGTCCGAGTTGGTATTTGGTTAATCCTGGAACCAGTGTCAACAAGACATCGGCAGACTTCCACGCCATTGAACTGGCCGGTGATGTACAGTGGGCGAATGTTCCCCTGTATGGGAAGGTCTTCATATTCACCAGAAAATGAGATAACAGGCTGAAATTCGGCGTCCTCAATCATCTCGGTGTGGGTGGTTTCTGCAGCCGCCACCTCCGTCTCAAATTGAAGTGGGAACCTTAGAGCTTCAGCGAGAGCCTTACACATTTTAGATGACAGACGAAGGGCCTCAAGGATAGAAAGTCTTACCGGAATGCCGGATAGGTGCTTCAGAACATCATACTTTTGAGTCAAACGTGAGCTTCTGCTTACAGGAGGCCGCTCTGCAATTGGAGGCATGATGGGCCCTGCCAGTGGAATCGGTGACTGATTGGTACTAGGCACGTCTCGCTGTTCACTAGTCGAAGCCCGAGAGGTGTCTGCCGTGCTAGGACGGGAAGGCTGTAGCTGGTCAGTGGTAGGGCAGGGCTGGTCGTGGCACAGCCGAGGTGGTCCCGCCTGATCTAGAAACACAAACGGTGGTTGAGGCGAACCTGTTGACACCGGGTGAGGGGGCCACGTGTGCTGAGCTCTGTATCGGGCCTGCTGCCTGGTCTCAATAGCATGCACAGCCTCACTAGAGGTGACCACTGTCGTGCCCCGGCGATTCACGTAGCCACGGCTCTACCGACGTTGGCGATGGCTGGGGACATTGGGAAGGTCCACCTGGCATTCCTCATCGTCGAGAGTCAAAAAGGGATTTACCAACTCTACGGTGTTAACTGAAGCGTAACCCGGGCTTTCACTCGAGGAGTCATCCACTACCGGACGGAGTCTCGGAGGGATCCCCATCTCTGGGGGCATAAAATTGCCAAGCGTATGGGATGATGACGGCATTGGAAGAGTGCGTTATTTCTTCTTGCGCCGCCGCTTGCTCTTCTGGGAAGAGGTAGGCTGGGACGACGATCCCAAAGCGGCACTCGCATATTCTGAGGGCTCTGGCTGACTCAGGCAGGCACAGATGATGCCATGGGCATTGGGGACCATCCTGCGGGCCATCCAGTCATTATACTTCTGGGACCCATGGTCGGAAACCTGCTGCCACTCATCCTTGTTGCCGCTGCTGCCATCTGATCTCACGAAGACACCTGCCACTTGCGCCGGGGCTGGGCCCAACCTAACTATGTTGTTGTCAATCTGGTCTTGGAGCTAGTCCTTGAACACATATCATTGCTGGATGTTGTGCCCCAGGGTCCGGTGATAAGGGCATTAGTCAGGGTGATCAGTGAGACGCGCCTCTTCTAGCTTTCGGCACTCAGGCAGCCGCACGATCCTCTGCTCCAAGGCGCTACGGAAATAACCAGAGATCTAGGCCTCGTCAAACGACTAAGTATGATTCCTTCTGTCTAGAAAGGGGGATCTTGGAGGCTGACCATGACCAAGGGCCAGGGGAGCATGCCGAGGAGGCGGAGCCTTATTATCTCGCCTTGGTGGTGGAGGTGCGTTATGCGGAGGCACCCGACGATTTTGGGGCGGTCGCTGCTGGGCCAGAGGTTGTGCCCGTGAGGGTGGACCCCTATGAGGCTGCTGAGATGGTCTTACTGGTAGCAACTCTAGCAGTCTGGGGGCCTCTATCTGGGCCACAGCAGCGGGCTCGCCTCTGGGGTCCCTCCTTGCAGGGATTACAGGAGGCAGCGGGCGTGCCTGACTGGCCTGTTGCAGGGATTCTTCGAGGCATTGATCCTTGTCCGAGAAGTCCCGAAACCCTCCGGGGTAATTCTGAGTGATCAGAGAAGGAACCAGCTATGTCTAAACATTCCCTACTCACACTGTCAGTAATTTCTCCCGAGTTAGTGGCATGTCAAGGGAGTACGTGAGCCCCTTCCACCGGGCGACGAAGTCCGCGACTCGCTCATCGGGCCATTGTTTGCACCTGAACAGGTCTGCGATGATCATCTTATGGGTTGTGGAACTAAACTGGTAGTAAATTGCCAGCGAAGGTCCTCCCAGCTAGTCACAGATCCGACGGGGAGCTGTCTATACCAGACGAATGCTGGTCCATCTAGTGTCCGAACGAAGCAATGGAGCTTGGCAGCCTCCTGCTGCGCCGGATTCCCTAACATAGGCCTGCACCTCGAGTTGAAGTGGGCTAGGTGCTGTGGAGGGTCCTTGGTCTCGTTAAAGGGGGCGAATGTGGGGTTACCAAATCCCGGCGGGGCCGGCATGCCATCCAGCCATGCAGGGTATGGCTTGCCATCCGGTGGGATTTCCACCTGCTGAGTTTCCAGGGCCTCTAAGTGGGCGATGAGCACCTCCATTAGATCGTCTGGACGCAGATTCCTATCCTGATGGGGATCTCTAACCACAAGCGCATTTCCGGGCTCTTCAATCCGATAGTCAATCTCAGCAGCTCGCGGGCCGGCTGGCGGAGCGGCTCTCGGGGCAGTGGGAGGAAACCGAGCAGGGTCTCCCAGGTGATCTCGCCGCTCGGGAGGGTTCGGCGAAACATACCGCGCCCTTTTTCCATGGGCTCCGGCCTCTCCCCTGTCAGCGAACGCAAAATGGTCACGGTTGGCCGGGGGAATCTTGTTAAGGGGTAGGTGCTCCTGCCCCTGCTGTCCTGGCCTTGGGTTACCGCAGTCAGGCCACCATTCTGCAATGCGTTAGCCAAGAGCTCATCAACCTGCCTCTTTTACTCAGCAAGCTATTGGCGTAGCGTGGCCTTCTCAGGGTCTTCTTTTGCCTTCTTTACTGAGGCAGATGGGTCGGTAAGCTTGATAGACCCGACATGCTCTTTACCCTTACCGATGTTTTAGCTCAGTGTTAAGGCTTCAGTGGGTGTAGGGAGACCTTGGAGGCTCCTCTGTTGGTGATTCATCCTCCCAGATGGGTCCAGTAGCAGCTTGTCCTCAGGGGGCGAATCCCCATCGAGGAGCTCCACACTGTTTCCCTCATCTAAAAGGTCAGCCATCGTGACCGCCACTGTGTAGTGACCCAAAGCATGACGTACATGGACATTACATTACTTTTGCAGAATACATAACAAAAACAGACACACAAGGACCGTAATAGTTTAGTGTCTTTGGAAACTTGGAACGTAATCTTCTAATCATGGTGAAAGATCTTCAAAATCTCCCATAAATATCTTCCACTTTTTGTTTCCTTACCTAAAACCTTTCTTTTAATCATGGGGGAAAATAAAACATAAAAAGGGTGAGCTCAAATGCTCAGTAAGGGTAAGCATAGATAAAATAAAACAAATCATATACATTTGAACTTAAAAACATGAACATAATGTTTAAACATCAAAAGCTTGAGCAATGACATAAAACATGGAAGTACGCAAAGCATAGATCATAAAGAAACATCAATCATAATAAAATAGCATGGGAATAAAACATGTAATTGTGGCATCCATTAAGCACATGTAATGATTTCCATAGTAGCCAAGGCATTTCTGCCAAGACCATCTTAGTGGACAAAGTCCCTTTCTGAATCGAGTTCACTCCTCATTCCAGTCCTGTAATACTAACCCAGAATAACTTACCATTCCAGCCATGTCTATCTCATGAGATAAAAATATTTACCCAATGCATTGGAGGAATATATAGGTCCCACACATCTCATAATGAAATCATTCTTACTTGTTCCACAACATAAACATAAATCATTCATCATAACCCAAAGAATAAAATGGGTTTCATAAACATCATTCCATCATCACATAATCTATATAAAAGAAATGGACAACATTTCATAATAAGAAAAATGAAACCATGTAAATCCTAGAGACATTATACTTAAAATATACACATACGAAATAATGTCATATTAGATGGAAAATGGTTTTGATAAAACACTTGAAATGAATTCTTGAGGAAAATATCCTTTCTTCTTCAAAATCAATTTGTTTTCAAAAAATGTCATGCAATTTTAAAATAAATAGATTTTGTTTAAAATATTCATGAAATATTTTAGAGGAAGCTTCATGAAAATAAGTCTTTATAAAACCGTAAAAATACTTTCATGCCGTATACGTTAAAAAACATTCTTCTCGTACTTTTGTTGGAAAAGTCAAAAAGTACCTTGTAGGGTAAATAAAAGAAAGATTCCTTCCATACCATGGGTTAAAAGTCAAAATGGGTAAAAAGGACTTTAAACATACATGAAAACACTTTTATAAAACATGGACATGGACGATAGTAATAACCCTAGTAAATACTTAAGAATAATCAATCTCGGATAAAAATGAGATTTGAAAAATTATCCCTTACCTTAGGTCCGATATGCTTCGTATGGATCCGAACCTCCTGTATAATGATTTAAGTAATGTCATTGACATATTAAATAATCATATTCATTGTTATGATATCATATATGTTTCACTTATGGTTTTATATTACCCGTTCTTTTGTAAATTCAATGTAAAAGCAGTGTTTTGGGTAAAATCATTTCATTTATCGTATGTGTTTCGACTTGTCGTTCTTGATATTATTACTTATATCCTGATTTAAATAATTCCAGAATGTAAAACATGATTTATATATAATATATATTCATCATATACATATATATTATAGATCGATAAAAGGAATGAAATACACTATTCATGGAGACGGTAGGTCGTACGTACGCATGAACGTTGTTTTCGTTTCCTTGTTGAATTGAATGAAATTAAATAGATGACATACATATATATATATATACATAAATAAAGTAGCATTATTATGTCATATATTTCATTATTATTCATTATATATACTTTATAATCATTCTTGAATGGTTAATCATGGAAAATGAATCTCATCGCGTTCGTGGAGACGGTAGTCCGTACGTACGCACGAGCGATGATATCATTCCAATGATAATGGAATTGTATTGGAGTGTATGTATATTATTTCAGAATAAATATAAATTTAAAATAATCATATATAGTCATTATTTACACCATTATACCCATCCAAGTAAGGTGGTGGTGGAAAATAGATTACACCACGGCGTGGAGACGGTATTCCGTACGTACGCACGTGCGGTGATTTCGTTTTCCGTAGGATGTATAGATAGTGAAATAGGGTTGTTTAATACTTATAATAACATATAAGTATATTATTGATACTGTTGTTATTACTTCATAATGAAAAAAATATAGAAGAATAAGTGGAACAAGAAATAAAGTTGAAAAAATCGGTAACAGACATTACCTCTTCTTTGAAGCGCCTCTTTGAGACCACCTCTTTGGGCACTAAAATTGGTCTTTTAAGAAGACCAGAACCTCTAGGATGTTTCTATGGAAGTGGAGAAGAGAATTTGTCAGGGTTTGTCCGAGCTTGAAGGCTCAAAGTGGTGTGAGGAAGAGAGGGAGGAGGTGCCCTTTTATAAGGGAAGAGAGGGGAACCTTTGGAAAAACTAAAGATATTATTTTATTATAAAGTCATATTTGGTTTTTAATAGCTCCAAATTGAGTTATTTCGAAGCTAAGGTGGGTATGGGTTGAAATCCTCTCATCCAATATAATTTAGACAAGTTTAGGTCTCTATTTTAACCTTATCGTTTAGATTTAACCTTAAGTTAAATAATTTTACTTTTACCGTGTCTTCTTGTTTTCTTACACTATAAGGTTAATAAACTCACTAAAACGAGCCAAATGAACCCAAAGTTGTTTATTATTAATATATATAACATTATATAAGTCATTTGGCAGAAACTTAGATTTTTAGAAATAAAATAACAATTAATAATATAATATTTGTTTAAAAAACTATTTTATTTCTATTTTGGCACTATTTGGTAATTGATTTTTTTGAAAATCATAACAGAATGATTAGTTCGAAAAAAGTTAACTAAATAAATACTAACATGTAATATTAACCTATAAAATTATTGTAATTAATAAAAAGTCTCAAATTACATTTATTTGGGTATTTATGACATCAATTATGTCAATATTTCACTAATAAGATAATTACTACATCATCATTGTGTCGTAAATAAATTAAATTATTTAATGTCTAAAAAATATAAATAAAATACCATTATGTAGGAAATAGTGTTATGTTTCTAATTAATATTTATAGTCGAATTTATCTTATGTATATCCCTATATTAAAAATTATTTACTTATTAAACATTGATTTTAACTATTTTAACCCTTCTTTAAATAAATTAATATTAAATGTCCTAATCTAATCCAAGTGGGCCTAAATGGTCATATTTTATTCCTAAGGTTATTTTTGGTCGAATTAAACTTATACAATAGAATTAGAAAATGTTTTAGGGTAATAATAATATCATTTTTACCCTTAATTATCCTATTTACTTTTAACCGTGGTAAAGAAAAGTAAAAAGTTACTATTCACCAAAAAATATTTTAATCTCATTGAACCACATTTTAGTCCTTGATATTAACCATGTCTCTCGGATTTTTGAAATTCCACTCACAGAAGCGGTAAAATTATGTTTTATGAAAAATTCAGTTTTTTTAACTACGACTTAGTGGTTTCAGTATTCATCAAAAAATGAAAGTTTCCAGAAAAATACCAAAAAATTAGGCCTAAGATATATTTGATATTATGAATTAAAAAATGATGTCTAGTTTACCAAATTCAAAACATATCAGTTGCATTAATTAATTTAAAAATTAATTCTCGTCGTCAAAACAAATAGTGTGTTTTTAAGAGATAATAACTATCAAAAGATTGACACTTGTTTATGTCTGGTTTAAATGTAAAATTACATCCAATCACCAACATTGTATAAAATGGTAAAAATATATTCTAAATGTACTTTAAAACCACTAAAATTAATAATTTATCACTATTAATTATTTCGATTAAAAAAGATGTTTTTAATTAAAATTTAGTAATTTTTCACTATTCATCTGAATTTGAAAGTTATCCGAAAAGTACCAAAATTTTACCTTAAGCTAATTTCAATATTCCAAATACAAAAATGAAGTCCATTTTTAAAGATAAAATTTATAAAATTTCGAAAAGTGGGTATTACTATTCATAACGACTAGTTCATAATAATATTATAATAATATATCGTTTAGTGAAACTCGGTATTGCGTACTACACACGCTATCGAGGAAGGTCTTTATTGCGTGTAATGCAAGACAAGTCAAGGATGTGTGTTGTGCAAGCTCTTTTTGGTGTAGCATACAACACAAGACATTAATGAAATTAAAAAGAATATTTTTCATGAAATCTCGGGGTGTTACACACTGCCCTTGGCGACATTCCCTCAGGGCCGCCCAGTGAGTCGGGTTGTCGACGGATCACACAGAAAAGAAGGGCAGCGTACAGCCCCCATCCGCGGACGTGAACGTGGGGGGTGGCTTCCTCGATAACCTTGCGGAGTACTTGAAAACTCTAGACTCATTGTTGCTGGAGGGCCCCGGGGTGGTCAAGTGACTCGGGGTGTCGAACCGCGGGGAGCACAACCAGGTCGAACTGATGGCACTACTCACCAATATCCTCGAGATGTGCTTGAATCCCGGGATAAGGTGCTAACTGATGGCGAAGACGGGATTGAGTTGCCCGAAGAGTCTGGCGGAAACATTCAAACTCTCCAGGGGTGAGTGAATCAGGCATATCAAAATCCGATCCTGCGACTGGCCAAAACTTCTCAGGGCAGTGGCCCGCTGCGAGGACGGTCCAGAAGCTCCACGACTCTGGTTTGGGATCCGGCCCTTACTACCCCTGCTCATCAACCAAGAATGGTCGGGGAGCTGGCAACGGTGCCGAGTTAGGCCGCCGGGCCGGTGAGCAGGCTGACGGGGAATACGGCGAACAGACTGATTGGACGTCGATCCCTGAGTCGTCCTCCAAGGGTTTCAGTGCCCTGGCTGCCACGTCACGAAAGGATGGGCTGGAAAACAGGCCTCCTGTCAAAGTATCAGTGCTCGCCGAGGGTGTGTCATGTTGCGACTCTTACATCGGTTCCCAGAAAAGTTCCCCACACTCCCTGACTGAGGTGGAAGGTGCTTCCGGGGAGGCCTGTGATAACTACGGGTTCGACCCCTAGGGGTACGCCAAGTCCTCATCCTTTTGAATATACCTTCAGAGGGAGGAGGGAAT
Source organism: Viscum album (assembly GCA_963277665.1). NCBI lineage: Eukaryota > Viridiplantae > Streptophyta > Magnoliopsida > Santalales > Viscaceae > Viscum > Viscum album. The sequence continues at coordinate 804,558,445 of OY728137.1, forward strand.
CATACGGATCTCGCATTCAGGGAGTACGAGACTGACGCGTCCCATCCCCATCCCTACCCTCGACTCAAAGGGTTGGGTGGAAGGTTCCATCGTCGAGTCATACTCCGCCTCAGAGTCCGAGAAACAGACCAATCTAATTTCTGTCCAGACACCCCTGACATTCCTCTTACGGAGATGACGTCCTGCCTTCCTTCCCCTGGGTGGCTTCTCAGGGTAACGATGATTTCCTCCAAGGAGTCCCCTGGCCGCAATAGCACTGGGGCAGAGGGGACTGAAGGCCGGGGTGCGAGGAGCACCGGGACAGATGACGAAAGGGACATGGGGAGGACCACCATGTGGGTGAGCGACCAGATATGTAACGGCTCCATACTCGCAGCCAGCGGTAGGGGGAGTGACTTCATACCCAGTGCAGTGGGCGCTGGGAAGAGTCATACTCAGATCGTAGATGTCATGGCGAAGCCTTTGGTTTTCCAGATCAGTGGAACGGAATGATCCTTCATGATGGGTGGCACTACCACGGATTGGTCCTCGGTGGCAATTGCCCGTGCCCGCGACTGGGAGAGTCAACATAACCTTCCTACAGGGTGGTCAGGGCCTCTATCCCAGTCGGGCATGTGACTGTCCCAGCTCAACGTGTGCAGGGGTCTGGTAATAGGAGTCAGCAGCGGCTCGGGCCACAGTGGTTGCTGACATTGGTGCCCCAGGACGGGCATCCTCTTCCTCTCGCGCCCGACGCTAGCATTGGGTCAGATGGGTTGGAGCTAGTGGTGCGGGCAAGACGATTGCCTGCTCCTTGGCCCGAGGAGCCGGGCAGCAGCGCCGACACAGTCTGGTGGGGGCTCTTGCCGTTACCCCTGGGACGGGTCTCCGATCGGGCGAACCCGGACATCCCCCACCTCATTGGAGTAGGGGAGGGATGTGTCAAGTCACACCAGGGATAGGCTCCCAAAGCGGTTGAATGTCGGAGTGGGGAGCGACGGCTCCCTGCCTGGCCCTTGGGGGCAGCGATGATGGTGAGGAGTAGCCGCCTCTAGATCCAAACGAGCCATTCCCCTACTGGGGATGATCCCTTCCTCATCATACCTACGAACCAGGTCATAAATCACCCTTCGTTGGATGATTTCTGACAGGGGTAGGGAGCGTGAGCGCCCGAAAGTCATAGCATTCGGAGCCGGAGTGACTGTGGAAAAGGCGGGACCGTGTGGGGTAGCCGCGTCAGTACTGCCCCTGCCCCTTCGCCGGTGGGCAGGTGGAGATCGAGCTCTGGATGCAGTGATCTGATTCCTGGAAGTAGGGAGATGAACCCATTAGTAATAACAAGAAAATAAAATTGACAACCAATAGCCCAACATCATTCCGTATTCTGTGGTCGGCGAGAGGGATCCACACTGACGACGTCGCATAATGGATTGCACATCATCCTGACTGCCTCAACCCCTGGTGGGTTTCACGTCCCGGTAATAGGTACCCGGACCTGGTGACATGCTAATCTTCTGACACCCCGAACGCTACCTATCCCCATATTGAGGAGAAGAGCTTCACGTCGGGTTCACCATTTTCTGTTTCCGACGCTTTTACGCCAGGGCGCGCGCGCGTGTCCGTCACACATGGGAGGAGGCGTGGCTTGTTTCCCTGTATTCCCGCTTTCCAAAGGTGGGTGGCATCCGTTCTTTGATCAGGGACATATGCTCCTTGATCGAAACCGAGATGAAGGGATATCGGTTCTTCCTTCCGTGGATTCCTCCTCGGAGCTCGTCACCTAGTCCGGGTCTCCCTCATAGATTTGAGATGGGTTCGTGAAGCTCTTTCCCGGCGCTATATCTGCATGGACGCCAGTTAATTACGCTGCTTCCGTCGAGACGCTCTAAGGGGTCTTGTCGGGGTAGCAACCTTCAGTGAGCAGAATGGTCACGTTGGGGTGTCGTTGGCATGTATTGATGCTGGGGATCAGAATGTATGTCTTCTGTCCCCTATCACAGAGCTTCTCGAGGGCGCGGAAGCCCGAGACATCCCACATCGAACGCGGGGAATTTTTTTACCATCTAAGGTTTTCCTCATCTTTCTATGTTTTACACGGGGTATGCCGCAAGTTTAACATCTTGCGGAGATGGATCGGACTGATCAGAACACTGAGAGTGGATCAGATTGAATAACCCCCTAGGGGGAACACCGATGTTGGGTCCAACACGTGGGTGGCTTCCCGGATACTATGGAGTTGGATGGGGTGGCATGATCTCACCGGGATGTGGTGGCCCGGGTAAGGATCAGGATGGGAGATGGAGTTACGGTCTTGAACCTCATGGAGGCTTCCTACGTACCATGTGTTATCACGGATCGAAGTCCACGTAGTTCGGGGAATACAGTTTAACGTCATGCGGCACGGAATACAGTTTAACGTCATGCAGGATGAAGGCATACAACGTAACATCATGCGGGACGAGAGATACAATTTAACGTCATGCGGGACGAGATATAGTTTAACTTCAGGCGGGAGGAAGGAATTTGGGGCTTACGCTCTGAGGTGGCCCATGGTGTTGGCGAACTTACGTGAAGAAGTCAGAATGACCGGGTGGTGGGCTTGAACCTCGTGGAGGATTCCTACGTACCATACGTTAGCACGGATCAAAGACCACGTAGTTCGCTGGTATGGGGCTTACGCTATGAGGCATCCCATGGGAGGATGTCATGGTCGATGCGCGCTCTAAGCCCACGTGAGTTATGCTCGGTGAGAGAAACAAGAGGCAGGAGGGACCAGACGATCACGTCGCAAAGGGTGCGCCCGTGAGATGGGGAAAGGGGCTTACGCATGGTTAGCGGCCCAAATAGGAAACAGGGGCTTATGCATGGTTAGCGGCCCTCGGTGCTGGGGCTTACTCCAGGATGGAGGCCCGTGGTGCGACAAAGAACAGTGGGAATGAGACTCCACTAGCTTTGGCAGGAGGGAAGTACGAAGGTGCATGGGTGCAACCTTCCGTAAGAGAGGCTAGGGGCTTACGCTCTGAGGCATCCCTTCCCCCATGGACAAACGCCACTCCGACAAGGAGGATCTCATTCCATGTGATAAAGATTCCATTCCCATGGATACGAGAGGTGTAAAAAATGTCCGAGCTGGGGGGACCCTGTCTGCGAAGCATGGGGTCGGACCACAGTTTAACGTCATGTGTTAAAGACGAGGTGCTTAGAAGTTTACCGCCCTGCATCTTGGATGAGGTGGGTTCGCTCCACACCCCTTGGGCTTACATGCCCAGTGCCCTCTACCCCTTGTGGGAGGGAAGGCATCAGAAAGGCCTTAGTGAAGGGGGGCTACAGGGCGAACCATTGAGGGGTCCACGTTAGCGTGGCTATGTGAAGAAGCAATAACCGTTAGGGTGCCTATGTGGAGAAGCATAAGGCAAAGCAAAACAACAGGAAACACTGCCCAAGGGACCTTGAGGTTACTTTGTACGAGCCTGGAAGGCCGTATTGGAAAAAAAACACAGGGCGCGTATGCCCGGTAGGGGAGACATCAGCTGCCGGCGTGGAACAGCAGCCAAGGGGCTTCAAGGTAAAGGGGTCTTGGGTGTCGCGGGCAAAAAGAAGGTTTGCGCACAAAACACCGGGATGGCGCGCAATAGGACCAAAGGATTGCACGGAGATGTGATTGCACGCAAAGGATGGGGATTGCACGTACATGAGGGGATTACGCACATGGGGTAAAGATTGAGCGTAAGGGGGGAACCCGGAGGAGTGAGCGAAATCACTTAAGCCAGTGGAGTTGCATGCAAAGGCCAACCTCGGTGAATGGTTGTGCGAAAAGAGGAATTACTTGGAAGTCATCTTGCGCGCGAGGGAGTCTGAATTGCATGCACGGGAGCCGTTCTGAATTCCGAAACCCCCAAACCGTCAGGGGTCATATTCTATTTATAGGCATCAGCCGGCGCAGAATCTAGGCGGCGCACGAAATCTTCCACACCGGGAACCATCAGCGTGCAAAGCTTCACCGCGTGGAACCGGGGCGCGCAAAATTGTGCGCGCCATCGGCTCGATTATGTGAATCTCAGGAATACTTCGCGTGCACCTCATTATTTCTCACCAGTCCTCCTTAATTTCTTGCACCACTTTCCAGGCCTTCGGACCCGGCCTCTGATTACAAATATGACTTCGCTTTGTCATTTCGAAACATCCTCTGGGAGTTACAGACTCTTTGGCGTCTACATGTATGAAATAATTTTTACGGTTTCATAATTCTTTATTTCCATGAAAATTACTCTACAATATTTCATGATTATTTTCAACAAAATTCATTTATTTTAAAATTGAATGTCATTTTGGGAAAAGAAAATGATTTTGAAGAAGAAAGGATATTTTCCTCAAGAGTTGAGTTAAATGTTTTATCAAAATTATTTTCCATCTATGATGATATAGGGTTATGTTTGTATCCCTATTATTACATTTATTTGATTATGTTATTATGGAATTATTTTTATGAAGTTCTTTTATCTTATATGGATTATGTTATGAGGGAATGATGTTTAAGAATCCCATTTTTATTCCATGGGTTATGCTATGATGTATGAGTTATGATTTTGTGGAACACATAAGAATGGTTTCATTATGAGATTGGTGGGATCTATATCTCTCTCAAATGCATTGGGTAAAGATTTATATCTCATGAGATAGACATGTCCAGAACAGCAAGTAAATCTGGTTCAGTAATACAGGACTAGAACGATAAGTAATCCCGGTTCAGTAATGGAATTTTTCCATTATGATTGTCTTGGAAGAAACGCCTTGGCTACTATGGAAATCATATCATGATCTTAATGGTTTTTTACAATTACATGTTTTATTCCCATGCTATTTTATCATGATTAATGTTCCTTTATGATCTATGCTTTACATACTACCAAAAGTTATTTCACGACTCATGATTTTGATGTTTAAACTTTATGTTCATGTTTTTAATCTCAAATTTATATGTTTTTTTTATTCACCATGTTTACCCTTACTGAGCATTTGATCTCACCATTTTTATATTTTCTTTTCCCCTAGGATATAAAAGAAGGTTTTAGGTAGGAAAAAAGGAAGATCTTTATGGGTGATGTTGAAGATCATTCACCATGATTAGAAGATTATCTTCCAAGTTTCTAAAGACACTAAACTAATATGGTCATTGGGTGTTTGTTTTTTGTTATGTATTAAGAATTCCGTAAAAGTAATTTAATATCCATGTAAATCAATATTTTTGTCTCTATAGTTGGTATCAGAGTGAAGGTTTAGTCAACCTTTGGAAACTAGGATGTGAAAACATTAGTGAGATCCCAAGAGATATTTCTAAGGTATGTCTAGGGATGTCCCTAAGGTTAAGTATAATTATAGGTTAAAGTACTAGAATTATGATAATGATCATGAATAACCTAGTATTAAACCTATGATGTTAGAGATTGAAAGTACTCCCCCTTGATTATGTTGTTTTCCTAGTATGAATATTTCCTCTCACACTATTCTTTTTGGGTTTTTGAAGATGGCTCGAGACAGAAAGATTCATGTTAGTGGAGAATGTGATGGAAAATGGAATGATATTCTTTATGATAAACCAAATGAAATGGTATTTGGAAGGCGAAACATCATTATTATGCCTAATCAGAAATCTCATAATGTGATCAATAATCTCAACGTTGGTAAGATTCCTGACTCGGCTAATAAGAAAAAGATGGAGTTTCATGATGATCATAGAGGAAAGAAAGTTTAATTTCACTAATGTAAATCATGTGGGAAGAGGCATCAAGGATAATTTTTCAAAGGAACTAGAAGATTCTTTGGGTGTGTAAAAGAAGCACACAAATCAAGTAATTGCAAAAGAAAAGGTTTAGTTAATACAATGGACAAGGATAATGGTATTTCTAAGACATCAACAACGGTTAAATGTTTTAAATGCGGAATGTATGGGCATTATGAAAATCGATTCCCTAAGGGAAAATCTCATGAAGTTAATCAGCAAGGTCTTATGGGTAGTATTTATGTTGATGATGAAGAAGAGACTACAAATGATATATGAGTTGAAAGAAGTGTTGAGTAATAAAAAGATGAAGCTCGGTCAATGGTTTATGAAGATAGTGGAATGATTGCATGTTTATCAAGAATAATGTATGGTACTATGGAATAAAGAAAAATCTAAGGAATGTTACTCTAGTGTTTTTACTTAAGTATTTGAATGTATATGTTGAATGGTATATGTAACCATGAAAGCATATTCAGATACTTTTGGAAATCACATGATATGCGCATAATGAAGAGATAAGAGATAATGGGATGTTTGATAGTTTTAATGAGATCATGATTGATATAAGGATAAAGTTATATCAAGGTTTGAGTATATTGAATTTTTCAGGTTTTGGTATGTGGATAGAGTTAACTTTTGACTAGATTTGTGTTTTCACTAAGGTTCAATGGTAATTCATTTTTCAAAAAAATACATGATCAAGGTATTCATGTGTTAATAATGTGACCAAAAAGATATATCTTATGATATATGGGGGTAAATGATGGTATTCACATGCTCGATAGATGACCTTTCTAGTAATCATTTTCTTTATACTATGAGATTGGACATAAGTATTTTTGATAAGCCTAAAGGTTGGAATCGATTAAGTTGGACATTATATAGTATCATTTAAGGATAAATTTTTTTCTAGAATGTTATAATAGTATAGTTTTAGAAAAAGGACAACCTGCATGATGGGCGATAACTTGTCGCGTCGGACAAGGCTACGGGAATTGAACCCAAAATTGAAGTGTGACAAACCTTTATCACCTACCACTAGCCTACAAGAAGTCTCTGGTTAGTAGAAATTAGTTTTATTTTATTAATAGGTTTGATAGATTAAGTACAAGTCCATTTTAGAAACCATATATGATTAATCTCACCATAGATGGACTTATGTATATTAAATAACTTGTGCTAAAATTTTTGTGATAGAGACAAATGAAATGACCTATCATTCTATTGCATGATCTGGTAACACTTCAAAAATTAAAAAATTATACTTCATTTCTTTAAATAAGAGATGAAGTGGAAATTGTTAATGGAATGACCAACAACGATATTACACTGAAATCAAGTAAGTATTCCCCCTTATGAAAAAAATTCATCAACTTCAGGGAAATGATCATAAAAACCAAAATTTTGTCCTAGTACCCTTATATCCAATGAATCAGATGGTACCTTAGATCATAAAAAATTAATGTCTTTGTGATTGTTGTATTTTTCATAGCCATGTTCTCTACCACTCTCCATCAGAACTTGATGATTAGATTTCTCTTCCATATCCATGTTTTCACCTATGGTATCCTATGTGGAAACCCAATGATGAGATACTTTAGGTAATTGTTATGTTTCTAGTGTTACTTTTTAAAATTAAGTTTTAGTATTACTTTTTACGATGTGGGTTTATATAAAAGAAACTCTCATGTTGTAAACCATTTATAACCTCGAAGAATTTCGAGGGATAAATTCATTTTAAGGGGGGTATAATGTAACACCCCAAGATTTAATGAGATATATTCTATTTAATTTATTTTATGTCTTATATTTTATGCTACAAGAAGATTATATTGTGCTATATGCAACACCGTATTATCTTGCAGTATACACAACACTATTTTTGGCTCGTATTACACACAATATCATGTTCATTTGGTAGAAATTATTCTAGGAAACATTGAGTATAGATTTTGGTCGATGTATAAATGAATTTTATTTATTATGTTATACGCAATACCAATGGAATCTTTCACTACACGCAACATTGACTTGGCTTGCGTTACACACAAAAGCAACCTTCCTTGATCGCTTGCGTGGTACGCAATACCGAGTTTCACTAAACAACGATATATTATAATATTATTATGAACTAGATGTTTTGAATAGTATTGACCACATTTTTAATTTTATAAAATTTTAATTTATCTGACATATTTTCTAGAACATGGTATGAGAATGAAATTAATTTTTCGTATAAATGAAGTAATTTTTTTAAAAAAGTTGTTTTCCGCCTTTTGATTGCGCACCCATTTTAAATCTCTTTTTTTGAAAAGTTTATAAGTTCAATTTGAAAAAATTAACTTATTATTCTGAATTAGGATATAAAAATTTACTTTGGATAAATTTGTGATATTTTCTAATAACTTTCATATTTTAATGAATAGTAAAAACATGCTAAATTTTTATTAAAAACAACTTTTTTTATCGAGATAATTTATATTATTAAATTAAAAAATTTAATGGTTTTAAATTATAAATAGAATATATTTCTACCATTTAATATAATTTATGTCATTATCATTAATTTTACATTTAATTCATAGGTAAAGACATTTCAATGCTTTCCAATGTTTTAAACAAAAACCCCGTTTTTTCGACAACGGGATTAATTTTAAATTAATTACTACAACTTTTGTGTTTTTAATTTGAAAAAATGGATTCCATATTTGGAATAAGTATGTACAAATGATGTTGATAGTCTACTTTTATTTTTAGACATTATGAATAGTAAGTACGGTAAATTTTATTTACCACAGTTAAAGGTAAATCAGGTAATTAAGGGTAAAAATAATATTATAAAATTACCATAACACTTGTCTTAATATAATTGGATGATTATATTTCTTTATAAAATATACTTGGGTCGAAATGGTTTCTATTATAACCCACTTTTATGTGATTAAGACCATTATTTTATTTTATTTCATGTTAAATGAAAGTGAAATATGTCTCACTCAAAATTTAATAATTAAATTATTCTTAATATAAGGCGATACAAAATATAAATTCAATTATAAATAATCATTTTAAAGCTAAAATGTATTTAATTATCAGGGTAATTTATTTGTAATTTTTAAGAAATATGTAACTACCTTAACCGCTTATACCTTAATGATGCAGAAATTATTTATTTAGTGAAAAATCAATAATATAGTTTTTATTAAAATAATAATACCCATAAAAGGCCCAAACACTTGGTCAAAACATATTGGTATAGTATATATACACCATAATCATCCAAGTGGCGACTTTTGGACTATTTGGAGCCTTATAAAATAGATTATGACATTTATATTATTTTATTTTAAACGATTTCAAAGTTGTCACCTTCATAATTTAATAAACATAACATTTTAAAAGTTGGGTATTTTAGAACATAAATTTGACCAAAAGTATTATTCTAGAAGCTATTAGAATTATCTGAATCATATTATTTTATTTTTAATTTTTATGCAACAAATAAGTATATTAAATAATTATACAAAAAATGTTGTAGTAATTATTTTATTAAGAGAAATATCAAATAAATGGGTTTGAAATATTAAAATAAATATTAAATGAACTAATTAATGTTATAAACAAATTTTTTAGATGAATATGACATGTTATTAATCTATTAAATATATTGGTTCGAATATATCCTCTTGGTGGATTTTATTTAAATTCAAATAAATGAATAGTGTCAAAATTGACACTATTGATATATATAAAAATAACATATTATTAAATTGTTTAGAAATAACAAACAAATATTTAAAAATTACAAATTTAAAATTATATGGACGAATATGTCATAATGTATCTAATTATGGACAATTCACAACACATAAGTAAGTATTTATAACAATTTAAAATTTAATATATTATTACCACAAATAAAATTAAATAGATTAAATAAGGATAACTAAAATTGATAAGGTTTAACATAAACTCACAAAATGTCTAAATTTTATTTGATGATGATATTAAAACCTTATCTAATCTCATATTCTAATTTGAGTTATTTTGGAGGTTTTTAGGTGGGGTTTGAGTTTGTTATAAATTAATATTTTGGAGGTTTCCAAAAGTGCCCCTCTCCTCTCTTATAAAAGGGCACCTCCTCCTTCTCTTCACTCCATTTTAAGCTTTAATGCTCGAAAAACCCCTTCAAATTACTCTTCTAATCCTCTGTAGTTATATTATAGAGGTTCTTGTCTTCTTAAAAGACGAACTCTAGTGCCCTAAGAGGAAGTTTAAAAGAGGCACATCGAGGAAGAGGTAATCTCTTCTACCGATTTTTTCAAGATTATTTCTTATTATACTTACTCTTATTTAGTTGTTTAATTATAAATTAATAACATAAGTATAATTAATATAATTATATGTTATTATAAATATTAAAAAACCCTATTTCATCTTCTATCCATCCTATGATAAACGAAATCACTGCACGTGCGTACGTATGACTTACCGTCTCCATGTCGTGGTGTGATATTTTTTTTCGATAACCACCATACTGGGATGGGTATAATGGTGGAAATAATAACTATATATGATTATTATAACATCATACTAATTCTGAGATAGTACATCGTCCACTCCAATTCCATTCAATAATTGTGGGAACGATATCATTGCTCGTGCGCACGTACGGATTACCGTCTCCACGACATGATGAGATTCATTGTCCATGTTATCCATTTAAGAATGATTATAAAGTATATATGATGAATAATAACGAATTATATGACATAATTATGCTACTGTATTTATGTATATATATATTTCATTTACTTACTTCCATTCAATTCAATAAGGAAATGAAAACAGCGTTCAAGCTTGCCTACGGCCTACCGTCTCCATGAACGGTTTATTTTATTTCATTTATCTATCTATTATATATATATCTATATAATGAATATATATATGATATATAAATCATTTTTTTCATTCTAAAAGTAATTAAATCATGATATAAGTAATTATATCAAGAACAACAAGTCCAAACATGTACGATAAATGAAACGATTATTACCCAAAATGTTGCTTTAACATGGAATTGACAGATGAATGGGTAATATAAATTCGTAAGTGAATCATATATGTTATCATAAATATTATTATGGTTTTATTACAAGTTAATAATTTGTTCAAATCCACTATATAGGAGTTTCATACATATACGGAAGAAATTGGACCTAAGGTATGGGATAATTATTCCAATCTCGTTCTTATCTGAGATTGTTTATTTGTAAGTATTTACTGGGGTTATATTTATCTTGCATTTCCATGTTTTTAAAAAAAATTCATAAACTATTTAATATTATTCCATGTATGTTTAAATTCATTTTTTCCTCTTTTTGACTTTTACTATTTGGTATGGAAGGAATATTTCTTTTGTTTACCATACGAGGTGTTTTTTAAATTTTCCGACAAATGTATGAGGATAATGTTTTTTTAAATTATACAGAATGAAATTATTTTTACGGTTTCATAATGCATTATTTCCATGAGGATTCCTCTACAATATTTCATGATTAGTTTAAAAAAAATTCGTTTCTTTTAAAATTTCATGTCATTTTGAGAAAATAAAATGATTTTGAAGAAGAAAGGATATCTTCCTCAAGAACTGAGTCCAAATGTTTTATCAAAAAAAAATTCCATCTAAGATGATATAGGGTTATTTTTTTATCCCTATTATTAAATTTATTTGATTATGTTATGATGGAATTATTTTTATGATGTCATTTCATATTATATGGATTATGTTATGATAGCATGATGTTTATGAATTTGATTTTTATTACATAGGTTATGCTATGATGTATGATTTATGATTTTGTGACACACATAAGAATGGTTTAATTATGAGATGGGTGGGACCTATATCTCCCTCCAATGCATTGGGTAAAGATTTATATCTCATGAGATGGACATGGCTGGAATGAAAAGTAAATCTAGTTCCGTAATACAGGACTCGAACGACAAGTAAACCCAGTTCAGTAATGGACTTTGTCCACTACGACGGTCTTGGCATTAATGACTTGGCTACTATGGAAATAATATCATGTGATTAACGGTTTTCCACAATTACATGTTTACTCCCATGCTATTTTATCATGATTAATGTTCCTTTTGGATATATGCCTTATGTACTACCAAAATGTATTTCACAACTTAAGATTTTGATGTTTAAAATTTATGTTCATGTTTTTAAACTCAAATGTATATGTTTTTTTTATGTTATTCATGTTTAACCTTACTAATAATTTGATATAACCCTCTTTATCCTTTCTTTTCCCCCAGGATATAAGGGAAATTTTTTGGTTGGAAAAAAAGGACGATATTTTTGGGAGATGTTGAAGATCTTTCACCATGATTAAAAGATTTTCTTCCGAGTTTCCAAAGGCACTAAACTAATATGTTCATTGGGAATTTGTTTTTGTTATGTATTAAGTATTCTGTAGAAGTAATGTATTGTCCACGTACATCAATATTTGGGTCTCTACAGTGGTAATTAGTAAAACCCTACTAGTGAGTGTTATTTTGTAAAAACTATATGTAATGTTTTTTAATTAGTAAAAATTACTTTAAATTAGTAGTAATTGGTAAAAAATATTTTAAATTAGAGGTATTTTGTAAAAAATACTATTAATGAGTGATAATTAGTGTACAAATAAACATAATGAGAGGCATCTAGTAAACAAATATTAGATAATGAGTAGTAATTAGTAAAAAATACCAGTAATGAGTGGTAATTAGTAACCAATATTGATTATGACTGGTAATTAGTAAAAAATATTATTAATTAAAGGTATTTAGTAAAAACATACTAGTAATGAGCTACAGTTAGGAAAAAATAATGGTAATGTGTGTTAATTATAAGTAATTAGCTGTAATGAGCATTAAATAGTAAAAATTATCAATAATGAGAGTTAAGTAGTAAAAATTATTTACAATAAGTGTTAATTAGTAAAAATTACCTATAATGAGTGTTAATTAGTAAAAATTATGAATAATGAGTAAAAACTACCTATAATGAGCTATAATTTGGAAAAAATAATATTAATGAGTTTAATTAGTTAAAATTATATATAATGAACTTTAATCATTAAAAATTATTCATAATGAGAGTTAATTAGTAAAAATAACCTATAATGAGAGGTAACTAGTAAAAATTAGATGCAATGATCGATAAATTGTTAAAATTATGTGTAATGAGAGGTAATTACTGAATTTTACTGGTAAAGAAATTTAATAAGTAAATGTACCATTAATGATTAGTAATTAGTAAAAATTATTGACAATGAGCGTTAATTTGTTAAAAATACTAGGAATGAGAAGTAATTAGTAAAATATACCAGTAATGAGGTGCAATTAGTAACAATATACAAGCAATGAGCATTAAATAATAAAAAAACTACTTTTGAGTGTTAAGTAGTAAAACATATCAATAATGAGTGTTAATAAGTTAAAAATAGGTTTAATGATCATTAATTAGTAAAATATAATAGTAATTAGAGATAATTACTAAAAATTAGTGGCTGTAATAATTAATTAGTAAACGTTTCCAAAAATTAGCATGAATTAGTAAAAAAATAGTGGTAATGATATGGAATTACTAAATGTTATTGGTTATGTGTTTTAATTACCACAATTATCCATTATTAAACATAATTAGTAGTAGGAGGCCCAATAAGGGGTGTGAGGGAAGAATGTAGTGGATGTGATGAAGGTAATTATATAGTGATAGAATTATAGTGTCAATGAGTTTAGACCATTTAGAAGATTGAAATTCATGAGTAATCCTATGAGTCTTGGAATATGAAATTAATCTGACAGATAACAATAACATACTTAGTGACATTTTCCAATTTTTGTTCAATAGCGTTTTATGAGAAAATGTTGTTTTGTAGATAAATTAATTTAAATGAACAATTATCAGTAAAACATTATTTTCCCACAATAATATATTTAATCGAAAAAAAAAATCCACTAAGAGTTTCATTCTTATCTCTCACATCTGTTTCCTCTTCCACCACTCATGGGATTATCCATGCATGTATCTTCTCTAATTAGATAAATCATAGTGGTTCCAAAATGCATTCCCACTTTTTAAATCTCCATCCTTTATTCTATATGCTTCCCTCTAGGGAATCATCGAGTAGAGGGGACACATGTAATGAGGAATTGAAATAATTCTTCTTCCCCTCTATTCGTACAATTTTAGGGAGAGACATATAAGGTTAAAATAGTAGGTTTACCCCTAAATACCTCTCCACAAAACATCCTAAACACTAGGCCATAGGAATTCATTCACTCAATAACTATATTCATCCCCTCAACTACATGGTTTCCACACTCCCTTAGGTCATCTTTTTATTTCCTTTAATCCTATTTAATGGTACATATAAAATAATTATGGTAATAACAAAATGGGATAATTTTTTTGATTTTGAATAAATTAGTGGTAGTTAAATAGAATTCATATTATGAACAGGTAATTTTGAGTTTTTTTATTTTTTTGAATAATATATTATTATATAATATTAATTCAAAACAATGTTTTTCTTTATATTTTTTGATAAAAATGGAACAATGAAGTAGAAAAAAAATTATTCTTATAGGATCATGGTTGTATAAATCATCACAAGAATACAAACAGTTGTGGTATACATCATGTATACATTGAGGGTGTTAATTATTTTTTATCTTTTTTATCATCAAAAAAATAATTTGTTTTATAATAGAAAATTATATTTCCATATATGAAATGTGATCTAATGATATTTGAATCATTTGACAATGTTAAGGTTAAATGATTTTGTTTTTTGTTCTTGGAAATATTAATTTATTTGGTATCAACAAGGTGAACATATTTCGATATGACATAATAATAATTTGGTTTTATATCCATCATGGTTTCAATATTTAGTACATGAGGTTGCAAGTCTTTTTCAATAAACATAAACTCATAATGATATTAACTCAACTACTAGGTTAGAGCCATCTTGATTTTATGAGTTTGTAAAGTATGTTGAGGATGCCTTATATCCTTATTGTAAGGCAAGAAACTTTTCTATGGTTATATTGTTTTTTTCTATTAAATATGATAATTTAATGTCAAATAACTATTTTGATTAGATATTGTATTTGTTTAAATCACTATTAACTAAACGAAAACCGTTTCCTATCAATTTTGTAAAGAGTAAGAGGTTGGTTCATAATTTAGGTATTGGTTATCAGAAGATTCATTTATATTCAAATTATTTCATCTTATATTATAGTGTTGATGATTTTTTAGTTTGTTTTTCTACATATCGATAACCAAGGTTCAAGGAGGCTCACCAAGGGAAGTGTAGATTTATTACTGTTAAAAAGTTGAGGTATTTTGTTCTTACACCTAGATTTTAGGGTTTATTCATGTCTCAAAAAACAACATCATTGATTACATGAAATAGATACAATATATTAACCTGTAAAATCATAAATTATCTTTGTGATTTTGATTCATGAAATTTTTTTGACCATGTATATCATAATTTTTTTTAAAAATATCGTAACATGGGATTGGTCCTTTATACTGATCGATCTATACATTTGGTTCATATAGTAGCCAATATATATGTTGGGACATATTTATAACATCATACAACATAATTACTTGGATAATGATGAATGAAAAAAAATTAATAATTAATTCTAGGGCATTGAAAAAAGAATATCAATATTTATTCTAATTCA
Organism: Viscum album; assembly: GCA_963277665.1. Lineage (NCBI taxonomy): Eukaryota > Viridiplantae > Streptophyta > Magnoliopsida > Santalales > Viscaceae > Viscum > Viscum album. Next base: position 804,573,971 of record OY728137.1, read on the forward strand.
TTGATTGATGAGTTAGTTTTTTTATATTAATGGTTTTAGTAAATATGATTTTTTTTAAGAAAAAGTATTTCCAAATAAAATATACATTAATGGGAAAATTTTGTGACATTCCTGAATATTTCATGTTAGTTTTATGGAGAACACAAAAAAAAATGTTTGTGCTGTATAAGTGACATTAAAGATTTTATGATCATCAATTGGAGAAAACAGTGTTTTTTTAATTTTATTGAATATTTTTTCCTATTGATAATCCTTTTAAAATGATTATAAATCATTTTAGAAATGGTAGAATTGATAGATATAAAACTATATCAACTATCTCAGGTGTTGATTTAAAATTTATTTTCTCTTCAATACAGCCCATTACCGTTGTACTGACTATAAACACACAAAAAATATATGTCTTTGGGAAAGATCACATTTGGATTGAATAATGTATTTTTTTGGGATCTCCTATAGTGGTATGATTTATTGGTCCATCACATGTTTGATATCAAACATATTTAAAAGAATGGTTTTGATAATATATTTTACATTTATTTGGAAACACCTCATAAGAATAATGATTATGTAATGGTAAGATTAGATCTTTCCCATATTTGTAGGCGACCCAAACATGAGATGTTTGAAAATGAAATATGATAGAATTTAATGAATCTAAATGTGTCATACACAATTTATAAATAAAATAATTTCTTCAATTGTTATTTGATTTGTGATTTGAATCTACCAGATTCTTATGTTACGAATTTTTCTATATGTGTTATAAATAGTTATATTATCATATTTAAAGCATGGATTTTTATGTTATATTTGAAATACGTCAACTGATTGGATTTATAATTTTGTGGAATTATTCAATTGAGTATGTGCTATCAAAAATGTCATATTTTTTGAAACATTTTTTCAATAACAATAGAATATGGTTCACATAGTAGACTGAAATTATATCTTTTTTTTTAATTTTATGTAAATTGGATTACAGTTGTTGGCTTTCTTGGATTCAATGGGACATTTGATAGTAAATATTCAATATGAAGTGAAATGTGGAGGGGTAAAATTTTTATAATGGATTGAACCATATGAGATATCTATACACATATTGAAAAAAAATTACATAAAAAATCATTAGTTGAAGGGTCAATTTTAGAATCATGTTTTCATGATGACATTTATTTTTCATCTCCCATTATTGTAATCCTAAATATCAATGAAAACATAAGTGAGTGGCCCATAATCAGTGAAATGGTGAAGATTCACTAAAAAATAAACTCTTAGTTTTTAATTTGATTGAACATAGCTTTGGTTGAGTTCATCAGTGATGGATTGGAGATGATGAACATCATAGGTCTCATACATTTGTTTTGCTAAACTATGAATAAATGATATTATGTCACAACCCACATTCTTCAAGATTAGGGAAGGGACAACAAAAGTGCAATGCCCGGACTTCTTCATGATGAAGGAGAGATAATGACCCCCCAAGTCCTACCTTCAGTAGGCCTTGGAGTGGCAACCAGAAAAAATGGTATAGAATCTCACACAAAAGGGAAGGGATTACACGTTTTAATGAAACAATGATGGGGAGATAAGATAGGGAGATAAGATGGTGAAATACCAAACCACACCAAGGTAAAGGTTAAATTAAATCCAAAACCATTCCTATATTGATGTTCAAATGTATCTGCAACAAAAGTACATCTAAAGTACTAAAATAAGTACCAAAAGAAAAGAGACAAAGTAGCAAAAAAAACCATCCTAATGCCTGAGATAGTAAATTCTAGCACGGTACTAAAAGTCCTCCTAGAAACCTGAATATAGTTTTAAAAATTTAGGTTGAGTATAAAAGTATTCACAGTTGTAAAATTAAATCTACTCATGCACAAGTGGGGGAAACATAATAATGTCCATATGAGAGAATAGTGGAACCTCAAAGAACCTACCAAGGAGTACTAACCATCCCCTCCTCACCAAGTCACACTCACCCAAAAATGCAAGTCACATAAATTATTAGTATAAGCACATCGACATTTGGGTACCCCACACAACTTTTCCACTGGTTAACTGCTCATTCCCAACAGCTAATGTCTTGATGCTACTTCTCTTCCTATACACAGTCCAACTACCACAACTCCCCCCCCCCACACTCACCCGGGCCTCAACCATACTACAAATCTCTCCTGCAGGCACATGAGCCGTAATAACCACTCCCCTCGCCTAAAGACACATAGACCTCATCCCAAAGACACTTGAAAAAAAACCTTCGAAAGGATCTTTGAAAATGGTAAGCATCAAGACATTACAGCCTGCCAAGATATTTGTAAGCGATAAGAACCCAGAAGAGGGTACGGGGAAGAAATTAGGTAACCAGACATCCATCCTCCCACCAGGATGATGGGAAACACACCCTCCCCCATGAAATGGTGGTGTTCGACACATGGTTCTCAATAAGGGTTGGGTGTATATTGGAATCACAAGGAACTAAAATTTATAAATATAAGCAATCAAACACTCATCCCAACAAATGGGTCCCCAAAATAACCAACCAGACCACCAGAACCACCTTTTATACTACCCCTATATGCAAAATCAAACAACAACCACTACCAAAGCATAAACCATCCCCTTATTTGTTTAACCATTTGTCATTTTTTTTAATTAAGGGGTCTACGATTGTTATTCCAGCACTACCAGGAAACTTCCAAGAACAACATCTGCAACCATTTAAAAGGAAAAGAGCATGATAACTAGCACACAACAACCAACATGAAATCCCACTATACACATCCCGTTATTCCAAGACACACGTTCAACAATTTACAACTATAATTATTAAAATTATACCATATAACCCTCCTCTCACAACCATATCCTACAACCCCACTACCAAATCATTTCCCAGATGCAGTCCCACTGCATACAAGTCCATAACCACCCCACAATCCCACTTCCCAATGCCATTTGATGTCCATGACATAAACAAAGGTAGTTACACTTACAAAAAGTCCATCTATTATGCAATCAAGCAGTCTCTCAAACTGGGATACCAACATGCGCATCGTACCTCCCCACACACAAATCCTACAGTAACTATAATTTTAACCACAACCCTGTTGCATAGCCATACCACTCCCTTCTCAAATAACCAACTCTCATTCCCACCCCTGTACCCATGACCATTCTACCAACAATAGGTCCACAAAAATTACACAAAACCCAACATAACACAACAATTATCCACACATATCAATATATATATATATATATATATATAGATTTGGTAAAAAATTATCCTTAATCCACTTGATAAAAAATAGTGATCATACTATGATTTTCATCCTGGGTAATCCATTTCAATTAACCATGTGTACACATTTAAGAAGATTTCTTATTACAGATGATTATCAAACATCATATCAAAACAAACAGAACACCAAAAGTGCATAAGAAAAGAACACCAACGACCATAATTTTTAGAATGCATGAATCCCCAAGAACCCAAAAGAATCAAAGATAAAAAATGAAATAGGCGATCAAACATCAAACTACACCCTTCCCATATATTTTATGTACCCCTATTATCTTTTGATAATACACCCTTATTATTTATTACTTATCAAGAGAAAAGTATTCACTTGTTCATCATAATGAATCATTAGTACACCCACAAAACAAGATTCATAATTAATGAGGGACCGAATAAACACCTACATGGATGATTAATGGATTGACATTCTTCCTTACGCCAAGAACTTGAGATTGCACAAACTGTAGGAAATAACTCCAAGAAAACTCAGAATGAGGGGGATATACCACAGGTGCACGACTTGTCTTGAGAGGAAGTATCTAGGTGCACCAATATGGATATGGAAAACACAGTGGGAATGGAAGAAACTAGCTTTGAATATCCATATCCAATATTAAAGGAAAAATGGGTTCAAAATCCATTAATCTTGGGATCATGGTCTAGATTATGAAGTTTGAATATCTCAATTCCTAGGGAGTGTTAGGATATTAAAAATATACAAAATATTCTTTAAAACACTCTTTAAAGTACCAAAAAATGCATTAAACTTGGTTTATGTTAAATAAAAAAAATCTGGGTCAAAACTGGAAAACATGGTAAAACTGGGAAAACTATAAATGAGTCACCGATCGGTGAGTCACCATTGTTAAGCAGCCGAAAGGTGAGCTACTGATGGGACATACTAATACTGAGCCACTAATAGTGAGATATTGACTCCCTCAACTTACTGAAATCGATTCCCTTGAATAACATACACTAACTCCCTTGACTCATCGACACCAATGCCTCTGACACACTAACACCAACAGAAAAACAATAAATTTGAAAAACTCTTGAAATTAATTACCATTACCTCCCAGAACACCCAAAGCACTCAAAATTCAAAAAGGAAGGGTTTGGGGAAATCTGGGTCATTACATCATATTCCTCTCAAACTATTCTTGTCCACAAAAATTCCAAACTTACCCAAAATATATGAGATTTTAACAACCACACCATAAGTTACCACTCAGGAAAAAACGAACATGCATTGTTTAAAAACTATAGTAGAAGCCTCAACATCAAAGTACACCTCCTTGATATATATCTTCTGGAAAACTTTATAAACGGTAAGGCTCCACTACCCAAAAAAAACCACAAAAATACCAAAGGTAACACTATCTAGACACATAGATTAGGGACTTACTTCTTCTATGTTAAGATATTATCCGATTTGGAAGGCACTGAATCGCCTGTATGGGTTTAATCGTATCCACATGAATGCATCTAAATTAGGGATCAAGTCCTCCCCTCCTCACAATCATTATTTTTTTACAAGAATTCAGAGAAAAGGGGATAAAATAATCTGACAGTGAACAAAGTCAAGCATTACATCATTGAAAAAAGGACAAAATTAAAACATAGAAACAACACTTAGAAAAGCATTGGGTATTGGGAACGCATCTTGGTGTCCTGCTCCCGTGTGATCTCTCTGAGGCTAGCATACCTCTATTACAGAAAGTCCAAAGGAATGGACCATCCAAGAATCACATTCAAATGATAGTTATATATTTCCATCAGCCACTCCACGAACATTGTATCCTCTTTGATATCAAACTCTACCTAGTAAATGACATTATATTCATCATGTATATTCTGATGAATTTGAGAGACATGGAAGACTTTGTGGATCCTTTCCAACCATGGTGGTAATGAAAGCTGGTATGCCACCTCCCCAACTGATCCCAACACCTTTAATTGTCTAATGAACATGGTAGAATAGTTTCTTGACTTATTGTACATATACTTCCATCACTGAGGGGAAACCATTAAGAACATGTAGTCCCCAACCTAGAACTCCATGGGCCTACTTCTATGATCTTAATATGACTTATACTCGTCTTGAGTCACCTTCATCCTCTCACACACAAGATGAACGTTCTCTATCCTACTTTTCACTACCTCTGGTCAAAGAAAGACTGTTTCCCAAAAATATTTCTAGAATACTAGTGAATGACACGACCCCTTGTATAGAGCTTGAAATGCATCAATGACAATTGAAGGGTGATAATTATTATCATAAGAAAACTCTACCAAGGGAAAGTGTCATACCCATGACCCACTATAGTCCAAAATATGTGTTCTCAATATGTCTTCAAATGTATGGATAGTTCTCTCAGTCTTCCAATCCATCTGAGGGTGGAAAGTAGTGATGAGGTGTCATTTGGTACCAAGAACATGTTGTAATACCCTCCAAACTCATGACATAAAATGTGTATCCTAATTTGAGACAATGGATTTTGAATCTCCATGTAGCTGCACCACCTCATCCACGTACATCCATTCTAAGAAATCTAATACACCCAACTCATTGATTGTTAGGAAGTGAGATGATTTTTTCATGAGATCCACTACTACCCAAATAGAATCGCATCCTCTAGGAATCTTGGGTAATCCTATGATGAAATCAATCGATATTTCATCTCACTTCCACTCAGGAACATCTAAGGGCTGCAACAGACCTCTAGGAACTCGGTAGTCCACCTTTACCTAATGACACACTCGTCACATTTCCACAAATTCTTCCACTTAATTCTTCACCATGGGCCACTGAAATTGTTCCCTCCATCCTCAATACATCTTAGATACTCTTGGATGTACCTCCATGGGTGATTCTATGGAAGTCACAGAGAACTCCCTCAAGCATTTCCATTGAAAAAATTGTTTCCCATGGAAAAGCATCTGATTCTGACTATCCTCTGGCCGTACATTTGAAACATTACCCTGGACAATATGATCACACATTACATCAGTCTCTGAGTCTCCCCACTGAGACTCCTCCACCTCACACATTAAAGAATACTACATTGTCATCTAAAACATACACCTTTTACCATAATCCACTCTCACATCCAGACGCAAGGTGGAAAAATCCTCCATCACCTTCCAAGCTTCCATGGATCCATAATCTACCTCATTCAATGACATCCTAATAAAGGCATCAGCCACCACGTTACCTTTTCCTTGGGTGTGTAAGATCGTGAAGTCGTAGTCCAGGAGAGACTCTACCCACCTTTGCTGCTGCTTGTGGATGTCGCATTGGGAGAAGATATACCTAAAACTCTTGTGATCCTTGAATAACACAAAGGTCTCCCCAATGAGGCAATTTCTCCACAAATTCAGTGTGAAAATGACCGCAGAAAGTTCCAGATCATGGATGGCATAATTACTTTCAAGTTGACATAACAGGCTAGAACCATAAGATAATACTCCTAATTTCTGCAATAGAAAACACCCCAAACATAGGATGGATGAGTAACAAAAACCCCTCAAACATCACCTCATCCTATGGAAATATAAGCACTAGGTCACTAACCAAATTCCCCTTTAGGTAGTTGAATGATTCTTGGAACTTATCACTTTACATGGAGGCCTGGTCCTTTCTGTTCAAGGATTTCAATAGAGCCAAAACTCAAGATAAGTTGGGTACGAATATCTGATAATTTCCTACCAAACCTAGGAACCTATGAACCTCTACCTCATTCATGGGTGATAACCAAGAAAAAACTTTTTGAACCTTTTTATGGGTCCATTGTTATCCCTTACCGAGACACCACATGTCTAAGGAAGTGCACCTAACATGTCAAGAAATTTCACTTGGACAACTTACCATAGAGATAGTGGTGTTAGAGGACTTCCAAGACATTCCTCATATGCTCGACGTTCTCCTCCTCTGACCTTGAGTAGATCAGGATGGCAGGGATGAACACGACGACGAACCAATCCAGGAACATGCGAAAGAAAGAGTCCATGAGCACCATGAACAGAGCTGTTGCATCCCTTACGCAAAATGACATGACCAAGAACTCAAAGTTCCCATACCTTCACCTGAAAGTAGTCTTTAGGATGTCACCAACCTTTAACCTCAACTGGTGATATGTAGACCGCAAATCGATCGTAGAGATACAACCTTCTACCTTTAACTTATCGAAAAGATTGTCGATCCTTGATAAGGTTAATGGTTCTTGACCTTCACATGATTCATTCTTTGATAGTCTTTGCACATTATTAGACCACTGTGTTCTTCCATTGTGAACAGGACTAGAGCACCCCATGGTGATACACTCATCCAGATAAAACCCTTCTTCATGAGGTCGCCAACCGGAATCTGCAACTCCCACAACTCAGAAGGTGTAATCCAATAGGGAGCCGTCAAAATCGAATTGTCACTGGGTTGAAAGTCTATTCTGAACTCAACATCATGTAGAGGGGGTAGAGTCACAAAATCCATTGGGAAGACATCCATAAAATCTCTGAAAACTACTAGATCCTCCATCATCTCTACATCCATTGACCTCTATAACATCTTGTCTAACACAAACAGGAGGGGCTGCATAGGCTGGCTATCCACCAGACAGCCCCACTCACCAACAAAAACTATACACTGGCCATCCGTATAAAAAAAACATGATTCTCCTCTAAAATATATTCATAACATCATGAACAAAAAACAACCAGTCGAAGCCTTGGATGAAATATTTATATTGTATCTATATCATAAGAAGATCCCCACTAGATTGTTGCGGTCTCATCATCAGTCTACATCCCCAAAAAACATAAAAAAGATTGGTCTGACCACCAACTAGGGTACTCACAACCAGGGTAATGGAAAGTCTCTCCATGTCTTGTCAAAAGGCATTGTCTAGACTAGGTGAAATAAAGGAGTCTGAAGTTCTGGAATCAAACAAAGCACATGAAAGAAAACTAAACAGACTTATCATACATTAACCAACTTTCATAACTACTGGAACTACAACCAATGCGGAATGAAACTTACCATATCTATATCCTCTACCTCTCTAATGTCCACTGCCTCCACAAAAATGACCTTGTTGAGTTCCCTGATGAGCACCCTGAGGTTACCTCCTCCAGCACCAACTACCCATGGTGGAGTGGGAGCCAGCCGCCCGTGCTCCTAGAAAGGCCTAATTGGAAACTGTTGTTGCTGAGGTGGTTGTTAAAAATTTCCACACACACCTTACTATTCTTTAATTGGAAACTTGTTCCGATGATGTACACATCCTTCATAGATAGAGAACCTATGTCCCAGGACCGTGGAAAAAGTACAAGGACCAGGAGATCAGAACTAGAACTGTTGAAGCCTACTCCCTGATGGCCGAAACCTGGAAGGTCCTTACGCCAGAGACCTGGTGCTAACTGGTTTCCACTTTGTTGAACTTGGCTGGATCCCCTATCATGGTACATCTCATATAGATTTCATCCCTTCCACTACCTCAAACTTCTTCTGATCCTCTATGTATATCGATAGAGTTAAGGGAGTAACATCATATTGAAGAGAAGGTTGGAGTTACTCCTATAAGCATCTGACATGGGAATCCTCATCTGAAAAGAAACCTACTATGAAGCATAGGAGATCCTTAAACTTGATCCCTAGTTCCCTTACCAACATACCCCCCAATTAGATGAAGAGTATCTTCTATCTTTTCTAGGCCTTCATTGTGGAAGAAATGAATTCTGCACGGAACTCCTTCTCAAAGTGAGGCCACAAAACATCAGTTTCCTTCCTCTCCTCGAGGTAAAGCATCCTCCACTGATGCACAAATCCTCGCATATGACTCACTTCTAGAGTAACCAAGTACTCTATCAGAGACCAGAGCTCAAAGTGATTAGAAGCCCCTCGAGCCAACTCTTTGTATCCATGTTCAAGATGCTACCCTCGTACTTTCAAAGAGTCAAATGTTAGAATGCACTAAGTGAATTTGGACACTAGACATCTTCCTCATCTTGATCGGCTCTCCACTGATCTACTAAGTCAACCAGATGGACATAAACTACTCTTACCACATGTTTCCAATGTCCGGGTGCCATAACTAAAAAAAACCATGAACTCTTATGATCGGGTAGTATTATAATTTTCTTTTAAATTCATTTTAACTATTCATTTACATTAAATTCACAAAACAACAAAGACACCCAAGAACAAAATTCATTCTGATGTATGTACCTTTCCTAGAGTATCTACCTTGCAATTGGTGTAGCCTCACATGGTCATTCCGTCATTTCAGATTCCTTGCATCGAATCATGAGGACCCTAAAATCTCGTGTCCTAGACCCTCTTCCATGGCCTATTTCATATACCAATATTGCCTATAACTATTTCCCTACCATCCCATGAAATCCTCATATTTCATTACTCTGAACTCCTTCCTACCTCCCAAACCCTCAAACCTTCCCTCTAATACCATTTTGTCACAAAACGCCTTCTCCAAGATGAGGGAAGGGGCAAAAAAAATGCCACACGCTTTCTTCATCAAGATTAAAGAGAGGTAATGACCCCATAGTCTCACATTCAATAGGCCCCAGATTGGCCACTAGAACCAAGGTTATAGAATCTGACACAAAATGGATGACATTACACTTTTTATGAAAACATGATGGGGAGATATGATGGTGAAATCCCAAACCACACCAGGGTAAAGGTATAAGTAAATCCAAAACCATTCACATATACAGGATCAAACGTATCTGCAACAAAATTAAAACCAATGTAATAAAAAAAGTTCCAAAAAAAGTGAATAAGTAGAAACAATGACTATCCTAACATCAGAGCTTGTAAAGTCCATGATGGTCTTCAAATTCGTCCTAGAAACCTAAAGAGAGTTTTATAGATGTAGGGTGAGTATACAAATATACCCAGTAGAAAAACTAAAGATACTAGTTCACATGTGTGGGAAAGATACTAATTCCCCTATGATAGCATAGTTGAACCTCAAAACACCTACCATAGAGTACTAACCACCCCATTCTCACCCAAGCACACTCCCCAAATAACACATGTCCTATAAGGTAGTAGTATACACACATAGACATTTGGGGTACCCAACACCACTTTCCCACTGGTTAACTACACATTCCTAATGGATAACATCATGATTCTACCACTCTTCCTATATACCGTCCCACTGTAACAATCTTCCCATAGGCACATGGGCCTCAACAATACCACACATCTCGCCTTTAGAAAACTAGGCCACAAAAACCACTCCGCTCGCACGAAGACACATGGGCATCATTCCAAAGACACTTTAGAAAAAACACCTGCCCAAAGGATCTTAGTCTATGGTAAGCCTCAAGCCATTAATGGATGACCAAATACACTCGAGCAGTAAGAAATTGAAAGTTGGTGTGAGGAAGAATGTTAATAATTATCCATCAATCCTCCCCCTAAGATGTTGGGAAAGACACCCTCCTCCATGAAATGGAGGTGTTCAACACATGGTGCTCAACAAGGGTGGGGTGCGTATATAAATAATGAGAAACTACAATTTTTACATATAATTAACCAAAAACTCAGGCCAAACTATGGGCCCCAAAAACAACCAAAGAGGCCACAAGAACCAATTTTTTCTACCCCTATATGCACAATCACACAACAGACAATGCCAAATCATATCCTAACTCTTTCTTTATTTAGGAACTTGAAATTTATTAATTAAGGTGTCCAATTTAGTTATTACAACACTACTGGGAAACTACCAAGCATAACATCTGTATCCCGTCCGAAGGAAATGAGCATGATAACCAGCACCCAACAACCAACCTGCAGTCCTAGTCCACACACATTATTCTTCCTAGACACCCCTTCAATCATTTCTAACTATCATTCTTTAATGTTATACCACACAATACACCTATCATAACCCATTCCTATATCCATACTTCCCAAACATTTCCCATATGCAGTCCTACTATATAAAAGTTCATAACCACCCTACAGTCCCATTGCCTAATGCCATTTTATGGCCATGACACAAACAAAGGCAATCCCACTGCCTACAAGTACATCCATTCTGTAGTCAACTTGTCACTAAAATTGGGATAAAAATACCCCCTTGAACTAACTCATAAAAAATCCCACAATAACTACCATTTTAACCATATCCCCATTGCACACCCATACCACTCCCTTCTCATAGAACCAACTCCCTTTCCCACCCATGTTCCTGTAATGATACTCCCAATAGCAGCAATACACATCTCACACAAAACCCAATTGAAAAAAACACTCAACCACACCTATCAATATGATATATATATATATATATATATATATATTCATATTTGCTAAACATTGTTCTCTAATCTACTAGATAAGGAGGAGTGACCATATAAGGGTTTTCATCCTAGGGAATCCATTTCAATTCACAAAGTGTACGTGTTTAAGCAGATTTCATGTTACAGTCGATTGTCAAACATCATATCAAAACAAATGGAACACCACTAGTGCGCAAGAAAAGACCAAAAATTTCCATGATTTTCATATGGTATATAGGCACAACAAAAAACAAAATAATCAAATAAAACAAAATAAAACAAGCAATCAAACATCAAACCTCTCTCTGCCCAGATATTTTAATTACCCCTATTATCTTTTGATCATTATGTCTTCTTTTTAATTACTAGATAATATAAAATTATTCACCTATTATTTATATGGAATAATTAGTACACTCACCCTACATGATGGGAAATTTGAGAGAGACATAAGAAACCCAACCTAGGAGATCAAAGGATCGATGTTCCTCCTTATTCCAAGAACAGGGGACCACACAAAAAAGAGGAATGAAATCCAAGAAAAATGACAAGGAGGGGTCTATAGCACATGCTCATGAATCTTCTAGAGAGAAAGTATCTAGGAACACCAAGAAGGAGAAGTAAAACAAACTGGGGAGGGAAGAAGAAGGCTTTGAAGATCCAGATCCAATATTAATGAATAACGGTTTCTACAACAATTAATCGTGGGATCATTGTCATGATTATTCGGTTTGAATATCTAAAATCTCAAAAAGTGTTAAGATATTAAGGAAATAAATAATATCCTTTAAAATGATCTTAAAAATTCCCAAACAAGAATTTAAACTTAGTTTATGTTAAATAATTCATAAGTGGGGTGAACCTGAAAAACTGGGAAAATGAGAAAACTGTAAATGAGACACCGATGGGTGAGGCACCGACACTGAGACACAGATGGGCGAGCTATCAATGTGACCTACCAATGTAGATCCATTGACAAAGAGCTACCGATGAAAAAAACATACTGATTCCTTGGCCAACCAATGCCCTAATCCACCGATGCCTGAACCCTATGACATTGACACCCTCGACTTACCGACACCGACACCCTTGACTCATCAAACCTATGGCCCCTAACTCATAGACACTGAAAAAAATGTAAATTTTGAAAACTCTGGAAATGAGATACCATTCCCTCCCATAACACCCTAAACACTCAACATTCATATAGGACTCGTCCGTGGAAATATGGTTCATTACTCATTATTTTTATAGTGAGTAATATCCTCGCCTATTAATTATTTTTATTAAATGTAAATTAATATTATTTCATTTTTATATAATTTGATGACCATATTAAGGAAGAGATTCCACAAATTACCCCTTTCCCATGAAAAACATTTGTAACATAATTTCACCTACTTCTTTCAAAGAATGGTAAATTAAATGTTTTATACTTTATCAAATGGAATATTTTTTTATTATAATGTTAATAATATTTCAATATTTTGGTTATTTAAACATTATGATACAATTGATAATTGATTGTATGTATTGAGTAACCCACCATCCAAAGAGTTTAAATAATATAATTCATTTGCGGTGAATGGTTTTAGATTCCACATATGTATATATAGTAGATAAAAAAATCAAATTTTAGTTTTTTCAGAGGATCTCATTATAGAGAAATTGAAGTTCACTTTTATGGAATACTGAATGAAATAATTAAACTGTGTTATCTAAAAAAATTATGTAATAATTTCTAAATGATATTGGTTTTATTATGATAAAGGACATTGTGTTAATATTTTCCTTGGGATATTCGACATTAAGTATAAAATTCTTCTTTTAGTAAAAGAACCATTTTTATTAGATCATCAAGAACATAAAATTTATTATTCAAATTATATTTATTATTCAAGAGACTTAATTGATTAGTAGAGAATTATTAAAATGAAATCTCATGAAAATTAGTTTTTGAAATGTCAATGTGGTTCTATTGGTGTTCATGGAATTAAATTTTTTAGGGAATAGGTAAAAATAAATCATTTTAATGAATAGAAAAAAATAAATATGATGACTCCCCAAGTATAAAATTCTTTGGTGAAGATGATATTAATGATTTAATGGATAAATTTGAATTTAAAATTGTAGATTATGTAGATACTCCTATAGTAATTGATGATACTGGGGAGGAAGATTAAGATATTGACACCATAATTTATAATGAGGAGAATGAATATAAAGAATAGAGATATTACAAGCTGTATATACTCATTATATATATATATATATATAATATTCATGTTCAATTATTTACATAATTTATTATTTTCACGTTTCAGATGGATGGTGACACTAATGATGATATGTTCTGTAACCTCAAGGAGGCTATAATAATTAGTGATGATTTAAGTGCTTCATCATCTGACCCTTAGGTTGTATGATGTTTTTTTTGACTCAGAGGGGTCATGATATTTTGAGATTGATGATTCCTAATTCTATTCCCGAGTGATGTTAACATATTGATTTTGATCTAAACATACAGAGGTATGTTAAGTTTGGTATTTTAATTAATTTTCTATAATTTATTTATGTAGTAATTGTTTTATTATTTGGTCTATTTTCCCAATGTTTTTCACAGCTTTTTTTTTGGAAAGAGGAGTTATATTCAGTGTAATTATATTTCCAGATCATGGGTGATATGGGATTAAATTCCCATTTATGTTTGGTATCACATGTTTAATCATTGGATGTTATGTAAATATATGATTGTTATTTTAAAATTTATTTAATTATTAACTTTTTATTATTAATTATTTGTTGTCTTTATGGTATCCCATTTTTTATAACATGAGGACCTATATCTGGGAGGCCAAAGAGCCCATCATAAATGAGAATTCTCATCAGTTTTTTAATCATTCAAAGAGAGGCATGAAGAAAGATGGATTTATTGTTTTCAGATAGACTTTCTACAGTAATTAACCTAATTACATGTCCTCTATGGTTTGGTAAGGATTTTTTTCTTATTTTATGGAAGATAGTTTTTAGAGGATGAAAAAATTTGGTAGGTAAAACCGCTGGTGGTAGGAGGTCATGCATAAATGTGGTACTCATATATTTAGTAAACATCGATGAAATATTGTTAGAAAATTTATTTAATAATTTATATAACTATAAATTTAAAATATTTATTTTATTATTCATATAGGATGTTGAGTATCTTGATATTATATTTTATGATGTCTATAAGAGGATGTACATTGACATATCACAAGAGATATTACTAGTGGTTGGAAATTCCCGATTATGGTCAGTAATCTTTTTTATGTTTTTAAATTAACTAAAAATAATATTTTATATATTTAAATTTCAAATTTCATATTAAAGATTCTTATAATGCTGTTATTTATCTCAATAAATGATGAGATTCTAGAAAAAACTGAGGGATGGACCACCATTGTACAAGGATTTGATGAAACGTCAAGGATTTAGGTGACACAATATTATTACGAGAATGGTCGAGTTGTTGGTATCACTTCTCAATTAATTCCTAGAAGTTATTACAGTAATTCCATGTTGTCATAATCCAAATTGAGGGGAGGTCATGGAGATTTTTCTTTATCTTCTGCAGCGTATGAGAAAAAGTTTATAGCTTAGGATGGGGTTATAGAGACCCTTCATGGAGAGCATGAAGAGTTTTATCGACATCATGAGAAGAATAAAGAAGTGTATCATCAAGCACATGTGAATGAATATCATCATATTATTGATTACATGTGATTCTTGTTATATGGTATATTGATGAAATTCCATCCACCACCTTTTCCTGATGACCCTCCCCCTCCTCAATGATATATATATTGTTTTGACACATTTATTGTGATAACCATTTGAATGAACATATTTTTTTCTATTTTTATTAATTCATATATTTATTATTTTATATATTTCAGTTTTTATATTATTGTGAATTTTTTATTATATATATATTTTTTAACAATAATTTCATTTTTTTATTTTTTTATTTTTAATTTTTTATATTATTGTGATGTTTTTAATATATTTTATCGTTTATGTTTTTGTTATTTTCTATTATTTTATATTATTTGCGACATTATAGAACAACCATAGAAAATAATTATTAATGATGGGGGATCAATATCCCTGTAATTGTTGACATGTATATATTCCCCATAAAATAATTTTTCGAGGGGATAATCGACGCCCAAAAAAAATGTTTATGATGGACCATTGAAAAAAAACTTTGGAAACATAGTTTTTAGATATATGAAATTTGGGATGGGACTCATCCCAAATGACTGTGTGAGTAGAGAGACCCAATGAAAATATTTCATATTTCAGTAGTGTTCGGCATAAGCTGGAATATATCAAAATAGATGTAACCCTATATATATGTATGCATATGTGTGTGTGAATATATATGTATATATTTACATCATATATGTATAAACATATATGGGTATATATATCTATGTAATACTACAAATACCATAGGTGGATACCTAAGGAATCCACACACAATCATAAGATGTTCCATAATTGTCACATAATTTTATGTTGAGAATAAATTATAAATAGATAGTCAAGTTTGTAAAGGTTGGGATAAGTCTAAGTATATTTCTTGACATGGTAGATGTGACTATTAAATTAATTAATTTTTATCATGTTCTCTTCCAAAGAAATCCAAAAAGGAAACCCATGTATCCATCTAGGTTGGCTATGAACCCATCTCCCTATAAGCCTATCCATGGAATTCATCCTAGGATCCCAAGTATCACCCAAGGAATGGTATTATGGAATTTCTCTCTATTCCCATCCATGGAGTTCTATATAGGGAACTAAAGTGTCACTCATGGAATAAAATAAAGGAATTACCCTCTAAGCACATCCAATGTATCCCACATAGGGAACAATGTATATCTCATGGGATAATATAAAAGCATCAACCTAGTGATCCCATTCATTTGATTCTATATAAGAACCCATGTGTCACTCCCAATATGTTATATTTAATTTTACAATATTATAATTATTATAACCAATGATCAAATCCAAGGTGTCTTGAATTGCATCCCTTGTATCACCCTCTCCAAGACATGTGTAACTGTCATTGCTAGTGTTTAATATCATTAACAATTTCCCATACTTCGGTTTTTCTATTTAATTAATAATGATAACTCAATCTAAAAACAAAAGGAATCATGGGATTGTGAACAAGGTTTATCATTCTCCATTGGTTTAATTCAAATTAAGTTTCATTCACAATGGACAAATCAATAACTCAATTGGTAGTTTTACTTTTTTAATGCATAAGTATCGTAGGGATTTAAGAATTTCACACCCTATGGGGTGGTTCAAGTCAAGGTGTATATCTTCTAAAATTGATTTTTGGGTTCTTGGGATACCCTAAATAAGATGATATACATTTATTTAATGTAATTGACATTTATTAATTGTCACACAAAAGATCTGGCATATGGAATTAAGATGTATAAAATAAACCTCAAGACATTAGGGAAAGGGGAACTAGACCACATGCGTTAGCTTGGTAGATGAATCCTCATATGGTATCACCTTCAGATTCCATATTGAATATAATTAATCTGAGTAATATCTCAATAACTTTAAAATAAAGAATATTATCTTAAATGGATTAATCATTCCATATTTCAAGATAAAAGAAGAAAGGATGGAAGAGTACTGAAGTGCATACCAATGGATTTTTAAACGAGATGAATGACAATAAAATCGGATGTCGAACTGTGAGGCTAGATCAAAGCCTAAACTGGATGAAGATGGATGAGTATGAGTTTCTATGGGTGGTGATTCACATGAAATAAAGGATAAATGTGGTTAAATAGTTACAACTGGGAAGGGTAAAATGGAAAAAATTAATATTTTTTAAGGTGTATAGTTCGAAAAACTATGTGCCAACCATTCAAACACTACTATCCAGGGTGGCGCACCCTGAATAGTTTTCATGCATGGTTTGGAAAACCTTGTTCAACCCGTATGCTATAAATTGCATCGCACAGCTGTACCCAACACATTTTAAACAAACAATATTTACTTAGGTGAAATGTTGAACAAAAACCATGCTCCTTGAGTTTTTTCTAAAAAACTTAAGTTTAGGACTAAAAAAAATCAAAGATAGTCCCAAACACTTCCATTAACTCGTAAAAATATTTATAAAAATAACATATTAGATTAAAACATAAATTAAATGGATTCATTCCTCATCAAAATTCTATAGTGTTATAACCTCCCCTCTTTATAACAACCTGTCCTTGTGTCCCCTAATTGTAGTTTATCAAATTTTAATAATAGATTTTCCCCTAAGCATATATATTGACCTATCACTCTTGTGTATCATCCAGTACATGGTCATGCTTCCATAAAACACATATTAGAGGAATGGTAATACCTTAGTGTGATGTAGGGCTATGATCAATGATATACACTAGATATTCTTCAAAAGGAGCATCATCATCTAATTTAATTTATTGAGGATAAAGAAATAGATGAGTTTGAATGATAATGGTGAAGATGAGATATATGGAAGACATCATGTATTACCATGTACCAATATGGATGTCTTAGCAGATGATCCACTAATGCATCGCTCTAAAAAATCTCAAATTGGTCTGGTGAATCTCATCATGACTTTTCCTTTTTTCCTAATGAATTTATTCCATATCGAATACAAAACACATAAGAGTACTTAGTCCCCAACGTCAAAATATAGATTTCATCAATGCTTCTTAGAATAATATATGTTCCCAGACAGAGTAGCATCCATACACTTCAGGATATGTTTTTTCTACACTAAGTACCCTTGAATGAGATGAGGTCCCACTAGCAATACATCTCCTACCTATAAATATCATTGTGGTGAGTGGAACAACCGACCTATAGGGACTTATAATTATCCATCTATATAGTCTCCTAGAAAATATTTGATAAAAAACTCAGAATGATGTAAATGTTTTCCCCAAAATCCACCTATATAGAGGGAACATACCTATAGCATGGGATTTAAAAAATTTATCATACACATGGACTTACTTTTATTCTATGGGTGATAGTATATACATAGAAGTTCCTATAAACCTAGTTCATTCTATAAAAAAAATTTGAAACCAAATATAAACTGGTCATGTCTATTAGCTATGATAGATAATGGTACTCTATGATTGTTTATGGTCTCCCAAACATATGTAATTTCTATTTAATCCACTAAAAATGACTCAAAAATAGTAACTAAGTGGGTGACATTCATCAGCTAATCAATGATAACAGACACTATGTCACAACCTCTAGGGGAACTACGAAAACCAATTATAAAATCCATCATGATGTTATACAAATTAAAATATAGAATAAGAAATAGCTGAAAATCCCTTCTAGTCACTAATACTCTACCTTCATGTACTAACATATAGAAAACTACATAATAAAAACTAGATGGATCCCTTTTCATCCTCGAGAACTGATACTAGCTGCAAAATTCACAATAAATATCTGCGAGACTGGGACTTACTACCCCAGAAGAGTCATGAAATTTTCATAAAAACTTCTCTTGCTCATCGATAGGATTCCAGATGCATTCATGAATGCACAATTTCTCAATGCCATCAATGAACCATCCAGGCATTGGTTCTTCATCTAAAACACCCTCCTATGGGACCAATACCTTCGGATTTGAACCACGCATCATCTTTAATATATCAACAACAGAGGAGCTAACAGATAATGATTCTAATATATGATATCCCTAAATTTCCTTCACATATGAAATCATCTTAGAAATCAAGGTCATTAACTATCACTCAATACTAGCCCCCAAATATAATTTCTATGATTTTTTAGCTCAGTGTTTCAACAAAAAATTTTCTTTCCCAGAAGATTAAATATGCTCAAATTCAAATGATTATTGGTATTAAACCCATATTATCTACATGAGGTTAATAAAACAATACATGAATATGTACTTAAGGCTTTTGGGGTTCGTAAACTATTCCAAATTCTCTCTTGGTAGGTGGTGCCTCCAACAATGCAAGACATGAACCACAACTGATATCTTCATATCATGCGTCAGCAAATTACACTCATATAAACTGAAACAGTAAGCATCATACATCATGACTCAATCAAGAAATATTAGAATATATCCTTTCCTAATCAATGTTTCACCATAATTAAAATTTTTCCTATTTAATGATTTTGTAAAATTAATATTAGTACTAAACTCAATCTTCCTTTAAACTCTTAAAAGTAACTCTCATATACATTAGAACATGTAATATTAATACCTTTCTTGGTCAAGCATTTGATTGGTTCAAGAAGGTGTGATAAATCATGTATAATATTCCAATAATATCTATCCAATCCTAAAAAACTCTTTATGGAAAATACATTCCTAGACTATACCTAAAGAATTGTGGTTCTCATCTTCTCTTGGACCATGGATACTAATTATTCCAATATAATGGGACACAAAATTTGTAACTCAATGATCCAAAAGATTCATACCATGAGATTGGAATATAGTTGGTCCTCTCTCAATATAGTCATCATGATCTTACGATTTTTGGAAGGTCAAGTCATGTGTGGGAATTCACCAACATTTTTCCCAATAAGAATACATGAAATAAATCCAGATACGATATAAAACCCAATTCATCAAATCCATGAAGAATTTAATCATGTTATTATAACATATTATCATGAAAAAATAAATGGTCTATACATATATTATGTGGAATGTCGTATGTGGTATATCTGATCATTAACACACACCATATTATATCCCAATCAGAGATAAATCTTGGAGAAGACTCTCAATCCTTAGAGCTGGTCAAAAAGGTCATATATATGAGTAAAAGGATATCAGTTCTTGACCATAAGCTGATTAGACTAGAGGAAATCCTTGTAAAGAGTCAATGTCCCATCTACCTTCATGGTGAAATGAATATATGAACCCCATGTTGAATTAATTAGTCATATAATCAATTGTAATTATAAATACTCTAACTACCTCTTTTTCTCCTATTAATCAGTAGTATAATTCTAGTAATTACTACGTCATACTGGTTCCAGTTCTTGATTTAGTTTAATAGTGAATAGTACCATTCTCTTAGGCGGTATACTGGAAAGGACATTAGGGAATATGTCTCTAAACCATTTCATTGTATTTTGGAACTATGTAGGTATCATTCCTTTGTCATCTAGAAAATTACTAGATACATAGTCTATCACCCATCATATCCCAATATGCTTGGGTCTAGCTCTACTCACCTTGACATTCTATTTCCCTTTGTGAGTATAGATACCACCCTCAGGTGATGTGAATGACACCCCTATTTGATATAAATCCACATGAGTGCGGTAAGAAACCAACATGACCATATTTAAAATGACATCAAAACCTTTCATCTCAAGGATGAAGTGGTTCCATATGAACTTGTAGTGACATATATCTTGGGGTAACTCCCTATATTAGTGTACAAATTCTGATAAAATACATATTGTCGTATCAGGTGTCATTACCCCATAACAAAACTGAATTTCAAAACCAACACATACTACAATTTTCATATATATAAAATAATATAATGTGATAGTTTCAAATAAAGAAAACATAAAGTATAGGATACTGAAATCATACATCATAATATATATGGTCTAGCAATCTTCTCCTCTATTTTAGGTTCTACTGCATGTAGCTAGTCATATCCATAGCCCAAATCTATATCCTATCTATCATGATCAGACTTTTTTTGTCACCGCATCTCATATGCATTAATTCCATAGAAATTATCACCTCCGCAGTTTGATTAGCTAGTAGTATTATAGATTTATACTAAAAATGGAACTATTTGTCATGCTCAATAAATGAGAGTCAATGAAGATCCATTCTCACAAGGAACAAGATATAAATTTCTTCAAAAATGGTGATGATGTTCCATTTTTCAAAAATCTCCGTAGTTATTTAGGTCCATGAAATACTGGGGATTCTTAAGGCCTATCTTACCACACTAGAAACACACCATAAAAATATTAGCCTGTGTATTGAGACTACTAAATCCATAATCATAGTGATATTTACTTATGTTAAATGATACACTTCAATATCTTGTCCATAAACTACCTAAGATGACATTATCAAATTCTTGTAGGTTTTTCACTTTGATAAGGGCCCAATTTACTAATTAAGAAATTGTATTCAACCATAACATGATTACCTATGATCGAGTGATATACACAAACCTATCCTTAAATTGACTTATTATTTTCAACTCATCACTAGAATGAGTCCGTGAAATTTTTTTAATCTCAATGAATGAAACTGGTTAATCCATCATAGACATATCACCATATTGTATGTGAATAATCTCCCTAGTGTGGTAAGACTTCTGCGTATGTGAATGATGTAATCATATAATACTATCTGGAACTCCATAAAAACCATATAATTATGATAATTTTATAGATAATTAACAACCCATAAATTCTTGGCATAATACATAATCATATAATTTACAAGATTGAACCTCATCTTTGGAGGAATTTCCAAATGATATAAGATAACTCACATTACCACGAGCCTTGACTCAACAATAAGAGGACCAACATCCCTTAAAATGTTAGAGTGTGTTACTACTATAATTCTCACATTATATCCACCATAGCATGGGTAGTTCATGGGGATCCCTTTATATATTTTAATAGTCTTTATTAAACCATCTCCCAATTGGGCATTGGAAACCAAATCCGAAATAGAAGGAGTTGCCACATCAGATGCCATAAAAGGTAATACTGGTGGCTTAGGGACCGCTACCTCCAAAACATGGTCATATCCACCTTCAATGTGTACAACATAAGTCCATCATGGTGGAATATTTCTAAAATTCCCATTTCATGATTTTGAATAGAAATTTCTAATAGAAGATATATCGACATACATGAAAAGTATAAGTAGATACCCTTTCAATATATGAGACAATAGTATATTCCAAATTATAATTCTAGGTATGGGTGACATAGAATATTATAAAGTATGATAGGAGACTATCCCTAATAGACACTACTAATGATAGTTCAGAGTAATGGTCTATTATTATATATGTGAAGTCCTAGTATATAAATTTTCAATTACACGGTATAGAGGAGAACACCCTATACACTGAAATTGGAATCCCCATTTAGAAATAACAATTTAATTCAATAAATTTAATTCATTTGAGTTTTAACTCATATATATATACACATATATATATATATATATATACCATTTTATAGTTAGACGAGTGACCATTACCATGTTATAAAGGCATTAACATTATACGTTTCAATTGAAACATCATGTAACTACATCTCGACCCTTACATCAAATATTAGGATGTCATAGTTCATATAATTTAATATTATTAGATTAAACAATTTTAAAATTTTATATAACAAGATAACTCTTAAATTTAAATTTAAATTTATCTAATGGAAATTATATAACATTCACTCCCATGTGATGAGTGGTCCATGTCACAAATAAGTAATAGTTAGTTAATTAGGGTGCCTCTATCAGGCTATATAGGTAGAAAATGTGTTTGTTTATACTAAAAAATTAGTTAATCTAATTATTCTATACCTATAAGAATTTTTTCCCAATATTCAAATATATTTTTCAAAAACCTAGTACTATTTTGTAGAAAATCCACAGAGTAGTATAAATATAGAATTGCATATATATGGCTTGTGAACTCATAGGTGTATACTACGTTCCGTGGTATATTACCACTATTCTGAATAAGGATACAGAAAAATTAAAATCAACCATAAAAAAACAATAATAATCCCAAAATAATTTCTGTCACCTAACGGTGAAATCTATACAATTTTAAGAGGAAAAAACCAAAAAATAAATTACCTTCATGTGTAATTTGGCTCTTCAATGTATGTGGGTTATCTACTCCTAGGGACCATCTCATTACCAAATCCATACATGAACCTAGTCTTCTGTCTACCAATAAAAAATAATACAAAATAAGACAAACCCATCAATAACACTTTGTAATATCATGGACCTCATTCACATACAAGTAAAAAAATGTTTGGCCATATAGCCTCATGCATGCCTCCCCATATGACATAGGTTACCGACTAGGAGTGAAGGTCTATGATGGGGCCATGGGGAGACTATTCAGTCATATTTAGAGTGTAGGAAAATGGTATAAAATATTTGTATGTTCAGAAAGAAGATAAAATAAGAAATAACATCATAAATAGAATCATCTAGGTATAACAATCACGTATAACCAATAACCAGACTCATATATGAATAATTTTATATCTGTATATTATATAAAATGTGAATACAAGGAAGTAGAGTAGAAAGAATATAAAACATGCTATAAAAATAACTAAAAGGGTAAAATCTATATCCAATATAATCATAAGAATAATATTTATCCTCAACTCTCATAAATCATTCCAAAATTTAAAATCATGCATCCAAAATTGGATTCTTCACTCCATCCCTACCTATATCCATGAGATCTATTCAGGTACTAGTGGAAAACCTGAATAGTCTATGAGATAAAATTAGTATTCCACCACCAATGGTGTCTTAAAATATCTAGTTTTTTAATATAAAATTCTTATTGTGAATATAATAATCAAATATAAATTATTAATGTAAATAGTAATGACGTTGGCTTAGGTTTGTAGAGGGCACCC
Organism: Viscum album; assembly: GCA_963277665.1. NCBI lineage: Eukaryota > Viridiplantae > Streptophyta > Magnoliopsida > Santalales > Viscaceae > Viscum > Viscum album. The sequence continues at coordinate 804,598,329 of OY728137.1, forward strand.
AACTAGCTCTACCTACTTTGGCCTAAGCGGAAAAGAATGTGAAAATATGTCACCATGTATATATATATATGAATAAATATTTATATGTATACGTTCATAATATACTTATTAATAGATAAGTTCATATATATTTATATATATGTAATACTAGAAAAAGATCAAGGTGTTTACCCAAGTCATCCACAAACAAGTATAAGATGTTCCATAATTCTCCTAGAATTTGAGCTTAGTAAAAATGTATTACATGAGTTTCAAGTATGTATTTTGTAACCCAAATCAATGTATGTTACTTTTATAAATTAATTAGATAGCTGAATTAATTAATTAGATTCCTTTGATAGTATACAGACTTCCCTAATGGGAACCCATGTATCACACCATGTGTTCTATGAACCCATATCCCTACTCTACCATCTATGTAATTTTTCCTGGGATCCCAAGTATCTTCTAAGACAAGGAATAATTTAATTACCCACTATTTTTTCCTTGTAATTCCTTGGAAGGAACCAAAGTGTAACTCAATGAATAATATAAAGTCATTTCCGTCTTATATCATCTATGTTATCCAACTTAAGGAACCAAGTATCACTCATGGATTAATATAAAGGAAACCTTTTGATTATCCCCTCTATGATATCCTATATTAGAAAAATAAATTCACTAATGTTACGTTATAATTCATTGATAAACATTATAATTATTTTTCTTAACCAGTCCATCCAAGGAATCCCAAATTGTAACCCGTCTATCGCACTCAGCATGACTTATGGGATGGTCCTGGTTATCATTTAACTCATATAGTCAAATAATTCAATTAATTTGATTTTTATATATAATCTAGAAGGCTAACTAAATCTATATCAAAAAATAGGAAATAGACTATGTGAATGACCTATGATTCTCCAATAGTTTAATGAAAATTACATGTCATTCACAAGGGCCAACTCAACACCTCAATTGGTGGTTCAACTTTTTTTAATGCTTATCTATCATCGACCATTAAGAATGACATACTCTATAGGGTGGATCAATTCTAAGTGGAAATCATCCAATGATGAATTTAGATTCTAGGGATACCTAAAAAAGTAATATATACATTCATTTAATTAAATTGATATTTAGGATGTGTCCTTGGGAAGATCCTATATATAGAACATTGGCCCATTATATATACATTGAGACGTTAGGAAAAAAGAACTAGACCACCTAAATTATCTTAGTAGACAACTCATAATATGTTATCAATGTAATATTTGAGGAAAAATGGAATAATTCATTAGAATATCTAAATAAACTAAATATAGGGAATATTTTCTTGCACAGATTTAGTAGTCTATATGTCAAGATAAAATTTACCAGGAAGGAAGATAATTGAACATATTATTCATGAAAATCCAATTCAATTAATTATTAGTGAATCAAGCATCAAATGGGGTGGATAGTTCAAATCCTAGCTTGGTTTATGACAGAGGTACTCCAGTGGATATCTTTGGTGATTCACATGAAATGATGGAGAAGGTATGGTAAAAAATTTAATGGAGTAAATGAAAAAATGGGAAATTCTCAAATTTATAAAGGTCATAGTGTTGGGATTCCCAATTGGACAAACCATGCATCAATTGTACACACACTACTATCCAGGGTGGTATACCCCATATAGTTACATTGAATGGCTTGGAAAACCATTTGAATCCTATTTATCCTCTCTACATGAAACCATAGTACCCTTCATGGTTTAAACAAATTGTTTAGCTTTAGGTGAATGGTTTAATAAAACTATGTTCCTAGTATATTTTATCCAAAAACTAGAGCTCTAGGATCCAAAAAAGACATATATGCTTTCAAACCATCCTTAAACTCTTATTTTTTTTCAAATTAATAAAAAAATTATTATATTTGTAATTGAGAGGATTAATACCTCATAAAAAATTCATGATGTTACAGGTGGCATATTTTTGTCAATATATTGATGAATAAGATGAATATGATAAATTAAATAAGTATATAAAAATTCCATTATTGATAGAGGTGTTTTAATTTTTATTTCCATACAAATATATTCATTTTTATAAATAATATTTTAAGAATACTTTTTATTTTTTTCTAATAACTTTGTGAGCATTTTACTATCATTTTTTATGGGAGTATACTAAAACATGGTCAACCAAGAATGTAGAGGAACTGACTCAATACCACAATGTATGATAAGGCATCAACCACATAAGAGTGCCATATAACTAATCTATAAATAAAAAAATTAGGTTTCATTGTGCCCATGGTGACCACACATGGAATTTCAAGAGTGGAGATGGAGTGGGAAGGTTGGTCTGTGTAGAGAGGTGAGAGTAGAGAAGCATGTGTGTGTGTGGCGTGGTTCAAGGAGAGGACCCATAGAAATACATATCTTTTATGCCCATGGATCATAGAGTAATATATTGACTCTATAAACAGAATAGTTATGTGAAATGGGACATCATAATCATGGTAATATTCATCAATCATTAAATGTGAGCATAAAATGTGTTACATTCGATTTGTTTTATGTCGGAAATCTGATCACATGATAATCATCATCTTCATCTACCATTATATTTTTGAGATTAAGGCTATATAAAGGTCAGTTATTTCTCTTATAATGGTAGTAAAAATATTTTTAAGCTTGTATAAGGAAAATTATAGGCTATGTAATGGTTGGTTGTTCATCGCATAAGGGTATCCATCTGCTTCTATAGCTCACATAAAGGTCATTTCAAATTTGTAAACCTCAAAAAACAGATAGTTCCATTATGTAATGGTAAAAACAGGTTTCCCTAGATTAAAATATTTCATATATAATTTCCCTATCATCCATTAATTATTTAAAGAACCTGAGAGGTGAAATTCACAATAGTCAATCCAAAATTTTGAATGAGTAAAAAAATGATAAATGCATGTCAAAGTTGGAGATAAATCTGAATATATTCAGTTATAATTGCATGCATGTGAGATAAAATGAATAAGGGTCATGGAATCATCTAATAATGAGGTTGTGTAATGAATGTTAATTACTTGGGTATTAGAGAATGAGTATTTTTTATGAAGAAAAATGTTGAACTACATCGTTCATGACTCGTAAATGATAGTTATTAAAACGAAGAATTTCAAGTTATGAGAGAATTTTAAATGAGGATTAAATGTAGGTTTATTTATAGTACATTAACAATAGAAGATTAAACGTATTTATTTTTCCTTGTTAATAATAAATAAAGACTTATTACTTAAAATATATAAATAAAAATTCCACTCTACCCATATAATGACACGTTATGTGAAAAAATAAGGAAGAACCTGAAACCTTTAGGTATCTCAAATAAGCTGCATGCTGATTTCAAATTCCCACATAATTATTTGGAACTTAATATGAGTATTTTTAATGTATCTGTATACCATATTTATATAAAAATCATTTATGAGGAATATGGGTATATTAAAATGGGTATTAAAATTGGAATTTAAATGAGTTTTAACATAAATTAAAATACCCAATTGTTTACGCATATAAAAATTGGGGAAAATGTCTTATTTATAAAACATGTAAGTAACAAAATAAATAAGATATCTCATATAAAAATCTATTTCGAATAACTTTTGTTATTATTAGTGATAAATAATATGAGAAATAGATTGTATGATATCGTGAAACCATTTTCTGAGATAATCTAGAGAAGCTTAAAAGTTCATTATATTTAAGAATATTGTAAAAGTTGAGAAAGTGTACAAGAAATTAATATCATGTACCTGATTATTTTAATATATTATTAGGATTATTGAATATCTGATTATATTTTCAAATATAATAGACCAATTTTATAGTGTTGTTCATGACCATAATGATTTTTTCATGCAAAAACATTTCATTTAGGCTGAAAAAGGAAGGCTATCATCCACATGGTTGAAAATAATTCTAGTTATGTATAATATTGGAAGAAGACATGAAATTTTCCATTGGAATTTATAAGTAGAGGAACATAGTGAGAATATGTGTTGATTTTACTGGGAGACTATGTTGATTAAACTATCCATCCTTTGTTAAACGGTTCTTATAGAATGTGTAGCATTAAATATTTTTAATGTAGACCATCTAATAATATAGAAATCATCGTCTTAAATTCCCATAATATTCCTAAGATTAATTCTTTTTAATAATTGGTTTATTATTTTATAAGGGTATCACTGAGATTTTGTTGCTTGGGTAAGGGTCATTCCATTATTTGAAAAGATTTTTTCTCACGTACGAGTTGTTGTGAGCTTCTATAGCTCACATCTGGGTGATTCAAGAATCTTAAACCTCACGTAAGAGAAGTTTTCATAGATAGGGGTATATCCCTATTTTATTATATCCACACAATTCATATGATATTAATGAATTTTCTAAGCATGGAAAGAAGAATACAGGTCATGATGTCACCAATAATGAAGTCGAACATTTGATCGAAACAAAAGAATGTACATGCATTAATATACGTCAGAAATATTCATTCACATGAAATTAGACTTTAATTAATGTAAGATAAAATTACTAATGTTTTATTAATTATCAAAAAATGTGATATCATGATGAAATATGATTCCACATGTATTCTATAATCAATAATCCACTTGATGAAATTGGTAGTCCTGATTTTTTAAGCATTTTTTATATGAGGATTTATAATGAGGAAGCCCATGATATGTGGGAATTTTAAATGAGGGTCAAATGAATGTTGTTTGATAATTAGGTAAAAGAATGAGAGTTTTCTTTTGACATTTACTACCATAATGAATGAATAAATCCTAATTCCTTTGGTTATTTAATGATGAAGGACACACTGCCAACCTGATGACATGACCTATGAAAAAATAAGGTAAATATAAAACCTTAAAGTATTTAAAATGAGATGAATAATGTTTTTTTACCCATTGAAATATAATGTATTTAAAATGATGAATTTATTCAGTTTTCTTATACCATATTTAAACAAAACCACATATCAAATACATATAGGTATTTTTAAAATTTGTATTCATGTTGTTATTTACATGAGTTTGAGAAGAAATTAAAATACATGATCCCTTAAGGGTATTTAAAATAATAATAATATATTTTTTATTTATAAAACATTTAAATAATTATATAAATGAGATATCACATGAATATGTTTTTTTATTGTGGATAAGGAAGTGAATATTGTTGAGAGGAATGTGTGGCGAAAATTTTGGGAAATCATGTATCCACTGTGAAAGTCAATTTTGAGAATCCTGATACAAATTTATATCATTAGAAGAAGTCAAAGATGAGAAAGTTTACCAGAAGTTTATATCATGTTCTTAAGTATTTCAAGAAGAGAATTCATATATCTCAAGATATGAGAAGAATTTTAAGGCCATCAGACCTGTTTCATGAAACTGTTGAATACCTTAATGAAATCTTCATGAGAAACCCTGATCTAGTGAGATAATGGATGAAGAGTATCATCTATAAGGCTTATGATATTTTATGTTATGGAAAATATATGAATAATTTAATAAATGTTCTAGTGGACTCAGTATGTGGAGGAATATAGTGGGACACTATTCTGAACAAAGATATTTTCTCTATGGATGTAATCACTTTTTTGATAGTGAAGAGGTTTTGTTGGGTTCCTAACCAATACAACAAAGAGAATGATTTTATTCCAAACATTTAAAATAATTTTTTCTACTACACCTATTCTTAAAACATAACATGAGGTGATATTGAGATTTAATATTAACAATATCATGAACCATATTAAATTTGAGTGGTTGAAATATATTGAAAAGTAAAATTGTAAAAATATTATACCACTAATTCAACCCCCCACACCCCACTTGTCAGTGGAACCTAACTAGTCCTTGGAATACACAATAACCCATACAATTTGGTTTATCCTTGGTAAAATACAAATATGTATCAATCATAATCATTGTTAACTAAATTCCTCATAATGTTTTCCAATAAATAAAAAAAAATTAGTCTAATTTTCAAGAAACAATAACCAGATTAAGAAATCATATGATAAATAAAATCAATCACAATATATTATAAATTATGTCAAATCATTAAAACAAATGATATTTTAAGATCCCCCAATATCACTTTTGGTTCAACATTGGTATTTTTATGTTATACCCATTTATTCTCAATACTTGAGTCCCTAATAAAAGGAGAAAACAACTCTAATACCAACTAAGGAACCCTGGAATCATACTCCATGATATAATTAAAAATAATAATTTAACAAAATTCGTTGATACAATGTATGATAAACCAATCATAAAAAATATATTTCACACAAGTTTCACAATTTATACATTTCACCAAAAAAATTACATTATCTCAGAACCTAATGGTTTGTAACAAATCAATATTTCACTATATATAATCCTAGAATAAAAGTTTTATTAATTCGGTGTTCCATAGTCAAAAAAATCTATAATGAAAAACATTGATATATTTTGAATTTAAAATATGAATGTAAAAATTTAGTCATTAAATTACTTTGTATAAAATGATATAACTATATCATTAAATAAATAAATAATGTGGACATGGAATCTGGAAGTTGAATCCCTCTTCATGAAATTAATTTGTATGAAATCATTAGGTAGGTATCTTTTCTTTGGTTTTCCCTTATCCAAGACAAATATGAGCTAAAAAATTAAATTTTATGAAAAATCAAATACAAGAGAATATCAAGATCATGTAGATAGCTAGAAGATCCATGCTTTTTTAAACTACCACCTGAAATTACAATAGGAGATTATCCGATTTTTGATATTATGTATAGATCGTAAGGAGTTATTTAAGAAGAAATTGGAATTATTTTTTATATTCAATAAAATGATTATATGTATAGAAACATCGTGAAATATATATATTTTATGAATTTATGTTTTATTAATTTTCATAATTATTTTAAAAATTACTTTTTCTAAGTTTTAATTTTATTTCGCAGAACCATGTTTTTTTTATATAGTAATAATAGTTTATATTAACTATATATTAACTAGTAAAATTTAAAAATATATATTTAATATAGAAGATGTTTTTTTCTATGAAAACATTTTCACTACATTTTAGGTTGTTTTTTATTTGAAATAATCATTTTAAATTTAATTATGTGAAAGTGTAAATATTCTTATCATTTTTTCTTTTTCATTTCCATATTATCTTAATATGAAATTTTGAGTATTTTAAAATAATATTTATATTTAGATAAACATTCCGAAATACTGTTTTTTTATGAATAACATGAGTTTATAGAAACTATTAGTTTATAGGTATGAATCATAAATTTAATTAATATTATTCTATGTAAAATATTTATTTTAAATGTTTCATTATAATTTTATAAAAAATTATTCAATTACAGACCAATATTATACATTTTAAATTTTATGTTATATTTTTCAATAAATATATTTCTTATACATTGAACATATAGTATTCAAAAATATATTTTTTCACATTTATTAATTGAAAAAAATATGTTTCATTTTAAAATTGGAAACATTTGGTCCAAATTATATAATAATTATGATTTTATTTTTTGAACATAAAGGATAAATTTCCTTGGTAAATACATGTTACCATGGGGAAAATTGAAAATGGTATATGTGAGTAACCATATATGTAATGGGACAAACATGTTTAAAACCGATTGTAATTTTAATTTTTGTGGTGTTTCTCAATATTATTTATTATTCAATAAATTGTTTTTCAATTATGGAACTATTTTCTCTCAGAGTAACTTCACATTATTGATATGTTTTTTATATTTACAAAAATTTTACTCCTTTTGACTTAAAATTTTGGCACTCATATCCCCACTTCCCCACAAACCGAAACCTCTTCAGTTAGGCCCAAAACCTCCCAAAATGTATCCTCCACACTCAAATACACATTAAAAATATTCTTTCCTTCTCATAACACCGTAATATAATAGTTTAATCCCATTATCCAAATAAATAATCCATGAGGTGATGTATACTTTCTTAACTACTAATTATATTTTCTATATATTCATGTGGATTTTTTTTTAATTTCACTTCACCATATTTAAATGATAAAATAAGTTTCATTATTATACTAGTATGTTATTATAAATATTTCACCTCCCCTTTTTTATTAATAAAAATAAAAATGTGAATCATGTGTTGTGGGGACTACCACCTCTACAACCCAATAATTTTAATTTGTATCAACCACATTTCAAATATATCCCAAATTGGGAATTTGATATATTTTTATGTTATTTATAATAAATATTATATTCTAAAATGATAATATATACTACTCTATTTCCACATTCTATGGAAAAGGATATTTCCAACCATTTATATGTGTGAACTACGTCCCACATGGGATGATTGATTTTATTTAGTTTCCACCAACTCCTTGATTAGATGGTCAAGATAATGTATTTAAGGGATAAATATGATAGTTTTTATATCAATATTGTTCTAGTATAAAAAATGGATAACCTATTAATGATATTATCAATAAAAATTTATCATTGATACTATCTTTTAAAATATGCATACTAATGGTAAAATATTAAATTAAAACTATGTAATATTTCATATCCCCACCATCTTCTAAATCCTTTATAATTATTATATATCAAAATAATAAACATAAAATGATATAATTTTTCTATTACTATAATTATAATACAATCAATTCACCTTATAACAATTAATAATCATAGTACATTCATTATTGGTTTGGTTTGACCATTGTCTTAAAAAATTCAATGAAATTATGTCATGGATGAGTAAGATCAAATAATTAATTATATGATATGATAAATATTTATAAATAATGATTTATTTGTATTTATGGAAATAAAACATTAATAATTAACCCATTAATTAAGAAAACACCTTTACTATGTATAAAATCGTCAAAAAATGTTTATCGTTGATTTCAACTTCAAGTACATAGAGTCAAGTAGTCCTAATTATAAATTTAAATATCCTAAGTAATTATTATTATTGCATTATAAAAAATTTAGTGAGCATATAATGATTAAATTTGGTGGAGTAAGGAATACCTTTGAATATCCTATTAAAACACTAAAAATGGTGAAAACTATAAACACATGATCTTGGAGAATATGAAAATAGTTAATAATATTCTTCTATATAATTATTATAAATAGACAATATAAATATTATTAGTTATTAATATGGTTTTCAAATTATATTTTAGCATATTTGGGTTTGTTTTACATGATCATAGAGTGAATAAAAATATAAAAGGAAACAAGGTTAGAGTTTCTTTGTGCCAAATTTGAATCCCGTGAGATGTGTTTATGATATACACCATAATTCCTTTTTAGTGGTGTAAATACATTCTAATTGAAACTTTTATAATTTTCCAATTATATATCATGATATTCTGTGTTATATTTTAATTTATATATATGTTTTCGTTTTTTATTACATAGAAACAAAGGTTATATGGTGTATTCATGACTAAAATAGTTTCCTTTGGTAATAATAACTCTTCTTTGACTATTTTCATTCAAGATTGATTTATTATTACCTATGATTATATTATGATATATTTACACCATATTTTCTTGGAAAATTTTGATTCACATAAAATAATTATTCTATTATGATTTTATTATTTCAAAAAACTCTATTTTTTCAGGAAAATTCACGATTATTTCAATGTATTTTCTTGCATATCAATGTTTTTCATTCTCAAAAATGTAATCAAACATGTTCTCCTTCATGTTATGATAAGTTTCTTCCATTGCTGAGCATCTGAGCTCTCCATTTAATTATGTTCCCAAACCATAGTTTGTGAATATGATTATATCTTTTGAGATATCTAGAAAAGTTTCTAGTGGTCCTTGGCTATAGAGATCTTTTTAAAAGTGTTAGAATATTAAATATTAATGTTCCTAATCACTAAAACATTTACCATTTTGGATGATGGGTTGTGTAAAAAAATTTCAGATGTATCATGATATGAATTTATTCTTTATTTAATGTTTTTATTTGGTTCCATTAGTTCATATAAAATCATAGGTTAGTTATTTTTGGATATTGGTATAGTTATTTTGGTGATTAATTTAAAGAAACTTAATGAAACCCTAGAAACAAGTCTATGTGAAGGTTGATATCACAAAATATTGGGAATGTATTTAGTACATGTTTTTACCTACAAAATAATCTTTATCGATATAATTAATGAATATGTTTGTTTTAAAACCTCAAGATTTTAGATTATTTAATTTTTCTTTAAATTATATGTGTTTGATAGCTAGGCTTTCACACAACCATGAGTCTATATGAGCCTTAAAATTATAAAACATTATAACCTAGATATTATATGGTATGTATGAATAGTAAATATAACAATATAAAACTATTTTAAAAGGATCTTAATTGTGAAAATTTATTTATTATTTCATTGTACATAAATACTTAATTTTTAGTAATGTCATTATATTCATCAAGAATATTTTTTCTCCAACAATTGTTTTTTATCATTTATCTATATGAAAATTATACTGAATTTTTAAAATATTTATTAATTTCATGTTTGTAAATTAATATCAATTTTTAAATCATTATTTCAATATTTTCTAAGATGTAATTATTAGCATTCTTCTAGAAAGGCTTATTTTTTAGTAAATAGTGAAAATCCCGTTTTTTATAAAAATTATGATTTATTTCAAAGTAAAAGTTCCATTTTTTGTAAATTTAATCTTAATATATAACCATTATCATTTAAAAACAATAATATTAACTACCAAATAATAATCATTATACATGATTGTTATTTATGTTCATTCATAGGTTTTAAAAAACATTTTTCCAAAAACTGGTTTTATTCATGTGATGTGTTTGTATATTATTAAATCAAATTAATATCTAAAGATTGAAATTTTTAATAAAATTTTATATTATATATTTAATAATATTATTTTATATTTATTTTATAGTTTTTATAAGGAATGAAATATAATAAAATTATGTTTTTATGGATAAACATTTATTCTTCTAATACAAGTTTCTGTTATGGGTTAGGGACCTATTTAAATTTAATGTATACCACTTAGAGAAATCAAAATAAATAAAATAAATTAAATAATTGGATTAAAAATAATTAATATAACATATTATGGTAAACTTAAATTTTTCCATAGAGAATAGTAAGAAAAATAAAATTTTGTTAACACTATTAACGTTAAAATGAGTTTATAATGGGGATAAACTTATAGGCAATGGTAGGATTTCCACAGATACCTGTATATTTATTATTAGAAGAATATATTATGATATTATAATATAATAAATTATAATATATTTGTATTTGGAGCTACTTTCTTTGGATCTTTATCGTATATCATTGAAATGTTTTAAGAAGTTTCTTGTGTCCTTCTCCACACAAATAAAGGGGGTCCTCTTTTCCTCCCATATTCACACAATTTGATAAACCTAGATCTAAATATCCATATTAAATAACCTCATAATAATCACCACATGAAAGTTGGATTATCAAAATCAATAAAAAATGAAGGCCTTCGGGCCATTGGAGGAGCAAGTATTAAAAAGTAATCCAAAGGAGGTCTCTCATAAAATAGGTACTGATCATAACAATGGTCTTTCAATTTTATTTATTCTAATATTACCTATAAACATGTATTATCTATAACAAAATATTAATATATTATAATGAATATAATTACATTTTATTATGATGATTTATCAACCATTTTATACCTCATATCTATCAAATGGGAGATTAAATTGTCACACACATGTACATGTGTACTACCTCCTCCATGAAGCCATACAATTCATTTTCCAGCACCATCTTTAATGGATAGTTATGATATATTTAATTTTTATATATGATATGTACAACATAATTATTCTTCTAGAATTATAATATCTTATCTAAATTCATACCTTATGATTCATTCGTAATAAAAAATGTCTCTCGTGCATACTTGTAGACTACCACCTCCAGGAAGCTGTGTAATTTATTATCATCTACACATTACTTGTATGGTAAAAAGTATAGGTTAAATGAAAATAAAATATATTTAAGAAATAATATTTTTTTATACTTTTAAGTTATCATTTTTCTATATTTTTTCCAATCCATAAAAATGTAGAACCATTACACGTCTGTATGTACAGATTACCGACTCCACAAAGTGATGTAATTAATTTTTTACCACCAATTACTATTAACTATTATAAATATTTATATAATTATTTTATATGATATTTATATTATTATTGTTAACAATAATTTGGAATATAAATTATCAATGTGCAAGTACCATAACATCCAAACTAAAATATAAAAGAAAAAATAAAGCCATTAGCACCCTTGATGACATCATTAACAGAGAATTGTTAATAAACAATTGTTCAAATGATATAATATTATCATATATGATACTATATATATTAATATGTACTATTTATATATTTAGAAAAAGTAAAAAAATTATTCATGTGGTTAAAGTACTTAAAAATAGAGTGAGATATAAGGTAAGGGTTTTGTATTAATCCCTCTTCATTAAGATATGTTTTAATGTTATATACTAATTTCATATTAATATGGTGTCTATAATGAAAAATAATTTATTTCAGATTAATACATAATTTAATTAAAGGTATTTGTAGATCCATATTGTTTTCACTATTTTATTTACTTTCATTTCAAAAATTATTAAATTTAAATGTGTTCTTTGTCTTAATTTTGTTTCATTGGGACATGATGGATATTATACACCTATATTCCCTTATTAAAAGTATTTAATAACAAATTTAATTTTTTTATACTGAATAAACTTATTATATTAGTTTTTAAATATTAATTTTATGTTAATTATTTAATTGGGGTTATGATTCAAAAATTACCATGGTAGTATGGGTTTCGTATCAGAGTGTCATTATTGTCAGTAATTTTTATACTTAAATTTAATATGAAGATATTATATGATCTATATAAAAAAATGATGTATTTTATTAAAATATGGATATTTTTTTGTGATTAAAATTTTCTACTTATTTTTTGTTTTTTAGTTACTCAACATAATGAAAGATTATTTTTAATGAAATATGATTATATTTTTTTCTTCAATCAATAATATTTTCTCCCATGTACATATTTTATTTAAAATATTTTGAAGTTTGTTTTTACTATTCCTCATGTATTAATTAAATTCATTTTTGACTATAATTTTCTTTCATTAAAAAGTATTAAAAATAATTATCTTACCATTTTCCCAACATGGAAATTTTGTCTTTTTAGTAAAAATGTGAATGGTTTTTTTATTTTAACATACACCATAGGAATTGATGTAACATCCCAGGTAATTATAGAATAATTAATTTTAATATCTATTAATATTTGTGAATAAGACATTAGTTTTAGTTTAAAGGGGACATTATGTGTGATAGTGTACCCGACACACAAAAATGGGCTTCTTCAAAATCATATGTTTCACACAAGACTAAGATATACCGAAAAATAATACATTATTAATATTATAATTTTTAATGGATGTTATCACATAGATGTTTTATTAGTGGGAGTGAACAAAAATACTATATTATGTTTAAATTTTTTTATTAAATTCATTTTTTACTTTCTTTTAATAAAATTTAGAGGCTTAAAAGATAATAAATACAATTTTAAGCATAAAATACTCTAATATTTTTTAAAAGTTAGTTTACTACCTTTTGACAGCGAACCCTTTTTAAGTATAGTTTTTTCAATTTTATATGTTCTATTTGAAAAAATTAACATATTTTATGGAATCATGAAATACATATTTACTTTTGTTAAATTTTTAATATTTTTCAAATAAAATTTATTTTTTGATGAATAGTGAAAATACTACATTTTAATTCAAAACAGCCTTTTCATCCAATTTATTTATATAGTTATATTATATTTTTTAATTTGTTTTAAAATTTAATTGGAATATGTTTTTATAATTTTTTTCAATTTTTTTTCATTATAATTAATTTCACATTGAAATTTTATATAAACACATATTAATCTTCTAATGGATTTTAATTTTAATTTTTTTTTCTGATGTGGAAAATAGGAATTAATTTATAAATTAATTACTAAAAATTATGTGTTTTTAATTTGGAAAAATGGATTCCATAATTATAATTTAAGTTACAAATTATATAAATAGGTCCTTTTTATATTTTTTGGCAATATGAATAGTTTCATTAATAATTATTTTAATTACTGTTGTTAAGGGTAAATCGGTTCATTAAAGGTAAAAATAATTTTATATTAATATGATAATACCCTAAAACTTATCGTAATTTAATTGGATAACTATATCCAGACTATGACCATACATGGGTTGATTTTAGGACCAAATGGATCCACTTTGATGTAATTATTACACTTATAAACATTTTATTTAAAATAAAGACCAAGTGGTCATAATCATGTCTCTCGTAACTAAAAAAATTAATGCGGGGTTATAAAAATGATCTATTAAACTATAAATAGTAATTATGAAGATTAAAATATTATCTATATAATGGGAACTTATTTATAATTTTTATGAAATAAAGTATTAAACTAAATTGTGACACAAAGATGATTGAGTAATTTAATAATTAACAAAAGAATAAAATAAATGATATTATAAATTCTAAACTAAATATTATTTGATATAATTTATTCCATCAAATAGTTTTCAAGACAATTTTTAAATTTTTGTGATTATTTATAAGATTTTCTTCAAACTCATCTTCCTATTATGATATTTTTAAAAGAAAACTAATGAATAGTTTCAAAATTGACACTATTGGTATTTTAAAATTTAAGATATTTTATTAAATGATATTAAATTATTGAAAATATAATATTCTATGAAATGGTTAGGTTAAGTCCAAATATTTCATAAATGGTTCTTTTTGTGTGTTTTGACATTTTATGGTAATTACATTAACCCACAAAGTGAAAATAACATAATATCATTGTATGATTTAAAAGGGTAAAATAATGGTTAAACCAAAAAATAATGATTAAAAAATATTAAAAACATGTATTATGTTAATTAGATGGTGGGTATTATAACCAAAATCATCTATTATTTAAAATAAATTATTTTGGAACCATTTTTAATCGAAATTAAATTTATTTTAATTTAATATTTTAAGAGTTTCCATGGGTATCCCTCCCCTCTCCTCTAAAAAGGTACCCATTCTTCTACAATACTCACACTTAATAATACTTTTGGTTCGGCTAAGATTTACAGAAAAAATCTTCCTATTATCCATCCACACATTTTTGAGGCCTTAGTTTAGGCATAACATCCTCCATAGAGGATTTATGGTTTTAAGAAATGGTGATCATCCAGGGAAAGGTAATGTTTTTATGTAAATGTTTCTAATTTATTCTTTGTTACACATCCTTAAAATATCCTCCAACCACAGTGATATAATAAATCAAATATACTTAATATACTGAGATTTTTATAATACCATCATCTAAATCCTTCTCAAATTCCATCAAATCTGAAATGATCTTTTTATTTGTGTCTATGATGGTCTACCGCCTCGCAAAGTGATATAGTTCATTTTCCTTTACTGTCTCTCGAGACTGATCATAATGATGGAATTAATTTTTATATACTACATACATGACATATTTATCATTATAATTGAATAATATATCAATTATGTTCTTACTTTCCATGCACGTAAAAATGATAATGTCGTCTGTGCAGACATGTGAACTATCACCTTCACAAAGCGATGTGATTCATTTTTATTCACCACATAACATTTGTAATATATATATATACATACATATAAGTAAATATTAATAATTATTAGGATTTTTTATAATATTATTATCATTATTGAAATTTAAAAAAATAATTACCTAATTCCCATTATGATAAATAAAAAATGGAAACGTTACTCATGCATACGTAAGACTTACCATCTACATGATTATAACATTGTTCATTATTCATATGAAAATTTAATGAATGGATTTAAAATTATAGTTGATATATAAAAGTGATTATTATGTCCTGAATATTATTTTACATATTATGGACTGATGACCATATGAACTATTGACGTCATAGCGAGTTTATTTTCGACTCAAGTACAAATTATCGAAAAAACATATGATATGAACATAAATAATTATCTATTTTTTATAACATGATGATAAGTGAAATAAAAAAATAACACACATTAAAATGGTTCTATTTAAAGTTTAAATTAACCTCTGTTTATTATACTAGAATATGAAAATTTTACGTGATGAGTCAGCCTCAAGGTAGGGTATTTTGGCACAATCTTACTTTATTCTGGTATTTCATGAAAATATGCACATTTATTCTTTTATAATGTGTATATACAACCACTATGACATTTAATATCCATATTTTATCTTTAATAATGTTATTAATTGTTTTGGAAGATGTATTAATGCATGAATATTAATATTTTAATGTTCAATGTGGTGTGGGACACCTTGAACATTTAATGATTTAATTATTAAATAGTTTTCTTCATGATATTAATTTACATATTTTTTTATATAGATATAAAAGAATTAAATAGTAAATTTTATGACTATCTTGAATTTCATTAAAATATTTAAAAAAGAAATATTTTTATACATATAATTTTACATTATTTACATAAAGACAAAAGTAAGGTTTATTTAAAATATATGGAGGCAAAAACTTATTTTCCATCATAACCATTAGTTGATATTTTTCTTTCTCTACAAGACTTATTGTTTTTAAATGAAAAATTAATCTATTATTCCTTTAATGGGTACTTTTGGTGTCAAATATGGTTTTGAAAAATTATTGACTATTTAAATACCTTGAAATAATTTCTTTTGATTACAAATAATATTTTATGAGTGACATTTTGATAATTGAAATATTTAATTTATTATGATGGTACTTTTGCATTTGATGGGTGGTTATGTGATAAAACAAATATTGGTGGTTCTATGATAAACCAAGGGCAAGTGAGCTTGTGATAGCTCTCTAATTCATTGGGTAATGAGACGGGGTTAACAGGTTGGGTTCTCCTAAGGGATTTATGGAATATACTAAAATAGTTATTCTAAATGTAACCATGAAGGTTACTCATTGTGTAGCTATGGAAGAAACAATGTAAGAATGATATGGATGCTAAAATTTTCATTTATGATTTATAATATCTATGAGTTTTATAGGAATACTATGATTTCATGAGGTATGTTAAATAGTTTATATTTTATGGGTAAAAAGTATTATTTGGTGAAATTATTTTGATGAAATTTAAATATTCATAGACTAACAAATTAATTATTTATTTTATATTCCATGAAAAAATTCTTGTTCTCATCCCATGTTTTTAAATTTTTTTCATAGGTATTATGATTTTTATTATAAATAATATTCTATGATGAATGTATTGAAGATGTATCTTGAAATGAAATCAATTTTAAATTAAAAAGGGGTTTCTTTAGTGAAAATAATGATACTGAGTATATGTGTCATCTTTTAATTTATTAGTTTACTAAGTAAGAGTTTTTCTTAATTCTCTAAAAATCTAGACCTAAATGATATTTGGGAAACAAATAGAGTAAATTCTAGTTATAAGTCACTATAATAAGTTATGTTTAAGGCCAGGTCCTTATAGTTGGTTTCAGTACAGGGTTTAGCCAAATTTGGAGATTGGGATCTTTTCCTAAGAGTTATGGATATCATCATGAGTATATAGGATTAAGATTATCCTAATTTTAATTTCATTGAAACCCTTTTGATACTTATGATATGAAATTTCAAGGTGATTACGGTTTTAATGGGAATATTTATTTTTGAGGTAGTTATGGGTTATTACTTTTTGGGTTGAAAAATGAGAGGTATAGAATACCCTTTGGGGTTAAAATATTTTTTGGTTATTTTAATAATTTTAACTCATTTTGTTAATTATATAAGAATTATATATTTTTTTGGAAAATGACAAAAGAAATACTATGTAACAACTTGTTTCATCGGACAAGGATGCTGGATTCAAACCCACAACTGAAGTGAGACAAGGATTTATATCTTACCTATGGACTACGTGAATACCCTGATAGGTATGACTTATTTTTTAGTTAAATGATTTTATGGATTAAGAATAATATGATTTATGAAACCTACATTTTATCAAATAGATAACTAGGGGATTGGAAAATTGTTTTGGAATTATGTGATAAATGTCATTTTGGAAGACATTCACTATTTGGTGAACATTATATGATTAAGGTAAATATAATACTATGATATTTTAATTAAGGTGTAATGGATTAATTATATTATAGAAGAATCTATTATTTTAATTATGATATTATGGTGATTTATGATATTTAATGAAATGGGTCACATATCTTGAGGAATTACTAGGGAATTTACTTTTTGGTATTATATGTTAAGAGAGGATGATGTTATTTGGAGGTAAATGTAAAAATTTATCTTGGAATATTATATGATCAAATTATTATTACTCTTGGGTTTCAATGTTAGCTTGGAATATTTTGATGAATTTTATGGAATATTATTTGATTAATGGACTATGTTGAACATTTGGTATTACTGCTGAAGTATGGAGATTAAAAGTAGTCCTTATCCTTTTGAAGGATTATTTGGGGGTGGGAAATTATCTGATTTTGTACAAATAATTTTGGTTCTTTTTAATGTTTAAAGTTAGAATAAATAGATAGTTAAGATTTTTCGGTAAATGTGAGTTTTTAGAAGTTGATTATAGTGCATGAGGTGTGAGAAATTCATCTTAAATACTGATCACTTAGAAAAAAAGATGATTTTTCTATGTAATTTGATTAATGGATGAAACTCTATATTCCAAGTAAGTATATTTCCTTATGTTATTATTCTAATTAGTAAAATAATTCCTCAATTTTATGAAAAGGATCCTAAAATAAAAACCTTATCTATTTTCTTTTCCTTAAGTGAATTCAATGATCCTTTAACCAATCACAAATTTATGGTTTTTTGATTGTTATATATTTTCTAATTTTTTTTCTATCACTCTTCATTATAAATTCATATTTAATTTTTCTTCCAAATCCGTATTTTCTTAAATGGAATCCTATTATGTGTTATCTCGTGTGACCTTTATACTGTCTATTATTTATTTTGATGTGTAATTTTATTAATCTTTTTTCAGATTTGGGTTTTAATTAAAGTTATTTAGAAAAGTCATACCATAGTTACCGACCCTGAACTAAAATTGTGAGGACATAATTTCCATAAGGGGGGAGAATATAACATCTTAGGTAATTATAGAATAATTATTTTTTATATCAGTAAATAATTATGAATTAGATGTTAATTTTTTTAAAGGGGACACTATGTGTGATAGTGTACCCAATACACAACAATGGGATACATCTAAATCATATGTTTCACACAAGACTGAGATATATCAAAAAATAATACATTATTAGTACTATTATTTTAAATGGTAGTTATCACCCAGTTTTAGTGTTTCATGAATTAAAAGAACTAAATAGATTATGTTTACACATGTTTATTAAATGTTTTTTACTTTCTTCTAATAAATATTAGAGGATTAAAATGAGGATATATTTAATTTTAAGCATAGAATAATCTAAGATTTTTTATAAGGTAGCTTACCGCCTTTTGATGATGAACCCTTTAAAATTTAGTTTTTGTCACTTTTATATGTTATATTTGAAAAAATAAACATATTATTTTTATATTAGACAAAAATATTTTCTGTGTTTAATTTTTTGGTATTTTTCTGGTAAAATTCAGTTTTAAATGAATCATAAAAAATAATGTATTTTAATACAAAACATTTTTTTCATCCAATTAATTTTTACCATTAGATTATCCTTTTAATTTAATTTATTATGTAATTGGATTATGTTTTTATTATTTAGGCAATTTTTTGTCACTGGATGAAATTTTAGAATGAAATTTGATAAAAGCAGATGTAAATGTTATGATGGTTTTTACTTTAAAAATCTGTTTCATCATTTAAACAGTAAGAATTAATTTTAAATTAATTACTACAACTTATTTGTTTTGAATTTGGAAAAATGGATTCCATTTTTGAAATTAGAAGGTTCAATTCATTTAAATCATTCATTTTTATTTTTTTGGACATTATGAATACTAACTGTGGAAATTATTTTAATTACCACGGTTAACGGTAAATCTGGTAATTAAATATAAAATAATTTAATAATAATAATTTAAAACTACACTAACACTTGTACTAATTTAATTTTATGAGTGTAGACCAACCATGATCATCCTTGGTTTGATTTTAGGACCACATAGAGACACCTTTTTGTGATTATGAAAATTATAAACGTTTTATTTAAAATAGACCATGATGTCTTAATCATGTATCTCATAACTTAAACAATTTTAATACGGGGTTATAAAAGTGATCTCTTAGACTGTAAGTAGTAATTATAAATATAAAATAATTAACTATATGATGACAATTTATGTATAATTTTTAGTAAATATATAGTTAATTTTAATGGTGACATAATGAATATGATGTAACTTCTTAATTAATGAAGGAATCAAATTAATGATATTATAAATATTAATATAAATATTATCTGATATAATTTATAACATCCACGAATTTTATAGATAATTTTGACATGTTTTTCAGTTATTTAATCAATTTGGTTCAAACTTATGTTCTAATTATGATATTTTTAAAAGTAAACTAATGTATATTGTTAAAATTGACACTATTGGAATATTAAAATATAAAATATATTATTAAATGATATTAAATTACTAAAAATATAATATATAAACAAATGTGTATGATAAGCCCAAATATTTCATAAATGGAACTTTTTTGGGTCTATTTACAAGTTATGTTTATTACAATAATCCAAAAAGTGTAAATAACATAATATCACTATGAGATTAAAAAGAGTAAAATATGGGTTCAAAAAAACTGATAAGGATTGAAAAATATTCCAAACTTGACAAATTTTAATTGGATGATGGGTATTCGACAAAAAATAATAATATATTTTAAATTAATGATTTTAGGAACATTTGAAACCAAAATTGAATGTATATTAATTAAATATTCTAAGAGACCCTAAGGGTGCCCCTCCCATATCATATAAAAAGGTACTCGTTCTTCTCTAACACTCACACATCCATAGCTTTTTGGTTCGGCCATGATCTGACCAAAAATATTCTTAGAATCCCTCCCCACATTCGTGATGCCTTATTTTAGGCATAACACGCTCCTTTTATTAGAAAAGGTGTTATGAAAGGTGATCATGTGAAAGAAATATAATGTTTTTATATAAGTGTTTCTATATTATTCCTTCATCCAAATCCTTCGAATGTCCTCCATACAAGATGATATAATAAATCAATTATCCTTAATATAAATGGATTTTATTTTTTTAATACCTTCACCTAAATCCTTCCTTGTAATGGCCCAAACCACTCCGGCCCATAACTTTGTGAAAATGTGGTGTTGGAGGTGTTCTGAGAGGTTAAGGTGACTTATCCGCAACACTTTTCCAAATTTCTAATTCTATGAACAGTTCCATCGGTGAACAGTAATAACGGTAACCTATAATGGTAGGTGAATAGTATTCTATCGGTGAGGTTCAGTGAATAGTGTTATATCAGTGAGGTTTAGTGAACAGTGTTCTATCAGTTGGGTTCAGTGAACAATGTTCTATCAGTGAGGTTTTAGTGAACAGTGTTCTATCAGTGAGGTTCAGTGAACAGTATTCTATCGGTGAGGTTCAGTGAACAGTGTTCTATTAGTGAGGTTTAGTGAACAATGTTCTATTAGAGAGGTTCAGTGAACAGTATTCTATCGGTGATGTTCAGTGAATAGAGTTCTATCCATGAGGTTCAGTGAACATCGTTCTATCAGTGAGGTTCAGTGAACAGTGTTCTATCAGTGAGGTTTAGTGAACAGTATTCTATCATTGAGGTTCAGTGAACGGTATTCTATCAGTGAGGTTTAGTGGACAATGTTCTATTAGTGAGGTTCAGTGAATAGTGTTCTATCAGTGAGGTTTAGTGAACAGTATTCTATCGGTGAGATTCTATGAACAGTCTTCTATCAGTGAGGTTTAGTGAACATTGTTCTATTAGTGAGGTTTAATGAACAGTGTTCTATCAGTGAGGATTCATGAACAGTATTCTATCGGTGAGGTTTAGTGAATAGTTTTCTATCAGTGAGGTTCAGTGAATAGTGTTCTATCGATGAGGTTCAGTGAACAGTGGTTCCAGAATGGTTGGTGTACTGTTTTTCCTGAATGGTGAGGTCAATCGGTAACCTCTAACAGTGAGGTCTATCGGTAACCTCTAACGGTGAGGTCTATCAGTAACCTCTAAAGGTGAGGTCTATCAGTAACCTTTAATGGTGAAGTATATCAATAACCTCTCACAGTGAGGTCTAACGGTAACCTTTTCTTTCATTTTCCAAATTTTGAGTATGTGTACGTTGTTTCTAGCTTCCTACGGTTTCGCCTCTTTGATGTTTCCTTTGACGTAAAGTACATTTAAAGCCTTATTTTATGGACTCTTAAGGATGATTCAAAAGCCATAAATCCTATATTAATTATTCTTATGTCTCGAGATGTTTTTACTTGTTCAAACCACGTGGGTTAATGAGATCCACTTTTAATAAATAATTAAGCATATCTTAAACCGTCACCCCATTAAATCTTCAAAAGGGAGAAGATATTTTCCTCCCTTGTTCATCCTCTCTGTTCTCGGCTATGATACGCTAGAACCTTTCAATACTTTTTGTAGGAGTTGCACAATCAAACTTTACTCCCCGGATTGGTTTCGCTCTATTTTGGATGCAATCGAGCTGTATCGATCAATCTTCGATATAAGGCATGTTTTATCATCCTTCCTTTAGAAATCATATTCTCTTATTTCTCCTTTCCATATTATAGCATGTAATCTCCATGATTCAAATGGTGTTTTTCTTAGGGTTTGGCTGGTGCGGTCGTACCGTGAAATCCTCGGGTGGATGCAGTTGTTGTGAGAGGAGGATCGTGACCTGTTGTGTGGATAAAGAACGTGAGGAACTGTTTGAGGTAGGGGATTCATTGCTTCTCTTTTCTTTTACGTGAAACTGTATTTTTAGCATGTTTAATCTCACTGGATGACAATGGAATTGACATAATAAATATTTTAACAGGATAAATAAATTGATATCAATCGTATGTTATTGCCTCATTTTTTTCTAGATAGTGTGATATCTATGCTTGCTTTGATTAGATATTCATTCTTGATGGAAATCGGTAAAGATCGCAAATCAGGATTAATTGAAAATTGTTCGGCTAAAGATAAAGAGGCATGTAAACGATTTTGGTTCTAGTTGTAATTCGATGTTAATAAAATTGGCGCAGTAAGCATGTTGAATTATTTGTGATTGCTTAATGATTAGGTTTCCTGAATTTGGAATCTAAAAATAATAAATATCTTAATTCAAGATGGATTAAAGATCTGATTGCTTGATAAATCCTTAAAGGTTTATGAGTTACCCTCTTGATTGTTAAAGGGCCAAGAGCCAAATTAATGTGGTGTTTGTTTTCCTGTTGTTTATGCTGTGATGTGATCTTGGATGGTTGTTGTGATATGTGGGGGGCATGGAGGCTTTTGGTTATGGCAACATATGATGCCTAGAGTGGTGAGATGCATCAGTTTAAGCATGTGGGTGACGGGGAGGACATGAGGGATGTTGGAGTGGGATGTATGTGATTGTTGGATGCTTTCTGATTTTTGATTGGTTGTTTATCTATTTTAATTATCCCCATTTCTCAAGGCATCTGGTCTTATATACCCTTCTTCCGAAAGAGGCAAAGACACACGTGGTATGCCACATGATTTCCGTGTTTAGCTTCTCAAGGAAGGATGGGTATATGCTCCTGCTATAAGCGGAAAAGACTCGATGGGTAGTACATCTACTCACCGTGTTGATCCCCCTTGTGTTTAGTAGCATAGAATATTTTTCAAGAATTCCTGGGAATGTGGGAATGTAATTCTATAATTAATAATTGAATAAATGGTGTTAACCAATGGGGATGGAATTACTGGAACATAATGATGAGGTTGTAATTTTTTACAGTTGACTTTTGGTGTGATGCTAATGAAATTTAATGTTGAACTTTTCATGGTTAATTAATGTTTAAAGATGTAATTAACGTAAAGTGGAACTGATAAAAATGTAATGAAGTATTCTAATAAAGCTCTTTAAATGGTTGTATGCTTATCAGATACTTAGTCTTAGAAGTAGTAGCCTAGAGTCTGAGAGACATTAGCTTCAGTGGTGTCTAAGACTAGGTTATGCCCATAGTGTGGTTGTGAGATATAATATATCTTGTAATTTTTGTGTTTCTATACTCTACTACACCCAAGAAGTAAGGGAAATTGACACCCTGGGGATTATGAGCCCTAGGGGGGTGTTTTCCCCAATATTCTGGTGGGAGGATGGATGGATGACTACCCCCTTTGGCCCCGCTCTCTTCTCTTGGTAGTTACTTGTGCTGGCAGGCACATTGGTTAGTTTTCCCCATATATGTGTGTAGAGGGCTGTAATGGATTGTGGTTATTCACACACATATATTCTGGATATAGTTTTATATGGACTACTATAGGTGTAACGTGTATAGGCTGTGATGGCTAGAGGATCCTTACTCGGTGTATGGGATGTAATGGCTTGATGTACAATACCCGACGTATGATACACGTTATGCGATCTGTGGTGGCTCTCGGAAACTACCTGGTTACTTTGGTATGTGGATGTGGTGGTTTTTTTGGCATGAGATGCATATTGTGGTGCTTCGCCCAGGTGTCTACAGGCAAGCCTTTTTGGAGAGAGTTTCTCAGGACATGCGATGTTGGCGTAAAGCTGCAAACCATTGGGGAAGAAGTAGCGGGGTACCCTTGATATTCTTTATTATCTGATATATTCTTGTATGAGTTACTTTTTTAGAGTATCCATAGTGAGGATGGGAACATAGTATACCTGTTTAGGTGATGACATAGTTTCACTTTTTGTTCACTGTGCTTCAGCATGCATTCTCTACTTTTGAAGGAGAGGCTTCAGGGAGGATCCTACAAAGTATACTATTATAATCACCCTATGTATATATAATCTGTTTTTCAGGTCACATGGAGTAGGTAGGAGATCATTCAGGTTTCTACTAGCTTGGGGTTGGAGGGGCTGTTCGGACTAGTGGTTGCTATTTTTTTACTTTCTTTTGTGTACTTGCAGTTTTTCCCCTTTTAGTTGTAGTGCATCTACATGAAATTTCATATGTGTACTTGGGTTTTCATTTATACTGCTATCTAGTTTTGAGTTGGTTGTTCTCTATCTTATCTATCTCTTTCACATGTGTTCTCTTAGAGGGTAATGCCTCCCATTTGTGTGTTACTATACCCTAAGTGCTAGTCGCCAACCCGGGGCCTACTGGAGGTGGGACTCGGGGGGTCATTATCTCCCTTCTCATATTGCCGGCCTAGGAGGGGTACACTTTATGGGGAGGGGGTCATGACAGAGTGGTATCAGAGCTCTTGTTGAGGGATAGGATGGAGTTTAGAGTTAGGCACAGGCGAGGTCGCATGGGTTAGTAGGGAAATAATGTCATTCATGTTTAGCAAGTGAGGTAAACACTGGAGACCGTTTTGAGACATATGCATTTAGGGCCCCCTATGACATGATGTATAGACCTTTAAGATTACAATGGCTACTAAACAAGGTGATACAGGTTATAGGGTAGAGACCTAGGAAAGGATCATTCATCATTATTCTTTGTGTATGTGTTTGAATGGGTAGACCTTGGGATAGGTTTACCTAAAATTCATAAAAGAAAATAATTAATTAATTAATGTTCAGTCTTCCATATTCCAAGTTTAGGTTCTCTAACGGGGTGTTATTTTATAGGTATGGTTCCAGGTAAACGTCCTCATTAGGTTTGCACAGAAAATGTCCAACAGGCTATTCTAGCAGATCATCGCAGGGTAGAGGTTGACGATGATGACACTTGGAGGAAGAAACTCCAAGAGTTTTAGCGCCAGACTCTGCAGAAGTTTGAGGGATCTGTTTCAGATGCATTCACGGAAGACTAGTTAGAGGAGGTCAAGATCGTATTCAGTTCAATTCGTGCTTGGAAGGAACACTGGGTGTCCTTGGTTGTGACGATGCTGCGCAGAGTAGCGAGGCAGTGGTGGTTCTTTTTTCCTCAGGGATCCTGAGGAGAAAGCGATCTCATGGGAGGAGTTATGAAATAAGTTTAGAGTCAAATTTCATTCTTCGACTGCGATGGAATCCAGTCGCCAGGATCTTCTTACCCTTCGACAGGGGATCTCCAGGGTTCAAGAGTTTGGAATCTGTTTTAGGAACCTTATACGATATGCTTCGGACCTGTTGCCAGATTAGGAGGCCAGGGCGAGACATTTCAAGGAGGCTTTAGGTCTAAAGATCCAGTTCCAGGTCACCCCATTTATGCGGAAAACACATCTTGAGATACTGGGGAGGTAAGAGGTTGTTGAGAGGACTTTGTCCAGGACCAGATCATCACAATAGGGGAATCAACTTGATTCCTCATGAAGAAGAGTTGTGGTCCTGGGTTCCCGGTTTTCAGGCCAAAAGGGTTTCCTCTCAGCTAGGGGTAGGTCCTAGCCCTTCACATATCATTTCACCAGAGGAAACAACTCTCAAGACTATGCCAAGGGATCAGGTGCTTGTTTTTCTTATGGTGGTCATGGCCATCAGCAGTAGCAGTGACCGACCTTTCAGGACGGTCATTGTGCACCAGGAGCTACGCTCCAAGTTCCCCCGTTGAGGCAGTTCTAGCCGAGGAAGCAACAGCCTGTCGCACCAGCTTTAGACCATCAGAGAGTAGATGGGGAAGCCAGAGGACATCCCCATTATGCTCCCTATCCTCATAGAGTAGAGTGCGGCCATGGTGGTGGTCGTCATCAGGGTCATAGAGGCCATGGAGGAGGTCGTGGTCAGCTTCATGCTCTAGCATTGCCAGCTCTAGGTGAGCCAGATGTCGTTCGAGGTACCCTTTTCCTGTTTTATACCTTGGTGTATGCATTGTTTGATTCAGGAGTGACACAGTCCTTCATATCACTTACCCTTGTCCATGCTTTGGGACTTGAGGTAGAGAGACTTCCAGTGCCCTTGGCGTTAACTACGCTAGTTGGAGGTCGAGCTGATTTGTTTGAAGTATCTAGAGACAGTGAGCTAGTGTTGGGGCAACAATACTCTTGGGGAGATTTCATATGTTTATGAATACAACCATATGATGTCATCCTAGGCATGGATTGGTTGAATTCCATGTAGGCTATCGTGGATTGCTTCAAGAAGAAGGTCATCTTCATTGGTGCGGATGGAGAGCCAGTGGTTTTTGTTGGTGAGAGAGATCCTCGGATGGGTCACAGGTGCATTACATCCTTATCATCCATGATGGATGAGAAGATGCTGAGTTCTTTAGAGGTTTAATAGTTGTAATTTCCTAGGGTTATAGAGGAGTACCCTGATATCTTTCTGGAAGAGATTGTAGCATTACCCCCTCGATGAGAGATCGAGTATCGGATTGAGCTACAACCAAGAGAATATTAGATATTTATGTCTCAATATAAGATGCCCCCCTTTGAGTTACGAGAGCTACGTATACATCTTGATGGTCTGTTACAGTTTGGTTTTGTTCGGCCAAGTGTGTCACCATGGGGTGAACCAGTTTTGTTCGTGAAGAAGGCTAATGGTAGTTTGCAGTTGTGTGTTGATTATCGTCGCTTAAACAAAGTGACAATAAAGAATCGTTATCCTATTCCACAGATTGATGACTCATTCGATAAACTGATGGGTGAAAGTTGGTTCTCAAAGATCAACTTTCGGTCAGGATATCATCATATGCATGTGAAGGATGAGGATATCCCGAAGACTTCTTTCTTTTTTCGTCATGGGCATTATGAGTTCGTGGTAATGCCATTTGGCATGACGAATGCTTCAAATTTTTTCACGGGAATGATGAATGATGTGTTCTGTGAGTTCTTGGACAAGTTTATGGTAGTTTTCATCGACGACATCCTTATGTACTCCAAATCTGGGGAGGAGCATGCAAAGAATCTACAAGCCATTTTAGGAGTTCTTCGTCGACATCAGTTGTTTGTGAAGTTGTCGAAGTGTGTGTTTTGGGCTTAATAATTCCTTTTCATGGGGAATGTTGTGTCCCAATAGGGAGTTAGTGTGGATCCATCAAAGATAGAAGTAGTTGTGTCTTGGTCACCCCCATGATAGTTTTAGAGGTGCAAAGTTTCCTTGTTCTTGCAGGATACTACATGAGGTTCGTAGAAAATTTCTCATGAGTTGCAACTCCTTTGCCAGCTTTGACAAGGAAGGATCAGGCATTCATAGGGACTGATCAGTGTCAGGCATCATTCGAGTATCTATAGAAGAAGTTAGTAAGTGCTCTAATTCTTTGTCTTCCAGCTGAGGGAGTTTTGTTTGATGTTTTCTATGATGCTTCACATCTGGGGTTAGGCTATGTTATCATGTAGAATAGGTCAGTTGTTTCTTATGGGACTCGGTAGTTACGTCCCCATGAATGAAACTATGACACACAAGATCTTTAGTTGGCAGCTGTGGTTTTTTCTCTAAAGTTATGGAGACATTACCTCATTGGTGATCATTTTTTGGTTTTCACCGATCATAAGAGTTTGAGGTATGTTTTCTCCCAGCGTGAATTGAACTTACGACAGTGTCGGGGGATGGAGTTCTTATAGGAATACGAATTCGAAATACCATATACACCTGTAAAATGGAATGTTGTAGCTGATGCGCTGAGCCTAAATTCATGTAGTGATGTTGTGTGTGAATCTGGTGATTCCATGAGAGTAATGGAAGAACTGTCAGCATTACATCTTCATATTGGATAAGTTGGGGGTAGAGGTTGTCTTTTTAAGATGACGGTACTGTCATCCCTAATACAGAAGGTTGAAGAGTCCCAGTTGGGAGATCTAGAGGTGGAGGTCTGGAGAGACTGAGTTGTTTGTGGTGAGGCCCCTAATGGATGGTCAGAGGATGAACAACACCGATTGTGGTATCATGAAAGGCTTTTTTTCCCTTGATGATGCATGAGAAGGTTCTGAGAGAGTTCCATTTTTTGCCTTTGGTAGTACATCCTGGCATGAAAAAGATGCACTGATCCTTGAGAAGTCAGTTTTGGTGGTCTGGGCGGAAGCATGGGTTTGCAGAGTTTGTGTCTCGATGTTTAGTCTGCCAGAAGGTGAAGGTCAAACACCATGTTCCTAGTGGTCTTCTCCATCCATTAGAGATTCCTCAATGGAAGTGGGAGGATATCTCAATAGACTTTGTTACTATCTTACCTCGAGCACCGGGTGGACATGATGCTATTTGGGTGGTACTATATCATTTAACAAAATCAGCCGACTTCATAGCGATCAAGGATTCGAGATCAGTGGAGGTTTTGTCAAGGAAGTATCTAGAGGAGGTGGTGAGCCTTCATGGAGTCCATAGGAAGATCATTTATGATCGAGATCCTCGTTTTACCTCCTGGGTGGGGAGAGGTCTTCAACATGCTTTCGGTTCTAAACTATGCCTTATCACTGCTTTTCATCCTCAAACGGATGGTCAGACAGAGCGAACCATCCATAATCTAGAAGACATGTTACGCTCTTGTGTTCTTGATTTTGGAGGCTCATGGATGAGGCACTTGGCCTTGGTGGAGTTATCTTACAATAATATTTTTCACTCCACCATCGGTATGACGTCGTTTAAAGCCTTGTATGGCCGGCCTTGCCGTTCTCCATTGTACTGAACTGGGGTCAGAGAGTCAATAATTCTCAGACCAGAACTAGTGCAGAATACAACAGAGATGGTACAAGTGATTCGTGAGAGGATGAAGACATTGCAAGATCATAAGAAATCATATACTGATCAAAGGAGGAGACCCATGGAGTTTGATTTTGGGGATCATGTGTTTCTGAAGGTGACTCCCCATCGTGGGCAGCGAAGGTTTGGTCGTGGAAGTAAGCTTTCTCCCCGGTTTTTTGGGTCTTTCGAGGTGTTAGCTTGTGTTGGAGCTGTGGCTTATCGAGTAGCACTTCCTCCATAGATGAGTCAGATACATGCTGTTTTCCATGTATCACAGCTCCGACGTTATCTTCATGATGACTATCACATCATCGATTGGGGAGAGATCGATGTTGATGATGATGCAACCTTCGAGGAGCGACCTGTGGAGATCCAAGATCGCATGGAGAAGGTGTTGCACAAGCATTCAATCCCCTTAGTCCATGTCTTGTGGCGACACAGTGGCATGGAGGAGAGTACATGGGAACGCGAGTAACAGATACGTCCTCAGTACCCAGAGTTGTTTGATGTATAACTCTTTTCATGTAATGATGTTCCCTTTGTGGTTAGACCTTTCATGTTTTATTTATGAATTTTTTTGTTGCTTTTGTGGCAATCTCTCTTTTGAGAGGTATATCGATGGGTGGTTCTTCAGACCCCCCATTTTAGGTGGGTTTTGAATTATCAAGGATGAGAATGTTTTGAGAGGTATCTAATGTAATGGACCAGACCTCTCAAGTCCATTACTTTTTGAAAATGTTGTGTTGGAGGTGTTCCGGGAGGTCAAGGTGACTTATCCCCAACAGTTTTCCAAATTTATAATTCTGTTAACAGTTCCATCGGTGAACAGTTATATCGGTAACCTATAACGGTATGTGAACATTATTCTGTCGGTGAGGCTCAGTGAACATTGTTCTATTAGTGAGGTTTAGTGAATAGTGTTCTATTGCTAAGGTTCAGTGAACAATGTTCTATTAGTGAGGTTTCAGAGAACAATGTTCTATCGGTGAGGTTCAGCGAACATTATTCTATCGGTGAGGTTTAGTGAACAATGTTCTATCAGTGAGGTTGAGTGAACAATGTTCTATCAGCGAGGTTTAGTGAACAGTATTATATCGATGAGGTTCAGTAAACAGTGTTCTATCAGTGAGGTTCAGTGAATAGTGTTCTATCAGTGAGGTTCAGTGAACAGTGTTCTATAAGTGAGGTTCAGTGAACAATATTCTATCAGTGATGTTCAATGAACAGTGTTCTATCAGTGAGGTTCAGTGAATAGTATTCTATCAGTGGGGTTTAATGAATAGTATACTATCAGTGAGGTTCAGTGAAAACTGTTCTATCAATGAGGTTTAGTGAACAATGTTCTATCAGTGAGGTTATGTGAACAATGTTCTATCAGTGAGTTTCAGTGAACAGTATTCTATATGTGAGGTTCAGGGAACATTGTTCCATCATTGAGGTTTAGTGAACAGTGTTCTATCAGTGTGGTTTAGTGAACAGTGTGCTATCAGTGAGGATCAGTGAACAATATTCTATCGTTGAGGTTTAGTGAATAGTGTTCTATCAGTGAGGTTCAGTAAACAGTGTTCTATCAGTGAGGTTCAATGAACAGTGTTCTATTAGTGAGGTTCAGTGAACAATGTTTCTAGAATGGTAGGTGTACAGTGTTTCCAAAATGGTTAGGTCTATCGGTAACCTCTGACGGTGAGGTCTATCGGTAACCATTAATGGTGAGGTCCATCAGTATCCTCTAACAGTGAGGTATATCGGTAACCTCTAATGGTGAGTTCTATTGGTAACCTCTAACGGTGAGGTCTAATGGTGACCTTTTCTTTCCTTTGCCAAATTTTGAGTATGTGAATAGTGTTTCTAGCTTCCTAGAGTTTCACCCCTTTGACGTTTCCTTTGACATAAAATACATTTAAAGCCTTATTATAAGGACTCTTAATGATGATTCAAAGGCCATAAATCCTATATTAATTATTCCTATGGCATAGGATGTTTTTACTTGGTCATAATGCATGGGTTAATGCAATCCTCTTTTAATGGGTAATTAAGCGTATCTTAAACCGTCACCCCATTAAATCGTCAAAAGGGACAAGATATCTTCCTCCCTTGTTCTTCCTCTTTGTTCTCGGCTATGAGATGCTAGAACAATTCAATCCTTTTCATAGGAGTTTCATAATCAAACGTTACTCCTTGGATTGGTTCCGCTCTGTTTTGGATGCAACCAAGCTGTATCGATCAATCTTCGATATAAGGTATGTTTTATTGTCGTTACTTTGGGAATCATCTTCTCTTATTTCTAATTTCCATATTATATCATGTAATCTCCATGATTCCAATGGGGTTTTTCTTGGGGTTTGGTTGGTGCGGTCGTACCGTGGAATCCTCGAGTGGATGGCGTTGTCGCGAGTGGAGGATCATGACCCGTTGTCTGGATAAAGAATGTGAGGAACTGTTTGATATAGGGGATTCACTGTTTCTATTTTATTTTATGTGCAACTGTATTGTTATCATGTTTAATCCCACTGGATGAAAATGGAATTGACATAATAAATATTTTAACTGGATAAATAAACTGATATTGATCGTATGTTATTGCCTTATGTTTTTGGATAGTGAGATATCAATGCATGCTTTGATTAGTTGTTCGTTCTTGATGGAAATTGGTAATGAACGTAAATTGGTAATAATTGATAATTGTTTGGATAAAGATAAAGAGGCAGGTAAAGGAATCTGGTTCTTGTTGTAATTCGATGTTAATCAAATTGGTTCAGTAAGCATGTTTAATTATTTGTGATAGCTTACGGATTAGGTTTCCCTAATTTGGAACCTACGAATAACAAAATCTGTTAATTCAAGATGTATTAAAGAACTGATTTTTTGATAATTTCTTAATGGGTTCTGAGTTACCCACTTGATTGTTAATGGGCCAAGAGCCCAATTAATGTGGTGTTTGTTTTCTTACTGTTTGTGTTGTGATATGATCCTGGATGATTTTTTTGATATGTAGGGGCATGGAGGCTTTTGGTTGCGGCATCAGATGATGCCTAGAGTGGAAAGATGCATCGATTCATGCATGTGGGTGTCGGGGAGGTCACCGGGGATGATGGAGTGGGATGGATGTGATTTTTGGATGCTTGCTAATTTTTGATAGGTTGTTTATCTGTTTTACTTTTCCCTACTACTCAAGGAAGCTGGACTTACTTACCCTTCTTCCGAAAGAGGCGAAGACACGTGGGGTATGCCACGTGCTTTCCATGTTTATCTTCTCAAGGAAGGATTGGTATATTCTCTTTCTATAAGTGGCAATGACTCGACAGGTAGTACATCTACTCACCGTGTTTATCCCCCTTGTGTTTAGTAGCATAGAATGTTTTTCTAGAAATCTTGGGAAAGTGGGATGGTAATTATATAATGAATAATTGAATAAATGGTGTTAACCCATGGATATGGAGTTTCTATAACATAATGATGAGGTTATAATTTTTACAGTTGACTTTCATTGTGATGCTAATGAAATTTAATGATGAACTGTTCATGGTTAATTAATGTTTAAAGAGTTAATTAATGTAAAGTGGAAGTGATAAAAATGGAATGAAGTAATCTAATAATTCACTTTAAATGGTTGTATGCTTATAGGATACCTAGTCTTAGAAGTAGCAACCCAGAGTTTGGGAGACGTTAGCTGCAGTTGTGTCTAAGACTAGGTTATTCCCATAGTTTGGTTTTAAGATATAATATATCTAGTACTTTTTGTGTTTCTATACGATACTCCACCTTGTTAGTAAGGGAAACTGACACCCCAGGGATTCTAAGCCATGGGGGGGGGGGTGTTTTCCCCATCATTCCGGTGGGAGGATGGATGGCTGACTACCCCCTTTGGCCCCACTCTCTTCTCTTGTTAGTTACTTGTGCTGGCAGGCACATTGGTTAGTTTTCCCCATATATGTGTGTAGAGGGCTGTAATGGATTGTGGTTATTCACACACATATATACTGGATATAGTTTTATATGGACTACTATAGGTGTAACGTGTATAGGCTGTGATGGATTGAGGATCCTTACTTGGTGTATGGGCTGTAATGTCTTGATATAAAATACCCGATGTATGATACATGTTATACGAGCTACGGTGGATCCCGAAAACTATCTGGTTACTTTGGTATTTGTACATGGTGTTTTTGTTGGAGGAGGTGAAAATTTTGGTTCTTCGACCACGTGTCTGCGGGCACGCCTTTTTGGAGAGAGATGCTCAGGACGTGTAACGTTTGGGAAAAGCGTCAAACCAGTGGGGAAGTAGTAGCAGGGTACCCTTGATATTCCTTATTATATGATATATTCTTGTATTCTTTACTTGGTGAGAGTATCCATGGTGAGGTTGGGAACTTAGTTTACCTATTTAGGTGACGAGTTAGTTTCACTTATTGTTCATTGTGCTTTAGCATGCTTTCTATACTTTTGCATGAGAGGCTTCGAGGAGGATCCTACTGAGTATACTGTTATACTCACCCTATGTATATATAAACTATTTCTTGCATCACTTGGAGAAGGTTGGAGATGAAGCTGGTTTCTACTAGCTTGGGGTTGCAGGAGCTGTTCGGGCTGGTGGTTGCTGTTGTTTTTTCTTTCTTTTAGGTACTTGCAGTTTTTCCCCTTTTAGTTATAGTACATTTGCATGACATTTCATATGTGTACTTGAGTTTTCATTTATACTGCTATGTGAGTTGAAGTTGGTTGGTTTCAATCTTATCTCTCTCTTCCACATGTGTTCTCTTATAGGGTAATGCCTTCCATTTGTGTGTTACTATACCCTTGGTGCTAGTCACCAACCCAGGGCCCACTGGAGGTGGGACTCGGGGGTCATTATCTCCCTTCTAACATTTCCAGCCCAAGAGTGGTACACTTTGTGGGGAGGGGGTCCTGACATTCTCCAATTCCATCAAATGTTAAATGAGCATTTTGTTTCTGTGTATAACGGACTACCGCCTCGCAAAGCGATATAATTCATTTTTTATTTCCTTATCTCATCAATGATCATAATTATGGAATTGAGGTTTATATGTGATATTAATGACAAATTTATCATTATAATATAATAATATATCAATTATTTTCTTAATTTCCATACATATCAAAATGATAACATTGTTCACGCGTGTGTGTGAACTATCACCTCTACGAAGTTATGTCAATCTTTTTTATTCACCGCATCACTTGTATGATATATATAAGTATATTTATTTTATTATTATTATTTTAAAAATATTATTAGCATTTCGTAACATTAAAATAATAAATAACTTATTTCTATAATGATAAACGAAAAATGGAAACATTACTTATGCCTACGTAAAACTTACCGTCTCCATGACCGTAATGTTGTTCATTTTTTATATCCAAATTTAATGAATGGATTTAAAAGTATAATTGATATATAAAAGTGATTATTATTTCATTAATATATGACCAAATGGACTATTATGTCATAACAGGTTCATTTTTGACTCAAGTACCAATTATTGAAAAAACATCTGGTATGAAATTAAATAGTTTGTTAATTGTTATAACATGATAATAACTTATATAAAAGTGATAATAAACATAAAAAACGTTACCAAGAAAGTCTAAATTATAATATTTTTATTATTTTGGAATATAAATATTGTACGTGATGGGTCAGACTCAAGGTAATGAATTTTGTCTCAATCTTCTTTCACTGAGACATTTTTTTTATAATATGCACCTTTATTCTTTTATATGGGGTATATACAACCACTATGACATTTAATAACCATGTTTTATCTATAATAATGTTTTTAATTGTTTAAAATTTATTAATTCATGGAGATTAATATTTAAATGTTCAATGTGTTATGGGACACCTCAAACGTTTAATGATTTAATTATCAAATATTTTTATTCATCATATTAATTTACACATTTATTTATTTTTTTTATAAAAGGATTATATAGGAAATTTAATGTCTGTATTTAATTTAACTCAATTTTTTAAAAAGTAATCTTTTTATACATATCATTTTACATTATCTACAAATCGGTAAAACAAATGTTTTTTGTCGTATATAGCGACAAAGACTTTTCTGCCACCCTAACCATTACTTGATATTTGAATTCCTCTACATGACTGAATTTTTCTAAAAGAAAAATAAATCCATTATTTCCTTTATGATTATTTTGGTATTGAAATTGGGTTTGAAATTAGTTTTAAAAAAGGATTGAAAAATTCAATATCTTGAAATGATTTCTTTTTATTACAAATAAGATTTAATGAGTTAAATATTGAAAATTGCAATATTTTATGTGTTATGATGGTACTTTGGAATTTAACAGGTGGTTACATGATAAACGATAGATGGGTAGTTCCATGAAAAACTGAGGTAAGGTGAGCCCAAGATAGTTCTCCAATTCATTGGGTAATGAGACGGCGTTAACTGGTAGGGTTATCTTAAGAGATTTGCGGAGTATACTGCAATGGGTATTCCAAATGTAACCATTAAGGTTACTCCCTATATAGTTATGAAAGATACAATGTATGTATGACATGGATTCCACAATTTACCTTTATTATTTATAATTTATTTGATTTTTACAGGAATATTATGACTTGATGAGGTATGTTAAAGAGTTCATGTTTTAGGGGTGAAAAGTATGATTTGGTGAAAATGTTTTCATAAGATTGAAATATTAATGATGTAACAGTTTTATTCCCTATTTTATATTCCCTATTTCAATTTTGGTGATCATCCAATGTTTTTAAATATTTTTCACTGGTCTTGGGATTTTTAAGGAGAAAGAAGATGCTATGATGAATGTATTGAAGATGTGTGTTGAAAAGAAATCATGTTTTATTATAAAAGGGTTTCCTTTGGTGAAAAAAATGGATACTAAATATAAGTATCCTCTTGTAATTTTTGAGTTTAATATATATGATTATGTCTTAATTAAATAAAACTATATACCTAAAATAAATTTGGGAAAGAAAGAGAAAAAATATTATTCAAAAGTCAATAGAATAAGATATGTTTAAGGATGAGTCCTTCTAATTGATTTTTCCACCATCATGAATAATATATTATTTAAATATATTTTCTTTAGTTTTATGTGTTATTTTAAATGAAAAAAATTTCCTTAATTGTTTTTGCATTTTAATATTTTTAATACAACATTTTAAAAGGTCATTTTCTTTATTAAATGTTCTTTTTCTATTTTAATGGAATTTTTATCTATAATAACGTCATTTGATTTTTCTAATTATGTAATGTGGATTTAATACACTATTAAAACCCTTATTCTTTATCATGATGGTTTATGAATATGTTGATGAAATGGTTATAAACGTTTCTGTCCCTCCACAAGTTAGGATTTTATATTAAATAAATGTTTTAGATCTTGTGGAACATATATGTATTGTATTTATTTTGTGTTGAGTGGAACTAGAATTATATAACCTCTTATTGTTTGTGTAAGTAACAATATAACATGATATAATAAGTATAATAATGGGGTTTGAACCCAAAAAAGTACAAGACATTGTACAATAAGAGAGTATTGTGAGTGAATGTCGGCTAAAAAAATAATTTAATGGAGAGTAAACCTAATTTACTATGATAGCGTTGGAAGTTAACATTGAATAATGAAATTATTTTATATTATTATGGGTATGACCAAAAAAATATTCCATATTATTATGTCATGTTTAAATGACTCATGATTGAATATTGATTATTCCATACTCTTATGTCTTATAACTTTTAATTGATAATTCGTTCTTCCATGATTTATTATTAATGATATTTGAATTATTTGGTATTATTTTTGTATGTTATAAAAATTTTATCATACCATTATTCTTATATTATTCTCAGCTATTATCAATGATTAATATATCTTCTATTTAAAATTATTTGATCTCATCTCACCATTTCTCATTTTTCCCTTCCCTAGGTTATGAAGGGAATTTTTTATGAATGTTATATTAAAAAAGGGTGCAAGTTTTAAAGAAATTAATGATAAAAATTTATCCCAATTACGTATTAGTTGTTTATGTATTCATGGTTTCAAATAATTTAAACCTTTGTAGTTTTGGAGTTGATTTTATAGATATGTAAGTATATATCTTCAATAAATACTTAGTGTTTACGTTTTAATTTTTGGGTCTCTATAGTTTGTATCAATGGAATGTTTAGAAACATTTTAAAACTAGGATGATAAATATTTTCTGAAAACCCCTTGTATAATATACTGTATATGAGAACATCCTATGTTGTGGTAATAAAATGAGTGTATTTTACCTAACCAAATACATCCCTATTTGGATACTAAAATTGGATGTGGTTTGTGGACAAATGCATATAGGGGTAATAACCATAAAAGGGGTTGGTTGAGTATATCTCAATTATTAGTCTGGTGCATGGTGAATGGTCCATTACTGTACAAATGGTCTAACACTCATATCATTAGGTTAAATCACTTTTTCAATATATACCATTTTGATAGAATGGAATATATAATGAATTTGGAAGACTATGGTTAAACCTACGGTGTCATATATTAAAAATTATTTTTCATGTTTTAGACATCCTACAAATGATTTTTCAAAATTAGATAACCACACATTACAATTTATCAAACTATAATTTTTTATTAAATAGATTGACCCATGAAAGAATCATGTTAAAATTGAATGTGACTGAAGACTCAATGTTTTTCGACATTAGTTACTGAAGAAATATGAGGTTGATTGTGAATTATTGTGTTTAATACAAATAGTATATCTTTATATATGATTAAAAAACTGAAAATAAAAGTGTTCCTTAATGAATAAAATATGAAAAAAATGAAGTTTTAATAATATAATAGAAGAATTAAGATTCAGTTTCTTACATGTCAACAATGTGGGAATAAAGACCTAGGTAAATGTATCAAAGGACTTTTAAGAAATTGTTGGTGTGGTAAAGAATGAAATATATTATGTATTTTAGAATGACTGATAAAAATGTTGGTAAATGCAATGGATGATAATAAATCTTTCCAAAAGGTAGTATTAAAAATTTAATTTTTTAAATATGAAAATTATGGGAATTATCCAAATTGATTTCCTAGAGGGAAATCTCAATAATTGGATTAGAATGGTCTCAAATGTAATGTATTTTCTATTTATGATGAAGATATTTTGAATCATATATGAAAGGTATGATTTATTTTAGAATTTCTTTTATTTAAAATTATGAATCATTGTTTTATGGATGTTATTGAGTCTTAATACACAATACATATTTCATATTTTTAGAAGGAATTATTAAGGAATATGATGATGAGGCCTAAATAGTGGTTTATGAATGAAGTTAAACGTTTTAAAAATAAGTATATTGGGATAAAGTAATTTTGTTTTAAAAATGTGAATGATATTATTTCCCCAAGAATCCTAGAACATATAAGTACTATTCTATTGTTTTTTTCTTTATGTAATTGAATGCATAATTTGAATGAAATTGATAAACTAGAATAGTGCTTTAGTGGTAAGATGATATTTTTGGATGAAGCATTATTGAATAATCGATAACACCTAGTCTGTACTTGATGTTCTGATAGTAAATTTTTGTTATGATAAAGAGTTTATATGTATAAAAAATGTAAATTGGTTAGTATTTTTCACCTTTAAATTGATTAGTGATTTGATGACAGTGTTATTTATGTTATCAATGATTATGTTTATTGCATTTATATATTTATTGAATATATTTAAGTGTCTTTAATTTTATTTAATAAAAAATAATGAAGGTAATTTTCGAAATAAAATATAATTTCAATGATGTTTTATGGTGATTCATGTTATTTTGGGAAATGATTAGCACGTTTTAAGAGAATATATGATCATGGTATTTACATGTTTAGTATGTAACATTAATATGGAAATTATATTATTTGTGGAGTAAAAAAATTGACAGTGTAATTTTAGTGTCCTTTATGAATTATTGGTTTTTTAATTTCGTTAGTCATATTTTTTAGTAATTTTATGGTTAATTATTTATTGAGTTGTTTAATTTGAACTGTTGATATTACTATTGAGGTTTACATGTTTAATGTGTTGTTTAATAATACAAATATTTTCCAATATTGTATAATTTTTACAGACAATTGTGGTTTTAGTAAATATATAATAACAAAAGGAATTAATTTGTGTTCTTTTATGGACCTTAGGATCAGTTAAATCATAATTTTAGTGCTTCAGGCATGGAAAAAACGAATTTTGAACAATCAATTGTTTTAGTAAGGGATGTGACTTAAGATGATATTTATCTATACACAAACGAAGGATGAAATGATTCTTATGAAATTGATAGAAATAAAATACTTAAATTCTCTCATATTCCATGGTAAAATAATTCCTCAACCCATGTTAAATGTTTAATGAAAATGGAAACCTTTTCATTTTAAAATATAATTTTGATAAGATGATAGTCCTTTCACCCCATACAAATTTATAGTGTAGTGGTCATTAACATAGTTATAACAATTTTTTATTTCAATATTTATTAGTTGGTGGAGGTTATTTTCCTCCCCCATATCAATATTTCAACTTCCCACCAATGTTATCTTTATATGGGAACTTCATTATGTATTGTTTAAGTCAATATTTATGCTTCCCTCTTCCATTTTTTCAATGTAAATTTCATTATACCCTTGTGTGATGTGGGTTTTCAACAAATGTGTTTTGAAATATTGATAAATTATTTAATAAATAAAAATTTCAAGGATAACATTTATTTAAAGGGTAGGAATGTAACACACTAATATTTGAAGAGATAAATATTTTTTTCTTTGAAATATGAGTGCTCAATAGCTTGCCTTACGTGAAACCACAACTATATATGAGTCATGATATTGTAAACTGTTATAACCAATCCATTAAATTAGTCAGTATGAATAGTAACAATCACGTTATGAAAAATATTTATAAATTATTTAAATAATTAAAAATAAGTTATTAATTCATAATAAATAATTACTCAATTTCAAATTATGTCATTTTATGCTTCAAAAATATGTTTTTCAAACATGGATTTATGGAATTTTTTCACATGAAAATTTTAATGAAAATTTATAATTTTAATAAATTTTATTTGATGAAATGAATAACATTTTTTAAAATCTTCACATAAATTTTTTCTTATGGTGAATTTTTATGATTTTTCTAAAGAGATTTATTTTTTGGTGAATAATAATAACACCAATTCTTATAAACACTTTAATTCATTTTGAAGTAAATATTTCATTGATTATTTAGTTTTATAATAATTTAAGATAGGTATTATTTAATTTTAATACACTAATTAATTATATAATAATTATCATTACACATGATTTTGAAATAATTTTAATTTTGGGAATAATTTTTTTCTAAACATCTTCTTTTATGTGTGCAGGGTGTTTTTCTCTTAATAAATAAAAGTAAAATATATTAATTAATGGTTTTAATTAAACCTATTTATTATATATATAATATTTCATTTTAATAATAATTTTATTTTTTATAATGAAATTTATATATATCTAAATCATGTTTTAAGATTAACGATTTTTTCTTCTAAATATAATTTTTAGTAGAAGTTGTGTCATTATTTAAAATTAAAACATGAAACTTATAGAAATTAAATCTAAAAATATAGGGTAAATTATTTAAATAATACTAAATAATATTATATAACAGTTTTGAGTTAATTTTTTGACATATTCTATGGTAAAAACTATAAAATAATTACATAGTTTTGGTTAAAACGAGTTAACTTGGGGTTAATCAAGGATGAAAGGTAGTATTGAAACCCAAAAAATAATTTTTTTAGAGATATTTAAAGCTTATATTATCATTCCTTTGATTAATTATCTATTTGGAGCCATATTACCATGAAAGTGACCTCATATCACTGAAGTTGTTTATGAGATTCCATGTGTGTCCCTCCTCTCATTTATAAAAGAGAACCCATTTTCCATCCATATTTACCGCATTAGATCCTTATAGATCAATAATTTTCTACTTAAAACCTTCATTTAATCATTCCACATATGATAGATATTATTTTATTCTCATAACTCTAATCATTCAAGGCTTAATGAGTATTCAAAAAGAGGTACCTTAAAGAATAGGTGTAGATCATAACAAAGCCCACTCAATTTTATTCATTCTTACACTTCCTATAATCATTCAGAATATATAAAATCATTATTGATATTTTATTACCAATATAAATGTATGTTACCATTATTATGGGATAACTATTTACTACCTCTTTTCCGTCAAATGTGATATGAAATTATCGCTCATGCATACGTAAGGTCAACTAACATCACATAGAGATTGATTTTATTTTCCAGTAAAATATTTCATTGATGGTTATAATGATATTTTAATGTATATATATATGATATTTATCACATATTTATGATTCATGAATTATAATAAACTTTCCACCATCTTACCTTTTGATCAATTCGTAAACGATAATGTCTCTTGTGCGTACGTTTGGACTACGACCTCCAAAAAGAGATGTGATTCGTTTGTCTATATTTCATTTACATGAATTGTAAAAAAAAATATTTAATGAAAATATATTATATTTATGATATAATAATTGTTAATTTATTTTGAATTATCAATTACCATTCTTCTATTCCAACCATCAGAAATATGAAACATCAGTCATGTGTAACTGCAGATTACCGTATCCATGAAGCGAAATAACTCATTTTTCATCGAACTTATTATTAATAGTTATAAATATGAACATAAAAAATATATTTAATATATATGTCATCATTAACATTATTACTACGTAGGAACCATGATCAATGCAAAAGGACCATAACATTCAACAAAAAATAATACAATAAAGAATGATGATGTTAACACCCAAAATGAGGGCATTAAAAGGTAATTGATAATAAATAGTTGATATAATGATATAAGATGAAAATATATGATATGATATTTTTTAATATTTATATGGTATATAATTAAAATAAAAATAAATTTACTATATATATAGTTACGACACTTAAGAATCTATTAGGATATAAGGTAATAATTGCATCTCGGGTTCTCTTCATTGATACATGATTTAATTCCATGCACAAATTTAATATTTCAATGGTGTATATACTTCAAAAAATATTATTATTAATGATAAATTATTTTAGTCATGTTAATTAAATAATAATAAAATTTTGAGGTTTTCAAGGGTAATTGATTCAAAAATTACAAAATTCGTAAGGGTTTTTTGTCTCAATTAAGTTTTATCGTGATATATTTTATTTTATACAACTATATTATTTTTTGAGGTGTATATAAAGCCTGATTTATATTTTTTTATCCTGAATACCCTTATAATAATTTTATTTAACATTTAATTTGAATATATTTATTTGATGGGTGTTATGATTCAAATGTTACCACATCGGTAAGGGTTTTATGTTGCAATCTCATTTCTGTACGGATTACTTATAGATAATGTCATGATTAAGAAATTATATGATCCTTCCCTCTAAAATATAATTTTTTTCGTATCATATTTAATTGTTTTGGATATTAAATGTTTTTATTCCATTTTACAATCTTCATGTACTAATGATATTTAAATAATGGTTTTAAGGAAAACTGACTTTATTTTTTCTTCAGTAGGAAATATTTCCTCACATATTCATATTTTCTTTAAAATGTTATCTATAATGTTATTCGTAAATATAAGGATATTTTTTAAATTATTTTTTTAAATATATTAATACTTCTTTACCAAGGTCTAAAAAAATGTTATCAACATTTTCTATGTGTCGTAAATTTTTC
The DNA here is from genome assembly GCA_963277665.1 of Viscum album. Classification (NCBI taxonomy): domain Eukaryota; kingdom Viridiplantae; phylum Streptophyta; class Magnoliopsida; order Santalales; family Viscaceae; genus Viscum; species Viscum album. The sequence continues at coordinate 804,642,151 of OY728137.1, forward strand.
TTATTATTAATGATTTTAATGAAAGTTTTGTTTAATTGAAAACTGCATGAAGAAACTTGTATCACATCATTAATAATTGTTTCATTAAATATTACATTAATATATTCATTGGATATTTTTTTTAAAAAAAATTAATTTAATATTTGCGACTTTTCTTTATTTAAAATAAATTGTCTCAAAATCAGAAAGATATTTTTCTCAAGAATAATACTATTGACCTATTAAAGTTATTTTTCACTATAAAAACATATTATGGTTTCTATTATTAATAATTGGGGATAAAAATAAATTTTTCTATATGGTTGAAGATTATGATTATGATGTTTTTTAGCACATATATCTTTCCATAGGTTATGGTTTGACTATATGATGAATGTTTTATGATCTTGAGACACACATATATATTGTTTTTATTTTTTGTTTGATTGGGAAATAATTAATTATTTCTAAAATTAATTAAAATAATGTATTTTTAGTCTCACACATTTAAAATTAACATGATATAAATATTTAATAATGTATTTCTTTGAAATTGTAAATCACTAATTTATATATTTCGGATATTCATTTTTTATAAATTCACTTTTTAATAAAAAAAATTATGTTTTATAAATAGGATTTTTATTTCAACGAACTAGGTTTACATTTATGGAATAAAAATATATATTTTACAACATTATAAATTTTTTATTTGTAATAGATAATATATATTATATACCAAAATTCAGTTTTCTATAAAAACAGGTTATCGCTAAATTTTATGTTTTTAATTTAAATTAAACGTATAATTTTTAGTAGTTATTTTGATAAAAATTAACAAAAAATTTCAATTAACCACATCTCTATTAGAATCACATTAATTTTTTATACATTTCTAAATAGTATTATTTTTATGTAAATAGTGAAAATGCCATTTTATACGAATAATATGAACTTATGAAATTATTATTATATATGTATCAATTGGAAATTTATGAAACATTTTTATAACACCAAATATTTATTTTTATGTATATTTATAATTTAAAAAATTAAATTATGATCCCATATTTGATATTTAAGACTTTACTTCATATTTCTCATGAAAGTAGTTTTTAATACATTATTCATTTAGTTATTTAAAATTAATTTTTAAAACTTTTAAAAAGTTAATATAAAAAATTCATTTTAAATATAGATTCATTATTTCCAAATTATATAATAATGGACCTTTTTTTATTTAGTAAGAGATAAATTACCTGGGTAAAAACGTTACTCTAGTGGAAAATATAATGGAAGAGGTTAGTAATATTAGAGTTGTGGGACCTAAAAAGTTTAAAACAGGTTTATATTTTAATGATTATGGTTTGAATATATATTATATAACTCCACTCAATTATTTTTCTACCTTTGAAACAATTTCATTGAGTTTGACTTCACATTATTGTTTTTAGTATTTAAAAAAATGTGACTTCTTTTAACTTATAAAGGTGAACTCCTCACCAAAAATATCTTAAAAAAACTCTTAATCTCATTTCAAAACTATTACAACACCTCTCCACCACACACCTAAAATCTTTATAGAGATTATGTTCTTCTCAAAAGACCATGCATATATTTTTTAATACCCTTATCTTAGATGATAATCCTTGAAGTGAGGTATAAGTTTATAACAACTATTTGGATTTCTATATAACTAAACAGAATTTATTTTTACTGTAATTTTATTTAACAGTATTAAAATGACAACATAAGTTTCATTATTATAATTTTATGTTATTATAATTTTTTTCACTCATTAACCACCATCCCATTTCCATTAAGAAAAATTAAAATGTGAATCGTGTGTTTTATAGATTACAGCTTCCATGATGCAATATTCTTTTTCATAACCTCACCACCATAAAGGATGATACTAATATGTAAATTAATATATAAATATGATATTTATGATATATATTATATTATTATATGATAATTCATATTACTCCTTTTACTTATTCAATGGAAAAGGAAATCATCCACCATGTTTATGTGTGGACTACCACATCCAAGGGATGGTTAATTTCCATTTTACTTTTCTTCACCACCATATATATATATTCATGAAATTTAAGATAATGGGTAAATATGATGTTTATGATATCATTATGGTTCTCTTATAAAAAATTAGGGATCCTACTAATGATATGATCCATTAATGATTATTGTTCTTTGAATTATTTTAAATGTAAAGTACTAAGAGGAAAATATTTAATTCAAATTATATAATAATTAATATCAATTACTTCTTCATATAAATAATTTATAATAATGATATATCATACTAATAAATAATATATTATATCATTATTCTTTTTTGTATGTATAATACAACTATGTCACCTAATAACAATTGATAATAAAGGTATGCTCAAGTTTGGGTTGGTTTGACCACCCACTAGAACAATGCTATGAATTTACATTATACATGATTATGAAAACATAATTAAATTTATAATGTGATATAAATATGTAAAAAATGATTTATTTATTTTTTATAAATGATAAATCAAAATTTAACTTATTAATTATGAAAACACACTTTGGAGTTTGGTAAACATTCACAAAATTTTCAATATCGATTTCATATACCAGGATAAATAATAAAACACTCATTAGTGGAAATTAAAAAATCATAAATCATTAGATGAAATCCATTATATTAATATTAATAAAATTTGAATAATGAATTTTTTTTTGAAGTGAATATCTAAAACAAATATATGAAACTATTACAAACAGTCAAAACAATAAACACCCGATGTTGGAAAATAGGGAAAAATTAACTACTATAGAATTTGATAATGATTATGAATGGATTTTAGAAATAGTTTCTAATATTAATGTGGTTCAAAATTTAGATATTAATATTTTATTTTGTTATATAGGATCGTATATTTGATTTTACCATAGATGGAAACAATTCAAGGGTTTCGTAGTATCATATTTGGATATCTTGAGAAATATGTAAGCTATACAACATATATCATTTTCCTTAGTGTAAATAATTCCCTATTTAGATTTGGGCATCTTAGTCCTATTATATTTCATAAAATTCAATATACTAGCTAAATTTATTCCTCATATGGTGTTTTTATACAAAATATACAAAGGCTATAAGGGGTTTTCTGGACAAAAAATTATTCATTAGGCCACAATCACTCTTTATTGACTATTATAATTATTTATTTACCTATTATAACCTATGATGATGATTTTATATAATTTAAAAATCATATAAAGGAAAGTCATGATTAAAATAATATTTTCCCTTAACCATAATATTTATTTTGTAAAATTGAATTTTTGTGATGAATAATTATCATTTCCTTTAATGTATTTTTCATCCATGTACATTTTTTTAGTATAAGCACTATTCTTCTCAATTTTTGTGATATAATATTGCTTTTTTTCTATTATTACAATAACTCCCTTTATGACTTTTCAAAATGAAAAATGTATACTTTTTCTAATGATGTGGGTTTTCAAAAAATGTTATTTGAAGTTATTTAAATGGGGTTTCCATCCTTTCATAAATAAAATGTTTTATCACACTTTATAAATTTTTTATTAAAGTTATTCATTTTTAAGGGAATTTCATTTGGAACTCATTATATAATTTTTTTTAAAAAATTATCAATGATTCACTTATCATATTTTATCTGTATTTAATTTACACATAATATTGTATAATAATGATTAAATGTTTTTGTGAAAACATTATTATTTTTACATATATTTTTCATAATGTTTAATCTGTCATTAAGTGATATTTGGATCATAATGTACATTTATCTATGTAATTATTAATTTTTTATAATGGTCTTTTATATAAGTAGATTGATATGTCGATTTTATGTGAAGAACCATTTTTTTCCTTGGGTTCATTATGTTTTTTTTATTTAATTTTTCTGGAAAACATATATATAGATGATGAGTGGTAGGGTCCTATATTTCCCAAAAATGCATTGGTAATCTTATATATTTTAGGCGATAATCAGACATAGATATAATGATGTTATTCACATTTTCATGGACATAATTAGTTTATTCACATTGGAAAGGGAATAATGGGATTTCTAAACAATATTTCCTTCGATTATTGTTTTTCCACATTTCCAATTTATTTTTCACATTATTCCCAATCATTAAGATAAATTTTATCTCTGTGAGGACCCATTCTTTAGAATTATTCCTCATTTTTAATTTATTCCACACATTTATGTCATGTAAGCAATTTATAAGATTATTGAGATGGGTTTTGAGCCGTGTCACTTATTTTATGATTCTTTAATGATTTAATTATAATCTATGTTTATCTATAATATTTTTTGAGTATCATACATTGTCTAATGCTATTTTATTATGATATTTATGTCTCTATCGTGTTCCACATCATGTTATGATATGATTGTTTTCCTTTCTAATCATTTGATTTCACAAATTTATTATGGTCATAATCCCCATTTTATAAATATGATTATATCATGTGATGCATCATGAATATTTTCTAGATGAGACCATGTATATATAAATTGATGATAGTGTTATAACATATGATTCTTATGAAGATAATATCTAAAGCAATAACACTTTTAGTTGTTGTTTTATGAGACTATTTGTGATATTAACTATTGAAATGAAATATTTAATATATTCTTTAAATTAACTGTTTAATATATTATTTATGTCAGGTTTAGCATGGGTCTTTTCAGGTTTAGTGAATTTCAATATTAGCTACATGATATTTTTTTTAATTATAATTCTTCAACATCTCCCAAATTTTCTTTCTCACATTATATCCATTTTGACACATCATACATAATAATCTTAATTATAGCTCTATGAATGGAAACATAAGAAATGAGTTAGCCGAAATGATTATTAATATTAAAAATAAGTGATTACAAACAAAAATAATATGTTATCATATGATATGCATTTATGGAAAATAAAATAATCAATAGCGTATTCATAAAATAAAATAATCAAGGAAATAAAATATTAATTATAAAACATTAGTAATGAAATATGGTTGTTGGAATAATATAATGCATGAGAAATTAGGTTATGGAAATATGAATCAACAATATTGAACCATGAAAACATAATATAGGATTGAGAATTTGGATTATGATTTTAGAATATAAATTATCATAGAAAATAATTTTTTATGTTAAAGATCAATTCAGATACCATAATAACATAATCTAGAGTATCATAGTTGATAATTGTTTCTCTTAATTCCCTAAAATTTAAATTTCTTTTCTATGAGTATTTATGAAATACATTAGAAGGAAATATAATTTCAGGACTACCTGTCACTTAGTGGTTTGGGTTTTCTCTTTTTTCCAAGTCACCTTAGAAGATAATTATTTACCCAATTAATTGTAGGGATATACCGGAACCACCCATCACATAATTATAATCCATACAGAGGATCTACATAAAGAAGAAAACATTTAAAATTACATTATATAATAATTATCTTATTAAAACGAAATGGGTTTCATGAAATCATAAATTATAAATTATAAAAATCCATCTGAAGAAATAAAAATGATAGTAGAATTTTAGTATACCCCCAGTGAATCATTAGAAATATTAAAAGATGTTAACGTATATAGAAATAACTAATATAAGGGTATTGGAAAACTAGTTTGAAAAATGGGATGAATCATCCTTTACTTTTTATAATGTTAATTTTAAAAATAATAATTTTTAATGTAATGGAAATAGATACAACTCTTTAAAATAATGAATATTTGGAGAAGAATATTATTAAAAAAATAACTAAGAAGAACAATAGAATTAATGCAAAAAAATGTTAAAATAGAAAATTCCTTTTACACTTTTTTAAAGAAATTCATATTAATAAAAATTTAATAAAATAGAAAATTTTAAATAATAATACATTGAAACCCATTTAATGAAGTTAAAAATTCATAGAAAATGTCTTTTAGAAGACATTAAGGAATTTATATAAGAAAATTTATAAAACTACATAGAGAATATAAACATGGAGGGGAATGATTCTTGACAAAAATGAAGAGATAATTTTGGAACCACTTCTATGAATCATTTTGGTTGAATTGTGAAATTAACATGAAGAAATTGTAATAAGACATGTAAACCCCATATATAACCATATGAGAAAAAAATTGGGATTTTAAAAGATGAATAATTAAAAAAATCCCTAAATTGATGTAATGAGATATATAATCCTGATTTGATTGTGAGATTTTAAATAAACCCTTACACCATTGTTAGCATTTAAATCAATATTCCTTGGAAGAATAACATTATATGTCCCAAAAATCCCATGGGTGAAATAAAAATTATTTTATAATACAATAATTAGGTGTATCTTTACCACATAAATAAATAAGGTTGTGAGGTCAAAATGAATGATAATTTAGATTATAAAACCCTTAACTATGTTCATAACTACCACCTAATCTCTTTAATGACCTATAGAATAAAAAAATGACTCCCTAGACCCACACTTCATAATACGGTACTAAAAAAATATTCACATACATACTTTCTTTAACATAAACTAATGCTACCAAAAGGACTAACTGAAAATTATATTTTTATTACTAAAATAAATTTTTAGGAAAAGCGAGAAACTAGTCCCAATCAATCTGGAGGATAATCCTCATAAGAGAAAAAAAATCCATCAAATAATATCCTCAAACTATTGGTAGTTTACTATCTATAAATTTTCCAGTTCATAAGACATACCTTAGAACTAAGGTCTTAACCGATTTGTATTTCGAAGTGAGACAACATTTTATCCCCAGTTCGAATATAATATTCATTACTGATTTTCCCATCATTGAAGCCTCTCATTGGGATCATTAACTATATACCCAATACATTAATTTTGAGAACATTAAATATTTAGGAATAAATTTACATATTCATATCCATAATTTTTTCCAATTAAATTGGAATATTTTATTCTGATAAATAGAAAACAAAATCTATACTTCCATAACATATTATTAAACCTTTGAACTAGCTCAATCATTCTTAATCATCCCTATGACATGTGAAAAACACTAGAAAATATTCGATTATCAAAAATAACTCAATATGGGGTTTTTAAAAATAATGAAAAACTTGATATTCCATTTAGGTGCAACGAATAAAGAATAATTTCAATCATTAAATAAACTTTTACTTTCTATAAGGGTTTCATAAATTAGTTCCAAAAATCATTATATAGAGAATAATGTTTTTAGGATACTAATTTGAGGTGATATGAAAAATATTGAAAAATTATTTCTTAAAAACACAATATTCTCAATCATTATAATATCATGATTTTTATTCCAAATAAAATAATTTAATATTAAAAATATTGCAATATTTTATTTAAAATGAATTTATTATTTTTATGAAAACAAAATATTTTCATTGGAACTCAATGCAACATAAAAATTTGATGAGGAATATTGAAACATTTTAATTATCATCCCTTTAATTTAATATCTTAATGGAATATTTATAAAATCATTCATAATGTAAGAACATAAATTCAATTAATTCCACATCATAAGAAAATGTCATATTTTCATACTATGAAAATAAAACATAGTTTACAATGCATTTTTTCAATGCACCATATAGTATATCTAATTGGATGAAAATATTTTCGAATTCATTTGAGAGATATATAATTCTTAGACCTCTAATAATATTTTACAACATAAAAGTTCCATAAATCATGAAAAAAATTGATAGTTTTGTAATTTTCATCATAAAACTCATTTAATCATAATTTGTAATCCATAAGTATAGATGTTTTTAAAAAAATCCAAAAAGTCAAATTTCTTCAAATAATTTCATATAATGGTGATTAAAACTCACAAACCTATAAATTTTTTTTATAAATAAATAATTTATGAAATAATATCAAATTTTTTTATTATAGAAGTCTAATGTGTGTAAAACCACTTTAATATAAATCTTTAAATTGGACCATGAAGGGAATTTATTTTTAATTAAAATATCATTTTCTAGTGAAAATATAGAGAAAACGGTCCTTTAAAATGATATAATTTAAATATAAAATTATAATTTTGAACACAAATAAACCACATAAATGAATTTCCATAGCTGAGTTGGATCTCCACACCCTATGGAATCACCTCACTTAAAGAACCCCTAAAAATACACTTTTGTAGTCACCCTTTAACAAACATAAAATCATATTAAATCACTCTCCCTCAATAATATACCATTATTTATGTATAAATTTTAAAAATACTTATTGTTGAAAAAAAAATCATTCACAAAACTGAACAATGAAAACTTCATACATTTGACCATTATATTTTAATCGTTGAATTTGTAGATATAAATAGAACTAACAACACAATGAAATCTAGAATAATTATATCATGAAGTTGTAGTCTTATTTAATTGGATAATTTATCTTCAATAGGAATATGGTGGCTCCACTAGGTGTTTACATAGACCAATCACTAACTTAACGTCAATGACTACACCATTAGCAAAATCATCAACTAGGGGAGTTCAATCTCATAGAAATCATTACGACATCTATTCTATTTGAACCACTAACCAAAAAGCCCAAAAAAATATATTACCCTCGTATATTATGTGGTAATCAAGAGTGGGTTTTATATATAAGAAAATATACTATTAACATGTAATTATTAATGTAATTAATAATTTTTATTCAAATGTAGTGAAAAAATTCATGTAATGATTAAAACTATTTTTCCTTAAAATATGTATTCTCATATTAAATGTTATTATATTAAAATTAAACATAATCAATTTTAGAATTTTAATTTAAATCAAATTGTGTTAATTTTTGGACCCATAATTTCAAAATAATCATAGTATGATATTTTGGATTTTTCTAGAATGGATGAATTTTAGGTGAATACTAGAAACTAGTGCCTTTAAGAAATCCTAACTTTTACAAAATCATTATTATATTAAATGGGATAAAAATATAAGAAACTTTTATCTCAAAAAATTTTATGTATAAAGTAAATAATTCAATAAAAGTAAATAAATTTAATTTTGAAATTCTTGATTAACTTTTTGGAACCAAAATTATATTTTTCAAAAAAAAATTATTTTTTCCATTTCAAGTATTTATTTACTCACAGTGATGAATTTGTTTTTGGATTTCTTTTAAAGACATTAAACTCTTCTTCATTTTATTATAAAATATATATATATAAAGGGACTCAATGTATTTGTAACACTCCATGGGAACAGAAATTATGAAATTCAAAATTTTTTAGAATTTTTTATTTGGTGGAAGGTTCATTATTAGAAAATTTAAATAGAACAAGATTATAAGATATTAAACATTTCAAAATGATGTTTTAATTGTAGTTTAATGATTTATGGATGATTCGGTTGTCCTGGAGGATGGTGGAGAAGGGATGGAGTGGCCGAAAATTATAAGGATGATGTTCTAAGAGCTTCATGGTGCAACAATGAGGGTTATGTTATAAATTATTCAAAATATGAAGTGAACCCCTTATCCCAAAAATCCAATTCATGAACATGAGTTTAGATCAAGAATTTTTAGAGGATATAGATTCACAACATTAACCACCTTTTCATTTTTTTAATAATTCCTAGGTGATTTTTTATCTGGGTATTGTTTGTTATTTTTTTAGTTCAAGTAGTTTCATCAATTAAATGTGTTCAACATCAGGATAGGCCTTTTCTAGTCATCTTCCCCTTAATCAACCATCAAATTCCAATCAGGGGGTGGATATTTATTTTTCCCCTTACATCAATTTTATATTACATTCATTTCCTCCTCCATTCATATTTCTTCTTTATTTTCCACTAATTTCATATGGTTTATATTAGGGTTTTGGTACTGGTTGTACTAGATCATGGAGTAATTGGCGAAGTTTGATTTAGATTTTGGTCAGCCAATATAGAGGAGGACCCAAAATGATGCCTTCTAATTCTTGTGTGTTCTTTCAATAATGGTATGTCACTCTGTGATTTTATTTCAAAGTTTTTTAAAAAATTATAAAAAAGTGTTTATTGAATCTCACATATTAATTGGTAATTTTGGGTAGCTAAGGTTCAGGTGTGTGTACGGGGTGGACCATACCAAATTTCTCACGCTTTCAACAAGAGGATGTCTACCAGTGAGTTTTAGTCATGTATTCATATTTAAATAAAAATTATTAATTAATTATAATTTTTTATAATTACTTAAATTCGATATTGAGGCATTAGATATGGCCTTTAAGTGACTATTGTTGGATATTTAGATTTATATGAGCTAGCATAGAGCTATTATAATGAATTTTAATAATTTAATGGCTTCCTGATTGAGGTTAGAGGTCCCACATTCATAGTAATTATCTATTTTCCATTTATATATATATGGATTATGATGTTTAATCTTGATAATAATGAAGGTTGACCTTTTTAAATTACAAAAATAATTTATTTTAAAATGATTGCGTATTTTCTAAATGTAGAAATATTCAATGACCATGAATGGACTCGGGTATTCTCATTAGCCATGAATTGATAGTGGACAATTCCTAATTATAATTATATTCATTATGACACTTATAACATGAGGGCTTTAAATTGATTATAATTAAATAATTTAATGTAGTGGATATTTGATATGTTCCCCTAGATCACCTGATTTTGGGTGTAAATTTATTTTATTGAAATTAATGAACATAGTGTATCTTATTATAGGATCCTTATACACTTCCATATATTGGAGAGTGTGGAAGAGGATATGTTATCCCGAGAAGGTCATGTGTGATTCTTGAGTTTCCTTGATGCCTTAGTTATAATTGAGATGAGTGTGTCGTGAGGGATCCTCCCCCCACTGATATGTGACAGAAGGGATGGGTTGGGTATTTATGGACCAACCTAGGCATTCCTTGGCTTATTTAATCGGTTTTGGGCCTTATTCTTAACTAATGATATTATGGATTTCCTAATTATGCCACTGAGGTTAACATGATGGGGATGAGGGATGTGTTACTACTCTAAGTGATGGGTGTTAACCCATGATTTTTTTAGGATATATTTCCCATGAATGGGTCTACAGCCATGAAGGGACCAATGTGACTATTAAAGGAACTCATGTACGTTGTTTATCCAAGATAGGGTGTATAAAAAAGATAGTTAGTTATAATTTTTTGGTGTCACATCATGGGATAATAAGATAATGAAACTGATGTTCATTATTTCTTAGTGTAATACCCATATGAATCAGTAGTCATTCTGGATATGGTAACTTTCCTTGGGTTATTCTCCTTGGAATCAATGATAAAACCTACTACAATTGGAGGACTTATACATTCCCTTGGATTTGTTGATGACACAAAATAAATATAGATGGATCATTATTATAATTATAGGTTTAGAATTTTTTTTGATGAGTTTAGAACATTGATGATTTATTCTTGGGGTTATTTGTTTTATCTATATGATAACTGAAATCAAAATATTAACTCTTATGGGGTTTTTCTTTTTGTGGATGATGGTTGTTGAATTTCAAGGATATTACCTAGGTTTGGAATTTGAGACTTATACTATTAACCAACCATGATATCACTAGGGGTACATCTTTGAGTCTTGTGCTATAAGATTTTCTAGGATCAACCCCTTAGGAATCATGTTATATCATGATGAGTATTTATCACCTTTTGTTATTTCATATGGATTGATGATGAAAGATAATTTTATATTTTGATTCTTAGGATGCAGTCATGGGATCTGGTGGTTAAAACTGCTACTATATGGTCATTGGTACTGGTAAAAGTTGACTTGATTATATTAAATTTCTAAAGACTCACCAACTATAGTAAAAATAGTTTTGGGTCAATTCCATGTTAGTCACAAGACCCAAGGATTTACAATGGTTATAAATTTATTTATCTAGATTGTATTTGAATATATTTTTGGAGCATATGAAATATACACACTACCTTTAATGGTTATTTATGAGCCTATGTTGGTGGTTCCCTACTGATTTGTACTCACACCCTTATTAGGCATTCATGCAACTTGGGTAACTAAGAAGACGTCAATTATAACTGGATTGGGTTGGGTAAATTTTCATGTCTACATTATCAAGGGGATATTTTGAGTGGGATTGGTGAAAGAGACTGAGGAAGGTATCACAGATGTATTGGATCCTCGTATAATGTTTATTATTCTTGTATTTCATTTCTATGTGTAGTTATCACTGTGTGTAATTAGTTACTATATATGGGTGTATTCTTATTAATTATTCTATTATAATTTTTTGTGGATGTTTACCCTATACAAACCATGAACCTAGTAGCATGGAGCCAGTTTCGGTTACTATTTCATTGGAATATGATTCATGGAATCACATCCTGAATAACAAAATAGTTTTATAGTATTAGAAAACTAGATAAATACATGATTATTAATTTCATTTTAATAGACATATTACAAAAAAAATTCTACAATATCAGTATTCCCTCTTAAATAACCCTATATATCTTTCTAACCAAACTTCATGGAATCAATGGGAATGTAAAATAAATAAGGGTGACATCAAATACTCAATAAGGGTTAAGTAAAATGGAATCTATGATAAATAAATAATGATAACCAATATGGAAAAATAAATAACTAAACACACATGGAATTTAAGAAACATTAATGCATAAAAACATAAGGTTTAATCAATATGGAAAGGTAAATATATTAAAATAAATCCCATTTAATAAATAACTAATAATAAAATTCATCAGGACATGAGTTCATATTGAAAATATCAAGGATAATAATAATTTAAATATTGAATGTAGGAAATTTTTAATTATAGGATGACATGTTTCCTAGTTAAACGAACCCATTTCCATAAAGACCTTTCATAAGATGTTTCAAAACATTCCAATGTCAAAACCTTTCACAAGACAATTTTAACAACTTGGTTATAAATATGAAGGGTCTCTATACAATTATTTTCATCCCATGAGACTAATGATGCATCGCTGGTATTTATTTAATCTTCCCTAAATGATGTCATACATTTCCAAATCATTCCTTATATATCAAATAATTGATTTAATTCATAAATAATGTGGCTTCATAAATGTTTATATGGATTAAAGGATACTTATTTATCAATATTTACACAGTTAATCAAATAAAAATCAAAGTAAACATCGTATGTAAAATAATTATATGGTTTATCAAATAAAAATATCATTGAGAAGTAATATGGCTATTTAGTGAAAATTTAATGTCTAATAATCACAAGAAGGTTAATATTTAAAGGGGAAGTTGATGACTATATAATAAAACAAGGATGTGGATTTCAATCATATCCTTAGACAAAACAATTACAAACCATCCAAAGGAAGAATAATTTTTCTATAAAAACATACACATTGAAGTATGAATAAAGAATTACTATCATTGATTAATAGGAATACTGTTAAAATATCTTTAAAAATATTCTTGAGGAAGATATCCATTTTATTTTATGATTTTTTTAAAATAATTATTTTTAAAAGTAACTTTTATAATCATAATGAATTTTCAAAATATATTTCATTTAAGATAAACTTGAAAAATTAAAACTTACGTTTTAAAACATTTTGAGGTCATAACGGTGGAAATTTCCACATATTCTATAGATGTTTAATAAAATATTCCTTTCACATTTTCGGTAAAATATAAACAGGCATTATTTTTTAAAACAAAATTACCTTCCATTGGATTTTTTCACTAAGGAGTACCAATGGGTGAAAATTTAATTTATAAATTATTTTTAAAAGGTTAGTGCTTTTTTAAACCTTTTTTAAAAACATGGTTTTAGAAGAAAACAAATTTCCGACCGAAGAGAGAAATAAAGTCAAATTTTCTTAAAATGGTTTTAAGTACTAATATTAAAAAATGGTACTATAAATTGAAAATTTTCCTGATATAATAATGCAGTTGAAAATTAAAGTGTTAGTAAAATTTGATCAAATAATTTCATTCAATCAAAATTTTAGTGTATATAATATTGATTAAAATGAAATTAAGAGGTAAATATTAGAAATGCTCATAATACTGAACTAAGAATTAAACTATTAGTGTATTATGTGTATCAAATATATTTTAATGTAAAATATGTCTCAATACATAAATATACTGTCAAAATTAATTACACAGGTAATTTTTTAATATTAATAATAATTAGGAAGTAGTAAAATCAATGAATAGAAATTCAGTCATAAAACTGTATACCAATTGGTAACTTTTACTTGAAATCCACTTATAAAAAATAATTCAAATTGAAAATTAAAATACCATGAGTAATGTACTTTTTATGATATTTTATGTAAAATGGGACATAGACTCACAATATAAAATAATTTATGTTCATGAAATTTCAATATGCATTACTGAAGTGAAATTGAAATGAAATCACTTACCTTAAACTTAATTTTGGTAGAAAACTCTTTAAAATAAAATATAATAGAATTAAAAATGTTATTAACTTTTTAGAGAACCATATTAATATTTATAATATCAAATATGATCCACTTATATCATATTATCACCAATTTTTTAATATTGTTTCATTATTTTCATTGTTTCAGGTATTGGTTGCTTTGTTTTCACATTCATGTCTCATCATGAATGGTACATATCATTGTAATATTATGTAGTTCTATCATATATAGAATATTAATCATTAAATTATAATAATATAACATCTATAATTATTAATATATAACATCAAATTTTGTGTTGATGAAAATAGATCCACATTTATTCCTGAATATAGTATCATACACCTACAGAAATGATGTTATCACCTTTATGTGAGTGAAATGGAAAGAAAAAATGATATATATATATATATAATATTTATAAAATGATAAATATTTATTGAATATAATAATTGTTTCACATATATGACCTATAATCATTATCATTATCATTATAACGTTCCATGTAAAGTGTTATTGAAGGTTGAATCACATCTCTTTGTGAGGCGGTTGTCCGTCGTGCACATGAACAATATTATTCTATCTCCTACAGAATGGATTATAACTAGATATAATGTATATAATGGTTTAATATCTATTATTATGTTATAAATATCATATATATCATATATAAACCATAAATTGACCATTATTCGTAACCTTTATAGGTGGTAATGGAAAAATGTGTGACATCAGTTCGCGAGGCCGTAGTCTGTTGTACACATGAATGTTGATTTTGTAACCAATTTGATGGATGAGTATTATTTTTATGGCAACATAACTAACATAAAAAAAATTATATTTAAGATATTATGGTTAATATATAATCATTTTATAATATAAATTAACATAGGTGGAGAAGTAAATAAAATGGAGTCTCTTATTGAAAAATATTGCCTCTTCTGAGGGTATCCTCCTTAAGTTAAAAACAATCCATCAAATTGTATTTGCATAAAAATATTAAGTATTATAGTATGAGGTTTGGGATGTTTTATAGTGTTTTTTCAGGGTTTGGCCAAACCAAAGTTGTTTTATAGTGTGATGAATGAGGGAGAGTGAGTTCTGGTTTATTGTTGAGGACAAGTGACATTCTTGTAAATACTCAAAATCATTAACTATTGTGAGGTCTATCTTACATCATGTGGATAGAAAATTTATTATTTATATATGGGAGGGTTTATTTGGTTAATAAAAAATATCCAAGAAACAAAAAAAAATTTGTTTTAAGGTTATTTCTTAAATTCTAGGTTTTTCTATTTTAACATTTTGGGTTTTTAGTATGGTAAATTATTTTATAACATATTTAATATTTAAATTAATATTAAAATAAAGTGAGATGTATTATAAAATTTATACCCAAAAAATATAAAATTTATATATAATTCTTGAAATAAAATTCACATGTGTGTTAAAACCAAATTTTAACAGAAGCTAATGCAATACACAAAAAGACTACTTTACCCTAATGACGCTAACAATGTTTTTAATATTTAGAGGTAAATAAGGTCATTATAAAAGATCTATTGGTGTTTCAATGGAAAATAAATAAAATTCAATATGTTTTTAAAACAACTTAGAATATCATAGGATTTGTTTTTTAATTTTAAATCATTTAATAAAATATAATTATTTATAAAATAACAATAATGTCAATTTTAAATTTATTTATTTAATATATATTTAAAAAAATTAAAAAAATGATTTAATTTTAATATATTATATTGAATCCTATTTAACATGATATATTAATATATTTATATAATGTAACTTGATATTCCATTGAATTAACATTACATTCAATATTTTTAGAATGAATTATTAAATTTTTTATTAAATAAATTAATACTCTGTTGCCATTTCATTATAATTTTAAGTATTTAATTAATATATAAATTGAAAACTAAAATTATTAGGATAAAAACTAATTTTTCATTCAATATAATATCTATAGCTGACCCTAAAATGTTTATTTCCCTATCCCAGATCACTATATATATTAAAATCAAGTATGGCTCTACTCTTTCATTTTTCATTGCATGACTTACTATAAAAGTCACTACTATGGAATAATATCCCATTAATTCATAAAAATAGAGAATATGGTGTTAAGGGTATAAATATGTCCATCGAATGTTTTTTTAATTTTTTACTAGGTCATTTTAGACCTTATATTCTATGTTTAACCACTAAGAAAACTCATTTTTACCTAAATCACTTTAATTAATTCTAATTGTTTTTAGTAATGATTATCATAAAAAATTATGTTAACCATATTATATAATATAAATTATATTTAAAAAATATGGAATCCATTTTTATAAATTAATATAATATATGTGGTATAGTTTAATTTGTAATTAATGTCACAAACCTTACAAGAGAGCACATTTTTAAAGTAAAAATATTCAAAACATTACAGTAATTTCATTTATAAATTCAATATTAAAATGATTCCAATGACTTAAAATATTAAAATATATGTAAAATTGAAAATTTGTAACATTTCACCCCATTAAAAATTCTTTGAATTAGTATATATTATTTAGATGAAAAGACTAATATCAATTAAAAATCAACATTTTTCATTATTCAATAAAAAATGAATTTTTTTAGAAAAATACCAAAAATTCATCCTATGGAAATATTGATATTCCTATTTCATAAATGATGTTTATTTTTTCAATTAAAATTTATGAATGTTTTCAAATTAACTTTTATATTATGTGTTAAAATCATGATTAAAACATCTTTTAGAAGAAATATCATTTTCATAAATCCTTTCATGTTATTTTAAATGATTCTTAATTTATCTAAAATCAATAGATAAATAATAAAAATTTGAAAAAAAAAATATTTTAAAAATTTAAGTATATTTATTAATTTTCTCCATTCCAATAGTTATGCGATAAATATACCATTGGAAAATAATAGTAATTGTATATTTTTGTTCAGAAAAACACTGTCTTGTATGTAATTCAAGACTTCAAGGAAACTCATTATTTCATGTGAAACAACGTAGATTTACTATTATGTGTAATGAAAGATAAAAAATATTATATTTATCATATTCAATTTTATAAATTGTTTTTTATTTTATAATTTTTGGGTGTTACATTCTGCACACCTTTTATAAGGCCCCAGCCTTAAACATTACACAATCTTAAATTAAGTTAATAATTCACATTAAAGATATTTTCAAGTTTAGAGGCCTATAGAATTAGGCCATAACTTTTAAATTAAATCCCAAATATTACAAACTTACAATTCTACTCATTATCCATTTTTTCATAAAATAAAAACTCTTAAAATAAAACAAAAATTCTTTTCTTGATATAAATCTTCTTGAATTATTCATTTCTCTTACCCTACCGTATATCCTATGAAAAACATTTCAAAAACCTCATATAAGAATAAAAATATTAGTAAGGGTTATAAAATAAAGAATAAAAAAATTAGCCCATCAATACACACAAAACATAATCTATTTAACAAACCTCATGAAATCATATGATTTATGAATGACACATAGACATCGTAAAACATAAAGGTAACTTGTGGAATCCATAACATATTTACATTGTATCTTTCACATCTACATAGAGAGTTACATTTGGAATACCGATCAGAGTATATTCCTTAAATATATTAGGATAAACATTAACATTTACCTCCGTCACATTACCCAATGCAATGGAGATCTATCTCATGCTCACCCACCCTAGATTTATTACGTAACCAACCGTATGCGTAAATAATTCCCATAAACCATAACATAATCATAACACATAAAATAAAAATAAAGAAATGATAACATTTCCACATTGAAATTACAATATATAATTTAAATATATTGAAATAATCAATCCATTATCAAAACCGTTTTCAATAACAAAATATGTAAAAAAGTATGTGGTATTTATTTTCCTTGAAAAAAACTATGACTTGTTAAGGAAGCCAAAGATCAAATAATACTCGCAGTGGCAGAAAGGTCATTGTCACTATGTATGTTAAAAAGAAACATTCCCTTTTTTATTTATTTAAATGATTTGTATAAGAATATTCCAGTTGAATTAAATGAAATGTCAAAGGTTTTTATACACTGTATGAAAGAATGTTGTGTATAAATAAAAATACGCCTCAATGAAAGGAGATTGAGACGAAGTCCCTTATCTCGTGTCCGACATGACTCGTTTGTTCTTTAATCGCTTAAATAATAAACTAAATTTAATTTAAATATGTTTAAGAACATTTTTCATGTTTATTATTCATTTTATATGAATTATTACCACGTTATAATTATTACATTTTCATTTAAGTTAATAATGATCATTTTGTTAATATTTGGTACTTGAGTCAAAAATGAACTTCTAAAAATTACATGTTGTCCATGTGGTAAAAAGTGCATTATATCCAGAATTATATTCCTGATTTATATATCATATATATATTATATATACAGTATATATATTTATTTATAATAGTACATAACATTTGGAGATAAGAAATGAAATTCACCGTTTGAAGAGATGGTTAGCCGTACGCACGCATGGACACTACTTTCTTTTTTATTTCATATTTAATGGAAGGAAAACATAATTATACAAAGGTATATTATAAATCCAGTATAATATGATATTTTATATTCATTACATATGTTCATTAACACCATCCTTTATACACTCCATGTATGTTATGAACGAGTCATATCACTTTGAGGGGGCGGTTGTCCGCACTTGCTCAAATGAAATTATCGTATTTACGCATTATGGAAACTATTATGGTATGGTATAAATGAAAAATAAAGAATCATAGAGACAATATAGAGATAATATATATCACATATCAATACAGTTACATCATAATGGCCACCATGATATGTGGTAGGATATATTTGAATAATCATCATTTCGTGAGGAATTAGTTCGTCGTCCATAGAAATAGTGTGTTTGTATCCATTAGATGGAGGTTTGTGGAAGTGTAGTTGTAATAATTATCATAATTAAAACCTTGTATATTTATGATACTAGTTTTTTTATTTAAAAAAGTAATAATAAAATAATATGGAATAGAGAAAGAAGATAAAAGAAGATAACTTGAGGGAAGACGTTACCTTTAAATCAGGTAACTCCCTTTAGTTTTGACCGAAATGCTTTATTGAAGTGCCTTATTCCTAAGGTAAGGATTATAGGATGAATATAGGGGTTTTAGGAGATTATTTGGTCATAGTATCGAAAATACAAGGTGCTTTAGAGGTGTTTGTAATGGATTAGAGGTGATGGCCTTTTATAAGGTGGAGGAGGGGTTCTTAAGGAAAGTCTGAAAATATTATTTTATTATAAACTTAATTTCAATTTAAAAAGGTCCAAAACTCATTAACTTATATTATAAGATGACTATTATTTTAAATAAAATCAACCAATAGGTTTTAGACAAGTTATGGTTTCATTTGTGACTATATCATTTAGCTTTAACTCGTAGTTAACTAATTTAACTTTTACCATATCACCCTGTATATTCATACTATATGGTTAATATAGTTACTATAAAATAACAAGATGAAAAAATGGATATTTATTAAATTTTTAACATAATATATTTAAATTGGCCAAATATTAGATTTTCAAGACTATTTTATCATTTAATTAAATGTTGATTGATTAAAAAACACATTTATGTAAATTTTTATACTACTCATATCTTGAATTTTAAAAAAATCCAAAAAACCTGATTTTTTCGAATAACCTTCATTAATTAAAATAAAATAAGTTATAATTGTCTCTAAAATTCATTTATGGCATAAAAAGCTCAAAAATAAATTTATTTTAATATTTATAATCTCATTTATCTGTAACATTCAATAATGAGGTAATCATTACATCATAATTGTGTCATAAATAAATTTATTAATATGATGTCTAAAAATTATAAATAAAATTACATAATTTAGGAAATGTTTTTATCTGTATAATAATTATATATAGTAGAAAATATCACTTACATAAACCATTATAAAAATTGTGTTACTAAGAGGTATACGTTTATATTATATTTTCCATAACATTAAATTAATTGGTAAAAAATGTCATTTTAACTTACAAGTGGATCCATGGGGTCCCAAAACTGTCCGAAGAATTCCCATAGTCATACATGTTTCATCTAATAGGGTTAAGACATGTGTTAGGTTAATTTAATATAATTATAATATTATTTTTTACCCTTATTTACTATATTTACCCTTTAACCATGGTAAATAAAATATTTACTGAAGTTAATATTCATAATGTCTGAAAATAAAAGTTTCATATTTACACAATTTTGATATATTGATTCCAAATATGGAATCCATTTTTCATCATTTAAAACCCATAAGTTGGAGAAATTAATTTGAAATTAATCCCCGTTGTCAAAACTAAAAAGTATGTTTATAAGAAATAATAACCATCAAAACATTGACTTTTTTCCATGTACAATTTTAAAGTGAAGTCACTTAAAATGACCAAAATTGGATTAAAGGGTAAATATATAATACAATTAAACTTTAAAACCAATTTAAA
This sequence comes from Viscum album, assembly GCA_963277665.1. NCBI lineage: Eukaryota > Viridiplantae > Streptophyta > Magnoliopsida > Santalales > Viscaceae > Viscum > Viscum album. The sequence continues at coordinate 804,663,239 of OY728137.1, forward strand.
GAAAAATATAACTATATAAATAAATCAGATTAAAATACATTTTTGACTTAAAATGTAGTATCTTTTACAATTCATTACAAATGAACTTTTTTAGGGAAATACAAAAAATTTACCCAAAGTAAATTTTTATGGACCAATTATAAAGAAGAAGTTTATTTTGTCAAATGGAATATATAAAAGAGAAAAAAACTAGATTTAAAAAGGGTTCACCATCAAAATGCGGTAAATCGACCTTTTAAAGAATATTAGAGTATTTCTGCTTAAAATTGGATTCATTCACATTTTAAGCCTCTAATTTTTTTTGGACAAAGGTAATGAAATTTAACAAACATGTATAATCATATTGTAGTTATTTCTGATCATTTCTTCTAATAAAATAGCTAGGCATTAACTACCATTTAAAATAATATTATAATATTATATTTTTTTCAGTATAACTCAGCATTGTGTGCAATAAAATATTTCAGAGAAAACCATTGTTGTGTGTCGGGTACTAAATTGAACATAGAATCATCTTTATTGTAAAATTAATATTTAATTCAAAAATATTAATAAATATGAAAATTTCATATTCTTTATTTACCTAGGAAGTTACATCCTTCCCCCCTTTTGGGAATTGCGTCCTCGCAATTTTATTCACTTATCAAATTAATGGGGGTATTTATCCCTCATATAATTTTCATATTCCCACATTGCCTATTCAACCATATGGGTTTTCGACAAAACATTTACTTTATGGATTACCTTATTCCTTAACCCTTGCTCTCTATGGTCAAAAATCTGGACCAGTTGTTCCTCATAAGAATGATTATTTTCCTACTGAACTACCTCTGGACTCAAAACATGGGATGGATCCAGCATATTCTTTCTCAACATTCAAATAGGAAAAACATTGTGTACCTGGGATAAACATAGAGGTAAATCCACTATGTAGGAAACATATCCAACTTTCTCTAGGATTTCATAGGGTCCAATTAACCTCTTACTCAACATTCCATTTTTTCCGAAATGCATCACACTTTTCCATGGAAAAACTTTGAGAAAGACACAAGGACCTATCTCAATAGATTGATCCTTCTTACATTTATCTACATAACTTTTCTTCATAATTGGTGCTATTATGATGTGATTCTGAATCAATTGAACTTTTTCTACCATCTCTTCTACCAATTCTGTTCTTATCAACTTCCATTCACCAACTTCATCCCAAAAATCTTGAGTTCAACACCGATTTCCATATAATGCCTCAAATAGTACAATTTTTATACTATAATGAAAAATTTTAATATAAGAAAATTCTACCAAAGAAAAAAGTTGGTCCCAACTTCCCTGTTAATCCATTGAGCAAGCTCAAAGTATGTCTTCCAATGTATGAATTGTTCGTTTTGACTTTCTATCTGATTGTGGATGAAAAGCTATACTAAAATTTAATTCAGTACCCAATGACTTCTGAAGGTCTTTCCAAAAGTTATAAGTGAACCTCAGATCATGATCAGATTCAATGGAGAGGGGAACTCCATGTAACTTGACTATCTCTCTTAACATACAACCACGAAAAATTATCTAAAGAAAGAGTATATCGAATAGGAATAAAATTAGTTGATTTAGTCCATTGATCAATAATAACCCAGATTTCCTTGTTACCTCGATATGTCATCACTAATCCCACAACGAATTCCATGGGTATATTTTACCATTTCCAATCTAGCACCAGTAAAGGATAAAGAATCCCTTTCGGTAAATTCCACTCTACTTTAACCTATTGAAAAGTCAAACACTTCATAGTAAAGTCACCAATATCTCTTTTCATTCCATCTCACCAGTAATATTCCCGATGATCTCTATACAACTTTTTACTTATGGGATGAACTAAAAACAGAGAACTATGAGCTTCACATAAAAACTCATTCTTAAACTGTGGATCACAAGGAACACATAATCTCTTCCCAAATCTTAAAATAAAACCGTTATCAATGTTAAAATCATGAAAATTACCCTTTTGATCCAACTCTTCATTTTTTGCCACTCACTGTCTTCCTTCTGTGATTTCATAATTCTGTCTGATAGAGATGATTTCACTAAAGAATAAAACAAAACAATGGAATTTCTTGCACTAATAACTTCTATGAAAAATTTCAACAAATAATTAATCAAAGGATAATGTTCCAAATGTAATATGATTAATGTAGAATTACTCTTTCAACTCAAATAATCAACCACTTTTTTTCCTTTCATGCATGGTAATGAATCATGTAATCATAATCCTTGATTAATTACATTCATCTCCTATATCTCTTGTTCAATTCATTTTGAGTGAATATATACTTCAAACGTTTTTGGTCAATATATATTTCACATTGTACCCCATACAGATGATGCCTCCAAATTTTTAAAGCAAAAACAATAGCAGCTAATTACAAGTCATGTGTTGGGTAATTTAACTCATGAGGTTTCAAATGACAAAAAGCATAAACAATTACCTGATCATTCTGCATTATGAAACAACCAAGTCTTTTTGACAAAGAATCACTATAGATAAAAAATTCACCATCTTTGGAAGGCAGGAAAAAAGCCGGAGCATTCACCAATCCTCTTTTCAATTCCTGAAGACAATCATCAAATTCTTTTGTCGTAATGAACATAACACCTTTTCGAGTTAACTTAGTCACTAGGCTAGATAAATGTGATAAATTTTCAAAAAAATCCCTGGGAATAACCTGATAAACCAATAAAACTATAGATCTTGGTTATATTTGTGGGTATTTTCCATTATTCATCATACTTTGTTTTAGCAGGATTTATAATTAATCCATTTTTTAAAACAATGTGACAATGGATGGAAACTTGTTATTACCAGAACTCACACTATCAGAATTTCCCACACATTTTATTTTCATTTAAGGTTTGCAAGACAACCCTTAATTAACTTTCATGTTCCTCTTTAATTTTGGAATAATCCAAAATATCATAAACAAACACACCCACATAATTATCCAAGAACTCATGGAAAATTCTATTTATAAGATCCATGAATACAACATCAGCATAGGTTAACCCAAAGGTTATAACTACAAATTCATAATGGCCATATCTTGTATGAAACATGGTCTTTATAATGTTCGATTCCTTTAATTTCAACTGATGGTACCCCAACCTCAAGTCAATCTTTGAAAAATTCTGATCTCCCTAGAGCTGATCAAACAAATCATCAATCTGAGGAAAAGTATACTTGTTATTAATAGCGATGTTATTAAATTCTCTATAATGAATACAGGGTCTCATTAAACCATCTTTCTTTTTAAAAAACAAGATAGGAGCACCCCATGTCTATGTGCTAGGCCGAACAAAACCTTTATCTATTAACTCCTGTAATTTGTTCTTTAACTCAAAAATTTCAATTTGAGCTATTCGATATGGGGGTTTTGAATTTGGATTAGCATCAAGAATGAAGTCAACAGTAAATTTGACCTCCTGACCAGGTATTATACAAGGAAACTCCTCAAAAAACATAGAGATACCCATTTTCCATTAGAACGTCATTAATCTTAATAGTTCATTGGTTTTCAACAATATGTAAAAGGTAACATTCATTCCTATCTTTTACTACTTTCTTAGCTTCTTGATATGTTATCAATAGTAAGTGTTTATTATTGTACACATACTAAAAATATTTCTGAAAAGAATCCTCTTTAGCTCTTTAGTAAATCTTAGAATGATAAAGAGAAATCCAATCCATACCCAAAATAACATCAAACTCTACTAGAGGAAAAACAATAAGGTTTTCTGGTAGATTCTTTCCACAATTAAGGACATGAAGGTTCTTATAATTTCTTTTTGTCTCAACATTTCCTCCTAGTGTTTTTACCATAAGTTTAGGATTAATATCTTGATATGGAATTCCAAATCTACTAGAATATTTATCAGAAATGAAAGACTGTGTAGACCTTGAATCAAACAACACATTGACCTAATATCAATAAAAAAATAATATTCCGGATACTAATTCATTTAATGGCCCCCATATACTGAAGTAGTTGAAAATGATTTTACCACTCTTTTTTTCTTGTAGTCTGGCTACTTTCCCTCAGTTGAGTTCTTCACTGTACACTCATTTCCAAAATCACCCATTTCATTTCACTTAAAACATTTTACTGACTGTAAATCAGATTTTGTGTTACCCTTACCCTGATCGTTTTTAGTGAAATTACGATCTTTATGTACCATTTTACGACATCAGTATCAGTTACAAGAATTAAATACATTCCCCACAATGATTTTTACCAAAATTTTCACAAACTAAAATCTTAAGTTTCTTACCATTAGAATTTTTTGAGGAGTTATTACCTTTCGCCTGCCTCCTCATCCTCTTATTGTTTTGTTTTTAAAAGAACACCCAATCATCTAAAAACTCCATTTTCACCTTCTCCACATATTGAAGAATTGTTTCATAACTTTAGATCTCAAGAGAAGATAAATCCTTTTGATACTTTGGATTTAATACTAAGTAAAAAATGGTTGATTTTACTATCAAGATATCATATGAAGTTTAGAGCATGCATTTCCATTCGAGTGAATTTTTCTTCATAAGAAGCTACTGAGTCATCATCCTACCTCAATTTTAGGATTTTTTTTCCATCCTAAGACAAATCACTATAGGAAAATATTTCTCATGAAACTTACCTATGAATTCATCCCAATCATGAGAACAAATCCCCTCACTATCCCTGATATTTTTAACCATCTACCACCGGAGATTGACATCACCTTCAAAACAGTAAACAATGAGACTAACCTTTTGATGTTATAAACACCCCATGACATAAAAAATATTATCCAGTTCTTTAATACACCCAACATATTGCACATGTTTAAATGATTCTCTCAATGATAGGGGGTGTTTCCTCATGAAATGCCCCACTACTGACACGTTTCTCTATGGTTGATCTAGTTGATCTAATGCATGGATACATCCACCATTTATAGCCTGAGTTAACTATTACATCACTACAACAAACTGTTAAATTTCAATTCTGACCATCTTCGGTTGCTGATTTTGAAGGTTGCCTTCCTCCTAATGGCATCCCATCATAGTTTCCTTGTTTCCTCTACGTAAAATCATTCTGAACAAAGAAATATCTTAGGTGAAGCAACATAGTAATCTATAAATGGTATATCATTCCAATCTTAATGTAAATTAATTTATTGATATTAATATAATAATACCCTAACTCCTAATATTTTCTAAACTGACCTCTGATACCATCTACAAGGCCCCAACCATAAACATTACATAATAGTGAATTAAGATAATAATTCACATTAACGATCTTTTAAAGTTTACTGTTTTAGAGAATTAGGCTATAACTATTACATTACATCTCAAATATTAAAAATTAGAAACTTCCACTCAGTATCCATTTTTTTCATAAAATAAAAAATCTTAAAAGAAAACATGAATTATTTTCTTGATATAAATATTCTTTAACTCTTCCTTTCCCTTACCCTTCCTTAAATCCTGTAAAAAACATTTCAAAAACAAGGGATGAGAATAAAAATCATAGTAAGGGTTATAAAATAACGAATAAAAACATTAGTCCATCAATACATACAAAACATAATATCTTTAACATACCTCATGAAATCCTATGATTTATGAATAACACATAGAAATCATAAATCATAATGGTAAATTTTGGGATCCATAACATACTCACATTGTAGTTTTCACAACTATGTAGGGAGTTACATTTGGAATACCCATCACAGTATATTCCCTAAATATATTTGGAGAAACATTAATGTTTACCTCCATCACGTTACCCAATGCATTAGAGATCTATCTTAGGCTTACCCACCCTAGGTTTATCATGGATCCACCTGTATTTGTAAATAATGCCCAAGAACGATAACATAATTATAACTCATAAAAAACTTTAAGGTAAGATAAAATTTACACATTGATATCACAATATATCATTTAAATATATTGATTAAATCAATCCATTATCAAAAATAATTTTCAATACCAAAATACCTAAAATAGTATGTGGTATTTATTTTAATTTTAAAAAACACTACGTCTTGTTAAGGAAGCCAAAGATCAAATAATACTCACGACAACAGAAAGGTCATTGTCACAACATACGTTAAAACAAAAAATTCCCCTTTTTCATTTAGTAATGCGCTTTATATAAAAAGATTCAAATTGAATGAAATTAAAATTCAAAGGTGTTTATACACCATATGTAATAAAGTCTTGTATAAATAAAAATATGCCTCAATGAAAGGAGATTGAGACGAAGTCCCTTACCTCGTGTCTAACCAGACTCATTCATTATTTAATCTCTTGAATAATAAACTAAAGATAATTTCTGCTTTAATAAGAAAATTTTTCAAGTTTACTTTTCCTTTTATATTACTTATTATCACGTCATAAACATTAGACAATAATTTAAGTTAATAATGGTTCTTTTGTCGATATTTGGTACTTGAGTAAAAAATGAACAACTTATAATTACAAGTTTTCATGTGGTCAAAATTCCATTATCTCCAGAATGATATTCTTGATTTATAAATCTTATATATCATATACATATAGTATATATATGTACTTAAAATATTACATAAAATTTTGAGATAATAAACGAAATACACCGTTAATGGAGACGGTAAGCCGTACGCATGCATGAACACTACTTTCATTTCTATTTTGTATTTAATGGAATGAAAAATTAATGATACATAGGTATATTATAATTATAGTATAATATGATATTTTTTATACATTACATAAGTTCATTAACACCATCATTTAAACGTTCCATATATGGTAAGAAGGAGTCATATCACTTTGCGGGGGCAGTAGTCCGCACTTATTCAAATGAAATTATCCTATTTACCCATTATAGAAACCATAAATCTATGATATAAATGAAAAATAAAGAATCATAGAGACAGTATGAATATAATATATAACACATATAAATACAGTTCCATCATAATGGCCACCATGATAGGTGGTATGAGATATTTAAATAATCATTGTTTCGTAATGCAGTAGTTCATCGTCCACATGTATAGTATATTAGTATCCATTAGATGGAGGTGTGTGAAATTGTAGATAAAAAACATAGAATAAAAAAAACCCAGTATATTTGGGATACAAGTTTTGTTAGGTAAACAAGTAATAATAAGATAATAGGTAGTGGTGAAAGAATATAAAAAAAAGATAACTTGAGGGAAGACGTTACCTTTAAATCAGGTAACTCACTTTGGTTTAAACTGAAAGGATTTCTTGAAGTGCCTTCTGCCTAAGGTAATAATCTTGGGAGGAATAGAGGGAATTTGGGAAATTATTTGGGCAGAGGTTGGATGAGACAATGGTATTGATAGGTGTGTGTAATTGGTTAGAGGTGGTGGACTTTTATAAGGGGGGGAGGGCTCTTTAGGTAAGTTTGAAAATATTATTTTATTGTAAACTGAATTTCAATTTCAAAAGGTCACAAACTAATTAAATTAGACGATAAGATGAATATTATTTAAAATCCTCTTAACAAATAGGTTTTAGAAAACTTTTGGTTTCATTTTTAACCTTATCATTTAGCTTTAACCCATAGTTAAGAAATTTAACTTTTACCATGTCTTCTTGTATATTCATATTACATGATTAATATGGTTACTATAAAATGAAAAGCGGCCAAAAATGGAAAATTAATGAAATTCATAACATCATATTTGTAATTTGTTTGAATATTAGTTTTTTAGGACTATCTTATAATTTAATAAAATATTGATTGATTTAAAAACTCATTTATGTCAACTTTTATACTATTCATATCATGACTTTAAAAAAAATACAAAACAACTTGATTCTTTCTAAAAAAATTCATTAATTCAAATAAAAAAAGTTATATTTATCTCTAAAATTTGTGGAGGACATGAAATGTTTCAAAATAAATTGATTTTCCGATTTATAATCTTTTTTATTTAAAACATTCATTAATGAGGTAATCATTAAATCATCATTGTGTCTTAAATAAATTTATTTATATGATGTATAAAAATTATAAATAAAATATAATGATTTAGGAAATTTTTATATATTTGTAATGAATATATATAGTCAAACATATCACTTGTATAACCCATTATTAAAATTGTTTTACTATTAGATATATGCTTATGTTATATTTTCCTTATCATTAAATTAATTTTTATAAAGTGTAATTTTCACCTACAAGTGGCTCCATGGGGTCCCAAAATCGATCCAAGGATGCCCATTTTCTAACATGTATCTTAAAATATTGTTAGGACACGTGTTAGGGTTATTTAATATTATTATGATATTATTTTTTACCCTTATTTACATGATTTACCCATTAACCATGTAAATAAAATATTTACTGAAGTTACTATTCTTAATGTTAGAAAATAAAAGTTACCTATTTACAAAATTTAGACCTAATGATTACAAATATGGAATCTATTTTTTCAAATTCAAAACACATTAGTTTCAAAAAATAATTTTAAATTAATTCCCATTGTCAAAACCAAAAAAGCATGTTATTAAGAAATAATAACTATCAAAAGATTGACATTTGTTTATGTCCAATTTTAAAATGAAATTACTCCCAATGAAAAACATTGGATTAAATAGTAAAAATATATTCCAATTACACTTTACAACCAATTTATTGGAAAATCTAACTATATAAATGAATCACTTAAAATGAAGTTTTGACTCAAAATGCAATATTTTTCAATATTCATTAAAAAATGAACTTTATCATAAAAATTCCAAAAATTTACCGAAAGTAAATTTTGATGCACCACTTATAAAGAAGAAGTTTATTTTTTTCAAATTTAATATATAAAAGTGACAAAAAAAGATTTAAAAAGGGTTCTCCATCAAAATGGAAATAAATCGACCTTTTAAATAATATTAGAGTATTTATGCCAAAAATTGGATTCATTCACATTTTAAACCTTTAAATTTTATTCGATAAAATTATTGACATTTTAAAAACATTTATAATCATATTGTAGTTAGTTCTGTTCATTCCCTCCTATACAATGACTAGGTGTTTACTACCATTTAAAATAATATTATATTATTATATTTTTTTCAGTATAACTCAGCATTGCGTGCAAAATGAGATTTCATAGAAACCCATTGTTGTGTGTCAGGTAAACCATCAAACATACCATCCTATTTACAGTAAAATTAATATTTAATTCAAAAATATTAATAAATATGAAAATTTTATATTATTTATTTACCTTGGATGTTAGACCTTTAATAAATTTCATCAACTCAATTTAACCTTCATCTTAGAAACCAAGGTTTTGGCATTATAAAATTATTTTGTTGAAACCCAATATGTAAAAAAAATTACTAAAATATCCTCTTATTAAAATATAATATTAATATCAATTTCATCTTGACTAATCACATTACTAGTTTTATAGATAGAAAAACATTTCTTGGAAAAGAAAACATTAACATGGAAGATAAAACTAACTCCCAAAAAATAAGGGTGAGAGACAAAGAACATGTTCAATATAAAGTTAATGACTCTAATTCCATAAACCAGAGGTGTTAAAGAGGCCACTAATATCATAAAAAATGAATATAGTTGGAAAAAATAAAATTTCAAACTTCTTTTTTTGAACTTTATGACAACTTTTACAATCCAATAATATAATGAAATACACTTTTAGTATACATTTCTATTTTATAAGAAAAATTTCAACTTTATATTGTGCTTAGATCAATTTTCAATTCATCACTTACACAGAGAAATGAATAACCAAAAATGGACTTTTATGAAAGTATCACAAAAATTACAATTTAATAGATCATATGTTCCACAGAAAAGAGGCAAGATATTCCTACTATATTTACTAAAACAAAAAGGTTAAATTTTTTTTCCCAATAACACCTGAAGTTCAACTTAATCCATTCCATAAAGTGTTAACATTAAATCTCATCCAAAATATATCTAATCACATTTAGAAGGAAGGTTACTAAATAAACATTATATTCCCTAAACAAAAAAAATATTCTCTGAATCGTCACATAAAAAACATGTGAATACCTTCATCATGTATTCTATTAAAACATGGTAATAGCCTAAAATACCGTTTAACCATACATAAAATTTCATTATTAATTATTAATTTAGTAAAACAATTATTATTTGATATTTTCAATAAATTCAATGATTTGTTAAATTCCATAAAGGATTGTATAAACCAACTTGTCAGCAAATAATTAATTAGTTCCATGTAGTGAATGTTATCAAATATAATTTATCTATATAAATCATCTATTTATCACAAAAAAATTATCTCAACACCAAGAAAATATTAAAGGTTAAATATCCCTCAATCATGTCTTTTACATGATGGTAATATTTCCACTGAATCACTTTTATTGGTAACATTTAGAATATTATTTCAAATAGTTAAATATATAATATTGTTGAGTAATCCATATACATTGCATAATTTTTATAATTGGGGTATAATTGATAAAATATAAAAATTACATAATTCTTGAATCGAAACAGATGAACATTAATTATTCATATGATTTGGGGGTAATATCTTAACATTGACCATGATCCATTAGATTATTTCAAGGTGCATTCCTTTGCTGTTGGGGAATTCATTTTTATAACTCTGTATATACTTACATTTGTAGAATTGAGCAATAGTAAATTATTTCATTCCCATGAAATCATGAGAGTGGTGGAATTTTTATCCACACGTGATGAAAAATCATTTTCGTCTTAATTATATAGAAATGTGTTTCCTTACATAATTATCACATGTGGGAAAATTCATCTTTCCCTTATTTTGTTTATCCATATTTTTCTATATTATCATATTCTGAACTTACATCCCTTTGAATCCATATGTCTAGAAAATTTATTTATTTATCTTTTTCAAATGTGATAATAATTCCTCATATGATGATATTATTTTATTGGCTACATCTCTTGGAATGATTTTATTAATATTATCAAAAAAACAATCATCCTTACCCTTTGGATTAATTTTAATTTTTCATTCTTCATTCCTAATATTATTAAAAATTTCTGAGAGATGTAATATACTAGATCATCTCATAAAATTACACATTTTAAATCATAATTTATAATCCCAAAAATATTGAAATACATTACACAAGCTAATATCCTAACCATACACATAGTTTCTTTGGTGATATATTAATTTTTTAATCCTTTATAGTTGTTTGTAATGGAATCTAAAATTATCCTAACCACATACATCAAGAGTGTCAAAAAAGGTTCCCATTAAGGCTTGTTGTAATACACCAAGTAATTATCAATTCAAGACCAACATACCTTTTTCGGATTAATTACTCCTAGGTACCTTTGTGCTAGAATGGAATCAACTTGTAGTATCCCAATTGGGATATATTACTATTAAACATCACATAATATCTAATATACCAAAACATTAGGATGTTCTTACACACATATCTAAAAATTATATAATTTTATTAATTTCCCTAATCTCTTTTTTTATAAATCAAGATCGTAATGGTTCTACTAAACATCTTTCGATACCAACCATAGAAACCATGGCCCCAACGTCCCAGATCTAGTTCCTTGTACCATTAAATTTTCATAGGATTCAATGAATCATATCCTGATAGACCTAATTTTCTAGTACAATTGGTAAATTAGGTATATATAGGATCCTTACATTAAATTTGAAAAAAAAATTACAACATTATATTTTTCAGGAATATCATTTTTCCTCTAGAATATCCCTTTATATATTTCTTAGTTAACTTGATTGAATCCTTGGAAAAGGAAACAATATAAGGGTGAGATGAAATTCTTAGTGAAATTTATGTACAATGGAAGCTATATTGAATCAATAATCACAATTAATATATAATGTTAAATAAATCAACTCCCATTACAGTTAAATAACATTATTGAATGAATATAAATTTCATAATCAATATTTCAAGGTAAATTTCAAAAAAAACTTATAATATTATTAGTAGTGGATAATGAAATGCATCAATAGATAATTTATAGTGAAAATATCATAGATAGTAATAAAATAAATATTTAATGAAGGAAATTATTAATTATTGGAATCCATATTTTCTAGGTACAAGAAACCTCTATATCAAGTCCATTAACAAAATGGTTTAGAACCTTCTACTATCAAGACCTCTCAAATTATAGTTTAAACAACTTGGTTACAATCATGAAGGGTTTGGGGAAACATGAATTAATCACATGAGACTACCAATGAATTGAGTGTATTTCTATAAATAGTCCATAATCCATATACTACCTATCAAAAATAATTCCTTATATATTTAATAATTTTTTTAATTCATAAACAATGTGACTTGTCAAATATCTGTATTAAGTAAAGGATAAATATTTATCAGTATTTCTCAATTTATAAAATAATTATATATATAAATACCACATGTAGAAAAGGGTATATGTCTTTGGAAATAAACATATCCATGATAATTAATATGTATGTTTACGGTATATTTCATTTCTAATGATCATAGGAAGGTGAATATTTCAAGGAAAACATAATTACTAAAAAATAAAATAATGAAGTGAATGTAAATAATTTTAATGTTGAAAAAACTATGAAATATCTTGGGGAACAATACAAAAGGAATGAACATATACCCATTGAATCCAGAATAATTTGTTTTTTTATTGATGAATATAAATACCATAAAAGGATCTCTAATAACATTTTTGAGTAAACAAACTTTTTATTTTAAAAAAATCAGAGTATTTTTATTTGAAATAACTTTTGAAAACATAATACATTTTAAAAAAATTAATAATATTGATAATTCATAATGGAAATTCAAAAACATATTGAGGTCATGACAGTGGAAAATTCCATATATGTCATACATACTAAAATAATGATTCCTTTCACATTTTTAGGAAAATATAAACATACATTATTTTGAAAATGACATGAAATTCCATTAAAAAATATTTAAAGAAAAAAATCTTTTAAACATTAAGTTAAAAATAATCTTGGAAAGGTTAAGATCATATTTGAAAACTTTTTCTTAAAACATGGTTTTGGAAGAAAACAGATTTCCAACCGAAGAGGGAAATGTAGTTAAATTTTAATAAAAACATTTTCTAAAACAAATTATGTAGAAATGTTTATAAAATGGTAGAATAAATTAATAAAGATTATCAATTAAAATATTATAATAAATGGAAAGTTTTTATTAATCAGTGATCAAATAATTTCATTTTATGGAAATCTCAGTGTAAATAATCCCGTTTAAAATGAGATTGTGAAGAAAACAAATGCAAAGATCAAAACATTTAAGTAATAATTGACTAGTGATTAGAGTATCTACATCAAATTTATATCCACATGTAATGATTTTAAATAAAATTATATATATTAAAATTTAATTACACACATAATCTTTGAATATTAATAATAATGAGAATATAATATAACCTAATGAAAATAAATTTAGTTATGAAATTCTTTGTAACTTGGTAACATTGAATTCAAATCCTCTTAGATAAAATAATTAAAATTGAAACAGAAAATTCCTTGAATAATGATTATTTTGAGACATTTCATGTAAAATGGGAAATATATTAACCATATAAAATAAATTAGGTTCATGAAATTGAAATATGCCAAAATGAAATGAAATTGATAAAAAAATATCTTACATTACACTTCTTTTTGGTTAAATCTCATTAACATCATATATAATTGTTTTAAGAATATTATTAACTTATTAAAAACTATTTAAAATTTATAATATCATATATGGTCCTGTAATAAAATCTTATCACCCATTTGGTAATACACTTTAATTATTTAAATTATTTCGAGACATAACTACTTTATTTTCTCAATTGTGTCTCATCATTAATGATTTAGTTATTGTAAATATTATATACTTATATCATAAAAATAATAAAAAAATTAAATAATAATAATTAGTATTATTATATTTATATATCATACATTTTCTATTGTGTCGAAAATAAAGTTACATCGCTTTGTGAAGGCAGTAGTCCACAGATACATGAATAATGTTATCACCTTTATATGAGTGAAAATAAAATAATAAAAATGAGATATTTATATTATGTATTTAAATGATAATAAATATGTCAGGAACAAAAAATATATTTCATTTATATCACATATAACCATTAACATTATGATTACCACCATTTATGTGAATCATTAGCGAAAGACGAATCACATCGCTTCATGTGGCGGTAGACTACCATACACATGAGTGACATTATCGTATCTCCTATGAAATTGAAGGTAACATTACATATATGATATAATGAATCCATAGTAACTAATATGTTATAAATATCACATATATCATATATAATCTATAAATACATCATTATTACTAACCTTAAAAGGTGGTAATGGAAAAAAATGACATCAGTTCATGAGTTGGTAGTTAGTAGTAAACATGAATTGTGATCTTTTAACCCATTTTCTTGAAGTGTGTGTTTTTGTAGGTCATGAATATTAAACCAAACAATACATGTATATTTTAGAAAATCATGATATTATATAATCATGGTATAATAAAAATTGAAGGATGTGGAGATGAAAGTTAAATAAAGGCTCTTATTGAAGCACATCACCTATTCTTCGGGTATTCAACTTTGGTTTGAACTAAATCTTTCAAATGTTGAAATTATTTCAAAAATATGTATTACAGTTTTAATATATGTAATTTTGGAAGGTATTTTATACACTGTATTTTCTTTAATGTGTAAATAATGGGGAATAGTGAGTTCCCGTTTATAGTTCAGGAGGGGTGGCATTCTTATAAATACAAAAAACAAATCACTATTAGGAGGTCTACCTTAACTCATGTGGCTCTAAATATTATATTAATGGAGTGGAGTATTTATGTGGTATACAAAAACATTCACCACACAAAATTCAATTCAATTTTATAGTTTTCATCACTAAATTATTTGTTTCATTATTTTTACCATTTTGGGTTTTCACTATGGTAACTTATTTTATAAGAATGGTAATTTGTATATTAAGAATAAGTTAAAGTGAGAATTATTATAAACAATGGAACCACTTATTCTTAATATTATATATAATTTATAAAATAATAATCAAATATGTGTTGGAATTTGATTTTAACAAAAGTGCAATTAATGCGCAAAAAATCTGTTACAACCCTAACTATTCTTACAAAGTGTTTTCTATTTTTGGGTCAATATAATCATTATAAAATATAAATTGGTACATTAATGGATAATATATTATATTTATTAAAATATAAATGTTAATTGGAATAAGATATAATTTTTAGTAATTTTAAATCATTTAATAAAATATAATTTATCATAAAATAACATTAATGTTAATTTTGACATAATTTATTTAATGTTGATTTAAAAATATCAGTAAAATGATGGAATTTGAATCTATTATGATAATAGTTTTTTAGCATGATATATTCAACTAAAAAATAATTAATCATAATTATCATAAATACTAAATCCCTTAGTGTATGGAGTTTTCCCATAAAAAATATTTGGTAGAATTCAACATAGATGAACCATAGTATAGTTTCCTTTTAATGAAAACTGATGTGGATTTTTGGAGAGATTATTATTTATAATAACTATAAAATCCCTCTATATATGGGATGTATAATAGACCTTGTTGTCTAGTGTAATGTTCAGGTTCCTTAGCAATAAACCAATGGTGGTGGTTCCATATTATAGTTATGAAATTATGGTCTCGATTATTTAATTTTTCATTAATAACCTCTAATGTGTTTCACTATATATAATGGTGGTGTAACAATACAAAAATAATATCTATGGAGATGGGATAGTCAAAAATAGTTTTTAGTGTGTTGATTTTTCATGTATTTACATATCTAAAAATGAGAATGTGATAGTTTATGGGGTGAATCCCACATATAGAGTAACAGTAAGGATACACATGGGATTATTATTCTTGAGGGGATAATCTCATATATTGGTACTCGATGTGAATTCTTGTTATTGTATATGTTTTTAAATTGAAAGGTAATTACTGATATGAATATTTGATAAAATATGTGGGTTGTTTGGTGTATGAGTCTCCATGTGATGCTATTGTTGGGAGTAGAGGTGTTTATAGTGAGTTATGATTTACATGAGATATCACCTATGTGTTAGGTTGGAGAGCGTAGTGTTTTTGATATACAAAATAGGAGTACTGAGCTGGGTACTATATATCAAATGAGATTAGTTTTATGTGGGTATCATGATGGAGGCTTTAATTGGGTATGGGATATAAGAATGATGATTACATAAGCTTATATTGTGACAAGAATCTTGAGTGGGAATTTTTTGGTATCAAGGATGGATTTTTAGGGAAGGAGCATTATGATATATGGAATAGTCTATTTTGGATATTATTCTAGTGACATGGTTTGAGAATGGATTTATTCTCTTAGTTTTTTAATTATTCACTTTTTATAGTGATAATTATATAGACTATGGAAAAGTGGAGCTTCCTAATTTTGAATTGTTTCTCCAAGGGAGGTTCTGGTTAGATGATATTGACATTACATGATGCGTGGTCAATAGTTTTATGCCTAATCTATGTTTTGGTGACTTAGGACAATGGAGATCATGGGAATTTTTAGGTGATTTGGTTGTATATGAGAGTATACCTCTTATGATATGATGATATTTGGATGGAATTCATTAATTACACGCAACACCTATTTGGGTATTCATCGATGATCCATCATGTTCATGTCGAGTGTCGAGGGTTTCAATGGAATATTGGGGACTTGGTTTCCAATGCTTTTTATAAAATGTAAAAATTTCCTTAAATGGTTTTTGAGAAATCATAAAGGGACATGGTTTAATAGTATAGCCGATGCAGGTTGATCATAATAGGGAATATAGAATATGAGTGAGTGTGGAACTGGGGGGACTGATATTCATGTTAATATGTAACCTATAGATATTTTTAAATAATATTATTATATGGGAACTCATATATTAAGGAGTTCCCAATAGGTTTTTGGATGGGGTGACCCCCACTATTTATGGATTTTAATCGATGATAAGGATAACACTCTAGTTTTTTTGGAAACAAGTAGAAATTAATGTTAGGGTTATAGATCGAGTATTAGAAGGATTTATATGTCCATTAATTATTTTTAGTAATGGATAGAGTCTGTGATATTGAAGTTTGACCCCATGGTGGAATGATTTTGGGAATGTTTGGACCAGTCATTAGATGGTCATTCTAGATTTTGGAAACCGGTGAGTGGAAAATTTGATTTATTTATTTATGTAAAACTACCATAATTTTAATTTATATACGATGATATATTGACTCAATGAAGAAGTTTCATCCTTGGGATAATCTTGATGTTATCTAAGTCATATTCATTGGTTGACTTGCAATTTGTGACTTGGTTTATGGGATGAACCATGATTTTTGTCATGATTCATGGGGTGAATCATCTAGAGAACATATTCATGGGGTCATTTGGTATAAAAATTATTTGGAAAGAAAGTAATGTAGGTATCATCGTAAGAGAAATTTGTGGGACTCTATATATAGTGTCCATTAGGGAGAATATCATGTAGGAGGAATACATTTATTTATAATTCACAGGTCGGAAGGTGTGTCCACTAATTTATTTGGATGGAGGAATACATGATGTCTAACTAATGTTTTAATTTTTATTTGGGAGTCATGATAGGGAAACCATGTTAATCATGTTAATTTAAAGTTCTTTGTAGGTTTTCATAGGGAATTATCATGGTTTAGAGAATCATGTATCCTAATTTTTTCTCATGAGTAGAGTTTTATGGGGGATCACCATAAGTATGGGGATGAATAGATACATGACACAATGGTATCTAAAGAGAGATGAAAATTCTAAATAATTATCTCAATGTTTCCATTAAGATATTAACAGGTGGAATTAGTTTTGATGGACTTTATACCTGATGATTTATGCTTCACAATGGGCGATGATTCAAAATTCAAGGATAGAAACCGAAAACTTAATCATGATTTATTAACTGAATTGGTTCAGGGATGGTTTTTATATGTTGAAGAGGATTCTTGGGGACAAGAAGTGCTTTTTATGGAAATTATAATACCCCATACTAAAACATTATTTTAATTCATGATTATTTTTAAATTTTTATTCATTTGAAGGATAATTTTTGAAATCATGATGCTTAATGTGATTTTGAGAGATTAGAAATATCAAAATGATAATTTTAGACGTTTTATAGATTATTGGATATATTAAGTACTGGGTACGATGACAAAAAAAATGAAACAGTTGTTTAGAATATTAAGTTAGTTTTTTTATTCCATTAACAACATGATGATGACTGTAACACCAGGAATCCTGTTGATGTGGGGGGTGAACCCTTTGTTATAGGTATTTATATAGTCAGCTTTAGTTCATTTAATAAATTTTTAGGAGTTAGTGATTCATAGTGTGAATTACCTATCCATTTCATGTACCACATCCATGTTTTTTTATAATGGGGTCATATTTCTCATTTTTTTTGATGGATTATTTCGTTTTTACAGGGTTTTCATTGGGAGAGGCCATTTTCATCTATATCCACTATCGTTGGATCCTCCTTCGAATCCCATTAAGGGGAAAAAATCAATGTGCATTTTCAAATCATCAAAATTATGTTCCTTCGTTTTCATCCATTATTCCTATTTCTTCTTGTGTAGAAATTATTTCCAAGAATTTTTTTAGGGTTGTCTTTGTAATTTCATTGGAGCTTGGTGGAATTGGGTAAGTTTGATGGGATTTTATCATATCCTAAAAAAATTATGTCTCTATATACTATCTTCCTATAGTTACATGTTGTTTTGGTGAATGTACATCCTTATGTGTTTTTCCTAGGTTTTCCCCAATATTTGGTAAATATAGGCCACCAAACTAGGTATAGTAGTTGGGGTTTTTATGGAAGAGTTTTTTGTTCTTGTCTTGAGTGGACGACAACACGTTCCTCAATGTTTTGATTATTTAATTTCTCCCTATGAGTATTAGGAATAAAATAATATTTAAATTATTTTTTATTTATTAAATATTATAATTAAATAATTTTGATATTATGGTCTGAATGCGGGCCACATGATGATGGGTGGTAGCTGGTTGGGATTTGATGATCTTGGGTAGACTAATTGGGATAAATTTTATGAAGGTAATGGGTTCTTGATTTCCTTATGTGGACCCTCATACATTACAATTTTTTGTCTTTCATTCATATATATATATATATATCATGTGATGTGTTGTATCACAAAAAATAAATATTAACCGGTTTAAATTATATAAATTGGTAAATTAAAAATCAATGCATATGATTATAATGGAGAAAGTCATATGACCCATAATGAGCCTTGGGAACTAGCTTAATGACAGAAACTCTACTGGATAGGGCCAAATTATAATTAAATTCCTTAAGACACATAATCCATGATGGGTATAAATTGTATATAATAAAAAACGTAAACCTAGTGGACCTTGGATTTAGATCCATCACCCACCACCCTATGTAGGTATGTGAATTTAAATGATCGATATGAATAAATATATTGGATCCTAGTATATGATCCATTAACACCTCCTTGTATAGGATAATTTTTATAGGGATTGGTTGGCCTGAGTGGTCCATGTGTGATCCTTATGTTTCCATGAATCCATTGGGGGTAATGGAGATGAGAATTGGGAGAGTGATCCTCCACCAAATAGATGTGGTTTCCTAGATAGTTTCAATGCATGATAACAAACTTAGTGATTCCTTATGATGTGAGTGGGGATTTTGGACAACTTATTCACTAATTATAGGGTGTCAATAATATTGATACTAGTGAGTCTGTATGGAATCCATGACGAGGATTAGGGGCGTGGTACACCTCTAAGTGGTGGGTTCTTTCATGATTTATGGGTATAAGATAAAGGAACCATAATGAGATTCCAAGATATTATAGGACATAGTGCACTATTGATGGCGACACAATGAGATTTCGACCCTCAATATGGTGTATATGGGGGTATGGGTAGGCTTTCTTCCTTATGTAACCTTAGAATATAAACCAATAATTAACTAAATATTAATTATTATTTTTGTTTAACCCTTTATAAATTGATATTTACTCAGGAAATAATTCATTTACTAGGGTCTACACCCTAGGAATCAGTGATGATGCATACTAATATGGAAATCCTTCAATATCCTCCATGAATACAATGAGGATTCTTGATAACTGGTTAACATCCCAGATTAGGTTATGGGGTTTGAATTTGATTTTTAATGAATATGGAACACCCAATATTACCTCATAGTGTTTTTTATTTTCATATAATTAATATATAGTTCCATGTATTACATGATGGGTTTAGATTTGTTTTCTGACTATGGAACAATCAATTTTACTTCTGGAGGTTCGGTGTTTCTACCTAACCTATATGGAATTCCCATGATATCATTTGGGGTTTATCTTTGAGAATGTTTGAATATAACTACCATTATATTACATGGGGTTTAGTTTTGATCCAGATACAACTAGATCACCTTGGGATGTCCTTTTATGAATCGTCTTGGAGCTAGAGAACTATGGATCACCTAGGATTACATCTTATGTATTGGCAATGACACATGAAAATATAATTGGATTTCTAGTATATTATACTATGAATAATAGGTTATTTGTAAAACTGTATTTTTTTCAGGCCCGGTAATGGATTAAATGATTTTACGTAATTCCCAAAGACACCCCATGTGGACATCCATGCAAAATTAACAAATTAATATCATTATTCCGTATGATTAAACATTCAATCTCACAAATGGTCACACAAACTAGAGGAATATATATATTTTTTTTCTTGAATTATTATCTATATAAATAAAGTTATTTTAATTTATTTTGATCATTTATTCATAAGTTCACCATACTAGAAAATATTTTAATCATCTCATTTGTAAAAATTATTATTATAAATTGGGGAATGAAAATATAACTAATGGTTGGGATCAAATTCTCATTAATGTATGACTAAACATTTCATCAAAGATGAGTTCATAATAATAATAAAAAACATAATTATAAGAGATATGTCATATCATCATGAGAGATAATCATTAAACATATGTGAGATTCAAAGTAAATTAAATAAGAATGAAAAAATGTAAAATATAAATATCGAAACATAATATCCATAAAATAGATTATAAAAATTTTACATAAACCATGAATCATGAGTGAATAATATTTTAATTCATTACATATTTTTACTATGTCACAAAGATTTTTGTAGGGAAACATTAGTTTCATGAGACACAACATGAGTTTCAACATTTCTAAGCAACTAATACATACAAACAGATGTATTTCACATGATATGTAAGTTTGTAACCAATTTTTTATAGAGAGATATAGGCCCCACCCTTAATCATTGATACTTATAATTACCACATAAATATCGGTAACATATATCATCATAAATATTTGGGGAAAATAAAGTGGGTTTAATAGAAAAATTAAATTAGAATCATTAAATTTTTATATAAAACACATTTAAAATAAAATGGGTTTTATAAAACATTAAAATTAAATCATTTCCATTTTATATAATAATGAAAACATTGGAATAAAAGTACTTTCTATGACATTTACAAAGGGTATATGATCATACCAGGAATTAAATCGATTGACATTGAAATATTGATCACAAAAGAATATCATAATAGAAAGGAGAAAGATGATGAAACAATAAACATAACTCCACTGGATATATATATTTTTAATTTATAGTGTAAAATTAGAACCACGTAAAAAAAATTATTGAAAAAATAATTCTTAATTGTAAATGTAAACATCAATGTTAGGTGTCACTTTTTGATATTCTTAAAAAAATTTCTATAAAAGGGAAAAAATATTTGAAGTAAATTTGAATTTAAACCTCTTCTTCTTAGGGGATTAAGGGAGAAAATTTTTTAAAATAAATGATGTAGTGAACATAGAGGAATGAAAGTCAATATGAAACCTTATTATTCAATTAATTACGTTTCAGTTATGAATCCCATAAAGAATTCATAATCCATGAATCTAGAAGCATTTGGAAAATATTTTAAGTGGTAGAGATATAAATACACATTAAATAAAGAAAAAAACCTCATATTGGAAAATATAAAATAATTTTACCAACATATATGAAACAATATCATAAAGAATAATCATAACTCAATTTCTGAGAGTAGAGTTTTCTAGAAAAAAAAGCTTATAGTAATGGTAAGGTAAGAATATGGGTGTTACCAAGAAATTGGAATTAAAATATCATAAAATGATATGTATTAAGTATAATTTAATTAAATTGGTTATTTAATACAACATATAAATTAAATGATTTTTTGTAATATCAAACATGTCTCATGGATTTAAAAAGAGACATAGAAACCCATACCCTTACTCTTGGTTTCCTTGTATGTGATTTAACATCATTTATGAGAGAAATGATTGTCATAATAATCTATTTATAAAATTGCACATATTTATAACCTTTAATAAAATTAATTTATAGTTATTCTCTATATGCATATTAGTATGTTCTTATCCGTTTTCAATATCATTTGTGGTTAATAATAATCATTTTGAAGTAGTTTTTTAATAATGGTGTTGTAATTTTTTCATACCAAAAAATATAATCAATACTATATCATAAAAGTTATTGGAATTGATGTTTTTTATTTATTCTTAATTTTTTAATTTTATTATATGGTAGTTTTGGATATGATAATTAAATATGTAATCAGTGATTTGAATGTTTTAGTGATTTTTACAAACATATATTAGCATATTTATTAAAGATTATAGTATTCATTTCATGCTTCTAAAAAAGGATAATATATATTTTTTAATTATTAATATAATATATTATTATTAATTAATTTATAACCATAATACATCATATTATTTTATATCATTATTCAAATAAATGGATAGACTAACCCAAACCTGAATATATAATAAATAATGAATGATTATGATTATGAAAGTGTTTTATATTAGAAAAATATTATTATTTCATAATAATAATGATATTATTTAGATAAATTTATGGGTTTTAATTTTATTTTAATATATTTTAATAAATTATAAAAAACATATAAAAAAATAAAACATGACTCTGTAGAGATGGTAGTCTGCACAACATATGGTTAAAATTTTAATTCCTCAAATAATGAGGGACAAAAAACTTGGATTATAATTTTTTATTCATAATAATAATTTTATTATAAATTAAACATTTATTATTATAATAAACAGTTATAAGTAGTGAAGAGAGGTGGTGGTAAGAAAATAGAAGTTGTCTCTTTGTGGAGGCAGTATTCCACACAACGCACAAATGCCGATTTACTTTATCTTAATTGAACATGGGAAATGTGGTTAAAAATCATTCCCTTAGAATAATAAAGTTAATCATAAAAAATAATAATTATTAAATATAGGAAATATTAAATTAGGTCTAGGAAGGTAAGAATAAAATAAAATAATTTACGGGAAAATGTACTCACATTATGGAAATTGGATTTCCCTTAGAAGTATCATTGTAAACGTATTACTTAAGACATATCTTGTGACCGTATGATCAATGAAAATGAATTATATATAAGGTTAAGTGAAAATGGGAAATAAATTTTTTTGAGTAATCTTGAATGGTTGGTGAGTGGCCCATTTTAAAAATGGGGAGAATGGAATTTCTTTAATTATAACCACTTAATATAATGGGGTAAAATTTTTTACATGTTGTGTGGATCTAAAAATAGACAATAATTGAGTGGATATAATTTTATTGGAGACACAATAACTATTAATTTGAAAATATGATTTTATATTGTTATTACTTTTATTCCTTAGGTTACACCTTTTTACCATTTTTCTTTTCTACTATAGTAACTAGTGTTATTACTAAGAAAAAGTTTACCATATAACATAAAATTCAACACCTGTTATTATATAAGTTTGAAATTATCATCAAATGTATAAAATCTATTTAATTATATTATTATTTTCAAAATGTAGATGTAAATTAATTTTAAAATATTAGATGGATAATATATTAAAAAAATAATTGAAAAATATGACATCAATTAAAATATGTCAATATAAAATTGTAAACTAAACTTGATATTTTAAAATTATAAAGTCAATAAATAAATAAATATTTATTTTTATAAAATATTTTCATAAATTTTCTAGTCATACATATATACTAATAATGATGTAAAAGTCTCAGTATTTGTAAAAAAATTATTTTTTCATTATTAACCAAAAAAATTATTCATTTTAGATAACTACCCAATATTAATATTCTATAATAATATCATGAAAATACAAAAAATAAATATATGTTTATCAAATATATATGTTATAATTATTAAATTTAACATTTATATAAAATCATAATGTTTGTAGAAATAGGTTTTTAAGAAATATTGCTTTCAATATATTAACTATTATTATAAAATTTGTGTTAATCTATTATTTAAACAAGAAATGTATCATAAATGAAAAATGTTAATTTCATAAATTTTTTTTGGTTATAAATAATCTTATTGACCGCTACGCTACACTATTTGAAAAAAATACTAAAATAGAAATTCATTTCATAATGTGGTTACACTAGTTTATACCTTATTATTTAAAATATACCTTATAGTGGTTAATATATATTTTATTAAAATGGGACTCTTCCCATTAGGTCCAATTTTTTATTTCATTAAATTTTTCAAATAAAAAATTTGTCTAAAAAGAAATATTACTACAAAAGCATTTTTCATTAAATTCTACCCCGCATAAAAATATTCATGTTCTTGAATTTTTTTTCTCGAATGATAAAATTTGGGGGTACTTTTGTGAAATTAAATCATTAGGATCCAATGTAACTCCCTTGAGATTATTATTCCAATATAAAACTTTTTCTACATTAGCAGTCTTGTTCAATAATAACTTTATCATTTTTTCTATAATTTCCATTAGTTTTTCCTCATAAGGGAGATCAAGCTCATGTTACGTGACTTCCAAGTTCAATACACATGATAAGAATGTTATGTATGTACACAAAAGTGATACATGGAACATATAATGAACATTATGTAGGTGTGTTAGGAGTTTTAATAGATAAGAAACCACTATAAAATGATTAAGGATCTTGAAGGGACCAATGTACTTAGGGATCAACATCACCTTCTTCATAAACCTCATAACTAGCTTCTGTAGAGACATTCAGAGAAACAATTTATCACCATATTAAATATCTAGATATAATAGATGATTTTCTGTTTAAATACTTTATTCCATTTTTTCTTACTTGAAATATTATTGAATGGTTTGTGCCTTGATTATCATTTCATGGTGAATGTCATGACTTATAAAATTCATCTCTCCAGATTAATCCCAGAATTTTAGAATCCTAAAACTACTTTCATAGACAGCCTCATTTGGTTCCATATGAATGATATAATGAAAAATATTTTTATATGATAACACAACAACAAGTATTTATTCACCCCTAAATATTTGGAATTCCATTTCACAAGAACTCATTATATTCTCCATAGTTTGAATTGTCCACTCAAACTGAATATCTATTTGAGGGTGATAATTACTGTCGAAAATCAATATTATCTCCAATTATTTATAAAAACATCCCCCGAACCTTGAGGAAAAACTTATATCCTAATAAAATATAATTTAGATTGTTACTCTCTATATACTCAAAACATCACATATGTGTATTATTCTGATTCTATATATAGATAAATATTCGTTGATGGAAACAAAATACCCTGACATAGTATCGTGGTAGACAATAACCCAAATAACATTATTAAAGTTAGATATTTTTTGTTATCCTATAATTAAATTCAATCCATTTTTCCCATTTTCATGCTGGAATGCGTAATGGATTCAACATACCCTTAGTCGTTTATCAGTTAGTCTTAACTTATTTCTACACAAAGAATAAATATATGTATTCTGTAATGTTTCTCTTTAAATTATTCCACCAAAATTTTCACATTAGATCATTATACATCATTATACTTCCAAGATGAACATATAAGGATGAGTTATTGGCATAATCTATATTTTCACTATATATTTCTTATATTTATAGACCACATGTCTAGGTTCTAAAACATATTAATCTATCATGATCAATTTTAAAATCTATAATACTGAATGATTTCTTAACTATTCACTACATGTATATGTTTATTTGATCTCTATGTAAATGGATGGTTGATTACATAGTTAGGAAGGATATTATTTCTCTCCTCCCATTAAGAATTCACTATTTATCCTAAAATATTTCATGAGTATTGGGTCTTTTTAGAT
Organism: Viscum album; assembly: GCA_963277665.1. NCBI lineage: Eukaryota > Viridiplantae > Streptophyta > Magnoliopsida > Santalales > Viscaceae > Viscum > Viscum album. The sequence continues at coordinate 804,689,711 of OY728137.1, forward strand.
CCTCAAAATGTATAGAGTAACTAGATATTTCCTACTCAGATCGTCAGCCACCATATTTTACTTACTTGGGAAGTAATTCATTGAGCACTTATAATCTTTTTTATATGAAAAATGTCACCTTTTTAATTCTTAACTCCTTCTATGTGAATATATGTTTCAGACTCATAAAGTTTGTGTATATATCACACATTTCAATATAAATATAATTCTACAAAATCTTTAACAAAAATATCACCAATTACAACTTTAAATCTTGTGTATAGTATTTTACTTATGATTCGGTAATTAATGTGAGGCATAGGAAATGAACTTATTATTTCTCATGAGTATGTATATCAAGCCCTTTAATAAATTATCATTTTATATTACAATCCCTTCCCCACTGTAAGGTAATATATGTACAGGTGTAGTGAACAACCTCTCATTGACATTAATGAAACCTTATTCACATTACTATTTATAAATACAATTTTGCACCATACATTATAACTTGGTAATTTTATTTCATATCTATGATAAATTACTCAAAAATAATCTATAGGTTCCATCTAACTCGATAAAAATATAGATCTCAATTATTGTGTTGAGTATGGGATATTTCTCAATAACATCCATATTTTATTGATTATATAACTACTATATAAAACATTCTATATCCATAATTTATGCATTTTAAATGTAGAATAAAATTTATTATTTATTATGTTTACCAACTCCATTAAAAAATTAACATCATATACTTCCATATTCTTATAATATATAAGAATATTTTGTATAAAGACTACCATGAATTTATCAAGGTAATCCATAAATCTTACATCTATCAAATAAAAAAATATTGTAGTATAATTACCTATTCTAAATGGAGTCATAATTAATTAATAATTTATATACCTTATATGGAAGGTTATTTTCAAAAAAAAATCATTTTGACCGATAACAGATGATATCAAAATTAAAGTTCAATATTTGATAAGTACTGATCTCCTAAATGTTAATCAAACATATAATCTATATTCTGTAGTGGATAATTTTTCTTTATTATTATTTAATTATGATCATTATAATGGATTAAGATACCCATTGATCCATCCTTATTTTAAAAAATGTATGTTGTTTCACTCCATAATGAACCACTCCGGCATACACAGTCATCTTCCAAATTCCCCCAATATTGCATATTTATTTCCTCTCATTCAATAGGTTAAATTATAAATGTTCTCATTTATATATACATATATCCATTTAAGAGTTCAATAATAATATCAAAATCATGTTCTGGGGGAAGACTGTGCTGTTTATTAGGAAATATAATTTTTTATTCTAATACAATTGGTATGTCATTAATGTTGACTACCTCCATGATCATAAGAGCTAGAAATTCCTCATCATGTGGTGATAAGACCTATATTATATAATTTCCTTCCAAGGAGAGTTAAAGACTATTCTTATTTTGATTCATTATAATTTAATGATTTATAATATTAAATGAGATATCCTTCCCCCAAAATTGATATATGCTTTATATATGGAAATACAATACATACACAATATTATTTTAAATTAAAAAAAGAAATAGAATTAGATATATAGGAAGTAACCTCACAAACATATCAATAAAATGAGAATTATATATCTTTTACAATATCATTATACCACATGGTGTTTTCATATATAGTTTAATATCTATTTTTTGAGGCTTTTATTCCATATTCTTGGAATACTTATGTGATATGAATGAATTTTTAGGGACTTTTGATATAAAATATTCTAAACAAGAATTATGATCTTAGATGCATAACGTATAAATTATATGGATACACCCACTTATTAATATCAATTATTTAATATAGGATTTACATGGAAATTTTATATTAGGTTATCTAACTAAAACATGTTCAAAAAAACAAAGTTGTTTATAAAGAGAATGTCAATTAACCAAATCATATCACCATAGATTGTCTAATTAGGTGTATAGTTTGGCCACTAATCCATGTAAAATGTGATGATTGAGTTAATACAAAAAAAATATTTTTTTATCATTATAACCCCTAAGAGAATCTATTCTAGTTCATTCATCATCTTTTAGTGTCCATAAAGCTATGTTTTTTATATAAGAACCACATAATATTTACATCACCAAAACATTGTGATGTATTCTTATATATATAATTATACCATAGATATATCTTAAGTTTTTCAACTATATATCTATAAATTATTCTACAAATAATTAAAACTTATTATGATACCAAATGTGGTGACCTAGGAAAAATAAACACATTTATATCATTATTTTACATGAATTAAAATTCAATCTAAAAAATGGTTTCATAAAGTATATGAATAATAATTTAGTTTATTGGAAAATTATTATCATTAAAAAAAACCATTCATGTGATCAATTATTCATAATTTAGATAAACTATACCATGATCTAAATGTAACCTTAGTAAAACTCATCCTGATTACATGGGGAATGAAATCCTAAGAAATAGGTAATCTTAAATTCTCATTATTGTGTGAGTACACATTTAATCAATGATTAATTAACAATAATAATAATAAAGATGGCCCTAAGAAAAGTATCATTCCATAAAGAGTGCTAATGATAAAAACCTAAGTGAGCTTCAATGGACATGGAAAAAGAAGATAGTGAAATATAAGATCAATATGGAATCATATTATCCATGAAATGTCTTAAAAAGATTTAACATAAATCTAGAATCATTATTGAATAAGATCAAACTTCATAACATATTTCTATTATGGAAGAAACATTAACATTTGTAAACATTACATTCATGACACACAACCTGAGTGCCCATGCTTTTGAGAATCTGAAATGTTCTCAAGAATAGTATTATCATGATATTTGAAATTTTAATTAATGTGTTGGTGGGTTATATGGGACCTTTCATATCATCATTCATAATCATTGGTAGCACATGAAAATAATTCAATTATCACATCATAAAAAACCCATGAATATAAAATGGGATTTATAGAATGATTAAATTATAATCGTTTAATATTTATAGAGAACTCAAATAAATAAGAAATTTTTTCCATGAAATTTAAAATGTAAATAATTTAACTTTCATTGAATAATGAACTAATGGGAATAAAAATGGGTTTTATAATATTTTAAAAAAATAAAATTACACCATGAATTAAATCAAATGACACTGAATACATGATCACCCATGAATAATCACATGATATTTGGAAAATATATGCTGAAACATTAAATATAAACCAATTATAGACAGATAATGTTGATTATATATAGGAAAATGAAAACAAAATGACAAAACAAAAATAGTTTTCTTACAAATAATTTTCCAATCATCAATGTTAATGTCATAGTTATGAGTTTCAATTAAAAAAATTCATTTTTATAAAAATGAAAGGGAAACCAATTATTGAAATTTATTTTAATTAAAAACATTTTTTATCTCGATATATAATAGATAAAATATTCAACATGGAATATTTAGTGGACATTGATGAATGAAATTTGATAAGAAATCATACAACTAAAAAGAGTATGTTTAAGTTAGAAAATAAGTTAAGGATACCATAATTATTGATTTAATAATCATTTAGATAAGATATTATGAGGTTGAAATATAAATCCATGGTATTTAAAGATAAAATACCTTATAATAAAATCAATGAAAATAATATACCCAATTAATTTTAAATATAATGAAGAAGAATAATCATAACTCAATGAATGAAACATGATTTTTCCAAAATATATAATGGTATTGGTAAAAAATATATAGGAGAGTTACCATGAATAATAAATTAAAATATCATGAAATTAAATATATTCATTTTACATGAGAAAATTTTATTGTGAATATATGATATAAAAGTAATGACGGTGTGAAATACCAAATATTTCTGAAGAATTTGAAATGAGAAAAAGAAAAAAATTACTTTAATTATGATTTCAATTAAATTAGTATATATAAAAATTTAAAAACATAATTTATATTTATTACCAATATTTCTAATAGTTTTTTCTCGTCAATTTTTAATTTCTAGAGAGAGTAATCTTGATCATTTTGAACTAGTTTTGTAATCGATGTATTAATATTCAATTTTTTTCTAATGTTCATCATTATAATATCATACATGGTACTAGAATTTATGATATTTAATTATATTTAATTATTATAATTTTATTCTATGGGAGTTTTTTCTATTGTACTTAAATTTGAAAACAGTAAATAATATATATATATATATATATGGTTTTTAATGAATGGATGTTGGTATACTAATTAATGGGTTTGATATTATTTTTCCCAATACATAAAAAAATTATAATTTAAATATTTATATAATATATTAAAAATAATTAATTCCTAATATTCATCCATTTTATCATTTTATATCATTGTTCATGTAGGTGGTTAGACTATCCAAAAAATAATTATACTATAATTAATAGATGGATATAATTATGAAAGTGGTTTAATTGGATATAATATGATTATAATTGATGAATAATGATATTATTTATATACTATTAATGAGGTGAATAATATTTTCATATAGATTAATAAATAAGAAATAAACTATACAAAAAACGCTATACTTTATGTAATGGAACCGATAGTACAACCAACACACATTTAACATTTTCATTTCTCAAATAATTATATGAAATGAAAGTGTATTTTAATTTTACTATTAATAATAATTTTTATATTTTATATTATACATTTATTTGTCAATTTAACCCTTATAATCAATGATTATAGGTTTTGGTGAAAAAATAGAAGTCAGTTCTTAATGGAGGTGGCAGTCCAAACAATGTAGAAGTGGGAGTTGAATTTTTATAAATGTAACAGGGAAATGTTCTTAATAGTTATTTCCATAAAATAATAAAATTCAATATAAATATTAATAATTTCATTATATATGAATAACAAAATTATAGTTTCAAAATTATGAATAAAATTACAATTTAGGTAAAAAGTACTCATGTTGAGGACATAGACATTCCCTTGGAAGACACCTTGGAAATGGATTTCTTTAGCTAATATAAGGTAACAAGAGGCATGAGAAAAGGAATTTATATTGTAACAAAAGGAAAAATGGTAGAGTTACATGATGAACTAATATTTATTGAGTGGTCTTTAATGGTTGGAGTGAGGACCCTTTTATAAGTGGTGAGAATGACATTTTTGTAATTATAACCAATTAAAATAAAGGGATCACATGGGAAACTTTTCTATTGGTGACAAAAATTAATAAAAATTTGGTGTTAATATTTTTTTTTCATGAACCAATAAAAAATTTCAATACAAAATTGTGTTTTAACTTTTTAGGCATTTTTCTTTGTAAGATACCTCTTTATACCATTTTGATTTTCTATAAAGTTAACTACTTTTTTATTAAGGTAACATATCATTTATGCCATAAAATAAAATTATTCTTATTTGATAATTTGGTACTTGAAAATCTATATATGAAATCTATTTTATTATATCATTTTTCAAAAATATGATTTAAATAAATTTAAAAATAATAAGTTTTTAATAGGTTAAAATAATTTCCCAAAAGCATTACTATATTTCTAAACTTTCAAATATAAATTTGTAAATTAAACTCGGTAATTTTAAGTTTAATAGTGACTTATATGTAAATATTTTTTTCTATAAAGGAGGTCTTAAAACTTCCATGTCATACATATATACTGATAATTTTATAATAGTCAAAGTATTTGTAAAAATGGTATCTTTTTCACCGTCCACCTAAAAATTCATATTTTTGGAAAAATATTCAAAATTATTTTTAATATTATACAATCATTATAAGTCAATTTTTTTTCAATTCTTTTTAAATTCACATTTTAAAATTTTAAATTTACCTTTAAAATAATATGGTAAATTATCTTGGAAGAAATTTTTATATGAAAACATTCTTTATGTATATTAACTATTATTCAAAAATTTGTAGTTATATTTTTTTTAATACAAAAATATATCATACATGAAAAACAACCATTTTATAAATACATTTTATATCTTCTTAGTTGAACTAGTTTAAATAGTACTAAAGGGGATATTTATATCATAATATGGTTTCAACTATTGGAACTACCTTATTTAACAGCTACCTTATAATGGTCAATATATATTTTATTAAATATTTCTATGGTTTGGTATTGAAGGTGAAAGTATATATAGAAATAAATATGTATTAAATTAGGAATAATTTAACAAAATATTGGTTCATTACACCCTATAATGATCCTACGTGGGTTTGGGTAAAGTTTCATATGTTAAAAAGACCATAGGATTGATAATGGGAATTTATTTATACATCTACACTAATGTTTCACTCATTTTCATAGAATATCAAATGTGAAAAATATAGTTATTGGTTATTTATGGGGCCATGTTAGTGGATCCCTTCATATTTATACTCATAACCTACACACATATCCATAGAACGTGGGTACCCAAGTAGAACATATTTATCATAGGGTTAGGTTCGGATGAGGCTTTTGGTTTCTTGGTCAAGTGGGATAGATCAAATGGGAATGAAGATTTAGATTTACATGGGTCTTAGGGATGTATTACAATATCATATATATATATATATATATTATTCTTATCTATTAATTTTATATGTGCTGAGACTAATTTGGGTCCAGTGAGTCTTTATAGATACATGCTTTTGAATTATTCAATTATTTTTCATTATGAATATTTCTTTTAAAAACTCTGATTTTTTATTTATGTATGATATATAGTTGTTTTTTCACTTATATCACCCTCTGAAACATTCATATTGTATCCCCACAATGCCACCCTTTATCTCTCATTCTAAATGGAATCCTCTCGCATATGTAGATAAAGACTAGAGGCCCAATAATGACATAATCTGGGAACATTTCCTTTGTAAATTAGTTTGGGGATTTTACAACACTATATGTTTTTCAGGTAAATTCATTCATATGTTTAAAAATGGATATATTTTTAAAAAAAATTATTGTGTACTACATACGTTTGTTGAAATTATTCTTTACCACCTCATTAAATTTAATATTGGAAAATGGTTTTCGAATTTGGAATTAGAATGTTCCTTTTACAAAATAAGATCTATTTCAGTTTTAATCATTAAAACAAAGTTACTATAGTAATATTTAGTAACATTAGTAAAGGTTTAAATGGTTAACAAGGGTTTTATTAAGATAAAGTGCCAAAAATATTACCAAACCATATATATAATTGATTGAATGAGGGTATTCCTAACCTACATTATACTATCTTCTATTTCTAATGTTTTTGGAAATATTTATGAGATTGTGATCCAAATTATATTAAAATAAATGATCATTTCCAAAAGTATCAGTCCCCTCATTTATAATATTACCCATTAGATACTTTACTTATCCTCACACATAAACCCTCTGATATAAGTAGAAATATACAAAAAATGATTCCAAAATTTCTTTCTAATTTCATAGAGGATCTAGTATCAACAAAATAGAAATATAAGAAGTATGAATGAGAGTCCCAAAGAAAGATATTCATGGAATAAGTAATAATTTTTACAAAAATAATTAATTTTTAGATCATATTATCAATTATAAAAATTGTCTAGAAAATCCTAATATAATCACATAAGTAAAATTATTATATTTAAATTTTATTATAATGACATAGTAACCATTATATTGATTCATTTAATTTCTTATTATATGAAAACTTCCCTTTTTTATGTATAGAACTCTACCTACACTAAATTAGGTATTCAATTTTTCATCAGTTACTTACATGGAAGGCTCTAAATATGAATTTAAAAATAAATATTATATTAATTTCACGATTTTTATTCTATAAATAAATCATGACCATTATATTAATAATATTATCATGAATGGCCATTGTAAATCATACCACTTAAAGGAAATATATCAATACAATTTTATAAATTTGAATCAATTTTTAATAACCAATTAAGATGTAAAAACAATTATATATAATAATGAAATATTAAACATTCCTCTATTTTCTTGAGATAATGAAACTATTATATAAATCATGTAACCGTGATCATTATATCGAAGTTGTTCCATATGGATTGACCGAATAGAGGAGACAGAGAACAATGAAACAGAGGAATTGAATATGACACTAAAGGGTTCCCAATTGAATAAATGATCTGTATAATATATTTAATAATCATAATTTGGTTATTATAGAGGACATAAAAAAGCACTAAGTGATTCAGGACATGATGTAGTTATTGTTCATCTCAATTTAACTCCATTCGTATATGCTTCATGTTATGAAATAATTTTCATTTATATGGGGTATATAATATCTTTTTGAAATAATATACCATGAATATATTTATCTATATCATATTTTAATTCCATTTTAATTTAATTTATTTTAAGGGATTTTCATGTTAAAATCCATAGAGGCTTATATTTCAAATCCTTTCTTTAAAGGTTTAAAATTAAGTTTTCTAAAATAACTATCTTCTATATTAAAATTCATTATATTTTTTTAATAATTTTATTACCTAAAATTAAATTATTTTAAGGTTGTTATTATCTATTTTTTACTTTTTAAAAACCTATTTCATGGTTAATATTTTTAGCATTTTCCACAGGGTTTATTTCATTACTTTCTTTATAATGGTGTAAAATATATTTCTCAATACTTACCACTTAATATAATTTTTTAGTTTCTATGAATATCATTCATTTTTTAGATTCATTTTTTAAGGTTCTATGGGGTATTAAGGAAAGTATTATTCCCATTATTTAGTGAATTATTTAATTTTTAATATTTTTCAAAATGAAAAGGATATTTATTCTTTTTTCAAAACAACTATATAAATTTTTTTTAAAAATATATTTTTCTATTTCCTCATAATTTAATTAATTTTATGCTTGAATGGAGAAATTATCTAGGGACATCATCCTCTTTCTTTGCATATGTATATTATCATGTCTCTTGATGATATTGTGATGAAACCCATTTCTTTTTTATGGTTTAATTATTTTATTAGGGAATTAAAAATTCCCTTATGTTCTTGTTGAATAAATAACTATTTATTATCATTATATGATGTGTGTGATCCTATATTTCACTCAAATTCATTGATTAATGTTTTAATTATTATGATATTAGGTTTTTCATGTATGGTAATTATTATTATGTTCATAATTTGAAATTTTATTGTTATTCTTATTCTTATAACAGGATTTGTTGACATTGTGGTTGTGTTACAAACATTATGAATGGAAAGTGATATAGGTATCATTTTCCAAAAATTTTATTATTTATACTCTTATATTTATTACAGACTATATTTTTATGTTTCACAGCCATGTTATATAAGTACCTGGCCTTAAACATTACATAATCTAGTAAATTAATTTATAATTCTCTTCATTACATTCCCAAAGATCATTTAAGTTTAGAGTTTTAGAATGTTGGGATATAATTTATAAAAACCAACCAATAATAATATAATGATTGTAATAATAAAACAGTAATCATTTCATCTATGATACAAAATATTTTAATAAAAACTTGTAATTTTTTCATGAATAATCTTCACAACATTTACCTTGGCTTCTTCTTTTCTATTACCCATCCTTAATCCCAATGAAAATAAAATTTAAAACATGGGATGAGTGTAAAATCTCAGTTAGGGATATAAAAAGAAGGATAGAAATCGTTACTACACAAATACTTACAATCATATGAAATTATTTTTACAAAGACATACTTTTCTGCTCTAAAGTATCACATTCATACATTCTGAAAATAAGTGATTTACAAAGACATGGAAAACATAAATAACCCATATAATTTAATTGTATAATTAATTACTTAATATTGTAATCCTCATCTCTACCTTATGATTTTCAACCCTCATGGCCACCTTACAATGTAACACTCACATCTATCGTACGGTGAAACCATCATAGTTACACTTGGAGTGATCATACGACTAACATCCAATATAAACATAACCAATGCATTGGAGGGAGGTATAGGTCCCACCATTCACTATAAAAATTCCAATGAACTATAATATAATCATAAAACATGAATAATTTCCTAAACATATTGATTTTTAAATTTAAAAAATATAAATTTAAAAGAGGATTTTAAAATAAATATCCCCTAAAAATATCATATTATGGAAGTTAAAATTTATAAAAATAAATTAATATGTGTATACACTATAAATAAACATAATAAAATATAATATAAAAACAATTCATTACGAAAATGATCTTAGTACCACATAATTAATTAAGAATAATGATAACCCAAAGAATGGAAATCAGGTTAAGCATTTCCTTACATCGGGTTCAACTTAATTAAAATGTGTTCAAACATCTAGTATAATGGTTAAGAGACTTTTATTAATGTATTTCTGAAACATATTCATTTTATAATAACTTATATGATAATTTTATAACATAATTCAACCCATTTATTAGTAATATTTTGTTATCTGTATTGTTTGGGGTGGTTCTTTACATGGATTCCATGGTCAGTTCATATTGGATTTTCTTGTCGAATGGATGAAAAATCCAAAAGTGTAATGAAATGCCATTAATAAATTTAAAAAATATTCAACTATGTCATTATACTTTTTTAGATATTATGATGAATCCTTAGATAACACATTAATTATATTCATTTAGATCATATTGGTTATTCTTCAATAATCATGAACTAGTTTCCTTATATAATTTAATATTAGGTTTATACGATAATTCCATAGCATAAAATAGGATAAAAATTAAACATTAAACTTAGTTTCAGAAATGGAAATTGTATTATGATTGGATATGAAGTAGGTACTGGAAATTGAAAACACAATGTCCATGATGTCAAAAAATCGACACATCATGGACGGGTTTTTAATTTTATAATAAGTGGTATAGGAGAAGATGTACGATGATGAATTTTTCAATAAAAATGATAAAATATCAGTATATATATATGATATTGGATGTTCATTGCCTCTTGGATAATGGTAGGTGCATATATTATAAGATAATAAAAGGAACGTAAATGAAAATAAAATAAAATGTGAGAGGATTTTTAACTCTTCATGTTTTCTCATCGAGATCCTCCTTAGGGTCCTTAGTTTTGGAATTTTAGAGAAACTAGAAAGTCATAGAGGTGGTTTTGAGGATTGGTAAGATTATTGGGAATAAATTGGAAAATTATAAATGCTTTAGAGATGAGAGGATAATAAGGGGTGAGAGGTGGTATTTATTGTGGATGAGGGGATGGTTTTTTTATTCCTTTATTCATTAGTTTATATTTTTTTCTCAAGACTATGAATAGTTTGAGAATTATCATAGAATATTTTAAAATAATCAAGGGTGGTTATATATTATAGTTCTCACATCATTCATGATGTTTGGAATAGGTTATTTTACTTATAATGTATACATATCATAAATTACAGTATTTCACTATTCACTAAAAATTATCTATTTCAGAAAAATTACAAAAATTCACCAAAACCATTTTCCAACATGTATAATTTAAAAGTGAACTCAATTTTATCAAAATAATTATCTACATATGATAAAATTAATTTTTAAATAAAATCATAATTTATTCAAAAAATAACAATTTTAATAATATAAATTAATTTATAACACATTAAAAAATTAATCTATACCTCATAAAATTTTATTATAATCATAAGAAAATAAAATATTATTTTATGATTCTATTTTAAGAAAATAATTTTTCTTTTGAATCCTTAAATTAATTTTAAAATTTAAATAAATTATATATGACTTAAAAGAATACCAACAGAAAATTCATCAATTCCAAAACATTTATTTACTTATTCCATGATATAAATATATCATGATTACAAATATAAGGTCCATAAATTTTATTTTTACCCTCATAGTCATGTTACTATTCTGTTGGCCAAAATTACTATTCCTAATAGTTGTGTTAATATTCCTAAGGTCATGTTACTATTCAATCAATAAAAAGTCCATAACTCCTATAAATATCACTTTTTTCAATAAAAATTTATAACAGATTTAAATATTTAATTATAGAATGTAATAAAATTATTTTATATGTACCTGGGTTTTTACATTCTCCCCACCTTCTAGAAATTACATCCTCACAGTTTTTATTTACTTTTTAAAAAAAGTGAGGGTAACTTTCCCTCACAGCATTTTCATATTCCCATGTTTTTCTTCAACCATGTGGTTTCAACACAAAACTTTAACCAGGTGAATTAAATTTTTCTAGAATATTTTCTTTCTATGATAAAGAATCTGAAAATGTATCTATTCATAAGGATGGTTATCTTCTAGCTGAACTAATTCTGGGCTCAAAACCTAAGATAAATATGGCCCATATATTTTTAACATCAAAACATGAAAAATATTATGTACCAGATATATAATCAATGGAAAATCTAATTGGTTGGTGAATGGTCCAATTTTTACAAAATTATATAATGTCTAATGAACCATGGACTTATCATTCCTTTCTTACCAAAACAAATTACACTTTTCCAAGTAGTGATTTTAAGGAAAACATTGTCACCGACATAAAACGAAAATTCTTTACTCCTGTTTTTTGTACGTCTTTTGTGCCTACTCTAATCGATCCTTATGTGGTTCTGGGTCATCATTACATTCTAAAAAAATTCCTCTTCAAAATCTGGCCATATCGACTTTCATTCCCTAATTTCATCCCATAATTCTATAGTGCGAGACTGCTTTGCATATTATGCCTCAAAATGTGCCATCTGTATACTGGAACAACATATTTTATTATTAAAAAACTCAAGTAAATAATGATGTTGATCCAATCTTATTTGGTAATCCATTTTACATGTTAAAATCATATCTTCCAATGTCTATATTATTCGCTCTAATTTTCCATTAGATTAAGGATGAAAGGATTTTATGAAATTTAATTTTGTTCCAAACAACTTCTGAATGATTTTCCAAAAGTTAGAAGTGAGTCTGGGATCTCAATCAGATGAAATAGAAAAAGAAATAAATGTAACCAGAAAATATTTTTGAGATACAGTCGAGTAATTTGATCTAAAGTCATGATATCTCAAATAAGAAGTAAATGTGTAGATTTAGTTAGCTGATCAACAGTAACCCAAATCGTATTGTTACATCGAAAAGTCTTTTAAAGTACCGCAACAATGTCCATGGATATAATTTCATATTTCTAATAGAGCACTGTAAAAGTTTGAAGCATACCATTTGGTAATTATATCTCTCCATAAACCTATTGAAAATTCAACCATTTCACGGTAAAATATGTAATATCACTTTTCATTCCATCCCATTAGTAGTACTCCGGAAGGCCTCTGTACATTTTAGTACGTTCAAGATGAACAGAAAATGGTGAATTATGATCTTCACATAACAATTCATTATTCACAAGGTAATTATAAGGAACACATAGTCACTTATAAAATCTCAAAACATAATCTTTATCAACATTTAATTCCAGAAACTTACCATAATTCATCAATTCTACCTTTTTCTGTAACTTGATATCTTACTTATACGCTTTTTTAATTCAGTTAGACAGAGATGAATTCACTAAAACATGAAAAAATAGATTAATTTTATGTGCCAACAACATCCATTCCAAAATACATCAAATCATTAATCAAGAGGTCTAATTCTAAAAGTATCATGGTAAATTATTCATGGTGTATTTAACTAGGCATCAATAATTTTTTTTCTTTTCAATGATGGTAATTGACCATGAAATTATAATCCATTATCTATTCAATCTTTCTTCTCTAAATCTTGTTTAGTTCCTTCTGAGTGAATATATACTTCAAAATTTTATGGTCAGTATATATTTCACATTAGGCTATATATAAATGATTCTTTAAATTTTTCAAATCCAAACCAATAACTACAAATTCTATATCAGGTGTGGGATAATTTAACTCATGAGGATTTATTTTTCTTAACATATAATCAATTAACTAGTCATTATTCATTATAAAACACCCAATTACCTTCAATGAATCATCACTGTAGATGAAAAACCTTTCCATTTTTGGAAGGTAGGACCAAAATTGGACAATTCACCAATCTCTTATTTATTTCTTGAAAATCATCATCACATTCTTTAGTCCAAAAAATTATCCGCTTTTCATGTTAACATAGTTATTGTGATAGATAACCATGTAATTTTTTAATAAATTGTCATTAATATCCTGATTATCCAAGAAAAGTGTGAATCTACGTAACATTTGTAGTTCTTGTCCATTCATCAACTACTTTTTTTAGTGGGATACATTGTTATTGCTTCCTTATTTACAGGGATCCCAAGAAATAAATTTATTAAATCTAAATATAACATTTTAAATATTTTCTATATAACTTATTTTAATTGATATTTTATAATACAATCCTTAAATTTCATTCATGATCCTCATAAATTTTTAAAAACACCAGAATATCATTAATAAAAACAACAAAAAATATCCAAATATTAAAAGTCTATTATTTTCATAATATCCCTGAATACAGTGGGGTAATTTTTCCAACCAAATCACATAAAAACAAACTCATAATGCACATATCTATTACGAAATTCAATTTTCAAGATTCAATCCTCCATCACCTTCAGCATATGGTACTCATATCTCTAGTCAATCTTGAAAAAATACCGTGCTTTGTGGAGATGATCAAACAAGTCATCGATATGTGGAAAATGATACTTATTATTAATAGTAATGTAATTAATAGGTCTATAGTTAATGTAGAATTTGATTTAAATATCATTATTTTTAATGAAAGAAAAAGGATCGCCAAATGGTAAAGTGCCAGGAGGAATGAATTATTTATCAAGCAACTCCTGAATCTAATTTTTAAATTCATGATGTTCCACTTGATCCATTCGATAGGGGTTTTGAAATAGGCTTAGCATCTGGAACCAAGTCTATTATAAATTCATCTTCCCTATAAGGTATAACATCAGGCATCTCATAAAGAAAAATATTTAGGTATTTATTTACCACTAGAATATTATCAGTTTGAATATTTCCCTTATTTTCAATAATATGAGAAAGTTAACATTAATTTTTTTCTTCTAAAAGTTACTTGTATTCTTGATATGTTTTCAATTGTATGGGCTCATTGATTATATAAAAACAGAAACTCTTTTTGAAAAAATACTTCACTCGCTCTACAGTAAATCAAAACATGATAAACAGAAATCCAATCCATACCTAGAATGAAATCAAAATCTACTAAGGGTAAAAAAACATGGTTTGCAAGTAATTTTTTTCCATAGAAAATAGTTAAAAGATTTATATAATGGATTTTTGATGTAATATTTCCCCATGTTATTTTATCCATATGTTTTGTCTCATTTCATGATGTGATATTTCTAATTTACTAGAAACTTTCTCAGAAATAATGGAATGTGTAGATCCTGTATCAAAAAAGGTATTTGAAAAACAAGAGTAAAAAAACATAGTACATAATACTACTTTATTAGATATCCTGAAATTTTCTAATGTATTCTCAAAGAATCTCACTACCCATTTCTGTTTATAATCCAGTTTTATTCCATCATTCAGATATTTATTTGGGAAACTATTTTCATAATTACCCATCTCACCACATTTAAAACACTATATTCTTTTCTTATCAGAATTATTCTTAAGATCATTTTCATTACAATCACAGGCCATATGTCAAGACTTACAACATCAAAAACAATTCCCATTTTTGTTAATACATTCCCTAGGGTTCTTTTTACAACACATTTCACAAACTGTAAAGTGAAATTTTTTAACTTCATATTTCCTTGATTGATTCTTACTAATTTATTTCCATCTATATCTATTCTGCTTATTTTTTTTTCAAAGTACACATGGTCATCAGGATAAACCATTTCAACCCTCTCAAAACATCAAGCAGGATTTTCATAACATTTGTATTCATATGAGGCCAATTCCCTTCGATCTCTAGGATTCAATCCATATTAAAATCAATTGATTTTGCTATCAATATCCCAAATAAAGTTGGGAGAGTACCTTAACAATCGTGTGATGTTTACTTCATACACCTCCACAAAAATCCTCCTACATTTTCTTCAATTCAAGGAATTGATTTTCCATCCTAATTCAATCGACCTTAGGAAAATATTTTTCAGTGAAAATATTTTTAAATTCAACCCATTCAAAGGCATCAATCTCCTAGTTATCCATAATATTCTTGACCATTTACCTCCAATGGTCTGCTTCACCTTCAAAACAATAAATTTCAAGACTTCCCTTTTTATTTTCAAAACACCCCATGATATCAAATATCTTTTCAAGGGATTTAATCCACCCTTCATCCACTACTGGGTTAGAAGATCCACATAAAGTAGGAGGGTATTTCCTCATAAAATGTTCCACTATATTCATGTTCCATTGCAGTAATCTGTATTTTTCTCATGGATGGATTCCACAACCATTTATTTAATGTCTTATCTAAGCCATTACTATAGAAAACTACTCGGTTCCAATTCCCACCATTTAGGGTTGCAGATTCAGAATGATATCATCCTCTTAGTTCCTTCCAACTATAGGTTCCCTATTTCATTTATGGAAAACCATCCTAAATAGACATATCATAGATGAAGAAACATGTTAATATTCAAATTCTAAATTACATAAATATAAAAATAAGTTAAGAATAAATTATGGTATTCTATTAACATCATTTTAACACTAAAATTCATCTCAACTATGCTTTAATACAAACTATAAGGACACATCCTTAACCATTACATAATCTAGTAAATTAATTTAAAAACCCTTTCCCTATAATCAAAATGTTATTTTTTGTTTATAGTTTTAGAATATTATTTCATAATTCATACATATTAATAAACAATAATATAAAGTCAGTATTAATAAAATAGTAATCATTTATTCCATAATAAAAATATTATTAATATAATCATGTACAAATTTCATGAATAATCAACATAACATTCATTGTGACCTTCTATTTTCTTGGACCCATACTTATACCATATGAAAAACATTTTCAAAACTTTTTATGATAAAAAAAATCTTTGTAAGGGATATAAAAAATAATGATAGAAAATGTTTGTACATGAATACATATAAACATATGGAGTCATTGTCACAAAGACATACTCCTCACCTATAACGTATCATATACATACTTTGTGAAAATTAGAGATTCCCATAAATCATAGTAAACAAAATAAACCATATAGGTTTCATGGGTAATTATTTACTTAATATTTTAACTGTTATGACAACATCATGATTTGTAACCCTCACGACTATCGTATAGTGTAACCATCGCAGTTACAATTGGGGTAACCATACATATGAACTCCAACATAAATATATCCAATTGATTTGAGGGAGATATAGTTTCCACCTTTAATTATAAATAATTAAAAAAACCATAACATAGTCATAAAAAATTAATAATATCATAAAAATATTTCTTTTGAATTTTATAAAATAAAATTTAAAATTGGAATTTAAAAGGAAAAGTCCCTTTCAAATATCATATAATTGAAGTGATAATTAATAAAAAGAAAGGAATATTTTTATACACTACAAATAAACATAATACAACATAATCTAAAAAAATTAATTACCCAATTAATATTAGTACAACCTAATTAATGAATTATAAGTTCTACCCAAAGAATTGAAATTGGGTTATGAATTCTTTTTCCTCGGGTTTTTATAACATAAAATGTGTTTGAACATCGTGTGTAATGGTTATAAGAGTGTTATTAATATTTCATAGAAACATATTCATTTATATAACACCTTATATGGTCATTCTATAACATAACTCCACCCATTTATTATAATTTTTTTGCTATCACCATTGTTGTAAGTAGTTCATTACATGGTTTCCATCGTCGGTCCGTAATGGATTTTCTTTTAGAATGTAATTAAAACTCTTGAAGTGGAATGAAATTGTATTAATATGTTTTAAAAATATTAAATGATACCATGAATCATTTTTTATAAATGTTATTATTAATCATTTGGTAAAATATTAAGGATATTTGTTCAGATCAACTTGGAAGTTCTTCGATAATAATGAACTACATTCATTATATAATTAATATTACATATATATTTTAATTCCATAACTTATAAGAGGTTACATCCTAAAGTTTTAAAACATTATGAATCATTAAAATGGTTTTATGACCATCCATGAAGGTGGTAATAGAAATTGAAAACACATCGTCCACAATGTCGGTAAATCAACATATCCTAGATGGTGTTTTTTTAGAACAAATGGTAGGGAGAATAAATATGATGATAAATTTTTCCATAAAAATTAAACATTATAGTATATATAAAAAACTAGAGTTTTCATTATTCTTGGATAATGGGGATATTAAGAGAGTATAAGAATGAAAAGTAATTTAAATTAATATAAAATAAAATAAAAGATTAGTTTTACCTCACCATCCATTCCCCTTGAGATCCTCCTTAAGGACCTTGGTTTAAGCCTTTTGGAGAGAATAGAATGTATTAGATGTGGAAAAGAGGCTTGAGAAGATTATTAGAAATAATTTTTACAATTATAAAATCTTGAGAGGAGTGAGGAGAAGAGGGAGAGAGGGGTTGTATTTATAGTGGGATAGAGGAGGGGTTTTTGAAAATTTTATTCATTAGTTTATTAATTTTGCTCAAGAATATGAATATTTTGAGAATTGTTGTAAAATTTATTAAATAATCATTCGATGTTGGAGATTATGGTTCTTAAATAACTCATTATGTTAGTAATAGTTTCTTTAACTTATAAAGTCTATATAATGTAAATTAATGTATTTCACTATTCACCAAAAAATTACTTATATTAGAAAAATCCCAAAAAATTAACCCAAAACATTTTTCAACATGTAGAATCCAAAAATTAAGTCAATTTTATCAGAATAATTTTATAAATATTATAAATTTAATTTTTAAATAAAATCATAATTTATTCAAAAAAGAAATATTTTAAAACTATAACAGATTTTATAACACAATGATAAATTAATCAAGGTCTCATAATATTATTTGATAACCATAAAAAAATAAAATATTAATTTATGATTCTATTTTATGAAAATAAATTTTCTTTTAAACCTTTAAATAAATTATAAAATTGTAATTAAATATTTATGACTAATAAAAATACCAACCCATAATTTATTAATTCCAAAAAATTTAATTAATTATTTCGTGATATAAATATATCATGACTACACTTATAATATACATAATTTTTTTATACTATCATAGGTTATTTTACTATTCTATTGGTCAAAATTACTATTATTAAAGGTTAAGTTACTATTCCTAAGGTCATGTTACAATTACATAAGTAAAACTTCCCTAATTTCGATAAATATCAATTATTTCATTATAAATTTATAATGAATTTAAATATTTAATTCATTGAAGGAAAAAAATATTTTATAAGTACCTAGGTTGTTTAATGTTATATGTTTTATGCTTCTATGATGGTTCTTTTATGATCATATGATCCATGCTTGACTGACGATGTCTTTTATTCTCTTATGATTCACACTTATGATTAAATAATCATTTTAATTAGATATTTTCACCATAATCATGTTTTCTCTAATTATTATTATTCAACCCTTTATGAATTATTGGTAATTTCTCTCACACTAAGGATTTGAGCTCACTTTTTAATTTTTTACTTCCCTATTAAATTTTTTGCAAGCCTATGAGTATAATATTTTTTTTATGATGAGATGTTTATTAGAGATGTTTTAGAAATAAATTTTAATAATATTATGATGTATCTAATTTACTAGGATACTAACCCATTAAGTTTTTCCATTGTGATATTATCTATAAGGCGTAATTATTAAATTCTAAAGAGGATATAAAATATATGTATGTTTACTTTTGTTTTACAATAGCATTTATTAGAGTTGAGTTTTGTTTTTGTTGGGATTAGATTGAGAGGTATGATGAACCCAACAACAATAAACCTTGGATTAACATAAATGTATATAGCTTGAACCGATTGTGTACTACAATTTTTTTAGTCTGGGAGTAATGTTTCATAGAGTAAGACATTCATAAGATAGACTATTCAAATTTATGTCACCATTCACTATTATTCCCTGAAAAAATTATTTTTTATTACTCATGTTATCCTTATTTGGGTTTATAAAATTGAATTTCCTAGGAAAAAAATAATTTACTATAGGTGTGAAGGACATTGTAGTGATTTTCACCATAAGAAACCAAAATAGATGGATTCTATAGAATAAATATTGGTGGTAATGATCACTTAACTGTCTCAATATATTAACAAAAACACAAATCAAGTTGAGATCTGGAATGAACTTTGGAAGGAGATACCCTTATTAGATCCCATCTAGCAGTAATTTGCACTTTTCTTTTTTGGGTCTTCCAATATAATAATTTTCTATCAATGGATAAATATGATATAAAATAATATATTTTCTATAATTCTTTGACCATGATAAGGTTATTTTATCCATATATCACATGGATGGTTAGGATGACCAATGGTGGACCCTCATTAAGAATATGACATAAGAGATAAAAAATTGACTCTCTTGAATAAGAGGATTTCAAGAAAATAATCTTCACTAAACCTTTTTCCTGATCAATTCACATGATAATGGAGATATAATTAAAAAATAGAAAACAAAGGGATAATGAATCCATTTGAAACCTTGAAGAGACCATCATCGGAATAAGAAGATAAAACACTAGTTTTATTGTAGACTATGAAATTATGATCGATCAAATATTTAGTGTCTTTAAAAGGTATTTAAAGAGATTTACTATATGAGATCTCATTAGATTCAAATAAATATTCAAAAATGTTATAATTTTAGATATGGAAACATAATAATTCCACCTTTCTGATGGATTATAAGAAAAATATAAAAGAAATGATGTTTCATTGGAATCTTAGTGAAAATCATGTGGAGGAAAGATAATTTAACCCCTTACAAGACAAATTTTTTGGAGGAAACACTCGGAATAATTCATAAAAGGAATAGGTAAATGTTTCAATTGTAGATTTACTAAACACTGAACTCATAATTTTCATAAAGAGATAAAGATGATAGAAAATTTAATATATGATATGAAGGCCTAAGTTAATAAACAACCAATACATAAATTCTTCAAATGCTTGAAGTTATGGAATTATATAAATGACTTCCCCAATCCATCATCAAATGAATATAATAGGTAGGAGTAATATCTTATACAAACGTAATGAATAATAATTTAAAAAATCATTACTACCGAAGTGGATCATGATAATAATGTGGGGAAAGATACACTTAGTCTCCACTCCAAACTAATGAATATATTATTCGATTAAGGTTCTAATCATTATTTCATATTATACATGCTTTATGAGAATATTTATTCCCTACGTCAAACATTGTATTTTTAATTATGATTGAAAATACCTAGTGGTGTTATAATTGCATCCAAGTAGTATAATTCATCATTGATCAAGGTCAAGGGAAATACACCTGATAAAAATCATGTTATTTTTCTAATAGTGTAATTTTATGGGATTTTTAGAATGGATTTGAAATCACTATATTGAGCTAATATAAATTATTGAGTTAAGTATGTCTCATTTTATATCTCAAATCAGTTTGTTATTATATATCAATGAAATAATGATTATGAACATCCTATGGATGTATATTCTATAACATGGATCACGATACACAATAATAGGGGACATGATAACTCATATAATGTTTTATGCCTATATTGAATATTCCTTATCATATAGATCCCATAGAATATCAATAATTGGAGACATAATTTCAATGGAATTTGGATAAGTGTCTTATACACACTACTGTTTCACCATGGGGTGTACTAGTACTATTTTTAAAAAAGAATTATTAGAAAATGCATATTTTCATTTATTATTTTGAAATTTTTAAAAAATAAAAATCAAGAGCAACTATAATGCACCCCATATTGATGACCAAATTAGTCAACACACATGTGATTAGTGTTTCTCAAAAATTGACCTTCGTTCTAGATATCCTCAAATAATGGTAAAATTTGAGGATAAAACCAAGAAATATTTTAATATATGATAATGGAACTATTAATTCATGATGATGTATTTTTGGTATAAAAATTACACTGAAATCATCATTGAATTTATTAATATAGTGTTTGGAGACTACCATGATCGATTTTGTGGTAGACGTTATATATGATATTTTTATATACTCTAAGAACAAATAAGAGAATGAATAACATTTGAGGATTGTGTTCATGAATGTGATAACAGAAATAATATATACCGATTTTAGTATGTTTTAGTAATGGTTACAGAAATTATACTTATTATGTTATGTATCCAATAGTGAGGGGATATTTGTAGATACTTCAAAGACATAGGTATTTGAGAAATGTTCCAAATTTAATAGTGTGAAAAATATATTCTTTTTTCTTGTAATACATGTGTATTATCAATTATTTTTTATGGAATTTATCACATCTACCAAATATACTAACCATGTTAATGAGGAAGAGAGTAAAATTCATCTCAACAGAATATTTTGATGAAAGATTCCAGTAACTTTGGAAGATGTTATTGTTGTATCTATACCTACATTACCATATGGTATGTAAATATTTTCAACCTATTTTTATTATTGTTAGAATGTTTCAATATGTATACTAATGAAAAATGCTATCATAATATCTTATTCCTCTAAATATTAATGACCTTTGATAAAAAATACTTGATTCATGATCTCGAGATGGATGTTCTTATCGTTCAATTAATATATGGAAGAATTATTTCAATACGAGAAGTTATGATATACATACTGATCAAAAAAATATAAAATATATATTTTGATAGAAGTATTTGAAAATAAACAAAAAATAATGGTTAGATTTAATCAAAGATGATTATTTTTTAATATAATTATATTCGTGGAAGGAAAAAAAGTGGTATACTCTCTCAGATAAAAGGATCATGCTACCCTATCCTTGATTAAGATTTAAAGGGGTGCAATATTTATAGATATTCAATGGATGGATATAAAAATAAAAAAAAACTCGATGAAATCCTATTTTTTAAAAATATATATCAACTAGTAACCCATATAATGATTTAGGAAGCCTAGAGTAGTGATATTTCACTACATAAAAAAAGAACCAAAATATTATAGATTCCATCCCTAATAAATATGTAATTATAAGGTTCAGAACATAGATATATGTACCATAAAAATCATAATTGAAGAAGTAGCTTCTATATGATACACATAACTCATTTTTAACTATTCATCCATGAAACGTGAAGATAAATAGTGATCTTAACCAACACTACTAGTATGAAAACATGAAGAGGTGGATTTTAGATTCTATATCTAAATTCATGGCATGTCAATAATTACTGTTTGAACATCATAAATCTAAAGGTATGATGAAATCATTTCCTATAAAAGTGTGTAACTAGGAGAACATCACTTTGGATTTTTCTCATAGACTAACCTAAGAATAAAAAAGGTAAAAAGGTAATCTTGGTTTTGGTGGAAAGAATCAAAATATCAGTACAATTAATTTATACACAGGAAGATTTATCACTTGATTGACATTCTAGGATATACATAAAGGAATTCTAAAACAACATTGTATACCACATTCAATTGAATATTCTCAAATTTCATGGGTAACTTCAAAATTCATTTGGAGATGAAGTTGTTAAAAGATAATAATTTATAATTAATGGCAGGAATGGTTTAAACTATTTAGAAATATATGATTCACCAGATGTTCAAAAAAATTATTTTAATAATCTTCATTGATATATATAGTTTGACATTGGTTTCATTATGTTACTCAAGATATCTCATGAGAATAATATAATGAGAATTAGTAAGATGTTGAGGTTTATCCCGAGGTACATTTGTCCCTTTGATATCCATGATCATGTTCAATTTGTAGATTATCACTAATCACTCCCTCCACTTCTCTCACAAATACATTATGTGTTTGACGTAACACTACTAGGGAAGAAAATTATAGATCCATAAAATATTCTAAACTTAGAATATCAGTAATTTTAATATGATTTATCTTATGGGAAATGACTATTTTATATTAAGGGTTGAAGATATATAGTAAAGTATAATTATACCCAAAACCTAGAAAACATTTTATAGTGAAATCATAAGTAAGAGGATACTACATGGGAACCTGAGTATGTAATGAGACAAAATTAAAATCGTTTTTTTGTAACTTTTTAATATAATTTAGATAATAAAATTCATTTTAAGGGGGTAGAATATAACAAACAATGATTTTAGAATATATTTATTAAATAAATATTTTTGAATGTATTGTTTCATATAAAATAATAAACTAAAATAAATCCATATATATTTTATAGTTATAATATAGTTGTTTAATAGATATCTATTATTAGATGTAATCATATTTTAAAATCTATAAAAATGGAATTGAGTAGTGGTTTTCATCCTTAAGAGGTTCCTTTATATTATCTTCTAAAGGAGGTGGAGTGGCTAGATTTTTTCCTAAACCATGACTATGATAAATATTAATAGGTATTTCTTGTATGAAATCACCTACATAAGATGTTCATACTCATGGAAATTACTATGAGATCCACACCTATTTATCCACCATACTTAAATAACACCAATAAATATACTACCCTTAAATATTATGTGAGGTTTATGAGGGTTTTTAATAATAATTTAAATTGATATAAATTTGTAATTATTAATGTAGATAATTTTTTTTATAAAAATGTGCTGATAAAATTTATTTTGTGTTTAAAAATACTTTATCCAAAAAATTATTTCCCATCACAATGTGGTATTATATTAAAATTAATTTTTTTAACTATCTATAATAATATTTTATAAAATGAACATCATTTCTGGATTCAATATGTTAAAATTATCTTAGAAGGAATTTTTTGTATTTTTTTAAGATCGATGGATTGTCGATGATTTGTATGAAATAAAATATTAACAAATATCATAACATTTATAAAATAAATATGATATAAGAAATAATTATAAATATATGAATACCATTCCTCTAAAAAACATTTTTAGTGTAAATTAAATCATTTAAAATTAATATGTTGAATTAAAAAATCTATAGAAGACTTTTTGGAACCTAATTTTTAATTTATTCTAATAAAAATCAATTTTAGTCCTTTTTCTTCAATTATGTTTTCACAATGTTCCATTATATTTTTTATTATATCTAAAGTCACAAAAATATAAATTGTTTAATTATAATCCAATATATATCCAAAAAATTAGTACAAAATATTGTTTTGGTGTAAATTAATTTTTATATTTAAAAGATATATTTTTTCAAAATATTTTGTTTGTTTCATTAAGCATACTATTTTTCAAATTAATTTTTAGAAACTATATAAAATTAATCTTATAATATGGTTTTATAATTTTTAATCACAATTATTATATTAGGTGATAACTTCCATCTCAATTTTTAGCCTAAAACTATCTTTCCCTAGTCAAATCTAGTCACCTCAGAAAAGATTAAATAGATTAAAAGGGGTAAAAAGATTTTATATGTAAAAAGGTATAAAAAACTAACACTAAATTAATTAATGCATGGATTATATGGAAAAATAATTCTATATTTTAAAATTTTATATTTTGGAGTTACATTTCTTCAGAGTTACCTAAATTTTAGTTTAGTAAATGAGTATTTCTATAATTTTCACCTCTATTATATATAAAAGGGACACTTATCCTCACACATAAACCCTCATAGCATATTGAAACTATAAAAACATTTCTCTAACCCTATATTCCTTGAACAAGAGGTATTAGTCCATCCAAAATACCAATCAAATATGTAAAAAAGTTGAATCCTAATGGAAGTTGTATTTTTTCTGAATTACATTCAGGTTTCCATCATCTAATACATTCTAGAAATAATATATAACCATAAAAATATATAAAAATAAATATCATAATCCTGAATAAATTTTATTTTCTTGATGGAATAATATCTATTTACATTCATTGGAATTCTTAGAAAATGTGAACCACACTTGTGTTACGTGAGGAAAACCGCCTTCGTGAAAATAATTATTTATTTTGTCATAACCATATTATATGGATTGTTATAAAATTTAATTTTAGAAATAAGTATGATATTAATAAGATTATTATTATTCTAGAAATATATTTTTTCCATTAGTTAATAATTATTAAAAGAATATGTCATTGTAAATCTGACATCCTAAATGAGTATATTGAGAAACATTTATTACTTTGAAAATATATTTCACAACATATTGAATTGTATAAATTTTATTCCAAAATAATTCTAAAGTAAATATTCTTCTATATTCAAGGTATGATAAAAAACAATTTAAACCCTTTATCCATGGTCCACATACAAAAGAAATTTTGGCGGAATTAACTGAATATCCCCAAGAGACTGAGGAGAGTAAAAACTATACAATAAATGAATGAAATATGGTAATAAAGGGAGATTAAAAAAATATTCTTGAAAAGTTTCAAATAGAATATTTAACAAATGTTATTTTTTTATTCAATAGTTTGTAAGCATGCACTAAGAATGGTATGACTTGATGTAGGGATTTCTCATCTCAATTTTACTCTATTTCTACATGCTTCACAATATAATATCTATTTATCATAATATAAATGAATCAATTTATACTCATTGTACTTTAACATCCATTTCATGTTCATTATTACAATGGTGATTTGATTTTAAAACTTTTAACGTTTTTTATATTAAATTAATTCTTTAAATTTTTTCAACTTTTTTACCCCAACTATTTATATTAGATATCTATATTCATAATATTATCTAAATTTTTTTATTATATATATTTGAAATATTTTTAGGGTCTATTTCACATTTTTTTACTTTTTAGAAATTTTATTAAAGGAATATTATTTTTATTTTTCATGAGGGGTTTTTACATTCTTTATATAGTTGTGAAGATAATTACTTAAATATTAACTACTTCTGGGAAATTTCCCGCTGTTATCCATGTTAAAATATATTAACATTCCATTCCATGTTACAGTGTTTTTTAAAATTAATAATCTATTCCCATTATTCAGTTATTATTTTTCTTTTAATAGTTACTAAAAGATAGGGATATTTCTTCTTATTTTGAATAAAAAATTCAAAAGCTTTTACAAATGGATATTTTATCTCCTTAAATGTCCATTAATAATTATTTTACTTCACTTGGGATACTATATAATGAAACCATCCACTTTCATTCTCTATATGTCATATGATGGTATTTTTAAGAACTTTCATTGAAAATTATTTCATTTCGTTATGTTATTTAAGATATGATGGAATGAAAAATGATCTTGCATTATTTTTTCATGTATAATTGTTGTTTATAAGTAATGTATGGTTGGGGTGTCATATATGAATATAATATATTGGTCATGGTTTTATATACAATGAGATAATGATGATTATTCATCTTCATTGTCGTTATGTTTGGAGTTCGAAGTGTATTGGATATTGTTATGTTCCCAATATTATATGTTCACATTTTTGTTATGTTCAAAACTATATACATTGACATGTTCAATAAGATACTCATCTGACTGAAGTTTTCACCCGATAAAGGGGTTGAATCAAGTATTTCCATTATTTACAAAATTCCAAAGTCCTAAAGAATATTCTAACTCCCTTGGACTTTAATATATACTATTGATTATTGAAAAAATAATTTCATCTATTACCCGGTAGGTAATTTTTATATGAAATGTGGCCTGGAATTTCAATGAAACACACCTAATTTTCATATTTAGGACAAAATTACCTACTAATTGTCATGATTATTATATCCATGTCATGGAATCTTCACGATAATAATTTTATTAATATCACTGGTGTTTTCATGGTATCATCTTAAAACTAAGAACACCGTATTGCATAAGTGTAAGATCAATATATAACATATTTTATCTCTATATCATAAAATTGACATTATTATATTATAATTCTACTATTTTATTTATATATCATACTTCTAAAAAGCTATGGAACATTAGTACTACATAGTGATGTCTCTGCAAAAACTAGATCAGATAGGCTCCATCTCAACAGTTGTTTCATTGAATTCCAAAAATTCATCATGAATAATGCATACAACATGGTAACTACTTTAGAATACCTTTATAATTCTTCAATAGAAACTAATAATCTAGATTATCAACTCAGATATCCCAGGAATACACCCCAATTAATATTAATTATATTTTACACTTCATACTCATTAAAATTATTGACGCTAACTCATATGAAAACATATATAAAAGGAAAATCTCTCCTAAAATTATTATTTATAAATCTCATAGCTTTAGATCACCATGATATATAAAGTCCAATGGAGGGATCCGTATTCACATTTAAGCTTCTACAACTACATGATGATCAACTTTAGCATCGGCTCAACACACTCATCTTGTTTCATATCTACAAGGGACATATTAATTCGCCATTTTGGCTCACGTACTTAGTTTAGAATGTATCTCTATATGAATTCTCTCTCCATTATTTTCATTTTATATGTACAAAACAAAGATATATTTTTATATATTATAAATATAGAATATCTCCATATGATTTTGTTCCCATTATCCTCTCTTTTTTCACTTTTAATATGTTTCTTCCCATGATCTTAATATTCTCATTTAATTTCACTGGTTATCTCTAATTAAATACTGAAAGAACCGCTATCTTTATCTCATTCCACCTAGCCACATATATTCTAAAATATTCTTCTTTATCATTCCTTGTGATCCTCATCTTCTTATTCTTTTCAAAAAACACTTGAATATTCAGAATACATTCCCAATATCCATTTGATAAATCATAGAGAAAATAGATCCATGTCTTGTGGTATGAATCATAAACTTTTTGTGGGGATTCAATAATTTTTTATGAGATATCCATCAAGAACCGTGAAAAACTATTCTATAGTGAAATTCATTTATAATCATCTCCTGTATCTTATGATCATCAGTAGAACTAGTAGGATTTTTGAATATGTTTTAAATCATTACATTTTATCAAATCATAAACTTATCTTCATGTCATTCGACCTATATCACATTCATCTTCATAATATTTTAGGTAATATAGATCATCACCATCATCTAAATATTTTTCTTCATTTTGATCACCAATGAGTATTTTATAAATTTTCTCATTTCAATATTATATATCAATGGAATAGAGATCCATCATCTCATAAACATCTCATAATATTTCTCAAGGATTGGATTGGGTCTCTTTAAATTATTAAGAAGTTTGAAATCATTTCACAATGTCATCAACATCATCAAAATTTTATTTATCTTACTTATGGGTTTTATCATTAAAAAAATATTAAAATTATCCAAAATGTTATTTCTTTTATCATCCATAAAGATGAATTTATATCTAATTCAGTGATTTAATCACAAACTTTTCCAGGTGTTTGTGATATTTAAATTCATTAGGAACTATCCTTTAACCGTCCCATTTAGTTTCTTTGGAATATTCTTATTTTAGAGTCCATTATTTTAATCCTATAAATCTCATAAAAATAGGACAATGTTTTGGATTAATATGATAAGTTATTTCAAAAGTAATTAAAAATTCATACAATTGGAGAAACCAATGTCTTATGCTAAAATCATAAGATGAAGAAATAAATTCATGTCCAAAGAAATGTTCTCCATAAAAAATCTGAATAATGTAGAAGGCTTAGAATGGGTAATTCAAAACAGTTAAGGTCAGTGGAAATAATCTTTTATTGGATTAAATAATTATGATTTTAATTTCAATTTCATACGCTGAAAGACTTACACTAAGAACAATAGACATATACTCATTCCTTTGTCACCTTCCTGCATAAGCATAATGAACAATCATAATATTAATGAAGTATTGTAGAAAATAATTATGTTAAATTATTACAATAAAAAATGATTAAACTTGGTTATTAAAATATATATTATATTATCCACCAAATTATTATGCATAATACTCCAAAAAATATTTGTGTTCCCAACATTAATAACTCTTCAAAAAAATTCATTTAAACTCAAGGCCTCAGAATAATTACAACATTATGTCACAAACCCATTTATGTTTTCAGGATATTTAAATCATAAAATCATAACATTGGAATCATCATAATAAAATTCACTCTTCATATATTGATTATATATTTTATGATTTTAAGTCTACATCTTTTATCAATTTTCAATAAGTTTAAAATGACCTTTTTGCTCAACAATAATGAAACTAGTGTATAGTGAGTTCACACAAATTCTAAATATGATCAAACATATACGGGTCATCAAAAGATATATACATGGGTGTATATTGACACATATGATCCTATTATATTAATCACATGTTGGGAATACTTAATTAATTTTTCATTATATAAATATAAAATTTCTTATATATTTTAAATTGAACCATCTCTTCCCAAATCATCTTAGGAAGTAACTATCCATCCAAAAC
This sequence comes from Viscum album, assembly GCA_963277665.1. Taxonomy (NCBI): domain Eukaryota; kingdom Viridiplantae; phylum Streptophyta; class Magnoliopsida; order Santalales; family Viscaceae; genus Viscum; species Viscum album. The sequence continues at coordinate 804,720,353 of OY728137.1, forward strand.
AATTCGTTTATGTTTTTTGTATACTAATTTAATTATTTCATCAATATTATAATATTTTGGATTCCTCAAATTCATTTGGTCTTCATTATCCAACCATTTCTACTATATTTTCTTTCTGAAAATATTGATATTCAATCTCCCCCATACAAATTTCTTCACTCTCACTCTTCCATTATTTGGTGGAATGCACCAAAAAACATAATTTTTTATTTTTCATGGTTTATCAAGAATACAAATAGAGTAAATAGTTTTATTAATTAGATATAACTAAAAATCTATCTAACCATATCTTCAATGGTATTAGAAACTTTTATCTATCTATATTACCTATGTATGTATCTGCAACTGCTACATGAGTTGACAACATAATACATATATCTATTTCATGGTAATCATATCCAAATCTTTATCCTCTATAATTATCTAATTTTCATCATATTGATATAAAAAAAATCCAATTTAGTCCAAGATTCTTCAAATCCTCTATTTCATGGTAATCATATCCAAATCTTTATCCTCTATAATTATCTAATTTTCATCATATTGATATAAAAAAAATCCAATTTAGTCCAAGATTCTTCAAATCCTAGAGCACTTCACCATCCTCCTCTGGATTTTTCTCAATTATAAATTTTCTTCTAAAATCTAATGTATCTTTTTTACCACTAGATTATAATTACTTCCAAAGAGGTAAAATTATATTCTCCTAGATCCATGAGTGAAGGGACCCATAATAATTATATCAAAAGTGTGATACCAATCCAGCAACTCTATGTTTATGTGGTTTAACCCTTTATGGAAAGTAATAGTGACAATCATAATGTAAATGTTTTTCTATAAATAGAATGTTATGTGATACCAAAACTTACATTTAATCACTAGAAGTTGTTTTAACTAATCCATTAGATATTTTTTTAACATTCAATAACTTGAAAACACATAACAATATATTTTATATGAAAGGTAATTCTCTTTTTGGTTCAGTAATCCCCCCAACAAACATAATAAGTATATATCAAAACAAATATGTAAGATTGAATAATCATATATCATACATTAATTTTAAGGGGGTAATATTTATTTACAAATTATATAAGAATGTTATAAATTTTTCTAAACATTGTTATTTTGAAATATCTACCCCAAGATTTTAACTCTACACTTCATTACCTTGAATTCATAGCATTTAAGCACTTATTATATTTTTTATGAATAAAGAGGATCCACAAAAAAACTCCATATATTGGGAAATAGGTAAAATATAAATTTATAATCCTAAAAACTCATGTTTATGATGATATAAAATGTATATAAAACATTACACTAGAATTCTTATTTACATTATAGATATTAATCTCTCATGGTAGTATAGACTTATTCTTTATTCCAAATTACGTTATAGATGGAATATAGTATTATATATTTGAAACTAGATTGTTTTGATTCATCTCATATTTGTAACACCCCAGGCATTCACAGTACGGTTCTCTTTGAATAATACAATAGTTTTTTGTTTACGCAACTTTGAGTTCTAACACACCACAACCAATAAACTAGCTATTATTAATAGTAAAAACTTATTTTTGAAATTTTAGAAATTTTATTGTTCAAAATGGACTTTATTTTTGGATTCATAATCTCGAAATTAGCCTAGGGTGAATTTTTGGTATTTTTCTGAAAACATTCAATTTTTGCCGAATAGTGAAAAACATTGAGTTATTGGTTAAATCCAACATTTTATTTAGATAATTATTTATTTTATTTAAATTTATTTTTTGTCAAAATAGATACATAATACCTCTATAAGTTCAATGTAATTCATTTGAGTCAATTTATATTAATTTTAGATATATAAAAATTTTATTGAACTTTTTACGGTCTTTTACCCACATCCTATGAGCTTTTGAAAATTTGCATAAAAAATAATTTTACTGCTTCAGTGAGTTGAACATAAAAAATCCAAGAGACACAATTAATATCAGTAAGTAAAATGTGGTTCAATGATATGAACATAATTTTTGTTGAATAGTAACTTTTGACTTTTATTTACCACGGTTAAAAGTAAAAAGGGTAATTAAAGGTAAAAATGATATTATTTTTACCCTAACACATGTCCTAATTCTATTGGATAAGTTTAATTCGACCAAAAACTACCTTAGGAATAAAATATGATCATTTAGGTCCACTTGAATTAGAATAAGACATTTATTTTTATTTAATTCAAAGTAGAGTTAAAAGAGTTAAAATCAAGGTTTTATAACTAAATCATTTTTAATATATGGTTATACATAAGATAAATTATATTATAAATATTAATTAGAAAGATAAAACTATTTCCTACATAATAGTAGTTTATTTATAATTTTTAGACATTAAATAATTTATTTTATTTATGACACAATGATGCTGTAGTAATTACCATATTAATTAAATATTAAAATAATTGATATTATAAATACCCAAATAAATGTAAATTAAGACTTTTGATAAATTAAAATAATTTTATAGGTTAATATGACATGTTATTATTGATTTAAGTAACCTTATTTGAAGTAATCACTCTGTTATGAGTTTCAAAAAAATCAATTACAAAATAGTGTCAAAATTGACATAAAAGAGTTTTCAAAACAAATATTATATTATTAATTGATATTATATTCTTAAAAATATATTGTTTGGAAAAAGTACATAGATAAAGTTATATATATTAATAATTATCCACTTGGGGTTCTCTTGTCTTGTTATAGAATGTTTATTAACCATATAATATAAAAATACAAAGAGACATGGTAATGTCAAACTAATTAACTAAGAGTTAAATCTAAAAGATAAGGTTAATGAAGTGACCCAAACCTGCATAAAACCTATTGGTTGAGTGTTTTTCGACCCATACCCACCTTAGACGTTAAATAATTAGTTTTTGAGCCATTATAAATAGAAAATGATTTTATTATAAAATAATATTTCTAGCTTTTCATAAGTCACCCCTCATCCCCTCTTATAAATGGAAACTCCCCATTATCTCTAATTCACACCTTCAAAGCCATTTGTCTCGGCCAAAACCTACCCAAATACCATCTCAACTATCATACCTTGATCCTATAGGCCTTATTTTAGTCAGAAATGTAACCTAAAGAGCACTTTTGATCATATCAAAAGGAAGAACCAAAAGAAGAGGTAAATATGTCATCACCTCTTTCAAGTTCCTTTATTCTTACACTTCCACTTTCTTTGTTGTTTATATTCTAAAATAATAACTCAAATTTCTTCTATATAATTTGATGTTATTATAAATATGGTACAACCATATTCAGTATTCTGTCCATCCTTTGAATGACATGTCACCGTACGTGTGTTCTTAAGGCTTACCGTCACAACATCGTGGTGTAATTGTTATTCAATACATTATGATTTGGATGGATATGATAATGATTCATAATTGATGTAAATAATAAATATAACATGATAATGATTATTTATATATTATATACCATCCAATTTTATATTATTTTAATATCAAAATAATGATATTGTCGCTCTTGCGTACGTACGAATTACCGTCTCCACGAACGTGATGAGATTCATTCCCCATCGTATCCATTCAATAATAATTTTTATTATATGGTTAAAAGTAATGTTTAAGGACTTAATATCATTATGAATTTGAATATGATACATCCTACACATAACAAACATTACTTACGTAAAAAATCATATAAAGGAAAACAAATCAGTTAACACCCTAAACGACAATAATTCTAAGATATTATTAACAATGCAATGTTAAAAGATCATATATGATATCATATTAATATATATGATTCTTTAATAATTTAATAAAAATTATTTCACCATTATACAAGAGGTTAACCTACCCTCGACCAAGGAAAATTACATAGTAAGGGTTAATTCTACAATCACTTCATTATCCAAGGATGTCTATATGTAATTATCTACTGGGACCTCTTTATCTTCCATATCCATGTATCTTAAAAATGTATTTCAATTTTTTTACTATTTACAAGAAATTGGGTTAAATTCATTTATACCCATATTTAACCATATGTGTTTTGAAACAAATCATTCCGTCGTTTTCCAAACAAAGTACTTTTTAACCTTTTCGTCAAAATTAAGGTAAGAATGTGTTTTTTAACTTATACGGCAGGTGCGGCTATTTTCTGCCGTTATAAAATAATCGAAGCTTCCCTTACAAGCTTATAAGAATATTTTGAAAAAATAAATGTTTTATTTTATAATTACATGACTTTAAAATGGTTTCAAAATAGAATGAGATATTTCTCTAAAAAGGTTTTGATTTCATCTATGTCAACATCCTTTGATGGAATATAAGTTGGATTAAAGTTGATTTATTGTGATTCCAAACTTCCATATTGTATTGAAGGTTTTGTGATATGTTTGATTGTGCATGTGTTATTCCATACCATTCATGGTTTCTAGATAAATTATTGACATTTCATATTCTAGTTTCAATACGAATGTTTATGTTATGTTTAAACCTTTTCATATGAGGAATTCATTAGACTTACTAAGTGATAGGTGGAGCCTGCTATAGCTCCTCGATGCATCAGTAGGTATCATGAGACAAACTAGTGTCTTGGCACAAGTCCTTGACAAAATCTTATTTTTAGTCTTGGCATAAGGAGTTGACTATGTGGTTATGAAATTCTGTCATTATGCATTCTATCATTATGAAACTGGATACTGATATTGCATGTGATTATTTGACTAGTAGAATATCCACGTCAATAGGTAAATGAAATTATTTGATTTTATCTTTTCCATATTATGATGAAGTTCAAGTTTAAAATTCTTTTGTTTTAGTCTTATACATTGCCTTAAATTTTTATTCTTATTTATGAATGTTTCACTTTATTGTTATCCTTACTGAGCATCTAAGCTCACCCATTTCTATGTTTTATTTTTCCCTGGATGAAAAGAATTATATTATGACAGATCTGTAGGGATAGTCTATGGGATATTAGTGTTTTCTATGGAAAAAATGTTGTTTTAGTTTTTCATTTTATGATGAATGTAATCTTTATGAATGTATCTAGCACTTCCAAGGCTACTAAACTAATCAGTCTGTCAAGACTTGATCTTTTGTGATCATGCCAATGATACATAATAATGCACTAAATCTAGACTTCTAGGGTCAGGAGGTTATGATAGTGATCTAGTGTATTAGACTCCTCCAACCATTCAGGCCATTTGACTAATATATCATAATGTCCATGCTCAACTTTTTTCCCTTGTGTGTTGACACCCTCTTGGTATCATCCTTTTTTTATAGAAAGATAACAATTTTTCCATTTATTTATTATTATATCAATTTCACTAGGGAAAATAGTCATACATTGGATTTCTTGATTACCTATATAGCAATACCTTACACACAATTATTTATCATCTTTTACCATTCCCTTATTAGGTGCTTTATAAATTCAATATCGGGAGTGTCAAAAATAGTAACAAAATTTATCTTTCTTGAATAGGTTTCCTTTTGGTTTTCATATTTCACACAATTACTTTGATATTCATTGAAATAATTCAAGGATCCATGATGTTTCCACTCTTACCATAGTACAAAAACTTATTCCCTACAGGTTTAACTTCTTGATTTTCTTTCATCATCGTATTCTTGGGTGTATTGTTAATAAATGATTTTGAACACAATGCACGAACACATTCTTCCATTACAAGCTTCCCATTATATGGTTATTAATTCATTTAATCGGTATATAAATGATACATAATAGGATTATATCAACATGAAATATAATAATGGTGACCAATCATACACAACTATGGAACATTTAACAAGTATTTAAATTTTTTTGAAGACACATTTCTCTCCATTTTTGAGGTCTCTAATTTCAAGGTTGGTATCAATCTTGTCTTATCTATTCTCTACCATTCTAAAATTCCAACATGATTTTCATAGGCATAAATGTTTTAACAAAGGTCAATTTCTCATTACTAAATATCTAAAAACCCCATCATTTTCAAATTATCCAAGATTATTTTTCATATGGTGTAGTCTATCTACATTGAAACTATTTTTATTGTTTTCCATGAAAACCATTATTTTAGAATATTTTAGGGGGAAAATTATTCTTAGACCTTATCAAATTATTTCTTAAATATATTTGGATGTCCTATATTTTTATTTCCACTTTTTTATATAATGTCTTTTCATATACATTTAACAAAAACATATTCAGATAAAACTAAATTCTCACCATTATTGGATACATTTTTGTATGATTTAGCAGTGAGTTATTCTCAAGATAATCTCATGATCTATTTTATTCTATAATTATAACCTTTTATGGGAAATAATTATCAAATAATTTAATGGTATAATTTTATTAGTATCATTTTGACAATATAAAAAATATTTTTCTTCTAAATTTATCAATTTCGTGTCCTACTCTTGGTTCTCCATGTTGATAGTTTATTTCTTATCCTCAAAAGAAATAAATTTATATTCCCATTCACTTATAAACTATTTAATTTTAATTTATTTCATTTTCCTTTTCATCATTAAATAATTATCTATATCATTCACCCTTTTTTATTTAACATCTTGTTGAGAAGACTTGACCTCCTTGGAGAATTTTTAAATCTTATAGAATGCATTGAATAACTCTTTTATAACATAAAAAACACGTATATCCCATAAAATTCATTTTCAATTATATTTTAAAAAATGAAATTATTTATTTCCAAAGTGGGGATGTTTCATCCATAACCTTTACTAGTTTATTTAGTGTTTTGGTGGGACTTTTCATCTTAGCCAAATAGTCTTCCATTTCATCATCCTTTTCTTCGAGTTGTTATTTTTCATAAAGTAGTCACTTATAAAATGAAAATAAATAGTTTACCACTTAAATAGGTACATTATTTAGATAATAATTACACTCAATTTAGTGGTATTTACTAGATAGAATAAAAAATATATAACAGGTTGAGCATTCTTCACAAGAGGAAATATAATGATATATTTAACTCATAAATCCTTAATGTTTTTATTACCTTCAACAAATGGTTTTTTCAACATAACATTTTAGTTTTCCTTATCTTCATTGACTCTTTCAAATTCATATTTTTAAATGTATTTTCTAAGACCATAAAATCATTCGTAATAGGGGTGGAGTTATATTCTTCCATATGTGGAAATTCAAACTCATATTCCAAGATAACGTCAAGTATTCACTTTATAAGATATTTTAAAACAAATGGGAAACATTCACGACATATCTGGTGTAACCTTAAGATTTTGATTTTTGTTTTTATATGAATATAGATGAAATTTATAGGTTAATGTGGATATGATACTATGTGATATTCCCAATCGATTTAGATAATCACTTGAGATGGTAGGTGAATCTAATCTTTCTTATTTTTCAAAATTTAAAATTATTTTGTATTATTTTATACACATTTTAATTTATGGACTTTTTCTAGTAAGTAAAAAATATACCTTGTAAATTTAACCTAATAAGTAATTCTAATATGAAATATAGTACACAAATTAAACGTAACACATGAGATTTACAAGTTTTGGACTCAAAAATCCTCATGTATTCAATACATAAGATTTCTAAGTAATATATTTTCCAATATAATTATATCATCTATACAAGTTGGGATAGAAAGGTATTATCCTAAATCAATACCCACCACATTATAGAGGTTTGAGATAACTATATTAAAATAGTTATCAATATAATATCCCATTTTAATTTTTTATACTAGAATCACACCAGTTCCATTATAGGTCTTCCTTCTCCCTAGAAGCCAATCAATATTACTCAATAGGGATTTTTTCTCATCCAACAGGTGTAATCATATTCCTATCCATAGTAATGCCATTAAATTCCAAAAAATCTTTATGAATAATTCATGACACTCATACACTACTTCTACACAGCTCTATATCTCTTCAATAGAGACTTCTCAACAATATTATCAACAAAAATTTATCAATAACATATCCGATAAAATTTTCATTGCTTATTATAAATTAATAATCATTGATTTGATCAATTCCAATTAATGAAAAAACATATATAGCAGGTTGATATAACCTCAATGTTATCATTTTACTTCAAAGAGATTCATCTCACTAATATAAACACTTGTTAATTGAAAACTCTTTATTAATCCTTTATCTTTGATACATATATGATCATTGGATTCATTATTTTCTTAAAATGATCATATTCTTATATTTATTCAAGGGAGTTTTGTATATACCATTCCCTTATCAAGCTCTAGTTCTAAAAATTACTCTATACTCATTGTATCTAAATAATTGTTTTTATATATCAGTCACCTAATTTTTTTCTACATTAGAAATATATAATATCTCAAAATGATTTGGTTTCCATGATCCTCTCACTTTTTAAATTTTATATATGTGGGTGTTTCCATGATCTCAATATTATCATTGATTATCTATGGTTGTATCCTAGTAAATATGAGGATTTTTCTTTTCATTTTCTCATTTTTCTATAACATATATATTGTAGACTCATAATATTGATTAGTCCCCAAGATCATATTCATATTATTCTTCTTTAAAAAACTCACTAGAATCCACAATGAACATTCTCAATAACTGTATAATATATCAAATAAAATATAGATCCCCTAATATTAGTACATCTCTTCTCTTTACTATGTAGGGTCTTCGATTTTTATAGAGGGATACAGTTTTCATCATGAAAAACTACACCATGGTGTAAAACTCATATACACATCTTGTACAACTTGATATAATCATTATAACCCATAGACTTTAAGATTAAGTATACAAGAAGCATATAGTAGCTAATCTTCAAATACTATTTATCTCATTCCTCTTGAATAACATTCTTTTTCATGGTATTTATAGTAATATAGATTAAAAATTTTCTCCATTTTTATATTCATTTTTCTCACAAATGATGATTTTAAAATATTATCATTTGAAAGTAATATATTAATATAAAATTTATCCACTATATTATCTCTATTCAAACATGTATTTATCAAATCAGGCATGGATCACAACTCTTAGAAACATCAGGATGTTTAGAATCACATAAAAATATCATCAGTATCATCGAAATTAGATTCCCCTTAATTCTAGAATTATCACATTAAAATAGTAATTAAAATTTCAAGACATTAAATTCTTTAATCATATTTGATGATAGGTTTATCTATAATTCAATTTTCAAATTACACAATTTTCTTAGGGTTTTTGATATTTTAATTTATGAGGAAATTTTCGTTCATCAACCTATTTAGTTTATTTTGAATATTATATTTTTGGAATTTCATATTTATATGTTATCACATCAATAAACTATATCTATTTAATGAGTTAATTTTATTTGTGAAGTTATATAGTATTCTTAATTCATACAATGCGATAAACCAAAGGCTTCTACTAATGTTATATTTGGAAGAAATATGTACTAGATCAATGAAATATTCATAGAGAAAAAAATACATATTCTTATTGAATGAATATGATGGATTCTTTGAGGGACATTTTATTAATAGTAAAAACTTTTTGATGTATGAATGTCTTATAATCAACACTTTAATGGATTGTATTGAATGACTTATTCTCAAACCAGAAGAAATACACAAATAAATTTTAACTTTAATTTCTTAGTTCAATTTCATATGATCATATCAATAAATTCATGGGGAGAATACATATATTTAAGGAATATGATTAAAAAGGATTATTCTTGGTGCTTCAAAGTCATATGAACTCAACCAAAAATGTATTATTAGTGATAATTAGTTAAACATATGGATTCTAGAATTCATTAACTATTCACATAAACTCTTCATTTAAGATCAAGGAATCTAATCACATACAATATTTAATCACAAACCTATTAAGGTTATTATGAGGATTAAATCCTTGAATAATATATTTGGAGAAATTATAACCAAACTCACTCCTTATATACCGAATTTTGATTTCGAAGATTTAATATTATCGCTTTTCTCAATTATTCATATTTATTAAATGACACTTGTGTTCATAACCAATATAACCCACATAGAGTTAGTTCAAACTTAATATAAAGTATAAAAACATGCACTGATCATTAAATTACATAGACAGAGTGGCTCATTGGCACATATTATCATCTAATATTACACATACACTGGGGAATCATACTCGCATTTTTCTTACTTAAACATAATATTTCATAAATCATTCAAGTGGAACCATCTCTCATAAAATAATTTTAGGGATTTCTCATCATTATAAAACACTTCATCTAATTATTTTAAAAACTATGTTCAATGGTTCTTCAACAGTATATTAAGATGGATTCATCAATTTCCTTGTGTTTTCCTTCTCAAACACATTTCATTTATCCATTATTACAGCAAATAGTGATATTCAATCTCCCCATTCATCTATCCACATTCTAACTCTATTATTATGGGGTGAAATATACTAAACCACATACAACAATACTATACATTGTATTTGTATAATAACCAATCATTGTATCATATTATTTTTTAGCTGAAAATAGGAATTCATCAAACCAAATACTTATATATAGTATCCACATTCATATATCTACATTATCTATGAATTTATGGGGGGGATCTATCTACTTTTATATCATAAGATAAATCACTTTATCACATAAATAGTATCTAACTCTTTATCCTCAACCACAAATTTATTTTCTTCATGTTATCAATAAATACAATCTAATATAGTCCAAGGTTATTCAAATATATGCACACTTTAGAAATAATAATATTTATCCACAATGTTAATATTTATATGATTATGTTAATGTGACATTCTATTATTTTGTTTCCATGACTTGGTGTATTTTTTGTGCATTAAATATGGTTCTTTTATTATTCTATGATCTTTTTCCTTGAAATATTATAACCACTTATTTATTGTTATTCTATATTATGAACCAATGGTTACTTTAATAATGTAATCCACCATGATCATTTTCCATACATTTTTAGATCTAAACCTTTATTAATCATTGTTGAGTTTCCATTACTGGGTATTTGAGCTCACACATTTTTTCCATCTACCCAATATGTTATATATTGGATTATGATTAAAATAATATTTTAAATAGAGATGTTTTTTGGATATGTTCAAACAATAAAGTATAATAATATGTTTATGTTGCTAGTATCTAAAATAAATAAACATTGGGTTCTAGGAATACGATATTATTTAGGATATGTAATCATTAAATAATGAAATTAATGTTAAAAATATACATGTTTAGTTTGGATTCCCTTAGCTTGTATCAGATCATGTTTATGTTATTTTTGGTGATTAGTATAATAGGTACAAGGAAACACAGATAAGATCAAACTATGTTTTACCAAAGGTGATATATTTTAAACCAAAATTGAATAAATTATGACATAGTCTAAGGGTATGTTTTTTAGAGTAATAAATTCTTTAGAATTACTATTCAAACACATGTATTTTTTCACTTCGATTCACATAAAATATTTTTTATTAATCATTTTATCTTATTTTGTTTTCTTAAAATGGTTTTAAGTTGGAGAAAAATATATTAAAATTGGTGTTGGGGACAATTCAATGATTTTCCCTTAAAATAAATAATATGTTAGATTTTGAGTACAAAACCACATATCTATGGTCAACCATCTATATAATGTGATGAACAACTACGTGAATCTGGTTAATATATTAAACGAACCACGTAAATTGAATCTTGTTACAGATTCCTTTATATGAAAAAATACTCTTCCCTTTAGATGGTCTTCTAATCCATTAATTTTCAGGAAATGTATCAATGTGATATAAAATTTTTTATTATCCACTCCTCGGACCATGGGAAGGTTGTATTATCTATTTATCTCTTTGAAGGTGAGTCTTGTTAATAGTGAACCATAATTAAGTTTATGATTCAAAAGTAAAAAATTCGACTCTGTGGAATAATATGAGTTCGAGTAAATATTCATCACCAAATATTTTCCCCAAACTCATTACATTATAAAGGAGTAAGAATTCCCTAAGATGAAATAAAAGGATAATTAATCCATTTGAAACTATATAGAAAACATCATGAGATTCATAAGGTTTACCTCTAGTATTATTATTATCTATAAAAATAATATCAATATGATATTTAGTAGATTAAAACCATGTCATAAAAGTGTATTATATATATAAAAGCCCAGTATCTATGGTGAAATATTTATATGTGTGGTTTAGAATAAAATATGAAATGGGGGATCTTATATAACCCATTTATTTAGATAAAATAAGATGAAAATGGGGTGTCAAGGATACTCTAATGAAAAACCACATATAGGAAAGAATGGAAAACACTTTATATTCCAAATTTGTTTGCGAAATCACTTTAATAATTTTATGAAAGGAAAAGCTATTATCCACTCCAAATTTAATGATTTTTGTAATTATGAAAATAAATTCCCTAATTCAAGGGATAACTTGGACAATGATAAGTACTAAATTCCTAGAACATGATAATAATGAAAATCCTATAAATTCACTACTACTAAATTGTATATTAATATTTAAGTAGAGAAGTGTACACTTACTCTCCACTCTAAACCTATGAATTTATAATTTGATTTGGTTTATACTCATTCATTCCTATCATAGATGCTTTTTATTAATATTTATTCACCATAGTAATCATTGGATTCTAAATTATCAGTTAGAAAACCTAGTAGTGTGATGACTTCATCGAGGGTGTACAAATCTTCACTGGTTGAGATTTTTGGTAAGGTATTTCCAATAAAATAGGTTATTTTCTCATGATGGAATTCGATTTAATTTTTTTAATGGATTGGATCTCCCAATATAGATCTCATATAAATTTTTAGGAAAGGAAATTCACTTTTTATACCCTAAATAACCATTAAAAACAACTATTAAAGGATGATTATGAACTTAATTTGGATGTAAATTCTATAAAATGGGTTGTGATTCAAAAAAAGTGTTGGATTCCTAACTATAATTTTCAAAAAAAACTCAAATTTTATGATATAGTTATCATAAATGAGTATATAAATGTCTTTCCATATGATCTTTCTATTCTTCTCTAACAATATGAGGTTTAGATTCCAAATGTACTCCTACTAGGTTATATCACAATATTGAAGAGTCCTTATTAGATGCTGCCAATAGAATTGGATTAATTCATGAAGAAAAATTTAGGATAATCTTGATAAGGGTTTGAAATTACTTATTTCATTAAAATTGGTTTCATTGATCCTCTTTGTAATGTAGAAGTATGGATCAATGTGTATACACTATAAATATCACAAACTTAAAAAAAAGAACACACAAGAAAATTTAACCTCTAACATGTATTGAAGAAAATTTTTATAAACTTATAGGGGTTCATTACATATAAGGGATTTAACTTTTATATATATATCATCAAATAAAGGATAAAAGTTAGGATATACCTTAGTTATCATTATATATAAAATATGAACACTGTCAATTCATAATGATTCCTTTTGGTCTTACAGAATCTCATAAAATCTATATGGATCTTATGAATAGTTACATTAGAGACTATGTAGATTGACTTTGGTATAATTTATAAATGACATTCTTAAATATACTAAGAAAAAATAAGACCATGATGATCATTTAAGGATTGGGTTGAAGATCTTGATAAATAAGAAAATGTTTTCCAAATATTGAGAGTTTCAATTCTTGTTAAATGATTTAATTCTCTTAGGTTATTTTATAATAATAAATGGTATATATTCAAATTGATTAAAGATGTAGCTTATTAATAAATGGTGTAAATAACCCACTATGATATATATCCAAAGTTTTTTGGGGATGGATAAGAATTATCAATTCTTTGTGGCAAATTTGTCATGTATATAAAATTTGGTAAGAAAACTAATGATGAAAGAAATAAAATTCTTCTCTATAGAAGAATATGAATAATTCTTAATAGAGATAATGAAATTATATTACATTTTACATATATATAAATTTTATTTTATTTTTTATGTATGTTTAATCTTTAGTGATGCCTCAAATAAAAGCTTGGTGTAACTCCCCCCCATCCCCGACCACTGAGAGGTTCAACGACTGTAGATTGGTACAAGTACTTAGGAAAACCTCCTAATACATTATACATTTTAGACATGCATCATGATTCTAGGGTGGTACAATGATGATACTATAGTGACCTAGGCTTTTCATATATGTATACTTCCTCTTTTCATATGAATATTCATTGTAATATACAAACACACACATGAGGTCCATAGTAGTTTTGTTCCTTTGGAAACATGGAATACTATTTTTTTTATTTCGTGAAAGATCATCAAAGAATCCAACAATGATATTCCACCTTATTAATCCTATATAAAACATTTCTTCATTACTTTGTGAAATGATACAAAAGAAAGGGTAATTTGAAATGATTATTATGGGTAAACAAAGGAGACACGTAAGAATAATATGAACACAAGGGTATGAGAACTTGACGATAAAAATATAAAACCATACCAATCATATCGAAGAATAAAATCATGGGTCATGGAATAAGTATTGGATGATCATGAGATGTTAATCCTATGATAATAAAGGAACATGATCATTGAGAACATTGAACTTCTAGAATAAATAGAATTGAAAAATACAAAAAAGTATATAAAATCATTTCCCTAGAATTTAAATATCATTATAAAAACATATAAGGTCACTCTATGGTTAGATACACCTCCTAGTAAGGAGTAAACTATCTTCCTTAGTTGCATCCCTTTCCTCATAGTGTAATGGGTTCACTCCAGAAACCATAATTTTAGTCATGGTTCAATCTCAAGACCATCATAGTGGAAAAAGTACATTACTAAACAATATTAAGTCCATATTCCAGTCTTATTTATCATATGAGATATAAATCTTTACCCAATGAATTGGGGAGAGATGAATGTAGAACTCATCCCTAGTTATAATGTATCCACATTCCTTAATTCTAATGTAAACATTGTACGTGGTTATAATTTAACCATCATCCTTATTTATATTGTAACCACTATCACATAATAAGAATCTTAAAATGTGATCCACATGATCATAAAACATTCAGCAAATCATAACCCATTAAAGGAAAGGGGTTTCATAAATATTTCATTGTATCCTAACCTATAGAAAATATGTATATTTTATAATCTTTTCACCAATTTATCAAAGGTTAATTTGTGAAAAGAAGTAACATTCATAAGATTTGAATCATGGTATAACTAATTGAAGATAAAAAAGATGCATAAAACTCATTGATTAATAAACATAACCCATTTATAGAATGAATAAGAATTATATCCTTTGTTTATATCCCTAGTAAATCATAAATTATATCAAAAAAATCCATCTTAGCTAGAGATGTATTTTTAAGTATCCATTGGAAAATTTCATAAATAAAATAACAATTTATTTAAATTCACTTTTAAAAACACAAATAATTTTAAAAATTCTTTTCATTTAAAATAAAATTGAAATCCTTTAATAGATGTTGGGAAAAAATATTTAAAAATTTTATTTCAGAAAAAATAATATACAATTTCAAAAATATTTTTTAATAACAGAAATCATTTTGAATATATTTTTCATATAAAAAAAATTAATAAATATAAATTATTCTTCCTTGAAAACAGTTTTCAGGATTATGAGAAGTTTCGTTTTATTCGTAAATGTTAGAAATAAATATTTCTTTCATATTTTCTATTAAAGGAAAATTTATTTGAAAATGAAATAAATATTCCTTTCAAAAAAATTACAAAATAAAACATGGTTGAAAAATTATTTTAAAAATGATGTGATAATAATATCACATTTTCAAATAATGCAAAACATTGTTCTAGAAGAAAATATATTCCCGACGGAAGAGAGAACTAATGTCGACTTTTATTAAAAACATTTTATCAATTATTTTAAGTACCAAATAGTGGGAAAATTGTAGTATTTATAAAATATGTCAAGAATAAAAATTGGATGATAAAATTTATTAGTTTTGTTAGAGATGGATCATATTATTTAATCATATGAAAGAAAATCATAAATAGTACCCACATACGATGAGATTGTAATATAAAATCATTACCACTTTAGATACAATGAGTTATAATCCCCATGATTGAATTTCAAAAAATGAATCATAAAATTTAATTATTATAAATAAATTCCAAATATAACATGTCAATGGTTATATATATATACCTTATAATATAATATATGTTTATAACATATCATATGTAACAAAAAAGATAAATTTAGACAAAAATTCCCTTACCACTTTAGTAATTTTTGAATGACAATACCCAATGAATAATAACATAAAATGAAACATTAAATATAATTAATATAATTTTATTCATGATATAACATGTTCATGGGAAATTATATACACCCCAAAAAAGATATAAGTGGTAAATTAGAATATGTATCCAAGAAATAAAAGATAAACTATAAATCCCCTACCATAAGTCTCAACATACATTGAACTCAATTTAACCAACTATATAATATATATAATATTATTATAAATATATTATAGAACAATAATTATATATATCTTTCACGACCTGTCCCCCGGGGCCCGTGTCGTGACTACCCCAAGCCCGCCTTCTATAGGCCAGGGGCTGGCGACTAGCACCAAAGGCATAATTCCCTAAAACTGGGAAGGCATTGTCTTTAGAAAATGTAAGGAACACAACAAAGAACACAACTGGATACAAAACACTAAGTAAACTATATAACAAAATATTGTTGAAAGAAAAAGGAGCCTGAAATACAAGCCCAACTGTAAAGTACAAGAACTGAAAGGACAAAATAGCTGAAAAGAGAAAAACAGCTCTTGGATTGTCTACCATAGATCCTACATAAAGGGTAGGCACATATAGCCTCCTCAGAACTCCACGTGTGTCAGTCTCCTTCGTGTACCGACTCATTGTAAGGTCTACCTCCGGGTACCGTCCATTCCTGGTACACTCAGCCTCAATCATCGTTGTCTGTTGTCTGCAACCAACACAATGAGGTGTGGGCATATCTCATGCGGGGGTGAGTATAACGATACTTTGTAGGGACCTAAAGACCCTCAAGGTCTCACCAAAACCAACAAGGATAAAAAAAATGTTTGAAATCAATAGATATCGCCACTTTTGTATATTCCTATACATATACCTAAGTTATCAAATAATCCATCTCAATCATGAGGTAAATATAAAAGTGAATGAATCAACTCAACTAGGATTTTATTCACATTAATGAAACCTCAGCTGATGGAAAAATCCTCCTCTAATGAGTACAGTGGTCCTGCCGTGACACCATGGCGCTCCCCGCTGGGCTAGTAGGGTCACTCAGAGTCAAAACAGTTCGTAGTCGTCAGATCTCAGCCAGCTACTAGGTCTCTTCACTATGCATGATCGTCTCTAGAAAGATTCGCTCCACGAGATACTGGATGATACTTCAACTGTCATGAAGTACCACAAAGAAGTATCTCAAAGGTACGCCACATCACAGGGGTCTCAACACAACAGACACCACATCAATCAGATGCCCGGTCTGTGAGTTATTAGCCTTTTAGTCTCAGGGGCCTGGTTGGATTCGTGCATGATCCAACCTGACCGTATCTCAACAATACCCAAAACTCTAGTGGTGTATACTCAAATGGACTGACATGATCCAAGAATTATAGTTCCGCTGACGGTTCATCAAACAAACGTCTGGTTCCAAAGTTATGGCTAAAAGAAGAAAAAGGGTCGTAGTGGGCCCGGGTTCGGTCCGACACAGTCGGATCGACCTTGCCCGACCCGGCCTAGGCCAAAACTGTTCAGGGAGACCCGACCTATGGGGTGGGTCTGCCTGTTGGGTTCACACTGGCCTGCTGGGCTTGGCCCAGGAGGCCGTGAGGGCGGTTCGGTCAGGAGGGCACCGCGTAGGTGGCTCGGCCCGGACGGCGCCGCGTGGGCGGTGCGACTTGGAGTCGTGGAGCCGGTTCGGCTGGGGCACCACAAGAGGCACGGGCCGGTTCGGTCGGGGCACTATGAGGGGCATGGGCCAGTTCGTCCGGGGCACCTCAAGGGGCGCGGGCCGGTTCCGCCGGGGCGCCGCGAGGGGTGCGGGCCGGTTCGGCCTTGGCGCCACGAGGAGCGAAGGCCGGTTCGGCCGGGGCGCCGTGAGGGGCGCCGTTCGGTTCGTTTCGGGGTGTTGTGAGGGGAGTGGGATGGTTCATTTGAGGCAATGCGAGGGGTGTGGGCCGGTTCTTCTAGGGGGCCACCAGGGGCGCGGGCTGGATCAATCGGGGCGCCACGAGCGGGCGTGGGCCAGTTTGGCCGGGGCACCGCGAGGGGCGTGGGCTGGTTCGGCCGGGGCGCTGTGAGGAGGAAAAGGAGGCTTGGCCCGGGGTGGCGGCTGGGCTTGGCAGCTCAGCACAGTGGCAGAATGAATCGGCGGAGGCTGTGGGGGCTGCACGGCGACACGGTGAGGCCGTGGGCGGCGGAGCGCCGCGGGGCGCAGAGGCTGTGGGCGGCGGAGCACCGTTGCCTTTGTCGTCTTCCTCCATTTCAAAGAACACACCAAAGAAGAATGGCGTAGGGGTAGGTCCGTGTTAGTTTGGCCCACACCCTCCGTGTTTAGAGTGATAGAAAGTGGCTCAACATAGAATAAGAATGAAGAACATCAAACCCTTCCGCAGTGATTATTCCCAAAACCCGGAAAAGGAAACATATGCTGATTAACTAGTTAGAAAGTTAATTCGAGCTCTTTATTCTAGAAGGAATGAACATGGGTATATAAATCAATCACAATAATCCCCTACCTTGTTAATTGTTG
Source organism: Viscum album (assembly GCA_963277665.1). Lineage (NCBI taxonomy): Eukaryota > Viridiplantae > Streptophyta > Magnoliopsida > Santalales > Viscaceae > Viscum > Viscum album. The sequence goes on from OY728137.1 coordinate 804,739,248, forward strand.
GTTGATGTTATCGAGAGAAGGAGGACCTCGATTCATTGTAGACGAACATGTCCTACGTCGGAGCAAGTTCTGAGGAAAAAAGTCAAAGTCGATGTCGTTCTTTGTAGTCGAAGGCGTTCCTCATCGGCGTTCTTCGTCGGTGGAGCATTCTTCATTGGAGAGCATAATCCTTCAAGTGTTGGGTGTCACGTCACTTTACCTGCACTTCGTCGCTTGGTGAATCCGTCCCAAAACCTCCTCCCAAGATCCATATATATAGGAGAGGGGGGGGGGAGGTACGTAACGATGGTGGAATTATGACGGTTCATTTATTGGGAACCTTACTAAATTCAAACGACATTGTAACTTAATTTAGAAAGGGTTCAAGCCAACTAATTTACATTGGCACAAATAATGATGGTGCATTGGCATAATTAATATGGAGGAATCTCGGGAGGCTCTTCCACATTAATGAGGGAGTTGAGAGGTTTCTCCCTCATTAAGAGGGGAGTTGGGAGGTTTAGGCCTTGGGTGGTCCCCACCACCATAACATCACATGAGAGGTTAGGGTGTGGTGGTTCCCATCACCATAACCTATCATGGGAGGTTAAGGTCTGGTGGTCCCCACTTCCCAACTTCCACAAGGAGGTTTAGTTTCGGTGGACCCCACATCCCAAAACCCACATGGGTGTTTCAAATAAATATAAAAGTATCACACACTTTTATTTTTATTTTTATTCCTTCACCAAAAACCCAAAAACTAACTTTTACCCTCAACCATATACCGTCAAGGTGAAAGTCTCCTTAAGAGAATTCTGGCAATGCGAGTTCAACAGTGCCCTTGAATTTCAATTTTGAGAACTGGTTCAAAAGTTATAAAATTCCACTCGCGTGTTTACTAAACAAACCCAAAAAAAAAGTTTGGAAAATTACTATCAGTCACCCTCGACCAGCGTCGGTCAAGGATAGGCTCTACCTTTGTGAAAAACGCCTCAACGAACCCAAGAAAACCAATGGTACTCTCGGATTTTCAATACGAGTTACAGTTTAGATGTTATGAATTTTAAAATAAAATAATAGTCACTTAATTATTTTATTTGCGGCCAAAAACTAACTTTCTCTACTAGACTGCACCGACCAAAGTTAGTATCTACTTACAGAAATCATTCCCTCACGAGTTCAGCGGTGGTCTCAGATTTGTAATCCGAGTTACCGTTATGGAGTTATAAGCATTTAAAAAATAAAATAATTTATTTATTTTATTTATGATTATGCATATTTTGGGGTTTTTCAAAGGAGGCATGTGACGACTATTCTTAAGTCACCCCTAATGTAAACCCTCCATCCTGAGCGCAACGGTGCCCTCAGATTTCTGATCAGAGTAACCTTTTAAGAGTTATTCTACTTTTTTAGGAAAATTGCTTATGCGCATTAACATAAGCTTAAAAAAACATTGACAGATGATTCCATTCAATCCGGGCCTCGAAATCATGCACCGTCAGATTTCACATACTCTTAAAATTCGAATTTATTTTTTAAAAAAATTCATGTAAATTGCAGTTATTTAAATTATCCCCACCTCAGGGATCTACATCCACGTAAGCCACAACTCATCTAGGTAAACAAGTGAGGGTACTTAGCATGCATCTAAGCCTCCCGATCCCATGTGCTTTTCTGGAGATTCCCGTGCTACCAACAAATGCGCACCAGAGGTGTCGACCGTCCAAGAAGGACCCGATCTAGTCGATCCTCAATCTCTTCTGGAACCTCGGTAAAAGTCTCCTCATCATTGACATCCAACTCTCCGTGGTCGATGAAGTGAGAAGGTTCGTTCACATATCTCCTCAACTGGGATACGTGGAAGACTTCATGCACCCAGTGCAGCTAAGGTAGAAGATCTAAGTGGTAATCCACCTCGCAAACTCTGTTGAGGACCTGAAAATGTCTGATTAATCTTGGAGATAAATTTCCTCCTGGTCCAAATCTCCGTAGACCTCGTCAGGGTGAGACCCATAGGATGACGTGGTCACCATCCACGAACTCCATAGGTCTCCATCTCCTGTCGGAATATGACTTATGCCTACTCTATGTAGTCTTAATCCACTCTTGGATGATCTGCACTTTCTATGTGGTAGCTCGTATGATCTCTGGTCCCACGAGTGCTGACTCCCCTAGGTCATTCCAGCACAAAGGTGATCTGCAAGGTCGCCCATAAAATGCCTCAAAAGGTTCCATCACTATGGTGTAGTGATAAATGTTGTTGTATGAAAACTCCACCAAAGGTACGTGATCCTCCCAGCTGCAACTGAAGTCGAGGACACAAGCACACAACATGTCATCGAGGGTCTGAAGGGTCCGCTAGGTCTGGCCATCCGTCTGATGATGGAAGGCGGTGCTCAAATGAAGTTGCATCCCGAAAGCCTCCTGCAAACCCTTCCATATCCAGGAAGTAAAAGATACATCATGATTGCAAATGAACATTGAGGGTACTCAATGTCAACTCACAATCTCTTGCACATACAGGCGTCACAATCTCTCTACTGAACCCTGTTCTTTGATTGGTTGGAAGTGGGCTGACTTGGTGAGACGGTCGATGATCACCCAAATCGAGTCATGAACCCTGGATGTACATGAAATTCCTATTACTATGTCAATGGATATCCTATCCCACATTTACTCTGGGACCTCTAAAGGCTGAACCAAGCCTGTTGGTACCAGATGCTCCGCCTTCACTTACTGACAAAGTGAGACACCAAGAGAATAACTCTACAACTTCATTCTCTATTCCCATCCATCAGTGCTATTGTCGGAGGTCCTGGTACATCTTTTCCAATCCTGGATGTACCTCTAGAGAGGATGTATGGAAATCACTCAACACTTTATCCTGAATGGACACTGGTACCATGGTACGTCCTCTATAGAGGATGACGTGCTCCCCTCCTTTAGAAAATTCATCAGGTTCCTGCCCTGTGGATATCTGAGCACGTCGTGTCTCACAGTCAGCGTCTCCACGCTACGCCTCCCTGGCTCACTGAAGAAGTGGGGGAGTGACTGTAAGAAACTTAAGAAAAGCTATTCCATCACTATCCACAAAGGATATCTGAAAAGTGGCCAGCTAATCTGTCGCTTCTCCTATCAGTTGTATACCAGATCTCATACTGAGTGCATCTGTAACAACGTTCCCTTTCCTAGGAGTGTAGACTATCACGAAATCATAGTCCTGGAGGAACTCAAGCCAATGTCACTATCTCAGGTTCAGGTCCTTCCGGGATAAGATATACCTGAGACTCTTGTGATCAGACTAGACTTTGAAACGCTCGCCTATCAGATAGTGCTGCCACATCTTCAAGGCGAAGACCACTACTGTTAAATCCAGGTCATGGGTGGTTTAGTTCTACTCATGATGTCTCAGATGATGAGAACCATAAGCGATCACTGCTCCCTCCGGCATCAGGACACATCTGAGTCTGGTCCCTAATGCATCGAAGTAAACTATGTACCCTAGACCCTCCTCTCGAAGCCTCAAGATGTGGGCACTAGTAGCCTCTACCTCAGCTCCAGAAATCTCTGTTGGCATCTCTCCAACCATACAAAGGGTTTCCCCCTCTTCGTCAAAGATGAAAGTGGTGCTGCAACTCTGTAGAAGTCTGGCCAACTCTGGAGTGATCGGTTGCACCTTCCTAAGCATGAGTTTAACTTGTGCTTCCTGGGTTTCTATTTTGCTAAAAAATGAAAACCTCATTCAAACATTGTAGAGAAACCAAAACCTTTTTGGCTAATATAGTCAATCTGAGTACAAACTCTGGATGTCTATTCCATACCCAATCAAACGTTGTAAGGCCTCGATGCTACTACCCAGAGGTTCTAACCAAAACTCTCACCTCAAGGATCATATTACCCTGTAGGCGTAAGTGTGATTGTCGAGTCTCCTCCCAAAGGTATCTCCAGATGTGTGGGTAAAGTCAACGGTTTAACCGGAAACCCTAGGTCTTAGACAAGATTCGTCGAAGGATGGAATGATTGGTACCTATGTCTATTGATACGACAGCTAGTAGTAGACACATATCCTACCTCGAATCATTCCTAGAGCCCTTGGGTCACACTCCTTGACTGCATGCAGCTACTCTCTTCCCTTTTCCTCCAGCTCCCTCAGCCTGGTGGAGACCACAAAGGGGGTGGTTGTGACTTCTCAAAAAGTATTCCACCTAATTCTGATCTCTTATCTCAACTTCCACATCTGCTACCCTACAGATTCATCTATCCTTAATACTTCCTCTTCCTGAAACATTTTACACGCCCAAGTCTATGAGACTTGTACCAGTTCCCTGCTTTCCCACTACTAACATTCACTGGTTGTATCCGTTCATCCAAAGAAGATTCATTCATAAAGGTTATCTCTAGAACCCTAAAATATGTAGGACTAAATAAAGGAAAAGTGTTAGCTTATATTTCCTTAAACACACCTTGCTCGGAAGTCCGAGCCCTGAATAACTAATCGTATCGTATTCATCGAGTACCAGGAGTGGTCAGTGCGCCTCGATGAATACTCAGCTACCGACACGTCATCTTGATGAAGTTGTAGAAGCTCTAGGGAACTATCATCCACCACATCAAGCCAGTCCTTAGTCACCTGTGAGTCGAGCTCACCTCGGAACCTGAGGGGTATCTGATGCCTAAATACTCATAAGGCACTAAGCCTATAAGTGTCCTCTACCAGTACTGCCAGTCGTAACTACTGACCAACGGGAAGTGATATAGCTGGCACACTACCCGAATGTACTATCTCGGCCAACGGTGCACATACCTAATCCTCATCACTATGCGGACCATCCTTATGGTCACTGACTGAAAAATACTTGTACATAAGATCAAAATCTGATCTACTAGTGTCCCAACTAGGCAGAAAACTCTAGAAATTGCCTCCAGCTAGTACTCTACTGCCTAAGAATCTGTCTCACATCAAAACCTTGGAGGCCTCTACCACTAGGACTCGTGAAATGCACTCAGTCGGTGTGCACTGTCCGCCAGTGTGGCCGGTGGTATTTTATGCCCAACAGGTGGTGGTGCTGCTAGTACACCACTCGAAGGTGCCAACATAGTAAGAGGGCCCTACACCGGAGCCTCATCGCTCGGTGGGATGTCAGTGCATACAACTCTCAAAACTCTAACTAGCTGTCTGGGTGGAGGAATCATGAAAGAAAAAGATATGACGCGGTCAAAAGATTATACCTGGTGAGATGAATTAAGAAATCACAAAGAAAAAAACATGCAATCAGGATTTTCGTGCACTGAGTCAGAAATTAGAAGTCAGGGTCCTGGTGTATGGATACGTCGGCCGCCGCACTAACATTGGAATGCCTAAACTGAAAACCACACTCATTACCCTTAAAACTATTACTTCACAGAAAATATCAGAGTCTTATGTTCTGTGGTATAACTGACTCCTATGATACCAATTTGTCACAACCCGTCCCCCAGGGCCTGTGCCATGAGTACCCCAAGCCCGCCTTCCATAGGCCAGGGGCTAGCAACTAGCACCAAAGGTGTAATTCCCTAAAACTGGGAAGGCATGGCCTTTATAAACTGTCAAGAACACAACCAAGCACACAACATGATACACAAAACTATGTAAACTCTATAAAAAATGAGTGCTGAAAGAAAAAGGGGTTGGAAATACAACCCCAACTGTAAAGGACAAGAACTGAAAGGACAAAATAGCTGAAAAGAGAAAAGCAGCTCATGGATCGTCCACCATGGATCCTATCTGAAGGGTAGCTACAGATAGCCTCTTGAGCACTCCACGTCTATCAGTCTCCTCCATGTGCTATCTCTTTGTAAGGTCCACCTCCAGGTACCGTCCAGTCCTAGTACTCTCAGCCTCAGTCAGCGTTGTCCATCGTCTGCAACCAACACAATGAGGTGCAGGCATAGCCCGTGCCGGGGTGAGTATACTGGTTCTCAGTAGGGACCCCGAGACCCCCAAGGTCTCAAAAAAACCAACAAGGGAAAACCACAAAGTATGAAATCAATAGATATCCCCACTTAGGTATATGCCCATACATATACCTAAGTTATCATGTAATCCATCTCAATCATGAGGTAAACATAAAAGTTACTGACTCAACTCAACCATGATTTTATTCACATTAAAGAAACCTCGGCTACTAGAGAAATCCTCTTCTAATGAGTACAATGGGCCTTCCACGACAACATGGCGCTCCCTGTTGGTCTAGTAGAGTCACTCTGAGTAAAAAAGGTCAGTATTCGTCAGGTCTCAGCCAGTTACTCGGTCTCTGCACTACGCATGCTCGTCTCTGGAAGGATCCACTCCATGAGCTACTGGACGATACCCCAAATGTCACAAAGTACCACTGAGAAGTATCTCAAAGGTATTCCACAAAACAAGGGTCTTAAAACAATATACAGGGCGTTAATCAGATGCCCGGTCTGTGAGTTATTATCCTTTTAGTCAGAGGGGACCGGTTGGATTCGTGCATGATCCAACCTGACTGTATCTCAACTATACCCAAAAATATAGCGGGGTATACTCAATGGGACTAAAATTCTCCATGAATCCTAGCTCCAATGACAGTTCTTCAAACGGACGTCCGATGCCAAAGTTATGGCCAAAATAGGAAAAAGGGCCATAGTGGTCCTGGGTTTGGTCCGACCCGGCCCGTTGGGTTCAGCCCGGCCCAGCAGGGCACGGGGGCAGTTCAACCCAAAGGGCACCGTGTGCGCGGCTCGGCCTGGAGGGTGCCACGATAGTGGCTCGGCCTGGAGGTGCGGGGACTGTTCGTCCGGGGCGCTATGAGGGGCGCGGGCTGGTTCGACCGGGGCACCGCGAGGGGTGCAGGCCGGTTCATCAGGGGAGCCGCGAGGGGTGCAGGCCAGTTCAGCTGGCCCTCCGTGAGGGGAATGGGACAGTTCATCTAGGGCGCCACGAGGGGCGTGGGGCGGTTCATCCATGGAGCCATGAGGGGAATGTGCCGGTTCGTCCGGGGCTTCGTGAGGGGCGAGGGCTGGTTCGGTCTGGACGCCACAAGGGGCACGTGCCAGTTCGGCTGGGGCGCCGTGAGGAGGTAAAGGCATCTGGGCCTGGGGAGACGGATTGGCCTGGCGGTTCAGCACGACGGTGGTTTGGTGTCAACACGGAGAGGCGGAGGCTACGAGTGTGGCACAGTGACACGATGAGGCCGTGGGCGGCGGAGCGCCGTAGGGCGCAGAGGCCGTGGGTGGCGGAGCGTAGTGGCCTTTGTCGCTTTCCTCTATTTTGAAGAACACACCAAAGAAGAACGGCGAAGGGGTTGGTCCACGTTATTTTGGCCCGCACCCTCTGCGTTTAGAGTGATAGAAAGTGTCTCAACATAGAATAAGAATAAAGAACATCATACCCTTCTGCAATGATTATTCCCAAAACCCGGAAAATGAAACATATGTGGATTAACTAGTTAAGAAGTTTATCTGCGTTCCTTGTTCTAGATTCTAAGAACATGGGTATATAAATCAATCACAATAATCCCCTACCTTGTTCGTTGTTGGTTAACGTTAGTGCGAGAAGGCAGACGTCGATTCTTTGTAGAGAAACACATCCCACGTCAGAGGAAGTTTCGAGGAAGAAAGTCGAAGCCGAGGTCGTTCTTCACAGTCGAAGGTGTTGCTCGTTGGCGTTCTTCGTCAGTGGAGCATTCTTTGTTGGAGTGCGTAATCCTCCAAGTGTTGGGCATCACTTCACTTTACCAGTGCTTCGATTCTTGGTGAAGTTATCCCAAAACCTCATCCCAAGCCCCATATATACAGGAGATGGGGGGGAGGTAAGTAACGATCGTGGAATTTATGATGGTTCATTTATAAAGAACCTTACTAAATTCCAACGATGCTATTACATAATTAAAAAAGGGGTCAAGACAATTAATTTACATTGATGAAAATAATGGTGGTGCATTAGAATAATTAATGTGGAGGAAGCTTAAGAGGCTCCTCCAAATTAATGAGGTTGTTGAGTGGTTTCTCCCTCATTAAGAGGGGAGTTGGGAGGTTTAGGCCTCGGGTGGTACCCAACACCATATCCTCTCATGAGAGGTTAGGGTCTGGTGGTCCCCACCACCATAAACTCTAATGTGAGGTTAAGGTCTGGTGGTCCCCATTTCCAAACATCCACAGGGAGGTTTAGTTCCAGTGGACCCCACCTCCCAACACCCACATGGGTGTTTCAAATAAAAATGAAGTGTCACACATTTTATTTTTATTTTTATTATTTCACGAAAAATACAAAAAATAACTTTCAACCTCGACCATCTACCATCAAGGTGAGTGTCACATTAAGAGAATACTGGCATTACTAGTTCAACGGTGCCCTCCGATTTCAATTTCGAGCACCTGTTCAAAAGTTAAAAAATGTCGCTCGCGCGTTTACTGAACGTACCTGAAAAAAAGTTCAGAAAATTATAATGAGTCACCCACGACCAGTGCCGGTCAAGGTTTGGATCTTCCTAGATGAAACACGCCCCAACGAATCCAATGGTACTCTCAGATTTTTAATACGAGTTTTAGTTTAGATGTTATGAATTTTACAATAAAATAATTGTCACTTAATTATTTTATTTGCGGCCAAAAACTTACTTTTCTATTGGCCCACGCTAGCCAAATATAGTATCTTCTTAAAGAAATCATACCCTCAAGAGTTCAACGATGGTCTCAAATTTTAAATCTGAGTTACCGTTTGTGAGTTATAAGCATTTGAATAATAAAAAAATTTATTTAATTATTTTATTTATAGATATGCCATTTTTGGGTTTTCTCACAGGAGGCCCGCGCTGTAGAGACCCGAAGCATGACGTAAATGGAAATTACATTTCTTTTGCGCAATACTTAATACATAACAAAAATATACACACAAGTACCGTAATAGATTAGTGTCTTTGGAAACTTGGAACATAATATTCTAATCGGGGTGAAAGATCTTCAAAATCTTCCATTAAGATCTTCCACTTTTTGTTTCCTTACCTAAAACCATTCTTTTAATCCTGGGGGAAAATAAAACATAAAAGGGTGAGCTCAAATGCTCAGTAAGGGTAGGAATGGATAAAATAAAACATATCATATACATTTGAACTTAAAAACATGAACATAATTTTTAAGTATCAAAATCTTGAGCAACGACATAAAACATGGAAGTACATAAGGCATATATCATAATGGAACATAAATCATGATAAAATAGCATGGGAATAAAACATGTAATTGTGGCATCCATTAAGCACATGTAATGATTTCCATAGTAACCAAGGCATTGCTGCCATGACCATCTTAGTGGACAAAGTCCCTTTCTGAATCGAGTTCACTCCTCGTTCCTGTCCTGTAATACTGAACCAGATTAACTTATTGTTCCAGCCATGCCTATCTCATGAGATATAAATCTTTACCCAATACATTAGAGGGAGATATAGGTCCCACCCATCTCATAATGAAATCATTCTTACTTGTTCCACAAAATAAACATACATCATTCATAAAAACCCAATAAATAAAATGGGTTTCATAAACATCATCCATTCATCACATAATCCATATAAAAGAAATAGATATCATTTCATAATAAGAAAAGTGAAAACATGTAAATCATAGAAAATGATACTTGAAACATACACATATTACATAATGTCATCTTAGATGGAAAATGGTTTTGATAAAACACTTGAAATGAATTCATGAGGAAAATATCCTTTCTTCTTCGAAATCAATTTCTTTTCACAAAACGTCATGAAATTTTAAAAGAAAAAAATTTTGTTTAAAATTTTCATCAAATCTTTTGGAGGAAGCTTCATGAAAATAAGGCTTTATAAAACCATAAAGATCTTTTCATGCTGTATAAGTTAAAAAAACATTCTCCTCGTACTTTTGTCGAAAAAGTCAAAAAGTACCTCGTAACGTAAACAAAAGAAAGATTCCTTACATATCATGTAGTAAAAGTCAAAATGGGTAAAAAGGACATTAAACATACATAAAAACACTTTTTGAAAACATGTACATAGATGATAACAATAACCCCAGTAAATACTTACGTATAAGCAATCTCAGATAAAAATGAGATTTGCAAAATTATCCCTTACCTTAGGTCTGATATGCTTCATACGTATCCAAACCTCCTTTATAATGATTTAAATAATGTCATTGACTTATTACAGAATCATATTCATTGTTATTATATCATATATGGTTCACTTATGACTTTATATTACCCGTTCTTTTATAAATTCATGTTAAAGTAGCGTTTTGGGTAAAATCGTTTCATTTGTCGTTCGTGTTTTAACTTGTAATTATTCATATGATTACATAGATCATGATTACTTACATCCAAAATGTAAAAAATGATTTATATATAATATATATTTAGAATATACATATATATAATAGATTGATAAATGGAATGAAATACATCGTTAATGGAGACGGTAGGCCGTACGTACGCATGAACGCTGTTTTCGTTTCCTTATTGAATTGAATGGAATTAAGTAGATGAAATAAATATATATATACATAAATTGAGTAGCCTTATTATGTCATATATTTCATGATCAATTATTATATATATACTTTAAAATCATTCTTTAATGGTTAACATGGAGAGTGAATCTCATCGCGCCGTGGAGACGGTAGTCCGTTCGTACGCACGAGCGATGATATCATTCCCATGATCATGGAATTGTATTAAAGTGTATGTATAATTTTACAGAATCAATATCACTTTACAATAATCATATATATTCATTACTTTCACCATTATACACATCCAAGTATGGTGGTGGTGGAAAATAGATTACACCACGGCGTGGAGACGGTATTCCGTACATACGCACGCGCGATGATTTCATTTTCCGTAGGATGGGTAGATGGTGAAATATGGTTGTTTAATACATATAATAACATATCATTATATTAGTGATACATATTCTATTACTTCATAATGAAACAAATAGATAAGAAGAAGTGTAAGAAGAAATAAAGTTGAAAGAATCGGTAACGGACATTACCTCTTCTTTGAAGGGCCTCTTTGAGACCTCCTCTTAGGGCACTAAAATTGGTCTTTGAAGAATACCAGGACCTCTAGGATGTTTCTAAGGAAGTGGAGAAGAGATTTTGGCAGGGTTTGTCCGATCATGAAGGCTCAAAGTGGTGTGAGGAAGAGATGGAGGAGGTTCTCTTTTATAAGGGAGGAGAGGGGAACCTTTGGAAAACTAAAAATATTATTTTATTATAAGTCATATTCGGTTTTTAATAGCTCCAAATTGAATTATTTCGAAGATAGGTGGGGATGGGTCGAAATACTCTCATCCAATAGAATTTAGACAAGTTTAGGTTTCTATTTTAACCTTATAATTTATATTTAACTTTCAGTTAAATAATTTTACTTTTACCGTGTCTTCTTGTTTTCTTACACTATAAGGTTAATAAACTTACTATAACAAGACAAACGAACCCCAAGTGGTTCATTATTAATATATATATCTTTATCTAAGTCATTTTTTCGAACCTTATATTTTTAGGAATAAAATAACAATTAATAATATAATATTTGTTTTAAGAACTATTTTATGTCAATTTTGACACTATTTGGTACTTGATTTTTGTGAAAATCATAACATCATGATTAGTTAAAAAACAGTTACTTAAATCAATAATAACATGTCATATTAACCTATAAAATTAGTGTAATTCATAAAAAGTCTCAAATTACATTTAATTGGGAATTTATAATATCAATTATTTTAATATTTCATTATTTAGGTAATTACCGCATCACCATTGTGTCATAAATAACTTAAATTATATAATGTATAAAAATTATAAATAAAATACCATTAGTTAGTAAATATTTTTAAATTTCTAATGAATATTTACAGTCTAATTTATCTTATGTATAACCCTATATTAAAAATGATTTAGTTACTAAACATTGATTTAAACTATTTTAACCCTTCTTTAAATAAATTAATAATAAATGTCCTAATCTAATACAAGTGGGCCGAAATGGTCATATTTTATTCCTAAGGTTGTTTTTGGTCGAATTACACTTATACAATAGAATTAGGACATGTGTTAGGGTAATAATAATATCATTTTACCCTTAATTACCCTATTAACTTTTAACCATGGTAAAAAAAAGTAAAAAGTTAGTATTCACCAAAAAATATTTTAATCTCATTGAACCACATTTTAGTCATTTATATTAACAGTGTATCTTGTATTTTCAAAATTCAATTCATAGAAGTGGTAAAATTTCATTTAAATGAAAAAGTCAATTTTTTTATCTACAACTAAGTGGTTTCACTACTCATCGAAAATTGAAGTTTTTCTGGAAAATTCCAAAAATTCAGCCTAAGCATTATTTTATTTTCCAAATTCAAACTTGATGTCTATTTTTTCAAATTCAAAACATATAAGTGGCATTAAATAATTTTAAAATTAATTTCCGTTATCAAAACAAACAGCGTGTTTTTAAGAAACAACAACTATCAAAAGATTGATACTTATTTATATTCAATTTCAAAGTGAAATTAATTCCAATGACCAAAATTGGATTAAATGGTAAAAATATATTCTAATTACACTTTAAAATCAATTAAAAAGATAATCTAACCATATAAATTATTGCGATGAAAAAAGTAGTTTTTAATTAAAATATAGCGTGTTTTTACTATTCATTAAAATATGAAAGTTATCAGAATAATATGAAAAATTCATCCAAAGTAAATTTGTATATCCTAATTCCAAAGAAGAATTTTATTTTGTCAAATTGAACTTATAGACATGTCAAAAACAATATTTAAAATGGGTGCGCCATCAAAAGGCGGCAAAACTACATTTTTTGAAAAATACTTATTTTACTCGAAAAATTGATTTTTTTCTCATACCATGTTCTAGAAAATGTGTAAGATGAATAATAATATTATAAAATTCAAAACGTAGTTGATATTATTCATAAAGTCTAGTTCATAATAATATTATAACTATATATCATTGTTTAGTGAAACCAGGTATTGAGTACAACACACGCTATCGAGGAAGGTCGTGATTGCATGTAATGCAAGCCAAGTCAGGGTTGCGTGAAGTGAAAGACGCATCCATTGTTTTGTATAACAGAATCCAACCATATTTCATTTATACATGGAATATATATATATATATATATACACACTCAATGTTTTGTAGAATAACTACTATCAAAATTGTGTGTAACATGATCCAAGAATAGTGTTGTGTATACTGCAATCTCATACGGTGTTACGTATAGAGCAAGGTAATCTTGTTGTAGCTTACAACACAAGACATCAATGAAGTTAAAAGAATATTTTTCATAAAATATCAGGGTGTTACATTCTACCACCCTTAAAATGACTTTCGCCAACGAAATTCGTCGGGGTTATAAATCCTTAACTATTTATAGAAACCCACATCGTAAAAAGGAATTCTAAAACTTAATTTTAGAAACTAATGTATGAAATATAACTATTACCCAAAGAAACTCATCACTGGGTTTCCATATAGGATAACATAGGTGAAAATATGGATATGGAAGAAAAATATAACCATCAAGTTCTGATGGAGAGTGGTAGAGAACATGGATATGAAAAAGCCATCAATCACAAAGCCATAGATTTGTGATGATCTAAGGTACCATCTGATTCATCGGATATAAGGGCACTAGGACAAAATTTTTGGTTTTCAAGATCATTTCCCTAAAGTTGATGAAATTGGAATTAGAAGAAATACTTTCGTGATTTTGGTACAGTCTCAACATTGGTCATTCTTTGGACAATTTCCACTTTATCTCTTAAAGAAATGAAGTTGAATTTGTCATTCGTGAAGTGTTAAAAGATCATGTGATAGAATGATGGGTCATTCCATCTATTTCAAAAGGTTAGAAAAAGTTATCAAATATACATAAGTCCATCTATGGTGTGGTTAATCATATACGATTCCAAAAATGAACTTATACTTCATATATCATACCTCTTAATAAAATAAAACTACTTTCTACTAACAAGGGACTTCTTGTAGGCCAGTGGTAGGCGATAAAGGCCCGTCGCACTTTGGTTGTGTGTTCGATTCCCATAGCCTTGTCCGACACGACGGGTTGTCGTCCGTCCTGCAGGTTGTCCTTTTTTCTAAAACTTAATTATTATAAAATTCCATAAATAATATCAAAAAAAGTTCTATCCTTAAACAAGTCTATCTAATGTCCAACTTAATCCATTCCAACCTTTAAGCTTATTGAAAATACTTCAGTCCAATCTTATAGTACAAAGAATATGATTACTAGAAAGGTCACATATCAAGAATGTGAATACCATCATTTAAGATATATCTTGTTGGTCACATTCCAAACATGTGAATTCCATAATCATGTATTCTCTTGAAAAATGAATACACATTCATCCTTAGTGAAAACATGGATGCAGATAAAATTTAACTCTCTCCATATACCAAAATCCCAAAAATTCTATATACTCAAACCATGATATCACATAGTCTTTATATCAATCATGAGCTCATGAATACTGTCAAACATTTCATTTTCTCTTTATCCCTTCATTATGCGCATATCATCTGCTTTCTAAAATATTTGAATCACTTTACATGGTTAAAGGTACCATAAAATTATTGAAAACCACAATAGACTAATACAAAAATATTCTAATACACCATAAAAGTACCTCAACAACATTATTCTTGAATACCAATACATAAACACATCAATCCATCCTCTTCAATGATTGTCCTGGAATAAGTCCTTCCTTGATTTAGAAGTAACTTTTTAGGTCAGGGAATTGAGTTGGGTAATTCCCATGTTATCCACAAATAAGACATTGAACTCCATAACAGTCTTTCACTCTATACCCCTTTTTTCCACACAGATAACATATGTCCCTCCATTTGAGGTATTCCTCAAGGTTCTTCTTCCCTTCATTATAAATTTCAGTCTTCCTTTCTTTATGCTCCTCAACATGCGAACATGCATAAAAGTCTATCTTCCTCATATTTGATTAATTAAGCATACCACTAATTTTCACCTTGTTAATCATATATCGCGATGACTGATTCGGCATAATCATAATATCTTTCTCTCTAGGCATTATGCTATTTTGTTGCTCATAGTCACCAATTTGTCCATTGGATTCAACGTTAACCGAATTCCTTCTGGTTCCCTCCATTGACTAAAACACAAAAAGAATTATGTGAGAGGCAAAAATCATACAAGGAAAATAACATAATCAAAGGGGAGTACCTTCGACATCTAACATCTTATGTTTAATTCTAATATTGTTACCATAACCTTAAGGACATCCCTAGACATAACTTAGAAATATCTCTAGGGATCTCACTAAATTTCTCGCATCCTAGTTTCCAAAGGTTGACGAAACCTTTCCTCTAATACCAACTGTAGATACCCGAAGCTTGACATGCATGGACATTACTTTTATTTTTCGGAATACTTAATACATAACAAAAACAGACACACAAGGACCGAAATATTTTAGTGTCTTTGGAAACATGGAACGTAATCTTCTAATCGTGGTGAAATATCTTCAACATCTCCAATAATGATCTTACACTTTTTTTCCTTACCTAAAACCTTTCTTTTAATCTTGGTGGAAAATAAAACATAAAAAGGGTGATCTCAAATGCTCAGTAAGGGTAAGCATGGATAAAATAAAACATACCATATACATTTGAACTAAAAAACATGAACATAATGTTTAAACATCAAAATCTTGAGAAACGACATAAAACATGGAAGTACGTAAGGCATAGATCATAATGGAACATAAATAATGATAAAATATCATGGGAATAAAACATTTAATTGTGTCATCCATTAAGCACATGTAATGATTTCCATAGTAGCCAAGGCATTGCTGCCAAGACTATCTTAGTGGACAAAGTCCCTTTCTGAATCGAGTTCACTCCTCATTCCAGTCCTGTAATACTGAACCAGGTTAACTTACTGTTCCATCCATGTCTATCTTATGAGATATAAATCTTTACCCAATGCATTGGAGGGAGATATAGGCCCCACACATCTCATAATGAAATCATTCTTACTTGTGCCACAATGTAAACATACATCATTCATAAAAACCCATAAATAAAATGGGTTTCATAAGCATCATCCCATCATCACTTAATCCATATAAAAGAAATGGATTTCATTTCATAATAAGAAAAGTGAAACCATGTAAATCATAGAGACATGATACTTGAAACATACACATATGAAATAATGTCATCTTAGATGGAAAATAGTTTTGATAAAACACTTGAAATGAATTCTTGAGGAAAATATCCTTTCTTCTTCAAAATCAATTTCTTTTCACAAAACGTCATGAAATTTTAAAAGAAAAAGATTTTGTTTAAAATAGTCATGAAATATTTTGGAGTAAGATTCATGAAAATAAGGCATTATAAAACCGTAAAAATCCTTTCTTGCCGTATAAGTTAAAAAAACATTCTCCTCGTACTTTTGTCGGAAAAGTCAAAAAGTACCTCGTAACGTAAACAAAAGAATGATTCCTTACATACCATATAGTAAAAGTCAAAATGGGTAAAAAGAACATTAAACATACATAAAAAAACTTTTAAAAAACATGTACGTGGATGATAACAATAACCCCAGTAAATACTTACGCATAAGCAATCTTGGATAAAAATGATATTTTCAAAATTATCCCTTACCTTAGGTCCGATATGCTTCGTACGTATCCAAATCTCCTGTATAATGATTTAAATAATGTCATTGACATATTACAGAATCATATTCATTGTTATTATATCATATATGGTTCACTTATGACTTTGTATTACCTGTTCTTTTGTAAATTCATGTTAAAGTAGCGTTTTGGATAAATCATTTCATTTGTCATTCGTGTTTTAACATGTAATTATTCATATGATTACTTAGATCATGATTACTTACATCCAAAATTTAAAACATGATTTATATATAATATATATTCAGAATATACATATATATAATAGATCGATAAATGGAAAGAAATACACCGTTCATGGAGACGGTAGGCCGTACGTACGCATGAACGCTTTTTTCGTTTTCTTATTGAATTGAAGGGAATTAAGTACATGAAATATATATATATATATATACATAAATCCAGTATCATTATTATTTAATATATTTCATGTTTATTTATTATATATATACTTTATAATCATTCTTTAATGGTTAACATGGAGAGTGAATCTCATCGCGTCGTGGATACGGTAGTCCGTACGTACGCACGAGCGATGATATCATTCCCATGATCGTGGAATTGTATTAAAGTGTATGTATAATATTACAGAATCAATATCACTTTATAATAATCATATATATTTATTACATTCACCATTATACCCATCCAAGTAAGGTGGTGGTGAAAAATAAATTACACCACGGCGTGGAGATGGTATTCTGTACGTATGCACGCACGATGATTTTGTTTTCCGTAGGATGGATAGATGGTGAAATATGGTTGTTTCATACATATAATAAAATATCAGTATATGAGTGATACTGATGTTATAACATCATAATGAAACAAATAAATAATAATAAGTGGAAGAAGAAATAAAGTTGAAAGAATCGGTAACAGACATTACCTCTTCTTTGAAGCGCCTCTTTGAGACCTCCTCTTAGGGTAATAAAATTGGTCTTTGAAGAAGACCAGGACCTCTAGGATGTTTATAGGGAAGTGTAGAAGAGAACTTTGTAGGGTTTGGCCGAGCGTGAAGGCTCAAAGTGGTGTGAGGAAGAGGGGGAGGAGGTTCCCTTTTTTAAGGGAGGAGAGGGGCACCTTTGGAATAACTCAAAATATTATTTTATTATAAAGTCATATTCGGTTTTTAATAGCTCAAAATTTATTTATTTCTAAGATAAGGTGGAGATGGGTCAAAATAATCTCATCCAACATAATTTAGACAATTTTAGGTTTCTGTTTTAACATTATCATTTAGATTTATCTTTAAGATAAATAATTTTACTTTTACTGTGTCTTCTTGAATTCTTACACTATAAGGTTAATAAACACACTATAACAAGCCAAAAGGACCCCAAGTGGTTCATTATTAATATATATATATCCTTATCTAAGTCGTTTGGCCAAACCTTAGATTTTTTAGAATAAATTAACAATTAATAATATAATATTTGTTTTAAAAACTATTTTACGTCAATTTTGACACTATTTGGTAATTGATTTTTGTAAAAATCATAACAGCATTATTAGTTAGAAAAAAGTTACTTAAATCAATAATAACATGTCATATTAACCTAAAAAATTAGTTGAATTCATAAAAAGTCTCAAATTACATTTATTTGGGTATTTATAATATCAATTATTTTAATATTTCATTATTTAGGTAATTACTGCATCACCATTGTGTCATAAATAACTTAAATTATTTAATGTCTAAAAATTATAAATAAAATACCATTAGGTAGGAAATATTTTTAGATTTTTAATTAATATTTATAGTCGAATGTATCTTATGTATAACCCTATATTAAAAATGATTTAGTTATTAGACTTTGATTTTAACTATTTTAACCCTTCTTTAAATAAATTAATAATAAATTTTCTAATCTAATACAAGTGGGCCTAAATGGTCATATTTTATTCCAAAGTTTGTTTTGGGTCGAATTAAACTTATATAATAGAATTAGAACATCTGTTAGGTTAATAGTAATATCATTTTTACCCTTAATTACCCTATTTTCTTTTAACCGTGGTTAAAAAAAGTAAAAAGTTACTATTCACCAAAAAATATTTTCATCTCATTGAATCATATTTTAGTCCTTGATATTAACCGTGTCTCTCGGATTTTCAAAATTAAATTCACAGATGTAGTAAAATTTCATTTAAATGAAGAAGTCAATTTTTTTATCTACCACTAAGTGGTTTCACTATTCATCAAAAATTGAAGTTTTTCAGAAAAATACCAAAAATTCAGCCGAAACATTATTTGATATTCTGAATTCAAAATTTTTGTCTATTTATCCAAATTCAATACATATAAGTGGCATTAATTAATTTTAAAATTTATTCCCATTATCAAAACAAATAGCGTGTTTTTAAGAAACAATTACTATCAAAAGATTGATACTTGTTTATATCCAATTTCAAAGTGAAATTAATTCCAATGACCAAAATTGGATTAAATGGTAAAAATATATTCTAATTACCCTTTAAAACCAATTAAAAAGATAATCTAACCATATAAATTATTGCGATGAAAAAAGTTGTTTTTAATTAAAATATAGCGTGTTTTTCCTATTCATTAAAATATGAAAGTTATCAGAATAATATGAAAATTTTATCCAAAGTATATTTTTATATCCTGATTCCAAAGAAGAATTTTATTTTTTCAAATTGAAATTATAGACATGTCAAAAACAAGATTTAAAATGGGTGCGCCATCAAAAGGCGGCAAAACTACATTTTTTGAAAAATACTTATTTTACTTGAAAATTTGATTTTGTTCTCATACCATGTTCTAGAAAATGTGTAAGATGAATAATAATGTTATAAAATTCAAAATGTAGTTGATACTATTCATAACGGATAGTTTATAATAATATTATAACCATATATTGTTGTTTAGTGAAACCTGGTATTGCGTACAACACACGCTATCGAGGAAGGTCACAGTTGCATGTAATGCAAGCCAAGTCAAGGTTGCATGTTGTGCAAGACTCCTCCGTTGTTTCGTATAACAGAATCCAACCATATTTCATTTATACATTGAATATATATATATATACACTCAATGTTTTGTAGAATAACTACTATCAAAATTGTGTGTAACATGATCCCAGAATAGTGTTGTGTATACTGAAATATCATACGATGTTACGTATAGTGAAAGGTAATCTTATTGTAGCTTAAAACACAAGACATTAATGAAATTAAAAGAATATTTTTTCATAAAATCTCGGGGTGTTACACGCGCCGACTAATATTAAGTCGTGCTTAAGGTAAACCCGACATACTGAGCGCAACAGTGCACATTGATTTCTGATCCGAGTAACCATTTAAGAGTTATTCCACTTTTTAAGGAAAACTGCTTACACGCGTTAACATAACCTTAAAAAAACTTTGACAGATCATTCAGGGAAATCCGGGCCTAAGAATCACGTGCCGTCAGATTTCGCGGACTCATAAAATTCCCATTTATTAAAAATATATATGGAAATTCTAGGTCTTTACAATATCATACCATATATTATTTAATTATTTCCTTTAATTACCCATTTATTAATAATTCCATGTTAAAGTCACGTTTTTAGTAAAAATTGCTATGTTTTTCTACATGTTTTTATTTGTTATTTGTTTTCCTCTTATGTTGATCATTGTTCCATAAAATAATGAATCTAATCCATGATATAAATATCATATATATATATTAATTATATATTTATTTTGAGTAACAAAAAAATTTATGATACTAAATGACAAACACTATTCATAGAGACAGTAGAACGTACATTTGTGAGAAAGTTGTTTCCATTTATTTTTTTGGATTGAAATAAATAAATTTAAATGATATATTATAATTACATAATAATTTTAATCTCATATATATCCAATATTTTCACTAAAACAATCCTTAAAAATATCCCTGTAAATCGTGAATTAATCACATTTGTTAGGCGGTAGTCCATCCTTACACATCAACGACATTATTATACTCCCACAAAATAAATATCATAATGGTTTGTATGAAAAAATAATTAATGAAGAATATTAATATGATAAATATTATATATAAAAAATATTTCCATAATTATATATGACTGTAAGATGTGGTAATGGAGAAACTAATGGAATTGGTTCACGAGGCAGTTGTCTTTGTATGTATAATACATGATTTAATAACCCATTTGATACATTTGGAGATTATTGTAGTTCATTAACATAACATAAAAAAATATTAATCTATGGGAGATATTTTGGTTCTGAAATAATCATGGTATATTAATAATTTCAGGATGTGTATGAATAAATAAAACAAAAATGCTCATTGGTGAATGTTATCGTTCCTTCAGGTATCCTGCATAGGTTTCCACTAAAAGACATCCTTGGTTGGATTTCGATACAAATAAAGTCTTATAGGATGAGTGTATTGATTTTAATAGGTTACTTAGGAAGGTATTATTTTAACCAAATGTGTTTGAATTTGTGAATAGGAGGAGAGAAGGGGTTTCTTTTTATATGTTAGTTGAGAAGCACACTAATAATTTTTTTGAAAGACATAACTTGATCCACATTTATTTTCATTTTCTAAGGATCCCATAATAGACCCATATTTATCCAATAAGTAATAAGGTATTTATATATCCATAAAATGGATTTTCTACTTGTTTTTTATAATTTTACCCTTATCTTTTGCATTTAGCCTCCCCAATAATACAATTTTTACATTACCTAAGTAATTTTTTTTACATATTTCAGTACATAATATGGTAAAAAAATTTGTCTACCATATTAATTAATATAAATTATTATAATACTATGTATTTAATATATTTTTATAAATTATATTAATATAATTATAAATTTTTAATTTAAAAATAATCCAACAGAAGCAATTAGAATGCATGTTTTTTAAGATAAATGTTCAAAATTTTGATATACATTTATATTAAAATTTGATATAAAATTTATAGAAGTTAACTCAAATGGATAATTATATATATAATAGAACTAATTTCACAGTAATTTGAATTTAAAATATATTTAATCTTTATAAATTAATTAAAGGAAAAGGATGTTTTTAATTAAAAATCATTATTTTTTACAATTCATCAAAAAATGATTCTTTCCATAAAAATACAAAAAAATAAACTCAATGATAATTTTGATATAAAAATTTCAAAAACTAAAATTAAATTATCATGTAAATTTACCGAAGTGGTAAAATTTAATTATAAAATAAGGGTTATAAAGGAAATACTTTTTTTCAAAAATACAGTTTCAAGCATAAAATTAGATTTTTTCTATACTCTTGTATGAAAATAACATAAGGTGAGTATTAAAACATTTATTTAATAACCTAATATATAAATTTAGTTCAAATTAATCATCAAGAGTGATTCATTTAATCTATTAATGTTAAATGTGATTTTGTACTTAAAAATAGTTTTCTACAAAATGATTTATTTTAATTTCAAATGAGTTTTATTTACATTTATAATTAATTGGTCACAAAATAGTCATTATATATATGTGTGTGTGTGTCTGTGTGTGTGTAAACCATACATTTTTTTAGTTTTTTAATTAGATTCAAAACCATGTTTAAAATTGATAATAAATAATTATCATATTAAATAATAAAATTTTAATATTATGTCACGTTTCATTTAAAGTTTATGTTGTGTGTAACTCATGATAAACTCAGTATTGTGTGTAAAAAACTGATTTTTTTGTTTTTGTGTGTGACACAAGATAAACACAGTATTTCATGTAACACATGATAAACTCATTGTTGCTTATAACTCCAAATATAGAATTTATTAAATTTATATAAAAAATAATTTCAAAAAGTCTTGTAGTGTCACATTATACAACCTTTAAAAGTAATTTTGTCATCAAATTGTATCACATTGATAAAGAAAATATGATACATGTAAATCATTATGTCCATATATTACCACATATCTTTGTTAAGATGGTGGTTTCATTACAAAACATTGACCAACTGAGTATTCCTATTTCGTATAACATTTTATATTTGATCATTAAAATATAACAATAATTACACATAATAGAAAATTAAGCTACAATGGTACAATGTCTGAGTTAATTACATTTTATAGGTCAGGTATTTGTTTCCTCAAGAGTGATACATGTGACACATCATGAACCTTATTTTGGTTCAGTGGATGTTAAAAAAACCACTATCTAGATATGATCATGTATTTTAATGGGACCGATATATGTTGGTTTTAGTTTTCTATTATTCCATCCATGGGGAAATTCATAGAATGGTCTTCTCTCAAACATCAAAATATGGATCGTATCATTTATTTTCATCAAAACATTTCTTGATTTTTTTTTAATTTACATACACATTAACGAATTGATCTAACCTTCACTACCATCTCATCAAAATGATCAGGTCACAATATAATTCATTCTAAAAAATTATTCCAGTGTGTATAAAGGCTTTCATAAGGATCCATATAAATACATGAGTGAAATATATTATTTTAAAGAAACTGAAATATTAGAATGTTTGATCCCAAACACCTTTGAAATCCATTGAATAATATATTACCATATTCTTTAGGATTTTCATTTTTTACACATTTATAAAAAGTAACTCTCTATCAAGAGCATCCAAAACAATTTTCCAAAACAATGTCATAATTTTCATATCTCAATCAGATACAATTGAATGTGGTACTCCAAAAAGACTTACCAATTCCTTAATATATATCATATAAAAATTATAGCAATATAGATATACACTAATATAGATTAATATCAAATAATTTTTATAATGATCGTCATTAACCCATGTAGTATTATTCTCTTTTGTAGTTTTTGTGATTCTAACAAAAAACCCATTGGGATTTCTTCCCATTTACATTATGGTATGGATAATGGTTGAAGCATCCATTATACCTCCAACTCTTATCATCACTGGATTACTTACTCGGAATATATAATTTGAAATCTCTATATTTATGTTATCCGAAAAGAATTAATCTTTTATATAGGACATTGGTTGGTGTTATTACCTTTTCAACCATCAGTTTTGGGTTTCATCCCCATGGCCTTTTTGGAAAAAACAGGTTATCTTCAAGATTACCGGTTATAATTTTTTTCAAAATTATATTAATAAAAACATTCTAAAATTATAATTACCCATAATTCCAATAACATAGAATATAAGATAGACCCTAAAGGTTAACAATACTAGTTATCATACATATATAAAAATTCATTCCTTATCAAAACCAAACAGTTTAATTTCCATAATTTTATCCAAAATTTATATTAATCTTTATAAACTATCATCACATAAAAATCAATTAGGATTTTTTAAGACATTGAAATTATGATATATGTGAAACTTATAAAACCATGATATAATCTATAACTATTAACCTAATTTTAAATGGAGACATATATGCTTCAAAAAATAACATAATCCTTATATGTTTAAGGATTTTTACCACCCAAATACAATTGGGAAAATAATTCTGTAATATAATCTTTGAATAACTATACATAAATACTTAAATTATTCCACTTTACTAATTGACATGGAATAAGTCATTCCTTGGCCTAGATTATATTTTTTTGTTTTATGGAATTGAGTTAGAAATCTCCCATATTCTCCATATATACCAAATTAAACACGTCAATAAAGTTTCACTCTATAAACATATTTTCTATAGAGATAACATCTTCCCGTCAATTTGAAGTATTATTTTAGGTTTATCTTCCAACTTTAATTACAATTTTTATGTTGAATATTATTTCATATATGATCTTTACCACATGAAATTTTAAATAATATTATCTTCCACTCACATAAAACATTAGTAATCTCATCAAATTTCATGTTGTTAGTCATGTATCATGAAAAATAATTAGGAATAATCAGAAAATATAAGTCCCTTGTACTCATATAATTTGGATTGTCATAGTAACTACACATTTCATCATATTCTATATTAACATGATTCATTATGGTTCAATACATTTAATAAAACTAAATATCATAGTTTTAGAAATACTAATCATAATGGTAAAATGATCAAGAAAATAAATTATATGATGTATCAATTTTGGAGTGATTTTTTAAATGAATGAAACAACATGTTTATCCTATATAATTCATAGTCATCATTGATTTAAATCCCTCATGATTGTTCATAAAGAGTTTATAAATTTGAAAACCATATCTCCTAGGAGATTTAAACCAAGTGGGTAGAAAGTCATGTTGCCGTGCACCAGGTGATGATCGAGTCCAGATCAATGCACCATTTTGAGAGATACTACCCCTAAGATTATCTATTCCAGAGCCACATCTACTTGGAATATCCAGAAATGGATGAAACTTCTAGAAACCACATTATCTATCTTTTAAAAAATTCCAAGACATTTTCTTAAACATTGATTCATCCACACACATTCCCTTAGAGAAATACTAATACATTTCTTTTGAAATATCCCTTGGTATATCTCTAATGTTCCCATACCTTAGTTTACAAAGGACAACTATCCTTATACCTTGATACAAATATAGTTACCTAGACTTTTACTACATGGATACTGAATATTTTTAGAAGAATATTCATTATATTCTACAAACACATTCCGGATGTCCATAGTAGTTTAGTTCCTTTGAAAATATTTCACCCAATATTCTTAATTCAGGAAATATCTTCAATGTATCCCATAAATACCTTCCCCATTAATAATAATATAAAAAAACATTCTTTGTAAAAAGGAGAAAAGGGAAATAAGAAAGGGTTATCTCATATTTTTAATAAGGGTAAAGATAGGAGATACATAAGCACAATATAAATATATGTGTATGAGAACATGATCATAACATTTGACAACTACACCCTATATATCAAATATCAAAGTAATGAATCATGGAATAATTATTGATAGTTAATAATACATGAATCATAATATAATAAAATAATATCTTCCATGGGATCATAATATATACAAAATACATAGAATTGTTACAAACACATATGTAAAGAAAATAATTTCCATATTATTTAAGGATCATTATCGAAACATATAAGGTATCCCTCTACGTAGAAAAACCTTCTTGTTGGGGCACACCAACATCCCCAGTGGCATCACATTCCTCATAGTGGAATGGGTTCACTCCCCAAATAATCAAAGTAGTCATGTTTCACTCCAAATATTAACGTAGTGGATAAAATCCTTTAATAACCAATTTCACTCACCATTATAGTCCTTCCTATATCATGATATATAACTGTTTCACTAATTAATTAGAGGTATATATAGATATGAACCTTCTTTGGTTATAATTTAACCACCATCATTGTTTATAACATAATCACCATCCTTAGTTATAACATAACCTCCATCCTTGGTTATATTGTAACTAGTATCACATAATGAAAATTACACATATGTGTGCCACATGATCTTAAAATAGTCATTATATTATTATCCATGAAATAAATACAAATTCATAAAAATTACATCATATCATAACCTATAGAAAAGAGGCAGGTTTCATAATCATTTCATCATATCATCATAGAGTAACCCATAAACAAGTAACCTTCATAAGAGTACAATTATGATATGACCCATGAAATAGAAACTGGTTTCATAAAAATCATTTCATTATAAAAATAAAACATTTAGATATGATTAAGAATGGTATCCTTGGTTCATATCACCATTGAATCATTATTTATATCAAAGGATGTTATCCTAATTAGGGAAGAATTTTTAATGATAACTCAAATCATTTGTAAAATAAAACAAAATTATTTCAAAATCAATATTTAAAACATAAAACATTATCATAATCATTTTAAAAAACATTGAAAAATTTTAAATAAAGTTTAAAAATTATTTAAAAAATCCCTTCATTAAAGTATCATATCGTTTGTAAGCAAGAAATTTCAAAAAATAAAACATTTTGAAAATATTTCTCTTTGAAAATAACCATGAAAATAATAAATGCAGCATCAAATAAAATATTTGTCTCGATGATAGGAGTTTTCTTTTATACTGTACATATTAAAAAATATTCCATTCACATTTTGGTAAAATCCAAATAAGCGTTGTTTGGAAAACGTAATGAAGAATACTTTAGAAATATTTTTGTAAAAATTAAAACATGGGTAATAATTTCTTTATAAAATCATATTATTGTAAAAATATATTTTTTTAGTTTTTTTGTAGATTTTTTTTGAAATTAAACATATTTCTAACCGAAGCGAGAAATAATTTCTCAATTTATTTAAAACATTTTCCCCATTATATTATGAAATAAAGAGTGGTCAAATGGTAATATTACTTGAATATATCATGAATAAATACAGGATAATAAATTCCATGATTTTATTGATATATTAGCATAATAAATTATAATTATATTTATAGTCATAAACAATCCTAATAAATGATGAAATTGTAACACAATATCTATACCACATTGGAAAAATTGAATCATAAGCCCCGTTAAGGAATAAAATAAAATGAAACATAAAATATCTTGAGGACAAATAAATTAATGATTTTACATGTCAAATTGGAAGTATATACACATCACAAAATAATATAGGCACATAAAAAACAAATGTTTCAAAGAACGTGAATTGAGACCACAATCCTATTCTGTTTAGTAATCATTTGAATCATAATCCCCAATAATGGATAACAAAAAATGAATCATTTAATATCCTCAAAAAGTTGTAATTAATTAAATAACATTTCAAGGGTGTAACATATCTTCCACAAAAAGAGTTGAGTGGGGAATTCAGATATGACTCCTTGAAATAAAAGAGAGTATAGAAATCACTTAACGCAACTCTTGAATTATTTCACATTTGTTCAAACACATGTATAATAAATATATGTTTATTAAATATATATTATATAACTTTAATTATATATATATATATATATATTACCAAATATTATTTAAATAATTCCTTTTACTTCACCCATGTTAAAAATTCCATGTTAATCTCAAGTTTCAGGTAACAACCGCTTTGTTTTTAATATATTTTATGATTTTTCATATTAGGTCATATTAATTTGATCTTACTTACATAATATTAAAAATTTAAACCATGATATAATTAGAATATATATTAATTATATATATATTTATTGTAATCCATAGAAATTTAGCGATGGAAAATAAAATACATCGTTCATGGAGTCTGTAGGTCGTATGTACGCATGAATGGTGTTTCTATTTTATTTTTTGTATGAAATATCGAACATTAAATGATATATTTTCATTCAAGAATATTTTTTTATTATATATATCACATATTTTCGATAAATTTATCCTTAATACCTAACATGTAAATCATTAATGAATCATGTTGCTTCGTAAGGCTATAGTCTGGTTTACACACGAGTGATGTTATCGTATTCCAACAAAATTATAAGCATGAAGGTATGTGGGATATAATAATTAATTAAGTATAATAAATCATAAATATCACATATAAACAATAGTTACATCATTATTTCCCACTGGGATATGTTATAATAGAAAAAATTAACGACCTCAGTTTGTGAGGAGGTAGTCCGCCATAAGCACAAATGATGATTTCAAAACCCATTTGATAGAAGTGGAGATTTTCATAGGTCATGAAATTAACATAAATTTATTTCTGTATATGGAGAATACTCAAGAATACAATATAATCATAGTATAAAAATAATTTAAGGTGGTGGATATATAAATAAAACAAAAGCGCTCATTAATGAATGTCACCTCTTCTTTGTCTATCCTCCGTAGGCTTGTACTAAAAGACATTAATTCTTGGATTTATATAAAAAATAAATATTATATAATGAGATGAAATTTTTTTTATTTATTTGGTTAGTTCCTAGATGATCTAATTTTTTAAGGTGTGAATAGGAGAGAATAAGTTGTGGGCTTTTATAAGTGAAGTGTGTGTACCACTTGTAATTGGATTAAAAGATATAATCCCACCCATTTTTATTTATTGTCATAATGATAAAATAATGGAAAAATATCAATACAAGAAAAAATATGGATAAAATTTATCTATAAAATTGGTTTTGGATAACTTTGAATTCATTTATTACCCTTAATTTTTAATTTAACCCCCTGTAAAACAATTTTCACCTTATCCGCAACAAATAATTTTTAATCATTTTAATATTAATTTTGGTAAAAAATTAACATAAACATTCTAGATAATAAAACTAATTTTGATTCCAAATATGGAATAAATTTTTTCAAATTAAACTCACATATGTTGATAAATTTTATTTAAAATAATCCAATTAATATGATGAGAATTCGAGCTTTTAAAGATAAATTCTCGAATGTTTGAAATGTTTTCATATAAAAATTCACTCTCAAATTGACTACATTGAACAAAATTGGATTAATATAAATATTAATCTTATAATTTTAATTTTTTTAATATTAGAATATAATTTTTCTTTATTAACAAAATAAAAAAATCAATTTTCAATTAATATTAAATATTTTCACAATTCATAACAAAATGATACTTCTATGAATAATAAAAAAATCACCCTATGTTAATTTTGATATTAAAATTTGGGAAACTACTTTTTTTATAAATTTCGTTATAAATGTGGTAAAATTGAATTTAAAAATAATTTATCTAATAGAATCAAAATATTTATTAAGAAAATATGTTTTTTAAGCATAAACTTGATTTATTCTTATCTCTTATTTCAGAAACAAATAACATGAATGTTAACTATTTTTATTGAATATGAAATATATAAATTTTAATAAAATCATTCAAAAAAAGTTATTCATTTTATTTATTGAGATAAAATGTGTTTATATGAATAATACTTGTTTTTAAAAATATGATTTCTTTTATTTTCAAAAAGGTATAATTATTTAAAAAATATTTGGTAAATAATTAAATCATTATATATACATGATTGTACCCTATTTTTTCATAATTTAGTTAACCATATTCAAACCCTTCATTCTAATGGATTGGTGAAAACTGTCATATTAAATAATAATATTTTAATATAATGTCAGGTTTCATTTAAACATGGTGTTACATGTAACACAAGCTAAACATGGTATTGCTTATAACACAGTCCAATATTATTATTTCCAATAATTCATGAAAAACATAGTATTTCATGTAACTCAATATAAACTCAATGTATTGTGTAAATAAAAATATTAAAATTATGAGTTTAATTAGAAAAATAATAATTTCACAAAATATCGAGGTGTAAGAAATAATATACCATAATATCTAAGTAAAACAATAGAAAAAATAAAGAAATCCATTACATATAGAAAAATAATGTAATGAAATGACGCCCATTCATGTAATATAAAATAAATGAAATAAAAAAATTATTTTAAGTGAAATTTATTTCTACAAATCAAGTAGTGAAACATCAGAAATAAAAAAAATATAACAACCCAACAAAAAAATTTGAAAAAAATGAAAGAGATTGAAAATAGCCACAAGTCCTAACATGGTCCCAACTCCAATTCTCTTTTCTAGCTATCAACCCATCAAATTTCAACTTTCCAAGTCTTACCCTACAATCAAGATGCTTTTTCATTATGTACCAAGGTTCTATAGAGTCTTATGTAGGGTGTGAGTAAAACTCGGTAAGCCACCAATAATGGAATCCCTAAAATAACAATTCTTTAAGAAATTTAACCTAAAAGTGTTAAAAGAAAATAAATTATATAGTTTTTTAGTTTAATCATTTGAATGTTAATGATTTAACAATATAAATAAAAATTAGTGAAATAACCATCAATTCTTGGTCTCTGAGGTGACACTAGACATCAGTCTATACAATGTTTGGAAAGTTTGGTTGATTCCCTGATCATAGTATACATAATGTATCTAATCACTCCCAATTATAATTCAATGGAAACAAAATTTATAATAAATAATGGAATCCAGACAGCTAAAATGGGTATCCCCTCTCAAAAAATCCCATAGGGAATACAAGGGGTAACTCTTTTCATTCCACTAATCAAGTGTACCACTCTGAACAGAAGGAAACAAACCTAAAATATAGATGCATGGATTGATTCAAATAATTTGATCGAACCATATGAATTCCACCCAAAAAAAAATATAATAGTAAAGGGATATCTCCACACAATATTTAACATGTTGCCTTCCACAAATCCATTATATTAATTGGTGGGTTTCAATAAAGAAGATGGTAACTAAATCAACAGGGGACCACCATAAGGAATTCATGATAATGTATCTAATAAAATTTTAATGGATTTATCAATGAACTTTGTTGTATCATCCCTTAATGAATCCAAATTTTTTATCACACCTGAATGTTAATCTAACCCCCTACTAGAATATAGGTATCACTCATGGTATTCCACACTGATCATGTCCATAAATAATCCATCAAATTTCTACAATGAATTACAAGAACAAAAAATAACATGTAAATGAATATCATTCCACATAATCATTTAAATTCATTATTTACATTATATGTAATCACCTATTTAATTTAAAATAGTTCCATTTTCAATATTTCATTCATTTTCCATACAAGTCTATTTCATACCATTTTACAATTCAATATCAAGGTCATTTCATTGTCACATACCTTATCTATAAATGGATACATCAAGGCTAAAAAAATACATGGAATCCCTAGGAAACTAAGTGATAACGCCTTTCATATTTATGAATTTTCATTTTTAGACATCTTCCCTATAGTTCTCTTAATAGAATATATTATAAATTATTTAAAATATGATAACATCAACTTTTATTTCCTTACATAATTTAAAACATGTTCCATGATTGACTTCCACTCCAATCCTATTGATGAATTTTAAATTCCATTTGAAAAAAATTAATCTAAAACACGATTTCATTTTTAACCATTTAAATTTTGCTTTCCCATATTATGATAATAAGACAATGAATTCTATGTTCTGATGTTACCATTAATAGAATCTATGATATTTCATTAGAAAAATTAAGGTCAAGATCCATATAAATAATCACATTGGGATATCCTAACACCATAGGACCATAACACAATTAAATAAACATTTAACTGGGGATTTGTTTTAATAGAAGTACCTAAATAATTATCAATGTCATTACCCATAAAACCAGTGAGACTGAAATACTGCAGCACATTAAAATTAAGGAAGACTATTTTTTATTATTTAGTCCCACCTACCAATTATTCTATCCAAATCTATTAAATCATTTTCATGGAAACTGGTTTCCCAATATCTCTTAAGACTA
The DNA here is from genome assembly GCA_963277665.1 of Viscum album. Classification (NCBI taxonomy): domain Eukaryota; kingdom Viridiplantae; phylum Streptophyta; class Magnoliopsida; order Santalales; family Viscaceae; genus Viscum; species Viscum album. The sequence continues at coordinate 804,771,283 of OY728137.1, forward strand.
GTAGACAATTCCAAAACCACATATGGTCCATGTACTTCTATCACACCTAAATTGACACTAAATATACTTAGGCAATCAATGTAACTCACCAAATAATACCATGGGTATAAGAACTATCATTCGATACTAAAATGAGAATAATAATCATTTAGTTTAACCAAAAATCTATGAAAACTCAAATCGTGTCATAGGAGCATAAAAAATATTGGGAAATAGAATGATGAAATTTTAAAAATATGTCAAGTAGTTAGGTTTTATTGAATCCCTTTAATCTCAGGGTGATACCACCATTCCCTAGTAAAATTATAACTCAAATCCCTAACTATAATAAAACATGTATGATATAAAATGAGGATAAAATTAATATAGGTCACTATATGGGAGAAACATACAAAAGTTACCTAATAAATTTCACTAAACCACACCAACAATAAGGGGGAACAAGGTAAGAGAGGAGGCATAACCCTGGTCCAAATTATAAAAATAATGAAAAACATTGCATTTTACCTCTAAAAACCAATGGGGGGATTGTAATTCATCCACATAAAAATCCACTGGATGACTTGTGGCTAAAGGAAGTGGATCAATCCAATACAAATTTCCATCAGTAAGATCATGGACCTTGCTAATTAAAATAAACATTTTCCTAGCCATCGGAAATATGGTGGCTGAATGTTGTAGCCTTGTCTATATGTACTTCCTCTGGTGATTATTTATTGATCCAAACCACCTATTAACCATTTATCCATGACAAAAAACACTAGTCTATGCTGTTCAAAAACATGGTAATCAATCACAAACCCTATTCCTTAAAAGGAATCATCCACTATGTTGGAAAATCAATTTTCACATAATTTTATAAGATCCATTCATACACATAGTTTTACACATGGAATTCATCTATTGGAGTCAAAATGTTTCTTCAATTCACCCAAATTTCACCCATTGGAATTTCAATATTTTTTAGTTCATCTAGGCCTTGTTAGAATATCATAAATAGGAACCTTCAGCATATGAGTTAAACCATTGAATGTTTAAACAAATACACTGGTAACCAAATTTTAATTGACTAATAAAATAAGATGTGAACATTTTGTTTTCTCCCTTGTGAATATATAATTTTCATGGATGATTGAGTCATTAAATGAATAACTCGAATAATAAATTCAATGGATCGTTCGCTGAAAATTTCTGAGATAAGGGCAACCTATTTTTTCCTGAAATGACTTTTTATAAGGTTTTTTGGGAGTAACTACTTGGGTGTAAATACAAAGTATGAAATTATATTGGATTTTGAAATTCATATCACTATATTTCTAAGATACAGTGTTTTTAAGACATATCCATCTATTAATAAAAAAGATTCACTGGTGTTATCTAGTAGAGATAGGTCTATCATCTGAACCATGTAATTCTGGTTATCTTTCTCTCTATTTTTTAATGATTTAATTTGTATGCATGCCTCATACTGTGAGTAGTTATTAGGGTTCTTCTTGACATCCAAATATAGGAACTCTAAGACAATGTTTGAAGATCTAGTATCTTAATATATTTTTTGTACATTACTATTGATCAATATGAATATCCAATGAATGCATGGTTCATTAAAGAGGTATTTCATAATGTCTTTTAATAAGGTGTATTATTCCCCTAACAAGTGTTATCCTAGGGTAAAACAGTTTCGAAAAACATTACATTTCATGTACATTGTCACTTTTCTCAATTAAAAAGTTTCATACTTTTATCCAATGATATTTCAATATTTTTTGGAAAGGGTTCAGATTATTTAGTTGAACTAAAATTAAATTGGTTTCTAGAAATTTAACACAAAGGAAAATATAATCTAGAAGGATATTGAACATCTATTGGGTGAGAAACATAATAATGTGGATAATTGTGAAAGGGAATTGTAGGATATAAAATCTTTAGGCTTGTTAAGGATATCGTTTTCATGGACTGTTTCTTTCTACATCCTGGATAATTAGAATAAACATTAACATATAGAGGCCCCCAATGTGATGTATAAGAAACATAATTTAAAAATTGTTCCCAATGAGGCTTATATTTACCCTAAGGCTATTAGAAGGATGGTCAATGATATATAATGCAAATGATTAAAACATGATCAGAATTATTCTTGACATACTGAATGTGACCTTAACATATAATGTGTTGGTCATACTATGACTCTTGTCTTTATAAGATATTGGGGATGAAATGGTTACTATGATAAGAAATTTATTTGGAAAACATGTTTTCTCATTTGAAGACCTCTGGGATTTAATCCAAAATGAGGATATCATGAGAAGATAGTCTCGAGAACCTTTAGTTAGTTCATTAAAAACTAACAGAATGGGATTACCACCTAATTAAAGTATTTATTGAAAATTAGATAAAAATATTACAGAGTATATTAAATAAATGTCAATTTCTCCATTGATTTCATACTAGAATTGTTTTAAATGAGTGAATCCTTAGAGGAGATTCTGTAATAAAAAGTGAAATACTATAGGAATGGATATGTATATTAAAAATAAGTCAATTGAATAAATTATTAATGAAACCAAAACATTACATACTTAAATATTACCTAGTTTTGGATAAATATTCACTATATATCATTATGATCCAATATTCAATTATAACATATCAATATCATTAGAATATTTTATATATATATAATTTATATATAAATTAATAAAATCATTTCCCAATTATTTCTTTATAACTAACACCTTTTTTAGAAATATAATACTAAAAATATTTACATCATAACCTCGGGAAAGTAAACATAAGAAATGTTAGTCTCATATAATCAATAATGGTAAATATGAGAGATATAATTCAGTGATCATAAGTGATAATAAGATAATATTAAGGGTATGAGATCATGAGAATAGTATTATAAAATCATACTCATCAATTCATGGATCATAAATATGAATCGTATCATAAAGTAATGGTAGTTCATAATAAAGTAATCATAAGATAATCAAAAACCCATATCCTGGAGAATTTAACTATTGCATAAGAACATGTCAAAAGGGGGTGTTGTGGATTATGTCATATTCATTATCATATAAATATTATTTCATGTATAACCACAAATATAGTAATCACTTGTTAGGCTGGTGATAACCACCTATGTACCTACTTAAAGCTTGGGATAACATTCTATGTACCCTCTTTTGGACATAGGATAACCTCCTGCATTCCCACTTTTCGTATTGGTATAACCTATCATTTACCATTTAAGCTCATAAAAAATTAATCTTTACCTAATTAATTAGAGGTAAATAATTGACCCACTCACCATATAATCATAATCCATTCATATATATTCTCCAAAATCCGGTAATCATTTATCATTTCATCAAAACATAAACCATGGAATATAAAAATGTTTTACTTATTATTTCATCGTCATAATCTTAAAAGATATATAAATATAATAAATATGGTATTAATGTATCATATACTCATTAAATAAAAAGAAACATTGCAGTATGTTTTTATAGATAAAAATACTGGTAAAAGACCAATGGAATATGTTTTATGGAAAATTTAATTATCACATTGATCTGATTTTGAATAAAATCTAAAAAACTAAAAATATAAATAATAATCCCTTAAAATGGTAAAGGAATTATAAAATTAAAGAAAATCCACTATTTTTGGAAAATTCATTAATTAAGAGTACATAAATAATGATTCCTTTCCCAATTTTAGTAATAATTAAAATGTAGAATATTTGGAAAATGATATGAATTTTAATTTTTAACATTGTAAGGGGAACTAAAATATAATTAAAAATGAATTCAAATAATATTTTTGTAATATTATAAATGTTATTGGAAATAATTTAAAGAAAATATGGATATGGATGAAATGATTCCCGACTGAAGAGAGAAATAATGTCAGTTTTCATTGAAAAAAACTTTTCATATACAGAGTACATAAATATAGGAAAATTATAGGAGAAAATTTAATTTATAAAAATAACAAATGGATAAAAAAAATAAATAATATTTTTGAGGGATAGATCATATAATGTTGACTACATAAATTTATGTATAAACAATTGCTGTAAAAATGTGATTTTATCATAAAACACCTACTACATTTGTAACATTATAATAAAAAATGGTCAATAGGATAATTTTAAATTATAAAATTTAATACCATGAATTAACAAGTATCCATGCATTATCATTTTTAAGGGTAATTATATACAGAATATAATTATAAAAAGGTACACAACATTGAACATGTCTCAACAAAGCCATATTGGGATGAAGAAAAATTATCTTATGTCCCACTTTAAACATACACGATCTAACCTCTAGTATAAAAAAATCTATCTATTATAATTTTACAACATAAAAATTAACACAATTATAATATATTTTCTTACCCCCTTAAAACATTTTAACGCCCATTTTTTAAAAAAAATTATTAAATTTCTTATTTCTAGGTGAACATTGTTTTATTTTTCATATTGGTTTTCGTTTAGAAGATATGTTTCATCCACTTTTATCATCGTTATATAACATTAGCAATATTAATCATGTTATAAAAATCATATTTAATATTTATATAAATTATTATAGCCATTTATCTAAAGTATTGAATAAAATTTAATTGCATCCCATCATGGAAACAGTTGTATGTATGTACACATGAGAAATGTTTCCACTATCAGGTGGATGAAAAGAAAGAAAGATAAATAACAATGAAACATAAAATACTAATTATTATATCATTAATATAATATATATTCATTAAATATATCCATATTACTTTTCATAAAAATTGAAAATGAAAAATGAATCAAATCACGTCATGGAAGTGGTAATCCACACATTCGTACGAGCAACGTAATCATTTTCCAATAAATGGTATAGTGAGAAGATATATAAGTTATTATAATTAATGAAGAATAATTATCCCATAAATATATTATATATTATTAAATCAATAATGATAACAATCCAATAAATATTGTGATGGAAACTAAATTATGATTCTACATGGAGGCAGTAGTCCACACGTATGCACAAGTGATATTTTTTATTTCCCATTTGATGGGGAAGAGATGGAATATGGTTGTTCCAAAATCATAAGAAAATATAAATATATTGATAATATGTATAAATCATGTAAATATGTCTTATATAAGTTTATAGGATAAAGAAGGAGAAATAAAATTGATATACCTCAATAATGATTTAGGCATCTTCTCTAAGAGGCTACTATAAGCATACACCTTAACCCTCGAAATATTGGTCTTGGGAAAATAATATAAGACATTGGATGAAGGTAAAAATACTGGTATGGTTTTATATCATGTCTTAGACAAGATATAATGGTAAACTTTTGGGTATAAGCAAGGAGAATAGGATCCCATTTATAGGAGTAGAAATGGACTCACATAGAGTTTCATAAAATATTTCAACAATATAAGGACTATATCATGTGAAAGTGGATGAAAAATGGACATGAAGTTGAATTTAGGATAATTTAAGGTTGAAATTTATTCAAAATAATAAAAATTAATCAATTTTAGGTGTAATTGTTTCGTTTATATCTTAGTTAAACACAAGGTAAGCATGTTTTAACCATAACCATTGTAAAACATTTAGATGATTTTACTATTAATTATAACCAAAAATGAATTTTGACCTAATAAATTTAATTAATTATGATGATTAAAATTTTTAATTCGTTTTACAAGATTTAATTTATATATGTGTAATAATTTAATTTTAAATAAATGGGAAACATTCAATGAAACCCCATATTAGAACAAATCATTTTTAAGAATAAAACTAAATTTACAACCATTAACTGCCTTATAAAAACCATAAAATTAATGTTAAAATATTTTATTGAATATATAATCTATAAATTTCAGTAATAAAATTAATAAATGGATATTAATTTAATTTAATAAGTTCAAAACACATGACTCATATAATAATAGTTTCTTAAGATATCTGTTTTTAATCCATAAAAATGTACTTCAACCAAAATAAAGTATAATAATGATTAGTATAAAATTAATTAGTTTATTTATTATAAATAATAAATATTTTTATTTAATATAATATTAAACCCATAATGGGACTTATATATGACATGATTTAAAGAAATGATATGATAGTTTAACAAAAGTTTGTATTTTTCCACTATTCACAGGAAATGTATTTTTAATGTAGAATATGACTTTAATGAAAATTGGCAACTAATTTTGTGTAAATTAATCAAAAAAATATATTATTTAAAACGTTTATAAAAAACATTCATCATGTTATTAATAATATTTATACCTAAAATTTAACATCTATGTTATATTTGTGACATTTAAATAATAATATTTTTATAATATATCATAATTCATTTAAAGCTCAGTGTTTCATATCAAGCATCATATCAAGCCAAGTATTATAAATTTTTAGTTTGTTACATTCTCTCCCTCCAGATAAATAAATTTTTACCTATAAATTTTTATCTCATGAATCAAGGGTTTAATGTTTGAAAATACCTTTATTTAAAATCATTAATATAAAAATAGAATAATAAAACAAAACTTGAAAAGGGAGAGTGGGAAACATATAACAACACATGAAATAAACACATAATAAGATTCATTAATAAGGACAATATTTGTGGGATGTGAAAATATATACATGGAGGATTAAAATAAAACCAAATAAATAATAGAGTGTGATATAAAACACTATCATGAGAATGTTAATGACCACAAAACCATAAATCCCTAAATGGTGGAAATTATCGTAAATCCCTCAGAAATAATTTAAAAATAGAATAAAATTTTATTTTCATGGTACTTTTCCCTTGATTTTGGAAATTATATTACCATAGAATATTAGAAAATATAATTTCTTGGTTTCTTTATCTTTTGTAAGAATAAATTCTTCCATTGGATGGGATTTGATCAATTTTTAGTTCAATATCATCTCTTACTCTATGAAAATAATATTCAAGATAAATTTATCATTCCCAAAGAACTAAACTAAACATTTAATAGATAATAAGTTCTATAAAATAATGTAATTTAATTATTTATGTCTCTAAATATTTACCAAATACAAAATAGTTATAACAAGTTATCTAATATAGTTAAATTTTTATATGATGAAATAAAAAATAATATATGAATCATTTAAATTACAACCAAATTGGAATTTAAAAAATTTCAAATATAGACATCCTTAAAACTCCTCTAAAATTTGTGTAACTAAATTCAAAACCCAAAAAATATCTAAAATATTTCATCAGATATTTTTTCTCATATCTTATTTTACATTTATCCCCAAATGAAATAACGTAGATCATAATTTCAAACAACAAACACATGAATTACAAGATTATATATTCTATGAAAATTGGAATACTATTTCCCAATATATCATTAATTAACCAAATACCTCAATGAAAACATAAATTATTTTAAAAATTTAAAAATATCATTATTCATTGAATAAAGTCACAAATTATCAAATATTTTCCATAAATCTAAAAAATTAATAATATTCATCAATGATAACATAAATTACTATCTCTTCCAGTCACCAATTAGATTCAAGGTCACCAACACTATCCAATGAATCATTCAAAATATTTTTCATCCCTATTACCCAACTAGACATTATTATATCAAAATTAGGAACATATTATGGGTTATATATCCCTCAATCACGGGTTTTCTAAAAAGTTCACTTTATCATTAAATAATTATCCTACATTATTAGAACCATTCAACATATACTTGAAAATTCATAAATAAAATTTATTGGTGAAAATTTCTTAGATGTTTCATGATTCTTGTTACCTGAAAATATTATGGGAAACACATCTACATAATAATTATAAAATCCCAATAAGAATAGTTTTCTCAATCAACATTAATGACATACAATTCATAGGACCATCCATGGAATTAGTTAGGCATTGGATAAGGGAATTGACATGGATAATTCCTAATTTCCCCACACATAATATATTGAAATATAAATGGAAACTTTAGATGTTCTTTATTTAAGTCTATTGAAATATTTATTTTTTCTATTCAATTTGTTGATCTATTTCCATATTTTCTACAAATAACATCTTATTAATCTATTAAGGATTTTCCTTATGTTCTTTATTCCACATTATTAACATGTAGTAAACATAATCTTTTTTCTACTATAGTCATCATGAAACTCTTTTTTATCCATGGAAGATTAAAAAACTCACTAAGGTTTAGAATGTTAATCAGATATCATGATAACTGGTAAAGAATAATCATAAGAATTCACATTTTATCTCCAACTTTATTTAGTTTCTCAAAAGTATAATAATTACATCATTTCTCACATTTAATGTTAATGTAGTTAATCCAAGTTTCTTCTATTATCTACAATAAACATAAATCCTTTTAGTAACAATAATCATAATGACTAATCTTATTATCATGAAAATATTTCACATGCTTTCTTAAAAATGAACATTTATTTTAAATATATAAAACCATATGTTTAACATATGACACACAAGTTCATTATAAATATTTGACCATTTTTTATAATGAATATTTTAGTTAACACATGAATATACCCCTAGAGTGACTACATAGGTGTGTAGTCTTAGGACCACTCATCATGAAATGATAACAATTGAATTAATATCCAATTCACCCAATTTAGTTTTTTTAAACCTAAGTGGATCAATTACACATCCACATCCACTTTATGGTGTCCCAATTGGAATGGAAAACTAAACTACTTTATTATCCATATCATAGAGTTTTATCCTACATTTTGGAAAATAAAAAGGGATCTCACTAATGTTTTATCATCATAGATCCCAAAAATAACTAAATCTTTCTACTGTACAGACTATAGCCACCCAAACTATATATACATAAATATTATGTCATTTTAGATGAATATTTATTATATATCAATACAATCTACTCCAGAACCATAATTATTTAGTGAATTTGGAAACATGGAAACACAAACAACTCTTACATAAAATATCTACAACACTTTCCACATAGTTTTTCACAATTTTATCCCTTTATATGGATATTATTATTAAAACCTATCTTCATAATCCGGAGATATGGATCATAAGAAAGGGTGACATCAGATTATCAGTCAGGGTTACCGTGGTATATATCATTAAATGATAATAAGTGAGAATTATATGAGCATAATGGTATGAGATAATTAACATAACATTATAAAATTAAACCAAAAAATTAGGTATTATTAACATATATCATGGAATAAAGTGTTGGCTGTTCATAAGACCTAAATAATAATAGAATAAAAGATCTTGGAAAATTATTTTATGAAATTATAATAAGAACATGACATAAAAGAGTGACATAATCTATGTCATAACCATAGTTATAAAAATAATATTTCAGGGGAACCCAAGAATTCATTTATCAAATGTTAGGCTTAGGATAATAAACTATGTACCTACCTCAGGATTGGGAAAACCTCTCCTATACCCTCTTTTGGGATTTGGATAATCTCCATTGTAACCTATTTTGGGATTTTTATAACCTCTTATGTAACCCATTATCTAAAAAACATCAATATTTTATTGATGTATAAGAGGTATATAACAAACCCACCCATCACATAGTAAAAATCTTTTCATTTTTATGCCAGAATATCATGAAAACATTTAAAATTTCAATTTACCATAATACATGGAATATAAAATGTGTTTAATAAATATTTCATAATCATAATAATAAATAATATAGATAAATACTAATTGTTGTATCATTGTATCATATCCTCAGTAAAGCATAAGAAAAATCATAGGATGGTGTATTAGATGAAAATTGTTACACCCAAACACTTTACAATATTTTTCATTAAACAATACATTTAATTTTATTTCTATATTTAGTTATATGAAACACCAAGTTATTCTTATGATACACACAATACTATGATTTTATTGACCTTTGCGAATTATCAAATTCACCTTGCATTACATGGAACAACAAGTTTTAACAAATATAATTTATGTCATTATTCAAAATGAAAATTCTAACCTAAATGTAAAATTAGTAGTTATGAATAGGATCAAATAACTTATAAAAATATATTATTTAAAAAAATACAATAAAATCATTTCAATAGTTCTCAACTAATTAGAAATGAAAATAAAAAACCAATAGAATGTAAAGGAAATATTTCTATAGAAACTCCATTTTTGTGTACCCATAGGCATTTTGTTATAACAAATTAAAGTAATTTATATTAGTGAATGATACTAATTAAATAAATATTCTATATATCCAATAATATTTTTGAAATTAATGTTAAATATTGTATAGTTATAAAATAAGAACAACCCAAATTTTATGTATAAAAACATGTATTTCGAAAGGAGTTGTTGCCGCCTTTTAACAAATTACCTATTTCAAATCCGAATTTTAAACTATAATAAACTATATATGGAAAAATAAACTTAATTTTTTAACTAAGAATTTAAAAATTAGTTTTTTGAGTGTTTTTGGTATTTTATGAGAAGTTTTGTTTTTTGATGAATAGGACAAAATACTGAATTTTAATTGAAATGTTAATTTTTATCTACCTTAATAATAAAGTTAAATTATATGTTAATTTAAGTTGAAACATTATTTAGTCAAATAGTACATAAATTAATCTAATTTATGTCATTTTAATCTATTCATCAGTGAAATTGGATATAAAAACATTTCAATGTTTGAAACATTTTGATTTAAAATCCCTATATCTTATCTCATCTATGTGATTAATTTCAAAATAATTTATTTCTCATATGTAATTAGAATTAGGAAAATGAATTATATATTTTTAATTATAATTATTTATAACATATAGTATATTCAAATTAGTTTTTTTAAAAATATTATTGAAATTAATAAAAATTAATTACATCGATTAAAATAAAATTCAGTTTACCAAGTGAATAAATGTTAATCATAAGGGGAAAAATGAACTAGAAACTTGCAAAATACCAATTTTATGTCCACATTTCAACCATATCCACCATTTTTGTTTATTTGGTTCTTTATTATAGGAACGTGATCATAGGGAGACCCCCAATAGTGATAACCTTTTTATATTTACAAAAATCACACTACCCCTATACTATAAAAAGGCATTTACCTACCTCATGTATTCACACCTATCAAGCCCTATAGATCATCAAAACTTGAAAAAATCAACACGTACCACCCAAATTATCTTATAATAATCAATTTGAGAAGAAATAAAACATGGTGAGTATTTTTTTATAACCTAAAACAAATATCCCAAAATAAGAGGTAACATTATTCAAACCAGTCTAGACACTATAAGTGGATGTGGTTCAGAAACAGATCTTCATAAGGGTAAAAAATCCAAAAATTTGTCATAGAATTTACATGATCATAACCTTGTACATGAAAAATCCATACTATGACATTGTTTTGACACTCCTGCGGGATATTCTTAGTATAATTTTCATTTTTATTTCCAAACCATTATGATGGATTTAAAATTTTAGATATCCCCAAATAAACCAAAGATTATGATTCTCTGATTTATGATGGAAATATTTTTAATGTTAATAATCACACTATATTTTGGAAATTATACATTAATTTTCAAAATTCATAATTTAATGAGCTAATCAAATATATCTAATTATTTAGAAATTGTGCAAGGAAGGATAAATATAATCAATTCACATGGAAAATGTAAAGATTTCCATACTAGGGAAATTATGGATATATTGGGGAAGCATAATATGGTTATGAAAAATAACCAATCCCTAATAGAGAAAACTCTTCCATAGTAATAATATCTTATGTTGGATCACATTATGTGATAGAAGCCTCCATCGTTTAGTGGGGCTACTGGTCTAATTATATCTAACCAATTAATTACATCTTTAGAGTATATATTCATGGAATTTGTATTTGGTGAAAAGTAAAAGTTTAAACTTTCATTTTATTCTCTCAGTAGAGATGAAAATAAGTGGTTTTCATTGATCCTGGTTACTAGTGATGAAGTTAAAATTGAAATCATTGAATGAATATCTTCTAAGGAGATATTATTAGATAAATATTTCTCTCGTGAGAAACAAACTAAGGTGATGAAAAAGTTATTCATATTTAAATAAAAGGAATAATAATGTGTCATGGATTATGAAGATAGAAATACTAGGTTATCCAGTTATGGTATAGAATATATAATTAACATATAGGGAAGATTGATCACTTTTTTATGGACTTAATCCATGTATCTTAAGGGAGTTGGTGTCTCAAGATTTTTCTTCATATGATGGAATAGTTTTACATGCTACCAAGATAGAGAAATAATTGTCTATGTACTATGGGTTCAAAGGGAATCAATATAATAAGAGTACACAATAAAAAATTATGGTTAAATGGAAAAATGGAAAGATGAATTTTTCCTAGGTGTGATAACTGTTGAAGAAAAAAACTTGTTACTTGCTTGAATGGAATGGGAGTTTTTTATAAGTGTGCTGATAAGGGTAAAAATTATAAATAATTAAAAGGGAATAAAAAATGGATTTTATTTAGGTACATAACTACCAGGAGATATAGAACTTTGAAAATTAATTCTCCAAATATTTAAGATAATATACCTCAGAAGAATCTCAGTGGTCAATGTCAAGCTAATTATTTTATTATAGTTGATGTGGAATGTTTAATTATCCACTTTAATTGGATGCATAAATTAATTTTTAATAGTATTTTATCAATGATATCTTGGTAATAAGTCTTATAGATTGTATAAGGATTGAATTTTATTACTTATTTATGAAGTATTTTAAAGTGTGTACTGATTGGTACTGATAACCAATATTAATGATTCAATGGCAAGTTTAACATCGTGAAAACATTATGATTGAGGTAAACACAATCCAACATTTTATCCAAATTTTGAGATAATTATTTTTTGATTAAGAGATGATTGATAAAGATATAGTAAATTTTATGGTACTTACTAACTTGGAAATGATTAATAATTTATTGGAAAAGTTGTCTATACTCTCATTTATAGAGTTTACATAATTTTTCATATTTAATTAAAATATCTAATAACCAATTTTTTAATTAAGGAATAAAGAAAAATACATGTTTCCAATAAATTATTTTTGTTAATTTTGTTTATTACCTTGTTTCAAGAGAATAAATGATTAATGTATTCACATGATTGGAATATGATAATTAAAGGAATGTTTCATGAAGACTAATGGATAATGATAATTTCATTTTTTATATTTTTTTACCATCCTTATAATGTAATGGATTATAATTATTTGTAAAATTTAACCATTTTTGAAATGTTGTATGTTGGTTTCTGGAAAAGGATTTAGATCTTGCGGTATTACTTCACCATATTATGAAACATTTTCTAGGAAAAAATTCATAAATATTTAAAGGCATAACCAAATTATGAAAATGTGTTTACGAAATAGAAATGTATATTAACTTATATTTTTATAGAGTAAACGAATTTATCAACTCTTGGAAAGTTGTCTTGAAACAAAAAAAATCCTATTATTATCATTTTTTATGATATTAATGAAGTTTTTCATAACTGTGTTTTATGTATTAGTGGTCATCAAAATTCAGATAAACATTTTCTTTATCACTCTCTATTAGAACTTGATAGTCAAATTTCTCTTCTATATCTAGATTTTCACTAATGTTCACTTATTTTAAAGCCGAATTTTGTGGTGACCATCACATTTTCATTTCCATATTGTTAACAATATGTGTTATTAAACATATTTATTATGTGGGGTTTTTTCAATAATATTATTTTTAAATATCAATCCCAAAATCACTGAGATCATGTTTGAATTGTGATGATGCAATTTATTTAATGTGGCGAGAATGTAACACCCCAATACTTTTCAATACATCCCATTTAGTATAAATTTAATTTTGTTGATATGTTATATTACAAGAAACACCATTATATTCTTATTATACACACAACACTATCCTTAGGTTGCTCTATATGGAACCTCCAATTAACCTTTTATTATATACAACAAAAAGTTTTAACGAATACTATTAATAATAATATTTAAAATTTCATTTACCCAATAACTATTAAATTAGTAGTTTTGAATAAGATTAACTAACGTATTAAAATATATGGTTTACCAAATAAAAAATAATTTTCTTTCAAATTAATATAAAATAAAATAAAAAACCATTCACCCTAAGGAAACGTTGTTATAGGAAAACTATTTTTATGCACCCAAATATGTTTTTTATTAACAAATTAAATTAATTTATATTTTTTAATTATATAAATTAAATATATATACTGTATATCAAAGAATTTTTTCTGAAACTCATATATTCTATTTTTCAGTCATAAGATAAGAAGAAGAATAATTTTATGCATAAAAACATGTATTCTCTAATGGAAGTTTTTCCACCTTTTATTGGAGAACCTATTTTAAATATAGTTATTTCAATATTATAATTTTTTTGAAAAAATATTCTTAATTTTTGAAATATAAATGTAAAAATTTGATTTGGGATTTTTTTTGGTATTTTTCAGAGAAGATCCATTATTTGATGAATAGTGAAAAATACTGAATTTTAATTGATAAAATTTTTTCATATAATTTATTTATATTGGAAAATTAAATTTCAATATTCTTTCTTAGTATATTTAGTTCAATAATATATTAATTAATTAAAATTATCTAATTATAACCAATTTTATATTTAATGTTGATATAAAAACATTTCAAACATTTGAACTATTTACTTTAAAAACCTACTGTCTCGTCCCATATACATGATTGAATTTAAATTAGTTTATGACACTTCTATGACTATAATTTAGAAAAATAGATTCCATATATTTCATATGAAAAGTTTATATTTTTTAGTTTTTTTATTATAGTTTTTTACCAAAGACATTAGTGAAAGAAATTGAATTTAATTACACTAATAATGGAAAATTTTAGTTTAATAAGGGACACAAATTTATTCTTAAGGTCTGAAATGACCTATATAAATTTCCAATACCAAGTTTATAGACATATATTGGACATATATACCATTTTATATTTTTTTTCTTTATTGGAAGAACACGATTTAATGGAGACCTCCCTATAGTGTTAACCTTTTTATATTTCCAAGAATGCCACTCCCCCTCTACAATAAAAAATCCCCTACACCCTATATTTATTAACACCTAGAAAGCCCAATGGATCACCCAAACCCTTTCATAATAATCTCCCCACCTCTATACCCTTGACATGTAATCCTAATGCTTTTATAAAATCAAATCAAGGAAGAATTTTTTTATAAACAAATAAGAGTTACCAAAAAAACATACAATGTTCTTCAATGAAAAGTTTTGTCTTATTTCGTTTTCCACATCATAAATTATTATTTTATTTTTATTATATAATAACATAATTATATTAAATAAACTAATATGTTTTTAACTTATGGTTATGAAATATACTTACACACACTTCCATCAAATGGGATACACATTAATCATTCATGTGTACGACAAACCACAACCTCACGAACCGATGGTGTTCATTCTTCAATTAAAACCTTTCATGTTTGGAAATAATAATGTATTTAGATAGTATATGTGATATATATGATATTAAAAAATTTTGTATGTTTCATTAATTTTTATATAACACATAAATTCATGTTTTCCATTTTTTAAGAATCCTATAACATCATTTGGGGACATCTGGACTACAACCACCTCAAAATGATGTGATTCATTCACACTATACATGGAATATATTAAGGATGGTTTTAATAAAAATATTTGATATTTATAACTATAATATTATAATGTAATTATGATATATATATATTAAAAAATCACTTACTTTTAAAATGTGACATGAAAATGGAAACATCGTTCATGTGTACATACGACTAACCTTCTCCTTGAACGGTGTACTTCAATTCCAATCTACAAACATTATGGATTACTCTAAATAAATATATACTGAATATATATGGGAATTAAGTGTAGGGAATTATTTCTGAGAATGTATCCAAGAAATCAGTTTATGAGAAGGGTGGTCGGCTTAGTGTCCCACCAAATTCTCTGGACTTCACCTCTGGGATAAAGATGAAGTCTTAGGATGTTATCTTATCTAATGAGATGAATGTATATGGTACGAATACTTTCAGCAAGGAAAATATGGATAATATCAATACTGTGATGATAACATGGTGGTTAAACAAATTATAGATGAAGAAATTCAAAAGTAGGTTGATCCCTAGCTCTCTCATGAAAAGATGGATGCCCCAAATAACTGAAAAGGAAAGACAATTTTAGAATCTGACTCACTAGTCATTTATAAATCTTGTAATACCTCTTTAAAACCTATGTTGTATAATGAATTCTTTTAGGTTGTCTCCTACAAGAATAAAAATACTTTGGTTGTGACCCCAATGGTGGTAGAACAACTAACCCTAGGTAGCCCCACACATCTTTCTAATGAAAATATTGTCGGTGACATTGATATGCAGGATAATGAGGAAACTCAGAAGTAGACTCATTATTCAGTTTAATTATTGGAGATCATATGGATGATGAATCAAATGACAAGATAATCCTCCCCTAAATTCAAGGGGAAATAGGGAGATATCTCTGATTCTGAAATGCCAGATGCTGAGACATTACTTATCAGGCTTCAATCACTCCCTCCAATAAGGGAGAGGTTGAGATGTCAAGGGTGTAGTCACAGAATGAATGGATGTCATGTAATTTCAGAATATGAAAGGTTGTTAACAGAACTATTTATGGAAAATATAACTAGTTTTTTTTATTTGGGATTTTTTCCCTTATATTCACGTACTCTCTTGGACTTTTACCTTTTTATTTCTTTCAATAAATGAGGCATAAACTCAATATTTCTTACAAACAATTAAATCATGGTTTAAATTTTGGTGTTTGTTAAATCATTATCTATTTATTGTGAAAAAAATTACACATCAAAACATACTTGAAAAACTAGTCAATTAACACATGAAGCTGTGAAAAAAATGAATGATTATTAACAAACAGGTAATAATATGTTTTAAAAGGAAAAAATATGATGATAAAATTATTAATTTGGTTTTGTAAAAATTTAATAATGTGTTTTAAACCACTATACATGAGATTAAATAACATACAACTAAATTTAATCATAAAGTAATGGATTTTATAAGGACCCGAACTTATTACGTTACATAATATTGAATTTAGAAAAGAAATAAATTCTTTTCAAATTGAATAATATTTCAATTTTAGATCTTTTGATAATTGGGACATAATACATTCATAACATTGCACATTATTATAGAGTCGATACCATAAAAACACTACTCATTTCTCTCAAAATATAAAACATTTTGAATATAACATGATTTTCTTTGACAAATATTCAATCATTTAACATGGATTATTCTTTGTCCTACACATCCTTATAACCTGTTAAAATAATTTAAAAACATTGGATTAGCATAAAAATCTCGATAATGGATATAAATAGAAGGAAACAACACATTAGTCCATGAATACTTGTAACATATGAAATCATTTTCAAAATACACAGTTTTCGGAAATATATAATTAATTTTTGAAACATAATATTTCCAAAATATTCCCAAAAAGTTAAAGAACATAAATATAACCATAAATGTATCTTGGGGAATTAATTACATAATACTGTAACCCTCATGACTACCTAATGATTTTTAACCCTCACGACTACCTTATAGTTTGTGTAACTATCATAGTTATACATGGAGTAACAATAAAAATGACCTCCAAATTAAAAATACCTAAAGAATTTTCTGGAGATATAGGTCTCAACCTTCATCATAAATAATTTCCAAGAACTATAACATAATCATACAACATGAATAATTCCATAAAAACATTGATCTTGAATCCTGTTAAATATTTTTTAAAGGATTTTAAAAGTAAAACCCCTTACAAAAATAATATAATTGTAGTGAGACTTAATAGGGTGGATGGAATATTTATATAGACTATAAATAAAAATAATTAAACAGATTTTGAACAAAAATATTCACACAAACCATTTTAATACCACATAAATAATGAAGTTGAATATTAACCCAAAGAATGGAAATCAGGTTAAGAATTCTCATACCTCTGGTTTATATTACTTAAAACTTATTTAAAAAACCTATATAATTGTTAAAAGAGTGTTATTATTATCTTACTGAAACTTATACGTATTTATAACATATTATATGATTATTTTATAACATCATTTCATCCATTAAATGTTAGTATTTTGTTCCTTCTATTGTTTCGGGTGCATTCTTTACATTATTTCCAGGAATGGTTCATGATGGATGTTCTTGTCGATTGGAAGTGAAATTCCAAAATTGGAATGGAATGGTAGTTATATATATCCAAAAACTAAAATTATACCATTTATCATTTTTAATTATTAGATTATGATGATTCATAACATAAAACATTAATGATGTTCATTTAGATCATTTTAGTGGTTCTTGGAAAATAACAACCTCATTTTATATTAAAAATTAAAACCATGTGTAAAAAAGGATTATAGAACCATGGATTAGAAATAATACATATATTTTAACCTATTTCAACCATAAAAATGGTTTCATGACCATAATTTAATGAATGAAAGAAAATTGAAGTCACATTGTCCACGATGTAGGTAATTCGACACATCACGGACAATATTTTTATTCATTGCATAAGTGGGAGAGGAGTTGAAGAGTGAGGATGGATTTTAAATAAAAAAGAGAAAATAGAGAATATAAAAGATATATATCATTAATTCCTCTTGGATAAGAGGACGGGAAGATACTATAATAATAGAAAAGGAAAGGAAAGGAAAACACATGAAAAGGGAAGAGGGTTTCTAACCTCCTGATCTCTTCACGTTGAGAACCTCTTTAAGGCCATTGATTTTGGCCTTTGGGTGAGACCAGAAGTTCTTGGACGTGGGTAAATAGCTTGGGTATAAGGACCCAACCTTAAATATTACATAATCTTGAATTAAACGAATAATTCACATTGAGAATCTTTTTTGGTTTAATGTTTTAAAGAGTTAGGACATAACATATACATGACAACTTGAATATTACATGTAGACACAGCTACTCAATTTCCATTTTTCCACAAAATAAAAACTCTTGAAAAAAAGAGTCATATTTATTTCCATGTTTTAAACAACATGACATTTCCTTGATCCCATCCTTGACCCTATTCCACTTTATGTCCCGTGAAAAACATTTCAAAACTTGGGATGGGCATAAAAATCTCACTAAGGGTTATTAAACAAAGAGGAAAAAATTATCTCATCAATACATACATAACATAATCTCTTTCACATACCTCATGAAATCATAAGATTTATGAATAACATAGAGAAATCATAACTTGTAAAGGAAACTTGTGGCATCCATATCATACATATATTGTAGCTATCAAAGATACATATGAAGTTACGTTGAAGTACCCATAATAGTATATTCCCTAAATCTCTTAGGAGAAACATTCATGTTTACCTCCTATCATGTTACCCAATGCATTGGAGAGCTATCTTGGGCTCACCCACCCTAGGTTTATCACGGAACCGCCCGTATACGTAAACAATGCCCAAGAACCATAAGAAACTCATAACACATAACACAAGCATAAGGAAAGAAACAATTTCCACACCAAAATCACAATATATCCTTTAAATATATTTACATAACAAATCCATTATCAAAACCATTTTCAATACCAAAATATGTAAAAAGAGTATATGTTATTTATTTTCTTTTAAAAAGTATTACGGCTTGTTAAGGAAGCCAAAGATCAAACAATACTTGTGACTGCGAAAAAAGTCATTGTCACCACTTATGTTTAAAAAACATTCCTTTTGTAGTTTAGTAAAACACTTGGTAGAGAAAATATTCCTTTTGAATAAAAGTAAAATTAAAAGTGTTTTATACACCGTATAAAAAAAGTTTTGTATAAAACAAAATATGCCTCAATGAACAGAGATTTAGACGAAGTCCCCTACCTCGTGTCCGACATGACCTCTTTGTTCTTTAATTTCTTTAATAATAAACTAAAGTTAATTTATACTTTCTTAAAAACCCTTTTCAATTTTATTATTCCTCTTATATCACTTATTACCATGTTATAAACATTACATAGTAATTTATGTTAATAACGGTCATTTTTTCGATATTTGGTACTTGAGTCGAAAATGGACTTCTTATAATTACATGTTGTTAATGTGGTAAAATATACATTATCATTAGAATGATATTAATGTTTTAGATATCATATATTCCATATATATCAAGTATATACATGTATTTATAATAGTACATAACATTTAGAGGTAAGAAATGAAACACACTGTTCATGGAGACGATAAGTCGTACGTACACATGAGCGCTACTTCAATTTCTATTTCTTATTTTAATGGAAGTAAAATATAATGATACATAGTTATATTATAATTAAATTATAATATCTTATAAAATATCATTAAATCCATCCTTTATACATCCCACATAAGGCATTAACGAGTCATATCACTTTGAGGGGGTGGTAGTCCGCACTTCCTCTAATGATATTATCACGTTTACCCATAATGGAAACCATAAAGGCAGGCTATAAATGAAAAAATACAGAAGAATAAATAAAACATAAAAATAATATATATCATATATAAATAAAGTTCCATCATAATGGCCACCATGAGAGGCGGTAGCAGATAACTGAACAATCATTGTTTCATGAGGTGTCAGTTTTCCATCCACAAAAACATTATGCTATTCACCCATTAGATGGAGGTGTGTGTAACTATAGTTCAAATACTTATCATAAAAACATCATAGTATATGTATTATACTGTTTTTTATAAAATAATGGAATAAAAATAGTTTAGGGGTTAGATAAGTAAAATAAAAGAAAAAGAAGTGAAGAGAAACCATTACCTTTAATTTGGGTAACTTCCTTTGGTTTGAACCAAAAATAACCTCTTCATGTTCCTTATACCTAAGGTAAGGCTTCTAGGAGGAGTATAGGGATGTAATGAGTGTAATTGGTTGGAGTTTGGACGAGCCAAAATGATTGAGAGGTGTGAGGAATTGGTTAGAAGTGGTCTCCTTTTATAAGGGAGAGGAGGGGCTCTTTAAGAAAGTGTGAAACATTATTTTATTAGAAACTTATCTTCGGTTTAAAAAGGTCCAAAACACATTAAGATCGAAGATAAGAGTACTCATATTCTAAATAAAACCATCCAATAGGAATTTTATAGGTTTTGGATATTATTTTAGTCTTTATAAGCTTATTTATTTAAATCATTTAATAATGAGGTAAAAATTACATCATTATTGTGTCATAAATAATTTAATTTATATGATTTATAAAAATCATAAATAAATATATCGTGATGTATTAAATCTATTTATATTTCAAATGAATATTTATAGTCCAAAATATAACTTATATAACCCTATGTAAAAATTCATTTACTCAAAGATAGTGGTTTATGTCATTTTTGCATTTACTTTATGTTAATTAATCTAAAGTGTCATTCTCACTCATAAGTGGTTCCATGGGGTCCCACAACCGACCCAAGGATTCCCATGGTCGGATATGTATCAACCAATAAGATTAGGAAATTTTTATGGGTAATTTTATATTATTATAATATTATTTTTTACCCTTATTTACCTAATTTACCCTTTAACCATGGTAAATAAAATATTTACTAAAGTAAATATTTAAAATATCTAAAAATAAAAGTTACCCATTTACACAATTTGGAACTCATGATTCCAAATATGGAATCTATTTTACCAACTTCAAAACACAGAAGTGGCAGAAATTAATTTCAAATTAATTCCCGCTATCAAAATAAAAAAGCGTATTTTTAAGAAATAATAACTATCAAAAGATTGACACTTGTTTTTGTCTAATTTGAAAGTAAAATTACTTACAATGACCAAAATTGGATTGAATGGTAAAAATATAATATAATTACACTTTAAAACCAATAAAAGGGATAATATAACCATATAAATAAATTATATTAAAAGGCAGTTTTGAATTAAAATACAAAAAAATTCACTTTTAATTAAAAAATGAATTTTATCAGAAAAATACAAAAAATTTACCCAAAGTAACTTTTGATGCCCTAATTCTAAAGAAGAATTTTATTTATTCAAATAGAACATATAAAAGTGAGAGAAACTATATTTAAAGAGGGTTTTCCCTCAAAAGGCGGCAAAACAACCTTTTTAAGTAAATTATGCTTAAAATTACATTCAGTCGCATTTTTATGCCTCAAAATTTTATTGGATAAATGTAAAAACATTTCAAAAATATGTATAATCATATTATAGTTATTTTTGTTCATTCCAGACAATACAATGGCTATGAGTTAACTACCATTTAAAATAATAATATTATATCATTAGTGTGCAACGTGTGATTTCAATGAAACTCATTGTTACGTATTTGGTATGCCATCGAACATAGCATCCCCTTAAGGTAAAATTAATATTTAATTCACAAATATTAATAAATATAAAAATGTTATATTTCTTCATTTACCTGGAATGTTACATCCTTCCCCCCTTTTGGAAATTACTTCATCACAATTTTTATTCACTTATCAAATAAATGGGAGTATTTATCCCTCATAGCATTTTCGGATTCCCACATTGCCTATTCAACTATATGGTTTTTCCACAAAACCTTTACATGGAGAATTTCCATATTCCGCAACACTTGCTCCCCTTGGTCAAGAATCTGGACTGGTTGTTCCTCATAGGAGAGATTCTCTTCCAACTGAACTACCTCTGAACATAAACCATGAGATGGATCTGGCATATACTTTCTCAACATTGAAACATGAAAAAAATTGTGTACCTGGGACAAACTTGGAGGTAAAACCACTCTGTAAGAAAATGATCCAACTTTCTCCAAGATTTCATAAGGTCCAATGAACATCGGACTCAAATTTCCCTTCTTACCAAACCACATCACACTTTTCCATGGAGAAACATTTAGAAAGACATGATCACCTACCTCAAAAGAGTGATCCGCCCTCTGGTTATCCGCATAACTTTTCTGTCTGCTCTAAGTTGTTCTCATGTGCTTCTGAATCAACTGAACTTTTTCTGCCCTCTCTTCTACCAATTATGGTCCCATCAGTTTCCTTTCACCTACTTCATCCAAAAAAGTTGTAGTTAGAAAATTCTTTCCATATAATGCCTCAAATAGATCCATCTATATACTAGAATGAAAACTGTTATTATAAGAAAATTCAACCAAAGATTGATGTTGGTCCCAACTTCCCTGGTAATCCATTGAGCAAGCCCGTAACATATCCTCCAAGGTCTGAATTGTTGATTCTAACTTCCTATCTGATTGTGGAAGAAAAGATATAATAAAATATAATTCTATACCCAAAGACTTCTGTAGGCCTTTCCAAAATTTAGAATTAAACCTGAGACCATGATCAAATACAATAGAGAGGGGAATACCATGCAACATGATTATCTCTTTAACATACAACCTAGATAGTTGATCTAGAGACAAAGTATATCAAATATGAAGGAAAAGAGAAGATTTAGTCAACCGATCAATAATAACCCATATTTCATTGTTACCTCGATACGTCTTCAGTAATCCCACAACAAAGTCCATGGATATATTTTCTCATTTCCACTCTGTCACCAGTAAAAACTGAAGCATTCTTTTCGGTAACTGCCACTCTTCTTTAACCTGCTAACAAGTCAAACACTTCACAGTAAAATCAGCAATATCCCTTTTCATTCCATCCCACCAGTAATACTCCTGAAGATCTCTGTACATCATAGTACTACCAGGATGAACCGAAAACGGAGAACTATGGGCTTCACATAACAACTCATTTTTCAACTATGAATCACAAGGCACACGTAATCTTTTCCAAAACACCAAAAAAATCATTATCAACGTTAAATTCAGGAAACTTGCCCTTCTGAACCAACTTTACCTTTTTCTACAACTCACTTTCTTCCTTCTGTGCTTTCTTAATTATGTCTAATAGAGATGATTTCACTGACACCTGAAACAAAACAAAATAATTTCATGCACCAACAACTTCTATTCCAAAATTCATGAAATCAAAAACCAAAGGATCTCGTCCCAAATATAGCAGGGTTAATAAAGCATTACTTTTTCAACTTAACGCATCAAACACTTTATTAGATTTTTCTGGATGGTAATTTATCGTGCAATCATAATCCTTGATTAATTCCAACCATCTCCTATGTCTCATGTTCAAATATTTTTGGGTGAATATATATTTTAATCTTTTATTGTCAGTATATATTTCACATTTTTCTCCATACAAATGATCCCTCGAAATTCTTAAAGGAAAAACAATAGCAACTAGTTCCAAATAATGTGTAGGGTAATTTAACTCATGAGGTTTGAACTGACGCAAAGAAAAATAAATTACCTGATCATTCTGTATGAGGACACGGCCAAGTTCTTTCAATTAAGCATCGCTATAGGTGAAAAATTCACCATCCCTGGAAGGCAGTGCCAAAACTGGAGCATTCACCAATCTTCTTTTCAATTCCTGAAAATAATCATCACATTTTTTTTGTCCGGATGAACTTAACACCTTTTCGAGTTAATTTTTTCATTGGACTAGATAACCATGCAAAATTTTCAACAAACCTCCGGTAATAATCTTCCAAACCAAGAATACTATAGATCTCGTTTATATTTGTGGGTCTTGGCCATTCTTCAACAACTTTCATTTAAGTAGGATCAACAGTTATGCCATTTTTTTGAAACAATGTGACCAAGGAAAGAAATTTATTGTATCCAAAACTCACACTTTATGAATTTCAAAAATAGTTTATTTTCTTTTAAGGTTTTAAATACAACCCTTAAATGACTTTCATGTTCCTCTATACATTTTTAATAAACCGAAATACAATCAATGAACACAACCAAAAACTTATCCAAGAACTCATGGATAATTCTATTCAAAATATCCATGAATAAAGCAGGTGCATTGGTTAACCTAAAAGGCATAACTAAAAATTCATAATGGCCATATCTAGTAAGAAACATGGTCTTAGAAATATCTGCTTCCTTTAATTTCAACTGATGGCACACCGATCTCAAGTCAATAATCAAAAAATACTGAGCGCCCTGGAGCAGATCAAAAAAATCATCGATATGAGGCGAAGGATACTTGTTCCTAATGGTGATTTTATTCAATGATATATAATCAATGAAAAGTCTCATTGATCCATATTTATTTTTGACAAACAAGATAGGAGCACCCCATGGTGATGTGCTGGGTCGAATGAAACCTTAATATAATAACTCATGAAATTGCTTCTTTAACTCTAAAAGTTCAATTTGAGCCATTCGATAAGGGGGTTTTGAAATTGGCTTAGCATCAGGAACTATGTCAAAAGTAAATTCAACTTCCCAATTAGGTATAATACCAAGAATATCGCCATAAAAAACATCAAGATAGTCATTTACCACTGGCACATCATTAATCTGAACAGTTCCATTATTTACAACAATATGTGCAAGGTAACATTTATTTCTATCGTTTACTAGTTTCTAAGTTTCCTGATATGTTATCAAAAGTAAGGGTTCATTCTTGTATAAAAACTGAAAATCATTCTCAAAATAAACCTATTTAGCTCTGCAGTCAATCTTAGCATGATAAACAGAAAGCCAATCCATTCCCAAAATAACATCAAACTCTACTAGAGGAAAAACAATAAGGTTTACAGGTAGATTCTTCCCACACAAAAGAAAATGAATGTTGTTATGTTTTCTTTTTGTCTCAAAATTTCCCCCATGTATTTTTATCATAAGTTCCATATTCATAACTTGATATGGAATTCCCAATTTACAAGAAAACTTCTCAGAAATGAAAGAGTTTGTAGACCCTGAATCAAACAACACATTGGCATAATATGAACAAACAAACAGTTTACCAGATACTACTTCATTCAATGGACCAGCATCTTCTAAAGTAGTTGAAAAGGGTTTCACCACCCCTTTCTGATTATAGTCTGGCTTCATTCCCTCAGTTTAGTTCTTTGTTGGACACTCATTTGCATAATTACTCATTTCATTGCACTTAAAATATTTTACTAACTGTAAATTAGATTTTGTCTTACCATTACCCTGATGTTTTTCATTGCAATTATGAGCCTTAATCCCATTTTACGACATCGGTAGCACTTACCAGAATTCAAAAGACATTCCCCAGCATGCTTTTTGCCACAATTTTCTCAAACTATAAACTTAAGTTTCTTACCATCAGACTTTTTTGAATAGTTCTTCCCTTTTTTCTACCACCTCGACCTCTTATTTTATTGTTTGTCAAAGAACACCTGATCATCAGAAAACTCCATTTCCACCTTCTCCACACAACGTACAAGTTTTTCATAACTTTTGAACTCAAGAGAAGCTAAAGAACTTCGATACTTTTTCTTTAACCCTGAGTAAAAATTGTTGATTTTATTATCAATATCTTGTATAAAATTTGGAGCATACCTTGCAAGTCGAGTGAATTTTTCTTCATAAGTAGCCACTGAGTCATCCTCCTGCCTCAATTATAGGAATTGTTTTTCCATCCTAAGACGAACCACATTTGGAAAATATTTCTCAAGAAACATACCTTTGATTTCATCTCAATAAATAGCATAAATCTCCTCACTATCCCAGATATTTTTCATGATCGACCACCACTGATCAGCTTCACCTTCAAAAAGGTAAACAGCGAGACTAACCTTTTATGTTTTGAACGCAATATAACATCAAAAATCTTCTCTAGTTCTTTAATCCACCCTTCAGCTAGCACAAGGTCAAATGATCCTCTGAATGATGGGGGATGTTGCCTTATGAAATGCTCTACTAATAACATGTTCCTGTATGGTTGATCTGGCTGATCTCGTGCATGAATACCACCACCATTTATAGCCCGAGTCAACTGTGCCATCACTGTAAAAAACTGTTCAGTTCCGATTCCGACCATCTCAGGTTGCTGATTTGGAAGTATATCTTCCTCTTAATGTCGTCCCAATATAGATGCCATGTTTCCTATGCGGAAAACCATTCTGAACACAGAAATATCTTAGGCGAAGCAGCCTGCTAATCTGTAAATTCTATATCATTAACATAAATTAATTTACGGATATTAATTTAACAATATCATAACTCTTAAAGTTATCTAAATTGACCAATGATACCAACTATAAGGACCCAACCATAAACCTTACATAATCATGAAGTAAACGAATCATTCACATTGAGGATCTTTTCAAGATTAGAGTTTTAGAGAATTAGGAAATAACATATACATGAAAACTTGAATATTATATGTAGACACATCTACTCAGTTTCCATTTTTTCACAAAATAAAAACTCTTGAAAAAAAGAGTCATGTCTATTTCTATGTTTTAAACAGCATGACATTCCTTGATCCCATCCTCGACCATATTCCACTTTAGGTCCTGTGAAGAACATTTCAAAACATGGGATGAGCATAAAAAGCTCAGTAAGGGTTATAAAACAAAGAGGAAAACATTAGCTCATCAATAGATACATAACATAATCTCTTTCGCATACCTAATGAAATCATAATATTTATAAATAACATAGAAAAATCATAACTCATAAAGGAAACATGTGGCATCCAAATCATATTTACATTGTATCTATCACAGCTACATAAGGAGTTATGTTGGAATAACAATGAAAGCATATTCCCTAAATCTCTTAGGAGAAAAATTCATGTTTACCTCTGTCATGTTAACCAATGAATTGGAGAGCTATCTCGGGCTCACTCTCCCTAGGTTTATCACTGAACCACCCGTATATGTAAACAATTCCCAAGAACCATAACATAGTCACAACACATAACCCAAGCATAAGAAAAGATAACATTTACACATTTCAATCACAATATATCATTTAAATATATTGACATAACAAATCCATTATAAAAACCATTTTCAATACCAAAATACATAAAAAGAGTATATGTTATTTATTTTCATTTAAAAAACATTGTGGCTTGGTAAGGAATCTAAAGATCAAACAATACTCGCGGTGGCGGAAAAATTCGTTGTCACCGCATAGGTTAAAAAAACATTCATTTTGTCATTTAGTAAAATAAATTGTAGAGAAAAGATTAATTTTGAATAAAAGTAAAAGTCAAAGTGGTTTATACACTTTATAAAATAATGTTGTGTATAAAACAAGATATTCCTCAATGAAAGGAGATTGAGATGAAGTCCCTTACCTCATGTCCGACTTGACCCGTTCATTATTTAATTTCCTGAATAATAAACTAAAGTTAATTTATAATTTCTTTAAAACCTTTTTGATGTTTATTATTCCTCTTATATCACTTATTACCATGTTATAAACAGTACATGGTCATTTATGTTAATAACAGTCATTTTGTCGATATTTGGTACTTGAGTTGAAAATCGACTTCATATAATTACATGTTGATAATGTGGTAAAATATAAATTATCATCAAAATGATATTAATGATTTAGATATCATATATTTCATATATATATCCAGTATATACTTGTATTTATAATATTACATAACATTTAGAGGTATGAAATGAAATGCACCGTTCATGGAGACGGTAAGCCGTACGTACGCATGAACAATACTTCCATTTATATTTCTTATTTTAATGGAATTAAAACATAATTCTACATAGTTATATTATAATTAAACTATAATATCATATAAAATATCATTAAATACATCCTTTATACTTCCCACATAAGGAATTAACGAGTCATATCACTTTGAGGGGGCGGTAGTCCCCACTTCCTTTAATAAGATTATCACGTTTAACCATAATGGAAACCATAAAAGCATGCTATAAATGAAAAATACATAAGAATAAAGAAAAAATAAACATAAAATATATATAATATATAAACATAGTGCCATCATAATGGCCACCATGAGAGGCGGTAGGAGATAATTGAACAATCATCATTTTGTGAGGCGTTAGTTTTCCATCCACAGAAACATTATGTTCTTCAACCATTAGATGGAGGTGTGTGTAAGTGTAGTTTGAATACTTATCATAACAAAATCCTAGTATATTGAGGATACTATTATTTTTATATAATAATGGAATAAAAAGATTTTAGGGGTTGGAGAAGTAAAATAAAAGAAAAAGAAGTGAAGAGAAACCATTACATTTAATTTGGGTAACTTTCTTTGGTTTGAACCAAAAGGACTTAATGAAGTGACTTATGCCTAAGTTAAGGCTTATAGGAGGAATAAAGGTATGTATGGAGCTTAATTGGGAAGAGTCTGGACTATCCAAAGGCTTGGAAGGAGTGAGGAACTGGTTAGAAGTGGTCTCCTTTTATAAGGGTGAGGAGGGGCTCTTTATGAAAGTGTGAAAAAATTATTTTATTATAAACTTATCTTCGGTTTCAAACAGATAAAAACACATTAAGGTCAAAGATAAGATGAATAATATTCTAAATAAAATAATCCAAAAGGAATTGGACTAGTTTTGGATATTATTTTAGTCTTTATAATCTTATTTATTTAAATCATTTATTAATGAGTTAAAAATTATATCATTATTGTGTCATAAATAATTTAATATATATGGTGTCTAAATATCATAAAACAATTACCATGATGTAGGAAATATTTTTATATTTCCAATGAATATTTATAGTAAAAAATATAACTTATATAACCCTATGTAGAAATTCATCAACTAAAAGATATTTGTTTATGTCATTTTTGACTTTACTTTAAATTAATTAATCTAATGTGTCATTATCACTCATAAGTGGATCCATAGGGTCCCAAAATCGACCCATGAATGACCATGGTCGTATATGTTTCAAAAAATAGGATTAGGACACGTTTAAGGGTAATTTTGTATTATTATAATATTATTTGTTACCCTTATTTACCTGATTTACCCTTTAACCAAAGTAAATAAAATATTTACTGTAGTAAATATTTAAAATGCCTAAAAATAAATGGTACATATTTACACAATTTGGACCTACTGATTCCAAATATGGAATCTATTTTTCCAAATTAAAAATAAAGAAGTGGCAGAAATTAATTTAAAATTATTTCCCGCTATCAAAACAAAAAGTGTGTTTTTAGGAAATAATAACTATCAAAAGATTGATAATTATTTTTGTCCAATTTGAAAGTGAAATTATTTCCAATGACCAAACTTGGATTAAATGGTAAAAATATAATCTAATTACACTTTAAAACCAATTAAAAGGATAATCTAACCATATAAATATATTATATTAAAAGGTAGTTTTGAATTAAAATACAATATTTTTCACTAATCATTAAAAAATGAATTTTTTGAGAAAAATACAATAAAATTTCCCAAAGTAACTATTGATGTCCCGATTCAAAAGAAGAATTTTATTTGGTCAAATAGAATATATAAAAGTGACAAAAACTATATTTTAAGAGGATTTTCCATAAAAAAGTGGCAAATCGACATTTTTAAGTAAATTATGCTAAAAATTAGATTTTGTCATATTTAAGCCTCTAAATTTTATTGGATAAATGTAAAAACATTTAACAAACATGTATAATAATATTGTTGTTATTTTTTTTCATTCCCACCAATACAACAACTATGAGTTAGCTACCATTTAAAATAATAATATTATATTATTAGTGTGCAACATAAGATTTCAAAGAAACTCGTTGTTGCGTATCAGGTACGCCATCGAACATAGTGTCCTCTTAAGGTAAAATTAATATTTAATTCACAAATATTAATAAATATAAAAATTTCATATTTCTTCATTTACTTGGGATGTTATATTGGGGGGGGGAGGGATTTTTATAAATTATACAATGATCAAGGCTTGAAAGGTGTGGGATGAAGAGATGGTAATGGGTGGTATTTATAGTGGAGGAGGGGAGAGATTTCACCATATTTTAATTATTATTTTATTATTTTGCCTCAAGACAAGCAATAGTGAGTCTTCCATGACTAAAAATAGTTCTAATGGAATGTGAGGTTGAGATAATGGGATTACATCGGCACCAAATAATCAATGACACCTCCATGATGCAAAAATTCATTTATTTTTCAAATACAAAAAATTCATTATTCACCAAAAAAATCAAGTATTTTAGAAAAAAATACCAAAAAATTCATCCTAACCATTTTTCGACGCATAGAATCCAGAAATGAATTCCATTTTATCAAAATAATTTTATTAAAATGATAAAATTAATTTTTAAATAAAATAATATTTTATTCAGAAAATAGCAGTTTTAAAGAATTTATTTACTTATTCAATGATATGGGTGTACCATACATTCAATTAAATCTTATATACACACTATAATAGTTGAGGTTACTATTCATAAGGGTATGTTACTATTCATAAGGGTAAAAATACTATTCATAAGTGTACATTACTATTCATTAGGGCAAGTTACAACATAGAAGGGTACATTATTATTAATAAGGGTACATTACAATTCTTAAGGGTATGTTACTATTCATAATGGTATGTTACTATTCATAAGGATATGTTACTATTCAAAAAATATGTTGGCCTAATAAGACTCTAAATAACTTACTTATCACGATTTTAGATGACCAATTTTTGAAATTCAAAATAGAGAAGTAGTAAAATTATGTTTGATGGATAATTATAAATATCTAAATAAAACAATGTTTCATGTATTTCATTTATTTTTTTTAAAACCTTGGGGTGTTACATTATCCCCACCTTCTAGAAATTATTTCCTAGCAATTTTATATAATCATTAAACAAGTGAGGGTACCATTCCCTCATAGAATTTTCAGATTTCCATGTTGTTTCTTCAACCATGTGGTTTATCTACAAAACCATTACCCGGTGGATTACCTTATTACTCAATACCTGTTCCCTTCGATCAAAAATCTAAAATGGTTTCTCTTCATAATAAAGCTTCTCTTCCTACTAAACTGCTTCTGGGATCAAGACATGACTTGAATCTGGTACATACTTTCTCAACATTGTAACATGTAAAACATTGTGTACCTGAGACAAAATCGATGACAAAGCAACTTGGTATGAAACTAGTCAAACATTCTACAAGATTTAAAAAGGACTTATGAATCGCGGACATAGCTTTCTTTTCTTACCAAAACACATCACAATTTTCTATGTAGCCCTTTTAAGGAAAACATGGTCACCTACCTTGAAATAGATGTGTTTCCTTCTGTTATCTGCATACCATTTCTTCCTTCTCTGAGCTGTCCCCATGTGCTACTAGATCATCTTCACTTTCTCAGCCACTCCCTCTACTAATTCCAGCCCCATCAAATTTATTTCACCAAATACATCCAAAATTCTGGAGTCTGACACCGCTTCCCATAAAAGGACTCAAAAGGTGCCATCTGAATACAAGAATGAAAAATTTTATTATAAGAAAACTCAATTACAGAAATATTTTGATCCCAACTTCCCTGGTAGTCCATTGAACAAGATCGAAGTATATCTTCAAAAGTATAAATAATTCTCTCTGACTTCCCATCTAATTGAGGACAAAATGTTGTATTGAAATTTAATTCTGTTCCCACCGACTTCTGAAGGCCCTTCTAAAAGTTAGACGTGAAACTAGGATCTCGTTCAAACACAATGGAAAGAGGAACTCCAGGTAAACCAAAAATCTCATTGAGGTACATTCGAGAAAGCTGATCAAATTTTTTTTACCTTTAATAGAAAGAAAATGTTCATATTTTGTCAGTCGATCAACAATAACCAAAATCGCATTGTTACCTCAAGATGCCTTAGGTAGTCTCATCAAAAAGTCCATGGATACATTCTCCCATTTCCACTTTGGCACTGGAAAAGTCTGAAGCATCCCCTTTAGTAACTACCATTATTCTTTAACCTATTGACAAGTCAAACATTTCATAGTAAATTATACAATATCCCTATTCATTCTATCCCACCAGTAATACTCCTAAAGGTCTCTGTACGTCATGGTACTTCCAGGATGAACTGAAAATGGAGAACTATGAGCTTCACACATCAAATATTTTTTCAACTTGGAATCACAATGAACACATAACATTTATCCAAATCTTAAAACACACTCTTTATCAATGTTAAATTCTGGAATCTTGCCCATTTTAACCAATTATACCTTTTTCAATAGCTCACGATCTTCCTTCTGTGCTCACATAATTCTATATAATAATGATGACTATACTGAAACCTGAATCAAAATAGATGTATTTTCTACACCAACATCTTCTACGACAAAATTCATCAAATCATTAATCAAGGGATCATGTTCCAAATGTAACATGGTTAATTATGCATGATGTTCTTCACTCAAGGAATATGCCAATTTTTTTTCTTTTCATGGATAGTAATTGATCATGAAATAATAATCCTTTATCAATTCAAGCCATATTCTTTGGCTCAGTTTTAATTCATTTTGAGTGAATATACACTTTAGACTTTTATTGTTAGTATATATTTGACATTTGTCTACATATAAATGATGCCTCCAAATATTCAAAGAAAAATACCACAGATGCTAATTCCGAATCATGTGTGGGATAATTTAACTCTTGAGGTTTAATTTATATTAAAGAATAATAACTAAACTGATCATTTTGCATCAAAAAACAACAAAGTCCCTTCAACAAAGATTCACATTAGATGGGAAACTCACAATTTTGGGAAGGAAAGTCCAAAACCGGAGCTTTCACCAATCTCTTCTTTAGTTCCTGAAAACAAAAATCACATTCTTCTATCCAAATAAATTTAAATCCTTTTGTGTTATCTTAGTTATTGGGATAGATAATTGTGAAAAGTTCTTAACAAACCATCAGTAATAACCTACTAATCCAAGAAAAATATGAATCTCTATAACATTTCTAGGTCTTGGTCATTCATCAACCACTTTTGTTTTGAAA
Organism: Viscum album; assembly: GCA_963277665.1. Classification (NCBI taxonomy): domain Eukaryota; kingdom Viridiplantae; phylum Streptophyta; class Magnoliopsida; order Santalales; family Viscaceae; genus Viscum; species Viscum album. The sequence goes on from OY728137.1 coordinate 804,805,355, forward strand.
GGATCAACTGTGATTCCTTCCTTATTTAAAATTTTCCCAAGAAAATAAATCTGTTTTAACGAAAAATCACACTTTCTAAATTCTCCATATTGTTTTTTTCCTTTAAGGTTTGTCAAAATGACCCTTATATGTTTTTCATTCTCCTCTTTACTCTTATAAAATACCATGATTTAATCAATAAACACAACTAAAAACATATCTAAGAACTCATGAAACATTCTATTAATAAGATTAATGAATATAGTATGTGCATTTGTTAACCCAAATGTCATAACAAAAAATTCATAATGCCTATATCTAGTATAAAAATCTATTTTTTGGATGTCATCCTCCTTCACCATCAGCTAATGGTATCCAGATCTGAAGTCAATTTTGGAAAAGTACTGAGGTCCCCAGAGCTGATCAAACAAGTCATCGATATGAGGCAAAGGACACATGTTTTTAATTTTGTTCATTTTAAAAGATATATAATCAATACATAGTCTCATGGGGCCATATTTCCTTTTAAAAAACAAAACAGAAGCTCTACATAGTGAAGTTCTAGGACGAATGAAGCCTTTATCAAGCAAATCATGTAACTAATTTTTCAATTCAAGAAGTTCTATTTGAGACATACGATATGGGGGTTTTAAAATTGGCTTAGCATTAGGAACTAAGTCAATTGTGAATTCGACTTCCCGATTAGGTATGACACTAGGTAACTCATCCAGAAGAACATAAAGATATTCACTTACCATCGACACATAATTAATCTGAATAGTTCCCTTATTTTCAACAAAATGATCAAGATAAACTTCATTTCTATATTTCAACAGTTTCACAGCTTCCTGATATGTTATCAATTGTATGGGTTCATTCTTGTATACAAACTGAAACTATTTATGAAAAAAAAAACTTTATTAGCTCTACAGTCAATCTTAACATGATTCACCAAAATCCAATCCATTCACAGAATAACGTCACACAAGACTAAGGGGAAAAATGAGGTTTTTAGGTAAATTCTTTCCACGTGATACAATAGAAATATTCATATAATTATTATTTTCTATAATATTTCCCCATAGTGTTTTAACAACATTTTTTATTCACATTTATTGAGGTGAAATTTCCAATTTACCAGAATATTTTTCAGAGATGAAGGAATGTGTAGACCTTGTATCAAACAAAACATTATCAAAATATGAGTAAACATAAAGAAAACCTAATACAACATCATTGGATGGCCCGATGTCTGCTAATGTAGCCGTGAAGGATCTCACTATACCCTTCTTCTTAAAGTTTGTCTTCTTTTCTTCTTTTGGATCTCTCTTTGGGCAGTCATTTTCATAATGACCCATCTCACCACATTAAAAACAATTTATAGTTTTCTTATGAGAATTAATATTAGGATCATTTTCATTACAATATTGAGCCATATGTCCAAACATACCACATATAAAACACTTCCATGTTTTGGTAAGACATTCTCCTGGGTGCTTTTTTCCACACTTTTCACAAACTAGAAACTGGATTTTCATACCATCAAATTTCATTGAATGATTCTTACCCATCGCTTCCAATATGGACCACTTCTTCTCCTTGTTTCCAAAATTAATGTGATCAAAAGAAAATTCCATATCTACACTCTCATCAGATCGGACAAGTTTCTTGTGAATTTTGAATTCACAGGAGGCAAATTTCATTTGATACCTTGGATTCAATCCCGAGTAAAAGCGACTGATTTTTCTATCAAGATCCAAAATAAGATTTGGAGAAAACCTTTCCATCGGGTGAAGTTCTCTTCATTCAAAACTTCTGAATCTTCATCTTTTTTCTTCAATTCGAGGAATCTCTTCCTTATCCTAAGTCACACCACCTTAAGAAGATATTTTTCAAGGAAAAGACTTTTAAATTCATCCAACTCTAAGGAATGAATATCCTCTCTATCCCTAATATTCATTACCATTGAGTACCACTGATCAACATAACCTTCAAAAAGATAAATGGAATGACATACCTTTTGATTAACTGAACAACCCATTACATCAAATACCTTTCCAAGGGATTTAATCCATTCTTCACTAACTATTGTGTGAGAAGATCAACTGAAAGAATGAGGGTGTTGTATCATAAAATGTTCCACTATTTTCATGTTCCATTTTGGTAATTCTGAGTTTTCACTTTTATAGATGTCCCCACTATTTATTTCCTGTGTTAGCTGAGTTATTACTATCACAAACTGCTCAGTTCCAATCACTACCATTCTAGGTTACAGGTTTGGAAGGATGTCGTTCCGTCAATGCCTCTTCTATTTAGCTTCCCTGTTTCTTCTACAAACAAACTTTCTGAACAAAAATATCTTAATCGAAGAAACATGGTAATATTTTAGTTCTATATAATTTCAAATTGAACATAGAGTAAAAAAACATTTATGGTAATGTATTAACATCATCATAACCTCTAAAGTTATCTAAACCATCCTTTGATAACAACTATAGGGACCCAACCTTATTACATTACATAATCATTAATTTAGTCAAGAAATAACTTCATTTCACATTGATTATCTTTTCAATTTTATATAACTATAGAATTGGTACATAATACATTTATAACATTACACATTATTACAGAGTGGATACCATAAAAATAGTACTGATTTCTCTCAAAATATAAAACATTTCAAATGTAACATGATTTTATTTGAAAAATCTTTAATCATTTAACATGGATTCTTGTTTGTACTACACATCCTTATAACTTGTGAAAATCATTTAAAAACATGGTATGAGTAGAAAAATCTTATTAATGTATATAAAAATAAATAAAAGGAACACATTAGTCCACGAATACTTGTAACATATGAATTCATTTTCCAAAGGCATACTTTTCATCCATATATACTTTGTGAAACCTGATATTCCCACAAGATTTATAGAAAATAAAATAACATAAATATAATCATAAAGGTATCTTGGGTAATTACTTACATAATACTATAATGCTCACGACTATCTTATAATTTGTAACCATCACGACTACCTTATAGTTTGTGTAACTATCGCAGTTACACATGGAGTAACCCTATAGATGACCTACAACTTACACATACCCAATGAATTGGAGGGAGATATAGGTCCCACCTTTTATCATAAACAATTCCCAAGAACCATAAAATAGTCATAAAACATGAATAAATGTATAGAATTATTTCTTTTGAATCTTGTAAAACAGAATTTTTAAAAGAGTGTTTCAAAAGTAAAACCCCTTACAAAAATCATATAATTGAAGTGTGACTTAATAGGGTTGATGGAGTACGTATATAGAATGTAAATAAAAATAAATAAACATATTATAAACTAGGTTATTCAAACAAACAATTTTAATACCACATAAATAATGAAGTTGAATATTAACCAAAAAAATAGAAATTGGGTAAAGAATTCCATTACATCGGGTTTTTCATGCATCAAAATTCTATAAACCTCCTATATAATTGTTAAAATAGTATTATTATTATATTAAATAAACATATTAATATTTATAACATCTTATATGATCATTCTATAACATCATTTCATCCATTAATTGTTAGTATTTTGTTCCTTCCATTGTTTCGTGTGTCTTCTTTACACGATTTCCATGAACGGTTCATGATGGATGTTCTTGTCGATTGAAAGTGAAACTCCATAATTGGAATGGAATGGTATTTACATAGTTCTAGAACCATAAATTATAACATTTATCATTTTGAATTCTAAAATGAGGATGATTCATAAATTAAAACATTAATGATGTTCGTTCAGATCATTTTAGTGGTTATTTGATAATAACGACCTCATTTTGTTTTTAAAATTAAAACAAATCGTAAAAAGGATTATAGAACCATGTATGAGACATAATGCATATAATATAACCTGGTTCAACTAAAAAAATTGTCTCATGACAATACGTGAAGGAATTAAGGAAAATTGAAGTCACATCGTCCACGATGTCGGTAATTCGACACACCAAGGACAACATTTTTATACCTTTAATAAGTGGGATAGGAGTTGAAGAATGATGATGAATTTTCAATGAATAAGAGAAAATTTAGAATATTAAATGTTTTTGGAGCTCTCATGCCTCTTGGATAAGTGTAGGGGAAGGTATTATGATAAAATAAAAGGAAAGGAAAGGAAAACACATGAAAAAGGAAGAGGATTCATTACCTCTTGATCTTTTCTCCTTGAGATCCTCCAAAAGGCATTTGATTTTGGTCTTTAGGTGATACCATTAGGTCTTGGACGTGGGAAATAATATTGGGGAGGAAAATATGCAGAAATTAGACAATGATCAATGCTTGAGAGGTGTGGGAGGAAGAGGTGAAAATGGGTGGTATTTATAGTGGTGGAGGGGAGATATTTCACATTATTTTAATTATTTTTTTTGTTATTTTTCCTGAAGAGAAGAAATAATGAGTATTCCATGACTAAAAATAGTAATAATGTCTTGTGAGTTTGAGATAATGGGCTTACATAAGCACCACATCATCGATGAAACCTCCATGATGCAGAAATTCATTTATTTGTCAAATACAAAAAATTCATTATTAAAAAAAATCAAGTATTTCATAAAATTACAAAAAATTCACCCCAACCATTTCTCGACATGAAGAATCCATAAATGAACTCCATTTTATCAAAATAAATTTATAAATAAAGGAAAACTAATTTTTAAATAAAATAATACTTTATTTAGAAAATAACAGTTTTAAAGCATTTATTTACTTATTCAAAGATATGGGTGTACCATACATTCAATTAAATATTATATATACACTATCATAGGTGAGGTTACTATTTATAAGGGTATGTGTTTTTTCATGAGGGTAACATTACTATTCATAAGGGTACATTACTATTCATTATGGTCAAGGTCCTACTAAGAAGGGTACATTACTATTCATAAGGGTACATTACTATTCTTAAGGGTATGTTACTATTCATAAGTGTATGATACTTTTTATATGTGTATGTTACTATTCAAAAAAAATTAGATTTTTCTTATAAGACTCTAAATAACTTACTAATCACAATTTTAGATGACCATTCTTTTAAATTCAAAACATTGAAGCAGTAAAATTCTCTTTAAGGTCTAGTTATAAATAAATACTTAAAACAAAGATTTGTGCATTTCATTTTTTTTAACCTTGAGGTGTTATATATTTCCTCTCAATTTTTTATTTGATTTGGACTTATTTGTTATTATACACCAATTAACATTAATGTGGTGTATATACTTCCAATTTTTCATTTCATTTCATGATTAAATAATATTTAATTGTATTCTATGTTTAAATTTAAATTATCTCATCCTAAGGGGTCTACATTAAAATTACCAAGTTATAAAAATTATCTTTGTAAACTATTTTAATTTTATGATTGTTAAAATTCTACAAAAACAACCACTTCCTTATGTACATTTCTATTAAAAATAACATTTTTTTTAAATATACATACTATTATTTTATAGGTATATTTATTTCCTAAACTGTATACCATTTTTACATATGGGGTGCACTTTGAATGATATTTTTTTAGCTTGTGAAATATTGATAAATCCACATCTTTTAGTCAATACATACATTGGATAAGTCACATCATTCATGAATTAAATTGATTATTAGATATATGAGGAATTATTTGGACAGTTATGACATGGGTGGGACCCAGTCACAGATATCCTATAACGACCCAGCCTTTTCTTACATTACTATTACATCATTTAAAAGATAAACAACATAATAGTATTACACATGGAGGATCCAGAGGTTTAGTGTCTTGGGAAAACTAGGACTACACATAACAAGTACAACATCAAGCATAAAAATTCATTTAATCTCTTCTTCTATAGCTTCTTAGTAGCACTTGTCCTCTCCTTGGTACATGTAGCCACCTGAGGATATACATAAAAAGGGTTAAGCTAATAGCCCAATAAGAGGATAGATAAGAACAATATAGCATGGGGTGAGAATAATCATGACATAGGAAGAAGATCTTGAACATGATAGGAGCATAAACAATAAACTTGAAATGTGGAAAAGCATAAAAATGAAACATCATGTCTTAGTGGTTAAATACCACACATACTTGTGAACAAATCTAGAATCATTTTCACGCATAATTTCACATTTACTCATGAGATTCATCACTTTACCCAATTCATTGGAGCACTATATAATTCCGGGCGCACCCGTCACATTTAAACATTCATATTGCGCTATATAATTCCGGGTGCACCCGTCTCATCATAACATTATCATTATCATGCTTGACACATAGAACACATATCAAACATGTACATAAATAACCCATGGAAAGGAATGGTTTTCATCTCATAATAACACATTCATAAGCTTTGGGTTCCTAAAAGAATGAGGGAACACCATACTTGATATAAGAACCATCAACCTTGAATGAAATGTAAAAGGTGAGATCTTGAAAGAAGAGTTCTTTTGTAAAACATTTTGATGGACATAAAAACCAGTGACAAACATTTATATCCCATAAAAGTAAAGGAAATGATGAACAAATTATCTTTGAGGAGTAACCATATCAAAAATGGAGTGAAAGAGGGAGAACACGAAGGAAGAAAATTGGGTTCGAGATTTCCCCTTACCTTGTACTTGAATGCCTCATTCTCTTTAATGTCCTGTATAATGACATTATATTCATTAATTAGAAATTCCAAAACCTTTTATAAATTAATAGGGTTAATTATGGTTTCATTATTTCATATTATGTTCCTTTGTATGACTTATAGAGTTTAAAAACATTGATCGGGGATGTTCGTTTTCATGGTTTTCTTGAGCGGTCCACTTGTATTCTTAATTTGATGTTTGGGTAGATCATGGGTAAACATCCCGAACTGATGTTACATGTAATTAATGATAATACAGAAGCTTTAATGATTTTATAATGAATTATATTAGATCCATGTGGCCGAATTATTAGATAAGAATTAAATGAAGATTATTTGGGCTAATTTGAGCGGTTTTTGGATCACAACCAACTCATTTTAACTTTTCACTTAGTATTATGGCCATAGGTTATTTCCAGAACTTAAAATAGAACATAATACATATAAAAAATTCTGATTCAACCATAAAAATGGTTTCATGACCAGATTTAAGGTATAAATGGAAGAAGAGAGCATGCTGTTTTTGAAGGTGATACATTATCACCACATGAATGACGTTCTCTTTAATAAAATAAAAGGAAGGGAGAAAGGGTGTGGGGTGATATAATATAACATTAGAATCATAATATTACAGTATATATATAATACTGGATTTACAGAACAATTTGGATGAAGATAGATAGAGAGAGATCAAGAAAGGAACTTGAACTTGAAAGGAAATTAAAGAAGAAGAGAGAGAGAAATTACCTTTAGAATCCTTCTCTTGAGATCCTCTTTAAGGAAGCTAGGCTTGGTCTTTTGATGAGACCAGCAGCTTTTGGACGTGGGGGATAAGCTAGGTAAGGTGTTTGGGCAGAATTTAGAGAAGTCTTGGAGCTTGAGAGGTGTGAGGAAAAGAGGGAGTGAAGGGTGGCTTTTATAGTGGAGGGGAGAGGGGTTTCCTTAATATAAAATTGATTAGTTTATTAATTTCACCCAAGACAAGGAATAGTGAGTCTTGGATGACTAAGAATATTAAATTTGACTTGTAAATTCGGGATTTGGGTGCTTACGTCACTTGTGATGTCAGGAATAGTGGGTTTTAATTAAAATGTATTTATATGATAAATTAAGGTATTCTACTATTCATCAAAAATTCAAGTATCTTAGAAAAATCCCAAAATTTTACCCCAACCATTTTTCGGCGTGTAGAATCCAAAAATAAAGTCCATTTTTCAAAAATAATTTTCTAAATATTATTAATTTAATATTTAATTGAAATCATAATTTAATTAAAAAAACAATTTTTAAAATTAAAACTGATTTTGCAGTTCTTTCAAAAATTACTCAGGGTCTTATAAAATTATCTAAAAACTATTAGATATTGATTCAATAATTTATGAATATATTTCAAGAAAAGAAATATTCTTTTAAATTAATTAATTAATTATAATTATTTATTTATGACTTATAAAATACCAAAAACGTTAACTAAGGTCAAATTATAACTTTCTAAGATGTCTAAATGTTATTTTATTAATCAGAGGTAATGTTACTCTTATTTACTATTCATAAGGGTAGGTTACTATTCATAAGGTTAGGTTACTATTCACCAAAAAATTTGTTTCATTGGACACCAAAAACTATTTTGAACACAACAGTGAATGTTGGATTTTTAAAATTCCATACATAGGGGTGACAAAATTATGTTTAAAGGTCACTTATCACTTAGTAGTTCATTATTTTGTGTTTTTATGACATAGATATAAGAAGGGAATTTTCCATTGAAAAACTTTGGGTCGTTACATTCTTCCCCCCTTAAGAAATTTCGCCCCCGAAATTTCACTTTACACAAATAGGTGAGGTTACTTCTCCTTCATTGCCTCTTCCGGTTCCCAAGTTGCTTCCTCAATATTTTGGTTCCTCCACAACACTTTGACAAGGCGGGTTGTCTTGTTGCATAGAACCTTATCACTTCGGTCTAGAATTTTTATCGGCTGCTCATCATATGAGAGATCATCTTTCAACTGTACCACCTCTGAGTTTAGTACATGTGAGGGGTCTGGAATGTACTTCCTCAGTAGTGATACGTGAAACACATCATGAACTTGAGCCATATTCGGTGGAAGTGCCAGTCGATAGGCCACGACTCCTATACGATCAAGGATCTCAAAGGGGCCAATGTACCTAGGACTTAGCTTCCCTTTCTTCCCGAATCACATGACTCTCTTCCATGGAGATATTCGAAGGAAGACTTTATCTCCAACGTCGAACTCCAAGTCCCTTAGAAGATTGTTAGCATAGCTCTTTTTCCGACTTTGAGCAGATTTGATATGTTTTTGGATGACTTGAACCTTCTCTGTCATCTCTTGAACAAGATTGGGACCAAGTAGTTTTTGTTCTCCAACTTCATCCCAACAGGTTGGAGTTCTACATCGCTTCCCATAAAGAGCTTCATACGGAGCCATCTGAATACTCGAGTGGAAGCTGTTGTTGTATGAGAACTCAACCAATGGGAGATGTTGATCCCAACCACCTTTGAATTCAAGAGAGCACGATCTTAGCATATCTTCAAGTGTCTGAATAGTCCTTTCAGACTGGCCATCAGTCTGGGGGTGATAGGCCGTGCTGAAATTTAATTCAGTACTTAAAGCATGTTGAAGGCTCCTCCAGAATTTAGAAGTGAACCTTGGATCACGATCAGAGACAATCGAGAGCGGAACACCGTGCAATCTCACTACTTCCTTCACATATATCCTTGCAAGTTTTTCAAGTGAGAGGTCTTCCCGAATAACGATAAAATGGGAAGCCTTGGTGAGTCGGTCAACCACAACCCATATCGCATTATTTCCTCTTGACGTTTTCGGAAGACCCATGACAAAGTCCATAGTAACATTTTCCCATTTCCACATGGGTATAGGCAATGGCTGCATCATACCTTTGGACTTTTGTCGCTCAGCTTTAACTTGCTGGCATACCAAGCACCTTGATATATATTCTGCAATCTTCTTCTTCATGTTATCCCACCAGAAGTGCTCTCGGAGATCACGATACATCTTGGTACTTCCAGGATGAATAGAGAAAGTTGAGCTATGTGCATTATCCAATAGCTCCTTCTTTATTCCGGGTGATGAAGGCACACAAATCCGTGTTCCAAACCGAATCACACCATCATCGTCGATATGGAACTCTTGCAGCTTCCCTTCCTTTACTGCATTCACCCTCTTTTGTATCTCTACATCATCCCTTTGTGCTTCCTTAATCTTCTGTTGGATGGATGGTTGCGCAATCATTGGGGCAAGGTAGGATGTATCCCCTGCCCTTACGATTCCCAAATCCATCCTTTGCATATCCAAGAGGATAGGGTCTTTCTCAATCCTCAACATGGATAGAGTAGCAGGTTCTTTCTTGCTTAGAGAATCAGCTACCTTGTTCGCCTTTCCAGGATGATAGTGAATAGAGCAATCGTAATCCTTGATTAGCTCTAACCATCTCCTTTGACGCATGTTGAGCTCCTTTTGTGTGAATATATACTTTAGGCTCTTGTGGTCGGTGTATATGTCACACTTCTCAACATAAAGGTAGTGCCGCCAGATTTTCAAGGCAAAAATCACGGCTGCCAGCTCTAGATCATGCGTTGGGTAGTTCTGCTCATGGATCTTCAATTGTCGTGAGGCGTAGGCTATCACATTATCATTTTGCATGAGTACACAACCCAAGCCTTTCTTTGAAGCATCACTTTATATCACAAAACATTCTCCACTTTTCGGTAGTGTGAGTACTGGTGCATTGATTAGCCTTCTCTTTAGCTCCTTGAAGCTTCCCTCACATTCTTCGGTCCATACATACTTTACCCCTTTACTTGTTAACTTAGTTAGTGGGATTGACAATCGTGATAAGTTTCTCACAAAACGTCGATAGTACCCAGCTAATCTAAGAAAACTACGGATTTCTGTGACACTGGAGGGCCTGGGCCATTCTTCAATCGCCTTTGTCTTTGAATGATCCACAGAAATTCCCTCGCTTGTGATCACATGTCCCATGAACGTGACTTGATTCATCCAAAAGTCACACTTGCTGAACTTGGCGTACAACTTCTCCTTTCTCAATGTTGCCAACACAAGTCTTAGATGTTCTTCATGTTCCTCCTTTCTCTTGGAGTAGATGAGAATATCATCGATAAACACTACCACAAATTTGTCGAGGTAATGTCTAAAGACTCTATTCATCAAATCCATGAATATTGCAGGGGCATTAGTAAGTCTGAAGGGCATCACCAAAAACTCATAGTGCCCATACCTTGTACGGAAGGCAGTCTTCTAAATATCTTCCTTCTTCACCTTTACTTGATGATATCCAGAACGAAGATCCACCTTTGAGAAGTATTGAGCTCCTCTTAACTGTTCGAACAAGTCATCAATCCTTGGGAGAGGATACTTGTTCTTTATGGTGATCTTGTTGAGTTCCCGATAATCGATACATAGCTGCATGGTACCATCATTCTTCTTCACAAAGAGCACTGGCGCACCCCAAGGTGATGCACTAGGGCGTATGAACCATTTGTCCAGATGCTCTTGCAGCTGCTTCTTTAACTCCTCCAGTTCAATAGGAGCCATCCTATATGGGCACTTCGAGATAGGAGTAGCTCCGGGTATGAGTTCAATTGAGAACTCTACCTCACGATCCGGGGGAATTCAGGGTAACTATTCGGGAAATACATCGTTGTATTCCCTTACGATGGGAATTTCCTCAAGGTTGGAACTTTCCTTTGACTCAAACATTTGGGCGAGGTATGCTTCTTCATAGGGAATCATCACCCACACCATTGAAGGATTTCTCAAAGGAGATTCATGATCTTCCTTGCATTTTTAGAGGAGGATGGTATGGTTTGGAATATGAAAATATATTTCCTTTTCCAGACAATTGATATGTGATCTATATAATGAGAGCCAATCCATTCCCATTATAGCGTCGAATTCCACCAAGGGAAGTATTACGAGATTTGCCGGAATAATCTTCCCACATATGTCAACAGGAGAAGAATCAAACACTTGGGTTGCAATGATTTCACCACTTGGTGTTTTTACAGATATCTCTAATTCAAGGTTTTGGGGCTTCGATTCTATAGTTCTAGTAAACTTGCAAGATATAAAGGAATGCGTAGAACCGGAATCAAATAAGACTTTTTCCATTCTTGAGTGAATAGGAAGTGTACCTTGTACGACTTCATTATCATGTTCCACCTCCGCATTAGTGATGGCATAAGCCTTCCCTTGTTCCTTTGGCTTTGGTGGTTGTTGGCGCTGATTACCCGCGAAAGCTCGAGGTTTAGTGCAATGGTTTGAATAGTGCCCTAGCTCCTTACAGTTGTAGCATTGAACCACTAGTGGTTCTCTCCTTTCATCGGCTACATTATCCTTCCTTTTCATGTCTCTTCGACACTCGTGAGCTACGTGTCCTTCTTTCCCACACTTGAAGCATTTCCCCGTCCCTTTGAGGCAGTTCCCATTGTGCAACTTCCCACATTTTTGGCAAGTGGGTCGTTGTGTTTTCTTCCCATCTTTATCACTAGATCCACCAGCTTGAAACTCCATCTTTCTTTTCTTATCACCATAGCCATGGGACCATTCTCCAAACTCCATCTCCACTTTGAGAGCACACCGAAAAACTTCTTCATAACTCCCAAAGTCTCGAATTGTAAGATCTTTTCGAAGATGTGGTTTTAATCCACTAAAGAATCTATCAATTTTGCTATCATTATTGATAAAAAAACTCGAAGCATACCTTGCAAGCCTTGTGAAATTTGCTTCATAGGTTGTGATAGATTCTCCTTCTTTTTGCTCGAGCTCTATGAATTCTCTCTCCATCTTCGTGCGAAGAGTTCGTGGGAAGTACTTATTAAGAAACATTATCTTAAAGTCTTCCCATTCCATCTCTTCAATTTCATCCCTTGGCTTGGTGTTCTTAATCAAATCCCACCATTGATCAGCTTCTCCATCTAGACGATAAACGGCTGGAGTAACCTTCTCCGTCTCGGAACAGTGAAGAACAGAAAAGATCTTCTCCATGGAGTTGACCCACTGTTCCGCAACTAGTGGATCAGAAGATCCACAAAACGTCGGTGGTCGTTGCCGCATAAAACATTCGATAGCTAGTTGCTCCCTCTTTGGTGAAGGAGGACGTTCCCCATTATTATGGTTATTATTCATAACCCGGGATAATTGGGTAATCATTGCCATGAAGTTTTGAACTCCACCTCCAAAATCATTTGGGATGTCGTTCGGGCAATCGTTGCATTGGCCTTCGCAAGAGTTGTTGGCCTGATTTCTCCTAGTTCCCACCATTTTCTAAAATAGAAAAGGTTAGAACAAAACATAAGTAAAAAATTCATGAATAACTTATCCTTTTAAACAATTATACCAAAAACATAACATATGGGATCCCTAGGTAAATATCCTTGTGTGCATATTTGTACTTAGTCTCATGCTAGAGGTTTTCTTTAGGGTTCACTAATCCTAATTCCCAAATTAACTAAACCTTTCCTCTGATACCAACTATAGCGACCCAGCCTTTTCTTACATTACTATTACATCATTTCAAAGATAAACAACATAATAGTATTACACATGGAGGATCCAGAGGTTTAGTGTCTTGGGAAAACTAGGACTACACATAACAAGTACAACATCAAGCATAAAAATTCATTTAATCTCTTCTTCTATAGCTTCTTAGTAGCACTTGTCCTCTCCTTAGTACATGTAGCCACCTGAGGATATACATAAAAAGGGGTGAGCTAATAGACCAATAAGAGAATAGAAAAGAACAATATAGCATGGGGTGAGAATAATCATGACATAGGAAGAAGATCTTGAACATGAGAGGAGCATAAACAATAAACTTGAAATGTGGCAAAGCATAAAAATGAAACATCATGTCTTAGTGGTTAACTACCACACATTCTTGTGAACAAATATAGCATCATGTTCACGCATAATTTCACATTTACTCATGAGATTCATCACTTTACCCAATGCATTGGAGCGCTATGTAATTCCGGGCGCACCCGTTACATTTAAACATTCATATTGCGCTATATAATTCTGGGCGCACCCGTCTCATCATAACATTATCATTATCATGATTGCCACATAGAACACATATCAAACATGTACATAAATAACCCATGGAAAGTAATGGGTTTCATCTCATAATAACACATTCATAAGCTTTGGGTTCCCAAAAGAATGAGGGAACAACATACTTGATATAAGAACCATCAACCTTGAATGAAATGTAAAAGGTGAGATCTTGAAAGAAGAGTTCTTTTGGAAAACATTTTGATGGACATAATTACCAGTGACAAACATGTATATCCCATAAAAGTAAAGGAAATTATGAACAAATGACCTTTGAGGAGTAACCATATCAAAAATGGAGTGAAAGAGGGAGAACCCGAAGGAAGAAAATTGGGTTCGAGATTTCCCCTTACCTTGTACTCGAATGCCTCCTTCTCTTTAATGTCCTGTATAATGACATTATATTCATTAATTAGAAATTACATAACCTTTTATACATTAATAGGGTTAATTCTGGTTTCATTATTTCATATTATGTTCCTTTGGATGACTTATAGAGTTTAAAAACATTGATCGGGGATGTTCGTTTTCATGGTTTTCTTGAGCGGTCCACTTGTATTCATAATTTGATGTTTGGGTAGATCATGGGTAAACATCCAGAACTGATGTTACATGTAATTAATTATATTACAGAAGCTTTAATGATTTTATAATGAGTTATATTAGATCCATGTGGCCGAATTATTAGATAAGAATTAAAGGAAGATTATTTGGGCTAATTTGAGCGGTTTTTGGATCACAACCAACTCATTTTAACTTTTCACTTAGTAGTATGGCCATAGGTTATTTCCAGAACTTAAAATAGAACATAATACATATAAAAAATTCTGCTTCAACCATAAAAATGGTTTCATGACCAGATTGAAGGTATAAATGGAAGAAGAGAGCATGTTGTTTTTGAAGGTGATAAATTATCACCACATGAAAAACGTTCTCTTTAATAAAATAAAAGGAAGGGAGAAAGAATGTGGGGTGATATAATATGACATTAGAATCATAATATTACAGTATATATATAATAATGGATTTACAGAACAATTTGGATGAAGATAGATAGAGAGAGATCAAGAAAGGAACATGAACTTGAAAGGAAATTAAAGGAGAAGAGGAGAGAAATTACCTTTAGAATCCTTCTCTTGAGATCCTCTTTAAGGAAGCTAGGCTTAGACTTTTGATGAGACCAGCAGCTTTTGGACGTGGGGGATGAGCTAGGGAAGGTGTTTGGTCAGAATTTAGAGAAGGCTTAGAGCTTGAGAGGTGTGAGTAAAAGAGGGAGTGAAGGGTGGCTTTTATAGTGGAGGGGAGAGGGGTTTCCTTAATATAAAATTGAGTAGTTTATTAATTTCACCCAAGACAAGGAATAGTGAGTCTTGGATGACTAAGAATAGTAAATTTGACTTGTGAATTCGGGATTTGGGTGCTTACATCACTTGTGATGTCAGGAATAGTGGGTTTTAATTAAAATGTATTTATATGATAAATTAAGGTATTCTACTATTCATCAAAAATTCAAGTATCTTAGAAAAATCCCAAAATTTTACCCCAACCAGTTTTCGACGTGTAGAATCCAAAAATAAATTCCATTTTTCAAAAATAATTTTCTAAATATTATTAATTTAATATTTAATTAAAATCATAATTTACTAAAAAAACAGTTTTTAAAATTAAAACTGATTTTGCAGTTCTTTCAAAAATTACTTAGGGTCTTATAAAATTATCTAAAAACTATTAGAAATTGATTCAATAATTTATGAATATATTTCAGGAAAATAAATATTCTTTTAAATTAATTAATTAATTATAATTATTTATTTATGACTTATAAAATACCAAAAACGTTAACTAAGGTCAAATTATAACTTTCTAAGATGTCTAAATTTTATTTTATTAATTAGAGGTAATATTACTCTTATTTACTATTCATATGGGTAGGTTACTATTCATAAGGGTAGGTTACTATTCACCAAAAAAATTTGTTTCATTGGACTCCAAAAACTATCTTGAACACAACAGTGAATGTTGGATTTTTAATATTCCATACATAGGGGTGACAAAATTATGTTTAAAGGTCACTTATCACTTAGTAGTTCATTATTTTGTGTTTTTATGACATAGATATAAGAAGGGAATTTTCCATTGAAAATCTTTGGGTCGTTACATATCCCCTCAATGTATCGATAGTCTCATGAGATGAATCACATTGCCAAATTAGATATGTTTTTACCGAGAATGTTATAAACCATATTACTAAATGTATTGATGATAAAGGTCCCATATACCATGGAAAACATGGAAGACAATAATTAAGAATATTCTTCATTCATACTTAGTTATTAGTTATTCATGAGATTTTATAGTTGACATTATCTATGGATGTAGTACATTCTCAATTTATTCAATAAATTGAATTTTTATTAGTTACGTACTTTTCAGTATTGATTTTTCCATATATGGTTATATAAATGGAATCATTTCTAGTTAATTTAAGTTTCCTTATTTACTATTCTCATTTATTTATTACTAATTATATTTCACATTCCCTTACTGAGCATTTTATCCGACCCTTATATTTTTCTATTCCACATGATATAAAGATGAAAAATTTGGATGATCTTTCAAGTATGATTATTATTTCAATTTATTATAAACCATATTCTATTTTATATTTCCTAATGTAATATGGGTATCATTTATACAATTTTGATTTCCAAAACATTTAAATTAATCAGTCCTTTGGGATTTTATTCATTATATCCATTCCAATGTTATAAGGAAGTGCACCGGCTCTAGGCTTCTATGGCTGGGGCACTATAAAAATACAATTAACAGATCACTCTAATATTTTTTAGGAAAATAATCTTTTATCATTGAAATTTATAATTTAAAATGAAACAAATTAAAAAATAATTAGTAATTTTTTTATTAAACTAATCTAAATTAATTAATAAAGGAAGCTTCAATGAAATGAAAAAAATGTGGGATAATTAATTCAGGTGGTGTATGTTAAAACTATGACTCATTTCACATTTTTTATAAAGATGTAAAAGATGTGCCCTGATTGGAAGCTATTGAGAATAATCATTTTAAAACATAGTTAGTAAAGTAGAATAATAATAAAAATTACATAAAAAATTTTATAATATTAAAAACAATCTTGAAAATATTTTGATCAAATGTTGATGTAGCAGAAAGGATTCCAGACCTAAGAGGGATATAATATCGATTTTCCTTAAAATATTGTTCATCTCTTAAGTAAATAAAATGAGGGAATTGGAGGAAAAAAACGTATTCTATAAAGATACTAGTATGATAATAAAATTCATATAATATTTTGTGAGATATGGATCATATAATTTCTTCATTATAAATTTAGTCATAAAAATTCCTAGTAAAAATGAGATTGTAGTGTAAAACCCTTACCTCTATGGTATGTTTTTAATGAAAAAACCATGGATGAAATAATTTTGAATTTAAAATTTAAATACTATTAATTTAGATATATAAATGATATAACATGTTAAAGGGTAAGTATATATCCCTCATAACCCAAAATTGGTTCATAATATCAAACATGTATCAATGAAACAATATTAAGATGAAGAACTCTTACCTTATGTCTGGCATGGAACATAAGTGATATAAACTCTTATATAATATAATAATATTATTCATAATTATAATAAATAATAATTTACACACATATAATATCAAATATTATCCACTAATAAAATATACACACATGTTTACTAATAATTCATTATTAAAATCCTTATTTCAAGGTTACAACTGTTTCATTTTTCATGTGTATTTTTTTATACTAGTTATAATCCTTTAAGAATGATATTGGTTCCATCATATCAAAAAAATAATCATTTATAATTATAATATCTACCTATTATATAAACTTTTATACCTTTCATATAAAATGGAGTTGAAATTTGAATTACATCACTTCATTGAGAGGGTAGTGTGTAATTACGCTTGATTAGTTCTACCACTTTTTGATTGAACTACTAAATGAAAGGTAAATAATAATTCACATTTAAATAATAGTTATTATATAATTAATATCTTATATATTTATAAAATATTTTCTTATTACCATCCATGTAAATAAAAAATGAAAAAAATCACATTTCTTTGTAAAGGAAGTAGTCCACAAGTATGCATAAGTAAAGTTATAGTTTTCCAATGGATGACATGGTGAGAAGATATATAAGGTACTATAATTATAAAAGAAAAAATATACCATAAATAAAATACAGAAACATTAAATACATCATAATAACCAACCATGAAATGTTTTTATGGAAAATGTATCATATATCTACAAGGAGGTGTAGTCCACACATATGCACGTGTTATACATTTATTCCCCATTTAACTAAGAAGTGGCGTAATATGGTAGTGAAATCATCATAATAAAATCTCAATATATTTATGATACTAGAATAATCATTTTATTATGGATACAATAGTTTTATAGGATTTGGAATAAGAAATAAAATTTAAATATCTCGGTTCAGATTTATTTCACTTCCTTGAGAGACATCCTTTGGTTGAATGATTGGACATATAATAATACAATACAATCTTTAATGAGTGAAAGGGATCTATTATAATTTTTTATAATGGATTTTTTTATATATTTCCCAAAAAATTTCAATAACAGCGGATATGAGTTTTCTTTTATTAGAGAGATGAGGGACACATATTGAATTTCTTTAAATATTAGTACAATATAACATCAATTTCATGTGACTATGGAACCAATTGGATATTAAATATAATTTGGGATAATATTTATTTAAATATACTCAAAAATAATGATTATAAAATTTTATATGGAATTACTACCTTTATATATATATGTTTAACCCCCCTCCTAAGTAATTCCATTTAAACCTCATGGAAATAAAATTTTGTGGTTTTTACTATTCATTATGAAAAAAAATTATGTTCCGCCTATTTAATTATATTAATTATTATAAATAAATGTATTAAATCCATTTTATCTGACTATATTTTTTTATGAGTAGATTTAGATTTAAATAATCATGAAAAATGAAAGAAGAACCTATTTTTGGAAAATTCATTTTTATCTATAAAACTAAATTTAATTCTATTAATTGCTTTGTAAAAACCACTAAAATAATGTTAATATAATTTATTGAATATATAAATCAAAAATTTAATTAATACCATTAATAAATAGAGATAAATTTACACTAATATTATAAGTACACACCGCTCATATAAAAATAATTTTAAAACAATTTTTTGAGACCGAAAATGAACTTATACAAAAAAACAAGTACAGTGTATATTCCTATGTAATTAATAACATTATTTATATTTTAAGGATACCTTGGTTAATTTTTGATCAAATTCAAAACATAATAGAACTTCCTAAATAAATTATTTAATGAAATGAAATAAAATTTTTAATAAAATTACTATTTTCACCATATTTAATAAAAAATAATTATTATTACAAAAAATCACAAAAACTGACCCAAATATTATATTGAAATTATTAATTAAAAAAACATTTCAATCGCCTTATATAAATTTTAAAAAAACATACATTAATTATAAATCCCCCACACAAAATGCAAAAAAAATCATTTCTAATGAAAACTTATTTTAAAATAATAAATGAATGTACAAAAAATTGAGTTCATATTTATTATACATTTATAAATACATTTTAAATATTTAAAATTTTTATAAATATTATTTATAATGTGGTTATTATTATTCATACCAATAATTTAAAAGATATTTTATATTGGTCAAATTTAAATTATTATATTTTTATAGTATATAATAGTTTGTTCGAAATTCAGTATTGCCTGTCAGGAAGGCGGTTAAGCATTATATTATAAATTTTCAGCTGTGAATGTTTCCCACCATAAAAAATTTACATCCCAAAAATTTTAATCTCTAAAATAAGTTGGTAAATATTTATAAATTTCAATTGTTAATGCCCAAATTATACAAATGGATAATAAAAATTCCAAATAACCTTAACATAATAAAAAAATGAATAATTTCATAAAAACATTTCATTTAAATTTTGTAAAATTGAAATTAAAAGGAGTATTTTAATTGAAATGTCCCATAAAAAATATTATAATTGAAGTGAGAATTAAAATAAAGAAATGAATATGTGTCTACAATATGAATCCAAATAATAAAACATAATATAAAAAATCATTAAACAAATAATCTTAGTACCACATAATTAATGATGTAGAATGTTAATCAAAAGAATGAAAATTGGGATAATAATTTCTTTACCTCGAGTTAGTTTTACCTAAAATGTGTATAAACCTCATATATAATGGTTAAAATAATGTTATTAATATTTTTATGAAACATATTAATTTTTATAACACCTTATATGATCATATTATAATGTCATTCCACCCATTTATTAGTCAAATGTTTTTATTACCATTGTTTTGGGTGGTTCTTTACATGGTTTCCATGGTCAGTATTTAATAGATTTTCAGGTTGAATGGAAGTGAAACTACCAATGTGGAATGAAATTGTATTAATATGTTTCCATAATATTATATCATACCATAAATAAATTTTTTTCAAGATATTATGATGAATCTTAAGATAAAACATTAATGATATTTTTATATCATTTTGGCCGTTCTTCGATAATCATGAACTAGTTTCGTTATATACTATAATATTATGTATGTATTTTAATTCCATAACTTATAAGAGGTTATATAATTCACATTAAGATATTTTTTAACCATTAAATTGGTTTTATGACTATCCAATAATGTGGTAATGGAAATTGAAAACACATTGTCCATGACGTCAATAAATCGACAAATCAAAGATGGGATTTTTTTTAGAATGAGTTGTAGAGGAGAAAAAGTATGACAAATAATTTATCCATAAACAAGATAAAATTATGTTATATATATTATATACAGGGTTTTTTCTTCTTCTTGATATGGTGAGGTGAAGAGAGTGCAAGAAAAGAAAATGAATTGAAAATAAAATAAAATAAAATGGAAGAGGATTTGTACCTCTTGATATCTTCTCTATAAGATCCCCCATAAGACCCTTGGTTTGGACCTTCCTGAGAGACTATAAGGTATTGGAAGTGTGGAAGAGGATCAGTAAGAGTACTGGGAAGAATTTTTAAAATTACCAAATCTTGATAGGTGTGAGGTGAAGATGGGGTGAGTGGTTGTTTTTATAGGGGAGGGGAGGAGGGTTTTTTTATTATTTCATTCATCTGTTTATTAATTTGGATCAAGATTATGAATAATTTTAGAATAATCCAAAAATATATTAAAATAATCAAGAGAGAATTTATATTAGGGTTCATACATCATTCATGATGTTAGGAATAGTGTATTTAACTTATAATGTATATAAATAGTAAATTGTAGTATTTCACTATTTATAAAAAATTATAGTATTTCAGAAAAATCCCAAAAATTCATCCAAACCAATTTCCAACATATTGAATGAAAAAATGAAATCCATTTTATCAAAATAATTTTCTTAATATGATAAATTTAATTTTCAAATAAAACAACAATTTATTTGAAAAATAATAATTTTAAAACTATAACTACTTTTATTACACATTGAGAAATTAATAAAATTATTATAAAATTATCTTACAATAATAAGTCAATAAAATATTAATTTATGATTATATTTCAGGAAAAAATATTTTCTTTTAAATCATTATAAAAATTATAAAATAAAAATTAAATATTTATGACTTACAAAAAATCTAACATTTAATTTATCAATTGTAAATGATTTATGTACTTAATCCATTATATAAATATAAAATTATTGATGTTATAAGATAGATAAGTTTGATATATACTCTCATAGGTTAGGTTACTATTATTTTAGCCAAAACTACTATTCCTAATGGTCATGTTACAATTCCTAAGATCAAGTTACTGTTCCATCAGTAAATATTTCTTAATTTCTATGAATATAAATTATTTAAGTATAAATTTTTAATGAATTTAAATATTTAATTCTAGATTGAAAATATTATTTTATAAGTACCAAGATTTTTACATTATCTCCGCCTTCTAGAAATTTCATCCCTTAATTTTTTTAACTTATTAAACAAGTGAGGGTACATTGGCCTCATTGAATTTTTTAGATTCCCATGTTGCTTCTTCAACCATGTGCTTTCTCAAAAAAACATAATGTGATAAATTACCTTATTCTGAAATACATGCTCTCAGGGATCAAGAATTTGAATAAGTTTCTCTTCATATGAATTGTTCTCTTCCAGTTGAACTACTTCTGGGCTCAAAACATGAGATGAATATTGAACATACTTTCTCAACATCGAAACATGAAAAATATTGTGTAACTAGGATAGACTTAGAGGAAAATCTATTTGACAGGTGAATGGTTGAAATGCGTCAAATATTTCATATGGCCCAATGAATCTTGAACTTAAGTCTTCTTTCTTATAAAAATTCATAACACTTTTCCAAGAAGTTATTCTAAGAAAAACCTAATGACCTACCTCGAAAAGAAAGTATTTCCTCCTGTTATCTTCATAAATTATCTTCCTACTCTGAGTTGTCCTCATGTGTTTCAAGTCATATTCACTTTCCCATCTAATTCATCTACTAATTCTATCCCCATAATCTTTCATTACCCGACTTCATCCCAAAATGGGGGAGCTGAACACTACTTTCCATATAATTCCTCAAAAGGTTCCATCTATATATTGAAATGAAAACTATTATCATAAGAAAAATATACTAATGAAAGATATTAATACCTAAATCCTTGTTAATCCATTAAACATGATCAAATAATTTCATCAGATTTTTGAAATGTTCACTATTGTTTTCCATCATATTGAGGATGAAATGATGTGCTGAAATTTAATTATGTTCCCAATGAGTTCTGAAGGCCTTTCCAAAAGTTAGAAGTGAACAATGGATATCGTTCAGATACAATTGAAAAGAGGAACTCCATGAAGCCTTAAAATCTCTTTGAGGTATAGTCATTAAATATGATCTAAATAAAAAGTATCTTTAATAAGAATGAAATGTGAATATTTAGTTAGTCAGTCAACATTAACCTGAATGGCATTGTTACCTCAAGAGGTTTTTGGTAGTCCCACCACAAAGCCCATGGATATATTTTTCCTTTTCTACTATAGCATTGGAAATGGTTTAAGAATCCCAATGCGTAATTTTATCTCTTCTTTAATCTATTAAAAAGTCTATAATTTCATGGTAAAATCTATAATATAACATTTCATTCCATACCACCAGCAATACTCAAGATGGTATCTGTAGATGCTAGTACTTATTTGATGAACTAAATGTTGATGAAGTTCCAAGGATCAAATAACAACTGAGAAGTGGGGGGGTTAAATCAGTTGTTATCTTTTTATAATTTTCAAAACATTAAGAAACTTTACCCTTGAAACCTGTTAATATTTATTTCCTTATCAACCTTTATCAAGTAACCAAAGCATGCAAGTAAGGTAAAGAAAGAAAGGCACACATGATTTACAAGGTTCAGCCTCAATAAGAGAACCTACGTCCTTTCCATAGCCACTCTTGTGGGTCTATAGAAGTCCAATATAATATAGAAGTGAATACAACATGTGCCAACTCTCGTTAGACACCTTCTATCTCCCGATACGAATGATTATACTGACTCCCATCAGTTTAAAATGTTTTCTTAATGAAAAAATGAGCCAAACACAAGAATAAGAACTTTGTTAAGCTGCTCTACAAATACCCACTCCAAATATTCATTCCGGATTTCTCGAATCTGATTTTCTGTAACTGGTATTCTCACCAAGGAAATAATTATTCCTCGCAAATTTCCACTCCGAATATTCAATTCGGATTTCTTGAATCTGATTTTATGAAACTGATCTTCTCAGCAAGGAAATTATGATTCTACAAAAATGTCCACTCTGAATATTAAATCCGGATTTCTTGAATCCAATTTTTTGAAACCAGTCTTCTCAGCAAGGAAATAATGATTCCGCAAAAATTCCCACTATGAATATTTAATCCAGATTTCTTGAATCCGATTTTCTGAAACCGGTCTTCTCAGCATTGAAATAATGATTCCACAAAAATTCCCACTACGAATATTCAATCTGGATTTCTTGAATCCGATTTTCTGAAACCGGTCTTCTCAGCATGGAAATAATGATTTCGCAAAAATTACCACTAAGAATATTCAATCAGTATTTCTTGAATCCGATTTTCTGAAACCGATCTTCTCAGCAAGGGAATATGAATTTGATTCTCTTCTTCTCAAACACTCGAGAAAACTCTTTCAAAATGGTAGAAGCTTTTTCACTTTGAATTCTCCATCACTCCACCTTTTCTGCGTGTGTAAAAAAGTTTTAAATGAGCGAATGATCTAAGAACGTATTTATAGGTAACTCAGAAAACAAAGGTGGGAATATTGAAAATATTTCTTGCTCCCTCAAATCTCAAAAACTCCACAAATCTCTCGCATTTAATCATCAATCTTTGACTTCTTCAAATCTCCTCAAATTTATCCGAGATTTATGCAAATTTGAAATTTTGGTTTTCTTGAACTCTTCATATATCCTCAGAATTATAAGGCTGGATCTTGGTTTCTGAATTTCAGGTTCATGAAGTAGACTTTGAATTTCAGGTTCAGGAAGTAGACTCTAAATGTCTGGCTCAAGAAGTTGACTCCGAATTTCAGGTTCAGGAAGTAGACTCCGAATTTCAGGTTAAGGAAGTAGACTCCAAATTTATGGCTCAGAAAGTAGACTCCAAATTTTAGGTTCTAGAAGTAGACTCCGAATTTCTAGCTCAGGAAGTAGACTCTAAATTTTAGGTTCAGGAAGAAGACTCCGAATTTCTGGTTCAATAAGTATACTCTGAATTTATTGCTCAGGTAGTAGACTCTGAATTTTGGCTCAAGAAATAGACTCCAAATTTTTGTCTCAAGAAATAGGTTCAGGAAATAGGTTCAAGAAACAGGTTCGGGAAACAAGTTCAGGAAAACTAGTTCAGGAAAAACAGGTTCTGAATTTCCTCAGAATATTTCTTAGTGAAAAACATCAATCCTCTTCACCATTTCTTTAACAGCTTTTATCATGAAACTTATCATGATTTGTGAGAAATTTAATATCAACAAAGCATTGTCTGAATAATCTTAGAATGTTTGAGGCACTTTCTTAACTTCTGAATTCTTATTTTTCAACATAATCATCTTTTAAGGAAATCTTTAGTAACCAGAAACTTCAACTTTCTGTAACTCAAAATCATTCTTAAAAAAAAGATTAGTTGTCAAAAAATACAAAGCATTGTTAAAAAACAGTACAAAGTTTCTTCAATCTCCCACTTTGGATTTGTTGAAAACCCTTGTTAACAAGTTTTCACCTCTCAAAAAAATTACATCTCAAGAACATGAATTTTACCAAAACATGTCCTTTCTCAAAAAGAGTGTCATGTCACCACACTACTGGATAAAGTAATGTTTTTGAAGGATTTCTATCCCTCGGTGACAAGAAAATTTTGCGTCCATATAAAGATAAACTTCACCTTAATCAAACCCCCCCCCCCCCCTCAACTTTTATCTTTATCTTTCTCACTTCTATTTTCCTCTCTAATTTTTCTTTCTCTCTCCCCCATTATATGATAACCACAGCTTTGGATTAATAAAAGAAAACTTACTCTAATTTGTTGTCAACATAATACAAAGCACGTTGGGGGATTATTCCTTATGAGTTTTAGGAAGTCATGGGAGGAGGATGAACATGGAGTTTCAGCCTCAGTTCAATAATCCTTTCCTTTGACATTGCTTTTGTAAAAATATCATCAATCTGATATTTTGTTGAAATATATTCCATCAAGACTTCTCTAGCAGCAACTTTCTCTTTTAAAAAGTGATACTTTATATCAAGGTGTTTTGATCTTGAATTTTGAACAGGATTCTTGGAAAGATCGATGGCACTTTGATTATCACAAAGTATCTTCAATGGTTTAGAAACTTTCACTTTCAAATCCTCCAGCTAAACTTTCATCCACATCATTTGAGTACCAACCTGAGTAGCTATAACATATTCGGATTCATCTTTACTTAAAGTTACTGAAATTTGTTTCTTTTTTGTTCCAACTCAAACATCATTCCCCTAAGAAAAATGTTCTTCCAGATGTTGATTTTCTATCATTACAATCACAAGCCCAATCAGCATCAGTATAACAATGAAACTTGATCTCATTGTTTCTCTTGTATAAAAACCCATGTGAAGTTGTTCCTTTAACATATCTCAAAATCCTCTTAACTTCCAACATATGTGATTCTTTTGGATTACTTTGATATCGAGAACAGATAGTCACAGCATAAGCAATATCAGGCCTTGAAGCAGTAATATAAAGAAGACTTCCTATCAAATTTCAAAAGTCTTTCTGATTCACACTATTCCCTGACTCATCTTTGCTCAATATTTTTTGCACTGATATAAGAGTTGAAACTTCATTTAATTCTTCCATCCCAAACATCTTTAACATTTCCTTAGTATAATTTTCTTGGGACATGAAAATGTAGTTTTCTTATTGTTGAACTTTTAATCCAAGGAAAAAAGTTAATTCTCCCAACACTTAAATTTCAAAAAAATTCTTCATCTCTTTAGAAAACTTTTCACAGACCTTTTCTTTATCTCCAGCAAAAATTATATCATCCACATAAACGATTACAATTAAATTTCCAGAGTCAACATCTTCAACATACACGTTGCTATCAACCATTCCTTTAGTAAATTTCATCTTTCTCAAATAATTGTCAAGCTTCGAATAACATGCTCATGGAGCTTGTTTCAGCAAATATAAGGCTTTCATCAATTTTCAAACTTTGTTTTCATCCTCATCAAGAAAAAACCCACAAGGTTTTTCAATGTAAACTTATTCCGCAATCTCAGCATTTAAGAAAGATGACTTTACATACATCTGAAAAACCATGTAATTCTGATGAGAAGCCACTGCAAGAAACATGAGAATAGTTTCCATCCATGAAACTGGGGAAAAAGTTTCATCAAAATACACACCTTCAACATGTACATATCCTTTACACACAAGCCTTTCTTTTTTCTGGTAACTTCTCCATGCTCATTAAATTTATTTCTATAAACCCACTTGGTTCTGATAACATTTTTATTTTCTGGCCTTGGAACAAGTTCCCATGTTTCATTCTTCTTAATCTGATCCAGTTCATCATTCATAGCACCCACCCATTCTTTATGATGAATAGCTTCTGAAACTGATTCTAGTTCAACTTTTGAGACAATGGATGTCTGATTTTTTAATCTTAACTTCATTCTTGTTTGAACTGGAGCCTTCTGATCCCCAATAATATTTTGAAATTCAAAATGTTTTTGTAAGGTATGAAAACTCACATTTCCCTTCCCAGCATCACTTTCTTACCCATGTGACTTATCTATGTCACTTTCACACTGGTAGGAATTCTATGATTTATTTTCCTCAGTATTCTTAAAAAAATTTGTGAAGGAACTTGGATTTTCAATTACCTTCACATTATCTGAGTCCACCAACTTCTGTAAATTTTTGTTCCAGCATTTCAAACTTCTTCCATTCAGTGAATAACACATAAATATTCCTTCTTCATATTTCTCATCAAACTTTCCTAAGTCCAGATTTTTTATTTTGAGCAAGCATGGACTTCCAAAAATGTTGAAGTAATTAAAATAAGGTATTTTGTTATACCTCATCTCGTAAGGATTCATGTTGGTTTCTAGTCTCAACAAGAATCAATTTTAAATATGTATAGCAGTGCTAATAGCTTGTCTCCAAAATAATTTTAAAATTTTATATTCTGATAAAATACATCTTCCCATTTCCACCAAGCTTCTATTTTTCCTTTCTGCTACTCCATTTTGTTGTGGAGTATAGGGAGCACTATACTGATGTTTGATACCATTCTTCCTTATACAAGTTTCAATATCATTTCTTGTGAATTCGGTACCATTGTCTATTCTCAACTTCTTTATGGGAACTCCCAATTCTTTCTCAACATCTCTTTTGAAGAATTTAAACTTTTCAATAGCCTCTGACTTATGCTTCATGAACATGATGTTTGTCATCCGAGTCAAATGATCAATAAAGGTGATAAAGTATAAATATCCATTTGTCGATTGATGTCTCATCGGCCCACACAGATAAGAATGAATAAGCTCAAGTGGTTTGTAAGATTGAATCTCAACTCTTTTATGACTTTTGTTAGTCATCTTTCCTTTCTGGCATGTAATACAGACATCTTCATATCTTCTTTTTAGTTCTGGAAAATTTCAAACATAATCAACTTTAAAAATCTTACCCATGTTCTTCTACCCAAGGTGGACAAGTCTTCGGTGCCACATCTTGTTTTCATCTTCAGCACTCAAATAACAAGAGTTATTGGATTCTCCGATTTGAAAGATATTCCCAATGGTTCTTTCTCCTTTTGTAATCACTTTTCCATTTTTCACACTTTTGATGACACAAGAATCCTTTCTGAAGAAAAATTATTTTCCATTATCACAAAGTTTACTTACACTAAGTAAGTTATGTTTTAGCCCATCAACAAGCAATAATTCCTTAGATTTCAGTTTCTTTGGTTAAATCTCTACCGTTCTGATTCACTTAATTTTTAAGGAACTATCATTGCCAAAATTAACCACTCCTCCATCATGACTTTCAATATGGTTTAAGATTTTTATATCACCTGTCATGTGTGAAGAACAACCACCATCATGAATCCATAGTTTGTTCCTCTTACTTGCTTTCAAAGCTGTCTCAACCACAAATTCTCTCCCATCAACCTTTTTATTTTCAGTTTTCTTTTATTTCATATCACAGGAAACTTGTCCTGAAAGTAGAGTGATACATCATTTGGCATGATGACCAGACTGATCACATCTTCCACAAACTTCTTCCAAAAATTCAAATTGAGTCTTTGCTGGAATGTTTCTGAAATCTTGAGAATTAACCTTTTCAACATTCTGTGAGTACAGAAAGCTACTCATTCTTATTTCACTATTTCTTCCACTTTGCTCAATGCTTATTCCGGGTAGATATAAATTGTGCCAACAACTATAAGCTCTATGCCCATAAATTCCGAAACACCAGCAATATCCCTCGAATATTGATTTTCTATTAATGAATGATCTTTATTTATAGAAACTTTGTTGAGGTTGATAACTACTTTCAGCTCTAGAAAACCCAGGATGTAGGCCATCTCTTCTTCTGAGTGAGTTTTCTACTTTTGTAGGATTGATAGGTTTCTCACATCCTTTCTCCACCCAAGTTTTACAAATACTTTTTCTATAACCTAAAATTTTAGAGGAATCAGATAAAACATTATTTTTAATAGGAGAAGATTTCACCTGATTCTCGTGGTAACCCTTCACTGCAATCTTGGAAGTCTCGGCTTTGTGGAAGTTTTCATTCATCTTCCCTATGGTATTTTTAGATTCAATAACTTTTGATTAAAAATTGTTGACCTCTTCTTCTTTAGTTTCCATCTTCTTGCAAAGATCTTCAATCATTTTTCCTTGTTCAACAATTATATGTTTGTAACATAAAATTTCATGAATGTATTCTTCTTCCTTCTTGGTAACATATTTACTTCAATCATGAAATTATTCATGATTTTTCTTCATCATGCAAATTTATATACTGAGAGATTTGTTTTGGTCAATACATTCAAGAAGTTCAGAGCTTAGCTGATATTCTCTGTAAGATTCTTCACCACCTTCTTCACTCTCTGAGGAACAATTTGTTTTCTCAACTTTTGCAATGAAGGTTATGAATCTTACTTTACTTTCATCTTCTGAGGAATCATTTTCAGATGATTCTCATTCAACCTTCTTTCTCAACATACTTATTTTCTTTCTAGAAAACTTCTTGAATTATTTAGAAGTATTCTCTTATTTTTCACTCTTGTTATACTTCTTCCATCAAGGATTTTCATTAGAAACATCTTGATACCCTCCAAATTTCCTCTTAGGGAAATTCATTTCAAAGTGTCTGATTCCACCACACTAAAAACATTTGAGAGGAAGTTTTCCTCCATAATTTACTCTTCCTCTTCGATAGTTCTTGGATATGAGAGAAATTACTTTTTCATTCAACTAATCATATTCCTTATCAATGGACTCGCAAGGATAAGCTTCATCATCATCATGGATTTTCATCTTTCTCATAGCTTCAAAATCAATTTCATCTTTCAAATTCTTCTTAAAGATTGGAGATTTCCTCATTTCATAAGCAACAAGAAATTTATGCAGTTCATCAAGAGATAAATCATCCTTATCTTCTAAAGCTAAAATTTTAGAATCAAACCTGTCTAAAAGTTTCTCATAAGTTTCTCCACAATTGTAGAATCTTCCAAGTCTTCTCTGAATCCCCTAATGTTGCATACAATTTCATTAACTCTAGTGAAGTATTCATCAATTATTTCATCATCTCTCATCCTGATGTCTTCAAACTTACTATGCCTGATACGTAGCTTGGCCTCCTTGACTTTTTTGTTTCCCTCAACAAAAAATTCCAGCTTGTCCCATATGCTTTTTGATGTTGTGAGACCCATGACCTTCTGATAAACATTTTCTGATAAGGTCATGAGAATAAAATTCATATCATTTCCATCAAATTCTATGTTCCTCTTATCGACAAATTTCATAGGATCATTTTTCTCAATAGGTGGAAATCCAATAGTAGCAACATCAACAATTTCAACGCCAAGAGATAGGAGAGAAGGAATCATCCTATTTTTTCATCCATAATAATTCTTTCCATAGAATGTAGGAATTCCTCTACTATTGAAAGAATTGATATTCTCCATGATAAGGATTAAACAAGGGAACCTCCCTCTAATACAACTTGAAGTTCCAATGATCTAATAACAACTGATAAGGGGGGTTGAATTCGTTGTTAACTTTTTATAAGTTTCAAAACATTAAGAAACTTAACCCTTACAACCTGTTAAGATTTATTTCTTTATCAACCTTTAACAAGTAACCCAAGCATGCAAGTAAGTAAAATAAAGAAAGGCACACAAGATTTACAAGGTTCGGCCTCAATAAGAGAACCTACGTCCTTTCCATAACCACTCTTGTGGGTCTATGGAAATCCACTATAATAAAGAAGTGAATACAACTTGTGCCAACTCCCATTAGACACCTTCTATCTCTCGATAGGAATGATTATAATAACTCCCGTCAGTTTACAATGTTTTCTTAATGAAAAAATTATCCAAACACAAGAATTAGACCTTTGTTAAGCTTCTCCACAAATACCCACTCCGAATCATCAATCCGGGTTTCTTGATTTTGATTTTCTGAAACTAGGCTTCTCAGCAATGAAATAATGATTCCGCACAAATTCCCACTCTGAATATTAAATCTAGATTTCTTGAATCCGATTTTCTGAAACAGGTCTTCTCAGCAAGGAAATAATTATTACGCAAAAATCCCCACTCTGAATATTCAATCCGGATTTCTTGAATCCGATTTTTTGAAATCGGCCTTCTCAGTAACGAAATAATTATTCCACAAAAATTCCCACTACGAATATTAAATCCATATTTCTTGAATCCGATAGTCTGAAACCGGTCTTCTCATCAAGGAAATAATTATTCCACAAAAATGCCCACTACAAATATTCAATTCGGATGTCTTGAATCCGATTTTATGAAACCGGTCTTCTCAGTAAGGAAATAATGATTCCGCAAAAATGCCCACTACGAATATTCAATCCGTATTTCTTGAATCTGATTTTCTGAAATCGGTCTTCTCAGCAAGGAAATATGACTATGATTCTCTTATTCTCAAACATTCAAGAAAAATTCTTCAAAATGGTAGAAGATTTTTCACTTTGAATTATCCAGTGCTCTGCATTTTCCACGTGTGTAAAAAGTTTTAAATGAAAAAATGATCTGAGAACATATTTATAGGTAACTCAGAAAACAACGGTGGAAATCTTGAAAATCATTCATGCTTCCTCAAATCTCAAAAACTCCACAAATCCCTCACATTTAATCTTCAATCTTTGACTTCTTTATATCTCTTTAAATTTTTCCAATATTTATGAAATGTTTAAATTCGGGTTTTATTGAACTCTTCATATCTTCCTCAGAATGATAAGGCTGGATCTTGGTTTCTGAATTTCAGGTTCAGGAAGTAGACTCCGAATTTATGGTTCAGGAAGTAAACTCCGAATTTATGGCTAAGGAATATGACTTCGAATTTCAGGTTCATGAATTAGACTCCAAATTTCTGGATCAGGAAGTAGATTCCAAATTTCAGGTTCGGGAAGTATACTCTGAATTTCTGGTTCAATAATCGGACTCCAAATTTTTTTCTCAGGAAGTAGACTCCGAATTTTTGGCTCAGGAAGTAGACTCCGAATTTCTAGTTCAGGAAGTTGACCACGATTTTTGGCTCAGGAAGTAGACTCCAAATTTTTGGCTCAGGAAACAGGTTCAAGAAATAAATTCAGGAAATAGGTTCCGAAAATAGGTTTAGGAAAACTGGTTGAGGAAAAACAGGTTCTGAATTTCCTCGGAATTTTTCTTAGTGGAAAACATCAATACACTTCACCATTTCTTCAACAACCATTATCATGAATCCGTTCATGATTTGTGAGAACTTTAATAACAACAAATCATCGTCTGAATATGTTTTGAAAGTTTGATACACTTTCTTAACTTCTGACTTCTTATTTTTCAACATAATATTCTTTTAAAGAAATCTTCAGCAATCCGAGACTTCAACATTCTATAACTCAAAAACATTATTAAACAAAAAGATTAGTTGTCAACAAATACAAAACTTTGTTAAACAAAACACCACAAAGGTTCTTTAGTTGATAACATTGAGCTTCAACAAACAAGTCTTTCTTTAGGTGGAAATTAGAAGGCACACATAATATATTCCCAAATCTAAAAAAAATATTTATCAACATTAAAATATGGAAAGTAACATTATTTGATCAATTCTAGCTTTTTTGAAAACTCATTGTTTTCCCTATGTGCATTCTTAATTCTGTCTGATAGAGATGAATGCACTGAAACCTAAAACATAATATATGAATTTCCTACAACAAAAACTTCAAACCCAAAATTCATCAAATCATTAATCAAGGTGTCTTGTTCCAAACATAATATGGTTAATGATGCATGATTATTTTGACATAAGAAATCAGACCCATTTATTGGTTTTCCAATATGGTAATTGATAGTCAATCATAATCCTTTATCAGTTCAAGCCATATTCACAGCCTCATATTTAATTCCTTTTGATTGAATATAAACTTTAGAATTTCATGGCCAGTATATTTTTGACATCTTCAAAGTGAATTGGGTAGATATTTGATGAACTTATGTGGCCTAAGAGGTGTAAACAAGGGGGAGAGTTGGTGATGTTTTATAAGCGAGGGTGGGGACACACATTGAGTTTTGGAAAACAAATTTGGTGTACCCATGTTTTTAACAAAAAAAAATTGTCACAAAAACCAAAATTAAATTAAAATAGGATGGTTTTTGGCCGATATATTGCTAGAAAATGGGTTTTGGACATTTTTATAGGTTATTTCTTCCTTATGTTTAGGGATTTGTCCCCTTAAAAGATTAATTTTTCCACAGTCACTCTACTTAATTTTAATCAATTTCACTAATTTTTTTGTTATGAAATTATGTTGAACATATAATACTATAAATATTATACTTACTAAAACTGTGTATGTATATTTTTCAAAATTCAGATCAAAGAGGATGCATAACTACATTGAATGATAATCCCGCAAATGTGGAATTAAATATAGTTTTTAATATGATAATGTTCAAAAGATCATAAACCTTTTATATCTAGATTCAATATAAAAATGATTCTAATGACCTAAATTGGATTAAAAAATTAATAATTTTTCTATTGTGACTTTAAAACAAACTTAAAACATAACTTAACTATATAAATATATTAGATGAAAAAGTTGTTTTGAATTAAAATTCAGTATTTTTTTAATATTTACCCAAAAATGAAGTTTCCTAGAAAAAATCCCAAACATTCAACATAAGATAATTTTGAAATTTGAAATTAAAAAATGAAGTATATTTTATCATCATAAATCACTTATTGTGAGAAAAATTAATTTTATTATCATTCAAAGAAGGATAGAAAATCAGTTCATTTGAGAAAATAGTATTTTCAAATATATAGATTTATTACCAATATTACATGTTTGTTATCCATATGTTTTAATTATAGAAAAAAAATATAAATAATACTTAATAAATACTTATTTCTATTTATATTAATATGTTTAATATCAAGGATATAAATTTATTATTTTAAAAAAAATTAACAATAAAATAATGTTT
Organism: Viscum album; assembly: GCA_963277665.1. Lineage (NCBI taxonomy): Eukaryota > Viridiplantae > Streptophyta > Magnoliopsida > Santalales > Viscaceae > Viscum > Viscum album. The sequence goes on from OY728137.1 coordinate 804,839,542, forward strand.
AGTAGAAACTCGGTGTTGCATGTAACTCATGACAAGTAGAATTTGTGTGTAGTGAAAGATAATATAACACTTTATTATAGTTCATGTAAGAAAACATAGTTCTTTAATATATAATAAAACTATATTCATTATTGTGTGAAATTAAAAATTTCAAAAAGGATAAATTAATTAGAATAATTAATATTTCACAAAATATCATGGTGTTACATTGGTGTTCCATATCATTTCTTTGTAAAAAAATATGAATGATGATAAACATTAAAAAATCAAGGAATGATAAAAAATTTAGTTTTTTATATCATAATTATGGAAAAAGATTTAATTTCCCCCTTAATATATTTCTATATAAAGAAGGTAAATCTATTTCAAATCACTTCACATATATCAAAGCTATAATGTCAAACAAAACATGATTCAAATATCATATCAAATCAATGGATGTACAATGTAAAATAGTACAAGCCTAACATATAGAGAATAAGTAAACCAAGTATCAAATTAGGTAAGGGAATAATACTATTCATACCAAATCATATTACTAGTGTTCACCATAGATACCTAGATCCCATCCATCAACACTCCAGGAATAGAGGAATTACATAGAAAGTGAAACCCCCAACATCATACACCTTCCTATATCCCATGAATATAAACTCTAGGATAATAGGAACACCCTAAGAACTCAATCTCCATATTAAATAGATGATGGCCCAAAGTTATACCTTCAACCTAAGAAAATAAGGTTACTCATGTGCTACATTTTCTAAACCATTTCATCAACCTATTTCATAAAACTGAAGACTTTAAACCATTTTGTAAAACCATTTCACAATGCATTAAAAATACCTTTTCATTTACCAAAAATTTATGGAAACCCGTATTTTATAAAAAAATACATTTCCACACACACACACATAATTAAATTAATAAATCATGTAATTACATTTTAAAAATATATTTATAAAATCTAGATCTATAAATTTTATTATACTTATCCTAGAGACAGAATAACCTACCTCAATATTGGGTCACATACACCCATAAAAAGATCCGCCAACATGAAAGAACACAAAAAAACAATGAATTACCAATAATAAATATAAAAATATTAGAGTTGATTCAATTTAGAAAATATTTCAGTAAATATGATATAACATATCATACATCAAAGAAACATTCACACCACACCACAACCAATACAATGGTTATCTTTTAGTGGAAGATCTCATGAAAAATCTACAAGGAAACAAGAAAATTCATTATTATTGATCAATTCTTCCAATAAATCCATGAAACTTCACTACCAATATCAATGGAAATGAATATGTATAAGTATTACTAAATTGGATAAAGGAATTGTAATAAAAAAATGATCAATCACCGAACTAAATAATTTGGTAGGGTCATAGGTCTCCAAAATAAACCTTGAGATCCTCTTTGTTAATATGGATGAAAACTACAGTGAATGAAAATATAAATCATATATGAAGAATCCTAAAAGAAAAAAACTAAGATACTAACATGTTGTGTAATCCCATTACACATCTTATAACCAACAAATATCAGGTATGCTGAACCACCCAACCTTTTATTAAAAACATACTTTTACCACTACATGTCATGAACTAAATACATTGTGTATATTCCATTCAAACTATTTACCAATCTCAGGGAATCATTATGAAATAAATTAGAAAAAATTTCATCCCAACACATGGAATTTATTTCTAATTCAAAATGAAAGAATTCCAATTTTCAGCCGAAATATCCAAAGTACCCTTCTAATTATTCAAACTTAGAGAAAACCCACAAACCCTTTAACACATTTATACCCATAATTAATTAATTCACATATATATAAAACCTTAATCTTTATTTCATTTCCCAAAAAATATTTTCTTTGTCCTCCAGAGTCCTACAAATCATAAAAAAAATATAATGAAAATGTATAAAGAAAAGGGAAATACTTGAAATATTGTAACAAGATATTACAATATCCCTACCATGAGGACTTCCATCCCCAGTATGTCATGTGGAATAATTATATGTTTTTTATAGGTGAGTCTACTACTCCATCATCCAAAAATCATACACCCGTGTTTTATGATAATCAGATCCGTGTCTCCATAACACTATATCCAATGAAATCAACTCCCAATGTTAGGATTTCACTTCAGTTACAATGATCACAATTGGCTTCTCCATGAAATTAATGTATAGATCTCACTTGATCTGTTCCCAACTAAAAACATGAGAGGGATCATGGTTGTATTTATGGATCTGTGATATGTGTAACACATTATAAATACTAGTCAAATGAATCATAAATTCTAGCCAATATCCAACCTAACATAGATTCTAAATGACCTAAAATGGTAAAACATATCTCAATGATATATTTCCCTATTTGATAAGATGGTAGTGACCCAAACAAGGAGAAATATTCATGAAAACCAGGTCACCTACAAAAAAAATACAAAGGATGATGCTTCTAGTAGGAATAAGGTCTCTATCCACTCTGAGATACAACCAAATGAAGATTTATATCATGAATCCAAGATGATTTCCCATAAATGAGACTCACCCCCAACAAATGAGCTTCCCCCACCACTTCACAAAAATATTTTTTAGGCATTGGTGACCATACAAGAACTTCAAGGTATCGATTGTAATTGACAAATGATAAATATTATCATAAGATAAATCAACTAGTCCAAAATGGATATCCAAAGACCAAATAAAATCAAATACATGGGAATGATTCGTATCCTCTAGGAACTAACTAGTATGCTCCATCCAACTATCATTTGTGGATGCTAGGTTGAACTCATCTAGGCATGCATCCCCATCCCATCATGGATAATCTTCTAGATCCATGATGTAAATCTAGGACCTAAATCCAAAAAAACAACATAAGAAAACCAATGTAACCTAACCATATCCTTAACATGTACAATACCAAGATCTTTAACTTTTTTGGTGTCCTCGATAGGAATGAAGTGATATAACTTTTTCAATCTATCAATAACTACCCAGATTGAATTTATCCCTATGAAATTTCATGGTATTCAAAAAATTGTCCATGGATACGTCATCCCATTCCCAAACCAACAATGTAAATGGATGAAGAAAACACTAAGGTTTCATGTGCTCTTACCTTATCTGTTTTCCGATGTAATAGTAGGACACATAAACTATAATTCCACACTTCATACCTGGAAAATAGAATCAATTCTTGATTTTGTAATTCATATTTTTAGTTCCCTATTTATTTACACATGATTAAATATGAATTTAAAAAAAACATATTTATTTATTGAATATGGGATGATAAACTAATTCCCAATATGAAATGTGATGGTACATTCATGCTTGGTGCATCTGCAATGACAACCCCCTTCCATTGGGTATTGGTGATGTCAAATTAAAACATATGAAGATATTCTACCCTCGATATATATCTAATATTCATGTCCCTATGAGATAATATATATCTTATACTCTTATGTTTATAATAAACTATGTCCCTCTTTATAAAAAGATAATTGTTACAACACTTAAGCATATTCATAACCACGAAATGAATCAAATAATGAGTTCTGTAATTCTTCTCAATAAGTTAAAGATGAAAAGAGTTATAGGACACGACATTATCTTCCTACATAAGCACATAACCCATAATAGAGCATAATCATCATAGAAAACTATGTAACCATTACTGGTATCAGGTAAGATTAGAAGATGATCAAATGATAGAAGTCATCTCATCTCATTGAAAGAAGTATAAAAATTTTCATCTCCAGGGAATTAAACTCATTTCCTCATAAAATTAGTCAATATTGATGGAATTTTTTTTCAAATTCATGAATATCCATATGTAATAACCATTATGACCAGGGATTCTATTAATATTCTAGACATTATGTGGTTCTTCTCATTACAATATAGTTTTCACCTTCCTAAGATCAACTGATAATTCATCCTATGAAATAACTTTCCCTAAGTGCTTCACTTCTGGATTCTAGAAATTTCATTTCGAAAGATTTCCATAAAAATAGTGACCCTTGATGATTTAAAAAACCATACTCAAATGATACTCCTTCTCACATTCATATCTCGAATAAACAAAGTATTATTAACCAACACAACCACAAAATTGTTAAGATACTAATTAAATATTTGATTCATCAAATCCATGAAAACAACAGGACTGTTAATCAGACCAAACATCATCACTATTTATTTTAAATGGTCACACCAACTCTATAAATATATTAATGGTATATAAGACTCTCCAAACCTTACTAATGATAACCTAAAAAAAGGTCAATGTTCTATTACCACTTTTGTTCTTTTCACTAATCAAAAAAATCATCCCCACTATAGAATGGTTACATTCTCTTAACTATTTCCTAGTTCAACTTCTGATAATACACACACAATCAGAGTTAACTATCTCTCTTATTAGAAAATATTATAGGGGATTACCATGGAGAAACACTATGAAGAAAAAAACATTTTTCAATCATGTCATCTATTAGAAGAATGCGATATTTAAGCTCTATGAGTTTCATATGACAGGATATTTTTAAAATCAGCTATATACCAAGAATCAGGTCAATTGTGAATTGTATTTTCCTCCCATGAGAATGAATATAGAAATCATCTAAGAAAGTTTTAGAAACTCCTAAATTAAAAGAGTAAGTTGAAAAGCTGAATAAATATTTTTATTCTCAAATGGAACAGTATAAAAAATATTCTGGGCTCTAGGTTGGATGTTCGTTCATGAAAAAACCTTAGATATCACTCTCCCAAAAACATAGATGACCTCTCATTGACCACAATAAATGAGAAAAGCTGGTGATAAAAATCAACCCTAGCACAGTGAGCGGAAAACCTATCCATCCCAATATTGATTTAAAATAGATCAAGATCAATAATAAGGAAATACCAAAATAACATTGCATTAATAACCGATAGAGAACAATAATAAAAATAAAACCCCAGCACTTTCCTCATTCCAAGAGGTGTCTGTACCTCTATAATGATGAAAATAAGATCATTTTGATGTTTAATCATATCAAAAAAATCACCATATATAATCATGTGACAATAACATATATCAAATTATGAATTATCTATTGAATATTCAACAATATTTGTACCTCTCACTATCATTGGACCCACATCTAACTCTTTTATTAATATATTGACTATCTGAAGCTGGTCCACTCCTATATAATTTTGATGGATCCCTATTGTCTCTAAAGAATATGACTATGCTTCATAATCCATTTAAGATGAGGATATCTTTACATAATGAGGAGTATACATAGCCTAGATTTAATACTAAATATGGACTCAATTACCAAAAGAATTTCAAAACATTATAATTGTAGTACAAGAACACTGGGTGTGCCCAACCTTGCCACAGTGGTAGCTGGTCAGGGGCACACTACTAGCTATAACTGAAGGGGTATTGGAGACTTGATATTGGGGACCACCCCCACCACTCCTATGATAATCATTAAACTTCCTATCCATTCCCAATGTTCTACTAAAGCTGATATAGGGTAGAATATAAGTGAAAAAATAACCAACCTCACATTTTAAACTCATTTTTATCATCATAAACATAACTACAACATGAACTTACCACATAATATCCTCCAATAAATTATAACATATATGTTGATTCCCTTTAGAATCATCCACTTCACCCACCTGAGGAACCCATAGAAGATGTCTCAGAGTCATATTATTGAACACTAATATAGAAGAAACATTTAAAAAATATAATAATCACATTTCCATCCAGAAAACCTTAAGAAAAAAATTGATATTAAGATAAAGAAATAGGATCATGATACACACATCCCAAAATCCCATAGTTACTTGAGTCTCATCAAAAGATTATTTGTTCAATCACTCACTCCAATCTACCTCTCAGGTCTATACCATGACAACCCATCCACCTGGGCTCTAAACCAAAATATGGTAAGACCCAAAAGACTTTTTTAATCCCCATAGGATTGAAAATTGAGCCTAGTCATAAAATGAAAAACAACATGAATGTTTTTTCCTATCCTAATAAAAAATCATGGAATATATATACTCAATAGATATAAATGGTGTAAGAGTTAAAAATATTCTATAACTAAAAAAAGACAACTAAAATGATATAACTAAAAATGTAACTAAATAATCTCTAAGAGACATGTCCAATAGTAACAAAAAGTAAAACTATAATATCTAATCTAAAAATATCCCTTTTATTGTGTGGGAAACTACCACAATCTCACCACCAGCTACCCAGACCCAGCTAATATAAATCATCTCCACCTTACGGTGAAACATTTCCTTTCCTTGAATCAAAGTAAATACAATGGAATATGCACCACTTATGGGCTGTGCATGGTGTGAGATAAAAAACTTTGTAGGATCCCACCCATGTGTTGTATATCATGTCTCTTTAAAATCAATATGAACAATGATCATACTTAAAGAAAAAAATGCTATATAGTTCATTAGTTTGTATATCGAAATGATGGGAAAACATTTACCTTCCCTTTTCAATGCATTTTCAAATAATGTAGTTTAATCTATTTCAATGAACTTCACATATGTCAACATAGTAATATCATATAATTCATTTATCACGTATCATATCAAATCCATGTTAGTTAAGAAAGAAATGTATGATCCAAAAGCACATAGGATAACCACACCAAGGTTCACAATAGGGAAGGCTATAAGATTATTCCTACCACACCATATGACTACTGTGCACTATAGGATCATGAATACAATTAATCAACACTCCAGGAATAGAGGAATACACTAGAATATGAAATCCACAAAATCATATATGTACCTATATCACATGAATCTACACTCTTGGCTTAGGGAACACGAAAGAGAACCTCCATTATAAATGGACGATGTCCCAAATATATTCCTTCTGCCTAAGTAACCAAGGCTACACATGTGCTGTATTTTCTAAACAATTTCATCAAACAATTTCATTAAAACAATTATTTGAAAACAATTTCATCAAACAATATCACAATTCTTTAAAAACCCTTCTTAATTAACAAAAAAATGTAAGTCCATGTTATATCAAAACCCATTTCCATATATATAATTCAGTAATTCATTCTAATTAACATTAAAAACTAATTTATCAAAACCATAAGAATATTTTTGTTGAAATATATTCTATAAATAAAACCACCTACCAATGACACGGGTCAGACATTACAATAATATGGTCTACCAAAAATAAATAACGAAAATTCAAACAAGAAGGAACTCAAATCAACCCTAACATATGAAAAAAAATTCAGTTTAGTAAACGGATTAGCGAAGGGTACATATCACAATATACCTAAGAGAATATTTTATTCATAACCACAACCAATGTAGGGGTTATACTGTAGAGTAATATCTCAAGATGGATCTAGATAGAAATAAGAAGAATAATCAACATAGATCAATGGGTCAAATAACATAATTCCATACAACTACAATGATCAAAGTAAATGAAGAAATATGAGTATTTATTACCTAGAGAAACACACCACACATGCAACAATGATCAGTCTCTAAACCCAAAAAAATTAAAGGGTTGGAGGACTCTAGAATGTCGGTTGAGAGACTATAAGTTAATAGGGAAGAGTTATTTTGAAAATAAAAATAAAAATCATTCATGATGCATCATAAAAAAACATATCGTGAGATTTATTTGGAATCGAATCCCATTACATGTTGTGTAATACAAATGTTCAAATATTCCATACCCCCCAGCATTTTTATATTAAAAACCAAAATTTTACCATTACATGTAGTGAACCAAATACAATGGGTGTCTTCCTCTCATGTTTTGAAATAGACTCATAGAATCTACCTAGAAGACATTACATATAAACCTATCCCATTACAGTTTTTTTATTTAATATGAATAATTTGAAATGAATATTTTTTAGTAGAAAACACTAGACCACCCTCAATGTTCTCTGAACTTGTGGAGAACCTAAAAACCCATTAACACATTTATAGATAGAGTATATTAATTCAATAAAACATACATACCCAAACATTAATCACTCAACGAAAAAAAATTATATCCATCTTCAGGAGTCATAATACACATTAAAATAGAGAGTAAATTAATAAAGATAATAGAAATAACTAAAGTGTTATAATTGGATGTTACAATATCAATTTTAATATTTTTTAGAGGTGGTTTTCACCTGGATTCATTTTAAGGACTAATATAGGGTTTTAGTCTATAGGGTCTCCCTTATCTCTATGTATGTTTGGAAAAAGTGGGAGTAAGGATCTAAAATGTCTATTTTTATTTGAGGAGTCTTGTTGAAGTGTTAGTTTCACTAGGGTGGTTATCATGGAATGGAAAATAATTCTACAACCCATTACTCATTTTCTTATTGGATATTTATTGAAATTTTTATTTGTATGAATTTGAGTAGAGGTATGGGAGATATAATTTATTTCTCATGTTAAGTTGGTAGGTGTCGGTACTAGACCATAAATGTGTGATAATGGGGGTTTATGACTATTATCCTTATAATAGAGAAAGTTATGTTTGAATTGGAATGTTTTAGTTGTTTCAGACTTCAATAGTAGAAAACATTGAAACATTGGGATATGGATGTTCCCATATTTCAAGAATGGGATTAATTTAATTAATCCTTTATATTTGGGAACATAGCCTCATTTTTTCCAAAAAATATAGCTGAGTCTGATTTATTTGGAACCATGTTTTTAGTACTCACATTCCTTAGTGCGTGTAATCGATTTATCACTTTAATGAAAATTATACATTTACATTACAATATATGAAGGATCGCCACTTAAATGATGGAATTTATTTTAAAATCATTACTCTAGTTCTTACTAGATAATAATGCTATAAATATAAATAGTACACCCTCTAAATCTATCCATGCGATAAAAAAGGGAGATTATAATGTATAACTAAGAATAATAGTAGTTAAAAAACTAATCCTACTTCGGTTTTAATAAAATCTTTTAGTGGATTCTCCATGGTTATGAGGTGCCTCAATTATAGAATGAATGATAATTTATATAAGGATTATTAGAAATAATTGAATGAAATTGGGGAAATTAATGGAATAGTGGCTTGTGAACCATGTTTATCTTATAAAAGATATTGTTTTTAATATTACTTTATGGGTATGGGATACTAATCATTCTTATAATATTTATATGAATAAATAATTTAAAAGATGTAAAAGGTACTTAGTAAATGGATATGTGTACCATTTTTTGGTAATATAGAAAAGTGTATTTAATTTTATATAGGGATCTATTTGATAACTCCCCAAACCATATTATTTCTCAATATAAACAACTGTTATCTTGTGTTAGAAATAAAAAATATAATGGTTTTAATATATTATCTTGATAAATGTTTTATTTTCTTTATATTCATGAATAAATTTTTTTCTAATTAATAAAATTGAATTTATTATGGTGGGTTAAACATTATTAAACATATGTACTAGTTAGATCTTGAAAATATGTTATATAATATTAATGTGAAATATGTTAAATAGAAATAGTACAATCCTTCAAAACTCTAAAACATTCCCCAATATTATATAATAGACAATGAAATTCTTGATATTTATCCTATTTGTTTCATAGAATAACTTAATCTGGAATAATATGATATGCAGGAATCTTATTTTAATAGTATGATAACCAAAACTCCATTTTTTAAAAGTGTTAGAGAAAATGATTTGTTAAACCTAGACAATTCCAATTTATGTAGAACATTTATTATCCAATATAATGTTGATCATCAGTACTTCATTACCATAACAATTATTTTTCTAGGTATGTCTATTTTTATAAAAAACATGTATAAACCCTTTATGAAATTTAGGGAATCAAAAAATGAAATACATAATAGACTTTTACCAAAAATATTTGATTAAATAAACAAGGTCAACATTTATTCCAATATATTCATTATTTTTTCAAGGACAATGTTATTAAATTTTAACTCACTACTCCTATGATCATAATAAAATTTTGAGCCGTACTATATTAATTGATCTTTTTTGGATATCATAGGATCAATGAAATGTAATGTTAACTTACTAATATGATTTTTGATGTTATTATCTAGAAATAATTCTCCACAAACTAAATTATTTATTATTTAATGTATTAGAAAATGAAACAAAAGATATATTGAATTGATTCGGTCCTATTCAATTATTTTTATGGATTTATAGTTTTAATTCAAATGTAAATATTGTCACTTGTTTTACATCAGGATTTATATTAGATAATTGTGTCACCCCTGGTTATCCAAAATAAACAATGATTTAATTGTTTTTTAAACACAAAGGGAATCAAGTTTCTATGGATCAATGATATATTTTTCAAAAAAATAATTTCCTATTAATGAAAAAATATGAAGAAAACTAGATATTCAATAATTTATAGAAAAATAAATGAACATATTTCTTGAGATACATGAGATGTTTCACAATTAATGGTGAGATCATAACAAAATATTATTAAAATAAGTTCAAAGGTTAAGAATAATTTTTCATATAGTAGTATATCAAGACTAATTATGTGAAATAATGTTGAATTTATAGTGTCTAATTATGAACAAGTTAGCTTAGAGGAATCCATTCTATTTTGTTTAATCTAAAAAATGCCTTAATGTTATGGAATGTTTAATCCACATGTTCTTGATAAATATTTTTCTCAATAACCATCCTATAAATATATATTGTGAAGAGAATCATGGAATGTTTTTAGAGTATGAAATAAAATGTTATTATTAGAGGAAAATTAAATTAAGGGTTCAATATATATGGATTTAGTAATGTTTGATAAAGATTGATGAAAACCGTATTGGATAGAGATTAAATTGAGTTAGTTTCATAATTTATATACATTATATATGAATTTATATGAGATGATTATACTGGATATAAACATTGATATCAATTTAAAGTTATAAAAGATGAATGTTATGTCAAGAGTTCAATGTAGTACAGATATTTATGGATATTTTGACTCTTTAAAAATGTTTAGAAGATGGATGATATTTTGATGAACCAATATCCTTGTAATCATCATTTATGAAATCTAATTTAATCTATTGAATTATCTTCTAGATGATGGTGAATATTGAAGAGAATGATATTAGAAATGTAATTTATAAATTAAAAAATATTTAGTTAATGATTAAATATCATTTGATATTACTACAAAATAATTTAATTTTTTTTCTAATTTTTTAGAGTGGATAAAGTTTTCAGGAATTGATTTTATTTTTTACAAGATGTAAAAAAATATTCTAAATAATTGTGATGTGATTTTTGGTAATGAGTATACATTTAATTGAGATCAAAATATTTAGAGTTGATCTAAAATTTTTTCATATTAATTGAGTAAATTAGAATTCATGTGTGAGAATGAAATGGGAGATTACTATTTTATATATGAGTAATTTTGATTTTATAGATCTACATATAAGTGATTCTAGGTTGAATGAGATGTCTAAAAATTTATTCAAGAATATTTAAGATTAAACACATAGAAATAGGATTGCATATAATTAAACATGTGAAAACTAATCTTCGTATGAATAATAAGGTTCCATGGATGAATAATCAAATATTCTACCGATGAAAGATTTTAGCTCGTGTCAGATTAATTTTAGAATACCTTGAACTGGTTATGACTAACTGCATTTGGAAAACAGGTACATCATATTAACTATGAACTCCTCTAAGATTAACTACAAAATCTTCAAAAATTATGTAAGATATTTTCGAATCCTATAATTTTGGTAAATGGAAAAGTGTGTAAAATCATAGTGAAATTTAAAATAATAAAGATGATTCATAAGATTCTTTAAATGTTATATATTATTCTTCAAGTGACACATAATATTTTCAAATAACACATAATATATGTCAAATCATAGGTAATATATTTTGTAGAATTCAAAAGTTTTTTAGAGGATTCAAATGATATTTGATCTCACTATAGGGATACGAACAAATTATTTTTTTATAAGGTTTTTTAGGATGAAAAAATGTGTGACTTTACAATATTTATTACTTATGATTATTTATCTTTATTTTTGGGATTTAAATATAATGAATATTATTATAATCATGATTAAATATAGTGGAATTAGTGATAGATATCGAGGAAGAAGAAATGACTTTCACATTGAAGAGAATAATATTGTCATTTTTTATTAATACATTTGTATAAATAAAATATTTTTCACCATGTGAATATCTTTTAAAAAAACAAATTTATCACTAAATGTTTGTATGTATATGTGGAATATATGTGAGGTCGATCATGTGGAGAAATAGATATGGTCAATACAAGTGCCTTATAAGATATTTAAATTAAGATCTTTTGATTTGTTTAAATGACAATTAAAAAGGATAATCATGGACATACTTAAAAGAAATAAAAGGAAGTATAATAAATCATGATACTAAATTTATTATAGATTTATATATTAAAAATATTGAAAAATGAATCCATATGATTGTTCTATTATTAAAAATAATTAATAAGGCATAATGTGAGTGAGATAGTGATATATGATGAAATTGTTGTGAATTTTTTTTCATTATGTAAGAAATATAGATAGAGTGTTGCTACTATTAATCTGAACATCCATCATCATAAAATAATATTATAACTAAGTCACTAATTTTCATTAATATAATTTTCATTGATAAAGAAGAATAATAAAAAGAAATGAAGAATATGAGCTTCTAACAATGCTTAAACTAATTATTCAATGTTTGATACACTTTAAAAAGATGTTTTGAGATATACATGGTGATGATTACTATAAAAAGAATATTTGAGACAACCCTTATGGATTTATTAGTAAATTAGAATACCATTTTATTTTTATGTCTTAGTGGTAGCCTTAATTATTACTACATTTCAAAACAGGATATCAATGTAATATTATTGAGAGAAGACTTGTTCTTATATGTTGATCACACGTCTAAAAGATCAAACAAAGTATGGTATTTAGATAGGAACATTGGGTTGGTTATAGAGTCTTAAAATAGAATGTGGGTTATTGTGTTTTGTATTAATATCATACATGTTACCTGGTTGTAACCATGACAATAGGATCATTGATATACCTCAGTATTAGAATTATCCTAAAAATAAAAAATACAAGTTGTGTGTGGGTGGGATAAAAACAACCATGATCCAAGGACATTGTCTTATACTTTTGATTAAACCTTGTAAAAAATTCCATTGTGGATTATTTTTTTGTTTCTTTTTTATCATTTAATAAATGGAAACCATGTGATAATATAAGAAAGTGATATTCATTCACCATAATGGGTATAGGGGAAAAGGGAACAAATTAAAATTAGTAATAATTGACCACACTAATTCACCACAACACCTTCCACTATGGATGTTCCAATACTAGTGAAAATTTAATTTATACCAAAGTTATGGTTCAACCTATAATCATATTATCAAAAATTTAATTATTTTGTGATTTTTAATATTTGATTTTCTGAATCTAAATTAATGATAAAGTGCGGTTGTATAGAAAATGTATCTATTATTTACGATAATTTTTTATTTATGAATTCCTGAATAATATAAAGGTGGAAGTGATGAAAATATTAATAAGGTATCCAAATTATTAAAACAATAAGATTAATATGTTTCCATATAAATTAATCTTATGGAAGAATGAAATAGCATGGAAGAAAAAGAATCACTATTTAAATCAACTACCAAATAGATGGAAAAAAACTATACATCACAGTATTCAAAAAATTTACATGAACTTAAGGTAATTATAATATCATTTTAGTATTTAAAATTTGATTTCCCATGTAAAATTTGAGAATAAAAAATCTCTAAAGAATAATTTGATAAATAATATAATGATTTATATTCTTATTTGATAAACACCCTCTGTAAATATCACAAAGATACAGAAACATTTATTTTTTCTTATTTTTGAAACATGTAGAAAAAGATCACTCATACTAAAGGTAATATTTAAATATTTGATGAATCACTAACCATGTTATATCTTCATGTATTAATCTCACTAGAAAATTCAATGCTAAAAGTGATAGATATGTTATTATTATAGACTTGAAATCCATAAATGATAAATAATAGTATAAATCAATTCCTGAAAAATAATAATCCATTTATGTATAAAAAAATATTATAAGTATTATAGGAAAATAAAATGTCCGATATTTATTTGTAGAATGCACAATTGGAAGTCATATCAATTATTATTGAACAATTTGAAAATATATTTTAAGTGAAAAATATATATGCAGATAATTACACAAAAATTTGAGATAATTATTTATAAGTGTAAATTTTGAATGATGTTAGTGTTGTATGAGAAAAATATCATCAATATGAAATTTATTGATCTTGAAGTCAAACAAGAAAATTTGGAAAATTATTCAAAGTATGAAATTATAATATACTGAGAGGATATTTTTTTCCATGCATAATTATGAGAATGATAATTATGGTAAGAAACATCAATATTATGAAATGAAGTTCTTGATATCATATAATGATAAATCTATAAAAAACCTATAGGGAAATAAGTTCTGTTTTCTATAAAAAAAATATTTTTCCCCAAAATATAAACACATATAAAATGTTGGTTTTAATTCCATTTCTATAAAAATTTGGATGTCAGAAAATTATAGGAAACCAACCTCAATATCTATAGTGGATGTATGTATAATAAAGAAAATTTATTCTCAAAAATAAATCCATATAGAGGATTAAATGAAAAAAATAAACTTGAATTAAAATCATGAAATTATACTATTTAATGAAGAAAAGAATGTATTTTTGTACATTTTTAGTGGCATGGAATGTTTTTTCACATGGAGTTTTTTATTTGAATAATATGTCAATCCACATAAACAAAAAAAATATTAAATCAAAGTGTAGGAAAATGAGTTCAGGAAAATAACATAGAATAATTGGAATAATAAATCTATTTTAACATATTTGGATTATTAGATAGGTATTTTGGATTTATAATAAAAGTGGTTATAGTAATGAAGTGAGATAGTCCCAAAAAAATGATAATGGTTAAAAAGATATTGAAAAATGTATGACCAAAAAAAGTGAGAAGAAATAATGATAAGGAAAGTTTGTTTTCATTGGGAAATAAACAAAATAAACACATTTAACCTGACACCCAAAAGAAAACCAATAAGGATTCTATAATAAGAATAATAAGCTTCTTATATTGAAGAAGAAAAGGTTATAAAATGGAATTTTGAATAAAAAATCCATAGTGTTGTTATCGATGTATTAAATTTGAAAAACATGACCTAATATAAAAGGGAAATACAAGGATTGGTTTAGTGTAGGGCATTAATAAAATTTATGAATAGCCTAATAGTAACATGGGACACGCATATAAGGTGTGAATTTTAGTGATGGAAATTTTTAATTTTTCTCATTTTTAAATTAATTAGGATATTATTTCCTTATTATAACGAACACTTATCCAACCAATCAGTAACATTATTTCTCAATCTAATAGAATTATAGTCACAGATATATAAAATCAAATTTCACAACACGTAGATATTTTACTTGGTTCACCCATGCTATTTTTAATCCAAGGATCAAACACATGGAATTATTTTGGTCTAATAAGATTCTACTAAAAGTCATTATTTTTATGGATATAATGTTTTTGTTAAGGTCTCTCATTATTAAATTTCATTATTAATAAAATTTTAGACAATTTTACCCATCTCCAATAGTTAATCTCTCTTATTCTCATCCATGTACTACATTGGTGAAGGTATCCATTTATAAACTTGTAAGGATCCTATTAGTTTAATGAAATATTGGTAACTCCATGTTTTATTTTTTAAATTCATTTCATGCTTCAAAATGAAAATTATTTATAGAATACCCTTTTTCTCATATTTATATTTATTGATATAAACAACATTGAGGGATAAGAGTTGTGTCCTTAATATTTAATATAAAAATTTATATTAGAAATTTTCTGGATATAATAATTATAGAAGGGGAATTATTATTCATCCTCTATTTAATTGTGATTCACTAAATGATTAAAAATTTCATACCTAATATTAAATTAGTTTCACAACACTTTTTTCCTCTAAAAGTATCATCAATACAAATTTATATAGATACAACTCATTCTCATTAATTTATATATAAAATATGATTCATATTTGTAACATTATTTCCTCTCTTATAACAACACATTGTCCCCTCTTCCTATATTGTCATTACTACCTCTATATTTTCTCATCATTCAACTATATATAAGGAAACCTTTTTTATCTTTAAATAATTTGAAATTAAAATTTTGAATTAAAATCTAATTTTTCTTCTAACTTCCTCTTATATATATTATTCCTTTGAATAATCCTCCATTATATATCCACCAATAAATTCATATTTGATATTTATTGGTTTACCAAATTAATAGAAATATAAATTTAAATCCATACAATCATTTTTTAAAATTCTATTGAAAAGAAGAATTATGTAATGACCAGATGCTTCTTAGTGTGATGGGACAGTCTGTCCATTACTCCCATAAACTACTAGATTTGTTATGGTGTGGCCAAATTTTTCATGGTGTAAGTATTACATAGATAACACCCTTAAAACATTATGTGAAAATAATTTTTTGTACTTTAACATCTCAGGAATTAAGTTATTCAATTATATAAACATTTTAATATTACTAAATTCCATCCTGACATATCCTTCAATGTCATGACCTGGACAAATCCTTTTTGGATTCATTGCAAACCCATTGACCATCTGCGTGGCATACCATTAAACTCACGAAATGATACTTTAGTAGAAAAAACTACCATAATATTATTATATATTTTCATGGAATGAAATTTTTCATTGTGGAAGGATCCACATAGGAAAAAAATTAATTCATTCATAGCAAGATGTGTACAATCAGAGCATGTGAAAACATTATGATGTTTCCCAGTTATTATTCCTAACATAAATTTTTTGTGTTAACTTCATTATCATTATAAGTATCACTTTTATGAAGAGTTATTTTTTAAATTTTATAGTAATTATCTACATTCGAGGCACGGAATAAGGTTTCATGGATTGCCCACTGTTATTTCCATAAATTTCATTACAACATTCAAACGATCATCTATGACAATTATTTTTGAACTAGTCTTTACCAAAGTGACTCACCATGGAATATAAAATGTAAATTATCCTATAATATCTCACCCCCAATTTAAAAAACACTAGTAAACATAACCATTATTCATTCTAAAACACAATTATAAAAACAACTTCTAAACATCCAGAATAATCACAGATTCTATATGATACACATTCCCACAACATGGATGATTATCAAAAAATATAATCTCTAACATATTTTATTAAATCCCCTAATATCCAATATGTTAAATGTTATGTTTATTTCAACTAAAATTTATCAGTATCAAATATAGTTAATCATAATCATTAAAAATTTCTAATTTTAATAAATCAACATTGATTTTCTCTAAGCTTCAACCTCAATTATTATCAACACCTTTAGTGGCTCTCCTCTTTCATTAATAAATTTCAATATTTTTTTCAATATCCATTAATGATCATAATAAAATCCAACATACAACCTCTTAGTTGTAAAAACTGCAATTTTTTAAGATCCCCACAAATGATGATGATCTAAGGTTTATGAGAAACCATGTGGAAGATACAATCTCGAAAACTATGTTCCATAAGTGTGCAAGATTATTAATCATCTCAAACATAAATTTAATGAAAAATAAATGAATCATAGGTGACTACTAATTATATATAGTTGAAAAAATTATAAATATAAAATAAAATTAATTTCCTGAGTGGTTGTAAAAAAGCGATCACCCAAGATTCCTTCAGAATCTGTATGTAATTTCAAAGCAAGATGGAAAAAATTACATGACTCTTCTGATCGTTCTTCCTATACAATTACAGATACTAATGAAAACGTAAAGATAATCAAGATTTTCTGATTATTTTTTGGTTTATGAGAAGAAGAAATCCATACGACAAAAATTAGATAAAAAATGAATGAATATCATAATTATAAAATGAAATTAATGTTGGATACACAGTAATGAGAGCATGAAGACATTTATAAATATTTTAGATAAAAAATTTATTATCTCAGTTGAGAATAAAATATCATCATTATTACTCTCTTTAAGTAAATATAAAGAACAACCTTATTCCCTCTCCTTTGTTTTTTTCTTTATAGGGGATTGAGAGCTATTTATAGAGGTGGAGATATATAATACTATGTGATATGATTATTTTAAATCTTAAATAAAGTATTAATCTTTTATGGGATCCAAAATTATAGTTTCTTGAAGATTATTTGAGAAATGTTTAACTTTTATAGAGGAATTTAATGATATTTCACATTAATGGGAAGAAGATTGAGTAATCTTTGAGAACATGGCATCTATAAAAACTATGAATTTTTATAATTTTTGTAATATTATCTTATTTTACATATATATTTGATTCACCCAAAAATAATTTTATTTACCTCAATTATAGAATTAATTAGTAATGTTGATTGAATTTTAAAGAGGAAAAATGAAGAGATTTTGAGAAATTCAAGGGAATGTTTCTAAAACTAAACATTCTAGTTATTTTTGAATGTTTTTAATATGTTATTGAAATTTTTAAAGGAATTAATGTTGAAAATATCAAGAGAATATATTCAAAACTTATTCAGTTGGAAGATGGCTCCTACATGAATGACCAGGATGTTGTTGGTGGATTATCGGAGGCCTTCTTTAAGAACTTTTTTTCTTGACCCACCCCTAGATGGAAACGGGATATCTTAGTGGACATGACACTTTCATAGAGGATATAATGAGAGTTAT
Source organism: Viscum album (assembly GCA_963277665.1). Lineage (NCBI taxonomy): Eukaryota > Viridiplantae > Streptophyta > Magnoliopsida > Santalales > Viscaceae > Viscum > Viscum album. The sequence goes on from OY728137.1 coordinate 804,858,543, forward strand.
TTATGGACAAGATAACATTGAGATTGAATCCATGATGCGTGAGGAAGAAATTCAAGGGGCTATGAACTCGCTGAACCCAAACAACACTTTAGGCTCGGATGGGTTTCTGGGGTCCTTCTTTTGGGTTTCCTAGAGCACAGTGAAGGAGGATTTTGTGCGGGCCATTCATGACTTTTTTCTAGGTGGGTGTCTCCCTTGTGTTGTCAGTGCTACAACTGTGGTTACTATTCATAAAATTAAGGACCCCACTATCCATCACCACTATCGCATAGTGGGTATGTGAAACATAAAGTATAATATTCCCTCCACCACCCTCAACAATTGGTTGATTCCCCACTTGTACTAGTGGATTTCTCCCAAGCAACATGGTTTTGTGAAGCATTCTTCCAATCAAGGGTCCATCACTTTGTCCCAAGAACTCATTCATTATATGAAATCTAGAGTACATTGAGGAAATATGGCTGTCAAACGCGATATGGAAAAAGAATATTACTGGATGGAATGGGCATTTATCATCAAGGTTTTAAAAAGTATGGGCTTCTCCACATGGGGAGTTGATTTACTTTTTCATTTCTTTTTCTCTCCATGGTTGGAAATTTGGTTCATGGGAAGACATTATGTTTTTTTCAAGGCTGTGCGTGGACTAAGGTAGGGGGATCCCCTCTCCCAATGTATGTTTATTCTCTCACAGGATTTCATTAGTCATCTCCTCAACAGGTCCCTCATGCATGGATCCATCGGGCTGTACCGGTGCAATTCCATGGCATGCATTATTACCCATTTTATATTTGCGGATGAATCCATTGTTTTTATGAATAGTTGATTGAGTTATGTATATGGGTTCAATAAAGTCCTTACGGAGTTTGGTCATTGGAGCAGTCAAGTGGTGAACCTTAGCAAGATAACTTTTTATGTACCTGGGTGTTGTAATGACAGTAGGGTGGCCTCCTTGCACATGATCCTTGGCATGAAGCACGTCTCTTTTCCACGGAGTACATGGGTGAACCGATGACACCTGATAGAGCGCGCATCAAGAATCTTGTTTCCATTTTGGGGAAAATCACAGGGTGTATCGGTAATTGGATGAACCTCTTCTTATCTTTTGGGGGTCGGATCACCCTAGCCAACAATGTTCTATCCTTCATCCCTTGTCATGATCTCTCGACCTCCGAGGTCCCGAAGGGGGTGATTACCAAGCTTGATTCCATAATATCATATTTTATTCGAGATGTGAGCGAGGAGGGGAGGAATCACTAGGCTTCATGGAAGATCCTTTCAAGGCCGGTCCAAGAGGGTGGTATTGCAGTCAAGAGTATCTCATATGCACTGCTCGTCATGCTAGCAAAAATCGTGTGGGAGGTTATCGAGGGTTTCCCTCTATAGAGAAGTTTCATATCCGAGTGGATGAATGGTGAGGGGGGGTGGCTCTAATGAGCGAAAATCACCTCTCTATGCTTCTGTTGACTCCAACATCCCTGCTCTTCGTTCACACTCAATATGGATTGTGGGGCGGGGAACATATCCTTTTGGCATCACAGTTGGGTGGGCACTGTCCCCGAGTATCCGAGTAGTCTGGTTACACACATCAACTTCAACCAGGCAAGTTGATTCCCATATTTTATTAGTGCTATTATGAATAGAGATCAACACTTTTCCTTTTACATGATCGATATCACGGAGGAACCAGGATAATATATTTTTTCTTCTTCATATTCAGGTCCTTGGTCATCCAAGGACTTTAGGAGGGTGTCTTTTGGTGCTTCCCATTAGGACCTATGGGGACCGTCCTTATGGGTCAAGGTGGTTCCTACTAAAATAATGTTCCTTCTATGGAGATTTAGGAATAGATCTCTATCAAAAGATGATAATGTGAGGTGCTATGGTATTTTCATGGCTTCACACAGCTTGTACTGTAGCAACCCAAGGGAGGAGATCTTGACCCACCTCTTCATCGATAGTGAGTGGGCACAATTCATGTGGAAGGACATTGGTGACTTCACTGATGTTTTAGTCGCTTCACTGAGGGAATTTGCCTTCCTCGACCAATGGTTCCATGGTGCTGGGAATGTTGGTCCGGAGTGGAAATCCTGTGGAATCATCCTCGCTTCGGGTTTCTGGTGCATTTGGTTGGCTCGGAACAAAGCCAGGTACAAGGGTTCTCATACCACTAGAAGTTCCTTTGTGGATAAGACCAAATTCCTATTTCTGTACATGGTTCAGGCTTTCAACAAGTTTCAAGAGGTCCCATCCATCAGATCCTTGCAAGTGGTCTCTTCAGTGGTACATCCCACCCTTGCAGGTCACTAGGTTCGGTGGTCATCCAATCTGTATGGTTTAATGTTCAACTTTAATGGTTCATGTTCAATGAACGATGTGAAAGTAGGTGGTGTTATTCAGAATCCATCAGGATTGGTGTTCCTTTATTTCTCATTTCACCGTGGTAGAGGTCACTCTCTTCTGGCCGCGGCTATGACAATGTTTACCATCCTCCAACTCTGTAATTTCCCTAATATTGATCTTGTGGCAGTCGAGACAGACTCCCTCATCCTGTATGACTCCAAGCATGGAAAGAGGAGCGTTACCTATTCCCTTCACTATGTAATGAGAAGGTCCAAGAGACTCATCTACAATGGAACTATCCTATTTCACACTTTGAGGTAGGGTAATAAGGGTTTTTGGTCATCTTGACGCCATGGATTTTCAAGTACTTTGGGTCTTTCTCCTCGAGGATGTTCTTTCCTTACCAATTGAAGCAAAAAACCCGATCAGTGGAGACACCATAGGTCTAAAATACTTTAGGCCTCTGTAGATTCCTATGGGGTTCCATGGCTCTCCCAGTGCTTTTTCTGCTCTGATGTTTTCCCCCAATGAATTTTATATAATTAAAATAATAATGATGATGATAACAATATTATTGAAAAAAATTCAAAGGGGGTTATTTTTTAACCCTCTTGGTGTTTAGTTTTATTTCATACCTATAATAATTATGTCAATATGTTTTGATAAGAGAATAATAGAAGGATTTTGGTGTTCTTAAACATATGTGATTAGAATTTTAAGAGTGAATTAGACAGGTATAGAGTTAAAATATATTATGTTTTTAATATTGGATGAATTTTTTTAAAAAACATATATTTTGTAGTTTAATGTGATTTATTTTCTTCATATGTAAACATTTTAAAGGTATATAATTTATATGAATGAATTGGATATGTTTTTGTAGAATCATTCTTAAATGGTAAAGACACCTGATATATAAATATTTTCATAGAGTATTGATATTACATGATATTCTGACTCTTTGAAGAACCTTATATAATATATACTATTTTGATAAAGAATCATCCATATGATTTTCATTTATGAATGCATATTAAATTTATAAAAGTATCACCAAGATGGTACTGAAGATTTAATAGGCTAAAATATGACATGTACTGTTGAGATTTAGAATTTTTTAGTGATGATTGAAGATGATTTGAAGTTATTAATATTTTATTTGAAGTGTTTCATATTTTTTAAAGTTATTTTAGTTGTTTTAAATATATATTAGTTGTTTGGAAGAGGTTAGATTATATTCTCAATATTATGTATGTGATTTTAGGTGAGTAAAAATACAGGTAGTTTATTTCAAAAAAAAATTAGTCGATCCTGAAAAGTAAAGCTATATATGTTGGAATTTTTATTTCATATTTGAGAATAAATATATAAATTTTAACAATTCATGTGTGAATAAAAATAATTTTATAAAGCTACAAATGAAGTATTCTATGGTGAAGGAGTTTGGTAATAATCTATTCATGTTGCATGAGATTAAACCCATGAAAATAAAATCATGTAGGTTCAAATGAGAAAAAATCGAGTTTTGTAGGAATAATGAGGCACTACAGATGAATAATTTAAGACACTATGGATGAATAATCTCATATCATGTAAGATTAATTTTAGAAGATCAAAATATGTCTGGGATTAAAATCTTCATGAAATAGATTCATGTCAAATTAAATATTATCACATGATAAAATAGTTGAAGGATCTTTAGATGTTCTGTAATATAATTTTAAATCTTGTAGAGTAAAAATAGAAAAGTATTAGGAATCATATTGATACATAATATCTTGAAGATGAAATATAATATTTTTAAATGTAAAAAAATATTCATCATGTGATGCATAATATTTTTAAATCAAAAATAATATATGAAAATTTTTCTAAAATGTGTTATTTATAATTATAAGATATTCTAGATAATGTGTAAGATATTTAAACTCACTGTAGTGATATGTAAGGTGTTCCATTTTTTACATATAGTTTATCAGGTTGTGAAAATATGATCCTTCAATAGATTTAGTCTATATGATGATTTCAATATTCTTAAATGATATAAATATCATGATTACTATTAGGATCATGATTCAATACAATGGATTCAATGATGAATAATAAGTAAGAATAATGGTGTTCCACTAGGAAGAGGATAATTGTTCCATACATTATTAATATATGAACATTAAGAAACCAATTTCAATAGTAAAAATATCCTTCACAATGTGATGGTATCATTGCATGTTAGCATGTTATCCTAGAATAAATATGAGGTATATTTTGTGGAAAATTAAGTATAAATATGTTGATACATATAGAATAAATTTAAACCAAAATATTTGACTATGTTTACTAATAATGAAAATGATAAAATCATAGAGATACTTATTTGGAATAAAATAAAGGGGGGAAATCATGTTTCAAATATTTTTAAAGATTTTTATATTGAAAGTATAAAAACAAATATCCACATTATTATTATATAAATAAAACGAATATATCAATGTATGATGTGAGTAAGATAGGGTCTGACCCTCCTTTTATAGTGAATCTATTATACTTGGGAAGTGATTTAGACAAATACAAAAACGTTTCTATACTGAAAATCATTCTTTATCTAAGGAAATGAGAATTCCAAAACTCATATTCTTGAATATCATTTGAGATAAAGAAGAAAATGAATAATAATAAAATTACCATTGAGATTCTTATAATGATTACATTGATTACTCTATGTATTATTATTTTGAAGAAAACATTATGATAAAATCATGGTGAACATTGATGTACAAAGAAAAAGTGAGTTGTCTCTTAATGATTTCAATAGAACTGGGATAGTCATTCAAGTTATATATACTAGTGGAAACCATTCTGATATTTATACTTTTTGGAAGGGGTTATAATTATAATTTACAAATATTAAAATTCACCACCTAAAAAAGAAATATTTAAACGGTGTTATAAAAATATGGCATTCAAAGTGAAATACATGGTTCATGCTAGAGAATGAAGATGTGAAGAGGGTGCTTGATTTTCCATTTGGTGTTGTTCTTGTAACATGGTTTTTTCTAGGTAAATATGTTCAAATATATACCCTATAATATTCCTCATATTTATAATAAAAGATAATTTGTTTTTGAGAGGGATGAAACAACTATATACTTAGGACATAGTCATCAACATTTGAGGAAAACCATGATAATGATTCCATATGAACCTAACTTATTTATATATTATTTATTATTCTATTCTTTTGAACCATGTGATAAATGAAGATATTGAGATTCATTCACATTAATTAGTTCATATGTAAAATTTATAAAAGATTTAATTTGGTTAAATGTCACCATAGTACCCACCACCCATGTTCTTACAATGATCCCAATGGAAAAACATGAAATACGAGATAGAATCTCTTTAAACCAAACCAATTTTTAATTTATTTTATTTATATAATTGGTTAAGGACTATATGGTGTATGTAAGTATTTTTATGGAATAATATAATGAACATCATAGTATCATCCTTTAAGGTACAATTTGTAGAAAAATGATTCAAAATTTTCATTAATTTTACATTGAAGTTACATTATCAACAATTTTGATTCTTAAATACATCCAAATAATCATATACATAAAGAATTTATATGATTGTAAAATATATCAAAATTATTTTATAAAAAATATTATTTATTGAAATTTTCTCCTGGATATGTATATGATAAAACATGATGGTTGTTTGACACATTGAATGGTACAAGGGTGTGTATGTTAAAACTATTTATTTAGGGGATTAAGAACGATGTTTAGATTTTTTATATTATTTTCAATGAAAAATCAATTTGATTTTATTTATCAATAATTAGAATGATATAGGATCTTATAAATGGATGGTTGGTACTATAATTATCTTAATGGTATTATATATTGAATACCTATTACTCATTTGAAACAAAATTCATAATCCATGGTATTCAAAGGGATGGTTAGAAATAATATTCTAAATAAAAGACTTATAATAAGTATTATAAATCCTAGGTATGATGATCTTCAAGGAAAGGTCATGTAGGCTTATTGAACTAGTCTAATATATAATTTGGAAAAATCTTGAATCAATTCAAAATAATATTTTATAATAATAAATATATTTATTTATTTTATATTAAAAGGTTATTTTGAAGTCTTAGTGTCCTTATTATGATAATTAATGGGAATATATTGATGAAACAACTTATGAATAAAATATAGTAACTATCTTGTATGATTTATTATGTACTCTTATAAATGTGTTTTGTGGTCTGAGTATAATAATAAAATTGAAATATAATCATTAATGTGATCATCAGATTAGCATATAGGATATTCAAAATTATATTTTAAGGATTAAGTTTTCATTTTTAATATATATTAAGGTGAATAAAAACTATATGTATGTGGGTATAGTGATGCAATATTCAAAATATATAATTATGAATTTAAATAACAATCTGGGTTTATGTTTTACCTAATTGATGGAATTTTTATTGAGAAGATATCAAAGATATAAATATTTATTGATTATATAACTATATATGAATATATATTTACATCAATTAAAAAAAGGGTTTTTTGATTCATATGTATATTTCAGAACTAGATATTGTCCTTAACACTTTAAATCTTATTGACTCCATTGTGATCAAAATGTGTAATTTCACAATATAAGAAACATTGGTCCCATTAAAAAAATAAATATATCATATTATAATATCAAATTATTCATGAGATTATATGTCATAGTGACGTACTCATATTTTATAATTCTAAATATGATAATATTGTAGATACTTTGACCAAACCTCTGATGAAATAAAACAATAACAAAAAAATCGATTTCTAGGTATTACATACATGGTAGATTAGCTCTTGTTGAAGTAGTAGTGTTAGGAATTATTTACTAGAGACTAATCTTGAGATGATGATTTTCATAAAATGATTTAATCATGAATTTTATTTTCTATTACAAGAGACAGTCTTCCATATTCACTATGTTATGGTATAATACACTAACATATTATTTTATAATAATAATATTTTTAAATAATAACGTATATGTTCTATCCCTGTATGAGGGAAAGAAAAATGTAGAGTATTTTTATGTGGGGTTAGTGTGAACATAATTTGTATACACCATGAAATTTAGATTTCACCCATGGGTTATTGGTGGTACCTATTAAATCATGTGTGACTCAACATGAAAAATATGATGTGGATTGTACTATTTATGTATTTGGTGAATCTATAGGTAGATTCCATTCTTGTTAACTTTTAAATATGGGTTTTAGGTAATATCTTCTGGATAAGATTCATTATTTTTATTCCAACCAAATCCATATTGTAATTTTATCCAAATATATGGCCATAGGGTAAGTCATTGAACATGGGTGGGACATCATTCGAACATGTATTGAAATTTTTTTCCATCTAGGATAGGTTATATATCTAGATCCTTAGTTGAGTTATACTATGAAATTTTATAACCAGGAAAAATACTCTGGATATATTATTACAATTATGTTACTCCATGATATGAGATACATATTAGAGTTGATCTATATGAGGTTGAGATGATTCACATACCATTCTCATAATTGATTTAATGAATAATATGAAAATTATTTTTCATACACATAACTAATGAGATCATGATAAACTATTTATTCAGTATGTTAGAATTATAAATTAAAGTATTAACTTATAATGTCATTAAAAATGTAAAAATGAGTCAAACAAATGTGATTTAGAAAATAATGAAATTATGTATCTAAATGGTTTGATATTTTTGTATACTTTATTTGATTAAACTATATTAAAATATAATATTTTTTATATAGTTATATTTTGAACATAAAATATACACATATGGGGCACACATAGACATATATATATATATATTAATGGTTTTGTGGGTGTGATATATATATATATATATATATATATATAATAAAAATGTAACACATGACTATTTAGATTTATTCACAAAATATAGTTTCATGGCCCATTTAATTGAAGAAACAAACCTTTTTTTAATGGGTTTGAGGTGGAACCCTTACATGATTTGAAGGACCCAATCATTACATACCTGAAGGTGTAGATTATAATGGCATGAAATACCATGTGTATATGAATCAATGTCCCTAATAGATGACCATTATGGAATAAATGGTTATCATTCACCATGTCCAAATGACATAATTTACATCATGCATCTCCCATGTCATGTAACACCACAAGAAAGGAAATTGTAACATATGAGGCCATATTGGTCACACTTATATCCATGAATCTTGATTCCAATCTATCAAAGTCTAATCCACCTATATCATTCCGTTATAGTGAATACCTATATCACACATCAATAAATTGTGTGGGTTGAGGTCCAACGTATGGATTCCATCACACATGTCACTTATTAGACTTGTAACCCATCCATAAATGTATTCTTGTCACCACATCACAACACACATGTCACATTATAATGTCAATATGAGTCACAGTAGAATTATTGCCACTTATTTTTTCAGTTAATAGCCTCCCCTAAGGAGATGACTATCTGGAGTCTCAATGGTATAAAGAACCATGATGGCCTAAAGGCCAAGTGGCATGTTGGTCATAATACAAAACCTAAAAGAACAAAATGGGTGAATAGTTATTCTATAATACTACTCCTCTATATCACCTGCTATAATACCCACACTTATAATATAATACATTATTTTTCCATATAATAGAAATCATCTCCACCAAGATTTTATCTTGAGTTTTTTATACAATATTATTATATGTTTACCACTTAGACACCACCCCAAATGTATTTAGGACAACAATAAAATTTATCTATGTACATAGAAGTATCTAAAATGAAAGTGTGTCCTAAAAATAATTATAAAGCATTCCTTATACAACATATCGATTCAAATAATTAAAATTCCTTAATTTAACAAAGATTTAGAAATTATTTATAGAAAATTAATCTACATTACTCACCCAACAATTAGTGATCAAAACATTAAAGATATATTAATGCTAAATATATAAATGTAAAAATCATGATACCAAAAAAACCAAATGAGAAATTTAATAAATAAATATATGGTAAATCGAAAATACTAGTTGAACCTATGACCATAAATTATGGAAGAATTAAATTAAATGGGATACAAATGTATATAAAGTTAATTATAAATGAAATAAAAAAGATAAATAATAAATGTAAAGAACAACAATTAAAATAATTAGTGGTGGTTATATAACCAACATTCTGAGGATTATGTCTATATTTTAGTGGTTGAATCCTATTTGTTCTCTTACTGGGATTCTCAAATGGATCACCGTATGGATCCAAATTCTTATAATGAATTGGATACATACAAGTATATTGTAAATCTAATGAATATGTCAAGTTCGATGTCATATCACTATTAAAATTTGAAACATGACTAGTTTTCTCCTAAATAACACCCAAAAACGTTGTAATGTCTGTAGAAGTAAACAATTGAGCCTCTTCAGTTTCACTATCCAAGTCAAACTATATAGTTCTCTAATCATTTTATTATAATGGTTTAAAAAATTATTTATATTATCAGGAACCTTGGATTTATTATCACTTATAACAAATGATACATATTATTTTAGAATGTTCACTTTATGAATAGTAGCACTTCCTAAAAATAACTTTATACACCTTATTCTACAAATTTTTCATCTCAAATTTCATTTTAATAACCATAAAATAAGTAGTATTTCATCTAATACAATATCAAAAGTAAAGAAATCAATATTTCCTTACATAACTACAAAAAATAATTATGTGTCTATATTATATAGGATAATTTTTTTTGAATGATTCCATGGGAGATCAACATCTAGAAAAAATCTAAAAAAATGACTAAAATCTCCATTGAGACTAATATTATAAAATATAATAGGAACACCAACTATTTTATTATTATCGAATGTAATTTTAGGTATATTTTTGAATTAATTGAGATCATGAAATTAAATTTATACCAAATAATTTGTGTGTCTTTATTTATAAATCTTAAAATTAAATGGCTATTCCCATAGTCAATAAAAACTATAATTTTTGTAGATCACACAATAATATAAAAAATTAATTTTTTAAATTAAATATATAATGGAGAAATTTGAAAATAACTTCATAAATATAGTAATATTCATTCTGTTAGCTTCCAAATTATATCAAACATATAATTTAAAACCTCTAGCTTCCATGAAAAATCAAACATATTATATTTTTTTTAAAATCGAAGACAAATGATGTAATATTTTTCTCTTCACTAATTTTTATTATCATTAGGGAACTTTAAAAAATCCATTATACATATAATTATTTCATAGAATCTAGGAAATTATAATTTAGAGAAAAATGAGTGGTTCAGTATAATTGAAAAGGGGTTAATTTGTGGAACAACCCCTTATGATTTATTTTCATTTAAATTCAACCACCCTAACATGTTAAATTTATAGATCCATTGTAGAAAACCGAAAAATATAAATTCATATTCAGTGATAATTAATAAGAGAGTAACTCACAGTATTTACAAGGTTTATCATTAATGCATAAAGCCTTCTTTGTAAGCTAGATTCCCCAACATAGATTATACATTATAATATTATTATCATCTATCTTGAACTCTTTAGTCAAAAGAAGTATGATTGATTATACCCCCTCTCTAAAATCATTGTACTGCAGTAGAATCTAGTCATATTCTATAGTATTTGATCCCATATTTTTGTTTGGTTCTAGGACATGGATATAATATCTTCTATATTGGTTCATTATACACCCTAAAATTTATGTTTTTCCTTGAATAGTTATACAACCTATCCCCAAGACTCTTATTCCATAAGTTAAACAACCTTATATAAGGTCCTCTACTTTTATATTGATTTAGTATCAAGGAGAACATTTTATTCATCATTTTATCATTCTCCATGATATAATATGATCAGAAATGCTTGTATACTCCTTAATGATCTTCAATAGCTACATATAATTAATCTACTAGATTTGAAACCCTAACCAGATATATTGAAACCATAATTCTCCTTGGTTTTCAAAAACTCAAATTTTTATTCTATGGGGATTCTTAGATTTTTCCAAAATCTATCCTCAATACATGAGATATCAGTCTATCTGAATGATATTCTAGTTAAAAAAGAGTTCTCTCAACAATTCTAATCTCCTTAGAAAAATTCATCAGATATATTTTCACATATAAAAACATATCTCAAATGATATTTTCTATATTCATATGATAGAAACTCCTTGAATATCATTAGAAGGTAATATTCATATTCAAAACTAGCGGATGTTCCCCATTTTTCTATTTTCATTAAAAACATGGTCAAATATAGTTATTCAATTTTATGATATACTCCTAGTGATTTTAATTATTTCCACACAAGATATAAATATTGAATATCTGTTTAAATCAATGATGATTCCATATTTATTTTTTATTCATTATATAAAAGCCCATGAACATAGCCTTTATCTTATGCATAATTATCATGATATAGGAATTTTAAAATGTAGAAATTTTCATATATTATTTCTTTATATTATATGTAATTATTAAAAGACTGTCTGATAAGACGGTGTGTGATTTTGAGGCCCGGTGTGCTTAGAACAATTGCTTAGAAAATATTAAAAATATTAAATAAAACGCACATGAAGTTTTCCTAAAAAAGTGGAATAAAATATAAATAGGTGCCTGAATTAGAAATATAAGGGAACTATTGTGTTCAAAGTAGAAAATATTCCTTATGTGGGGCCTAACATCAACCATCAAGGGTTAGCCATGAGTGTTTTTTTTTGGACGTATCGGTAAAAAAATATTTAATAAAAATATTTTATTTCGACGTAGCGACTCATTTTCTTTTTATAACAATTTTTTTAGGAATCCAAGTTAATCACCATAACTTAGGGATTCCCCATAGACATAAAGAAGAAATTTCTCTTAATGGTGATGATGGATCATAGATCATAATTTTCGTCAATGATCAGCGACACGCCTTGGATTTGAAGGATCTCGCCCATGAAGATGCCATGATGATCAATCTCCATTAGTGAGTGGTCCAAATCCAGGTAGGGTATTTGATCACTTTTTGATATCTTGCCTATTCATATAATCGATGATGAATGTGGACCAAAAAAAAAATAGGTTGATCCACAATTTGAATGTTCGTATGGGATTGTTAGAATGTGAATTTTTAATGGAAGTTTCATTACCCGCTTTTTTCATCCCTTTAATGAGATCAAATTGAGGGCGATACAAACAAAGGACAAGGTTCATTAATTACTTTTTCCTGGTTACTTTATCTTCCCCCATTATTCAAATTATTCATCTTTGGACCCTCATGGTCATGGCTCGAAATTCCAAGAGGCTCCAAACGTGATCCGACACCCGGATCGGGGGAAAATCCAACACAGATGCTGAAGTAGTGTTGATCGGGACCTGAAGAGGCCATATATACAATCACATAATTTATGACGCATCGGATGAGACACGATGGTCTGCAGAAGGGACCATTAGAGAATTGGCATTAGAATAGGTGGGGGAATGTAGTGGAAGCCATGTACGAGTGTGGTGAAATATGGCGGGTTATCTAGAAGAATTTCAAGCCACAAGGCGTCTATTAGTGACTATGGGCCAAGGGGTGGATGGCGATGACAGTGGGCTGCGTGGTGGATGGAAGAAAAGGTAGGACCGCAAGGGTCATAGGGCTATGTGGGGTTTGGTGGGAGGCACGTTTTCGGGATAGGCCGTGTGGACCAGGGGGAGACAAGCAGTTAGCAAAGACCTGCATGGACTATGTGATATGCGGATAGGGTGGTCCGTGTTTGGCGCACGAGTTAGACCATAGTGCATGGCGGACTAATGGATCCAAGCCACTCCAACTACCCAGAGGGATGCACTAATCCACCCAGTGGGATGCACTAAGTATCCCAGAATGCTAGGTCGGGTCACCCTGGACTATGGCGGGTCGGCCAACGGGTTGGACCGGTTTCGATCTGACCAAAACCAATCCCAGGTCGGACCATTTTATGAAATGATCCACAACCTTCAAATTGTGTGTCTGTTTGATGATAAACTTACATCGTTGGAATTCTTGTAATGAGACGGTCCTTTCTAAATAAACTAATTGAGTTTTTGTGGAAGTTTTATTATGAGCTAATGGCTTGAGAAGTGAGTTCACTCAGAACGATCATACTGTGAGCAGAATCATGTGGCTGTCTATGCTCTAGAGACTGTGTGACTTCCTTAGGCTATATGAAATACATAGAATACGTGTCTTACTGAGACTATGTCTCATTGGTATTGAGGTTATGATCAGGACATAGTGTCTCATCACGACTAAATGTCTCATTGATACACAGTGTCTTACTGAGACTACGTGTCTCATCGAGACTACATGTCTTATCGATACTATGTGTTTTGTGGATTACGTTTGATAATATGGTTTTTTGTACTATATACCTATAGCTATGTTATCTTACTATATATCTTCTTTGTGGTATAATTCATGTATTTCCTTATGGTATACTTCGTGTATTTACTTTTTCTGTACTTTATGTATTTCTTAGTGGTATTCCATTATAGTTTTGGGGTGTCCTACTAAGTATTGTTTTACTCAAATCTACATGGGATTTACCCACATGTGTCATGTATTTTGTAGCCAATAAATTATTTTATGGATTCCAAACTAGGACAAGACTAATGGGTTATTAGAGAGACCAGAAAGTCAAGGTGTGCTCCTATGACTTTAGCAAGATGTACCTATACCTACCATTCGGGTATGGGTTTCTACATATGATTTTGAGGAGCTTGTACATTCAATTTTCCAGACTCCCTTTTGGATGGGCTTGTAATCTAAGCTTGTTTACATTTTAGTTTTTCTGCTGTCGTACTCTGTTGTTGGTATCTTAGTTGTATAAATTGTTGTTAACATAGTGTTTTTACATTTCATAATTTGTATCTTGGATATGTGTGTGTACGTATAGTTACTTAGGAAAATGCCTCCCATTTATGGTATATGCCTACTCAATGATAGTCGCCAGCCCCAGGTGTATTGGATGGGGGATTGGGGTAGTCATGTCATGGGCCCCTCTGGGATGTTTTGTTACAGAGTGGTATCATAGGTGTCAGTTCTACCTAAAGGAATAAGAGTCTGTGATATTGGTCTGGGGAAATAGTGTTAAGTGTTTCTATTTTGGATTTCATGCTCGGGATTCCAGTGTTGGTACGACGGCCAATGTATCTATACACCAAGGCTCTAATTTTTTCATTTTGACTAGGTACATGAAAACACCTATTGTAGGGAAAAAATGTACATTGATCATATAGGATTTGGGTGTGTTCTCATGTACTTTTTGAGTCACCTCACCAGGTTTACTCTATTGACCATGGTACATATTTTCCTTTTTAGGATGCCTTCACGTAGATATCCAACTAGTATTCCATTCAGTGACCATGGAGATGATCCTCCTAGGGACAATGCATCTGTAGAGGGTCATGCTCCGGAGAGAGAACCTCTAGTTTTTTTACGAGCGATATAACCACCCTTTGAGAAGCAATTACTACCACCTGTACTGGTTGAAGATGCATGCAGGATAAGTGCATTGAATGACTCCCAGAGGTAGTGAACTACCATGTTTCGTGGTGATACAGACCCCTAGGTAGTTTAGGATCAGCTTGAGCTAGTTACACATGGATTTCACCTTGCGAGGATGCCTTTCGACCCGATGGAAGCCCTAGTCGTGAGTCTTCTTCAAGGTTCAGTGGGGTGATGGCGGTGCTTAGTTACCCAGACACACGATAATACAACTCTCTCTTGGTAAGACGTTAAGTTTCTCTTGAAATAGGAGTTCTTTTCTAATATTTTAAACATATAAAGGAGCTTCTGTATCTACAATAAGGCAGTCAGATAGTGATGGAGTACTCGGCGAGATTTACTCATCTTTCTCACTACTCCATAGATATGGTATAATAGACTTTATTTAGGGATCATACTTTCATGTAGTGATTACACCAGGATATTAGTGCATCAATGAAAGCCCTCATCATTACTATATATCCTAGGGTACTAAAGTGAGATTTTTTATGGGATAGAATTCTACTGAATCAACCACCGGCAGTGGGAGGTATCACTGAGAACTAGGTAGATTAGTCATCAGAAGTAGTTAGATGATAGTGGTTTCATGGATCCAAGTGGATTAGGAACTCCATGGGATGACCCTAGGACATAGGATCCACAGTGTGGGGATACATTGAAGAGCGAGTCAATAGAATGATAAGATTTGTTACTTGTGCAGCAATCGGGGACATCTGGAATGAGATTGACCAACATATCGTACGACTGATCATGAGATGATAAAGAGACCACCAAGATAGAGGAGGATGCAGAAGCAACATGTTCCACAGTGTGTACCACATGGAAGAGTAGTAAGCAGGGAAGTAGGTGGTCAGAGGATGTTTTATGTATTACAACCACAACCCCCAGGTGGTCCATGATAGGCTCTGGGAGAAGGTGGATATGGATGAGGCCAGCTTCAGATGATGGAGGATTATAACCGCAAGGCTCCAGCTATGATTATAGGTATGATCTATGTATTTTCCACCATAGATGTAGTTTTTATAGACATAGGTTCTAGTCATTATTTTCATCCCATGAACCTAGTTCAAAACTCAGAGATTCAGGTGGAACCGTTGATTTCACCCTTATTCTTAGGGACACCTAGGGGATGGGATTATATTATCACACACTGGTGATAATAGTGAGACCTTACTCTTATAGGTGAGAGATTTTTTTGGGATCACTTGGTATCAACATTGAGGCCTTACGACGTGATTCATAGTGTGGACTGGTTATCCATAGTCCATGTTCAGATTGACTATTTTAGTAACAGAGTGTGGTGTGTACACTATAATGGAATTTTTTTTCATTTTTTGGTGAAAAAAAACCCAAGAAGAATAGGATAGACTCACACATCATAAGGTTCAAGAAATCACACATCAGTTGGCTAGCCTAACCCTTAGTGTAGTGGATGATAAGAGTCCCTGGTTTCCTGCAGTGGTGCAGGAATATGAGGGAATCTTTTCAGAAGATGTTCTAGGATTTCTTCCTCAAAGAGAGGTATACTTCTACATTGATCTATAACTTGTGAGGACACTGATATCTACACCAACATATCAGATGGATCCCATAGAGATTTCTAGAACTGGGGGTATATTTTGAGGCCTTGTAGAAGAATAGATTCTTAAGACTGATTTTTTAACCATGGGCGGCCCCAATTTTGTTTTCCAAGAAGGAATATGGGAGATTGAGGTTATGTGTGGACTTCCGATGCCTAAACCAAGTTACCTAAAAACAAGTATCTATACCTAGGATCATTGAAAATTTAAATTATTTAAAAGTTGTACAATGATTCTCAAAGAAAAATCTTAGATATTGATATCACTAGCATTGATTATGAGATGAGGATATATCGAAGAGGGATTTCAGATGTCATTATGGCCACTAAGAGTTCTTAGTGGTGTTTTTTGTCATGGAGAAAACCCCATATGTGTGATTGAACTCATGAATAGGATTGTCCATCCTTAATTAGACCAGTTTTTGGTGGTCTTCATTAGTGACATACTAGTTAACTCATCAATGGAGGAGGAGAATGTGATACACTTTATGATGGTCTAGGACACATTCTGAGAGAACCATCTTTACGAGAATCTCTTGAAGTGTTATTTCTTAATACGAGAGGTCCATTTTCTAGTACACATCATTTTTGAGGATGAGGATATTTCGGATCCACCAAATATAGAGGTGGTGATTTCTTAGGAACCACCCAAGAGTGTTATCGAGGTGCGGAGATTTCTTAGTTTGTTTGGGTACTTTTGGAGTTGTGTACATTAATTTTCCAGATAATCGTCACCCTTGACATATTGACCCTAATGGGGTAGACTTTCATGTGGATAGGGATTTTTCAGGAGAGTTTTCATCAGCTGAGGTAGATATTTTTCAGCACTCCTATCTTGAGATTTCCAGAGGAGGCTATCAAGTATGTTGTATTCTTTGATGCGTCAAGAACTATTATCGATTTTTTCCTGATGTAGGGGAATGTGGTGATTACTTATGGATCATGACAGTTGAGACCACATGAGTAGAACTATACAACCCATTATATTGAGTTAGAAACGATAGTCACTCCATTGAATATGTGGTGACATTACCTAAGGGGTGAGAAGTTTAACATCTACTCTGACCATGATAGTCTCAAGTATATCTTCACTTAGGAGGATTTAAACTGAAGACTTAGTTGATTACTAGTGTTCCTCTAAGACCATGACTTTGGGAATGTCTATACTCGTATAAAGGGGAATGTGGTGGCAGATTCTATCAGTAGGTGATAGAGTTCACAATTTTTTAATGAGGCATTAGAGAAGTTAGCCTCACTACTGATATAAATTTTGGATGGAGAAAGAATATATTACGTCCAGTTGATGTTTTTTACACCTCCACTCTTACAATGATTCGGGGAAGCACATATAAGAGATAATGACTATGAGACTTTACATTCTCATATGTCCACAAGGAATTCCCTTTAAGGATATTCAAAGGTGGGGAGCACTCCGTTTTTTTCAGAGGACACACATTGGTACTTGTCGAATTACAGTAGGAGGTCTTATGGGAGTTCCATACATCCCTATTTCCAGTATATCCATGTCTGGTGAAGATTTACCAAGACCTTATATAACGACCCACACTTTACATACATTGTTAATACTTCAAAATTGAATCACACTTATTACAACATATGACAAAACCACAAAGGACCGTATAGGTATAGTGTCTTTAGAAACTGGGAAACATAAACAACTGGTTCATAAATCTTCTACAGTGTCTCCCATTTATTTCATCATATCTAGGGTCCCTTTTAGCATATTCTACTTAATATCCATCTTCCTGGCCTGGGGAAAAGAAAACATAAAAGGGTGAGCTCAAATGCTCAGCAAGGGCAAATAAAGGAAATAAAAATCATATCATATCTTTTTGAAAATTAAAACCTGCAAAAGAGATCATAATATTTTAACATGGAATAAATCATAGAAGTGAAAATGAGATCCCCATAATCATAACATAAAACTTGAATCTTTGTGGCATGCACACATAATCATGGAAAATCATTTCTTGTTAGTCATGACTCATTGCCAAGACTATCTTAGTGGACAAAGTCCCTTTCTGAACCGAGTTCACTCCTCGTTTCAGTCCTGTATCACTGAACCGAAATAACCTTCCGTTCCATCCATGTCTATCTCATGAGATATAAAATCATTACCCAATGCATTGGAGGGAGATATAGGTCCCACCCATCTTATAATGAATCCTTTCTTATGTGTGCCACATAATCATAAAACATACATCATCGCATAACACATATAACAAAAATGGGATTCTTGAAACATCATGACATCATAAATCAATTCATATATGATAAAGGAATTCATAAACATAATTCCATCACAACATAGTCAAACCAATGTAAAAATATGGATAGAAACAGAACCCTTTATTATCTTAGATGGAAAATAATTTTGATAAAACACTTGAATTGAATTCTTGAGGAAAATATCCTTTCTTCTTCAAAAACATTTTTTCCTTTCATAACATGTCATACAACTTTAAAATAAAAGAAGTTGATTAAAAATAAACTTGAAAACTTGTAAAGGAAGCTTCTTTGAAGTAATGTTTTAAAAATCCATTCATGCCGTATAAGTTAAAAAAAAGCATTCTTCGTACTTTTGTCGGAAAAGTCAAAAAGTACCTCGTACGGAAAAACGACAAAAGATTCCTTTCATATTCTTTACTAAAAACTCACCTAAGGGTAAAATTGGATTTAAACTATTTCAAGTGGATGGAAACAATATTACATATTGAGGGAACATGGATGTGGATGATAAAATACACCCCAGTAAATACTTACGAATAAACAATCTCGGATAAAAATGAGATTGTGATATTTCCCTTACCTTAGGTCCGATTTGCTTTGTTCGTGTCCGAAGCTCCTGTATAATGGTTTAAATAATGTTATTGACTTATTCCAGAATCATACATATTGATATGAGATCATATATTGTCATATTATTAGCTTCTTGTTAGTAATATTTCATTGTTACTTGTTACTCGGGTCTTTATAACTTTTTGTTCTTATGCGTGTTTTGTCGAATAAATTCTTATTCTTATCTTTAGGTTATAGATAATTCATTTCCAGAATGGTATTAGTGTAGTATATACCATATTCATTCATTCAATTCATTTATATAATCATTATGAAATGAAGATCATGTAGAACGAGTCGCATCACATCGTGGAGACGGTATTCCGTACGTACGCACGAGTGATGATATCGTTCCTATGATCGTGGAATTGTATTGGAGTATATATATATATTATTTCAGTATCAATATTACTTAATAATAATCATATATAGTTACTGATTACACCATTATACCCATCCTTGTAAGGTGATGGTGGAAAATAGATTACACCACGGCGTGGAGACGGTATTCCGTACGTACGCACGCGCGGTGATTTCATTTTTCCGTAGGATGGATAGAAGGTGAATTAGGGTTGTTTCATATTTATAATAACATATCAGTATGTAAGTAATACTGATGTTATTACTTTATCATGAAACAACTGAAGAAGAAGAAGTTGAAGAAGAAAGAAATTGAAAAGATCGGTAATGGATATTACCTCTTCTTTGGAACGCCTTTTTGAATCCTCCACTTAAGGAACTAAGATTGGTCTTTGGAGAAAACCAGGACCTCTAGGATTATTCTAGGGAAGTGGAGAAGGGAAAATGTCAGGGGTTGGCCGAGCTTGAGTGCTCAAATTGGTGTGAGGAGGAGGGGGAGGAGGTGCCCTTTTATAAGGGAGGAGAGGGGCACCTTAGGAATATCTCAAAATATTATTTTATATTAAAGTCAAAATCGGTTTATAATGGTTCCAAAGGGTCTTATTTCGAAGCTAAAGTGGGGATGGGTCGAAATCCTATAAACCAATAGGAGTTAGACAAGTTTAGGGTATTATTTTAACATTATCAATTAGATTTAACTCTAAGTTAATTAATTTAACTTTTACCGTGTCTTTTTGTTTTCTTTCTCTATATGGTTAATACACTTACTATAACATGCCAAACGAACCCCAAATTGTTTATTATTAATATATATATCCTTATCTAAGTCATTTGGCCGAACCTTAGATTTTTAGGAATAAAATAACAATTAATAATATAATATTTGATTTAAAAACTATTTTGTGTCAATTTTGACACTATTTGATATATGATTTTTGTCAAAGTCATAACAGAATTATATGTTCAAACCAAGTTGATTAAATCAATACTAATATATAATAGTAACCTAGAAAATTAGTGGAATTCATAAAAAGTCTCAAATTACATTTATTTTTGTATTTATATTATCAATTTTGTCAATATTTCATTAATAAGATAATTACTGCATCATCTTTGTGTCATAAATAAATTAAATTATTTGATGTCTAAAAATTACAAATAAAATACCATCATGTAGGAAATCGTTTTATCTTTCTAATGAATATTTACAATCGAATTTATCTTATGTATAACCCTATATTAAAAATGATTTACTTATTAAACTTTGATTTTAACTATTTTAACCCTTCTTTAAATAAATTAATAATAAATGTCCTAATCTAATCCAAGTGGGCCTAAATGGTCATATTTTATTCCTAAGTTTGTTTTTGGTCGAATTACACTTGTCCAATAGAATTAGGACATGTGTTAGGGTAATATTAATATCATATTTACCCTTAGTTACCCTATTTACTATTAACCGCGGTAAAAATAGTAAAAAGTTACTATTCACCAAAAAAATTATTTTCATCTCATTGAACCACATTTTAGTCCTTGATATTAACCGTGTCTTTCGGATTTTTGAAATTCCATTCACAGAAGCGGTAAAATTAAGTTTTATGCAAAATTCAGTTTTTAACCTACCACTTAGTGGTTTCACTATTCATCAAAAATTGAAAGTTTTCAGAAAAATACCAAAATTTCACCCTAGGCTAATTTCGATATTCTGAGTCCAAAAATGAAGTCCATTTTGAAAAATAAAATTTATAAAATTTCAAAAAGTGGTTATTACTATTCATAACGGCTAGTTTTAATAGCATATTGTTGTTTATTGAAACTCGGTATTGCGTACGACGCAAGCTATCGAGGAAGGTCGCGATTGCGTGTAAAGCAAGCCAAGCAAGTTTTGTGTAGAAAAAGATTCCTTTGATGATTTATATAACATAAAAGTCTCGGGTGTTACATTCTACCCCCCTTAAAAAGAATTTCGCCCTCGAAATTCGTCACTTTGCAACAAACAAATGAGGATACTTCTCCCTCATCATATCCTCAAGCTCCCATGTAGCTTCTTCAAGTTGGTGGTTTCTCCATAAAACTTTCACCAAGCGAGTGGTCTTGTTTCGTAGGACTTTTTCGCTACGATCCAGAATCTCTATCGGCTGTTCTTCATAAGAAAGATCTTGCTCCAGCGGTACAACTTCTGAGCTGAGTACATGTGAAGGATCTGGTATGTACTTTCTCAGGAGAGATACATGGAACACATCGTGAACTTGAGAGAGATTCGGTGGAAGTGCCAATCGGTAAGCTACCTTCCCAACACGATCCAGTATTTCAAAAGGACCGATATATCTAGGGCTCAACTTCCCCTTCTTTCCAAATCTCATAACCCTCTTCCAGGGAGATATTCGTAAGAACACTTTATCACCCACTTCAAACTCTAGGTCTTTTCTTCGGTTGTCGGCATAACTTTTCTGTCGACTCTGAGCTGCTCTTATGTGTTGTTGAATAGATCTGACCTTTTCTGCCATTTCATCAACGAGATCAGGTCCTAATAGCTTTCTTTCCCCAACTTCATCCCAGCAAGTTGGAGTCCTGCATTTCTTTCCATAGAGAGCTTCATAAGGAGCCATCTGAATACTGGAGTGAAAGCTATTATTATAAGAAAATTCCACCAAAGGTAGGTGTTGATCCCAACCTCCTTTGAAATCCATAGAGCAAGCTCTCAACATATCTTCTAGGGTTTGAATTGTTCTCTCAGACTGACCGTCTGTCTGGGGATGATAAGCAGTGCTGAAACTCAACTCTGTATCCAGAGTATGCTGAAAACATCGCCAGAACTTCGAGGTAAATCTTGGATCCCGATCAGATATAATAGAAAGTGGTACTCCATGCAATCTTACCACTTCCTTTACATATATCCTGGCAAGCTGATCTAGAGAGAAATCCTCTCTAATAGCAATGAAGTGTACAGACTTTTTAAGACGATCAACTATGACCCAGATAACATTATTGCCTTTGGATGTTTTAGGAAGTCCTGTGACAAAGTCCATAGTGATGTTTTCCCATTTCCATTCAGGTATGGGTAATGGTTGTAACATCCCCTTAGACTTCTGTCTCTCAGCTTTAACTTGTTGACAAACCAAGCATCGAGAGACATATTCAGCAACATCTCTTTTCATTCCATCCCACCAGAAGTACTCTTTCAGGTCCCTATACATCTTCGTGCTTCCAGGATGAATAGAGAATGAAGAACTATGAGCCTCATCCAGCAGCTCTTTCTTTAATTCGGGGATGGGAGGAACACAAACCCGATTCCTGAACTTTATTATCCCATCACAATCAAGGTTGAATTCAGGAACATTTCTCACCTTCTTTTGTAACTCGACATCTTCTTTCTGTGCCTCTTTAATCATCACATGTATAGATGGTTGAACATTCATTTGAGAAAGATAAGATTTTTCCCCTTCCATTATAATTCCAAGATCCATCCTTTGTAAATCCATAAATATTGGATCTTTTGTGATCCTCATCATGGATAAACTAGCATGGTCTTGTCGACTTAATGCATCTGCCACCTTGTTTGCTTTCCCAGGGTGGTAATGGATTGAGCAGTCATAATCCTTAATCAGCTCCAACCATCTTCTTTGGCGCATATTCAGCTCCTTTTGTGTGAAAATATACTTTAAACTTTTATGATCAGTATAAATATCACACCTTTCACCATAAAGGTAATGCCTCCAAATCTTTAATGCAAAGATTACCGCAGCCAACTCCAAATCATGTGTTGGGTAATTTTGCTCATGGATTTTCAACTGTCGTGAGGCATAAGCTATCACCATATCATTTTGCATAAGAACACACCCCAATCCCTTCTTGGATGCATCACTATAGATCACAAACCTTTCTCCACTACAAGGCAGTGTGAGCACAGGTGCACTGGATAACCTTCTTTTCAACTCCTTGAAATTCTCTTCACATTCCTCTGTCCAGACAAACTTAACTCCTTTCCGAGTCAACTTGGTGAGTGGATTAGATAATCGTGAAAAATCTTTTACAAAACGTCGATAATATCCAGCCAAACCAAGAAAACTTCGGATCTCAGTTACTGTTGTTGGTCTTGACCATCTTTCGATAACCTCTGTTTTTGCTGGATCCACAGATATCCCCTCTTTTGAGATTATATGACCCAAAAATGCAACTTTTTGAAGCCAAAATTCACACTTGGTAAATTTGGCATAAAGCTTATCTTTTCTCAGGGTCTTCAATATAATTCTCAAGTGATCTTCATGCTCTTCCTTGATCTTTGAATAGACAAGAATATCGTCTATAAAGACCACCACAAATTGATCAAGATAGTATCTAAAGACTCTATTCATTAGATCCATGAAGATAGCAGGGGCATTAGTAAGACCAAATGGCATCACTATAAATTCATAGTGTCCATACCTTGTACGGAAAGACGTCTTTGGTATATCCTCCCTTTTGACCCTTAATTGATGATACCCTGAACGAAGATCAATCTTGGAAAATTATTGAGCTCCGCGTAGTTGGTCAAATAAGTCATCAATGCGTGGGAGAGGATATTTGTTCTTGATAGTGATCTTGTTAAGTTCTCGATAATCAATGCAGAGTCTCATTGATCCATCTTTCTTCTTAACAAATAGAACAGGTGCTCCCCAAGGTGACGCACTAGGGCGTATGAATCCCTTATCAAGATTCTCTTGGAGTTGCTTCTTCAATTCCTGCAACTCAATTGGGGCCATTCTATAAGGTGTCTTTGAAATAGGCAAAGCACCCGGTACGAGTTCTATTGAAAACTCAACTTCACGATTTGGTGGAAGACCCGGTAATTCCTCCGGAAAGACATCATCAAACTCCCGTACAATGGGCATATTCTTAATCGTGAGTTTCTCACCAACTATTTGAGATAAATAACCTTCATTTAGTGGAATCAATACCCATAAGATGGAAGAAATTTCCACTGGAAGGTTATGTTCATCCTTGCATTGATAGACGATCGTAGGTTGATCTGGAATATGAAATGTGACTTCCCTTCTTTGGCAATTGATATGAGATCCATGTAGAGAAAGACAATCCATGCCAAGAATCACATCAAATTCCACTAAAGGAAGGATCACAAGATTTGCAGGAAGCACTTTCCCACAAACTTCGATCGGAGAAGAATTATAAACTTCTGATGCGATTGATGTGCCATTAGGTGTTGTCACAGCTAACTCAACATCTAATTGTTGAGGTAATACGGTGATACCCTTAGAAAATTTTTCAGAAATAAAAGAGTGGGTGGATCCAGAATCAAATAAAACATTTGCTACTTTAGAGTGGATGGTAAGTGTACCTTTCACCACATCGTTATCGTACTCCACATCGCTGATAGAAATTGCATGTGACTTTCCTTTTTCTTTAGCCTTAAGAGTTTGTTGATGTCGACCATCATCATCAACCCTTGGATTTGGGCATTGATTGGCATAATGCCCCATCTCCTTTCACTTGAAACATTGAAGTGTAGCAGGTTCATTCTGTGTATCCCTTCCTTTGTTTGCATCATTAGACATCTTCTTCCCATTATCACGGCATTCAAATGCCCGATGACCTTCCTTTCCACATTTAAAACATTTACTTGTCCCTTTAAGACAACTCCCTCCATGTTTCTTTCCACACTTTGAGCATAAGGGAAAGTTCATCTTCTTTTCCGTGTGCTCTTTAGATTTTTCTTTGAATTCCATCTTCCTCTTCTTATCAAACCCATGTGACTGATGGGTTACTCCAATCTCCATCTCGACTTTGAGAGCACATCGAACGATTTCCTCGTAGCTATTGAAGTCCCTTATGGCTAACGCCCTTCGAAGACTTGGTTTTAAGCCACTAAAGAATCGATCGATCTTACTCTCAGGTTGGATAATAATACCAGAAGCGTACCTTGCAAGTCTGGTAAAATTTGCTTCATAGGTACCAACAGATTCATCATCCCTTTGCTTCAGTTCAAGGAACTCTTTCTCCATCTTTGTTCGGAGAATACGAGGGAAGTACTTATTGAAAAATAAGTTCTTGAACTCGTCCCATTCCATAGACTCAATTTCATCCCTTTGCCTCGTATTCTTAACAAGATTCCACCATTGATCCGTATCTCCTTCCAAACGATACACTGCTAGGATGACTTTATCATGCTCAGAACATTGAAGAACTGAAAATATCTTTTCAGTAGTACTAATCCATTGTTCAGCAACTAATGGATCAGTAGACCCGCTGAAAGATGGTGGACGCTGCCTCATGAAGGATTCAACAGAATGTTGCTCCCTCCTTTGTTCGTTTGGAAATACTACATGATTCATAGCTTGAGAAAGTTGTGTGAGCATGGCTACAAGATTTTGCATTCCATCTCCCATATCGTTTGGTTGCTCAGGGGGACAATCATTGCATTGCCCATCGCATTCCTCATTAACACGGTTCCTTCGGGTTCCAGCCATTGACTAAAACCAAGAAGAATAGTGTGAGCAACACTAATTATAATAAGAAAACCATATAATTCAAGAATAAAATTTTCATGCTTATGGTCTTATCCTAGGTTATTCAAGGCCATTTCTAAAACACTAAGATTGTGTTCTATGCTTAGACTTATCCTTATGGTTCTTACTAAGGCTTTCACATCCTAGTTTCCAAAGGTTGACTATACCTTTCCTCTGATACCAACTATAACGACCCACACTTTACATACATTGTTAATACTTCAAAATTGAATCACACTTATTACAACATATGACAAAACCACAAAGGACCGTATAGGTATAGTGTCTTTAGAAACTGGGAAACATAAACAACTGGTTCATAAATCTTCTACAGTGTCTCCCATTTATTTCATCATATCTAGGGTCCCTTTTAGCATATTCTACTTAATATCCATCTTCCTGGCCTGGGGAAAAGAAAACATAAAAGGGTGAGCTCAAATGCTCAGCAAGGGCAAATAAAGGAAATAAAAATCATATCATATCTTTTTGAAAATTAAAACCTGCAAAAGAGATCATAATATTTTAACATGGAATAAATCATAGAAGTGAAAATGAGATCCCCATAATCATAACATAAAACTTGAATCTTTGTGGCATGCACACATAATCATGGAAAATCATTTCTTGTTAGTCATGACTCATTGCCAAGACTATCTTAGTGGACAAAGTCCCTTTCTGAACCGAGTTCACTCCTCGTTTCAGTCCTGTATCACTGAACCGAAATAACCTTCTGTTCCAGCCATGTCTATCTCATGAGATATAAAATCATTACCCAATGCATTGGAGGGAGATATAGGTCCCACCCATCTTATAATGAATCCTTTCTTATGTGTGCCACATAATCATAAAACATACATCATCGCATAACACATATAACAAAAATGGGATTCTTGAAACATCATGACATCATAAATCAATTCATATATGATAAAGGAATTCATAAACATAATTCCATCACAACATAGTCAAACCAATGTAAAAATATGGATAGAAACAGAACCCTTTATTATCTTAGATGGAAAATAATTTTGATAAAACACTTGAATTGAATTCTTGAGGAAAATATCCTTTCTTCTTCAAAAACATTTTTTCCTTTCATAACATGTCATACTACTTTAAAATAAAAGAAGTTGATTAAAAATAAACTTGAAAACTTGTAAAGGAAGCTTCTTTGAAGTAATGTTTTAAAAATCCATCCATGCCGTATAAGTTAAAAAAAACATTCTTCGTACTTTTGTCGGAAAAGTCAAAAAGTACCTCGTACGGAAAAACGACAAAAGATTCCTTTCATATTCTTTACTAAAAACTCACCTAAGGGTAAAATTGGATTTAAACTATTTCAAGTGGATGGAAACAATATTACATATTGAGGGAACATGGATGTGGATGATAAAATACACCCCAGTAAATACTTACGAATAAACAATCTCGGATAAAAATGAGATTGTGATATTTCCCTTACCTTAGGTCCGATTTGCTTTGTTCGTGTCCGAAGCTCCTGTATAATGGTTTAAATAATGTTATTGACTTATTCCAGAATCATACATATTGATATGAGATCATATATTGTCATATTATTAGCTTCTTGTTAGTAATATTTCATTGTTACTTGTTACTCGGGTCTTTATAACTTTTTGTTCTTATGCGTGTTTTGTCGAATAAATTCTTATTCTTATCTTTAGGTTATAGATAATTCATTTCCAGAATGGTATTAGTGTAGTATATACCATATTCATTCATTCAATTCATTTATATAATCATTATGAAATGAAGATCATGTAGAACGAGTCGCATCACATCGTGGAGACGGTATTCCGTACGTACGCACGAGTGATGATATCGTTCCTATGATCGTGGAATTGTATTGGAGTATATATATATATTATTTCAGTATCAATATTACTTAATAATAATCATATATAGTTACTGATTACACCATTATACCCATCCTTGTAAGGTTATGGTGGAAAATAGATTACACCACGGCGTGGAGACGGTATTCCGTACGTACGCACGCGCGGTGATTTCATTTTTCCGTAGGATGGATAGAAGGTGAATTAGGGTTGTTTCATATTTATAATAACATATCAGTATGTAAGTAATACTGATGTTATTACTTTATCATGAAACAACTGAAGAAGAAGAAGTTGAAGAAAAAAGAAATTGAAAAGATCGGTAATGGATATTACCTCTTCTTTGGAACGCCTTTTTGAATCCTCCACTTAAGGAACTAAGATTGGTCTTTGGAGAAGACCAGGACCTCTAGGATTATTCTAGGGAAGTGGAGAAGGGAAAATGGCAGGGGTTGGCCGAGCTTGAGTGCTCAAATTGGTGTGAGGAGGAGGGGGAGGAGGTGCCCTTTTATAAGGGAGGAGAGGGGCACCTTAGGAATATCTCAAAATATTATTTTATATTAAAGTCAAAATCGGTTTATAATGGTTCCAAAGGGTCTTATTTCGAAGCTAAAGTGGGGATGGGTCGAAATACTATCAACCAATAGGATTTAGACAAGTTTAGGGTATTATTTTAACATTATCAATTAGATTTAACTCTAAGTTAATTAATTTAACTTTTACCGTGTCTTTTTGTTTTCTTTCTCTATATGGTTAATACACTTACTATAACATGCCAAACGAACCCCAAATTGTTTATTATTAATATATATATCTATATCTAAGTCATTTGGCCGAACCTTAGATTTTTAGGAATAAAATAACAATTAATAATATAATATTTGATTTAAAAACTATTTTGTGTCAATTTTGACACTATTTGATATATGATTTTTGTCAAAGTCATAACAGAATTATATGTTCGAACCAAGTTGATTAAATCAATACTAATATATCATAGTAACCTAGAAAATTAGTGTAATTCATAAAAAGTCTCAAATTACATTTATTTTGGTATTTATATTATCAATTTTGTCAATATTTCATTAATAAGATAATTACTGCATCATCTTTGTGTCATAAATAAATTAAATTATTTGATGTCTAAAAAGTACAAATAAAATACCATCATGTAGTAAATCTTTTTAGCTTTCTAATTAATATTTACAATCGAATTTATCTTATGTATAACCCTATATTAAAAATGATTTACTTATTAAACTTTGATTTTAACTATTTTAACCCTTCTTTAAATAAATTAATAATAAATGTCCTAATCTAATCCAAGTGGGCCTAAATGGTCATATTTTATTCCTAAGTTTGTTTTTGGTCGAATTACACTTGTCCAATAGAATTAGGACATGTGTTAGGGTAATATTAATATCATATTTACCCTTAGTTACCCTATTTACTATTAACCGCGGTAAAAATAGTAAAAAGTTACTATTCACCAAAAAAATTATTTTCATCTCATTGAACCACATTTTAGTCCTTGATATTAACCGTGTCTCTCGGATTTTTGAAATTTCATTCACAGAAGCGGTAAAATTAAGTTTTATGCAAAATTCAGTTTTTAACCTACCACTTAGTGGTTTCACTATTCATCAAAAATTGAAAGTTTTCAGAAAAATACCAAAATTTCACCCTAGGCTAATTTCGATATTCTGAGTCCAAAAATGAAGTCCATTTTGAAAAATAAAATTTATAAAATTTCAAAAAGTGGTTATTACTATTCATAACGGCTAGTTTTAATAGCATATTGTTGTTTATTGAAACTCGGTATTGCGTACGACACAAGCTATCGAGGAAGGTCGCGATTGCGTGTAAAGCAAGCCAAGCAAGTGTTGTGTAGAAAAAGATTCCTTTGATGATTTATATAACATAAAAGTCTCGGGTGTTACACCTTCGATGTTAGTTATGGTGGATGGGGATGAATAAGGCAGTGGTGGAGTTCGTTTCTAGATGCCTTACTTGTTAGTAAGTGATGGCTTAACACCATGTTCCAGTGAGTTTGGATCAACCCATTGAGATACTGGATTGGAAGTGGGATATAATTTCGATGGACTTTGTGATAGTTTTACCACGTATGTGTACGGTAATGATACCATCTGGGTGATCATTGACCAACTCAAAAATCCATCCCACTTCCTAGCAATTTGGGAGAAGAGTTCAATAGAGAGATTGGGACACCACTATATGTAGGATATAGTTAAACTCCATGGATTACCATAGATGATAGTCTCATATCTTGATTCTTGCTTTACATCGTAGTCATGGAAGGGATCGGGGGAGTCATTTGGGACTCAGTTGTGCATGAGCATGTGTTTTCACATACAGACGGATGACCAGACTAAATGAACCATAAATGTTCTAGAGGAAATGATACATGCTTTCATTGTAGATTTTAATAGAATTTGGTAGGATCACATACGCCTAGTGGATTTTATTTACAACAACATATACCATTCCACCATAGGTATGGCCCCATTCGAGGCCTTGTATGGGGAACCCTAAAACTCACCACTTTGATGGATCGACCCGGGAGAGTCAGCAGTCATGGGCCTGTAGTTAGTGTAGGAAACTATAGATAAAGTACATGTCATCCAGAAAAAGATTTTATTTATACAAATCTTTCAAAAGTCTTATGTTTACTAGAATGAAATTCCTTTAGAGTTTGGGGAGGGAGACCGTTCCTTCCTTTAGGTCTCTCCTCAATATGGGATATTGAGATTTGGCCAGGGTGGCAAGCTATCTTCGAGGTTCATTAAACATTTCCTATTACTATGTAGAGTTGGTGAGGTAGCGTACCTCTTGGATCTACCTATACATTTAGAGCATGTTCATGAAATCTTGCACATTTCACTGCTAAGGAGATACATGCATGATCTATGTCACTTTATTTATTGGGCCAAGCTAGACATTGATGTTGGGATGACCTTTGCGGATTACCCAGTGGAGATTGAGGACTGAAAGGAGGGGATCTATTGTGGGTGGTTGACTCCTCTGGTGTGTATTTGGAGGAATTATAGAAATCTTTAAGAGATATTGTGGGAGGGGGATGCTCAAATTAATGCTCAGTACCCTCCTTTGATTGTATATCCTTTTATTTGGGATTTCAAAGAAGTAAATTCATAAGGTGGGGAGAATTTAACATCTAGGAATTTTCATGTGTTATTTTGATATATTATATTGACTTATTATTGGAATAGGTGCTAAGATGGCGTGGGATTCTAAGTCCATGAGTTCCCAGAACATTAACTTGAAGAATACTGAAAATATTAAATAGCACACGGATGAAGATTTCTTGAAAAAGAGGAATAACAAATAAACAAGTTCCCAAATTAGAAATATGAGGGCAATGTTGCATTCAGAGAATCTACTTTATCTTAGGTTAGGCCTAAAAATAACCGGTGCAGGTCAGATGTGAAATTTAGTTTTCAGATGTATCGATAATAAAATATTTAATAATAATATTCTATTTCGATGTAGTGACTTGTTTAATTTTTATTATAGTTTTTTATGAATCTTAGTTCATCTCTATAACCTTGTGATTCCCTTGAGAAAAGTAGATGGAAGTTCTATCAATTGAGAAAATAGATAATATATTAGAATGTGGATCAATGATCAGCAACAGACTTCGGATTCGAAGGATCTCTCCAACGACGGAAACATGGCGATTGAACTTCATCGGTGAGCTGTCTAAATCTAGGTAGGATGTTTAAACTATTTTTGATTTTATCCATATTCATATAATCAATGAAGAATGTGGACCAACTAGAAAATAGTTTGATCCTCGGTTCGATTGTTCTTGTCGGATGGTTTTTATTCTTAACTTTTAATTAGAGATTCATCACCCTCTTCATTCATCCCTCTAATGAGAATGAATTGAGGTCGAAATGAATAAAGGTAGAAGTCATTTCCTTATATGTTTCTTGGTTTCTTTATATTCCCCAATTCTTTGTGTTCATCACTATTGGACCCTCGTGGTCCCGAATCAATTTTCCAGGAGGCCCAAAACGTGATTGGACACCAAGATCAGAGGAAAATATACTATAGTGGTTGCAGTAGTGTAGATCCAGACCTAACTAGGCTAGATTTTGGAATTCTTAATTTTTTTGGTATTGGAGGATCATCAGTGGTCCATGGTAGGGACCACCGAAGCACCGACACAGGTGGTGGCCGCATGACGGTATGGTAGAAGATGGTGAGGCGACGAGAAACGACAGAGGGGTGTTCGGAGACGGTGGTGGGCCTCGGAGTGGCTGGCGGTGAGGGTGGGTTGTGGGGTGGCAGATGGTAATGGGGGGCCATGAGGTTTTTTTTGGTGATAGATGGACGTGGGGTGGCTGGTAGCAACTGTGGGACTATGTGGGATACAGGGCAATGGGGGACCAAGGAGGAGGCACATGGTTAGAGAAAACCGCATGTACCACGGGGGAGGAACACAGTCGGGGAAGATCGTGTAGACTAGGGAAACACATGATCAGGATAGAAGTTCCAGTCCAGGTGGGACGCGACTGAGGTATGCCATGTCTGGCACAGAACTCGGCCCTCATACCGGGATGGAGTAGTGGAGCCGAGGCACATTCCAGCAAGCCTTCCAGGACAAGCACAGTTGACTGGGCCGATTCAGGTGAGACAGGGTCAGGTCGAGCTAGGATCAATGGGTCAGATCAGACCTGAGCTAGACCCAGGCCAGACCTTTTTATGAATACATCTATACCTATCAAACCAAGTGTCAGTTGGATGAGTCATTTGTAGCATTGGGATCCTTATGATGAGAAGTTTCTTTTGTGATACTCGATGTGAGTTTTTGAGGATGTTTCTATATGAACAAATTCATTAAGGAGTGAGTTTCCTGAAAATGATCATACTCTAAGATGAATCCTGTGGCTAGATATGCCTTTCAGACTGTGAATTTCTGAGACTACGTGACTTACCGAGACTACATGTCTTATCGAGACTAGTGTCTCATCTGGACTGAGTGTCTTATCATGACTGAGTGTCTCATCAAGAATAAGTTTCTTACTAGGTATTTGTGTCTCATTGAGACTACATGTCTTATCGATACTAGGTGTATTATGGATTAAGTCTGATAATCCAATTTTTCATACTATAGACCTATACATGTGTGAGTTTATTATGTATCTTATTTATGATATACTTCTTATATTTCTTTGTGGTATAATTCATGTAATCCCTTATTGTATAGTTTGTGTATTTACCTGTGGTATACTTCTTGTATTAATTATTTTTATTACATTATGGTTTTGGGGTGTGCTACTGAGTATTTTTTTACTCACCCATGCATGATCTTTTCTTTTATGTGTCATGTCTTGTGTAGAAGATTGATGACTTGACGGAGTCCGATGTAGACCCAAACCAAGTGGTGCATAGAGACACCATACAGTCAATGTGTTCTCTTATGGATTTAGATAGCTATATCTGTACCTACCATTCAAGTATGGTTTTTGGCGGATAATTTTTAGGAACATGTGCATTCACTTATCTAGGAAACTTTTTGGGTGGGCTTATATTCTTGACCCATTTACTTCCCATTTTTATACTATCCAACTCTGTTGTTTGTATCTTAGTGAAATGAATTCTTGATTACTTAGTATTTTTACATTTCATCATTTTTTCCTTGGATATGTGTGTGTGTACAAGTACATAGGAAAATTCCTCCCATTTGTGGGAGATGCCTACTCGATTCTACTCGCTAGCCCGGGCCTATTGGAGGAAGGCTTGGGGTAGTCATGGAACGTGCCCCTCTGGGATGGGTCATGACATGCATGAAATTTTATACAATTGTGGACATGGATTGAACACCTCATTAATGTTACATTTATATATGATTAAAATCAATGTATTGTTTGTTATTTCCTATAGAGTTTATTATGATGTGACAAAGACTTCACAATTTTCATGCATGGATGTTTGTATGATTGTTTCACATTACATGTTCTTCTGTGAGAATGGTTTTCAGGGAATTTCAATAATAAATTCAATCTCAACATGAACATGTATTTTCTGACATTCCATTTATCATTTTATAAATAGAAACACATGTGAAGCTGCATTCATGTTTCATGGTTTTCATTCAAATTAATTGCTTAATCTGAGGAGGAAATGTTATGTAAGCTGTAAAGGAATATTCATTAAATAAATTATTTTACATGCCCAAAAGTTTTAGAATAAAAAAATCATGTGGATTATATTCATTAAGAATGGATAAATTCTAAACTCTTGCATGTTCATCACATTGTTATAATTATTGAAAATATTCATCAGTCTTGGCAGAAACCCACAAAGTCTCAATCATATCGCCTTGAGCTACACATCATCTCATAGTAATATATTATCATTATAATTTCATTGATCATGATATATAAATATATGATAATTAGTGAAAGATAATATTCATATATTTATAGTGAAAAAAATCACACTCCATTGTGATCTCATAACACTATCGATCATCGAATTCATGGTAGGTTCATAGTATTCTTGTGATAACTCTATCTACCATTCCTATGTTATATGGTAGACTCATATAATGGTGGTTCCAGCTGCTATGAAGCCTTAGGGTTACTCATTCACCATGTGGTTGATGCATGACTTTAGGTGATCACTTCACTGATTGTGGCATAACACATCTTCATGTGGCCGATTATAGTACTCATGGTATTTTCCTGTAATAACTCGTAGTCTAATAGGTCATCACTCATTTGGAAAATTATTCCAATCTCAATTAATAATTCATATGAAACATGTTTTATTATAGTGAATCATGGTATTTAGGATATCATGCGAGCTAATGAATGAAGATGAGACATGAAACACTCCCACTTTTAATCTTTAAGTTTTAGCATGATGCAATAGTGACCTGAGTTTTTCCTCATTAAATAAATAATTTTATTTATGGCTTCCTCCACTTGAAACATCGAAATAAAGTTAATATACACAATTTTATTCATATCATATAATTAGAAGATATAAATAGAGGTAACAGAATTATTAAACATATATATAATTCACATAAAGTATCTACTCAATCAATACAACCAAGAAATTAATCATATCAATTTTTTATCCTTAAAGTTTTTTACTAAATGGATATTTTTTCATGTTTGATATATTTATGATTTCCAATAATTTTATAAGGATAGTTATTATGAGATAAAATGGTTTCTTATAAAAAAATCTTTGATATTTTATGGTTTTATGTTAAAGTTATATTTATCATACATATGATGTGAATGTGAAAAAAGCAACATCACTTTTTGATTTATAATGGCCATATTACATTATGATTTATTTTTTATATGTTTATAAAAAATATTTATTTTAATATTAATATTGTAAAATATGGTTTTCACAAATAATATGAATTTATGAAATTATTAGTATATAATTTTGAACTCTAAATTTGTAAAACCTTTTTATAATACCAAATTCATATTATATAAGTAAAATTATAACTTTAGAAATATTTTTTAAATTTATTATATAATATTTTACATTTTATAATTAATTTTAAGTATTTAAATATTTTTTAATAAATTATACATTTAATATTTTAAAATCATTTTACATCACTTTTAAAAATTGAAAAAAAACATAAAAAATTTCCATAATTAGGTCCAAATTATATAATAATGACCATTTTATTTATTTTTTCGTAATTGATAAACTACATAGGTAAGAACTAGTAACCATAGGTAAAATTAAAATTGTAAATGAGATCAACCATAGAGGTAATGGGCCAAACATGATTAGAAAAGATTTAGTTTGAATGTTGTTGGTGTGGATCAAAATTATCTTATCTATACTCAATTATTCATCAATTTGTTATCAAATTTACTTAATAGTGAAATTCTATTATTAAATTTTTTTGTGTATTTATAAAATAATTCAAGACATTTTAACTTATAAGAGGAAAACTCCCCACCTCAGAAACCCTCACACCAAAAAACTATTAAATTCAGTTCACAATATACCATAATGTATACTACATACTCATAGACACCTTAAGGATGTTATTTTGTCCTCAAAACACTATTCATAAAAGGTTTTATCCCCTAAAAAATTTAGATAATCTAAGAAGGGATGTATATGTTCCAAATTTCTCTTTCCATTTTCTATTTCCTTCCGCACTTTTAGTTATCAAAAAAAATTTACTTCACAATGATAAAATGAAAACACGAGTAGCATTATAATGCTTTTATTTCATTAAAAAATGTTAGAATCATTAAGCAACCTCCCATTTTCCATTAATAAAAATGAAAATGTGAATTGTTCGTTGTGTGGGATACCATTACCATGAATAAATGTGTTTTGTTTCCTTCACTTCTAAAAATAGATTGTTTTCATTTATATATACTATGTACATATGATATTTATAATTAATATATATCATTAATATGTTTCATTTTTAATAATGGAAAAATTAAGGATTGTGATAAATTAATCCAATAATATCCAGAAATTACCAAAAACGAGTTCATCTTCATTTTAATTTTCAGGAAACACAACTAAAACTCTAATGTAATGTATTTATAAAATTATAATTCTTTATAATACATCAATTTTAGAACCATTAATGGTTTTTAAATGATAAAAATGTGATGAAAATAAATACCAAAACATATTTTATGAACCTAGTTCAAAATGGTTAATATTATTAACACATAACATTGAAAATAGATTATAATAATCATATACATGAAGATAATTGTTATCAATTAACTGTATAAATATAAATATTAAACAATAATTTTTATAAATAGGAAATTAAGATTTTATCATTATGATAAAGGAGTTTAAATAATTTCTATGGAACTCTAGTGTAATAGTAAGGGACTTTTTTACTCAAGCTCATTTCTTTTAGTTATACAATTTTTAATTGGGCTACATTTTCCATGAAATTCATTTTGAATAACTTTCAAATTTTATGAAATTGAAAGAATAATTTTTAATTAAAATCCACTTTTATAAAAAAAAATAATTTCACTTTTGCTTATGAAAATAAAGGAGTATTTATGAAAATATACACACCACAATGACTTTCACATCGATTATTTCAAAATGTTTTCAATAAATAACTTTTGTGATTTACAATTCATTTTACTCGGTATATTTAACTTATCTATCTCTTGTAGAGTTATGTTCTTTGTTTAAAACTATATTTTGTTTATTGTTTAATTACATTTGGTGAATTTGTTTTCTTATCAAATGTTACATTTCATGATGATATTTTATACAGTTTGAGAGTTTTATGAAACCCAATTTTATTCCATTCGTTGTTTATAATAGTTAAATGCTTCCATTTTTTAGGTTTAATAAACCCATTCTTTTTCCATGAGACCTCTATGTTATGATAATTATTTAGTTTTTATTGAATATATATTCATGGATGATGACTGGTGGGGTCCTATATCCCCCTACAATACATTTATTTATGTATAAATATCATGAGATAGTCATAAAAGGGCTTGATGGGTTGGCCCAAATTTTCACGTGCAGACATAATTATTTGGTTCACATAAGTTTGGGAATAATGATTTTTGTCACCCAAGTATTCATGTGTTTATATATGTAATAAAGTTTCATGTTAATTATCAAGGGGAGATAAATTTTCAAGATTCATTTCATTTCTATGAAATGAAACGTTTCAACATTATGCATTATTGTTATGATATTTCTGACTTTAATGTCATGATCATATGTTATATTTCTTTTGAAATGTATTTTGAGCCAGTTCATGCCTTATATGTTTCCATAATTATCTTTCTAAAATATAAGTTACCCTAAAATGTTCCATGATTATCATCAATCTTATTTTGATCATTTATTTTGATAGTTATGTAATAACCAAGATCTTCTTTTTATGTATGTTTTTCTTTTTCTGGTTTTTTTAGGAAAAAACCGAGTTTTTGGAAATTTCCTAAGTACAGTCCATGTACTTTATGAGTACACACTGTGTAATCAGTTACCGCAGGTAGCCAGGTGCTGGACGTGTAATGGCCATACACACAACCATGTGCGGTGACCTGGAGGCCACCTCAAGTGGGGCTCAGTGAGGGTATGTACATGCCGTGTACTCCAAAAGTACACACCAATTACTTTCTTTTTTAATTAAAAGTATTATGGTCACGTTTGATGGATAGAACTGTATCCTTCTCGACCTAGTTTGTCCGAGAGCACCCGTATGACCGTGATCCTTCTCCGAGCCCTCAAGAGAGCATACAATCTCTGATTCGACCACCGCCGATTGCATTGGGATCACCATAGTAGTCTCTTCCTTCTTCTAGAGATTCATATTATGATACCTTATCTTTATAGAGTTATCTTCAGTTGATCATTTTAGATGATTTGTAGATCTACGGTGTTCTTGGGTGATTCAAGGCTCAAGGTTCATGTATAGAGATCATAAAACACCAAGGTAAGTGGTTTATTCCTTTTTATTGAAATTCTTTGAGTTATATGTGTAAATTTCCCAATACACTTGAACGGGGTATTGCGTGTTTACTGTTTTAGCCATGTTAACTACCTGCTATGCTTTTATTCTTGAGTAGAGGTTATTTTAATGTGAATATGGTTAATTTCTATGCTTTGGAAGTGTTTTCCTGAACATTTATTGTTTATGACCGTTTGGTCCTGCTTAGCCTGTTATGCTTCCTTACCTGTATCTCATGCCTAGTACTGATGGGATGGAGTAATCTTATTATTTGACATGCTGTTATGTATTAGTTTTTTTATCCAATTAGTTATTGTGGTTTAATTTTACTGGTGTTCAATGTTCTGTATGATTTCTTTACATGGGGCTGCGGGAACTTGGTGTAGTGAGACCATAGGGGAAATTGACGTTGAGGGCTTTCCTAGGGTGTCTGTTATTATTATTATGCTATGAGACCATAGGGGGGATTGACATTGAGTGATCCTTTAATGTTTCTATAGATATGTTATGATGCCACAAGAGGAATTAACGTTGAGTGCTTCCTCAGAGTGTCAGAATTTATCGCCAAAATACTATAGGGGGAATTGAAAATGAGTGCTTCCTCAGAGAGTCTTTGATTATAGTAGACTATAATGGGAATTGATGTTGAGTTCTTCCTCAGAGAGTCTTTATTATGTCCTTGTAAACTAAACCAGTGCGGATAGGTTGTGTGTACATCTTATAGGGTTAACTTCTTTGATTATCTGCTTACTTTATATGTGAAACTGAATTATTTGAACTCGAGGATTGTTTAATTTTGAGTACTTCCTTGTTTAATGCTTATTTTTCTTATTGCATGCCATATATATTCACTCACATTTAGTCACATATATTTGGGTGGTTTCCTACTGGTATTTATTCTTACACCCTATTTGGGTCATGCTTTTGGGCCCAAACAGATTATATTGCTACATGTATAGATGAGGGAAACCTATCTTCGACTTCAGGTATTTGATTTGCTGAGAAGTTGGAGAGCGTGAGACAAAGCCGATTCTTATGATGCTGAGAATTTTATCTATTTTTTTACTTTGGTTAATACTGTATTATAGCATTGTGACTAGTTTGGATGCTTCCTAGACATATATATCACGCATCATATATATATGTACTCCAGTTGTTTATTTCTTTTAGTCTTCCACTGTTTACTATTGATTGGTATTATTACTAAATCCTCAATTTCCATTTGATTACATCCATTGTGTTACTCTGCCAATAAGGGCATAGTTTCCCCACTATCACACCCAAGTCCCTCACTACTAGTCGGCAGCCTCTGGCATTTGGGGAAATGCGTTTGAGGCCATGTGACCAATCAGGTACGAGGCGATTTTGGGCAACTTCCAGAACCAGGATGTTACAAAGTGGTATCAAAGGAATTATTTTCTTCTTAACTTACTATTTGGAGCTTATAGGTAGGGATAGGATGGAATAGGTACTTGGTAATAAGTTTTTCCTCGGAGTAGTTGACTCGTGTACATGTAAAATCCAATCTACCATGTATATTGTGATTCTTTTGGTTTTTCAATTTTATACTTGATTTGATTTCATCGTTGGGTGATTCACATGTTTTTTTTGTTATTGTTGATGTTATTGAGGTTCTATTTCTATTTCATCCCGATGAGATGAGGGTATTCCATCTCATGAATCATATAGGCACTTCTTACAAATCACATTTCATGAATTCTCTCCATCCCATTTAGGGTGTATTAGTGATTGCATGTTGTTGTGATAGATTTTTTGTTAGATATGCATATTTTTGTGATAGATTCCTTGAATTAATAACTACTATTTTCATAGGGTATTTATTACGTAAGGTTTTGTTGAATGAATTCCAAACATTGGTTCTTGAGGTGTTATGGGCCCTCGTGGAACAGAATTTGGAAGATCATTGCATTGTTTCCCTTGTTATGACATGTATAAGATGCCATGGTTTGATTCGCAGGGAGTATTGTCCCTCACAGATCGAAATTTGGCGCTTTTGTTTGTTATTTTTAGTGCGAATTCTTGGTTCCAGAGTAGTTTTTGAAGCTTACTGCCCATAAAAACCCAGAATACATGCCGTGTAGTTATGAACACATGCCGTGTGTCCTTTTTTTCGGGAAGGAATGGTTTTTACTAAGTACACTCCATGTACTGTATGTACACACCGTGTAGTCTCTAACCGTGTCACATGATGTGTGGGTAGAGACATGAGGTTGGGATTTTTTAGGACATTCTGTGTACCAGATGTGCACGTCGTGTGTATATACCCTTAGTTCACCCATGTGACTAACGATATAGATGGATTAAACTTATGTATACACATCATGTCCATGTGGAACACGCCCTGTAGTGTAACCCATGTATCCAATTGTGTAACAAATTACATAGGACAATAGAAACCTTCTTATACACGCCATGTCCATCTGGAACACGCCGTGTAGAGTCAGTCGTGTTACCGGTCATGACACAAATAACATGGGTAGGTGAAGCTTGTCCAGTACACTCCATGTCTCTCATGAGCACACCTTGTAGTATTTTTATATGAGAACTGTGTGGCTTAGCCATGTAGAAGGACTCAGACAAGGGAAGATAATTCTAGTACATGTTGTGTGATAGGAGAACACGTCGCGTGTTGGGGGTGTACACGACCAAGGTTGGAAGAAGTACATTCCCATGTAAAAGATTAAGGGAACATGCATTTTAGTCATTATACACATCGTGTAGTCATGTTTTAGAAAACTTGAATACTTTATTTCATATGTTCCCTTCATGCACTTATAGTTTTTCAGCCCCTGTTAATCTTGATCTACAGTGTGCATTTGACCTGGCAGAGTCATGCCACTGAGACATCCTCTAGCTGTATGCCGGTTACATGGTTCTGATAAGACAACAGACATGGCAGATCAGGGACTATATGTAGATCCTCCAATTGTTCCAGTCTTGGCACCAACTATCATTCTAGACACAGGTGTCGATGCAAAGTTCCTAGAGGGATTTATGAGGATGATGCAAACCTTCCAAGGAGATCTGCCTCCTT
Source organism: Viscum album (assembly GCA_963277665.1). Classification (NCBI taxonomy): domain Eukaryota; kingdom Viridiplantae; phylum Streptophyta; class Magnoliopsida; order Santalales; family Viscaceae; genus Viscum; species Viscum album. Next base: position 804,900,255 of record OY728137.1, read on the forward strand.
CCTCATCGATGGAAGAATTGATGCAAGTCTTTCAGCAGAAGAATCCTCCCACTTTCTCAGGGGAAGGAGGACCTCAAGCTACAGAGTAATGGCTGGAATCCATACTGACAATCTTCGAGCATCTAAAGATGCCTCTAGAGAGGAGGGTCAAGGTCGCTACTTATATGCTTCGGGATTCCACCAAGAGATGGTGGGATGTGATGTCACATGAGGGATTCCAGTAGGCTATGGCATGGGAGGAGTTATAGCATACCTTTTATGAATACTTATATCTAGAGACTTTGAGGGATGATCGATCCCAAAAGTTCATAAGTCTAGATAAGGGTACTCTTTCTGTTATGGAGTATTCTTCTCACTTCACATATCTATAGCGCTTTATACCCTTTCTATGGGGAGATGAGTTTTTCATAGCAAGGAAGTTTGATGATGGTCTCAAGAAGGGAATTTGGGATCAAGAGGTTTACCTCTATCACTTATATAGTCAACCATGCGCTGATCACGGAGCATAATCTGAGGGATTATAGAGATGTGGGCCAGGGAGGTTCAGCATTCAAAGTTAGTGGTTCTCAAATTGATAATAGGAAGCATTGTAGGGAGACCACACATGGAGATCTGAGTAGGCATGATGCATCTTCTGGTAGCCAGGTGGTATGCTACCAGTGTGGAATGGTCAAGAATATGAGACTACACTGCCTGAGAGTCCTAATGGAGTACCGATCTTGTGGAAAGATGGTTCATATTCAGTGCTTATGTCACATCTTCTCACCAATAGCTGGTGACATGGGTTCTTCTCTGACTCCTCGTTTAGGAGCAGTGCCACTAGTTTCTCCTTAGTCAGGGAACTGGAGATTTTTCGGCCATTCAGGCCATGGTGGGGGTCATGGTCATGGTAGTCAGTTTTCAGGATTTCAGCGACTGTAGGGTGGCTCAACATAGAGTGGTCAAACAGTGTCACAGGGCCGTTGTACAGGCCAGAATTTTTCAGTGGAGCAAACCTAGGAAGAGAAGGATCCCAGACCCACAACAGTTCGAGGTACGATCCTAGTTGTCTCGGTTTTATCTTCTTCTCTTTTCAATACAGGGGCTTCCCATAGCTTTATATCTGTTGTTGTTGTGGAGAGACTTGGACTTTGTATGTTTTCTTCTGCTGATATCTTGATGCTATAAACACCTTTGGGGATTAGAACAGCTAGTGTAAAACAGTGCAAGGATTTCCCTCTTGAAGTTGGTGGGTGTCACTTATTTTGGGACCTCTATGTCTTAGGGATGATAGGCTATTATGTCATTCTCGGAATGGACTGGTCAGTTCCCTTCCAAGCAGTCGTTTATTGGTATCACCATAGGGTGAGTTTCACTTCACTAGAGGGTGGGTCGTTTCTTCATAAGGGTGAATGGGATGTCCAGGAGAGCAGATTAGGAACCAAGCATCATGGGTTAGGAGAAGATACAACCCAGATTTCTAGTCTATATCTGGATGACCAGGGGCTTCACAGATGGAATTTCCTCAAGTGGTGGATCATTTCAAGGATGTCTTTATAGAGTACTTTTCAGGTTTTCCTCCAGAAAGAGAGATATATAATTTTATATTGAACCTATTCCAGGAGCGACACCAATGTCCATTCCTCCTTATAGGATGGCTACACAAGAGTTACAGGAGCGCATGAAGTAGTTGGAGGAGTTTCAGGCAAAGGGTTTCATCCGACCTAGTACTTCTCCTTGGGGCTCGCCTATCCTGTTTGCGAAGAAAGCAGATCGTACCCTCAGGCTTTGTGTGGATTATCAAATGTTTAACAAGTTTATGGTCAAAAAACGATATCCCTTACCGAGGATTTATAATCTCTTTGATTAGATTCATTGATCCCGAGTGTTCTCGAAGATTTACTTGAGCTCTGGTTACCATCTGTTGTGTATTATACCATTTGATATACCTCTTACAGCCTTTCGAAGCATGTATGGTCTATACGAGTATGTGGTTATGCCGTTCGGTCTCACGAATTCCCATGCAGTCTTCATGGTACTGATGAACTAAGTCTTCCATCCATATTTGGATTCTTGCATGGTAGTCTTCGTGGAATATATCTTGATGTACTATCACACTCGACTCAACCATTCCACGCATCTTGATACTGTTCTGAGTACCCCTGGAGAGCATCAGTTACATGTTAAGCTCTCAAAATTCCACTTTTGGATGGACCAGATTCACTTCTTGGGTCATGTTATCTCAGAGATTGGAGTATCAGTAGACCCATAGAAAGTGAGAGAAGTATTTTCCTAGGAGCAGCTGAAGAACGTCTTTGAGGTACGGAGTTTTCTAAGGAAATTTGGATAATACAGACATTTTATACACGACTATTCACGCTTAACAACACCACTAATAGGCCCAACTATGAAGGGTTCAAATTTTTTGTGGTCAGATTCTTACGAGTCAGCCTTTCAGTAGCTGAAAGGGAGGTTAACTTCAGCACCGATACAAGTTTTTTCATAACCAAGAAAGAGCTATACTGTTTACTCTGATGCATCAGGTATTGGCATCGGAGCTGTGCTTATGCAAGGGGAAGGATTCGTTGCATACGGGTCTCTGTAGTTAATCCCACATGAGAGGAATTACTCGATACACAATATTGAGTTTGTAGCAGTTGTTTATGATTTACGTTGTTGGGGACATTATCTTCTGGGAGAGCATTTTGTGGTTTTCACCGACCACAAGTGTCTTAAGTATATCTTCACTCCGTGTGACCTAGATTTGAGATAGAGAAAGTGGGTTGAGTACATTAAGTATTTTTACTTTGAGCTTACCTCCAAGCCTGGGAAAGGCAATGCAGTGGCTGATGTGTAGAGCAGGAGGACTCAGATACATGCAGTTTAGGAGGCTAACAGTGAGTGGTAGCTTGTAGCTCTATTCTCCGAGATGAATTTGGAGGTGTACAATAGACAGGAGAAGATGTTTCTATCTTCTACAATTGTTACCTCTACTCTTCTTGATTGAGTGTGAATGAGGCAGCTATCAGTTTATGAAGGCCTAGTCTTACGAGAAATTGTGTCTGGAGAGGACCCTATTCCTGGATGGACCATAGGCGAGGATGAGATCTTGCACTTTTAGGGGTGTGTATGGGTTTATGAAGATATACATGAGGAGATGATGCAGAAATTTTATTCCTCAGTTTGGGCAGTTCATCTTGGTGTCACCAAGATGTATAGTGATCTACACCATTAGTATTGGTGTCCAGGTATGAAGAGAGATGTTTCTGGTTTCGTCCTGATGTGTTCCACCTATCATTAGGTGAAGGAGGAGCCTCAAAGACCATTAGGGATTTTGCAGTAGTTACCCATTCATGAGTGGAAGTGGAATGATTTCATGATTGGATTTGTGATGGGTTTACCGAGCTCGCCTTGAGGGAATCACGCAGCTTGGGTTTTCATTGATAGACTCATGAAGGATTATGAATTCATTCCAATTAAGGAGACCTTCAGTGTTGATGAGTTGGGAAACTTGTACATTCGAGATCTTGTACATTTAAATGGAGTTCCGCACTCCATTATTTCAGAAAGGGATGCACATTTTACTTATTGGGTCTGGAAGGGGCTTTAGAAGGATTTGGGTACATAGGTACTTTTGAGTACAACATTCCATCCCCAAACAGATGGCCAGTCCTAGTGTATTATTCATGTGCTTGAGGACATGCTACGAGCATGCATCCTGGATTATTGAGGTTCTTGGGAGAAGCACATAACTTTTATCGAGTTTCCCTACAGTAAAATTTTTCATACAACTATTCATATGGCACCTTATGAGGCTTTGTATGGTAGTCCATGCCGATCAACCTTATGTTGGATGGTGGAAAGAGAGGCAACTATGCTGGGACCTCATCTTTTCTTGGAGACCACAGAGCATATAGAGTTGATTCAGAAGAGGATGACTACTGCACAGTCTCGAAAGAAGTCTTATGATGATCGACAGAGAGGACCTCTGGAGTTTGAGGTTGGGGATCAGGTTTTTCTACGTGTCACAACAAGGTTGGGACATAGGAAGATTAGGAGACATGTTAATATTTAGTCGAGGTACGTCGGTCCGTATGAGGTGTTGGAGAGAGTTGGGACAATCACCTATTGGTTATAGTTTCCTCAGATGTAACAAGCTATGCACGATGTCTTCCACGGTTCTCAGCTTCGACATTACCTCTCAGACCCATCCCATGCTTTCCAACCCGAAAAAGTTTATTTGGAGGTGTATGCATCGTTCAAGGAGAATTCTATTCAGATTGTTGACCGAAGTACAAATGTTCTTCGTGTCCTATATATTCCTCTGGTATGAGTTCTATGGAAGCACGGGTGAGTACATGACAAGACCTGGTAGATGGAGGCCGATGTACGATCTCAGTGGCCAAAGATTTTTGAGGATTCTTCTTTTACTCGGCCTTGCTAGGGAAATTGAGGGATGAATTTCTTGAAGGGGTAAGTTTGTAAGAAACACGATATTCTTCTCAGGTACTTTTTTCTTTTTATTGGTGTTTTTGAGGAAAAATTGGTGTTTTTATAAATTTCCTAAGTACACACCGTGTACTCGGTTACTGTGGGTAGCCAGGTGCTGGCCGTGTAAGGGCCATGCACATGGCCGTGTGGGTGACCTGGAGGCCACCTAAAGAGGGGCTCGATAAAGGCAAGTATACACTGTGTACTCTAAAAGTAAATGCCATGTACTTTATTTTTTTCATTAAATGTACTGAGGTCACATCTGACAGACAGAACCATCTCCTTCTCAAACTAGTGCATCCGAGAGCGCTCGTACGACAGCGATCCTTCTCCAAACCCTCAAGCGAGCATCTGATCTTCGATTCGACCGCCATCGATTGCCTTGGGATCGCCACGGTAAGCTCTTACTTCTTCTAGATCTTCGTTTCTTGATTCCTCCTCTTTAAAGTGTTATACTCAGTTGATTATTTTATAAATTTTTGTATATCTATGGTGTTCATGGGAAATTCAAGGATCGGGGTTCACGTATAGCGATCCTAAAACACCAAGATAGGTGGTTTGTTCCATTACGTTTAATGTCTTTGAGTTATTTGTGAAAAGTTCCCAATAACCTTGAATGGGGTATTGTGTGTTTACTTTTTTAGCCCTGTTAACTACATGCTATGATTTTATGCGTAAGTATGGGACATTTGAATGCGAATATGGTTAATTGCTATGCTTTGGAAGTGTTTTCCCAAGCATGTTTTGTTTATGAACATTTGGTCTAGCTTAGATTGTTAGGATGCCTTTCCTGTTTCCCATGCCCAGTGCTGATGGGATTGAGTAATCTTATTATCTAACATGTTGTTATGCTATAGTTTGTTTAGACAAGTGGTTCTTGTGGTTTACTTTGGTAGCTAATCATTGCTATGTATGATTTCTTTACATGGGGCTGCGGGAACCTGGTGTAGTGAGACCATAGGGGAAATTTATGTTGAGGGTGATCCTAGAGTGTCTGTTATAAATATTACGCTGCGAGACCATAGAGGAGATTGGCGTTGAGTTCTCCCTTAGCGTGTTTATAGATAAGTTACGAGACCACATGAGGAATTTATATTGAGTGATTTTTCAGAGTGTCCGTAGTTACCGCTAAAAGACTATAGGGGGAATTGAAGGTGATTTATTCCTCATAGAGTCTTTGATTATATTAAAATATAAGGGGAGTTGACGTTGTGTGATTCTTCAGAGAATCTTTGTTATATCTTTGTAAACTGAACCAGAGGGGATAGGCTATGTGTAATTCCCATTGGGTCCTGCTTTGATTAGCTGCTTAATTTGTATGTGAAACCGAATTCTTTGAACTGTAGGATTGTTTACTTTTGAGTACTTCTTGTTTACTGCTTCTTTTTCTAATTGCCTTATATATATATTCACTGACTATTAGGCAAAGATCTTTGGGTGGGTTCCTACTGGGATTTAGTCTCACACCCTATTTGGGTCACACTTTTGGGCCCAAATAGATTATATTGCTGCAGGTATAGATAAGGGAAAGCACCCTTCTACATCAGGTACTTGATTTTCTGAGGAGCTGGAGAGCATGGGACCAAGTAGATGCTTGTGATGCTGAGGAGTTTATCTGTTTTCTTTTATACTTTGGTTTATACTGTATTCCATCATTTGTGACTTGTTTGGATGCTTTCCTAGACATATTTATCATGCATCATATATATATGTACTCCAGTTGTTTATTTATTTCAGTCTTTTGCTATTTACTATTGATTGGTATTATTACTGCTTCTGCTATTTCCATTTGTTTACTTCCACTGTGTTACTCTTCCAATGAGATAATATTTTCCCCACTATCACACCCAAATCCCTCACTACTAGTCGATAACCTTTGGCACTTGTGGAAATGCGTTTGAGGCCATGTGACCAACCGGGTACGGAGTGCTTCTGGGCGGCTTCCGGAACCAGGATGTTACAATTTATGTCTTACTCGTGTTTAACATCATGTTAAGATATATTTCCACCTACTAAGAATATGAGCCCCCTAATTTCTGATTATTCCAATCATGAGTTTATGAGGATGATTAAATAATTCATGGTATATATAAAAGGTTCTAGAGGAGTATTATTATAGATAAATGCTCACAATTGTAATAAAATAAGATGTTTATGTAGATAATTTCAATGAAACTATACAATTCATCCCATGGTTTTTTTACTGTTGTGATATATATTATTTAAATCATAATATTGTTATATTATTTATGTTAAGTTTAGCTTATATGGAATTAAAGGATATTAGATCAGGGTTTTGTTATTTTTGAGATTAGTTTTCAGATATTTAGATAAAACTATAGTGAAATGTCAATGGGATATTCTATGTATAGGATTAAAACATGATTTTTTGGTAAAGTGGAGATTTCTTTCTTATCCATGAAATTACATCCCTATCTGGATACTACTGGGGGATGAAATCTCTTGTATAGATATACCAATGGGTAATAACCTAGAAGATGGATTGTTGCATATTAAATCATATAGGACATTATGGATGACAAATAGGTCTAACGACACACCTTGTTTGACACTACCAATGAAATTCTTTGGTTAATCATGATTTATTAACAATCCACTATGAATTATAAGATTATAAATAAATACTTCAGTTCAAATTCTTATCATAGATAACTTAGATTAATACCTATAGATTCAAAGGATAAATAAGTCATGTCATTTATTAAAACCTTCTTCTATGTGTATAATACCCTTTTATGTACAATAGTAATAATAATTATGAAAAATCATACTTTTCCTTTAGTCATGGTAATTATAAAATCCTAAATGAATTGATTTAATAATTAGTCCAATGGACAATGTGGTAATTTACCCAATGGTAAAACTAAAGTTATTGGTGTCGAAATGTAAAATATCCAGGAAAATATCATCCAACTATCTCAAGCTATGGTTAATAACCCAAATAATATTGAGTTCCCAAACGTACCAAGGAAGGAGTAAATCACTACTGAGACATTTATGAAGAAACCTCAAGACACTTTTAATGGGACTTGTAATCCATTGATTGATATGAAGTGGGTCAGTGCAATTGAAAAGATATTTTCCATTATACAATTCTCTAACTATGAGAAGTTCTTTTTGGTAGTCAATCATCATGAAGGTGATTTTAACCCATAGTGGAGACTCATTAAGAATAATATTAAAAAGGATGGTGTTTAATCAAATGATATTTATTAGTTATGTAAGATATTGTTTACTATGTATTTTTTATGAATTCTTATCACTAAAATAGAGTTGGAATTCATGTAATTGTAGAAAAAAAAAGATGATGAATCTGTTGGATCATATAAGGAAAATTTCCAATGACTCATGATTTATGCCTCCAATAATATTTCTGATTCCTAGAGTAATTTTTTTCTTATTTACCACTTTAAATCCTATTCAATTTATTGAATTTTTAAAAAGATAATTTTTAATCTATGAAGATATTATTGGATGTCCATATAAGGTTGATATAATAATTGGAACCTCCCAATAATCTATGGAAACGAAAGGAAAAGTAGAGTATCATCCAATAACCTATCATATGAAATAATATGGGAAGAATCTCATAATTACTACATATAATAGATGTGGTATGAATCACCTATGCAATTGTATCAAGGTATTATTGAGGTTTTTTAACTATGCTAAATCCTTTAAACTAATACCATAATTGTGAAATCACATATAAGAGGAAGATTTATACAAAAGAATAGAAGAATCTCTATGATAATGATCTGGTCACACTACAATACATAATGTGTGAGGATTTTGGAAATTATGTGAATCAATGCCCCCAAACACCAGGCTAAAGAAGAAAATGGGCCCAGTAACCTCCAATATTGAGGGAACTAGGAAGGGAATTTTTTTCCACTATCACAAAGGTGGATCATGATAATGAAGTGATGTGAGGTACACATCATATTTTTTATAGAGATATTGATATATTATTTTATTAGATTTTATATAATTCTTTTATATAACATAAGTTTTTCAAAAACGTGAAATCAATACCCACAAAAATAGATATTAAATTAAGATTGAAACCCATTAGTGGGATAATGATGGTGTCTAAGATTTTAAAAACCTTCTCTAATTAATTTTTTTGAGAGGATAATTCTCATGGATCCTATTATTATTACTTTGTTTAATATTGACATCATATTGGATATGTATTGGCTTCCCATTTATAAACTATATATTGACTATCATAATAAGGTAGTCCCATTTAGTATACCATATCATCATATTGTCAAGAATTAGTGGAAAGGATGATTATGAACTCCCTATTGATGAAAATATAATAATCTGGGTTATATAACCAAACAAATAAGGGAATCTTAGATCGGATTATTGAGGATGAAATAAACATTGATAACATGTCTACTATATGGTAATGTAGTTTAATATTTCTAGATGATCAACCTGACCATACCCCAGAGTGTGAGGTACAATTTTCAGCCAAATACATACCCAAATCATTACTTATCTCAAAGATTCTATGTACAATAGATCACAATGAATTGAAGGATTTAAAGAATAAATTTTATTGAATTTTGGATACGGTTTTTAAAGTCCCAGTGCTTCACTAATATGTTCAACAGTCCTATAATGAAAAAACAATGATGGATTGATGCATATTTGTATTGATTATTGGGTTATTAATATGACATTGATAAAAAATGAATTGAATATCCAGTATCAATCATATAATAGATAATCATCGAGGATATCAATACTTTTAGAATATTTTACATCAATTTTTATACCATCAGTTAAGGTTGAAAATAGTGTATATTTCTAAGATAGCATTCCATATGAGTTATGGAATCAATGAGTTTATAGTGATTAAATTTTCAATTACTAATTATCCTACTCTCTTTATGTATCTGATGAATAAGGTATTTATAGAAAACCTAGATCAATATGTGGTTCACATTTTAGATGATATTCTTATATAATCAATGTGAAGGGAAGAGTGTGAACATCTATTTAAAATTTTGTTAAATACCTTGAAAGGATTAGTTTTACACCAAATTTAGAAAATGTGAATTTTAGCTACAAAATTATTCGTTAATAGGTTATGTATTTTCAAGTGAGGTCATACTATTAGATCCATAAATAAATTAATTTATTGAAAAATTCATTTAATGACCTTTTAATTGAGTTCTATACTAGTCTTGGGTTAACAAAATATTACCAAATATTTCAAGGAAATTTCTCATAGATATAAAATCCAATAACCAATTTAAAAAGGAGGGGAGTAAATTTTCCTTAGATAGAGGAATGTGAATAATGTTTCAAGGAACTGAATAAGAGTTTGGTCACTGATCATGTACTTATATTACCATATTGTTGGGAAGGGTTTTTAATATTAATGATTCTTCAAAAAGTTTTTTTCATCCACACACATAATAATATACTAATTTCTAAATACTCATTCCAAATAATGTCTTATGAGAAAAATCACCAAAGCATGATTTATAGATGGCGTCCATAATCTATGCATCGAATATATGAGGATATTATATTTATGGATAAAATAATTAAATATATACAAATAAAAAAATCTTTAAATATATATTCAAATAAAAGTAATTGAATATACGCTAATTTATATGATTATAGTTTTTAAATATTATGACTCGTAATAACATTACCACCATGCGAAGGAAAATATAGTGGCTGATGCTCTGAGTAAAAAAGTCCATTCTACTCTATACATGATGAGGATTTAAGAAGAGAAAGTTCTCAGAGATTTTTTACAGGATAAATGATGAATTCATAATGGGGGTAGATAAATCCCATATTTCTCAATATAATCCTCATCGTTCCATTAATTCCAATGCCAAATAAGCTCTAAAAGATTATATTGAGATACAGAAAATGTTGAAAATGCATTTGAGTTAAAAAATTTAAATGACAAAGTTATAAGGTTTGGAACCTAAATATTTTTCATATATATTATTGAAATGAAAAAAGAAATTTTCTATGATGCATATAGCTCGTCCTTCTTCATAAATTCAAGAAGTATGAAGATGTATAAAAATCTAAAATAATCTTTTGGTGGGATAGGATGAAGAGAGAGATTTTAGAATATATATCTTGATGTTTAGTATTAAATAAATTTAAGGTTTAGAAATAAAATTCTAAGCACATGTTACATACATTACCCATACCAAATTGAAAATGAAAAAACATCATCATAGAATTCATCATATGAATCCCAAAATACTTCTAAAGTCTATAACACTTTTTGGGTTGAATTCAATTGCCTTACAATGTTAGCACATTTTATTTACATAAATGAAGATTTATTCATTAAACAACATACCAAGATATACATATGAGAATTTTTTTTGGCTCCATGGAACACCACTATCAATAATATCTTAATGGGATATGTGGTTTACCTCAGGGTTTGGGATAAGTCTTTAGAATGAGTTTGAGATAGAGGTAATCTTATACAATATATATCATCCATGGACATATGACCATTATGATAGGATAATTAAAACTCTAGAAGATTTGTTGTGATCATTTTTGATGGATTTCCAACTATTTTGGGATCAAAACTTCTCCCTTGTAGACTTCTCGAATAACAAAAGTGTCCATTCTATCCTTCAAATTGTGCCATGTGAGGATATGTATGGGAAGAAATGTCTTACACTAGAATGTTTTTATAAATTTAGAGAGAATAAACTAACTGTTCATGTCCTTATCTAATAAATTATGAAGAATGTTCTAACCATTCAATCGAATATGAAAGAGAAACAATTTTGATATAAAATTCATGAAAATAATCATTGATGAGATCTAGAGTTTAATGATGGTTACAATGTCTCACTTAAAATAACTCCATGGATGAATGTAATTATACTTGAGAAGAAAATAAATTTAATCCCAATATACACTGGGATCCTCATTATCATTTATCATGTTAGAATTTTACCCTATCACATAGTGACCCTTCCACACCTCTCCCAAGTACACGATCTCTTCCATGTATACATATTTAGAAAGTACAAACCAAAATATTTACATATGCTAAGCTTGAAACATGTGAAATTGGAACATGATATTTCAAATAAGGATCAACCAATGGAAACTATAGATCAAATATATAGGTTTTTTGGAGAAATGCCACTCATATGGTAAGAGTTATATAGAAAAAATCACATGTTATAGGAGGCTACATGGGAACCTGAGCATATGATGAGTGAAATGTAACCTCACTTATTTTCTTCTATATAATGAAATTTTAAGGATGAAATTATATTAAGGGGTAGAATGTAATGAAAATATATTTTCCTCCTTAAATATTTGTTATCTTATATGGATTTCTCTAAATGAAACACCAACCCCAAATTAATATATTCCATTGTAATTTAGCTATAGAATTAGAAAATATAAATGGAGGTAACATAATTAAGAAATATTGTATCATCCTTTTAACATATTTCAATTCTTCTTTGACCTTTTTTTATCTATATTGAGTAGGTTCTTTTTTGGGTGTTGTTCATGAATAATTTGAGAAATTTCTTAGGATTTTGGGGTTGTGCACGGTTTTTCAAAATTTCCCCCCCCCCAAGGAAAAACACTAGACCCATATATAGTGTGGAATGTAATGGTGTTTCATAGTTTCACAAAACATATTACCACCAATGGGAAACCATTCACCAAAAACATTAGAGATTCATTTTTCCACACTTTTTCCCCTGACTATGCAACCCCTCTAGCTTACCATGCACGCATGATTTAAATTTTTTGAAAATTAAATTGAAATTATTGAAACCATAATTTAAGTTTTATAATCATCCGAATTTTCCCTAATATGATTTTAACATCCATAGAGTCTCTCATTAATCTTTTTTGACTCCACAAACCTCATCCTCTAACAAATAAAACTACTAGTGGAATATATAATCCCTCCTTGGTAATTGGATCTCCTCTTCAGTATTATCTTATGATATTCCTTCTTATCCTACATAAAGAGTATTATATAATATTTTTTATGGATATAAACTCCATTTTGATAGATCTAATTCATTTACTATTATATAATCATTCTAGATCTGATTCTTAGTTCTTATTAACCTTCAATTTTCATCGGTGATCATGTTGTGGGTGTTGTTCATTTTATTTTGTAGCTAAATATAGGAGGTTCCATTTTATATTTTCCACGTAATTGAAAACTAAAATATATTGATTTTATTGAAATATATTTAATAAGGTTTAAAATTCTCAATTTGAAATTAATTTATTATTAAATTTAAAATTTCAAGGATTTTGTGGAATGCCCCAATTCTAATAGAATTAGAATTGTCAGATGAATTTTGAAAATGATGAAATTGATTAAATGATTTGTGAATTTTTTTTAGGAAAATGGATTACTTTTAAATGATGAAAACTTATTATTTGTTTTTATTAAAAAGTCATTATATTATAAAAAATTCATATTTTAGTTTTTAAATTAATATGGCATATTAAAATGAAAATTTTGGAAATTTATTTGGAAAATATTATTTGCTGAAATAGAATGATTTCCCAATTTTTTTATTTATAGATTGAGCACATGTAAGAATGGGTAGTTAGTTTGTTATATGGAAAAAATGATATGATCTTAATCCCCTAGTGATGTATTGATGATGAAAACTCTAACAAAAGAATGTTTCATAATGATTATCCCCACTCGTATATTGATGATTGATATTCAGCCTATGATTGAGGGATGTGTGGAAACATGTGTAGTCATGATCACTGATTTGAGAAGTGTGTGGATCCTATTTCCAAAAACTATCATACATAAAGGAAGATTACCATGGTTTTTTTGAGTATTAATTAACATATATTCCATTGTTTATGGAACTATTTTACTAATGAAAGATTATTTATGTAAAATATTTTTTGTAATATCTTAATTTAATCCATGATTGATATGTTTTCGATCAATTTAAATAAAATAATATTTGGTTTTATATGTGAAAATGATACATTATTTAATTCCTTATTCTATTTAAATTTAAATCAGGATTGGTTTATTATTATTTAATTTATTATGAAACACTTGGTGAGACCCTCTTGGGTTTTATAGCTCACACCCAATCATTTCCTTTGAGTGTTTGAAGATTTTATTACACAAGGTCTAAGCATAGGGAAAGTTCCACTTATAGATGGTGTATTTCCTTGATGTTTGGTACCATTGAGTGGAAATGGTAACTTTTGGATCTAAAATCCACTTTTTACATAGGGTTTTGAGACTTTATTTATTCATTTAATGAATTTTGGTTGATGCTCTATTTAAATTTTTATCTCACTTATTTGGTGGTGTTTTACCTATTAGACTTCCAGTACATTATCCATTATAATTGTTGATTTACCAACTTATATCTTTTAATATTTTATTTTTTTTGGAAAAATCATTCCCTCTTTATTCAAGTAGGATTTCAAGTGCTATTCCCCAACTCATAAGGATGTGGAAATTCCTCCAAGCCATGTCAGTGATGGATCATGTGTCATCATACCAGGGTATTTATGTTGGTTCATGAATAAGTGGTATATAATGATATCATTTAATTATATTTCCTTGATGTTTTTCAATGTTATGGGATGTCCTGGTAGATATGAGGTTGGATTTATAGGACTTGGGAGGTAGTTATAAGTAAGTGAATTCCTAACTATGGTTATATAGAGCCTTATGTTACCATGGGTTGTATTGGGAAAGTGTCTTCAATGACAATTTTGCTATATTTATAGTCTTTTCCAAATTTGATAAGAGTGATTTGAATGTCCTAGAATTTTGACAGTCATTTTATATTTTGTTCTAAGTGTCTTGGTTAATGTTTTTTTGCTGTTGATGGTGTGTTTCAACATTCATACAATAAGGTGTTTGAAACACCTGGAGGAGAGAGCTGTTGATGAACTACAGCATGAGAACCCCCTAATTGACCATAATCTCATTGAAATAGTGGTTTCGGTCATCCAAGAACTTGGACAAGCTGCCACACTCATTCATTTTCATGCTCTAGTCATGGAACCTTAAAGGAATAAAACATGATGTCAAGAGAAAGAGTCTCTCCACAATGTTACACTAGATTTACAAGGATTTAATGGTTGTCAAGAGGATGAGTATTGGTTGAAAATAATTTACTAGCTTCTTGAGTAATTGAAAATTCTTAATTCAATTTATGTGAATTGTGCTACATTTAATCTTGTGGGGCTTAGCTGAAGATAGTTAGATTTGATTGTAAATGTGAAGAGTCCTAAAGTATTGGAGTGAAAAGGCCTCAATATCCTTTTTAATGATCAATGGTATTTTTAGTTCATGCTTCTTGAAAATTAAATGTAGTCTCTTAATATCTAGTAATGTGACAAGACCATGACTCAGTATGCAGATGACTTTGCAAAGCCAACACAATTTGATCAAGAGATTGTGACTAATGAGAAACTGAAGGAAAGAATATTTGATATGGGACTCTGAGATGAAATTTAAACTCATATATTCATTCTAAATCTACCATCTTATGATAGTTTTTTATATACAGATTTAATGGATGATCCTGGTTTGGATGGTATTTCAATGTTTATAAGAGATCCTTTTTCTTCTTGTGGAATTTTTATGAGTTCCATTAAATGAAAAAAGGATTATTGATGATTATAATTTTTGATCTAGACAGTAGGGTTCTTACAGACCTCCTGTAGTACCTGGTAGAGGCCCTTTTACATTCTTAATATTTGGGAAGGTTACACATTTGAGATGTGTTTGTACTAAGGACTAAAGATAGATAGTGCATGAATATTCCCATGTAACTTTTGTAAATTTTTTTATATCTTCCTACCCCCCAAAAGTTTCCAGGTATCATTAGATTCTAAAAGTACTATGGTGCGATCAGATTCTTCAACAATAAAGGGGTTTCTGCTGTAAGCATCTAGAATAAAGCTTCTTCACACATTGGAAGAGTCTACAGAAGATGTTTATACGAGTTCAATTACTGTGAAAGGTTCCATCACTATAGATTAATCTATAGTGATATCATTATTTGACATTGGTGCATATCACTCATTCATATAGACTAGTGTGGTAGATTTGATAACCCTTCATATGAAGATTTCATCTTATGTGATGGTTAATATTGTGGCCCTCAGATTGAAAAGAGAGTATGGTCTTCAGTGTATTACATTTTATTTCTATTTATGAATGATTTAGAATACCTATAATTTTCTTTTCTTGAATATAAAATCTCTTGAATTCCTTATTGCGATCAATTGGATGATCACTCAGTAGTCCCGTATTGACTGTTATCTTTGGTGGGTCTTTATTTCCATGCCCGATGGGGGGTGCCATGTCATTTAGGGAGAATGAGACCACAAATAAAGTAGATACAACTCATATATTTCTTTCTCAAGAATATTTTTATCAGTATTTTCAATTGAATTGGAGTGAGAATATTTGAGTCAAGATCTCCTTACAATTTTCATTATGTTTCCCAAAATTTTTCCTTTTGATTTATATGGTTCCCAATAATAAGAGAGGTTATGTTTTCTACTGATTTAGAACCTACTACTCAACCACTATAAATTATTTATAATTTTATCGAAACATCTGAATAGAAATATTCAAAAACATAGTTGGGTCACATTATTGAGAAAGGTTTCATTATCCTATGTGTTTGACCTTTAGCATCACATGTTCCCTTTGAAAATAAATATGTTGGTATGATTCACCTATTTGTTGATTACTAGAAGCTCAGATGAGGTACAATAAAGAATAAGTATATATTTACAGAGATAGATGATCTATTTGACTAGTTGAAATGGGTAATGTAGTTCTCGGAGATTATTATTTAATCAGATTATCCGTAGTTGATATTATAATAATCCTACATTCTATAAAATGGATTCTGAAGCAGGTATGCCCATTATGAGTATCTGGTCATGCTGTTTGTTTTAACCAATTCTCTTTTAGTTTTCATGGAATTTATGAATAGGATTTTCCATGAGGACCATGAAACGTTCTTAGTGGACTTTGTGGATGTCATCTTGGTTTACTATAAAAAAAATTTGGATCTCGTTTGTCACTTGTTGGAAGTGCTGGAAATTTTGAGAGATCACTGACGTTGTGTCACGAGTTTGAAATTTTTTCTATATTCAAGAATTTAATTTCCTGGCATAAATGGACTCAGAACATGGTATATCAATTGATCCTAGAAATGATAAATATTTTATTACAAGGGAAAATTTGTTTATTGTTTTCATGATTCTATACTTCTTGGGTTTAGTAGGGTATTACATTCAATTTCTCCAGGATCTATCAATGATGGATTCTACAATGACCTCTTTCAACTAGAAAAGAGTGATGTTTTTTAGGATGATAAATTTGAGAGTTATTTTGTGTATCTGAATCATATTTTGAGGTTTTCAATACTTTTGAATCTTATAGTGTTTGGTCGTGGATCTTTTTTCTTTTTTGATTCAATGGGTTTAGGTTTTGGATGCAGTCTTATACATGGTGATCACATCATTGCCTGTGGATGTATAAATCTTATGATACATGAGAATAATTACCCAATAATTGTTCTTAGACTTGTATTTTTTATGTATGATCTTAAATTATGTTGATATTAAATATATGGATAATGGTTTACAATATATTCTAATCACAAAATCCTAATTTATATATTCTCTAAAAAATATTTTAATCTCATTTAGATCTTTTGGGTGGAGTACATGTAGTCATTCTTATTTGACATTTCTTGTATACCCTGTAAGGGGAATGTTTTGGTTGATTCTTTTAGTATGAAACATCAAACCCATTCCATGAAATAATGATCAAAATAGTGTAATTTGAAGGATATATTTTCCTATTTTCATTTGGGATTCCAAGAGAATAAGTATGAGAATTGTTTTAATGTTCAGTTGACATCTTGTCTTCTTGTGATGATATTTTTTAAATTAGTAGTGTGATGATGAATTATATGGAACTAGAGAAAGTACTTATTTCCTAGATATCATGGATGAGTGGTTCCACTCCATGGATGGTATTTTATGCTTCTAGAACCGGTACATTGATCCCATTTCTATGGGGATGAATATGAATGTGTTTCTCATAGTTCTTAGTGCATAGTGCACCTAGGTACTTTGAAGATATTCCATAATATTAAGTGATAATTATAGTTTCCAGATATGAGATGAGATATCACATATTTTTTTTCACATTGTTATATTTTCCAACAGGTCAAGGTTGAGCACCAGATACCTTTAGGTTTTTTCCTTCCCCTTTTAATGCCAACTTGGAAGTGGGATGAGATTTTTATGAACTTATGGTTGGGTTTTCCTTGTAACCCTCGAATGAGGAGTACGATATGCATTTTTTTGGAGCTGATAACCAAATTGGATCAACATATACCCATATATAAAACATCCAATGTTTATTATATTGGAGGCATGTACATATAGGCGGTTTTCAAGATGTGTGGTGTTCCATCTATGATATTCAATGACAGGGATCCCCAGTCTACTTATCATTTTTGGAGATTCCTTGAGAAGGTAATGGGATCTTAGGTGATATTTATATAAACATATCATCAACATATATATATATTGAAATAATGAGATATACAGATTTTAGAATACAGGATTTTTCCCACATTCTGTAATTTAGTGGAGCTTGGGATGCCCATTTGGGACTTGTTGAGATTTATTATAACAAAATTTACCAGCCTATTATTTCAGTGTCTCCCTTCAATACCTTTTATGGAATAAAATGTAATTATATGTTTATTTGGTCATAGATTAGTAAAAATCTGTTGGTTAGTCCATTTTTTTTATAATAGATGATGGAAAATATTAAGATTATTTGTCAAAGAATGGTGACAACCAAAAGGTGATATAAATATTATGTTGATCTTCATCGATGACCGTTGAAGTTTTAGATTTTTGAGCATATGTTATTGAGGTTTTAAAACTATTATCTCACATATAACATGGTATTTATACATAATTTGTTTTACATTCATCACTAATTTCAGTGTATATTTTTGACCTGTATCATGTCTTGGATAGGGAGGATCGTTAAGTTCATCCATATTTATCTATGTCTATAATCATAGAAAGGATTTTTCATTCTTATACAAAGTTAATTCATTAGAGGATGATGCATTTTATCTTTCTGGTATTGAATCATGGTTCTAATGGTCATGATATATGAGAGATTGATGCACTGGTTAGAGAGTATTGACCACATCTCATTAATATTAGAACTTCTTTTTAGGCTTTTTGTGGATAGAATGTTTTTATAAAGAGGAGGTTGTAATATCATATTACATTATTTCAAGTATTACATGACCCCTATTTTGATCGCTATTCAGTAGGGACTTGTTTGGGAGTCATTTTGAAATAATTTCGAAAACTTTTGAGGCTTTTGGGCAAAGCACTGTTGGCATTGGTTTTTCCAAATGTGTTCCTCCAGTGAAAACTATGCACCCCCTCGATACTAGGGAATTCATAGCTGGTTCAAATTTTCCTAAAGTATATTACCACCTATGAAAAAGCCATGTCCCCAAATATTATGGTTGCATAGTTTTACAAAATTCCCATAACCATTCACCCACTCAAGATAACCATTCACGTAGGGTTTTGAAATTGTGAAAATGAATATAAAATTTCCGAAACACCCATTTAAGATTCTTAATACTCCATTTTTATAATAATATTATTTTACATTTATTATTGAATCATATGTAGTGATTTTTAATCCTCCAAAAATTCTTTTGGAAAATAAAATTATTGGTGAAAGATATGATCCTTCAATAGTAAGTAAATCTCCTCTTGAGTGTTCTATTCTGATCTTCCATTTTCTCCTCCTTATATAGTATTG
Source organism: Viscum album (assembly GCA_963277665.1). Taxonomy (NCBI): domain Eukaryota; kingdom Viridiplantae; phylum Streptophyta; class Magnoliopsida; order Santalales; family Viscaceae; genus Viscum; species Viscum album. Next base: position 804,919,642 of record OY728137.1, read on the forward strand.
GATCATCCTATTTTTGATGGTCCGAAAGTCTATTTAGATATTTATAATCTTTTTATCATTATATATTGCTTCAATATCTGATTCATATATCTTATTCACCTTCTATAATCATTAGCATGCCCATTGAGGGTGTTGATCATTTGATTCCATGCTAAAATGTAGGTGGTTCCTTTTGAGATTGTCCATGAATTTCAAAACATATCTTTTTTAATTTCTTGAAATATAATTCAATTGATTTATAAAATCTTATTATTTAGGTTATATAATTATGAAATTTTATAAGGCATATATTTTGAGAAAAACCCCCAATTCCATTATAATTGGAATTGCGGGCTGAATTTTTAAAATGATGGAACTGAAGAAATAATTTGAGAACTATTTTGAGAAAATTGTATTAAATTGGAATTCTAAAAACCTATAAATTTTTTTGTATTGAAATAGCATGAAACATAATTACTCATGTTTTTATTGGGAAAATGAATTGGAATATGGAAACTAAAACTTTTGGTAGTTTAATTGTAAATGATGATTGATTGAAAAAAAATATTTTCCCATCATTTAATGATTGAGTGAGAAAATACAAGGATAGGTTGTTAGTGGTTTACTTGGTAGAAATACTCTAGGATATTTTTACCTTATAAATTTATTGATGATTATAACTCCAAAAAAATCCTAGATCAGCATAATTATCCCAAATGGGATTTCGATGAGTCATATTTGACATGATCATGAGGGATATGTGCACACATATTTAGCTGTGATCCCTGATTTGAGAAGTGTGAGGATCCTGTAGCCAAAAATTAATGTACTTCAAGGAAGATGGATAAGGTTAAGGGTGTGTATGATTTGATATGTATAACATTATTTTAGAACATTTTTACTAATTCCAAATTATTTATATAAGTGTCTTTATATAAAGTGTTTTTTAATCCATGTTTCTAGTGTTCTCCATCGATTGAAATAAATTAATATTTTTTAAATATTAAAATGACAAGTTATTACCTGCAATATTTTATTTAAATTGAATGAATTATTTAATTAGTATTATAACATATATTATGGAACACTTCATGAGGCCAAACTATGCTTTTTATCTCACACTATACCTTTTTCTTCGGGTGTCTATAGATTTTCTTATGATAGGTTCAAGCAATGGGAAGGCGCCACATGTGGGTGGTGGATGTTCTTAACCCTTGGGACTGGGGAGTTCTGATGGGGATCAATAGAGATATCTTTTAATTATTAAATAGGGTTTTGAGAGTTATTTTGGTCTATTGATGGCATTATTGGTCGATGTTCCATTTATATTTTTATATCTCAGTTTCGATGTAGTTTTACCTATTTGACTTCTACATTTTTCTCCTGGAGGAGTGTTTATATATCGACTAGTATCTTATTATATTCAAATATTTTTTATTCCAAATAATTCCCTGTTTATCTGTGTATGATAACAGGTGCTAGTCTCTAACCCCTATGGATCAGAAACACCATTTGTTCCATGTAAGTGTCGGCTCAGGTATTAGGGTACCGTGTTATCCAGGATGGTTCATGCTATATATATATATATATATATATATCACCTAAAATATAAACCCAATTAAAACATATAAGAAACTAATAAAATATTCTTTATGTTTATAATATATATAAATAATTTTAAATTTTCTAAAGTTTTATATATTTACTATTTGAATTAATTTTAGATGAATAGTTAGTATACAAAAAATAATTTCCTGTAAAAACTGGTTTTCACCATATTTTATGATTTTATTTAAAAGATTGATTTTTCAATTTTAGGATTTTAATTTTTCTTGAGTAACATAAATTTTGGATTTTTCATTTTCATTTTAACTTATGTTTGATTTTGTATATTTTTCTGATAATATTTATGTTAAGACCCATAAAATTCAAGGGAATTCTTTTATTAATTTTATTTTGAATTTTACAAGAACGAATTTTCTGACGGCACCTAATTCCAAGGCCCGGTGTGCCCGAAATCATTTTCCGAAGTTTAACTCGGATACGTTCAGTGAACGAACGAGCGGGTTTTCCTAAATTTTAAACCGGTGCTCGGAATCGAAATCTGATGCCACCGATGGAATCACAGCACCGGTAATTGCTTAGAAATACCTTTTCCAGAGTTGGGTTTGCTCGGGTGGAGTTTTACTTAATTGGGTTAACTAAAGAATAAAATAAAATACTGTGTAACAGATTTTATTTTTTATTCAAGGAAGTGTTATCCTAAGCTAAGTGGTTGAGTGGGACCCACATCCTAACTAATCCACTAGGTAGGATATTAGTGGGGTGGGGCCCACACGAGCCCCACCCTTTCAACTTCCTCAACTCCTATTAATTTAGGTAACGCACCCGCACCCCCCCTTTTAAATAAAGTCAACTCGTGTGTTTAATTAAATATTAAACGCCTCTATTAATTGGGCGGTTTAAACATTGCAATTAATTCAATTAATTGATTGAATCAATTTTTAATTTCAAAGACGTTTGGCTTGTGTGTTAATAAAATAAGACAAGTCTTATTTTATTAGGGGGTTCGTTGTGCGTGCAGGATTGGGAGAAATTGTTCAAGGTCTTGAAGTTCTTCTTCCTCGATGAAGAACGCGAAGAATGCCGACCTCCGACGACAGACAACGGTGAGAGACGCCTTCCTTGGAGATCGAAGACCCGACGCACATCCTTTCATTCCTTCTTCCCACGTCAAAGGAAGGGAGACACCGTTCCTCCTCGGACGATCTCCGTTAACGTGTACGGAACCATCTTCCATGATGTTCAATTCTGTGACGATCCTTCGTTCAACAGCGCTCGAGGTAGGGGGATTATTTATTTTGTTCCTGATTACTTCCATCGCTGTTTATCGTCCTTAATTGAGCCACCTGATATCGCAATAACGGGAGGAGGTCGGACAGCACGAACACGGCTGACCCTCCTCCCCCCTTGGTTGTTTGATTTTGTTGCGGAACGTGTGAGGCAGCACGGTGCCGTTGCACCGTGCGGATGTTATGAGATTGGGCGAACAAGCGTGGCGCCGTCGCGTGGCGCCGTTGAAGTCGAACAAGTCGCGGCACCGTCGCACCGCGCCGGAGAACCTAGAAGAGACCGCGGCCGGAGCGGGGCCTCGGAAGAGGGGCGCGGCGCCGTCGCGCCGCCCCGGACGGACCAAGGCTGCGGCCTCTGGCTGCGGTGGAGCTGGGAGAAGCGTCCGGCTTCCGGCCGCCGGCGCTGAAGCAGGAGGGTGGGACGGCGGGGTCCTGCGGCAGCAGCACGACCGGCCAGCCGAGCCGATCGGATTCCGAGAGGGGCCAGGGGTCGTAACCCCCTGCTGGCCGGGCCGCGGTTTCACAAACAGGGGGGTAGCACCCCCCCCCCCTCCATACCCTCATCGCTCGTCCGTTAAGGCTGAGCCGCCTGGCCACGCTGGAAAGGCCGAGCGCACCAGGCCAGGGCCGCGCCCAGGCCGGGCCGGGCCGCGCCCAGGCGGGGACGAGCCATGCCAGTCGGGCCACACCCTAATGGGTCGGACCCAGACTCGAGTCGGGTCGTCCTGGTTCGGGCCAACCCAGGGGGCATCGGGCCGGGTCGGACCGAGCCCGAACCCCCTAATTCCAGACCTCTTTCGGTATTTTCCTCATAATTTTGGTTGTGGACCTCCGATCGACACACCATCAGCTGCAATGTGATCCTTGGATCGAGACGGTCGTTTCGGTATATTACACTCATGGTTTCGGAGAACTTTGGGTTCGTCCAGGTTGGTTCGTACACGGAACGAACCGGGCCCTCCGAGCAGAAACGCTAATAACTCGAGTTCTAGACGTCCGATTAACATGTCGTCGACTTTGTTGGATTCATCTTAGTGAGACGGACCTTTTGGATTACTTTTGTCAAGGTTTGGACACAGTTGGAGAACGGTCGGGTTGGTTTTGACTTAAAAACCAACCGGGCCCCTGGGACGAAAAAGCCAATAACTCTCAGACCGGGCGTCTGATTGACACGCCGTGTGTGACATTGATTTCCTTTTGACGATACAGAACTTTTGGATACATCAACTCTAGAATTCGTGTCAGTTGAAGTATCAGCCCCTTGGGTCGTGGAGCAGACCCTCCCGAACGAGCTTGCTGTGTACGAGAACCCTAGAGCTGCCTGCGACTGCGTGGATGATGCCGACTGTACAGAAATCTTACGTGGATTCGACGGCGATGACTACAGCACTCAGCGATCCTATGTGGATCAGTGCTACCGATCCTGTGTGGATCATATCCTGTGTGGGTCAGCGCTCAGTGGTCCTGTGTGGGCCAGTGCCTACCAATCCTGTGTGGGTCAGATCCTGTGTGGGTCATTGCGGGGGTTAGTACCTATCAATCCTTTGTTGGTCATTGCTGGGGTTAGTACCTATCGATCCTTTGTGGGTCATTGCAGGGGTTAGTTCCTATCGATCCTTTGTGGGTCATTACGGGGGTTAGTACCTATCGATCCTTTGTGGGTCTGACGGATTACATGAATTAGTGGCTACATCTGATTATCTCTATCGTCTTACGAAGAAGTATACCTGTGTGAGCTGAATCATGACTTTCAATCTTTATCTTCGATATGATTGACTTGCCTTCCAATGTAGATTGTGTTGTGCTATCCTGTGTGGATGTGATCGAACTTCGGCTCGGATGTTAGAGCCAAACTGGAATTGATGACTTAGTTATATGTATGGGCATATAACTAACTAGTGTCGGATGTTACTTCGTGATTGTATATTTCCTTTGTGGATTATCCTTTGTGGATTCTGGGATACCTTCGAGGGTCTCGGGGTCCCTACTGAGTAGCGTATACTCACCCCTACACGGACTATTCCCGCACTATGTTGTGTTGTATGCAGACGACGGACATCGCTGATCGTGGTAGAAGCTAGTGGAGCAGTTGGTACCTAGGGGTGGACCACTGGGCGGGACGTAGACGGAGCGGACGGTTGGACCCGAGGAGCTGAGGTGGCTATCTGTACCCACCCTTCAGGTGGGACTACCAGTGGACAACTCGACGTTGCGGCTTTACTTTTCAGTTGTTTTAATTCCTTTTTCAGTTGAACTTTACTTTAGTTTGGGTTTGTATTCTAGCCCTAATACTTTACCACACATTCTATTGTACCAAACATTACATGGTGTTTGCTTCTGCTTGCTTGCTTGCTCTGTAATGTTTGTTTACTTTACAAAGGCAATGTCTTCCCTTTTTTTATAGGGAATTACGCCTTGGTGCTAGTCGCCATCCCCTGGCCTATGGAAGGCGGGCTTGGGGTAGTCACGACACGGGCCCCGAGGACGGGTCGTGACAAATTGGTATCAGAGGAGTTCGGTTCTACCACAAAACTTTGGACACTGATCTTTCTTCTATATGAAGCAATATTGTTAAGGGTATTGGGTGTGGTTATCAATCTAGGGTTTTCAGTGTTGGTGCGGCGGCCGACGTATCTGTACACCAGGACCCTGACTTCTGATTTCCGACTTAATGTACGAAAACATTGATTGCATGTGTGTTTCATGTTTTCTTTGTGATTACTTTGTGTCAGCTCACCAAGTATACTATTTGACCGTGGCACACCTATTTCATTTCAGGATGGCCCCACGAAGGCAGCCAGCTAGGTTTCCGAGCGTTGTGTGTGACGACAGCCCACCAAGTGACGAGGCCTCAGTAAAGGGCCCTTTGATAGCAGAGGCACCGACGGTACCTCTACCCGCCGAGCCACCGATGCTACCATCCCCTGCCGCTGACGGTGCACATCGCCTTAGTGCACTGCATGAGTTTCAGCATCAACGACCGCCCACGTTCCGCGGGGAGACGGACCCTCAGGCAACCGAGGATTGGTTGGAGACAGTTGTACGAGTTTTCAGGTTAATGGGGACACCAGCTGACCACATAGTTATCCTCGCAGTGAGCCTCCTGCATGCAGCAGCAGACAGATGGCAGAGCTTGATACTCCAAGTGCACGATGAGGCATCTCTCCTCTGGACGGACTTTGAGATCCTCATCCGCTCGGAGTTTGTCCCAGCCACCCTCCGTGTGGTGTGTATCCAGGAGCTACTACAGCTGCGGCATGGCAGCTTGATGGTCGCCCAGTACTCGGCAAGATTTACTGACCTCTCACGATATTCGACGGACATGGTACATGACCCATTCTTCCGAGCCCGGACCTTCGAGCAGGGATTGAGGCATGAGATCAGGGCATTGCTGATCTCCCTCAGCATTTCGACACAGGCAGGGGTACTGGGGCGAGCCCTGATCATCAAGAGCTTTCTTGCTGAGTCTACACCAACAGCGAGACCTACCGCAGGGTGACACATAGCAGAGTCTTCTGGAGCAGGCAGTCGACAGATGACACATGGGTCCAGGCGGACCAGACCCTCAGGCGGACGACCTCAGGACACTGGCTCAGAGGTTCGGGGAACACAGCCCAGAGCCAGTCTTTCGAGAGGCAGACAGTGCTACGCATGTGGCAGGCAGGGCCACATGGCTCATGACTGCCCGACCCGCCGTGCGGAGGAGCAGCAGATGGTTGAGGGGCCACCCAGGAAAAGGCAGAGGGTTGACCGTGGCGGTCCACAGGGAAGAGGAGGATGAGGTAGAGGAGCTGGCCGAGCAGTAGGTGGGGGGAGACGCTTTGAGTCTCTACCACCACCACCACCAAGAGGTCCACCCCGACCACAGGGAGCTGGCGGCCAGAGACATGCACAGCTTCAAGGAGCGGAGGCCTACGACCATGGTTCACCCGAGATGATTCGAGGTACTATCTGTTTCTATTCCACCCTTTCTGCAGTTCTTATAGACACAGGAGCGAGTCATTCTTTCATAGCTGCTTACCTTGTTCGGAGCTCGGAGATTCCAACAGAGCCGTTGGCTCGATCCTTACGGCTAGAGACTCCTACGGTAGTAGACTCTATGATTACGCACTGGTGACGGCAGTGTGAGCTTACTCTAGGAGGAGAGATCTTCGGCTAGGATCTTCTTGTAGCGGCGTTAAGGACTTATGACTTCATCTTGGGCATGGATTGGTTATCTACATTCCATGCTCAGATTGACTGTATTAGGCGCAGGGTGCGGTGTGTACGCACCAATGGGAGAAGGTTCACCTTCACCAGCGATAAGGGATCCTTCGCAACACAGGATGGACTCTCGCAGAGGAGAGGACAGCCCATCACTCATCAGTTGGCTAGCCTCATACTAGGATCGGTTGATGTGCGGAGTCCTGGTTTTCCTGCAGTGGTGGATCAGTATGCAGACGTTTTCCCCGACGACGTTCCAGGACTACCTCCTCACAGAGCGGTAGACTTTTATATTGATCTGTACCCCGGGACTGCCCCGATATCCACCCCAGCATATCGGATGGCCCCCACTGAGATATGAGAGATACGGGTACAGTTGGAGGACTTGCAGGTCAAGGGATTCATCTGACCCAGTGTTTCACCCTAGGCTTCCCCGATATTGTTCGCCAAAAAGGCGGACGGGAGCTTGCGACTTTGCGTCGACTATCATAGCCTGAACCAGGTGACTGTGGGGAATAAGTATCAGCTACCGAGGATTGACGACCTCTTCGATCAGATCAAGGGAGCACGGTGGTTCTCAAAGATAGACCTCAGGTCAGGCTATCATCAGCTCAGAGTTCGGGACGAGGACGTGCAGAAGACGACCTTCATATGTCGGTATGGCCACTATGAGTCCCTGGTTATGTCATTCAGCGTAACCAATTCTCTAGCAGTGTTCATGGGCCTCATGAATAGGATCTTTCAGCCTTACCTCGATCGATTTTTTTTGGTCTTAATTGATGACATTTTGATATACTCGACCACTGAGGAGGAGCATGCCTACCACTTGTGGGTTATACTAGACACACTCCGAGAGCACCAGCTTTATGGAAATCTCTCGAAGTGTTAGTTCTGGATATGTGAGGTCCACTTCTTGGGACACGTCATCTCTATGGTAGGATTTATGGTGGATCCTGCGAAGATCGAGGCAGTGCTAGCTTGGGAGCCACCCAGGAGCGTGACGGAGGTGCGGAGTTTCTTAAGACTAGGTGGGTACTACCGGAGATTTGTTCTAGACTTCTCCAGAGTTGCGGCACCACTCTCAGCTTTGACGAAAAAGGGGAAACCATTTGTGTGGTCAGACAGATGTCAGCGGAGCTTCCAGGAGCTGAGACAGAGATTGAACAGTGCGCCTATCTTGAGGCTACCGGAGGAGGGAATTGGGTACGTAATTTACTGCGATGCATCAGGGACCGGACTCGGATGTGTCCTGATGCAGGAGCGGGCAGTGATCACCTATGGATCACATCAGTTGAGGTAGCATGAGCAGAACTACGTAACCCATGACCTGGAGTTAGCAGTAGTAGTCTTCTCTCTGAAGATGTGGTGACACGATCTGATGGGTGAGCACTTTACAGTCTATTCTGACTATCAGAGTCTCAGGTACATCTTCTCATAGAAGGACCTGAACCTGAGACAGTGGCGATGGCTCAAGTTCCTCCAGGACTATGACTTTGAGATATTCTATACTCCTGGAATGGGGAACGTAGTAGTTGATGCTCTCAGCAGGAGGACGGGCATACTGATACTTGGGAGGCGACAGAGCAGCTAGCCGGTTTGCAGATATCCTTCATGGATAATGATGGAGCAGCCTTTCTTCAGTCACTCACAGTCACTCCTCCACTACTGTAGTGGGTCCGAGAGGCACAGCGTGGGGACGTCGACTATGAGACGCAGCATGCGCATATATCCTCAGGGCAGGCACCTGATGGATTCTCTTTGGGAGGAGAGCACGACATCCTTTTCATAGGATGTACCTTGGTACCGGTTTCTTCACAGAAGGAGGTGCTGAGAGAGTTTCACACTTCCCCTTTGGCGGTACATCCTGGAGTGGCAAAGATGTACCAGGATCTCAGACAACCACACTGGTGGCCGGGCATGAAGAAGGTTGTAGCAGAGTTCATTTCTCGATGCCTCACCTGCCAGCAGGTGAAGGCAGAGCACCAGGTACCAGCAGGCTTGGTACATCCCTTGGAGGTCCCAGAGTGGAAGTGGGATGACATATCTATGGACTTCATGACTGGACTCCCACGCACTTCCATAGGTCACGACTCCATTTGGGTGATTGTCGACCGACTCACCAAGTCGGCTCACTTCCTACCCATCAGAGAGCAGGGATCAGTGGAGATCTTGGGACGCCTCTACATTCAGGATATTGTATGGCTTCATGGTGTGACATCATCTATCATCTCCGATCGAGATGATCGCTTTACTTCCCTGCTTTGGAAGGGGTTGCAGGAGGCGTTCGGGATGCAGCTACGTCTGAGCACTGCCTTTCACCCTCAGACGGATGGTCAGATGGAGAAGACCATTCAGACTCTCGAGGAAATGCTCCGCGCAAGTGTCCTCGACTTTGGTCACAACTGGGAGGACCACCTACCCTTGGTAGATTTCGTGTACAACAACAGCTACCACTCCACCATCGGGATGAAACCATACGAGGCGTTGTACGGCCGACCTTGCAGATCTCCTCTGTGCTGGACAGACCCTGGGGAGTCAGCACTTGTTGGACCGGAGATGGTCTAGGCCATGACAGAGAAGGTCCAGGTCATCCAGGAGCGGATGAGGATAGCTCAGAGCTGGCAGAAGTCTTATGCTGACAGGAGGAGGAGGCCACTGGAGTTCGAGGATGGTGACCATGTCTTCTTGTGGGTCTCACCTTGACATGGATTACGACGATTTGGCTGAGGCGGCAAGTTGTCTTCGCGCTTCATCGAACCATTCCAGGTCCTCAGAAGGATTGGCGAGGTGGCTTATCGCCTGCCTCTACCACCTCAGTTGCACCGGGTGCATAACGTCTTTCACGTATCTCAGCTGAGGAGATACGTGCACGACCCGACGCATATCATTGACCATGGGGAGCAGAACATTGATGATGGGGTGACTTTTGCAGAGGTCCCGGTGGAGATTGAGGATTGAAAGGAGCAGTTCCTTTGTGGATGGTCGATTCCTCAAGTGTGCATCAGATGGCAGCACGGGAACCTCCAGGAGAGCACTTGGGAGCGGGAGGCTCAGATGCGTGCTCAGTAACCACATTTGTTTCCCTAGTTTATGATGTATCTATATGGTGATGTAAATCCCTGAGGTGGGAGTATTGTAAAGACCTGTAAAATTCAAGTGAAATTTTTTCTTAATTTTCTTCTGAATTTTACAAGAACTCAGTTTCTGACGGCAACTGATTCTGAGGCCCGGTGTGCCCGGAATCATTTTCCAAAGTTTAGCTCAGATACAATCAGTGAAAGAATGAGTGGGTTTTCCTAACTTTTGAATTGGTGCTCGAAATCGAAATCCGAGTACACCAATGGAATCACAGCGTCGGTAATTGCTTAAAATACCTTTTCCGGAGTTGCGTTTGCTCGGGTTGAGTTTTACTTAATTGGGTTAAATAAAGAATAAAATAAAATACTGTGCAACAGATTTTATTTTTTATTCAAGGAAGTGTTATCCTAAGCTAAGTGGTTGAGTGTGACCCACATCCAAACTAATCCACTAGGTAGGATATTAGTGGGGTGGGGCCCACACGAGCCCCACCCTTTCAACTTCCTCAACCCCTATTAATTAAGGTAACACACCCGCACCCTCCTTTTTAAATAAATTCAACTCGTGCGTTTAGTTAATTATTAAACACCTCTATTAATTGGGCGGTTTAAACGTTTCATTAATTCAATTAATTGATTGATTAAATTTTGAATTTCAAAGACATTTGGCTTGTGTGTTAATAAAATAAGACAAGTCTTATTCTATTAAGGGGTTTGTTGTGCCTGATGGCTTGGGAGAAATTGCTTAAGGTCTTGAAGTTCATCTTCCTAGATGAAGAATGCGAAGAACGCCGACCTCCGACGACGGACGACGGTGAGAGATGCCTTCCTCGGAGATAGACGACCTGACATGCATCCTTTCGTTCCTTCTTCCCGCGTCAAAGGAAGGGACACCATTCCTCCTCGAACGATCTCCATCAACGTGTACGGAACCTTCTTCTGCGACATTCAATTCTGTGACGAGCCTTCATTCAACAACGCTCGAGGTAGGGGGATTATTTCTTTTGTTCATGATTACTTCCATCACTGTTTATTGTCCTTAATTGAGCTACCTGATATCGCAATAATGGGAGGAGGTTGGACTGAATGAACATGGTCGTCCCTCCTCCCCCCTTGGTTGTTTGATTTTGTTGTGGCACGTGCTAGGCGGCGCGGTGCCATTGCACTGCGCGGAAGCTATGAGATTGGGAGAAGAAGCACGGCGTCATCGCGCCGCGCCGTTGAAGTTGAACAAGTCACGGCGCCGTCGCGCCGCACCGGAAGGACCAAGGTCGTGGCCTTTGGCCACGGCGGAGCAGGGAGCGATGACCGGCTTCCGGCCTCCAGCACCAGAGCAGGAGGGCGGGACCGTGGGGTCCCGCGGCAGCAGCACGGCCGGCCAGCCGTGCTGGTCAGCTTCCGAGAAGGGTCGGGGGTCATAACCCCCGGCTGGCCAGCAAGAGCGGCCCCCCACATGGGGGACGCAGTTTCACGAATAGGGGGGCAGCGCCCCCCCGCACCCTCATCGCTCGGCCGTTACGGCCGAGCCGCCAGGCCACGCTGGCCAGGCCAAGCGCGCCAGGCCGGGCCGCGCCCAGGCCGCTCCGTGCCCAGGCCGGGCCGCGCGGCGCCCAGTTCGGGCCAGGCCCCGCCGGCGGGGCCGGGCCATGCCTTAAAGGGCCGGACCCAGACCTGGGTCGGGACGACCCGGTTCGGGCCGACCCAGGGGGTATCGGGCCGGGTTGGACCGGGCCCGAACCCCGTAATTCCAGACCTCTTTCGGTCTTTTGCTCATAACATGGGCTGCGGACCTACGATCGACGCACTATCAGCTGCGATGTGATCCTTGGATCGAGAGGGTCGTTTTGGTATATTACACTTGAGGTTTCAAAGAACTTTGGGTTCGGCCGTGTTAGTTCATACACGAAACCAACCGGGCCCTCGGAGGGGAATCACTAATAACTTGATCTCCGGACATCCGATTGATGTGCCGTCGACTTTGTTAGATTCCTCTTAGTGAGACGGACCTTTTGGATTACTCTGCTCGAGGTTTGGACGTAGTTTCAGTATGGTCGGGTTGGTTTTGACTTAAAAACCAACCGGGACCCAAGGACGAAAAAGCCAATAACTCTCCGACCGGGCGTCCGATTGACGCGCCGTCTGTGACGTTGAGTTCCTATTGACGATACGGGACTTTTGGATACGTAAACTCTGGACTTCGTGTCAATTGATGTATCAGCCCCTCGGGTCATGGAGCAGACCCTCCCGAACGAGCTTGCTATGTGCGGGAACCCTAGACCTAGATGCGACTGCGACGACGATGCCGACTGTACAGAAATCCTCCATGGATTCGACGGTGACAACTACAACAATCAGTGATCCTATGTGGATCCGTGCTACCAATACTGTGTGGGTCAGATCCTGTGTGGGTTAGCGCTCAGCAGTCCTGTGTGGGCCAGCGCCTATTGATCCTGTGTGGGTCAGATCCTGTGTGGGTCATTGTGGGGGTTAGTACCTATCGATCCTTTGTGGGTCATTGCTGGGGTTAGTACCTATCGATCCTTTGTGGGTCATTGTAGGGGTTAGTACCTATAGATCCTTTGTGTGTCATTGTGGGGGTTAGTACCTAACGATCTTGTGTGGGTCCAACGGCTTAGATGAATCAGTGGCTACATCTGATTATCTCTACCGTCTTACGAAAAAGTATACCTGTGTGAGCTGAATCTTGACTTTCAATCTTCATCTTCGATATGATTGACTTCCTTTCCTATGTGGATTGTGTTGTGCTATCTTGTCTGGACATGATCGAACTTGGGCACAGATGTTGGAGCCGAACTGGAATTGATGACTTAGGTATATGTATGGGCATATACCTAAGTAGTGTCGGATGTTACTTCGTGATTGTATCTTTCCTTTGTGGATTATCCTTTATGGATTCTGGGAGACCTTCGGGGGTCTCAGGGTCCCTACTGAGTAGCGTATAATCACCACTGCATGGGCTATGCCCGCACTACGTTGTTTTGGATGCAGACGACGGACAACGCTGAGTGTCGTAGAAGCTAGTGGAGCAGTCGGTACCTGGAGGTGGACCACTGGGCGGGACGTACACGGAGCGGACGGCTGGACCCGAGGAGCTAAGGTGGCTATCTGTACCCACCCTTTAAGTGGGACTACCAGTGGACAGCTCAACGTTGTGGCTTTACTTTTCAGTTACTATACTTCTGTTTTCAGTTGTACTTTACTTCAGTTTGGGTTTGTATTCTGGCCCTAATACTTTACCGCACTTTCTATTTTACCCAGCTTTACGTAGTGTTTTCTTCTTCTTTCTTGCTTGCTCTATGGTATTTGGTTACATTACAAAGGCAATTCCTTCCCTTTTTTTATCGGGAATTACGCCTTGGTGCTAGTCGCTTGCCCCTGGCCTATGGAAGGTGGACTTGGGGTAGTCACGGCATGGGCCCCGAGGACAGGTCGTGACAAATTGGTATCAGAGGAGTTCGGTTCTACCGCATAACTTTGGACTCTGATCTTTCTTCTATGGGAAGAAATAGTGTTAAGGGTATTGGGTGTGGTTATCAGTCTAGGGAGTCGAGTGTTGGTGCGGCGGCCGACGTATCCGTACACCAAGACCCTGACTTCTGATTTCCGACATAATGCACGAAAACATTGATTGCATGTGTGTTTCATGTTTTCTTTGTGATTACTTTGTGTCAGCTCACCAGGTATACTGTTTGACCGTGGCACACCTGTTTCTTTTCAGGATGGTCCCACGATGGCAGCCATCTAGGGTTCCGAGCGTTTTGGGTGACGACAGCCCACTAAGCGACGAGGCCTCGATCAAGGGCCCTTTGACAGCAGAGGCACTGGCGGTACCTCTACCCGCTGATCCACCGATGCTACCAGCCCCAGCCGCTGATGGTACACGTTGCCTTAGTGCACTGCATGAGTTTCAGCGTCAATGACTGCCCAGGTTCCGTGGGGAGAGGGGCCCTCAGGTATCCGAGGATTGGTCAGAGACAGATGTATGAGTTTTCAGGTTAGTGGGACACCAGCTGACCTCATAGTGATCCTCGCAGCGAGCCTCCTCCATTCGGTAGCAGGCAGATGGTGGAGCTTGATGCTCCAGGTGCACGATGAGGCATCTCTCCTTTGGAAAGACTTTGAGAGCCTCTTCCACATGGAGTTCGTCCCATCCACCCTCTGTGCGATGCACATACATGAGATACTACAGCTGTGGCAGGGCAGCTTGACGGTCGCCCAGTACTCGGCGAGATTTACCGACCTCTCGCGCTATTCGACAGAGATGGTACGGGACCCATTCTTCTAGGCCCAGACCTTCGAGCATGGATTGAGGCATGAGATCAGGGCATCGCTGATCTCCCTCAGCATTCCGACACAGGCAGGGGTACTGGAGGGATCCCATCTCATTGAGAGCTTTCTTGGTGAGTCTACACCAGCAGCGAGACCTACCGCAGGGCGGCACGTAGCAGAGTCTTCTGCAGCTGGCAGTCGACGGATGACACATGGGTCCAGGCAGACCAGACCCTCAGGCGGACGACCTCAGGACACTGTCTTAAAGATGCAGGGCACACAGCCCAGAGCCAGTCTTTTGAGAGGCAGACAGTGTTACTCATGCGGCGGGCAGGGCAACATGGATCGTAACTGCCTGACCCACCATGCGGAGGAGAAGCAGACAGTTGAGGGGCCACCCAGTCAGAGGCAGAGGGTCGACCATGGTGGTCCGAAGGGAGCAGGCGGATGAAGTAGAGGAGCTGTCCAAGCAGCAGGTGGGGGCGACACTTTGAGGCTCTACCACCACCGCCACCAGGAGGTCCACCCCAACCATAGGGAGCTAGCGGGCAGAGACAGGAACAACTTCAGGCAGTGGAGGCCTACGACCACAGCACGCCCGAGATGATTCGAGGTACTTTCTGTGTCTTTTCCATGCATGATTCAGTTCTTATAGACATAGTAGCGAGTCATTCTTTCATAGCTGCTGCCCTTGTTCAGAGCTCGGAGATTCCGACGGAGCCGTTGGATCGATCCTTACGGCTAGAGACACCTACGGGAGCAGACTCGATGATTATGCACTGGTGCCGGCAATATGAGCTTACTCTAGGAGGCGAAATCTTTCAATAGGATCTTCTTGTAGCGGCTTCGAGGCCTTACGAAGTCATATTGGGCATGGATTGGTTATCTACATTCTATGCTCAGATTGACTTTATTAGGCGCAAGGTGCGGTGTGTACGCACTAACGGGAGCAGGTTCACCTTCACGGGCAAGAAGGGAGCCTTCGCATCACATAATGGACTCTTGCAGATGAGAGGAAAACCCATCACTCATCAGTTGGCTAGCCTCATCCTAGGATCAGTTGGCGTGCAGAGTCCTGGTTTTCCTGCAGTGGTGGATCAGTATGCGGAAATTTTCCCCAACGGCGTTCCAGGACTACCTCCTCGCATAGAGGTAGACTTTTATATTGATCTGTACCCCGGGAAAGCCCTGATATCTAACCCAGCATATCGGATGGCCCTCGCTGAGATACGATAGCTACGGGTACAGTTGGAGGACATGCAGGGCAAGGGATTCATCCGACCCAGTGTTTCACCCTGGGCTTCCCCGATATTGTTCTCCAAAAAGGCGAACGGGAGCTTGCGACTTTGTGTCGACTATCGTCACCTGAACTAGGTGACCGTGAGGAACAAGTATCTGCTACTGAGGATTGAAGACCTCTTATATCAGATCAAGGGAGAACGGTGGTTCTTGAAGATAGACCTCAGGTCAGGCTATCATCAGCTCAGAGTTCGGGACGAGGATGTGCAGAAGACGACCTTCAGATGTCGGTATGGACACTATGAGTTCCTGGTTATGTCATTCGGCATAACCAATTATCCAACAGTGTTCATGGGCCTCATGAACATGATATTTCAGCCTTACCTCGATCAACTTGTCGTGGTCTTCATTGACGACATTTTGATATACTCGATCAATGAGGACGAGCACGTCTACCACTCGCGGGTTGTACTAGACACACTCCGAGAGCACCAGCTTTATGGAAAGCTCTTTAAGTGTCAGTTTTGGATATGTGAGGTCCACTTATTAGGACATGTCATCTCTGAGGCAGGAGTTGCGGTGGATCCTGCGAAGATCGAGGCCGTGCAAGCTTGGGAGCCACCCAGGAGTGTGACAGAGGTGCGGAGTTTCTTGGGACTAGCTGGCTACTACCAGAGATTTGTGCCAAACTTCTCCAGAGTTGCGGAACCACTCTCAGATTTGATGAAGAAGGGGAAACCCTTTGTGTGGTCAGACAAATGTCAGCAAAGCTTCCAAGAGGTGAGACAGAGATTGACTAGCGCGCCTATCTTAAGGCTACCTTAGGAGGGAGTTGGGTACGTAGTTTACTGAGATGCATCAGGGGACGGACTCGGATGTATCTTGATACAGGAGAGGTCTGTGATCGCCTATGGATCACATCAGTTTAGGAAGCATGAGTAGAACTACGCTACCCATGACCTAGAGTTAGTAGCAGTAGTCTTTGCTCTAAAGATGTGGCGACACTATCTGATGGGAGAGCGCTTTACAGTCTATTATGACCATCAGAGTCTCAGGTACATCTTCTCACAGAAAGACCTGAACCTGAGATAGCAGAGATGGATCGAGTTCCTCCAGGACTATGACTTTGAGATAGTCTATACTCTTGGAAAGGGGAACGTAGTAGTCGATGCTCTCAGTAGGAGGATGGCCATTCAACTACTTGTGGAGGCGACAGAGAAGCTAGCCACTTTGCAGATATCCTTCATGGATAGAGATAGAGCAGCCTTGCTTCAGTCACTCACAGTCACTCCTCCACTACTACAGCGGGTCAGAGATGCACATCATGGGGACGCCGACTGTGAGACGCGGCATGCGCAGATATCCTTAGGACAGGCACCTGATAAATTCTCCTTGGGAGGAGAGCACGACATCTTTTTAAAAGGACGTACCTTGGTCCCAATTGCTTCACTAGAGGAGGTGCTTAGAGATTTTCACACTTCCCCTTTGGCGGTACATCCTGGAGTGACGAAGATGGACCAGGATCTCAGACGACCGCACTGGTGGTCGAGCATGAAGAAGGTTTAGACTCTCGAGGACATGCTCCGCACATGTGTCCTCAACTTTTTTCGCAGTTGGGAGGACCACCTACCCTTGGTGGAGTTTGCGTACAACAACAGCTACCACTCCACCATCGGGATGGAACCATACGAGGCGTTGTACGACTGACCTTGCAGATCTCCTCTATACTGGACAAACCCTGGGGAGTCAGCACTTGTGGGACTGGAGATGGTCTGGGCCACGACAGAGAAGGTCCATGTCATCTAGGAGTGGATGAGGATAGCTCAGAGTCGACAGAAGTCTTATGTTGAAAGGAGGCGGAGGCCACTGGTGTTCGAGGATGGTGACCACGTCTTCTTGTGGGTGTCACCTCGACGTGGATTACGGAGATTTGGACAAGGCGGAAAGTTGTCTTCGCGCTTTATCGGACCATTCCAGGTCCTCAGCAAGATTGGAGAGGTGTCTTATCGCCTGGCTCTGCCACCTCAGTTGCACCGGGTGCACGACGTCTTTCACGTATCTCAGCTGAGGAGATACGTGCACGACCCGAAGCATATCATTGACCATGGGAAGCTGGACATTGATGATGGGGTGACTTTTGTGGAGGTCCCAGTGGAGATTGGGGATCAAAAGGAGAGAGTCCTACATGGACGATCCATTCCTCTAGTGCGCATCAGATGGCAGCACAAGAACCTCTAGGAGAGCACTTAGGAGCGGGAGGCTCAGATGCGTGCTCAGTACCCACATTTGTTTCCCTAGTTTATGATGTATCTTTATGGGGATGTAAAACCCTGAGATGGGAGTAATGTAAAGACCTGTAAAATTCAAGGGAAATTTTATCTTAATTTTTTTTAATATTACAAGAACACAGTTTCTTACGGCACCTGATTTCGAGGCCCGGTGTACCCGGAATCATTTTCCGAAGTTTAGCTCGGATACGTTCAATGAACGAACGAGCGGGTTTTCCTAACTTTTGAACTGGTGCTCATAATCGAAATCTGAGGACACCAAGGGAATAACATCGCTGGTAATTGCTTAAAAATACCTTTTCCGGAGTTTCGTTTGCTCGGGTGGAGTTTTACTTAATTGGGTTAACTAAAGAATAAAATAAAATAATGTGCAACAGGTTTTATTTTTTATTCAAGGAAGTGTTAACCTAAGCTAAGTGGTTGAGTGGGACCCACATCCTAACTAATACAATAGGTAAGATATTAGTGGGGTGGGGCCCACAAGAGCCCCACCCTTTCAACTTCCTCAACCCCTATTAATTATGGTAACGCACCTGCACCCCCCTTTTTAAATAAAGTCAACTTATGCGTTTAATTAAATATTAAAAGCCTCTATTAATTGGGCAGTTTAAACGTTGCAATTAATTCAATTAATTGATTGATTCAATTTTGAATTTCAAAGACATTTGGATTGTGTGTTAATAAAATAAGACAAGTCTTATTTTATTAAGGGGTTTGTTGTGCATGAAGGCTTGGGAGAAATTCCTCAAGGTCTTGAAGTTCTTCTTCCTCGATGAAGAATGTGAAGAACGCTGACCTTCGATGACGGACGACGGTGAGAGACGCCTTCCTCGGAGATCGACGACCCGACGCGCATCCTTTTGTTCCTTCTTCTCGTGTCAAAGGAAGGGAGACACCGTTCCTCCTCAGACGATCTCCGTCAACGTGTACGGAACCTTCTTCCACGATGTTCAATTCCGCGACCAGCCTTTGTTCAACAACGCTCGAGGTAGGGGTTATTTCTTTTTTTCCTGATTACATCCATCGATGTTTATCGTCCTTAATTGAGCCACCTAATATCGCAATAATAGGAGGAGGTCGGACCACACGAACACGGCCGACCCACCTCCCACCTTGGTTGTTTGATTTTGTTGCGGCACGTGCAAGGCGGCGTGATGTCGTTGCACCGCGCGGAAGCTATGACATTGGGCGAAGAAGCGCGGCGCCGTCGTGCAGTGCCGTTGAAGTCGAACAAGTCGCGGTGCCATCGCGCCGTACCGGAGAACCTGGAAGAGACCGCGGCCAGAGCGAGGTTGCGGCGCCGTCGCGCCCCGCCAGACAGACCAAGGTTGCGGCCTTTGTCTGCGGCGGAGCAGGGAGTGGCGGCCGGCTTCCGGCCACCGGCGCCGGAGCAGGAGGGCGGGACCGCGGGGTCCCGCGGCAGCAGCACGGCCGACCAGCCGGGTCGGCCGGCTTCCGAGAAGGGCCAGGGGTCATAACCCCTGGCTGTCCAGTAGGAGTGACCCGTCACATGGGGGCCGTGGTTTCACGAACAGAGGGGAAACGCCCCCCCCCCCCCACCCGCACCCTCATCGCTCGGCCATTACGGCCGAGCCGCCTGGCCACGCTGGCCAGGCCGATCGCACCCAGTCCGGGCCACGCCATGCCCACCAGGCCGAGCCACGCCTTAATGGGACGGACCTAGACTTGGGTCGGGTCACCCCGGTTCGGGCCGACCCAGGGGGTATCGGGCCGGGCCCGAACCCCCTAATTCTGGACCTCTTTCGGTCTTTTGTTCATAACTTGGGCTGCGGACCTCCGATCGATGTACTGTCAGCTACGATGCAATCCTTGGATCGAGATAGTCGTTTCGGTATATTACACTAAAGGTTTCTGAGAACATTGGGTTCAGCCGGGTTGGTTCGTACATGAAACCAACTGGGCCCTCGGAGCGGAAACACTAATAACGTGAGCTCTGGATGTCTGATTGACATTCCGTCAACTTTGTTGGATTCCTCTTAGTGAGACCGACCTTTTAGCTTACTCCGCTTGAGGTTTTGATGTAGTTGGAGTATGGTCGGGTTGGTTTTGACTTAAAAACCAACCAGACCCCTGGACGAAAAAGCCAATAACTCTCAGACCGGGCGTCCGATTGACGCGCCGTCTGTGACGTTGAGTTCCTGTTGACGACACGGAACTTTTGGGTACATCAACTCCGGAATTCATGTCAGTTGATGTAAAATCCCCTCGGCTCGTGGAGCGGACCCTCCCGAACGAGCTTGTTGTATGCGGGAACCCTAGAGCTGGCTGCGACTGCGACGATGATGCCGACTGTACAGAAATCCTCCATGGATTCGACGACGACGACTACAGCACTTAGAGATCCTACGTGGATCAGTGCTATCGATCCTGTGTGGGTCAGATCCTGTGTGGGTCAGTGCTCATCGGTCCTGTGTGGGCCAGCGCCTACCGATCCTGTGTGGGTCAGATCCTGTGTGGGTCATTGCGGGGGTTAGTACCTATAGATCATTTGTGGGTCATTGCGAGGGTTAGTACCTATCGATCCTCTGTGGGTAATTGCGGGGGTTAGTACCTATCGATCCTTTGTGGGTCATTGCGGGGGTTATTACCTAACGATCATATGTGGGTCCAACGACTTAGATGAATCAGTGGCTACATATGATCATCTCTATCGTCTTACGAAGAAGTATACCTGTGTGAGCTGAATCATGACTTTCAATCTTTATCTTCGATACGATTGACTTGCTTTCCTGTGTGGAATGTGTTGGGCTATCCTGTGTGGACATGATTGAACTTGGGCTCGGATGTTGGAGCCGAACTGGAATTGATGACTTAGGTATATGTATGGGAATATACCTAAGTAGTGTCGGACGTTACTTCGTGATTGTATCTTTCCGTTGTGGATTATCCTTTGTGGATTCTGGGAGACCTTCGGGGGTCTCTGAGTCCCTACTGAGTAGCGTATACTCACCCCTACACTGGCTATGCCCGCCCTACATTGTGTTGTATGCAGACGATGGACAACACTGATCATGGTAGAAGCTAGTGGAGCAGTCGGTACCTGGAGGTGGACCACTGGGCGGGATGTACACAGAGCGGACGGCTGGACCCGAGAAGCTGAGGTGGATATATGAACCTACCATTTAGGTGGGACTACGAGTAGATAACTCGACGTTGCGACTTTACTTTTCAATTGTTGTACTTCCTTTTTCAGTTGTACTTTACTTCAGTTTGGGTTTGTATTCTGGCCCACATACTTTACCACACTTTCTATTATACCCAGCTTTACTTAGTGTTTACTTCTGCTTACTTGATTTCTCTGTGGTGTTTGTTTACATTACAAAGGAAATTCCTTCCCTTTTTTTATCGGTAATTATGCCTTGGTGCTAGTCGCCAGCCCCTGGCCTATGGAAGGCGGGCTTGGGGTAGTCACGGCACGGGCCCCGAGGACGGGTCGTGACAATTTATTTTTAGAAGAATAATTTAAAATGGTTTTTTTATAATCTATTTGAATCTTCGACCTTATTAGAATATTATTAGAAATTATAAATTTATGAAAACTTCTTTTATGACCAAGTATGTATTTTTTATGTTAATTTGTAAATTTAATTTTTTTCCAATTTATTTACACTTTTTGTATTTTTTATCATTTAAGTTATATATTTCAAAAAAGGATATAAATACATTATACATTTAATATTTCTAAAAAAATTATCACTTTAAAATTTTAATAAAAAAATTGATTAAAAATTTAAATCACAAATCCAAATTTATATAATAGGTACTGTTTTTTACATGAATGATAAATTACCTAGGTGAAAACATGTTACCATGTCAAAAACTAAAAAGTTAATAGTGAGTAGAATTATAGGTAATGGGCCTAATATGTATAAAACATGTTTATATTTGAACATTATAGGTGTTTGTTTACATTTAATATTCTACAATACAATTGTATTAATTTTTTAGCCACTTTACTTGATTGTGACTTCCCATTATTTAATTTTCCTTTTTTGTACTTAGAAAAATGACACTCGTTTCAACTAATTAAAGAGGAACTCCTATCCTCACTTATTATAACTAAACAACCTATTATGTTTCAAAAAACATACAAATTTTTAGATTCCATAAGGCGGTTTTTGACATCTCAAAAGACTATCCCTCTTTGGTCGGATCCCCTTCACAAATGAGATAATCAAAGAAGTGAGGTATAAGTACCTAACCTCTATTTTTTATGTGTCTTTATATGATTTTATTCAAAATAAAATTTCATTTAACCATTATGAAATGAAAAAATTAGTATCACTGTTATTATATTATGTTATTACAATAATTATAAAACCATGAACCACCATCCCTTTTCCATTAATAATAATGAAAATGTGCATCACGCCTTATGAGGACCACAACCTCCATGAAAAAAAGGTTTCATTTTCCTTCACATCCCAAAATTGACAATTTTTCTTTATATTGCCAGATTAAATATGATATGTATAAGTAATTCGTATAATTAATATGCTTATTTTTTGATAACAGAAAAATCAATAAACTTTATAAGGTAATCTATCTATATCGGTAAATAACCTAAAACTAGTTCATCACTATTTTCATCTTCAACAAATATGAAAAAAAAACATAGGTATTAGATTTAAAATAGTAAAATTTTATATAAGAAATAAATTAAAAATCAAATAATGTTATTTAAATACTGTAATTTTGGAGAAAAAAGAATATAATCACCTTTTTTCAGTCATAGTTCAAAACAGTTAAATTATTAAAACTAGATGTTGAAAGGATATAAAAAAATCTTATACATGAAGGTAAAACTAATTAATTAAGAGAAAATATAGAAATATATCAGAATAAGATTATGAAATGGGTATTTCATATGTTTATCTTTGTGATATAAGAGGATAACGTATTTCTGATGAAATAAAGAGTAAAGTTAAAGGACTTGGTAAATCATAATCCTTTCTTTGAGTTATCATATTTCTTATTGAACTACATTATCTGAGAGTTTATTTTTTAATTATTTCTTATTTTTATTTCAAGGGAATGAATTTTATTAATTAAAATATAATTTTATGAATTTATTTATTTTCACCTTTTTAATAAAAAAATGATACTTTTTTTAAAACATTATCATAAATATTACTTTTATATTAATGAATTAAAAAAATCAATACAACTATTTTTTAATTTTGTTTTCATATTACTCTCCGTTTTCGAAAATGATCTATCACCAATGGAGTTATTTTTCATATTTCACCGTTTAATTTTTGTAATTATGTAATTATTACTGGTGATTAATTTTTTTGGTATCAAATAATTATTTTCATGATGTTATTTTATAACATTTGGATGTTTTATGACACCCATTTAATTTCCAAGTATTCTTTATGAAAATTTAATTATTTCCTTTTGGATTTTTAAAAGACGCGTTATTTTTTCATGAGTTATTTAAGATATTATGATAATTACTTTTTTGTGACACACATATTTATGGATGATGATGGGTGGGTTCTTTTATCACCCTCCAGTTAATTAGATTATGTTTATATCACAGTAGATAGTAAGGCATGGACATAATGAGATTGTTTACACAGCCGTGGGCATTATGGGTTTGTTCACGTTTTTTTGCATGGACATAATGTGTTTTTCACATTACTGTTATCGTAATTAGTTTTCTCACATTGGTTTTAATATTCTTGTGGATGTACTACACTTCCATGTTGTTTATAAAATTATGAAAATAATCCATAATAAATTATGTATCCATGAAATTTTATGTTTTCAGCATTATGAATTATTTTTAATGTATTTTACACTCTTATTTCATTTTCACAAGTTTTATGAATATTAATACCTGTTTTGATCTAGTTAATAACTTTTATAAATTTTTACTAATATTTTATATATATTATATTACTATAACATGTTTTATGGATTTCAAATAAGGTTTTTTGATCATTTGTTAGTATATTTTTTCCTCTTCATGTTTTCCTTCATTTTATGATATGAATTTCCCTTATTGAGTGTCTTATATCACACAATTATTATGTTTCAAATACATAGGTTATGTGTAAGACAGCACAATTTGGGAAATCTTAAAAAGGGTCTAGAGGATCATGATTATAGAGAAATGTTTAAGAGTGTAATAAAATAAGATGTTTATATATCTAATTTCCAAGAAACTAAAACCGTGTCCTTAGATTTTATGTTATTTTTGAGAGGTATAATTTAAATCATCATATTATTTTATAGTTTATGTTATCCTTTTATAGGGTCTCTTTAATTTTTCCCACATTGGAAATTTCTTTTAACTCATTCCACTTAATAATATTTGATCCCTCACTAGTAACGACATTTAGGTTGGCTCTTGAAAAAACTCACACAAACTGCTCACGAGTCACTGTAACATCCTATTAAATGTTAATATAAATAATTTTAATTTGTTATTTATATTCAATAGATATATTTTATATATTTGTTTTATATTTTAATAATATTTTTTAATTTTATAGTCAAATGGAAAAGGATTTACTTATAAGAAAGTTGTGTTTTCAAAAAATATACGGTTTTATTTAAAATAAATATATCCAAAATATAAAATTTAAATGTTATCAAATGAAAAAATTATTTAATTAATCATGTTAAATTATCTTAGGATTATGTTTTTATAATTTTCCAATTAATTTTATTTTTCAATGAATATTTAAGAGATAATTGTTTTTGAAAACTATCATTTCTTTTCAAGTATTTACAATGTAATATTATATTTTGGATCAGTTTTAAAATTTAACTATTTAATATTTAGTAAAAATTAATGACTAGATTTTATTTTAATCAATATTATTCTAGAATTTAGTATAAAAACAAATTTATATTTAAAAATAAATTTTTATAAAAATAAATTTTTTATTATATTTATTGGTTTATTTTTAAATTACATTATTCTAGACAAGTGAGTTTATTTTGATAAAATTTATTAAATAGTTTTAATAATAATTATTATTATTATATAATTATTCCAACATAATTTTTTGTTATAATGAATTGAAAAAATAGTAGAAATATTTTCTCGGGGTTGAGATTAAAACAGGTTTACTAGGTGGTTAAACTAAAGTGATAAGGGTAAAAATGGCCTAAAATGACTATAGTCTTTTTATGGACATATTTCAAACCAATTTCATCTAATATTTGGAAATGGTCAATTTTATATCCATTTATTTTAGGTAATCCATTAATATATTTTAATTTTAAAAAAACCAACCATGTCATTCCCCCATATATAAAATGACAACCTGTAACCTCCACCATCTGAACTTTAGGGGAATTCTGGTTTAGAAAATCCGTAACTTAATTTTTAACTAAAATTCCTTCCATTCTATTACATTCTCTGGTTTTTTTATAAAACTATACTTAGAAGTGTTTAGGTATAAAACTAAAGAGGTTTTCTATAACAGAGTTGTAGTTCTTAATTTGGAATTTTTTTATTTATTTTTCTACATCATTCAAATATTAATGAACCATGATGGAATAAATACACAAATATATTCCATATCATAATTTTTTTATATTAATTTAAAAACATTTATTCACATGCTTTATTCATCAAATTATAAATGAAACCATCTTTCAATTGAATGGAGGACTATCATCTTGCGATCTGATGTAATTCATTTTCCATGACCTCTAATCACAACTGGTTATAATTATTTTTTTAATGTTTGTTATTAATATTAATGACATATTTATTATTATGTAATGTTGATATATATAATTTTTTATTACCCTTATATCTAATGAAAAATGGCAATGATGTTCATGCGTATCTGAGGATTACCACCTCCATCAAGCTATGTGATTCATTTTTCATGACCACATCACATGGATGATATATATAATTTTATTTAATTAAATAATATTATATCTATATTATATAGTCATAATTATGGAATGAGAAAATTATACTTACCTTGTTTCCTTCAATCAATTTTTATTATAAAAACTTTACTGATGCATACATATACCATACCATCACCATGCTTGTAGTGTAGTTCATTTTTCATATCCATCATTCATAATTAGTTTTAAAAATGTAATTGATGTACAAATATGATAACTATATCTTGATTATTATTCTAAAGATTAAGGGATAATGATATCATTAAATATCACCATATACCAAATTCATTTTTTACATATGAGTTGAATATCATCAAAACATCCAACAAGAAATTAATTTATTAAGTAATTTTATTTGATAATCTGATGAATAAAATAAAATGAATAATAATAATAATAAAAGGTTCGTTAGAAAACAAATAATTTTATATTTTTTATATTTTAGATGATAAGTAATGTAAGTGACTAGTCAAACTTGAGGTAAGGGATTATTTACATTAAAATACTCATTTTTAATGTTTTAAAGATTTATTTTTTAAATACATCTCTTGCATGAAAATTTTATTAGATTTATTTTATTTATTTACTTATATAGAAATAAATGAATTCTAAAGGAAACTTTATTTCACTTTTTTAATTTGTTTCTAATGTCTTCAAAAATAAATCAATATATATACTTTATATGAACTATTTTGATAACATTTTTAGAGGAATATTCTATTTTAATTTATACGACATCAACATATTTCCTCTCCACTATAGTTTTTATTTATTTTTTTTCTTACTATACAATAAATAATTTATTACTAAAATAAAATCCATCCAACCCTTTTTAGGCATTTTTAAGATGTTTTTTAAATTAATCTGATTTTTTGATATCTACATACATTTTAGTCAGGGGTGAAGAAAATATTTTAAAGGAAATTGAAGATATCATGTGTTAAGAATATGTTACGGTTTATGGGAATTCTTTATTATGAGTAGTGGTTCTTATATAATCCAAGTATCATTGGTTCTATTATAAACCAATTATGGGTGGTCCCATTTTCAACCATGAAAATGTCATCCTGATATAGATCTCCAATTCATTGGCTGAAGGGATATAGCTAATGAATTCACATTATACTAAGAGATTAATTGAATTTTCCAGGTATATTAATCTATTTTTATGACTGATACGAAAATAATGTCCCATATTATCAACATTAATTAATAAATTATTTTTTGTATTTTTATGAAAATTTTATGATTTCATAAGGTAATATAACGATATTACATTTGTGGGGATGTTTATAATACTTATTAAGTGTGAAATGTATAAAATTGTTTTATTAAAATATGATCTTTTAATTGTTAAAAATAAAATTTATTAGGTTTATTTTTTAAATAAAAATTTAACAGGAAATTTCTCATGAAAATATTTTTTAATAGGAGGTAATTTCATAAGTATGAAAATTTTTATTTTGTGACCAATGATTATTTTGAAATGGGAAAAATTACAAGTATTCATATAATAATGGGTTTCATTATATAATTTTAATTGTAAATTATTGAGATTGGTTGTACTAATACCTTGTTTTCAAATTATTTTCATATGGTTTCAATGATGAATAGGGACAAAGAGAAGGTTAATATGAAAATTATGATGGTATTCCATGAAATGAAAAAAATACTATTTTAAAAGTCTTGTATTTTGGTAAAAATGGATACTGAGTGGAAGTGCTTAGTTTTCAATTTATGAATATATTTTCTAAGAGTTATGGGATAATACTCTAAATCTATTAACTATAAAGATACTTGAAATTTTAGGGTGTGAATTATTGACTTAAATCCAAATATTATGTGATATTTATGGATAGGTACTTATATTTTGTATCAGGGAATGTTTTATACAATTTTATAGGTTCAAATAATATAAGAAAATAAACAAAATATATTATAATTTATGGTTATAATGACATATCATTAATATATTGACTTGTTTCGTTATCTAAAGTATGTGTATTCAAAATGGTTTTCCAAAGATTCAATAACAAAGGTGAAGTAGGTAGGCTTCCAGAGGAATAAAACCTCAAAACCAGTAACATTGAATAGTTGTAATTTGAATTGAGTAGTTTTTTATTTTATGGATCAGTTTATGTAGGCTATAATTTATAGTGTAATACTTTCAAGAGAGAAAATAGATCTTATGTAGAGGAACATGTCAATAGTGAATCATTTTATGGGATAACACCCTCTAGTATTTATCAGATCTTCTGACTCTGTTATAGCTATGGGAAAGATTAATGATATGGAAATGATATTCAAATTCATTATTTTTTGTGTTAGTCAAAAGTAAACTATTTCTAGTTACCTTTTATAAGATGAAGTCAACCAATGATGGTAAATGGTTTAGAATACTAGAGAACTAGAAGATATTGACTCTATGGAATGGGGTACTTTGAGGAATAATTTATTTGAGAAATATGTTCCTATGTTTTCTCAACTTATAATGAAAAGAAATTCATTGAATTGAGTAAAATTGAGGAAGATTTTGTGGCCATGTATAAAGAAATCTTCACTCAATTTTTGCAGGTACACGTTAAATGATATCTGATATCATGAGAGAAAAATTAATATATCATTTTCATGATTAAAGATAACATATTGAAGGAAATTTTTCTTACATTAATATAAAATTTCTAATAAAAATATTAATTATGCTAACAAGAAATAAATATAGTTTCTTGATGATCAGGTAATCTATGAAAACAATCAGAAAAGGATGTATATATGACAAAAAAGTGGGAAGCATCCACCATGGAAATATAATGGTAACAAAATCATGTTTCCATTTTTATAGAGTTGGGGTAAAAAGTAACCTAGGTAATGTCTTGTAAAATGTGGTAAATTATTTTGATATGTGGTGATTGGGAATATAGATCCTGATTTCAAAAAAAATATTGTTTGTGTAATACCAATATTGATTAAAATACAGGAATTTTTTTAAATTTAATGTGATGGGTTATTATGGGGATGTGTTTCTAAATGATATCATGAATTATGAAATATTTTGTAACCAATAGGTAGATTTTCGGGCATCGACTGATGTGGTAACAAGTACATTACCTTCTTTTTCATATAATTTTTATGTATTCTTTGAGTCGGGGTCTACAGATTCGTTCATTTTTGGGAAATTTTATAGAAAATTTAAAATTTCACCTAAGGAAAAGATGTCCAGTATTTTTATAAAAAAATGGGGTTAGTGTTATAGAAAAAATAATATAAAAATATATTCCTATTATGAAAAGTGGAAGGGTTTTCATAGAAAACATTTTTTTCATTCCCATTATAGAATGTAATTTTATTCTAGGTATGGATTGGATCTCATTTTATCATGATAAGATGAATTATATATCTATAGAATTTATTTTCGAAAATGAGAATATATTTTTATATAAGAATCAATTCATTCAATTGATAACATATCAAGAGGTAGAGAATATATAAAAATGGAAATGAATGTTATCAAGATCATATTGTGGAAAATAAGGGAATTACTTCGAGTAATTATGTTCTAATAGTAAAATAATACTTTAATATTTTTTTAATTATTGTCCTTTTATTATACCTAATCATTATGTTAAGGTTACTTATTACACAGTGCCTAATTAAAATATAATTTCAAAAAAAACTTTATGAAATATCTCTAGTAGAACAACCAGAATTGAAAAAATTAGTTGCAATAGTATATTTATCAAGATTTCCTTCATCCTAACTCTTCAATAGAAGGTGAACCTATTTTATTTGTTAAAAATAATGATATTTAGATGAGTATTTTTGTCGATTAGAGATTGTTGAATAACATTAATATTAATATTATGTATTTTTTACCTCATATTGATGACATGTCTGATTAGCTCCATGGAGTAAAATATATTTTAAAGGTTGATCTCCTATCTAGGTATAATCATTTGATGGTGAAGGAAAATAATAACCCTAAGATAGTGTTACATAATTCGTATGGGCATTATAAATTTTTGATTATGTTCTTTGGGTTAAAAAATGACCCAATTGTATTCATGGATATTATGAATAATGTTTTCTATGAGTATTTGGATAAAAAATTGTGCTTATTGATGATATTTTGATTTATTAAAAAAATAAGTAGGATAATTAAAAAAATATTAAAATTAATCAAAAAACCCTAAAACAAACTAAATTATATTTGAATTTTTAAATGTGATATTTAGTTACAAAATACTTCATTCCTTACTGATATCATAAAATAATATGGCCTTATTATTGACCAACTAAAACAAAAGTAGATGATGAATGGAAAACACCTACAGATTTTGGTGAGCTTTAGATTTTTCTTGGATTAGTAGGATATTACTGAAAGTTTGTTGGAAAATATCCAATTTTATAATGCCTGTTAACCATGTTAACTTGAAAATGAGTTAGGTTCATCTAGATAATGGAATGTGATGAATATTTGTAGAGACATAAAATAAATTTATTGAAGGATCCATTTTGAAAAAAAAATCCCGATTTTGTGATGTTTTTATATACAATAATGCTTCACTCAAAGGATTTGGTTGTGTTTTAATACATAATGATCAAGTAATTACATATTCTTCATGTCCATTAAAACCAAAATATAAAAATGCATCTACACATGAATGTAAACCAGTATCTATAGTGTTTTCTTTAAAAACGTAGAGATATTATTTATATGGAATAAATTGTGAACTATATATTGATAATAAAAATTTTATGTATATATTCACTCAAAAATATTTGAACATGAGATAAATGAGATGGGTATAAATAATAAAGCATTACAACAACACAATTCATTACCATTCGAGTAAAGAAAATAGCGAAGTTTAGTCTTTGAGTCATAGGGATAATGTTATATTAAATGTGATATGGTATTCATTTAATAATTGGTTAATTGATTTTATGAAATATGTCTTAGAAATTATGCATGGAATAACTCCCTCTATTTTTTACGTTTCATTGAAATGTTAATTATTTTATAGAGTTAATAAAGCTCAGAATAAGGATCTTTTTTCACATGAAGTAATATAAAATTTCATGAAGGGTCTGTGTCTGGAGTTTAATGTTGATGAAGAAGGTGTTATTAGATTTCGAAAGAGGTTGTTTGTGCCATGTGATTACCAATTAATGAAAGAAATTTTGAGTGATTCTTGTATTCCTCTATTATCTATTCATATTGGAGGAACAAAAAAGTACAGAGACCTTCATAAACATTAGTTGTGGGAAGGAATGATTAAAATTATTCCTGATCTGACTATGAAATTTTTGACTTATAAAAAGGTTAATGATGAATGATAATTATTCAATGGGATGATTCAGACATTTCCAACTCCAGAATAGAAATTGGTGAATATATTCATTTATTTTATGGTGGTATTATCAAACAAATCTCAAGGTAATAATGAAATTTGGGTATTTATTTATCTATTAACTTAATCTACTCGTTTAATTTCCATATGATATTATACAAATTTGGATATAATCTCTAAACTTAATGTTAATGAGATAATTATATTATGGGGAGTACCTTATTCTATTGTATATTATCATGATTCCATATTCACCTAATATTTCTGGAAAGGAATTAGGACTTCATCAGATACTAAATTAAATCTTAGTATAACATTTCATCCTAAATCTTTTTGATAGTTAGAGAGAATGGTTATTACATTAGTGGATGTGATTTATACTAGTTTAATAGATTATCTCAAATGTTGGGATCAACATCATATTATGGATGAGTTTTCTTATAGTATCATTTTTTTCCAGTATTGAGACCGAACATTTTGAATAGTTATATAGAATTCGGTGTCAGACTCCAACATGTTGGCATGAATTTAGAGAAATGAAGTTATTGGGAGAATAACTAGTATAATAAATTGTTGAGAATGTGGATATTATTGACGAATATATTACTATACCTTAGATAAGGTATAAGAGTTTTGAAAATATACAGTCGAAACATATTTATTTTGTGGTAGGTGATTATGTTTTTCTTAAAGTATCTCTAACGAAAAGTGTTATATGTTTTTGTAAAAAGAAAACAAAAGTTCATAGTCCATTAGAGCATATGAAATAATGGATAGATTTGCATACGTTTCCTATAGTGTGTTCTGCACTCTATATTTATATCAAGTACATGATTTAGTTCATGATTCATTATTGTGAAAATATATTTCGAGTTCATCTCATGTTTTGATCCCTGAAGTTGATTAATTAGAATAGATTTTTTAGATGAGGAACAACAAGTTTCGATTCTTGAGTATAGAGAGACAGTTTTATTGAATACTTTTATCAATCCTGTTATGGTTTTTTGGTAAATAATTATTGATGAAGCATCATGGGACTCATAAAATACTATGAAGGAAAAATAACCCTACTTATTTTTGTAATGAATAATATTTTTAAGACACAACATCCAAAATATGGTAGGAATGCCAAAATCCAGTTAACGTTAAGATAAATCATTTTAATATACAATTGATAATAATTTATTTATTTTTATAGTTATTATCATTTTAATAATATTAGATAACATTTTAGTCAAAAGTTAAAAAAACATTGTTTTTAATCAAATTGTGTTATCATATACTATATTGTCTTATTTAAAAGAATGAATAAAAAATAATGAAATTTAAATTGGAATTTTTTTTTTTATTTTAGATTTCATCCTGAAAATATTATCTTAGTTTAATTTTCAAATAATTTAATGGAAATGTTTCTTTTCAGTGAATAGTGAAAAATACTAATTTATATTGAAAACTGATATTTATTTTTAAGTATTTAAAAATTAAATTTATATATTATATTTGTTTTAAAATCTCATTAATTAATTTTTATTTAAAATAATATAGTAAATTTGAGTAGAATAAATATTATAAATAAATATTGGATAAAATCATTTTATACTAAAAAAGGTATTTTTCTGAAAAACAGATTTCAGTTGGGTTATAGGGGTTTAGTTTTAAATTAAATTCCCCAAATTCAATTAATTAAATTTGATAAAACTTATTCCATATTTTTACCCATTATTATTATTATTATTAAGTATATATAACGACAATTTTTTTTAAAAAAATTCATTGTAAAATAGTAACACTTTAATAACCCAATTATGGTTAAAACACGTTCACATGGGGTTAAGCTAAAGTGATATGGGTTCAAAATGACCAAAAAAGTTGTATAAATTATATTATATTCGAATATTTTGACCTTATATCATCTAATATATGTATATTTTCCATTTTTAGCCACATTTCTTGAGTAATACATTAATATATTTTAGTAATTTTAAAACATCCATGTTTGTCCTCTCCCCCACTTGTAAAATTACACATTCTCTCTTCCCATATCCACACATAAATAGCCTATTCAAGAAATACCTACCCAAATACCTTACTAATATCCCTAACCATATCCTATAGGACCTGGTAAAATCGTAAAACCAACCAAGTAAGGTGTTAGATAAAAAACTAAAAAGGTTATCTAAATAAGAGGCATAGTTCCCAACCAAGATTTTTATTTTTATTTCTTATTATTACTATTTATTATGGTATAATAATAATTCTTTAAAGATAATATGATACTTATGATTTTTATTCATACTATTTGAAAACTGAAAATGTTACTCATGTGTATGTATGGGCTACCATCTCCATTATTGAAAGATAGTTAATTCTTTATATCCATTTTCATGGTTCATATTAAAATTATAATTTATGTATAAAAATTGTAATTATTTAATGATTATTACTGTATATATAATGTAATTGTAAACTCCTTGAGCATATTAAACTTACCAAATTCATTTTGGACATATGAGCCGAATATCATCCGAACATCCAATGTGAACTTAATTGATTATGTAATAGTATTTACCAATGAAATAAATAAAATAAAAGGAATAATAAGATTTAAAAAGGTTATTAGAAAATTTAATAATTCACATAACATTATTATTCAATATTTTAAATAACACGTGTGATGATTTGGACCCTAGGTAATGGCTAATTTACATTATAAATATCATTTTAAACTTGTTAAAGATTTTATTTAAAAATAATTTCCTTACATATCAATATTATTAATTTTATTTATTTATGTATTTACATTGACATAAATTAATTATAAATTTAATTTTCTGTCACTTTTTTACTTTCTTCCAAACGTTTTCAAAAATAATATTTTAATGTATTTTATACATAACATTTTGTAAAAGGAAATAAATAGTAAATTATTCTATCAAATACAGTGTCAACAGTTTTTCCCACCATCGTAACTGTTATCTGATTTTGGGATTCCATAAAAATATTCCATGTTTTTTTTTGAAAAAACATCATTCTAATAATGAAATGTATTTCAAAATATTATTGATATTAAATGGATGTCCTGATATTTGGAAATTTGTTTCTAATGTATATAAATAATATTTTGATATAAATAAAATCACCTACAATTTTAGATTATGTTATAGTTCTTTGGAGTTATTCATAATGATGTGTGATTATGTTATAAAGAAATGATAGATGGTTACATTATAAGATAAGGATAGTTTTTTTTTGTAAAAAACCAATAATTGGGGAGCCGAATATTGCACTACATTTAATTGGTTAAAGGGATGGTGTTAACCAGTTATAATTCTCCATACAGATTATTTAAATTTATAGAGTAGGTTATTCCATTTTTAAGGGTGATATGAAAATTATTTTTTAAGTTACCAACATGATTTATAAATTCCATCTATATTTTTTATAGAAATGTTATTATTTCACATGATTATCTAATGATATTATGTTTAGATGTAGGTTATTGAAACTTATTTGGGGTGACATGTATAACTTTTTGAAAAAATATGAGTTTTTTCCTTAAAAATAGACCATTATAAGTAATATTTTCCCTTTAAATATTTCTCTTGAAATGTTTTATGAAAATACTTATATAGAGAATTTGATTTATTGTATATGAAAATATTTATTTTGAGCCTAGATTTTATTCTTAAATATAAATAATTTTACAAGTATCCAGGGACTAAGTGGTTTATTTCATTATTTTTAAATTTCCCTTATGGTTATTTTTATGCTCATAAAACATTTTCAAATGTTTTTAATGGGTTTTTAATGATGATTAGTGATAGGTATTTGTTCATGATGAATGGTATGAAGATATTTCATGAAAATAAAGATCGTTTTACATAAAAGTTTTATATTGTGTAAAAAGCGGATGTTGAGTGGAAGTGTCCACTTTTTAGGGTTCGGGTTTTCTGTTTAAGAGTTATAAATGTATTCACTAAAACTATAAAACCATAAAGGTCCTCAATGTGTAATAAATTTTTTTATTGCCTTTAAACTCAATATTATGTAATGTTTAAGACTATGTCCTTATAGTAAAACCTCCCCTTGCTAACCATGTCATCTTTTCTTTGTGCACCATGCGCTCTCTATGCTCTATCACGTCACCCATGCACCCATACATACCCTAATAAATGAATATTATTTATTATAAAAAATATTTATCTCTCAATAATCATCCAAATAAACTCAAATTTACTAGTTTTTCAAAAAAATTTCTCACAACATAATGATATTACCATGTTTGAAAAGATCAAATATAAGAAGCTTTAAAAATCATCATAAAATTTATTATAATCAAACAATACTGATGAAAAAATAATATATTTTTCATATACCAATCATAAACATCATTCATGAAATATCAATTTTTTTCAGGTAATAAACATTGTGCTTCCTCAGAACTCTATTAGCATATGTTTTAGATATTTAGACCATCTCACCTTCAGATGTCACATATTAATTTCAACTTTGTCCTAAAATTATCCATATGATTTATTCAAGTTGGTATCCTTATTTAATATTTCTCCAATAACATATTTACATCACCTTAAAAAATGATGGTTTTCCTTATTGAAAACATATTCCTATTAATCAAAATTATACCACCTTTAATATTTTGTTTCCAATACCACCAAGAAACATTCATGAACAAATGCCTATTTTCTTTTCTTATCTCTCCTCATAATGGAAAATAAAATACAAAGGTATTTTGAATTATCATCTCATCACATATTATTTCATTCACTATTCTCAGACCAACTTATTTTTGTCCCTTTAGAGATCTGAATAATATCCATTGTCTTATTTGGGAGAAGGATGATACCACATGACTTTCATAGTAATGATCATTTAATTATTCCACTCTATTTTTATATGGGAACATACCCTTACTTGTTTGAAAACCCTATGTCGAGATTCTCTCTTCTATCAAACAATACACACATTGAACTCACATTGTCCTCAACATCTCATTCAATTCCACCGAACCTCTCATGCATAAATAACATATACTCTATCATAAATTCATTAGATGATGTTTATTTTCTATTTATTATTCATGTGAATATCTCAATATAATATGATTTGTAAAGTGAAAATGATTAAACTATGTCAGGATCCCATATTCTTATTCACATATCATAGATATTGTGGTCTCACTAAAAACATTTGAAGACGACCTTTTTGTAGTCAGTAAAAATTATCACAAATCAAGGTAGGTCAAGCTACAATGAAGTCTTATGGTGGAATATATATTCTTCATGCAGTAGGTCCATCAACCACATGGAAACTTGCGTTAGGTTAGGAAATTTATAGTATATTTATCTCTATATGGTAGGTTTATCATAACCCATGGTCATTCGAATCATATTCATATGATAGTTAAATATTCTATTCATGGAGAAACATTGTATGGTCAGCTGAAAAATTGTGAGACCCCTCATCATATGGTAGGACTATCTACCCAATTCCAATCCATTCATGTGGGAGGGTACAATGATTATATTAGATCATTACTCTGTTTTTACAGTCACCCATGGATCATAGTAGCTAAGAAGCTCATGGATGGTCTCATTAATGAATCAAATTATGACTCATATTGTTGACATGAAATTTTCATGTATTCGATCTAAATAGATCTATAGTTGATCACAATATATAGGAAATTAAACTGGTCAAAGTTGGAAGATGAATAACCCAATGACATCTCATTCAATCCTTATTTTTTTAGCATGGTGGAAGATGGATAAGATAGTGTAGTTACCCTCATCAAAATGTTCTATAGACATTTGATGTATAAAAATATTTAATACAATGTCATCCACTTGTCCATAGAATAACGTTCTAATCCAAGATAAACTCCCACACACTACTCATATATTTCACCTCATTATGTTGCCCATATACTATTATCTATGTAAATTATTCACTCTTTATGCTCTATCATGCCACCCATGAACCCCTTTATTCCCATATACATAAAATATCTATATGCCAGTCATGTTTTTGATTTCAATGATCCTCTAGAACAACTTATATTGCATATGTTCAAAAATACTAGCTCAACACAGCACTTTGGGTCTCTTCTGATTGGTAAAGCCTCCTTATAATCCTATAATAGAACCGATTTGAAATCTGGGGGGGGGAGAGAATTTCCACAGAAGGCAGTGACATAGGAAGGAGGTGATGAATTCATGATTTAGGAAGAACTTGATGTATACATGATGCATGCATGATATTGCACTGGGCATTTGGGCCAGTTTGTGGGCCTATGGTCTATGAAATGGGCTTCATTCCCCCTGGGCCTTCGGGACAAGTACTAAATAAAATAAGGCCTGACAGGTGAGTTATCCCTAGTGGGGGATATATCCTACCTTTCTGAAATTTGTGTGTGGTGTTTGTGTGCTTAGTGTAATTTTACCCCCAAGAACCTAGTATATATATAATTATAAAAATTATCTCGACATTAAAATAAATCACCAAATATGAAATGCTTACAAATTGGAATCCTTCTTAATCATTCTCAAAATTAATATAATCAAAAATTTCTCATAAAAAATATTATATTTTTCAATAGTCCTCACATAAACTCCATAAATAAAATATCAATATATTTTTCATGTTATAGAAAATTTTTATCCTCTATAATCCATTATCACATGTTTTGGACATTAATATCATCTCACCATAAATTGTTACACATTAATTACTACACTATATTGAAATTCATAAGATTAGTTCTTAAATATAGCAACCTCATTAAATATTTCTCCACTAAAATATTGAGATCACATCTAAATCAAGGTGTTATTCCTTTTAAAAAAAATATAACACATTTTTTGGGAAAATAAAATATAAATAAAATGATATTTCATATGATCTATTAACTTTTAGTGAAAACCTCCAAGGCCTAGAAGAAGTAACATCTCATAAATTTATCCAACATGGTTTGTTTATCTATAAACATTGAATATATTTTCTCCATTTTTTTATAATGATTAATCCTATATAATGTATTCCACATCATACTACATTGGTAAATATAAATCTATGAAAATTAAAATGCTAAAAAATGAATATAAAGTAATTGAAATTTATTAACCCACTTGAATATAAAAATAATAAATGATTTTATTGGTTATCTCAATGATATTATAGGTTATTAATTTATTAATCTATCAAAAAAAATGTCTTAATATCTTAATACGGTGTTTTCCATTAGAATGACTATATTATTTACTTGAATAGTGGGTGGGAATTTGGACTTGAAGAAGTAAAAGATATGTGAAGAATATGTAAAACTAAGTGGTATATTGTGTATACTACATAACTATTTATGTATGGTAAATTGAAATGGGTTATAAAAGAACCGTAATTATAGGATTTATTTTTACACTGAGAGATTTGTATTTTAGAAATAAATAATTATGAATTCAAATTGATATAGGATATAAATAATACCAAATGAAATGTTTTCTAGAGTTTTAATACAAATAAATTGTTAAAATACATGATATTTTAGATTGACCCTATACACACTAAACATATTTGTGAATTGGTTGACACATTTAATGGTATTTAACAAATATGGCGGTATTTTGTTTTCTATAAGAAAACTAACAAGGATGATAGAGTGTCATTAAGTATTTCCTTGTAGGAAATGGTATAAATAATTCTTGTTAATTATTATGAAAATCACTTTTAACTGGTAATGAGGATAAACCGTGTTCAGATATTATTTTATATAGAATCTCATTATGATTTTGAGATATCAAATAAATGTAATAATTTATATCCTTAATGTGAATTTATCCAAGGGTACCTTTATTAGATGTTTTGAAGGTTTTGAAGATCTAAATGGTGTTTCAAAGTTAAATAAGTTACAATGAACCAATTACATATAAAATAAATATTCCAAGGGTTGGAAAATTTTATTTGAGGATTGCATGAAAGAGTTTGGTTTCATCATTAAAATGGAAGTGTTTGGTTTTACCTAGTTGGTCCATTGTATTATTTTGTGTGTTATATGTGGAAAATATTCTAATTATATATAATTATATCCCAATATTACATTTTTTAATTTTGGGGTTGGGAAAATTATTCTCAATAAAATAAATAGGGAAAAATAGTTTTTGTAATTGGTATGAATGACATGAAATAACCCACCAGGACCCCACCTGGTCTGGAAGTATATTGTGTCCTCCACCCCAAGGAAGCCTCTAATACTTTAGGGTATATAGAGTTTCAACAAGAGGTAATATCACTAATATGGGATACCTTATCCTATAACATGAAACAACCATATATAAATAAATCGACTGGTGTACATCATGCATGATACTATTAAAAAATTTCAAACAAAAATGCAATTAAAAAATGTGTAGGAAAAGAAAATTGAGGATCCCAACATCCCATGATAATTACCAACCTTGAACAATTGAAATAGAAAAAATTTATATCTTATAAACGCTGACACAAGAAATTTTAGAAGTGAATTCCACTAAGATCTCCTATTCACTAACACCACTGAATCCACATCCTCTAAAACCTCCATAGAGATTTGTGTCATCTGTATATACACAATACATGTAGAAAAAAATCATATATAGAGGTATGTATAAATACACCTTGTACAGTGACCTAATGTAAATTTAAAATAGAATGAAATATAGTTGAAAAAATAGAATAAATATTGATATAAATTTAAGTTAATATGTAGAAATTCATTATCTACCACAACTCAACTCCTTTGAAGAATAACATGAGAGTAAACATGAAATAATCAAATCACAACCCCCCCCCCCAAATAAACCATATAACTCATGTTTCTTCTATAACATTCCTTAGAATTATAAGTAATGTGAGACTCTTCTATATACATGTCAAATGTGAATCAATGGAGAGGGTAACCTAATACATCAATGGAGGAAATCCCGCCTTCAAGAAGTCACCTCACTAGTGAGGGTTACCGATCCCACTATATATATAGAGACCTAATTCCATGGAGAAAAATATACTTCAAGGGGGTTACTGAACCCATGTTATCTCATTTATCTACCCTCACATTTCATTGTATCAATAAATATATTGATCTCAATAAATTTAATGCATTAAATATAATCATTAAATGTTGAAGATAAATGATTAAATACGTTATACATGGAAAAATAATCTGAATAGACTACACATATATCAAAATATATCACTCAGGTGGAATTATATTGATGTTATAGTGATATTCCATATATATTGTATATATATTAGTGTACAGGTAATTCTATAAAACTTGAGAAATATTATCATGTACTATCATTTCCTAACTTGTGTAAAGTATGGTTACGCGGTGTGTCTATATAGGTACACAATTTGTGGGAACTAACATGAATATTGTGCATGTATAAGCTATATTCACTTATTATCCTCTCCTGAGATACATTTCATTTGTAGTGATACAAATGGTGTGCGATTCCTATGCATAGATTTTGAATGTACATGGGGAAAATGGAGAGACACTCAGTCTGGTATTACACAGATTGTAACCCAGAGTCCCTTAGTTTATAATACATAAAATTTCATTTCTTATCAAATATAGAAAATATAAATTCACATTGTGCATATCATAAAGATAAATGTATTTTAGAATTAACTTAAAAGTAGGAAACTGAGCTGATGTCATAAACACCATGTTTCTGGAGACTATAAACTATGTAGTATGAAAATATTTGATGCTTTACATTTTCGACACCAATACCAATATCACCTTTAACTTCGATCATGCCATCACTGCTAGTCAACAACGAAACTCTTGATCTCATCAAAATACCTCACCTAGGTGATTCTCATCCATCCATTATCATTAGGAAAATTTATATATAATTTTTCACCAATTTATACATGAAACCATTTACACCATTGTTTTTATAAACACCAACCCATGATTCCCAGTTACCCACCATTACATCATTAAAACCCATATTTAAACTCAAGATAGAATAATTTACAATAAATAATCGAGAAGGTGGTGTTCAGTGGAATACTTTCCCATACAAAGAGAGTCCTCACATTCTAGGTTGATGAATAATGTGAATAAAATAAAAGAATATATTATTTTAGTTTGTTTAATTTCTTTGATGGGGTAGTTAAAATGTCATCCTTTTAAATAATCAAACATATATTTATCAATGATAAGTAATTATAGTATAAATAACTAACAAGAAAATACACTATTAGTGTAATAATCTGATAAAAATTCTTAATTTCTAGAACATTGATTTCCATTGAGGCATTATCTCTATGATAATCTTTTGACATGGATAATATCAAATATAAAATGGAACTATAGCTTTAAAAATTTATATAATATGAAATAAAATTTTAATTCAAATTTTTTAAATAATTATCATGAAATAAATTTCTTATAAATGATTACATAGTAACCTTACATAAAAAACTAGTCGATCATTTATAAGTATAACAATAGGAAACTGTTATCTGGGTACACAACACTACGCGACCTGATGAAATAGTGTTAATTTATTTTTTAAATGGGTAATTATAGAGTTAGGGCAGCAAATTTTAAAAGATCCACTAATAAATATGTTGGGTTAGTGTAGTACACTTAGTATGCCATAATCCTGAATTTGATTATATAATTATTTTTAATTAATGTATACTATATTTTAAATAATATTAAAACAGAAAAACTTATTTTTTTAATATGTCATATATTATATTTTTAAAAAATAATTTTGATTTCACACGTTATTTTAAGACATAATTAGGAAATTTCATAACTTAATTTCTTGATATTATTATTCTAAGTTTATAAATAAAATTTGAATATTTGAATTTGTAATCAGGTAATAGACATTATTAGGGTAGTTTAATGGGTATTTAAAAATATAATAGGGTAGGGTCAGGGTAGTGGATTAAAAAATAAACATGTTTGGGTTAGGGTTGATGTTTTGTAAGAATAAATGGGTTCAAGTTTGGGTATCCCAAATATCATGGGCACCTAACCAATTTTTATCCATATTAATTTATCAAATAATTCTATACGTATAGTGATAATAATTTATCTACAAAATTACATTTATTATCATGGAAATGAAACCATTTTATATCAAAAAATATTATTTGAATGCCAACTTATAAATAACTTGTTTAATATTTCCATAGAACCGCATTTTATTTACCATTTAAAATGTCTGGAATAATTTATTATGGAAGGTTCACCCAAGAAAGTGATATATAATGAATTAAGAGATAGGTAAAACATAATGATAAATTCTTAACATTACTGGAAAATATCATTTATCAGTGGTTTTCAAAACCATGGCTAAATGTTTCTTTTTTAGATTTTTAATAGCACTTTTAGATAACATTCATTAATTTGTAATGATTTATAAAAACTACAATAATTTAGTTTCATGTTTTCAGAATTTGTTAATACATTTTTCAAATATGAAATGTTTTATTTTATTATAGAGATGATTTTTAAAAAATAGTCGTGAACATAATATTAATTATTAATAATTACTTAAAATTAATTAAAATCTCTATTACATGTTAAGGATTATTTATTATCTATTATTTA
Organism: Viscum album; assembly: GCA_963277665.1. Taxonomy (NCBI): domain Eukaryota; kingdom Viridiplantae; phylum Streptophyta; class Magnoliopsida; order Santalales; family Viscaceae; genus Viscum; species Viscum album. Next base: position 804,962,464 of record OY728137.1, read on the forward strand.
CAGATCATTTAAAAATTACAATAGATAATTTTTAATTATTTAATATTTATTTTAAAAAATATAAATGAATTTCAATTTTTTTTACAAATATTTCAAAAAAAAATTATTTATTTAAAAACTAAATTAATTATTACATTTCAGGATTTATTATTTATTATTAATCACTAATAATTAATTATTTTACTAACTATTAATGAATATTTATTAATTATTAATTATTATTTATTAATGGTTAATTGTAAATATTAATTTTTTTATCTTTAACTATTATTTTTAAATTTTAAATATTTAATTTTTAAATACTAATTTTTAATTTTCAATTATTAGTTAATAATTTTTAATTATATAATTCATAAAATCACCAATTATTTTTTATTTAAAATATAAATTTGTGATTAATTATTAATTATTCTTTATTTATTATCTAATTATTATTTTTAATGAATGTGAAGTTAATATTTATTATTTATTAATGAAATTATTTTTTGTAAATTAATAAATCAATTAATTTTTATTAGAAATTAAAAATTATTGGTAATTAATAATTTTTTATGAAAATTTTATTTAATTTAATAGTTATTTATGTGATGTATTTTACTTATCAAACAGGTAAAATAACATTTACAAATATATAATTATCTATAAATTAATTTTGTAGTGTGCTTTTTTACTTTGAAAATTGAGTGATAATGGGAGAGAGTTGTGTAGGTATATGTGAATTTATGAGAAATTCATATGTAATGTAATTTTTCATAAAATAAGTATATCAAATAACTTGTGTTTAAATATTAAGATTAGTAAATATATTTGATGGAGAGGCTAGTACATAAAGATGTTATAGTTGTATAAAAATGAGTTACCTTCTAGGAGGTTGATGTGTCATGTAAAAATAAAATTTCAACAAGTAGAAAATAAATAATAAATGGAGTATAATTAAAAACTAGATTATAAATAGTTAAAAATAATAAAATTAAAATTTCCATTTATAATAAAAAAGGTTAAAAAAATTATTAAATTAAAAAATTATTATTTATCATTTATTAGTGGTATAAACCACAATGAAAAAAATTTCACTAAATGATTTCCATATGTTTTCAAAACAACTATGAAATGATTCCTAGAAAAAAACATAAATATGTTTTTTGAAAATCACCACAAATCATTTACCACTGGTTAAAACCACTATTAAATACTATTTTTATTATAGTGTGCCGTGTAGTAAATTATTTGATGATTGATGTTCATTATTTGGTCCATGTTCATTTTTGAAACCACCATAGTGAAAGACATCATCCACTATTTTGTAACGAGATACATTCTTCTCTATGGGATTCTCCCACTAACAGAGGGGGAGAAAAGGGTTTCTCGCATTGTATCTTTGAATATGTATTGATGGAATGAATTATACTAGATTGGGAAAGAATAATTTCCTTCCTTAATTCATTTCATATGTCACTAATTTAATTTTTTCCATTAATACCATAATTGAATACTCTATTAACGGTAAGTCAACTCCTAGAAATATATATTCTCCCCTAAAATATCTAGCTCTCCACATCACCACCACGTTAAATATGAATTTTCAAATAATCATGACATGTCTTCACCAAGTTGTTACTCACAATATAATAAAAATAAGAAATTATTTTGATTTTGATTTATGCCCACAAATTCTCATCTCATGGATTCAAAAACATCCCATAGAAATTATATCGCTTTTAGGAAAATATCTCTATTCTAGACACAACCTTGATATCATAATTTTGATACAATACATTTTTATGAGTTATAATATTTTCACCCATCTATGGATAAAAAATATTTTAAATATATTATTTATTTTTTAATGTCCCATGACATGGAAATAAAATAATAGACTTTGCAACAACATTTTGAAATATTATTCAAAAAATTCAAAGGCATTTTTTCATAAAAACATTTTAATTTCTGTTAGTGCTTTGATACAGATTGATAATTAGTATTTTAGTTTATATTGTTTTTTACTTTTTGAATGTTATAATGCCTCTAAATATAAATATTTGATAATTATAATTTCAGAAAACATTATTTGTTCTTAATTCGTCTTACTTTTTTTATTTATTTATTTAGTATTTGTAGATAATAATCTTTGAAGGGTTTTGGTTTCTTCAGAAATTGTTTATTCATTTAAAATGTATTTTTATCAATGTATTTTACATAGTGGATGTATATATTTAACTCTATATATTTTGTGTTCTAGTTTTCTCAAAAATACCTTTACACTTAAAAATATCGTATTTACCATTACGAACATCGTATTTACTTTTCTAAAATACACAATTCATTTTTTGAGCTATGTGTTTACTTTTCAGAACTATCATTCTACATCATTAAATTTTAATTATTACTCTTATAAAATTTGAAAATTAAAAAGGAATTTTTAATTTTGTTCTCATATATGACTCGTACAAACATCATGCTGACTCTTATAAAGTTATATTTTATGAGTATTTTTTTTAATGAAGTGTAATAATAATAATATTATTATTATTTTGTTCCAAAATTAATTTATTTTTTAGAACATAGTTTTTAAATAATTTATTTTTATTTAATTTATGTAATATTATTTAAATATTTAACGGTTGGATCTTAATATTGAAACACCCACTTGATGAAGATCATGAGCTAATTGTGCATAATTTTTCTAAAATCAATATCGATGGATTTAGATAAAAGTATGGATAACTGAATATGAGGTACATAAGTGAGGAAAGTTTTCAATTGTGAATATTTTTACTCTGTTCTAGTCAATTTCAATGAACTATAAAGTGTAACTACATTATTTCAATGATCAAGTTGCATCAACATTATTTTTCCTAATCAGGTTTTTCTTGTTTTTAGGTTGTATTGTTGTATCTATTTTCATTTTTCTTTATCTATCTGTTTATGTTTTCCCTTAAAAATTTAAGTTTTTTTCTTTTTTATAACTCTATTAAAGGTACATCTATTAGGGTTGTATTTACATGTTAAAAGTTAGGTCTTCTTTTTTGTGCTTCTTTCCATAGAAAGGTAGGCCAAGCTGGTTAGGCCTTGGTCAAGAAAAAGTCAGTAGTTGTAAAAGGTTGTCACATCCATTTGAGAGTGATGGGTTATTTAGTGGGATTCTTTACTGTATTGAAAAAATTTACATAAATAGTAGATTTCAGATCATTTTTATTTGAAATATTATAAAAATATGGTATTGTTGGTTAATTTTCCAATACATTTTTTTTATAATATGACATTATATGTTTCATAAACTGTAACATTATTCAAAGTTACACCTGGTTTATCAGCTGATTTAATTGATATTATGAATTAATTAATTTGTTCTAGATTTTACAATTTATATTCACCAACACCAAACCATCTCAAAATATCTTTTTGGTTCTAGAATTTCATCCTCTTCAACTTCTAGAATTTTCCTTATGAAAATAATGACTCACAAAAATAAATAAGGCTTCAAATCATGTATCTAGTTTTCATAATTCTATGATATCTCTTGGATAATCACATATTTTCATAAGATGAAGACCAAGTGGATCACTATCCTATGAAATATCATCCCCACTTGATCCCTATTATCTATACGATACTTTATAAAGGTAGTATTAGCCTAAGAATCTATATCACTCTAGAGGAAAATCTATGATGAGTTCTTTACACACCACCTTAGTTAAAACATGTTGAAAATGTTGTATATGTATCAACCCCTCATAGAGGGTACCATCTCGTGACTACCACAATCCCTCCATTGATAGTCCATGGGATGCCGACTATCACTGTATAGGCATATCTCTCAAATGGGAGGCATTTGCCTAAGTACCTGAACACATGCACACATCTCCAAACCAAAATTATTGAAATTTAAAACACTAAGTAAACAAGAATTCATTCCACTAAGATAGAAACAATAGAGTAAAATAGTATGAAGTTGAAATTAAACATGTCCAGAATACTATCCCTCCAAAAGAAGAGTTTGTCAAAGTGAATGCACAGGTTCCTAAAACTCATCCATAGAAAACCCTACATGAAGGGTAGGTGTAGGACATCTATCTAAATCTATAGGAGAACACCTCATCTTTCTGATTTCTCTAAGCACCACCTAGTCCTTGTCCACCTAGAAATTATTCCAAGAATTGATCATCTGCACAATACATGAATCATTCAGTCAAATCCCGTGAAAGGGTGAGTAAAACAATACTCAGTAGGACCCCCCGAAACCACAAAGGAATACCACTAAGAAATACACGATGTGAATCAAAAATAAATTCACAAAGTATACATTAAAGAAATGCATGGTATACCATAATTAAAACAAATGAAGTGTAGTCAGTATGGTAATCTTGCATAGGTTTAAGTCGAAATCACAAAGAGAGGGACTTTCAGTTGTAGTCTAGAGATCTCTCAATTTCCATGACTCATAGTGTATCGATTGTGAAAAAGAATCAATGGAAAATAGAGCATCAATGGGTCCTGGATAAGTGATGATTCATGTATTTTTCATGGAACATGGAGCATCAATGGCGCAAAAAGCATCATTGGTGCACAAAGCGTCGATAGATCCTTGAGCATTGATGGAGCCCGAAGTGTCGATGGTGCCTAAAGAATTGATGGTTCATGTAGAATCGATGGAACATATAGATTATATGTTCCATGGAGCATCAATGGTGGTTGGAGGATTAATGGTTCATGGAGAATTGATGGTTCATGCATCCCCCAAGTCATGAAGTCTCCAAGTAACAGCTAGCTCCAGGATTATGCTCATAGCATGCTTATACTGGGAGAACCTATACATTAAGACATTAGGACATATTCAAAATTTCACAAAGACTCACCTAGATTATCTACAAAGGAATAAATCATCAGAAGTATCCAATGACCCAAACAGATCATCCAATAGACACACAGTTTGAAAAATATAGTTGTTTTTTTAAATGTTCTGACAAGGGTCTGGTCCAGGTCTAACCCAACCTGACCCGGTCTTCCCAACCCAACCTAGTTCAGTCCAGTCCTGCCCAAACTTCTCTGGCCAACAGGGTCACTGGAGATCTTGACTTCCCTAGTCAGGCCCATGCTATGGGCCGGTTTACTCAGCTGGACACGGCCCTCCCTGGCTGCGCCACTGGTCCACACAGCCCGCCCTGACCGCATGGCTCCCCCTTGTTTCCCATTCAACATGGAATAGGGTCGTGTTCCATGCAGTTGTCCACCACTTATACATACCCCATGGCATCACTATTGTAGGTTCCTCCGATGCAGCTTTGAGCCACATCCTAGCTCGTCGATGTGGCCCCCGATCACTGCCGACGACCTCTGCTATTGCGGGATCCCCCATGATCCCTGTCAGACCAAATTCCACCTCCACTGATGGTCGCCCTATCGGCCACCCCATACTGATCCATTCTCCGCCCGGACCAGCCCCTTCCACCGGGCTTCTTCTGCCTCCACCATCGTCCACCCTACTGGCTTCCTCTTGCTCTCCACGGCCACTGCTTAGACTCGGATGGATCCACTACACTGAGTGCCATCATGTTCCACCACCTTACACCATTGTAACTCTCTACCCCAAGTGATTAACACCACAACTTCACTATTGCGCCTTTGTGTTGTCTTCGCAATATACAATCCCCATCCTTAGATCATTACACCACGGGTCAAAGGAGCAATGATCTTATATTCATATTTCACAAAGAATGAGGAATGCACAGAGTTTTTGGGAAAATATATAATGAACAAGAACACCCAATGAATGTATATTTTCCATGTTTGTGTCTACTTTGATCCATTCTTGTCTAAAGGATTATGAAGAACCATTCAACCCACATATATAATCCCCACTCAAAAACCCTACAAGTAGTTATCCATCTTGAAAGAACAAACAAACCACATATAAAATTGTTCATGGGTTCATCTATGTCGGTATTTTTAATCTAATATGGAAATGTAAAGTGATTAAACTCCCTGCCTTAATTTTGGACCGGTCATTTATGAGGAACGGTTTAATCGCCATCGTTGATGAAATCCTCTAACATGGTTGGCACGATGATCCGTGATCCAACTATGATCTTCCATTGTTTTCTTGGGAGGATTCCTTCTCCAAGCTCTCCCTAGAAATATTCCAGCATTCCCTAGGTTATGCAGCTATCCATATCATTTATTCATAAAGATTCTTTTAAAGGAAATCATCGATGTGTTAATAAAATAATTTATCTTTAAATTATTTATGGACGATTACATATTTCTTGGGGTTTCCCTAGAGGGTATGAGATGACTAAAGTTATGTCCCACATAGGAAAAACATTATATAATGAACTCAAATATGGACTCATATTTCCAATCTAAGTCTACATTAATAAGTTATTAGGATTTGGAAATAAAATAACATTTAGTTATTTATTTTATTTATGATTTTTTCAAAAACATATCATTCATATCAGGCATACACCAGTCGATGTTAGGTCTCTCCTAAGATAAATCAGCTAATCTGAACACAAATTTTCCCTTGGATATCTGATATGAAAACCCTTTTATGTTGTATTCCACTTTTTTTAGAAAAAACGCACAATCATGTTATTAAAAATATAATATTTTTTAGATAACATTTTCGGGCACACCAAGCCTCAGAATAACAAGCCGTCTTAGCGCCTTGTCTTAGAATTTTCACAAATAATTTCTAAAAATAAATTATTGAAAAATTTGATTCATTAAAATCTAAAAAACATAGGGATTTACATCCCCATAATCCAAACCGAGGATTAACAAAATATGTTATGTTACTAATCATGAATCTGAGCCTCCCACTCCCATGTTCTCTCCTAAATATTCCTATGCCACAACCAAATGTGTAATTAAGGAATCGATAACCGATGATGTATCCTCCCAACTCTAGCCAAAAATTTAATCATAGAATCTCATAGTATTCCCTTCATAACCTTAATGGTCCTCTCTGTCTAGTCATACTTATGTTGTTGAAACATTGTGCTCAAGCATAATTGTGTCCCAAATTCCTCATGCATTTTCTTCTACAACAGGGTCATAAGGTGAGTATCATGATCTGAAACTATCATCCATGGGACTCCATGGATTCAAACTATGTACTGCACATAGATGCATCCCAATATCTCTGTTTAACTCTTCTATGAATCCCTATGAAGGGGGTCAATTTGGGGAGTTGGTCAACACTCTCTCAGAAGGTATTGTGTCCCTTGTATTTATGGGGTAAACCCATCCTGACATCCATTGATATCCCATCCCACTACCATTCTGTAACCTCTAGGTTTTGGGTCAAACCCACTAGAACCTCATACTTGGCCTCCACTTTCTGACAAGTGATACATCAAGAGACATACTCTAAAACTACATTATTCATTCCTAGCCACTAGAACTGATATCAGAGGTCCTAGTACATCTTCTCCCCACCAGGATGTACCTCCAAAGGGGAATATATGGAACTACCTCAAGACATCCCACCACAATATCCCTGGTACTACTGTGCATCCTCTATAGAGAATGATGTGCTACCTACCCTTAGAATATCCATATTGTACATGCCATGTGGAAAAATGATAACATCGGGTTTCACAGTCATTATACCCTAGATGTACCTCCCTGACACATAGTAAGAGTGGACGTGTAACTACCATTTTTTGGAGGTAAGATAATCCATCTCTATGAACAAATGATATCTGTATAATGATCAACTAATATGAATCCTCACTCAGAAACTGCAACCTGGATCACTTATTGAGAGAAACCACCATTGAGTTCTGCTTCCCCATAGTATAGACAATCTCAAATTCATAGTCCTAGAGGAAATCTATCAAGAAACTATGTCTGAAGTTTAGATCCCACTGAGAGGAGATATATATTAGACTCTTACGATTAGAGTAGAAGGTAAACTGCTCACCCAGTGAGTAGTGTCTCTAAATACTCAATGCAAAGACTACCACTACTAGCTCAAGATCCTAGGTTGCGTAGTTCTGTGAATTCTATCTCAACTGGAGTGAACCATATGAAACAACCGCATTCCCCAACCTCAGGACACAACCAATCATGGTTCACGATTCATCATAGAACACTATATACCTAACACCCTTCTATTTTAGTGTAATGATGGGGGTGCTCATCAATCAATACCCTAGCTCCTAAAAACACTATTGGAACTTCTTTTTCAATATGAAAGCATGCCCCTTCCATGTGAAATCTGTCATGTGTTCTCCTACTCTAGAAAAGTTGGGTACAAACCTCCATTAGTACCCTTCCAAACCTAAGAAACTATGCACCACGGTAACACTCTTGGGTGGCTTCCAAGCAAGCACTACTTCAATCTTCACAGGATCATCTACAAATCCATCCTCTAAAATGACATGTCCCATAATGTGGACTTGAGAATCTATAACTGAAACATCGAGAGATTCCCATAAAGATGGTTCTCTCAGAGTGTGTCTAGACCATCCTCAAGTGCATTATGTTCTCCTCCTCAGACACCAATTACACTAGGATGTCATCAATGAAGACCATGATGAGACGGTCTAAGTAAGGATAGATGATTTTATTCATTTTCCCAATGAAAATTGTCGGGGATTTCATCACACCAAATGATATCACCAAGTAATCATAGTGGCTATACCAACATTTAACGTTGTATTCTGTACATCCTCACCTCATACACGAATATGGTGATCCCCATACACAAGGACAATATTCAAGAACCACCATTCCCCTTTCATCTAATTCAATATGTAGTTGATCCTCATTTGTGGACATTTTTTCTTCACGGTCATTGGATCAAGGTGACGGAAGTCCACACATAATATCAAGCTCCAATATTCTTTCTTGGGAACCAAAATTGTGGTCACCATAGGTGAAACACTAGGTCTCACGAAGACCTTCCTCTACAAGTCCTCCTATTGTACCCTTGCCTCATGAAGCACTATTGGAGCCATCTGATATGCATGTGTAGATATCGATCCCGTACCAGGGTGTAGATCAATTCACAAGTCAACCTCTTTGTGGGTAGGTAATCTGAGGACATCATTAGGAATGTCATCCTTATATTCCACCACCACTATAAGAAACTGAAGTCTCATCTCATCCGTTGCATCAAGGGTAAGGCTATCCAACTGATGTGTGATCGGCTACACCCACCTATTTTGGAGTCTGCCCTATAATGCATGTGTTTCCCTTTCAGCAAGAAAAGAAAACCTAGACCCATTACTATGGACACACCACACTCTAAGTCCAAAATAGTCAATATGGGCATGAACTGTGGATAACCAGTCCATACCATGAATGAAATCATAAATCCTCAATGACTCCATCAAGAGATCCCAACAAAAACAATCACCCCATTGAGTAAGGGAACACTGTTAGCATGAGTTTTTGATCATCGAATCTCTCCCTATATGAGTCTCTAAGAAAAGGTATTGATTTAACTATTACATTAGAATCCTTTAGTCTCAAACAAGGGTTGTGTAGAGAAAAGAGTGACTGGAATGTGTGTCTATTAAAGCTCTAACTATGGTGGAAAATACACAAATCGTACCTCTAATCATATCTGGAGAACTCAGGTCATAACCCTCCATTTTTTGAATCTAGCCTCTTACCTATCCACCAGCTCCCTGAGCACTTGGTGGACCACATGGGGGTGGTGGTGGTACTACCTCAAACCTCCAACCACCTCATTCTCCTATTCCTCACCCTCCCCCCTATGGACCTCTGTAATCCTACACATTTTTCTATCTTAGTGGTCCCTCAACCATCTACTAGTCGATCATTTGATGGTTTAGATAGTCTCTAGAAAGATTCCCCAGACCGCCACATAAGTAACACAAACTTTCCTTCAGCTAACTTTATCTACATGGGGATCCATGCAATTATGATCCCATATAATGGGGTCATCCCCTAGAGTTATTGGCCCTCTTAGTTCCTAGAGTATACTATTTGCTACTCACATCCAAATACTTAGATTCCTCTTACCCTCTGGTAGCTCTCACTAATGGTGTCTACTCCGCCAAAATGTTCTCCACTATAAGGGATTTAATTAGTACCAAAACATATGCAGGTATGCTAAGAGATATCATGGATTACCTAATCTTATAGAGTATCCCCTTCTCCATGGTCTAGTCCTCGAAGAATATTTTGTGCACCATATTTGTGGAGTAGAGAGAATGATCCTTAAATAACATCGAGTACTCCGCTACTGTATGACTACCCTACTATAGATACAGGAGCTCCTTTATACATGTTGGTCATAACATCATCAGAAAGAACTCCTCTATAAAGAGGAACTGAAATTCATCCAAAGAGAGAGTAATCTCCTCCTGCGTCTGGATCACTAATCTCCACCATCATCATGCTGAGCATTAATGAAGGCTCACAGCTGGAAATACCTTCTAGTTGGAAGGCATCCTCAAAAGGTGAAATACATGTGTAACTATCTCCAAAAAATACTCAACTATTTTGAGTTCTGGATTACCTCTAAACTTGTGAGTCTCTTCCTCTACAACTCACGAAATGCACTCCGTCTTCATGCCTCCTCCACTAGTAGCGCTGGTAATAAATACTACTCGATGGGTGGTGGCATCACTGGTAAACAACCTAGAGGTTCTATCATCAGTATAGGGAGTCTCTCTAGTACAACCCCATGTACTATTTTCTCATAACTATGTAGATCATCCTCATGATCATGCAACAGAATCCTAGCTGGCTAGCTCTTTGGAGGTATCCAGAAATAGATCAAGATGTACCACAATCAATATGGTATACCTGGTGAGCTGACTCAAGAAGGACATGAGGACAAACACAAATCCTATATGATGTGTTTACCATTGTTTCCCCTAAAACCAATTTTTCATGTACTAAGTCAAAAATCACATGTCTAGAGCCCCGGTGTATGGATTAATCGGTCATAGCACCAAAACTAGATTCCCTGCCCTAAAATTCAAACTCAGAACACTTAACAATGTTACCATAAACCAATATCACATATTGTTTGTCATTTAGATATAATAAACCTCTTATGATACCACTCTGTCATGAACCGTCCCATAGGGGCCCGTGTTGAGACTACCCCAAGCCCGCCTCTAATAGGTTACGGGCTGGAGACTAACACCAAGTAGGCATAATCCCTCAAATGGGATGAATTTTCCTATGTACCTATACACATGAACAAACCTCCATGACCAAAATTTTGAAATGAAAAACACTAAGTAAAAAAGAATACAAGACACTAAGTTACCAATAACGGAGTACAATAGAAAAAAACTGAAAGTAAATAGGACCAGAATACAAGCCCACCAAAACAAGAGTCAGTCAAAGTGAATACATGAGTTCCTAAAACTCATCCGTAGAAAACCCTACATGAAAGGTTTGTGTAGGATAATTTTTTGAAGATGTAGGAGAACAAATCATCTCTCTAATAATGTTAAGATACACCTGGTCCTGGTCCACCTATAACTGCATCAAATCATTGACTATCTTCACAATACAGGACATGTGTGGGAAAATCCCATGTAGGGGTGAGTAAAAAATACTCAGTAAGACACCACGAAACCACAATGGAATATCACTTAGAAATAAAATTTGTAAACCCCAATTAAACACATGAATTATACCCCGACGAAATTCATGGTATAGAACAAAGGAAGTGCATGAAGTTCAGTCAGTACTATCATTACCCATAGGTATAAGTATAAATCATGATGAGAGTGATTTCCAGTTATAGTCCACTGATCTACCAGTTTTTATGAATCATGGATTGTCGATGGCATAGTGAGAATCTATGGCACATGGTTCGTTGATAGTGAATGGAGTGTCCATGGAACATAGAGTGTTGATAGAACACAGATCATCAATGGTTCCTCAAGCGTTTATGGTTCCTAGAGTGTTGAAGGCACAAGGAGAATCGATTGCCTAAGGAGTTTCGATGGTGCATAGAGCATTGATGGAACACAGAGCATCAAGGGGTCATGTAGCCCCCAAATCACAGAGTCAAAAAAATAACAATCATTCATAGGATTATGCTAGTAGCGTGCAATTATCAATAGAACATACTCCACAATATAATAAGTCATACTACAAATTTCCTAAAGACACACTTAGAGTATCTCGAGAGTCCCATCTCGTTTCAAGGGTCCCAACACCACAAACGCCTCATCAAATGGACACATGGTTTGAATGATATGGATGTTTTTTTTAAATGGTTTGGCCTAGGTCTGGTCTAGGTCTGGAACAACCCACCAGAGTGGAGTAGACTTTGCCCGATCTGGTTCGGTCTAGCCCACTGAGCTACTAGAGTGTCCAAGATTCACTAGTTTGGCCCGCATTATAGTCCGGTTTACTCTAACGGATGTAGCCCACCCTAGCTGCACCCCCTACTCTATATGTTCCACCCTGACCATGTGGTTCCCTCGTGCCACCCCACCAACGTGGCATCGAGTGGAATTTCACGTGGCCAACAAACATTCTCTACATGTCCCGCTGCATCAGCATCATGGGTTCCTACAGTGTGGCTCTAAGACACAACCCAGATTACCGCCACAGCCTCCTGTCACTGCTCACGGTCACTGCCTGCGACCTCCTCTACCGTAGGCTCCAACACAGTCCCCATCGGACTATGTTCCTCCTTCACCGTCGGCCGCCCTGGTGGTGGCCCTTTCCAACTCTTCACTCTACCTGGCCTGGCCCCCACTACTAGGATACTACTACCTCCATAGTCAGCCATCATTCCGATCTCCTATTATTCGATGTTCCCTTCACCTGGACCCTGCTGGAGTCACTTCTCCAAGAACCATCTTGTGCCACCACCTTTCACCACCATTACCCACTACCTTAGGTAATTCACACCGTGTAATCGTTGGAACACCTTTGCAATGTCGTTGCAGAGTCGGATCCCCGGTATTGGATTGTTGCACCATGGTTCTAGGGTGAAACATTACTCCATTCATATTTCGTGAAGAATGATGAACCCTATGAGATTTGGGGAAACGAGATTAATAAAATCAATTCCCAAAGAATGGATCGTGGCCTTGTTCATGTCGGACTTGATCCATTCATGTTATATATATTATGAAGAACATTTCAACACACATTTCTAATCCCCACTCAATACCTCACATGTTTTTTTACATTCCACAAGAACAAATGAACCATGGATAAACTTATTCATGGGTTTTTCTGTGATCTCCATTTTACTCTAAGAGGGGAAAGGAAATCACGATGAGATTAAATTATCAACCTTGAGTGTGGATCAGTCTTTGATGAGGATGTTTTTTTTCCATCGTTGACGATATCCTCCTACTCTATTCGCATAACGATCCATGATCCCTTTTATGATCTGTCATCATTTTCTCGAGATGAATCTTTATCCAAGCTCTCCCTAGAGATTCTCTAGCATTCCCAGGGTTATTTGGCTAACCCTAAGATTTACTCATATGGATTCTTCTAAATGAAATCTTTTCTACTTCAATAAAAAAAATTCTTTAAATTATTTAATGACAATTGTGACTTTTTTGGGTTTTTCCTCAGAAGACCCGCATCGAATAATGTTAATCCACACTTAGGGAAAACACCATATTATGAACTCAAAGGTGGTCTTAGATTTTCTATCTAAGTATACATTCATGAGTTATTAGAATTTGGAAATAAAATAACATTTATTCAATTATTTTATTTACAGTTTCCTCCAAAAACTATGTTTCATGTTCGGCCCACGTCGACCGATGATATGGCTTGCCTAATGGAAAGTCCCTTCTCTGGACACAATGGTGACCTTGGATTTATAATTCGAGAACCCATCTAGGAGCTATTCCACTTTTTCGGGAAAAATTTATTTTTGTGCTTTTGAAATCATAACATTTTTCAATGAACTATTCCGGGAACACCAAGCCCCAGAATCGCACATCATCTCAGCACCTAATCTCAAAATTTTACAAAATAATTTCAAAAGATATATTCATGAAAATTTAATTCAATACAGTATACTTAAGAAATATAAGGAGGTAACTTTGTTTTATATTTAACCTCACCTTCCAATTTATAAATATTAAAAGTACCAATAAACATCAAGGATAACTATCTACCCTATCTAAACCTCCTAGAACCATGAGAAGGTATCACCTTTTAAAACACAAGATCTCTGTCTCCAAACTTCACAATTTTATGAAATTTTCCTATGTTAAAATTGTGATAGATCAGGGATGTCCTCATATGGTTTTAGATCACATGTAGCTTATCCATTGCCAATCACACCAGCCCATGGCCCAAAGGATACAAATCATCAATCTTTGTTCAACAATGTTGTGGCATGAAGGGACTCCCATATAAGACCTAAAATGGTCCTATAACAATATTAGTATAATAGATATGGTTTTATAAAATATCTACTAAGGATAGATGATAAAACCAACTCATTTTGAAGTCTAGAACATAAAATCACAATATATCCTCATGAACCAAGACGGTCTTCTCAGTCTGAATATCTATCTAGTGGTGAAACATCATACTCAAATGAATATGGGTTTGGAATGACTCATAAAAAATCCCCCACAACTAGGACACGAAATGATAATTTAAAGGAATAATATCATCAAGGTAAATCCATGAAATCTCACAAACATGTCTTTGTATAGGGGTATGGGGCTCTCCACTGAACTATAATCTCGAATAGGAATGATGCATGAACACTTGGATATCCAGTCAAAAATCACCCAGAAAATGTCACCACCCTCCACATATTGTGGAAATATAGTCACGAAATCTATTGATATAATATTCCACATCTACTCTAGAACCTCAGGGGGTTGTAAGAATCATGTTGGAACCAGAATGCCAGTATTCACCTACTAATAGTTTATACCCATCCAAAATAACCCTAAAACACTCCATTTCATATGTTTCCAATATAAAATACTCCTATTATATTGGTATATATTCAATTTACTAAGATATAATTCTAATGGGGTGGTATGGAACTCCCACAAAGCATCCTCAAACAATAATTTAGAAACCACCATTCTCCCCTAAAAAAGGATAACATAATCCCCCCCTTAAGAAATTTCCTCACATATATTTTTAGATAGAATATGTTCTTATAGAACCTCGTAATTGATATCTCTATGTTAGACATCCATTTAATTTTGAAAAAGTGTCATGAAAAACAACTTCGAATGATGGTAAGTAATTTATCCTTCTATAGTGAAGTCAAAATCTAATGAAGCCAACCGCACAAACACCTACTCCAAAAGTTTATCATGGTATTTCTTAGTAAGGTAATTATCTATATAATTTATCACTCATATTGTATATTTTACATTAATATAATAGTCCAATAGTAACTTCAGACATCACATCTTCCTCCAATTGACATACCTATATGAAAATACAAACATTAGGATTTTTTTATCTGAGTAGACATAGATTTATTTATGAGAAGATAATATCTCCATGTATTCAAGAGAAAAAATAAAAGATCTAGGTAATTTTTCGTTTAATTAACCTCATACGGTATCATATTAATAGACCCATAAACAACCGCATGTCATATTTTCATCATCATACAACTAATAATGGAATTGGAACTATCATTGTACACCTCATACTCTACTTCTTCTTCTCCTTTTGGACAAAACACTAATGGGGAACCATTAATCCTTTAATTCAACTATTTGAATGCTTTCTGATACTGACCAGATCATAATAACACTATTATTTTTGGGTAAGGTCCACCATAGGGGCTGAAATAAGGGTGATGTACTCTATGAAACTCTAGTAGTATTACAACATACGAATGAATCTATACACCTTAAAATCCATCTTAGGTGTCTCCCAAGACAAAATAATGAATTGTTCGTAGGATACACATTAACACTACCATATAAAATGGAATTACTAATGAAATGAACTTACCTAATTTAGGACATTCACTTTGATATATTTTCATACAGTTGATTTTAGGTTCTGGGGTGCGTAGCGGAAGCCGATGGGCAAGAGATTTTAAAATTTTCATCGGTAGATCGACGGGACTTGATGACGCCGACGATCTGAGCCCTAGATAGGTCCAAGGATCTCTCGTAAATTGTTAAAATCACACAACTAAAATCAAAACATACTTATTTCATATCTGAATCCGCAGTCAACTGCAACTAGTCGATGGAAATCATCGCATGAAGGATCCAAAGCAGGATCCCTCTAGATCTTCCACAGGTGCTCTAAAAAACCACTAGAATGTTGACCATCAAATTTCGGGTGCTAGCACAGCAATCCAACAATGATTTCGATGTCCCGACGATCACCGCATCAAGATCTCTTCGATGCTTGAGGAAGAACTTGTTCTGAACTATTGGGTCAACAACTTCTCTATATAGGAAGCAGGAGGAGAAAGAGGATCTAGATTTCACTCCATGAAATGATTGAATAGTGAATTTCACCCCAAGGGAGAGATCCTCCTCTCTTATTTATAGTGTAATTCCAAAATACCTGGTTGGGTTCCCCGACCCCCGTTTATTTCAATTTCCAATAAATAAATAACTTTGACGAACTAAATTGTGTCAATATTATTTATTATTTTATCACATTCTCTTAATATATATATGATATATTACATGATAAAATATGAGCAATTTAACTCGACTCACTATCCGCTTAATATTAAATGAACCTTTAATATTGAAATAATATTTTTTCGATTAATATTCTCTTGTATTTAATAAAATTACAAATACATTAAATAAATTCAATTCCAAATTTTTATAACATGAATATTAATGAATTTATTTAATTCTTTTGGAAATCGATAACTTGGACAACGCTAGGACCCAGTGGCGGGGACCACTATGTCCATATACATATTCAACTGATTAGCGAGGATTCTCGAATACGCTATTGTGTGTGACCCTCTAGAACCTTATCTAGATAGTAGTGAATAAATTCACAGACCAAGAGTGGAGTCTAGAAACCCAACATGGACCCTAAAGAGATAAGTATAGTCATAGCAATGACTACCAACCTATGAACACTGACTGTGTACTATAATCTCTTTGTCATTAAATATCTTATAAAGTAGGATTTGCACTTGTGTCAACATCCTTTTCTTTCTTTATTAATTATTGATCTTACCGGATGAATTTATCTTTGTACTACTTTGTTAAAATACTTATTAAAGTAGAACCATCCTGATCAACCAAGCCTGAGATATACTACTTTCTAAACTTGGATGTGACACATCCTTTCTTGTCCATTCAGCCAATGTCATACCATCAATGATGCACCCAACACAAGCTACCTCACCATGATTTCAATACCATGGTCTCTCTTAACATCAAGGTATGTTATCAAATTATACACATTGGTAACTGTCTCATGTTAGGAGACCAATACACATGTTTGTTGATAGGAACAACCAATGACACCAAAACATGTGGTGTTCCTATTGGTGGGTCTGTCCTCATGATCTCACTACTAGAGATCACCAAGTGTGAAATTCATGAGAAGAAGTCTCAATTCTTATGATCCCCCAGCACTTGATAATCATACATCTACTATGTTTAGTTAGTAAGATGTATCTAGACTATAGAATATATATTTAAGATCAATGTCACTATATCTCGAGGTTCTCATTATAGCCTAGGATTTTCAATAACCTCTCAATATGATAATTAACCTTTGGACATTACCATTATTATAGTGGATGTAGAAAAGCCTACACTATAATGGTAATATGACTTCATGTAAAACTAATTGTACACATGATATGGTAACAAAATGT
The DNA here is from genome assembly GCA_963277665.1 of Viscum album. Classification (NCBI taxonomy): domain Eukaryota; kingdom Viridiplantae; phylum Streptophyta; class Magnoliopsida; order Santalales; family Viscaceae; genus Viscum; species Viscum album. Next base: position 804,980,249 of record OY728137.1, read on the forward strand.
ACTTCATAGTTGGGTCTAGGTCACCCACTATTTGAACAATCCCACATTCACTAGAGAAAACTTGCTAACCAAACTTGTTAGATACTCACATGGTAAAGATCATGCTTCTGATGAGTAATGGCTTTTACTGCTGGGCCTGCCACATTTTCATCGCGTAGAATATATGTTGTATGTGACCTCATATCCTTGAGTAAAACTTATCAAGATAAGGTATCCCTGAGTATATTACTTTGTTCCATTTTCATAACTTGATAACTTGGCTAGTAAGAATATCATAATTTAAATTATGATAATAATTTTCTCACTAGGTGCGAATTCATGAACCGAAACAAATCGTTGCGACCGATAACTACTTCTTAGATTCCTTAGAAGCTGCAACGTACTCGGTATTTGTAGGTATGACTACCAATATATTTCATGATCTTGACATACTCATCACCTTTTCATGACTACGATACTAGATCAAATTGATCTAGTGATTACTAGTTTGTGGCCCATGATAACTAGTATAACTTCTTCTCCATATAATAGTTATATATAATTTGTACTTGCGGAAGTACAAGATGATAGTTATGACTTCATCACATGCAATGCTCCTGGATATAGTTGATATCTTCCTACTATAAAGTATATCTTGGCAATATCAATTATTATACAAAACATGGATTATGTGATTGATCTATCACTGAAGCGTATAGAAATTAGTTCGCAACACTAACCTCTTTCCATACTCCGAACATGTTAACCTATAGAGATTATGCCATGTGACATTGGAAACAATTCTCAACATGAATCGTTTCATCTTTTATTTTTAAATATAATGTCACTTTATATACAATTGACTTAGTCCAAGAAACCATTAGATCTACCTCAGTATATCCTGTTCCCTAGAACATAGGTTTCTACTTTTAAGTCAATTATTAGATAATTACTTTTAACTCAATCTTATATAAATGTAAGACTAAAATCTATTTTCCATATATTTCCAAACATATTTCACTTGGAAAACATTGGTGCTCCCACTATCCTTTGGTAGATACAAGGAAAAGATTCCTTTATTATGAATGCTCTAAAATCATGCTACATACTTTAATCTAGAACTGGATTTATGTAACATGCAACCTTAATTGGAATCATATTATATCATCATCTCATTTTGGTTGCGTCGTATAAACACCTTCCATGAAAGATGATCTTGACATCCAATGACCAATATAATGATCTTAGATGTCTAGCTATGACAATTAAAATTCTAATAGATTTAAGAGTACTAACTTGGTATAACAAATCATGCCATATTGGTACCATACTTGTACAATTAATGTATCAATTCATTTGAATAACCACCATAGTATTCAATATATAAGCCCCTTTGCAATTTGATTCATGGAATCCATTATTGAATTTTAATTGATCATGTCAATCTCAGATTATTTCCATATACTACTTAATTGTAGGGATTATTATTCATAATGAATAATTTATCACCGACCGTGATGAATATAAAACCATCACTATGGTTTCATTCTTCCTACGCAGTATGTGTCTCTGGAACATGCCTATTCCACATGTACTTGTGGAACTTGTTCCTATGTCAACAATTTGTGCATCTCGAGCATTGACTAAGTCAAAGTAAATTCATCTCCCAATATCTCTAATAGAGATGTGCACCATTATATAGAAATGTAGTCTATCACTTGACCACATCTTTTCTATCTTAGGTATTTAGGTAATATCTTATGAAACTGTTAGTATAATTACCTTAGATGCAGAATGTGTTCAACTTGATGCATGTTTCTTTAAATCTTAACCAACTCTTTTCATCCTAACACATGATCTATGACATAATGGATTTTCATCATACTTATGACTCATATGATACCCATTTGTCATTTTAGTTGTCATATAGGTTATGGGTTTATGCCGTTATTTTCAAAGTATATCATAAAATGTAATGGAAGTTTCTGTAAGTTGATATATTGATACAACTTACATCATAACATTGATGTATAAAATCTGCATTTAGGAATTTCTCCATGCTACGTTTGGTTGATCATGGTTAACATGAAAGACATTCTCATCGATCCTTTTTAAGAACATCAATACAATTATGTAGATAAGGTAACATGCATTTAAGAATTACTCCACGCTACATTATCATGATCGATGATTACATAGTCATGATATTCTTCGGCATACGGATCTGAAGAAACTCATATCTTTGGATCAGGAATATAATTCACTATTACATTCCTTAATAAGGTAAAGGAATCTTATGAGGCATTTTTACCTCTAGTTTTCCTTGGAATATTTTATAATGTCTTGCTAAACTAACATCTGATTCTTTGTGCCATACCTTTATTTCTAAAGTTTTCTTTGTCTAAACTAAGGATGTCAAAAATACCAAAGGTGTTTAGCTGTACCACGCCTAAATACTATACTAGGTATATTATTGAAATCCACTTTTAGTTTTACATGAAAAAGAACTATATTTACACAAATGGGTAGGTCTTACATTTTATATTCATCATGTACTGCTTTTGATTCATGTATGTCTGAACTATTTGTTGAGTACGTCACTAGAAACAACATTCATTCCAAAAACATGGAATAAAGTCTCATTATATGAGATAAATGTTTTGGTTATACTCAACAACTAGTTCAACTTCAATCAATCACTTGGAAATTAGAATTTATGTGTTTCTCACCGCTGACTTAGGAATCACCCTTTCTCAACTGCTTGGAGAATACAGTATACTTATAGTAATGTTTCTATACTAACTTGATTACCATATTTAAATAAATATATGTTAAAAGAATATTGAATTTAATACCCAGGAAGTATGTGATAAACAATACTTTATATTGATGAATATAAACTGAACGATAATCAGGTACTTGCTTCTAGTATTTCAATTTTTAAACTTCCATGAATTTATTTCAATATGTGATGCAAAAAAACTCTTGTTAAATAACCATCCACTTTTCTTTGAATGACATGATGAAGGTGAATTTGGCGTAACTTTCCATAGGCCTTTTTCTTTTTCATTCAATTTATTATACATAAGAAAAAGAGATGGCATTATATCTAATATTCTTATTACGTGGCGAATGTTACCTTAACGGTAATGAAGCGCTCACCTTATACTATTCGTTTGTACCCTTAAATGAAACTAGAGTAATTGGGTGTAAAATGTATAAAAATGGGATGAAATGAAATATTTTGAACTATCATTCACTTTAAAAAAACCGAGTGCGACCATCATAATCATATCTTGCTTCACTTTCTCCTTGGAATCTTCTTGGAGATGGGACTTCATGTAACATCATCCATGTCACAAAGAAGAGACCGCAACTAACATAAGACATTGATGATGGCATTATGACATAACTATCATATGATTGATTCATGAGTCTCTTGTAAGCTTCTTTACACCCTCACTTCATGAAGTGGCTAAACTGGTTGGGACACAAGCTCCTTGAATTTTCGATATAGTGGTATTGTGCGCGAGCACCTATATTACTCTTTGGAAATTCGTGCTTAGTTTAGACATTAAATTTGCCTAATAAGTATCGTAGTTTTATTGTGTTATTTCTTTTCATTCTCTACAAATAAACTTTAGTAGATTTTACTTTAATGTGATTACTAGTTTAGACATAATTGATTAATTTAATCATTGAATGTCTCCCACTAATTTTTTTTGAATTCTAGGTACCCTATGCACCAGAATCAGAATACTATTGAGTATTGTAGTGGAATGTATCCATAAAACTCACTCATAGTCTACAAGATATGGCTACGCCACTACTCGGAGGGTCCAAGGTAGGCTCTTTGCTGGCCAACTGAATTGACGCGTGGTTCTGTGATCTATTGAGTGAAGTCTCTGCTTCAAAAATCATTTACCGATTTACTCAACGCTTGCCTCTAAAATTACAACAATCTAGCTATGGATATTTCTTTTTCGTAATTTTAGTTAAGTTGACCCACCATCCTAATAAGAAATCCTCAGTAGTAAGAGAACCCTCAGCTATGGCCTGACCGGCACCCAAACACCCGATTTTGATAAATCTTAAATGACGGAAGGTAGTTATGACTTCATATTTTCTTTGACGGTTTTATTGGTTTCTCTTGAAGAATGTTATCCATTTCTATTAAACATGCACATCTATGTTGTTGTACTCACAACTGAACTTTAATAGAAAAACATACGCCGCTTCATTATTCATTTTATTATCTATTGTTTTTTGTATTTTCCCGTTGTTCTAAAATGCATAAAATAATAAATAAATGCATAAAGGTTAAACCACTACCCGACTGGTCCTGAGTAGATAAATGACCTAAGGGCATTATACCTAAGTCGAAGCTTAAGTCATGATGTATCGTGGCCTCTATCCTGTATGTTCGATTCGCATATGGAACATCGCTATGTATTGGTGGGGTCCACATCATGTCTTGGAGTACCGTCTCATCTTGGTGTAATCCACGTCACGTCTTGCGGCGTCTACATCGTTCGCCATCTTCATCTGAAGTACAAAATTACTCGCGCGCAGGGGAGGGAAACTCGGGAATAAATGTAAATCAGGTGAATTGGACACGTATATCCTTATACATTTTCACCGAAAAGAAAGATGACATGTAGACCGTCTATTTAATTAATTACAATCATTGAACACAATTAAATAATAAAGTAAATAAAAGGCAACATACACGGGTCGATGATCAAGACCAGAATGCAGGTAAAATAAAGTGCGATAAAATTAAAATGCATTAAATAAGTATGAGGGTTTATTTAATTAAATTAAATGAATTAATATATTAAAATAATTTAATTCTTTACTGATATGTTAATTAATTTAATTTTAATGCCAAAAATTAAATTAATTTAAGTTATTTCAACTTAATTCTTAAATTTAATTAATTTTATTTGGGTATTAATATTTATTTACTTTCAACCACAATTAATAAATAATTTAATTTAATTTAATTCTGTAATTAAACTAATTAATTATATTATTTGAAATTAAATTCAATCCTGAAACACCCGCTATGCCCCGTTCCGGGTTGCGCTGGACCCGCGCACACCTGTAACGGGTCGTTCCAAACCCGTTCTTTGTTTTCTTGGCCAAGAAGGTCTGCCTAAACCCATTCTGGATTAGGAAAAATCACTCAAGGCCCTGAATGGGTGTTTTGGGTGAGTTACCTCGCTCGGTTTTGGAACCAACCCATGGTTTCATAGGGCCGCGCTGAGGCGGAGACCAGTGGATGAGCTGCTGCTAGCGGTGAGGCCGAATCAGTGCAATAGCCAGGAGGTGCAATGTGGGATTTCGGCACACACCTGGTTGACATTGTTGCTGCAGTGAGGTGGCCAGAGCTACGATGTCCAGCGATTGCTGCTGCTAAGCGGTTCCAGAGGAGGAGGACGTCCGGCTGGTCGATTACTACATGCAGCTTGGGCTACTCTATGAGGAGGAGGTAGGAGCAGCCCAGGCGGTGGCTTGGGTTCCAGATCGGGCCTGCAAAGGAGTTGGGGTGCGGCCGCCAGCTCCTCTGCTACGACATGCTCCCGCGCTGCGTGCCCCGACGTCCCGTTGAAGCAAGAGCAGGGGTCCAGGTGAACCCCCGTATCCCCCCCCACCTTTTATTTTTTTCTTTTCTTATCTTGACCCGCAAAACCCATCCCCCTCCCACTATTTATTTTTTTAATAAAAAATAAGACTTCTTTTAAGTCTTTCTCACTCATTTTTTAAATGTTGATTCAAGTCTTCTCTCCAACATTTTCCACCCAAAAACATTCTGAAGTCTAAATAATATCCTTTCAATGTAATAATAATAAATTTATTACAATAATATAAATATTATTATAATATTAAAATTAATATTAAAATTACTAAATTATAAAATTTATAAAATTTATAATTAAATTTATTTCGGATGAACCGATAGAAACTTAATTGGTTCAGCAAGATGAAATAAAAATTAGAACCCGAGATCAAACCACATATTCGATCAAATCTGAAATATTAAACTGCCCATAACATGGTCGTTCGAGATCGGATCGACGTGCGGTTTAAAACGATGAGACCATTTTTGAACCCTCTACATAATTTAATGAAAATTAATTTTCTCTGGATTAGAAAATTTATGCAATCACTCTGATTCCACTATTAGGTTCCGGGGCAGGCAACAGAAACCTATGGACCGGTGATTTTAAAAATTCTATCGGCGGATCGACGAGACTTATCGACGTCGACAATCCGAGCCCCAAAGAGGTCCAAGGATCTCGCGTAAATTGTTAAGAGCACACAACTAAAATGAAAACTTAGCTTTTTCAAATCCGAAGTCGCGGTCGACTGCAAGTAGTCGATGACAATTGTCGCTTAAAGGATCCAAAGCAGGATTCATCTGTATCATCCACATGCGCTCCAAAAATCCGTTGGAATGTGGATCGTCAAATTCTGGGTGATATTGCGGTGATCCGACGATGATTTCGACGTCTCGATGATCACCGTATCGAAATCTCTTTGATTCTGGAGGAGGAACGTGATCCGAACTCTTGGATCAATATCTTCTCTCTCTAGTAAGCGAGAGGAGAGAGAGGCTCTAGATTTCACTCCATGAAATGAGTGAATATTTAATTTCACCCCAATGGAGAGAGACTCCTCTCTTATTTATAGTGGAATTCCAAAATACCCAGTTGGGTTCTCCGGCTCCCGTTTATTTCAATGTACACTAAATAAATAATTTTTACAAACTAAACTATTTCAATATTATTTATTATTTTTTCACATAATTTTAATATATATAAAATATATTACGTGATAAAATCTGAGCCATTTTACTTGAATCACTGTCCCGCTTAATATTAAATAAAAATTGAATATTAAAATAATATTCGTTCGATTAATATTATCTTGTATTTACTAAACTTGTAAATACATTAAAGAAATTCAGTCCCAAATATTCATAACATTAATATTAATTTATTTATTTAATTATTTTGGTGATCGATAACATGCAAAATGCTTGGACACCATGGCGGGGCCCACTATGTTCATCTACCTATTCAACTGAATAGGGTGGATTCATGAATATGTTATTGTGTGTGACCCTCTAGGCCCTTATCTTGATAGTAGTGAATAAATTCACAGACCAAGAGTAGATTCTAGAAACCCCTCATGGCCCAGAAAGAGATAAGTATAGTCATATCAATGACTACCAACCTACGAACACTGACAATGTACTATAATCTCTTTGTCATTCAATATCTCATAAAGCAGGACGCACAATTTTTTCATCATCCTTTTCTTAATTTATTATTTTCTGATCTTACCAGATGGATTTAACTTTTTACAGCTTTGGCAGAAGACATATTAAGGAAGCACCATCCTGATCAACCTGGCCTAAGATATACTACTTCCTAAACTTGGAAGCGAAAAATTATTTCTTGGCCATTCAGCCAATGTCATACCATCAAAGACACACCCAACACAAGCTACCACACCACGATTTCAATACCATGGTTTTCTCCTAGCATCAAAATAAATAATAAAATGATACACATTGGTAATGGTCTCAAGTAATGAGACCAATACACATGTCCGTAGTTAAGAACAACCAATGACACCAAAACATATGGTGTTCTTATTGGCGGTTCTGTCCTCATGGTCTCACTACTAGAGATCACCATGTGTGAACTTCATGAGAAGAAATCTCAATGCTTATGAGCCCCCAACACCTGATAGCCATACATCTACTTTTTCCACTTAGTAAGATGTATCTATACTATAGAACATATATTTAAGATCAATGTCATTGTATCTTGAGGTTCTCATTATAGCTTGGGATTTACTATAACCTCTCGATACGATAATTAATATTTGGACATTACCATTATAATAGTGGATGCAGAAAAGTCTATATTATAATGGTAAGATGACATCATGTATAACTAATTGTACACATGATATGGTAATCAAAAGTACTACATAGTTAGGTCTAGGGAACCCACTATTTCAATAGTTGATACATGTTATGTAAGTCTAGGAAAATCCACATATTAATGTCATGATCCTCCTTTTTTTTGAAAGTAAATAAGGCTTTAATTGATTAAAAACAAAAGGAACCGATCCATTTATGGATATAAAATCTAGTTCATGAGGATTATAAGAACTTCTTTAGTGTTCATTATTTCAAAAAATATAACTAGGAACTCATGGTGACTATAGAGACACCAGAACATTGTCTTCCAAATATCCTCATCACTCACCTGAATCTAGTGATACTCAAACGTGAGATCAATCTATTAAAACCTTATATCTTCAATAAACTGATTAAAGATATCATTAATCCGTGGAAAATGGTATCATTGTTTGACTATCACCTAATTTATGTGACAATAGTCAATAAATGACCTCAATATCTTATCTACCTTATTAGTAAAAATAATTGATGTTGACTAGGGGGAAAAACTATGTCTACGAAATACCTTATTTATAAGATCATAAAATACAACCTTCAACTACCTAATATAATTAAGGTATAATTAAAAATTATCTAATGATATCAATTTTTTCTTAGGGTTAATGTTGATACTGAAATTGACCTCACGAAAAGGGGGAAACCCTTGAATTTAATAATGGAAAACATCCACATACTCTTCAAGCACTTGAGGAAATGTATCAGCTATAACATCGATAGTAAATTTTTCTAGGATGAAATTATATTGAGAAAATTATTTTTATATATAATGTTTTTTCTTGGTTCATCCACTATGGGGGTACCATTTTCTAATGAACATGAATCTTTACCGAACTACATGGTGATATATGACTCTACAAAAATAGTAGCCTATCAATGGTTTCGTTAAAGATAACCACTCCATGATAATTATATTACCATAAGGTATCATATATTCTGTGATGAGGTCTCAATATAATGTATCTATCAAAAGAGTATGCTCAAATTGATAGAATTTATAAAAGATAAGATGATTGCATACAATATGAGTCTCTATCCAAAGCGATTATTCTTGGTGATCCACTAGTATCTCTAACTAATGAAAAAAATGATAAATCCGGAAACAAATAACTCGCATTGGTGTTGATAAGTACATGGTCTATGTTATAGATGTTCTATATCATACCTCAAACCATATCTAGAACCACTAGAATGAATCCCTCTATAGCCTATATATATTCTTTTCCTTGGCCAGCTTCCCCCTAATCCTAACGAGTTCACCTTGGTAGTGGTGTTGGTAAGAGTATATCATATAATATCTATCACCTTGAAAATCTTCCACCATAGATTCCTCTATGAGGTCCACCCTTTCCATCTCAAATAGGTACTTAGTTTGTTTCATTCCTTTATCCAGGAGGTCCATCCACTATGTCACATCTACTATCTTCTACTACCCACTTAATGTGGAAGACACAATCCAAGTGTCCTCTACGTCCAAAAAACAAGCCTTATCTCCCAGTTATGTAGATGAAACTTTGGAACCCATGTTTTCTTTCCTCTATGACGGGATCATAAATTTAACTACCTAAAATGATGTGATATTCATATCTTTTTTTGTCTAGTCACTCTAAAGAAAAACTCTCTAGTTCCCAAATATGAATCATACTAGAAACTATCAATCAACAAATCATTCTCCAAAACATTTTAATATATGTAAATACAAAATGTTACAATCCCATTTTGAATCTCATCTAGAAGAATATTCTAAAAAATATAATCTTAGAGATTTCCATCATAAATCATGTCTTCAGATACCCCATGATATATGAGAACCCATATACATATTAAGATACTACAAGGATTAGGTATTGAAGGTATAACATCTCCTAGACATGAATAATATTCAATTTGACCATGTGTAACTCCTCCTGGAACAATCACCTAAACTATATCCATGGTAGGGTAGCCTCTTAAAAGGTATAATAATTCATTATTCCCCAGTGTTCTTTTGAATAATGATGAAGAATCATCATAAGTACCATCATCTGGTCAATGAGATACCTAACTAGATGAAATACTTGAGAAACAAAATATATCTCTCCTCCACAACCTTAGTATCCATCTCACCGCCATATTTGTGAGGTCGATGTATCTCGAACTCATAAAGTTTACCCAATTGGAAAATAGTCTTGTATTTCTCTATATAGACTATAATCTAAAAAATGTGTGGGTATTCTCACTATTAAATTAGTGGGTGAAGCACCCCTCTATTTGGTACCTAAAATAATGCCTCATACCTCAAATAATCAGCAATTGGAGGTTGAATCACTAGCGTAGTCCCAACATAACCCTACTACTAGGGATTATCTTGATATATATAGGGTGTAATCTGGTGTTTAAAAAGATAAAACCATGTTTTTTTAAAATATATATAAATGATATAACTAAAAGAGATTATAAATTTATACACAATGGAAAAGTTTCATTATGCATGTACTATTTGATTAAACCCTACAACTAATGCCTTTGAGTTTCAAGTCTACTAATAGGTCATTAGAGTTCTTATTAAATGTTACATTGTTCACTTATACTAGTCACCATATTTCATGGTATTTCATCCAAAATAAAGAACCCATAACATCATTTCCCTAAAAATATAAAGGTAATCCTCATGATACTACTAACTCAAAATATCATCCATAAGACTCAATATTATTTGATACCATTTTTACATGACATGAACCATTAGTACCCAACCTGATGGTAGGTCGAGTGTGGAACCTCAAGTTCATCTATAATTTACTATATGATAGTGATAAAAACCAAGAAATAATATCACTCACATGTGAGGCCTTATATTATAACCTTAAATATCCACATATCTCCTTGAAAAAATATATTACAATGATAAACAATTTATAAATATATAAGCTAGAGTATATATTGAATTTGAATATAACTCATATCCCAACAACAATGAAATAAAAACAAAACCTATAAATAAGGGAAAGTACAAAGTCTAAAATTCCATGGAAATGACCATCCTCTATGATCGGAAATACATGAACTCCTAATCATGTCAACATTGGAATGATAATCACTAGTAAAGATCAACAATAATATCTAATATAAACCATCATAAATAGATCCTCCTCTAATAAATCTGACACACTTTTTTAGATCATCTATAAAATCAATATAATAATGGGAATAAATCCCATACAAGGGTGAGTATAAATATATCTAGTATTACATATGGAAATACAAGATGAAAATAAGGAAAAACATCAACTCAAAAAAATAAATCTATATTTTCATTTAAGTTAATAAGTAGAATTTTAATTATTCACTATTTCTCAACTACACTGAAGTCTAACACAAGAAGGAACCTGAAATATCATAAAAAATATAGAATTCATAAAAAACATACCTTCTCACACTTTTAACCTCCATGAAATACTTCTATAGTATAAATAATGGAGGACCCACACCCTGACATATGTAATGTTCATAATTTGAGGGGTTACATACTCCATGATTGGAGGACATATAACCTACTATAGGAAACCTCATTTGAGAGTATTACCTACTTCACTATATACATACATGACTCATAGCCTAGATAAAAATATGTAAAAAAAATTTCATTAACTGTGTCTCCACTCTAGCCATCCACCCCCCACATACCATCACCAAAATTATGTTATGAAAATGAATATGATCTATACCTTGAATATTATCCCATAATGATGCAGATAAATAAACCATCATGTTCTACGTAAAAAAAATCTTCGAATAAACTTTACGTTTTTCAAAATCTGACTTCTGGGTAGAAAGATATTGAAGGTGTAGTTATCTTCTCAGTTGATGGGGTGTCCAATTGGGTAAAAAACATGTAGAAAAACTCAGGGAGGCTAGTCAAGTACTTTCACTACCTAACAAATGTGATGGGTGTTTTCATATTATTTCTAGATAGGTACATAGATTATGGGAATTAAGATGGTTTTTGGTCATGTAAAACATATACACATTGATAATCCATTCTCTGATACACTAAATGTGTGATTATATAGATAAAATGTGTGTCTTTCCACATAAATTGGGTGTGTATTCCAGGTGAACACCAAGGAACTTGGTCCAACATTACACAACATGTGACCTAGAGTCACATGGTGCATAATAATTAAAATTAAACATCCTCTCAATCTAATTGAAAAGGGAAATCAAAATATCCATATCTCATTTATACATTCGATCTAGAATTAATTTAAATACGGAAACACAATATAAAAATATAAATTTCATGTGATAGGGTACTGGACATTTTGAAATTAATGAGTTTTTACACATTCACCTTTTCACCACTAATGATTTCTTCACCTAAAGATTCATTTGTGCCTAAAATACTAATCAATATTGATAGTCTTGATCTCATCATTATAACTTACTAGGGATATTCATGTCCATCCTTCATTATATAGACCATTTCCATCCAAAAGATTGATGTTTTATTTTCAAAACCCTTGACCTTGTCACTGTTATGCACCTAAACCCATGATTCTTCATTTTAATCAATTGAAAAATTATGAAAACATGGTTATACTCAATCAAGGTTAATGATAAAAAAATAATTTAGGAGGAAGTGGTGATAGGAATATTATATAATTGAAATGAAGGGTCTCAAATTTAGGTTCAATGAAGAATGAGAGTAGAATAAAATAATATATTATTTTCCTTAGTATAATTTATTCAATGGGATGGTGAAAACCTAAAACTTTTCAATAAATGGTGATTTATTTGTAAATTATAAATAATAATTATAAAAAATATTAGTGAAAAATAACATACATTATTAGTGTCACAATCCATTAAAAATTCTAAATTTCTAGAACATAAATTTCCATGGAAGCTATAACCCCATGATAATCTCATGCCAAGGAAAATATAAAAGTGATTAGATAATTATATAAAGTGAAATTAAAATAATTATATATTCACATTCAAATTCTCATTTTCCATTTAATTTTCAAAAAATAGACATCTTTTTAAAAAAATTATGCTAATATTAAATCAATGTTTTTTGTACTAAAATTTTAACATATAATAGTCCATGTGAAAGGATAATAATATAGTTGTAAAATTAAAATTTTTATCATGTAAATAAGAACATTTCATATTAATATATATTCTTTGAATGAAATCTATGGTATAAAACGTTTAATATTTCAATAAAATCTCATTTTATTCCCTATGGAAAAAGTATTGAAGAATATTTTCAAGAAGGTTATTCCAAGAAGATAAGGGATAAAGAATGGGGAGTGGGGAGGAAAACAATAATAAATCCCATCCTCATTATTTATTATCTAATGATTTATTATTTTTCCTTGTTCTCCATTCCTCATTAACACCACCGCCGTGAAGAAAAATTTCCACCATTATGTTAAGGTATATGATCTTCTCAATGGAATTCTCCCACCAATAGTGAAGAGAGGAATATGGATTTTTTCACCAAATCTAAAATTTGAATGATGGAAATAATTTCAAATAAGTGGTGAAAGAATTATTTACCACCATAATTCATCTCATAACTTCCCATAATAATTTCCCTCATTAATACCATAATTAAATCTTCTAGTAATTGATACTCAACTCTTGAAAAATAGATTTTATCCTAATAAAATATCTATCATGTTGCATCATCAAAACATGATACATAATTTTCCATGAAACTGTGTCATATCACTATCCCATCAGAAAAAAATATAATACAAATTTCTATTCAAATTTACCTGGATTTATGCACAAAAAATTTCATCCTAGGGGTTCAAAAACTTCCTTTAAAAATTATATTAATCATAAGAAGGTATATTTATCCAAAATATAAATGTGATTTCAGATATCGATATAATAATTTTTTATTATTTATAATATCTTTTCATTTATGTGGATAAAAATAATAAATTAAACATATTATTTATTTTATAAAGTACCACGATGAAAAAAAAACAGACTTCATGAACACCATTAGAAAGATTATTAAAATAATTCAAAGGATTTTTTAGATGAAAAAAAAACAGGTCACTTCAATGATTATATATAGAGGTAGAAAAAATATTTTCATTTTATGGGTTAGAAAATGTGCATTTCAAAAATTCCTAATGTGGTTTAGAATAGAAAAATCCGAGAAAGGATCTTTACTGTTGACATGTGGTTTGAGTCTTATATAGTACTAATGTTTTTTAATAATTTTGAGTGAAAATTCATGAATATGACTTCATATTATTTTTAAATTTTATTAATTATTTATTCCATGATATTTACTCTGTGTAATGCCTCTCAGTCATTGTGCATGACTAGTATATGCTAATACTATCCTCATGAGAGTCACTAAATTATAGTGAATAACATCCTTAAGTAATTTCAAAAAACTAAGTATTTTTTATCATTGAATATGAAAAATATCTCTCTATAAAGGGATACACATATTATAATTAAATTTTTTTACAAGTGTGGTTCAAGATCTCAATAGGTTTTCATGATTTTCTTGACGGGGGAGCTATAGTTGGAATAGTTCCAAAAAACCCACCTTGGTAGATTCAAAAATTGATAAATAGTATATCATTGTATAATATGTGTTGAAAGAATCTATTTGGATCATGAATTTAATCACTAAACATGTCGAAGTTCCTTGTCTATTGGGAGAAATATATTACTACTATGACCCAAAATGAGTAATTTCTCGAGCTAAGGAGCCATAGTCTCACCAATAGAACAAATACATAATTATAATATACTATATAATTTAAGAAATCATTGAGAAAATTTAAAAAAATATTAAATGGGTGGATAAAAATGATAAGGTAGTGGATCAATTAATGAATCCAATAATGTAATAAAATAAGGATATTCATGTAAGTTATTGGATACATAGGATATTTTATGTGACTTTTTTCAAAATAATAATGTAGTATGATTTTATAATAAAGGAAAAAATAAAGTTATCATTCATTCATGTGTGATGTATACTTTATATGATGTTGGGATGATAAAAAACAAAAATTTAGGAAATATATTTTCCTCTGAATGATTACTATCATTAATTATTATGGGTTATGATGAGATATTAATTTGTTAATGAGTAAAGTCTCATATGTGATACCTAGTAAAATATTAATATAATAGTATGACTAATCATTTGGACTAACCCATAAATGTGTATCACATATAATTTCACAGAAATAGTTATTTTTATACATAGTGGTGTATACTTATATTAATACCTATTAACCAATATTATTAAGTTACCTTCTATGTGAACCTTCATACTTTGACAAATTTAGCATTTCATTCTTGACATTGGGCTAATCAAGAGGTGGTTGGGTTTATAGTTGATCATGTGGTAGTTATTTGTCTACTAATATGTTATTTATACTCATATATGATAGTAATGATGCCTAGTTCCTCAATTAAATTAGATTAATGAAATATATCACCCTTCATAGTTTAGTGACATGTAATTTGATCATCTATATGGATGAATGACATGTGATGTATTCATTAAATATTCTCAATCTACATTAGATAATAAATTATGTATGGATTATCTTACACTAATTTTTTATATTCAATACCCATTGGTTTGTATCTATGTATTGGATGTTGATATGTGTATGCAAACTATGTATATGGATACATATGGTAGACATGTTAAAATAGAGATATGAGTGTGTTGGATGTATATCACATCACATCCATTTGTATCTTGAGAGGAAATTATGTTTTTTTATAGTCTAAACATTTATTAGGTTTGTGAATTAGGGAATTCATTATCATTTTTTTTATTTTATAAAGGCTTATAAAGTCACATCACAATCCACTGTATAGAAATTAATTTTGACCTAATGTGTTTTTCAAAAATTTGGGCATGCTTTTTTGATAAACATATCCAATTATGTTTGGATGGATTTAAAATTATTGGTGATGTTTTAAAAAAATTGAGATACTTTTTTGATGGTGGAATATTTATTGATATATGCACTGCATTATATACCATGAATGTCACCATATTGTGGTTTATGTTATCAAATGTTTGTTTGGTTCACGTAATTATGTTCATCATGAAATCATAAGAGTTATCATTTAACCACTTTTTAGTAATAATTAACATTAAAATTTCTTGTATTGTACCTTGTTATAATTCATTAATGTCTTAATGTTCATTGAAATGTTCAAAGATTGTTTACATAAATGATGTCTTGTAACCATTATGTGATTTTTCTGAGAGTTGGATGATTGTTATTATAACATCCAGACCCCACCCATTTTCTTGGGTAGTAAAAAATGTTACTAACTAAAGGTGAATTATTCAATTAATGAAATTATTATAATAAATGTTGAATGCATTTACTAAATCATGTGGGATTATATTACATTAAACAAACAACTTACAAGTAGAACATAATAAAGATAAAAAATATGATGTAAGATAAAAAACCAAAATAACACTAACTGAATAAAAAATAGTATTAAAAGTAATGGTGGATCATGAAAAATTAAAATATAAGTCTATAATCTCATGATATATAAAAAATTTCATAAAAAGACACAAAGAGCCATAGTGGAATGACACCTAACTCGAGGACTCAACATTAGCATTAATCTCCAATTCAAGACATGCAAGACTACAACATCATGAAGAATCAATATAATAATAAGAAAATATCCCATTACCTAAATAATTATACAAATAATAGGTATATGAACCAATATAAATTTTTTGGGTGTATGTATAAAACATAATAGAAAAAATACACTGCTACCCCCAAATGATATTGAAATAAGAAACAGGTCAGCCCACAATTTATTTAAAAATAATCAAAAGGAAAGATCAAGGATATCTGTTAACAATAAATATATGTATATAATTTATTGAAACTATAATCACTATATATAGTCTAATGGAATTATCCCACACACAAATTAAAATCACAAACTAGTTCTACCATTTCCCAAAGGCCACTGCAGAATACTCCAAACTGCGAGTAGTGTCTATCCGTCTAGTCCAAATTCATCACCTCGTTCCATAATCTAAAGTGATATATGACTGGAAAATTGACTATGTCATACACATTTGACCCTTTCTTTATTAATATTAACACACACACAAAATTTGTGCCATTTTATCTAATTCAAAACCACTAGTTTGAAAACCCATTACATTTAATAATTTAAGCAAAAACCATGTGGGTGTCACCCATAATTCTAAATTTGAAGAAAATTATTGAAAATTATATTTAAAATGAAGTCTTTATAATTATTTTCTAACAAAAAATGTAATTTATTAAGATAACATGGATACTTTACATTCTAGGAGAAATTGGAAAAGAAATAAAATCTACCTTCCTCTTAGCTATTCGACATAAATAAATTCTCTCACAATCTTGATGATTTGGTCTTTTGAGTTGAATTTTTTTAATGAATGATATGTAAAATTTATTAGAACATGATCTTACCAAAATTATTTCTATAATCTATCTCAGATATAAGGTTCCTCTTTTCTAAAAATGGGAGAATCAAAGAGAGGTAAGAAGAAGGAAGCTCTTAACATTAATTTTCAAGATCCAACACTCAATATTCTATTAAAACTATCCTATCGAGGGAATAATATCATTGAACTATTCTAGGGTACTTATGCAAATTAGGATCCTAGTTTATAGGATAAATAATGATGATTTTTTTGGTGATTATTGTGTCTTAAATAATTATTTTGGACTTAATTAATCTCATTGCACAGTTAGGACACACGGTATGGAAAACAATGCACATTACATGTAGATTAGATCAATCAAAATATTTTTAATGTACTAAGGGTCTCACACCATTTTAAAAAACTATGAACCAACTATGTCCCTGCCTAGAAGACACCATGAGATACTGTACATTTACCCAGGGATTCCGCTTGGATTCCCCTAACCATGATCAAACCATGCACCCTATTAAACCACTCCAAAAGAGTATAAAAAAGATAGAAATCATTACTTGAGAATACCCCATCCATTCCATAGATTAAAATATAAAATAAAATAGAGAAATACCTCAAATTTGAGGTGTTACACTCTCCCCACAATGGGTCTCTCCATCCTTGAGAAGCTAGATGTCAGTGCTAATCTAGAAGAGTATATGTCATATATCTTGTTTAAACTTCTCTCACTCCATTGTTTTTTCATGAATTGGTTCATACAACCAAAATATTTATATAAAATATATTTTCATTCCTCAAAACATCTTTTATTTTTTATATATAATAAAAATCAATGAATGAATAAAATTTACATCTAGTTCAAGAATAACATGGTCCCAATGCATCACATGGATAGGGTCAGGTTGGTACTTATTCAACTAGGATACATAAGAGAAATTATGGACAAAACATAATATCAAAGATAATTCTAACCAATGTGAAACATTACCAATACATTCAAAAATAAAAAGTGGCCCAACGTAAGTGGGATGGAATTTTTCATTCATTAGTAAATGGTGGTGAAAAATTATTAGGGATAAAATAAAGAATACAAGGTTACCTTTTTCAAATAGATGGGTCATAAGTGATGATCGATCTATGATTCTTGATAGAATTAGGCTATATTAATAAATATCCTGAATATATGGATTTTGGTAGTTTTTTCTTATAAATTATGTGGTCCAATCAATTATGTTACCCTAATCTCTACCCAAAAAAGTAGAGGTTGACATGGATAGACATACAATGCCTTAAACCGGGCCATCTTTATCATGGACTAATAACTTTTTTTCTATGAATATAACACCAAAAGGATATGATCTTTTCTTTAACCAATGAAATCTATAATGCATTCCTGTAGTATATAATTTAATATATGGAATATGTGTTTCTATTATACAACCATTTATAGTTGACATGTCATGTTCATAGTCAACTGAGTGTCAAGTTCTTGTTACATGGATCACCCAAACTGTGAAGAGAAACAATGTTCTCTTTTGGTGATAATAAATATTGGTGCTTAATTTAATTTCACAACTTATTTAATTTAGATATATTCCAAGTCTTACACCATATTGGACTCTTGAATGTGAATGAAATGGTATGAATTGGTAAATTTGGGTGTAGTCACCCAAATATCATTGTACTTATGAAGTGTCCATGGTAAAATAGTGGAAAATTCCATAGAAATACATTTACATTTTCAAATGGTTATAGACATTGATTGACACATTTTTCCCAGTCATTTGTGTTTTATCTCTACATATTAGAAAGTGAAACATTTCATATGAAAATAAGATAATTTATATTAAATAAATAACCCAAAAAATGTCTCTCTATATCCCTATAAATATTTTGAATACATTGGTGAAATGTCTATTTAGAATGGTGATATAAAGAAAGAATCTATTATTTTAATTGTGAACTATTTATGATTCAATTATGAATGTGAAAAATGTAGTTTTCATCAACTTTTTAAACATTAATGTCCTCCCCAACATTGAGATTTAACCTCATGGCTATGAGATATATGATTGATTTCTAAGTATCTCTAATTAGACTCACTAAATTAGGAATTATTTCAGAATTAAAGAAAACTATTCTTAATTCCATACATTGTATTCAAATTTTTTGTCAGTGATTATTATTATAAGACTCCATTAGTCATGAGCCTCACTAGAGACCTCATTATATAATTTCTAACTCCAAGTAGCTTCAACTAAATTTCCTTTCCCTATTGCTTAATCCAATTCAAAGTATAAAATATTTAGATATCACATCCATTTACATTTTCTTAGGTATAAATCACTTTCCAAAAAGATGTATTTTATGCTTCTAGTGTCCATAAACACTGCGAATTATTTTCCAAATAGTTGGAAGTGCGATATTTTTAATGTGTGGACCACCAAAATAATTATAGATCATTATTTAGATATTAATATTAATTTCATTAATTATATTTATCTATAGGCTATGACATGGTTAATATTCATGATAACACGGCCCTTTCTAGATCCAAACACAATATAATATAGCACATATCATTATCTTAATGCTGAAAATATGATCATAGTTGTCAAAGTGAGCTGAAACATATACTCATGGATGGATTTCAGTAAATATTTTCTCCATTTGAATGTAATAAATTTTCTAGTTAGATAAATCATTAGAGAAGTGAGTCTTGAGAAATCTTGGAAACATATGTGGTAATAGACTGTTAATCCATGAAAATTTTGTATCTTAAAGATGTATATAGCCGATTTTAAAGAAACTAATACCTTTATCCTTCATGATCGAATGATATGCCTCTTTTAGAAATTACATGTTCATGAAAAAAAACCTTCTTTATCTAAAAGTAAAACATATATAATTTAGTATATAGTTGGTTCTCACACAATGTAGCCAATACAATCTCCGAATGCTCTCGTAATTATTCCAATTTTGAGAATACCCTAACATATAATCAAAAAATACAAAAAAAATATGAGTGATGATACATATAGATGATAAAATAAATTAATTACAAGAGAAGTATGGCTACTTTTTTAGGTCCAAAAGGAATGAATATATATTCATAATGATGGTAAAAACTTTGGAAATATATATTTGAAATATTTACTTTCCTAACTCAAAGTTGGTTATTTCCAAACCACATATCATATTTGGGAAACCATTCAACCATATTTAATTGAATTAAGTGGTTATTGATTCTAGTATTACAGTTCCAAATCTTAATAACAACTTTATTTTTTTTATGATAGTAAATACATAAATTATGTAAACCCTCTTCTACCTTTACGAAGAGGATCATGGTGACCCAAGGGGATGTTCTTGGTTTAATTAATTTCTTACATTCCATTTCTTCAATTTGAGACTTTAATTCTAAAAATCTAGTTAGTTTAATTATTGTATGATAAAAGGGGGATATGAATCTTAAAAATATGAATATTGATAAAAACAATTATATTCCTGATATGGGTTCTGACCTAGAGAAATTAGGATGAATGATATTAGGCTATCAATCTATCATATTATGAAGACCCCTTATACTATCTTATCTGATTGTGTTCAAGGTCATCATTGTTAGATAGGAATATATGTCTCTATATAGTATCACCAAAGAAACTTTTCTACTATAATTTTCATATCCAATACCCTATTAATAAATTTATAGCACCACCTATGTATTTGAAAGTAACTTCTTTGAATAATAGTTAATATAATATTTTAATTCCACTAACAAGACCATTACAAAGATAATATTGAAGATATCAATTTCCATGATTGCAAACACATAAGAACATTTGACCTAATCTATGTTAATGGGACATTTTGTACATCTCAAACTTATATAATATTGTTTCCAAAGAGGTTCTTTTATACTCAAAACATGAAATATCATTTCCACATGAAACCCCAGTGATTTAAAATATGAGAAGCATGCAATGAGTTAGAAGAGACAATATCAAATAATACTTTCACTAAAGTGCAGTTGAGAAGGATGGTACCTCGTAAAATTGAGAGACCCAGTTTCATTGATATTAATTACTCCTCAACTCCATACAGTTATCAATCAACTCCGATTGAGTAATATTTTATTTCTTATTGTAGTAGTGTCAACTAGATGGTCGGGGTGTCCCTGGAATCGTCTAGATTCCCTCGAATCTATGTGTAAGAACTGTTTTGAAGATACCACCTTAGTGGATCATAAGTGATTTGAGATATTTAATGCAATATGTACCTATTGGATTCATGGGTCGTGTGCAATAATGCTTGATATATCCTTTGTGGTACAATTTTGATAATATCAAGGTGATGTTATACAATACCTTTTCTTATGTGTGACGATTCCACATTGGAAACAACCTAGTTTCATACTATGACGCGGTTGATAAGGGACTTTTTGTTTAATGTCTCTCTAGTTCTTGTCCTTTAAAATTGTAGGGTTTTTACCTACTATTGTTACAAGAATTGGATTTCCTCATCTATCTATAAAGTTCAATGTGTTCAATTTATTACTATTTATTCTAATGTCCCATTGTTCCATAACCCCCTATTGAAAATATATGTATAATCATCAATCATGAACATTATAAGCTTATAATTAATATCAAGTCTCATCCCTACATAAAATATATTCTTCTTAATATGTTTTTTAGAATCCATCTCAAGATAAAAATTAACTAAATTCATAATCGTAGATGTGTATTATTTTGAGGAAAAGTTTTTTTTATTGATTATAAATAAATATTTCATTTTATTTACATTGATGGTATTTAGAAATAAATTATTTAACGATTCTTAGAATTCATACCATTTAATGTGTTAGTCATGTTTAGCTAGACCCTCTAATTCCCACAATTTTCATAAATTAACATCAAGTATGTATACAAATAAATTCACCTTTACATTTGATGGGGTTATAGGGAAATTAAAATTTCTATTGATCTTATTGAGCCATTTTTCATCTTTATTATTTCATGAATCCTCCCAAAAAATTGATGGATTAGATTTCTGAAGTAGTATGATATGATTGGTATTACATGGTTCCCAAGATCGAGTCCCTCATCCCATTATTTATAATGCATGTACAATTATCGGAATAAGTTCTTGGTTCACATATGGTATAGGTTAAACCATATTTTTCATTTCTCACACTTATTGGTCTCTAGTCATTCTAACTGGTTTCGTTTTACAGACCCTAGTAAAAATATCCAATCAGTTATCATGATTTTTTTCAAAGAAACCCTTGGTTTTAAAGTATGTTATAGCACAACATAAAAGGTCACAGTAAAGGAATTTCAAAATATTTTTTTTGAAATAAATTATAAATGAATCATTAATAGTTGTAAATATATTTACTAATTCATGACACTATAATCTCTTTGGATAAACCCATGAAAATGAGTTGATGACTTGTCTAGAAGTGTTTATTTAAACTTTTGTACCTAAACCAACCTGGAACATTAATTTCTACATAAATAGGTTCTATATGTATTTTTATTCTATAAATTTCATGTTATTACACATATTATATCTTTAATACCATACCAATATATAGATATTAATATAGTGATACCATTTGTACCATCCCAACCCAACCTGTTGACATGGGAATGACCAAAATACCTCTAACATTAAGTGATGTTTATAAGGACCCGACCTTAATACATTACATAGTCTTGAATTATATTCAAGAACTCACTAAAATTCTTGTGTATGATCTTTTTATGTTTATAGTTTTATATAATTGGGATATAATACATATCTAACATTCTACAATCATATAGATAAGATACCACAAAAACAATATCCATTTCTTCAAAAATATAAGTCTTTTTAAATAAAACATGTTTTCTTTGAAAAATATTCATAAAATTTAACATGGATTCATTATTTGACTTAAACGTCCTTATAACCACTGAAATCATTTAAAGATGTGGGATTTCCACGAAAATCTATGTATGCGATATAAAAGGAAGTAAAGAAAACATTATTCCATGAATACCTGAAACGTATAAAATCATTTAAAAAACATACATGTTAACCATATAAACATAATTTGTGAAACATGAGATTTACATGATATTTTCACAAAAAAATAGACCATAAATAGAACCATAATGGTATCTTGGGGCATTACTTACATATTATTTAAACCCTCTTGTCTACCTTATAATTTGTAAACCTCACGACTACCTTACAATTTATGTAACCATCGTAGTTACACTTGGAGTAACCATATGGAAGACCTCAAACATACACATACCCAATCAATTGGAGGGAGATATAGGTCCCTCCCTTCATCGTAAAATAATTACCAAGAACTAGAACACAATCATAAAACAGGAATAATTGCATAAAAACATTTCTTTTTAATCTCGAAACAGAATTTTAAAAGTTGCTTTTATAAGAAAAGTCCCATATAAATATCATATAATTGAAGTGAGAGTTAATAAAATTGATGGAATATGTATATAAACTATAAATAAATATAATTAAACATAATATAAACAAAATTCATCTCACAAACAATTTTAATACCACATAAATAATGTAGTAGCAGTTTTACCCAAAGAATAGAAATCGGGTTATGAATTCAATTACCTCGGCTTTTTCTTTCTTCAAACCCATTTAAAAGTCATGTATAATGGTGAAAAAAGTTTCATTAATATCTTAAAGAAAAATATTAATGTTTATGACACCTTATATGATAATTTCATTACATCATTTCACCCTTTAATTATAAGTATTTTTTTCTTCCATTGTTTTTGGTGCGTTCTTTACATGATTTCCATGGCCAGTTTGTATTTGATTTTATTGTCATATATAAATTAAATTCTAGAAGTGGAATGAAATGGTATTAATATGTTTTAGAAATATATAATGATACCATAAATCATTTTTTAATAATATATGATGTTATATAATTAGATAAAACATTAATAATGTTTGTTTAGATCATTTTTTGTGGTGCCTCAAAAATCAAGAACTTGTTTCATTATATAATTTATTTTCATGTATAGAAGTTTATTATAGAACATAAAATCTGCTAAAAAATAAAAATTACATTATATTTCAACCATTAAAATGGTTTTATTATCATATTTTAAGGATGTAATGGATATTTCAAACACATCGTCTACAATTTTTGTAAATCGGCTCATCGTGGATGATGTTTTTTTAGAACAAGAGGGAGAGGAGAAAAAGGAATATGATGAATCTATTTTGTGAACATGATAACATACAGAATATATAAGATTTTATTTATTTAATACCTCTTGGATAAGTGGAGAGAAAGAGAGTATAAGAAAAAAAATGGAATTTGAAAGAAAACACATGGAAAGGGAATAGGATTCTTACCTCTTGGTCTCTTCTCCTTGAGATCCTCCTTAAGGCCCTTGGTTTTGACCTTTTGGTGAGACCATAAGATCATGGACATGAAAAATATTCTTGAGGAGTGGAAGTTTTAGAACGTTTTCAATTCTCAATGCTTTAGAGGAGTGTGATAAAGAGGGGTATGAGGGTGGTATTGATAGTGGAGGAAAGAAGGGATTTTGCATTATTTTAGTCATTATTATAATATTTATGCTCAAGACTATGAATACTCTAGATTCATGTGACCCAAAATAGTAATAATTTCATGTGAGTTCGAACCAAGTGAGATTACATCAGACTTGCATCAACTATGATGCAGTAAAACAATTATTTAGCATTTAGCATAATTTATCGTATTTTACTATTCATAAAAAATTCAAGAATTTCAGAAAATTTTAAAAAATTATCCCATAACATTTTTTGATGTGATGAATTAAAAAGTAAACACCATTTTATGAAAAAAAATCTAAATATTGTTAATTTAATTTTTAAATAAAATCTTAATTTATTCAAAAATAATAATTTTAAATATATAACACATTTTTTAAAACCTTTAAAAATTAATCAACATCTATTTAGCTTATATCCTTAATAAAATAAATTAATAATATGATTTAATATTCATAAGTATCATATTACTCTTAATGTTACTATTTATAAGAGTATGTTACTATTCACCAAAAAATAGGTTGTTTCTATCAGACTCCAAAAAACATACTGATCAAAAACATAGAAGACTGTTGTAGACGCCGGAAAAGTCCGTTGCTCCCAAACGAAGCTCCGGATGCGGAAAGCGAGGTCATATTTGGAGTCGGAAGGATGTTTCGGAGGGCCCGGAGGCCTTGCGCGGAATTTCAGAGGCACGCGCGCAAAGGTGATGTCTCGCGCGGAAAACCCCCGGGATGCGCGCAATGCGCCGGCTCGGCGCGCGATTCTGCGCGCCGCGGGTCCGCGCGACTCCCTTACGCGCCGCGCCCGATTCCGCGCCCGCGAGAAGAATTTCGCGCTCGCACCCTGGATTCCGCGCCCGGGGTTGCCTATAAATACAAGGCGACCCCCAACGTTTCAAAGGTTGCTGGGAGTCGAAACGTCTCCCGTGCGCGCAATTCAACCCCTTCCGCGCGCAATGACGAACTTCAGGTAACCTCCTTTCTTTCGCGCAAGACAGCCTCGGGGTCCGCCTTCGCGCGCAATCCCCGCTGGCTCCTTTCATTTGAATAAACACTCACCCTAAGGCCTTTGCGCGCAAAAGAACCCGCTTGCGCGCAATTGCCCCGGGGTGCGCGCAATCCGGCCCGATTGCGCGCACCCCCCCTTCTTTCAAGTGGCCATTCATTAGAGAATGAGCCGTTGCCCCCGCGCGCTATCCGAAGCCCGGTGTGAGCAATCTCAAGCATCCGCGCGCAAGGCGCTGGCCCAATTGCGCGCCAGCCGTCCCGATTGCGCGCCGGCCCGCAGTATTGCGCGCAAAGCTTCCTTTTTGCGCGCAATCTGCCAGGGTCGTCCCCGTTGACCTCCTAAGGGTACCCGCCTGTGTGGCACCCGATGATTCTCATTCCGGGTGCCCGCACCGTGCGTTGTCTTCCCGTGCGGCCCTCCAGGCTTGCGCGAAGTGACACGCACCTATGTCCAGCATGACGTTAAACTGCATATATGTCCAGCATGACGTTAAACTGCATATATGTCCAGCATGACGTTAAACTGCATATATGTCCAGCATGACGTTAAACTGCATACTCGTCCAGCATGACGTTAAACTGCATATACGTCCTGCACGACGTTAAACTGTACATCGTCCGCGCTGCAAGACGTTAAACTGCCAAGTGCTTCGTCCGGCAACCTATGCCCAGCATGACGTTAAACTGCACACCCGTCCAAGCTGCACGACGTTAAACTGCCTAGCCCCCATCGTCCGTGCTGCAAGACCTTAAACTGCCAAGTGCCTCGTCCTCAACACATGACGTTAAACTGTACTTCGTCTGGCAAGACGCTAAACCGTCCGCAACCTGATCCCGTGCTCCGCACGCAGGGTCTCCCCCGGTTTGGACGTGGCCCCCACCCGCTCGTCTCTGCAGGGATGTCGGGATTGTCCCCCTTTTTGGGACGATTTAATGGGAGTGGCTTTTCCCTACGGGGGCAGGGTATTACAAACCCCTAGTTTCTCGTGGGAGGCTGCACATGTGTATCTCCATTGCACCTCCCCACTGCCGAAGCCAGTAGAGGGTCTGACTGGGATCGAGGTGTCTTTTGCTTTCGGTCCAAGTCCCTTCCAACTGAGTTTTGCAGTATCCGGGCTGCCCCAAGTGCGTAAGTCCTGACAGATTGAACTACGTGGACTTTGATCCCTGTCTTCTATACAGGGTACGTAGGAAGCCTCCCTGAGGTCCAAGCCCACCACCTGGTCGTCCCGGTCGTATTTACGTCGGTTCGTCCATCAGTGGACCCCTCCAGGGTTCACGCTTGCGTTGATTCACCTATGAATCCGCCCCTGTGGGAGACCGCCCGTGTGTATCTCCACGGTGCCTCCCCACAGCCCCCCTTTTCCATTTCCCCTTTTATCGTCCAGCATGACGTGAAACTGTGATCCACCCGGCCGTTCCATCCCCCTCCGTGCGAGGTGGTTCGGTTCAATCCTCCGCCCGGCGGCCTCGACCTCTTCGTGAGTCGGCCTGCCGACGTCCAGCATGACGTTAAACTGTATGCCCGAACTACGTTGACTTTGATCCGTGTTAACGCGCGGTACGTAGGAAGCCCCTCTGGGGTCCAAGCTCTTTACTCCATCATCCATCCTGATCCTTACCCGGGCCGCCACATCCCGGTGGGGTCATGCCACTTCACTTCACTCCACGTTACTTGGGAAGCCGCCCATGTGCTGGCCCCAGCGTCGGAGGTTCCCCGCAAGGGGTTCTGTCATCTGATCCACTTTTCGTGTTGATCGGTCCGATGCCGTCCCCGCTGGACGTTAAACTCGCGGCATACCCCGTGTTAAACACGGGAAGCTGAGGAAAACCTCAGGTGACACAGTTCCCCGCACCTAGTACGGGATGCCTCAGGCCATCGTGCCTTCGAGAAGCCCTATTAGGGACGGAAGACAGACGTGCAGAGCCGCAGTGTTACAACACGCCCCCAGCACCCAGAGCCACCCGGCCTTCTCACCGCAGGTTGCTGCCCCGCCCAGACTCCTTGGAACGTCCGGGCGGAAGCAGCGTAATTAACCGGTGTCCATGAAGATATGGCGCCGGGAACGAGATTCACGAACATTCTTAAGTCTATGAGGGAGACCCGGATTAGGCGACAAGTTCCGAGGAGACGTCCAAGGAAGGAGAAGCCGACATCCCATCATCCCGGTTTCGATCAAGGAGCAGACGCCCCTGAATAAGGGACGGATGCCGCCCGCCCTTGGAAAGCGGGACTGCGGGACCACAAGCCGCGCGCCCATCCCCTCGGGTTGACGGGTGCACGCGCGAACGCGTCCTGGCGGAACAGCGTAACCCGACGCACATCCGCACCGAAACAGAAAAATGGTGAACCCGACGTGAATCTCTTCTCCTCGATACGAAGACCGATGGCTTTCAGAGGTGTTGGAAGACCGGCGTGTTGCCCGGCCAAGCATTCAGTCTTACCCGCCAGGGGCTGGGGAAGGGACATCGGGCACTCCGTCTCGCAACGTCGAGGGCCTGGGTTCCCCCCACGGAAGGCGTCGTGGCGCTAATGGTTGGTTGTCGATTCCTTTTTCCTGTCAGTATTAATGGGTCATTCTCCCTGCTTTCAGAAGTCAGGTCGCCCGATCTAGTGCCCGAACGCCACCCGCCCACTGGCGCAGGGACAGGGGAAACACCGACGCGGCTACTCCGCGCGGTCCCGCCCGTTCCACAGCCGTCCCAGCAGCCGCAATTGCGGGACGACCACGCCCTCTCTCCCCCTCGGAGGTCATCCAGAGAAGGGTGATCAACACCCTGGTGCGGAGATACGAGGAAGAGGGAGTCATCCCCACTAGGGAAATGGCTCGCCTAGACCTTGAGGAGGCTGCGCCTCGCCACCACCGCCGCCCCCGAGGGCCGCGCAGGGAGGCACCGCCGCCCACCTCAACGTCCAACCGCTTCGGGAGCTTATCCCCGGAGCGCTCTGACAGTTCCCTTCCCTATGCGGATGAAGTGGAAGATGCCCAGGATCACCCTATCCGAGGTCCGCTCCAGGGATCCACGATAAGGGCTCCCGCCAGGCCACGGCGACATCGCCGCCAGGCCCCTCAAGTCGAGGAACAGGCTCTCCACCTGCCCGCGCCGCTCATCCCGGCTCGTCTGTCTCGACGCCAACGTCGGGCACGAGCGGAAGAGGATGCCCACCTTGGGGCTCTAGCAACAGCGGCCGCATTGGCCCAAGCCACTGCTGGCTCCAGTCGCCAGGCCTCTGTGCATCCTGAGCGGGGGAACTCCTATGCCCGACCCGGATCGAGGCCCCGACCGCCCCAAAGGCAGGTTGGGTTGACTCTCCCGGTTGCTGGCACTGGCAGTAGCCACCGCGGACCACCTCGCGGTAGCGCTATTCACCGGCAGGATCTACTCTGTGTGGCCGATCCAGGAGGCATGGGTCATCCCACCTCCCGATCCCGGCCCGGAGTCCTGCCCGGGATCATCTCTCCCCGCGTCCCCTTTGATATCTGTCCCGGTGCCCCTCGCACCTTGGTTCCCAGTCCTCTCGGCCCCAGCACCAGTGCGGCCGGAGGACGCCAGGACAGAGATCAGCCCTGCCCCGAAGAACCACCCAGGGGCAGGAAGGCAAGGCGTCGACGCCGAGGGAAGAATGTTGCGGAGTTCCGGACAGAGATCCGACCGGTTTGCTTCTCTGACTCAGAGGCAGAGTACGATTCGGCGACAGAGCCCCTTCCCCAATCCCGTCAGTCAAGGGCAGGGGTAGGAATGCGGCACGTCAGCCTCGTGCTCCCCGAGAGCGAGATCGATGTGATCCCCGCGTCTCTCCGAAGGTATATCCGGAGTAACGAGGGCCTGGTAGACCCCCAAGGATCAAACTTGCGGTTGGTACCGGCCCCTCCGGAAGTGCCTTCCGTCTCGATCAGAGAAGCCGGAGACTTTTTTTGGGGACCGACGGTCGAACCACGATCTGGTGCGCCCTCGGCGAGCACCGATGCTACGGCAGGATGTTCGCTCGCCGGCCCGTCCTATCGTGATGTGGTAGCTGGGGCACCGCCACCCTCAGGGGGAGGCCCGGGATATGGAGGCCAATCGGCCTGCTCGCCGTATTCACCGCCGGCCAGCCCGTCGGCCCGACGGCCCGCCTCGGCACCACTACCAGTTCCCCGTCCGTTCCCAGCCATGGAAGAGGACCGAGGAGATCTGGGTCCCGAGTTTGAGTCGTGGAGCTTCTGGACCGTCCTTGCAGAGGGCCACTTCCCTGAGAAGTTTTGGCCAGTCGCAGGACCGGGCTTTGATGCACCCGAATCGCTCACCCCGGATGAGTTCGAGTGCTTCCGCCGAACTCTCCGGGAGACTCACTCCCGTCTTCACTGCCTACAAATGCCATACCCCGGGAGTCAACTACACCTGGAGGATATTGGTGAGCAGTGCCGTCAAATTGACCTGGCCATGCTCCCCGCGGTTCGGCACCCCGGGTCATTTGGGCACCACGAGGCCCTCCAACAACGATGCGTTGAGTGCTTTCAAGTACTCCGCAAAGTTATCGAGGAAGCCACCCCCCACGTGTATATCCGTGGATGGGGGCAGTACGCTGCCCTACGCTTCAGTGTGATTCGCCGACAGCCCGATTCGTTGGGTGGCCCTGAGGGTATATCCCCAGGGACAGGAACAGTCAATATGGCTGACCTGTCGGGAGAGGGGAACGACTTGGAACTTCTCGACGGGGGCTTCCCCCCCGAAGACAAGCCGTCGTCAGACCCATCAGTGAGAGTTACTCGTCATCAGAGGAACCTCCTGGGGCTCCCCGCACCCACTGAAGCACTGACGTTGAGCCGAAACGTCAGCAAAGGAAAAGAGCACAGCGAGGCTATAAGGCCCGCCGACCCATCTGCCTCCATGCAGAGGGCAGAGGAGGATCCCGAGAAGGCTACGCTACGTCAGCAGCTCGCCGAACAGAAGAAGCTGGTTGACCAGCTCCTCGCCGAGCGCGCTGCAGAACGGCGGCCTGACTATGGTGATCCTAGGCCAGGACAGCAGGGACCGGAACAACCGCTCCTTGATGAGACTCTCCCGGGCAACCGTGATCATGCCGTGTTCGCCGACAGGAGAGAGGCCATTGCCTATGGCAAGAGGGCGCGGTATGTTTCGCCACACCCTCCCGAGCGGCGGGACTACTTGAGGGACCCCGCTCGGATTCCTCCCGCTGCCCCAAGGGCCGCTCCGCCAGCCATCCCACGAGCTGCCGAGTTCGACGATCCGGTCGACGACCCGATTGAAGGGCCATGCAATGCGCTCGTGGTTAGAGATCCTCGCCAGGACTGGAACCCATGTCCGGACGATCCGATGGCGGCACTCATTGCCCGCTTGGAAGCCTTGGAGACTCGGCAGGTGGCGATCCCACCGGACGGCAAGCCATACCCAGCATGGGTGGATGACATGCCGGCGCCTCCGGGATTCGGGAATCCCACTTTCGCCCCCTTCAACG
Organism: Viscum album; assembly: GCA_963277665.1. Lineage (NCBI taxonomy): Eukaryota > Viridiplantae > Streptophyta > Magnoliopsida > Santalales > Viscaceae > Viscum > Viscum album. The sequence continues at coordinate 805,011,742 of OY728137.1, forward strand.
GGACCGGAGATCCGCCACAACATTTGGCCCATTTCAACTCGAGGTGCGGGCCTATGTTGGGGACTCCGGCGCAGCAAGAGGCCGCTAAGCTTCGCTGCTTTGTCCAGACACTGGAAGGGCCAGCATTTGTCTGGTACAGCCAGCTTCCCGTCGGGTCGGTAACCAGCTGGGAGGACCTCCGTAGACAGTTCCTCTACCAGTTCAGTTCCACGACCCGGAAGACGAGTATCGCAGACCTCTTCAAGTGCAAGCAGAGGCCTGATGAGCGAGTCGCGGACTTCGTCGCCCGATGGAAGGGTCTCACGTATTCCCTTGACATGCCATTGACTCAGGAGCAGTTGCTGACAATGTGCGTCGGGAACGTCAAGACCGAGCTGGTCCCTTCCCTGATCACTCAGAATTACCCCGGAGGGTTCAGGGACTTCTCAGACAAAGCTCAACGTCTTGAGGAAGCCCTGCAACAGGCCAGCCAGGCACACCCGCTGCCTCCTATGATTCCTGCAAGGAGAGCCAGCAGGGCTGAGCCCGCTACTGTGGCCCAGATAGAGGCTCCCAGGCCGTTGGAGCTGCTGCCGGTGAGGCCAGCTCCGCAGCCTCACAGGAATCCGCCTCCACGGGCTCAGTTCCCGGCCCAGCAACGGCAGCCTCAGAACCGGCCGGCCCCTCCGCGTAATGTACCGCCGCAACCCCGGCGAGATAATCAGGGTCCACCTCCTCGGCAGGCCCCTCCGGCCCCTCGTCAAGACCGCGCTCCCAGGGGCCCGCGACACCTGACGTACTCATTCCATGAGGATCAGGTCCCCGGTTATTTCCGAAGCGCCCTGGAGCAGAGGATTGTGCGATTGCCTGAGTGCTGGAGGCCAGAGGAGGCACATCTCACGGATAACCCCCGCTACTGCCCCTACCATCGGGCCCTGGGGCACACCATCCAGCGGTGCTATGTGTTCAAGGACTGGCTCCAAGACCAGATTAACAACAATGTAATCAGGTTGGGCCCAGCTCCAGCACAGGTAGCGGGCGTGTTCGTGGGATCAGATGACGATAGTGGCAACGAGGACGAATGGCAGCTGGTCTCCGACCGCGGGTCCCAGAAGTATAATAACTGGATGGCCCGCAAGACGACCATTCGCGCCCAGGGAATCATCCGTGCGCGCTTGAATCAGCCTGAGCCCCCAGAACCTGCGGGTGCTGCTTCGGCATCGTCGTCCCAGTCTGCCTCCTCCAAGAGGAGCAAACGGCGGCAGCGCAAGAAGGAAGAGCGCGCCCCGCCAGTTCCGCCACTATCCCGTACTCTCGGCGATTTCATGCCCCCGGAGATGGGGGTCCCTCCTCGGATCCGCCCGGTGATGGATGATTCGTCCGATGACGGTATTGGGTACGCTTCGGTTAACACCGTCGAGCTGGTAAATCCCTTTTCGGTTCCCGACGTTGAAGAACACCAGGTGGACCTCCCTAGCGTCCCCGGTCGTCGCCACCGTCGGAAGAACCGCAGCAGCAGGAGTCGCCGGGGCACAGCCGTCGGTACCTCCGGCCAGGCCGTGCACGCCACTGAGACTAGGCGGCAGGCTCAAGATCGAGCTCAACGTACGCAGGCTCCCCATCCGGGGATGACGGATTTGCCTCCGCCACTGTTTGTGGTATGGGACCGGGCAGAACCGCCTCAGCCGCGTCGCGACCAGCTCCGCCCTGCCACAAGTCCATCCCGGCCTCCTGACTCCAGTACGGTGACCATTTCCCGGACTGCGACCAGTGAACAGCGAGATGCGCCAAGTACCAGTCGGCCGCCGATCCAACCGGTAAGGCCCGTCATGCCACCAACCGCAGAGCAATCTCCTGCAACCAGGAGCTCGCGCTTGGCCAAAAAGTATGATGTCCTGAAGCACTTGGCCGACATCCCAGCAAGGCTCTCCATCCTTGAGGCTCTGCGCATGTCATCTGAGATGCGCGAGGCACTCGCTGAAGCCCTGAAGAGCCCCCTCCAGTTCGAGACAGAGGTTGCGGCTGCAGAGGCCTTCCACGCCGAAACGATCGAGGACGCCGAATGTCAGGCAGTTATCTCGTTCTCTGGTAAGGATGAAGACCCTCCTATACAGGGACACATTCGTCCGCTGTATGTCACCGGCCAGTTCAACGGCCTTGAAGTCCGGCGCTGTCTTGTCGACACGGGGTCCGGGATTAATCTGATTCCAACTCGGACGCTCCGGAGATTGGGGTTGTCTGAGGATGACTTGATTCCCTCCGACCTCAGGATCCAGGGGTACGACCGCACCGAGCAAACCCCGGTCGGCAAGATACGTTTGAAGACCCAGTTCGGTGACTTGGTTGCCAACACCGAATTCATGGTAGTCTCTCAGGACACTGCGTATAACGCATTGATGGGCAGGCCATGGCTTCACCTTCATGCGGCGGTTCCCTCGTCATACCACCAATGCCTTAAATACTCCCTTAATGGTCGAGTAGGCGTGCTTCAAGGAGATGCCTCTCCTTTTGCCTCATGTGAAGCCCGCTATCTGGACGCGGACTATTACAAGAGCAAGGATAAGCAGATCCTGGCAGGTGAGGTTGAGCCTGTCGCTGTTGCAAGCGATCCCTGGGCAAGTCTGGATGACGCTTACGTCCTCCCGATTCACCGGTTGGACGTCGCCATGGTCTTGACGGTCCGCGAGTCTCCTGATGAGACGGCCGCGACCGCCCGCGCCAGCACCAGTGGCCCAGCAGGATCTGGTAGCCCCAATGCAGTTTCCAACGCAGTCTCTCCCGTGGATGATCCCTCCCCGAGTGGAGAGGACGTGGAAGACGCACCCCCAGCCTTTGAGGAGGGCGTCCCCGCCACGGTCGATGAGTTAATACAGGTGAACCTTGGAACCGAGGCAGATCCAAGACCCACATTGGTTAGTGCCGCCATGCCCTCTGAGGAGCGGCAGCAGTACGTGGACTTTCTCAGGCAGCACCGTGATGTGTTCGCTTGGGGCTATGACGAGATGCCGGGGCTAGATCCTCAGGTAGCCGTCCACCGCCTAGGTCTCCCGGCGAACCATCGCGGGTTCAAGCAGCCTCCCAGGAAGATGCACCCATCCCATGGTGCCATGGTTGAGGCCGAAGTTGACAAGCTTATCAAAGCCAACTTCGTGAGGGAAGTTCAGTACCCCAAATGGCTGGCCAACATTGTGCCGGTCAGGAAGAAGAACGGGCAGATTAGAGTCTGCATCGACTTCCGCGATCTCAACCGCCACTGTCCGAAGGATGATTTTCCCCTTCCAGTGACAGAGCTGTTGATTGATGCCACAGCAGGGTTCCAAGCCCTCTCCTTCATGGATGGATACTCCGGATACAACCAAATTCGGATGGCCCCTGAGGATGAGGAGTTCACTGCCTTCAGGGCCCCCCAAGGTACCTTTTGCTACCGGGTCATGCCCTTCGGCCTGAAGAATGCAGGTGCCACCTATCAACGGGCGATGCACCGCATATTCAAGCCAATCCTCGGCACACTGGTGGAATGCTACGTCGACGACTTGGTTGTCAAATCGCGCCAGCGTCAGGACCATCTCAAAGATCTTGAGAAAGTGTTCAGCTTCCTCCGGTCTCGCTGCCTGAAGATGAACCCGTTGAAGTGTGCCTTTGGGGTCACCTCCGGAAAGTTCCTTGGATTTGTGGTAAGATACCGGGGTATTGAGATCGACCCAGAGAAAATCAGGGCGATTAGCCAGATGCCTCCCCCGGGTACCGTCCGGGAACTGCAAGGGTTCCAAGGCCACTTAGCCTATATACGCCGATTCATCGCGAATCTGGCCGGCAAGTGTAAGCCCTTTTCTCGGCTTATGAAGAAGGGTGTCACCTATGTATGGGATAAAGAGTGTCAGACCGCTTTCGAGGAAATCAAGCAGTACCTGCTTCGACCTCCGGTCCTGATGCCGCCCGTATCCGGAAAGCCGCTGGTCCTTTATGTGACCGCCCTGGAACGGTCCCTGGGTGCCCTTCTCGCCCAGAAGAACAACGAGGGAACAGAGAATAGCCTCTATTACCTCAGTCGCATGCTCCTCGATGCGGAGGTTAGGTATTCCCCCATCGAGAAGAGCTGCCTGGCGCTCGTATTTGCCGTACAGAAATTACGGCACTACTTGCAGCACCATGAGGTACAGTTGGTTTCTCGGGTAGACCCGTTGAAATATATCCTGAGCCGACCTATGTTGACTGGCCGTCTAGCGCGGTGGGCTGTGATTCTCCAGCAGTCCGACATCAGGTATGTGTCTCAGAAGGCCATCAAAGGGCAAGCGTTGGCAGACTTTCTGGCCGCTCACCCGACCTCCGCGGATCAGCCGCTGGATCTAGGCTTTCCTGATGAGACCATTCTCTCGGTTGATCGAGCCGATCCATGCTGGCAGATGCACTTTGACGGTGCCTCCCGGAGCCCCACCGGTAGAAGACTCGATAATCCTAAGCTCAATAGAGTGGGCTTGGGCATCGTCTTCATTACCCCGGAGCGAGCCGTGCTGCCATACTCTTTCCTGTTGTCAGAGGGCTGTACCAACAATGAGGCGGAATACCATGCCCTCATCACCGGCCTCGAGTTAGCTCTCGAGATCGACGTGCCCCATCTGTGTGTGAAAGGGGACTCCGAGCTGGTCATTAAGCAGATCAATGGCGACTATGTTGTCAGGAAGCCGGAACTTGTGCCATTGTTGGAGTGCACCCTCCTTCTGATGGCCCGGTTCCCTTCTCGGCCAGAAATTGTCCATATTCCCCGGTCGCAGAACGGTCGAGCAGATGCTTTGGCCAGCCTGGCTGCGTCACTTGCGGAACCTGAACAGGACAACCTGATCGTCCGCGTGACGCGCCGCAGGCTCATCGCTCCCGTTATCCCGGAAGAAGATCGCGGCCCGTTGGTAAGTAATCTCACCACGGTTGCCCCTATGCCCGGAGCCCCGAGTACCCCAGATATAGCAGTCGGATCAGCCCCTGATTGGAGGACGCCTTTGGTTGAGTACCTCCAACATGGCATTCTTCCGTCAGATCGGGCCGAGCGCGAGCGAGTTCGACGCCGCGCATCGCAGTTCGTCCTCCAGAGCAGTCCCGGCCTGGAGCAGATCCTCTACAAACGCGGATTTGATGGTGTTCTCCTCCGTTGCCTTCAGGGAGTTGAGATCCCACGAGTCATGCAAGAGGTTCATGCTGGTTCATGCGGCGCCCACCAAACTGGGCCGAAGCTGTCCCACCAGATTCGGAGGTTGGGATACTTCTGGCCCTCTATGATCCATGACTGCATCGAGTACGCCAGGAGGTGCCATGCGTGCCAGGTTCACGCGAACTTTGTGCATCGGCCGCCGGAGCCTCTCCATACCACAAGGTATTCCTGGCCCTTTGCAGTCTGGGGACTGGACGTTGTTGGACCTTACCCGCCGGCGACAGCTCGCCAGTGCCGGTTCATTTTGACCGCCACGGACTTCTTCTCCAAATGGGCAGAAGCGATTTCGCTCAGAGAGGTCAAATCCTGTTCGATCGCTGACTTCGTGACCTCCAACATCATCTATCGATTTGGAGTGCCTCACGCTATCCTCACGGATAACGGAACCAATTTCCGAGCAGCCGAGTTAAAGAAGTTGTACGCCAAGTATAACATCCGCTCGAACCATACATCTCGCTATCATGCGCAGGCGAATGGACAGATCGAGGCGTTTAACAAAACCCTCTCTAACATTCTGCAAAAGATGGTTGGTCAGAACAAGAAGAGTTGGCCGGACAAGCTCCCCAACGCCCTCTGGGCTTATCGGACGACGACTCGCAATTCCACCCAGATGACCCCTTATTCCCTGGTGTATGGAGCTGAGGCCGTCCTGCCCATCGAGATCCAGTTACCGTCCTTGCGCACTGCGGTCTACGACCAGCAAGCGCCGGACAGAGTTGCTGAAGCCCGTCTAGTCGAGTTGGAAGCACTGGATGAGAATAGACTTCGCGCTTTGCACAACTTGGAGAGGCATCAAAGCAGGATGGCTCGAGCTTTCAATAAGAAGGTTCGCCTCCGCTCCTTCCTGCAGGGTGATCTAGTGCTAGCCCTAAGAGCACCGATGATCCCCGGCAGGAAGCCGCCCAAGTTGGAGCCCAAGTGGGAGGGACCTTTTGTTGTCCACAAGGTCTATCCCAATGGCGCGTACTCCCTAGCGACTATGGATGGTGAGCGTGTCACTCCTCCCACCAACGCTAGGTTCCTCAAGCAATACTTTGCCTGAGTGTCACCACGTCCTGCACGACGTTAAACTGCATTCGTCCAGGCTACAAGACGTTAAACTGTTTAGCATTCGTCCGCGCTGCAAGACGTTAAACTGCCAAGTGCTTCGTCCCGCATGACGCTAAACTGCACTACGTCCGAGCTACAAGACGTTAAACTGTTCAGCATTCGTCCTGCATGACGTTAAACTGCCTCTCCAGAACTACGTATGGCTTGATTCCCATCCTTATGGGATACGTAGGACCGCCTGAACCCTCGTGTTTCAGGCCCAGCCCCATCCTTCGGGAATTTCCATCCCATCTCGGGCCCTTGGCCCAGTTGCCCCGGGGTGTGCGGCGTATGGTGTGAGTGCGGGGCTATGCCCTCATTCACGTCGGTTTGTTCGTCACGCTGTACGCCCCCCTCCACGTTTGGGGATGCCTTCTGCTCCCCCCTTCTTTTTTTCCTCATCGTCCTGCATGACGTTAAACTGCACTTCAAGAACTACGTATGGCTTGATTCCCATCCTTATGGGATACGTAGGACCGCCTGGACATCATGTTTCAGGCCCAGCCCCATTTCCCGGGAATCCCTATCCCGCGTTGGGCCTCTGGCCCCAGTTCCCCTCCTTTTTGTGCGAGGCGTATCGCGTGAGCGGGGGATTATGTCCTCATTCGCGTCGGTCTACTGGCCGCGCCGTACGCCTCCCCCGTGTGTGGGACTACCTCACACCCCTCATCGTCCTGCATGACGTTAAACTGCCTCTCCAGAACTACGTATGGCTTGATTCCCATCCTTATGGGATACGTAGGACCGCCTGGACGCTTGTGTCTCAGGTCCAGCCCCGTCTCTTGGTTGATCACGGGGACCTGCCTCCCTTCGGTTGCTCTCAGGGTGAGTCCTCCGACCCTTTCCGGAGATCTGTTAACATGTTTTGGGGTGCTTCGGTCTATGACTCGTAGTGTCAGATTCAATCCCGACAAGTCCTATGTTGCTTGTCAGGCCTCGCGCTTCCTCTTGTTCGAGCCTTCACTCAAAGGGATCCTCGTTAGCGGTTTGGGTACGATGCCTCAGTGCTCTCCCACCGCTCCGGGTCGATTTACCGGCGGGTCTTGGGCCGCAAATCGATATGAATCCTGCGATTGAGCGGTTGATGCTCGTTTGCTTGCCCCGTCTTAGGCTGACGCGATCGGATGTTGTGTTGCGAATGCGTCAGCAACGTCCTTGATCGCCATGTCAGCTCTCTCGGGCTCTGAACATTGGTTGCGCAGTCCTCATCACACTCCGCCTTTGTGCGTTGTAGTGGGATCTTGACACTCTCTTCATACCGACCTCCGGTACGCCTCTACACGTTAGGCAGACCAACCAGGGTAATGATGTCGTTCGAGGCTCCCATGATCTGAGCACCAAGGATATATGCAGATATCCTCCCTAAGGGCCATGCGTAGCTGGACCCTCGTCCCCATAAGGAGGAGGGAGTCGCCCGAACAATTGCGTTCTGGGCCCAGTATATCTGGAGGCTAGCATCTCTGCCCCTCGGGTGATGGACATACGCAGACCCCCATCCCAAGACTCTTCTCTTGGAATCGTGCGTGACCGCAGGGCTGGGTATGTTCCCACCTCCGCCGTGTCCGCCGTACCGCGGTAAGCGGGTTCCTCCATGGTCCGAACCACACGACCTTAAACTGTGTTGTCTGGTCCTACCACACGACCGTAAACTGTGATCGTCTTGGCCGCCCGACGAGAAACGGCACTGCATCGTGATGTCCTCCTCAGGGGACACTCATGTTGGGCGCTGGTTAATGACCACGCCATTCATCAATGCCTTCCATGGCTTGATTATTGTGGCGACGCCAGAGATTTCTCAATCACGGGCATGTCGCCGCACAAAGAAAAACCATTCATCTTTAAGGACAAACAAGAAATATCAAATGCCGCTCCTTTTGTGTGCGAGGGTCAGACCCGCACTCTTCCCCGCGCTGGTGCCCGATTGTGTTGCACCGCGCTTCAAGAACTACGTGCGGCTTGATTCCCATCCTTATGGGATACGTAGGAACGCCCGGATGTTTGAAACTTCGGGTCCAGCCCCCCACCTCTTAGAGATTCCCCCTTCTCTGGGGAATCCGCCGCCTTCAGGTCACCCTCAAGGCGTGTTCCCCGACCCCTTGCCGTGGTCCACCGGTGTCAAGAGTACTCTGGTTTATTGCCAGGAGGGTCAGGATCCGCTTGGTCAGGTTTCCTCCACTTTTCAGGCTTTGTGCTCCCTTTCATTCGGACCCATCGTCTACGCCCTGGGTGGAGCCCCCGTGAACGGTTCGGACACAATGCCTCAGTGCTCTCCCACCGACTCGGGCCGGTACCCCCAATGGCCTCGGGCAGCAAATCGATATAAATCCTGCGATTGAGCGGTCGATGCTCGTTTGCTGCCTCATTCCACCAACGGTTGGTGCGATGTTGATGCTGCTTTTCCGCCACGGTCGGCAGTATTCTCATATCGTCACGCCGGTGCTCCCGGTCCTCGAGTGAATGGCCGCATGATTCACATTTTCCACCTCTCATTCTGACCAGGCGAAACCTCGACACTCTTGACACTATCCCTCAGTGCATCTTCGCATATCCAGGGGATATGACCACGATGTGGCGTGCTTTGAGCCCTTATGGTCCGAGCTCTAAGACCTTAAACTAAGATCTCCCCTTATGGTCCGAGCTCTAAGACCTTAAACTAAGATCTCCCCTTATGGTCCGAGCTCTAAGACCTTAAACTAAGATCTCCCCTTATGGTCCGAGCTCTAAGACCTTAAACTAAGATCTCCCCTTATGGTCCGAGCTCTAAGACCTTAAACTAAGATCTCCCCTTCTGGTCCGAGCTCTAAGACCTTAAACTAAGATCTAGCCCTTCTGGTCCGAGCTCTAAGACCTTAAACTAAGATCCTCTAGCCCTTCTGGTCCGAGCTCTAAGACCTTAAACTAAGATCCTCTAGCCCTTATGGTCCGAGCTCTAAGACCTTAAACTAAGATCCTCTAGCCCTTATGGTCCGAGCTCTAAGACCTTAAACTAAGATCCTCCACCTTTATGGTCCGAGCTCTGAGACCTTAAACTAAGATCCAGCCCTTATGGTCCGAGCTCTAAGACCCTAAACTAAGATCTACCCCAAATGGGGTCCTACGTCCTGCATGACGTTAAACTGCACTCACAGAACTACGTGTGGCTTGATCTCCAGCCTGATGGAGTACGTAGGAACGCCCGGACATTTCGACTCGGGTCCAGCCTCAGGGATCGATAAGTCCCGCCCCTCCTCGTCGCCGGACGTCTGGCCTGACTTCGGGTAGAGTGGTGCAGTTGTGATATTCTCCCCGATTCAGCTCGGGATGCCCCATCGCAATGATGGGAAGCGACAGTTTCCTCGTCAGAGAGGTGCTGTCTGAGAATTGAGGTGACTCACGGCCAGATTAGTGCATCCGCCCAATACGCTTTCCCCACGGTGGCGCAATTTTGAGAGCGTTGGATTCTGTCCGAACAAATCGTCACTTCGCCCCACGCTTCGCATGCCCTGTTGATCTGGATTTTCCACCCTTGTGTCTGAAGGAACCCCAAAGCGGTATTCATGATGACATGTGGTCCGCCTCCTGCAATATGAATGATGGCCTTTTTCGGTCCGTCTATTGCAGTTGTTATGGTCGATCCACTGTCCGCCTACCGTCTTGGGCATTTCCTGGAAGGCCGATCGTTGTGGATGTCTGGATTCGGGACACGCGATTCACCCTTTCTCATTTCCCTATGTTCGGATAAAATCTCAACGCCCCTAGCGTTGTCCCGCTCGTGTGTTGGAACAAGTTGGGGGACGATACATTGGTTAGGTCTGAGGTCTCCTTTCCCAGGAATGACCTCCCTCTTTTCTCCAGAAACCCAGGCCCAATTATGGATGCCTGATGCTTGGTTAACACTCCCGCAAGACAACGAATTGTGGTTGAGCATGTTAAACCAAAAGACGCAGATAAATATGGCGATTCATACAAGTGGATCAAAATATTAAGTAGCGGAAGCAAATGTTCTGGGAATGGCAAAAAACAGCCCTTAGGGATTAGCGTGCTGAATGAGTCTTTCTAATGCCGCTACCCTTTGGCTGGCGGCCTCCAGGGCTGCTTCTCGTTCTCTGCGTGCCCTCTCCTCGTCGGCGGTCGCAGCACGCAGTTCGTCAATCCTGGCCTGTGCACGCTCCCGCTCGACTTGGAGTGTGACCATCTGTTGGCCCGCCTCCGTCAGCTGTACCTGAGCGTCGATCAGTTGTGCCGATAGTTGCTCCACAAGCTCGGTACATGCTGCGACGAAGGCCTCCTTCTCTGCCGCCTGCCCTTCGAGGCGCCGAACTTCCTGCTCTGCCGCGATGAGCGCCTGCGTGCTCTCCGACATGTCCCGACTTTGTGCGACGTCGGCACGCCGGCGGCTCTCGCGCATCTTCTCGGCCATGAAATCACGGACCGTCAGATGGAGGCGTTGAGCATCAGCTCCCCCGGCACACAGGAAGCGCAGCCAGGTCTGAAGTGATCCCATGCGCCCCAGCCATTCCGATGGGTCTCGCTTGAGGAAGCGCTGGATGCACTTCCACCCCCTGCGTCGCGTTACCCGGCTATCCTCGACCGCCTCCGCGTCCGAGTCATCCATCTCCTCTGGGTCGGCAGGCCGGTAGGCAGGGAAGGCAGCCAGCAGGTCTGCTGCAGGGTCCGCCCCTGGGAGGTCCTCACGAGGGAAAGGTTCCCCAACATCCGGGCAACCTTCTTCTCTCTCCCCAGCGGCGCTGACACCCTCGTCAGCCCCCAGCCTCTCTCCGGTGGCAGCACCGCCGACGTCCGCAGCCCCTTGATCAGCAGTTGGTGGGGCCGGCTCGGTTTGGGAAGCCTGTTCCGGAGCAAGCGGCATGTCCACCACTGGTCCACTCGTAGATGGCCCGGGTTCGGCAACCCGACGAGCCTCCGATGTTGAGATCACTGCGCAGGGCATGCCATGGTTAGTCACGGATCGTCAATGGCAAGCACCAGCAGTAAAGTAGGGAGACTTACGGGAGTTCGGAGCATCATCTTCCGCTACCCCGGTCGCCGCAGGAACAGTTGCAGCAGGGGACCCCTTAGCGCTTGTCAATTCGATAATGGGTGCCTGGCCCCCGCCTTGTCCTGCTGGCGCCTCTCCTACTCCTGTTGAGGACGCCTGACCGACGTCCGTGTGCTCCTGAGAAGGATGGAGAAACGGGTTAGAAGCTGCATAAGAGAATGGATGAAGCAAGTTGAGTAGGGATAGAAGCGGACCTCGAGGAGCTCAGTGACATCAACGTTGTCAGAGCCGGCCACCTCGCCGCTCTCCCGTGGGCTCCCCCGATGGGACCTTCCCTCGGAGCCTTCATCCTCCCCCGTCTCCTCCTCCTCCTCGGAGTCGTTACTGTCATCTTCTTCCGGCGGCATCTGTTCCGGAGCGGGCTCGAGACCGAGCATCACCTTCACCAGAAGGGATGGCTCCGCACGCTGACCACGTTGGCGCGCGTACTCGTCCATGGCCGTCAGATATGCATATTGCCGGTTGAAGTCCACCCTGTCGGTAATCTGGAGGCGCCCGACCTCTGGCAGATAGATTCCTTCTCTGAGTATCTTTCGCCAGATGACGTCGGTCCCCAGTGACTGCCGCAGGGTCATCCAGGCCGACCACAGCGCCGGGAAGACTGCATCGTGGGAGGGTTCGAGCAGACGTCTCACCTGCTTCCCGGGCCGCTCCTCGACCGCCGCATGTGCCCCCTCTCTGGGCGCTGAGGTCGTAGCGGCAGCCTGCGATGCGCCCGCCGCCGAAGTCCCTGCTCGCGCCGGCCCCGCTGCTTGGCGCGCCTCCGTTCTCCCCCGTGTGGCGGCGCCTCGCCTCCTTCCTTGACGCCCGGTCTCCGCACGGGTAGCCTCGAGCCACCGAACTAGCTTCCGCAAGAGCCCCTCAGGGTACGCGATGGCCCAGTGTTCGGCGTACTCGGTTGCCAAGCCTGCGTTAACTCCGGTAGGAGGGAGGGTGATGACGTCGCCAGAGCCGAAGGCGACGAACATCAGCCACATCTGGCGAAGGACGCCGGGGTTCGTCTCCTCCCGGACAGCAGTGAATACCCTCTTCGGCATCCGCTGAAGGCACCCGAACTGCCTGGCGAACCGGGTCGGCACGTAAGGCTCGCAGATCACCTTCCCGTCGATCCGAGCCACGAGCACCCCGCCCCGCATGTTCAGGAAGTATTCATGCTGCTCCAGCGGGCCCTGTCCGTTGTCGATCATCTGGCCGACGGGAGTGGGGAACGGGCTGAAGTTGAAATTGGCATGATTTCCAATCCGAACCCTCACGCCCTCCTCACTGAGGGTCATCGGAGCGACCCCCGCAATGTTCAGCAGGGAGGGTCGCAGGCCGTTGCCCGGAGGACTGATGGCATTTGGGAACGTGTACCCACCAAGGTGAGCAGCCACCCAGCCGTGGAAGAACTGAAAGGGCCCACAAATCCTTCGTGGCGACCCCCCTCGTGAGATGCGTCCCAGAATGGCATACAGCCTCGCCAGTACTGGGACCCCGAGGTTGTACCTCTTATTGGCAGCCATGGCGCCCGCCATCGCCAGCGTCGCCGGACGGACGCCCATCCTCGCGTCCCGCACTGGCAGGAGCCACCCGCTCAGAAAGGCGGCCAGGAACGCCGCGTACCGGACGTTCGGGTCCCGGGCCTCGATGACGCGGTACCCCCATGAGCGGTAATCGCCCGTCTCCAGGACCCGCCAGTACGACCCGTTCCGGCTCCTCTGAGCTGCGGTCGGGCACCGCTTCCCCCTGCCTGGCATCTTGACCGCCGGGTCATGCTCCAGGAACTGGCCGAACCAATCCTTGTAGGCTATGTCCTTCTGGAAGTCTTGGATCCCGAGCCGCTGCGTAGCCAGGTCAAGAAGATGCCAGGTCAGAATGGGAGTCCGTGACCTGTCCTCCCAGATGTTCTTCGGTGGCAGGAACTCATCGTACTGGTAGCCCTCCAGCGGGATACCTCCGATGCAGTGGATGTCCCAGAGACCGATGCCGACCTCCCCATGGTGAAGATGGAAGGTGTTGGTATCCGGGGACCAGCGAGTGAACAGCTCCGGCCCGAGCTCAGACTGCTGGTAGAAGTGGAACTGCGACGTCCACACCGCCTCGAACAGGCCGATGTACCGCAGCTCCTCTGCGAAGTGATCGCAAGTGTGGCGTACCCAGAACGCCCAGGCCCATTCACTGGTAAAGTTGCCCCCGGATCGCAAGTCCCAGTCCTTCAGCCAGCCCTTGGTGTCGTCAGTGACACTCTGACGGTATGTGCTCGAGTAGAGGGCTGGAGAATTCTCCGCTGTAGGCTCACCCCCATCAATGGTTCGCGTCCTCGGGTTCAGGACGTAGACATCCAAGTGCCTGGTTTCCCTGGCAGGATGCCCATTGTTGGTGATGTTATAGCGGTGAAGCTCGTCCTCCCGAGTCACCCAGGTTCGCGGCGCATCAATCTCGAACCCTGGCACCGGAACCTCATCGAGGATGCCGAAGTTCCAGAGCGGCAGGTTGTCCGACAGTGGATATGTCTTCTGGGCCGGCGTTAGTAAGTCGAACAAGGATTGATTGTTGGAAACAATCTCCTTGGCTCCGTAAACCTCCTCGTTCGTCGCCATCTCAGCTCTGCGAGTGGCGGCATCCCCCTCATTTCCTCTGTGCGCGGCCATCTCAGAAGTTTCGGGAGTCGTGCGGGTTAAGGGATGAAGAGTGCGGGATCGGACGAGGCTGGTGGAAAAGTTTGAAGGTTGGCGCGCAATCCAAGTGGACGGCGCGCAATTGAGAAGACTGTCGCGCAAAGTTCCGGGTTTTCGCGCAAAAGCAGGCGAAATCCGGACGGTTTTGCGCGCCGATCGGGCGAATTTCGCGACCGGAAGAGGCAATTTCGCGCACGAGAGCTTTGGAGCTTATCGCGCGGAAGGCCAGAGTACGGAACGCGGGACCCAGCGCCCCTATTTATAGGCGAGGCCGGGCCCGCGCTGCGCGGAAAGCGCTTTGCGCGACCGCAGCGGCGAATTTCGCGACCGGTGCCCCTTTTTGCGCGCCTAAGTCCCGCGCCGCCCAGGACTTCGGCATTCCGGCGTCTCCCTCGGAACCCGATCGTTGCGACCTCTCGCCGATCAGATTCCGAGGGGGGGCTTTTGTAGACGCCGGAAAAGTCCGTTGCTCCCAAACGAAGCTCCGGATGCGGAAAGCGAGGTCATATTTGGAGTCGGAAGGATGTTTCGGAGGGCCCGGAGGCCTTGCGCGGAATTTCAGAGGCACGCGCGCAAAGGTGATGTCCCGCGCGGAAAACCCCCGGGATGCGCGCAATGCGCCGGCTCGGCGCGCGATTCTGCGCGCCGCGGGTCCGCGCGACTCCCTTACGCGCCGCGCCCGATTCCGCGCCCGCGAGAAGAATTTCGCGCTCGCACCCTGGATTCCGCGCCCGGGGTTGCCTATAAATACAAGGCGACCCCCAACGTTTCAAAGGTTGCTGGAAGTCGAAACGTCTCCCGTGCGCGCAATTCAACCCCTTCCGCGCGCAATGACGAACTTCAGGTAACCTCCTTTCTTTCGCGCAAGACAGCCTCGGGGTCCGCCTTCGCGCGCAATCCCCGCTGGCTCCTTTCATTTGAATAAACACTCACCCTAAGGCCTTTGCGCGCAAAAGAACCCGCTTGCGCGCAATTGCCCCGGGGTGCGCGCAATCCGGCCCGATTGCGCGCACCCCCCCTTCTTTCAAGTGGCCATTCATTAGAGAATGAGCCGTTGCCCCCGCGCGCTATCCGAAGCCCGGTGTGAGCAATCTCAAGCATCCGCGCGCAAGGCGCTGGCCCAATTGCGCGCCAGCCGTCCCGATTGCGCGCCGGCCCGCAGTATTGCGCGCAAAGCTTCCTTTTTGCGCGCAATCTGCCAGGGTCGTCCCCGTTGACCTCCTAAGGGTACCCGCCTGTGTGGCACCCGATGATTCTCATTCCGGGTGCCCGCACCGTGCGTTGTCTTCCCGTGCGGCCCTCCAGGCTTGCGCGAAGTGACACGCACCTATGTCCAGCATGACGTTAAACTGCATATATGTCCAGCATGACGTTAAACTGCATATATGTCCAGCATGACGTTAAACTGCATATATGTCCAGCATGACGTTAAACTGCATACTCGTCCAGCATGACGTTAAACTGCATATACGTCCTGCACGACGTTAAACTGTACATCGTCCGCGCTGCAAGACGTTAAACTGCCAAGTGCTTCGTCCGGCAACCTATGCCCAGCATGACGTTAAACTGCACACCTGTCCAAGCTGCACGACGTTAAACTGCCTAGCCCCCATCGTCCGTGCTGCAAGACGTTAAACTGCCAAGTGCCTCGTCCTCAACACATGACGTTAAACTGTACTTCGTCTGGCAAGACGCTAAACCGTCCGCAACCTGATCCCGTGCTCCGCACGCAGGGTCTCCCCCGGTTTGGACGTGGCCCCCACCCGCTCGTCTCTGCAGGGATGTCGGGATTGTCCCCCTTTTTGGGACGATTTAATGGGAGTGGCTTTTCCCTACGGGGGCAGGGTATTACAAACCCCTAGTTTCTCGTGGGAGGCTGCACATGTGTATCTCCATTGCACCTCCCCACTGCCGAAGCCAGTAGAGGGTCTGACTGGGATCGAGGTGTCTTTTGCTTTCGGTCCAAGTCCCTTCCAACTGAGTTTTGCAGTATCCGGGCTGCCCCAAGTGCGTAAGTCCTGACAGATTGAACTACGTGGACTTTGATCCCTGTCTTCTATACAGGGTACGTAGGAAGCCTCCCTGAGGTCCAAGCCCACCACCTGGTCGTCCCGGTCGTATTTACGTCGGTTCGTCCATCAGTGGACCCCTCCAGGGTTCACGCTTGCGTTGATTCACCTATGAATCCGCCCCTGTGGGAGACCGCCCGTGTGTATCTCCACGGTGCCTCCCCACAGCCCCCCTTTTCCATTTCCCCTTTTATCGTCCAGCATGACGTGAAACTGTGATCCACCCGGCCGTTCCATCCCCCTCCGTGCGAGGTGGTTCGGTTCAATCCTCCGCCCGGCGGCCTCGACCTCTTCGTGAGTCGGCCTGCCGACGTCCAGCATGACGTTAAACTGTATGCCCGAACTACGTTGACTTTGATCCGTGTTAACGCGCGGTACGTAGGAAGCCCCTCTGGGGTCCAAGCTCTTTACTCCATCATCCATCCTGATCCTTACCCGGGCCGCCACATCCCGGTGGGGTCATGCCACTTCACTTCACTCCACGTTACTTGGGAAGCCGCCCATGTGCTGGCCCCAGCGTCGGAGGTTCCCCGCAAGGGGTTCTGTCATCTGATCCACTTTTCGTGTTGATCGGTCCGATGCCGTCCCCGCTGGACGTTAAACTCGCGGCATACCCCGTGTTAAACACGGGAAGCTGAGGAAAACCTCAGGTGACACAGTTCCCCGCACCTAGTACGGGATGCCTCAGGCCATCGTGCCTTCGAGAAGCCCTATTAGGGACGGAAGACAGACGTGCAGAGCCGCAGTGTTACAACACGCCCCCAGCACCCAGAGCCACCCGGCCTTCTCACCGCAGGTTGCTGCCCCGCCCAGACTCCTTGGAACGTCCGGGCGGAAGCAGCGTAATTAACCGGTGTCCATGAAGATATGGCGCCGGGAACGAGATTCACGAACATTCTTAAGTCTATGAGGGAGACCCGGATTAGGCGACAAGTTCCGAGGAGACGTCCAAGGAAGGAGAAGCCGACATCCCATCATCCCGGTTTCGATCAAGGAGCAGACGCCCCTGAATAAGGGACGGATGCCGCCCGCCCTTGGAAAGCGGGACTGCGGGACCACAAGCCGCGCGCCCATCCCCTCGGGTTGACGGGTGCACGCGCGAACGCGTCCTGGCGGAACAGCGTAACCCGACGCACATCCGCACCGAAACAACTGTTTTTGGAAATTCAAGTCATAGAAGATACAAAATTATTTTTGAAGGATAGTTATATCTATCTACTTATTAAAGTATTCATGAATTTCAATATATTTTTTAAAATACTTGGGTTGATACATTTTCCTCCCATTCTGGAAAGTGCATCCTTGCAATTTTATTTACTTATTAAACAAGTGTGGGTACATTTACCTCATAGAATTTTCAGACTCCCATGTTTCTTCTACAACCACAGGATTTCTCCATAAACACATTACCTGGTGCATTACCATGTTTTTCAATACTTGTTCTCTTTTATCAAGGATATGAATAGGTTTTTCTTCGTAAGAAAGGTTCTCTTCTAGCTAAACTGCTTTTAGGGTGAAAACATGAGTTGAATTTGGCACATACTTTCTCGGCATCGAATCACGAAAAAAATTGTCTGCCTGAGAGAAACTTGGAGGTAAAGCAACTCAGTAGGCGAATGGTCCAACATTCTCCTGAATTTCATAAGGTCCAAAGAATCGTTTACATAGATTTCCTTTCTTACCAAAACACATAACACTTTTTCATGGTCAGATTCTAAGAAAAACATGACCCCTTACCGAAAAATAAATGTCTATCCTCCTATTCTTTTTATAAATTTTCTACCTACTCTGAGCTATCCTTGTATTTTTCTAGAACATATTTACTTTCTCAGCCACTTCCTATACTAATTCTGGACTCATCAACATCCTTTTGCTGACTTTATCCCAAAAATCTGGAGTTCTACACTGCTTATCATAGAATGCTTTGAAAGGTTCCATCTGTATACTAAAATTAAAACTATTATTATAAGAAAACTCAACTTAGGAAAGATGATGATCCCATCTTCCCTAGTTGTCCATTAAACAAGCTCGAAGCATATCCTCTAATGTTTGAATGATTCATTCTAACTTCCCATCTAATTGAGGATTAAAAGATGTACTAAAATTTAATTCTGTTTCAAACAAATTTTGAAGGGTCGTCGGAAAGATAGAAGTAAACCTAGGATCCTGGTCAGTTATAATGGAAAGAGGCACTCCATGTAACCTGAAAATCTATTTCAGGTACATTCAATAAAGTTTATCCATAGACAATGTATCTTGAATAGAAATAAAATAGGTATATTTTTTCAACCGATCAACAATAACCAAAATAAAATTATTATCTCGAGAAGTATTAGGTTGTCCCACCACGAAGACCATGGATATATTCTCCTATTTCCACTTTGGTACTAGCAATGGATGAAGCATCCCCTTTGGTAACTATCACTCTACATTAACCTTTTAACATGTAAAACATTTCATGGTAAAATCTGCTATATCAATTTTTATTCCATCCCACCAATAATTTTCCTGAAGTTCTTGGTACATCTTAGTACTGCCAGGATGAACTGAAAATGGACAACTATGAGCTTCACAAAACAAATATTTCTTCAAATGGGAATCACAAGGCACACACAACATTTTGAAAAATCTTAAAACATAATCTGTATCAAGGATAAAATATGGAAGCTTACCCATTTTAGCCAATTCTACATTTTTATATATCTCATAGTCTTCCTTCTACGCTTGCATAATTATTTTTGGTAAGGATGACTCAGCTGAAACCTAAAATGAAACAGAGGTATTTCATCCACCAATAACTTCTAATCCAAAATTCATCAAATCATTAATCAAGGGATTATATTCCAAACATAACATATTTAATAATGAATGATGTTTTTGACTCAAGGAATCCAGCACTCTATTTTCATTTCTTGAAGGGTAATTGATCCTGAAATCATAATCCTTTATCTGTTCAATCCATCTTTGTTGCCTCATATTTATCTTCTTCTGAGTGAATATATACTTTACACTTTTATGGTCAGTATATATTTAAAATTTGGCACTGTAAAATTGAATCCTCCAAATTTTCAATGAAAAAACCACATATTACAATTCCAAATCATTTGTAGGGTAATTTAACTCACAAGGTTGAGTTTTCTTGAAGCATAAGAAATTACTTGATCATTTTTCATTAGAAAACAACCAAGTCCCTTCAATAAAGCAACATTATAGAGGACAAACTCTCCATTTTGGGAAGGCAAGGAAAAAACTAGAGCATTCACCAATCGTTTCTTCACTTCTTGAAAATAAACATCACATTCTTCTACACAAATAAATTTAATACCTTTTCGTGTTAACATATTTAGTGGTATAGATAACCATGCAATGTATTTAACAAAATATCAGTAATAACCTGATAACCCAATAAAACTATGAATCTCTAAAACATTTATAGGTCTTGCTCATTCCTCAACCACTTTTTTGGATGGATCAACTGTTATTCCATCCTTATTTATAATTTCACCAAAAAAAGAAATATGCTTCACCAAAAATCACACTTACTAAATTTTCCATATAGTTTCTTTTCCATTAAAGTTTGTAAAAAGACCTTTAGATTTTTTCATTCTCCTATTTACTCTTAGAAAATACCAGAATGCCATCAATAAACACAACCATAGTATTATACAAGAACACATGAAATATTATATTCATAAGATCCATGAATACAGTAGGGGAATTAGATAACCCAAATATATTAACAACGAATTCATAATTACCATATTTATTACAAAAATCTATTTTCTAGATGTAACCCCCATTCCCCTTCAGCTGATGGTATTCAGATCTCCAGTAAATCTTGGAAAAGTTTTGAGCTCCCTGGATCTGTTCAAACAAGTCATCAATATGTGGAATAGGATACTTGTTTTTAATAGTGATGTGTTTAAATTCACTATAATCAATACAAAGTCTAATGGAACCATCTTTTTTAAATGATAAAAATAGGAGCACCCCATGGTGAAGGACGAGGACGAATGATTCCTTTATCAGGAAACTCGTGAAACTAATTTTTAAATTCAATAAATTCCATTTGGTTCATTCGATATGGGGCTTTTGATATTGTCTTAGAATTAAGAACTATGTAAATTGTTTATTCGACTTCCCAATCAGGCATGACACCAGGTAACTCATCAAGAAAAACATCAAGGTATTCATTTACCACTAACACATCATTAATATGAACAGTTCCGTTTTTTCAACAATATGAGAAAGATAACTTCCACTTCCACCTTATTCCTAATATGTTATCAATTGCATGGGTTCTGTATAGTATAAAAACTGATACACTTTTGGAAAAAAAATTCTTCAACTCAACAGTCAATCTTAGCATGATAAATAGAAATCCAATCCATTCCTAGAATGACATAAAACTCTCCTAAGGAAAAAACAATGAGGTTTGCTGGTAATTTATTTCCACACACCCCTATAAGAAGGATTATTATAATTTATCTTTACTAAAATATTTCTTCATGGTGTTTTAACAATAAGTTCTGATCTCATTTGTTGAGGTGATATTTCCAATTTTCCAAAAAATTCTTCAAAAATAAAGGAATGTATAGACCATGTATCGAACAAAACATTAGAAAAATATGAGTAAACAAACAAGGTACCTAATACAACTTCATTGGATGGCCTGAGCTCTTTTGATGTAGCCGCAAAGGATCTCACTACACCTTCCTACTTATAGTCTAGCTTCTCTGCAACATTTAGATCATTCTTTGGAAAAAAAATTCATAATGACCCTTCTCTCCACATTTAAAACACTTAACATTTTTTTATCTGGATTAGTCTTAAGATTAATTTAATTACAATTTTGGGCCATATATCAAAACATATAACATCTAAAACACTTCCCAGTTTTGGTAAGGTATTTCCCAGGGTTATTTTTCAACACTTATCACAAACTAGAAACTAGAATTTCTCACCATCAGATTTATTTGGATGATTGTTACCCATTACATGCCATCAGGACCAATTCATCTCCTTATTTTCCAAGTGAACATGATCATCATAAAACTCCATCACTACCTTCTCGGCACATTGTACAAGGTTTTCATAACTTTTAAATTCAAGGGAGGTAAATTCCATTTGATACCTTGGATTTAATCCTGAGTAAAAGCGGTTTATTTTGATATCAAGATCTAGAATAAGATTTGGAACCTACCTTGATAGTCGGTTGATGTTTTCCTCATACAAAGCCACTTTATCTTCTTCCATTTGCTTCAATTCAAGGAATTTGTTTTCTATCATATGTCACACCATCTTAGGAAAAATATTTTTCAAGGAAAATTCTATTAAATTCCTCCCACTCTGAGGAATCAATATCCCCACTATCCATGATATTTCTGACCATTGGCCACCAATGATCTGCTTCAACTTCAAAATGATATATTGAAAGTCCAGCCTTTTGATTATCTAAACATCCCATAAAATCTAATATCATTATATTGTCCTTAATCCATCCTTCAGGAACTACCATGTTAAAAGATCCATTGAAATAAGGAGGGTGTTGTCTTATAAAATGTTTTACTATCATCATGTCCCATTGTGGTACCTCTATTTTTTTATCTTTCATAGACTAAAACACCATTTATTTCTTGTGTTACATGAGCCATTACTATCAAAAACTTCTCATTTCCAATCCCTACTATTTCAGGCGGCCAATTCGGAAGGATGTCATTCTATTGGTACATCTCCTCTTCAGCTTCCCTATTTCATCTATATAAAACCATTCTAAAAAAACATATCTTAGGTTAAGAAACATGGAAATCTTTAAATTCTATATTATTTAAAATTAACCATAAATTAGAAATCATTTATGTTATTCTATTAACATAATCCTAACCCCTAAAGATATCTAAACCATCCTATGATACCAACTTTAAGGAACCGACCTTATTATATTACATAATCATGAATTTTAGTCAAGAAATATCTTTCGTTAATATTGAGGATCTTTTCAAGTTTTTAGTTTTTGAGAATTGTGATATAATAAATATATAACATTCTAATATCATATAGAGATGATTCCACAAAAAGAGCATCCATTTCTTCCAACATATTGTTATTTTAAAAAAAACATGTTTTCTTTGACAAATAATCATAAAATTAAACATGGGTGCCTTCATTATCATTAACATCCTTATATACTCTGAAATCATTTAAAAAATTGAGATGAGTACAAAAATATCAATGTGGGATATAAAAAAAAGATAACATTAGTCCATGAATACTTGTAGTGTATGAAATAATTTAAAAAAACATACTTGCTACTCATATAAACATACTTTTGAAACTTGATATTTTCATGATATTTCCACAAAACATATAGTTCATAAATAGAACCATAAAGGTATCTTGGAGAATTACATAAATAATATTTTAACCCTCTCATCTATCTTATTATTTGTAACCCTCACGACCACCTTACAATTTGGGTAACCATCGTAGTTAAACTTGGAGTAACTGTATGACCAAACTCCATCATACACATAACCAACGAATTGGATGGAAATATAAGTCCCAATTTTCACAATATAAAATTCTCATGAACTATAACACAATCATACAACAATAATAATTTCATTAAAATATTTCTTTTTAATTTCATAAAACAGATTTTTAAAAGAGGTTTTTAAAAGAAAAGTCCCATATAAATATCATATAATTGATATGAGACTTAATATAGTTGATAGAATCTCTATATACATGGTAAATAAACATAATTAAACATAATATAAGCAAAATTCTTCAAAAAAAATTAATACCATAGAAAAAATGAAGTAGAAAGTTAACTCAAAGAATGTAAATCGTTTTATGAATTCTCTTACCTCGGGTTTGTCTTACTTAAAAATATTTTAAACCTCTTGTATAATGGTTAAAATGGTGTTACTGATATTTAAAAGAAACATATTCATGTTTATAACACCTTATATGATCATTTCATAACATAATTTCACCCTTTAATTATTAGTATTTTGTTTCGTCCACTGTTTTAGTTTGTTCTTTAGATAATTTTCATGGCCGGTTTGTATTTGATTTTCTTATAATATGGAAATAAAATTACAAAAGTGGAATGAACTGGTATTAATATTTTTTAAGAATATATAATGTTACCATAGATCATATTATTATCATATATGATTATGTATCATTAGATAAAATATTAATGATGTTTGTTTAGATTGTTTTTGGCAGTTCCTTGATAATCATGAACTTGTTTAATTATATAATTTAATGTCAGGAATATAAGTTTATTCACAAAAATAAATTAGTTTATAACATAAAATTTAAATTATTTTTAAACCAATAAATGGTGTTTATTAACATATTTTGAGGATGTAATGGATATCGCAAACACAGTGTCCACAATTTTGGTAAATCATCACATCGTGGAAATTTTGTTTATTGTTAGAATAAGAGGCAGATGAGAGAAAATAATATGATGATTCTTTTACATTAACATGATAAAATGAAGAATATATAATATTATTGATATTTCTTACCTCTTTTATTAGTTTATGGAAATAGATTATAAGAAAGTAATGTAAATGGAATGAAAACACATGAAAAACAAAGAGGATTCTTACCTCTTGATCTCTTCTCCTTGAGATCCTTTTTAAGGCCATTGGTTTTGCCTTTTGGTGAGACCAGTAGGTCTTAGAAGTGGGGAAGATTCCTGAAGAGTGGATCTGGAATAACATAGATAATGTTCATGACTTGATTGGTGTGTGAGAAAGAGGGGATTGATGGTGGTATTTCTAGTGGATGAGAGGAGGGATTTTACATTATATTAATTATTATTATTATAATATTTGTTCTCATGATTATGAATAGTATTGATTAATGTGACCCCAAAAAGTAATAATTTCGTGTGACTTTAATAAAAGTAGTCTTACATCAGCCGTGCAACACCTATAATGCAGTAAAACAAGTATTTAACATTTATTGTAATTTATCATATTTTACTTTTCATAAAAAAAATTCACGAATTTCAAAAACAATCCAAAAATTAACCCTAACCATTTTTGAATTTGTATAATTCAAAAATAAACATCATTTTTTTAAAAAAAATTCTAGATATTATTATTTTTTTTTAATAAAATCATAATTTATTCAAAAATAACAATTTTATATCTCGAAATCATATTTTAACACCTTGAAAAATTAATCAGCATCTCATTATTTGATAACCTAAAGAAAATAAAATAATAAAATGTTTCACTATTCATAAGGGTCTTATTAATATTTATATTACTATTCATAAGGGTATGTTACTATTCACCGAAGAAACAAGTTGGTTCTATTAGACTCCCAATAACATAATGATCACAACCATGGAAGAACGTTTTTTTAAATTAAAATCATAGAAGATGAAAAATTATGTCTAAAGGCTAGTTATTACTATCCATATTAAAAAAAGTTCCATGAATTTCAATATATTTTTTAAAAACCTTGGACTGTTACAATTTCATAGGACATGAATTTTTAATGATAGATTTCAAAGGTATTTTCTAAATCTTAGGGGATCTATTTCCATTAAAAAAACTAGAAGAAGAGAATAATGAATAGAAATAGTATGATGAATGATACGAAACCATAATAACTCTAAATGAATAAAAAATAATAATCATATTAAAATTCGAAGAGGTAAAGTTAAATAGAATCCTATAATATTACAAGAAATATAACTAAATATAAAAACACTCAAGGCAACAATGTATCACCATTCCTAACTCCAAGACTAATCATTTATTGTAATCTCCAACTCCTCACATCCAATATCATATCATCACAATTCTCCCTTGAAAAAATAAGTAAACTTCCCCATACAAGTATCAATACAAACAAAATTTTCATTTCAATCAAATTTCACATGCATGGGTTGATACAGAACCTAATTCATCCCAAAAATTCTAAAAAAAAAGAAACAGGTTAGATCAAAATTTTTTTGAAAATAAAATACATGAAAAACCATGTGAATCCATGTATAGTAAATATATTCCTATAAGGAATTTAAACAACTCACACCAAAGATACACCAATGGAATGAACCCACATAGACATTCAAAACACCAACCAATTAAAATGTTACCTGATTGCCACCCTTGAAAAATCCACCTCATGAGCAGTATCCATTTGTCCATTCATATGTCATTACTTAGCGGAATAATCTAATGTTATAGAATATTGAAATTGTTACCATGTCAAACCCACATACCCATTTCCAAATCCATATGAACACACATCTACAAAATTCATTATATGTTTTCATATTCAATTCTATTATTTTAAACCTTAATATCATTAAAATATATAATTCAACACCTTGTGGGTGGTGTAAAAAATTATAAATTTGATGAAAAACAAAGAAAAATAGATTTAAACCTGATATTTCACAAGTGTTATCCAACTAAATGTTAAGAAAATTATTTAAAAAAATAGTGAGTCTCCATGTTCTATGAGAAAGTGAATAAAAAATATAATCCACTTACCTCTATTTTCTTAATATGAATAAATTTCCTCAAAATATAAAATAATTGGGCTTCCTAATATATTCCTTCAATCAATCATAGGGAAATTTTATCAAAACATGATCTAACTAATAGATGCAATCAATGTATGTCCAAAATATGGTTCCAATTTTGATATAATCGGAGAATCATGGATATAGAAGAACAATGAGGGTCTTACATTCGATTTTATAGATCCAATGACGCCTAATACATTGAGATTTACCACATAAAGGAAAAATATCTATGCAATATCTGAAGGGAGTGATGGAAATATAGTTACAATATTAGAGGAGAAATAATGAGGGGTTTAGAGGGATTTTTTATTCATAAAAAAATTATGAAAATTAATCAATCAACTAACATGGTTTAGAATACTTTTCAATAACCATGAAAATTTTATATGTCCTGAAACATTTTGAACTCACATGGTTTGGACAATCCTTGAATCGAAACATTATACCCCTCTAACTCTCACATAGTTATGTGGGAAATTCACAAGATTCCCCCAGATTTACACCTTCTTAAACCTCTCTAAAACACTTTAAAAATATCCATAACCATCTTGAGGCATAACCCAACTACTCTATAGCATAAAATATAGAATAAAATGGGGAAATATCTCAAATTGTGGGTGTTGATGTTAGGAAATATTAAATAATATTCAATAAATAAATAGATACTATAAAAATGCTATATTTAATACCTCATTAGATATTTTATGGTTCATTACAATAAATTGAAGCACTCTGTTTTCTATTTTTTGAAAATAATATTAAAGGTGGTTATAAAATGTCATTTCGAAGGAGAATATATCCTCTTGGTGATTTTCATGTTTTCATTTGGTCGGTGGATACTTACAGTTTTAGGATACTAATGGTGGACTTTAAGGGTTCTCCATCAAAATTACTAATCAATTATGTATAGATATCAATAATAAGGAAAACATGGATTATTCTTCATTCCATTATACTATTTTCTCTTCTAGTTAGACCTTTAGTTGTGTTCTGTGTTTTCTTTAACTATATTCTGGGCATTATTATATCCTACAAAAATATTCACATTCATTCATTATCTATTGGTGTAATATATCTATAAATTTCAAGGCACTAGTTCTATGATATTTCAACATGTTATTATTTAAGATTTACAAGCCATTATGTGGACATTTGAAAATCAATGTTTTATAGTTTAGCGAGTCTAGTTAATTAACCATCCATAAAATAAATTGTTAAATTTATTATTTTACTATTTATTATATCATTTAATAAAATTAAACATAAATAACATGAAATATTTATACATTATATACCTCATACTAACTAACCATGAAGGTAGTGATTGTAATATTAATTCATCATCTGCTCCCTCTAATATCCATTTTTTGATATTTGATAATATCGCTTAAATGGGGAAATTATGAGCCAATAAAATAAATTTACTAGAATATAAAACATTAAAACCCCTACAACCTAAGAAAGGATAAAAAAGAGAAAGCCCATATTAGGGATCCACATGTGTGTCAATCACATTACATATGAAGAAGTATTTCATCAAAAATCAAATACCTCAAAACTGAATCCCACATTTCACCCCCATGTTTCATGCACCTCAAACTAAATTTGCCTCATGCCTAGTATATTCCCATCGATTCATAACAAACCAAACAGTCATTCCAAAACACCCTACACACGAATGAATAATCATGTTCAATAAAGTTACATATTAGAAAACAATAAAAAATAATAAAATCATTCACTTTCACAATAGAGTTACTAGCCACTAAATAAGCTACATTTAATAACATAAAATCCACCAAAACATCACACCCACCTCCACAGAAAAAATTGACCCACCTAAATCACAAAAATTGATAGATGAAACTTATATTTTTCATCCTAACCCATCACCACTATTAGTCGATGACAAAACATTAGGAATATTCCACCATTCCTAACACATATATTCAGTTAGATAAGAAAACCCTCAATAGTCCATATTAAGAAACTACCATAAAAGAATATATGAGAGATAGGATCAATGAATCAAAGAAAAATACTGATATACTGGATATTAGGAATCCTTCATCTCTAAAATAAAATAATGGGGTAACAGATAGTAATATAGGATGAACCATTAGGAATCAATAGCACCACCAGAAATCCCTCATAGTGGGATACCTCAGTTATGATTCGTCACCCTATTTTTACCCATAGAGATATCTGACCCTATTAAACCACACCAATCACTAAATTTATTGTAGCCTTCTATATAGTTGAAAAAATACCCAACAATATCGATATCATCAAGGTGATGTATTCAACACTCTAAAAGCAAGTGGGAAAACATCTACATCCATAAAAATTGGGGGGCCTAGTCGAATAATATCTATCCAAGGACTATTACAAGATAAATGAGTGATAAATAAAATTGATATTAGAGGAGCATATCCATCGCTAGTAGTAAAAAATAAATCCCCATGGACAACCCCCACTATGAATCTTACCAATAAAGTGACAAAAATAGGTAAACAAACAGAAAATCCCCAACTCCTCAGAAAGAAATCATATTTTGACCAAGGGGAATTGTTTCACAACATAGAACAACATCTAAATGTAAAAAAACCCCCTTATTCTATATAGGGAAGTAGGAATGCATCGTCAAATGGAGTACACCATTAGACCAATAGAGTATAGGGGAAACATAATGAAGTAAATAATCAACCAATAATGCCATAGATCCCTCTTCAATAGTGAGAAAATATAGAGAACTATTCCATTAGTTAAATAAAGTTATCCTTGAAAAGGTCCAACAAAACCATAACCCAAAATTTTTCAAAGCCAATAAAATGTACAACAACTGCACGGACTATGAATAAAGGCCGATATAGTAGGCATCAAGGATGAAATGAGAGGGAAAAAAAAGAAAACCATCACTATACATAAATATTCATGGGAAATAATTTCTCTGATAAACCCTATATTTCAAGGATAGATACTCCATTTAAAAATGGATTCATCTCCTTTCAATTCATCATCCTCAAATATGAAAAAACTGACCATAAAAGGATATGTCAAAAGTGTTGAAGGATGAGGAATATTTAGTTTTAAAGATAATATTAACCTTCCAAAAACATTAAAAAATATTATCTTCATATAAATATTTAATTAGTGGAATATGAATAGATATAAAAAAATAACTAATTACAAATAAGAGTGATTACCTCCGCTTTGAAGGTTGATTCTTCCCTAAAGGACTAATTCCTTGAATACTCAAGGTGTTTTGGGAAATGAAAAAAATAATAGTATTTAATAGTCTTACTAGTATATTGTCATATTTTAGTTAATGTGTCAAATTATAAGAGTGGTATTCAAATAAGAGTGAAATGGGTAGTTGTAGTTAAATAAGGGGAGGGTATTTTAAATTATATTAATTAATATAATATTATTTATTAACCAAGGAATTAAATAATAATTTTTTTCTTAAAAATAGTTTTATTACATGTACATTTTCTAAACTTATAAATTCCTTATATCATGCATCATTTTTTGTATGATGATATCATCATTACATAAATTTTACATCATATTTTTCTCATTTATTGATTTTTTATGAAAAATAAAATATTGTAAACCTAAACTAAATTTAACACGATCATTCAAAATATAAAAATAATTAATGAAAAGAAATTTATTGATATATGAAATTAAAAATATAAAAAATCACTTAATACATTAATAAAATCCTTGTAAAAAAATGACATTTCTTAAGATGTAAATTTATTATTATACACTATGGAAATTAATTTATATGTTTTTGAAAATTAAATTTAATACTTTTTAATATTCATTTTAATGATTAAAACCTTTTTTTATTAAGATAAAATACTATTGTATGCATTATATAAAATTTATATCAATATAAGATCATTCTATATGTTAATATTCACATGGAAACTCAACTCTGACATAAATTTCCTAAATAATTTATTTTTATTAATATATAATTGATAATATAATATTTATAATAAATTTATTAAAATAATTCTCTATGTTTGTGAAATTAATTTTTTATTTGAAAATAACTAACCCTACGAAAAATAATAATTCGATATAAAATATATCACTTAAACATTTTAAATGGATTTCTATTTAACACAAAAATGTACATAAAATATTATAAATGTTTAAAATTATATATAATAATTTAATTATTTATTATTTTAATTTATAAATTCCTTATAAAATATTCATCAAATGTGAAATATATTAATTAACCAGTAAAATCAATATTTTATGTTATCAAATGATGTGAATATAATATTATATGACTTTGATGAAATACATATATAAAAAATTGTTAACATATTGAATTTATTATTTGATGTATCATGTTATATAAATTAATATACTATTTCATTAGTCATATTTTTATTATTATGAGTAAATCATTATTTCAATGATCATATTTAAAACTATTATCTCACCCTTATAATGATCATTTAATGGTAATATTACCTTTATTTATTCCTATAACTTGTTCATTATTATTCTCCAAAACCACAAATTTCATTCTATTAAATTCTCTCTCATGTATCTATATTTATTTTTTGATATTTTTATATTATTCATAAAATTGGTCTTTTTTGTACTGTGATTTTCAGAATTATAGTACTTTTAGTGGACCATGTCCCATTAGATTTCCAATTTCCTATCATGTTATTTTATTTTATATATTGTCCCATTTTAATTTTTAGTTATTATATTAAATATATATATAATTTATTTGTAATATTTTATAGTGAAGTAGCATAATATTTTCTTTTATGGTTTAGTGCATGAAATTTATTAATGGTATATCTTGATTCTCATGTTCATATTTTGGGAATAAATAATTATATTATGAAACAATAATAAAATAATTAAGGGAATAAATATTTATATGATCTTTTGGTTTTAATCATTGATAACAAAACAAGAAAAAAAATTCACTTAATTTTCACAGGAATGTAAGTTAAGGGAGAAAATTTAGGACAATTAATACACACGCTCATTATTTTGTATGTTATAGTGTAGTTGATCATGAATCACCTACAACCTAAATTTATTTTCATGCACATGCACTACATGGTTGTTAAAAATTTCGGAAAACCTAGTAGCCTGCCAAGACCTCTCATAACATCTTGTCACAAACATTGATTTTCACCAAACTCATATCTCAATGTAAAATACCATTTAAAACCCAGTGGTATACTCTGAATTAATTTTTTATTTGATATAACTTACTATTTCACACATCTAAATCTAAACAACCAAAAATACTACTTATGAATTCAGATAATATAAATAAATATAGTTTTATAAGTCACTAAAATTAATCTATTTTCCAATAGTCAATTTGTTAAAAATTTAATAATTAGTTTATAGATATTTTATACAATTGTTATTTCATATAATTTTTTTATTTGATATAGTGGTTGTAGAATTATGTTATGTACCCTTTTGTGTTTGTGTGAATTTTATATATATTTTATTTATGGTTCTATCCAACATTCAAATAGGTCATTCCATTTTTTAGTAGAAAATATATATATTATCATAGAGATTTAAATGAAGTAAAATAATTCCACCATGGTTATTACATACCATTGAAATTTACTTTTATCTTCTTAATATTGTGGATGTTGGAACTGAAGGTTTTGAATTAGATTTTTTTTCAACGAATGTTGGATAATGAAAATATTGTCATGGTGGTATTTGGAACAAAATCCAATTGGGGAGAAAATATCTACTCAAATTGATATAAGGGAAAGTGGAGAATATTGAATTCATGGAATAATTGGTAATCAAATCTTGATATTGTAAGATATTTATGGTCATCAAAGATCCTAAGTGAATTTATTGAAGTCATCACAGTGACTACATAGAGATATTGAAAATGTAATATTAAGATGAACTAGATTTATAAGCTTAATAGTTATTTGAGGGTATGGATCTAGGTTAAATATTTATGTTTGATCTGGATTTTATGGATTTTTTGATAAGTTAATATTATTAGATTTTTCTTGTTATTCCATTATAAATATTATGATATTTAAAGAATTATTTTCATTCAGATAGATAAGTTTTGGTAAAAGTGGATGCAACCAGGTCGTGGTTGTGACAAGGCCACACCATATTCATTGAAAAATGGTTGAAACATCATTATTAGATCCATTTTGAGGATTCTAGAATAAAGATAAATCTATGGTGATCCCTACATTCTATGGGATGTGTATTTATCTCGTGATATAAGTTTTAGTGGGGGGAATAGGATAGATTCTATGGTAGTTGATCATGGTCATGGTTTATTTGAGTGATATAGAGATGCGATGTTCAAGATATGACACAACATAATACTGGTTGTGATCTTAGAAGTAACATGCTTGAACAAAAAAACTTTTAATAATTATGAGAAAAATATATGATCATAGAATGATTTTTTGATAAAATATGTGTAGATGAGTTGCACTACACTATAGTAGAAGTCATGGTATAATCATGAGAACATGAAGAAAGTCAAAATGTAATGTTTATCTAGAGCATTACAATTCACATATCACAGTGTTTCAAAAAATACCTTACTAAAATGGAATACCTGATTATGGGAGTAATGGATAATTTGGTCCTTGTGTATGATTATCTAAAATTGATATTTGGAGTTTACCACATTGTAGAGGAAAATGAATTATGGGATAATTTTGGTTTGAACTAAAAATGGGAATTATGATATGAAGTAAGTCATTTTTCCAAGATAAGACCTATGTTGTGGTATTAAGATAAATATTCCTTGAAGGATCAAGATTTTATAAACATTAAAAATTAAAAATTGTAAGATTTATCAAGATATGAAGAAGTTGAAAGTCATGGTTTATGGATTCAAGGATAATCTAGAAATAACCTCATCATAGAGAATTGAATTCTTGTTGTGGTGAGTGTATATCTTCAAAAATAAATAATTTCATTTTAAATTCAAATATTAAAGATATAAAATTATTCTTTTAGGTTTGAATTTATCTTTATTGATTACTTTACCTATAAAAATTATTTTATTACACTTCCATTTTACTCATATATTGATGGAACCATGGGTTGATATTGACTTGTTATCAAAGTTATCAAGTGAGGAAGTCTTTATATATAGTATAACGAAATTTATGGAGATAAAAATGTAAAAAATATATTATAATGGGGAGGAAAACATCCATATCCAATTATAATAGAGTAATAAGAGTGGTGTAACGACCCCAACTATTATAAATAAAATCCCACTTTTGATTTACTTAAATGTATTATTATGTAATATAGCTATAAAAACATATTCAATTATTTTTTTATTATATACAATTTGATATAAAATATCATTAAGTATCATTACCATTGATAATATACACGTTGAACAGCTATTACATGATTATTATAATTATAGGGTTTTAACAAATCCAATTGACAAAGAAAACAAAAGTGATAGCCGCAACCATCAGGATCCTACCATATGAAGCCGATTTACCATAGATTATAAGGTAGATAGAACCCCTTTTATTTTACCTTGACCATACCAAGATGAGATCCAACAACTTAATCATGAGAGAAACCATTTATAAGAGAATTCCCAACTCATCGAGATCATCACCCAAACCCTGTTCCCCGAACCACCCCATGAAAGTCCCAGTATTACACACCTTAGCCTTAGGATTTTTCTACTTTATTAAAGGAAAATGTATCAAGACCCTAGAAATATGAGTTTTTACATTATTTTTTAAATAATAATGAATTTATTTTTATCCTATTATTGTTATTTTATAAAAAATTATTTTTGTTCAATAAAACACAAATAGTGCTTTTCGTTAATATTCGAATTCAATTAAAGAATTTATTTTGATGAATTAATGGAATTTTTAAATAAATTATGTTTTAATAAATTATTATTATTAAATAATTTTTATTAAATATAAATTATCATATACATTTTATGAAGTCAAATGTAATTTTTATCAGGGCTCTAATACTATTGTTGTCAAAAAATGCAGCATTTCACAATAGATGCCGATTTTATTTTAAAAGTAAAAATTCAAATATTTATAAAATTATTTAGATAAAATAAATAATAATTATTTAATCATAATTTCTAAATTATCCAATGGTTCTTTTTTTCATAATTATCTGATATAGTCAACTTTTTGAGTAAAAAATTAAATGCCGTATAAATAAACTTTTTATATTATGACATCATAATTACAAAAAAGTTATTTTATAAATACAATAAAGGGAATACATGAGAAAATATATGTTTTAAATTTAATATAATATATTTTTATGTCTATTTTAATATTTTTTAAATCCATTATGAATCCTCCAAAACCATTAATATATTTTGAGGTTATAAAATCATTTCCTTAAGAGTAAAACTCACCTTCACATAATAAAGGATATTATTTTTTTATATTAGGAACATGGACATATAAAATAATGATAAAAATCCAATTTTGTAGAGACCATTGGAAAAAACCATGTGGAGGTTTTTGTTTTTTGTTCTTTTATTATGTAGAGCCCAATACCTAAATAATAATGAAATCCCCCCTCTTTTCCTATATATATCCTCCCATGATCTAATTTAACATCACTAAAACTCCTTAGAGAATTTAGATACTCCTAAATACACTATCTAGAGTCCAACCAAGGTTCTCCCAAGTTCCCTAGAATCCCCTTCGAAGAATTGGGAGCCACACACTCAAGTAATGTATTTCTCTCTTCTTATTTCCATTCGAGGACATATTTTTTGTTATGTATCTTAAATTCCATTTGATAATGTTCGGATATGATCTTACATGATCCTATAACAATATATATAATTTATAAATTATAATATCCCCTTTACACTCTCATTAAGCCTCCCATGACCCTTTATGTACACCTGTTTCCAAGCCAATATATTGTTAGGATTCATTTCTTCATTCAAATTTCTTCACTAACTCGTGACTTATATTTCCAATTTATAATGTTGGGATATGTTTTCCATGTCCACATTACTACCCATTTGATTTATATGTTATTATAGACCCTATTATATTTCATCAAACCATTTTTATGAATCTTTAAGCAACATCATTATGATTCCAAAATTTCACCACAATTTTTCATCACAGGACAATTGTTTAGTGAATAGCATTCCCATTTTATATAAAGGGTGTTCACATTTATGAACATATTGTTTTTTATTGGGGAATTACATATATGTACTCCACACTCCTTGATCATGGAAAAATTATGGTGATGAATTAATCCATGTTGTATGATCCATGTGGTTCAGTTAAGCTTGAGAATGAAATGAAAATGATGGTTGTGCCTAGAATTATAAAGTGATATAGTGAATTGGGTAATGTTTAGTCTCATGAGAAGTAATGTTGGGATTAAAAGTGAACCTAATTAAATTCTGGGGCTTTTTCCACCATGATGTCTTGGAAATTTATCCTTACCTTTGTTTTTGATGATGTTTATTAAGTTGTTTCAACAATTCTCATGTTATGATTATCATGTTATATCATGTCTCATTGTGCATATTTATGATTATCACTTGTTTTATTCCCAACTGATAAGAATATTTTCTAACATGTGTGTCATATTCCATGTTTGTTCCCTTATTGAGATTTATAGATCACCCATTTCATATGTTTTCCCCCAGGTTATAATGTATAGTTTTAGAAGTCATGGAATTTTAAAAGCAAAGTAATGGAATTTTCAATAATGATGTTGTAGCCCATGTCCATGATGATATTTTAGGTAGCTAATTCCCAATGAAACTATACTTTTAAATATTTCAGGTTGTATAATGTGTATATTTAGGTAATAAATTGTGGAATAATATGTAATAAAGAATTTATTTTTAATAGATCGTGTTAGAGGAATGGTTTAGTTATTTTTTGGATTAGGATTAGAAAAACTCTATTGAAAACCTTAGAAATCTGGAAAACTATAACAAAATTTACCAAAATATTTGATGTTATAGATTAATTGTTTATAAATAAAATAAATCCCTCCATAGATACTATGAGTGGACAAGGTTCTAGAATAATTGTGCCTAGGGGTAACAACTTCGAAAAGGTTTCTAAAGTCCAATTCGGTGTAACTTGGTACAAGACAACATACCTTATTGGAAACCTGGTACTAGAATCATGCAAGATATTGTTTGTTAAATTCATAATCTCATTACAAACCATTATTAAGGAAATTAAATCCCATAATAATATATGTTCGGAAACAGATCATGTATAATATATATTGAAGGCACAAAATTCATATGTTAAGAAATAAATGTAATGTATAAGTTACCACTCTAATGTAATTTTATTTCCTTTTATGTGTTTAATATTTTAAAAATATTAATCCCCAATTTTCCTTTTATTATAGATAATAGCTGGAAATATGAGTATTTGTTTAAAGAATCAATGTGATGGGAAATGTGATGACTACCCCAACGAGATTCCCAACATAATGGGAGTAAGAATTGCGAACTTCATTATGATACACTCTCAGCTGACTTATGTACTGAATAGAAAACAAGATTAGGAGGAGTGTCCAAAATCCATTAAGAGATAAAAATATGTAAATGAGACCATTATGTGACAGAGGCCTCTGACATAAAATGGATCATATGATACCATAACCATGGAACAATGTATCAAATCCATTGAGAAGATCTTCTCCATAATTAAATGTTCTGAGAAAGATAAGGTTCTACTGGCTATTTATCATATAGATAGAGAACCTGATAAATTGTGAAAATTTATTAACAATACAAAGAATGAGGTAGGTATATAAGTTATTTAGTGGAAGAAATTCCAGAAAATATTTTTAGATAAATATTTTACTCAAACTCTTTGACGTAAAATGGAAATGGATTTCATTTCCCTCACAAAAAAAGATGAAAATTTTGTTAGAGAATATGAGGGAAACATCACATGATTTTCATGATACACATTAGGTTTTTTTGTTACCCTTGAATGAATGGTTGAACACTTTTTTTATGGGAGAAAATAGTCTATGAAAAGCTTTGTTGATCCATTATATTGATTGTAAAGAGGAAATTGTTTTATGTTCCCTCAACACCAAAATGGGGATCAGAGAATATCATGGGTATCATGTGGATAAGAAGTGGAAGGTGTAGAATAAATCCACCAGTCATATGGATAAATATTAAATTCCCATAAAATTTATAAATACCACTTTTATATGGTGTAGAATGAAGAAACCCAAAAATTTCTTAATGGGGGAGGGAAATGCTTTGGGCATGTGAAGGAAGGAAAACTAGATAATGATTGTTGACATAATAAACCCACTAATAAGATGGAGGAAAGCAATATTACAGTCGAACCTAGACGCATTGTTGACTTCTAAAACATGAAGGAACTCTGGATATTTTCAAATAAATTCACATAGATAAGGGTTTTTTGAGACAAGCAACAACCTCCAGGTAGCAAGGGAGATATTTTTTTACATCACAACTTCTGAGATGGTTCTCAAAAATGAAGTGGTGATAGGATTGTAGTTATTCATTCAAGTATAATGAAAAAAAAATTGATTCTCTCTCCGCACATTACTTCATATCATGAGTGTCTAGTTGTACTATTCAATATCCACCACAAAGCATGGAAGTGGAGTTATCTATGAAAAAGGAAAATGGAGAAATTATTTCATCCTGAGTATATAACTCCTCCCGTGTCACAATTTTTAGGCTGAGCATCCCATTATTAATTTTTATACTATTTTATTGTAATTTTATACAATTATGGGAATGGATTTTCTTTCCCTATATATATCCAACATAAATTTCTAAAAGAAATAAATCAGACTCCGAATTGTGAATCAACCCCTACTTCTTTATATGTGCAAGGAGGGGGATGTGTCTTCTTTAGAACCAAAATCTTAAGCATGGGTATATTTACCCAAAATAAAGAATGTATATATATATATCAAATCATTGATTCTATATAATTAATTATTCTAGAAGACATGCCTATTGTGAGGTAATATGTGATGTGTTTCTTAAGGAATTTCCTCATCTTCCTCCTAGTCGAGTAGTTGAATTTTCTATCGAGATTACACATATAGAGTTTCCATTATCCAATACATCGTATAAAATGAATGTTGTAGAACATGAGTATATGATGAAACAACTATGAAAGAATATAGATAATGTATCATATGACCAAGTGCTTCACCATGAGGTGCACTTGTCCTCTTTGTCAAGAAGAATTATGGGTCAATGCGCATTTTCATTGATTATCATGTAAGAAAGACCATGATAAAGAAAAAGTACTCTTTTACATAGATTGATGACTTGTTCTATCCTCTAGATGGAGAATTATACTTCACCAAGGTGGATCATAGGAGAGGAAATTAAAAAGTTGGGGTGAAGGAGGATATCCATAAGACTACTTTTCATACACGGTACGTGTACAACGAGTTCATAGTAATTCCCTTTAGACTCACTAATTTTCTATAAGTTTTCATGGAATTCATTAATAGATTATTTATAGATTAACTCACCAAATTTTTGGTAGTAATTGTAGATTATATTCTGATATTCTCTAAAACTAAGGAGGAGCATGAGGAGAATCTATGAACTATACCAAAGACCTTGTGAAAGCGGATTCTTTATGCAATGTATAGAAACTGTGAGTTATGATTGAAGGAACTCTCATTCTTGGGGAATATCATCACAAGTAATTGAAACTATATAAAACCATTATATACAGATGAAATTAAAGGATTTTCAAGGCTAACACATGTGACATATATCTATAGTTTCCATAGATTATATGGGTATTATATTCAATTTTTTAGAATGTTATTATGATTTTAAAACCCTATAACCGATCTAACTCAAAAGGGAGTCAATTTTTATTATAATGATGAATGTGAACAGAGATTTAAAGAGATTAAAAAAAGTTTTATCATTACCCATATTCTCACACTACCCACTATTGAAGATATTTTTTTTAATATTCAATGATGCTTCGAGAAAGTATTTGGTTTTGTTTTAATGAAGATTGAAAATTTTATAGCCTATGCTTTAAGGAAGCTGAAAGTTCACCAAAAAAACTAAGAAAAACATGATTTTGAGTTAGCTACAGATATCTTTGACGTAAATGTTTGTTGGAATTACCTCATTGGGGAGGAGTATGAAATATATATAGATAAAATTTACATGATTATATATTCCCAGAGAAAGAGTTGAATGTGTGCCAACAAAAATACTTAGAGCTGGTCAAGGAATATGAATGCTCAATTCACTACTATCTAGGGAAAGAGAATAATGTTCTGGATTTCATAAGTAGAAATGAACCAATAATTCTATAATTGATGTAAATTTAAAGTTATCTATTCTTCTTAGATTTGTAAAGGATAGACATGGTGATCATAAAGGAAGTAACACCATTATATCCCTTCCCAATTGATTGTTCAACCATATCTTCTAGAGATGTTAAAGGATGATCAAAGAGATGATGTGTAAATTCAGATGAATGTGGAAAATATAATGAAAGGGAAATACTCATAATTTAATTTGAAAGATGAATCATTTGTGGGATTTTGATCAACACAATGTTTTCCATAAAATCCTGAGTTATGGAACTATTGGATAATTCCCAAAGATCATCCTTCTCCATCCATCTAGAAATTACAAAGATGTATCGATATATTTGAGAAAACAATTGGTGGGATAATAAGAAAGGGGGATCATGGGATATAAATCAACATATATGGTATTCTAGAAAGTAAAAGTGGAGTGGAAAAAATACAAGGGGATGATGAAACTATTAACAATACCTACATGGAAATAGGAAAACATCACCATAGACTTTCGAAATTGTCTTCCAAATACATCAAGAGGGAATAATTCTATATGGTTTTTAGTCTATTTTCTAACAAAAAAATACATTTCATTATAATTTGAGATGATTTATTTCTTCAACCACATTAAAGGATATACATTAGTGAATTGGTGAGGCTACAAGGAACACTAATATATAATGTATCTGATTGAAATCCAAGATTCATTTATTTCTTCCAGAAGAGTCTCAAATGAGCTCTGAATATTGATTTGAACTTTTGTATGACTTATCACACTAAGATAGATGGCCAATATGAGTATAATATCTAGAAACCTAAGGATAAGTTTAGATCATTCTCAATTAAAATCAAAGGAATATGAGGCCAACATCTTCCTCTATTTTCGTTCTCTTAAAAAATAGTTTCTACTCTAGCATATAAATGGATACCTATGAAGCCATTTGGGGGAATTGTTTAATAAAAACTTCATAATGGAATGAATTTTGGGAGAGAAAGCTTCTAGGTCTTAAAATGGTTGACTAAAAGGTGGAGAAGTTTAAGTCCTTTCAATATCACATCGAGGATGATCAGAGTTGATAAAAGAGTTATCCTGAAAATCTTCAAAGAGACTTAGAGTTTGGTTTTAGTGACATGGTTTTCCTCCAAATATCTCTATGGAAGAATGAGATGAGATTTAGGAAGAATGGAAATCTTTGAACAAGAGATAAAGGAACCTTTTATATCCTTGATCGCATTGGAGTGGTGACATACTGACTTTCATTCCCACCTAACATATCTAAACTACCTTATCTATTCCATGTATCCTTGTTTAGAAAATACATTGCAGACCCATAACATATAGTCAATCCTTAGGTGGTACCATTTGACAATGATCTATCATAGGAGGACCATTTAGTGAGAATTTGAAATCATTGAGAAACATTTCTATGAAATAAGACAATTTAGGTGATCAAGGTGACGTAGAGAAACTAGAGGTTTGAAGAAACAATGTGGGAACGAGAGGAAGTTAAAAAACAGAGTACCCCTCCTCTTTTTTTGTGAGAAATGAAAATTTCAAGGGATAAATTTCTTAATTGGGAAATATTGTGATTACCCTAGCTTTTATAAATAAAACTCCCATTTAGGTTTAATTAAAATTATTATTATGTAATTTTGTTATAGGAAACACATGAAATTATGTTGTTTTATTATATCCAATTGGATTAAGAATATTGTTAAGTATCATTACCATTTATAATATAGCTGTTGAATAGTGATAACATTATTATTATAAATATATGGTTTTAATAAATCCAATTGACATGGACCATGGAAGTGATAAGCTCAACTAATATGATCATTCCCTATGAAGTCCATTTATCAGAGCATTCAAGGGAGATCACATCACTAGGACTTTCCCTTTCAAAATCCCAAGAATATATCCATAAACATTATCATGATTGAATCAATTTGTAGGAGATGTTCAAGCTCATTGATATCGTGTCCCAAACCATGTTCACCAAACCACCGTAGGAAAGTCCCACAATAGTGCACCTTAACCTGAGGGTGTTCACTAGTTTATTAATGGGATATGCATGAATATCCTATTAATTTGATTATTTACATTATTTTTTACAAATTAAGTAATATATTTTCATCCTATTATTATTATTTTATAAACATTTTTTCATTTTGATTCAATAAAACACAAATAGTATTTTTGGTTAATATTAAAATTCAATTAAGAAATTTATTTTGAAAAATTAATGTATTTTTTAAATAAATTAAATATTTTAAAAATAAAATTATTATATAATTTTAATTTATTATTAATTATCATATAATTTTTATGAAGTCAAATATAATTTTTATAAGTGTTCAAAAGAAGGTGTTGTCATAAAACCCCATCATTTTCTAATAAATATTGATTTTACATTAGATGTGAAAATTAATATATATAAAAAAATTATATAAAATGATGATTATTTTTGGAACTGTAAATTCTAAATTATCCAACAGTGAATGTTTCATAATTTTTTGAGATAGTTGAATTTTTGTGTAAAAAATAAATTCCATATAAATATACTTTGCCGATTATTACATTGTAATGACCAAAATAGTGATGTAATAAGTACTATAAACTGTATCCATGAACAAATATAAGTATTTAATTTAAAATAATTTTTTATGTTTATTTTATTAATTTTATCGATCCATTATGATTCCTCTAAAAACATTTATATATTTTATGGTTTTATAATAATTTCTTTAAGAGTATGACTCACATCCACATAAGAAAGGATATTATTTTATTATGTTTGTACCTTGGACATATAGAATAATGGGAGCCACATCCATTTGGTAAAAACCAGGGTAAAAATCCATCATAGGTTTTTTAGTTGTGCTTATTATATTTCATAGAGTCTTGAACCTAAATAATAAATAAATCACCCTCAATTACTTTATAAACCCTCCCAAGATACCATTTATCTTCACTCAAACTCTTTTTATCTCTTCCATACTCCTTTATCCACTCTCTATAGTCTTCATAAGTAACCCCCAAGATCTCAATAATCCCATCCCATGCATTTGGAGTCACACACTCAATTAAGGTATTTCTCTCTCCTCATTTCCATTCAAGCACTTCTTTTATGTTATGTCTCTTAAATTCCATTCTCTTATGTTCAGATATGTTATTCCATATTAACCATTCTAACCATTTTGATAATAAATTATGATATAAAACTTTCAATATAATTTATACTCCCATTATCCTTTATATATACCTATTACCTTTCCAGAATGTAGTTAGAATTATTTTCCTTATTCAAGTTTCTTCATTAACTTATTCAATATATTTCCAATTTCTAATTTTGGGATATATATTTTCAGGTTTCTATTGATATAAATTTTATTTCCATGTTATGAGTGAATTTTTTATCCCTCATCAACCCATTTTTATGAATATTTATATGGAATTATTATGATTTCGAACTTTAACTACAATTTCCAATGCCAAAACAATTGTTTAGTGAATACAATACCCACTTTCTATCAATGGTTTTCACATTTATGCTCATATAATTTTTGATAAGGGACTTAAATATATGTATTCAACACTCCTTGATCATGGAATAAATTATCATGGAGAATAAATTCATGTTTTATGATTCATATGGAACACTTAAGCATGCAAATTAAATGAAAGTGACGGGTGGGCCTAGAATTATATAGTGCTCTCAAGAATTGGGTAATGTATTGTCTCAAGAGACATCATGTAGGGACATGGAGTGAACCTTGTTTATTTACGGGAATTTTACACAAATATTTCTTGGCATTTTATTCTTAAATAATGTTTATGATGCATTGTTTTATGTTGATGTCACATTTCCCAAGTTTTTATTATCATGTTACATCATGTTTCATCATTAATGTTTTTGATTCATACTATTTTTATTCCCCATTGATTATCATATTTTCTATTATGTATCACCGTATTCTATTTTTATTCCCATAGTAGGCTTGATATCTCACACTTTTCATATGTTTTTTCCCTATATTATCCTGTGAAGTTGTAAGAGCCATGGAATTTTAGAATCACACTATCAAAGGTTTCAATAATTTTGTTCTATCCCATGTACAAGATGTTATGATTTGTACATTTTTCTCAAATACCCTATACTTATCGATGTTTTAGTATGTATTATGTTTAATTTTATATAAAAAATCATGAATTATTATATAGTAAATAATTGGGTAGTTATAAGTGGATATCCAAAAATAGAGCTTTATATATTTATCAAATCCGGTTCATTAGGAGAATAAAGGTAGAGATATGGTTTTCAACTGATCATATTCAACTAGTTAAAGAAGAAATAGTGTGAATAAAATAATTATATTACAAAAATTTTCATTATCTGGATGTTTAATCACTAAGTCAATCATATAGATATTATATATTTGACTAATTATTATAGTATTCTTAACGATTTGGACATAGAGAAGATGAGAGAAGTCATGTGGGGTTCAAGTTACAGCAAATTTAGGATTAATGTTTTATAGTGAATTAATTTTATAAACTAGTATTAGAATGACCTAAAAGATAAAAAATTGGTTCATTCCCCAATAATGTGTATAGATAATGAGAGAATGGTTTTTTTATTTGGGTGAGAAATGAGTGAGCCCATAATATTTTAAAGGCATTGATCCTTATCATGAGGTAACCATAACTAATTTTAGTTTCCACAAATGAATGGGAGCATGTTTTGGATTTGATTACACTAATACATTTTCTTATATATACTCATTTTATGTATCCTGGTATTGGTTAACAAAGTAAAAAATCATTTTTAATGTATTTTATTTTTATCTTTTTTAAAAAAAATTTATCGAAATATTATAGGATAATTAATGATTGAATGTTGTTCCTTCCAACAAGGGAATAATTTATCATGATGATTTATGGTTACTGATTGATAGTGAATGAAATTTTTTAAATTTTATAGAACCCTTATTCACCTCCACTATACTCTTAGGATGCATTAGGATATATATAATTACCTAATGGTCCCAACAAGTGGTATTGGATTATACAGGTTCTGATTTCGATTTCAATATGTTACATCTATTTTCATATTTCTTGCATATATATATTATTCGAGGAGGCCTATATTTTTTACAGTTACTGACATTGACTTTTGAAAAATCGATATGGTTATTTTTCTATAGTATTTTAGTTACTATGATATGAAATATATATATCAAGATGATGATTCAAAAATTTAGAGTGAATGATTTTCTAATTTACTTACTGAAAAATCCTATTTATGTTAATAAAAAATAA
This sequence comes from Viscum album, assembly GCA_963277665.1. Lineage (NCBI taxonomy): Eukaryota > Viridiplantae > Streptophyta > Magnoliopsida > Santalales > Viscaceae > Viscum > Viscum album. Next base: position 805,056,039 of record OY728137.1, read on the forward strand.
TTAATACATGAAATAAATTCATTGACATACTACATTTTAAATTTTTAGACCAAGAGTTGATATTTATATAAAATACATGGATTACAAGGACATTTTGACATCATATTCAAAACATATAAGAACTTCAGTATAAAAAAACACAAGAAGATGACAAATAATACTAAACAGCCTCTCAGGAAGACAAAAACACCCATTGAAGTAAGTAAGAGAGGAATTTTTTATTAATCTATTACTAATGTCATTATAGGATGTCCTTGAAAATGTAAATATATGGATTCACAAAAGGATTTTTAAGGAATCTATTATTTTAGTGAGTAATATTAAACTATATTTAGTTTTAAATGAATTAGATGTTATTATAGTGATAAAGAAAATAACCACAAATAGTATGAAAAAGGTGTATCAATTAGGATCATCCATGAAGTGAATTACATTTTTAGGATACATTTGGTTTTGAAGAACAATAGGTTAATCTAAGAGGATATATTCTTAATTTAATTGGTTAAAGGATTTCCATACATATAAAAGTAGAAATTAAATTAATTGGATAACATAAAAAAGAAGTTGAAGAATAAGAGGAAAATATATGTACCTTAACTACATATTGATTCAGGTAATTAAATAAATTCTATAAAGGATACAATTTAGTGAATAATGTTACTATAGAATAGATCATATAGGTTTCTAGCTAATAGATAGGTATATGAAGATTAATTGTCCTGAAATGAGGTTAAAATCCTTAAATGAAATGTCGGAGGCCCCTATCATGTCAGTGTTAGTAATTGGGAAATACAAAGTTGAAAATTTTAATTTAGTGATCAACCAAAAGGAATATTCTAAATATGAAATTGAATGTATTTTTCATAAAATTTTCACTGAAGTGAAACTACTATAGAGTTTTAGGATTCACGATTGATGTGTTTCTAGAAGTTAATGTAACAACACAATGTTTTATAAATGAAAATTCCCTTCTTATAATTATGTTATCACGTGAAGTTATAACATAATGAACTACTAAGTACTATGTGACCTTTAAACATAATATTGTCTCTTCTGTGATTTGAAATTCAAAAATATGACATACATAGTTTCAATTAGTATGTTGTTTGGAGTCTATTGGATCAAAAATATTTTTTGGTGAATAGAAACACGCCCTTTTGAATAGTAACATACCCTTATGAATAGTAATATGACCCTTATGAATATTAAATTTTCCAATTGAATAATAACCTTTTCCACGAATGTGTAAATAAGAATTAGGCATCTTACATGTGATAATATGACCATAGTAAAAGTATTTTTATTTTTGTAAGTCATAAAAAATTAATTAAAATTAAAAAATTTATTTAGAAAAAAATTTATTTTCTAAATTTTTTCTCATAAATTAACAATTTTATTTCTTCTCATTTTAAGATAATTTTATAAGAACTTATGTAATTTTTTAAAGTATTATAAAATCAGTTATAGTTTTAAAATTTTTATTTTTCAAGTAAATTATGATTTTAATAAAAAATTAAACAAGTCATATTTAAAAAAATAATTTTTTTAAAGTGGGGTACAATTTTATTTTCTACATGTCAAAAAATGGTTAAAATTATTTTTTGGTATTTTTTAAAAATACTAGAATTTTTTATGAATAGTAAAATACAAAAATTTTAAAATTAAACTAAATACATGATTTATAGGATCATGGATGATTTTCGGCTAATCTAAGAACAATTTTCATGAACTCACATGAACTTATTACTATTTTTTGGTCATGTAATTCTCACTATTTCTGGTCTTGAAGGAATTTAATAAACTAAGGAATTAAATATTATGAAAACTCTCCTCTCCTCTGCTGTGAATACCACCCCTCCCTACCTCTTCTCTTAAATCCTCTCAATCCTTGTGACTTGACTACATTATGAACAAATCTACCCCCAAGAACCTCCCCCAAATCCAACAACCCTTAGTCTCTTCAAGAGACCAAAACCTCTTCCCTAAAGAGGCTCTCAAAGGAGATAAACTCAAGATGTAAATTCATCTCTCCGATTGATTTATTTTCTTTCAAGATATTTTCTTTTATTGTTTATTTCCTCACCTCCCATAACCCAAATGGTATGATAAATCTAGAAAAAACATTTATTGGAATTATATTATAATAATGGGATAGTTTATCATGATCTCTCCCTCCACCTCCTTTTATATTATAAATGAAAACACCACCGAGATGTGTCAATTTATCACATTCATGGACGACGTGTTTTCAATTTTCATTATCATCTTCTATAGTGGCCATGAAACCATTTTAATGGTTGAACTAGATATATATTTATTTTCTCATATTTAATGTTCTGGAATCATTGTAAATTGTTGATGTAAAATAATAATACAAAAACAGTTAATTGTGAGCAAAAGCACAAAGTTAATACAAGCTTTTATCATTAATGTTTTATATAATGATTCAACATCACTCTAAATTACTAAATGGATTTTATAACCATATAATCTTATTTATATTCACTAATTTCATATAACATCAATTCTGGACAACCACTTTCATCAAACATGTGTATCCGAACAAGAATATAGGTGAACCGATCATTAAAACTAAGGAAGAAAACAGACCCGAATAATAAAATCGAACATTATAATCCAATAAAATGGTCATGAATGACCCTAAAAAGGTTATAATAAATATTTTAAATATATAATAGGTTATAGAATTATTAATTAATTAACCTAATTTTATTATTTTTGTCATTAATATCTATTGGAGAACACCATCAGACTTAATGTAAGGGATCTTCTCTTTCTCACATCTATTCAAGAATGTCTTCTATGTTATGAACTTTTATATGTAATCCCAAATAATGGGGTATGATTTTGAACCTTCCCTATACTAACCTCATTATTTATATGTGACAATAAACCCCCATTCTCACACATCAAGTCCTCTTAAGTACACCTGAAACAATGCTAATAATATGTAAGGATTCTATCTAAACCTCCCTTGTTCCTTTATGTTACCTTATCTTTATTTTACCAAAATAAAGTTATCTTATATTTTTATGTTATTCTTATAAATTTTGTTTAAATTTATCAAATTTATTTAACAATTCCCTTTAATAGTTTTCTTTTTGGGATATACAGATTTTTAGGTGACTCCCTCCTCAATACTTCCCAATAAGCAAACCTGTTTTGAGGGAACTTCCCAAATTCCTACCCGAATTCAAGAGCACTCTATGTTCTTTTATAATCCACATTTGTCTTTATGAAATAAGACTTTTTATTATAAAAAACTTCTTAGTCCACTTGTGGTTTAATATATAGTATTTTTCCCTTTTCTATTTTAAAGACTCTATAGTATTTTCCTTAAAACCGCACAAAATTGTTTTAATACTATAAAGTCTTAAATACATTATTTACATGTTTTCTATAATATTTAACATCACATAAAATGATACATGAATATTTTACCTTATTAATTTCCATCTATATTTTAGTTCCTTTATTTCATGGAAACTTTTATGATACGACTGTTTGTTATGATTTATGTCCTGATTATTGTATCAAGTTATTTCCATGGGTAACTCTTATTTTTATATAATATTGATTATGTATGATTCTTTATGTGGAAAAAATATTCATGAAAAGATAATATGGGTGATACCATATAGAACTCAAACTCATTGGGTAAATTTTAGTCTCATGAGACGTCAGCTGCGACGGTCTTGACGGTTAGCCTTTCCTTGTGCTACCATGTACGACAGTCTTACCGGTTAGCGTTGGCTTCTTCTACCTTGTGCCATAGTCTTGGAGGTTAGACTTGACACATGGTAAAGTAATTTTTTATGTTTCTGCCACATTACTATGACTCCATGTTTATATGTTATGATTCCATATGTTACATGCATTTTTATATCATAACTTCATGCCTTCAATCCCATGTTCAAATTCTTTGTTCATATGATTACTCCATTACTGGTATTTTATATAATTCATTTTTTTATGTTATCCCCAGGGTACCCTATGCATATTTAAGTCCTAGAATGAAGTTATTATCTCTTTATGAAGATTAAATTAATATGTTTTTCCTTTAGTCCCTTGTTTTATGATTTATGTACCTACTCTTCAAAGACACTAGACTCCATGATCCTTCGCTTGTAATCTAATGTTTAATTATTCCAAATATTATGTAATGTTATGTGTAAAGGGATTTTATCTCAATAGTTAAATTACTCAATAATTGAAATAAAAAATATTACAACATCTAAAATGAAATCTAGGTACATGAGGTATGATTTTATTGGGTGATTTTTTATATGTGTTCACCATGGTTATATTTAATGAAATTTTAGCAAGGCAAGTGATTAAGATTCGAATATAAAAGCATGAATTAATATGTTAAGTGTGGTGAAGTATAAAATGAAGAAAAAATATGATACATTGAAAAATTAATTCATGGAGTCACAGATTATTTGGGTAAAAGGAAATCAAGGGTTTATAATAGACCCATGGAAAATTTTATGTAGATATTATCATATAGAGAATGCAAGAAAACATGGAGAAATAAAATGGAAGGTTCTTATGTTTATAAAATGAAGGTTGAAATCTTGAAGAAATATTCACCAAGGATAAATAGATCTAAAGTGGTTCTCGATGCAAGTTAAGATGATCATAATGAATCCTTCCTTAGTGATTTCACAAATAATGCCAAAATTATAGAGGATAACACTAGTGAAAGGGCTCTAATATGGTATAAGAAGAATGATAAATAATGTTTTGATGATGCACTAATGTATGAAACAAGAACAAATGGGATTTGTATCACTATGGTGGTGGATTCCAAACTATGATATATGGAGTATCTCAAAGAAAATTTCTAGAGTAAATATTATATAAGTGGTATCATTCAAAATATAATCCCAAGTTAGTATTGAAATAAATTTTTAAGAAATGGGTTGGTTTATCCTGACCAACCACATTCCTATACATGTGGATTTTGGGGGAAGTTCCCCTTTCCTTGGTCATTTATTTTGTATATCTATTATTAAAGTGATATAGGTTTTCGGGGAAATAAAACCCCATATGGTGAATTCACTAAAATATGGTGAACTAATTGAGAATCATTTAATAAATTAAAAGAATATGAATGAAATATGCGGTTTCATATAAATAACTAATGGTATCAAGTCATGATATAATATTATAAGGGATGTTAGATTAATTATAAATTTTATAAAAGTACAATATAATGTGATAAAATTGTGACATTTTAAATCTATAATTTTAATAAATGGTGATGAAATTCAAGTGGCATGAAGCCTGATTAGAAATTAAAATGTCTAAAAGCCTAATCTAGGAATTTTAAGTGTAATCAAGCTGAATGTGGTAAAAAATGTTCCAAGAATATACCAAATCATTTAAAAAATCTAAATAAATTGAATTATAATTATACAGAGTTGTATAAACATTCATAGAGTTGTTATTCTTTTATTTATGTTTAATCTGATAAATTAGTCTCATATTTTTTTTATTCATAATATTAAATGATTCAAAAAATCTACTCTCATGGTGTATGTCAATTTGTTTTGTTTCATTAGAGTTTGATTTATAAAGTGGACGAGGATTATGGATTAATATAAGTTTTTTAAATAAGTCTAAAAGGTTGTATTTTACAACAATATCTTACTTAAAGAGATAAATTCAGAAGAAAGATCATCCAACCATGTAATATTCATGCAAATTACTTTATTTTAAAGAGCATACCACCACATAATTTACCACCAATTATTTATGTGTGATGATTTAATTAATTCCAAATAGAGTTCATGAATTCCAACCATCGAGATAAATTTTTTTATGAACTATGAAACATACAATTTATTCTTTATTTCCCAATTGTAGTATATTCTCTTTCAATCTATATGTTAATACAGCCTTTGGATTTAGGAAAAGACACTATGTTAATGACTCAAAGAATCTCATATTAAATAGACGATTCCAATCCACATGATGCATGGAAACATCCAAGAATTTTCCCATTATGATCACAGTAAATATAACCACACCCCAAAGGTACATGATTACCGTTAGAGGATATGGCATCCCGCCTTTTTATTACATAACTTTTCATTACATTTTACAAACGGAGGATCTTTAAAGTCCGGTGTCTTGCAAATCAAGGACATAGAACATAAAAAAAACAAAAAAAATATATTCTAATACACTTGTAAGACTTCATAATATGTTCATACTATGTACAATTACTTCATCTCATATCCTGGAGACATACATTAAAGTAAAGGTTGAGAAGAAGGCCCAGTAAGTGTAAATAAGGAATCAGTTTACTTTTGATATCAATAAGAACATGAATAAAAACATAAAGATGTGAGAAATGGATTTATAGGAATATCATAACGAAATGAACTTGAAACATACTTGAATACGTGTATAAAAAATTCATTTAGAAATTCATGAACATATCACCAAAGTACATCCCCAAGGTGTCATAAAAATTACCAAGGTTATTCACCAAGGTATCGTGAAACTTGTCATCTCTAGAGATTAATTCTTTACCCAATGCATTAGAGCGCTATCAGGATACACCCTTAATATGTCATTACATTCATGTGAGCCACATAGATCATAACAAATAATTTCATAACAAACACATAGAGAATAAAAGAAATGGGTTTCATTTCAAAATCATGATGTTTTAAAAAGTACATAAAATATGACCATTATGTCATTTATAAACCATAGAAAGGGAGTGAGGATTATATTTATGTCAATTAAAAAATCAAATGTATATTTTTTTTGTATTTATGAACACCCATAGAAATGAAATAGGTCTGAGTATTCATATAAATAAAATAATATAATTTATTGAGAGAAAGAGAGAAAAATTTTGAGACAAAATTCCTGCCGCATAACGGCTACATAACATGGTTTGAGAAAATAATAAAAAGAGAGGGTACAAGGGTAAACCACTCAAAAATAACTCATATTAAAATATAAATACAAAACAACATGGATATAAGAACATGGTATGGATATTTGAAGGACATACCAAAAGAAAAGGAAGCTTGAAAGGAAAGAGAAGATGTGATATCTTTTATAAGAAATTTGGCAGCCAAACTACGCCACTTAAAAATATAAAAAACAAATTGATGAGAGCGGAAAGGGTCTATCAAAAATTATAAATGAAATTTACAGTAATGAAAACATATAAGAACATACCCTCAATATAAATATATGGAAACTAGAAGACCTAACATAGAGGAAATCATGACTTAGAAGAGGATGGTGAAAGGATCCCTTACCTTCAAGAGTAACTTTGAATGCTTGATGGTCGGGACCTTGGGAGGCTTGAGGGTACCTTGAGAGGACTCCTTGGGAGGTAAAGATACCATAAATTCATTGAGGAAGATTTTGGAATGAAATGGATGTGGGAATGGCTTGGTATTTATATGATATGTGAGGGAACAAAGCATTAATTTCGAAGGGACACCTCATCGGTGGTATTGGCTAAACCATGGGCTTTCCCAGAGTATTTGCCCATGGTATTAGCCACTTGGGATACCTCATAGAATATCACACTATTCATAAGCCGACCAGAATTATTACATAATTATTACATCCTTAATAATGTCATTAAACACCCGAAACTCAAAATTGCATTTTCACTATTCACTGAAAATTTGACTTTTTCAGAAAAATCCCAAAAATTCACCTTTAACCTATCATCAATGCTCTAAATTAAAAAATGAACTCAATTTTATAAAAATAATTTTCTAAAAATTTTTAATTTATTTTTTAAATAAAAACACTATTTACCAGAAAAAACTAAAACTTAAATATTAATTTCGGAAACTGTTATTTACTTTTTTTATTGAATCACATTACCTAATCAAGGTTCCTAAAATATATAAATACATTCTTAAGTGAGGTTACTAATCCATTTGGTCACATTACTATTCATAAGGGTAAAATTACTATTCATAATTTACTATTCACCAAAAATTAAATTGATCTTATTAGACTCTAAATTTCTTATTGAACACATCTGTAGAAGACCATTTTTTGAAAATCATTACACATCATTAATTATTTAAGGTTTACATATATATTTTAATGTATCCTTTTTTTTCAAAATTCATCAATAATATACATCCTATATTTATCTGGACATTTGATAATTCACAAACATCACCATAAGAAGAAATCACAATTTTATTTATCTCAAAGGATTACACAAAGCAGCTACGGTCTCGTTACATAGCCCCTTATTACACCAGCACAGGACCTAAGTGTAATGTGTGCTAAGGTGATAGAATCTGGTGGCGGCTCGGCCAACATTGCCCGAGTAGTGATTTCTATCAGCTTGAACTTCTCCCGAAAGCGATTCCGTTCCAGCTTTACACGATGACATTTGTCTTGGGTTTGGTCCTAAGCAAAGCCCAGTGGTGTTAACTTCTTCCAAAGTTCCATCAGATGGTCTTCGATCAGACTGAGACTACTGGATGAGGCCATCAAATCTTTTTTCTATATTAATTACCCAAGATCACTTTTTTAATAGACAAATCGTAACATTAAGTGTTTAGTTTCCAATGGTCATATTGACCAATGGTCAAATAACAGTTGAAACCCAACGGTCTCATTTTTTTATACTAATTTCATTAAAAGAAATAGTTTTGTTGAGTATAAAATAAAATAACACACAAAATTAGGAAACCAAAATTATTAAAATGTTTGGGTCGTTACATTCTTCCCTGCTTAAGAAATTTCGTACCCCTAATTTTTAACTCGTACCCTCAGAAGAGAAAAGGTGTGGGTACTTCTACCTCATAGACTCCTCTCGTTCCCACGTGGCTTCTCCATATTTGTGGTCCCTCCACAACAGCTTACCAAGGTGGGTATTCTTGATATGTATAACCTTGCCTCTACGAACAAAGATCTCCATCAGGTACTCCTCATAAGAGAGGTCATTTTCCAATTGTACCACCTCTAGGTTTAGTACATGTGAAGGGCCAGGTATTACTTCCTCAAGAGGGATACGTGGAAGACATCATGAACTTTTGAAAGATTTAGAGGAAGTGAAAGCCGATAGGCCACTGCTCTCACACGATCAAGGATTTTATAGGGGCCAATGTACGTAGGGCTAAGCTTCCCTTTCTTCCCAAACCTCATGACTCTATTCCAAGGTGATATTCAAAGAAAAACCTTGTCACTGGCATCAAACTCCAAGTCCCTTCGACGGTTGTTGGCATAGCTCTTTTGCCGACTCTAAGTAGCCTTAATGTGTTGTTGGATGGCATGGAATTTTTCTGTCATCTCTTGCCCAAGATCAGGCCCAAGAAGATTTCTCTCACCAGCTTCATCCCAACAAGTAGGAGTTCTACATCGCTTCCCATATAGAGCTTTATAGGGTTCCATTTGAATTCTTGAGTGGAAGATGTTATTGTATCAGAACTCAACTAAAGGGTGATGTTGATCCCATCCCCCTTTAAATTCCATTGCGCATGTTTTAAGCATGTCCTCGAGTGTTTGAATAGTCCTTTCAGATTTTCCATCAGTTTGGGGGTGATAGGCCATACTAAAATTCAATTCAGTGCTCAGAGCATGTTGAAGACTTATCCAGAATTTTGATGTGAACCTTGGATCACGATCAGATACGATAGAAAGTGGAACTCCATGCAGCCTTACCACTTCCTTCACTTAAATCCTGGCTAGTATATCAAGAGAGAAATCTTCTCGAATAGAGATAAAATGGGCAGTCTTGGTGAGACAGTCCACAATAACCAATATCACATTGTTTCATTTGGATGTTCTATGGATACCAGTGACGAAATCCATAGTGATATTATCCCACTTCCATGCTGGTACGGGTAGTGGTTGCAATACCCCTTTAGGAATTTGTCGTTCTACCTTCACTTACTGACATACCAACCACCTTTAAGTGGAGTCATCAATATCCCTTTTCATATTATCCCACCATAAATGATCACAAAGGTCACTATACATTTTTGTGCTTCCAGGATGTATATAGAAAGTAAATCTATGAGCTTCATCCATCATCTCATTTTTGTTTCTGGAATATATGGAACACATAGTCTTGTATGAAATTTTAGTACACCTTCTTAATCAATGTTGAACTTAGAAGACATTCCATCCTTTACAACCTCAAACTTCTTCTGCAACAAGGGATCTTCTTTTTGAGATATCTTGATCTTCTCTAGTATTGATAGTTTAGAAATAATTTGAGTTAGGGTTGATGAAGTCCCTTCCCTTATAATTCCCAAGTCCATCGTTACTAGGTCATTGATCAAAGGATCTATTTGAATTCTCATCATGGAAAGAACAACTGGGTCTTTCCTACTTAATGCATCAGAAACTTTGTTTGATCTTCCAGGGTGATAATGAATTGAACAATCATAGTCTTTAATAAAATTTGACCATCTCCTTTGTCTCATTTTCAATTCCTTTTGTGTGAAAATATACTTCAAACTTTGATGGTATGTGTATATATCACATTTCTCCCCATAAAGATAGTGTCTCCATATCTTTAGAGAAAAAACGATTGCAGCCAACTCCAGATGATGCATAGGATAATTCTTCTCATGAGTCTTCAACTGTCGAGATGCATAAGAAATGACCTTTTCATTTTGGAAGAGGATGCACCCAATCCCTTTTAGAGATGCATCACTAAAAAAATGAATCCTTATCCACTTGAGGATAGAGTTAACACAAGTGCAGTAACCAATCTCTTCTTCGGCTCTTTGAATCTTTCCTCAAACTCTTTTGTCCAGATAAACTTGACCCCTTTTTGAGTTAAATTGGTTAATGGATTAGAAAGTCATGAAAAGTTTTTCACAAACCTCCTATAATATCCAGCTAATCCAACGAAACTTCTAATCTCAGTTATTATTGTAGGCTAAGGCCACTCCTCTACAACTTTTGTCTTTGCAGGGTCAAATGTGATTCCTTCATTGTTAAAAATGTTCCCCAAGAAAACAACTTGTTGTAACCAGAATTCACATTTACTAAACTTCCCAAAAAGCCTCTCGTTCCATAGAGTTTTTAAAATATCCCTTAGATTCTCATGCTCCTCGCGAATTTTGGAATATATAATAATATCATCAATAAAAACTACCACAATGATATCAAGGTAATCCTTAAAGACTCTATTAATCAAATCCATAAAAATAGAAGGTACATTAGTCAGTCCGAAGGGCATAACAACAAACTCATAATGCCCATATCTTGATCGGAAGGCAGTTTTTGGAATATCTTCTTTCTTCACCCTCAATTGATGATAACCAGAACAAAGATCAATCTTAGAGAAGAATTGATCCCCACAAAGTTGGTCAAATAAGTCATCAATTCTTGGAAGAGGGTATTTTTTCTTCACCATGATCCCATTCAGTTCTCTATAATTAATGTATAGCCACATAGATCCATATTTCTTCTTCACAAAGAGAACTGGTGCTCCCCAAGGAGACACAATCGGTCGGATAAACCCCTTATCCAAAATATCTTGGATTTGTTTCTTTAATCCCTCAATCTCCACATTTTATATCCTATACCGGGTCTTTGATATCGGATGAGATCTAGGTACAAGTTCAATGGGGAACTCTACCTCTCTTTCTAGGGGAGGTCTGGGTAACTCCTCAGGAAATACGTCAACGTATTCATGGACTATATGGACATTTTCTATCCTTAAACTCTTATCTCCTTCTTCTTTTTCATCACCAATCAACTCCATAAATAAGGATAAAGGAGGTTCTTATAGAAAAAGATCAGGTTGATATATCTCTCCTTGGAAGATAAGTGTAGGTTTTCCATTCAATACTACTGATATTTCCTTTCTTCTGCAATTGATCTTAGCAATATACTTTGAGAGCCATTCCATCCCTAGGATAATGTTGAATTCCAGAATGGGAATTACTACATGATTTGAGATAAGATTGTGCTCAATAAAGTAAATACTAGAGTTTCTAAACACTGACAATCCATGGAAAGTCCCCCCCAGGAGTCTTGACAGATAACTCTAATTTTACAAAATCAGGGGTTGAATCTAAATTTTTTTCAAACTTGGTGGAAATACAGAAATTCATAAAACCATAATCAAAAAATGAACTTTATAACTTTGAGAGGACAATAAGAGTACCTTCTACAACATCATTTGGAGCATCGACTTCAGCTGTCATGATAGAAAAAGCATGGCTGTGATCCCTTGGACTTTGCTAAGGCTGATGGTGGTTCCCTTCCACCACCCTCAGATTTGGACAATGATTGGAAAAGTGCCCACGTTGTCCACACTTGAAGCACTGGACTTCAGGTAGAGCCTGCACCATCTTCCCCTTGTTGTTAGTGTTTGTAAGTTGAGGTTTCACCTCACTATGACAATTCCTCTCAATGTGTCCATCTCTACAACACTTGTAACACTTCCCAATCCCGAACAGATAGTTCCCCGAATACTTCATCCCACATTTATTACACGTGGAAAGTTTTAATTTCTTGCCTCCTCTTCCTTGATCGAAGCTCCTCCCTAATCTTCAATCCAAAGATCTCTTCTTGTCATTTGATTTATGAGACCATTGTGTCTCACCAAACTCTAGCTCGACTTGCATCGCACTCCGCATGATCTCCTCATAGCTATCATAGTCTTGGTTGGCTATATTCTTCCGCGGGTGAGGTCTTAGTCCACCGAAGAATCTACCAACCTTACAATCTGGATCCATGGAAAATCTAGAGGTATATCGTGAAATCCGGGTGAAGTTCATCTCATAGCTTCTGACAGATATGTTTTCCTTTTGCTTCATCTTGAGAAACTCCATCTCCATTCTTGTTCTTATGTAATGAGGGAAATACTTACTGAAAAAGATATCTCATAACTATTTCTACTCCATAGCTTCATCTTCCACTCTTTGCCTCGTGTTTTTTATCAGTTCCCACCACTGATCAGCTTCTACTTTTAAGCGATAGATAGAAAAGGTGACATTCTCTTTCTCTAAACAACGAAGCACAGAAAAGATCTTCTCGATGGAGCTAATCCACTGCTTAGTAGTCAATGGGTCAGTCAATCCACTGAATTTTGGTGGTCATTGATGCATAAAGAACTCAACAGAATGTTGTTCCCTTCGCGGTGAGATCATCCTCATAGATTGATTCATGTTATTTCACATAACTTGAGTCAATTGGTTAATCATTCGCATGAATGTTTCCATTCCATCTGCCATCGAAGGGTTGTCATTGCATGGTGCATTTCAGTCACCATTTGTATGGTTCCTCCTATTTCCCACCATTTTCTAAAATAATAAATCCTTAGTGAGAAACATATTTTATTTACGAAACTTTTAACTCTAAAGGATTTTATGAACTAAAACCCCATTCTTAGATAATTACATTTCTCTATAATTCCTTCATAATGATTCATAAAAATCATGCGATTAACCAAACATATCCCCCATGAGTTTCATAACAAAGAGTGAAATAAGGCTTGTTGTCATGCACCAGTTCCCATTCAAGTCTATCTCGAAGCGGTGTTTTCGGGTTTTAACCCAATGTACATGTATGCCAGAGCCGCCTCTACCTGCTCGTATCCATACAGGGATGTATTTGTATGATAAACCACTTACTCAATACTCACCAATATACCAGGAAGTCATTCTATATTTAAACTTTTCTATTAAGTTATTACTAATGTTTTCATATCCTAATTTCCATAAACAACTATACAATACTTTGATACTAACTATGGAATCCCGCCTTTTTATTACATAATTTTTCATTACATTTTACAAACAGAGGATCTTTAAAGTCTAGTGTCCTGGAAATCAGAGAGATAAAACATGAAAACAACATAAAACATTATTATAATCCACCTGTAAGGATTAAACATATGTTCATCCTATGTACAATTACTGCATCTCATATCCTAGAGACATACATCAAAGTAAAGGGTGTGTAGAAGGCCCAGTAAAGGTAAACAAGGAATCAGTTTTCTTGTGATATCAATAAGAACTTGAATAAAAACATAAAGACATGAGCAATGGATGTATAGGAATATCACAATGAAATGAACTTTAAATATACTTGAATATTTGGCTACAATATTTCATTTTTACATTCATGAACATATCACCAAGGTCCATCCCCAAGGTGTCATAAAAATTACCTTGGTATCATGAAACTTGTCATCTCTAGAGAATAATTCTTTACCCAATGCATTGGAGTGCTATTAGGGTGCACCCTTAATATATCTTTACTTTCATGTGATCTACATAGATCATAATCAAACATTTCATAAATAACTCATATAGAATAAATGAAATGGGTTTCATTTCAAAATCATGACGTTTTAAAAAGTACTTAAAAATAAGATCATTATGTCATTTATAACCAATGGAAAGGGAGTGAGGGTTATATATATGTCAATTCCAGAATAAAATATATATATTTTTGAATTTATGAACACCCATAGAAATAAAAAAGGTCTGATTATTCACATAAATAAAACAATAGAATTTATTGAGATAAAGAGAGAGAAATTTTGAGACGAAATTTCTGCAGCATAACGGCTACATAACATGGTTTTAGAAAATAATAAAAATAGAGGGTACAAGGGTAAATCAATCATAAATAACTCATATTACAATATAAATATAGAATAATATGGAGATAAGAACATGGTATGGATATTTTAATTATAGACCAAAAGAAAAGGAAGCTAGAAAGGAAAGAGACGATGCAATATCTTTTATAAGAAATTCGGCAGCCTAACGACATCTCATAAAAATTCAGAAAACAAATTGATGAGAGCAGAAAGGGTCTATCAACAATTATACATGAAATGCAAATTAATTAGAACATATAAGAACATAACCTCATCATAAAGAGATGGAAACCAGAAGACACAACATAGAGGAAATCATGACTTAGAAGAGGAGGGTGAAATGATCCCTTACCTTGAAGAGTAACTTCGAAAGCATGAAGGTCGGGACCTTGGGAGGCTTGAGGGTACCTTTTGAGGACTCCCTGCAAGGTAAAGAGACCAGAACTTCGTTGAGAAGGATTTTGGATTGAAATTCATGAGGTAATGGCTTATTATTTATAGGATAAGTGAGGGAACAAAGCATTAATTTCCCAGGGACACCTCCTCGGTGGTATTGGCTAAACCATGGGCTTGCCCATGGTATTTTCTCAAAGTATTGGCCACTTGGGACTCCTAATAGAATATATCACTATTAATAAGCTGACCAGAATTATTACATAATTATTCCAACCTTAATGATTTCATTAAACATCCGAAACTCAAAACTGTATTTTCACAATTCCCTGAAAATTCAACTTTTTTAGAAAAATCCCAAAAATTCACCTTAACCTATTACCGATTCTCTGAATTCAAAAATTATATCCATTTTATAAAAATAATTATCTAAATATTTTTAATTTTTTTAATTAGAAAAACTATTCACCCGAAAAAAACTAATACTTAACTAATAATTTCTGAAACAGTTATTTACTTATTTTATTGAATCACATTACCTAATAAAAGTGCATAAAATATATAAATGCATTCTTAAGTGAGGTTACTAATCCATTTGGTCACATTACTATTCATAAGCATAAAATTAATATTCATAATTTACTATTCACCAAAAATTAATGTGATCATATTAGAATATAAATTTCTTACTGAACACATTTGTAGAAGACCATTTTTTGAAAATCATTACACATTATTAATTATTTAAGATTTAAATAAATATTTTAAAATATCATTTTTTTAATTGATCAATAATATACATCCTATATTTATCAAAACATTTGAAAATTCACTAACTTCACCATAAGAAGAAATCACAATTTTATATATCTCATAGGATTACAGAAAGCAGCTATGGTCTCGTTACATAGCCCCTTATTACACCAACATAGGACCTATGTGTAAGATGTGCTAAGGTGATAGAATCTGTGGGTGTCTTGGCCAACATTGCCCGATTAGTGATTTCTATCTTCTTGAACTTCTTCCAATGGTGATTCTGTTCCAGCTTTACAAGATGAAGTTCAGCTTGGGTTTGGTCCAGAGTAAGACCAGTGGTGCTACCTCCTTCCCAAGTTCCGTCAGCTGGGCTTCGATCGGCCCGAGACTACTGTATGAGGCCATCAAATCTTCTTTCTATATTAATTACCCAAGATCACTTGTTTTTATAGACAATAATCACAACATGAAGATTTTAGTTTCCAACAGTCATATTGAACAATGGTCATATAATAGTCAAAACCGAACAATCTCATTTTAATTACACTCATTTCATTAAATGAAATAGTTTTGTTGAGTATAAAATAAAATAACACAAATAATTCAGAAACAGAAATTATTAAAAAGTTTGGGTCGTCACAATTGAACCATCATACTTTATTTTAATTAAATATTAATATAGAGGCTACTAGAAAACATCCTAGGTCTCCATTGGAAACATGCAATTCTTAATGACAGCTCGCCTTCTCAAGACACTAAATTCATCAATGACATTACTAAAAAACCATCTTTTATAACACTGGAATCTCTGATGGAAACAATGATATTTTAAATCATTTGTTGGAGGATGGAGGGAGAATTATTGTGAATTTGATTATTACAACAATGCTATATAATATAAATCAACTCCACCATTTCCACATGATTCTGATTAGAGAGCTATTTGGAAATAGATCACATTTCATACCACCATAGAATCCAAATATAGTCAACTTTATGCTATGAATTTTCAACAAGTGGTGATAGTGTAGAAGCTAGAAGCATTTAGAGAAAGTTTAGACTAATCTTTTAATGTCATATTGCAAAAATATGGTAAAGATAACACCAAGGACTAAATTAAAAAATAGTTTCACCAATTGATATTAATTTTTTTAAAAAAATTAGAATCAATTAGTTCAACATGTGATATGACTCACACACTTTTTACATTATTTATTATTCACTAGTGAAGATGTATAAGTTTGATTGAGAGAACATGAAAAAAATTTATCGGTAGTTAAGGATATTTTTTCAGATATATATGGAGGTAAGTGACTGAAATATAAAACCTGAATATTATTAACTTATACCCTTTTTCCTAAACAATGATACTTCTTAATGGAATTAAAGGATAATTAAATGACCCTTTAAAAATTTGGTAGGATCACTCACTAAAAAATGGTAGTTCATGTGACACCCTTTGGGTTACTAGAATTTTTTCACTTGGGTCAATTTTATCTATTTTTAGGTTATAATGTCCATTGGGATTTAAGGGTTTAAAATATTTATTTTTTGAAAATAGTTTTGGCACACTATCTGTGGATGTTTAGTAGTATTCTTGTGGTAACCCTATGATATGACTCTATCGGTTCTAGGGTCTATTTGACTGATTTGAGCATGGGTTTTCTTACTGCGTGGTTAATACAATTTTTCTTTATACTTAATTCTTCAAAAGATAGTAGATACTTAATGATTATTACGTGATTTGTCAAACTATTTGGTTTACCATTCTATGCAGTCTAAGCTTTATAAAATAAAAAAATACCCAGATACCATTAGTTAATTAAAAATATAATCATCTAATAATACATTTTTATCTTTAACGATCCCATATTTGATGCACTATAGGACTCTTGTAATACCCTAGGTAATTATATAATAATTGATTCAAATGATTATTAATATTAATTAGATAGTTATATTCATTATAAAAATATTAAGTTATTTTTTTTAAAAAGGAAATTTTTTAAATTAAAAATATTTATTATAATGTTTTATTTAAATGTATAATATCAAAATTTTTGAAATTAAAATTAAAAAATAGAATGTAAATTTTCAAATAATTATATCAAAATTTTCATAGGGTTATTTTTTTATATTTCAGAATATATTTAATTTCATATCAATAGTGAAGATTACCGATTTATCTAAATATTTAATTTCTTTTCAACAAATAAAGTAATTAAAAATAAAATTATTTTTTGAATACTATCTAAAGAAACATAAAATTTATTCTATTATATTTACTATAATAAATGGTCTTAACCAACTTTATATTTTTTATAAGTTTATTTCTGGGTTTGAAAACATGGGTTTTTTAAATTGTTTTCAAGTTTATATTGTTGATCAATTTTAGATAATTAAGATAATCTACAATGATAATTTTTTTAAATTAAAGATATATTATTTATATTAATAAATATAAATTATAATTCCTATAATTATTATTTTTAGTCACAGATTTAATATAAAATAATTTTGCTTGAAAAATGCACCCCTTGAAAACCTAGTTTTTTATTTCATATATGGGTTTAATTTAAAATTAAATTATAAGATTAATTTGAATTGAATTTGGTAAAATGGATTCAATATTATTAATAAAAATAACATATATCTTCTAATATGGTTAGATTAATTTTATATGATATGAATATTGAAAATAATAAATATTAATTATCACGGTTGAGGTAAAAACGGATTTTTTGAGGGTTTTTCTAAAATGATATGGGTTTAAATGAATTAAAAACCATACAAAATATATTTTATGGAAATATTTAGATATTATCATGTATAATTATTGATAATGGTCTATTTTTTCTTATGTAATATGGAAATTGTAGGTACACCTTTTTATTTTCAAATATTACAAATTTGCCACTCTTCACATTTATAAAAGGACAAACCCTCTCATATCCTTTTAACACCATAAAATCCATTTGGATCAGCTAATACCAACCCAAATACCTTTTCAACTTCACTATAATTGACCTATATCCGTTATTTTGATCATTAAACCATCATAATAACACTTTTGATGCTTACTTAAGGATGTTTTCTAAAGAAGAGGTATCATGATTAATCATATTTTTTTTTGTTTCTACCTCCACCACCATTGTTGGCACTGAAATCAATGAAAACATCTATTAAAAAAGATTAATGAAAATCAAAAAATGGTCTAACTCATGAATCTCTAGCATGAATCCCCATCATATACCCAATCGGTGAGAATGCGGGATAAATGTCTCCTTCACGACCACCATAGATTAGTGACATAGGCCTTCACGAGTGCAACTCACACCACGATAGCCGCAGTGTAATAAAGGAAGGCTCCAAGTTTACAATGGAGAAGCCTCCTATCATGAAGCGATGTTTTCTCCATTGCAACCATGGGATGTCTCCACTTAATACTCAACACTGACATCAATAGGGGGTTCCCGATATGATTGGAATGAAGCCATACACTCCTTCTACATCAGACATCTTCCTTGGGATGTTATACATTCATATGCCCTGCACCATTAGTTGTGGATGCAACCCTAACGATGTAACCATCAGGTCCAACATTACATCTATTTTCCTACACTGAGCACGAATCACATGGGATTAGGGAAATCATTGACCATTACATTCAATTTGGGCCATTGACCATGAATAGTCCCCATGACCATCCTGAATTACATGTACTTTCATTCCCCACAATGGGGTTACATAGGAAGCCTCCTTGAGGTTCAAACCCATACCCATCATTCATCTTTTCTGACCACTTCACATCAGTTCACCTTCATACCACAAGAGGTTAAACTATATTACCTTATTCCGAACTACATGGGTTTTTATCCCTGTTAGGTATGTAGGAATCCTCTCTAAGGATAAATCCCCACCAATAGTAAACCTTGGTGCTCCACCTTTGGGGTCCACCATCCCTGATATTCAATTTGTGGTGTCTGGATGGACCCTCATGATACATCATTTTCTCTTTTTAGGACACATCTCCTAGATCCACCTCCTTATGGTGTTTCGGTCCCTTAGGAAAGCTAACCATGCATAACCTAGAACTCAACCCATAGTCGTCCAACCAACAGTGTGTCTCTTGTGATGGGCTCCTAACCATGCGTGAGACAAAGTATGTCTTTTGGTTGTTGTCCTTTG
Source organism: Viscum album (assembly GCA_963277665.1). Taxonomy (NCBI): domain Eukaryota; kingdom Viridiplantae; phylum Streptophyta; class Magnoliopsida; order Santalales; family Viscaceae; genus Viscum; species Viscum album. The sequence goes on from OY728137.1 coordinate 805,075,981, forward strand.
TGTACACCTTGATTCTATACCCCATCCTAAATTACGTGGAATTTTATTCCCTACCACAGGGATAGATAGGAAACCTCCCTGATGTTCAATCCCATCATACATTTCAAATATTGGAATTTCCTTCGTGCCTTTATGCCTTAGAAAGATCACTCCCCAACCCAGAGTTTTCTACTTCATTCGTGTCCCCATCCATGTGCTTCATTCTCAAGGTTTGCCTCTTTAGGTGTCACATCACCTCACTGAACTATGTGGACTTTGATTCCCATCCATAGGAATATGTAGGAATCCCCCTAGATGATTAATACCATCAACACCATCATTGTCATGTTAATTCAATCTCAATCAAAACCAACTCAATTAGACCCTCCATCATCCATATTGATTCCTACCAGGGCTGTTGCATCCTGCTGGGTTCACACCATTAAATATGGGCCACAAACCATGTGTAATCCTAGAATCACCCCTTATAAATATGTAGGGTTTTGATCACTATCTTTTAAATAGGTTATATATGATTCCTCTCTATGTTTCTATCATAGCTAATGGTAATCCTTGGCATCACTTTACCGTGACCCACGTTCTCTGATATACCCTTTATGGCATCCAGATCATCCTTCAGGGTGTGACATCTTCCCTTTTTGGGTAACACATACTCGATCCATTCTCATTGGGTTTTTCGATCTATCCTCTTGGTAAACCTTCTAGGTACTCCCTTCTAATGATGTGACTTCATGATCGAATCTCATCACCATTTTGATCTGTCCAATCAGTATCCGGTAGACTTTAAACTCCAAAAATGACCTGTGATAAATATAGGAATCCACGAAAATCCTTAGAGACATTCCTCCAGCAAAAGATACCCCATGATCTCCCTGGAAGCCTCGGGTTTATGCACCCTTTAGAATCCCTTTGACTAGTAATAATAAATGTATTTCAATGTTCCAGAGTCAATACACTAATATAATTAATGGCTTTAGCGACTGCTTAAATCCATCACTAAATCCCTTTAGCTTTCACCTAGAGTCCTCCAAATAGTGGATTCTTTTGGATTTTCACTAAAGCCTTTAGCGTCCCCCTTTTGGCGGACCCTAATGATTAACCCCAAAATCTAGCGATTTTCAGTCATGGATGCATTGGGAAACTAGGGTGACATGACGATGACATGAGTGGTTTTAAAAAAACTTGCTTCTCCGGCCATGGAGGATTCACAGTTGTGGGGGATTGTCTAGTTATGTTAGGGGAGGTTGGGGTATGGTGAGGTGATGTTGGGGGTGAACGAAGGTCTATAGGAAGTGTTCTAGAGGTCGTCGGGTTGACCGTGGGTGATAAGGGTGGGGTGGGGGCGGCGGGGGCGGCGGGTTGCAGCGGGGTGGTGTTGTAGAGGAATGACAATGAAGACAAGCAGAAGGTGAGAAAAATCCCGCTGGTTTTTTTCTCATTATTAGCATCCACAATTTGGGGGACTCTAATACACCCTTTAGCGGCCGCTAAATGCACATTCGCTAATACTCACCCGCTCATACAGGTGCAAATGCTCAGAATTCTAATAGTGATACATGCCACATGCTTTAGTGTGACTACTCCCTTGATTGAATGATGTTGTAATAACTTGACCCCTTGGAATTTCATGGTATAAATAGCATAATTAATCGTCATTGACAAAGAGATGGTTCTAGGAATGAGTTTCATGAACTATGTCATAATCTAATAGGGAGAACTCAACTGGGCAATGTGTTCTGATGAGTAATCCCTAGAAGGAGGAACTGAAATTTATCATCCAATTTCAATAAAGGAGAAAAAATCTCTAGAAATGTGGTGGATTCTACTCTCCATTGGAATGTTGGAATGTGGAGCACAATATGACTATTGGTTAAAGTAAATATAATCAGGAGGTGCACCCCGACGGAAAGCATTGTAAATAGAAATGGTGAACCCGACGTGAACTATTTCTTCCCCATCTATGGGTATTAATAGTTTGCAAGGCATCAATAGATGAGAATGTTACCAGATTCCGATATCCAGCTCTAGGTCATGCCAAGCTAATTTTTGAACGAACATAAAAACTCACCAGAATTCTGGGCATTTTGTCATGGGGTATTCCAATCTATATAATTGGTAGTGTGCATCATTCTATACAACCATTGAAGAATGAATGATGTTTGGGCATTAGGAATCACTTTCGTAACATATATTCACTTGTCTGAACATTCTTTCTTTGCATGACCCAAGCTACAGCCGCAAGAAACCAGTCACCTCCCACTCGCATATGCAGGGGAAGGGGAGTCCCCATTGTGGCAACTCCACACGGCTCTACCTCCACCATGATGTCTTCCACAACTATAGGGGCCAGGACCCAGACACCCCATGGTATGGCTGGGCCGACTCTTCTGTTCATTGATGCGAGAAACAGCTGCAACAGGCCAACTCGTAGCAATAGTGTCCAGCATGGAGGTCCTCCCCATACCATCGTCATCTAGAGCGGAGGTCCTCCCATATCCTACACATAGCAAGATGTAAATTCCCATTTCCATGATTATAGGTATGTATATTTTCCCCATATTTCAAATTATCAATGCGAAGGTCCCCCAAACATCGTCACCAGCTTCAGCATAGGTTCCCCCCACTTCATCGATGGTCAGTACGAGGGTCCTCCCCGGGTTCAGTTTGACTAGTACACATTCCCTTTTTGTGCTACCATAGAAAAATATCATGGAGGTCTTCCCCATCTTCTCACCAACTCTAATTGAGGCCATCCCTGCTCTTTCACTCCATTCCACAGAGGTCCTCCCCACGCACCAGTAAATAATAACAGAGGTCCTCCCCATGTCCTGTTCGACATATTCTTGGTTGCTCCTCACACCCCAGCTTACCAAAGTAGGGGTCCTCCCCATGTTGAGGAAATATCTTTCCCTAAATTCTATCCTGGGTTAGGAGAGAGAAACACTGCTGCCAAAGGAGAAAACCTATGAAGTGCCAGGTCATATTCAAACTAGATCGCTTTCCAAATTCTAAAGAAGAATGTCACTCGGTGATGGAGACTTTACCCAAATCATATTTTATCAGGGACTAGGGAAGGAACTTGGCATGTTCATTCTCCTAGAAAGAGTGATTCACAAGATCCTCAAATCCCTCTATAGGTTTATGTAGGAGGAGATATATTTGGATCCCTTCCATGGTCTTATTGTGCAGTCTTCACTCTCATCACTAGACTCACTCTCCACCTCAATACGAGATCACATGGAGTTGTACTGGGGTTTAGATGATGGTAAAAACTAGCCTGAACCACCGCTGACAATCACCACCTCTTTACTAGAAGCGGATCTTGATATCCCATCCTATAGTGACCTATCGACGTCGTCAGTACCACCTCCGAGTGAAAAAAAATTATATAGAGGCTTGCCAGCTCGCACACTATTCTATCCAATGGTCAGTCTTCCATTACAACAGTTTGTATCAATGCCATTGCTGGTCTCATAGCCACTTCTTATCAAGGAATGAGGCAACCAGATGTTGGATACCACTTCTGAATGAAGAATATTATGGGATATCATTACAGAAGACCAATTCCCTGAGATGTTCTAGTTTATTACTACACATGACATCAATTCTCCATTGTCCCTTAACCAGGATGAATTACACTGTTTCCTCCAGACTCTTTGGATAATGCATTTCAGTCTCCATCATCATCTGCCACATTATATAATGATCTTTATGCATAATGATGATACCATCAAGTAGTTTCTCATGGTTGACCAGACCATGCTCCCTATCCCCCAACACCCTGCATAGTCTAGCTATTATGAAATCCTCCAATAATGAAGCGAACATAACTTCACTTTTCTCTGTAAGATTATTTTTCTGGAATCCCCACACATTCAGATCCATGGTTGGGGGAAGTACGTGGATCTCCACTTCACAATGATTCAGAACCAACCCGATCATCAGATTGATATAAAGGATACACCTCTAATTACATTTTTGTAAATATGACTGACCTCATAGAGAAGGAACACGAAATGGGACTCATTGAGGAGAAACTATCCCCTAGGGCAGTACCAGCTCCGTTGGATCTCCAGATAATTTTCAATCGTTATCAGAGACACATTCTTGGACTCATTGTTCCCAATATGTAATTTTCCTTCAGTCGGGATCCCATCAAGGGTAAAGGCCCCCAAGGACCATTAAGCCCTCTGACCCATCTGGTTTAGTACAGAAGATTGAAGATAACCCCAAAATAGTTGTGTTGCATCAACAACTCATGGAATAGAATAAGGTAATCAATAACCTCCTTGCCCAGTGTGATGTAGAGTGATGTCTATATTATGGTGATCTTGGATATGATCACATCCATCCTCCTTCGGGGTAGTAGTAGCAGGTAAAAAATCCCTCGGGTGAATTGCACCTCATTGGTCCCCCCCAACCCCACTCATCCTGATAGGGTAGAGGATGGATCTTATGGAATGTTTCCAAAGTATGCATCACCAAACCTGCCTGAACTGCGTGTGAACCATCCTCATGTATCTTTATATATTATTACTCCATCTTCTCAACAGGTCAATCCTCTAGCAGTTCCTTAGGTTGTTCCACTGGTCACCCCATATGTTTCTTAGCCAACTTATCATATTGAAGAACTCACCAGCACACTGGTTGTTAGTAATCCTAAATAAGATTGGAATCCCCCTCTGGTTGATCCTATGGGTTCACTCATTTCCTACCTTGAGGCCCTGATGTCACGATAGGTGGCTATACCACTTGATGGAAATCCATATCCAGAATGGGTGGACGACATGCCAGCACCCCCAAAATTTTAGAAATCATTCCATCTCCCCCTTAAACAAGATGCAATACCCACTATATCACATGGTCCATTTTATCTCCAAGTGTGGACCCATGCTATGAACTATAGCACAACTATAAGAAAAATACAATTTCACGGAATTTATTTTTGGATATGGCGGCGGTTTAAACAACTACTATATGCTTCTGTGGTGGTTTCTGAATATCGCCTTTAAATTGTGTGTTGGGAAACTATTGGTGGAAATTAAAGCAGTTTAGTGGTGGTTTATGGGAACTGTCATAGTTGGCGCATTTTCCCAGCGGTTATAATGTTTTTAGCGAAGAGTTTTTCGGGAAGGGGATTACTTTTTTTTAGCGATGGTTAAAACCGCCGCTAAAAACATTATAACCGCGACGAAAAAAGCATGGAAGATGGGACACTGTTGTGGAGGTTAGAATCGCTGCTAAATTTAAGACCATAGCGGCAGTTAAAAATGTCGCTAATAGAAAAATACCGACATATAGAGGTGGTTAAACCGCCACTAAATATACCTGTTACAGTTAGCGGCGGTTAAAACCACTGCTAAAAACAAATTTATAAAAAAAAGAACCAGTTTTTTCAGCCCATGTACTAGGGCCCTAAAAAATTCATTCCCGGAATACCAAGAGACCAACATAATACATACTACAGTCAATATGAAAAGATATTCTTAACTAAGAACAACAAAATTCATCGTTCAATGGGTAAATGAATGAATATTAACATATCACATGGCCATTAGACCTTTGAACAAAATTTTAAACAAGCATGTACATCATATTTCATGAAAACTATGCCATGTATTGGTTCAACCTATTCCATCTATACCAGTTCCAACCCTGACATAACCTTTCATATCAATATACATCCCACTATCATTGGTGATAACTATTCCAAAAACTCAGGCCTCTCTACCCACACCTCATCAACCAATAGCCATCCCAAGATCATATAACATTATATAAAAAGGCCTAAATCTAGGGAAATAAAAATACAAAAAACATCAAATACAATAGATATGGAATCTACTCCCTAAAATAACAATCCATCCATCATATGAAAATGGGCTTATTAAACACCATAAATTTATATTTATCGAACTAATTGTTTAGTTAATGTCTTGGATTAATCAATTTATTAATGATGTGTTACTAGTATTGAAAATATAAATTAACTAGAATGTACACCATTAAATATTATTGTTTACATAAAATTTAAAGAATAAAATCACAATAATATGACTCTAATATTAAAAACCACATGAATTTTTACCTTCATTCTCTTTATACAATTCTATTTACATATTGATGAAAAAATTATATAAACATGCATTAGGAATAAATTTATTTCCATCAAATTATAATTAAGATTATATTAGTAAAAAATGAAGATTTTTTTATTTTGGAAACCAATTGTAACCAAAATTTCATTGTACAATGATTTTCATCATATTATACTTTAGAGGAACTTGGGTTGATATCCAATCCTTGGTTGAGTTCACATAAAAATAATTCCAGAATTCAATTCAAATGAAAAATTTTGATGCTCTTTATGGTTGGATGCTTCATTCACTAATATGTTAGACTTAAGATGGAAGGTAGTAATTGTGGGCCATTTATGATTTTAGAGGAATTTTTGAGATTGTACTAGATCAAGAAGCATTTAATCACTTCTCATTTAAAATATGGATCTTATGAAAATGGTAGGAGGCAACACATGGAATTCATTGTGGGTGTTTGAGTTTTATTATGGGAGACTCCTCAATTAGGGAATAAATGATTGCAGATGAAAAGGATGCTGGCACTGAAGTTTATGGGGCTGTTAAGGATTATCAAGAGTGTCATGATAGTGGAATTATATTTGGAAATTCTTCCACAATATCAAGGAATGCGTGATGTTTCACATGTCTCTTATATTGAGTTGTACATTCTCGATCAAAATTATGTGATCAACTATGAATAACATCAATTGGATCCTTACCCAACATTTGTGGAGCGCTTGGTGTGAATCGTGGACTATAGTGATAAAATGTTTTGAATAAAACTGATGTCACTTGTCAGAGTCATATGGGAGTATGGATGTATGCATGAAGAGTCTTACAAGTGATAATATGATTCCCACCTCAATAGCTCTAGTATTTTGTGAGTGAAATATAGGGGCACTACTCAAGGATGATAAATCCTCAGAGGGGGAGATTATAATCACTTAATGTTTTCCAGAGGCCTTAAGAATTACATTATACTCTCCATTAATTATTTATGAGATATTATTTTATTGGGTGAATTCTTAGGTTGTTTGTTTTGGGTTTTTAAGCTTTATAGAGGGCTCTAAATGGTTTCATGATGGGAACATGTTCATGGGAAACCATGTGGTTCTCCCCAGAAAACCATGTGGCTTGGTTGAAGAAGGATACTAGGTGGGGAATGGTTAGAACATAGTTAGAGATGATCATGAATTATTTAACTTTAAATATATGTGTCTTGGAATAGAAGAAAAAATTATTGTTTGCACACAATTTACAAAATGAGATTTCATTTGTTGACGATGATCTAGAATCTCATATTCAAATAAAAAATAATGGAGAGGAATGAGTCTCAGGGAAAGTAAAAAATTCCAAGAGTATCATGAATACCAGGGAAATTAGAAAGTTTTTATGTTCAATATTTTTAAATGTTAGAAATGGAAATTTAGTGGTAAATGCATTAGGCTAGAAAATTTAGGATAAGTTATTATAATGAAAAAATAAATTTAGGAAAAATTAATCATAAAAAATGAATCATCATAATAAAGAGTCGACATATATGGTGCATACCACACTCTAGAAATCATGACATAAAATGAAACATCATAAATCTTTAAAAAACAAAAAAGGAAACATGAGAAATCAAGAAAATGTTAGGTCATGAAAATGTATGTTGGAAACTATGTGCCACACATGATACATATACAAACCGACTATTACAATATTTTTCTAACATATCAACAATACTACTAATTAATTTCTGATGACGAGCACATATCGTCACCCTCTCCAACTCTATCTCCACTTCCTGCTACCACCTGTAAGAGCATTATATTGAAAATTAAATAGTGTTGAATATTTATATTTCAACTTAAAACCAATAAAAGTTTGAAAACTAAATGATTTTTTTTATTTACCTACTCACCACCCATCGATGCAATACCACTGGGGATATATCTGCTCATCTGGTCATGTATATTAGTCAACGATTTTTGAAAAGCGGATATCTGAGTCCCCATGTCTTGAACCGTGTTTCATAGGGAAACAATCTATCTTTGAGCATCTTTAGATATGGACTAACTACAACCATGAGTAGATCCAGCTGCAATCCTCGGTGGCCTGTCAATGACCTCAGATGGTATGGGTCCCAAACCCATCCCACACACTCTACAAGGATGCTCCTTCCTAAGGGCTTTAGCAACCGGGTCATCCTAGGAGACTAAGTAGGGCTGCCCAGGAATGGAATCCCATAGTTCATTAATTTTTACCTATAAATAAAATATCAATATATATTAACATATTAAAAACTGATAATAACTTATTATAATGAAAAAATGAGTTTATACCCCAACTTCTTTGGCAGGCTCATTAACAAAACATCCATCATATTTTTTGTGAACATCCAACCACACTTCAGTTCAGGATGCTTCATGCCCTAAAATCTATGGCTGCATTAAACAAAGATAAATAAAAAATTTAATATATTAAACAGATAACATTTTCTTATTAATATTTAATCTAATGAAATGATTACTAGAGTCGATCGAATTCTTGAAAATCTTTTTGACCTTGTAGTGTGTGGGATCACTTACATAGCCAAGCTTGATGAATTCTTTCTTGATAGATCTGAAAGAAATAAAATTAAATTTAGTAGTATTGTATTCAATATCATCACCTCTTAATATGCATCTATAAATGTAAAATTAGTTTAATATAATAATATATATATATAAATACCATCTGCTTCTCATCACGATGTCAATAAACAAAAACATTCCACTATTCGTTGGGTACCACATTTGTTAGTTTCTCGTACATTTTTTGGACAGACAACGAAGTATCATTTAAATCTCTCCATAATTTCCATTTGAATTCCTTCCATTTCTTACCAATATTTTTCTTCATCTACTTTTGTTCTATCACATCAGCAATTGTAAAGTAGAAAAAATATCTGTATACAGAAATTCATTTTGAACATATTAATAACATGACATTAAATTACACCAAAATGTCTTAAAATTACCTTTATTTGGGAATCAAAAGCGTCATTTTTACATCTTTGAGGCATATGTCTCCAATAATCATATGAAATAGGATGGGAAAAGGGCTCTGCTGCCAGCTGGCCTCGAATTTGGCCAAGTAATCCAGCAAAGTCATTCTTAGGGACCCCATCTGAATCAAACGGGACAACTATCTTCTCTTCATTAATATTCCACACATATTCACTTTTTATATTTTCACCATAGTTAAATTTTTTTAATCTTTAATGAACAAACTATTAGTATAAAAAAATTGGAATAAATTTATTTATATTAAAATTTGTACATATAACAGTAACACTCCAGTATGCCCATTACGAACTAGAAGTGGCGCGTTGCCGCCCCACTGCAGAGGCAGCTTCTGGGGGATTTGATGACTTAGTTTCTAGAGGGATACTCACAAATGGTGTGAGAGATGGTTTGGGAGTATATGGTGCAGGGGGCAGGCAGCTGGTGGCTCAAATGCCGTATAGAGGGAGACAAATTGATCATCATCTGTCACAATAGTGGATGAAATAGTGTATCACTTCCTCCATGGAATTCCTGTCATATAATATAATAAAATTAAGTTTAGAACATATATTTCAAAAAAAATATGCATAAAAAATTTATAAAATCATAATAGATGCCCATTACTAACAAATAAAAATTTACTTACCAATGATAATGAATGACTGTACAAATAAATTATGTTATTGATGAATTAAAAAAATAACTGTACATACAATCATTTTCCCCTTAAATCATGTCAGTTTCCTACTCTATTTATTTAATCCATTTCATTCTTCCTTTCTAGACTAATATTTTCAATATCATGTTTGACAAATAATTATTCTTCTTGTTGTTGATGAGATTCAATTTCAGAGGTCAAATCTTCCACTTCATCACCCATATCATATAAGTCTCTTTGTATTACGTGAGAAACTACACTCCACCCTTCATCCACAACATCATTCACATAAGATACCATTTTTTCTTATGATGATAAGATATATGGATCATGCAGTTCATGATCACCAAAATCCATCAAGAGAGAGAAGTTCCCAAAAGTAAATTGTAAGGATTCTCTTTTAACACCTCTGATAATATCAACCCAATTTCATTTGTATAAAAAAACTGAAAAATTCCCGTGGTAGTTTAATTCAATAATATCAGTCAGCTTTACATAGTATCCCTCTTCAGAAAATGTAAGTATACCACTATTCTATGTTTTCAAACCCTCTCCTTGATCGATTGTACGAAATCTAAAGCCATTCACGTTGTAAGCGTCAAACTTTCTAACATGATTTAGAGGTCCTAGAGAAAGAAAATTCAAATATTCTAACAACTCAACTCAAGTTTTAGTATTCATGATCTAAAAATAGAAATATACTCTATTATATTTACAAAATATAAGTGTCAAACTAATATTCGTATTTATTGAAATATTTATGAACTTACACGTCATGAAAACCACTCTACAATATCTCTATTAACAACTTTCATTATTTATTTCTCATTTCATGTGAAGCCTCTCATTCGTCTTTTTGTTTGTATCCTCATATCTTCGATAAATGAATCCACAATTTAACTATTCAGTAGCACATACTTATTTTCCTGTAATAATTCCAATTCTGTCAGTGTAACATTTGTGGTCCTCCCAACTGATCGGCCAATAGCCGGAAATAGTTTTGATTTCTATTTTATTTGAGATTGATTAGATGTGCTGTCAACATTTCCAACTCAATTAAATCTTGTCTCAATATCATCCATGTATCTAGAACAAAAGGTAAGACACTCCTCATCCAAATAGCCTTCTGTAATAGAGGATTCTGGTTGATCTTTATTTCTCACGTATGATTTTAAATGACCAAGATATCTGTAAAATAAAATAAACATAATTATGCATTTAATTATGTTCCAAAAATTATATACTTAACTAAAAAACATATAAATAAATTACATCTCAATTGGATACATCAATAGATAATGAACGAGGCCTCCTAATTTAGCTTCCTCAACCAAATCCATAGTTAAATGCATCCTGATAGTAAAAAAATGACTGAGGAATGATCATCTTCATTGCACAAAGGGTCAATAAAAACTACTCCTGGAGGTTTTCAAGTAGAAATGTATGTAGATATTTCTCACATAGTAGTATGAAATATGTGAATAATTTGAGTAAAATAGAAGTAACTTTTTCAGGTAATAATGTACACAATGCCAATAGTACTAACTGTTGTAACAAAATATGTGAATCATGACTTTTCAATCCATGTGAATTACGATTCTTCGAGTCAACACACCAAGATATGTTACTTGAATAACCATTAGATACCTTCACATTCATTAAAAATATATAGAATCTATCTTTATCCATATTTTTCATTGAAAAAATTTTTGGATCATACTTTTCATTCTCATTTGGCCAGAGATCACATTTTATGTTCATTACTTGTAAGTATTTGAGAGCATTGAGATGATCCTTCAACATTCCCTGATCATTAAGAAATGTGAAAATCAAATTTTCAAAGACATTATTCTCAATATGAATCACATTAATATTATGTAGCAACAAGTTAAATTCCCAATACGGAAGTTTTAAGAATATACATTTTTTCTTCCATTGTTGCGTTATGATTTCACTTGACGATGCACTTTGAACCCGTCTCCCTCTATCATTGAAACGATGAACCTTTCCAAATTTTGTTTTAACATTTTCAATTTGTGTCAATATTTCAGAAAAAGTTAACAACTTTGGAGGTGGTCTACAATCAATGAAACCATTAACTTTTCATATGTTCATCTGAAATCTATGAGATGCATCGAGAAATATTCTATGACACAAGAAGCACCGTTTTCTACTGGGAGGTACCTGTTTGGGCTCAAAATAAAAGTTAAAAACAGGACAATCCAAACCCATGTAAATGATCCAACCATATAAATTCCCAATCCCAGGGAAGTCACTAATGGTCCACATTAAATCTGTATGAATTTTGAACATTGTTTTAGAAGAATAATCAAATGTCTCAACACCGTTGCTCCATAACTCCTGTAATTATTCAATCAAATGTTTCAAGTATACATTATTAGAATTTCCAATCATTTTTTCCAAGAATAATCATCAAAATAATAAAATATGTTTGTTTCATACACATCCACAGAGGCAGATTGTAAGGGATCAAAACAACTGGACAAATGTTATAACTGGTACTCAAACACCCAAATGGGTTGAATCCATCAGCATCCAATCCCAATTGAACATTCCAAGGATCAGCTAAGAAATATAAGTGCAATGAATCAAATATATTCCACGATTTCGAATCTCATTGATGTCTCATTAACCCATCATTGTTATTATCTACAGAATTTCACATCATTTGTTTGATGGTTTTCGATTACATGAATAATCATTGAAATTGAGGCTTTAAAGTAAAGTAATTGAAAACCTTTATAGGTGTGTTCCTTTTCTTCTTCTTTATAAAAGTATGTTAATTCAGACTTGAAGCATCACCCATTGACTTCCATCTAGAAGAAGAACATTTTTTGTAATTATATCTAGTTGAATCCTCTTTCCAATAAATCATACAATCATTGGGACACACATGTATTTTTGTATTATTTAGACCGAGCATGTTAACAACTTTTTTTCGTATCATAAAAATACTCAGGGATTTTTGTTTCAGGAATTGCATCACGCAACAATTCCAATATCATGGACATTGCCTTATTTGTAATTTCACATAGACATTTGATATAGTAAAACTTCAGCAGAAAAGAAAGATTTAAATATTTGAAACATCCACTATACAACTCTTGATTTCCATCGTCAATTAAATCATGAAATGTATTTTCCTCAGGGAAGTTTTATCTTACATTTTTCTCCACAAAATCAAGAATAGGAACCAATTATATGTTACAATCTTGATCTGGTTGTGTTATAGTCTCAAAAACATCAATTTCACATTTCAATTTGTAGCACCTTCATATGGTTGTTCTGTTATGTTTTGATGGTGATAGTTGTTTCTTGTAGTACTGAATGCATCATTTATGAGGTTTTTCATTTCATTTTCCATTGTCAATGAAGTTGGGAGCTCATTCTATGGAATAACATCAGTGTTCAACCTTTCTGTAACATTCAATTCTCCATGCCCAATCCAACATAAATATTGACCATGGAATTGCTTCAGAATTAAATGTTCATAAACTTCATCTCTCTTCAAACATCTTTTAAATTTACATTTAGAACATGGACATTTTATTACCCCTTCAACGGATTGATTGGAAATTTCAAAATCTAAAACATCCTTCCAACCCTTAACATACTGAGGTGTGTTCCTCATTAATGTTGTCCATATTTTATCCATGTATATCACAATGTGCCTCCACAATATTAAAAAAAATTAAAACACATAGATACTACTAAATAGGGAAAGATATTCATTTATAATCGTTGAAAAAATATATAAATATGTTACATAAGTTTTTCCTATATAAATACATATGGTAAATCACCCACTAAAAAACCAAAGCATGCAAATTAAAAAGATTCATAAAAGAATACGAGAACAAGGATCCCATCCTTGTAGTTTTTTGTATGTCGTGCACCACCAAAATAGATGGACAAACCAATGATGCCATTACATTGATATCACTAAGGTAAGGGATTGATAAATCATATAATAATTGAATAGAAGTTAGGAATATGAAATGGAAACAAACTCTTACCATAAATTAGTGGCCTATAATTAGGATTAAAAGGGTTGGGTATGGTCTGGGGTTGAGACTTTTAAAACATGTAGGGTATCATGGTGAATTGTTATGGGTAGCAACATGTTGTGACCCTAGGTGTGATTAAAATTTTCAAATCTGGGGTGGATTATGGAACATCAATGGGGGTTGCAACATAATGTGGACCTTTGATAGAAATAGATTATAGTTGGCCCTGTGATGTATTCCTTTTAATGTCTAAGTTGATAGGTAAGTATACAATGTATTATTTGACCCATTGGTGGGTAGGTGTAAGTGGAATAACAAGGATATAAAAAATCCATGACTTCTTTGAAATATAGTGGTTGGGGTGTCTTCTTTGTTTATATTGGTCCTAGTGTGGACTGTCTTGGCATGGTAGTGAACTCTTACTATGGAAATAGAAGTTGATTAGAATAAATGGTTTGAATTGGATGTTATTGTGGAATGTATAAAGGAAAAGTTTAATCATCCATGTATGAACTCTTTTCAGGGTGTTACTAGTAAGAGATCATGTGGCCCATGTGAATTAGAAATTGGCCTTGATGGATTCATGAGAGTTGATAACATGTAATGATAGATGAACATGTAATATAAAATGACCAAACATATATGACAATGTAATATTATGGAAAAATAATATAATAAATATGATCCATTGATCATAAAGTAGGAATTTATGAGTGTGGGGTGTGCATTAACATTTAAGAGTGAGAGTAATATATAATTATTAGGATATAATCTTAATTGAGGAAAAGGATATATCATATTTTGTTAAATATCATGAAAATAATGAGATATTTTGGGTGATGAAATTTGTTTACCTCACCTTTTTTGATAATACCAATTATGATTTCTCATACTTTGATAATCCCAATTAATGTTTATCTATATTCAAATTCGCTCAATCTATGATATTATATTATCAAGATGGTAATAATATTAAAATAATCCTTGAAATTTGTTAATCAATGTTTATCTTTGTTTATATAAGTTCTGAAGTAATTCTAACCCAATTGGATATGTTTTGCATAAAACAGATAAGTGTTAGTCACAGATCTACATATAGCTACTGATACAGATCTACTGGTACTTAGTCTACCGATAGACAGAGTCACTGATAATCTAAGGTCACCGATACGCAGAGCTACCGATATGTACAAGTCCACCGGTAAGCATAGAACAAGCTAACGATACAGAGATCAATAGAACAAGTCTTCCAGTAGTACATAATGGAGCTACTGATGTGCATAAGTCTACCGATACTAATAATCACTGGAACTAAGCAAGCTACCAACACAGACAAGAGCGCCCTATAGACAAAGAGTGACTGACACAAAGTAGAGCTACCGATAGATCAAGAGCTACCGATAGAATGAAGTCACCGATATATAAAGCTACCGATATGTACAGAGCTACCAATACACACAGTTAGAGCAATCGATATCAAGAGCTACCGATATACAGAGTAAGAGCTACCAATATCAAGAGCTACCGATAAAATTGTAAATAACTACTGATACAAGTTCAAAGAACTACCGATGGAAGGTTACTCCTACACAAAGTCCACCATACACATCTACCAACAGAATGCTACTAATGATTGACCAACCAGTCAAACTCTATACTCTCAATACTATTTATTTATTAAGCTAACAGTTACATTTGATGTTTTTAATGCAGTTAATGTTATTTAATGATTTCTGTTTCCATGTTAGGGAACCATACCTAGTACCCATGAAAAAGGTAATCATTCACATTTGCCGAAGATGAAATCTATAAAAGGGAAGATAAAGACCTAGTTAAAAAAAGAGAAAGGTGCAGTGAACGAAGTGATCAATTGAAAGAGAGAGAATCAAGGAACTAAGAAGGAACACGAAGGGTGGAAAAGAAAAAGGCTCAACAGAATTCAAATGTGGTGCATTCACACAAAACTACATCCATACTCCAAGTACACTAGACAAACATGAAGCAATTCATTTCTAGAGGAGAACAGAAGCTGCATCTTGAGTGAAGAATTACAAAAAACACTTCATGCACTCAGGCTGATAAGCTGAACCTGAAACCAAGGAAGAAAATGACACTCTGTTTTTCAGACAAAAACCAGAGAAGGACTCAGAAGCTTTTTTGACCAATCAAACGAGTCCAGAGCCGCACTGCCAATCACTAAAGCATTTTCTAAACTCATTCATACTTACTCTAGTGATTATTTCATTTACATTTCGAGCAGTGTGTGTATCCTGTTTATTTTACACACACACTGTCTCCTGATCTAAGATGGAGGATTCTTAATTCCCCATTCATACTTTATAACTCCTTTGTATCCCACTATGGATAGTGCTAGAGGTCGAGTAAGACCTGGACAGCTGTGAGCTGTTGTTTGTTTTCTC
This sequence comes from Viscum album, assembly GCA_963277665.1. Lineage (NCBI taxonomy): Eukaryota > Viridiplantae > Streptophyta > Magnoliopsida > Santalales > Viscaceae > Viscum > Viscum album. The sequence continues at coordinate 805,092,196 of OY728137.1, forward strand.
ACGTAGAACTGTGGTAGAGGTCTTTGGAACTGGATAGTGTGTTCACTATTGTTTACCCCGATCCAGGGTGTGGATCAATTTATATAAATTGTTTTAGAGGACTAAGTCTCGGCTTGAGACTGAATCTCTTGGTAACATCTGCTGTGCATTTTAGTTTAAGTCATAAGTATACTATATATATTTTACATTCCACTGCTAACTACTTTGAAATATAATTTTTTTTTAAATTTACTTTAATAGTTAAATTAGAAAGTGTTTATACTTATTTTAATCCAGTAAGTTAGTTTCAAAAGTCAATTTAATCTTTAGATTAATATACTGAGACCTAATCAATCATTGAGAAACTAATTGAACATTTACATTCTGTATAAATTTGCTACAGTTTAACTTTGATTTTAAATAGGGGGATTTTAAGAGAAATATTTTTAACAGAAATTTTTATTGGAACTCAATTCACTCCCCTCTTGAGTGTCCACTCTGACAAAAATTTGGTATCAGAGGTTGTTTTTATTAATACGAGTTTTCAAACCATTCAGTTTTTCAGCTGTGAATTTAGTTGCATCTTTAATGATCTTAAATTTCTGTTAGTTCTAAATTTTATCTCTTTAATATATTTTCTAAATTCTAGTTATGGATAATAGATTAGAGGGTGCTGCTTCTAACCGGCCACCTTTCTTCAATGGTACAAACTATGCCCAGTGGAAACTTAAGATGAAAATTCATTTAGAAAGTATGGGTTTTGATATCTGGACTACTATAGAGTCTTAATATAAAATTCCAAAAACTGATAAAACTACTTGAGATGAACCTACAAAGACTACATACAATAATAATTGTAAATCTATTAATACCCTGTATTTTTCTTTAGGAGATGAAGAGTTTAATAGAATATCTGCTTGCAAAACTGCCTATGAAATTAGGGATACTTTGGGTGTTTCTCATGAAGGAACATCCAATGTCAAAGAAATGAGATTAAATACTTATACTATTAAATATGATAATTTTAAAATGAAGACTGATGAACCTATTTCTGACATATATCTCAGGTTCAATGAGATTTTCAATACTATAAGCTCCATGGAAATGTTGTTCCAGCAAAGGAACAAATTATGAGGATATTAAGATGTCTACCAGACCGATGGAGGGGCACTTCTGTTTAAATCAGAGAATCATGTGACATTGGAGCTCTTCCCGTTAAAGAGCTTATTGGTAAATTAATGATGTACGGGGAAGAACATAAAGTGAACAAAGAAGAAGATGATGAACCCAAGAGAAAATCCGTGGCTTTCAAGTCTACTGCTTCAATGAGCAAAGACAGGGAGAAAAAACATGTACCTACTAAAGTTCAACCAGTGAAGATTCAGACTCTGACCGTGATGCTGAAATGGATCAAATAGCTAGGAGATTCAAGATGTTTTATAGGAAGAAAAAATTCTTTAGAAAATCAAATTACAAAGGTAAGTATGACTATAAAGGTCATTGGAAGAAGGATTGGAAGAAGTCTAATAAGGAAGATGATATAGTCTGCCATGAATGCAAGAGGAAAGGAAAGATCATGGCTGACTGTCCATAACTAAAGTTCAGAAAGAAACATGATTATAAGGACAATAAGTACAAGGAAGCTATGAAAGCTACTTATAGTTCTTCAGAAGAAAACACAAGTGAATATGAAATTTCTGATTCTGAAAAGAATCGTGCCAACATGTGCTTCATGACCAATACCTCTGAGTTATCTATTTCCCCTATGCTGAATGATTATTATTCTGAAAATAACAATGATTCAGATAATGATGAAAATAAGTATAAGGATGAAGTGTTTGAATACTTTAACATGCTAGAAGAAACATGTAATGAAATAAAGGAAAAATATAAGTCACTAAATAAACAGCATGCTCTTACTGCCAATGTTAAATCTGCATTTGATATAGAAAAAGAAAAGAATGCTCAACTTTTAAAGGAAAAAACTGAACTGAAAATGTTTAATGAGCAACTTAGAAAGGACTTCAAAAAATTCACAAATGGAAATGATACAGTTACTCAAATGTTAGGTAAAAAATTTTCACCAAAATAAACTACTGGTTTGGGAAACCAACCAGGACAGAGACATTTTACCAAAAATAGATTTATTCCTAAATCTGGACAAAATTCTTCTTATTCCAGTTCTGGAAATACGTATGCTTCAACTAGTTATTCATATGTTTATAGATAAAATAATGTTTATCTTTCAAAATCTATTGATTCTGTAAATTATATGAGACCCATAAGACAAATTTGGGTACCTAAAGCTTTGATTGCTAACATTTCTGGACCCATGAAGATCTGGGTACCAAAATCATTTCCCATCTAAACCTGTTTTGTAGGAAACCTGTTTGAAGAGTTCTCACAGGAAGGTATGGTAATTGGACAGTGGATGTTCAAGTCACATGTCTGGATATTACTCATGCTTCAAAATCTTAATCAAAGTTGATAGAGGCTATGTCACCTTTGGTGATAATTCTAAAGGAAAAATCATCGGCCTAGGCCAGATTGGTAATACTGATTCAGTTTTAATTTCTAAAGTTTTATTTGTTGATGGAATTATGTATAACCTGTTAAGTATTTCTCAATTATGTGATGATGGATTTAATGTAAAATTTGAAAATGATTCTTGTAATATTTTTAACTCAAAAAATTCTTCAGTGTTTTCTGCCTTGAGAAATGAAAATGTTTATGCCGTTGATCTGAATTCTTTAGCTAAGAAAAATGTTACTTTGTTAAATGATTTTCATAAAGAATCTTGGCTATGGAACAAGAGATTAGGACACTACAACATCTATCCACTTAGAAAATTGAATAGGAAGAACTTAGTTAGAGACCTACCCAAACTTGAATTCCCAAATTAAAAAGCTTGTAATCCCTGTCTAAAGGAAAAGCAACATAACATTTCTTTTAAATCAAAGAAAGAAGTCTCAACTTCTCAACCTCTCGAGTTGGTTCCCATGGACTTGTTTGGACCTTCAAGAGTTTATATTTTAAATGGGAAGCACTATTTCTATGTCCTAGTAGGTGACTTTTATAGATATACTTGGGTATACTTCTTGGCTCACAAAAGTGAAGGTTGTTCTTACTTTGTTAAATACTCAAAGTCTGTAGAAAACCTTAGTGGACTTAAGATTAAAACCCTAAGAAGTGATCATGGACCTAAGTTTAAAAATAATGAGTTTGAATATTATTACTCACACAATGGCTATAGTCACAAATTGTATGCTCCTAGGACACCTCAGCAGAATGGTGTAGTAGAAAGAAGAAACAGAACCCTTCAAGAAACTGCAAGAACCATGCTTAATGAGTATGACCTGGCTATTTATTTTTGGGCTGAAGCTGTGAATACATCTTGTTATATTACTAATAGAGTCTTTATTAGACCTGTTCTCAAGAAGGCCCCATATGAAGTATGGAATAATAGAAAACCTAAAGTTAGTTACTTTAGAGTCTTTGGCTGTAATGTTTTTATTCTCAATACAAGGGATAATCTGGACAAGTTTGCTTCTAAAAGTGATGAAGGAATTTTTCTTGGTTATTATTTAACTAGAAAAGCCTATAGAGTCTTTAATAAAAGAACCAAATGTGTGGAAGAATCTGTTCACATGAAGTTTGATGAAACTGATCCACATGAGCCTAAAACCTCTCTTGAAAATCTTGAAGAATATTTGACTGTTATGGACCTTAATGATAAATCTAAAGAACCTTCTGTAAAAATATCCAGTTCTGGACATATTCCAGAATTTTCTTCTGTTAAACCCGAACCTATAGATGAACCTGAAATTTCTAGTCCTACCTTTACTAAATCAACTAGGATTCTAAAGAATCATCCGTTGGATGCTATTGTTGGTAATCTTGATAGAGGTACATAGACTAGAGCTTATCTAACAAATGAGGTTGAACATCAAGCTTTTCTTTCACAGATAGAACCTAAAAATGTCAATGATGCAATTAATGATGAATTTTGGGTAATGGCTATGCAAGAAGAGTTAAATAAATTTGAATGATACAACATCTGGGAATTAGTTGAAAGACTCAAGGACACTTTGACAATAGGCACTAAATGGGTTTTTAGAAACCAAGTTTATGAATCTGGAAATATGGTTAGAAACAAAGATAGGTTAGTTTCACAAGGATACAGTCAAGAGGAAGGTATAGACTAAGAATAAACCTTTTCACCTGTAGCTAGATTAGAAGCCATTAGGATCTTACTCTCCTATGCTTCTCATCTGTATTTCAAGTTATATAAAATGGATGTCAAAAGTTCTTTTCTAAATGGTTTTATAATTGAAGATGTTTTTATTGAACAACCACATGGATTTATTAATCCTCATATTCCAAATAATGTTTTTAAACATTCTAAAGTTTTATAATGTTTAAAACAAGCACCAAGAGCTTGGTATGATAGACTTAGTAATTTTCTTATTTCAAAAAGTTTTACTAAAGGGATTGTTGATATAACTCTTTATTAAAATAATTTCTAAAGATGTTTTAATAGTACAAATCTATGTTGATGATATTATTTTTGGATCTTCTAAACATTATTTATGTACTAATTTTTCTAAGAGTATGCAAAATGAATTTGAAATGAGTTTAATGGGAGAACTTAAATATTTTCTTGGATTTCATGTTTTTCAGAATGAAAATAGTATTATTTTGAATCAAAGTAAATATACAAAGGATCTTTTAAAACGTTTTGGTTTGGATAATATTAAAGAAAGTGATACTCTTATTAGTACAGTCTATAAATTAGATGCAGATGAAACTGGGAAACCAGTAGATCAAACCAGTTACATAGGTATGATTGGAAGCTTACTTTACCTTACTACTAGTCGACCAGATATTATGTTTAGTGTATGTATGTCTACAAGATTTCAAGCTAATCCAAAATAATATCATTTACTTGCTGGTAAAAGAATTTTTAAGTATCTTAAACACACAGTAAACTTTGGTTTGTTTTACCCAAAAGGACAATCATTTGAGTTAATGAGTTATTCACATGCTGAATTTGCTGGTTGCAAGTTGGATAGAAAAAGAACATCTGGAACATGTCATTTATTGGGAAAATCCTTAGTATCTTGGTGTAGTAAGAAGCAGAATTCTGTAGCTTTGTACACTACTGAAGCAGAGTATATAGCTGCTGGTAGTTGTTGTGCACAAATTCTGTGGATAAAACACACTCTTTTGGACTATGGATATGATTTTAAGCATGTTTCTATCAACTCTGACAACACTAGTGCAATAAACATTTCGAAGAACCCTGTATCTCACTCTAGGACCAAACACATTGATGTAAGGCACCATTTCTTGAGATATCATGACCAAAAGGGTGATATTACTCTTGAATTTACAGGTACTGGACATCAATTAGCTGACATTTTCACCAAACCTTTGAGTTCGGATAGGATAAGTTACATTAGAAATGAGTTGGGAATGATTAACCTTGATTGGTAGATACCTCAGCGATGTGGATACCTCACCGATGTGGATACCTCACCCATGTAGATTCCTCACCGATGTAGCCTCACTGATGTAACCTCACCGATGTAACCTCACCGATGTAACCTCACCGATGAACCTCACTCATAGGAATTCTCACCGATAAACCATACAGGTAAGTGCGTTGTTTTAAACTTCTGTCTGCCACTAGAATCTGAATTGTTTTTCCTTTACTTTATTATATTTATTTATTTTATGATTCCTAAATGATAAAAACTAAGTCCTCGTTGCTTCTCAATCCACCAAGCCTCAAAACCATACCCTCAAACCTTAGCTCCTGAATCTCTTGAAAACCCTAAATCCCTCAAACCAGAGATTGAAAAAACCAAACTTCCTACTATCAGAGATGGAACTGATGAGCCGAAAGCAAAGAAGAAAAAGTCCAGGCTAGAAGAAAGTGGTAGTGTTGGTAGAACTAGGTCAGGTAGGCGACCAGTGAATCCTCATTTGTAGAATAGAGTTGTTGTGATTGAAAAAGAGCTTTTCGTGGAATGGTTGCTGCCTAACAAGTCGTTAGTTCTTGAAGTGCTGGTAGATCAAAAGTGGGTAGATTGATTTTTGAATAACAATGGTCCCTAATGTACAAAGCTAGTGAAAATATTTTATGAGTTTGTAAGCTTTGAAAAATATGAAAATGAGAACTTAGTGACTTCTTTTGTGAATGGAAAGGAGATGTCTTTTTCATCTGTTTAGTGGGCTGAATGCTTAAAGGTTCTTCATGAAGGTGTATCTGGATATGTCTCAAATTCTATGCAACCTACAAGTGATATATTCGACTATGAGACTACCTTGGAGGAGCTCACCGGTGATGGAAATCAAAGACAAGTAGTGGCTGCTGAAATGGATGGAGAGAACAGATTGCTGTTCAAATTTGATCTGCATGTTTTAATACCAAGGAGAGGAGACTTTTCGAATTTAAGATATCAGGATATCTATATCCTGCATCTCTTGAGACATTGTGTAAAAGTGGATCTGTGCAGATTGTTGATGATTCAAATGGAAGACATGACAAGGCCAAAATCAAAGACAAATTCCCTATTCTTTGCCAAGTTGATCTCAGTGAAGATCAAAGTGAAAGGGGTAGCTGAGTCTCAAGATGAGACAATTGTAGTAAGGAATAATTTTTGTATCACAACCACAGTTTGCAAATACATGAAGATAAATTGGAACCCATGGATAGGAGAGTGGGTTAATGATGACCAGAAGGTATATGATAAATTCAATCCTGTGAATCATCCTTCAAGACCTAAGGATGTGAGGGATCCAAGTCTAGGACCTGATGAAGAAGAACTTGAGTACAGCAATGAGACTATAGAATAAGAGACTTCTATGGATGATGGAAGAGATACAGACTTACCTCCAAGTCCTGCTGCTGAAATTTTATCTTCTAGAAAGGAATCCTTAATAAAAGGAGAGACACATGTTGATAAGGAAAACCAGCCAGCCCCTGAGCATAAAGAAGAAAATGAGAATGAATCTGAAGCCTCTGATTCTGTCTGCTTATGTCTGAGTCCATTAATTGGAAGCTCAGTTGTTCCTACTGAGGATGTAGTAGGAGAAATGGAAGAATTTTTACCTAATCCAGAGGACACTCCAGCTGTTGTAGAGATGAAATTGATAGTAGAAGATTCTTCTGAGAAAGAAAGAACTTCTGAGAATGTTGTTGTTGTACAAGAGAATTAACCCATTGAGGGGGAGCATCAAACTATGTTTGGAAGTATGTCAGTGGCTATCAATATTGAGGACTGGGCAGAAGACCCAGGTTTTGTGGTTTGTGGATTAGACTATCCTAATTCTGATAATGAGGCATCCCTCAATAGACCAAATATTATTTATGATGCTGAGACTGAGTTGCTACCTGAAGATGTGGTAAGAATGCATGACCTGGATATTTTGAAGAAAAATTTTAAGGACAGTTTTGTTGAAGAGACAAGGAAGATGGAAGCCTCACTGGTGTCATCAATTCAATCGATTATGAATGACTCAGTGGCTAGCATAGCATCCGAAAGATCCCCTATTGTGATTGCTTCTGTAGATATGATCACCAGAGCTGATCTTGAATCCTTAAAGGATGAGCTGAAACAGTTCTTTAGTGCTTCTATTGCTAAGTTGAAGCACTGCTTTGTTGAAGAGATGGGTAACCTAGAAAAATATTTTGAACTCTCTCTAGGATGTAATTTTTCAACCTTTGTGGCAGAAATAGTGGACGAAGTTACAGACTGCCATAATCAAGTTTCTAGACTAGAAGAAGATGTTGAAGCTCTAAAGAAATCAGTTATCTCTTTATACTCTTACATGACCTCAAAATCCAAACCAGACAAGGACTTAGCCGATGTCAAAAGTGTTGTGAGACAGATGGTTTTAGTGGTTGAAGGTTTTAAAATCTCCATGAAAGATCATGTTAAAACCCAGGATTCCCAAGTCAAAAATCATATTAGTGGGTTGACCAAAAACTTCAAGGAAACAGTAACCTTCTCTATTGGTTCTATTTCTTCTAAACCCTTAGTGGATTTGAATTATATTCGATCTATGATGAAGTAGGAGCTTGGTTCAGCATCAACCAGGGGTTCTGTGGACTCATCTGAGCTAAGAAAAGTTGTGCATTATAAAATAGATTTAGCTAGAGAAATAATGAAAATAGTCCAAGACTATATGACAGAATCTTCTGCCTCTTAGAAAGAAGTGAAAGATAATGTGGAATCCAATTTCCAAAAGATTTACACCAAGCATCAACTCAACAATCACTTCAAAATTCTGTTGGAAAACCTAAAGTTACCTCCTGTCAATAAAGCCTTCAAAGTGCAAGTCAGAAAACTAAGGGAATTGACTCCTAGCCTTGGACAAATTCATGGAGAACAAGGATGACTTCATATCTACTATGGAGAGAAGAGGAATTATTATGGACTTCAAAAATCTTTTACTACCTTTCCTGCATGTCAATACTAGTCCAGTGATTGTACCTCCCTCCTTACCTACCTCTGCCTCTACTTCTTCTCCTGTTCAGATGACTCCAGCCCAATCCATTCAAAGCCTTACACATATGATCACTCAAAGAACTCCTCAGTATAGTCCAGGAACAATGTCAGTGGCTCAGCCCCCTCTGATCATCTATGGAATTCCTAGGCCTTCACCACCATTCACACAGTCTGAATCCTCTTCTGATCCACAGGGCAAATCTCACATTGAGGATGTGGATTGATTAAGTTGCTAGGATGTTTGATAGTAATCCATTGTATTTTTTTCTGTCTATGTACATTTTCCAACATTTAATACAATTGGATTTCATTTATTTCTCATAGTGTTCCTTTTTCTATTTCTTGTTTCCCACTTTTTGATTGTCACAAATGGGAAGAAATATTATCTCAAGAAGTATCTATTATCTAAGGAAGTATCAGAGAGGGAGAAATATTCTCAAAGGGGGAGAAATATTATCTAAGGAAGAACTACCATGCTTTGCCCCTATGATATCAATGCATTTAATTCTACCTCTGATACATTGTGTTCTATAACATACTGTTTTCTCTAAGATAATTGAATTTATTGATATATACTCTGATACAACTACTCATTGTTTTAAAACTATAATATCATAAGTTGTGATTATCAAAAAGGGGGAGAATTGTTGACCTCACCTGTTTGGATAATCCCAATTATGCTTTCACATACTTTGATAACCCCAATTAATGTTTATCTATATTCAAATTTTCTAAATCTATGTTATTATATTATTAAGATGGTAATAATATTAAAATAATCCTTGAAATATGTTAATAAATGTTTATCTTTTCTTATATAAGTTTTGAAGTAATTCTAACCCAATCAGATATGTTTTGCATAAAACAAATAAGTGTTAGTCACTAATTTGCATATTACTACTGATACAGAGCTACCGGTACTTAGTATATCGATAGACAGAGTCACCAATAAGCTAAGGTTATCGATACGCAGAGCTACCAATATGTACAAGTCCACCGGTAAGCATAGAACAAGCTACCGATACAGATATCAATAGAACAAGTCTTCCGATAGTACAGAATGGAGCTACCGATGTGCATAAGTCTACTGATACAAATAATCACTGGAACTAAGAAAGCTACTGACACAGACAAGAGCTACCGATAGACAAATAGAAACCAATACAAAGTAGATCTACTGATAGATCAAGAGATACCGATAGAATGAAGTCACCAGTATATAAAGCTACCGATATGTACAGAGCTACCGATACACAGAGTAAGAGCAACCGATATCGAGAGCTACCGATATAAAGAGTAAGAGCTACCAATATCAAGAGCTATCGATACAAGTGTAAAGAGCTACCGATACAAGTTCAATGAACTACCAATGGAAGGTTACTGCTACACAAAGTCCACCGTACACATCTACCAATAGAACGCTACCAATGATTGACCAACCAGTCAAAATCTATACTCTAAATACTATTTCTTTATTAAGATAACAGTTACATTTGATTTTTTTAATGAAGTTAATTCTATTTAATGATTTCGGTTGCCATGTCAGGTAACTGTCCCCAGTACCCATGCAAAAGGTAATAATTCCCATTGGCCGAAGCTGAAAGCTATAAAAGGAAAGATAAAGACCTAGTTTAAAAAAAGAGAAAGGTGTAGTGAACAAAAAGATCGAATGAAAGAGCGAGAATCAAGGAAATATGATGTCACACGAAGCGTGGAAAATAAAAAGGCTCAACATCATACACACGTGGTGCATTCACACAAGACTACATCCATACTCCAAGAACACTGGACATACACGAAGCAATTCATTTCTAGGGGATAATACAAGCTTCATTTTGAGTGAAGAATGACAACAAACACTTCATGAACTCAGGATGATAAGCTGAACCTGGAACCAAGGAAGAAAGAAACACTCTGTTTTTCAGACAAAAACCAGAGAAGGACTTAGAATATTTTTTGACCAATCGAACGAGTCCAAAGATGCACTGCCAATCACTAAAGATTTTCTAAACTCATTAATACTTACCCTAGTGATTATTTCATTTACATTTCGAGAAGTGTGTGTATCCTGTTTATTTTACACAGACACTGTCTCCTGAGATAAGCTGGAGGATTATTAAATCCTCATTCATACTTTATAACTCCTTTGTATCCCACTGTGGATAGTGGTAGAGGTCGAGTAAGACCTGGACAACTGTGAGCTATTGTTTGTTTTCCCACGTAGAACTGTGGTAGAGGAATTTGTACCTGGACAGTGTGTTCACTGTTGTTTATCTCGATCCAGGGTGTGGTTCAATTTATATAAATTGTTTTAGAGGACTAAGTCTCAGCTTGAGACTGAACCTCTTGGTTACATATGCTGTGCATTTTAGTTTAAGTTGTAAGTATACTATATATTTTTCATATTTTGATGCTAACTACTTTGAAATATAATTTTTTTTTAAGTTTCATTGATAGTTAAATTAGCATGTTTTTAAACTTATTGTAAACCAGTAAGTTAGTTTCAAAATTCAATTTAATCTTCGGATTAAATTAACTGAGACCTAATCAATCTTTGAGAAACTAATTGAACATTTACACTCTGTATAAATTCACTACAGTTTAACATTGTTTTTAAATAGGGGGATTTTAAGAGAAATATTTGTAACATAAATTTTTATTGGGACTCAATTCACCCCCCTATTGAGTGTCCACTCCGGCCAAAAAAATTGTTATTAATGTCATAATACAAGTTATAGATATACCCTTATTGTTGCATCCATCATGGGGATTCTAATGGATCATATAGGCTTTTTTAATTCTTGATCATGACAAGGGTTAAATTATCAATTCGGGTGGTGGCACTTATATAACAAGTGTCTTTTTCTATTTTGTTTACATAGTCCGTGTGAGTTAAGAAGTGATTTTTCTCACTCTAAAAGGTAAAATAAGTTTATTTTTCATGAAATCATAAAAAGAGAAATGAATTACTATTCACTATTTTAAACCCATCTCACTTAAACAACTCTATACCTAGGTCCATCACATGATGGTCTTGAGCATATTTTATTCACTCATAGAACAGTTACAACATCTTTATCATTCTCTTCACGAAATTTGGTCTAAGATTAATTAACTCTATAACCTCATTACAACATAATAGAGATATGTTAGAACACTCATATGATTCATTAAATGGAGTTTTACAAATGGTTAATCAATAGTTATTATTACAGTAAAATTCAACCACATGAAAATGATTCACCCAAGAACCTATAAAATCAAGAATAAACATCTTCAATACATCTATTAGCATTTGAATCATTCTCTCTATCTGACCTTCCATTCGAGGATGAAATGTACTGCATAGAGAAAATAATGAAAAAAATAATGGTACAAAATCTTCTACAATTGGGAGGTAAATTAAGATCATGATCATAGATGAACATTATTGAAACCACAGGAATCCACACCACAATGGGAATCTATAAATGGAAGAACATACCACAACAATCAAGATTGAAAATAAAGAAGTAAGATTCATCCAACTTTAATGAAACCAACCCAAAATCAAAGCAGAATCGTACTATAATGGTATTCAAACATGCACAGAGGGGCGACAAAGGTAGTCAATGGCAGTGATGGGTGGCGAGGCGCACTGAGGGGTGGTGAGAAAAATATAATAAAGTAAATTTTTCTTGTTATACCTGGGTGAATCACATGATGATCTTTTTATATTCTCATTTTTAATAACGTTTATTCCTATTAGCTTATTTTTGTTCCAAAGTAACTCAATCAAACCCCTATTCCCATTTTTTTTATAAAATATTAAATAAAAAAAATATAATAAATTACATTTTAATAATTATTGATTGAAATTATAGATCCTCAAAAGATATGTCTTAGGTCAAAACCTATGTTTTATTCTGTAAAAATCGCAAATATTTTTCGAGTGTGTGAAAAAAACATCATAAAATTATCATCATTTATGATTGTACAAATAAATAAATCAATATTTCATTTCACATTGTATATATTTTATTCATTTCAATTAAAATTTAAATATATAAATTAAATGAAACCATTGATTGATTATCCCTCGCCAATGGAAGAGATTTTTTACTTATTTTCTAGGTATGCGAGGAGAGTATTGAGCTCAAAATACAAAGATATAGAATTTAAGGAGCACATTGTTGACATAAAGGAGGATCTAAAAAAAACCACTTATAAAATCATTACCTTTAGAACTCAGATAATTTTCTAACTACTTTTTAAAGTTCTATAATGAGGTGTTTGAGGCACAAAAAGCTCATCCATACTAATTTTGAATACAAAATCACAGAGGATGAAAGTGAACTAATAAAAAATTATCTCCTACACAATTCAACAATCCTCCTAGACTACTTAAATGAAGAACCAAGACATGAAGTTGATCAATTAAATAGAGTGGGATCAACACTAGATTTTATTATTTTTCATTTAACAATTTTTTTAAATCCAATTCACAATCCTAATTATTCTTTTCTTGAATCAACACATACATCTTGTTTGATGAGTGTTGTTGATGAGTATGATATGAGAGCCATCAAAGAGAATATTGTAGTTTAATTTGAGGATGAAGAAGTTCTAGAGTTACTGGATGTAGATTTAAATTCCCATTACAATTAGGTGCATCTTGCATATTTTAATTCATTATTTTTTAATATTAATAAAATGAAATTGTTAAAATATTTTTCAAATTATTTTCATGTATAATTGGAACTTTTGAAACCATATCTGGGAGGTGATCTAGGGCTTTGGGGGTCAGTGTCGAAGGGCGATGAGGCATGCTGATGGGCGGCGGGGCGCGCTTATGGGTAGCGAGGTCACCGACGGCACGGGTGGGGAGCCGATCTAGGGTTTGTGGCTCACCGTGGTCGGGGGGACAAGGTGGCATCATGGGGGTCAGGGGGAGAAGGGGGGTCAGGGTTGGGTGGTGGGGGTAAGTTTCTCCACTATAAAAAAATGGGCGGTTTCGTAGAGGTTTTTAATAAACCGTTGCTAAACCCTTTTAAAAAGGTTTAGCAGTAGTTTTGTAAATAGTCGCTAAATGACACTTGCTAAAGGCGATTTATGTTGTTGTGCACAACATGAAGCCATGAGGTTCTCATGATTCTTACAGGAACTATATGGGACTACATTCATTTGGCATAGCCAGTTTCCCATTGGGTCTGTAGACGATTGAGTGGATCTCCATAGGAAACCTTGTATCAGTTTAGCTCTACTACTCAGAAGACCAGTATTTTATATGTTTTCATGTGTAAGAAAAGGCCATATAAGCGAGTCACAGACTTTTTCACCTAGTGTAAGGGCCTCTCAAGTTCACTCGAAATTTCACTAACTCAATATAAGGTTCTAACAATGTGTGTGGGGAAATTTAAGACTAAATTGTTCCCCTCCCTCATCACTCCGAATTTCCCCGATGGATTCTAGGACATTACTAACAAGGCTCAGCACCTAGAGGAAGCCTGAAAAAATTCCAAGACAAAATGTTAGTTTCCTATTGCCATAGCTTCAAGAAGATAATCCAATGTTTAGATAGCTATAATTTCTCATATTGAGGCCCCCAGGCTACTGGATTTATTACGGACATAACTTCTTCTATAGATTCACTGAGGATATTAGCACCCAGATCAGCCTCATGTTCAGCATCACCATCCTCAAAATCATCCATCACTACCTTGTCAACCATTGCCACCTACGATAGATAACTAGGATTTACATCCTCGGCATAATCCATCCCCATATTAGGACCAAACTCCCAGAGTCCTTTCTTAGATAGGAGTAACCAGATCTACTCCTTTGAAGAGTTTTAGGTCCCCCAGATATTTCTAGAGTGTGTTGGATCATGGATTCTTGAGGCTACCAGCATGTAGGAAGCATGAGGAGGATAATCTTAATGATCACTATTACTATTTCCCTTATAACCGGTTTCTTGGACATACACTCAAACAATGTAATGTGTTTAAGGAATGCCTCCAGGACAAGGTCGACAATTACATAGTATGACTAGGTCTATCCCTGACATAGGTGGAATGTGTTTTCACATATCTAAATAGCGATAGAAAGGGTGAATTGAAGTAGGCTTCAAGTTGTGGGTATCTGAAGTATGATGACTGGATGGACCGCAAGGTAGTCTCTCAGGCTCATGGTATCATCTATGCTCGTCTGAATCAGCCAAATCCTTTTAATGTCACTGCACCTCCTCCCACTATCGGGCCTACATCCACTTCTTGGTCTTCCACCTCCTAGAAGAGAATTCACCAATTACACAAGGGAAAGAAAAGTCCCCTGTCAATACTGAAGTCGTCCCGCACACACGAAGACCTCATGCCCCCCATAGATGGGTATTATCCCTATAATTCAAACGGAAATGGAAGATTCTTCATGTGATGACCAAGAGTATGTCTCGATGAATACCATTGATCTGGTGGCCCCTTATATGCTTACCATCAATGAGGAACACTAGGTAGACCCTCCAAATGTCCCTAGTCCATGCAATCATCAAAACAAATTGTGGGTATGTGAACGGCAAGAATGCATTGGACAGTGCTTTCAGCTATGTCATGCACGCCACTGAGATGAGACAATAGGCTCAACATAGATAACATAATGTGAATTCCTATCACCATGTCTTATCAGGATCACTTCCATTACTGTTTGTGCTTCTCAATCAGGAAGAGCCTCCACAACCACGCCATCGTCATCCATGTTCATCTATGGGAAGATCTCAGTCATTTGGATGTCAATTGGAAGTCATTTTTCATGGTTCATCCAGTGGGTAGTGGGACAACCCCAGCACCATCCAAAATCCACTGATTCATCCAGTAGTACCAGTCATACCACCTTTCACAGATCAACCTCCTGTCGGCATAAATACACGCCAGGAGAGGAAATATGATGTACTTAAGAATCTCACTAGCATTCCGACGAAGTTCTCGATTCATGAGGCACTCCATGTATTGGAATATATGCATGATCCCCTCACACCGATTTTGGGAATCCCTCTCCAGATAAAAATAGAGGTATCGTCCAACAAATTATTTTCGTGCCAAAGAAGTTGATCATGCAAATTGTCGAGCCATTATCTAATTCTCAAGAGAATATGATGGTTATCCACAAAGGGGCACATCCTCCCATTATATATCACTACCTAATTTAATGGTGTGGAGGTATACCACTATCTTGTCGACACATGATATGGGATTGATCTCATCCCGACTCAGACGCTCTGCAAGCTAAGGCTATTTGAAGCCGATCTGAGTTCCTATGACCTAATGATCCAGGGTTATGATACGATAGATAAGACACTAGTTGGAATGATCCACCTAATGAACCAATTAGGTGGCCTGATTTTCTGTACTGAGTTTGTGGTTATCTCATAGGACACCGCCTACAACGCACTGATATGTAGACCCTAGCTCCATCTTCCCACAGTGGTCCCCTCCCTATATTACCAATACCTTAAGTACTCCCTTAATGGTTATGTGGATGTACTCTAATGTGATGTGTCTCCCTTTTCCTCCAATGAATCCAGCTACATAGATTCCATCTATTATAATAGAAAGGGGAAACAAGTTTGGGCTAATGAATTTGAACCTACCAGCACGGTTGCTGATTCGTGGACAGACATGGATGATGATTTTTTCCTTCCTATTCATCAGTTAGAGGACATAACCCTAGACTTAGAACACTACTTCATTGTCTCTGGAAGGAGTTATAATTGTCATCCTGGGCACAAGGAAAACTGAAATGTCACTTCACATTCCAACATGAATTATGCTAAAGTTATACCAAAGCCTCTTTCCCCTATTAATTATTTGGGTGTTCTCCACAGGGAAACATCACTACGCCATACATGCTTGTTTCACTAGGATGGGATGAACCGACTCAAGCCAACGCGCCGCTTGTTGTTTGATATTATCAAACGTGGAACCCATGAATGAAGGAATGATTGAATTGTTTTGACATCTTTTGTAGATATGGTTTTAGTAGTACATGAGTCTCCTAATAATGATTTCCCCTCCTCTTAGGCTGGAACCAAAATTCCATCAGGGTCATCCAATTCAAAACAACTACCTCTTAGTGGTGATCCCCTCCCTGTGGATAACAAATAAGATTTAGAAGGCACCCCTGCTGCATTTGTGGAGGGTGTCTCCACCACTATTTAAGAGTTGATCCCAGTGAATCTCATTACGGAGGAGGACCCAAGACCAAAATTGATTAGTGAAACTATTTATATTGAAGCACGACACTAGTATGCAGATTTTATAAAGTAGCATCGAGTTATATTTTAATTGAGCTATGACGAGATGTCAGTACTTAACCCTCAGTTAACCATCCACTACCTCGGTCTCCTAGTAAACATCATGGGATTAAAAAACCTCCCATAAAAATGCACCCTTCTCTCGGTGCCATGGTCGAGGCTGATGTTGATAAGCTCATCAAACCCAACTTCATCATGGTAGTTTAGTACCCCTGGTGGTTAGAAAACATCATTAATGTCAGTAATAAGATAGGAATGATCAGAGTTTATATTGATATCTAGGATCTTAACCATCATTGTATGAAGGATGATTTTCCCCTTCCTCTGAGGGAGATGTTGATCGATGCCACCTCCAGATTCCAGGATCTCTCTTTCATAGATTGGGTTTCCATATGCAACCGGATCCTAATATCTCATGAGGATGAAGAATCTACTGTGTTGAGTGAATCACAGGGTACCTTTTATTACCAAGAAATTCCTTTCGGTCTGAATAATTTAGGATAAACCTATCAGCGTGATATATGCTACATATTACAGATAATCCTTGAGACTCTAGTGGAATGCTACATGGATGATTTGGTGGTCTAATACCAACAATTCTAGGACCATATCAGAGATCATAACACTGTGTTTTAATTCCTCTACTCCATCCATCTAATGATGAACTACTTGAAATTCACATTTAGGGTTTCCTCTGGAATGTTTTTCAGCTTTGTTGTCAGATATATAGGGATCAATATCGGTTCAGAATAGATCAAGGCCATCATTAAGATGAATCCTCCGATGAAAATTCAAGAGATTTGAGGCTTTCAAGGCCGCATAACCTACATAAGTCGATTCATTGAGAATTTTTAAATAATATTTAATAAATTTTCCCTAATCATGAAGAAATGTGTCATCTACCAATTGGATGAAGAATTCCTCACTCATTTTTTGAAGATTAAGAAATATTTTCTCCAAACTCCGGTTTTAATTCCACCCATTTCTGGAAAGCCACTGGTCCTTTATGTGATTTCCCTAGAATGATCCTTCGGTTCCCTTTTCTCTCGAAAGAATAACAAAGGGATAGATAATAGTTCATTCTATCTAAATCACATTCTCCTCGACCCCAAAGCCAGATATTCCCTTATTGAGAAGAGCTACATTGTTCTTGTCTTTGTTGTGAAGAAATAGCAGCATTAGCTATAGCATCATGAAATATAGCTGGTGTCCCATGTATATCCTTTCATGGATATTCAGATTCTCCCTATCTTGAAAGGTCGTATAGATCAGGGGTAGTGATACTTTTTCAGTTAGACCTCAGGTTAGTTCCACATAAAGCTGTCAAGGGTCAGACATTAGTATATTTTCTAGCCTCCCATCCAGGCCCTACAAAGCAGTCTCTGGATATTGGATTCCCAGATGAGGTGATCCTCTAAGTTGATAAGACAACAATGCGTAGGTATATTCCCTTCAATGGTGCTTCCTGATTTCCAACTGGTAGAAGGAACAATGACCCCTGACTCAATACAGTGGGGATTGGTGTCATCTTCATCACAGCTACATAGGTTGTCTTTCCCTACTCAATATTGTTGTCAGAAGGATACACCAATGATAATGCATAGAATTAGGATGTCATCACTAGTCTCAAGTTGTCACTTTATATTTATTTTCCCCACCTACACGTGAAAGGGGACTCCAAGTTGGCTATCACGAATATCAATGGTAATTATATCTTCAGGAAGCTAGAGACCATGCCCCTTTTAGAACATACTCTCCATCTAATGCCCAGTTCTCTTCTCCACTAGAGCTCACTCATGTACCTAGGTCATTGAATGGTCAAGACGACTCCATAGCTATCCTTGTTGAATATCTTTCAGATCTTAACCAGGACGATTTTATCATCCATGTGGCTCATAGAAGAGTCACCACTCATGTATATTCAAATTAAAAAGATAGCCAGTAGGTAATCCATCTTACCACCAGTGCATCCACATTGGGCCCTCTAGGTCTCTCTACCATAGAATAAGGGAAACCTGATTGAACAACTCCTTCATTCAAGTACCTCCGACATGGTAATCTCCCAATAGATAGAGCCAAATGTGAGTGAATCCATCAGCATGCAGTGAAGTTCACCCTACAGAGTGGTCCTAACCTTGAATAGATCCTCTAAAAATGTGGGTTTGATGGATTTCTCCTCAATTTTATCCAAGAAAATGGCATTCACCTTGTTATGTAAGAAGTTCATGTCAATTCTTATGGAGCTCATCAGGCAGGTCGGAAACTCTCTCATCAGATTTGAAGGCTTGGATACTTCTGGACCACCATGGTCCATGACTGTATTGAGTTCATTGAGATATGTCACGCTTGCTAGATCCATGCTAATTTTTTTTCATTAACCATGAGTGCCTCTCCATACTACAAATTACTCTTGGACCTTTGCAGTCTAGGGACTCGATGTTGTTGAACCGTATCATCCATCAAAAGCTCGCCAGTGCAGGTTTATCTTAACCATCAAACATTTCATTTCCATGTTTGAATATGTGATACCTATCAAAGAATTTAAGGCCTATTCTATTGTTAAGTACATGATTTCCAACATCATTCAACTATTTAGTGTCCCACACATCATTATCATTGAAAAAAACACCGACATTCAAGTGGCTGAGAAGAAGAAACAATATGTCGAGTACAACATATGGTCTAACCACACTTCACACTATCATGAACAAGAAAATGGGATTATTGAGGAATTAAAAAAGATTCTCTCAAATATTTTTCCAATGATGGTTGGTCAGAATAAAAAAAGTTTTCTAGACATGCCCCCAGTTCTCTTTGGGATTACAGAACGAAAACTCACAATTCCACCACGGTGACCCTATATTCCCTAGTCTATGGAACATAGGTAGTCATGCCCATTGATATTTAGCTCTCGTTTCTTCTTATGAATTTTTATGATCAAAATACATGAAAAAATTAGTAGAAGTCTTCCTGGAGGAACATGAGGACCTTGATGAATATAGGATTATGTTCATGAATAATCTAGAGAGACACCATTACAAGATATCTAGGGATTTCAACAATAAATTTAATCTTCTCTCTTTACTCTAAGGTGACATGGAACTGGACCTAAGGATGCCGATGATACCCAGAAAGAATCCACCGAAATTGGAGCCCAAAAGGGAGTTACCCTACATTATTCATAAGGTGTATCCCAACTATGCATAATATTTCTTCACCATAGATGGAAAAAGCATTACCCCCACCCACCAATGCCAAATTATTCAAGTAGTACATCGCATAAGGACACTTTTTTCTAGGTTTCAGGACAAAAACAAACCCAACCCCACTATCCTACATGAAATTAAACTATACCAATGTCCTTACCACATGATGTCAAACTCAACGACATTTTTATAACTACATATGGATTGATTACTGCCCTTGCAGGATACATATGAGTGCTCGGACACTTGTCTTTGGGTCCATACCTAGGTATATCTACCTATTATTATTTTCATTTCCTACATTTTGTTAAACTATACCTATGTCCTTACCTCATGACGTTAAATTGCATGGAATTTTTAGAACAACATATGGATTGATTAATACACTTTAAGGATATGTAGAAATTCTCGGAGACTTTCCTTCAGGTCCAGACCTCAGTATATCCAAAAATTCGTTATTTACCTATCCTACATGATATTAAACTGCACCTATGTACTTACAGAATGACGTTAAAACTATAATTCATTTTCATAACTACACATTTCTTGATTCCTACCCTTTCAGGAGAAGTACGAATGCTCGAAAACTTTTCTTTGGGTCCAGACCCTTGTATATCAAACTATTCTTTTTGTTTCTTGTCCTACTTGATGTTAAAATATACCTATGTCCTTACTGCATGATGTTAAACTACATGAAATTTTCATAACATTTCATGGCTTCATTCATTCCCTTGAAGGATACGTAGGAACTCCCAGACACTTATCTTCATATCCAGCCCCAAGTATATCTACCTATTATTTTCTTCTTATCCAACATTATGTTAAACTATAACTATGTACTTACCTATTGATTTTAAATTGCATAGAATTTTCAGAACTATATATGGCTTGATTCCTTCCATTTCTGGATAAGTAGGAATGCACTGATGTTTCGATTTCGGGTCCAGTCTCATGTACCGGAAATCATTCCATCTCATTTCAGCTTCTTTGCTATGATTTCCTCAGGATTTACATGGGGTGGTGTGGACTTGTTTTATCCTCATTCATGCCAGGATTAAAATAGTGTCACCATGTTCCTCTTTGAGAGAACGCTCCCTACTTCCATCCATACCACACTTCATTAAAATGAATTTCATTTTCAGAACTATGTCTGGTTTGATTCCTACCCTCGCTGAATATGTATGAATGCCCATAAGTTTCTTCTTTGGGTCTGAACCAGGGTCCCTCGACCTTTTTGTCCCTATTATCTTATGATATATCCCAAGTTATATGGCCTTAAACGAATATCATATTAATCCTACATGTATATAAATTTTTCTGTCCTAACTGCGAGTCATTAAACCGCATGGTATTCAGCTATAGTTCCATTTTTCTGGCCCTTGGTCCTGATTTCTCTCTTGGGTGTGTGTGGCATGGGGGGGACGTATTCTATCTTCATTCATGTTCGGTTTATTCTTCCACACCATGTGAATCTTATTTGGGATTTCATTTAAGCCATCCGTCCATACCACATGGAGTTAAACTGCATGACATTTCTAGAACTATGTGTGGATTGATTCATTCCCTCATAGGATATGTAGGAACACCAAAACATTTCTTCTTTAGGTCTATCCCCAGGTATATATACCTATTTATCCTCTTTCTTCTAATCATCCTCTCGAGTCACCTACCCCTAATCAGATCCCACCATCTTATTTTCCTCATTAGTATGCTCAGATGTGTCGTGGTATGAGACATAGAGTGTTGTATTCTATACGGACATTCACCCATTCCACCTCCACACATTGTGTTCCCTTTTTTTGGGTATCAATATTCTTTTATATCTGAAAGGTCCCCCAAATGTTATGGATGCTCATCCTTAAGGCTCACCAACTGTTCTAGGTCAATTTCTTGGAGAATTCGGAATGGAATTTTGAGACTGGTTTCACCCGCGTTTTGAATACTGTTAGCAGTCGACCCTCAGTTGTTTGTTCCCATCTCTGGCCACATGATATGGATACTGTGTTTTAAACATGGTAATAATTTATCCTCCATCATCATTCCAATCCCCCAGTGTCCCAAATATAGGTCTAGTAATTATCATTCCTTCTCAAAACCTTTTGTCTATATGGAGCTTCAATACTCTAAGTTTCATCCCTCTGTTCACATTTACATGTTGATTGGGTGGACCGATTTTGTGGTTTTTACTTTGACTCCACACCTTCCTTTTCCTATTGTGTGCTTCTGTGTATAGTAAATATCTTTTCCAAGACTTGTTTCCAACACCAAGCATGGATCAAGGGGGATTTGGGTTCCTTGATATGTTTTATACATGCATGGAATATTTACGCAACTTATGGTCCAAAATCTATGACTATAAAATAGAATTTCAAGTCCCCAATGTCCAGACATCTTGACTTTAAACTGTTCACATATTCTCTCAGGAATTTCTGATGTGGTGTGAAATTATTTTTCCTTCATTCATGTCTGGTTAAACTTTGAAAACTCATTTCATGTTTCCTATTTGGGGATATTCTTCTTACAATCCAAAATATTTGACCTTAAACTAAGATCTCTAGTTTCAATGTTTTCATTAAATTAAACTAATTGACAACCGTGATTGTCCTTGTTTCGGAGGAAATCACCCCCCTGGGTTTCGGCAATTGGCCACATCTTCTTTCAAAAACTATGTGTGGATTGATTTCTACCCTCACAGGATACATAGTGATGCCCAAATATCTTGTTCTTGAAACCAGCAGTTGAGTCACCCATTCGCCATTTCTAGACCTTCTCAGTCCGGGTTTCTGATTGAAGATGTGTGGAGCATGGTGTAGACTCTATTTTTCCTCATGCACATCATGTTTGTTTGTCGGACCCTACATTTATCTCATGTCTCAGCCTCATTATGATAAACTATGTGACGTCATCTTCCTCACTGCATGATGTTAAACTACATGGGTATGTCTCATGCTCAAGAAATTAAACTGGGCACCTATATTACACACTCTAGGACCTTAAACATAGATCTCTATGTCTGAGTGACATGACCTTTAAACTACTCAATGTACCCCTCAAGAGACTGATCCTATAGGGTGGGTTTTATTTTTCCTATAGATGTTCAATATCAGCAAGCATGAATGTGTTGCGATGTAAGACTTGAAGTGTTGGATTCCACAAGGACACATTCCCACCTTCACTTCCACACTTAAAATGTCCATTTATTTGGGCCATCATCTTCTTTAATACCAAAACTTACCCCCAAATGGTATGGCTACTCATCCTTAAAGCTCACCTGACATTCTAGGCTAACATCTCAAAGGATCTGGAACGACATCTTGAGGTAGGTTCTGCTTGCATTTTGAAAATGTTCACCAGCCAACCTTGAGTTGTTTGTTCACATATCATGATACACAATATGGATGTTATGTTTGGAATATGGTCAATAGTTATCCTATATTATTATTCCACCCCCATTGCTGCCCAAATATCGGGCACTGTGATTCACATTTTTTACTTCCCTTTCATGTTCTCGTAGATTTCAAATTCCCTTGGTGTTGTCCCTTTGGGCATTCAAATGTGTCGAGTAGGACTGCTGGCATGGTTGAATTTTCCAACTCATCGGTTCCTTTCCCATGTCGAGCACTCTCATAGAATGGGGAAAGACCAATATCTATCCTTGCTTCCCACACCAGCCATGGATCACATTGGATTAGGAGTCTTGGTAGGGTTATACCCACGTATAAAAGTTGTACAGCCTTATGGTCTGAGTTCTACGACCTTAATCTAAGATATCCTTTCACCCGAGATATATGGTGTTAAATTATATGGCCCCGTCCCTCTAAAAATTAAAATGTTGCATCCTTATCATATGATATAAAAATTTATGGTAAATTCCTATCATATCAACATAAATTGTGACACCATCGTCCTGGTAGTACGACGAAAAATAGAGCCGCATTGTGGTATTCTCACTCAAGAGAGAATCACCTTTGGTAATGGTCATACTCCATTCCACTCGTCCAGATCCGCATACATCTGTATTTCTATATCGACACCCATATTTTTAATTTGGAGCTTGAGGATCAAATAATAATAACAATAATAACAATAATAATATATAAATATATATGTATATAATATATATACACCACACACAAAAGGAAAAACAAGATATATCTAATGTCACTTCTTCTCATGCATGGGTCAGACCTACACACCCCTAAGAACAATGTTTTCATGATTCCTACCATTTTGGGATATGTTAGATAATCCAGGTAATCGATCTTAGATACAACCTCAGAATTAATTCCCCTTTTTCTTCATTATCAGCACAGGATGTTAAATTATAACCATACCCTGAAAACATTCAGGATTCCCCTTGATAATTGAAGGATGCTTCAGCTTCCTCACTATTAAGAAGGATTTCCACTACAAGTGTTTCTCTCTAGTCACACTATTGTTTATGTACTACGTTTGGCTTAATTCCCATCCTTATAGCATACGTAGTGACACCCGAACATTTTTTCATCGAGCTGAGCCCCAGGTTCATTAACCCTTTTGGCCCTTTGACCCCAATTACGTTCCAAACACTATGACATTAAACTAGGAGCGTCATAGGAATATGTGGTGTGATGGTTGGTGGTAGGTCTACATGTCCTTTGTTCATGGCGGGTTGTTTCCCTTACTGCACCACATATGACTCATTTTTGTCTGTTCCTTGATATTTGTAAGGTGCACAAGCCTCTCTTGGATCATTCATGTTGGGTTTGTCTCCTCCATTCAATGAAAACACTATAGGAATAGACATTATTGTTTATGTACAATGACTTTAAACTATTAACCAGGGTTAGGGATGTATGACCATATACTATTTGCAACGTCCTAGGAATACGACGTTAAACTATTTCATGTATCATCTCTCCCATAATATGTTAAACTACATAACAATCATCTTCACTTATGAGTCATTTAGGGTACCCACCAAAAAGATCCTACTTGGGAGTTGTATTGACCCTTGTTCATACTGATACATGCATCCAACATGATTTTTTCACGGTAAAATGATTCCAAGTGTTTTGGAGTCCATTCAAACATCTCATCACACCACCTCTATGCTTTGTATTCCCTTTATTTGGACCCTCGTCATCTTTCATGTCTGAGGGAACCCCCTAACGGTATGGATTCTCAACCTCATGGCTTTCCTATCATGTTGGTCCAATGATCCGGAAGACATTAGATATAACTTAGTGTTTGGAACCATATTTTGAATATGGTAAATGGTTGTCCCTCATTTTCTTTCACCCATTTTTGGATAACGCGATATAGATTCTATGTTTCAAATACGGTCAATAGTTATCATCCATCATCATTCCACCACCACTATGTTCTGAATTTTGGATATCGTGATTCACAATTCCCATTCTACTTAGTTCAGATTGATTCCAATGCACCTGTAATTATCTCGCATGTATACCAAAATGAACTTGGAAAGGGGAATTGGATATTATGAGAATCTTATTGTATAGTTACTTCCCCTATCTCTCATAGACATAATCCTCTAGGTGGTTAGTCAGACGTCGAGTATTCTTTGTTATGTTGACGCACTCATATTAAAGAATGATTATGTGTATTTCCCTTGTTTGTCAGACTAGGTATGACCCCCGTGAGCATAGGGATTGATTATTAGTTATTTCATTAATGTGATTGAGATGAATTGATTAAGGTAATAAATATTTCCATGAACATAATCTAAATAATAATGAAACCTTGATAAATACTTTTATGTTTGGAAAACATAGCCCCTATGGGTTGGCATCTTCAACAAATCACCTTAGTTCCTCCGTACTTTGGTGTGTAGCACCAAGGAGTTTTTTTCACCACCTGATCTCAATTTCTTCTTCATTGGTCGTGGGTCAAAGTCCATCTTCTCTATTCTATATTCGATCTTATTCATCTTGGATATCGTTGACTTCATGAGATGTTAACCTCAACTTCTCTTTGGATTCTACTAGTTGGTCATGAAATCTTGATATTAGTACTAATTTTATGTTGATTTTAGAATATTACTAGTTCATCCATGTTTCTAGGTGTTGGATCTCTTGTTAAGACTCCGAAAGCATTTGAATGCAGAAAAACATCTTCTGTTTCCAAACCAAAATGAAATAAAGGTTTTTATCCCATATATTCTCAACAAGGTAATCCTGAATGAGCATGTGTATACCTCATGTATCCAAAACTCCAGTTCATAGTTCATGCATCCACGAAAAAATTTTCCCCATCTATATTATCCATTCTGCTTATGGGATGTCACCGATAATGTTCTTGACCAATTTCCATGACCAGTAATGGACATCCCGACTATCCTCCGAATCAGATTCAGCCATGTATAACTCCTCTAGGTCGAGAGGTTTTTATTTTGGGAATTCCTCTAGATTTTATACTATAGGATCCTCCAAGTTCATTTCATCAGATGGTATGGGCTCTATGTCATGTGGTTGATCATTGTTGCGAGATTTCACCTTGATGATTTTTGGTTCCGCCCCGCTACTGGTTTCAACCACAACTAACATTGGTACGACCTTCTCAGTTTAGGTTTCTAGTTCCATATTGAACATTTTCCCTTAGAAAATGAGCATTAGCCCCTCCAAACATCCTCACTAGCAGCTTTCCCACCACATAAAGAATTGTTTGATCAAAGATAGTTTTAGTAGACTATGCCTGATGGAAAAACATTTATGAGTCTATAGGAAGATAACTTACAAAGGTCAAATATTTGATAACATCCCATGGTCATTACTATTATAATCCTAAGATTGGTCCCCGTATATGGTTAATAACTCTAAAGATTCTGTAATGGCCACCCTAGTTACCATAGATTCGCTAGACCCTATCCTCATCATCGTCCCCAACATGAGCCCTGAAGCCTCATCTGTTTTCATGGGAGAAAGGTTTTTCTGTACGAGGCTCTTCTGTATAGAAAAAATATTCATTTCGAAACCTATTTAATATGAGTATGTTCATAATTAAAAGGAATTGATTAAATATTACCTCAATATTTCTAGAGAATTCTCTTAACTTTGATGTTTCTATCTCGCCTTCCTCCAGAGGGCTCCCCCTGTAAGAATCATCTCCCAATGGCTCCTAAAATTCATTAGGAAAAGGGAAGTTCTCCCTAATATCGGTAGCAGATATTTGTGGTGGGGATGTTTGGTTAAACAATACTTTCACCCAATTCATCATCAGATGTGGGGTGCCTTGAGAATACACAATTTCATCTAAATTAGCTATATATTACCCCCCCTCTACCTAAGATACATGAAATCTTTCCCTAACATGACTAATATTCATATGATCCATCCTAAATTAGTTAGGATGGTCCCACATCTTTGAAGGTCTAAGGAATTTCATATTAACATCCTAGGTTTCCCAAGCCATCAGATATATAGAATCTTTAGGAATGTACACACCATGTAGTCGCTTCCCAATATCTTGGGTAGGTATCCTGTAGAACCCTCTTCATGGCCTCCCTTTCTCCCAGTTCTGATCAATTGGGCAGCTAGGTCTGATGTTTTCGCTTTCCTTCCATTTTTTCCTAGTGTAAGACATAGAATTATTGACCATGTTATAGATTGACCACCACGATGTGCATCATCCCAACCACTGTGACGTGTTCTAGCTGTTGTTCATCCCTGACTCTAGGGTTGAAGAGGTACCTTATCATTAACTCAAGCAATACTTTTCTTTATAATCTATTCCAAGTAAGCTGCCTCCGAACTCTTAGTATAAGCCTCAAATAGCCTGTAATCAGTAGTAGGTGGAGGATTTTTCATCTTTCAATTATCCTGTGTGAACATAAGACAAAATTTCCTCACCACACACGAGTGATATCCATGGCGCAGTCCTATGTAGACTATCAAGTTTATGCTCTACATGAACCGAAATTTCCTTGCAAAGTGATGTTTGGTATATGACTCACAGATAGGTTCATGATATTTCCGTGCCACCAAAACTCCACATCAAATGGATGGTTAATATTACATATGCTCCCCAGTCCCCAGACCATGATTAGTAAATTAAATCATTGGTAGCGAGAATGGATGGAAGTGGAATTTTTCCACCATCCAGATTTTTTAGTGGTATCGGTGAAGTCACCTTGATCGGGAAGCTTCCCATTGCGTTCAAAATGGCTGGATGAAAGTCTGTACCAAGGGAGGAAATTGGGTTTGGATATTCATAAACCCTCATTTTCATTTCTATCCAATCATACAGAATAGGGAATAGTCAACATACCCACTGTAGCTTTATCCCCTCGCTGATGTGACACACCACCCTGTACATTTTTTCCATCATCGACATCCTGAGGTCGACACACTTCCCCATAGTCGTCATGGACTCCATGATAAATGTGCTCATCCACACTCCCATGTGAACATCCCAGAACAGAAGCATCCATCTACAAATGAGTGTAGATATGAACCCTACCAACCTGGCCACTGGTTGTTGTTTGGTGTTAACACTATACCTATAGAGCTGCCACAGACTGTCATCCAAGGTTCACTAATAAGAACCTTCCTTGTTGTGCTAGTCTCCCAATGAACTGTTGGGCGGGCTCATTGGTAGTTTCTTGGGTGACTCCCCTCCATTATCAGGATTCTCTAGTGGGAAATTCAGGAAACATTTGAACCACTGTTTTAATTGGACATCCCTCACTGATTTCATATCATCACCAAATACCTGATCTATCAGCATCATGGGAAAATGAATTATCTTATATAGATCCTCCCATTTGTTCTTCACATAAAAAAAATCATCACACAATACCCCCAGGATCGGAATCCCTGCAATATTATGGAGGTCTAAGAGGATAATGGAAAACTCCCCCTGATGAAAATGGAATGTATTGGTCCACGATGACCAACTAATTAGAATCTATATCATCACATGATTTGTTTGGAAGATATGAAATTGAGAATCCTACATAACCTCATAAAGTCCTACCCACAATAGCTTTACCACAAAATCGTTTCAAGATTCATAGACCCAGTAGACCCAGGTCCATTGATCCATAAATTTTCCTCCTTGGTGTAGGTCCCAGATATTGGTCCACCCTTTCTTCGAGTTCCCAAAACCCACCATTGGTATTGTGCGGTATTGTGGTGGATTTACCTCTAATTTAAGCACTATCCCTTTAATATTTTTGACATGGTTGTAATGGTAGTTAATAGTGATAGGTGTATAATAATTATAGGTATGGTCATCGATTTCATTGTACCACTTATATTGGCATAGAATTTTCATGATCCAGTAAGCCAGTTTATCCTTATTGGCTTTAGGGATGAAGAAAACACCCCTCAGACTGAAGTTAGACAATAGAAATCTCTTGCACAATGGGTATTCCTTATGCCATTCTATCAATAGCTCCACTATGGAATCATTATCTAAGTGAATCCACACACATTCTTCTATCTAAAATTTTTCCATTATATCTTCCCTTCATGTGGCTTCCACAAGAACCTCCTGACCAGCTTCTAGATTGGCTATTTGATTCAAGACATTTGTGTTTTTCTCCTTTATTCGTAGATCATGTCATGGATTATTTTCATAAAGAACAACTCTTGTAGCAAAAGATTGTTGATCCTCAAAGGACTCGGCACATTTTTTCATAGAAACAATGGATTAAGATGCACTGGTTCACTGAGTAGTATTCTTAGAGCATCTATCCATTGACCTGGTTCACAAAGAGTGTTCACAGGTGTGTGGGAGCTTCAAAATTATTTAGATCAAGCACAAGTTCATAAATATAGATGCAGATAAAGGAATGGACCTCATGCATAATTTTTAGGTCACACTCCCCAATAATAATGGTGATCTCCCCCGTGCTCTGTGAACCATCATAACTATCCCACATTGTGAGAAATTTTTTTTCAGCCATCTACCTATAGAATATGACCATCTTCTTTCCATCAGGTCCCATTCGTAGGGGAATTTTTTGGAACTGTACTCTATTCACAAAATGGATCAATAAAGATGAAAAAATCACAAAAGGTCCTACCTCACAAAGCTCTTATGTGAAGGCCCACCATCACTATGAACGATGTGGATCCAATAGAAAGGTATCCTTTGTGAATATTGTGGAGTAGTTATGGAGTCCTCCGTGATTCTGATGCACACCATGACAGCCATAGATTAATAACAAAGGGCACCGTGATTACGATGGCTCTACCTCCAATCACAAATCATCTTTTTCTCCATGGCACGACCTTAGAGCATTGTGATACCCAGTGCCTATAAATAAGCATCTCACCCCCCATAACCATTGTTACCCTGACCTCTCATCTTCTAAGATCTAATTTCATGAAGCACCCTTTCTTCTATGAACCATTAAGGGGAATGCATCACCCAATGTATCCGAGCATTGAGAACCTACTTTCCATTTTTTTCTATTTCACTTCACTTCATGTAGGGATTCCCTTTGAAAATCCCTATGACCATTGAAATGGTAGGAGTCCCTTTAGGGAACTTTGGAATTGACATAATATTTAGCCTTCATGAAGAACCCTCTGAGGACATGTAAACACCATGCCTCGGTTGGGTAATCATGCTTCATGAAGATCCTCCCTTCGTGGAGACCCTTTTCCCCATGATTCGTGAAAAATATTTCATCACAGAGCTCATTCTCTTCACGAATCCCATCTTTATGAGGATTCTGACTTAGCTAATCCCTATTATATTCTACCCTCCAGGCTTGTAGAAAGTGATTTCACGGTCCCCCGAGTGGTGATTAATGTTGTGTTTACCTTCCTTATGCTTCTTCTCATAGTCACGCTAACAACTATTGCTTCATTTCATAGAAATACTAACGTGGACCCCTCTATTGAGAACTCCTCCACCTCACTCCAGCTCATCTTTGCTTGTCCCTTCCCTCCCTCAAGTGGGGGTTAGTATAAGTTATGAAAGTCTAATGGATGACGTGTGAGTCCTCATCTTCGTAGATAAAAGATGTTAAATTTTAGATCACCCTCATCCCCAAAAAATGATGTTAATATATGATTTACTGTATCTGTGGAATGTATGAGTGTATCAGAGAGAGGATCATAATGAGAGCCTTTCACTTCTCATATTTCAATCTGACTTCTATTTCCCTCTATGTTATGCCACCTTGTGTGCCTTGGGCAGTCTCTCTGTAATCCCCAAAACCCACCTTGATAGTGTGTCCCTTGTATGATTTAAATGGACCCATATCCTACTTTTCCATCAGACATCCTCCTTGGGTCGTTATCTATGTGTAATCCCCACACCATTCCAAATTTTTGCACCACTTGCGACGCAATTGCGAGGTTCGTTGCTGCCTCTTGTTTCTCACACTGAGAATGACTCACATGGGCTTAGAAAAAGAAGCAACAATGTCATCCTATTTGGGATACTAATCATGCGTAATACCCAATCCCATCCTGAACTATGTGGACTTTGATTCCCTTCCACAAGGATACATATGAATCCTCACTAAGGATGAAGTCAATCACCCATCATTCATCTATCCCGAACACTTCATGTCGGTTCAACTTCATCAAACATGGCATTAAAATGTATTCCCTCATTCCAAACTACAAAGGTTTTGATCCATTTAGGGTATGTAGGATTCCTCTTTGAGGTTCAATCCCAACAAATAGTAAACCTTGGTGTCTCACCTTTTGGGGTCCACATTCCTTGGTCCACCCATTATGGTGTCTAGATCAGCCCTCCAGATATTAAATTTTCCCTAATTGGGACACATCTACCAAACCCACCTCCCTGGGGTGTTTCAATCCCTCCGTCTAGCTAACCACCCATATGCCTTGCACTCAACCCATACATCTCCAACCAATAGTTTCCCTCTTATGTTGGACTGCTAATCATGCATAAGCTCCATCATGTATCCTGGTTGTCGTCTATTGTGTATTCCTTAATTCTATTCCCTGTTATAAACTATGTGGACTTTAATTCCATACCATGGGGATATGTAGAAAACCTTCCTGGGGTTCATGACCATCATATATTTCCCATACCGACCCTTCCATCAATACTTTGTGTCTCAAGAAGATCATGCCCCAACCAGGTGGTTTCTACTTCCTTCAGGACCCCATCCATGCACTCCATTCTCACAGGTCTCCTCTTTATGTGTCTCATCACCTCACCTTACTACGTGGTCACTTATTCCCATCCAATAGGATATGCGAGAAGCATCCATGAGGTCCAATAACAACACCGATGTCATATTCAAATTGGTTCCATCTCATTATCCATCCAATTAATTCAACCCTCCATCATCTATCCCGATTCCTACCTAGGGAGCCACACCCTGGTGGGATATGACGTTCAATACAGGATACTCACCATGCGTAAGCCCCAAATCACCCCTTCAAACTACATGAGGTTTTGATCCATGCCTTTTAAATAGGGTTCGTAGGATGTCTCTCTAAGGTTCAATCCCAACCAATGGTAAACCCTAGCATCCCCTTTGTTGGGACCCACTTTATCTGATCCACCCTTTTTGGTGTCTAGATAATCCTTCATGGTGTGAAATATTCCCTTTTGGGACACTCCATCCCATATCCATTCTCATTGGGTGTTTTGATCCATCCATCTGTTAAAACATTTAGGTAGTCCCTACTAGGGATGTTACCACCCGATCCACTCTCAACATCATTCTGATTAGTCAGATCCATCACTGCTAGATGTTAAACTCGTGAAATGCCCCATGTTATACTTGTAAAGTCATGGAAAACCTCAGAGACATGCCTACGGAAGAAGATAACAAGCGATCTCCGTGTGAATCCTCGGGTTTTGGCACCCCTGAGAGGCCCTCAAATGAAAAAATACAGTTATTTTAGTGTTCTAGTGTCAAGACATTCTACAAATACCTCAGCGTGGCTACACCTCTAACTGAAGATTGGTACCCTAACTTGACCCCTTGGAGTTTCCTTATAGAATCAGCATAATTAATGGGCATCCACAAAGAGATGGCATGAGGTACGAGTTTCATGAACAACTTCTTAATCTATGAGGGCGACTCGTACTAGGAAATGAGTTCTGAGAAGGAATCTATAGAAGGAGGAAAAAAATCCCATCATACCATTTCAATCATGTATAAAACATCCTAGTAAATGTGGTGGATGATACATGCCTTTGGAAAGAGGGAATGTGGGGAACAATTTGACCGTCAACGAACGTCAAAACACATAAGCGGCGTGCCACGATGGAAAGTGTCAAAAATAACAATCACATATTGTTAAACTATTATTATATAATAACATTATTATATCTTGTAAACATAAATTCTATTATTATAATGGAATAATATAAATCTATCTTCTCTTCCATAAAATGGGATATGAAATCATCATGCATGTGTATGGTGGACTACCAAATTGTGAAACGATGTCATTTTTGTTCCACCATAACCTATCATGTCCTATTTTAATGAAGTATTTAAAATATATACTTTAAATTTGTAACATAAAAATACTTTTCTAATAATTATATCACTTATACCATCTTAATTTTCAATCTTTTTGGGGATATGATAGTGTCACTCGTCTGTACGATGTACTACCTCCTCACGAAGGGATATTATTATTTTTTCACTAAATCTTTACATAGAAGGTAATATGGATAAATTTAATGAATATATGTGATATAAATGAAATAATTAATATATTAATGACATATTTATAATTCTTAAAAGACAACATATCATTTTATTTCTTACACTAAAAAATAAAAACATCGTTCGTACGTATGTTTGGACTACCTCCCCCATGGAGTGATGTCATTATTTTTTCAACACCACAACACAAGGATGATAAATATAAGGGTATTTAATGAAAAAAATAAGATATATATGATAAATTTATCTTTTTTAAAATAAAAAATATTATTTACCTTCTTTCGGTAATGATCGTTGAACGAATGGAAATATTACTCATGCGTACATACATCTTATCATTTCTATAATGGTAACATAGATCATTTTTATTGACATCCTTCATGAATAAATTTAAAAGTATAAATAAATATTAAAAATGAAAATTATATCATATTTTTTTTATAGACATGTTGAAATAATTACTACATTGACCATATTCAACAAACCAAATTCATTTTTGACAGATAAGCTGAATACCTTCAAAACATCTGAAGTAAAAATAATTAATTAAGTAATTTTGTATGGAATGATAATATGTGAAATAAACGGTGTATTAAAATTTATAATGTATGTCATGTAATTAAATAATTAACATAATTTTATTATTCCAGATGATCAAAACACAAATTAAATGTTAGACTCATGGTAAGGGACTTCATCTCAATTTCCTTTCATGGAGGCATAACTTAATGTTATGAACCTATATTATTTTATGACGTGTATATACATCCCCATTGACATGATATTTAACGTTTTTTAATGTTATTTTTCCTAGGGTATTATGATTCAATTGTTTCCAAAGTTTTCTTTTAATAAAAACCCGTCTTTTAATTTAATACTTTAAAGTCTCTTTATATTAAATGAGAATTCTTTTAAAAAAAATCCTAAATATAATAATATAGACATGATAGTTTTATAAATCATATAATTTTCACTCATTAAATGTTTTTCAAATATTGTAATATTTTTGAAGAGTGATTTAATTTCATTACAAACAACAAAAGGAATGTTATATTTTTAACAAATAATTACAAAGAATTTTTCTATGATTTTAACTATTTTTTTGTTTGTATTAAATTAAAATATATCATATTTTATTAATATTAAACCCTTTAGTAGGTGTATTTTGGTATATAAAATGTTATTTTTGTATTGATAATTTATTTTCAAATTAAATGATATTCTGAAATCTAAAATTGATTTTTACTTGTATTTAAGTGACTTTTCAATATGTTTTTATTAAAAAAGTGAAATAATACATTGTTCAATTCATTTTATAGTAATTGAGATTTATATGATAAACATGTGATCCCGATATAACATATACGATTGTTGCAGCCCGATGGTTCTCTAATTTATTTGGTAATGTTCTTTTTCTTGAGAGGTAATAAGTATAGAGTTATTAGAGTGTTTCTCCTATGTATTTAATTGGGATCTAATTATTTTATACATAGGTTTAAAACAATTAATTAATTTTATTCTCTATATTTACAAAAATGGGATTCTATTTGATCTTTATGGTATTTAATAAATTTTATTGAATAATAAGTGTGTGTTTTCCAGGGGATAAAGAATTTTTTATTTTTCTAAAATAAAATTGAGATAAAAGTAATTAAAATTCAGAGATTCATTTTTTATAACATGGATAATGTTTTTGATTCTTTATATGTCCTTTACTAATATTTTTGTGACCATACCTCACTTTAAAATGTTTTTAATAGGGTTTAAGGAGGGTAAGAGAAATGAATAAATCATGTTGAATGTCATGATAATTTTCCCGGAAAAAAATCATGATTTATGTTAAATGTTTAACATTATATAAAAATTGATAATAATCAAAAGTGACAAAATTTTATTTTATGGTTTATTATGTATGTTTTGTGATCTAATTATCTAGAAATGTATACCTTAAAAGATCCACAAAGTGATTGAAAGGGAATTCTATATAAAACTAAATATTATGTTATAGTTAATGTATGGTCCATATATTTGGTATAAATGGTTAGTTTAGATAATGTTAGATTTTAGGAAAATGTTAATATCATTCCCTCAAAAGTTTTTTATTTATTTTAAATTTGAAATTATTATCATTTTAGGATTACCATGGTGATTTATCTAAACTATGTCTTTTAAAAATTATTTTCCATAAAAGAAATATGGAAGTTATATTAGGAAGGTGTCAATTAATAAATATGCTTCCAAATTAGAATCCCAATATGGTTGAAATTAGAATAGACTTTTTTTCACAATGATGGATTAGTTGAAACAAGGTATAAATGGTGGTGTTATCCATACTAGGGAGTATCCAGATATACTATTGATGAACATGTTAGTAGTGAGGCATTTCATATGATAAAAACCCCCATTATCCAACGGAGCATATGATCCTATGGTTTCCAAATAATGGATCAATTCCATGGAGAAGATATTTTAATTCATGGGATGTTTGGAATGAAAAGTGTTAAATCATTCCATTTATCATTTTGAAGTTTATGTTGAATGATTATGATCTTTGGTTAATAAAACTACATAGAAATACTATCATGATTCCATGGAATGGGAATTAATAAAGTACCTTTTAATAATAAAATATTAAACTATGTATATTCAAACCTGGATGGAAAAAATATCCCAGAATTTAGGAAAAAAGGTAATTAGTTTTTAGTTTCATATTAGGAAAACATCATAATATTAACCATCTACATGCTGGATTTTATTCGAGGAACTAATAGTAAAATTAATAGAATTTTCTCATTGATGAAACCAAGTCTACAAAGGTCATTTTCCATATGATAATTTAAACCTTATGATAATGTTATTTATTATACAGAGAATTTTGAGATGAATTTACGTATATGAATTTTCCTCTAGATGAAAATGGTAAGATAAGGTCAAGGTAGAGGAAAAAATGAATAATACAACTAAGAAGTCTGTATGTAATTCTCAAAAATATTCTAGGTGTGGTAAAATACAATTTAACGAATTATTACAGGTTCTGGAATGGTTTTCAATGTGTTTAGGTTGGTCATAAGGATCGTGATTGTAAAGAAAATAGACTTGAACAACAAAATAATGGGGTAATTTATATCCATTCAATAGTGAGGTTTTTTATTAGTAATGAGTTGGGTCATTATGCTAACATGTACCCATATTTAGTTTCATATGATGAAAATAATTGTGATTAGAAATTGAAAAGTGTATAAATGTTTTTTTATAATATTGTACTCCATATTGAACTATCTAATGATGTGTTGGCATGTATGATACTTGTTTTTTCAAATTTTTTAAATTCGTTGGTTTTTTCCCGGATCATTTCACTCATTACTTTTTGGGAAATTTACAAGTAAAATTGAAATATCATGACACTAAAATAGGGAAGAACATTTGGTGAAAAAATATGGGTGGAAATATTAAAGCAACCATGATTTATTGGAATATTCCTATTATTATTAGTGGAATGTTAATTCCTAAAATCTTCTTGAACTTCCCATAATAGTTTTTGATATCATTCTTAGTATAGATTGGATTTTATTTTATCATTCTAAGATATATTGAAGAGATAATGATGTTATGTTCAATTATTTAATGTCTTTAATTATTTACCAAGAAACTACAAAATTGATTAGAGATGGTAGTGAATGTTACCTAGATCATATTTATGAAAAGAGAGAAAATAACTAAATTAGTTATGTTCTAATAGTGAAACAATACATGGATATATTTCATGATGATTTTCCTAGTGTTATTCCTGCATAGGAGGTTGAGTTTAATAATGATATAGTGCATGATGTTAATCCTATTTCTAAACCCACTTATCAAATGTATCAATTCTAAAATTAAGAATTGAAAAATTAATTGTTGGATTTTCTAGATAAAGGATATATTCTCCTTGGAACTTCACCATGGCATGCTCTTATTTTGGGTGTTAAGAAGAAATATCATTCAATAAGAATTTTTTTTTGATTATCAATCCTTGAATAACATCATTATTTAGAAAAAATATCCCCTTCCTCATATTGATTATTTGTTTTATCATCTCTATGGATCGTTGTATTTTTAGAAGGTTTTTATGAGGATCAGGTGCCATCAGTTGAAGGTGGAGGATAATGACATTCCAATGGTATCAGTTTGGATGATATAGAGACATTATACTATTATAGTTATGTTTTTTTGGGTTTTCTAATGAACGTTATGTATTTATGGAACAAATGAATAGATTTTTCCATGAATTATTGTATAATATTGTGGTTGTATTTATTTATTAAAGATTAATATATTATAAAATTCATCTATAACATGAGATACAGCTAAGGATTGTTTTCAAAACCTTAAATGAAAATAAATTACATGGATAATTTTGTATGTGTGAATTTTGGTTTCAAAAAATTATTTTCAAGGAAATATTGTTTCTAAATATGTAATAACTATTTACCCAACTAAAACATATGTTTTTTATTAATATCAAATACCTATAGATATTTCATAGATTTATAGTTTTCTTTGACTGGAAAAAATTTCATTTTTATCTATACTAATGAATATATTATATTGAAAAAGAGTTAAATTCATATAGAAAATAGAATGTGATGATTCTTTTCAGAAAAAAAACAATATTGGTGAATTATCCATTTTTGGCCATTCCATCCAAAAATTGTGAAATTTTGATCTATATTGGTGCTTTATTGAAGGGATACAATTGTGTCCTTATGTAGAATGATTAGGTAATTACATATTCCTCATTTTAACTAAAACCAATTGACATAAATTATCCTAAAAAAGATATAGATTTTTCTGTAGGTGTTTTTCCTAAAAAAATTTAGAGGCATCATTTTTATTAAGTAAATTGTGAGATATATTCTGAAAAAAAAATTATGAAGAATATATTTACTCAGAATGTGTTAATCAAGTGGTAGAGAAGATGGATGGAACAGATCAATGATTATAATTTTGTGATTCATTATAATCCTAGAAAAGAAGAAAAAGTTACCAATGTTTTGGTTTCTTAAAAATAATTCTAAATTAACCATGTTACATTTGGAAAATGACTATTTGGTTAATAAATTGATGAATTTTGGCATAGAAGTTGTGAATATAAGTAAATCCTCAATGTTTTTTCAAGTTTCTCTGTAGTCTACTATGTTAGAAATAATTAATCATGCTCAGATGGTGGATCGTGCATTATAAAAAAAACATATAAACTTTTAAGAAGGGTTTTTTGCATGACATAATTTTTAATGAAGAAGGTTTTTTCATATTTAAAAAAAATATTATGTGTATTGTCTCATTCCTATTAGAAAAGAGATTTGTGGATTGAAGACTATTTTTCTCTATTTTTCATTATTCTAGGTTGTACTAATATGTATATAGAACTTTAGGATTATTACTGGTGGGGTGCAATAAAAAGCTATATTTCTGACTATACCATGATATTTTTTACTATTCATTAGATTAAAGTAGAATGAAAATTATAAAGGGAAGTCTTCAACCCTTTGTAATTTTGGAGTTGAATTTGGAAAATATATCCCCGGATTTTATGGTTAGACTATAATGGACATCAAGAGGTAACAATGCTATTTGTTTTATAATTGATCGACTAACTAAATCTGCACATTTTATTCCTAATCAAGATACAGTGTCATTGGATCTACTTTATCGACTATATGTAACATAGAGAGACATTTTACACGGAATTACACTCTCCATTATCTTTATTCATGATCATAAGTTCACATATAATTTTTAGAATATACGTCAAAAGTAATTTGGTACTGAATTAAATTCCAATAAAAAATTTCATCCCCAATCTAATGGATAGTCTAAGATAATCATTCATAACTTGGAAAATATTATTCATTCTTGTTCAATGGATTACCAGGTATGTTGGGATCATCATTTTTCTTTGGTCTAGTTTTCTTATAACAATATTTTTTATTATTTTATATAGATGGTGCCATTATAGTAATTTTATGGATAGAAGTATTGGATTCCATATTTTTGGATTCAAGTAGGAGAAATAAAGTTTATGGGACCAGTTTTGGTATAGGAAATGGTGATAATGTGTAGTTGATTCAGTAATATAAGAGGAAGTCTTGTAGTAGGAATAGAAGTTATGTGGACAATCAAAGGAAATGTCTCTCTTTTGAGGTTGGTGATTATGTTTTCTTCAAAGTATCTCCATTGAAAAGTTTTATTTTTTTTGTAAAAAGGGAAATTCAAGTCCACAATTCAATAGACCATATGTAATATTGGATAAATTTTGGTCAATTTTCATTTTAAAGTCCTTGCCACTGAATTTTTCCTAGGTTAATAGCATTATTCATGTGCCGATGTTAATAAATTATATGTTGGATTAAAAAAATATTTTGAGACTTGAAATAGTATAGTTAGATGAAAAACTTTCTTATGAGGAATATCATATTCAGATTCTTGACCATAGATGGAATTTTTTGGAATATTTTGATTCACCATGTAATGGTTTTTTGAAAAAATCATATGGTTGAAGAGGCGGCATGGGAATCTTGAAATGATATGAGGGAAAAATATTCTCACTTTTTTAATAAGATAATAAAATATTGTGGAAACTATTTTAAAAATGGGGGTATAATTTAACAATCTTGGTAATAATAGAATAAATAATTTACATGATTATTAAATATAATTATATGGGTATAAAAATTATTAAAATATTACGTATTTTTAAAATAAAAATGATATAGTTTTATTTAAAATATTTTATTATAATGTTTTATTAAAATAATTAATTTATAAATTTTAGAATTTAAAATTTTGAAAATGAAATTATTTATTTAAAACATCATATAAATTTTTTCTTAGGGTAAATTTTTTG
Source organism: Viscum album (assembly GCA_963277665.1). Lineage (NCBI taxonomy): Eukaryota > Viridiplantae > Streptophyta > Magnoliopsida > Santalales > Viscaceae > Viscum > Viscum album. The sequence goes on from OY728137.1 coordinate 805,132,691, forward strand.
GATTTCTCAAAAAATGTTGATCTTTTTTTGAATAGTGAAAAACTATTTTTTTTAAATTTAATTTAATTTAAATAAATTAAGTAATTTAAAAGAACCATTATATATATAATATAATATAAAATAAATGTTGCATTGATTTTTTATATTTAATCCTCCTAAATTATATTGAATAAATATTATATTGTTTTTATGTATAACTATATTTTTGGTTTAGAAACATGTTTTTCCTGATTATTGTTTTACAATGCATAATGTTTATCCATTTTAATTCATTAATATATACCCCAATTATGAATTTTTTAAATGAAATTTATAGATTATATATGAATAAAATTTAAACTGTATTCAAACAAATATTATTATTAGTCATGGAGTTAATATAAAATCATCTTTTTCTTGAAAAAAACAGTTCTTGAAAACCAACCTTTTCACTACATCTACAGGTTTAATATTATAATAAAATTTTCAACATAAGTGAATTGAATTTGTAAAATAGATTGAATATTGGGAATTAATATAATTTATATTATATAATAAGTTCAACATAATTTTTCACCATAATGAATAGTGAAAATAGTAAAACATAATTACCGTAGTTAAGATAAAAATTGATTTACCAGGTGTAAAACTAAGAATATAAAGTTCAAAATGACCTAAAAACATGTAATAAAATATATTTTATGGAAATATATCGACCTTATATTAACTATGTATTGATAACTATCCATTTTTAGAATTTTGATATGTGAAATATTTGGTTACACCTTTTTCTTTTCAAAAACATCAAATGTGTCACTCACCTCACATATAAAAGGTCACTCCTAACCTCTCATAATCACAACTTCAAATAACTTTTTAATGGAAAATAAATTCACAAATACCTTACTTAAATACCTAAAACTCACCAAGATCCATTTTTTTATCATATATCCATCCTAATAATGCCTTTGGTGCTTACCTAAGGTGGTTGTCCTTAAAATAGGTATCATGCACAACCGAGCATCTTTGTAATATTTCATATTCAATATCAAAAAAATATTTGTAAATTAGGATAATATAATTAAAAAATATCTATTATATGATGATATGTAATTATTTTAATTTAATATCCTAAATTAATCTCCTCCTTGAACAAATGAGATACAAAATCAACATTCGTGTGTATGGAGTACTACATCCTCATAAACTGATGAATTTGTTTCCCATCATCACCTCTAAATGAGTTTTTATAATGGCGTGTTTAAAGTGTATATGTTATTTTTGTAACATACTTATACTTATGGATTTATTATATCACATATATCTTCTTGAAAATAATTTTTTTGTCGATACAATAAAGCCACTCATGTGTATGACTGGGTGCCTCCTTATAAAGCGATGTGATTTGTTTTTCTTTAATGCAATACATGGATGGTAATAAAAATACATTTAATGAATATATGTGATATAAATGACATAATTAAGATATTTATGAAAAAAATATTATTATTATAAGATAATATATCATTTTCTTTCACACACTAAAAAATTATAATGTCATTCATGCATACATGTGGACTACCGCCATCATGAAGTGATGTGATTGTTTTTCCATCACCACAACACATGGATGATTTTATAAGTATATTTAATTAATTAATATGGTACTTATGATATTATAATTATTACATAAATATATAAATTTATGTTTCCTTCTTTCCATAAAAATGATTTAAAATTTTCAAATGTTAACCATGCATTTGTACGTCTTACGATCTCCATGATTATAAAATAGTTCATTTTTCACGAACATAATTATTGATTGGTTTCAAAATTATAAATAATTTTTCAAAATGTAAATTATTTCATGATTAATATTCCATATATGCTGAAATAATAACCAAAATTGACCATACTCAACCGACAAAAGTCATATTTGTCATATAATCCGAATAAAGTCAAATCATCCGAAGTAACATAATTAAACAATGTATGGAATGGTGATATGAGATGTAAATGGAATATTAAAATTAAAAAGGGTTACCTATAAAGTAAATAATGAACATAATTTTATTATTCAGGAAGATAAATACACATGTAACAAGTCAAACTCAATGTAATGTGCTTTATCTAAATTTCCTTTTGTTTAGGCATGTTTTGATGTTATGAATATATATTATTTTTCAACTTGTATATAAGAAAATTTAGAAATTTTATTTCATTAATTTATCTATTATAATTATATTTAATGTTATCTAATATTATATTTTCATGGGACATACGATTCAAAGGATTTTCATGTTCTCTTTTAATAAAAGGAATCATATTTTGATGTTTTCCTTCAATCTCTGTTTATATTCAATGACCTTGTTTTTAAAATTATTTTATAAATTTAATTAAATGGAAATTAGTGTTTAATAAAAGTTTTTTCCCTTCATTTATTTAATTACTTTCTAAAAATGAATCTTTTAAGGGATGTTTTACCTTCATTACAAATGACAAAATAAATTTTATTTTTAATATATAAGACGGCAAAGACTTTTCCATCCACCCTTAACATTATTTGATGTTTTTAATTCATTATAATATATATTTTTTTATTAATATAAAATCCATTTTCTTGGAATTCTTGCACTGAAAATTAAATTTTAAAATATAATGGAATTTTGGTATTGAAAATGGGGTTTTAAAAGAAAATGATATTTTGATATTCAAATGTGATTTTCACTTGAGTTTAAAAGAGTTTTTAAAATATTTTATATTGAGAAAGTTAAATTATAATATGTTTTATTAATGATATAGTACTTGATAATTATTTGAAAAATCGGTGATCCTAATATATATTATATGATGGGTGTGCCAAGATAGTATTCTGTGAGCTCGATATAGTGAATATGATGGGTGCACCCAAATTGTTCTCCAAAGCCTTAGGTAATGTTACTTGTATTGAGAGGGAATAAAAATGAAGATATTGGAATTTTTATTCTATGATTTTAATTGGGATCTAGTAATTTCAAACATGGGTTAAAAAAATTAGTGAATATGATGCTTAGTGTTTTTAATAGGTAGTTTTGATTAACTTACTAATGGTGTTAATAAATTTTCTTAAGAAAAAAACTTGTGTTTTTCATGTGAAAATGATTAATTTAATTTCTCAAATAATATTAATAAAAATCTTAAAAATTTCATTGGATCTCATATTTTTCACTAGGCATATGGTTTTCTTTCTTTTTTTGTCCCTTATTGGTGTTTTTGTGCTCATAAAATGTTTTAACATTATTTTAATTGGTTTTAATCATCAGTATGGGAAAAGAAGAATTCTTGTTGTTATTCATGAATATTCTCTAGGGAAATAAATCATTTTAGGGAATTAGGGATTTTTTTTATAGATCATGGAACCTACAGACCCGATATCTCTGATTCCAGTTTATGTTTTAAAAGGCGGTTAGGTTTTATTCATTATAAAGGTAGTTTTATCTATATAATGGTTCTATCTCATTAATTATGAGAGGTTCTTGTAAATTCCATTGATTTTTTTGTGAAAATGAACGATTTAAATCCTAAGGGATTATTTTTTATAAATTAACCTTATATGTAATGTAAATTTTTTTTAAGGGTTCTATATTTAAAAATAGTTTTATGCACAATACGTGTTTGATGAAATTCATTAAAGACAGTTTTGACTATAAAATAGACTTTCAAGAACAGGAGTAGTGATGCTTTTCTTATGAAATGATTTTATAATATCATAAGTACATTTTACTTATATTTTTTCTATAATGATAGAAATTGGGAACCTCCGGAGTGTCTGTTTATTGATAAATGAAAATCTTAGCATGTGTGGCACTCCTAGTGGTTAGGTATCTATTAGGATGTGGAATATTTCAGATAAAATTCATACATAGAGAATATAGAAGGTCTTGGTACTTGTAAAGAATCACATTGTGACATCTTATTATTCCATTCATTTCCCTAGTAGTTATTCAAATAGGCTATATCACAAATAGTTCTTTGTTTTAGATGTGATAGCATTGATTCATATTTGATCAGTTACATGTTTAACTCATTGATGGTTTTCATTAATTCCCCATATTTGACATTTAGGTTTACAATCATATTCAATGGATTTGACTATAGATTATTTTAATGAGAAACAGTGGATGATTAATTAAAATTATTCTCAAAGGAAATATATTTATGATACTTGTTTTAGTTAAAATATAGAACTAAGAGTTTCTTGGTTATATAATTTATATACATTCATGGTTGTATCATTCTGGGAATTTTCATCACACCCTATATGTTTCTTTGGCCATGTGCATATTTGGTTTTGTAGGATATAGGTAAAGGGAAGGGTGTCATGTAACTCATCTAAATTAATTCCTTTTTATTTCCATTATACTGAGTTGAGATGGTGGGGATGGATGTTCATATGTAGATTTGGTGTTTCCATTGGTCTTTTTTTTCATTTTATCCCTTTGTCTTGATTTTTATGTCTCATGGTTTTGGTGCCTTATTTTACACAATGTAATTTGATTTATTGTCTCTAATATATTATACAATATACATGTTTTGGTTTTTGTGTTGATCTTCACCATTTGAAAATCAATCTAAGGTGATGTGTTTGGTCACCCAAGGTTGTTTCTTTACAAAATGGAATTAGACGGAATACACATTCGGATGTTTGAGGACATTATGTACGTTTGGTTTTGGGTTTATGGTATATGAGAGTTACGACTATCAGAAATAAATTTTTAAGTATATATGTGAGCCATGATAACACACCTTATTATATGAATCTGAGTTCCATGTGTGTTCATGGGTTTTTTCCCAAGAATTGAGCTGGTTTTTGGGATATTTAAATCAAACACATCTTGGGGTTTATTTATATGAAACTTTTCTTGTGTAGTTCGGGTTTTTAATGTCCTTCATATATTGTTCATTGAATCTATGCTTCTATAAATTATTCTTTCTTAAGGAATTTATTCTAGATTCATGAATTTTATGTTTTCATTTGGAGATATGTTCCTAATATAATCAGATATTATATTTTTATTTTAATAGACAATTCTTCCAAGAGAAACTCTTTTGAATCTATGAGAGGGTGCTGTAAGAAAATCATATTAAATCCTCAAGTATACCTATGAATTGCAGATGTAGTTATCCTAAAGATCTATAATATGTTTTTGATGGGTATAGGAAACCAAGAACAGATAGTGGAACATGATTCAAAATTTACCAAGAAGAATCCACATATATTTTGTAGGGATAAAGGACCCCAAGTACCCAAAGGTGGCTTAAGTTGATTGAGAATATTATCCAATTCTTGATACTCCAAATGAATCAAAGGATCGTTTAACCTCTTATATTCTTGATGGACTACAAAGTAAATGGTGTAACTTAATATTTCATGCTTTGTTGAATGACGATATTACCTAAATCACTTTAAAGAATGTATTCAATCATTAGTTTTGTTATAAAATTTTCAATGTGTTGAGCCATAATGGGAAAATGATTGGTAAATATGAGTTGGTCAGTAAAGAAATAGTATACTCCATAACTAAACACTCCCCTTGATCTAATGTCACTATTTCTTGAGTCTTCATCATAGTTAGTTCACATATCACCCGATCTTGTTTTTAATGACTACCTTAATGATTATAATTTTTAAATGGTTCTATGGAATGAAATTCAATTATAGTTGATTATTTTATTCCTTTCAACCATTACTAAGGTGTTGGATAAAGAATATATAGCTGAGTAAGACATGTCTTGGAATACACGTTTAGGTGGATCTTTGGTTACATTAAGGGTTGTCTATAGTGTATCATTTGTTCAGAAAAGAAAGCACAATGAGGATGATCAGTTTACATTTGATGCACATTTATTGTATTTCTCATGAAAAAACCTAGTGGTTTGTTATCAGTGTGGGATACCTAGACATAATAATCTAGATTATATGGTAGCACCTAGTATTTTAAATCATTTTGGGAAATATGGTCACCTTAAGTGTTTATTTAGAATAATTTCATATGGTTTTAGAGTGAGATACACTCTTACCAAAGGATCCTATGATCGTTGTAATGGATAAATAGTTGGTCGATCACATTCTCAAGATAAGGTGGAAACATATGTAGTGAATAAAATTCAGGGAAGACGTGAGGATGAATGTATTTATGCAGTGAAGTATACACCAGAGAAATATTAACACAGGATATCTTCAATGAGTGGTATTTTATTTATTTAATCCACTATAGTCCTATATTTTATTGATATTTATGCATATAATTCATTTATATCATCTACATTTTTTTTATTCATTGGTATTATTCTCAATAATTATACCATTCATGATGGATCCTTCAACTCCCTTAGGGAGGAGGAAAGATAAGGGTTTTAAATTTCATGAGTGTCTATTCATGATCACTAACCATGAAGTGATGTTGTATTTTCTATTTCCTAACCCCGATGTCATTTAAATCCTTATTAGATTGGTATCGATGATAAATTATGAATCTCATATCTATCTTTGACATCATCAGTTTCATTTTTTAATCTCTATGTGGGGTTACTCATGCCTTTTAGTGTGACTGGGATCCCAGATCTAGAAGAGTGGGGATTATTATTCTTTAGGCCTGAATGATGTCATGAAATTTTTTAGAGATTCTTATTGACACTATTGACTAGTGTTTAGTGGTGTTCATACTATCATGGTTGATGATCACCATGTATCCTTTCTTAGTTATTTTCTATGTTACCACCCCATAGAGAGATCCACCTCACAATTGACTTAATTCTAGGACAAAGTACCATCCATTTTCTACATATCATATGGAACCCACTATGTTCAAATGGAATAAATTATAGATTCAAGATACTTAGGGAAAATTATTTATTAATTAGAGTTTTTCTCCTTAGGATTCCCTAGTTCTCCTTGAAAATAATCATGAGGGAAACCTCATGATTTGTATTGATTACCAAAATATTAGACATTTTACTATAAATAAAAACTATTTGTTTCCCATGATTGATGATGTGTTTGATAAACTCAGGGGAGACCAATCATCTTATATGATTGATCCTTTATCAAGTTACTATAGTGAAAAATTCTTCCCATACATGTATATTACATATTTTTATATTAATATTAATTAAATTACATAAAAACATGATTTATAACCATAATATTTTAGTGCCTTTGTAAATTTTGAATTTAATATTTTTAATTCATAAAAGATCTTCAATGTCTCCCATAAATATGTAACCTTTTATTACCCCCACTTAAAAATATTTCTTTATAACCTAGGGAAAGGAACCATAATAAAGGGTTATATCATATGCAACGTAAAGGAAAAAATGGATACTCATAAACATAACATGACCATAAGGTGTGTGAAAATGATAATAGGATTTTGAAAACCATACCCTCCATATCAATAATAATAATATTGAAACATGGAAGAAATAGTGGTAGTTAAAAATATAAAAATCATAAGGGAATGAAAGAACATGATCCATGAATTAAAAACATTAGAAAAATACAAAATATTTTTGAATATAAATAACCATAGAAAATAATTTCAATAGTCTTCAATATCAAGATGATCATATTGGACAACATCTAATACTAAACCATGTTCACTTCCCATTCAAGTCCATTCTATCACATGAGATATAAATCATTACCCATTCCATTGGATGGAGATTTTATTCCAACCGATATCCTAATGGAAACTATATTTATGTGTTCCAAAAAATCATAAAAAGTTCATCATTTGATTAACCATGAAGTGAAATGGGTTTCGTAAACATTTCATCTTGTCATAACCTATAAAAAATTGACCTATTTCAGGATCATTTAATTATTTCATCATAGCTCAAACTGTAGAAAAAGTGGTGGGTTTCATAGTAATTTTATCATGGTATAACCTGTGGAAGTGAAAAAGGGTTCATAAACATCATACTATAATAATCATAATACATTCAAATAGAGAATGTCAAAGGCATCCTTGGATTATATCCCCAGTCTGGAATAGGAAACATCAATTTATACCATCTTAGATTTAAAATGATTTTGAATGATCATTTTAAACGTTTCATGATGAAAATATCCTTTCCACTTTGAAAAAAAATTAAAACATATAATATTTGGAAAATATTTTTCTTTGAAAATATCACTGGAAACATATAAATTATGGTTCAAAGAAAATAATCATCATGATGGTGGTAAATTCTATTTATTCCATATATGTTAAAACAAATATACTTTTTTTGTTTTTAGTAAAAGAAAAACAAGACTTGTTTTGAAGTCATCATAATGTTTCATTTAAAAATAAAAAAAATTCAAACATGGGTAAAAATAAATTATAAAATTCGTAGGATAATAATAAAACATTCTTTAGAATATTTCTAGAAAATATGTTATGTGGGAGTTTATCATGGGATTTTTGGAAGGTTTATGTGTATTTATTCCTTATATTCATTGTTATACCTCTTTAAAAATTGAAAAAACATGGATTGTGTCTTTGGAGGGGAAGAACCAGAATTTCTTGACCAATGATCCAGATTAGTTAGAGATGGGTGGTAAATGTGTGACATATCCTAAGATAAAATTTCATAAAATTGGGAAAGATGAAAAATAAAATAGGTTATCAAACATTTTACATTAATTTCATATTAATTACCATTGCATTTAGTTTTAGTATTTGGGGAGATTAAATTTTTAAAAGGGGTTATTATTATTGATCTAATTTTGATCATCATCTAACTCGATTAAGATTGAAACCTCATTTTTTGTTTTTAAAATTACTTTTTACCATTAATACCTACCTTCCCAAAACCTCAGATATGTTTGATACTTAATTATAATCCCTCATGATTATTTTTAAATTCTATATATTTAAAGTGGTTATTTTAGATCCAATTAAAGCATATGGAAAGGAGAATGTATTTAATGTATGAGAAAAAAATCGTTTGAATTATTACCTTGAGTGGTGAGTGAATGGAATTCAATGTTAATAAAATCATAAAGTGTCATTCTTAGTAATGATAAATTAAGAATCATGAATGGAATCCAGGGGAAGACCCATTCAATTTAGAAATGTGACAAGTAAAAAAGTATAACAGATAGTTTCCTTGAAAAGTGAGGAACATAATAGATCATTCTATGTGAATCTTGAATATTTATTCACCCTATTGATAAATGTATAAATTTTGTTTCTTTGAGTTTAAATATTTATAGCATGTGATTTTTTTAATTTGGTTTGATATTTTTTATCAAGGATATGTATTTTATAAGCGTGGGGGATTTTATCACTCTATTCTAATCATATTTTTTTAATATAATTCCCTTAATTTCTTATTTTAATTGTTTATGTTTTTCTATTAATTAATTATTATTTTTAGAGAAATATAATTTTAAATATGATTATGATTAAAATAAATAGAAATAAATATAATGTTATAAAATTTTAATTTGTTTTTATAAAGGGAAATTTGTTTTGTGAAACATGAAAAAATTGAAAAGGAGATCCAAGATAATGTGATAAAAAAATATCTCTTGTCCATGGAAAACTATCAACTCAGCAAGACCCATGGACAACACGAGTGGAAGTTAGAGAAGCACCTGAGAACCTTGAGAAAAGGCATGATGGGTGTTATGGGGGATGAGAAGTCAAATTTATATATAAATTTTGGATACATTTATTTAAGGTTGCATTAGTATTTATTCGATTGTGGTCTAGGTTCTGATTTGTTTCAGGAGGAATTATGTATTCAAGACTCAAATTAAAATTTGTTGAAAAATTGAAAAAATAGGATTTACACATAATGAAACGAGTTCATGACATGTATTACTAATTTACATCTTCACCAATGAATAATTTCCATCCCATGAATATTTACAGGGTGTGCATTTAGTACACGACATGTACGTACATTACCCATCGTGAGATTGTGAAAATCAAAATCTCAATGAATTTAGATGGCGTGAAGGAAATACACGATTTGAATCACATACATGATCTGTATAATTTACATGACCTAAAAGTATTGATTTCTCATAATATCAAATATATAAGACATGGATTTCACAAGATACAATATTCTTTGAGATGATTTTGGATATGAAGTACATGACATGAATCGAACATACATGTCATGTACAGGTCGAGAAAAAATCCACATAAATCCATTACACGATGTGATGACATTACACGTCATCTAATTATCATGTTTATAAATTTCATTCCACCCTCCACCATATACATGGAGTTGTAGTAATGATTTATCTCCCATTTTATTTCCTATTTTTTCTGGGATTCACTTTTGAACTAAATAATAATCCATTCCTCTACCATTTTAATCAAATACATTACTATATTTAATTCTATGTTGGTGTATTGTTTTTGGTCATTCAATTCAGGTTTAAATGTTTAGTTTCAATACATTTTTCAATTCAATATCAACAATTTCTCATTCTTTATTTATATATTCGTCTAAGAGATCTTTTGATTTATTCTCAATTTTTTCATGTATATATTTATTAATTATAAATTTTTTATTATTATTTAACGAATTTTTCCAACTTTCTGTATTTTGTTTAACACCATAATGTGTGGATAATATTTTTAGTGTTAGGGATCAAGAGTAATGGTTCTTTTAATATTAATCAATATTTACATAGATTTTTGGTAACCTGGTTGCTAGTAATTATGTTAAACAAAAAAAACTTAATCTCATTACTTTGCACAAACCTTTCCATGGGGTTGTAATTGAAGGACCCAAACCTTATTGGAGTTCAGTAGGATATGATTACTTTCATGTGGCACTTTCTTCCATATAAGATAAGTTTACTACATATTGTTTTTTAGTTCTATCTAGACCGTGTAATAGATTCATCTTGTATATGTCCAGTTGGTTTGACCATAACCAATTGGTGAAATTTTCATATCTTTTAAACCTAATAAACTAGTCAATCTAATGTTGTATTTAAAAATATCATTTTTCCTAATCCTAAAATTGAACATAAACCCTATTCTCTATTCAAATATTAAATCCAAGCGATGTAAGATTGATAAAAACCAAACGATTTGATATGTTTCCTACCTTCCAATTGTCCTTGTGGGATTGACCCCATACTACCAAATTACTGTGTCTTATTAGTTGAGTGAATTTTTAGATATATATTTCAAATCTGATCACACCTTGAGGATTTAACAATGTCCTTTAGATGGATCAAATTTTAGCATTGTTGCTGGGGACTGCTGTTGCCTAAACACAGTAGCCCACGAATTAAAACATGCATTAAAAACACATTTTCTAATCACACATTACTTTTATAAATCACTAATATTTATGAAACATCATCATGTCACATTTTTGACATAATGCATTCATATGGTTTTGTTGACTCGTTTGAGGTGACTAAATAAACAATAACTTCTTCCTTTTGATCCCATTATTGATAGAACTATAGCTACCTGGATATTCATAAAAATGACCATGAAAAATGATTTTTCACCTCATCACTATATAGAAATAAAATATTCACCCTCTATACATTTCAGAGAGAAACCAACACTCTAGGAACACACCATCATGGATTATGACTCGATTACCATCAATTGTGTTACACCTAGCAATGTGATTTATCCAATTCAAGCGTACTATTTCGAGATAAAACCTATAATCATTCACAAGATCCATAGTATGGGGATGTTTAGTGGAATTGAAATAAAGACCCCCATGGACATATTTCCTACCTTTTCATGGTTTACAACTCCTTTTTCATCTAAGGAACATCGTCATTGTCAATTATATTATGAGTCTTCCCATTCTAATTGCATGATAGAGACAAGGATTTGATAACAAGTCAAGCTCCTGACTCCATGGAGACATGGGATGACATAGAAAAGAAGTTTTTAGATAAATAATTCCCACTAATTTGAACTTGTAATCCAAGGAATGAAATTCAATATTTCAGTTTGGTGAATGGAAAATCAGTCTGGGAAGAATGAGACTAATTTAAGGAGATGACTCATAAATTCCCTCATCATTGAATCAATGTGTTGATTCTGCTATAAAATTTATATCATAAACTCTAACCTTCTTCATAAACTATAGTGAACACCAATGATGATGGGCGACTAATTCTCAAAACACATGAATTCAATAGTGCACTTCTAGATGTGGTCTTTAATAATGCTAGTATATGTAAGAGTCATTCAACAGTTCCTTAACACAGAATACATCATATGGAAGAGAATAACAACTTCACTACCCATTTGGAGGATTTTGAAAAAGAATCTTCCTTCATTTCAGCTACCTACTCCACCTCCACCACCTACTTCTCCTGTTATAGAGATACAATCTACTGAAATGTGAAGAGGCCCACACCCCAATCAGGACATTAGGGAAGGTATAATATCACCACAATTATATGATTTTATTTTTTTTATTTAAAAATGATCAAAATCATTAGTTTTATCCACCTACACCATTCTGGTAACAATACTACCTTTAAAGTCCAACTTAGTAGCCTCAAAAACCTAAAGGGGGTTACTATCAGTAGAGGAGTGAAAATTTATCACCAATGAATCAAGGACCACCTAGGTACCCACAACAAGTTCTAGATCCTCTTCTAGAACAAAAATATCCCATCCTCTTTTTCCACCTAGATCTCAGCAGAAATTGTATAATGATCATCCAAGGCCACCATAACAAGACCCACCTTTGTAATCTAACCTTGAAAACATTCTCATCAATTTTTTTTCAAAAACAAAGTAGAGGTTAACGACCCCAGATATTTTAATCCAAAACCAAATGTATACCCTTGATAACCCTAAACACTAATTGGTCCAAATACGAAAGACTTTATCAAACCAATTATAGGTTACATTACTCAGAAATGTTGAGACACTCACATGGGAGGAGGAAAATATTGTGGTTTTTAAGAGTGAAAAAATGTTTGACTGTTAGTATCCGTGTAATGGTAAGGAAAATAGTCTTGAAGAACCCATGAAACATGCAATAAGCATCAGTAAGAATGACCATGATACCATATTAAAATCCAGTAAACAAAAAACAAGAATACAAAACCAACTAAAGAAGCTCTGATAGATGATAAAATAGAAAAATAAGATGTCTATGTGGAACCACCAATATACAAACCCGCTCTCCCCATCCCCAAAAGGATGAAATAGGGGTAGATTGAGGGACAATATAAAATTTTCTAGATATGTAAAAGAAATTAAACATCAACATCCCCTCACTAAATCCTTCTCCAAAATCTAGGCCTATGAAAAATTTATAAAGGAGTTTATCTCCACTAAAACATAAATGTTAGACCTAGGATATATCTCCTTAAATTATGAATGACCCACTTTTATCCAGCAAAATATACCACCTAAGATTTGATACCTTGACTTCTTATCGATATAATTCATTATAAGGGCCTGAATCTTCAGAAAATATTTGTGTGATTTTGGTGAATGAATCAATTTCAGGACAATGAGAATATTCAAAAAAACTAGGGCTTGAATAACTAAATCAAATAAGAGAATTACCAAAACTAGCTAACTGATCAGTCAAGTATCATGGAGGTCTTATCAATAATTTCTTATTCAAAGTTGGAAAATTCATCTACGATATGCATTTACTCACCTTAGACATGGAAGAAGAAGGAGTCATTCCTATTACCCAGGACAACGATTTATGACCAATGGGAAGGCACTAATTGGAATCAATCAAGGGAGAAAAATATTCATGTTAGTGATGAATAGGTATTTTTCAACTTAGTGAAAGAAAAAAAATCAAGGCAATGACACATTAAATTGTCAAGCCATATTTCTTGTTGACAAGATAGATGAATTTAAAACCATAGAGGATGATAGAGAGAGACCATCCCATGATTAATATGAATGAAGCGATCATAAGGATGTTAACTACCCAGAACCTCTAGTGAGGGATATTATTCCACCAAACATACCATCTTTCATTAAACCACCAACGATGAAATTAAAACCTTGGTAGATCACCTTAAAGTACTCATTATTAGAGAATATATCTTTACTTCCAATTATTATTAGTGTTTAACTGATAAAATTATAAGATAAACTCCTTGAAGTCCTCAAAAGACACAAAAATTTAATTTATTGAGGAGTTTGTGACATTAAAGGGATCAACCCCACAATATACACCCACAACAATTTTCTATTAGAAGGTAGAAATCCCAAAACCCTACCCAAGAGGTGAGTCACCCATCCAATGATGGAAGTAGACAACTAGGAAGTGATGAAACTTCTCGGTGCTCAGATAATATTTTCAGTCTCTGATAATGAATGTATGAGTCCACTACAAGTTATTCTAATGAACGGTGTCTTAAAAATTGTTAAAAAAATGAACTGAAGTTAATATCAAATCAAACCATCACTAGATTTAGAGTATGTTTTTATTATATAAAAAATAGGATTACAACCTGAAAGGATTATTTACCATCATCTTTTACAGCTCAAATGATGGAGTGTCAAGTTATTCATAGAATCTATTGTTTTTGGGAAGGATACTTTGGTTACAACCAAATAGTTGTCATCCTAGTATACTACTTCAAACTATATTGACATGTCCTTTTATAACCATAAATTACATATTGACTTCATTCAATATATGACATCCAACATCAAATATTTAGTGGTGAATTGAATATATATTTCGTGATATGGTGGAGGACTTCATATAGTTTTTTTGGATGATTTATCTATCTATAGAAGATCATTTGTGGTGTTATTGGGAAATTTGAGACCTAGTCCAACAATTATGTGAAGAATAGTTCCTAGTATTAATCAAATAAAAATTCCACTTTAATTTTGCATGGAGGAATAGTCCTCAGAAAAAAAATATAAATACAAGGCATTGAAGTTGATAGGAAAAAAATTAAATTCATTAAACTCTTACCAAAGCCCTCAACCATAAAAGTCATATGGAGTTTTTTTAGGAAACATGGGATTATATCTCTAATTAATAAATGAATTTATAAAAATATACCACCCATTGACACACCTATTATTGAAGGACACTCTTTCCAATTTCACTAAAGAGTATTAGAGGGAATTCAATACTTTAAAGAATATGCTGGTTTCCAAACTGTTAATAACTTTACCATGTCTGGAAAAGGACATTTAGATAATGTAAGATGCCATTGATTTCATAATAGGAACTATTTTAGGATAGTAGGTTGGATATATTTTAATCTTATAAATTATGTTAGTCAAAACTAAATGCGGCGAAGGTTAATTACAAGACCACCAAAAAGAAACTACTAGAAGTGGTCTATGTATTTGAAAAGTTTATTTCATACATCATAATATCCAATGTAGTTACCTATACATATCACACAACTCAAAAATATCTACTGAGAATAAAGTATTCCAAATTGTGGTTATTATGGTGAATCGTAATACTAAAAGAGTTTGATATAATCATAAAGGTTACAAAAGGAATTGTGAACATCATTGCTGATCACTAGACTCCCACTTCCCAACATTGAGGATGATGAAAATCCAATAATCGAAGATGACTTCCATGGTGAAACATTATTTAGAATAAATATGTATACACGCCTATGTTATTTCAATATTGAAATTTATCTTACAATGAGATCGATATACCCACACATCTCTTATAAACAAGGAAATAAGTTTTTGGTCAATGCTACATATTACTACTGGTATGAGCCACTACTACTCTTGTTTTATGATGATGGAATAATGTGACATGTGATCCTATAAGATGAAATACCATGTTTTCTTGAAAAGTGTCTCATGTTTCTATGTAGAGAAAACCACGAACATGAACATACTATTTTCAAAATCCTTTAGAGTGGATTATTCTAGACTATACTCCATTAGTATGTAAGAAACTTTTTTAAAGCTATTATCAATGCCCAAAGACAACCAACATTGAAAAAAGAAACAAAATACCCCAAAATACTTTCATAGAAGTTGAAATATTTGACGTATGGGGAACTGATTTTATGGGTACATTCCCAAATTATCATGGAGAACTTTATATCCAAGTTAATGTGGACCATGATTCCATGTGGATAAAAGTTGAGGATAAAACTCATGACTCATAAAAATTAGTAATTAATTTTTAAATAAAAAACATATTTTCCATATTTATATTCCACTGACTACTTTCTAGTGGTTTGGGAACTCAATTTTCTAATAGTGTTGTGAAAGGGTTGCTTGAAAAGTGTGGATTTCGATATAACACTTGAACTCCCTACCACTAATAGACTAGCGGGAATGGTTAATTGTCTAATATGGAAATTAAACATACTCTAGAGAACAAAGTGAGAAAATGTAGGTGTTAATGGAGCGCTAAATGGGATGAAACACAATGGTAATATCGCATAGCGTATAAAAAACCCATTGGAACGACTCCATTCTGATTTGTGTATGAAAATCCATTTCATATACAAGTGGAACTAAAGCATCACCCTTATTAGGAAATCAAAATGTTAAACATGGATGCTCAAAAAGTTAGGGAAGTCATAATACTCCAAATAGATGAATTGGAAGAGATTAGGAAGGATGCCTCTAAAAATTACAGAATCAGTAAATCAAATACAAATAAAAGAAATGACCAACGAATCATGCACGGAAACTTCATACCAGGAGATAATGTTATGCTATTCAATTACTGGTTGAAATTATTTAATGGAAAGCTAAAATCCCAGTGGGTAGGTCCTTTAGAATTCAAAATAATTTTCCCCTTCAGGTCCATCTAAATTCAATAATGTGGAGAAGCACCCTTCAAGGTAAATAGAAAAGGGTTGACATTTTATTACGAACCATTCTCTAAGGGGTGTGTCCATACCTTCAAAATTTTCCAATTCAAATCATTTATTTCTCTATATATTAAATGAAGAAATGAAATTGGAGGAAATTTTGGATAGCTATAATAGGTCATTTTAGAGTTATGAAGGTTTAGTGATTCTGGAATAATATGACAAATGTCTCGGACCAAAAGAGGCACAACATTAAAAAACCATTTTTTGTAATTTTTACACAAAATGTAAATTTATGGGGCCCAAAAATTTAAAATCCCAAAAAATAAACATCATGTGTTAGTACAAGACATGAAACATCAAGATAGATTTAAAATTCATTAACCCTACATTTACAACCCTCCCCACATCTTTCTTCCTTCTGTTCGTGGATCCCCCTCTCTCAAGTAACCTACTCATCCCTCACTAGAAACCATACATCCCTCTCCTCCCCACTCATCCTCACCTTTCAATATCCATTACATTCCTTACCATTCCCTTCTAATCACTACATTATTCTATGTCAAGAACAAAAATGCTAATGTGGGATCCTCCAAACACATACACAAGAATGGTGATACACCTCCACCCAATTCCAGGAACTAGATCTTCCTCCACCACTCAAAAATCCATTTCACTTCAGACTATGATTCATCCTCTTCCACTGATTTTTCCTCTAAGGACTCCTTTTCCACATCTATTGGGTCATAGGGCAATGCCCAATGCAACCGGCTACACCTGTGGCTATATTTCTTATCACCCAAGTATCAAGTTAGACTAGTTCATCTACAGTCTAAGCCTATGTTGACCAAAAATTCCTTAGACTTCACCATGCTCGAAATGATTCAGGTTCATGGGGAGTTCCTTGACATCAATAGCCTGATTTTCCTCCACATGATCACCCAGGTGCATGATAAGACCTACCAGGAGCTCTTCCTTGAGTTCATACACACCATCGAGCTATCCATCAACTACAACACCTTCAGGATTGAAATAAGGCCTTGGTAGATTACGCTCAGATACTATGGTGATGGGATCATGATCTATTAATATAATTTCATTTCCTACCCAGTTATCTAGACCACACAAATGAATATGAACAAAGAAGATGCAACATGAAATTTGGAATTTATTGCAGGGTAATCTCAAAAAATTTATTATCTATGCATGAAAAATATAACCCATCCACAAGGTTCCCCCTTCATGGTCATTCATTGATCACGAGACCATGATTGTGTTTCCTGAGGAGACGCACATGGTAGAATAAATCTGATTGAGGTCATTATCATAGCCTCAATAATGGGTATATCTACCATAAAATTTTCTACATAGTTCACCTTGAATTACCATACCCATGTATCATGGGATCTTTGTACTCTGATGGGAGGTAGATTCATTACCAACATTTCTCATCATCTTAGTGCCTTTGATGACACTAAGACTCATTCTTCTATTGGGTTTATGGATCCCATCAATCATCTCATATTCCATAAGATTGGGCTGATGTATAAGATATATAGGAACTATCCTTCGGTGTTCGAGTACATAGAGGATACATACAAGGAACACACTCATCGATACCCAACCCCAGCCTCACCTACATGTAACTCAGCCACTACTCCCTCTACCACTACCCCAGCCACTTCTCATACTACCATTGAATCCCTCCATCTTTTACTAATATCACTCCAAAAAACCCCTGCTTATTACACTACAATGATCAATTCCCTCTGATATTCTTCTAATTATCTATTCTCTTATAGAGAATCTGATAAATATATTTTTCCATCTCGGTATCCCATTCACTAACCCATCTCACTTCACCACCCCTCATACTCCACTAATCGCTTCATCATCCCACCCACCCCACCTA
This sequence comes from Viscum album, assembly GCA_963277665.1. Taxonomy (NCBI): domain Eukaryota; kingdom Viridiplantae; phylum Streptophyta; class Magnoliopsida; order Santalales; family Viscaceae; genus Viscum; species Viscum album. The sequence continues at coordinate 805,151,371 of OY728137.1, forward strand.
ATAAACTCACTTCTACATATATCACCATCCCACCTCCCTCCCCAGCAAACCTACCTCCAAAGCTCACTAACCTGGCCACCCAACAAGACTATCTTGCATCAAAGACCCTATGGGGGAAGGGCCCTTCCCTTATATCTTCCTATGAGGTTCCAATAATTAATCCAACTTCCAAATGTAATACCTCGGTACAAATTTTTACCTCACCCCTCTATATGCACTAAGTCTACTACCAGCACCAGGAAACTTATAATGATGTTTGATCCTCCATCCCCAATGTCTATAGATATGATATATTTTTTAGGGAAGATCTAGAGACCTGATGTTTGGGAGGGGACATCTGATGCAGTGACCGATGATCATGACCCAACTGTTTAGTCTTTTCCATTTACCCCTTACCTTAGATACATTGTTTTCATGTATATAATTTGTATTACACTTTTATTATAATTTTCATTGATGTATCATATATCACATATAAAGATGGGATATATTATTTTGGCTGCACTTCTTTCTTGATTATTTTCACTTTTACTTCAACATTACTATAGCCATGTCTATATCAACAGTGTCATCTATGGTAATTAATGAGCCTTTTATCCCACCATGTGGCCTCCAACATGATATGTTTCAGTATTTGGTTGACATATAGTGCCATGTTGTAGAGATATAGCCACATATCTATCCGTAGTGGGTGTCCCCTACATGATTTTCAAAGAATCTACTTCTTCCACATCAGCTTTGTGGTTGACCCATTTTTACGGTGATTAACTCCACAATGAATCCCCATGAGATTGAAAACACTACCACTAGTTGTTATAGAAAGAATAAGACCTCTAAGATGATGGATGATACTGAATGACCTTTTTATCCATCCATTGAGATGATGATTTCATAGTTATCACTTTATAGGAGGAAACACATATTTGTTTTTTTCAACATTCTCATCATTTTCATCATTTTTTGGACATTTTTTCCATTCTATCACTTTCTATTATTTGTTCATCCAAACCATCATTGTACCGAATTACTATATTTATCTTAGTTGGTTTCTCCTATTATTAACTATGTGAACCTACCCAATATTTTACCTACATATTTATTTACAATTATGAACAAATGATTTATCTAGTTCATGTATTTTGATTCAATTTGTTTTATATGTAGCACAATTTCCCATCCCCATCCAACAAGTTTCCCAATGGTATGAATTTTACTCAAGGGATCTATCGATTCCCTATTTTAAATTCATAAATATCATATAATTTTTATTTATGTTTAAATGGATATCTCTCCCATGATGGTTTTCAAAAAAATGTTTCTATTGTATCATCTTAAGTGTGGGGAAGGCATTATTGATATTTACTATTTATGGACTTGGAGTATTGCCTATTTTCATTAGTTTATGAGTCATTTTTTGTTAAAATAAAAAATTAAATTTGAAATATATTTATATACATTTAAATAAAGTAAATGTTTTTGTTGGATATTGTTGAAATCCATTTTTATTCTTGTTTTGAATTTTAGCATGATTACTGAGATGTGTAATTTAATTCTTATTTTTAAAATCATGAAATTTATTTTGATTGAATTATTATTGGATACTATACCCTAAGTGATATCTAGTTAATTTATACTCACATTCCTAAAAAGATTGTACACTTAAACTATCATATTCTTTTCTAATCAAATTTTATGAAAGAGACTTGGATCATGTAAACCAATCAGAACATGCAACAGATTCTTATTGGAATATGATTAAACACTTGAACTTTTAAAATTATTTAGGACATATTTGTGCATCCAGTTATACAAATACCCACCTATTAATCTTTCCTTATTTATCCCATTGTATCCATTAACAACCTTGTTAGGATGGAACTAATTCTAGACTATTATCCTTTACTACCCTACTCCTAGTACTATACATGATTTTCTTTTGAGAAATGTGGGTTATTTTTTATATCTTTTATATATGGTATTTTCATTTTTGAGGATATGTGTGGTGTAACTTTCATCATATTATTATGATATTATCCATGATTTATTTTCATATTTTCTAGCCTTACGCTATTCCTTTCAAAAAAGATATAAAAAATGTGTTCTATATTTGGAAGATCAAAAATATCTAATACTAGAATGATGAATCTTATGATGGATCATATGTGGTTGGGTAGAGAATGTTAAATATGGACTAGACATGAATCTTATTATCGAACATGATTAGTTTTTTCTTTTTATTTATGAAGTGGATATGATAGAACCAATTCAATCCTATTGGTCGGAACATGTATTAAGGGTATGAGTGTAACTCTAGTATTTTTTACCTTTCGTGATGAGAGAAAATTCATTGTGAGGTAAATAGAAAAATGGGTTTATCTTCTAAGGAACATCTATGTAATTTTAATTAAAAGAAGAAAGAATCTGAATAACAAACATAATTATGGGGATTGAATGATTTTATCAACATGATTGATTGTAGAGGACCAACTATTTATGCTTTCACTTAGTTTTATTTTTCGGTTTGGAATGCATGATTCCTGTTTAAAACTTATTTGGTTTGAAATCCCTAATGAGATGATTTTTTCATGAGGACGAGAAATTATTCAAGTGTGGTGGAATTTGATAGGACAAATTTATATGTACATTTTGGATACATTTATTTAAGGGTTATATAACTCCTTTTTTGGTAATGAACTGGTTTTTGGATTGGTTTTTTAGGAATTTTGAATTCAATAATCAAAGGAAAAGTTGGTGAGAAATGAAAAAATAGTATTTACATTTTGATAAAGAATATCCCAATGATTATTCCTAATTCATATCATCCCTATGGAACAAAGTCCAACCATTGAATATTTACATGATGTAAATTTAGTTACAAAGCATATAGACATTATACATTGTGAGATCATAAAAATAAGAATCCCGCTAAATTTATATAATGTGAATTCAACAAAAGACGTGAATCACATAAAAAATGAGAAAATTTTATATGCTGTGTAATGTTTGAGATCCCATCCCATCAAAGATACAAGCTATAGATTTTTCAAGATACAATATTTTCATAGGATATTGTGTATCTGAAGTACCCAACGTGAATCCAACTTACACATCATGGATAAGTCGACACATAAGACACCTAAATGCATTACATGATTTGAAGACATTACACGTCGTGTAATTTTTGGGTCTTTAAATTTCAAACCACCGTCTACTATATAAAAGTAGTTTGAGTACCGAATTTTATCCCATTTTATTTGAAAATTTTCTCAGTCTCTCTTATGAAATGAATTTTAATATGTCTCGTTAATGTTTTTATCAATTGTACTACTGATACTTGTTGTTCTATGTTTTTTGGATTTCTGATAACCATTCTTTTCATGTTTTAACATTTCTTTTCAATGGTATTTTACATTGGATGTTAACCTTTTCTAATTGAATAAATGTTTATTAATCCATGAGTTTTTTTATTCTTAGTTGTTTTCAAGTATGGATTTATAAATTTTTAATTTTTTATTATTATCAAAAGCATATTTCCCACTTTATAATTTTCATTCAACAATTTCATGCAAATACTATTAATGTTAGGGGTTGAGTGTAAGGGTTCACTTATTCTTAATAAAACTAAAAATAGAAACATGCTAACCATGTGGCTAGTAATTAGGCTAAACAAAAAAAATTTGTCTCATTCTTTTTCACAACCCTGACCATGGGGGTGTAATTGACGGATCTTTACCTAATTGGAGTTGAGTAGTATTAACCATTATCCTATGATATTTTTTCCATAAACACTAAGAATACTAGATATAGGTTTTTAGCTATATATAGACCATGGAATAGTTTCAACTTAGGTAGATCCAATTGATTTAAACATAACTAATTTTTGACTTTTTCATCACTTTGTCACCTAATCCATAGTTCTATCCCAAGTTAGATTTAAGAATACCCTTTTTACTGAACCCTTATATTAAACTTGATCCCTATTCTCTTTATTTATCATAAATAAAAACAATATAAGATTTAGATGGAAAATATATAGAGATATTGTGTGGAATTATACCCTAGTGTTTTAATCGATAGGCTGCCTCCCTGCCAGTTGTCCATGTGGGTGCGACCCCACACTACATTTTATTAATGCATTGTTGTTGAGTGTAGTATGGGATATAAATTTATAATTTGATCATGCACGTTGGATTTAAAAATGTTCTTTGGATGCATTAAGGGTACATCCTAACATGGAGTGTCACTGAAGGTTTGGTATTGTTGAGGAGGGAATAAACCTATAATCATCAGGATAGGGAAATCCTAAGAGGAATTTGTCTTAGGATCACTGTATAAAGTCTAATTAATCAACACTCGTTGGTATAGAAATTTTATATGGGACACACAATAGCCCATAAGTACTGTTCACTTAACAAATGGAAGAATAATGGGATAAGCGCACATTACCTTCCGCACATATTTCATCTACACCTCCACTAGTATTCTTGCACCATGATATTTTATTTCCAAAATCATAAAAAATCATTCCATGTTTCATTGAAGATGAATCTATACCATGATCCTTGATATTTCACCCTGAGCCACTATTGATGTTCGGTGGATCCCATTAGACTACATTGTTTCCTATCAAATATAAAGTAGAGTAATTACATAAAGGTTTTATAGGAGTGGATATAGTGTAGGTGTCTACTAAGCTGTTGTGTGATTCAGTTAGGTAGAGGTGAAGGTTTGTTAGCTCGTGGAAGGTTATGAAAAATGTGATTCAAATGCACTGAAAAATATCTTGAGGGTTTTAGGTTGATGAATGTTGTGGTGAAGTATTCTTCCAGAACTATAGAGGGCCCTGATTTTATATGATCTAAAGTTTTATAGATCAAAGGCCTTGAGATATAGAAGTTTCATTCACCAAGGAAGAAAAAATATGAAAAAAGATATTTACAGGGGTGAAGGGTGTGATATGATGAAAAGGTTGCGGTGTAAATCACCTGTATTTAGCAATGGATGATATTTATACATGGATATGTTATGTGCCATAGTATCTACTCACGATGTATCTTGAGAAGGAGTAGCTGAGTTCTAAGTCACAATCCATGGATTATGCGTAGATTATGTATCTACAATTGATATAATACGATTAATATTTTCTCAATGCATGTTCATGTGAATTTAAATGGGAATATAAGAGTGGATCTGCATATAAGGTCTTCACTATCTTTGGGGAGTTAAAATTAATCAAGGAAAGGGTAGATAAGGCTATGAGATTCAATTATAGATAAATTCTATAGATGCATATATGATGGAAATAATGAAGATACATCGCCTGATACATTTAATTCACTCTTGTAAAAAATGATATTTCTTTTTTATAGAAAAAAAAGGATAATTTCACATGGATTTACATCACATATATGGTTATTATAAGTGGAGTGAATATAAAAATATATAACCTAGAGTTATCTATTATACAAGATGATATATTATGAGATTTGATAATGATACTTTTTCTATAAATAAAAGGTTCGATGAATCCTAGGAAAGGATTTAAAACTAGAGAATAAAACCTAAACTTTATATTATGACTACTTTGAGTTTTGGTACTTCTTAGTTTTTATCTTCATTACAATCATTCATTACTATCAATAATGGATAATATTTTCTATGGAAAATCATGTATTGATAGAGGATTTTACTTAGCAGATAGATATTTTTATGATTTATTCTTGAGGGGTATTTTCATTCATTATATTATTTTGAATTCTATCCGGATTCTCTTTGGCATGACTATTGTGGTTTGGGGAGGGAATACCTTTAATTAATTAACTAACCACCTATGTTCATTCTATAACCATTAGGTGTTCAAGGGTGGATACATTTTAGAAAGGTTTTGTGTTACCTATATTATAAATAACCAATCTGTTTGGGAGGTGGAAATGGAAATTTTAAAATACAGTGTCTCTTATGGCATATGAAGCATCCTCTACATATCTTTTGAAGGCATCGTTTTTTCCTTTTATCACCTAGAAGGGTTGATAAACAAGAACACTGTTTTCCAATATATAATAAAAATTTTATAATTATAATGCATCACATAAATGATAATATCATATCCAGAAATATATATTTGTAAGAACATGCCTTGAGTTTAAAAATAATCATATTGTTTTTATGGTTTCATTTTCCATTTTTCCAAAAAATAATAAAATAGTTTTTTTCCTTTATCCTAATTACCGTAAGATTAGAGAATAAATTTTATTTACTTTGTATACCACTACTTTATTGAACCAAATATCCATCACCATTAGTTTTAGAATATTATTCCCCAGGGATATTCTAGTGTAAATGAACCATATTTCCCTTGTTATAACCCATGCATAGGCCCAATAAATTACTCAATGGTTTTCAGGTTGGTATGTCATTTTTAACTATAATAAATTAGAAAAATATAGTCCATTGAGTGGTATCCAAAATCCATATATCCTACATTTGGATTTAAAAAACACATGACTACAAATTTTCACCATGTCTAGTGTAGGATACTCTTCATGATGTGAATTTTGTTAAATAAACCCAAAACATTATTTAGACATCATTGTTAAATGGTAGTGTCTCAATGAGGGCTGGATCAGACACTATGATCTGGTGGTTACTTTTTAAATTAGGTAATTTATGTATATAGTAACATAATATTTAATTTAAGGGATTTTATCTTAATGCATAAATTTCCTATTATATCATATTACCCACTTGTTAATATTACGTAGATTTTACTTAATTGATAAACAATTTCAATATAACACAAACATGTAGTTTAATTAATTAATTTCTTCTTTCATTCTTGGCAATTAATTTATATTGTATGAGAAAAATCTATTGAAATAAATAACAATCCATGAAATTGAAACAAATAGATAAATTAAGTTTTATGATCATTAGTTTTATTTAATATTTGGGTTATCTAGCAAATGATATACCAACAATAAACCTAAGAAGATAACTCATTCAACCTATACTTGTTTGATATGCATCATTCCACCTATCCACCTATGTACCTACATGATTAGCTGCACCTCATCTTTGACTTGAATTTCCTCCACTCACATGGGTCTTATATTCATTACATATTACTTACACACATGAAGGTCAGGGGCAGCAAAGTATTAATTAAGGAGCTTATATAAAGAAACTATTGGGAAAAAAATTTACATAATGATAAGAGGGGATGAAACACAACCCATCATTTTAAACTAATAAAATTATTTTAAACCATTAAATAATAATAAATTAAATGAAACCAATCAAATACATTGGTTAGTCTAAAATCATGATCATCCATATACATTAAATGAATATGAAAATGTAAACTATATATCTTTCACTTCAATTAATCATTTATAATTAAGAAAAAACCACTTCAATTAATTCTATTAATTAATTAATTATTTTATGTTAATGTTCATTTGAGTAGTTTTAGAGTTCTCCTTATAATTAATTTTATATAAAAATAATAAATTACAATTATATTCAACATGATAAATACCAATCATGACTATGTTCTGCCTTGTATGATCTTTTACTATGTACTTAAAATATCATGTAATGTATAGATCATATTTCATATTAAATGGTGCATAACTAGTAAAGTTAATGAAATTCAACATATTTAAGACATGTTAAACATTTAATATAAGTGATGTGTACAATATTTATTATTTTATTAAAAATAGTGTAAACGATAACCATATGTGGTATATAGTAATTAATTTATGTGGTATTTAATTATAAATTTAAAATTATTAAAATTAATTACATGGAATGTACACCATCTACACTCGATATAGATTAATACCATTCCATGATTAATTTTTCTTTCTCATAATTAATCAACATGGTTATAGTATGAATGGTGTGTAATCCAAGTAGATGGGTACCCATTACATGACATGTACAACTAGCTACATGTTCTATAATGGATCCCATAACACATTCTAAGGGACTCGACATGTGTGTTACTCATGGATATTAATGAACTATATAGGTTTTATTCTAGCTACACACCATGTGACCTCTGTGATTCTTGACAAAAAATCCCACATGTATTGTAATAAAATCATGGAATTCTCTTTATCAAATATTATTCAATTAATTTCACTGCAAATACACATTGACTACATGATGTGTACCAAAGATACACATTGTACAATCTAGTAAACCATATTCTAAGATGGAATGCTCAAAATTTGTTGAGTATTAATGCACTCTGCATGTATTTACTAAACAAAGCTCTAGTTAATCACGATTCATCCTTTCATAGTGTAAAAGGGTTTAAAACATGCAATATTAGGCTAACCACTTTATAGTATTGTGTTATCCATCAATAACCCTTTGAATATTTTTATGGAGTCTTTGAATATTTCATAATGTATATTTAACAGATTATTTTTTATATAATCAATATTGAAGAAAGGTAGGTAAATATTTCGATGTTTGGATTTAATGAATGAATAATCAGGAAATAAAAATCAACAACCAATGCATACCATAAATCAATGATTAATATATATATATATATGTATATTAATTATGTGATCTATTTTATACTTGTTGAATTTTATAGGTCTTATGAAATATAATTTCTAGAAGTTAATGTATTGAACCATCCTGAGTTAACCTAACACATCACCTGATCTGGCTCACCGTAAGGCCTAAAGCATGCGTCCCCAAATTCCAGAGGATTCTGACCCACTAAGAGAGTCTAAATACACTGTAGAGATACTATATCCTCTAGCAAGAGTAAAAACAGTTTATGAATTACAAAACTTATACACAATGATGAAAATGTGAGTATGCATAATCAATAACTAAAAAACCCGATATAATAAATGGAATCCAACAAATATTCATATACACTCACGAGTATGAAAAACATACAACAGACGGTTTCCCATTGGGCCAAAGAAATATAAAAAATAAAAAATATATACAAGAGGCTCTATAGCCAAATCTTAGACAGACCACAGACCTATTATCTATGATAACTGAGTTGCACTATCCCAATCCAAATACTCCACATGAGTGTCTTCACTCAATCAATAAACATTAGGACTTTCCCCCATCCATCGTTCAATCTATTTTCCATCCTAAAAGTATACATCAGGTATTTACACAAATCGTGGTGCTTTTATAGAGGGTGATGAATAAATCTCATTAGGCCACCCTTAATGGTGAACCTATAAACCCTATATCATAAATGTTCATGCACACCTAATGTTATCAACCTAGCTAAAAACCAATAGTAGTTGGTATAAAATAATTAACATCACAAAAAATGTAAAACACAAGGAAAATAACCAACTATGGGTTCTAGCCTAACACCCGAGGTAAATTTACCCCTTTTCCAGCCCCTCCATAGTATTTACAACATGTAGAAAAACCATTCTTGTAACACCCCAAGCTTCCACAGTACGTTTCCCTTCGAATAATGCGATAGCGTGTGTTGTACGCAACCTCGAGTTCTAACACACACCACAACTAATTAAACTAGCCGTTGTGAATAGTAATACCTACTTTTTGAAATCATATATATTTTATATTTCAAAATGGACTTCATTTTTGGATTCGGAATATCGAAATTAGCCTAGGGTGAAATTTTGGTACTTTTCGGATAACTTTTATATTTTGATGAATAGTGAAAATTACTAAATTTTAATTAAAAACAACTTTTTTAAGGAAAATATTTAATAATGATAAATTATGAATTTTAGTAGTTTTAAAGTATATTTAGAATATATTTTTACCATTTAATATAATTTTGGTCATTGGACATAATTTTACAATTAAACCGAACATAAACAAGTGTCAGTCTTTTGATAGTTATTATCTCTTAAAAACACGCTTTTTGTTTTGACAGCGGGAATTAATTTTAAATTAATTTCTGCCACTTCTGTGTTTTGAATTTAGGAAAATGGATTCCATATTTGGAATCAGGATGTCCAAATTATGTAAATAGATAACTTTTATTTTTACACATTTTGAATAATTACTGCGGTAAATATTTTATTTACCATGGTTAAAGGGTAAATCCGGTAAATAAGGGTTAAAAAAATAATATTATAATAATACAAAATTACCCTAAAACGTGTCCTAACCTTATTGGTGGACACATAACCGACCATGGGAATCCTTGGGTCGATTTGGGGACCCCTTAGAGCCACTTGTATGTGGTAGGGACACATTATATTAATAAAGTTAAAATAAAAATAAAAATGGCATAAGCTTAAATCTTTTAGAAGAACAATTTTTACATAGGGTTATACATGTTGGATTTTCGATTATAAATATTAATTAGAAAGATAAAAAGATTTCCTACATAATTATATTTTATTTATAATTTTTAGACATCAAAGAATTTAAATTATTAATGACACAATAATGATGCAATGTTTACCTCATTAATAAATCATTTAAATAAATAAGATTATAATGATTAAAATATTATCTAAAACCTGTCCAATTCTTATTGGTTGATGTTATTTAGAATATGAGTCATCTTATCTTTGACCTCAATGATTTTTGGACCATTATAAACCGAATATAATTATATTATAAAGTAATACTTTCACTCTTTCCTAAAGAGCCCCTCCTCTCCCTTATAAAAGGAGACCACTTCTACTCATTCCTCACACCTCTCAAGCCACTTGGCTCGTCCAAACCCTGCCCAAATAATCTCCCCACATCCCTCTCATCCTCCTTGAAGCTTCCCCTTAGGCAGAAAGCATTTCAAGAAGTCCTTTGGTTCCAACCAAAGTGAGTTACCTAAATTAAAGGTAACGATTTCTCTTAAATTATTTTCACCTATTTTGCTTCTCCAACCCCCAAACTCTTTTTATTTCCTTTCTTTTGTAACAACACCAGTATCCACAATATACTAGGATGTTTTTATAAGAAGGATTCAAACTAAACATACACAAAACTCCATCTAATGGATGATGAACATAATGTTTCTGTGGATGGAAAACTAACGCCTCACGAAACGATGATTGTTCAAATACATCCTACCGCCTCTCATGGTGGCCATTATGATGGAACTGTAATTAAATATGATATTAATGATATATATTTTATATATAAGCTTCTGTAATTCCATTTTATTTCATACCATTATTCGTTTCATGTTGTATATACATACGATAATTTCATTTGAGGAAGTGCGGACTACCGCCCCCTTAAAATGATATGACTCGTTCATACCACACATGGAACGTATAAAGGATGGTGTTAATGAACTTAAGTAACATATATAAAATATTATATTATACTGGAATATTAATATACCTATTTATCATTTGGATTCAATTCTTTTAAAATAAAAATTAAATGGAAGTAGCGTTCGTGCGTACGTACGGACTACCGTCTCCACGAATGCGATGAGATTCATTCTCCATCGTATCCATTCAAGTCTTATTCTCATTTTAGGGTTAAAAATAATTTTAATATCATTCTGATTATGAATAATATATAATCTATCCATTACAAACATGTCTTACGTAACCAAACATTTAAGAAGAACGAATCGATTATCACCCGAAACGACGATAATACTAAGATATTATTAATAAAGAAATGTTAAAAGATCATATATGATATCATATTAATGTATATGATTATTGTATAATTTAATAACAATTATTTCACCATTATACAAGAGGTTAACCTACCCCAACAAAGGAAAAGTACAAGGTAAGGGTTATTTCACAATCTCTTCATTATCCGAGGTTGTTTATACATAATAATCTACTGGGATCTCGTTATCATCCACATCCATGTTTCTTCAAAATGTATTTCAAAAAAATTTTAATATTTAAAAGAATATGGGTTAAAGTCATTTATACCCTTGTTTGACTTTTTATAAGAGGTTTATAAGAGAATCTTTCCGTCGTTTTCCAAACAAGGTGCTTTTTAACCTTTTCGACAAAATTAAGATAAGAACGTTTTTTTAACTTATACGGCGGGTGCGGTTATTTTCCGCCGTTATAAAATCTTCAAAGCTTCCCTTACAAGCTTATAAGAGTATTTTAAAATAAAATGTTTTATTTTATATGGATCTTAAATGATTTCAAAATAAAAACATATATTTCTTTAAAATGAATTTTGATTTCATCTATGTCAACATCCTTTGATGGATTTTACACTTATTTAAAGTTGATTTGTTATGATACAAAACTTCTATATTTTATTGAAGGTTTTGTGATATGTTTGAATATGGATGTGCTATTTTTTATATACCATTCATGGTTTATAATGAAAGTATTGACATTTTGTATGCTAGTTTTAATACGAATGTTTATGTTATGTTTAAACCTTTTCATATGGGAATGCATTGGACTTAATATGTGACCGGTGGAGCCCGCTATAGCTCCTCGATGCATCGGTAGGTCTCATGAGACAAACTAGTGTCTTGGCACAAGGCCTTGGAAAAATCTTATTTGTAGTCTTGGCACGAGGCCTTGGCTATGTGGTTATGATAGTCTGGCATTATGCATTCCAACATTATGAAAGTGGTTATTGATTTTTGCATGTGATTATTCGATTAGTAGAATATCCATGTGAATAAGTAAATGGCATTATTTCATTTTACTTTTGACATACTATGTTGAAGTTCAAGTTTAAAAGGCTTTTGTTTTAGTAATTCATTGCCTTAAATGTTTATGCTTATTTTTGAATGTTCCGCTATATTGTTATCCTTACTGGGCATTTGAGCTCACCCCTTTTCTATGTTTTATTTTTCCCAGGATGTGAAGATGTAAGTTATGAATGACCTGCAGGGATATTATGAAGGGATTATAGTGTGGACTGTGGAAACATTATGTTGTTGTAGTAGTTTTTCATTTTATGATGTAATGTAAAACTTATGAATATATCTAGTGTTTCCAAGGCTACTAAACCAATTGGTCTTTCGAGATTTGATCTTTCTTGTGATCATGCCAATGTTATGTAATAACGCACCGACTCTGGGTAACTGGGGTCGGGGCATTACAGTTGGTATCAGAGGAAGTTTAGTACAAACCTTGGAAACTAGATTTAGATAAACTCTGATTAGATCACGTAGACCTAAGATGAACTTTGAGGATTAGTGTAGAATAACTTCCTAGAATTTTGGTATTGTAGGGATTTTGTGAGTTTTCTGAGCAATACATCCCTGTCTGGATACGAGCAGGTAGAGGCGGCTCTGGCACAGATGTACCTAGGGGTAAAACCCGAAAACACCGCTTTGAGCTAGACTCGAACGGGAACTGGTGCACGACAACGGGCCTTGCTGCACTCTTGGTTACGACACTCCCGGGGGATATGCTTAGGATAACTCTCATTTTCTTTACAAACCATTATGAAGGGTTTATGAGTATATACATCCTCAAAGAAAACATTTTTATGATTATGGATTATATCCATAAATAATTCAATTTATGTTAAGTGTTTTATAAGTATGGGATTATGTATTTTGATTCATAAACTGATCTAGTTTATGCCATTATTTAGAAATGGTGCCTAGTGGAAGAAATGGAAACCGTATCAATGCACGCACTCCATGTAGGGATTGCCCTCCTGCTCAAGATAATTATAGTGGGGCTGGTGATGCAACTGGTGCCGATCAGCTAATCACCATACTGGGACAACTTACTCAGGTTATGAATAATAACCTTACCCGTATGGAGCACCCTGATCCGCAGCGTGGAGGATCAATGTTAGATCGATTCATGAGGCAACAACCACCATCGTTCAATGGGAGTACAAATCCCTTAGTAGCTGAGAAATGGATAAATTCCCTAGAGAAAATATTTCAGGCTTTGGGGAGCAATGAAAGGGAAAAAGTTATCATGGCAGTTTACCGCCTCACTGGAGATGCTGATCAATGGTGGTCATTGATTCAAAATACGAAGTAAGATTATGAAGTATAAAATATGGAATAGAGGGAGTTCAAAGATCTATTTTTAGAAAAATACTTCCCTTGCGACCATCGAGCAGATATGGAAAGGCAATTTCTAAGTCTGAGACAGAAGGAGGATGAGAATGTCGCAAAGTATGAGGCTAACTTTACAAGGTTAGCAAGGTACGCTGGTGATTATATACGTAACCAAAGAAGTAAGATTGATCGTTTCTTTGATGGGTTAAAACCATTTCTCCGTCGAGCATTAGTCTCACAATCCTTTTCATCGTACGAAGACATTGTCTCATGGGCTATCAAAACCGAAAAGGAATTCTCTAAGTCTTATGACTTTAAAGCAAAGCAAGAGAAGAAGAGACCTGCTGATCAATCTGGGAATGGAAATAAGGGGAAGAAGGGAAAGGTTGAATATCCATCTTGTGGTAAATGCGGGAAGAAACATCCTAGTACTTGCTTGAAGGGAATGAGAGTCTGTTACAAGTGTGGTGAAAAAGTCCACCAAGCTCGTGATTGCAAGGGGAAGAAGGAAGATACCAACGTTCAGTGCTACAATTGCAGGGAGATGGGGCATTATGAAAATACATGTCCTAAGCGTCAGGAGAACTTACGTCAGAAAAGGCCAAGGGATCAAGGCCAAGCTTATGCTATCACTACTGCTGAGGTAGAAGCTCCGAAGGACGTGGTGGCAGGTAATTTAATGGTTTCCTCAAGTTTAGCAAATGCATTATTTGACTCTGGATCGTCGCATTGTTTCATATCTTCCCAGTTTGCTAAGAAAATTAGATATTTCCAATTTGATTTAATAAGGGAGTTGTCAGTTAAAACTCTTAAGGGAAGTATCATTGCAACAAAGTTTTGTGAATCAGTCCCCATTAGAGCACATAAATTTTCTTTATCTGCTGATCTCGTCGTCATACCTATGATTGAGTTTGATATAATCCTCGGTATGGACTGGATTTCGGACTATGATGCGAAGATTTATTGTAAGAATAAAGAGGTTACGATTCTTGATGATAATGATAAGGAACACCTTATTTTTAGAGCAGAATCGTCACCACTTAATTCTTATTTAGATCCACCCCCAGTATCTCAACTTAATTCAATTATTGGGGAGGAAGAGAATGAAATAACTATCGGTGAGGAAAGGAATGTTCAAATAGAGGATGTACCTATTGTGAAAGAATTTGTAGATGTATTTCCGGAAGATTTACCTGGACATCCTCCAGAACGAGAAGTTGATTTTTCTATTGATTTGATTCCTGGATCAAGGCCTATATCGAAGACCCCTTATAGAATGGCCACTGTAGAATTAGTCGAACTAAAGAAACAACTAGAGGAATTGAGTAATAAGGGATTTATTCGCCCTAGTGTTTCTCCATGGGGAGCCCCTGTTCTTTTTGTTAAAAAGAAAGATGGATCTATGAGGTTATGTATCGACTACAGGGAGATCAATGCTATAACGATAAAGAACAAGTATCCCCTACCTCGTATTGATGATTTATTTGACCAACTGCATGGAGCTCAATACTTTTCAAAGATTGACCTTCGATCTGGATGCCATCAGTTGTGGGTGAAGAAGGAATACATTCCGAAGACAGCATTTCGAACCAGGTATGGGCATTACGAGTTTACTGTAATGCCGTTTGGATTGACTAATGCACCCTCTGTATTCATGGATCTGATGAATAGAGTTTTCAAGGAGTATCTCGATGAATTTGTGGTGGTATTTATTGATGATTTCTTGGTATACTCCAAAACCTACGAAGATCATGAAAATCACTTGCGCATTATCTTGAAGACTCTGAGGAGGCATGAATTATATGGGAAGTTTAGCAAGTGTGAATTCTGGCTTCATGAGATTTATTTTCTTGGCCATATTGTCTCTAAAGATGGAATCTCTGTTGATCCTTCTAAGACCAAGGAAATCCAAGAATGGCCAGAACCTACGAGTATAACTGAGGTACGCAGTTTTATTGGTTTGGTAGGTTATTATCGACGTTTCGTCCAGAATTTTGCCCGATTGGCTAACCCATTAACGAAGCTCACACGTAAAGGGGTTAAATTTGTTTGGACAAAAGAGTGTGAAGAATGTTTCGAAGAACTGAAGAAAATATTAGTCAATGCTCCTATATTGACTCTACCATCGGGGAATGATGGGTTCATTATTTATAGTGATGCATCGAAGAAAGGACTTGGTTGTGTCCTTATGCATAATGATAGAGTTATTGCCTATGCATCACAACAGTTGAAAATTCATGAACAAAACTATCCTACTCATGATCTTGAGTTAGCAGCTGTGATCTTTGCTTTGAAGATATGGAGGCACTACCTCTATGGTGAAAAATGTGAGATTTATACTGATCACAAGAGTTTGAAGTATATTTTCTCACAAAAAGAACTCAACATGAGGCAAAGGAGATGGATTGAATTACTCAAGGATTATGATTGCACGATACACTACCACCTGGGGAAAGAAAACAAGGTGGAAGATGCTTTGAGCAGAAAATACCATGGTGTTTTGAACAATATGAGAATTGAAAGGGATCCAATTTTCATGGATCTAGTGAAGATGGACATGGGAATAACCAGGGAAGGAGAAACATCATTTCTTTTTCAAATGGTTGCCAAACCATCTTTCATAGAAAGGATTAAGAGTTCTCAGACCGATGATGAAGAATTTCAGAAGAAGATTAAAGCTGTGAATGATGGGAGATTGAGAGACTTTGTGTATGAAGATGGAATTTTGAAATTTGGGAAGAGAATTTGTGTTCCCGATTTACCTGATCTGAAAAGGGAATTGCTGGATGATGCTCATAGTTCCAATTTCTCTATACACCCTGGGAGCACCAAAATGTATAGAGATTTGAAGGAACATTTTTGGTGGGACAACATGAAGAGGGAGATTGCTGATTTTGTGTCAAGATGTATGGTTTGTCAACAAGTGAAAGCTGGAAGGCAACTGCCTGGAGGAGTCATGCAACCTCTTCCCATACCGGAGTGGAAATGGGACAATATTACGATGGACTTTGTCATGGGGCTACCAAAGACTCCTAGAAGGAATGATGCAATATGGGTTATTGTTGATCGTCTTACCAAGTCAGCACATTTTCTTGCTATAAGAGAAGATCGACCCCTGGAACGTCTAGCAAGACTATATATTAATGAAGTTGTGAGACTTCATGGAGTACCCTTATCGATTATTTCTGATCGTGATCCCCGTTTTACTTCAAGATTCTGGAAAAGTCTTCAGAAATCCCTGGATACTGAACTTCATTAGAGCACTGCTTACCACCCTCAGACAGACGGACAATCAGAATGGACTATTCAAACCTTAGAAGACATGTTGAGATCTTGCTCACTTGACTTTCAGGGTATGTGGGATCAATATTTACCTCTGGTAGAATTTTCCTATAACAATAGCTTCCATTCGAGTATTCAGATGACACCATATGAAGCGTTATACGGACAGAGATTTCGTACACCAACCTGTTGGGATGACGTCGGTGAAAGAAAACTTGTAGGTCCAGAACTGGTAGAGGAAACGATGGAAAAGGTGAAGGTAATCCAAAATCACATCAGAGCAGCTCAAAGTAGGCAGAAGAGCTATGCCGATAATCGAAGGAAGGATTTGGAATTTCAAGTCGGTGATCATGTTTTCCTAAAGGTATCTCTGTGGAAGGGAGTCATACGTTTTGGTAAGAAAGGTAAATTGAGTCCTAGGTACATCAGACCTTTCGAAATTCTAGAACGAATTGGGGTTGTAGCTTACCGATTGGCAATGCCGCCAAGTCTCTCCAAAGTTCACAATGTGTTCCACATATCTCTGTTGAGGAAATACATGCCTGACCCAACGCATGTACTCACCTATGAAGAATTAGAACTGGAACCTGATCTGTCTTATTGCGAAGAGCCCGTCAAGATTCTTGATACGAGAGAACAAGTGCTGAGAAACCGGACGACGCGTCTGGTAAAAGTTTTGTGGAGAAATCATAAGATGGAAGGGGCAACGTGGGAACCCAAGGAACTTATGATGAAGAACCACCCGAGTCTTTTTATGCAGTAATACCCTAGAAATTTCGAGGATGCAATTATTTTAAGGAGGGGAGAATTTAACACCCCAAGCTTCCACGGTACGTTTCCCTTCGAATAATGCGATAGCGTGTGTTGTACGCAACCTCGAGTTCTAACACACACCACAACTAATTAAACTAGCCGTTGTGAATAGTAATACCTACTTTTTGAAATCATATATATTTTATATTTCAAAATGGACTTCATTTTTGGATTCTGAATATCGAAATTAGGCTAGGGTGAAATTTTGGTACTTTTCGGATAACTTTTATATTTTGATGAATAGTGAAAATTACTAAATTTTAATTAAAAACAACTTTTTTAATCAAAATATTTAATAATGATAAATTATGAATTTTAGTAGTTTTAAAGTATATTTAGAATATATTTTTACCAGTTAATATAATGTTGGTCATTGGACATAATTTTACAATTAAATCGAACATAAACAAGTGTCAATCTTTTGATAGTTATTATCTCTTAAAAACACGCTTTTTGTTTTGACATCGGGAATTAATTTTAAATTAATTTCTGCCACTTCTGTGTTTTGAATTTAGGAAAATGGATTCCATATTTCGAATCAGGATGTCCAAATTATGTAAATAGGTAACTTTTATTTTTACACATTTTGAATAATTACTGTGGTAAATATTTTATTTACCATGGTTAAAGGGTAAATCCGGTAAATAAGGGTTAAAAAATAATATTATAATAATACAAAATTACCCTAAAACGTGTCCTAACCTTATTGGTGGACACATAACCGACCATGGGCATACTTGGGTCGATTTGGGGACCCCTTAGAGCCACTTGTATGTGGTAGGGACACATTATATTAATAAAGTTAAAATAAAAATAAAAATGGAATAAGCTTACATCTTTTATAAGAACAATTTTTACATAGGGTTATACATGTTGGATTTTCGATTATAAATATTCATTAGAAAGATAAAACGATTTCCAACATAATGATATTTTATTTATAATTTTTAGACATCAAAGAATTTAAATTATTAATGACACAATAATGATGCAATGTTTACCTCATTAATAAATCATTTAAATAAATAAGATTATAATGATTAAAATATTATCTAAAACCTGTACAATTCTTATTGGTTGTTTTTATTTATAATATGAGTCATCTTATCTTCGACCTCAATGATTTTTGGACCATTATAAACCGAATAAAATTATATTATAAAGTAATACTTTCACTCTTTCCTAAAGAGCCCCTCCTCTCCCATATAAAAGGAGACCACTTCTACTCATTCCTCACACCTCTCAAGCCACTTGGATCATCCAAACCCTACCCAAATAAGCTCCCCACACCCCTCTCCTCCTCCTTGAAGCTTCCCCTTAGTCAGAAAGCATTTCAAGAAGTCCTTTGGTTCCAACCAAAGTGAGTTACCTAAATTAAAGGTAACAATTTCTCTTAAATTATTTTCACTTATTTTGCTTCTCCAACCCCCAAACTCTTTTTATTTCCTTTCTTTTGTAACAACAACAGTATCCAAAATATACTAGGATGTTGTTATAAGAAGGATTCAAACTACACATACACACAACTCCATCTAATGGATGATGAACATAATGTTTCTATGGATGGAAAACTAACGCCTCACGAAACGATGATTGTTCAAATACATCTTACCGCCTCTCATGCTGGACATTAAGATGGAACTGTAATTAAATATGATATTAATGATATATATTTTATATATAAGCTTCTGTAATTCCATTTTATTTCATACCATTATTCGTTTCATGTTGTATATACATACGATAATTTCATTTGAGGAAGTGAGGACTACCGCCCCCTTAAAATTATATGACTCGTTCATACCACACATGGAACGTATAAAGGATGGTGTTAATGAACTTAAGTAACATATATAAAATATTATATTATACTGGAATAGTAATATACCTATGTATCATTTGGATTCGATTATTTTAAAATAAAAATTAAATGGAAGTAGCGTTCGTGCGTACGTACGGACTACCGTCTCCACGAACACGATGAGATTCATTCTCCATCGTATCCATTCAAGTCTTATTCTCATTTTAGGGTTAAAAATAATGTTAATATCATTCTGATTATGAATAAGATATAATCTATCCATTACAAACATGTCTTACGTAACCAAACATTTAAGAAGAACGAATCGATTATCACCCGAAACGACGATAATACTAAGATATTATTAATAAAGCAATGTTAAAAGATCATATATGATATCATATTAATGTATATGATTCTTGTATAATTTAATAACAATTATTTCACCATTATACAGGAGGTTAACATACCCCAACAAAGGAAAAGTACAAGGTAAGGGTTATTTCACAATCTCTTCATTATCCGAGGTTGTTTATACATAATAATCTACTGGGATCTCGTTATCATCCACATCCATGTTTCTTCAAAATGTATTTCAAAACATTTTTAATATTTAAAAGAATATGGGTTAAAGTCATTTATACCCTTGTTTGACTTTTTATAAGAGGTTTATAAGGGAATCTTTCCGTCGTTTTCCAAACAAGGTGCTTTTTAACCTTTTCGACAAAATTAAGATAAGAACGTTTTTTTAACTTATACGGCGGGTGCGGTTATTTTCCGCCGTTATAAAATCGTCAAAGCTTCCCTTACAAGCTTATAAGAGTATTTTCAAATAAAATGTTTTATTTTATATGGATCTTAAATGATTTCAAAATAAAAAGAGATATTTCTTTAAAATGAATTTTGATTTCATTTATGTCAACATCCTTTGATGGATTTTACACTTATTTAAAGTTGATTTGTTATGATACAAAACTTCTATATTATATTGAAGGTTTTGTGATATGTTTGACTGTGGATGTGCTATTTTTTATATACCATTCATGGTTTATAATGAAATTATTGACATTTCGTATGCTAGTTTTAATACGAATGTTTATGTTATGTTTAAACCTTTTCATATGGGAATGCATTGGACTTAATATGTGACGGGTGGAGCCCGCTGTAGCTCCTCGATGCATCGGTAGGTCTCATGAGACAAACTAGTGTCTTGGCACAAGGCCTTGGAAAAATCTTATTTGTAGTCTTGGCACGAGGCCTTGGCTATGTGGTTATGATAGTCTGGCATTATGCATTCCAACATTATGAAAGTGGTTATTGATTTTTGCATGTGATTATTCGATTAGTAGAATATCCATGTGAATAAGTAAATGGCATTATTTCATTTTACTTTTGCCATACTATGTTGAAGTTCATGTTTAAAAGGCTTTTGTTTTAGTAATTCATTGCCTTAAATGTTTATGCTTATTTTTGAATGTTCCGCTATATTGTTATCCTTACTGGGCATTTGAGCTCACCCCTTTTCTATGTTTTATTTTTCCCAGGATGTGAAGATGTAAGTTATGAATGACCTGCAGGGATATTATGAGGGGATTATAGTGTGGACTGTGGAAACATTATGTTGATGTAGTAGTTTTTCATTTTATGATGTAATGTAAAACTTATGAATATATCTAGTGTTTCCAAGGCTACTAAACCAATCGGTCTTTCGAGATTTGATCTTTCTTGTGATCATGCCAATGTTATGTAATAACGCACCGACTCTGGGTAACTGGGGTCGGGGCATTACAATTCTCATGAAAATGGTTGTTCTTAAAGATCAACATAGGAGATGTAAAACATATAAATGTAAATAGATGAATTCCAGACATAAGAGAATAACTATAGGTGTCCTAAACCACAACACACATCGAACAAGCTCGAAGACTCTAATGACATGATTTAAACTGGGGATGGAATCTTACCTCCATATGTTATAGATAAATATTGTCTTTAATGTAATTTAGAATGACTCGATCTCCACCATGGACTCATTAGGTACACCGCATTATAGGATCCATACACATTGATATAATTAATACAACACAAAATGCCTCCATACACAAGGCCATGAGAGAAATAAAATCTACAAAAAAATATACTCTAGAAAGTGTGAATACTCTGAAAGAGGGGTGCACTCATCTAGGTTTTCTAGTATCTTCCTAAGACTATATAATAACAACCATACAATAGAAGAGAGATCCTGACCAAAGCTTAGGGAAAATGCCTAATCCATGATATCCCAAGGGTATCCTCCTCAAACTACATTCTTGATAAAAAAATACTCAAATGTCATGAAAAAAGGTCAACCACACCTGGAATGATTTAACCTTCAAACCACCTCATTTGAACTAATAATTATGATCCACTCTCATCCAAAAAAGCATGGGGCCTCTCTCAATACTATGGATCTCAGAATCTATTAAATAGCCACCATGAGATCTCAATTACCCACCTCAATTTCAACCAAAACTTAGGGATCCTATGGTCCCTAGGGTAATATAATAAAGAAATTCCATCAACAAGACTTCCTTTATACAACTATTATTACAGTCTATATACACAGAAACATCCTCAAAATGACCAGAAGGTCACAACAAGAGCATGAAACCATATAAGGGGTTCCTCTAGATCAGCCAAAAGAATGGGACATTCCCAGTGTAGAAACAACTCAGGTGGGACTTGGTGGCTTTCAAATGATCCTCGATCAAAAACCCCCCAATAGTAATACAAAAGGACATACCCAAAATAGAGAAATTCACAATGGTGATCATTAAAATCTCAAAATAAATACCCTACAAGGGCCCCTCAGAATAAGCCAACCCATGGGAAAATTCCCACTATAAGAAAAACTTAGTTGAACATCCAGAAAAAAAACCCATCCTCGGGTACCAACATTACCACAAGGGAATATACAAGATTCCCTCATACTATTCTCAACAACAAAATGACACCCAACCAAAATTTCCATCAAATGGAATCAACCCATCTGAAAGGCTCTAACATCTCTCATCCCCCAAACAAAGAGGTAAACCTCAACTAATCTGACCTCTAACAATTGATACCTACACATAAGGATAATCCAAGATCACCTTAGATATACTAAAGAATCCCACATTCATATATTCCTTTTAAATAAACATGAACAACACCATCTGGGCATCAATAATCCATATCAACTAGCAACCTTACAACCATCGCCTAGGCCTCGAAAATCACAACCTAACCCACAATAGGATTTTAAAACCAAACCTCTAAGAAATCCTATTTAAAATTATCACCAATCTAAAACACCATCCAAAAGGACCCTAATCCTTGAGGGGATTCCACCATCCTGATCCAAACTAAAAACTTATCAAAATTGACTAATCATAAGTCCTATTTTGACATCATGGTGAAAAAAGAAAAAAAAATCCATGTTAGGAAAATTCAGGACATTTACATCGGGTACATGATATGTACTCATAGAGGTCCTCCATGGATATATTCCCTTGGATACTCAGCCTTTACTTTTTCAAAGTACAAAACATGTGCCTCTCAGTATATAGTGGGAAACCACACAAGGGTACTTTCTCATATTCCTCAACCTCGCTCAGCTTATGAAACACCTGAGTACATGGAATGTACTACCTGCACATGTTTTGTATCCCCACATTGGGTCCACATACATGTACTATCCACAAACACCACCTAGGATTTTACGACTTCCAGGCATACACCCCACATAAGAATTGGTCACGTAATTTTATAGGACCATGTACCCTTACCTGGGGTGTTTGACTGAGTACTCGACAACGCCATAGAAACAAACTACATGACATGTCCCCAAATTACATGATTTTAAAACCTAAAACCTTCACCATCCCTAAATAGAAAGAACACACAACATGTCATCAAACAACCACAAACCATGTACATAACTCTCCCTAAAAAAGAATCCCCTTAAATGACTCGAAATTCTTAATTATTCCCCAAAAGCAACAAATTGACCCACACATGGTCCCCAATGATCAATAAAAGGAATTGAAAATTTTAATAAATTATTATATGGGTAGGGTTTACATAAAACAAAAAATTAGTCCTACCACTGGGTGGAAACCACTAAATCTTTGTTCTGAAATGTGATCTGTAGTTATCGCATGAAAATATAACATGACTCAAGCTCCACAATAATTCTTTATCCTTACATATCTCTATTTTCTCCATGTCCCTCTCTTTTCCACATAAAGGGATGACCGTGTGGATGTTAATGGGAATCCAATGGTGAAAAATGTATATATAAAATGAAAAAAATGGCTGAAAAGGAACGATAAAAAGAAAAAGAAAAGGGATCTCGGCCTAAGCTCATTGCCTAATGAAAGGTTATGACTTTCCTTATAAAAATATTCATTTTGGACTCAAATGTGGAAATAGAATATAAATATGGTTCTATATTTAAATGATAGATCTAAAAAAACATGCAAAAATAAATTAATAATTAATTTATTGAATATGAAATATTATATGAAAATTATAATGTCTTGGATTTATGCAAAACTTATTTCCTAGGGTAAACAACCTATTATGGGACAAACAGAGTGGTTTGAAAAAATATCTAAGATCGTATTATTGGGGAAATTACCAATTCCCCTTGAAAGAATTCAATAAATAAATATTTTAATTTACCATGATTTTCACAATCCATAACGATGTGGTGTGTTTCAAAATCCCAACAAAAAATGTTTCTCCCCCTTGAGAAGCCTTACTATACAACCAATAACCAATATTTCTACTAAGAACTGGTCATTTCAATGTAATCTATACATACCAAATACTGATTTTATAGCATCCAAAACTCTCCCCCAAGATGGGATACATTGAAACACAACCGAACTGATTCTCCCCACAACAGGAGTATCCTCATCACCTATTTAACACCAAAACAGGAAAAAAAATCATGACACATGCTATGTACTTCACCGAACGCAATGGATTGAAATCGAAAAATAGCTCACACCCACGTACTATCATTAAATAATAACTGATTATCCATGGTCCACCATAAAAAATACCTACACACTCAGAAAAAACATAAAATTAGGATTGTGACTTCCAATAGAACATGTGTCACCACCCAACCCAAGGTTTTACTTATACTTCTCCAAAAGGAGTACCCAGACTTGTTTTCAGTTTGTACAAGTCCTAATGAAACTAGGCTAATGCAGATAAAACTGGTAACTATGCTCCTCACACAGATCTATTCAAACAAGTTAGAGCAACCTCAAAAATTGCATTAAAAAGTGGCATCTATCTCATTCCATGATCAACCACATGACCACCCTACACACAAGAATTTATCCAAACTAGTGAGTGTAAAAAGATGCTCCCATTGTGATACCCATTGCATTACCAAATGAGAATGGATAGGAAAATAACCAAACATTCCCTATCAATATAGACATGATATAGGGAGCCCTCCGAATGCTCCACGTATCAAACACTTGTCATAATCATGCGTAAACAAATCCTAGTGATATAAAACATTAGTGAACACTCCAATGATGAACAACCATTCCCACCTAATCCATCTATGAGAGCTGATACATGGGCTCCACTTCAGGACTTGAAAGACAACATGTGGTAAGAAAAATCCCTCCTGAGGAACAGAAACCTGGGACTTCAGAGGAACCACCACCTCATGTAAAATTGATCTCGATCCCAAGATCCCTCAATCATCCTTACCCTCATTGATCCACCAACTAGGCACTCAAGGACCATAGTGATCCTCAAGGGTTTCCATGCACCCCTCAATGAAGGTATTGAATCTCCAACATCGATAAACCACTCACCACATTGTCTGGATAATCTATAATTAGAATAAATTACACACAAGAAGTTTAGTTGAGTTGAATGACACAATGCATTTATATGAGAAACCACCATATGAACAGTTTCTGACACATTTAATAAGTAATCCTCCATCATAATTAAAATATAATAGATCGACATATGTCATTTGAATTGTAACGCCCCGACCCTAGTTACCCAGAGTCGATGCATTATTACATTACATTTGCATGATCATAAGAAGATCAAATCTCGAAAGACCGATTGGTTTAGTAGCCTTGGAAACGCTAGATATATTCATAAAGTATTACATCATAAAGTGGAAAAATACTACAACAACATAGTCTCTATATTCCACACTCGTATCCCCACATACTATCCCTGCAGGTCATTCATAACATACTTCTTCACATCCTGGAAAAATGAAACATAGAAAAGGGGTGAGCTCAAATGCCCAGTAAGGATAACAATATAGTGGAAACTTTCAAAAATAAGTATAAACATTTAAGGCAATGTATAACCAAAACAAAAGCCTTTTAAAATTGAACTTCAACATAGTATGGAAAAAGTAAAATGAAATAATGCCATTTACTTATTCACATCGATATTCTATAATCGAATAATCACATGCAATATCAATAACCACTTTCATAATGATGGAATTCATAATGCCAGACTATCATAACCACATAGACAAGGCCTTGTGCCAAGACAAAAAATAAAATTTTTCCAAGGCCTTGTTCCAAGACACTAGTTTGTCTCATTAGACCTAACGATTCATCGAGGAGCTATAGCGGGCTCCACCGTTCACATATTAAGTCCAATGCATTCCCATATGAAAAGGTTTAAAAAATCATAAACATTCGTATTAAAACTAGCATACAAAATGTCAATACTTTCACCATAAACCATGAATGGTATAAAAATAGCACATCCACAGTCAAACATATCACAAAACCTTCAATACAATATAGAAGTTTTGTATCATAATAAATCAACTTCAAAAAAGCGTAAAATCCATCAAAGGATGTTGACATAGATGAAATCAAAAATATTTTTAGAGAAATATCTCTTTCTATTTTGAAATAATTTAAGAGTCATATATTTATAAAATAAAAAATTTTCTTTGAAAATATTCTTATAAGCTTGTAAGATAAGCTTCAATGATTTTATAACGGCGGAAAATAGCCGCACCCACCGTATAAGTTAAAAATAACATTCTTTCCTTAATTTTGTTGAAAAGGTTAAAAAGCACCTTGTTTGGAAAACGACGGAATGATTCCTTTATAAACCTCTTATAAAAAGTCAAACAAGGGTATAAATGACTTTAACCCATATTCTTGTAAATAGTAAAAATGTTTTGAAATACATTTTTAAGAAACATGGATGTGGATGATAAAGAGATCCCAATAGATTATTACGTATAAATAACCTCGGATAATGAAGAGATTGTGAAATAACCCTTAACTTGTACTTTTCCATGGTTGGGGTAGGTTAACATACTGTATAATGGTGAAATAATTGTTATTAAATTATTAAATAATCATATATATTAATATGATATCATATATGATCTTTTAACATTGATTTGTTAATAATATCTTAGAATTATCGTTGTTTCGGGTGTTAACATACTCGTTTTCTTTTATATGTTTTGTTACATAAGCCATGTTTTTTATGGATAGGTTGTATCTTATTCATATCCAGAATGATATCAAGTCCTTAAACATCATTTTTAAATCATCAAATGATAATTATACTTGAATGGAAACGATGGAGAATGAATCTCATCGCGTTCGTGGAGACGGTAGTCCGTACGTACGCACGAGCGACAATATCATTCTTTTGATATTAAAATAATATATAAATGGATGGTATATCATATATAAAGAATCACTAACATGTTATATTTATTATTTACATGAGTTACACATCATTATTATAGCCATCCAAATAATAATATATTGAATAACAATTACACCACGACGTGGAGACGGTAAGCCGTACGTACGCACGTATGGTGACATGTTATTCAAAGGGTGGATAGAATACTGAATATGGTTGTACCATATTTATAATAACATCACAGTATATATAAGATACTGGAGTTATTATTTTAGAATGTTAATAACAAAGAAAGAAGAAGTGGAAGAAGAAAGGAACTTGAAAAGGGGTGGTGAAAACATTACCTCTTCTTCGGGTTCTTCCTTTTGATTTGATCAAAAGGGATCCTTAAGTTGGCTTTCTGGTCAAACTAAAGCCTCTAGGTTGTAGTGAGGGATGTTGGAAGAGTATGTGGGCAGAGTTTGGCCGAACCAAAAGGCTTTTAAGGTCTGAATAAATGAGAAGGTGGAGTGCCCTTTTATAAGAGGGGTGAGGGGCACCTTTGGAAAAGCTAGAAATATTAATTTATAACAAATTCATATTCGGTTTCTAATGGCTCCAAAGTTTATTATTAAAAGTTTAAGGTAGGGATATGTCGAAAACCATTCATCCAATAGAATTTAGACAGGTTTAGGTTACTATATTAACCTTATCTTTTAGTTTTAACTCTTAGTTAATTAGTTTGACATTCACCATGTCACTTTGTATTTTTATAATATATAGTTAATAAACTTACTATATACATCGAAGCGACCCCCATGTGGTCCATTAATGATTAACCTATCATGATATAAGTCTCTTGGCCGAACCTTAGATTTTTAAGAATTTAATATCAATTAATAATATAATATTTATTTTAAAAACTATTTTATGTCAATTTTGACACTATTCAATAATTGATTTTTGTGAAACTCATAACAGAATGATTACTTCGACCAAAGTTAATTAAATCAATTCTAACATGTCATATTATCCTAGAAAATTATTTTAATTCATTAAAAGTCTCAAATTATATTTATTTTGGTATTTATAATATCAATTATTTTAATTTACACTATTATGGTAATTACTGCATCATCATTGTGTCATAAATAAATTAAATTATTTAATGTCTAAAAATTATAAATAAAATATCATAATTTAGGAAAGATTTTTATCTTTCTAATGAATATTTACAATCGATTTTATCTTATGTATTACCCTATATTAAAAATGTTTTATTAAATAAACTTTGATTTCAACTCTTTTAACTCTTCTTTGAATTAAATAATAATAAATGTCCTAATCTAATCCAAGTGGACCTAAATGATAATATTTTATTCCTAAGGTTGTTTTTGGTCGATATAAACTTGTCCAATAGAATTAGGACATGTGTTAGGGTAATATTAATATCATTTTTACCCTTAATTACCCTATTTACTTTTAACCGTGGTAAATAAAAGTAAAAAGTTACTATTCACCAAAAATTATTTTCATCTCATTGAACCACATTTTACTTCTTGATATTAACTGTGTCTCTTGGATTTTCAAAATTCCATTCACAGAAGCAGTAAAATTATGTTTTATGAAAAATTCAGTTTTTTTAACTACCACTTAGTAGTTTCACTATTCATCAAAAATTGATGTTTTTGAGAACAATGCCAAAATTTCACCCTAAGCTATAATTGATATTCCGAATTCAAAAATGATGTCTATTTAAAAAAATTCTAAACATATAAGTTGCATTAATTAATTTTATAATTAACTCCCGCTGTCACAACAAATAGTGTGTTTTTAAGAAACAATATATATCAAAAGATTGACAATTGTTTAGGTCCAATTTCAAAGTGAAATTAATTCTAATGAACACCATTGGTTAATATGGTAAAAATATATTCTAATTATACATTAAAACCACTAAAATATATAATTTATCACTATAAATTATTTTGATTTAAAAATTTGTTTTTAATTAAAATTTAGTAATTTTCACTATTCATCAAAATATAAGTGTTATCCGAAAAGTTCCAAAATTTCACCCTAGGATAAATTCGATATTCCGAATTCAAAAATGAAGTCCATTTTGAGAGATAAAATTTCAAAAAGTAGGTATTACTATTCATAATGGCTAGTTTGATTGGTTGTGGTGTGTTAGAATCTCGAAGTTGCGTATAATGCACGCCATTGCATTATTCGAAGGGAAACATACCGTGGAAGCTTAGGGTGTTACATTCTCCCCTCCTTAAATAAATTGAGTCCTCGCAATTTTTAAAATTGTGCTTAGGAATATAATGGAAAGTCCCACATCGGAAAAAGAGTCAATAAAACTATCACTTTAAAGGAAAGAAAGAGAGGTATAAAGGTCAACCAAGATAACCCATACTCGGATTCCATGTAGGAAAACATGGATATGGATGATAAACTAAGTGTCAAATTCTGATGGAGAGGGATAGAAATCAAGATCAGGAGAAAGTTAACAATAATAAAACCACAAACTTATGTTGGGACAAATTGTCATTAGTCTCCTAGTAGGAAAGTAAAAAGACAACATTTTTTTTGTTTTAAGTTACATTACATAAGGATGAGGAATTAATTTATGATATTGACTGATAATATAAAGATATATACTTACATTTTAAGTAGAGTTTCATTCTTTAATAAATTTCCACCACTAACTCATTTTTTTAAAACGATGAGTATTCAAGAAGACTTGGTCACACTGGAAGAGCTAGAATAATCTTCTATAGAATCACATGATCCATGCAGGATGAACTATATATTTACATTGTCTTTAGAGATTAATCAAAACCAATATAGTTTGTACAAGATCTAATGATCCCCCAAAAGGATATTCCTTGAGAGAAATAAACACTAATCTTAATTTCCCAAATTAAACCAACAATACCCCAAAGTTAAATAAATACCATTCAATAATCAATTTTCCTTAAAATACTTCAATATAATCAAAACTAATATTGAAAACCAAAACTTATTAAGAATGTAGTATTCCACGTTAAATTGTATCTCCAAATGACATTAATTAATCTTAAATTTGCATACTTAAAAGTAATTAACCTAATCATTTCCATAAATAACCCAAATCATTATAAATCCACAATAAAAACATAGATAAAAATCCACCATTACTCCTCAAATGAAATCCCATACTATTCTATTTTCCTTGGGCATATAGTGTTCACACCAAAGCGAACAACTTCCAAAATAACATTTATCACTTAATCACCAAATCATTTTCCTATACAAAGGGTATTCAATTGATAAGACATAAGATCCCAAATCAAATTATTATTGATCAATAAAATCATTTAACTAAAAATAATAGTCACACTAACCAGGGACTTCACGTAGTCCAGTGGTAGGCGATAAATCCCAATCGCACTTTGGTTGTGGGTTCGATTCCTACAGCTTTGTCCGACGCGACGGGTTGTCACACGGTCTACGTGTTGTTCTTTTTCAAAAACTATATTTTATAACATTACCAAAATGAGATAAATTCCTCAAAATAACCATAACATAATTTAACCACAAATCTTATCTCATACCTTACATTTTCATCCCAAATTATGATGACTTATAATTTCCTCAAACCCAACGATCATATAAAACCAAATGATTATTTGTAACTATATCCACAAGAGAAGAGATAATTCTTCCTCAAATATCATTCTCACATGGAAAACTGCGAGGTTACAAATACAAGAGAAAATTATTCCAAAGTAAACCCATCAACAAGGAGCACTAATACTTTTTAAACATTTCTCCAACCATTTATTTCCACATAGCTTCTTCTTTGACCAAGAAAATATCCTATAGAATAGGGCATTCACTCGGGTAATGGCCAGGTCCCCTACATTTACGGAAAATGACTGTAAATGGACTCTTGGGACCATTTTTACCTTCTTCCATAGTACTCTTCATTTTTCTTCGGCAATTCTTCACTTTATGTCCTTCCTTCCCGCATGTAATGCATTTCTTTGTCCCATTAAGACACTTTCCTGGGTGTCTCCTTCCACATTTCCTGCATGATGGAAATTGAGGATTTCTTTCTCCATGGTCTTCACTACTGGAGCTCTTATCATTCATCATCTTTCTCTTCTTTGTTGAGTCCGGTAATCGGTTAATATATATATTGTTGATCATATTTTTTGAAAATTGATTTGGCATAAAGATGATATCTTTTACGCCTATCAACATTCCATTTTGTTGCTCATTTCCACCACCGTTCCCACCTTGTACACCATTCTCAAAGTCACTATGACTTCCTTGGAATCTAGCCATTGACTAAAACCAGAAAGCATTGTGTGAGTAATAGTAGTCATATAATCATTTAGGGATTAACATGTCACCATATTCTCAATTTGAAACACATTAGGATTAACCAAGGTCATTTACTCTCATCTTATATATATATAATACTTTAAATCGGTTTGTAAAGAAAATGTAAATTATCCTAAGCATATCCCACGGGAGTGTCGTAACCAAGAGTGCAGCAAGGCCCGTTGTCGTGCACCAGTTCCCGTTCGAGTCTAGCTCAAAGTGGTGTTTTCGGGGTTTACCCCTAGGTACATCTGTGCCAGAGCCGCCTCTACCTGCTCATATCCAGATAGGGATGTATTGCTCGGAAAACTCACAAAATCTCTACAATACCAAAATTCTAGGAAGTTCTTATATACTAATCCTCAAAGTTAATCTTAGGTCTACGTTCTCTAATCAGAGTTTATCTAAATCTAGCTTCCATGGTTTGTACCAAACTTCTGCTGATACCAACTGTAACACCCCGACCCCAGTTACCCAGAGTCGGTGTATTATTACATTACATTGGCATGATCACAAGAAGATCAAATCTCGAAAGACCAATTGGTTTAGTAGCCTTGGAAACGATAGATATATTCATAAAGTATTACATCATAAAGTGGAAAAATACAGCAACAACATAGTCTCCATATTCCACACTCATATCCCCACATACTATCCCTACAGGTCATTCATAACTTACTTCTTCACATCCTGGAAAAATAAAACATAGAAAAGGGGTGAGCTAAAATTCCCAGTAAGGATAACAATATAGCGGAAACTTTCAAAAATAAGCATAAACATTTAAGGCAATGTATAACAAAAAAGAAAGCCTTTTAAACATGAACTTCAACATAGTATGGCAAAAGTAAAATGAAATAATGCCATTTACTTATTCACATGGATATTCTACTAATCGAATAATCACATGAAATATCAATAACAACTTTCATAATGATGGAATGTGTTGGTCGGAGTGGACACTCAAGAGGGGGGTGAATTGAGTTCCAATTAAAATTTCTGCTAAAAACAATTTCTATTAAAATCCCTCAAATTCAAAAACAAATTAAACTGTAGTGAATTTATACAGATTATAAAGGTTCAATTAGTTTCTAAAAGATTGATTATTTCTCAGTTAACTTAATCTTATGATTAAATTAACTTTTGAAACTAACTTACTGGTTTATAATAAATATAAACACTTGCGAGTTTAACTATCAAATTAGCTTTGAAAATAAATAATATTTCAAAGTAATAGCAGCGGAATATGAAATAAATGTATATAGTATGGATATAGATTTTAACTAAAAACACAAGAGTTAACCAAGAGGTTCAGTCTCAAGCCGAGACTTAGTCCTCTCAAAATTTATATAAATTGATCCACACCCTGGATCTGGGTTAACAACAGTGATCACACTGTTCAGGTCAAGAGACCTCTACCACAGTTATATGTGGGATAACAAACAACAGCTCAAAGATGTCCAGGTCACACTTGACCTCTACCACTATCCACAGTGGGAAATAAAAGATGTAAAGATTGTGAGTGAGGATTTACAAATCCTCCAGTTAAGGTTCAAGAGACAGTGTGTGTGTAATAATTAACATGATACACACACTACTCGTAATGAAAATACTGAATCACTTAGGGCAAGATATAGAGTTTAGAATGGCTCTGGTGATTGCAGTGCAGCTCTGGACTCCTTTGGATTTGATCAGAAATGGTTCTGAGTCCTTCTCTAGTATTTGACTGAAAAACAGAGTATCGTTTCTTCTTTCAGTGCTTCCGGGTTCAGCTTGGTTATCGGCTCAGAAAATGAAGTGTTCTATGTAGTTCTTCATTAGCATAGATTGCTTGATGTATGCTCTGTGTTCTGGAGTCTGGTAGTAGTAGTAGTCTTGTGAGTGCAAGTTCTCCAGTTGTTCTTGGCACGTTTGAGCTTGATCGCCAGCGTGTTCCCGTGTCCTCTATCTCTTTTTGTCTCTTGTCTTAATTCACCTTTTTTTATACACGTTGTCTTGTATGCCTTTATTATACTGAGAAGAAGGAATGATTATGCTTTTTAATCGTACTTGGTACGGTTTCCTGAAATGGAAACATAAATCATTTAATAACATTAAATGCATCAAAAGTAACAAATGTAGCCGTTAGTGTAATAAACAAATAGAGTCGAGGATATAGGATTTGACTCCGCAGTTCATTATAGGTAGCCGTTTTTTTGTAGACATGTACGGTTGACTCTGTGCAGGATCTTCCATCGGTAGCTCTTAAAACTCTTATCGGTGGCTCTTATCGGTAGCTCTTATCAGTAGCTCTTATCGGTAGCTCTTATCGGTAGCTCGATGAACTTAGTTCCATCGGTTTCTCTTGACTGTCGGTAGCTCTATGCATCGGTAGCTCTCTGTCCATCGGTAGATCTGTGCATCGGTATCTCTATGCATCGGTAGCTCTGTGCAGTTATGCACATCGGTATCTCTGTGCAGTTATGCACATCGGTAGCTCTATTCAGGTCAGTGATACTTACACTTGACTATCTTATGCAAAACACATCTAATCCACTTAGAATCATTTCAAAACTTATATAAACATGGATAATCAAGATTAACATAAATCAGAAATTATTTTAACATTATTATTAACTTGATCATCGATTTGAAAGAATTAAAGTGTAGATCAACAATAATTGTGAATATCATAATATATGAACACATAATTGGGATTGTTAAAACCTATGAATACAAGATTGGGAATATCAAAACAGGTGAGGTCAACAATCTCCCCCTTTTTGATAATCACAACTTATGATATGGAAATTTTAAAATAATGAGAATATAGTATTAGATAGTATGACATTAATATCCAACTTTCTCAAAGAAAAACAGTATTAGAGGAAAGAGGAAATAGTAAAAGAAAGATATAGATCAAAAAGTATCATAGGTAGAATTAAATACAATAGTATCAGAGATAAGGTTTGAAAGAATTGGTACCAAAGAAGGAAATGTAAGAAATAGTATCAAAGGCTCCTACTTTGATCATATTTCTCCCCTTTTATATTTCTCCTTTTATATTTTTCCCCTTTTCTCCCCCTTTGTGATAATCAAAAAGTGGGAAACCAAACATAGAAAACGGACAAACTGAGACAGTGGAAAGAAAGGCATTTGTATTAGATCAGACACAAATTACATAAACAGAATAGAAAGAAAAAAAATGATTCCTATCAAACATCCTTGCCAATTTAGAAATCCACATCTTCAATGTGAGATTTTCCCTTGGGATCAGAAGAGAATTCAGGTGTTGAGGATACTGGGAAGGACTTTGGAATTCCAGAAATGATCAGTGGAGGCTGGGCAACTGATACAGTGCCGGGCCTGTAATGGGAAGTCCTTTGAGTGATCATAGGTGTGAGACTTCTTATGGCTTGAGCAGGATTCATCTAAACTGGAGACGCAGTAGAGGCAGAGGCAGGCAAAGCAGGAGGTACAATGACCGGTCTGGAATCCACATGTAGGAAGGGCAGCAACAGGTTTCTGAAATCCATTATAATGCTTCCTCCTCTCTCCATTGCAGACACAAAATCATCTCTATTTTTAATGAATATGTCCAAAGCAGAAGTAAGCTCTCTGAGATTACTAACCTGCTTTCTGAAGGCCTGAGTCACTGGAGGTAACTTTAGATTCTCAAGCAGAATTGAAATGGTTGGTCAGTTGTTTCTTGGTATAAACCTTTTCAAAATAAGTATCCACCTTATTCTTGATTGCCTCTTGAGAAGCAGAGGCCTCTCTCATGTAGTCCTGGACGATTTTCATTATTTCTCTGGCTGAATCCCTGGTAGACAGCACAACTTGACTTAAATCTGATGAGTCCACAGAGCCACTGGTTGAAATAGAACCAAGCTCCTCCTTCATCAGAGCACGAAATTGATTCAGATCAATTGCAGGTTTTGGAACTAGAGGACCAAGAGAGAAGGATACAGTTTCTTTGAAGCTTGTGGTTAACCCACTAATCAGATTTTGCATTTGAGAGTCCTGATCTTTGATATGATCCTTCACAGATGTTTTGAAAGCTTCAAAAACCGAGACCATTTGACTTAAAACACTCTTCACATAGGCTAAATCCTTATCAACTTGAGATTTTGAACTCATGAAGGAGTCTAAGGAAACAACAGATATCTGTAGAGCTTCAAGATCTGCTTCTAGCCTAGAAGTTTGAGTCTGGAACTCCTTGACTTCTTTCATTAGCTCACCCACAAAAGTTGACAGATTGCAACCAAGAGAAAGCTCAAAAGACCTTTCTAACATCTTCATTTCTTCACCAAAACAGTGCTTTATCTCTGCAATAGAGGCACTGAATGATTCCTTCAGCTCATGCTTTAGGGATTCGAGGTCAGACTTTGTAGAAAAATCAGTAAGAGCAACTGTATTAGATACTCTTTCAGAAGCTAAAGTGACTACAGAGTCAGCCATGACTGATTGAATCGAGGATACTAAAAAAGATTCCATTGTCTTTACTTCTTCTACAAAACTGACTTTGAGATTTTCTTTCAGCACATCTAAATCATGTACTCGGACCACATCAGCAGGTAATAACTCAGAATTGATGTCATAGCTGATCTTTGGTCTATTCAAAGATACTTCATTATCCGAATCAGGATAATCCAAGCCAAAGACTATAAAACCTGGGTCTTCTACCCAGTCTTCAGACTCGATAGTCACTGTAACATTTCTAAACTTGGTGTGATGCTCCCCCTCAATGGGTGCATTCTCATATATAGCAACTACATTCTCTGATGGTCTTTCTTCATCAGAATCTTCCACAACAACTTCCACCTCTGCAGCAGCAAGATGATTTTCTGGAATAGGTACAACTTCTCCTCTTTCTCTTTCTTCATCCATAGAAGGTACAACTGAGCTTCCAATAACTGGACTCAGAATCAAATCAGCAGAATCAGATGATTCGGAGACATTCTTTTCTTCCTCTATATGCTTAGAGATCGACTGGTCTTTCTCATTAGCAGGTGTCTCCACTTCTGCTAGCACTTCCTTTTCTAAAGACATAATTTCAGCAGCAGGGCTTGGAGGCAAGTCAGGATCTCCTCCCTCATCCATAGGAGTTTCTTCCTCTTCTTCTTCTTCTTCTGACTCATCACTGTACTCAGGTTCCTCTTCATCAGGTCCTAGACCTAGATCTCTTTTATCCTTTTGCCTTGAAGGATAATCCATAGGATTGAACTTATCATATACCTTTTGGTCATCATTGACCCATTCTTCTCTCCACAGATTCCAATTAATCTTCATATATTTGCAAATTATATTAGTGATACAAAAGTTTCTCTTCACTACAACTGTCTCATCTTGAGACTCAGATATCCCTTTCACTTTGATCATTACAGAAATCAGCTTAGCAAAGAATA
This sequence comes from Viscum album, assembly GCA_963277665.1. Taxonomy (NCBI): domain Eukaryota; kingdom Viridiplantae; phylum Streptophyta; class Magnoliopsida; order Santalales; family Viscaceae; genus Viscum; species Viscum album. The sequence goes on from OY728137.1 coordinate 805,188,674, forward strand.
GGGTGGTAGTCTTTGATTTCGGCCTTGTCATATCTTCCATTTGACTCATCACCAATCTGCATAAATTGACTTTGACATCATGTCTCAAAAGATGTAGGAGATAGATATCCTGATATCTCAAATTAGCAAAGTCTCCTCTCCTTGGTATCAACACATGTTGAACAAACTTGAACAGTAATCTGTTCTCTCCATCCATTTCTGCAGCAACCACTTGCCTTGGAGTTCCATCACCAGTTAGTTCTTTCAATGCGATCTCATGATCAAAAATGTCACTGGTAGGTGGCATTGCTCTTGATATATATCCAGACACACCTTCATGAGGTACTTTTAAGCAATCAACCCATTCTACTGATGAAAATGATATCACTTTTCCATTTACAAACGAAGATACTCGGTTCTCATTCTCTAGCTTCTCGAAGCTTACGAATTCGTAAAACTGTTTTACCAACTTTGGGTAGTAGGGACCGTTGTTATTTGAAAATCAGTCTACCCATCTCTGAGCTTCCAGAACTTCGAGCACCAAGGACTTACTGGGTAGCAACCAGTCTACACACAACTCTTTTTCGATCACAATAGCTCTATTTTGCAGATGAGGATTTACTGGTCTCCTTCCTGACCTAGTTCTAACAGCACTGCTCGCTTCTGGCTTAGACTTCTGCCTTTTTTCTTTAGGCTCAACACAGTCGTCTCGGATGACAGGAATTTTGGTTTTTTCCATCACTGGTTCGAGGGATCTTAGGTTTGTAGAGGGTTCGGGTTCTAAGGTTTGAAGGTAAAGGGTTTTGGGTTCAGTGGAGTGAGAAGCGGCTTAGACTCAGTTTTATCATTTAGGAATCATAAGTTAAATGAATAAAAATAAAATAAAATAAAAGAAAAAACAGTTCAGATTCTTGACGGCAGACAAAATATTTAAAACAGCACTTTATCGGTGATGATTTTTGTCGGTGAGGATTTCTATCGGTGATGATTTCTATCGGTGAGGATTTCTATCGGTGAGGATTTCTATCGGTGAAGATTAAACATCCCCAGCTCGTGCCTAATGTAACATAACCTATCCACACGTAAGGGTTTTGTGAAAATGTCAGCCAATTGATGTTCAGTGCTGATAAATTCAAGAGAAATATCACCCTTTTGATAATGATCTCTCAGAAAATGATGCCTTACATCAATGTGTTTGGTTCTTGAGTGAGATACAGGGTTCTTCGAGATGTTTATTGCACTAGTGTTGTCACAGTTAATCGAAACATGCTTAAAATCATATCCATAGTCCAAGAGAGTGTGTTTCATCCACAGAATTTGTGCACAGCAACTACCAGCAGCTATATACTCTGCTTCGGCAGTAGATAGAGCTACAAAATTCTGCTTTTTTACTACACCAAGATACTAAGGATTTTCCTAATAAATGACATGTTCCTGAAGTGCTTTTTCTGTCTAATTTGCAACCAGCAAAGTCAGCATCTGAATAACTCATTAACTCAAAGGATTGTCCTTTTGGATAAAATAAACCAAGGTTAACAGTATGTTTGAGATACTTGAAAATTCTTTTAACAGCAAGCAAATGAGATTATTTCAGGTTAGCTTGAAATCTTGCACACATACACACACTGAACATAATATCTGGTCGACTAGCAGTAAGATAAAGTAAACTACCAATCATACCCCTATAATTGGTTTGATCCACTGGTTTCCCAGTTTCATCTGTATCTAATTTACATATTGTACTCATAGGAGTTTCACTCTCCTTAATACTATCCAAACCAAAACGTTTTAAGAGATCCTTTGTATATTTACTTTGATTCAAAATAATACCATTTTCATTTTGAAATACTTGAAATACAAGAAAGTATTTATGTTCTCCCATTTAACTCATTTCAAATTCATTTTTCATTCTTTTTGAAAAATCAGTACATAAAAAAGGTTTAGAAGATCCAAAAATAATATCATCAACATAGATTTGTACAACTAAAACATCTTTAGAAATTCTTTTAATAAAAAGAGTTGGATCATAAATCCCTTTAGTAAAACCTTTTGAAATAATAAAATTGATGAGTCTATCATACCAAGCTCTTGGAGCTTGTTTTAAGCCATATAAAGCTTTAGAAAGTTTAAAAAACTTGATTTGGAAAATGGGGGTTTGTAAATCCAGGAGGTTGTTCTACAAAAACATCTTCAATTATAAAACCATTTAGAAATGCACTTTTGACATCTATTTGATATAACTTGAAATTTAGATGTGCAGCATATGCAAGTAAAATCCTAATGGATTCTAGTCTAGCTACAGGTGCAAAGGTCTCCTCATAGTCTATGCCTTCTTCTTGACTATATCCTTATGCAACTAGCCTAGCTTTGTTTCTAACTATGTTTCCTGATTCATCAACTTTATTTCTAAAAACCCATTTAGTGCCTATTGTTAGTGTGTCCTTATGTCTATCAACTAATTCCCAGACTTTGTTTCTTTCAAATTGATTTAACTCTTCTTGCATAGCCATTACCTAGAATTCATCAACGATAACATCATTAATATTTTTGGGTTCTAGCTGGGAGAGAAAATCTTGATGTTCAACCTGATTTATTAGAGAAGCTCTAGTCTGTGTTCCTCTATGAAGATTACCAACAACAGCATCCAAAGGATGATTCTTTAGAATTCTTGTTGATCTAGTAAAGGTAGGACTAGACACTTCAGGTGCATCAGTAGGTTCAGGTTCGACCGAAACAGATTCTGGAAAAAGTCCAGAACTGGAAGTTTTTATTACAGGTTCTTTGGATTCATCATTAAGGTCCAGAACAGACAAATCTTCTTCAAGATTCTCAAGAGAGGTTTTAGGATCATGTGGATCAGTTTCATCGAATTTGATGTGAACAGATTCTTCCACACATTTAGATTTCTTATTAAACACTCTATAAGCTTTACTTGAAGTAGAGTAACCCAGAAAAATTCCTTCATCACTTTTAGAAGCAAACTTGTCCATATTATCTTTTGTGTTAAGAATAAAGACTTTGCAACAAAAAAACTCTAAAGTAATTAACCTTAGGCTTCCTATTGTTCCACAACTCATATGGAGTTTTCTTAAGAACAGGTCTGATCAAGACTCTATTGATAACATAACAAGCTATATTTACAGCTTTAGCCCAAAAGTAAATAGGCAGTTCATATTCATTGAGCATGGTTCTAGCTATTTCTTGAAGGGTTAGGTTTCTCCTTTCTACTACGCCATTCTGCTGAGGTGTCCTAGGAGCTGAAAATTTATGAGTGTAGCCATTGTGTAAGCAGTAAGATTCAAAGTCTTGATTTTCAAACTCATGGCCATGATCACTTCTCAGGGTCTTAATTTTGAGTCCACTAAGATTTTCTGCAGATTTGGAGTATTTAACAAAGGAATAATAAGCTTCACTTTTGTGAGCTAAGAAATATACCCAAGTATATCTAGAGAAGTCATCTACTAGAACATAGACATAGTGCTTCCCATTTAAACTAGAAACTCTTGATGGTCCAAACAAATCCATGTGAACCAACTCAAGTGGTTGAGAAGTTGAGACTTCTTTCTTTGATTTAAAAGAAACTTTGTGTTGTTTTCCCTTTTGACAGGGATTACACACTCTGTCATTTGGGAATTCTAATTTAGGTAAGTCTCTAACTAAGTTTTTCCTAGCCAGTTTTCTAAGTGAGTGAATGTTGCAGTGTCCTAATCTTCTGTGCCATAGCCAAGATTCTTTATGAAAAGCATTCAAACAAGGAATATTTTGTTTGGATAAAGAATTTAAATCAACAGCATAAACATTTTCATTACTTAGAGCAGAAAATACTAAAGCATTTTTGGAGTTAAAAACATCACAGGAATCATTTTCAAACTTGACATTGAAACCATCATCACATAATTGAGATATACTAAGCAAGTTATATTTAAGTCCATCAACGAATAAAACTTTAGAAATTAATACCGAGTCAGTGTTACCAATCTGGCCTAGGCCAATGATTTTTCCTTTAGAGTTGTCACCAAAGGTGACATGACCTCCATCAACCTTTATTAAGCTCTTGAAGCAAGAATAATCTCCAGTCATGTGTCTTGAGCACCTACTGTCTAAATACCATATCTTCTTGTGACAAATCTTCAAGAAGGTCTCCTATAAAACATATTTAAACAGGAAATGAATTTGGTACCCATATTTTCTTGGGTCCAGATAGGTTAGAAATTAGGGATTTAGGTACCCAGATTTGTTTTATTGGTTTCATAGAATTAACAGAAGTAACAGATTTTGAAAGACAAACTTTATTTGGTCTATAACCATATGAATATCCTGTTGAAGCATATGAATTTCCAAAACTGGAACTAGCAATATTTTTTTTCAGACATAGGAATAAATCGGGTTCTGGTGAACTGTCTCTGTCCAGGTTGGTATCCTAAACCAGTAGCATATCTAGGTGCAACTTGCTTTCCTAGCATTTGAGTTAGAGCATTCTTTCCATTTGTGAATTTTTCTAAGTCCTTTCTGAGTTTCTCATTTGATATTTTCAGTTCTGTATTTTCCTTTAATAGTTGAGCATTATTTTCCTTTTCTATATCAAGATCAGATTTATGCTTAACACTTAAAGCATAATGTTTCTTTAAACCTTTTTATTTGTCTTTAAGCTCATTACAGGTTTCTTCTAACATATCACAATATTCAAATAGTTCATATTTTGACATGTTTTCCGAATCAGAATAATCTCCAGAGTAATATGAATTTAAAACAGTAGTGTCAGATGTTACCTCAGAAGTATTTGTCATGAAACACATGTTGGATCGATTCCTTTCAGAGTCCGAAGATTCGGCTTCACTTGTGCTGTCTTCTGAAGCACTCCAGGTAGCCTTCATGGATTTCTTGTACTTCATCTCTTTGTAATCATATTTCTTTTTGAATTTTAACTTTGGACAGTCTGCTTTGATATGTCCTTTTCGCTTGCATTCGTAGCAGATAACTTCATCAGTCTTGTCAGCTTTCTTCCAATCCTTTTTCCATTTGACTTGTAGATCATACTTTCCTTTGTAATTTGTTTTCCTAAAGAATTTCTTTTTCCTAAAAAAACTTTTTGAATCTCCTGTCTATCTGAGCCATTTCTGCATCACTGTCATACTCTGAGTTTTCACTTGTTGAACTCTCATCCTCTATCTGTATTTTTTCCTTCTCCTTACTCTTCAAAGCAGTAGACTTGAAAGCTACAAATTTTCTTTTCGGTTCATCATCTTCCTCTTTGTTTACCTTGAGTTCTTCTTCATATATCATCAATTTTCCAATAATATCTTTGACAGGTAGAGCAGTAATGTCACATGATTCTCTGATTGAGACAGATGTGCCTCTCCATCGGTCTGGTAGGCATCTCAAGATTCTCATAATTTGTTCTTTTACTGGAACAACTTTTCCAAGTGAATTAATCATGTTGACTATCTCATTAAACCTGAGATACATGTCAGAAATAGGTTCATCAGACTTCATTTTAAAATTATCATACTTAATAGTATAAGTGTTCAATCTCATTTCTTTAACATTATTTGTTCCTTCATGAGAAACAGCCAAGGCATCCCAAATTTCAAAAGCAGTTTTGCATGTGGAAATTCTGTTGAATTCTTCACCTCCTAGAGCACAGTACAGAGCATTCATAGCTTTACAATTATTATTGTAAGCAGTATTTGTAGGTTCATCCCAAGTAGATCTATCAGTAGTGGGAATTTTGTATTCAGATTCAATAGCAGTCCAAATATCAAAACTCATGCTTTCTAGATGAATTTTCATTTTAAGTTTCCACTGAGCATAGTTATTTCCATTAAAGAAAGGTGGCCGGTTAGTATCAGCACCCTCAAGTCTATTATCCATTATAAACACAATTTAAAGAGATAAAAATTTAGCAATAACAGAAATTTTAAGAACTTTAAAATACAACTAAAATCACAGTTGAAAAGCAGAGAGTAAATAAAAAGTTTTGCAAAACACACAACCTCTGATACCAAATGTTGGTCGGAGTGGACACTCAAGAGGGGGGGTGAATTGAGTTCCAATTAAAATTTCTACTAAAAACAATTTCTATTAAACTCCCCCAATTTCAAAAACAAATTAAACTGTAGTGAATTTATACAGATTATAAAGGTTCAATTAGTTTCTAGAAGATTGATTAATTCTCAGTTAACTTAATCTTATGATTAAATTAACTTTTGAAACTAACTTACTGGTTTATAATAAATATAAACACTTGCGAGTTTAACTATCAAAGTAGCTTTGAAAATAAACAATATTTCAAAGTAATAGCAGCGGAATATGAAATAAATGTATATAGTATGGATATAGATTTTAACTAAAAACACAAGAGTTAACCAAGAGGTTCAGTCTCAAGCCGAGACTTAGTCCTCTCAAAATTTATATAAATTGATCCACACCCTGGATCTGGGTTAACAAAAGTGATCACACTGTTCAGGTCAAGAGACCTCTACCATAGTTATACGTGGGATAACAAACAACAGATCAAAGCTGCCCAGGTCACACTCGACCTCTACCACTATCCACAGTGGGAAATAAAGGATGTAAAGATTGTGAGTGAGGATTTACAAATCCTCCAGTTAAGGTTCAAGAGACAGTGTGTGTGTAATAATTAACAGGCTACACACACTGCTCGTAATGCAAATACTGAATCACTTAGAGCAAGATATAGAGTTTAGAATGGCTCTGGTGATTGCAGTGCAGCTCTGGACTCCTTTGGATTTGATCAGAAATGGTTCTGAGTCCTTATCTGGTATTTGACTGAAAAACAGAGTATCGTTTCTTCTTTCAGTGCTTCCAGGTTCAACTTGGTTATCGGCTTATAAAATGAAGTGTTCTGTGTAGTTATTCTTTAGCATAGATTGCTCGATGTATGATCTGTGTTCTGGAGTCTGGTAGTAGTATTAGTCTTGTGAGTGCAAGTTCTCCAGTTGTTCTGGGCACATTTGAGCTTGATCACCAGCGTGTTCCTATGTGCTCTATCTCTTTTTGTCTCTTGTCTTAATTCACCTTTTTTATACACGTTGTCTTGTATGCCATTATTATACTGAGAAGAAGGAATGATTATGCTTTTTAATCGTACTTGGTACGGTTTCCTGAAATGGCAACATAAATCATTTAATAACATTAAATGCATCAAAAGTAATAAATGTAGCCGTTAGTGTAATAAACAAATAGAGTCGAGGATATAGGATTTGACTCCGTAGTTCATTATAGGTAGCCGTTTGTTTGTAGACATGTATGGTTGACTCTGTGAAGGATCTTCCATTGGTAGATCTTCAAACTCTTATCGGTGGCTCTTATCGGTAGCTCTTATCGGTAGCTCTTATCGGTAGCTCGATGAACTTAGTTCCATCGGTTGCTCTTGACTGTCGGTAGCTCTATGAATCGGTAGCTCTCTGTCCATCGGTAGATCTGTGCATCGGTAGCTCTGTGCAGTTATGCACATCGGTAGCTCTGTGCAGTTATGCACATAGGTAGCTCTATTCAGGTCAGTGATACTTACACTTGACTGTCTTATTCAAAACACATCTAATTCACTTAGAATCATTTCAAAACTTATATAAACATGGATAATCGAGATTAACATAAATCAGAAATTATTTTAACATTATTATTAACTTGATCATCGATTTGAAAGAATTAAAATGTAGATCAACAATAATTGTGAATATCATAATATATGAACACATAATTGGGATTGTCAAAACATATGAATACAAGATTGGGATTATCAAAACAGGTGAGGTCAACAGAATTCATAATGCCAGACTATCATAACCACATAGCCAAGGCCTCGTGCCAAGACTAAAAATAAGATTTTTCCAAGGCCTTGTGCCAAGACACTAGTTTGTCTCATGAGACCTACCGATGCATCGAGGAGCTATAGCGGGCTCCACCCGTCACATATTAATTCCAATTCATTCCCATATGAAAAGGTTTAAACATAACATAAACATTTGTATTAAAACTAGCACACAAAATGTCAATACTTTCACCATAAACCATGAATGGTATAAAAATATCACATCCACAGTCAAACATATCAAAAAAACCTTCAATACAATATAGAAGTTCTGTATCATAATAAATCAACTTCAAATAAGTGTAAAATCCATCAAAGGATGTTGACATAGATGAAATCAAAACTCTTTTTAGAGAAATATCTCTTTCTATTTTGAAATCATTTATGAGTCATATATTTATAAAATAAAACATTTTCTTTGAAAATATTCTTATAATCTTGTAAGGGAAGCTTCAATGATTTTATAACGGCGGAAAATAGCCGCACCCGCCATATAAGTTAAAAAAAACATTCTTACCTTAATTTTGTCGAAAAGGTTAAAAAGCACCTTGTTTGGAAAACGATGGAAAGATTCCTTTATAAACCTCTTATAAAAAGTCAAACAAGGGTATAAATGACTTTAACCCATATTCTTGTAAATAGAAAAAATGTTTTGAAATACATTTTTAAGAAACATGGATGTGGATGATAAAGAGATCCCAGTAGATTATTACATATAAACAACCTCGGATAATGAAGAGATTGTGAAATAACCCTTACCTTGTACTTTTCCATGGTTGGGGTAGGTTAACCTCCTTTATAATGGTGAAATAATTGTTATTAAATTATACAAGAATCATATATATTAATATGATATCATATATGATCTTTTAACATTGATTTGTTAATAATATCTTAGAATTATCGTCGTTTCGGGTGTTAACTTACTCATTTTCTTTTATATGTTTTGTTACATAAGCCATGTTTGTTATGGATAGGTTGTATCTTATTCATATCCAGAATGATATCAAGTCCTTAAACAACATTTTTAAATCATCAAATGATAATTATACTTGAATGGATACGATGGAGAATGAATCTCATCGCGTTCGTGGAGACGGTAGTCCGTACGTATGCACGAGCGACAATATAATTCTTTTGATATTAAAATAATATATAAATGGATGGTATATAATATATATAGAATCATTAACATGTTATATTTATTATTTACATGAGTTACACATCATTATTATACCCATCCAAATAATAATATATTGAATAACAATTACACCACGACGTGGAGACGGTAAGCCGTACGTACGCACGTATGGTGACATGTTATTCAAAGGGTGGATAGAATACTGAATATGGTTGTGCAATATTTATAATAACATCAAATTATATATAAGATACTGGATTTATTATTTTAGAATGGTAATAACAAAGAAATAAGAAGTGGAAGAAGAAAGGAACTTGGAAAGGGGTGGTGAAAACATTACCTCTTCTTCGGGTTCTTCCTTTTGATTTGATCAAAAGGGCTCCTTAGGTTGTATTTATGATCAAAATAAAGCCACTAGGTTGTAGTGAAGGAAGTTGGGAGAGTATTTGGGAAGAGTTTGGCCGAACCAAAAGGCTTTGAATGTGTGAAGAAATGAGAAGGAGGAGTGCCCTTTTATAAGAGGGGTGAGGGGCACCGTTGGAAAAGCTAGAAATATTAATTTATAAAAAATTCATATTCGGTTTCTAATGGATCCAAAGTTTATTATTAAAATTTTAAGCTAGGTATAGGTAGAAAACCATTCAAAAAATATAATTTAGACAGGTTTGGGTTACTATATTAACCTTATATTTTAGTTTTAACTCTTAGTTAATTAGTTTGACATTCACCATGTCACTTTGTATTTTTATAATATATAGTTAATAAACATACTATATACATCCAAGAGACCAAAAAGTGGTCCATTAATGATGAAACTATCATTATATAAGTCTCTTTGCCAAACCATATATTTTTAGGAATTTAATATCAATTAATAATATAATATTTGTTTTAAAAACTCTTTTATGTCAATTTTGACACTATTCAATAATTGATTTTTGTGAAACTCATAACAGAATGATTACTTCGACCAAAGTTAATTAAATCAATCCTAACATGTCATATTAGCCTAGAAAATTATTTTAATTCATTAAAAGTCTCAAATTATATTTATTTGGGTTTTTATAATATCAATTATTTTAATTTTCACTATTACGGTAATTAGTGCATCATCATTGTGTCATAAATAAATTAAATTATTTAATGTCTAAAAGTTATAAATAAAATATCATTATGTAGGAAATATTTTTATATTTCTAATGAATATTTACAATCGAATTTATCTAATGTATAACCCTATATTAAAAATATTTTAGTAAATAAACTTTGATTTTAACCCTTTTAACTCTTCTTTGAATTAAATAATAATAAATGTCCTAATCTAATCCAAGTGGACCTAAATGATAATATTTTATTCCTAAGGTTGTTTTTGGTCGAGATAAACTTGTCCAATATAATTATGACATGTGTTAGGGTAATATTAATATCATTTTTACCCTTAATTACCCTATTTACATTTAACCGTGGTAAATAAAAGTAAAAAGTTACTATTCACCAAAAATTATTTTCATCTCATTGAACAACATTTTACTTCTTGATATTAACCGTGTCTCTCAGATTTTCAAAATTCCATTCACAGAAGCGGTAAATTTAAGTTTTATGAAAAATTCAGTTTTTTTAACTACCACTTAGTAGTTTCACTATTCATCAAAAATTGAAGTTTTTCAGAACAATGCCAAAATTTCACCCTAAGTTATAATTGATATTCCAAATTCAAAAATGATGTCTATTTTAATAAATTCTAAACATATAAGTTGCATTAATTAATTTTATAATTAAATCCTGCTGTCACAACAAATAGCGTGTTTTTAAGAAACAATATATAACAAAAGATTGACAATTGTTTAGGTCCAATTTCAAAGTGAAATTAATTCTAATGAACACCATTGGATAAAATGGTAAAAATATATTCTAATTATACTTTAAAACCACTCAATAATATAATTTATCACTATAAATTATTTTGATTTAAAAAATTTTTTTAATTAAAATTTAGTAATTTTCACTATTCATCAAAATATAAGTGTTATCCGAAAAGTTCCAAAATTTCACCCTAGGATAAATTTGATATTCCGAATTCAAAAATGAAGTCCATTTTGAGAGATAAAATTTCAAAAAGTAGGTATTACTATTCATAACGGCTAGTTTGATTGGTTGTGGTGTGTTAGAATCTTGAAGTTGCGTACAATGCACGCCATTGCATTATTCGAAGGGAAACGTACCGTGGAAGCTTGGGGTGTTACATGAATCCTTCATGCCTAGAAAGATACCAGAACACTGGGCTCTTTTCAATATTCCAAGAGAAAAAAACTATAATAAACCTTAAATAAAAAAACCATGTACATCACACAAGGTGAAATCACACAATCGTAGAAATAGAATCCATGAAAAATAATCTCATGCTTTGGAAACATAGAATTTGTTTTGTAAAATGTTTTCATGAAAAAATAGTATGATATCTATCGTAAGTTCGAAAACATTCCTAGACCACATATCTAAAAACTATAAAATCCTAAAATCCAAAAAACTATGATACAATTTAGTAATTAATAGTTTGTTTTGACTTGTCATGTCATACAATACGGTTCTCCACAAGGACTCAAGCATGCCTCTCCGAATTCCATAGGATTCTGACTGGTGGAGAGGGTATAATGGTGTAGGGGGACACTATACCCTATAATCAGAGTGAAAAAATAGTTGAAGAATAACCAAACTCATAAATAGGGATGAATATCAAATTTTTCATAGTAAATAACAGAAAAAAATATTCTATAATAGTTGGATTATAGTATACAATCATAAAAAATCATAAGAATACAAAACATAAAATATATGGTATCCCACTAATACAACCACATATAAAATGTAAACTTAAAATAAATACAATTGGCTCTATAGAATTGTCTGATCTAAACAACAAATCGAGTCTCTACAATGCTCAAACTGCACTAGCCTGATCCTAAGACTCCACATGAGTGGCTTCACTTGATTAGGAAACACTGGGCCTCAGACCTATCCATTTTAAAACCTATTCTTAATCATAAAAGAATAAACCAATTATGCACCCAAATAGATGTGAACATATAAGGGATGATAAAATATATCTCAGTAGGACACCCTTAATAGTGAAACTTTAAATATTTAGCCATAGAACATCCATGACCACTTGATATTTCATTTCTATCCAAAAACCAATAGTATCTGGCATAAAATAAACTAATACAAAAAAGGGACAACAAACACAAGTAACATATCCAAATATGGGTCCTATCCTAACACACAGGGTAAATATACCCACGAAATGGTCTCCCATATAGGATTCATAGAACATGGCTCACTAATACACATGAAAATCAACACATCCATCAAATCTAAACAAGAGGACCAAAATGTCTAAATGTGAAGGCATAAATGATGGACCCCAGGGAATAAACATAGACATACACAATCGCAACACATATATATTGGGATCTAGGACTCTGATGGTGTGATCCGAATTGGAAATAGAATCTACCCTCCACATGTTAGAGATTTTCAAGTCCCAAAATTACTATATAACAACTAGAGCTCCACCATGGATCTGTCAAATACACTTCCCTATGGGATCTATCCACAAATACCAAGAATATTCACTATAAAATACATTTATAAAAAACTCATGTAGTGTAACAACATCCATGGAAAATAACCTCTAGTTAGGGAGAATTCTCAACTAGAGGTTAGAACTCATCTAGATAATGAACTAGATTTTTATGATTATCTAACAACAGCCATCCTATGGGGGAGATGACCTTATCAATGATCAAGGTCAACTATTTATCCAAGATATCCCAAGGGTATCCACCTTAAATAATAGTCTTGACCATCAACTACATCAAACATCACAGTCAAAGTCTAGTTGAACATGGGATGATCCAACTCTAACAAACTATCCTAAACAACTAAACTAACATCACGGGTCAGCTCTCATCTAACAATGAAAATGGACTCTCTCAACACCATGGATCTCAGTATCCAATAAACTGGTACCATGGGCTCTCAATAGATCACCTTAGATCCAACCAAAACAAAGGGTATCCACCATCCCTCAGTCACATCATAATGTAATTATGTCCACTATACTCCCCTACTACACCAAAGCTCTTAGGTTGTTCCCACAAAAACATCCTCAAGCAGACCAAAGGCTATAGTAGGAGAAGGAAACCATACGAGGGATTCCGCCAAATAATCCAAAATAATAGTACAAGCCTAGTGAAGAGACAATAAAAATGATAAATAGTGGCCTCCAACAGATCTTCAATCAACAACACACACAACATGAATCCTAATGGACATTCATTTTAATAGGGGAATTCACAACAGTACTCATTACCACAAAAAATAACCACACTACAAGGTCCCCTCAATACAATCCAATCCTTGGGGAAAATACCATAGTAATGAAAGCACGTGAAATATTATTCTAAAAAAACTCATCCTCATGTACCAACACACCCATATGGTAATCTACAAGAGTTCCTCAGACTCATCTCAGTCAACAATAAATACCAACTACAATCGCCTTACAAATTCATCAACCCAGACCATAGACTCCAAGTGATATGGTCCTCTAACTAAATAGCTAAACCTCAACTACTCTAATCTCAAGAAACTATTCCCATAAACAGGGAAAACCATGATTTCCTCATAGATACCACTCAACTATTCTTTTAGGATCCATTTTAAAGTAACTCCAAAACACCAACCTAAAATCTATAATCCATGCCAACCAAATAGCTCAAAACCCCAACATCATCCTCAAAGCTCAAACTCCATCCCTAGGAGGATTTTAATACCAAATATTAAATAAATCCTCCTATAAAATCTCACCCATCCAAAACACCAATTAAATGGAATATAAACTCCATAGGATTCCACCATCATGATCCATTAGAAAAAATGATCATAATAGACTACTCACATGTCCAATTATTACATTATGGTGAAAAACTAGAAAATATGGAAAATGAGGAAAAGGTACATTGAGTGTTCCCATAGAAGTCCTCCCTAGTCATGTTCTCCAAGCCATTCGACATTTAACATTGAAAAAGTACACATTTTGTGCCTCTTGGTACATATTGTATAACCCCGCCTGGGTACATTCTTGTGTACCTCATCCCCACTTGGTGATTGAAACGTCAAGTACACAACATGTACTTCCCAAACAGGTTGTGTAACCCCACATGGGGTCCCATTAAGTGTAAATATCCATTTAATCCACCTTGGTATCTACACCTACATAGTGTTCAACCCACAAGACAACTAGTTATGTGCTTTTACATGGTCATGTACCCCCACATGGGTTTTTTAGTGGAGTACTAGACCATACCTCAGAAACCAATAATATGGTGTGTACCAAAAATTAAATTGGGTTTAGTCCTAGAAACATCAACCTCCCCAAATTGGAAGAACACATAATGTGTTTTCATACAACCCCACACTGTGTACATGGATTTCCCTAAATGGGAAGACAATGAAATAGCCAAAAACAACCAATTCATTACAAAAATCAAATGATCGACCCCCACTAGGTCACTAAAAACCCATAAAAGGATTTAAAACAACTAAAAACTAAACTATAGGGACTTGGGGATTAAAAAATATAATTACCTTACCTTCAGTAAGAAACCTTAAAATCCTTGATTCGTACCGTGATCTATAGTTATCAGAAGATGATACAAGATGAACCAAGCTCCACAAAAATTCCTCACGCTCCCTCTCTTTATTATATCCCACTCCCTCACATGGTTGTGTGAGTGGAATACCATGGGAGTTTCAATAGGAATAAAATGTTGAAAATTGGAAAAAGTGAAAAAAGTGAAAATGGAAGAAAAATGAAAAATAAAATAAAATAAAAGTGGCTCGGGCATGACCCTAGCACTCAATGCAAGGTTATTACTCTGATAGGAAAAAACCCCCATTCTATTCTAAACTATGGAGATAGATTCTCAATCTATAACTCCATCTAAAATATATTATTTGATGAACACATGTGAATAAATTAATATTTAATAAAATAAATATTCAATATTTTTTGAAAATTAGAACTACTCAGATTTCCACCAAATTCTTGTCCTAGTGAAAACAACATATTCCAGGAATAATAGAGTGGTGATTTTTTTTGAGATCATATTACATAAGAAATTAAAACATTTACTTGAAGCACTGGTGGGAAAAAATTCAAATTTCCCCTGATTTTCACAACCCTTAATGACGTGGGTCTTCACAGTTAATAAATCTTATTTTTACCATAATAAATAAATAATAAAAGACTCGTATAATGAAGAATGTAATGAACAAATGATTTAAAGAAAATTTTAACTTAATATTACATCAAATCTAGGAAGGAAGAATCCTTAAATATAATTAAATATATATTTATTTAGATAAATAAATATACTCAATTGAAATTATTTATTCCTTGATTATTCAGTTGACCAATTGTTAGTGTAATAGTATGGTAATGAGAGAAACTATGGATAGAATCCTTCTTGAAGTTATTTTTACATGCACCACAAACCTCATAAGGTCATTATACAATTTCTTAGGTCCCATAACAGTGTATTTTTCCTCTTTGATCATTCATTCATGACCTCCAATAGAATCCATTTTTGCAGAAGGTTTCTTCTTAATCTATCGAGAATAGAGAGGGTGGTGGAGGATGATTACTCTCTGTTTTTTATAGAATTACAGGAGAATTGATCTCTTAGACTTGTGATAACTCTATCTAGAAGTTTTTATGCATAAATATTATTTGGTTTAGAAATTTCATAATTGGTTTTATATTGATATAATTTTAGAAAATTAAAAATTCAAAATGGTACCTTATTATTTTCTTAATCCATGTGAGACCATGTAACACTCCACCACCCTGAACAATTGTATTGTGCTTGGAATGGAAGAATTATAAAATTCCCAAGTCTCGCCTCCCAATACATCATAGGTTACTGACTATTAGCATGAATGTATAGTGGTAATGTGAAGTTAAAATACCCACTTATAAAAGTAAATCAATGGAATAAATAATATAAATTAAACATAAAATCCAAATGAATCTAGAAATAAAACAACATACTAATAGTAATGAAAACAATCAAAATAAACACGATGAGAAAATTTTAATGTATATCATACATATTAGGAATTTATACAACCATAATAAAAACAATAACCCAAGTAACCACATAACAGAACATAAGGATACACAAAAATGGTTTTGAGTCCTAGACTGATCACACACTCCCATGTTATATCCAAGTAGTCCACCCAAAAACCCAACATAGGCTTTCTTCCAACCTATACCTGGAATACAATAGTAGTATCTTCGAGAGTAATTAGGTTCTATGTAATCCTAATTAGTTTGTGGGTACAACTTAATCATACACCACTAGACAAATCCCTAAATATAAATAGTCTAATATAATGTTCTTGTAGAGGTGATAATAATAATTAGTGTAACAGTTTAACAGTTTAAAATAAAAAATATAAATTAAAGCCCTAGGTTTATGGTGGCCCCCAAGGGTGGTTCATATAATAATTTATCATTCATTATATGACCTCAATCGACCATATCTACTACAGTCGATGTCAAGGTGTCTCTAAGCACATCACAGTTATTATTCAAACCATAACATCACAAACCACCCTTAAAGGTTCATTCCATAAAATCACCACATGCTTCTATATGGAGTATTATTAGTTATCACTAACCACCCAATATGGGTGTTTTCTCAAAATTTACATATTCCAATAAATTATCTTTGACCTCCCTCAAAAGGAGTATTATTTATAACAATAAAAACAAAAACTATGAGAATATCCAAGGTATTACCCAAACCCACCACTATGGGTATCTCTAATATATCATCCATAGCCACCATTATGGGAATATCTATATAGAATCACATTCCACCCCAAGGGGAGATGAAAAACAACTTCAAGTGCACCTCCAAAGGTATACCACTTCCATATTAAACATTTCATTCAAAAATATAATCATTTTTCTAATAACATGAAACTAGTTTCATTTCACAATTCATTCTTTTCATATCCATGAAAGAAAAATCCCAACATTTTTTCCCAATTATAGTGTCCATAATATATATACATCAATAGATAAGGACAAATTCTAAAATAAGGAATTCCCTTGGAATCAAATTCATTATCAAGTTCAAAAAATTTCAATAGGGTTTTAACCAAGGAATACAGTTTGAAAATATTTTTATTTAAAAATGGATAATGAATTAAATACTGACATGAATAAACCCACATAACTCATGGAAAATAATATAATATGATGGTTTAGTTTAGAGAGACCACCTACCATATTAAGAATTTTCCCATTAAATTCTAACATTGAAAACCCACCACTTGGCCTTGCCAAGATCAGATGGCCAAAGTTCAATCAACGATGACCCTATCTCAGACCCAAAAAATAGTATTAATCAACTATAACTAATTAAAAAATTACACCAATTAGACAACATATTTTATTTTCCCAGAAATGATAATTCACTAACTATATACCTCTAACACACTAGAAGAAAATCCAATGATATTGTGGAGTCCCTTTCCAACTCCCAAAAACTCAATTAGGAAAAATACATATCAAATAAACAAAAATATACAGCAGCCTGTGTATTTGGATCAGATGAAATTATAATGGTTTTTGAATTTTTTTCATTATTGGATGGTTTTTTGTAAATGGAGCTTAATAATGGAATTTAGGTAGTGCTTAGAAATCACTATATTGTTTTTAGATCTGGATAATTTCCCAAAGGGTGCCTCAGGTGTCCCTACAAAGATTAGAGAGCATAGGGCTTTGAAATATTATGCCAAGAGCAGTTGATAGGGGTGTACAATTTGTTTCAAATTGTGTGGTCCTCCAACAGTAATTATGTGGTTAGTTTAGAGGGATTGAGGGTGTCACAATGTTTTCTCAAACATTTTTCATAGTGTAACATAGTGATATATCCTTATTTAGATATTGGACATAGGGGAAACAGAGAGTTTACTTATGGTTTCCCAAACATTGGGCATGAACCGGGCAGCCTCTCCCCTTACATTGTGGACCTCGAACGGTTGGAGAACAGTTTGGCCAATCGTGGTACCAAACAATACACCTCATTAAAGGGGTTAAATTACCCTTTCCCCATATTTTATTACTTTATTTTTACTCCTCATTTCATCTTCCTCCTCTATGAGAAATAGTTTGTTCATGGGTTCTTCTTCACCTCTTATAGAGATGGAGAGATCTCCCTCATCTGATGTCCATTTTAACCACCATAATGTGCATTGGAAGAATCTTGGAAAGTCTATTACTCTTATTTATTATATTATTTGTTTATATTCTATTCGTCTGTTCTATTTGGGTATGACCTAATTCAATATATTTTCATATAGTTCATATGTTTCTTAGATTTCTCTCAAATCAGACATAATCAATCCTTGATATTGGACATGTGTGTCATATTTGGTATAAGGTAGGTCTTATAGCTTTATTCCTAAACTTCCACTGTAATTTCTAGGGTGCGTAGTTTCAACACACACCAGACTCTTTAGATAATGCATCTGTTTTATCATATAAATTAAATTGAACCTATCACCATGTTTTGTCTAACACGTTTGAGTGGATAATAAACCCTTTGGGTGATCTCATTGACACTTGAAACTTCTATGGGAATGGTTCCTCCTTGGGGCCAAAATTTCCTTATTCCTTGAATGTTTGAACACCCCTTTGGGAGTGTTTCACCTATGGTAAATGCATTACCCTAATAAATTTAATTAATATGGTTCATTGGCCATGAGTTAGGCCCTTAATCTTAATTTCTATTCTTCATTACATGGTTGAAAACTTTTAATGAAATGAATTTTATTAAATTTATTGAATGACACTAATGAAATGAATTACGCTTTATGATTGTTCCCTATACCATGTTCTGTATATCTTATTTATGTGGTTAAATTCTTATGTGTTTTTCATTTTGCCTTGATTATTTCTCTTCTTTGTTACTCATCACTCAGACTTATTTATTATCACTTATTTTTTTATTAGTTCCTTATGATAATGCTTGGTATCCTACTTTTGTGCTTATTCTTAGTGCCTTATGATTATTTCCATGTGCTCATGACTTGCAGCCCAGTGCTTATGTTTATGTTTAGTGCCTTGAGCATATTTTATTTTTCCATAGTTATTAGAATTGGATTAAATAATTGGATAGATCATGTATCTTGATGTATATTCTATTCTTTATTGATGTGTGATATGGTTTTCTAAGCATCATCTTCTTGTGGGTCGGGAGAGAATATGGGTCCCAACATAAGAACGTCGTGGATGAAATCATCGTGCTAGGCTTGGACCTAAGTTATATTTTGGGCGTGATTGTTTGGTTTAACTAATAGGGGAACTCTAGGTGTATTATTTATACTCATGAGTGGCATAGGTTCCATATGGGATAAAATGTGAACTGACAAATTGGAAAGATGAATATTCCATTCCTTGGGTGATATCATGTCCCCAATGTGATATAATTAGTATGGGATCTGAGTTTACCATTCGATGAGTGATATGAGGGACACTATTATGGGTCCCCCTAGATAGACTTGGTGGTATTGGTTATATTGATGGCTCCTGTAGTGACCCATGGGATTCCATTACAGATCACCTTGGATGGGATCTCAATCCCATTGCTGGATTTGATGGATTCTTTGAATTGTTTACTTATGGTACCTTTATATATTATTTCTCTTAATAATAAAAAGTTGTATCTAAATTATTGGATGATGTCTTTGGGGTGTGACTTCCAAGAAAAAGCACAATATTGGGTTTAAACCACTCTATTTATTCATATATGATGCCTTGTGGAATTCCAATTTACTTAAATAAGTTTCCTTAGATCATATATCTCGTTTAGGATTAAGTAGGTAGAATCGATTGAGTAACCATTTTGGAACTCATACCAAAGTTTTATTTATTTAGCATATTATTTATTTTATTTTATTCACATATGATTTAACGTTGTTCATTTTATATTTCATGGACTGGATTGATATAGATGTCATTAGTGGTGGGATACTGGGATTATATCTCACACCCTGCTCAGAATTGCATTGCATATTGGTACCTGATTCATTATACATGTTTGAAGGTATATGGATTTATTTCATGTGTTATGTTGTGTACTTGGGAGCTAGGGATCACAATATCAAGCTAGTACTCAAGATTCTCTTGAATTAATCCTCTAGGATATTTTCATTTTATTTAATTGTACTATATGTTTTACCTCCTTCTTGTATCTAGTAGCTTCATATGATATGGATTCATTGTACCATATTTTCAATTGGATATAATTATTCAATTAGTTGATATTTTTCTCATGCTTCATAATTTTTCATTTATTATTAAAAAATCCTCTATTTCTTATTATTTATCTTCTAATATAGCATTATGTGCCTCTTTATTATGAGGATATTATCTCCCCACTGAACCTCTAATATACCCTCACTTCTAGTTT
The DNA here is from genome assembly GCA_963277665.1 of Viscum album. Taxonomy (NCBI): domain Eukaryota; kingdom Viridiplantae; phylum Streptophyta; class Magnoliopsida; order Santalales; family Viscaceae; genus Viscum; species Viscum album. Next base: position 805,209,180 of record OY728137.1, read on the forward strand.
CCATCCTTTGGGGTATGGGGTGACACACTTGGTGTCATGTGGTGAATGGTCCGACTATAAGTTTAGTGGTCAGTTGGATCAAGATGTCACAAAATCGATAATAGAAGATGAAAAAATTGAACTAGAAACCTATAATATCCCACATTGTGACTTACCGCCATTGAAATGATGGGTGAGGGCATGCATTCATAGTATCAGAATGTCCTTAACTTATGCATCATTAACAATCCTTCATCCCAGGATGATTCCAACGTACTTAGGTGGAATCATTACTATGCCTATAATTTGAACAACTAATAATTGTATACAGAGGAAAAGATGGTAATAATGAACCATAACCATAGCATAGGCTCATCAATGCTTTAGACATAAGTGTATTTGCATAAGAAAATATGTAGCATCACCAAGGAGGGGAGGGAAGTAAAGGAGGGCACATGGGATGCCACTTATAGTGATTCTATATTTTTATACATAGATATTACATCATTTTTTTATGAATATTCATTACATTACATAAAAAAATGCATGAGGATCATAATATTTTAGTGATTTTGGGAACTTGGAAACATAAAAATTGGTCCACAAGTGAGCTACATCATCTCCCACTACTTTCTTCAAATCTATCACCCTTATTAGAAATATCATACATAATACATATCATTATAACCTTAGGAAAGAAAATATATGAAATGGTGAGCTCATATGCACAGTAAGGGTAAAAAAGGGAGATACCTAATCATAAAATGAGAATAACAGTATAATAAATGGATCATAACATTTGAAAATAATACACTTCATACCAAAGATGATAATATTGGATCATGACATAAAGTGTGGATGTTCATATGACATGAATCATAAGGGAATAAAATAACATTATCCATGAATGCATAACATTGGAATAAGACATGAAATTTGTTTCATACATATAAGAAAAGAAAATAATTTCCATATTATTCAAGGATCACTATCAAGGATATCATATTGGAATGAGTTCACTCCACAAACCATTATAGTGTTTAGGTTCACTTCCAATACCATGTTAGTTTACAAAGTCCCTTACTAAACCAGTTTCACTCCGCATTCAATCCTTAGCATACATAATTGTGTTCACATCCCATTATATTACTATCAATATCATGATAAATAAATATTTACCAAATTCGTTGGAGGGAGATATAAATCACAACCATCTCATAATAATAACCATATTTATGTGTCCGACAAGATTATAAAAATTTATCATACCATAACCCATAAAATAAAATTTTGTATCATAAAATTTTCATCATATCATAATATATGGATAAGAGACATGTTTTATAATTATTTAAACAAAGAATATATCATGAAAATAAGAGGATTTTATAAGCATTTCATATTTATATTACCCATAGAAATGAAATGGTTTTCATAAACATAATTTCCTAAAAACAAGAACCATTGAGAGACACAATTATAATGTTATCCTTGGATCATATATCCATTAACACATGATTAACATAAATGGATTCCATCTTAGATAGAATATTATTTTGAATGATTATTTAAAATATTTACTATGTAAAATATCCTTTAAACTTTGAAAACAATTTCCTTTAAAAAATAGAACTATTTGAAAATACCTTTCATTGAAAATAACCTTGAAAGATTATAATGGATGCTTCAATTAAATATTGTTCATGATGTCATAAAACTGTGTTCAAGTTGTATATGTTAAAATGAATATTCCTTTCACATTTTTTGTAAAACCCAAACTATAATTGTTTGGAAAATGGAAAGGAGATTAATTTTAAAGCATTTTTTGTAAAAATTTAAACATGGGTAAATTTTAATTTTAAAAATAATTATAGTAATAATTTTTTTTTTATTTCTTTTGAGAAAACAATGGTTTTGGAGGAAAACAGATTTCAGATCGAAGAGAGAAATAAAGTTGGATTTTTTAAAAAACGTTTTATTATTTATATTATGTAGATTAGAGTGAAAAAATCCTCCCATTGTATTAATATATCATGAATAACCATATGATAATAAAATTCATGTCAATTCTTTATATTTAGATCATGATATTTCAATATTGATATCTATTCCTAACAATCCCGATAAGTGATGAGATTGTAACGTAAAACCCTCACCTATTTAGTAACATTGAATCATGTTACCCATGAATTAATATCAAAATATGAAGACTAAAATATCATTAATACAAATAAATTAATTATATTACATGTAAAAAGGTATGTATATACACCTTATGGAAGAATATTGGGGCATAACATAATGTGCGTCTTAAAGAATGAAAATTAAGACAAAAATACCTTACCTTAAGTCTTGACTTCAATCGTACTCATTAAAAACTCATGTATAATAAATATATGTTTATTATAAATGAATTAATAACCCATATTCATTAATATCATACTATATATGATTTACTTATTCTATTTTATTACCCATTAATTAATAATTCCATTTTAAATTCATATTTTGGGGAATAACAACTTTGTTTTTCGTGTATGTTTTAACTTGTTAATTCTAGTCCTATTACATCGATCATGGATTCTTAATATCCATAATTTAAAACATAATATAAATATTATATATATTCATCATATATTTATTTATAGTAAATCATGATATTTTGTGATATGAAATAAAATACACTATTCCGGGAGATGGTAGGTTATACCGATGCATGAACTTTGTTTCAATTTTCTTATCAGATTGAAAGATTTAAAAGAAAATGATACATATTACCATTACAAAATAATTTTTATTTCATATATATCAAATATTTTTATTAAAAACACCCTCAATTCCATCAATGTAATGAATGAACTAATCACATCACTTCACGAGGCGAGAGTCCACCATACTCACAATCGACATTATCGTATTCCCCCAAAATAGAGATTATGAAGGAATATATAATATACTAATTAAAGAATAATAATAAAATCATAAATATCTTATATAAACAATAAATCCATAATTATTACCATCCATTAGAGGTGGTAATAAAAAAACTAATAACATCGATTAGAGAGGTGATAGTTCATCGTACACATGAATGGTGATTTTATAACCCATTTGATTGAAGTGGATACATTTTTACATCATGAAATTATAATAAAAATTTATTAGTAAATGGTATATAATTTTTTATTATATATTCATAATATAATTATAATTTTAGGGGGTTGAGGAATAAATAAAACGAAAATGCTCACTGGTGAATATTACATCTTATTCGGGTATCCTCCTTAGGTTTTCATTAAAAGACTTCCTTGGAAGGATTTTATCCAAAAATAACGATTATAAGATGAGTTTTTCGAATTTGGGAAGTGTTTTTGGTAGGTATTGGTAGATAAAAAATGGCATGAAGGTGTTAAATAATATAAGAGAGGAGGTGGCCTTTTATAAGCGGGGTGAGTGGCACACTTGTTATTATTTTAAAAGATTAAATCATACATATGTTTTAATCATGAAAAAATACTCCAAAATTTGAAATTATAGATCTTAGAAGATATATTTACGAACTATAGCCATAAAATTAGTTTTGTAATGTTTTTTATATAATTTTTCCCATTTTATTCTGAGTTTAACCACCTGGTAAATCACTTCCTACCATAACTGCGGTAAATAATTATATATGTTTTTAGTATTGATTTTTTTAAAAACTTAATTAGTAATTATACAAAATTATAAATTATGATTATTTAAAATATGGAATTCTTTTTTTTAATTCCATTCACATAAGTGGATGAAATTAATTTAAAATTAATCCTGCAGACGTGGTGAGAAATTATGTTTTTAAAGAGAAATTGATCAAAATTTTACCGAGTTTTATATCCAATTTCAATATGAAATAGATTTTAATATCCAAAAATTGAATAATATACGTATAACTAATAAAATTATACTTTCAAACCAATTTAAAATATAATTTAACTTTTTATATAATTTATAAGAAAATATAAATTTTAATTAAAATTCAGTATTTTTTACTATTCATAAAAAATGAGACTTTTCATAAAAATAACAAAAAATTCACCCTAAGATAATTTTGACACTGTAGAATCAAAAATTAATTTTATATTATCAAATTAATTTTCTAAAATTTTGAGAAATCCATTTTTTATTTTTTATAAAGAGGCATAGAAATAATTTTTTGAGATTTTTTTGATGTATATAAAGTCTTTAGTGAAATTTATGTATTTTATAATAAATATGTTTTATTTATATAAAACAATTATACTTAATATTTAAAAGGTATTTATTAAAATTCATCTGACTATGTTTAAAGACTATGTTATAATAGTCAAGTATAAATATCTATATTTATAATATACATTAGTTTTAGTTAAACAAGGTGTTACATGTAACACAATCTAAGTCGGTGTTGTGTGTAGCACAAGCTTAACTTGGAATTTCATATAATACCATCCATCAAATAAAATTAATTTTTCTCAAAATAAATAATTCATAAAGGCTCGTGGTGTTACCCTACCAGGTCAAGAAATGCAGGAGAACATGAGGGATTTATTTAAAAACATATAAGGTAAAAGTGGTAAAACCCCACTTTTAAAGGGGTGAATTGTTTGGGAAAACAATTTTTTAAACCATGCAGAAACTTTGTTGTCTTAATTACCCCCAATGTCCACCGCATATAATTATACAACATAGTTTTTAAACCATTATGATTAGCATTTCACCCCTCTATAACTAGGTTCATGGTTTACCCTTAATCCCACATATTTAAAATAAGTTACGGACCTTTACAAAACAGACCTCATAGTTGGGGTGCAGAATTAGAACTAACAATATACCCCTATCTCTTTTCTTAGGAAAAAAAAATTCAGACCCCCTATGTTCCTAAGACTAACTTGAGAACCTGAGTCATCCCTCAGACCTTAAGAGACATCTAAAAGAACCTCTTCAATAATTCTAAACATCCAAAATTATATTTTTAACCCTAATTCAATATATATCTCATACACAGGATGAGAATTCAAAGTCCAATGGAAATTAAAATTCCTATACAAAACACGTTGTCCTGCAATATCCCCACATTATAATAGGTCATCACTGTGGTGCAACTACAACTGTCACTACTAATAAAGAACACATTGATAGGTATCCTACATGATAATCAGTCCCAAAAACCCCAACCTACTATCCCTCACTGGTTATATCCAGGATACACCACCTGAATCCACCAAAATCAATGAAACTTCTCTATATGATGAATCACAATATGAATTAATTAAATAATTCTTCCAAATCACCGAACATCTATGGGAATTTACTAGCTTCCAAAACCAGCATCATTAGATCTCACAAGTAGATCCACTTGTGAAGACCTATTCAAAATCACCCAATCACTTTTCCAAAACCCATATTCTCACTTCTAAGACCCACTACCACAAGAGTCCATACCCCAACCTCCACATCATCATACCACTCTCTGATCCAATAATCATAATGTATCCATGTTATTCAGTATGAAACACCTTCAATAATTATAAGCTCACTGCATTTATATTCACCCAAGAGAAGAAGTTAAAGATCCACTAACTGAATTGCCTCACAACACTCACTTGCCACCACTGACACATCACCAACACTTCTGAGCTCGATACCCTAAATCCTAAGGAACCCCATGATTTTCAAGATACGCTTTCTAAAGTCTTAACCAAACTTCTAAATATATTTCCATTGTTGGAACCTCAACCAGCCATGAACACAATCTTGTCATATAGTGAGCACTAATGAACCACCAATCTAAAGAAATTACTATTTCTCCAAGACCAACCCATGGTATTCATCCAGACTTAATCCCCATAAAACACCTTATCTACAACCACACCTACCATTATCTATGACCAAAACCCTACTCCCCGCCTTAATAGAATCTTTTTTGTAACATTATAGAACCATTTATGACTGCATTGACCCACACAAAATCAATCCCTAGAACTTATGGCTAAAAGTCGTTGAATCTACTCACCCCTGAGCACCAACCAGAAAGAAAAATCATCACCCAATCCCAAATCATGGGGATTTTTCTTAAGTATTTTGAATAAAAATATACCAACAATGAAGACCATACTACAGATGAACTATGGAATATACCACACCATATGGTTCTCCCATCACAACTCGAAGAGAATTGACCCAAACATGTCTCATAAAAACTAACCACCTGTCACTTCTTAAAATCCATGCTTTTGAATATGTCAGGTCCACCTCTGACACTTTGACAAAGTTTTAAACCCAAATTAGTCATGTCATTATACCAAATCATTCCACATTCCCATTCCTCTATATGGAAATCACAATTCTTACTAGGAGTCCCTACGCTGGAATGCCCATAATCCTCGCATAAAAACCACACCTTTACCCATTCTCCATGAACATCTTTTCACTCATTTAATAATCAAGGTGTAAACAATCGTACTAGACAACCACTAGCCAAACTGGTCTACGCATCTCTAATTCACGCATGCCTCCCAAAAAAATTTTCAAGTCATAATTATTACCCACTAATACACACCTCAACCGTGAGGACCTAATTCCACTTCAGTGAGTCATGTCTCACCAAACATGGTTCACATGTTTTCTCTACTAGTCATGCCTATCTAGAATGATCATAAACTTTATATCAACTTTGTGATTTTTAGGATTACCATAATCCCGCCCAACCTCTTTTCAAGTCAACTCTCCAAGAATGTAGTTCTTCCTATTCACTGACATCAAATAAGGAGTTCATCCACATAGCACCGATTCAAATTCTATCACTCATGATACATTCCTACAAACCCACATTAAAAACACCATGGAGTCAACAAGGGTAATTTTCCAAACATACCTAAAATAACTAAGAATTTTATAAAAAATAAAAAACAAATAATTTGTTCTTTCAAAAACACAAAGTCATCAAACACATCAACAAAATAGACCATGTAACCCCATTCATGTAATGATGTCATAATCCACGATATCTAACCTTACCTCTCTTATCTAGAGGTGATCACAAATTCTGATGACCCCTCTCATGAGACACCCCTCGAATATCAAAAGTCACCAACTCCCCAATTATAGATTCATTCCAAATAGTTGTCATTGGGAACTTATCCACAACCCACACATCAACCCTATAAAAATACACACATTTATAAAGACTCTCACCCATGTCCAAATGGTCAAAAAACAAATAATGGGACAAACAACCATAACATTTTATTTCACATATTTTGTATTCTAACATATCATTCCCACACCTAGGTTAGTTCTAAAGCACTAGTGTCTCAAAAAGTCACAACCAATCACTAATCATCTCTACCCAAGAAATCAACATCTCATGAACAATATGTACCTTGATTCTCTCACAGACCTAACCACCCATACATATGCTTCTTGTTGATTACCACTAGGAATGTCTCAGACACACACACACACACACACACACACAGAGATATATATATATGTATTAGGTTTAAAATTTTCCTCTTTCAAAATTCCTTCTAAGACAATAATTTTCATAACAAGGGGGTAGTTTTATAAAATTTTATGTACAAGTTATAGAGTAAAACACTTTATAAGTTGTACATTGAACTTTATTTACCTAATTCCCTATAAAAACTAAGAAATTTATTCAATAATTTTAATCCTAAGGGTTTACACATTAAAACATTTCATTAGCCATAATTTAAAATTCAAAAACATTATTAGGTTTCCCATCCCTTGGTTTTAGCTAGATGGAGTTTCATTCATTTGTTATAAGGGAAAACACCTTATATGTTTTTTATTGGCAATTTATTTTACCAAATACATAAATTTAATTAATTTATACCTAATAATTAATGAGAAGTCACCCAATGATTTGTTCATGTATAATTCCTTTATAAAATTTTATGCAAACCATATAAATGGCTGTAAAAATTTTAAATACCAACCCATAAAAACCATTTTTAGGTAGATATATATCACCAAAAAAACATAACATTAGTTATCCAATAAAAAAATATCATATGTATATACTAATAAGTCATAAATCATAGGTTATCACACTCATAGATCATAGGTTTTTATATGATTCATGAATAGACTCTATCTTTCTATATCAGGTCAATAGAAAAAATCCCATAAATCAATAACCTCATAATCAATAGAATTACCCAATGTGAAATAATATTAACTATAAAAATTTACTACATGAACAATAATAACATCCCTAACTACATGAAATTACTTTATTAATTGGGTGTCCAGTTCACAGAACAAATTCAATACCACGTCTTGACACATGCTTATTATCTTTTCTATCTTCCCCAAATAGTATGATAAAAAAAATTAAATCACATTGTTTCATCCAACAACCCAAAACCACTATAATATCGCCAAACTGATATAATAATACAATACCTCAACCACACCTCCTTTTATGAAATAATATTTTGACATGAAACACGGGTCTATGTTGCTAAATTGGGGAGACTATACTCATTTATCAGAGTGAAACAAAAAAGGAAATAATTTCAACAATAAACATCATCTAGATAAATAAGTAAAAACAAAACATGTTGATAGTACTAACAATATTTAAAATAAGAATTGTAAAAAAAATTAATATATATTATTTACTCCACAAATTAATAAAACGAAATTGAAAACAATATCACATCTAACAACAAGAAGAATCTTGAGGAATCCAATTTTTTTTTTTGATTCATAGCACAATCTGAAACTCCAATGCTCCATATTAGTATCCCAAATCAAAACCCAACATCATCCTTCTGTTAACATATTCTTGACATAAAATATTAGTATCTAATTGGGAACCCCGGTGCAATGTAAGCATGTGTAGGTTGTGACTGAAACTTAGTAAGCCACCATCAATGATGTCTTTAAATATTACAAGTATGAGATAAATTTCATGAAAAGTAGCTAAGAATAAAGAGTAAAAAAAATTATCATTTTAAAATTAAATAATTAAAATAAAATAAAGCAACATTTTGGAGGTGACACATGAGGTTGATTCATATCACCATCGATCCTTAGTTTTATGACCCTGATCATCCATACCTGCTTCAAATATTGTTGGGGTATCTCTTCTCATATCATAGTGATCATGCCAACCATATCATTATAATCAAACCATATGGTAAATTCCATAAAATTACCACAAAACCCAATATAATTTTTTCTAGTTATCATGGACCACCCTATATGGGTGTTTTTTCAATAGTGTTAAAGGACAATAATGTATAATGGACATACCTCTATGGGATTATTATTTATTAGGATAAAACCCACCACTATTGGAATATCTATTAGAATATCCAAACCCACCTCTATGGAATCTCCATCATATCATCCAAACCATCCACAATGGGCATATCTGTATAAAATAAAGGTCCACCCAAAGGGTGTATGTTATACAACTTCATTTTCACCAAGAAGGGTTTTTCTATTCTATATGAACCATTTTATTCATAAATATAATCAATTTTTAACAATAGTAAAATACAATTTCAATTCACAATTTCAACTTCTCTTATCCATGACGGAAAAAATCCAACCATTTTTTTGCGGATGTAAGTATCCATAGAAGATACACTTCTATGAACAAGGAAAAATTCCTAAATAAGGTACTCCCTGGGAATTTCTTTCCTTATCATGTTCAGTGAATTTAAATAGGGTTTTAACCAAGGAAAATATGTTTAGAAAAACTCAAAAAATTCATGAAATATTCAAATGAACACGTCCCAAAGCACTCAAGGAAAACAAGAAAAGATTAAGGGTCAAATTAGAAATACCAACCATCTTATTAATGAAGCTTTCTATTTAATTTCTAGATGGGAAACCCACCTCTCAATCTCACACAAAACTAATGGGAAATCTCAATACACCTTGGACTTGTCTCAAACCAAAAAAAGAAATTTAATAATTTTTAATTTAATTATAATTAATTAATTAATTTATATAATTAACCAATTTATATTATTTATCCATAAATGGAAATTAACTGATCGGGTAATCCCAAAACATTGGAAACAAGTCAAATGATCCAATAGAGGCCCAATCAAAAATCTTATCACATTCTTGATCTAAATCCTTATCAATCACAATCGAAAATATATGTTAATAAAAATAATTAAAATAAAAATCATATAAAAATATAAATATTGACTTACCTACACCCAAATGATGGGTGATGACGTGCAAAAATAGTCTCAAGACATCCTTAAGCTAAGATGTATGAAATTTTCATTATCTAAGATGATTCCTATATTATCTACTGTAATATTTTTAAGAACCCATGTTTTTTTCAGACTGCAATTTTGAGCAAAAAAATGAATTTTTTCTATCAAATGCTTATAAGTGGTAAATTTGTAATTTAACATATAATATGATATGGGAAAAAATTTTTGACCACTCCATTGGTCTTTGAATATAGTTTTTACCATCAGGTAGATGTTTGATAGAAATCTGAGCCGTTTGAATTTTAGAGGAATGATTAGTATTTAATATTTAATAAAATAAATATTACATTATTCACATAGGTTAATTCAGTGATATATTTTAAATGGATCATCAGATTGATATTATTTCTATTCTTTTTAATTCTAAATAGATAATATTTTCTAGTCAGGGAATAAACCCGAGTTGGATGTCAGGGCCGTTTGAGGCCCCCAATTTCTTTTTTTTCTTTTTTTTCTTTTTTCCATTTCTTCTTTTCCTCCAGGATTTTTGTGTATTCCTCTAATGTAACTCATTCTCCATTTCAAATGATTTTAAATGATAGTGAGAGACAAATCAACATAGATAGAGGTCGGTATCTTCATGATATTAGGATGCGCCAGATCAATGTGCAGCAACCGTGGGCTGCAAAAACAGGTGATGATTTGGTGGATTCCTCCTATTGGTATTCCATTTTATTGTTTCTCCAAAATTATCTATTAATTTACCATTTTCTAGTTTTATTCCTCCAATATTCTTTCTTATGTCCCCTTGTGTCATGATCTACTTCTTTAGGGGTGAAAATGGGGGATTTGGGAGGATTCGAGGGTTTTTCGTTTGGGAAAACTCGTCTACACAGCGTGTGGTTTAGTGGAAAAAACCGTGTGTCTAGACGGTTTGGGTAAGAAAATTTTTTCAAAGTAAAAAATATGTACTAGGTTTTACATGTTGTTTGAGGGGACTCATCCATATAGTCAAGTACCCAGCCAAGCTACCCGTGTAGGGGTACATGGTCATGTAGAGTACACGACCAAAACCTGTGTGGGACGAACAACATGTAGATGTAGAAGACCAAGATTAGTAGATGGATAGGTAATTTTAGGTACATTTTAATGTATCCCATTTAGCTTACACACCATGTTCCTATAATTCATGTCATGTACATGGTAATTCACACACCACGTCCAACCATAGTAAATGCCCATGTGGCACTTCGGGAGTAAACATCATGTGCTCAGGGTGACATGTTTTGTCCTACCCCATTTTCAACCCCTTTTGGGGTTTTCATATCATTTTACCAAGATATAAAATTGGACCCATGATTACTCCATGTCAAGTATTGTTTCATATAGACTGTGATGGTAAAACATGTGGGTGTTTTTAGGACTCATCGGTGGCGTTTATTGAATGGAGAGGTTCTTACTATAGTAATTGTATCTAGTGTATCATGAGAGTGAGACCTATTCTAATATGATCCATGATATATATACCATGAATTTATAGATTTTTATTTTTCCATTGAAGATTTATCCCTTACATGATGTTCCCTCAAGGCCCATAAGTTTGTGAGACTTGATGTTCTGAGGATCCTCATAGGATTCATCTTCTTACGCTTCAACTTAAGGGATCCCATGTAGGATTCCTATATCTGATATCTATACCATGTTTCCTTTAATGGATGCCTTTTATTATATTATTACTTTGGGATTACCATGTAGGATCCCTTTACTTGTGCATCATTCTGATAATCCCATGCACGATGTCTCAGATCTTATGTTGTCTTGAGTGTCCCGTATAGGATTCATTTTCTAAAAACCCATTAGGAGGATGCCGTAATTTTCATTCCATTAGAGGATTTAGTGTATTATTACTCCCTTACCTTTGTATACATGTTGATCCCATGTAGGATTCCTCTTAGGGTTTGACTTGAGGGACCTAGTGGCTGCCCTGTTTAATGACTGACCCAGAGTTTGTACATCAGGTTTGGATAGAGATGGTAAAAGGTTTCACCTTAGAACTGATTCCAAACTTATAAGCCCATGGGGATATGGTAGTATTGTTGGAATTAGGAGTTCATCCACCCTCACACATTAGATTTTAATTTCAATTATTCATCGATGATGATTGGATGATTACCAATGGGGCATCCTAGTTGGTGATTGTTGATCTAGACATAAGGTGTATTTATTTCTTTTGAGGATGCACAATCATTTTTCCTAGGATTTGGCATCTGAGACAGGATGTTGTTTATTTATTTGTATACCCAGAGGTAATACCTAGGATTTATATTTTGAGCCTTTATATTTGATTATAATGTTATTTTCATGAACAGAGATGTTTCCAGGTGTCTGGATGTGATCCATCTACTACGATATATGGTAATTCCATCCCTATTGATGATACACATTGATGATTCCACTCCCTAGAGTGGCAAGGATAATTTTTCTCTCATATATTTGATAAGTGATGCAGATGATTCCACTCTCCTGAGTTTTATATGTGAGGAGGATGATTCCAATATGATTAGTTTGATATGTGGTGAGGATTATTACACTCTCCTCAATATGATTACACATAGATGATTATGCTCTCCCAAGGTATAGGGATTATTATACTCTCCCTGATCGAGTACTTGATCACGGTGTTGAGCAAGGAGTATCACATAGTTGGATACCCAAAATGACTTTTCTCTTCCAGATCATAGGGAGGGTTACTCTCTACCTTATTAGAGACTCAGAGGTCAGGCATGTCATGTCAACATTGAGTTATCCTTATAGATCACCTAAGGGTGAGACCCTTGCGGTTCATCCACGTTTCGAATGTTGTGACTGCCTACAGAACATGAAATTGGGATCATACATTGGAATGGATTTACATGGGCCGATTAACATGGGTTATAGCTCTTGGTAATTTAGAGGACACTCATATTTTCTTCCCAATATACTTCATTATAGTTATTGAGGTGAATACGAGTGACCTCACACATAGGATGAGTTTCCCCATATGGTGACATAACTAGATCATATTAATTTCTGGCATTGGATGAAGAAGGTATATGTTTATTGAGATTACAGACCCATAGATCGACATAAAGTTACAGGGAATGAGTACCACAAATGCCATCTCAATTCCCTTTCACAGGATTTCTACGCGATCAGGATGACAGACCCAAGGATCGAGTAATGATTGTTCTTGTGTGATTTCATTCACTTACTCATTAATATTCATATTTATGTAAATATGTATAGTTATGGGACTATACAAGTATAAATATATAGATATGGACATCCATGTTGGTACTTTCCTAGGAGATTATGATTACAGACCTGGGTTCGGCTTTGGTTTCATGTTTTGAATTAAATTATATTACTATTTCTATCAAATATAGGCTATGAAATTTTCATTTTCATACATATATCGAAAAAAAACCTTATATGTTCATCATTTGGGTGGCCTACTAAAATTATTTATCACCCATGAACATGAACCTTCATAAATATGTAGACCTTATGCCTTCTTCTCAGGTTGAGCACAGTTGCATGGTTGATAGAGCTAAGGCTCTTTGTTTCTTATTTGAGAGGAGTAGCTCATGTTGGTTATTCTATCCAGGCTACTTTTGTTTGAAATTGTCTCGAGACTAGGTATGATTTTTTGGATCAGAGTTAGTAGTTGATCCTTTTTCATTTATTTTTGTTTCATTTTGAATTCCTATATCTATGTGGTCATCATAGCGGGTGACTAGTGTTGTTTGTATGGCATAGGTATTTGGGATTTTAAATCTTTTTTCATTTATTATTACACCATGATTTATTTTAGTTTATTTAATTCTTCTTACTCTATTTAGTTTCTGTTGTGTATGATACTTATTTTTTTCAAGATTTTTATTACTCTGCTATGAGGTCATATTCACCCCACAATCACACCCTCAGACCTTTCTTCTAGTTGGGAGAATTTGGAGTACAGGTAGGTGAACTTAAGGCCACATAAACAACCATCTTGAGGAACCATTTTAGTGCAATATAGTTCGAGATGTTATAAATTGGTATCAAAGATTTTTCTTTCCTTGGATTTAATATATGGGATATGGTATATAGGAGTATTAGGAATCTATCAGAGCCTATGATGGATATCAGACTGGTGCATCAAGAACACTTGTTCCAGTTAGAAGTCCTAGTTTCCAGGGTATGGGATTGTTTTTTTGATCTGAGATGTTATATTTTAATATTAATATATCTTATAGAGATTCACATGTTGTGTGGATGTTATAAATTACTATGGATATCCGGATCCTGTCCATTAGCAAGAGGCCAATGATGGATTTTGACTCTTGACCAGAAAATGCAAGAGGGGTATCATGCAACATATTTGGAACATAGGATTCACATCATATAGGCTTGCTAGTGTTGGATTTTTATTTAAGAATAAGTCCAATTTAATTGGTCCTACGTACATATATATTACATTATGATGTTTTTTTATGTGTATCTACTTTTAGGCATTGGTTTTGAGGTTGATAACTCATTCCTTGTACACGAGAGGTACAGTGACCCTACTAGTTCGATATGGCACGTGATACATTTATATGGTACCCCTTGTAGGGTGTTATTTTTTTTCATGGTTATCTGACAGAATCATAGAGTACTATTCCAATGGATACTAGTAACTTTCTTGCGAACTAGACCTCGAGGGTGTATTTCTGTATACAGATTCCATATTAATGTCAGTTTAGTCTCTTCTATTCATTGGTATTATGGCCTCTAGGAAGTAGATTCTTAGAAGTATGATGGATGAGGATCAAGCCCTTGTTGGCCAAGTTTTCAGTTTTGACCATTGTAGGTTGTTTTGATATTTACCTACTTTAGAGAGGTTTAATCTTTTGGGATAGGTTGTTAGACCTTGTGACCATGTTCTGGGACCTAATCTGTAGAGCTAGGTGGGCGACCCATAGGACCTTAGTTTCACTCATACCCTTTTTTGTGGATGTATGTTTTCTTACCAGGAATCTTGTTTGAGAGAGGTTAGCCTATGTTTTATGGATGTATTTTAAGAAATTGATGTAGTTATATGCTCTTTTTGAGATTGAGACATGGAAGATAGTTGATTTTTGTGTTATAGGAATGTTGATTCCTTTACAATTTTGCGAGCACATAGTGTACTTAGGTTTTAATACTAGTTTTTATGAGAAGGATTTTTTGGGTTCCTGGCCTATTTGACTAGTGTTTCCACTTTTTGTAATGTAGTCAAAGCATGGGTAGATTCCTGTGACTCGAACAACACCATGTAATGGGTATTCATGGGAGAAAACTATGGCACATGTGAGGTGTCTGATTTTGAAAAGAAGTTCCAAGAGAGCATCTAGATTAATGATAAAATGTTCTATTTAGCATGACAATATTAGCCTTGTAAGGGATGAATCACTATAGTATGAGTCAGTTGATAATGATACACACCATTTTGTTATAGTACCATTTAATTGAAAATCGAAGAGTAGTCGGGTCTAAGCTAAGGACTGACAGTGTAAATACCTGCCATTTCAGGGTTTCATGGGAGTTGTGGTTATGTAGAAAATTTCCCTTTGTGTTAGAGGAGAAATCATGAATGAATTGGGTATTGTGAAATTGTTGACTTGTGTTGAACCTGCACACGTATTGTCGGCTGATGTGGAGTAAAGTGTTGATTAAAGTCATATATATCTTTTTTTGTGAGCATGGATTGAAGAGAGTTATACATATATTTTTACAGAAAATTCCTGTAATCCAATTATAGATGATCATGATCTATCTTGAAATCATCTTGATTATATTGAGAGAGTGTCAGCCCTTTGTCGAGATCCATTTCTTTGCAAATTTTTTCCCATGTTGGATGAGGAAACCTACTGAGGTTGATCTCAAGGTTCGGTGTGATGTAAGCCATATGGTGGGTATTGCATTATTGGCTATTTGAGGGTGTTGAATTTCATTTTCCATTTAAATTTAACATTTCTGTAGGCTTTTGATCTTGGGGTTTGGTTTTTAAGATTGTGATATGGGTATTCCTATTATGGGGAGTACTAGACTGGTCATAGTTAATCATCTTCCATATAAGAAACAATTGTCAATTCTATATAGATGGTCGTTGAACATACAATATTGCTTGGTTTGGTAGAAGCTCAGATTTTGAACATGGTTTTTATTCTTACCACAAGGTTTCATGAGTTTGAGAAGGTTTATGGTGGGGATATAGTAACGATGTATGTTTTTTCAGGCTTTAAATCTAAGAAACAATATTAATTAATTCTCTAGGATGCCTGTAATGGGTAAATTGGTAATTTTACCCTATAAGATGATCTCATATAATTTTTATGACCTCCTCTTTGGTCCTATAATAGGGTTGTTATACTAGTTTAGGAGTTTAGTGGAAATTCAAGACATTCTAATTTTACATGAATAATTTATAATTAATATTTATAAAAATAAATATTAAATTATTCATGATGGTTTGTTCATATATATCTTTTGAATGGATCATCACATTTAGATTCCATACCCACCATTGAGTATCTAATAAGGATATTTTCCTAGGTGGTGCATAAACATGAGTTTTGTGCTGAGGCCGGTCGGAGCCCCCTGTAACATCCCAAATCTTCTTTTCATGTATGTTTTCATTTTTCAGTTGTTTTTTAGAAAAGAGGAGTTTCTATAAATTTCTTACAAGCCATTTACTTTATGAGTACATACCATGTACTCAGTTACCGTGGGTAGCCATGTGCTGGCTGTGTAATGGTCATGCACATGGCCGTGTGTGGTGACATGGAGACTGCCTAATGCAGGTTTTGGTTAAGGAAGGTACACGTTGTGTACTTATAAAGTATAGACAATGTACTTTCTTTTTTGTTTCATTAAACAGACCTGGGTCATGTCTAATTGACATAAATCCCTCCTTCTAGGTTCGACTCATCCAAGTGCATCTGTATGGTGCGAAACATTTCTGAGCCCCCGATCGAGCGTCCATTCTCCGAATCTACCTACGTCAATTGCGTTAGAATTCACACTATAAGCTCTTCCTTCTTCTAGAGCCTCATCCCCTAATTTATCCTCTTTCAAGATTTATCCTTAGTTGAGATTTTTTAGCATTTTTGTATATCTACGGTGTTCTTGGGTGATTCAAGGCATGAGGTTCACGTTTAACGATCCTACAATGCCGAGGTAGGTGGTTTGTGACCTTCCGTATATAGTCTTTCGGTTATATGGGAAAAAGTGACAATACCCTCATTCAGGGTATTGTGTGTTTATGGTTTTAGACCTTTTATATTCCTGCTATGCCTTTTTTTATTTCATAGAGGTTAATTGTTTAGAATAGGGTTATCTTTGCTAATCTATGGATGTTTTTCCCATGATTGCTTGTTTTGATCGTTTTGTCTAATTTTTCCTGTTAGGCTGTTGCTTTTCTTTCCATTAAGTATTATAGGATGGAGTGATTATTGTTTGACATACTATGATATAATTTATTTTTTTCAGCCAAGTAGTTCTTAATGTTTACTTTGGCTTTTGGTTATCGCTTGTGCGTAATTTCTTTACACGAGGCAGTGGGAACCTGGTGTAGTGAGGCCTGATTGTACCACGATTCACTGTTTTATTCCACCCTTACACCGCTGTTTTAAACTTGTTTTGTAATGAATATTCCAAATATAATAATAAATTGCACTTTATGTTTGAATCATTTAATTAATTTTATTCAACATTATAATGGGAAATGTTACTTGTTTTTATTATTTCAATGTAAGTGGAGGAGATTTGGAGGGCCCTTGATGAAGTGGGAGAAAAATGGGCCAAAATTGAATGGATCCATGGACATCTGTCCACTATTTTGAATAGTACACGATATCCGTGCATCCAAATGGGGTGAAATTTGTAGGCCTGTACAAAATTTAATAGGCTACAATTCATATTAAGGAACCCAATCCTGATTTGGCTTCCATGGGGCCCAGCTGAACTAATCTTTCCAAGCCACCGAATATGGACCAAGTCAAATGCGGTGTTCTGTGTTTTATCAATATATTGAGTTGTATTTGACCAAAAGGTGCCAAACATTCGGTGGAGATAGTCAAGAGGTAGGGCTACAACTTTTCTTTTTTCTCCAAAGCGAGATAAGGCTGTCTGAATGCTGAAATGTGTGGTACAAGTGGATTGATGAAATCTATGTGCCTAAAACCACCTTCCAATTTTCCTATAAAATGACACCTTGGGCTCCCCATTTGAAATTTCGAACCAGAAACCACACTATGCCATTTTGGATACCCAAGTGAGTCCTATCACCATCCAAGAAGTTCTGTAGGCCCCTATACTCATAGAGGGAGCAAGGATGAAGAAGGAGATCCACTCGAGCTTCCTCCTCCTCTCGATGTCGGGCTAAACGGTGGGTGTTCGTTGTGAGGAAGATACACACATGTCAAGGGAGTTCTGATGCATACACTAGCTACTGTTTTGGATTAATTTGGGTGTTTAAACATTTCATTCCATGTATCTTATTTTATTTCATATTTGAATGCTTGATTTGATGCATGTGAGTGTTATGCTCTTAATTGCTAACTGATTGGTGTGAGGTTTTGAGTGCGTGACTTGTGTTATTCTGATTGAATATCACAAGAATCCTTTTCATACCCAACTTATTGAGATTTCATTCTACTTTGGAAGCTCTTATTCCATGCATAAGTACTGGACCTTGACAATACGATTATTACGTCAAGGTTTGGTTCTTAAAGCATTGAAATAAAAGCTTAGGAATTAATATGGATTCCAATGAACTCCAACCAAAGAATTACTCTAAACCTAAGATGAATCTCTATGAACAATGGAATTGATATGTGTGTAGTGAAATCACATCGACCCTTTTATCTCATGTTTTTCAAAATCCACTAGGTCACTCAACTTTTATGCTATTTCAACTAAGTCATTGTTTTAAACTCTTTTCAAAACAACCCCCTCTCTTAGTCATTTTTATTAAAAATACACACTCTAAACCTACCAAATCTCCTTGAGAGATGACCTAGGGTCCACCCAAGACTATAAATAAACCTTAAAAACATAATAAATTTGATGTGTCATGACAAATCGGTCAAATTTTGGTGCTGTTTCCGGGGAGCGCTATGGTTTTTTGTGCGTGTTTTTGATAAATTTTTTGTAATTTTTTTGTAATTTTTATTGGTTTTATCTTCTACCATTGCATTTATTTTTGTGTTCTAATTTATTTATTGTGTAGGTTCTGTGTATGATTCATTCTACTCTAGGAGACCTACAAACTTTCTATCCCAAACCGGAGAGGATCCTACATCAACGAAACAGAGACACACAAGACAACACTTTGAAGGAGGAGACATCACATCTTAAAATTATTCTTGATCCTTCTTCTTCATCTGAAACAAAAGTTAAAACTAAACATAACATGTATAACATGGATGAAAATAATAGAACACTAAAATAACTAACCTCGCCTGATGTTGATATCCGACCAAATTGCATTCAATTACAAGGTGAGGCACCCAATTTTGAACTAAAATCTGGTTTAGTTCATTTATTACCAAGATTTCATGGACTGTCTGGAGAAGATCCACATAAGCATTTAAAAGAATTTCATACTGTGTGTTCAACATTAAAACCTGATAATGTGGATGAAGAACAAGTAAAACTTAGGGAATTTTCATTTTCATTAAAAGACATGGCGAAAGATTGGTTGTATTATGTTAATTCACCTCTTAGAGGTTGGGCGGACATGAAATGACTTTTTCTTGAAAAATACTTCCCAACCTCTCGAACTGCAACAATAAGGAAATAAATATGTTGGATAAGACAATCTAAAGGATAAAACCTTCATGAATATTGGGAATTATTTATAAGATTATGTTCAAGTTTTCCACACCACCAAATAAGCGATCAACTTTTAATACAATATTTTTATAAAGGTTTAATTCCAATAGATCGTAACATGATTGATGCTGCTGTAGGTGGTTCACTAGTGGATAAAACCCCAATCATTGCAAGGAACCTAATTAAGACCATGGCACAGAACACTAAACAATTTAGTTCAAGGTCCAGTGTACCCATTCGAGGTGTCCATGAGGTGAAAAGTTCTGAATTCGAGAAGTAGGTGGACACAATGTTTGAAGAGGTGAGTACCCTTCTATGACAACTTGCTCTTTCCCAAAGGAAATTCCAATCTCATCCTCCCATACATTGTGGTATATTCTCTTCTGATACCCACTATTTTGACCAATGCCCCCAATTGAGAGAAACTTCTGAGAGTTGTGAGGCAATATTCCCAAGATGCCCCTATAACCAACCCATTAGGAAAGAACCTTACTATCCATCCAACCCTAGGTGGAAAGAGAACCAAGCCTATAGGAAAGGGGGGTATTCAAACCAGCCTCATCAACCATGGAACCAACCAAGGAAAAGTAGTCATCAACCACCACCACCCAAAAATTTTCAACCACCACAAAGGCCTTTCCAACAACCCCCTCCAAAACCAGATCCTAGCCTAGAAGATATGATGAAACAAATGGCTGCCAATAATCTCCTATTCCAACAGACCATCCAAGCAGCCATAGAAGACCTCAAAAAACAATTAGGCCAACTAGTTAACTCAGTGGGTGACATCCAAAGCCATGGGTCTGGTAAACTACCATCTCAACCACTTTTCAACCCTAGGGATAAGGTAAATGTTAATGCCATCACCCTTAGGAGTGTAAATCAACTTAAAATCCAAATGAACCTTCCATTAGAGTCATCCTCTCATAAGGTAACCACCATCCCAACCACTGAATAAGGCTTAAATGAGATGGAACCTTGTCTTGAGAGAAGTCATACCAACGAAAAGAGTGTGTCTATTGATGAGTTACCAAGCCCAAGAATTCTTCTTCCATTTCCCCAAAGATCCACCCAACCAAGGAAACAAAAGGAAACTGAAATTGATAAAGAAATCTTGGAGACTTTCAAAAAAGTGCAGGTTAACATTCCATTGATTGATGTCGTCAAGAAAATTCCGAGATATTCCAAGTTTCTGAAGGAGATGTGTACCCACCGAAGGTGACTTAGAGGTGATGATAAGGTGAGACTAGGGAGGAACGTCTCAGCATTGATACAACCATCACTTCCCACCAAGTACAATGATCCGGGAACATTCTCGATTCCGTGAAACATAGGGGAGTATTCTTTCTCCAATGCTATGCTTGATTTGGGTTCTTCTATTAATGTGATGCCTCACTCCATATACTCTTCTTTGTAGGTCGGTGAACTAAAGTCCACAAGAATAGTTGTTCAGATAGAATTTCGGAGTACGACACACCCTTCTCGGGTGTTAGAGGATGTTCTTGTAAGGGTTCAAAATTTAATATTTCCTGCTAATTTTTATGTGCTAAAAATGGAAGATGATAGGATGAATGGACATTCCCCAATTATATAGGGGAGAAAAATCTTGAAAACCACCAAAGCCATAATTAATGTCCATAATGGTACATTATCTATGGAATTTGGTGGTGACATAGTCCATTTCAACATCCTTGATTCCATGAAGCACCCCTCAGAAGAACATTCCTCTCTCTCGGTAAATTCAATTGATGTACTCCCTCCCCATAAAATTACATCATTTGTTTCCCCTAATACCCTTTCTAAATTTACCTCTTTGATTGAAATTCTTGGAAATGAATCATGTGTTGATTGTTGTAGTGGTCTAGAAAAGTGTCATGCATGTTTATTAATTGATAATTTCTTGAACACGGATGATCACATGACCATCAATGATACTGCTACACTTGTAAAAGCTAATTCCTCATCTGAGGATGATACCATTGAGCAGTTAGATGAGATTAGGGACCTCTCACTTTCACACACACTCCCATCAATCCAAAATCCACCTGAATTGGAACTCATGCAACTGCCTCAAGATTTAAAATATTTATATCTTGAGAATGGAAACAAGTTGCCCGTCATCATTGCTAGTTCACTCCCTCCTGAGCATGAATTGTGACTGCTTGAACTTTTGAGGGAGAATAAACAAGCATTGGGATGGACACTTGCAGACATTCCCGGTATTAGACCATCAATTTGTACACATCATATTTTATTAACTGATAAGGCTAAACCAGTGAGGCAGGCACAACATTGACTGAACCCAAACCTCTTAGAAATAGTTAAAAAGGAAGTAACAAAATTATTGGCTGCTGGTATCATTTACCCCATCTCTGACAGCCAATGGGTCAGTCCCGTTCAAGTAGTTCCTAAAAAAACTGGCCTAACAGTAATTAAAAATGAAAACAATGAATTGGTTCCAACTCGTGTGCAGAATAGTTGGTCTGTCTGTATAGATTATCGCCGACTAAACCAACGCACTAGGAAAGACCATTTCCCATTTCCATTCTTTGGCCAAATTCTAGAGAGGCTAGCAGGGAAGTCCCATTACTGTTTTCTTGATGGGTATTCTGTATACTTTCATATCCATATTGCCCCCGAGGATTACGAAAAGACAACCTTCACTTTCCCCTTTAGCACATTTGCCTATAGAAGGATGCCATTTGGTCTATTCAATGCTCCAAGTACCTTCCAACGATGCATGGTTAGTATTTTTTCGGATTACCTGGAGAATTTCATGGAAGTTTTCATGGATTATTTTATTATTTATGGATCCTCTTTTGATGAATTTTTAAGTAGTCTTGCTTCCTTCCTACACCTCTGTATTGAAAAGAATCTTGTATTAAATTATGAGAAATTCCATTTCATGGTGCGACAAGGTATAGTTTTGTGGAATGTCATTTTTGGGGATGGTATCCAAGTAGATAAATCAAAATTGGATGTCATTTCTTCCCTACCATTCCCTAAAAATGTACGTGATGTGCGGTTTTTCCTAGGTCATGCCGGATTTTACCGTCGTTTCATTCATGATTTTAGAAAGATTGCGCTTCCCCTCTCCCGCTTACTCCAAAAGAAAAAGTTTTTGTTTTTGATAAAGAATGTGAAGAAGCTTTTAATAAATTAAAATGGAGTCTCACATCACCCCCGGTAATCCAACCACCTTGGTGGGATTTACCATTTGAGCTCATGTGTGACGCCTCTAACTATGAAGTTGGGGCAGTCTTGTCCCAAAGGGTCGACCAAGCTCCACATATCATAGCCTATGCCTCACGTACTTTGGACCCTTCCCAAGCAAACTACACCACCACTGAAAAAGAATTTTTTTCCATTGTGTTTTCCTTGGATAAATTCAGGTCATACCTTTTGGCGTCCAAAGTCATTGTGTTCTCAGACAATGCATCCCTCCGATATCTCCTAAATAAACCTGAAGCCAAACCATGTCTCATTCATTGGATGCTCCTCCTTTAGGAATTCAATCTAGAATTTAGAGACAAAAAAGGAGCAGAGAATGTGGTGGCAGACTATATCAGTAGGATCCCCCCATCCTCAGACATTGTCTCATCCCCATGTATTCCCATTAATGTCATGTTTCCTGATGAGTGCTTGTATAAAGTGCAAGATGCTATTCCCCGATATGCTGAAATTGTAAATTATTTGGTAGCATCTTGCATTCCTTCTGATTTCAACAAAAACCAAGCCAGGCGTCTAAAACATGAGTCTCGTTGGTACATTTGGGATGACCCCTACCTTTGGCGTACATGTAGCAATCAGGTCCTTAGGCGTTGTGTTCCTGATAGCGAGTTTCAGTCAGTCCTTAGATTCTTCCACAATCTTGCTTGTGGGGGACACTTTGGTCCCCAACGGACTGCTCTCAAACTTCTTGATTCTGGTATCTTTTGGCCAATACTTTTTCGGGATGCCCATGAATTTTGTAAATCTTGTCCTCGTTGTCAAAGAATGGGGAATGTCTCTAAAAGGAATGAAATTCCACAACAACCCTTGCTCTTTCATGACATTTTTTATGTTTGGGGCATTGAATTTATGGGGACATTTCCCAATTATTTTGGCAACTTGTACATTCTTTTGGTCATTGATTACATATCAAAATGGGTAGAGGCACAGGCCACAATGACAGATGATTCCAAAATAGTTGTATAATTTCTGAGAACTCGGATCTTTTGTAGGTTTGGATTACCTAGGTTCATTATCAGTGACCAGTGTTCTCATTTCTACAACCAAACAATGCAATCACTTTTTCATCAGTATGGGGTCGGTCATCGAGTTTCTACTACATATCATCCACAGACCAATGGTAAAGCTGAGGTGTCAAATAGAGAGGTAAAACAGATTTTTTTAAAAACAGTTCAACCCAATAGGAAATATTGGAGTCTTCTACTTGATGATTCATCATGGGCCTACCATATTTCTTTCAAAACTCCCATTGGAATGTCACCCTATCGTCTTGTGTTTGGAAAGAGTTGTCACCTCCCTATTGAGATTGAGCACCAGGCCTACTGGGCCATCAAACAATGCAATTCTAATCATTATGGTGCATGTGCTCAAAGGAAGTTGCAGATTCAAGAGCTAGAGGAAATGAGAAGAGATGCATATGAAAACTCCAGGATTTATAAGGAGAGAACAAAGGATGCCCATGACCGTCTTATCCTTCATTGTCAGTTCCATATTGGGAAGAAGGTCCTACATTATAATGTAAGGCAGAAGTTGCATCTAGGTAAGCTTCGTTCCCGCTGGTTTGGACCATACACTATTACTAACGTCTCTCCATTTGGTGTTGTCCAGGTTCAAAATGAAGAAACAAAGAAAACATTCACTGTCAATGGGAAACAGCTGAAGCACTTCCATGAATCCATTCTGGAGTCTCCGATGGAGGAACTCCAAGTTCAAGAAGCAATCTATGAATGACATCCACCATGTTTTATCCTTTCTTCCCACATTCTCTTTTACTATAGTGAGAACCCTGCATACTCTAGGTGTGGGGGGGGGGGGGGGTGGATACATTCCTGGGTTAGTTAGGAATATTCATCATTTTCTCCTTTTTTTCTCTTTTTAGACTTTTTTATGGTATCTTCATTTTTCCCCACCAACAATTTCGAAGTACGATGATTTGGTGACCATAAAGGGGGGATGGTAAAAATACCATAACAAAGGCTAAAAAGAATTTTTGTATGAATTTAACATCAGGGAGTTATTTTTAGTGAATTGGTTTTCTGTCAATGATATAAATGGTTGTATCACTGTGAAACATTTGAGATGATTGATGCTCCTTGTGTGAGTAGTTTTGGGTAAACTGTGTCGCTAATATCTCCACAAATTTTTGCACCAAACCAAAAAGTGTGAATATTTCTTACTTTATACAAGGTAAATATATGTTGGGTTAATATTTCTCAGCTTTAAATGATATTTCTATACGTTCGTTCCTTATCTGATCTGTTTCATTACTTTATCAGATTGACCTATGCATGTGTACCTAATGTCCGACTATTGTACGCCCTAAAAAAACAAAGAAAAAGAAAAAATTGGTTGTATCTTGGGAAGGTCAAAAACCACTCTTCCTCATCCTTTGATCTTGTTATAACTATTGCAATTAGTGTCATGAGGAGATCAAACAAGGGTTGAGAGATGAGTGTGAGATTTGATCCAAATGCAACATCAAAAAATTGAGGGGAGTGATTAAATGTGTAACATATGGGGATATCTAGGTCAGGAGATTATGGTTTGACTTCTAGGAAGTCTTAAATGAGTGGGTCTTGAAATATGATTGCAAAGGATGTAGGACAGGTTCGGTGAAAAATCATTTAAAGCTGAATAATGTTCAAATAACCTATATTTAATTGATAGAAAGTGGAAAGAATAGCATGGAAAGGTTTTCACACACACACATGGAGAGTTAGTTTCATGGTTTAATTCTAAATTCCTTTCTCAATTGGTTATCGTGAATATTTTTGAATTTCTCTTTGATATGATTTTTGAGACAGCTTTTTCTATTTTCACTAGGAAGAACTCGTTGGTGTGGTTCGTGCATTGATCACTTTACTTTAAATAAAATTTCCTCAAATGCTAAATATTCAGGATGTTGGAAATATATATATATATATATATATATGAATCATTATATTTGGATATGTGACTTTGCCCAGGAGTGCAAATGTTTAGGTGTGGGGGTGTGATCATACCACGATTCACTGTTTTATTCCACCCTTACACCGCTGTTTTAAACTTGTTTTGTAATGAATATTCCAAATATAATAATAAATTTCACTTTATTTTTGAATAATTTAATTAATTTTAATCAAAATTATAATGGGAAATGTTACTTGTTTTTATTATTTCAATGTAGGTGGAGGTTATTTGGAGGGCCCTTGATGAAGTGAAAGTAAAATGGGAAAAAATTGCATGGATCCATGGACATCTGTCCACTGTTTTTCATAGTACATGATATCCGTGCATCCAATGGGCTGCCATTTTGTGGCCCTGTCCAAAATTTTATAGGCTACATTTCATATTAAGGAACCCAATTCTGATTCGGCTTCCATGGGGCCCATCCGAACGGATCTGTTCAAGCCACCGAATATAGACCAAGTCAAATGTGGTGTTCTGTATTTTATCAATATCATGAGATGTAGTTGTCCAAACGGTGAAAAAATTTCGTTGGAGACATTCAAGAGGTAGATCTACAGCTTTTATATTTTCTCTAAATCAAGATAAGGCTTTCTGAAGGCTGAAACGCATGGTACAAGTAGATTGATGAAATCTGTGTGCCTAAAACCACCTTCAAATTTTTCTATAAAATGGCACCTTGGGCTCCCCATTTGCACGTTCAAACCAGAAGCCCCACTCTACCATTTTGGATACCCAAGGGAGTCCTCTCACCATCCAAGAAGTTCGGGAGGCCCCTATCCTCATAGAGGGATCAAGGATGAAACTAGGAGATCCACTCGAGCTTCCTCCTCCTCTCAATGTCGGGCTAAACAGTGGGTGTTCATTGTGAGGGAGCTACACATATGTCAAGGGAGTTCCGATGCATAAACTAGATACTGGTTTGGAGTAATTTGGGTGTTTAAACACTTCATTCCATGTATATTATTTTATTTTAGATTTGAATTCTTGATTTTATGCATGTGAGTGTTATGCTCTTAATTTCTAACCGATCGGTGTGAGGTTTTGAGTGCATGACTTGTGTTGTTCCGATTGGACATCACAAGAATCCTTTTAATATCCACCTTATTGATATTTCAATCTGATTTGGAAGCTCTTATTCCATTCATAAGTACTGGACCATGACAATATGATTGTTACATCAAGGTTTGGTCCTTAAATCATTGAAATAAAAACTTAGGAATTAATCAGGATTCCAATTAACTCCAACCAAAGAATTACTCTAAACCTAAGATGAATCTCTATGAACAATGAACTTGATATGTGTGTAGTGAAATCACATCGACCCTTTTATCTCATATTTTTCAAAATCCACTGGGTCACTCAACTTTTAAGCTATTTCAACTAAGTCATTGTTTTAAACACTTTTCAAAACCACCCCCTCTCTTAGTCATTTTTATTAAAAATACACACTCTAAACCTACCAATGCTCCTTGACAGATGCCCTAGGGTCTACCCTAGACTATAAATCAACCTTAAAAACATAATCAATTTGACGCGTCACAACAATGCGGTCAAGGACATAGGGGAAATTGACGTTAAGGGGTTTCCCAGAGTGTCTGTTATAATCATTATGCTACGAGACCATAGGGGGGATTAACGTTGAGTGCTCCCTCAAAGATTATATAGAAACATTACCATACCAGATGAGGAATTGACGTCAAGTTCTTCCTCAAAGTGTCTATAGTTACCGCTAAAATACTATTGGGGGAATTGACGGTGAGTTCTTATTCATAGAGTCTTTGATTATACTAGACTATAAGGGGAATTGATGGTGAGTTCTTCCTTATGGAGTCTTTGTATATCCTTGTAAATTGAACCATAGGGGATAGGCTATGTGTACTTCCTATAGGTTTACCTGCTCTTGTTAGCTGATTTCTTGTTATATGAACTGGATGCTTTGAAACTATATGACTATTTACATTTGAGTACTTTCTTGTTTACCGTTTCTTTTTTATTATTGCCTTCCATATATATTCAATGACTATTAGGCACATATATTTGGGTGGTTTCCTACTGGGATTTAGTCTCACACCCTATTTGGGTCATGATTTTGGGCCCATATATATTATATTATTTCAAGTATAGATAAGGACAAGCACCCTTCTACATCAGGTACTTGACTATTGAGGAGCTAGAGAGCATGGGACCAAGCTAAGGCTTATGATTCTATTGGATTTTTTTCTCTTTTCTATTGTACTTTTGTTATTAGTGTATTCCAGCATTTTGACTTGTTTGGATGATTTCATAGACATATGTATCTTTCTTTATATATATGTACTCCAGTTGTTTATTACTTTCAGTCTTCCGCTCTTTATTGTTGTAAAGTATTATTTCTGATTCTGTTATTTTTATCTATTTATTTTCCACCGTGTTACTCTACCAATGAGGGAATAGTTTCCCCACTATAACACCCAAGGCCCTCGCTTCTAGTCACCATCCTCTGGCATTTGGGTAAATGTGCTTGAGGCCATGTGACCAACCGGATACAAGGCGCCTCTGGCCGGCTCCCAAAACTGGGACATTACAAAGTGGTATCAAAGAGGGTTTATGTTATTCTTGACATACTATTTGGAGCCTATAGCCAGGGATAAGAAGGAATAGGTACTTGGTAATAAGTTGTGCCCTGATGTAGCAACCTGTGTACAGGGAAAATCCAATCTACCTCATTTATTTAATTTTTTTTGGTTTTTTAATTTTACAGTTGATTTGATTTTCACCGTTGGGTGACTCACATGTATTGTGTTGTTATCGTTGATGTTATTGAGGTTCTATTTCTATTGTAACCCTATTAGATGAGGGTATTCCATCTCATGCATCATATAGGAACTTTCTAGAAATCACATGTCATGCATTCTTCCCATGCCATTTAGGGTGCATTAGCGATTTCATGTTGTTGAGATAAATGTTGTGTTAAATATGCATGCTGTTTAGATAGATGCCTTGATAGGATAACTACTTTTTTATAGGGTATTATATTATGTATGGTTTTGTTTGAATTAATTCCAATCTTTGGTTCTTGAGGTGTCATCAGCCCTCATGGACCATAATTTGGTGGATCATTGCACTGTTATCCTTGTTTATGATATGTATAAGATTCCAAGCATTGATTCACGGGGAGTATGTGCCTTACATATCGAAATTTGGCACTTTAATGTTCGTTTCAGTGTTTTCTGGGATTTTGGAGTAGTTTTTGAGGCCTACAGTCCAGAAAAACCCAGAATACATGGCGTGTAATGATGAGTACATGTCGTGTGTCCTTCTATTTGGGAAGAAAATATTTTTATTAAGCACACGCCATGTACTGTATATACACACCGTTTAGTCACTAACCGTGTCACAGACTGTGTAGGCTGAGACATGGGGAATAGAAAATATTTGGTGGAACACGCAGTGTACCGAATGTACACGCCATGTTGTAAGACTGTGTAACCAGCCATGTGACTAACAACATAGGTCGGATGAGTATTTTCTAATACACGACATGTCCATCTAGAGAACACCATGTAGTGTAACTCGAGAAGCTGGCTGTGTGATGAACAACACAGGGTGGTGGAATCCTTCTAGTACACGTCAGGTTTGGCATAAACATACCTTTAAGGGTGAGCCATGTAACTGGTCGTTTCACTATCAACATATGTTGGTGAAGTTCGTCTAGTACACACCGTTTCTAGAACTAACACACCGTGTGGTCTTGTTCTAGGAGAGACATGTGGTTTAGCTGTGTAGAAGGACTCCGGCAGGGGAAGAGGATTCAATTAAATGCTGTGTGTTAGGACAAAACACAGTATGATTGGGGTGTTACACGACCAGTGGTGGCAGTATTACACGCCCATGTGATGGATCAAGGGAACACGTCATGCAGTCACTATACACGTCATGTATTCATGTTTTTTAAAAGATGAATGATTTCATTATCTTGTTCCCTTTATACCAATCTATTTTTCATTCCATGATAATCTTGATCTAAGGTGTGAGATTGACCTTGCAGATCCATGCCACTGAGTTTTCCTACAGTTGTACACTAGTTATAGGGTGTTAATCAGACCCCAAACATGGCTGATCACGAGCTACCAGCAGATCCTCCAGTTGTGCCAGTCTTGGCACAAGCAGTTATTCCTGATACAGGTGCTAATTCTCATTTTAGAGAGGGATTTATGAGGATGATGCAGACCTTCTAGGGAGCACAACCTCCTGCCCCGTCGATGGATGAATTGACGTGGGTCTTTTAGCAGCAGCATCCTCCGACATTCTCAGGGGATTGAGGACCCCAGGCTGCAGATTCATGGCTAGAATCCATTCTAACAATCTTCGAGCATCTGGAGATGCCTAATGAGAGGAGGGTCAAGCTCACTACCTATATTCTTCGGGATTTTTCCAAGAGATGGTGGTATGTGATCTCACAGGAGGGATACCAATAAGTTATGGATTTGGATGTTTTTTAGCACACCTTCTACAACTAATTCTACCCAGAGACTTTGAGGGCCGATCGAGCCCAAGGGTTCATGAGTCTTGAGTAGGGTACTCTTTCTGTTATGTAATATTCTTCTCTCTTCACAGAGTTGCAGTTCTTTACACCCTTTCTAGGGGGAGATGAGTTCTTCCTAGCTGGGTAGTTTGAGGATGGTTTTAGGCAGGACATTCAGGATCAGGTGAATATCTTCAGGTTGACTTCAATCACTTTTATAGTCAACTATGTGCTTATCATAGAGTGTAATATGAGGGATTCTGGATATGTGGGCTAGAGCGGTTCAACATTCTGAGTTAGTGCTTATCTGACTGAAATCCAGAAACGTCGTAGGTAGACTACACATGAAGATCCGAGTAGGTGGGATGCTCTTTCAGGTAGCCAGGTGCTATGCTACCAATGTGAAAGGGTCAGGCATACAAGGCCAGATTGACCAAGGGACCCAATAGAGTGATGATATTGTGGCAATATGGGTAATAATCAACACTTCTGTCAAATCTTCTCACCAAAATCTTGTGACAGGAGTTCATCTATGACTTCTAATTCAAGAATAGCACAACTAGTTTCTCACCAGTCTAGGAACTAGAGTTCTTTCATCCATCTTGGCTAAGGTGGAGGTCATGATAGTGGTAGTCAGTTTCCATTCTTTCAGTGAAAGTAGGGTGGATCAGCTCCAAGTTGTCAGACAGGGTCACCGGGCCACTGGACATGCCAGACTTTTGCAGTGGGGTAGACCTAACAAGAGCAGGATCCTAGACCCTCTATAGTTCGAGGTACGATCTTAGTTGCCTCATTTTTATCTTCTGCTCTATTCGATATAGGTGATTCCCATATCTTTATATCTATTGATCTTTTGGAGAGCCTTGGACTCTGAATCTTTTCTTATGAAAATATGTTGACGTTAGACACTCCGTTGGGGACTAGAACGGCTAGTGTACGTCAGTGCAAGGAGTGCCCTCCTGAGGTTGGTGGGTGTCACTTCATATGGGACCTCTATGTCCTAGAGATGAAAAGCTATGTTGTCATTATCATAATGGAATGGTTAGTTCCTTTCCTAGCTATTGTCGATTGTTATCGTCGTAGGGTGAGTTTTACAACAGCAGAGGGTGGATTGTTTCTTCATAAGGGTGAAGGGGATGTCCAGGAAAGCATAGCAGGACCTGACCATCACAGGTTAGGAGGAGTTACAACCCAGATTTCTAGTCTATATCTTGATGACTAGGGGACTTCATTGATGTACTTTACTCCAGTGGTGGATCATTTTAGGGATGTCTTTCTCGAGGACTTTTCAAGTTTGCCTCTGGAGCGAGAGGTGGAATTTTCTGTTGAGTTTGTTCCAGGAGCAGCACCAGTGTGCATTCCTCCTTATAGGATGGCTACGCCAGAGTTGTAGGAGCTCAAGAAGTAGTTGGAGGATTTAAAGATAAAGGGTTTCATCTGAACTAGTACTCCTCCTTGGGGTTTGCCTGTCCTATTTGTGATGAAGGTGGACGATACCCTCAGACTTTGTGTGTATTATCAGAAATTGAACCAGTTGACAGTCAAGAACCGATATCCCTTTCCGAGGATTGATGATCTCTTTGATAAACTTTAAGGACCCAGGTGTTCTCGAATATTTACATGAGATCTGGTTATCATCAGTTGCACGTTAGACCATCTGATATATCTCTTATAGCCTTCTGGAGTATGTATGGTCTATATGAGTATGTGGTTATGTTGTTTGGCCTCAGGAATGCACCTGCAGTCTTCATGGCACTGATGAACCGAGTGTTCCATCCATACATGGATTCATTCATAGTGGTCTTAATGGATGATATCTTGGTATAATCTCACACTCAACACGACCATACCACACATCTTGAAATCATTTTGAGTACAATGAGAGAGCATCAGTTATATGCAAAGCTCTCAAAATGCCACTTTTAGATGGACCAAATTCACTTCATGGGTAATGTTATCTCAGAGTCAGGAATATCAATTGACCCAGAGAAAATGAGAGAAGTAGTTTCCTTGGAGAAACTGAAGAATATATTTAAGGAAATGAGTTTTCTATGGCTGACTAGATACTGTAGATGTTTCATAGTGTACTTTTCACGCTTAGCAGCGCCACTAACGGGCCTGACTGAGAAGGGTGAAAAGTTCTTGTGCTCAGATTCTTGTGATTAATCCTTGCAGGAGTTATAATAGAGGTTGAATTCATCCCCGATACTAGTGTTTCTAGAGATGGGAAAGAACTATACTATTTACTATGATCCTTCAGGTATCGGGCTAGGAGTTGTGCTTATGAAAGGGGAAGGAGTCATTGCGTATGGGTCTCAACAGTTCAGGCCACATGCGAGGAATTACCCGACACACGATCTCATGTTGGCTACAGTTGTTCATGCTTTACACTGTTGAATACATTATATTCTAGGAGATAATTTTTTGGTATTTACCAACCACAAAAGTCTCAAATATATTTTCACTTAGCGTGACATGTATTTGAGATAGCGAAGGTGGATTGAGTACCATCAGTCTTTTGACTTTGAACTTGCCTACACGCCTACATTGTGGCCGATGCGTTGTGTAGGAGGAATCAGATACGGGCATTTCAGGAGCCCAGTAGTGAGTGTCAGCTTATGGATCTATTCTTTGAGTTGCATTTGGAGTTTCAAAACATATAGGGGAAGACTTCTCTATCTTCTGTAGTTGTTACCTCTACTCTTCTTGATCGAGTAAGAATGAGGCAGTTATCAGATTCTGAAGGCCTAGTCCTATGGGATAGCATGTCAGGAGAGGACCCTATTCATGAATATACCTTAGGCGAGGATGAGATTTTGCGTTTTCAGGGGTGCGTATGGGTGTCAGCAGACATATGTGAGGAGTTGATGTGGGACTTTCATTCCTCAGTTTGGGCAGTTCATCCTAGTGTCACCAAGAGGTATCATGATCTACACTGTCGGTATTAGTGGACAAGTATGAAGGGAGATTTTTCTGGTTATTTCATGAGGTGTTCCACCTATAAGCAGGTGAAGGCGGAGCATCAGCGACCAACATGGCTTTTACATCAGTTACCTATTCCCGAGTGGAAGTTGAATGATGTCACGATGGATTTCGTGATAGGTTTACCTAGATCGTGCCAAGGGAATGATGTAGTTTGGGTTGCCATTGATAGACTCACGATGGTTGCTCACTTCTTACCGATCAAAGAGATATTTAGTGATGATGAGCATGGAAGAATGTACATCTGAGATATTTTACATTTACATGGGGTTCCACACTCCATTTTTTCAGATAGGGATGCACATTTTACATATTGGGTCTAGTAGGGTCATCATAAGGTCTTGGGTACACAAGTACTTTTGAGTACAATATACCATCCCTAGATAGATGGCCAGTCCGAGTGTATGATTCAGGTTCGTGAGGATATGCTTCGAACGTGCATCCTAGATTTTGGAGGTTCTTAGGAGAAGCACATACCTCTTGTGGAGTTTTCCTAAAATAATAGTTTTCAAGCAACTATTCAGATGGAACCATATGAGGCTTTAAATGGTAGGTCATGCCGATCACCCTTATGTTGGATGGAGGAAAGAGAGATACCTTTATTGGGACCTCATCTTGTCCAGGAGACCACAAAGCATATAGAGTTGATTCCGAGAAGGAAGGCTATTATACAGTCATAACAGAAGTCTTATTCTGATCGACGGAGAAGACCTCTAGAGTTCAAGGTTGGGGATCAGGTTTTCATACGTGTCACACCATGGTTCAGACACAGGACAATTAGGAGACATGGTAAGATTCACTAAGGTACATCGGACCTTTTGTGGTACTGGAGAGAGTTGGGCCGGTTACCAATCGGTTGTAGTTACCTTAGAGGTACTGGGCTATACATGATGTCTTCCATGTTTCTCATCTTTGATGTTACTTCTCAGACTCGTCTCATATTTTCCAACCTGAGGAGGTTGAGGTAGAGGTGTATGCCTCATTCGAGGAGCATCTTGTCCGGATTGTTGATCAAAGTGAGATGGTTCTCTATGGTCGGTCTGTTCCTTTGGTACCAGTGCTATGGCGGCATGGGAGATTATAGGATGAGACTTGGGAGAGGGAGTTTGATGTACGATTATAGTGGCCAGAGCTGTTCAAGGATTATTCTTCTATGCCACCATACTAAGGAAATTCTAGGGAAATTTTCTTTAAGGGGGGAAGTTTGTAAGAACCCGAATCTTATTTTCAGGTATTTTTCCTTTTTTCAGTTATTTTTGAGTAAAAGCGGAGTTTCTGGAAATTTCATTAAGTACACGTCATTTAATTTATGAGTACATGTTGCGTACTCGGTTACCATGGGTAGCCGTGTGATGGCTGTGTAACGGATGTGCACACAGCCATGTGTGGTGACCTGGATACTGCCTAACGCGGGAGTCGGTTAAGGAAAGTACACGTTGTGTACTTATAAATTACATGCCACGTAATTTATTTTAATTTCATTAAATGGACCGGGATCACGTCTGATCGACAAAAGCCCCCCTTCTAGGTCTGACTCGTCTGAGAGAATCCTTATGGTAGAGATCTTCGCCAAGCCCCCGATCAAGCATCCTTTCTCCAAATTTACCATCGTCTATTGCATTGTAATATCCATCATAGGCTCTTCCTTCTTATAGAGCCTCATCTTCTGATTTCCCCACTTTCAATATTTATCCTAAGTTTGGAATTTTTTTCATTTTTGTAGATCTATGGTGTTCTTGGGAGATTCAAGGCTTGAGGTTCACGAATAACAATCCTACAACACCGCGGTAAGTGGTTTTTTCCATTTCGTAGATAGTCCTTGAGTTATATGTGAGAAAGGGTCAATACCCGTGTTCGGGGTATTGTTTGTTTTGGTTTTAGACCTTTTATTTTCATGATATGCCAAGTTTGATTGGATATAGGTTAATTTTTGAGAATAGGGTTATCTTTTCTATGTTATGGTTATTTTTCCCATGATTTCTTGTTTTGACCGTTTGGACTAGTTTTTCATGTTAGGATGTTGATTTTATTTCCATTCCAAGTATTGTAGGGTGGAGGGATTATTATCTGACATACTATGATATGTTGTAGTTTGATTAGACAAGTAGTGATTAAGGTTCACTTTGGATGTTGGTTATCACTTGTGCACGATTGCTGTACACGGGGTTGTGAGAACCAGATGTAGTGAGACCATAGGGGAAATTGACGTTGAGGGCTTTCCCAGAGTGTCTGTTATAATTTTTACGATGTGATACCATAGGGGGGGGGGGTTGACGTTGAGTTCTCCCTTAGAGTGTCTATAGATACGTTATGAGACCACATGAGGAATTAACATTGAGTGCTTCCTCAGAGTGTATGTAGTTACCGATAAAAGATTATAGGGGGAATTGATGGTGAGTACTTCCTCAGAGAGTATTTGATTATAGTAGACTTTAAGGGGAATTGATGGTGAGTGATTACTCATGGAGTCTTTGTATATAAATGTAAACTGAAACAGATGGGATAAGACGTGTGTACTTCCGAGAGGGTTGCCTTATATTGTTAGCTACTTTCTTGTTATATGAACTGAATGCTTTGAAATTGTAGGAATGTTTACTTGTGAGTACTTCCTTGTTTACCGCTTCCTTTTTCTTATTTCTTTTCATATATATTCACTGAAGGCTGGGAACATATCTTTGGGTGGTTACCTATTGTGATTTAGTCTCACACCTTATTTGGGTCATGCTTTTGGACCCAAACAGATTATATTGTTGTAGGTATAGATAAGGTCAAGTCCCCTTCTACATCAATTACTTGACTACTGAGGAGCTGGAGAGCATGAGACCAAGCCGAGGCTTGCGATGCTTTTGGAGTTTATATATTTTCTATTTTACTTTGGTTATTATTGTATTCCATCATTTTGACTTGTTTCCCTACTTTCCTAGACATATGTACCATGAATCATATATATGTACTCCAGCTGTTTATTACTTTCAGTCTTCTGTTATTTACTATTGTAGGGTATTATTATAGCTTTTGATATTGTTATATGTTTATTTTCTGCTATGTTACTCTGCCAACAAGGGCATAGTTTCTCCACTTTCACACCCATGGTCCTCGCTGCTAGTCGAAAGCCTCTGGCATTCGGGGAAATGCACTTGAGGCCATGTGACCAACCGGTTATAGGGGACCTCTAGGAGGCTCCCAAAACTGGGATGTTACACCCACTTGTATTTTTTTTCCATTTTTATTTTATTTGTTTCTTCCTTTTATCATTTCATTTTATTCGTTTACACTTCTATTCTCATGTACACCCCTAAAGGATCTCATTCACCACAACAAAAGAGTGGAAGGGAGAGGTAGAGAGTTATAGAGGGAGGTACCATCATGGAGATCAAGACGTTCCAGATTGATGAGCGGCAAACATGGACCGAAAAAATGGAAAAAATACTAGGTAGATTATTCACAAAGGTAAGCTGTTTTTAATTTTAACCATAAATCCCCTTATATTTTTCATTTTCTTATTTTTAATCCCCTTATGTACTTGATTATAGACCCTTGTGTCCCGAGTTACTTCTTTGGGGGAAAACTAGGGGTTTTGGGGTGATTTATGGGTTCTTCGTTCGAAAAAACTATATACATGGATTGTGGTTCAGAGAGACATGTTGTGTGTTATTATGGTTTGGAGAAGATGATGTTATAGAATTAAATGATACGTACTAGTGTGTACAAACCATGTTCTTGGACTTGACCATGTTTCCAAGTACCAAGCCATGCTACAAGTGTAGGGGTACATGAATGTGTAGTGTACACAAGTGGACCCCATGTTTCTATCACACCGTGTAGAAGTACATGACCAAGCTGAGTAAACAGGAATGTATTTTAAAGGACATGAAATTTTTCACCATGTTGGGTACACTCCATGTACCAATATTTCACATCGTTTATTTGGAAATTTACAAGCCATGTCCAGCAAGAGTA
The DNA here is from genome assembly GCA_963277665.1 of Viscum album. Lineage (NCBI taxonomy): Eukaryota > Viridiplantae > Streptophyta > Magnoliopsida > Santalales > Viscaceae > Viscum > Viscum album. Next base: position 805,246,893 of record OY728137.1, read on the forward strand.
CACACCCAGGTGGGGCTTTCAGACTACATGTTGTGTGCAAAGGGAGACACGCTGTGTACTACCAACATTTCAACCCTTTTTGGGTTTAATGTATCTTTAATCAAAGTTTCTGAATTGGACCCATGATTATTCCATTATGAATATATATTTTTTTATCATGAAGGTATGACTCATGGGATATTTTGAGGACTTCTAGGTGGGGTTTATTGAATAGACATGTAATTCCTCCGGTAATTTTATCCATTGTCACCTAAGAGTGAGACCTATTCTGAGGTGATCTATGAGATAACTCCCTTGACTTGATTCCTTTTTAGATTTCAATTAAGGATGTATCCATTGAGAGATGTTTACTCTTAGCATAGGAGGTTATGAGACTTGATGTTATGAGGATCCACTATAGGATTCCTCTACATAAATTTCAACTTAGAGGATCCCCTATATGATGACTTTATCTAATTTTTGTATCAAGGATCCACTGAGGGATTCCATTGCTTATATACTTTCTTTGGGTGTCCCTTTTGGGATCACATTTCCTATTCATCATTCTGATTATCCCATCTAGGACGGATCCCCTTTTTAGTCTATCTAGAGGGTCTAGTGTAGGATGCCTTTTCCTATGTACCATTTTGAGGATCCCTTATAGGACGCCTCTTTTGGCTTACTATAGATGTATTCATGTAGTATTCTTCCCTTACTTGTGTATACCTCAGGATACCAAGTAGGATTTCTCTTAGTTTTTGACTTGAGGGACCTAGTTGGTGTGTTTCTTCATGAACGAACCTGATTTTGTACATTGAGTTTGGTTATAGATGATCACAGGTGTCACCTTCGAACCCATGCTAAGATTGTAATCCTAGTGGGTTATTACAGTAGTGTTGGGTTTAGGTGTTTGAATACCCGCAATATTTTTTTTATAATTTTACTTTTCTATTTCCAATGCATCAATGATTAGGAGAGTTTCTTCCCGGTTAGTGCCCATTGAGCCTAACATGAGGCGTCTTTCTCTCTCTTTGGGATTCTAGAATATTTTTCAGGGGATTCGACTTCTGATAAATGTTATTTGTTATTTATTTTTATACCCATAGGTAAAACCTAATATTTTTGTATTGAGCCTATATATTTTATTACAATGTTATTTGGATGACTAGATGTATTTCCTGGTATCCGGTTGTGAGACATCTATTATGATATACGGTCATTTCATCCCTAGTATTGATACTCAGGGATGATTCCCCTATCTCGAGTGGTGAGGATGATTTCTCTCTTCTAAATGATATATGTTGGGGATGATTCTGCTCTCCTTAGTTTGATATGTGATGAGGATGAATCCTCTCTCTTGATTTTGATATGTGATGAGGATGATTATGATCTCCTCAATCTAATTACTCATGGTTGATTACACACTCCCAAGGGGTATGGAGGATTGTGCTCTCCCTGATCAGTTAATTGAACATGGTGTTGAGCATGGTGTTGAGCATCATTGGACGCCCTTAATTATTACACTCTTTCGAATGATAGGGATGATTACGATCTCAATTATTAGAGACTCTAGGGGTGGTCATGGCATGTCATCGATGAGTTCTCCTAACATATCGCTTAAGGGTCATACCCTTATAGTTCATCTGAGTTCTGAATGTCCTGATCGCTTATATACCAAGAGACCAAGAGCTTGAAATTTGATTGGATTTACATGGAATTAGAATCTTGGCATCTAGATATTTTCCGTTTACAGGATGACTATATTTACTTCCCTAGAATACTTCTTTATAGTGATTGGAGGATATTATGAGTGAACCCAAATGTATAAGTTGTATACCCTTTTGGATTCTTAGCTTGATCATATATATTTTTGGCATTATCTAACATAGGTATATTTTAATTGGGATTATAGAACCATAGATCAAATTAATGATACACAACTTGTGTGAAATGTGGTCCAGCTTAATACCCTTTCATGGGATATCAAGTCGATCAGGATTATAGACCAAAGGACCAACTGATGGTTGTTTTTTTGTGTGAATTCATTCAATTACTCATGAAAATTCATATTTATTTATATAGGTATAGGTATCGAACTATACATGTATAAGTATATAAATATGGACACACATGGTGGTACTTACCCATGTGATTGAGACTATGGACATAGGTTCAGTTGTGGTTTTACATTTTGGATTTACTTATCTTTTTAATTGCATCTCAATCTAGGCTAATCAGTTTTCTTTTACATAATTATATATAATCATACCTTAAAGGTTCATTGTTCGGGTAGCCTACTAAGATTATTTCTCATCCCTATACTTTAACCTCAATGTATGTGTAGACCATATGTCTTCTTTTCAGGTATATCATAGTTACACATTGGATAGGGCTGAGGCTGAGTGTTTCTTGATTGAGTAGATCTACTCATGTGGGTTCTTCTATTTAGGCTAGTGCAGTTCGATACTGTCTAGATACAAGGTACATGGTTTGTCAAGAAGTTAGTAGTTGGGCCCTATTATTTTATTTTAGTTTTTTTATTCCTATATCTGTGTGGTAATCCAAGTCGGTGACCTGTGTATTATGTATGAAATAGTTGTTTGGGATTTTATATATTTTATTTTATTATAAGATTGTGTTCTAGTTCAATTTATTTACTAATTCCACATTCTATTTATTTTTGTATTTGTTTGATAATTTCCTATTTTCACTATTTTTTACTCTGGTATGACAGAATAATATCTCCACTATCACACCCTAGACCCTCATTGCTAATCGTCTACCTTAGAAGAATATGTGGACAAGATTGAGGACTCATAACCAATCAGTTTAGGGCACCATTTTAGTTGCATCCAGGTCTATACATTTCAATTTTCATTTAATTCATAATAAGAATAATAAATATTTAGATAAAGAGAAAAATAGGGGAAGAAGGAACCATAGCCCTATCATAATTATCTAGTGTTTCATACAGAATCATATTTTGAGAAGAAAAAAGGTAGAATCCCTATAGAGGATTGGGAGGAGAAGGAAGTCATGTAGGAGGATCATGGGTCAATAAAGGGATGATAATGAGAGGGTTTGAGTTAATAATCCATAAGGTAAAAGTGGTATAAATACACTCTTAAAAGGGAGCATGGTTTGTCCATATGGGTTCTCATACTATTAATCAAGTGTGTTGTCCATACTACCCTAAACATCCACCCTGCATGATTGTATAACACTATTTGAAAACCTTGAACATGCTAATATCTTTAGTACTAGACCCCCATTCAACTGGGAACATGTTTTCCCATTAATTTCTAATGATTTAAAGAAAACATGGGCCTATAAAAAATAGACCACATGGTTAGGGGCAGTATTAGAACATACCACATGCCTTTATTATTTACATTGAAATGAAACTTTAAGACTCCCGAGCTCCTGAGACTTATCCAAACACCTGATTCACCCCTTAGGTCCTCAATACACATCCAAAATAATACCTTTAAGAACTAAAAACATCAATTTTTCACTTATGGATCCTAGTTTAAAATCAATCCCATCCACAATTTGAGAATTCAATGTTTCACTGAAAATAAAATCCCTATAAAAAACACTGAGCCTTACAAACCCCTTGTTGAAATAGTAATAATAATATTATTATTATTAGTATTATTATTTTTATTAGTATTTACATGAATTTTGTAAAAAACAATGTTAAAAAAAATATTATTTCCATGAATAATTGAATTAATACTTATTGAAATAAAATTCAATATTACATTTTTTTGATATTTTTATTACCACATTAAAAATGATTTTAGTTATGAATATAATATTATCACCATAAAAAATATTTTATTGAAATAATAATTTAAAATTATAATTCAATGTTTTAAGATATTAGTTGTTTATCACACACACAAGCCCCCACACACACATAGATGTATATATTGTTTAAAAATAGAAGTGAATCGATTAATGTAAAAGTATATATTGATGGAAATGTGAATTAAATTGGACACCATAGTGTGGTGTTCTAGATCATGTCATTATCAGAATTATGATACACTATTACATAATGAGTTTTTTAATGTAGTAGTGATTTTCATGGAAATTATAATATTGTATGTGATTCTCAGTTCAACCTCCATCTATCACTCAATATATCATAATCAGTTGAATCATCATGTGAAAATAGTTAAAGGAGTCTAATTTAATGGAATAACTATTAAAAAATTAAAAATTACTTTGATATTTTAGTTTTATGTTATAAGGGATTTTAACATTTGATAATTTGAAAATGCCTCATCAATATAACCAAACGTTTGAGTTCCTAATAGGATACTTTCATGACTATATAAATAGGCTCAATATAAAAACATGGTTGACTATTTTAAAAACCATAAATATTCATATAAATATTTCCATTTCTATCTCACTCTATTATCCATTAACATGAATTTTATAGTAGACCGTGAACAAGTTGGATTATTCACAATCAATAAGAGATTTATGCAACTCGTGGATACGCTAGGAAGGAGGAACCTATTTTTTTCTTTCCTATGATCTTAATAATTATCATGTGAAAAAGATAATATATACCATAGTGATTTTTGAAAATTATATCATCTATACTTTGTTTTGTTATTACATAAAAATATATATATATAAATTTGGGTCTTAATGATATTTTGGGGTTGTACTTCCATTTATTTTAATATTTTTTAAATACCATAAAAACCTAATAGTGGTATAAAATCTGGTCTAACAATATTTTTTAAATTTATATAAAAATAATATTGTTGTAAAAAGGGATTTATACTGACAAAGAAATAGTCCTCCTAAAAACATTCGTTATTGGCATTAATAGAAAATAATGGAAGAAAGTGAATTGTATGATGATGATCTATGCCATAGTTATACGATAACTTTTCCATGCATATGATCCAAATCAATTTTGATTATCTATAGTTGAACTGGACAAGCCATTTTGAGACATTTAATGTCCTACCTGAATCACCCAGGCCATGATAAGTTGCTTGAAAAAACACCCAATATCTTTGAATGATCATGACTCAAAATAACATCCAAATTGGTCCATGTTTATGGAGTTTCATTTGAATAAAACAAAATGTTTTACACCATGGTAAATTATATTTTATTTAATTTTTTTAAAAAACTTCACCAACATGAGACCTTTCGACCCGAACTAAATTTGAATGTGGATTTAAACTGAACGAAAAATACTTTGGTAGAATTAATATTTCTTTAAAGTGGATTAGGATGTTTGAATAATTTATTGTGTCTAAAAATTAAAACATGTATAATTTTTAAATGTTTAATATTTATTTATTAATAATTTCATAAATGAAAATATAAAATGACAATATTTAGGCCTTTTTTGGAAATTATTTAATCCAATTCATAATTAATTTTGGATGATGATATGATAAATGGCTTAAATGAAATCAAATGAAAGATATTTTATTTACATAAATTGTTTACATAATTTATGAATATTTATTATTTGATAATATATTTTTTTTCAAATAATATATCGTATTTGGAAAATTAAGGAGTTAAAATTATATCCATGTAATTCATAATTTGGTGAGTTCATATTAGAAAAAATTTATTTTTTCATGTTTATCGATACTGAATTATAGATAATTTATAATTTATTTATTTATGAATTGTTCATAAATGATTATATAATGTTTAAATATATGAACTATTCGTTTTTTTAATATATTCCCTATATTATTTTCTACGAATAAAAATTTTATATTATGAATTGTGATATACTGTTTATTTTAAAAGTGTTTCACTAAGTTTTTTAGATTATTATATGCTTATTTAAGGTGTTATGTGATACTTATAATAATTGATATTTTTTTCTTCTACCTTAACTTTACCTTTTACTAGGCTATGAGCTTGGATTAAGAGGTAAATTATAGTGTTTACATACTTGTTATTATAAATTTGATGGAATTGAAGTCTAAATTGATTAAAAAACTATGGAAAGAGGGAATTTAGATTGAACTAATCACTAGCCTAGAGGCTTATGCCTTGTCTGGAAATATGGTGATGAATACTTATCTCTCCATTCATACACTTATGATATTTTTTATTTCATATGATTCTAACCCTTTATATAAATTGTGTTCTTGTAAATTATACATAGGATGCATGAAAACCCATATTGTTAATACACTCTATTTTAGGATTATTACATTAAATAAAAATGAGTACAACCCAAAATATCAAGAATCCTAGTGTATTTGTGAAATTAGGTATATAGAACACAAACTCAATTCATGGATACAACAACGTTATTGGAAACATATTTAACATTCTCAAAATTTCCATTTCCCTTTTAAAACCAGAGGATAACATGGGGTCATACTTATGAAAGGGATGATCTATAAAGCCTATTAAGGGAATAAACAGAGAATAACAATATAAAATATTCACATGTTTGTTAATTGGAATTTCAATGGGACCTAAAAGGGGTGATAATCGTAAACATGAACATCAGAGAATGATATATGATTTTAACATAGTGGCAAGATGAGAATGTGTAAAAAATATAATACATGGTATAAAAAAATATTTCCACGTTTAATGCCAAGAAAACATAACATGGTGTTATTATGATAACCTCCCAAGAACCATAAATAAAATATCATGAGATTAAAACATTACCTAATTCCATGGAGGGAAATATAATTCTGGGTACACCCATCACTTTCATATCATGTCAATGCATAAGTGTTCCACATAAATCATTCAACATAAGGATGTATTTCGTCAATTTAATCCCCAGAATTTTGTAGTGATAATTAAATACATGTTATTACCCAATAAAATAAGGATAGTTACATCTAGTTTAATTCCCTAGAGTGGAAGTGGTAATGGTATTCACAATACAACGATTTGTCTTAGAAAATTCACAGTATATTTTTAGTAGAATAACGAGGGTACATAATGAATCCTGGGAGATCTTGACGATATTAAAATAGTTCTATAATCACAAAAAAATAAGAAGGGAAGAAATAGAGATATAAAATAACATAGTAGAATAAAAAAACTGGAAATTAAAGGGAATATGACAAAGAGGGTTCTTGAATAAATAGGGGGAGGAGACGATCCCTTAACCAGATAAGGAGTAATGAAATGCCTGGGAGGAACTTATTAAGAGGATATGGGAACCTTTTAAGGGATATATAGTGAAATTTGAAGAGTAATATCCCAATATAATGTTTTTAGTGAAGATAAATGGGATATTGTGTGGGTTTATATAATATAATAGAGGGGGCTTCTTTATTATTTTCTAAACCTAGGTTTTGGAATATATTCAATAATATAATAAAAACTAAAAACCAAAACATGGTTTATATCAAAGTGAATTGGTTTTCATTATTTTACATTGAAAGGATCCAATCACATTAAAATATTACCCTTGGTGATGTGGAAGTTATCCATATTAATAAAGAATTGACTTTAAAATCTTAATTTATAATATAGGTTTTCAAGGATTCATAATTGATTTATAAAATTAATCAAATAATCTAAGAAAATATTTTTAAGGTTAAATACCTATTTTTCGTGGATAAATTTTATGGAATATATTACATCACTTTTGTTCATTTGGATTTCATAATATGCAGTATATATTTATATAGTATTTCATTTTGAAAAAAAATTCAAGTAGCTCCGAATATTATGAAAAAATCATAGTTGGATAATTTAAATATTATTATTTAAAAATTAATTTTTATTTTATCCAATAAAATATATTTCTTATAATTTAATATTTTAAATATAAAATCCCCTTTTATTGAGAAATAATTTTCTGGCAATAATATTTTTTTACCCATATAGAAATTATTTTTTACCTTGTATGATTATATTATAATTTATATTTTAGTAAAAAATATTTAATATTAATATATTATTAAAATTAATTTATTTATAAAATTCATTTATCTCATTAAAAGTGTCTCCTGATTGAAACTATATGTTACCCAATATACATTTTTTTTGTTTTATTGTATCAAAATCTAATTATTACCAAAATATTTTATTTAATCATTTATAATGTATTAATAATAAGGAAAAAATATAATCATTTTTTATTGAATAGAAAATATAGATATTAATACTATTATCCTCGAGAAACAAAAACTCTTATTACTCTATCAAACACCATATGGGTAAGGTGTGCAATAGTGAGATTCCCATGGGGTGGTTCAGCGACCATGGGTTGGGTCATCATTTTGATGATCTTGAACTAATCCCATAAATGTATTTCTCATGCTTTATTTATTGAATCTCATATTTGTATTGGTGAAGGAAAACTGCTTTTGATTCTATCTCCATTAGAATCTTCGATTAATGGGCTTTATAGAGTACATTCCCACTAACAGAGGCCGTCACTTCTTTTGTCTATGTCAATATGACATGATCATAACCCTTAATATGTACTAATCATATGTTTTGTATTAATAAGATATATTATTAATGTTTATGATGCTTAATGTTCTTTTATATTGGAAATAAATTATAATGGTCCAAAATAACCCAATTATTTCTTATATTTTCTATAACCACATTATATTACATGGAATTTAATTTTATCCCAAAGAGAATTTCATTTATAAAAGTTCACGTCGTTACATTATTATCCCATTTAGAAATTTCACCATCGAAATTTTCATTTCATTCAATAAAATAGATGAGGTTACTTACGTTTCATTTCCCCTCCTTATTCACAATTAACTTCCTTAAACTTGTTGTTCCTCCACAGTACTTTGACCAATTGAGTTGTCTTGTTTTTTATAACTTTTTATTTATGATCTATGATCTTCACTGATTTCTCCTTGTATAAGATTTCATTCTCCAATGGTTCCCCTTGTAGATCTAGTACATGTGGTGGGTCTGATATGTACTTTATTAAGAGAAATACATAGACCACAACATGTACTTGAGATAGGTTATGTTGGAGTGCTCTTCAATAGGCCATCACCTTGATTAGATTAAGGATCTAAATGGGACCAATGTATCTTGGAATAAGATATCCCTTATTCCCAAACCTCATGATGTTATTCCATAGTGATATATGAAAAACCATCATATCTCCAACCCCAATATCTAGGTTTTCTAATGGTTGTATACATAGATTTTCTATCAACTTTTTACAGATCTAATATGATGAGGAATGATTTGAATATTATATATCATCTCTTGGATAAGACAAGGATGTAATAGATTTTGTTCCCTAGCTTCATCCCAGCATGTTGGAGTTTTACACCTATTTTTATATAGATCCACATATGTTTTCATGTAAATTATATAAAGGGAAATATTTTTATATGATTAATTCACTAGGGTAAAGTGTTTATCTCAACATCCTTCGAAATCCATTATACATGATATCTGAAAATCATCTAGAGTTTGAATGGTCTCAGATTGAGTATATGTCTGAGGGTGATGAGCCGTGATGAATCTCAATTATATATTAAACACATTCTTAAGGCTTCTCAAAAAACATGAGGTAAACCTTAGGTCTTGATTGGATATAATAGAGAGTGGAACTCTGTGTAGTCTTACGACTTATCTTATTTATATATTTGATAGATTGTTAAGAGAGAAATCTTCCTTGATAGGAATAAAAATCACTAACTTTGTAAGGTGATCGAGTACCACCTAGAAGTAATTATTTCTTTTTGATGTCATGGGGATTCATAAGATGAAATCCATGGATATGATTTCCCATTTTCATACTAGTATGTGCAATTGTTGTATCACACACTTACACTTTGTCATTTAACTTGGAATTGTTGGCATATCAAGCATAGTGGTACAGACTAGAAAATATCTATATACTTGTCATCTCATAATAAAATTTTAATTATATATCAATATATCTTTCTTCTTCATTTTTGAATAGGGAAAGTTTAACTACTCATATCATATAAGGACTTGTCCATAAAACATTCCAAAATCTTGAATTAAATGAATAATTCACAATGATGATCTTTTTAGGTTTATAATTTTAGAGAATTAGTGCATAAATATTACATTAGATATCAAAAGTTACAAAGTAGACACTTCTACTTAGTTTCCATTTTTTTGATAAAATATAAACTCTTGAAAATAAGAGTCATGTCGAGTTCCATGTTTTAGACAGCATGACCTTCCCTTGATCCCATCCTTGACCTTATTCTTTACGTCCTGTGAAAAACATTTCAAAACATGGGATGAGCATAAAAAGATCAGTAAGGGTTATAAAAAAAAGAAATAAAACATTAGTTTATCAATACATACATAACATAAGCTCTTTAACATATCTCATAAAAATATAAGATTTATGAATAACCCATATAAATCACAAATCATAAAGGTAACTTGTGGCATCCATATCATACTTACATTATAGCTATCACAGCTACGTAGGGAGTTGCATTTGGAATACCCATAATAGTATATTACCTAAATCTCTTATCAGAAACATTCACTTTTACCTCCATCACGTTACCCAATGCATTGGAGAGCTATCTCGGGCTCACCCGCCATAGGTTTATCACAGAACCACCCGTATACATAACAATGCCCAAGAACCATAACATAATCATAACTTATAATATAAGCATAATGGAAAGATAATATTTCCACGTTTCAATCGAAATATATAATTTAAATATATAGAAATAAAAAATCCATTATCAAAACCATTTTCAATACCAAAATATGTAATAGAGTATATGGTATTTATTTTCCTTTTTAAAAACATTACGGCTTGTTAAGGAAGCCAAAGATCAAATAATACTTGCAGCGGAGGAAAGGTTGTTGTCACTGATTATGTTAAAAATAAACATTCCTTTTTTTCGTTTAGTAAAACTCTTCATAGAAAAATATTCTCTTTGAATGAAATGAAAAGTCAAAGGTTTTTATTCATTGTATAAAATATAGTCGTTTATAAATAAAAATATTCCACAATGAAAGGAGATTGAGACGAAGTCCCTTACAAAGATCATTTTGTAAATAAAATAGATCGATTATGTGTATTCACTATAAGTACAAATTAATCAATTATAAATAAAATATAGGATATAAAAATTCATTTCTCACATAATAAAAGAACTAAATAAATAAGAAAGATAAGATCAACCCAAAGAATTGGAATTGTGTTAAGAAGTTCCCTTACCTTGTGCCCGACTTTACCCATTCGATCTTTAATCCCATGAATAGTAAATTAAAGTTAATTTCTACTTTCTTAAGAACCATTTTCAAGTTTATTATTCCTTTTATATGACTTAATACTATGTTATATACATTATTTAATCATTTAAGTTAATAATGGTCATTTTGTCGATATTTGGTATTTGAGTCAAACATGACTTCTTATAAGTAAAAGTTATTCATGTGGTCAAAGGTCCATTATCTAGAGTAATATATTCATGATGGATATATCATATATATATATATATCATATATATACATTATATATATATGTATTTATAACAGTACATAACGTTTGGAGATAAGAAATTAAATGCACCGTTCATAGAGACGGTAAACCGTACGTACCCATGAACGCTACATTCATTTCTATTGCATATTTTAATGGAATGAAAACATAATGATACATAGTCATATTATAATTCCATTATAATATCATATATAATTTTATTAACTCTATTCTTTATACATTCCACGTATGGCATGAATGAGTCATATCACTTTGAGGGAGCGGTAGTCCGCACTACCTCAAATGAAATTATCGTGTTTACCCATTATGGAAACCATAAAGGTAAGATATAAAAATGAAAATAAAGAAGAATATAAAAAATATTAATATAATATATATAATATATAAATAAAGTTCCATCATAATGGCCACCATAAGAGGCGGTGGGAGATAATTGAACAATCATCATTTCGTGAGGCCCTAGTTTTCCATCCACAGAAACAATATGTTCTTTACCCATTAGATGGAGGTTTGTGTAAGGGTAGTTATAATAAATCTCATAAAAACATCATATTATATTGATTATACTAGTTTTTTTATAACTGAAAGTAATAAAAAGAGTTTAGAGGGTTGGAGAAGTAAAATAAAAGAAAAGAACTTAAGAGAAGACGTTACCTTTAAATCAAGTAACTCCCTTTAAATTGAACCAAAAGCGTTTATTGAAGTTCTTTCTGCCTAAGGTAAGGCTTATAGTATTATAAGAGGAATATTAGGAGATTATTGGAGTAGAGGTTGGACGAGACAAAGGGCTTGAGAAGTGTGAGAAATGGGTAGGAAATGATTTCGTTTTATAAGGGAGAAGAGGGGCTATTTTGTAAAGTTTGAAAATATTATTTTATTATATAATTATTTTCAGTTTCTAAAGGTCGAAAAATCATTAAATTCTAAGATAATGTGGCCCATTTAAGAAATAAAATCATCCAATAATAATTCTATAAGTTTTGGATATTGTTTTAATTTTTATCTTCTTATTTATTTAAATCATTCATTAATGACGTAAACACTACATCATCATTGTGTCATAAATAATTTTATTTATTTGATGTATAAAAAATTTAAAAAAAATTTCCACAATGTATGAAATATTTTTATTTTTTTAATGAATATTTATAGTCAAATATATCAATTATATAACCCCATATTAAATTTTTTTTAGTAAAAAAATTCATGTTTATGACATTTTTAATTTTACTTTATATAAAAAGTTGTTAATGTCATCATCTTACCGAAGTGGCTCCATGGGGTCCCGAAATTGACCCATTGATTTTATAGGTCGTCCATGACTCATCCAATATGGTTAGGACATGTTTCAAGGTAAATATATATTATTATAACATTATTTTTACCTTAAATTATCGTAATTATCTTTAATCACGGTTAATAAAAGTCAAAATTTACTATTCACCAAAAATTATTTTCATCCCATCAAACCAAAATTTACTTAATAATGACGACCATGATTGTCCTATTTTTTGAAATTCAATTCAAAGAATCCGTAAAATTTCATTTAAATGAAAAATTTGGTTTTTAACTACTAAGTACTATATTTCACTATTCATAAAAAATGGAAGGTTTTCAGAAAAATTCCAAAAATTCACCCTAATAAAAATTTGATATTCCAAATTCAAAAATGATGTCTATTTTAAAAAATTCAAAACATATAAGTTTCATTAATTAATTTTTTAATTAATTCCCATTTTCAAAACAAAACACGTGTTTTTAATAAATAATAACTATCAAAAGATTGACACTTTTTTATGTCAAATTTCAAAATTAAATTAATTCCAATGGCCAACATTGTATCAAATGGTAAAAATATAATCTATTTTTTACTTTAAAACCAATTAAAAAGATAATCTAACCATAAAAATACATTAGATTAAAAGGTGGTTTTGAATTAAAATACACCACTTTTAACTAGTCATTAAAAAATGAACTTTATCGGAAAAATACCAAAAATTTACACAAAGTAAATTTTGAGGTCCCGATTCTAAAGACGAATTTTATTTTGTCCAATATAACATATAAATGTGAAAAAATTAGATTTAAAAAGGGTTCACCATCAAAATGTGGTTAATCAACCCTTTAAATAATATTAGAATATTTATGCTTAAAATCTGATTCATTCACATTTTAAGCCTGTAAAATTTATTGGATAAATGTAAAAACATTTAAAAGACATATATAATCATATTTTAGTTAGTTATATTCATTCCTCCCAATAAAACAGCTAGGCATTAACTACCTTTTAAAATAATATTATTATATTATTAGTGTGCAATGAAAGATTTCAATGAAACTCGTTGTTGCATATCGGGTATGCCATCGAATATAGAATCCCCTTTAAAGTAAAATAAATATTCAATTCACAAATATTAATAAATTTGAAAATGTTTTATTCTTTATTTAGCTGGGTTGTTACATCCTTCCCCCCTTTTGAAAATTGTGTCCTCACAATTTTTATTCACTTATCAAATAAGTGGGGGTATTTATCCCTCATTGCATTTTCAGATTCCCATGTTGCCACTTCAACCATATGGTTTTGCCACAAAACCTTCACCTGATGAATTACCTTATCCCGCAACACTTTCTCCCTATGGTCAAGAATCAGGACAGGTTGTTCTTCATAAGAGATATTATCTTCCAACCGAGCTATCTATGGACTTAAAACCTAGAATGGATATGGAATATACTTTCTCAACATTGAAACATGAAAAACATTATGTACCTAGGACTAACATGGAGGTAAAGACACTCTGTACACAACAAATCCAACATTCTCTACGATTTCATAAGTTCCAATAAACCCTGGACTCAACTTTCCCTTCTTACCAAAATGCTTCTCAATTTTCCATGGAGAAAATTTTAGAAAAACATGATCACCTACCTCAAAATAAAGATCCGTCCTCCAGTTGTTCGCATTAGTTTTTTTCTACTCTGATATGTTATCATACTCTTCTGAATCAACTGGACTTTTTCAGCCATCTCTTTAACCAATTCATGTCCCATCAACTTCCTTTCACCTACTTTATCCCAAAAAGGTGGAGTTTGACACCATTTTCCATATAATGACTCCAATGGATACATCTGTATACTAGAATGAAAACTATTATTATAAGAAAATTCAACCAAGGAAATATTTTGGTCTCAAATTCCATGATATTCCATCGAGAAAGCACGTAACACGTCCTCCAAGGTATGAATTGTTCATTATGACATCCCATCTGATTGAGGATGAAAAGTTGTACTAAAATATAATTCAGTACCCAATGACTTCTGAAGGCCTTCCCAAATGGTAAAAGTAATCTTGGAATCACGATCAGATACAATGGAGAGGGAAACTCCATGCAACCTGAATATCTCTTTAACATACAACCAAGAACGTTGATCTAGAGACAATGTATCTCGAATAGGAAGGAAATGAGCAGATTTAGTCAACCAATCAACAATATACCAGATTGCATTATTATCTCGAGATGTCCTTGGTAATCCCAAAAAAAGTCGATGGATATATTTTCCCATTTCCACTCTGGAACTGGTAAATTCTGAAGCATCCCTTTCAGTAACTTCCACTTTGATTTAACCTGTTGACATGTTAAACACTTCACAGTAAAGTCAACAATATCTCCTTTCATTCCATCCCACCAGTAATACTCCTGAAGATCTCTGTACATATTAGTACTGTCGGGATGAACTAAAAATGGAGAACTATGATCTTCACATAACAGCTCTTTCTTCAACTTTGAATCACAAGGCACACATAATATTCTTCCAAACGTTTAAACACAATCATTATCAATGTTAAATTCAGGCAATATACCCTTCTGAACCAACTCTACCTTTTTCTGCAACTTACTATCTTCCTTTTCCGCTTGCTTAATTCTGTCTGATATGGATGATTTCACTAACACCAGAAAAAAAAGTGGAATTTTTTGTACCAAAAACTTCTATTACAGTGTTCATCAAATTAAAAACCAAAGTATCTCATTCCAATCGTAGCATAGTTAATGAAGTATTAATTTTTAGACTCAACGCATCAGTCACTTTATTTTCCTTTCTCGGATGGTAATGAATCGTTCAATCAAAATCCTTGATTGATTCTAGCCATATTATCTGTCTCATGTTCAATTATTTTTGACTAAATATATATTTAATTTTTTTTTGTTGAGTCAATATGTTTTTCCTTATGAATTTTTCATTCCTTCTTATTTTTAAAATCACAAACACCTTATACTTAATCAAATCTATATTTTACTTCTCTAAGGAAAATTTCCTTCCTTAAGGAAATTTCTCCTAACCTAGATTTCCTTATACATATCAATATTTTTCTTAAGTATAAAAATCAGATTCATACCCAAAATCTCAGAATAATATAATGATAATATATGAAGCATTCTGTTTCATGATCCGAATTCTGGATACGAAATATAATAAAGTTCCACTCAAAATTCAGGATATGAACTCTAATAAAGTTCCACTCTGAATTCAGGATACGAACTCTAATAAATTTCCACTCCGAATTCAGGATACGAACTCTAATAATGTTCCACTCTGAATTCAGGATAGAAACTCTAATAAGGTTCTATTCCGAATTCAGGATACGAACTCTAATAAAGTTCCATTCTGAATTCTAGATACGAACTCTAACAAAGTTCGACTCCGAAATTTTACTAGTTTGACTCCGAACTTCTATAAGTTTGACTCCGAACTTTTATGAGTTCGACACTGAACTTTTATTAGTTCGACTCCGATCTTCTATAAGTTCGACTCCAAACTTCTATGAGTTCGACTCCGAACTTCTATAAGTTCGACTCCAAACTTCTATGAGTTCGACTCCAAACTTTTACTAGTTCGACTCCGAAATTTTATAAGTTTGACTCCGAACTTCTATGAGTTCAACTCCGAACTTATACTAGTTTGACTCTGAACTTCTATAACATTGACTTCGAACTTCTATGAGTTCGACTCTAAACTTTTACTAGTTCAACTCCGAACATCTACAAGTTCGACTCCGATCTCTATAGGTTCAGATTCTGAACTCTAGTGAAACCAGACTGTGAATTTCCTTGGAAATTCAGACTCTGAATTTCAACAGAATTCAAGTTCCGAATTCTTAAAAAACAAAATCCGAAAATCACTTTATTACAGACTCCAAATTTCATTTTGGTTAGACTCCGAACTATTATTTTCTTACATTATGAACTTCAGTTTTGCTTATAATTATACTTGTTTCATTATAAAACGATTTCATCCATTCTATTTCTAACTAACTGTTGGTTTAGTGACACGTGTACAGGTCCCTCCGAAATTTAAGGAAAATATGACTGTTGGAAGAGGGAGCCGACCATTCCTACCGAGACAATAAATAAGAGCTCATTTGAAAGATCTCAACATGGAAGCTGATCACTCTAGAGACCACATTCTGTTAAGTTGATTTCTAGAGAGAGAAGATTCTTCATGCCTTGTGCGTACTGAACTGATCATTCTTGTTTCATCGTGCAACTCCGAATGTTGGTGATTACATTTGAGGGCTTCCAGGGATAGGAAGACAGAGGTGCCAACTACCTTGAAGTTCGAGGGATTCCTTACTGAGGAAGATAGAGGTTCCAAATACCTTGAAGTTGAGGGATTGCAGGGATAACAATACATAGACTCCGATCTTCGTATCAAGGGCTTACCCTGGTGTGGGTAAGACAAACTTTTTTGAATGTATAAATCAAGGGACCTTTATCCAAGGTTGTTGGATACCCTTATCTATGGGTTAAAAGATCTATATCTTGTTACTTGTTTTTGTTACATGTTTTTCCGATGCATTTTGTATTGTAAGGAAAATATAACCTTCTTATATTTCCTTACACCTGTACTCTGACGTTGTTTAGATTCTATAAATTTTAAGGTAGAATCTCATATTGTAAACTTTGGTTAAGTTTCAATTTCCGGATCCATATTTCCAAAACCTATTTCTCGAAATCACTTTCCAGTTTTAAGCAAGTGTGTAGAACATGAAGTTTATAACTTCATACCTTGTTCCAATTCTCCAATTGGTGTTAGAGGTGTTGTGAATTTTCTTAGATTAACTTTGTTAAACATAGATCTTTCCTTGTTTAAGGAAAATTTTAAAGTGTACAAGTCACCCCCCTCTTGTATATTGAGCATCTACATCGTTATTTCGATCCTACAATTGGTATCAGAGAAGGTCTCTGAAATACTTATATTCAAATATAATTTTTTTTGCTCAGTTTTTCAATGTTCTATATTTTCCTTGCTTAGGAATATTCTCCTTGAATCTGTACTTTTTTTATTTACAAGTTTTTGTATAGAAAGATTTTTAAGATGGAGGGAATCAATGTTGGTTCCATCAACAACTTAAATCCTACAAGACCACCAATTTTTGATGGTAATGATTATGAGTATTGGAGAGATCGAATGAAGACATATGTTATCAATACTGAAGTATAAAACTTTTTTATGCTTACTGGAGGTTATCAAATTCATGATAAGGAAGTTAGTACTTTCACCAACCAGGAGAAGCATGATTATCAACTCAACTATAAGGTACAAAATGCTTTACTATGTTCAGTGACTAGGAACATATATAACCAAATTTCTTTTTGTGAAGCAGCTAACTGTATATGTAAGAAACTTGAAGTTACTCATTCTGGTACATCTAAAGTGATTGAGACTAGAAGAGCTATGATTAGAGCTAAGTATCATGGTTTTAATTTTCCTTATTGAGAACCCATTTGTAATGTGAAAAAATGTTTTATGACTATCATGAATAGCTTACAATCTATGGGAGAGAATGTTCTGGATGATGAATCTCTTGTTAACAAGATCATTGATATTATGGCCAATGAGTGGGAATCAAAGAGAACTACTATTGATGAGAACAGAAAAGTTACTCATATTTCCTTAGATGAACTTTTAGGAACTCTTCTCCAACATGAATCAAGGATGAAGAGAGATATTGACAACATCAAAAGGAAGAATGGGAATGGTACTGTTGCTTTTACTTCAACATCAAATCACATGAAATCTAAGACTCCTGAGAGAGTAACTAGATCCAAGTCTAAGAAGGTTGTTATCCAATCCGAAACTAGTAAGAGTGATGTCTCAACGAATGAGTTAGAAAATCTTGCTCGAAGGATGAACAAGATAGCTGGACAAAGAAATTTCCAATCTAAGTATAAGAAGAAGGAAAGGAAAGATAAAAAAGATTCAGAGGTCACATGCAAGGAATGCAAGAGAGCGGGACACATAAGACCTGATTTCCCTTTACTCAAAATAAATGAAAGAAACGAGAGACATTCTAAAAGGAATAAGAAGAAGTATTATAAAGCCAAAGCTAAGAATGTTCTGAAAGCTAATGACACTAGGAGTGCCAGTGGTGGTGACTCTTCAGTTTAATATTCTGATTATGAATCTTCTGGACAGAATAATCTTGGTCTTATAGCCAGATTACCTATTAACAATCATTGCTTTATGGATAAGGTACACAATGCTAAATCATTGACAAATGTTTCTTTAAATACTAATGATATTAAATATTATAACTCTTCAGATTAAGAATCCTCTTTTGATGAAGATGATACTTTACCTACCTATGAAGAAGTTTCTAGGTTTACTGAACTTCTTGAGATTGAGAATTCAAAACTCAATAAAAAACTTGATAAGGAAAACACAAGGAATACTATTCTTACTAATAAAATATTAGATCTTTCTATAGATCTTGATAAGAAAAATTTTGATTTTATAAGTATTTCAAAAAGTCTTGAGGAAGTAAATTCTGAGAAGAATAAACTTTCTAAAGATCTAGAAAAAGTAATTTCTAAGAAAAGTGTTTTCAAGCCTAGATCTAGTTCAAAATCTAATGACTTTGAAGATAAAAATTTGGTTATTAAACTCATGTACGAAATATTTTCCCTAAAGAAGTGTTTGTAGAAATTTACCTTAGGTAATGAAAATTTTGATAAGATGTATTAACAAATACGAACTTTAAGAAACAAATCCGGATTTGGTTATAACCATGCAAAACCAACTTTTAGTAAAAATTATTTTGTTCCTCAAAGTGCCAAATTTTGTACCAAGTGTCAAAGTGGTGGTCACTGGGAAAAGAATTGTTCTTTAAAAAAATCCCAATATTTAGGTTCTCATAGGGCTTATTTTTCTAAGAAGACAGGGGTGCCCAAAATTTTGTTATATGAAAATATCAGATCCAAGAAAGTCTAGATTCCGAAAGTCTAATTATTTTCTTATTTTCTGAAAGTTATAGGAAGTACCAACATCAATACATGGTACATGGATAGTGGATGTTTCTGGCATATGACTGGTAACAAAAACTATTTTGAAAAGATTATCAATAAGAAAGGAGGAAAAGTAACTTTTGGAGATAATGCTCAGGGAGAAATTGTTGGTATATGTAATATTGTTCTTCTTGGTAAAACGTTGATTTCAAACATTTTGTTTATTAAGGGTCTTAAGAACAACCTCATTAGCATAAGTCAATTATGTGATGAAAGTTACCTTGTGAATTTTAGGAAGGATAAATTCTTAGTTCTCTCCACTGCTGAAGCTGAATATGTAAGAGCTGGAAGTTGTTGTGCTCAAGTGTTGTGGATGAAACACACACTCATAGACCATGGATTGAGCTTTACTAAGACTCAAATTTTGTGTGATAACACAAGTTCCATTTCCCTTAGTAAAAACCCTGCACATCACTCCCGTGCAAAGAACATAGATATTATGCATTTCTTTCTTAGGGATCACACACTAAAAGGAGACATCATTCTTTAGTTTATTGGAATGCAAGATCAACTTGCTGATATTTTCACAAAATATTTACCTTCCGATAGATTTTAATACATTAAACAGAAGTTAGAAATGATAAGCATGAGGTAATCTTTCTTCATTAACTTTTTATTGAACAATTCTCCTAACAGTAATAAACTCTTTTTCATAGGGGGAGTACATTTTCTTGTTAGCATAGTCAAAAAATTTCGTAGTCAGTTTTTCAATCTTTTGTAACTAAATTTTTCATAATGAGTTTTTCATAATTTTCATAATGAAATTTTTGTACTGGAATTATCGTAATGAAATTTTCGTACTGGAACTTTCATAATGAAATTTTCATACTGAAACTTTCGTAATGAAATTTTCGTACTGAATTTTTTTGAAATAAAACTTTTCGTAATAAGAATTTTCGTACTGAAATTTTTGAATTGAAATTTTCGTAATGAGAATTTTCGTAATGTAAATTTTGTAATGAGAATTTTCATAAGTAGAATTTTTGTAATGGGAATTTTTGTAATGAAAATTTTTCGTACTCATACTTTTCGTACTGAGATTTTCGTACTCAGACTTTTCGTACTGAGATTTTCATACTCACAATTTTCGTACTGAGATTTTCCATACTCATACTTTTTGTACTGGAATTTTGGTACTCAAAGTCTTCTCAACTCCAAGTTTTTCATAGATAGTTTTTCATAGTCAAATTTTTCTTCAAGAAGAATATCACCTATTACAAATAAACTTCATAGATAATCCAAAAGTTATGATTTTCTTATTTATGTTTTCGTAGTCATATTTTTCTTGCTGGTATTTTTTTATGAGTTTTAAAAAATTTCAGATTCTAGTTTTCTTAAAATCCGATTGTTTTTTTTAAAAACCTCAAAAGATCATATTCAATATTTCCTTGCGGGTATGTTTTCAACTGTCAGATCAGATCAAAGGGGTTTTCTACCATTAGATGGCTTTTGGAAGTTCAAAGGTCACCTCCGTCACCTATATAAAGGGGATCCCCAAGGGTCGTCCCACATCGGTTTTTCAAAGCTTTCATGTCTCGAAGCTCTGACTCTCTTCTTAAGGCCGTTCTGATCTTTCTTAATCCCATTCCGAATCTTTTAGAATTCCCCATTCTGAATGTCTGTTGAAGCTATATCCCAATATATGTCTACCTCAAAACCAATCTCAAAATGGTTAGTTTACATGGAAAGGTTAGTGCATCCAAGTTTCTTCAAGTATGATTATCTTATATCTAAGAATATCAAATGGAATAGCTGAGAGGATGTTTTCTTATCAAATCCATCGAAACAAGGTCCGGTTTATACAGAGTTTCTTTTTGAGTTCTACGAGTCTGTTTCTTTCCTTGAGGAAGATAGCAGAGAGTTGTTTTCTTTCAAGTCTTATGGGAAGACTTACAAATTATCCTACACCAAGGCTGCAAGTTTGGTGGGTTTATCTTATGAATTGGAAGATGAGATTTGTACACATAAGCTTCCAGATGAGCAAGGAAGTTTCAACAAAGTGAAGGCATTGAAATTTCTTGGACTTAAAGATGCTGAGACTGCTAAGATTGCTCATCTCTCTCTGAATAATCGGATTCTGCAGTTGTAGGTATAAGGTTTTCTCATACCAAGAAGAGGTGATAAGGATAATATCAAGAAGAGTGACATTTACATCCTAGATTTGTTAGTAAATATAAGGAAGATAAATATGATGAGGCATGTTTTGATTACAGTTAAGAATATCAAAGGGAATCTGAAAGCTCATATCATAATGTATCCGGCCTTGATTTCTAAACTTATCATCAAATTTCTTGATTCATTAAGATTTTCTTTCACTTCCAAGCAAAGAAATTGAAAGGTAATGCTAGTAAGTGATGATACATTAAAGAGGATAAAAATGGGGTTTCCTGATGAATCTGGAGAATTCTACCCTTTACCAGAAGGAGAGGCTGAAACCATTTCAGAATATGTGGAGAAGGCTGAACCAGTGAAGAAAGTTACTAAGAAGAGGAATCTTAAGGAAGTGTATACTGAAGACAAAACTCCCAAATTGAAGGAAACCCAATCCGCACCTCCCAAGCTGAAAAAAACAGAAAGCATATTCAAATGAGGTAGCTGCTAAGTGGAGAGAAGACAAAGAGAAGAGGAAACAAGGGGATCCACAGTTCAGATTGGACCCTGCTGAGGCTAAGGCCTTAAAAGAGAGAGCTGATGATGATTTTGAAAAACAAGCAAAAGAGAAAAAGATGAAGAAAAATATGTCTGAAGATGAGATTTTTCAATCTCTTTTTAAAGCAACTAAAATAGCTTCTGAACAGATTTCAGTTCCAAAAACTTTTCTTACTGAACCTTTACTAGTGACTCCAGGAAAGAACTACATCACTTTGGAAAAGTATAAGGGTAAAAGGGTTGTTGAAGAAGTAGAAAAAGAAGCTGGTGAAAAAGTAGAGGAACATGTTGTTGAAGAAGAAGAAGAAGAAGGAATTGATGATCTGGATGACTTGATCAAACAAGTAGAAGATATCAAGAAAAGGATGAATCCACAAAATTAGTCACTCCGGGAAAGGATGTTGAGAAAGAATGTAGGAAGGATGATGATAATCATGATGAAGAGAAGGAAAATGTTTTGTTTGATGAGGAAAAATCCTATGAGAAGAATTTTCATGAGGAAGGAATAGAAAAGAAGAAAATATATGAAGAACATATTGTTTAACTATCAGAGAGTGCAGAAGAATCTCCATATGATCAACCTATTCCAAAAACTGATAATGGTAAGCAAGTGCTCATGGATACACCAACAAAAGATATCATCAGAAAGAAAGAAGTTTGTGGTTCTTCTAGAACAAATCTAGTGTAGGTTGAGGAAGAGCTACCTCAAATCAAGGTCTCTGAATCGGAGTCATCAGCACAAGGTCATGACTTAGTTGTTGAATCTTTAAAAAATTTGGTGGACACCATTCCAATATTTCCCACTATAGACTCTAGATGCCAGATGTTGCAACATAGTTTGAATTAGAAGTCAGAATCCTTATATATGGTGATGGATAAGTGTGTGAAGATTGAGGCTAACCATATAAATTCCCTTATTAATTATAATTTACACATGAAATTATGTAGAAAAATCTCTTTGTGGTATAAGAAAGTTGAAGAAGACATAGCTGACTTTGATCGTTTTCAGAATGAGGTAAAAGATTCCTTTTACACCGAGGATAACAATATTAAGAATCTTCAGGATGAGCTAATCATTGAGCAAAGTTCTCGGAATCAATAGGCCAGAGATCTGAATGGGAATCTTAACTCGGTTGATCAGAACTGGAAAGGGGAAAGAGATTTCTAGATTGAGTTTAAAGAGAAGCTGGAAAAGCAATATGAGTTACTGAAGATGCAGGAAGAGGCCATGAAGGCTCAGGCAGAAGTTTTGAAAGCTCAAGATGAAAGGATAAAATCTGTGGAGAGGCAAGCTGAGGAGGATCAAAGATATTTGAAGAAACTGAAAACCTTGTTGAAGAAGCTAATCCCGAAGGAAAACGAAGACAAATAAACTCAATCCGTTCTTTTGTTGCATTTTCCTTTCCTTGTAAAAATTTTCTTAACTCTAATGAAATTTTTGGTTGATTATATCTTGTGTTGTTATATACTAATGTTTCAGGTACCATATTTATTTTCCATTCCCTAAAATTCTTTTTGAAAATCACAAAGGGGGAGAAGGAAAAAGAACTACTTAAAATGGGAGAAGGAAAAATTTAAAATGGAGAAGAAAAATTTCTAAGTGAAGATATCCTTAAAGTAAGGGGAGTTCCACATTGTGAAGTTTTTAATTCCCATGATAAATAAAACTCCACTCTAGAAATTCAGAATACAATCCTTAGAGGTTTAATGCCTAAGGGGGAGTTAGTTGTATTCATCATCATCTATGAACAAAGGAAGATAAGTTTTAATTTCAAAAGATAAAAAAAATTCAAAGTCCTTATATTCTTTTTCATAAGGTTGTTTGTGCTTTCCAAAAAGGGAGAGATTGTTGAGTCAATAAGATTTTCCTTATGAAATTTCCATTCCTTCTTGTTTTGAAAATCACAAACACCTTATACGTAAGCAAATCTATATTTTACTTCTCTAAGGAAAATTTCCTTCCTTAAGGAAATTTATCCTAACCAAGATTTCCTTATACATATAAATATTTTTCTTAAGTATAAAAATCGGATTCATACCCAAAATCTTGGAATCATATAATGCTAAGATATGAAAAATTCTATTTTAGGATCCGAATTCTGGATACGAACTCTAATAAAGTTCCACTCCGAATTCAGGATACGAACTCTAATAAAGTTCCACTCCGAATTAAGGATACGAACTCTAATAAAGTTCCACTCCGAATTCAAGATACAAACTCTAATAAAGATCCACTCCGAATTCAGGATACGAACTCTAATAAGGTTCCATTCTGAATTCACGATAAAAACTCTCATAAAGTTTCCTTCCAAATTTCGGATACGAACTCTAACAAAGTTCGACTCTGAACTTTTACTAGTTCGACTCCGAACTTCTATAAGTTCGACTCTGAACTTCTATGAGTTAAACTCCAAACTTTTACATGTTCGACTCCAAACTTCTATGAGTTCGACTCCAACCTTTTACTAGTTAGACTCTGAAATACTATAAGTTCGACTTTGAAATTCTATGAGTTTGACTCTGAAATTTTAGTAATTCAACTCTGAAACATCTATAAGTTCGACTCCAAACTTCTATGATTTTGACTCCGAAATTTTACTAGTTCAACTTCGAACTTCTACAAGTTCAACTCTGAACTCTGTAAGTTCAGATTCTGAACTCTAGTGAAACCACACTTTGATTTTCCTTAGAAATTCAGACTCCAAATTTCTACATAATTCATGTTCCAAATTCCTATAAAACAGAATCCGAATTTCTCTTCATTACAGACTCAAAATTTCATTTTGGTTAGACTCTGAACTATTATTTTCGTACATTACGAACTTTTGTTTTGCTTATACTTATACTTGTTTCATTATAAACCGATGTCGTCCATTCTGTTTCTATCTAACCATTGGTTTAGTGACACATGTATAGGTCCCTCCAAAATTTAAGGAAAATATGACTGTTGGAAGAGGGAGCTAATCGTTCCAACCGAGACTATAAATAGAAGCTCATTTGAAAGAGCTCAACAAGGAAGTTTATCACTCTAGAGACCACATGCTATTAAGGTGATTTCTAGAGAGAGAAGCTTTTCATGCCTTGTGCATACTGAACTACTCGTTCATATTTCTTCATGTGACTCCAAATGTTGGTGATTACATTTGAGGGCTTCCGGGGATAGGAAGACAGAGGTGCCGACTACCGTGAAGTTCGAGGGATTCTTTGCTGAGGAAGACATAGGTTACATCTACCTTGAAGTTGAGGGCTGCGGGGATAGCAAGACAGAGACTCTGATCATTGTATCAAGGGCTTACCCGGGTGTGGGTAAGACATACTTTCTTGAATGTATAAATCAAGAGACATTTATCCAGTGTTTTTAGATACCCTTTTCTTTGGGTTAAAAGATCAATATCATGTTACTTGTTTTTGTTACAAGTTTTTCCGATGCATTTTGTATTGTAAGGAAAATATAACCTTCTTACATTTCCTTACACTTGTACTCTGACTTTTTTTAGATTCTATACGCTTTAAGGTAGAATCTCATATTGTAAACTTTCGTTATGTTTCAATTTCTGGATCAATATTTCCGGAATCGATTTTTCAGAATCACTTTCCAGTTTTAAGCAAGTGTGTAGAGATTGAAGTTTATAACTTCATACCTTGTTCCAATTCTCCAATTTGTGTTAAAGGTGTTGTGAATTTTCTTAGTTTAACTTTGTTAAACATAGATCTTTCCTTGTTTAAGGAAATTTTTAAATTGTACAATTCACCCCCCTCTTTTATATTGAGCATCTACCTCGTTATTTCGATCCTACATTTTGGTCAGAATATATTTCACATTTTACTCCATACAGATGATGCCACAAAATTTTAAAATCAAAAACAACAACAGCTAATTCCAAATCATGTGTAGGGTAATTTAACTCATGATGTTTCAATTGACGTGAAGAATAAGAAATTACCTGGTCATTATACATAAGGACACAACCATGTACTTTCAATGAAGCATCATTGTAGATAACAAATTCACCACCTCTGGAAGGTAATTCCAAAAATGGAGAATTCACCAATCTTCTTATAAATTACTTAAAACAATCATCACATGCTTTTTTCTAGATGAATTTAACACCTTTTCGAGTCAACTTAATCATTGGACTAGATAACCGTGAAAAATTCTCAAAAAATCTCCAATAATAACCTTCCAAACTAAGAAAACTACGAATCTCAGTTATATTTGTCGGTCTTGGCCATTCTTCAACAAATTTTTTTTAGCAGGATCAAAAGGTATGCAATTTTTTGAAACAATGTGACCAAGGAATGAAATTTGTTGTAATCAAAACTCACCCTTTCTGAATTTCCCAAATAATTTCTTTTCTTTTAGGGTTTCCAAGATAACTATTAGATGAATTTCATGTTCCTCTTTACTTTTGGAAAAAACCAAAATATCAAAAATGAACACAACCAAAAAATTATCCAAGAGCTCATGGAAAATTCAATTCATAAGATCCATGAATATAATAGGTGCATTGGTTTACCCAAAAGGCATAACTACAAATTCATAATGGCCATATCTAGTACAAAATGCGGTCTTCAGAATGTATGATTATTTTACATTCAACTGATGGTACCCCGACCTCAAGTTAATCTTCGAAAAATACTGATCTCCATGGAGCTAATCAAAAAAATCATCGATATGAGGCAAAGGATACTTGTTCTTAATAGTGATATTATTCAAAGCTCTATAATTAATGCAAAGTCTCATTGAACCATCTTTCTTTTTAACAAACAAGACAGGAGAACCCTATGGAGATGTGCTAGGTTGAATGAAACCATTATCTAGTAACTCCTGAAATTGCTTCATTAACTCTAAAAGTTTAATTTGATCTATTCGATAAGGGGGTTTTTAAAATGGGTTAGCATCAGGAACTAAGTCAAAAGGTAAATTCAACTTCCCGATCAGGTATAATACCCAGAAACTCATCAGGAAAAACATCAAAGTACTCATTTACTACTGGCATATCATTAATCTAAATACTTCCATTGTTTTCCAAAATATGTTCAAGGTAACATTCATTTCCATCTTTTACCAGTTTCTCAGCTTCCTGATATGTTATCAAAAGTAAGAGGTCATTCTTCTACACAAACTGAAAATATTTCTGAAAAGAAACCTATTTATCTGTGAATTAAATCTTAGAATGATAAATATAAATCTAATCCATGCCTATAATAACATAAAACTCTACTAGAGGCAAATAAAACAAAGGTTTTATGGTATATTCTTTCCGCACAAAAGGACAAGGAGGTTCTTATATTTTTTTTTTGTCTCAACATTTCCTCCTGATGTTTTTACCATAAGTTCATGATTCGTATCTAGATATGGAATTTCTAATTTAGTAGATAATTTCTCAGAAGTAAAAGAGTTTGTAGACACTGAATCAAAGAACACATTGGCATAATCTAAACAAATAAATAGTGTACTTGATACTACTTCATTCGATGGCCTAACATCTGCTGAAGTAGTTGCAAAGGATTTCACCACCCCTTTTTTCTTGTAGTCTGGCTGCTTTCCCTCGGTTGAGTTCTTCTTCAGACACTCATTTTCATAATGACCCATTTCATTGAACTTAAAACATATTTTTGATTGTAAATAAGATTTTTTCTTACCATTACCCGGATCTTTTTCAGTGAAATTATGAGACTTATGTCCCATTTAACCGCATCGCTAGCACTAACTAGAATTGAAAATACATTCCCCAACATGCTTTTTACAAAAATTTTCACAAATTTTAAACTTATGATTCTTACCATAAGAATTTTTTGAAGAGTTCTTCCCTTTATCCTGCCACCTTGACCACTTATTCAATTATTTTTCAAAGATCACCGGATCATCATAAAACTCCATTTCCACCTTCTCTGCACATCAAACAAGTTTTTCATAACTTTTGAACTCACGAGAAGCTAAATCCTTTCGATACTTTAGATTTCATCCTAAATAAAATAGTTGATTTTACTATCAAGATCTCTTATGAAATTTGGAACATAACTTGATAGTTGAGTGAATTTTGCTTCATAAGAAGCCATTGAGTCATCCTCCTGCATCAATTCCAGGAGTTGTTTTTTCATCCTAAGATGAACCACCATAAGAAAATACTTCTCAAGAAACATACCTTTGAATTCATCCCAAACTAGAGCATCAATCTCCACACTATCCATGATATTTTTTCACTATCGACCACCACTAATATGCTTAAGCTTCAAAATGATAAACATCAAGACCAACCTTTTGATGTTCTAAACACCCAGTTACATAAAAAATATTCTCCAGTGCTTTAATCCACCCTTCTTATAGAACAGGATCAGATGATCCTCTGAATGATGGGGGATGTTGTCTCATGAAATGCTCCACTACTAAAATGTTCCTCTACGGTTGATCGATCTGATCTCGTGCATGGATATCACCACCATTTATAGCCTGAGTCAATTATTCCATCACTACAACAAACTATTCGGTTCTGATTCTGATCATCTCAGGTTGCTGATTTGGAATGATGTCTTCCTCGTGATGTCATCTCAACATAGCTTCTATGTTTCCTCTTCAGAAAACCATTTTGAAACCAAAAATATCTTTGGCAAAATAACATGGTAATCTCTAAATGCTATAAAATTTCAATATTACCATAAATTAATTTATGGAAATTAATTTAACAATATCCTAACTACTAAATTTATCTAAATAGACCTTTGATACCAACTATAAGGACCCAACCTTAAAACATTACATAATCTTGAAATAAATGAATAATTCACATTGAGGATATTTTTAGGTTTAAAGTTTTATTGAATTAGGCCAAAAATATTAGATTACAACTCAAAAGTTACAAATTAGACACCTCTACTCAGTTTACATTTTTTTCATAAAATAAATACTCTTGAAAAAAAGAGTCATGTCCAATTCTATGTTTTGGACATCATGACATTCCCTTGATCCCATCCTTGGCCATATTCTTTAAGTCTTGTGAAAAACATTTCAAAACATGGGATGAACATAAAAATCTTAGTAAAGGTTATAAAATAAATAAAGAAAACAGTAGTTTACCAATATATACATAACATAATCTCTTTAAAATATCTTGTGAAAACCTAAGATTTATGAATAATAAATAGTAATCACAAATCATAAATGTAACTTGTGGCATCCATATCATATTTACAATGTAGCTATCACAGCTACGTAGGGATTTACATTTGGAATACCCACCATAGTATATTCCCTAAATCTCTTAGGAGAAAAATTCATGTTTACCTCTGTCATGTTACCCAATTAATTGGAGAGATATCTCAGGCTCACCCCCCTAGGTTTATCACAGAACCACCTGTATATGTAACAATGCCCAAGAACCATAATATAATCATAAATCATAATATAATCATAATGGAAAGATAAAATTTCCACATTTCAATCACAATATATAATTTAAATATATTTAAATAACAAATCCATTATCAAAACCATTTTAATACCAAAATTGGTAAAAGGATATATGGTATTTATTTTCCTTTTTAAAAACATTACAGATTGTTAAGGAATCCAAAGGTTAAATAATAATCACGGCAGCAGAAAGTTCGTTGTCACCACTTACGTAAAAAAGAAACATTCCTTTATTTTCATTTAGTAAAACACTTCATAGAAAAATGTTCCATTTGAATTAAATGAAAAGTCAAAGGTGTTTATACACTGTATAAAATAAAGTTGTTTGTAAATAAAAATATGCCTCAATGAAAGGAAAGTGAGACGAAGTCCCTTATAAAGATCCTTTTGAAAATAAAATTGATCTATTATGACTATTCAATATAAGTACACATTAATCAATTATAAATAAAATATAGGATATAAAAATTCATTTCTCACAAAATCAAAGAACGACATAAATAAGAAAGATAAGATCAACCCAGAGAATGGGAATTGGGTTAAGAAGTTCCCTTACCTCGTGTCTGACTTGACATGTTCATAATTTATTCTCATGAATAAAATATTAAAGTTAATTTCTACTTTCTTAAGAACATTTTTCAGGTTTATTATTCCTTTTATATCACTTATTTCCATGTTATAAATATTATGTAATCATTTATGTTAATAATGGTCATTTTTTTGATATTGGGTATTTGAGTCAAAAATGAACTTCTTATAAGTACAAGTTGTTCATGTGGTCAAAGGTCCATTATCTCCAAAATTATATTAATGATCTATATATCACATATATATCATATATATCAAGTTTATATATGTATTTATAATAGTACGTAACATTTTAAGATAGGAAATTAAATGCATTGTTCATTGAGACGACAAGTCGTACGTACGCATGAACGCTACTTTCATTTATATTTTGTATTTTAATGGGATGAAAACATAATGATACATAGGTATATTATCATTACAGTATACTATAATATATAATTTCATTAACTCTATCCTTTATACATTCCACGTAAGGCATTAACGAGTCATATCACTTTGAGGGGCGGTAGTCCGCACTTCCTCAAATGAAATTATCTTGTTTACACATTATGGAAACCATAGAGGTATGCAATAAAAAGTAAAATACAGAATTATAGAAACAATATAAATATAATATATAACATATATAAATATAGTTCCATAATAATGTCCACCGTAAGTGGTGGTAGGAGATAATTGAACAATCATCATTTTGTGACGCGTTAGTTTTCTATCCGTAGAAATAGTATGTTCTTTAGCCATTACATGGAGGTGTGTGTAAGTTTAGTTAGAATAAATTTCATAAAAACATCCAAGTATATTAAGGATAATAGTTTTTTTATAAAATAAAGGAATAAAAAGAGTTTTGAGGGTTGGATAAATAAAATAAAAAAGAAAACAACTTGACGTTACCTTTAAATCGAGTAACACCCTTTGGTTTGAACCAAAAGGGTTTCTTGAAGTGATTTCTGCCTAAGGTACAACTTCTATGATGAAGAGAGGGATCTTGAAAGATTATTAGGGTAGATTTTGGAAGATCCAAAGGGATTGAGTAGAGTGAGAAATGGGTATAATGTGAAGTCTTTTTATAAGGGAGAGGAGGGGCTCTTTTGGAATGATTGAAAACATTATTTTATTGTATAATGATATTCCGTTTCTAAAGGTACAAAATTAATTAAAGTATAGTATGAGATGGCCCTTCTTAGAAATAAAATCATCCAATAATTATTGGACATGTTTTGTATATTGTTTTAATTTTTATCTTCTTATTTATTTAAATCATTCATTAATGACGTAAACACTTCATTATCATTGTATCATAAATAATTTTATTTATTTGATGACTAAAAATTATTAAAAAAAAACCATGATGTAGGAAATTTTTTTATATTTTTTAATTACTATTTATTGTCAAATATATCAAT
The DNA here is from genome assembly GCA_963277665.1 of Viscum album. NCBI lineage: Eukaryota > Viridiplantae > Streptophyta > Magnoliopsida > Santalales > Viscaceae > Viscum > Viscum album. The sequence continues at coordinate 805,278,747 of OY728137.1, forward strand.
TATATAACCCCATATTAAAATTGTTTTAGTAAAACAATACATGTTTATTACATTTTTTTTACTTTAAATAAAAAGTTATTAATGTAATTATCTCACCCAAGTGGCTCCATGGTATCCCAAAATTGACCCATGGATTGTCTGGGTTGGCCATGAATCATAATATAAGGTTAGGACAAGTTTCAAGGTAATTATATAGTATTATAAAATTATTTTTACCCTAAATTACCCTAATTACCTTTTAGCGCGGTTAATAAAAGTCAAAAATTACTATTCACTAAAAACTATTTTCATACCATTGAACCTAATTTTACTTACTGACGACAATAATGAATGTTGGATTTTTAAAATTCAATTCAAATAAGTGGTAAAATTTTATTTAGATGAAAAAGTTGGTTTTTAACTACTATGTAGTATATTTCACTATTCATAAAAAATTAATGGTTTTCATAAAAATTCCAAAAATTCACCCTAAGAAAAATTTGATATTCCGAATTCAAAATTGATTTCTTTTTTTCCAAATTCAAAACATAGAAGTTTAATTAATTAATTTTATAATTAATTCAGGTTGTCCAAACAAAAATCATGTTTTTAAGAAATAATAACTATCAAAAGATTGACACTTGTTTAAATCCAATTTCAAAATAAAATTACATACAATGGAAAAAATTAGATTAAATGATAAAAATATAATCTATTTATACTTTAGAACCAATTAAAAAGATAATATAACCATACAATTAAAATAGATTAAAAGGTGGTTTAGAATTAAAATACAACATTTTCACTATTCATAAAAAATTGAACTTTATCAGACAAATTCCAAAAATTTACACAAAATAAACTATGATGTCATGATTCTAAATAAGGGTATTATTTTTTCAAATATAACATATAAAAGATAAAAAAAGTATATTTAAAAAGGATTCACCATCAAAAGGTGGTTAATCGACCTTTTAATGAATATTAGAATATTTATACTTAAAATTCGATTCATTTTCATTTTAATCCTCTAAAATTTATTGGATAAATGTAAAAACATTCAACAAACATATATAATCATATTATTATTAGTTATATTCATTCCCGCCAATACAACGGCAAGGTTTTAACTACCATTTAAAATAATATTATTATATTATTAGTCTGCAACGTAAGATTTCAAAGAAACCGGTTGTTGCGTATCGAGTACGCCATCGAACATGGAATCCCCTTTAAAATAAATTAATATTTAATTCATAAATATTAATAAATATGAAAATTTTATATTCATTATTTACCTGGGATGTTACATATCATCTAGAAGGTCCCTTATTTTTTTTAGTTTTCGTGGAACACATATCCAGGCTATAAACCATATAACTCTATCTTCAGAAAAGTTTAACTCCATAATATTCACTACATTCTTTTGTGGTAACTCATCATCTTTATGAATCTCATTAGTCATCTCAATAATGGATTATTGAGTAGTTGTTTAAGAAACTTAGGACGAATATCCTTTTATTTTTCTTGTATCTATCCTTTTCATATCCAAGAATATTGGATCCCTTGATATCCTCATAATAGATAGAATTGCTGGGTGCTTTCTACTCAAAGCATATACCACTTTGTTTTCTTTCCCATAATGCTAATGGATTAAAAAATAACAATACTTGATAATATATACCCACTTGTTTTGTATCATATTAGTCTCTTTTTTCGTGAATATATACATAAATTCTTTTATGGTCTATATATATTTTATAATTTTCCCTATAAAGAAAATGTCTCAAAATATTCAAAATAAAGATCAAATCATGAAATTCTTGATCCTGATTTGGGTATTTCGGCTCAGGGATCATTATTTGGTGGGTTTTATATGATATCAATTTTTCATTTTTCCTGAGTACACAACCAAATACCTATTTAGATACATCACTATATGTCACAAATCCAACACCACTGGAGGGTAATGTGAGTACATGTGCAGTGATAAGCCTATTATTTAGTTATTTTAAACATTCCTAAAATTCTTCATTTGAGACAATCATGACTCCTTTTCTGATTTTTCATGGTTAGAGTGATTTAAAATCTTGGGAAGATTCTCAAAAATCGATGATAATACACATATAATACAAGGAGTCTATGGATTTTTTTTCCACATAGGTTGGTCTAGGCCACCGTATAATTGCATCAATTTGTTAAATATCCATAGATTTCCATTTTTTGTGATTTCATGGTCCAATAATGTAACATTATTAAATTTTAACCCACATTTTATGCACTATTGATAAAATTTATCCTTCTTCAAGGTCCTTAGTATAGTATTAAAATACTCCTCATGTTCGTTGATATTTTTGGAGTAGATAACGATATCATCTATAAAGACTACCAAAAGTTTGGAGAGGTTTTATCTAAAGAATCTATTAATTATGTCCATAAATATTTTTGGTTCATTAGTGATTTCGAATAGAATATTTAAATACTCATAGTACCATACCTTGTACGAAAATATGTCTTTGGGATATCCTCATTTATATTGAAATGATAATATCCAAACCAAATGTGTATCTTATATAAATATTGGGATCCATTTAGCTGATCAAACAAGTCATCAATCCATGTTCGAGGATACTTTTTCTTTATCATGATCTTGTTACACTCACAATAATCTATGCAGAGGTTCATTGAAACATCCTTCCCCTTGATAAAAAGTATTTTTCACCCCATGATGAAGAAATTGGTCTAATGAACTCTTTATAATGATTCTCCTATTATTTATTCTCGAGATACTCAAGTTAAACAATATTCATTCTTAATGAGTTCTTTGATATTGGAAAATCACCAGGTATAATATCAACTAAGAACTCAACCTCATCGCTAAGAGGAAGACTGGGCAATTTTTTGGGAAACACATCATTGAATTCCCTCACAATAGTTATGCCTTTAAGGATGATATTTCACTTAGTATCAATCATTTGAGATAGATACAATTTATCATAGGTCCACAATATCAATTCTTAAGATGGTAATACCAAATAATATATATCCAACTCCTTGAAAAAGTATATAATCTGAGGGAGATTCGTGATACATAGTGTGATTATCTTCTCAAGGAAATATATAGTGTCTCTATATAATTAAATCCAATTCATACCCCTAATTTAATAAAATTATACAACATTAAGCTTAATAATTTATTCTATAAAGATCATCCCAAAAATATAGATAGGGGAGTTATAAACTTATCATTAAATAACTTTCCCATTTTCTATTTTCATGAATAACTATACATCCATGCTTTTCAGTGGTGTTTGAAATGTTCTAATAAACATGTGTGATACATATGAATTCATATTAATAGAATCAAAAGGTAATATAACTATTATTGAGTGAATAAATAGTGTACCTATCATCACCTCAATGTTGGAATCCGCATCCTCGGTTTTTATGAAATAAGATATATATTACACTCTAAACATTGGGGGTTACTATTGTGGGATGTTGATGAAAACCATTATCTGAGTTCATTGATTCTCATTGTGTCCTTATTCCTTGAAGTTAAAAAAGCGAGGAATAGACTTAGGTTTGACTAGATAATTACTTTATTACATAACATTTGTAGGTTACTACCATTGATAGTATATTGATTGTTTCTCTTCATTCTTACACCAAAAGTATTTCCTCATCCCCCTCAGGTATTTTTTGGGGTTCTTCTTCCAACACCTTTGACAAATGAGATGATTAAATTTCATTCCTCCATTAGATTTTTCCAAAACACAACTATAATTAAATTATACCTACCACATATTATCCCCATGAGACCCTAGAGATCCAAAAAAACTCAATTTTGGCCTTGAGGGAACATTAGACAATTTCCTCATAGATATCAAAGTCTCGAATTGCTAAGGATTTTCAGATAATCAGCTATAACCCACTGAATAAGTGATCAATTTTATGATAGGGGTACCAAAAAAACCCAAATACATATCATGAATGTATTTTAATGTTCACCTCATCTACCTCAATATATTCAACATCCTTTTTCTTAAGAGTAAGTAGATACCTCCCCATTTTAAGACATGGTGTGTGAGGAAAATTTTTATTGAAAAAAAATTCTGAAATTCCTTTTATCCAACATTTAGATCTCTTTACTAGTCTTTTTTATTTTTTATAAACATACACCATTGATGTAATTCTCCTTCCATTGGATAAATATCTAGTATCACCTTCTGATGCTCAGAGAATTTAAGTATTAAAAAGATATTTTTAATAGAGCTAATCCATTATTCCAAAATTAAGGGATTATAAGATTCACTGAAAGTTGGGTGCCTTTATCACCTAAAGGTATGAATTACAATGTTCTCTTTCTTAGGGGGATTTCGGAATTCCTCATAATTCTGGTTTTATTTCAAAACGTGAGTCAATTGAGAAAGTATAGTCATAATGTTTGTGATTCCTACTCCCATCTGGTTGGAAATCTAATCTATGCAGTCATCACATTTCCCCTTACATTGGTTGTTGACTCAGTTACTCATATTTCTATTCTCTAACTTTAAAAAAAGTAAAATTAGGGGTGATATTTATAAATTATTAAACACATAAAAAGAAAAATATTAATGTTAAATGGATAACTTATAAATGACATATAATATATAACATATTAATATATGGGATTCAATACAAGTTACCAGTGATCAGTTTCCTAAATTAAATTCTTATGGGAATTATTTTATTCCTTTAAAAATGTTTTTTAGTGATATTGTGAATTTACCGAATAATATAAATTTGGAGTGTCATAATGGGTGTGTAATAAAACATGTTATTATGCACTAGTTCATGATTGAGTCTAGCTTAATACACTTTTTTATGGTTGTTACCCATATGTACATTTTTTTAGAGCTACGTCTACTTATAATATCCATAAAGGGATGTATTTTATTATAAACCAATTAATCTATAGTTTACTAAATTTTAGGGATGTTTTTCTTATTTCAATTATTATCCATATTACTTTCTGTAGAGTTTATAATTCTAAAACTAAAAAAAACTAGACTTTCCGTCGATACCAACAATGAAAGCCCATATCTTTAATACAATTTATTTCATGATTTATTAAAAAAAATAACACTTATTACATGCCATATGATTTAGAATACTAGTGTATTTGGTGAATTATGTACATAGAACATAAACATGATACATTGATATGAAAAAATTATATAAAACTTCTTTAACGTTATCTAAAATTCCATTACCCATTAAAAAATACATGGGATAACCTAGAGATATACATATGAAAGGGTTGAGCTATAAATCCCAGTAAGTTAACAAAAAATAATGACATGATGAAATAATTACATGTTAGTCAATCGTAAATTCTATAGTATATTATAGTTACCCAGGTGTAACATAAAATTATATTACATCATTTTAGATGTATATTCAGCATATAAGAAAAATACATACATGTGGAACATAATAGATTAGTGTCTCTAGAAATATGGAAACAAAATATTCTATCATAGTTAAAGATCATCAACATCTCCCATAAATATATCCAACTTTAGTAATTATACCTATAATATTTCTTCATAACATGGGGAAAGGAAACATAAGAAAGGGGTGACCTTAAGTTCATAGTAAGGGTAAACAAGGGGGATATGTAAGCATAATGATTAGAATAATGGAATTAGAACATGGTCATGAGAATATAATATCATACCCTACATATCAAATATCATATACATGGATCATGGCATAAATATATAAATTTCAGAAGACATAAGTCATATGGAAATAAATATCACAATCAATGAAAGCGTAACATAGGAATAAAACAACGAATTGTGGGAGACACATAAGAATATAATATGACTTCCATATTAGCCAAGACATCTCATCCAAGACCATCTTGGTATTATATGATCACTCCCCATACCATCTGGTAGTTATGGTTCACTCCCATGTCCATCCTAGTAGAATTATTTCACTCCCATGACCATCTTAGTTTCATGATTTCACTCCTCAAACCATCTTAGTAGTCATGGTTCACTCCCATTCCCTTATAAGTAACTTTAGTTAACTCCTCATACCATATTGGTAGTTATGGTTCGATCTTGTGTCCATATTAGTAGTCCAAGTTCATTCCTAAGACCATATTTGTTTATCCCAAGAGATATGAATATTTACCCAATGCATTGGAGGGGGATATAGGTCCCACCCATCTCATAATTAAATCATTCATAAATGTTCCAAAAGATCATAAATAATCATATCAAAAACCATTCAATTAAATGGGTATCATAAAAATTTAAACATATCAAACCATGGGTAAAAATAGGGGTTTCATAATAATTTTATCAAAATAAAAACTCATAGAAGAGGAACATGTTTCAAAAATATATAACCCATGAATGGGGAATGGATTTCATAATCATAAAACTCGGGAAAGAGAAATGGATTTCATAAACACCATGAAATTAAGCATAACCCATCCATACAAAGCTTATGAATGGAACCTTTAGATCATTTCAATTAAGGGTATGACTTACACCAACAGATATCATCTTAGATGGAAAATAATTTTGTAACATCTTTCAAAAATATTTCTTAAGGAAAATATCATTTCTTCATTGAAAGGGTATATTTAATACAAAAAAACATATGATAATCAATTTACTAAAAACTAATTTAAAAATTATGAAGAAGACATTAAATCACTTGAAACTCATTTTACTTAAAAACATATAAAATAAGATTGAAAACATTTTAAAAACCTTATTCTTTCAAAACACATTGAAAAATTATAAGGAAATATTGAAAATGGTTTGAAAATAATTTTATTGAAAATAATTTTAAAATGTACAAATAGTAATTAAAAACGATTTCAAAAATATTTTCCTTGAAAATACTTTTAAAAATAATAAATTAATCTTGAAAATATTTCCAATACCATTTTCCATGAAAACACATTGAAAGCATATATATAAATCATGAAAATGTTTTGAAAGCCATTTCATTGAAAACATATAAAAGAATCTTCAAAATGTTTTAAACACCATTTTCCTTGAAAATATCTTTTAAAAAAAATTTCTTAAAAAATAATCTTTAAGCATTAAAATAAATATTTATAGGATTGATGTAGAAGAAATCTGTTCATATCGTATTAGGTAAAAATAACATTCCTTTTTCATGGTTAAAAGGATAGAAAATTTCCTCAATAACAAAGAGGAAATAATATTCCCTTGAAAACATTGGTACAATTTAAAAAGGATAAAAATTTATTCTACTCATTATAGCAGATTAGAATAATATTCATGGAACCCCTTTTTAGAAAACATTATTTTGAAAGAACCTTGATTTCTCACTGAAGAGGGGGTAAAGTCAGTCTTTGATTAAAAAAATCTTAAATATCTTATGTACTAATGAGTAAAAAATGGTACCACTACATTAATATAGCATGAATAAATATAGGATAAGAAAATTCATGATTTTATTGATAGATGAAAGATATAAATTTATCAAAGGAAGCATAAACGTAAACAATCTCGAAAAGAAATGAGATTGTCTCAACAAACTATTATAACATTGTAACATGGGATCATACTCTACATGTAAGAAAATTATATTAATTTAAGCTTAAAATATAATTATGAGATTTTGATTCATGATATTAAATGTATGATGGAAGAATATACACCATGTAAAAGCATTTAAGTGCACAGCAAAACATGACTCTCAAAAAAGGAAAATTGAGACAAAGCATTTTTACAGATATGGTCTCTTTTGAAACATAAATACCATGAATGAAAATTTATTAAATTTTTTTTAATACCCTTGAATTTATGTATAAAATAAATAGAATACAATCATGGTTAGTACATACACCAAAGAAAAGAGTGGAAAAAATTTCATGTATCTCACGATAATAAAAAAATTGAGATGAAATCCCCTTACCTTGTGTCTTGACTCTCATCATAATCGATAAAACAACCTATATAATATATATAAATTTATTATACATATTTTATAGAACCAAATTCTTATATCTAATACCATATATAGTTCTATTATGACCTTATATCACCCTCTTGTTAACCATCCTATGTTAAGGTTTCACTTCAATTAATATTCGCTTTGTTTTTCATATGTGTCTTAATTTGATATATTGTCTGTCCTTATACTTATGTTATGAAATATAGAATTTTAAACATGATATAAATATAATATAATTAAATAATTTGTTTATTATAATAATATATTGAATATATATGTATGAAAATAGAATACACCGTTCATGGAGATGGTAGGATGTACGTATACATGAATGCTATTTCTTTTTAATTATCATGTTGAGAGAAAAAAGTAAAATAAATATATGTATAAATATCTCATTAATAAATTATCTTCATTATATCATAAATACAATATATATATTCACTAAAAAATCCTTTATATAAAACATGTATTTCCTTAATGAATCATACCACTTTGAGGGGGTGGTAGTTCACACTTCCTCAAAAGAAATTATTGTATTTACATAAGATGAAATTAATAAAGGTATATTCCATATAAAAATTAAAGAATCATAAATATATAAAAAATATAAAATATATATCATATATAAAAATATATTTCATCATAATGGCCACCATGATATGTGTTAATGGAAAAATGAACAATCACCGTTTCATGAGGCAGTAGTTCGCCATACAGAGAAACAATATGTTCATTACTCAATAGAAGGAGGTGTGTGTAAGTGTAGGTAAAACAATATACATAAAAACATACATGTTTTTTAGGATTCTGTTTTTGGTTATATAAGAATATAATAAAGATATTTGGAGAGCGTGGAGAAGAAAAATTAAATAAAGGACTTGAAAGAAGATGTTACCTCTCAATCGGGTAAATCCTTTTGGTTTGTGCCCAAAAGGCCTCCTTGGATTGCATTTTTTCCAAGAGAAGGATTATAGGATGAATTTATAATTTCATAGAAGTGTATTGGTCATCTATTTTTCTAGATTAATAGTGTTATAGGTGTGAGTAAGTGGGATAGTTGGTGTTTTTTATAGGGAAGGGAAAGGACTCACTTGGAATTTTTAGAAACAAGTTAGGTGTACACATGTTCCTACCTAAAAAATTCATAACAAACCAAAATAATAAATAATGAAATTTTTATTTCCAAAATATTTATACAAAATGGGTTTTGGACAACTGGATAGAACATGTGGGCCCTTAATGTTATGGGTTAAATCCCTAATTAAGATTAATTAGTCTATAATCGTTGTGATTAATTTTAATCACTTTTAATAATCATTTTGGTCAAAAATTAACATGGTCTTATTAGAATATAAATATTATACTGAATAAAATTTTTATTATATATTCTCTAAACTCAAATAAAAGAATTTCAAAAATTAATATTAATGTTAATCATTCAAATGGGACGAAATAACAGGTTTTAAAAGTAGAAAAATGCTCAGAAGATTGTTAAGATTTTGTATTCAATTTAAAAGTAAAATTTATTATTATGAATTTTATTGTATTAATTAATGTAATATATATCTAATGTAACCATAAAACAAATTTATAATATCATTTATCATCAATAATTAATAAAATATAATGTGATTTTTAACTAAAAAGTAGTATTTTTCACTATTCATCAAAAAAATGATGTTTCTGAGATAAATCACAAAAATTAACCCTAGAATAATTTTGAAATTCTGAATTAAAAAAATATGTTCATTTTATAAATTTCAAGTTCTAAATGTGTCTATAATTAAATTTATTATTAAAATAGGTGCATTCAAGAAATTAGTATTTTTAACATAAAAGGACTTTAACAAAAATCATATCATCCATTATCACTATTTTTTTATTTTTAAAAAAAGTATAAAAATATTTGAAAATTGATTATTATTATTCATACAAATATGTTTAATGTCTATGTTATAATTATCTATTTTAAATAATTATATAAAAATAATGTTTTGTAGAAATTCAATGTTGTTGCATCGTATGCCATGTCAATGTTCTGTGTAACGTAAATTAGTCCATCTTCCAAGTTGGTGTTGAGTGTAATGTATGGAAAGTCATTTCCATGTGAAATGAATTTTTGACTTAGTTTATTTCAAAACATAAATGAAGATTAAATTTATTAGGTTAAAAAATCTTTGTGACCATAATAATATTTCATTTTATATTCAATCAGTTTTCTTATTCATTTTAAATTATTTGGTAACCTATGAATTTATATTATATTGTGTAAACCATATATTTTCAGCAATTAGTTAATATTATTCATAATTTCTAATTTAATGTCAATTCTTTATCTTATTATATTAAATAATAATATTTTAATAATATATTGATTTTTGGTAAACCTCGATCTTGAGTGTTATACAAGTCATCTAGGAAATTAATTATCTTGTATAACACAAGCTAACCTCGATGATCCTTGTAGAGAAATCCAACGTTTATGTTTATGTAAAGAATGATTAATTTGGTGTTTCATATAATGGAAGACAAACATAGTTATTTAAATAAATAAATTATCTTCAGTGTTGCAGGAAATGAAAAATATCAAATAGGATAAATTAATTTGGAAAAATAATTCACAAAATCTCGGGGCATTATATTCTAAACTCATTAAAATGAATTTCCCCCTCAAAAATAGTCTAGGATAAAAAAGTTTTAATACCTGAAATATCAATTCATAGAAACCCAGATCGTGCAAATGTGTATTAATTATTCCTTTAAAAATGGAAAGTTGGAACCATAATGGTTACCCAAAGTAACATATAACTAGGTTTCCATATAAGAGAACATAGGTTGGGAGTTAAGATTAGACATGGAGGAAAAGCGTAAATATTTATTTGGAGTGATTGAGGACATAAATTACAAACAAGTTAATGATCAATGAAATGTTTTGGGCCTCAAAGACCTAAATCTATGACGATTTAAAAGGCCATAAACTACACACAAATTAATTTATTAGGACGACACATTTTCCTTTTTGATCACTATCCTATCATTGATTAATTCTTTTATTCACCAAGAATATAATTAAATTTTCACTTTAAGAAATGGATCTCAAGTAATTAAATTTGATTCCCAAAGTACTAAAATACACTTTTAAAAGTTATTAAGGCCCATTAAATAATGAAAGGTTTTACTATTTATATTTTACTATTCGTAAAAATCTATAGGGTTATTACATTAATAAAAAACCACAAGAAGTTACACCAATATTTCATAATAAATCATTAATCATAAAAAAATAATAATAAATAAACCAGGACATCATGTAAGATAGTGGTATTCATTAAACGCTTATTATCCTTAAGTCAGGGGTTCAAGACCCATGACCTTTCCGGACATGATTGGTTGTTACTCAACATACATGGTGTCGTTTTATTAAACCATAATAATATAATTTTCAAAATAGGATGTACATATTTCAAATAAGGTTAACCACTAAATAGCCTTTTAACCAAGGTTTTCAATACAAAATCATTTTATAAATACTTCCACCAAAGTTTAGCATAAATGTTTCATGAATGGTTAACCTTATAACCCATATAAAAGATGAAAATCCAAAAAATTAGAAATATATTCATGAAATCATCTTAACATTGATTCCCCCATATATGAAAAAGTAGCTCCTAGTTGTCACATTCCAAAAATTTGAATACACTCATTATATATTCTCTTGAAACATGGTAATAACCTAAATTACCATAAATAATTCTCTAAACCAAACATGATACCTTATTCCTAATATTATTGTATATATTCCATAAATCCAAGAAGTTGTAAACTCCATCTATTGAAACAAAAACTACTTGTCAAAAAGTACATAATTAGTTCCAAGGTAATCAGTACCGTCCACTTCACCTATTCATTTCCCACATATCATTATCCAAAAAAATATCATGACATAAGGAAAATAAAAATGTATATCTTTCCCTTAATAATTTTTTCCATGGACATCACCATGCAGTTATATGACATTTCTATTCCATCGAAACCATTCAATGTGTTCATGTAAATCCTTACTGAAAAACATAAAATGAAAAAGCTTGATATATTTCACCTTTCATATGACATAATTATTGAATAAAAATACATAAATCTTATATTACATATTTCTTTATCCATTTACAAGGATACCTCATCATAATACCTCTTTCATATCATATTTCATCTATAGTCACTTCCCTATCATAAATGTAACCATTATTCACACCACCTTGCAGATTTCTTGTAGAATCAATCCTACTGAAATATTTAGTTTCATAATGCACATTTATTCCACAAGTAAAACACCTAACCACCTATGATGAATTGGGGAGGCCAATATTATCATCTATTTTGTTAAACTAACTCTTTATTTCACCCTTACAACCCCTTCATTTCTGTCCTTCATTTCCACAGTCAAAATATCTTCTTATTCATGTAATAAATTTTCATAGGTGATTTTTTCAACACTATTGACATAAATAAAACAGAATATTCTTTCTTCCATGGTCTCTATTACTCAAAATCTCAGCGAACTCCTTCTTTCTCTTCCTTGGTGAGTCCGAGAATTGGTTAAGGTACACGTTGTTAATCATGTTCCTTGAAAACTATCTAGGTATGATAACAACATCCTTTACTCCATTTATAATTCCTTATTACTACTCATCATCAAATCATCCATCAAATTATACAATAATAAAATTCCTTTTTGGTCCCACCATTGACTAAAAAAATAATCATACTGTGATAATTACTTATCCTAGTAGAAAACCACATAGTCATTAAAATATTAACTTTTGGGATATATAAATCATGAAATCTTTCATAATATATGACACCATATGTTCATCATAGGTTATTAATATCCAACTTATATCGAAAAACTTTTTGATGGTTCATGAAGATTTTATAATTTTCAAACCATATCCCACATGAGTGTCAAACTATGTGTACAACAAGGCTCATTTTCATGCACCATATTACCCGGAGTCAGGCCTGGAACATCTTGTCATAGTTGTTACCCCTAGGTATATATGTTCTATAGACACATCCACATGTTGTATCTAGAAAGGGATTTATTTCTATGAAACCCCTCACTATAACCTTTAACAAAATTCAAATACATTTTCCTAAACATTGGCGCATACTTATACTTATCCTTAGAGATATCTCTGGACATATACTTATAAATATACCTAGGTAACTCACTAAATTTTTCTCATCCTATTTTCTAAAGGATAAATAAACCTTTCCTTTGATTCTAACGATAGAGACTGAGGCTTAACATACATGGATATTTCATCATTTTAGATGAATATTAAGTACATTACCAAGATACATGCTTGAGGACCATAATATTTTATTGTATTGGAAAACTTGAAAAAAAATCTTTTATCCTAGTGAAATATAATCAACATCTCTAATAAGGATCCCAAGATTTATTACTTCTACCTAAAACCACTATTCATAACTTTTGTAAAGGAGGCATAAGAAAGGGGTGAGCTCAAATGCTCAGAAAGGATAAACAAGGGAGATATGTAAGAACAATCTTGATCATAAGGGTATGAGAACATGATCATGAGAATAGATGATCATATCATACTTATGAAAGATAATATACATGAATCTTGGCATAAATGTTGAAAGTTCATAAGCCATTTTTTTGTAACAACAACATGAATTGGTCACCCAATTCATTTCTGAAGAAACTTATTAAAACCAAAAGTTTACAAAAGAAAGAATGAGGTGTAATGCACTTAAACCAGAAGAAAATTACTGAATTATAAAAATAAATGATGACCCAAACAAGAAACCTCAAACCTGATTTCCCATTACTCAAGGAGGCCACAATAGACTGCCTCTTCTAGTGCTATAAATTGAATAATATGTTGACAGTGGAGATTCAAAAGAAGGATTGCAACCATCCACATGATAATAACTATTTGGAAAAGTCTGTACCATCAGATCAAGATAAATTTGGACACGTATCTACAATTGAGTAAGTCAAATCCAAAAGGGTAGTTCACCCCTAAAGGGACCATCAGTGTAAGGAAATAAATAACCTAAGCAATGAAATCATAACATAGGAATAAAATATGTAATTGTGGAAGACACACAACCATACAATATTATTTCGATAATATCCAAGGAATTTTTGGGAATGCATCATGACCAACACAATCTTATTAGTATGGGTTTACTTCTCATACCATCTTGGTAGTCATGGTTTACTCCCATGGCCATATTAATAGCATGAGTTCATTCCTTATACCATCATGGTAGTTATGGTTCACTCCCATGGCTATCTTAGTGGCATGACATCAATGCTCATACCATCTTGGCAGACATGGTTCACTCCCATGTCCATCTTAGTAGCATGATTTCACTCCTCATACCATTTTTTAGTCATGGTTCAATCACATGGTCATCTTAGTAGTCAAGATTCTTTCCCAGGACCATCTTAGTTTGTCACATGAGAAATAAATCATTAACCAATTCATTGGATGCAGAAATAGGTCCCACCCATCTCAAAATGAAAACAAAAATACATGTGCCACAAGACCCTAAATAATAACATAATAACACATTCAATTAAATGGGTTTCAAAAACATGTAAACATATCATAACCTGTGGAAAACATACATGTTTTACAATAATTTCATCAAAATAATAAATTATAAAAGAGAAACTGGTATTATAAACATATAACCCATGATAGAGGAATAGATTTCATAAACATAAAAATAGTGAAAGGGAAACAAAATTCATAAAGACCGTGAAATTAAGAATAACCCATTCATATAAAGGATATGAATGGAACCTTTAGATAATTTCATAGAAGGGAATGAGTAACATCAATAGATTTCATCCTAGATGGAAAATAATTTTTAAATATCTTTCCAAAACATTTATTTAGGAAAATATTCTTTCTTCTTTTAAAAAGTGTTTTAAATACATAAACCCATTTGATAATCATCTTCATAGAAATTACCTTTAAATTATATAGAGAAGACTTCAAATAATTTGAAAACATTATTCGTTTAAATCTTATAAAATAAGCTTCAAAATATTTTAAAAACCTTTTTATTCACAAACACATTGAAAACATATAAAGAAAGCTTGAATTTTTTTTGAAAATCATTTATTTGAAAATGCTTTGAAAGCTTATAAATATTTATTGAAAATGTTTTGAAAACTATTCCCATTGAAAATACATTGAAAATGTTTAAATAAATCTTGAAAACGTTTTTAAGACCATTTTCATTGAAAATATTTTGAAAAATAAAAAATAAATCTGGAAAACGTTTTGAAATCAATTTTCCTTCTAAACTTATATTAGAAGATTGAAAATGTTTTGAAAAAAAAATTTAAATGAAAATATATTCTAAAAAAATTTCTTAAATAATAATATTTAAATATGAAAAGAAATATTCAAAGGATTTATGGTGAATAAATCCATACATGACGTATGAGGTAAAAAGAACATTTATTTTTCATGGTAAAAAGGATAGAAAATTGCCTTGTATGGAAAATAAAAATAATATTCCTTTAAAAACAGTGGTAAATGAAAAAAGGGTAAAAATGTATTTTCATTATCATTATATATTAGTATAATATTATTTCAAACCTATTTTATAAAACATGATTTTAAGGAACATATATTTCCGACTGAAGATAGGGTAAAGTCAAGCTTTCATAAACTAGGTTTCTTAACTATCTTATATACCAAAGAGTAAAAAATGGTACCACTACATGAATATAGACTGAATGAACATAAGAGAATAAAATTAACATATTTATTGAGATATGGAACATAATAATTCCTCA
The DNA here is from genome assembly GCA_963277665.1 of Viscum album. Taxonomy (NCBI): domain Eukaryota; kingdom Viridiplantae; phylum Streptophyta; class Magnoliopsida; order Santalales; family Viscaceae; genus Viscum; species Viscum album. The sequence goes on from OY728137.1 coordinate 805,294,576, forward strand.
AAGGAAGCATAAATGTATACAATCTCAAAAAATGATGATATGTTCTCAGTAAACTCTTATAACTAGGTAAATTGGGATCATATTCTCCATGTAAGAAAATTAAATTACATTAAGCTTAAAATTTCATGAGTATAAGTATATTACTGATAGAACATGTAAAATTGAAGTATATACACATTATTAAATACATTTGGTGCATAAAAAAACATGAGTCTCAAAGAAGGCAATTTGAGAAAAAAAAACATTTTAACCGATTTGGTAACTCTTTGAAACATGAACCCTATGAATTAATGTTCATAAAAAGGATATGTAAATACCAAAAAAATAGAAATAATATAAATAAAATAAAATCATGGGAAATACTTACACAAATGGAATGAGTGCTGAACATAGCATGTATCTCATGAGAGTAAAAAGTGAGATGAAATATCCTTACCTTGTGTCTTGACTCTCATTGTACTCATTAAAAAAAATTGTATAATAAATATAAATTTATTATAAATATTTAAAATAAACATATTCTTACATCTAATATCATATATGTTTTTATTTTGACCTTATTTTACCCTCTTGTTAACCATCCTTTGTTTGGTTTTACTTTGGGTAATATTCAATTTGTTTTTCACATGTGTCTTAATTTGGTATTTTGTTGGTCCTTATACTTATATCATGATTCCAGAACTTAAAAAGTGATATAAATATCATTTATACACCTTATATTTGTATTATAATAATCTATATAATATATAATTATGAAAAAATACGTTGTTCACAGAGATGATAGGCCGTACATACGCATGAATTTTATTTCCATTTAATTGTCGTGTTGAGAGAAAGAAAGTAAAAGAGAGATAGATATATATATTTACATATATATCATTATCAAATTAGATTTATGATATCATATATATAATAAATATTCATTAAAAGCATCCTCAATACAATCCATGTAGTGTATGAATGAATCATATCGCTTTGGTGGGGGTAGTCCACACTTCCTCAAAATAAATTATCGTATTTACATAAGACAAAAAGAATAAAGGTATGTTAAAATTAAAATTATAGAAGAATAAATACATTATAAATATAATATTTATCATATATAAACATATTTTTTATCATAATGGCCCCCCATTATAGGTGGTAATAGAAAAATGAACAATCATCATTTCGTGAGGCAGTGGTACGTCGTACACAGAAATAATATGTTCATTACACATTTGATGGATGTGTGTGTCAGTGTTGGTATAACCATTTACATAAAAAATATATATTATATTTAGTATACTATTTTTTTATATATGTGTATAATAAATACAGTATGAGGGTGTGGAGAAGGAAAATAAATGAAAGGACTTGACAGAAGACGTTGCCTTTTAATCTAGTAACTCATTGCCAAAAAGGCATACTTAGATTTCCTTATGGAAAAGGGAAGGATTCTAAGGGGAATTGAGGATTTCTAGGAATTTTATTAAGAAGGTGCTGGTTTAAATTAATAATTTTGAGAGGTGTGAGGATGTGGGAGATGTGGTGTCTTTTTATACGTAAAGAAAATGAATCACCAGGAATTTTTATAAACAAGTTAGGTGTACACATGTTCTTAACTAAATAAAGTCATAAAAACTATAAAACTCAATAATTTAGTGTTTATAACCTAAATATGGACATAAAATTGGTTTTAGAGAACTGTATAGATCATTTGGAACCTTATTTTAAAGGTTTTGTACCTAATTAAGCTTAATTTGGGCGTAATCATTGTGATTAATTCCAATCAATTTTACTAATCATTTTAGTCAAAACATAACATGGTATTATTAGAATATAAAAAAGATACTTAATAAAAATTTTAATTTTATTTTATTGGTGTCCAAATCATAGAATCATAAAAATTAATATTAATGCTAAACCCGCAAATGGGACTGAATAATGAGTTTTTAAAGTTGAAAATTGTTCAAAAGTGTATTAGATATTGTATAAAATTTCAAAGTAAAAATGATTATAATGTATTAAAATGTATTTATATACGTTATATTTATCTAATTTTTCATTAAAAAAATTATAATATCATTTAACATTAATATCGTATTAATCAAAAAGGTGATTTTTAACTACAAAACAGTGTTTTCACTATTCATCAAAAAATTGATGTTTCTTAGAAAAATGATAGAAATTTAACTCAGGATAATTTAGACTGTAATAATTAAAAAATAAAGTTTATTTTATCAAATTAAATTTATAAATGTGCATAAATTAATTTTTTTAAAATCAGTTTAAAAAAAATGGTATTTTTAACATAAAAGGACATTACAAAAAATAATATCTTTCATTATCAATTTGATTTACTCACATAAAAAATAAAAACAATTATTTGTAATGTACTTATTTAAAATCCTATAACTATGTTTAATGGATAAGTTATAATTATCTCATTTAAATAATTATATAAAAAAATGTTTTCTATAAACACAATATTGTATGCATCGTACGCTAAGTGAGTGTTGCGTCTAATGTATGCCAAGTCATATGTTGAGTCAGTGTTGTATGTAATGTACTCCAAGTCGGTTCCATGTGAAAGTAATATTTTCCTTTTTTTAATTTCTAGACATAAATGAAAATTTAATTTATTAGGGTAAAGTAGCTTTGTGACCATAATAATATTTCCTTTTATGTTCGATCAGTTTTCATATTAATTTATAATTAATTGGTAACCTATGAATTCATATTAAATTGTGTAAAACATATATTTTCATTGATAAATTAATACTATTAATAACCTATAATTTAATGTAAATATTTTATCTTATTATATTAAATATTCATATTTTAATAATATATGTTTGTTTGGTAAAACTCGGTCTAACGTGTTACTCAAGTCATCAAGGTAAATAATTATTGGGTATAAGGTAAGCTAACCTCAATGTTTTGTGTAGATAAAGACAAAGTTTATGTTGTGTGTAAAGCATGATTCACTTGGTTTTTCTTATAACAGAAGACAAACATAGCACTTTAATAAAATAATCTATATTTAGGGTTGCATGAAATGAAAAATATCAAAAAGGATAAATTAATTCAAAAAAATAATAATTCACAAAATCTAGGGGTGTTACAGATATAAAATGGGTGAGAATCATAAACATGAACATCTAAGAGTGATATATGATTTCAACATAAATACATTTTGAGAATGTGGAGACAAAAATGGAATCATAAACATAAGTCAAGGATAACATCTAAGAAAACATAATATAGTGTTCTTATGATAGCTTCCCATGCACCATCCATGGAATCACATGAGATTAAAACACTTCCCAACACATTGGAGGTCATATAATTCCATCCCCACCTGTCACTTTTAAATCATGTAAATTCATAAGTGTTCCACATAGATCATTCAACATAAGAATGTATTTCATCAATTTTAACACCAAAATTATAGAGTTTGGGATATATTCATGTATTTACCAAATAAAATTAGGATAGGTACATTTAGTTAAATAACATTGAGTCTAAATGGTGATGGTATTCAAAATACAATTTTTTGGAATAGAAAAATCGAAGGATAGTTTCGGCATCATAACATGGGTACATAATGACTCAAGGGAGAGATATTTGAGAGTCAAAGGGGTGTCTCATAACTTATAAATCATAAAGAAAATATTATAGATATGTAGTAACTTAATACAACATGAATTTTTTTTAATTAAATGAAATAGGTCAAAGAATGTTCTTAAATTACGAGGAGATGGAGAGGATCCCATACCTTGAGGGGGTGCTTCCAAAAGTAGTGGAGGAGCTTCTTGAGATATTAGGGGAACCATTGGAGGTCACTATAGAGGAATGGGAATAGTAATTTATTTCGCAATGGTTTCTATTTGAATAGAAATTGAAGCATGGGTGGGTTTTTATAGTAAAGGAGAGAGGAGTTGTTTATTATTTTCTAACCATAGTTTTCGGAATCTATACAATAAAGTAATAAAAACCATAAACCTTCCCATATTTTATTCCCACAATTTCTAAATAACTGAATTTTTTTACAAAGGCTTACAATCTCAAGAACTTTGAACATTGAATAAATTACCCTTTGTGATTTGTAACTGAGTAATGTTCCGAAATAATTGATTTTTAAACATAAATTTATAATATTGGATTTGGTGGAATCATTAAGTGTTTATAAAATTTAGAAAATAATATAAAACAGATTATTTAAAATGGTAAATATCTATTTAACCATGGATACCTTTTATTGAATATGTTACATCACTCTTGGGTATTTATGATGTCATAATACACATAATATATTATGTTTGTATTTAATTTTGATCAAAAAATTTGACTGTCTCCAAAAATTATGAAAAAATAATGTTTAAATAATTTTGATTCAATGATTTCAAAAATAAAATTTATTTAATATAAAAAAATATTCTCATATGATAATTTAAACTAATTAATAAAAAATACACATTTTTTGAAAAAATAGGGGGGGTTTGACACTTACATTTTTCTAACACTTATAAAAATTGTATTTGACTTTTTGTTGTTATAATATCATATATATTTAATTTAAATTATTTAATAATAATATTTTATTAAAATTTCATTTATTTAAAATAATAGTTAATTCATTAAAAAGTGTCTTTATTAAAACAATTTATTACACAAGATGCTTTTTGTGTTTTATTGTCTCAAAATATAATTTGTATCAAAATATTTCATTTCATATTTTTTAAATTAACGAAAAAAACGATTAAATATAATGATTATTTTTCTAAAAATAAAATATAAATATTCATACTTTTAATATTGAGATTTATGACACCTTATTACTCCCTCAAACACCCTAAGGGTAAGGGGCCCAATGGTGATATTCTCAAATAGTGTTTTGACAAATGTGGTTTGGTGTGTGAAATTTATGAGTTTAAGATTTTACAATAAATAGTTTCACTTATGCATTAGTTTTTAGATATCATTGTGGGATTATTCATGAGAAAATACTAGTCATGATATCTCCCTTGTAAGCTCTGATAAATGTGTTTAATAGTGTTTGATCCTATTGTTCGAGGCCATCGCTTCATTTGTCTGTGTCAATGGGAATTTATGAAAACCCTTAACCTATAATAATAATATGATCACTTTTAAATGGATATATTATTAAAAGTTATGATTCTTAGTGGTCTATTAAATCCTATATAACTTATAGTGGTCTAAAATAACAAATGTAGTGCATGTTTTTTCCATAACCACAATACATAATACAGAATTTGATTTAATCATAAAGGGAATTTCATTTAAAAAATATCATATCATTATAGGGTGCGTTTAGATATGTATGAAAATAATTTTATTTGAACTTGGGTTAGTAATAGTTGTTTTGAGTTTTTTATAGTTTTACACGTAAATATAGTTTCATAATGTTGATTTGGTTGTAGGAATATGGATTCTGAACTAAATCAATAGAAACATGAATACATGAAAATGGAATAACATGAGATATGATAGGGAGATAAAATACCCATTAAAATATTAGTTATTATATTCCTTCAAAATAAAACACTTTTATGAAATTTATTAGACAACTAGGTAAGTTCATGCCAAAGAAGGGTTCCCATATATTATCTTTTGTATGGAAAGAAAGTAATGAAGTTATCATAAGAGTTAGATGGGTCATTTTTAGTGTTTGATTTGGATTATAATTAATTAGGAAACTTTATAAGATATTATACTAATAGAATGTAGTTTATTTTATCCATATAATTGATTAGGTAAAGAGTTTCCTACTCAATCATTCAATATCCACATATTTTATAATTGGAATGATAACCAGCCTAAATAGATAAGTTATGAGATTAACAGAATAGTGGAATCACTACATAGTTATGTATATATCTTGGCATATTAATGGGTATGATTTATAAAAAACATGATCCTCATTTTAGTGGGAATATATTTAATAACAACCTTATTAAGTAAATGTAAAACATGATTCTCATCTAATAAAAGCTTATACTACAGATAAATGGAACCATCATCATCACCAAACATTAATTTGAGGTCAATACAAGATATGTAATAGCATAGTATAATAAATTTCTAAGATAGTACATAAACTTAATAATTTTTTTTTGAAAGAACGAAAATTCTACGTGCTATAAAAATACCTTGAAAAGAAACCAAATTATAAAGTTGTTTAATAAGTGAATCTAGATGATTATGATAAGAATAAAAATTTTAAATTATGGTTTCAAAGGAATTGATTCAAAATTAAATAGGTAAATTTATTCTTCAATAATTTACTCAATACGATTGAGAAATATTATGACATGGAGAATATAAAGTATTACATTAATGATTGATTATGATAATGAATTAGTTATATAATTATTTTTGGAAGAGATTCAATAATTTGAGTGAGTTACCTAAACTTTTTACTTATTTTATCAACTCCATGAGTGTATATTAACTAGGCATAACATGTATAGGTTTTTTTGTCGTGTAGATTTTAAAACTGGAAAAAATTTCAAACTAAATGAAGAAAATATTGATTGAATGTATAAACAATGATTCTTTGAGTATCTAAAAATTTGTTTTGAAAAAAAGTAAGTTATCAGGAAGGAAGGACAATGTTTCTATATGATGGATTTTTTTTAAATACCATGATGATTTTAAGAAACTCTAGGATAATTCCATATATGGTATTAGTGTTATAGAAATAAATTCTTTTAATTTTAAGGGTATATGTCACCCGTTTTATATATTATAATTTCAGTAAATATAAAAGAGTTCAAAATCAAGATAATAATTAATACATATTTTAGTTTATATTAAATTTATGAATAAAAGTGTTTCCACATCAAATAATTAAATAAAAATGAATATTTAAATATTAAATTTATTTATATAATGATTGTTTTTATTATCTAATTTCTATTATATAATAAGAGAATTAATTTGATAACAAACAGTTATTATGAATATAATAAGATGCTATACATGGTTTATGATTCATACAACTCTATAAATTTTTTAATATAATATAATTATAAATGTAGTTCTAACTAGGATAATTTAGTTTATCCATGATATTTGTTAAAATATAAAGGAAAAAGTTTCCACCGCTTTTAGTAGAATATTTTAATTAATAAAATTTACATTTTAATATATTTCTCCAAACACATAGGATTCCATTTATAATAAATTATTTATTAAATATTCCCACTAATAAGAAACACTTGTTATTTCCAAAACAAAAATGATTTTTTGTGTAAAATCATGATATTCTTAATGAATTATATTTTCTTAGAGGCCAGTGGGATAATATTTGGGATTATAGAAATTCAAATTATAAAAAAAAATTAAGATAGTCAAATTCAAAGTTAATTTTAATTTATATCCTAAAAGAGTTTAGGGTATATCAGTAAAGAAAAATATAAAGAGTTTAATTTAGTTAACATAATGAATTGAATATCACTTTATGTCCAAAAGGTGGTTTGGATAGGTTTTTAATGGTAAAATACTTTGAATAGTTATATTTTTACAAAAAAAATTATTTTGAAAAGACCTAATTAAGATGGTGGTGATAATCTGGAAGATTTTTCAAAGTAGGAAAAAAGTTATTAACATCATAACATTTAATGTTATGCATTAAAGAAGTTTGAATAATCTTTCAAGGAGTTAACTTTATGAATATGATTCTTAAATCTCATCAATATTCAAATAAACATTCTTTATATCTATTTATTACAAAAATATTTTAGTGGGAGGGTATTATTAGATAACCACATAGAGATATGGTAGTATTAACATTGATATATAATGACTTTAACAACACTATAAATGAGAATCAAACATAAGGATGATTTGGCGGTCTATCATATGTGATATAATTATATGATAAATTATGTATGAATATGTAAATAATTCTTTAAAGAGTTTAATAATATATATTGTATCATATTATAAAAAATGAATGCTCCAATTTATCATTATTTAATATTAAATACATATATTATGTGGATTGAAATGATAATGGAACTCTTATAGTACAATATTAAATAATCCCTAAATGATGATGATCGTGGAGTTTTATAGGTTTTCATGAATTTTTATAGTTATAATTTATTGGATTTTTTATAGTGATAAAAAATATAATCATGAGGTATAAAATAGATCTATATATTTAATGACCCAAAAAATATACCACATGGATTTTTAGACACAATGTCTTAGGAATGCTAGGGTTGGATGCTTTATATTCTATCTGCATACACATGTTTGGTATGAAACATAGTATGTGAACCTGTATAATTTGTTACATTTCTTATAGAATCATTGAGACATATCTAATTAATGGTGTTTGGAAATATTTTTGATCTTATCATCAGTTATTTCTTAACTAAAATGGGATCTATACCCACGTATAAAGACTAAGACACAAGGGACCTTGATTGAGATGGAAAGACGAAGTGCATGTCCATCCCTAGAAAAGTGTATCTGACGTACTTATATATTTTTATGAGGGGAATTTGATTTTATCATTCTCATTGACTAATAAAATGTTCAGTATTCATCAAAATTTTCACTAGCTACGTATAGAATTAAGAATAAATGAGTTTTTTATACCAAATTAACATTATTTGTGTCCAATAATTACTCTATGTCTTAGAAAAAGTAATTATATGATTATTCATACATGTATATGATATATCTAGTGGATAAAAGTATTGAGTTAAATTCATTTGATAGACATCACACTAGATCCCTTTGTATCTTGAGTAGTATTTTATCTTTTTTAGAGTCTTTTCCTTTCTCACATTTATGGATTGGGGAATTTATAATTTTTTTCATTGATAAAATGTCCAACAGGTTGACAATATTTTGTTTTTTAAATGATGTTTATGATAATAAATCTTTGAGGGATACCCGAAAATCATTTTAGAATATTTTTGGAAGATTCTCTAGATGGATTTTCATAAGTTGTTACACAAGATATAACATATTGTCAAATTATATGATAAAATTTCAAAAATGTGTTTTTAATATGGTTTCATAGTTGTTTTATATAATTTATATGAGTCATTTTTATAAGTTTTAAATTGAGAAATATTTACTAAAGTGGCTACCTTGGAATGGTTGGTTCTACCACTTTCTGGTCTTCCTTAGGATTCACCATTAGAAGATGTCCCCAGACCATCATGCATTTAATAAAAATTATCATATTATATGATACTGAATGGATCTTCCTCAATATTCCACTAAAATGTTCATTATTATTTGAATCATCATGTGAGGATGTTTAAAGGATTTTTAACATCTAGAATAATGATTTAAATGTTTAAATATTATTAAGAAATATTATTTTTATATTAAATGGTGTTTTAATGTTTGTAAATTTGAAAAAATACCCATTAATATATCTGAAAATTTATGTTCCAAAGAGAGTCTTGACATGTATATAAGGATTTATTATAACTTAATAAATTTCGTTGAAGAAATTAGATCCCACATTACAAATATTTACCATATATAAAATAGAAAACATATATAAAACAAAATAAAAAAATTGTATAACAATAAAAAAGGTTATCCAATCATCCTTTTTCATTAATGTTTTTAATGAAGATCCCTTAGTGGCAGTTAGAGGAATACATCCTCTATATTATATCCATGAGTTGAAATTAATAACCTATAATATTGGTAAGACCCTCCTCAATACCATTCTATGATAGTTTCTCTTAGTCAAAATAAAAAAGGTGGAAGATAGTTTCATAAGGAGAGAGATTTTGGACTACAAGTTTGTGTATGTTTTTCATTAACTATTGTAATGTTGACTACCTCCATATGTAGGCCCCTGGGAAATTTCCAATTCACTAAAACATTGACTAATGTGTTAAAAAACACATTATTAATGCTTCATCCATTAATGAATTCATTATATAAATGCATCATTCAACCTATCAGTGTATCATATTATAAATTATTAATATTAAATGATAAATCTTGTGAAATATCACCCAGATGATAATGAATATCATTCAAATGTGTAATAGAATTATAGGGTATTATAAATTTTATTATATGATTCAATTGGACTTATGACTTGGTTGTATCATACACAATGACTGGAAAAATAATGAGCATGATATCATATATCATGTCGAATGATATTTTTATATTTTACTATATGATATATTGAAAACCATACCATGAATTTAGGGATTATATCATATAATATCATACGTGGGATAAACCATCAAAGTCTTAGCCTTTTAAATATATATTGTGTCAAATATAATAACTTTTTAAATATGTCCAAACACCTTTGAGATATTTAGAAAACACTTTTTGGTAAATATATCATAAACATCACCATGCATCATATCATATGAAATAAAATGTGAATACCTATCGAAAACACCATTGGAAAAAAGTGAATAACACTTTTAGAGTAACTCTCTTATTGAAACTCAGTCCCCATTTAGTCAACCAGAGAGTGTGGCCACATGGGAATTTATAGCATTAACAACAAATTTTAATTTTAGAATTTATATATTTAATTAAATAGTATCCTCTAGAAAAACTTTAGTTCTAAAAAATATATAAAGGGATCTAACATGGTCTCAATAAATCACATGTATTTCTATACATTTTCCACCAATCAAATTATATGAAAGCTTACATTTTCATATGATCCCTTATATTGAGTAACCATAGAATATTTAGTACTTTAATCCCATATAGCCACTCATATATTCTTGATTGTTTTAGTATAGACAGACTATGTCAATGAATATATCACTTTTCATTCACCCCTATATATTATCAAATCACATTACCCCCATCTGATTGATAAAGAACATAACATATATTACGTAGGTATGACTATAGTCTTCATAATGTTTTCCCAATTAAGGGTTAAAATAATATACTTATCATATGAGTGGTAAAATATCATCTTGGTTAAGATCCAACTGAATACATGATCAGAAACATACCCAACCACCACCTAATTAGAAAAGTATAATGGATTATCAAAAAAAAGTGTCAATGTATGAATATTCTCATTCTTGGTATCTCACTAACCTTAGGAATGGGGTAATCCAAATATGTACTATACCACATAATATACCAAAGTCATAGTATATAGAACTCCATGTGGTATACTTTGTGGTATATCTGGTGAATAAAACAAACTCTACACGTTTTGAGTATATTTTATATCTTAATAAATGAATCATAGTCGCTCTAATATAAAAAATTCATCACAGCCTATAATAATCCATGAAGCACATTACTTAGGGATAACTCATATTCATACTTTGATAAGTAAATTATTATTACACTTCACATAATATGTGTCTTCAATATGAGAGAAAGATAATGAATAGAATTTATTTTTTATAACATGATATATTTCATATTCCCAAAACGATTGAAATAAATTTAGAAAAACCATATATAATAACCTACATCATCATATCACATATGATTGAATTCCATATTTTCCTTATGCCTGTTTCACTTTTTTGGATTTTATAAACTCATTACATATATATGTAATTACATCCACTTCTCTATGTGGACTTGGGATAAAATTTTCCAACTAAAATATTTAGTGACTAGATGCTATGATGTAATCCAATTTGAATAATATTGGATCTTTTAAATCATATTCATAATGTTTACCTCTTCGAACAAGGTATAGAGACTCATTAACACCACAACATATAATGTTATAATGTTAATAAGTTATTTTTTCCACAGATCTATTTCTAGATATATAATTATACTTATCATCCTTGTAAATTATTCAAAAATATTTTTCCTGATATTTTTTTGGTAAAGAATATATCTAATCACAAAAAACCTTTTACAAACATACTCTAAACCATTTAGTATATTATGTCAAATTCAATTGGTATTTTTACCAATATAATCCATTATTTATTATTCTAAAAGTTCATTATTCCCAAATATATTCCCACTAGCCTCTAAAACACTATATTGTAATTATAATTCATTCTAAACACACACAACCTCCTTCAAAAAAGGAAATTACATTAATTTCATTTATTGGAAATATTTAAAAAATAAACTATTGATAACCATACCTTATTTAGAAATCAATGTGCTTAGGGAGTTTTATAAAAATAACATTTTGTTCTATAAAATATTCAACTGATGAGTGGTTATATTATATCCCTTATATTTTAATAGATATCAAGATAAAAACAATTATCCGGTATTAAAATTCTATGGTCCTTATCTTCTTTTCAAGAAAGTTATAAAATATTACAGATCATAAATCATGTCATTAATCTTGTAATAAATATTTATTAACCAATTATTTCCATTATCACATATAAAAAATCACTTCCCTAATCATATATAATACAATTTAAGATGAATGCACACAATCTTTGAGCTTTATATATTTTTCTTTCACATCCACCCAAGATTCTGCAACCCTTGTCATTATCCGTCAAATTAAAACTATAATATATTTAAATAATTAAATTTATTTTGAAATATTTTATTTTTAAAACATTAGTGAAACATATATTTTTTATCATATAAACTTGACAGTCAAATAATTTTTTTAAAACACCAATATATGACAATGAATTCCTATGGAGTTTCACAAAGTATTTCATGTATTCCAAATAATTACATCTTATAGAAATAATGTCATTTCTTACTGAGTTTTCATTTAGGATTCAATGACCTAGACTAATTACTTGAATAAACATTATTATACTCTATTACTATCATTTTCTTATTTAATTTTAAACTTTTAATCATATAGTACTAAAAACTTGAGATCTCATTTATAGTTCTTATATCCTCATCACATAGAGAAAATAGGATAAAAGTTTATTAAACTCATTCATATTGTCATAATAATTACAATGATTATTAGATAATGAATTTAACAGCCAAAAAAATCTGTAAAGTAAACCTCAAGCATTTAAAATCCATCAACATTCATAATTACATTGAATATATATGGTGTAGACTAAAATTATTTTGGACACACGAAACTAATGGTTTTGGATCCTTAATTATATAATCCTATGATTCTCATAAGACTCTCAATTAATGTGTTTGAATAATTTCAATAGTTGGTAATTCTGGAATGGTTTTCTCTAAATGAAAATAATTTTAAAACACAATTAATAACATTTATTATGTTTTGTAACAGTATATGATGTTGTTTACGTTAACAATCTATTTTCATTAATATTGTTCTCAAAATTAATTTAGGTGATGTTGAAGTTATTTTATCCAAAAAGAATATTTTTTTAGATGAGTACCATATTTTATAATAAATAAATAAGTTATTTCAGTAAATATTTTCAAGTAAAATGTGTAACCCTTTTAAAATACTAAATATTCATTACTGGAGAAATATCCAAAATTTCTCTATCAAACGAGTCCACTTACAACCCTAAATATAACAATGAAAATACAGTGGTCTGTTTATTACATTATTATATACATTATTAGATCAAATTAAATAGGATCCATTAGTATATTATTTTTAGTATACTACAAACAAAATTCCTTATTCTACATTTGAAAACATAAAATTGATCATAAAAATTCATTGAAAATTTTATTATTCCTCCTATTATATCTTTGTATTATTTTTAGTACTCTTATTTGTTCCCTAAGGAAAATGAAATCAAAAAAGGGGTTATATTAGATTCCCAATAAGGGTTAAAACACAACATAATCTATCATGGAATAACTATGTCATAAATAATATGGTAAGATTAAATAATAATCAAATAATTTAAAATATTTGATACCATAAGCACAAATATATCAATTAATAACATAATAATGAAAATAAATAATAACATGGACAATAATAAACGATTCCATAGTGATGGAATGTACAATGAAATATATCATAAACATACCAATGATTCCATGTGTTAGGTCATCATACATAAATTTACAAATCATGCCCCAAAAACCAAATCTAGTTTGTCTCGTGGGACCTATCGATGCGTGGAAGGGGTATATAATTTCTGGCCCAACCATTGTAATTACATAACCACTGCGTCATACATGGATGGTGCGAGACTAGGAAACAAAAAACACAAGCATGCCCCCTTATGCCCAGGACTGGTGACATGCATCAAGAAGAAATAACTAAACGGGAAGGCCTTTGACTAATGTACATATACACACACACACAACCATATCCATACAGAAGTGTTGATGAATAATAATAAAACATAGTGAAATCTACATTAAAAACCAGGAATGTAAGATCCTATAATGATTAAAATAGTGTATGATGGTGTAATCTTCAAATGAAAGGAAAAATACATGCTCAACCGAAAATAATATCCCAACCTGACAACAACTAGAGAGAAAGAAATATGAGAGATACCGACTCCTAGTCTCCATTCCACTACCACTATACATAATCAAATTCACCTAAGTATCGCTAAACTCCTCCAATTCCAATGCTAATGTATCCTTCATATGAATAATACATGAAAAGTTCAGGAACATTCCACACATGGGTGAGTATATACATACACGGTAGGATTCCCTGAAAACCAAATAGGGATAAGTAAAAGACATGATATCTATCTAATAATGAATAATGATGAAACCTCCACTCAAAAATCCCAGGGTTATGAGTAAATCCCTAAAAATTTTACATTACAAGATATTTAATGAGGGAAATCGGTTTTGTGAATTTATTGAATTAATTAAATCAACCAATTAATTAGTCTACATATTGTACCCATTAACGACTAACTCATATGAAAATTTTTTGTTGACTATCTTTAGGTAGCATATAGGGTAAACCCTATTCATTTTATTCAATCATGGTATCAGATTTAGTATTTTAGACTCCATTCACAATATATTCCATTCTTTTTAAAAAAATGTCAATGTTTTATACACAATATTTTTAATATTTTTATAAAATTAATTTTGGGATCATAGGGCCTCAAAATTTCATACCGTCTCAGGGCATGGCTTTGAAAATATTCATTGACATATTTAAAAGTCTTATGGGAAAGAAAAATGCTCTATGATTTATTTCCTCCTTCAAATATTTTCTCCCATAAAAAGTTAATACTTAGTGACAATGTGAGGATACTGATCCCACATCTATCTCTATTACTCTCAGGAAATCTCATGCATAATCACATGTTTCCGAAACACATGAACTGAGGGACTGGTCCATCCTCACAGGTTCATCTCCCACTAATCCTCTATTTATATTGTGTACTCCTCTTAGGTGTCTCCATTATTGATTTCTAGATTTACCTCATTAATAATATTCATAGTATCATGCATGTATCTCCTTAGATTCAGGAAATGGATGACATCATACACCTGTTATAACTCTAGGGGTTAGGCTATGTGGTAATAAACCATGGAAACACTCTATAGGATCTCACAGATTCTATTAAAACTCATGGATAACTTGCCTGCTGTGTCAAAAACCCTACAGTCCTCATCATGGAGAAAATCTAAAGAAAATATGGCCCCCCTACTCAAAATACAAGGGAACATGATGTCGATGAACATAAATATTTAGTCGTCTTTGGGCTATCCTTATCTATTTGTGGACCACCTGCACCTTCTCCATCATCGCAGCCACTATCTCTAACCCAATAAGAGATGCCTCAACGATCCCATTCCAACATAAGGGTGACCTTCAGGGTAACTCATAAAGAGACTCAAAAGGATCCATGCCATTATTAGAGTGATAGATATTATTATAAGGAAACCTACCAAAACTAAGTTATCCTCTCAAAAATCAACCAATGTTTGACACACAAGACCTATACATATCCTCTAACACCCAGATAGTCCACTTAGTCTTTTTACACTTATAAGGGTGAAATGATATACTCATCCTCAAATGGGTCCCAAATTCCACATGTATTCCTCTTTTTAACTATGATGTGAAGCATAAATAAAAGTTAGAGACAATCGTCTTGGTCACCATATGATGATAAATGATCTCCGCACTTACAACTAGCCCAAAAATTCCACAAATCTCAACTCCCAGATAAAAAGGAAGTGTGAAAAATTGGTATATTGGTTAACTATGACCTATAATGGATCATGAAATCTCAATGTATATGGTATCCTAATCATAATGTCCATGGATATGCTATAACATTTTCACTCCAGGATCTCATGGGGATGCAACAAACCTTCTGAAACCTGGTGATCATCCTTTACCAGCTGACATGTGAGACACTAACATACAAATTCTGCAATACTCCACCTCATTTAAGAACTCAAAAACGAACACTAAAGGTATTTTTTAATCATCCTTATACCCAGATGTTTAAACAGAGGATATGTATAAACTCCCATATATCCACCTCTTTCAACGTGACAGGAACAACCAACAATCCTAAAAAAATATTACGTGATTACATCTTTCAAAGAATCCATATTATTAATATTTTAGGGATATATGGTCACATAGGACCTCATATTAATTATATCCAAAATAATCATCCATCAACCAATTGAAGAGTGGAGGAGTTTACACCACTAAATGAAGAAACATTTCACTCTCCTCCTCCACTAGGGTCAGCTGCAACGAAACCAAATGCTCAGAAACCTTTTCTACCAAGTGAGATAGAGACTTTCTACTTTGGTAATCTACAACCAGAATTCCATTTATATGATTATATATTGTCTCAAAGTCATTTTACAATAATAACATCAAATATATCCCATATCTCAGGTTCAAATATATCTACATGAAGACATACCTTGGACTATGATGCTTTGAGTAAACAACAAAACAATCTCTTAGATATATGTTCCTCCACATCCTTTGAAATAATTCTACCATGACCAAATTTATATCATCATTTGCATCATTTTTCATGTGTGGTCTAAACTCCTGTGGCCCATATATGATCACTTCCTACCTTTTTCATCAGTACATATATGGTACAAGCTCCAAAGTCATCACAATACACTACATCCTATGCGTCTGCCTCTAGTAGTCTCAATATAGGGGCACTCATAAACCTCATCCTTAAATAATCTCTGACAGTACTCATTTTAGGTAAACGACTTCCCTTTCCATGTAAGGGTGGTCGAAGAGGCTACAATTCAAGATAATTATAGAAAAAATCTCATGTAAAAACCCTCTATGTTATAAAAGTATGCACATATGACATGTAGTTGGGTAAGTCCCAAGAAAGAACTACGTTAATTTTTTCAAGTCCATAGATAATCCTTGATCGTAAATGAATTTCCCTCTAAAGTGAACCTCATGGATCATGAACTCGAACTTCGAGAGCTTACCATAAAGTTGGTGATCCCAAATAAAATCTAGGTGTAAACTCAAGTGCTCTACATGATCCTCCTTTTAAGTAGATTATATCATTATATATTCAAAGAAAAAAACTATAAATTGCTCTATTTATGTCTCAAAAATTTAATTCATTATAAAAATAAATACAATGAGAAAATTCATCAAACTGAACTGCATCATTGGGAATTTATAGTGTTTAAAGGGACATCAAAATCCCAACTTTGGAATATCAACCTCACAAACCCTCATTTAGTTGTATAAGTAACAAAGATAAATATTTGAGAACCGTCTCATGCCTCATAACTAATCAAAGAAAAAATCAATCCTCTATATGGGATAATTTTTTATTTTTTTCTGATTCAGGTGATGATAATGAATACAAAGATAAAATATCCCATATGCCTCTATTCATGAAAAAAATAGTGTTGTCCAGGGGGACACACTAGATTTTATAAAACTCTTATCTCAAAGGTCCACCAACTACACTATTAGATCTCAGAGCTCATTAGGATCCATCCAATATATGATAAAAGATATTAAAGAAGTTATGGGTTTCAAGTTGATGCAAAGATCTATCTTCTACCTAGGGGGTAGTCCCAGAATATACTTGGGGAATACTTCTATAAGATCATACATTACTGAAGGAACATATAAGATGGATGATCCCACTATGAAATTAAATAAAATCCCCAACTAATGGGTGATGGGATAAAATTTCTTTCTCGCCAGACCCACTCGCTATTCCATGATATCTCTTCCCCCCAAAAGGAGTACCCCATCCCATCTAATGTAATGTACCTAAATATTTTGTGGTGATATTCAGTTTTCATTGAGACTTTGGAAAACTATTCCATAAAAAATATTAAATAATAAGGTCTCATTATGAATACTAAGTTTTCCCATGATCAACTATATCCACCAAGATATATCTCATACTTACTATAGAAAAGTGACACTGAAGAAGGGTTCCATGTTGAAACCTCAAGTGAATGCTGGTAAGATAAAGTATATACTGGGAGATCCATATCTCACAGACTATGGTGTCTCCTATATGCTAGTGCAAACATCATTATTTACATGGTGAAATTATATGTACAGTTCCATCTCATGATGGGGAGGTAAACCTAAAACATCATCAAGAAATACATCATCATAACCCACCATCATTTTATGAAGATGAGATCTCTTAAAGTCTTCTATCCAATGGTAATATTTTCCAATTGATAAATCATCTGTAACCTTCTATGAATGATATTATCCTTTATAATTAAGGATAACTCTTTATTGAAGGTGGGGAACTCCCTCCCACAAATTGAAAGCACTGCCATACTAAGGTAAATCATCATAGGGTCCCACTACCACTATAGAAATATTTTGTGTAAGACTCTCTCTCCTCATTGACTAAGTTCACATGTCCTATAGAAATTTGTAATAATTGATCCTCTCCAATGACACCTTTAATATAATGGTTGAGAAAAAATTCCTTCATTTATATCACTATGTCTCAAACAGGGTCTCTGTCAAGGGAAATTTGGTTTATTATTCTATGAAAAAATTGTAGCTGCAATAGTGGAGACATAGGTTGTACCTCAAACCACACTCGAGCCTCTGGGACTGAATCCCCTCTTACTAGAAGCTCATCCTTTCACTTTTCTTCTTGATCTCTTAAACCAGGGCCTACTCCAACACTATAGAACAACTATCTTCATTGAACACTCTAGTTAAAGGAACTCATCTATCACACCTTGGCACTATCCTCTTTGGGTGACACCAAATTAGCCTCATGACTTGTAAATCATGTAAAAGTAATGTTTCTTAGTGTAGTAATATAACATATTAATTTAATATTTGAATCCATACATAAAAAATCAATCAAAGGGCTCTACTGATGCCAAGAATGATCCTAGATATGTATCACAAATGAGGAACACCAAAGAGAGGGTGTCCTTTTAGAGATGCATATCCAAAATATAGGATTATACCAGTCCTAAAACACTTGAGATGGTAGCCTGTATCAATAAAATACTTGGGGGAGTTATGTATTTAGAACCTACAAAGCACATGCAGTAAAGGTGTTTCATCCACTGGTACCGCCTAAACAAATGGATACTCTACGAAGAGAAATGTTTTTGAGTGAAACCATATAGTGTGTGAGGATCTTCATATGTCCTAAAAATTGGATCGTCGATATAATACAAGCCCCCACATTATGGAGATCCAAATTATTGAGAAACCTCAGTGGAATCTGGAGATAGAATTAGTGGATTTTTCTATGACTATACACAACCTCCTATAGATCTGTTGTTATAATATGCAACTCATAGAAAGGGGTTATACTACCTACCCACCTGGATGAAATATCACATAAGATATCCCCTAAACCGAGGCCTCATCACACATCAGATCATCATCATGATCATAAATCAATAACCAGGCTACCTAACTTTGGTAAGGCACCACGAACATAATCAAGACATACCATGACCAAATGAGAATATATATATATATATATATATATATATATATATGAGGAGATAACCCAATAAAGAAAGTTAAATAACTCAATCATATATGATGCATGTAATAATTTTCTCTATAACTAATGTCCCGATATGATGATTTGATAAATAGGTTTTCTGATTCCCAGAGAATGGATACATCGGCCGCTACACCAACACTGAGTTCCTTATCTTGAAATTCATACTCAGGGGGAATTTTCACCATTTCCCTATGTTTCAAACAAAACTTTATACTAGAAAAAACTAAAAACACCATATTGAGGTTGAACCACCTATGATACCAATTTGTAATGACCTAAACAACTAGGGCCCTCTTTGATGGTTGAAGGTTGGTCCACCATAACCCCAATCCCAAATCAACGGGCCATGAATTGGAGACAAGTGTTGGTAAGGCATAACTAAAATGGGTTGATTTTACCTAAAGTACATGTATTCTCACACCCATTCATCTCTATGAAAAAATTTCCGAGGAATAATAATAAAATACAGTGATATATTGAATAAATATCATTAAAGTAATAACCTATAAGGAATCCCAAATAGTACAACCATTAAATATGAAAATAAAATTTCCAAATATAGACCCAACAAAAAATGATGTCCCAACTTTATAGAATCTAGAGGGAAACAATGTTTAGATGCAACAACTCTTAATCTATAGTCCCAGAATACCATATGTGGTCAAATGAATCCATGTGTCCTTAAGCTCCACTAATTCTATGGTTGACATATATGTCATCTGTATAAGACATTAAATGTGTGGGAAATCCCATTCTAGTGTGAGTATATACATACCTATTGGGAAAACCTAAAAATTAAACAGGGTAAAATAAAATACATGATATAAGTAGTCAGATCAGCACAGATAAAGGGGTAATGTAAACCAAAAAAAAATATATATATATATATATACTGATATAAGAAACTAATATGAGATGGTAAGGGGATATCCTTATCATACACAAGTACCAAGAGATGTTTATGACTAAAAATCTAATGGTCTATCATTGATTCCAATCATCTCACATGTTTGTACAAAGATTCCATGTAGAGGGCCAACACCTCAAAACTAATCCATAAATTGAGGGAGAATAATCTATGAAAGATATATGACCCACACCCTAGCATAATATGGTGATTATAGTCATAGATAGAGGACCCTCACCGATGCAAGGAAGTACCATCTCTATAACTATGTATAGAATATTAGGTACCCATGACCCTGTGAGATAGGGGAGTATAATCCCCAAAGATAGAAGTCATTTCCGTATAGGAGAGTCTCATCCCTATATCTAGAATATTGGGCATAGAAGACCTACAACCATGAAGGGTTTTATTGTCTCTGTGAATTGAGTAATGATGCCCGAGTGTGACCGGGGAGTACCACATTTTCCTATAATATTGAATATTGAGGCCCTACGCCCTTGTCCGATAAGGTAGTAACAAATCTATGAATATTGGAATCATACCCTAATGTGACAAGGGAGTACTCTCTCTATCTATAGAAAAACTATAGAGGAACAACACCTTGGGGGATATGGGGTTACTATCTCCAGGGAGAGAAGACTCGAACCCATGTATTTTAGTACCACCTCTACCTATATAAAGAATATTATGGACCAACAACCTTGTGAAACTGGGGAGTACCATTTCCATATATAGATCACCGACACCCTGGTACAATAGGGGAGTAACGCCTCTACCTAGAATCTCTTCGATTATCATACTCGATCATTGTCATATTTGAGAATCACTTAAAGAAGAACCATGCTTGAAACATCTCACATTATATATAAAAATACACTATAGAGGAAATCATCATGTTCTACATTGAAAATAACTCAATATAGTCTACTCATAGGGAAAAATATGAGTCTAAATGAGGGAGATATGAGAGGAATTAGTTATAGAGGGAAGTACACAACATGAACGGGTCCACATGACGTGTGATCCCACATTGTCGTGTGGTCGTGTCTCCTATGAACATATATCTATTTCAATGACACTATAAATGGTTTTTATGTGGATTACACAATGTTTCTCGGACACCCAGAGTCTACCCATGTGTTCCTAGCCATTATTTTTTTGTTAGGTTCTGTAATTTACCTAGCCGTGCCTAGGTACCCACACATGAACGTGTACCCGACCATATCCATGTGGATGGTTGTACCCATCCTTGTTTACTCCCATAGTACATTCTAGCATTCATGAAATGGGTTTCCTATTATTTGGGGGTTTCTTTCATGTCATGTGATATTTATCTCCACACAAAAACCATAGCCAATGTATATACGGTATAACATGGTGTGTGTTCATCATAGTACATGCCATGTGTAGGTATTTTTTTAAACAACTAGATATATCATGAGGAATACATATCCCTGGATTCCATATTGATTCACATATTATGAATACTATAAATTGTTGTTAATAACATCTTTTAGTCAATTCCATCCCTCTGGTGGATGAAATAGAAAACTACCTAAACTCATGATGATTCATCGTGCGTTATGCTCCTCCTCCCATCACTCATTACTGATTCGGATCCTATATCGACTAAGTAGCTCCCAAATTGCAACACAAATATATTCAAAAATAATTGATACAGTTATTGTGTGCACATACAATGGCAATTTGGTTGTTCGATCACTCTCAGACCCACCAAGAAATGTCAAATTGTGGAATAATATCCTGATCATGAAGAATGAGAAGAACCGACGGGGACATGAATAAGAACAAAGGTGAATCAATATTTTTTCAAGTATTCTTGGACAATGATCATATGTTGGAGATATTTGTGGTGAAGAATATGTAATAATCAATGAAAAACAAGTAACAATTTAATTTAATCTACAGGCTCATGTGAATGATCAATTAATCATAGATCAAATAATAGTATATAATAACATGATCAATCTTTTAATCATGGTTAGAAACTGAAATTAATAATCCCTACCTATAATATTTAATGATAATTGGTGAGGAATTAATTCCCCAATGATGGGGATGATCCACTTTATATTATTTCTATCGATCCACCTTGATCCAACCATTGGTCATCATCTTATCTCGATCTTCCAATGAAGAATGATGAAAACTCCTCTAAAAATCCCATGGTTAGGTGGATAACCTTGGTGATTTTATATAATAGGATATTTAAAAATGAAAATAGTTTTTGGTTATTAAATTAATTAATAAAATTAATTATTTAATTAATTCACTTAATGTTCCCACTAACGGCTACCTCATCTGAACATCTCACACTGACCAACCTTAGTTCATGATTAGGGTAAACCTAATGCTCCAGATTTAATTGTGGTCTAACATTTCTAATTTAGGAATACTTTTAGGATATATTACATTATTTATTAACAACTAAATATGTTTGATATAATATGTGTAAATTTTGTTAATAAAATTAAATTTGGGCTCACTAGGCTCCTGAATCCCACATTGCCTGACCACGTGACTCTAAAAATATTCATTGATATATTTCAAAGTCATGAAATGAAAAAAGAGTCTCTATAATATAACAAGTCCGATAAATCCATCATATGAATGTGTTTGGACAACAATAAATATCATAACCAATAGTACCCACTTATATACACATGTCATAGTAATCAATACTTATTCATGTAGAAGTAATTAGTGTACGAATTTTCAAAATTTCGATAGTCAATTGAATTACATTGATATCATGGTGAATATACATAAATATATTAATAATAATAGGATATTCAAAATGAAATTTCATGTATCCTTGATAATTCTGTAACAGTCGTTGATTTTTAAGAATTTTATTATGTTTGATAGTGTATACGATGCAGAACACTGAATTTAAATGAACCAAAAATATATATTTATTTAAATGAGGCTATTATTACCTAGATATTGAATTGGGGGATACGAATAGGATTAAATTATTAAATATATATATATATATATATATATAATTACCATTAAATAAATGTTTATTTATTAATTAATACTAAAAAATCACTCAATTTTTTGAAAAGTCATTTTATGCTTCAAAAATAAATTTTCTTCAAAAACGGGTTTTATTTATTTTTTTGAGAGAGTATTATAGAAAATTAATTAAATATCTAGAAAATTTATTTAATAAAAAAGACATACTTTTTTAAATTATCATGTCAAATATTATCTTATGATCATATATTTTTATTCTTCTAAAATGTTTCGTTTTTCAATGAATACTGAAAAATATTTTTTTATTGAAAACATTAGTTTATTTTAATGAATTTATAATGTAATGTAAAATTTTAATTAGTTTTATAAAAAATTAGTTTATTTTGATAAATAAAATATAATTATGATCAAATACACCATGGTTGATATATATGGATATTTCATCCTTTTTTAAGAATACAAAATACATTAAACAAGCACATCCCCAAATATAATATTAGATTAGTTCCTTTGGAAACAGAGAATACAAACTTATAGTCTAGTGAAAGATATTCTATTTTACCAACAATGATCTGACCCTTTTTTACTTCATCTGAAAACCTTTCTTTATAACATGGGGAAAGGAAAACATAAGAAAAGGGTGATCTCAGATGCTACGTAAAGGTAAATGAGGGAGATATAAGTCATAACATAATCATAAAGGAATAATAATATAATCTTCTTATCAAATATTACAATATTTGATCATAAAAATTCTTAATACATAAATCATAAAAGAATAACTTTGACATAGAACATGGAATTATGGAAAACACATAAGAATAGGAAATCATTTCCATATTTTTCAAGGCTCATTTCCAGGACTGTCATAGTGGAAAAATTACTTTACTAAATTGACTTTACACCTCATTCCAACCCTTTATTACTGATCCCAATTTACTTTCCCATTCCAACCCTATATTGCTGAACCGTGATCATTTCCCATTCATGTCCTATATATATATTGAGATATAAATATCTACCCAAATAATTGGAGGGAGATATAGATCACACCCATATCATAATGAAATCATACAGAATATAAATCATATCATAACCCATATAATAAAATGGGTTTCTTAAAAATAATTCCATCATAAAATAATCCATAAAAAATAATTGGATTTCCAAAATATATTACCCTAATAAACATAATAAAAGAATATGTATAATTGGGATAGAATAATTCAATAATTTCTCTATTAAATAATGTCATCTTACTTGGAAAATAATTTTGATATAACCATTGAAATTAATTCTGGAGGAAACTATCCTTTCTTCTTCAAAATTATTTTATTTTCATAAAATTCAGTGAAATTTTAAATGAAATGAATTTATTTGAAAATAAATTTGAAATATAATATGGAAATATTCAATTAAATAAGAAGTTATAAAATTTTAAAAATCCATCCATTACATATAAGTTAAAAACATGTTTCTCATACTTTTTCAAGATAAGTCCAAAAGTACCTCATAATAAAAATTAAAAAATATACATTTAATATAATTTAGTAAAAATTGAAAAATGAGTAAAATTGAATTTAAACATTTCTATAAGAATCAAAATAAAATTTTAGAATAAATTTTTAAGAAACATTGACATGGATGATAAATATACCCCAGTAAATACTTGTGTATAAACAATATTTGATAATAATGACATTCCAAAAATATCCCATACCACTTTATAATTAGTAAAATAATATGAATCATAAAATAAAGAAAATTATATGAATATGTAAATACCATAAAATTAATAATAAGAATCATAAAATCATTTTTGTGTAGAATAAAAAAAAGAAACATGTGTTTTGTATGGTATATGTCCCACAGAAATAAGAGTAAGACAAACTAATCCACTACCATATGTCTTGACTCTCTTCACACTGATTAAAAAATCCTATATAATAAATAATTTTTTTTTATAAATCTATCATATAACCATATTCATATTTTTTATAGCATATATTATTTACATAAGACATTACATAACTCGTTTAATGTTAACTTCATGTCAAAGCTATGTTTCGAGTGATAACCGCATTATTAATCATATGTTAGTAGACTTGATATTATTGATTCCCATACATAGATCATGGTTTACATATTTAAAAAAATTTAAAACATGATATTAATATAATATATATTTATTATATAAGTATTTATAATTATTTTTAAAGATATATAAAATACACCATTCATGGAGATGATAGGCCGCACATACGATTGAACATCGTTTTCATTTTCCTGTCAGTTTAAAAGAAAAGAAAATATATGATGTATGATTTTCCTAGAATCATTTAAATGTAATATATAAAATATATATTTATGAACATCTTCATTATTACCTCCATGTGAAATATAGGTTAATGATGAGTCACATCACATCGTGGAGATGGTAATCCCTACGTACACATGATTCACGTCATCATTTTCCCAAAATATTTGATGGTAAAAATGTATATATGATATTATTATTATAGATGTATAATTATGTTATAATTTACAAATATAATAATTATAATCATTATAATTCTCACTCATATAGAGATAGTAAGTCATACGTACATAGGCATGGTGATTTCGTTTTTCATAGGATGGATAGAAGGTGGAATATGGTTGTTCAATAAAAATAATAACGTATCAAAATATAAGCGATACATGATTTGAAGCTTTATAATGGAAACTACATAAGAAGAGTAAGTATACATAGAAACATGTTTCAAAGAATCGGTAGATGAGATTATCTCTTATTCATTGAGCTCCCTCTAGATCACCTCTTAAAAACACCAGAGTTAGTATTTTGAGAATACCAACACCTCTAGAATGTGACTAGTGATGTTATTAATGATAATGGTCAGATTATGGAGAAATTTAAGGCTCAATGTGAATTGAAGTGGTGATGGAGGATGCACTATTTTATAATTGACGTGAGGGGCATTTTTGGAATCATCAAGAATATTAATTTATAATAAAATAAAATTCCATCTAAAAACCACAAAAATGTCATATATTTTAAGATGAGATGATATAAGGTAGTTATATCATTAAAAAATAAAGTATAGTCAAGTTTTTCTTTCAATATAAACCTTATCATTTTAATTAACCCTTAGTAATTTTATTTTAATTTTAACTAAGGTTACAAATGTTTCAATGCTAAAAGAGTGTAATTTATTACATATATTATGTCTATTAGAGCATAAATTAACTATTTAAAATATTTTATACTAAATAATAATTATTTTTTATTTTAATAAAAAAAATTATTATGAAAAAATATCGCTAGTGTCAATTTTGACACTATTGATTTCATGGATTTTTAATATTTTAAAGATAAGAAGTTAACCAAAAAGAAAATATATTTTTATATCCCTAATGGGTCAAGGTAATATAATTTTTTGATATATTAATTATAAAAATTTATATTTATTTTAATAGTTTTAATAAAATTATTTTGATATTCCCACTAAAAAATAATTACTACATCAGTTTTGTGTAATTATTTAATTTACATTTTTTCTTAATAAAAATTAAAAATAAATACTATGAGGAAGATAAATCTGCTAGATTTCTTAATAATAATTATAATTGATTATAACTTCAAGAAAATCCTATATTAAAATTGTATAATTTATTAAAACATGAATGCGACTACTTTAACATTACTGTGGATAAAATATTATAAGTGTCATAATCCTTTCCATGTGGCTTCAAATGGTTCCTAATTCCACCCTTGGATGACTATGGTCGAGATATACTCAAACAATAATATTTTTTCATGTTTTTTGGTCTTTTCATAGTTATTATCCTTTTAATTAATATGATTTTATTGATTTTCATCAATTAAAGAATTTATGCATCATCATTGAATAAGCGTTCAATGTAACTAATTATTTCTTTAAAATTAAAAGTTAATTATCATGATAATGAAAAAAAAATTAGACTTAAAATGAGATTTTATAGTATAATTTATCTATTTCATAAACTTTTATTAAAAATTGATACGGTTATTAAAAACAGAGGAAGAAATATTTAACTTTTCATCAAATAAATTATATTAAATGTCATAATATCATCCACGTGGCTTCCAAATGATATCATTCCCACCCAAGTATAATTTAGTTTGAAGAAAAATCATCCAATTATATTAGGACATGTTTTAGGGTAATTTTATAATATTATTTTTACCCTTAATTATCTGATTTACCCTTTACCGTATAAATAAAAAATTATTGATGTTACTATTCATAATGACCAAAAATAAAAGAAAGGTATTTACATAATTTGGAACCCCTAATTCCAAATATGGAATCCATTTTTAAAAATCCCAAACAAATAATTTCATATAATTAATTTAATATTAATCTTATTGTTGGAATGGGAATTTGGTTTTTAGAAGATAAAACACTGAAAATAGTGAAATGTTTTTACATCTAAATTCAAAGTAAAATTAATTCCAATAACCATGATATTATTAAATGTCGCAAATATAATATATTTATACATTAAAACAATTTAATAATATAATTTAACAATATAAATTATATTTATGAAAAAATTTGGTTTCAATTAAAATTTAGTATATTTTACTATTTATCAAAACATTAAACTTATCTGAAAATTATCAAAAATTCATCCAAAAGTAAATTTTAATATTATAATTTAAAATAATAATTTTTTGTCAAAATAATAAATAAATTCATTAAAAATTGGATTTAAAATCGGTTCTCCATTATAAGGAGGTAAAATCACCCTTTTGAAAAATATTAGGTTTTAAGACTAAAATTGTGTTGGTTCTTATCTTATGACTATAAATTCTAATATATAAATATAACATATATTTTATTGAATATATAGACTAATTATTTAATTTACATCATTAAAATTTTGTAATTTATTTTATTCATTAATACAAAATGACTTTGGGAGAAAAAAGAAGAATAATATTTTAAATAAATAAATTTCAATTTCTAATTCATTGGTTTCCATAGAATTCACCATCTAAATCATATATTTTCATTTGTTATTTAATAATATTCATAAATTATAATTTAATGTCTAGGTTATTATATTTTAATAATATGATGTTTTATGACTAAACTCAATATTGCATGATACGCAAGCTATTGAAAGAACTTAAAATTTTGTGTAACACAAGCCAAGAATAGTTTTTTCATATACTACAAGCTATTATAGTGTTGCATGTTGTGATGACTTATCTTGGTATAGAAGACAAAAAAAGAGATCAATGAAATTTTAAAAAAATATATATCTCATAAAAATCTCAGGGTGTTACATTCTACCAACCTCAAAATAAAAATCTCCTTCAAAATATTTATGGTTTATAAAAGGATTAATAATTGAAATTTTATTTTTAGATGCCCACATCATAAAAAGTAATAATAATAATTCCAATTTAAAAATAAATATAAGAAACATAATGTTTACCCAACTTAACTCGTCACTAGGTTTCCATGTAAGAGATTATAAGTGGAAAGGGAATACATGGATTTGGAAGAGAAATCTAACTCTCAAAGTCTCATGGAGAGTTATAGAGAACATGGTTAGGAGAAAGGAAGCAATCACAATGACATAAATTTGAGATAATCTAAGGAACCATTTGATTATTTAGATAAGAATGTACTAGGATAACATTTTTGGTTTCAAGATCCTTTCCCTAAAGTAAAAGATTTTTTCATGAGATGAAATACATACTTGATTTTGGTAAAATATCATAGTTAGTTGTGCCATGAAAATTTCCACTTCATATCTTATTCAAAGAAATGAAGTTGAATTTGTAGTTCCTGAATCATTATTAGAACATGACATACATGAATAGAATAATATGTCATTCCATCTATCATTAAAACATAACAAAAATGTTTAGCACAAGTTATCATAAATGCACAAGTCCACTTATGGAGAGATAATATGTTAATCACACAAACATCATCCAATGTTTAATATAAATATTCCATAAATGGATAACTATAATATCCTTTTGAGGGATTAAAATACAAAACATTATAAAGAAGTGCACTGAATAATCTTGATATTTATCCCTCACATATCAAATGGTAGCTCTTTGTTTCCACATTCCAAACATGTGAATACCATCATCATGTATTCTTTTAAAACATAATATTAACTGGAATTACCATAAATCCATAATTAAAACATGGATGATGTAAAATAATTACTCTTTCGATATAACATAAATATTAAAAATTCTATATAATCATTCTATGATACCATATCAGTTTCTATGTCATTAATACTATTATAAATCTCTTTATTTCCTTATCCCAACATTAGGCATATATTAAGGTTTATTCTTCCCTTAATGTGTTTTCCAAAAATATCAGATTCACTTTTCATGGTTATCAGTACTATTCAACATATACTCTTAAATACATATGAAAAAAACATAGTGGAACAATACATATATATTTCATAATTCCATAATACTATAAAGGTGATTCCATAACATTATCCCATTACAAAAACACTCCATCCTTCCACTACTTTTTTTCATACTCTACATCCAAAGTAGTGATCGCATGTGATTTTCCTTTTTCTTTGGGATAAAGAGGTTGCAGATATCTATCATCATCTGTAACCCATGCATTAGAGAAATACTGAACATAATTCATCATTTCCTTACAAATGTAGCATTGAAGTGGGGGAGGTGAATCATGGGTTGGGTTTCTCTATTCTCAACCTTATCTATGTTCTTCCCATTACTTCAACACCCATTTTCTTGATTACCTTCTTTTCCACACTTTCAATATTTACTAGTCCCTTTAAGATAGTCTCCGACATGCTTCTTTCTATACTTTGAGAATAAGGAAATGGTCATTTTCATTTCACCATGGTTATGATATTTTCCTTTAAACTCCATATTCTGTTTCTTATCAAAAACATGGGATTTATATGTAACCTAAACATCTGTTTCCAACATTATCGCACAACCCACAATATCTTCATAGATATTATTGTCTCTTATGGTAAATTCCCTTCCAAGAGATGGTTTTAAGCCCCTGAAGAATCGATCATCCTTACTTTTGGGTCAGATGATAATGCAAGAATCATACCTTGAAATTCATGTAAAATTATCCTCATAAGTCCTAAATAATTCATCATCCTTTTTCTTAAGCTCAAGGAAATCCTTTTCTATCTTTATATGAAGAATATGAGGAATGTGCTTATTGAAAATATATTCTGGAACTCATCCCTTCATATGGATTCAATTTCATCTTTCTACCTTGTATTATTGATTAGAGTCCACCACTGGATTGATTGTCCTTCTAAATGATAAACAACCAAAATGAATTTTTCATGTTATGAATAGTGAAGGATAGAAAATATCTTTCCAATGGTACTTAAGCATCATTCAGCAATAAGTGGATTAGAAGACCCACTGAAAGAAGGTGCATGTTGCCTCATGAAGGACTCAAAATAATGTCATTCCCCTCTTTGCTCATTTGGAATTCCAGAATGATTCATAGCTTTTGTGAGTATAGCAATAATATTTTTCATTCCAACTCCCATAACATTTTTCTGTTAAGAGCAAAATTGTAGTATTTTTTCATTGCATTCATCATTAATAAGGTTCCTTTGGGTTTCATCCATTAACTAAAAACAAAAGCATTGTGTGAGTAACACTAATCATAGTGAGAAAACCACACACTACGGGAAAATAGATTTTTGCGACGGGCTATTTGCGACGGGAATTAATCTCGTCGTAAATAGCTCACACCTGAGATTCTTTCCGAAGGGGGATTATACCCGTCGCAAATAATTGGTTATTTGTGACGGGATTTGGGGTCTCGTCGCCAAAAGTTTAGAGCGGTTTGCGCAACAACCATGGGAAGCTTTTTTGCGACGGGGGAATCCCCCCGTCGCAAAATAGTGCGTCGATCGGAGGGTATTTGCGACGGGTCCCGTCGCAAACACCCGACGGTGGTAAATAGGTTTTTGCGACGGTCTACCCGTCACAAACAGTCTCGTCACAACTAATCCAACCTATATATACCCTCATCCATTTTTTCAATTCCTCCTCTCAATTCTCACTTTCACTCATTCTCTGAACTCTATTTTCAGAGTAAAAATTTATGTGAGTTAGTATTTTTTTCACGAAAAAGTTGTGAAGCCGTCTACATCAATATGAGATCAAGTTTAAAGGAATTTATATTTTATTTAATTTAGTACTTATTTCATTTTTATGTTAATTTTAATTATTTTTGATTAGTTCTAATTAAATTAGATTTAAATTGATTTGTTATCAGAATTTATTTGTTATAATAAATTGAAATTATTAGTACTAATTTTTAATAATTAGTAATAAATAAGAATAATTAGTAATAAATGGGAATAATTTATAATAAATAGGAACAAATAGTAATAAATAGGAATAATTAGTAATAAATAGTAATAATTTGTAATAAATAGGAATAATTAGCAATAAATATGATTAATTAGCAATAAATATGAATAATTAGGAATAAATATGAATAATTAGCAATAAATATGAATAATTAGTAATAAATAGGAACAATTAGAAATAAATAGGAATAATTTGTAATAAATAGGAATAATTAGTAATAAATAAGAATAATTAGTAATAAATAGGAATAAATACGAATAATTAGTAATAAATAGGAATAATTAGTAATAATTAGGAATAATTAGCAAAAAATAGGAATAATTAGCAATAAATAGGAATAATTAGCAATAAATAAAAATAATTAGCAATAAATAGAATTAATTAGAAATAAATAGGAATAATTAGTAATAAATAGGAATAATTAGTAATAAATAGGAATAATTAGTAATAAATAGGAATAATTATGAATAATTAGTAATAAATAAAAATAATTAGTAATAAATAGGAATAATTAGAAATAAATAGAAATAAATAGTAATAAATGGGAATAATTAGTAATAAAAAGGAAAAAATATTAAAAAATATAAATAATTAGTAATAAATAGGAATAATTAGTAATAAATAAGAATAAATAGGAATAATTTGTAATAAAGGGGAATGATTAGTAATAAATAGTAATAATTATGAATAATTAGGAATAATGAGGAATAAATAGTAATAATTAGGAATAATTAGAACTAATTAGGAATAATTAGAAAATAATTAGGAATAATTAGTAATAATTAAGAATGATTAGCAATAATTAGGAATGATTAGTAATAAATAATAATAAATAGTATTAAATAGTAATAAATAGTAATAGATATTAATAAATAGTAATAATTAGTAATAATTAGAAATAATTAGTAATAAATAGTAATAAATAGTAATAAATACGAATAAATAGAAATAATTAGGAATAAATAGTAATAATTAGTAATAATTAGGAATAAATATGAATGAATAATAATAAATACGAATAAATACGAATAATTAGTAATAAATTGGAATAATTAGTAATAATTGGGAATAAGTTGTAATAAATGGGAATAATTAGTAATAATTAGTAATAATTAGTAATAATTAGTAATAATTAGGAATAATTAGGAATAATTAGAAATAAATAGCAATAAATTGCAATAAATATGAATAAATAGCAATAAATAGCAATAAATAAAAATAAATAAGAATAAATAAGAATAAATAGGAATAAATAGCAATAAATAATAATATTTACGAATAAATAGGGATAATTAGGAATAATTAGAAATAATTAGGAATAATTAGGAAGAATTAGTAACAATTAGGAATAATTAGGAATAATTAGGAATAATTAGAAATAATTAGTAATAATTAGTAATAACTAGAAAAAATTAGAAAAAAATAGGAATAATTAGAAATAATTAGCAATAATTAGGAATAATTAGTAATAATAAGGAATAATTAAGAATAATTTGGAATAATTTAGAATAACTAGTAATAATTAGTAATAAATAGTTATATCTAGTAATAATTAGTAATAAATAGTAATAATTAGAAATAAATAGTAATAAATAGGAATAAATAGGAATAATTAGCAATAATTAGGAATAATTAGTAATAATTAGGAATAATTAGGAATAATTAATAATAATTAATAATAATTAGAAATAATTTGGAATAATTAGGAATAAATACTAATAATTAGTAATAATTAGTAATAAATTGGAATAAATAGTAATAAATAGTAAAAATTAGTAATAAATAGGAATAAATAGGAATAAATAAGAATAAATATGAATAAATAGGAATAAATAGGAATAAATTAGAATAAATACGAATAATTATGAATAATTAGGAATAATTAGGAATAATTAGGAATAATTAGCCATAATTAGGAATAATTAGTAATAATTAGTAATAATTAGTAATAATTAGTACCAATTAGTAATAATTAGTAATAATTTGTAATAATTAGTAATAAATAGTAATAATTAGTAATAATCCGTAATAAATAGTAATAAATAGTAATAAATTGTAATAAATAGTAATAATTAATAATAATTAGTAATAATCAGAAATAATTAGTAATAAATTGTAATAATTAGTATTAATTTGTAATAATTATGAATAATTAGTTATAATTAGTAATAATTAGTAATAATTAGTAATGATTAGTAATAATTTGTAATAATTAGTAATTATTAATAATAATTAGGAATAATTACGAATAATATCAATTTTAATAAATTGTAATAACTTGGCATAATTTCCAATGGATTAACGACACTCCTTTTACATGATGACTCTTCTTCTTTCAACTTCCACTGACTCAAAACATTATAAAAAGTACGCTTCTACGTATGCATATCCACTCTCATATGCACGAGTTTGAATATGCATTCGTAGGACCACATTTTCAAAAAAATTCATGTGGTGATAGTTGCAAGAAGATGATTCATTGATGAAAAGGGGGCTCTTTTGTCCGACGGATCATTTACCTGCATCTTTCTCACACTAGAATCACAATGAAGAATTTTCTCGAAGGTACGTATATATATTCTCATATGCATGAGAATAAATATGTGTACCTCCGAGCAGATTCTTCATTGTGATTGCAGTGAGAGAAATTTTCATGTAAATGAGTCGTCAGACAAAATAGTAGCCACCAGTCCACTGGAAATTGTGTTTCCCAAAATCAATGGTAAATATTAAGATGTAGTTGTAATTATTTATCTTGTTTTTTATAGATAGTTTTTTATTGTTTCAAATTATTCAAAAAAAGTGATGATTTTATATTTTGTAGAAAAATATGGAACAAGGAAATCGACATCAGTCATTATTAGATGACCGTGCTTGGATAAATCAGCGCAGAAATCCAAACGGTTCTGGTTTAAATCCAATATATATTGAGGGTGTTGATACTTTCTTATCATTTGCATAATCAAAACCAGAATATGTTTCAGAAGGCACAATTATGTGTCCTTGTAAAAAATGTGCTCTGAGAACGTTTGACACATTTGACAAGGATGGGGGACATCTAATGCGGGTTGGTTTTCTACCAGATTATATTTTTTGGTATCATCATGGTGAACACAGTTCCAGATAAGATACCAATAACTTGATTCCGGATCCATCGTGGTTTCAAAATTTAGTACATGATGTTGCAGTTCTATCTGTTCAACAAACTGAAACTCAAGATGATATTGATTTAATACTTGAGTTGTCACCATCCGAATTTAATGAGTTGTTGATTTCTACCAAGGATGCATTATATCCTGGTTACAAGATAAGAAAATTAGAAGTGGGTATAAAATTTATGGCTATTAAATCAGATAATGCAATTTCAAATTACTATTTTGATCAGATATTATTTTTTGGATAAAACACTATTATGTGAAGGAAATGTGTTGCTTGAAAATTACTATGATTGAAAGAGGTTGGTTCTTAATCAAGGCCTTAGTTATCGGAAGATTCATACATGTGAAAATTATTCCATCTTATATTCTGGTGAAAATGAGTCATTGGATAGTTTTCCCACACATAGAAAATAAAGATATAAAGAAACTAAACCAAGGAAGTCTGGATCGATTCTTGTAAGACAGTTGAGATATTTATCCCTTACAATCAGCCTGCAACATTTATTTATGTCTCACAACAAAATGTCAATGATGTCATGGCACAAAACCAATATTTCAACTGATAAAAGCTTGAATCATCTATCTAATGGCGATTCATGGAAACATTTTGACCTTCTACATCGGTATTTTTCTTTAGAAGCCTGAAACATGATATTGGGTCTTTCTACTGACGGTTTCTGTTCGTTTGGTTCTTATGGTAGTCAGTATTCATGTTGTCCTTTATTTATAACTCCGTACAATTTACCTCCATGGATGTTGATGAAGGAGACCTATATCTTTTTGACCTTATTAATCCCAGGACATCTGATAAAGAATATTGATGTTTATTTGAAACCATTGATTGATAAGTTAAATGCATTGTAGAGTAATAGTGTTAGTACATATGATGTTGCTAAAAAAATTCATATTAAAAGCTGCATTGATGTGGACTATTAGTGACTTTCCGGTATATGGAATGTTATCTAGCTGGAGTACAAATGGTCCAAAATCATGTCCTTACTATATGAAAGACAACTAAGACTTTATTCTCATCAATGAAAAAAACCTTTCTATTTTGAATGTGATCACAAATTTTTCCAACTGATCATCCTATTCGGAGGAAAAAATATCATTTCAGAAAAGGCACAATTGAAAGGGATAAACCTCCAAAAATGATCTCAGGTATAGAGTTAAAATAAGTTGTATTTTCATTACCTCCCATCACATTTAGGCCAATAATAAACCAATAGAAAATTCATGGCTTTAGGAAAGAACATAATTTGATAAAATGGAGAATTTTTTGGGATCTTCCGTATTGGTTTGATTTGTTGGTCTGCCACATGTTGGATGTCAGGAATATTGATAAGAAATGTTTTGATAATTTATTTTATACAGTTTTGGATACACCCGATAAGACCAAAGATACTATAAAAGCATGATTAGATGTTTCCCAAATTTACAGGTGACCAGAACTTGAACTACTTGAAAATGTAAGATCATAGAGGTTAATGAATCCAAAAGCTATATATACACTGTCCAAAGAGAGACGCTTATTATTTGGTCATTGGATTGCAAATTTGAGTCTTCCAGATGGCTATTCTTCCAATTTGGGTAGATGTGTTAAAAATGGTCATATTACCATATTAAAACGACATGATTTCCATGTTATAATTGAAATACTTATGCCAATTGGATTCAGAGGTTTATTGAATTATTTGATTTTGGATTTGATTATAGAAATATAATATTTTTTTCAAGATATTTGTGCAGTGACAACAGACTATGATGCAGTATGAAAATTGGAAGAAGATGTTGTTGTAATTATATGTAAACTATAAAAAATATTTCCGCTGACTTTCTTTGACACGATGGAACATATGATATTATATTTTCCACATGAAACTAAATATTAAGGTCCAGTACTATTTCGATTGATGTGCCCATTCGACAGATGCATACAGAAATTGAAGAAAACATTACGTAAAAAAGTATTAGTTGAAGGCTCAATTGTTAAAGCTCATTTTCCAGAGGAAATTTCTTTTTATCCTCTCACTATTTGGAATCTGAATATTCCTAAAAACACAATCGCATGGGATGGAATGATGGATATGTTAATGAAGAAATGGAAAATAAATTATCAGTTTTTATTTACCCAAATCTTGGCTTCGGTGGAGTTCATGAACGATGGATTTCAGACGATGAACATCATAGAACTCATATATATGTTCTGCTCAACTATGAAAAAATGACATCATTTGTACTCTAGGTGATTCTATCACTTATTCTATAATTTATGTTACAGTATGTAAACATATTTTATTTGTATGTTATATAATAATAATATCAAGAAACAACTTCTATAAATTACAGCAGCTGCTCTTGATGAACGCAGAAAAAAAAATTCTCAATGGTTTTAAAAATTGGTAACATAAATTATTGCTGGATTAATATCAATTCAGTTTACTATTTATTATATTGAACATTATTTTACAAATTTTCAAGGGTCTCAACATCTGATAAAATTGATAGGAGACTGTGTATATTGAGTAACCCACTATCCAAAATGCTTAAATCTTATAATTCATATGTGGTGAATGGTTTTCAATTTCATACATTTGCATCTGGGGAATAGAAAAACAATGAATAGTGGAGTTTGTTTGAGATGATCACATCATATAGAAACTGAAGTTGAATTTTATGGCATTCTAGATGAAATTATTGAGCTATGTTATCTTGGAAATAAATACATAACGATGTTTAAATGTCGGTGTTCGTATACTAAGAGAGGCATACGTGTTCATTCGACTC
The DNA here is from genome assembly GCA_963277665.1 of Viscum album. Classification (NCBI taxonomy): domain Eukaryota; kingdom Viridiplantae; phylum Streptophyta; class Magnoliopsida; order Santalales; family Viscaceae; genus Viscum; species Viscum album. The sequence goes on from OY728137.1 coordinate 805,332,715, forward strand.
ATGGAATAGTTGATATTAAATATAAAAGACTTCTTGAAATAAATAAACCATTTTTACTGGCTCAATAGGCACATAAAATTTATTACGCAAAGTATTGTGCTACTTCAAGAGACCTGAGTGATTGGTGGAGCATAATAAAAATGAAATATCGGGATAATTAGTTTACTCAAAATGAATGTGGTTCCTCTGAAGTAGAAGGAATTGATATTCTTCAAGAGACTACTCAAAATCTATTTTTTTCACAAAGAGATGTGAATATCGATGATGACACCCCATAATTAAGGGTCGATGGTGACAAAGATGTTAATGATGTTACAAATGAATTTGAAATGACTAGAGTTGATAAAACTGAAACCCATATGGATATTGATGATGTCGAGGAGGAATAGGAAGACATTGATATCGCCAGATATGAAAATGATGATGAAGGTGAACATTGACACAGTTAAATGCTGGTTATAATCACAAATAATATATATCTATATATAATAGTTATTTTCAAATATATTCTAGAAATAATTATCTTGTGTTTCAGAAGGACCCTGATATATTTTTTGAGTTACAGGAGGTTGATCTACCTTTGGATGAGGGGGATTTGGGATAATCTGACCCTCAGCCTACTGGCGGTTCAGGGGGCATGTGGAGGGGGCGTGGTCTTGCGCAGCTGATGATTCCTGACCCTATCCATGAGTGATGTCCATGACTTGGCTTCGATACATGCACACAGAGGTATAATAACCTGTATATTTTAGTTATCTTTAATTAATTTATTTATATATATACTAATTTTTTGAATATTTTTTATTTTTTCATAGTTTTTCACATGTAGCTATTGGACAGGGGAGCCCTATCTTACACAATTATTTTTCTCTGCCACGGATCACATGGGAATAGATTACCATTAATGTGCAGCTCGGTATGTTCAATCATTGGCTGATATGTAAATAAATAATTATTATTTTGAAATTTATTTTATTAATAACTTGATATTATAAATTATTTGTAGGGTTTATGGTATCCCATCGATGATAGCAGGAGTGACGCTATCCACGCAGCATGGGAGGCATCTATGCGTGACCGTTTCCATCAGTTTTTTCATAATTTGAGGATAGCCATTAAGAAAGAAGAAGTGACGGATTTTGATGAGTCATGTAGAGTCGACCGACCAGAGTACATTTCATTTCACATTTGGAATGTATTATGTTTACACAAGTTTGGTGGAGGATTTCAGAGGAGGTATTCAGTGGGTCGGTAGAACTGGGGGAGACAGAAGGTGACACATCGAGCTGGTAGTCGTACATTCAATACGCATAGAGAGCATCTAGTAAATATATATTTTAAATATTTTAAATAACCAAAAATATAAACATTATAGTTTATATTTTTATAGGTAGTTGAGAAACCCAATGTTACAGAGTATGAAGTTTATCGAAGGATGTACAGTGATCCAGCCACTGGAGAGATTAGAGGTGATCGCCAGCATCAGATTATGGTTAGTATTATTTTTTCAGTTTGAAAATTAACTGCATATAATATCTTCAAAATTTTAATTTCAAATAGGAATTGAATGATTCATATGTGGCTGAAACCTCTCAGACACGGGATGGGAGTCAGGACGAGGTGACTGATCAGACCAGTGCCCACCATTTCGATGAGGCGGCATGGATACAGGTGACTTATTATGGATTTGAGAAAGGTCGAGTAGTTGGTATCGATTCTCATGTGACTCCTGGTACTTATTATGGTACTGTTGCGTTATCGGCGTCTAGCTCAAGAGGAGATCATGGAGAGGCATCATCTTCTACCTCACAATATCAAGAGTAGTTGCGAACTTAGGCTGAGCTTATAGAGAGTTTGCAGAAGTAGCATGAAGATTTGTGTCAGCAATAACGGCAGCAGTAGCAACATCATGATGAGGAGATGTGTCGATGGCAGCAAAAACATCACGAGTAGATAGAGTACATGAATCGTCTGACTCGTAGTTTATAGATGTAGTTTCCTCCACCATCTCCTACAGCTCCTCCACCTCCTCCAGAAGACAACCCCCCTAAATATTTTTTATGTTAAAAACATTTAAATTCAAGATTTTTTGTAATATGAACTATTTTCAGTTTTTGTCTTTTAAATTGATGTGAATATTGCATTTTTTTAATATTTTAATATTTATTATTACAATAATATTTTTTAATATTTTTTTATTTTACTAATAAAAATAATAATATTTTATGATTTGTTTTTATATTTTTTTGTTAATATTGATAATTTTAATATTTTTTTAATTTTAATAATATTAATATTATTTTTTCATTAATAATAATTTTATTAAATATATTTTTTTAGTATTATATTTTTATGGTTTTTTTATTTTAATTATAATAATAATAATATATTATGATTATTATATATATTTTTTTGAGAATATTGAGATTTTTTATATTTTTATTTTTATTATTATTTCAATAATATTAATATCTTTTTTCATTAATTATAATGTTATTAAATATATTTTTTACTTTGGTAATTATTTGCGACGGGACTTGTTGCAACGGGATCCCGTCGCAAATAGTTCAAATATATATTTTTAAATACTATTTACAACGGTACCAAGGGCCCATCACAAATATTATTTGTGATGCTCACATCGAAGATATTATTTGCTATAAGCACGTTTCAAAAAGATTATTTATATATAATGTATATAATTGGAGACTTATTTGCAGCGGGGAATTTACCCATCACAAATAACCTTTTTTACAACGGGCCTATCATAAAAAAAGATATTTGCGACGTTGTTTTATGCAACAAGCTATTTGTGACGACATCTTGTCAGAAATAGCCAATTGTAAATAACACAAATTCCAATAGTGATATAATCAAGGGAAAGTAATTATAAAATTAAATCTATGAAACCATCAGTTTAATCCTAAGTTATTCATTATCATTATGAAACCTCTATGATTATATCATATAATTATATTTATAGATATTGAAATCCCAAGAAATATCATAATAAATATTCCTAGGGATCGCAATAAAGTTTTTACATCCTATTTTCCAAAGGTTGACTAAACATTTACTCTCATAATAACTCTAATGAACAAAACTTGACCTACATGGATATTTAAAATTTTTGGGGAATACATAATACATTACACAAACACATTCCCAAATATCATACTAGTTTAGTTCCTTTGGAAACATATAACACAAACTTCTTAGTCTAGTGAAAGATGCTCAATTCATCCTAAAAATATCTTCCCCTTTCGTTCTCCTACATAAAGCCATTATTTATAACTTGGGGAAAAGAAAACCTAAGAAAAGGGTGATATTAGATTCCCCGAAAGGGTATAAAAGTATATATTAATCATAATATAAACATAAAGGTATATGAATATCATATTCATATCAAATATCATAATCTTGGATCATAAAAAACTTATGACATAAATCATAAAAGAAAAACCTTAACATAAAACTTGGAATTTTGGAAAACACATTGACACATGAAGTAAATTCCTTATTAGTCAAGGCTCATTTCCAATACCATCATAGTGGACAATTTCCTTTACCGAACCAAGTTCAATCCTCATTCCTACCCTATATTACTGAACCTGGTTTACATTCCCATTCCAACCATGTATTACTGAACTGTGGTCATTTCCCATTCTAGTCCTTCCTTTCTCATGAGATATAAATCTTTACCCAATAAATAAGATGGGGATGTAGCTCCCATCCATATTTTAATTAAATCATATATATGTTTTCCATAACAACATAAATCATATAAAACCCTAGAGAATAAAATGCACTTCTTAAAACTCATTCCATCAAAGCATAATCCATGGAAAATAATTTGATTTCATAAATATATTTCCCTTATAAACATAATAAATCTATAGATATTATAGGTATACTATACATGAAACATATCCCTATTAGATAATGTAATTTTATATGAAAAATAATTTTTATAGAACACTTGAAAATAATTCTTTATGAAAAAATCTTTTCTTCTTTAAAAACATTTTATTTTCGCAAATTTCCGTACAATTTTAAAACAAAATAATTTATTTGAAAATATATCTGAAATAATATAAGGGAAACTTCAAGGAAATAATACATTACAAAATAACAATAATTTATTCATTCTATATAAGTTAAAAAAATTTCTCATACTTTTAAATGATAAGTCAAAAAGTACCTCATAATGAAAAAGAAAAAATATTACATTCATCAGGTTTAGTAAAAATTAACAAATGGGTAAAATTGACTTTAAAAAATTGTATAAAAATATGAATAATATTTTATTATACATTTGTAGGAATCATGGACATGGATGATAATATATACCTGAGTAAATACATATGTATAACCATCTTAGATAATAATGATATGGTAAAATTATCCCTTTACCACTTCATAATCAATCAAATCATATGACTCATAAAATAATGAAAATTATATGAATATATAAATACCATAAAATTCAGAATAATAATAAAGAAACATTCAAGGTTATCATAAACACCGCACAAGAGAAACATGTGTTGTATAAGGCATTTTTACCACAAAAGTAAAAGTGAGACAAAGTAACAACATACCTTATGTCTTGAATCTCTTCACACTCATTCAAACATATTGTATAGAAAATAAAATCTTGTTATACATATATAATAGAACTATATTCATATACATAATACCATGTACAATTTAAATAAGATATTATATTACCCATTTTTTAATAACTTCGTATCAAAGTTACGTTTCCAGTGATAATGGCCTGGTTAATCACAAGAGATTTGAGTTGTTATTCTTGATTCTCATAAATATATCATGATTTAATTATTTAAAAAATTTATAACAAGATTTAAACATATTATATATTAATTAAATAATTATTTAGAATAATCTTTAAAGATATATGAAATACATCGTTCATGGAGACAGTCTGTTGTACGTATGAATGAATGTTGTTTTCATTTTTTGTCGGGTTAAATGAGAAAAGTATATAATTTATTATTTTTAAATAGTAATTTAAATGTAATATATGAAATATATATTCATGAAATTTATCCTTATTACCATCCATTTGAGATATAGGTGAATAAAGAGTCATATCACATCGTGGAGACAGTAATCCATACATACGCACGAGCGATGTTATCAATTTTACAAAATATTAGATGGAAAAAATGTTGAGATTATATTATTATTATAAAAGTATAATTATATTATAAACATCATATATAATTTTTAAACTCATCATAATTCTCACTCATAAAATATGGTGATGAAAAACATATTACACCACGTCATGGAGATGGTAAGTCGTACATACACAGACATATCAATTTTGTTTTTCATAGGACGGATAAAAGGTGGAATATGGTTGTTAAATAATCATAAACACATAACATAATATATTATATATTATATTTTTTACATTATAATGGAAGAAACATAATATTATGAAGTCTAAGAAGATACAAGTTTGATTGAATCAGTATAATAGATTACCTCTTATTCGGTGAGATCCCTTTAGATCCCCTCTTAAGGACACTAGGGTTAGTCTTTTGAGAAGCCCAAAACCTCTAGAATGTTACAAGGGATTATGATAAGGTAAATAATTATGGTATGTTTGATATTTGAGGCTCAAAGTGCTGTAAAATGGGGAGGTATGATGTTCCCTTTTATAATTGAGGTGAGGGGCACTTTTAAAATCTCAAAAAATATTAGTTTATAATAAAATTAAATCCCATCCAAAAACATAAAAAATTTCATATTTTCTAATATAATATGAGATAAGTTTGTAATATAATAAACCAATAAATTTTAGACTTGTTTTTTCATTCATTTTGAGCCTTTTCAAGTTTATTTACCCTTAATTATTGTTTTTTAATTTTAACTAAGATAACTAATGTTTTAATGTTAAAAGAGTGTAATTTTTAAATATTTTTTGAAAATTATACCATAAATGAAAAATAAAAAATATTTAATACCATTTATAAATTTTTTTAAACTTTTTTTAAAAGAAAATTTATTTTAATATAATTTGAAAAAAAATTATTTTGACCACATATAAATAGTGTCAATTTTCACAATATTAATCTCTTGGATTTTTAAACAGAACAAGATAAAAAGTTAACCTAGAAAAAAATATTATATCCATAATGGGTCAATGTAATCTAAAAAATTATTTGGATATATTAATTATTCCAAATTTTATTTATTTTAATATTTTTACAAACATTTAATTTATACTTCCATTACAAAATAATTACTACATCAGTTTTTGTAGTTATTTACAGAATTATTTATTGAATAATAATAATAAAATAAAATACTATGATAAATATAAATCTTATACATTTAATAATAATACTTATAATGGAATATATCTTCAATAATATCCTACATTAAAAATGTTATATTTATAAAAACATGAATTTTCAAAATTTTACATTACATTAGAAAAAGTATTATGCGTGTCATAATGATTTCCATGTTTCTCCAAATGTTCCATTATTATACCCAAGGATTATTATGGTATATATGTACAAAAATAGGTAAATTTTCTCAATTTTTGGTATTTTAATGGTTATTACCCATTTTAATTAAAATCATTCTATTGATTTTCATCAATAAAATAATTTCTACATCATTATGGTATAATCCTTTAAGGTAATTATTTATTTCAAAAAATTACAAATATATTACCTTGATATATGAAAAAAAAATTCTATTTTAAATTATTATTTATACTTTCATTTATCTTTTGAATAACCATATATTAAAATTATATAGTTATTAAAATTTTAGTAATATATATTAAAATTATCTTTAAATAAAATATATTAAATTTCCTATTGTAATCCAAATTTATTTAAAAGGATATCATTTAGACCCAAGGATTATTATGGAATAAAAAAACTAATACAATGACATTAGGACAAGTGTTAGGGTAATTTTATATTATTATTTTAACTATTAATTACATGATTTACCTTTTTAGTATATTATTAAAAATTTACCGAAGTTACTATTCATAATTCAAAAAATAAAAGAATTTTATTTACATAATTTGGAACCAATGATTCAAAATATTAAATCCATTTTTCAATATTCAAATTATAGGGGTTTTATTAGTCAATTTAAAATGAATATCATTGTTAGAATGAGAAAACATGTTTTAAAAGATAAAACATGTAAATGACTGAAAAGTTTTTACATGTAAATTCAATGTAAAATTAATTCCCATGAAATAAATTATATTTAACTATAAACATAGAATATATTTATATTTTAAAAACATTAAAAAATATAATTAATCCATGTAAATTATTTTGAGGAAAAAATGTTGTTTTCAATTAAAATTTAGTACATTTTTAGAATTCCTCAAACACATTAAAATTATCAGAACATTATCAAATAATAATCCAAAATAATTTTTCATATTAAAATTTAAATTAATAAGTTTATATTTTTCAAATATAATATATAAAACTTTCAATTATTAGATTGAAAATGGGTTCTCCATTAAAAGGTGGTAAAATCACCCTTTTAAAAAATATTGGGTTTTAAGCATAAAATTGTGTTTTCTATTATCTTATGCCTACAATATCGATTGGATGAATATAAAAAATATTTTATTGAATATATAAAATATTTATTTCATTAATTTCATTCACTAATTTAAATTTATTAAATTTATTAAGACAAAAAGACTTTGGGAGTATAAAAAATAATAATATTTTCTATATATTTATTTTCACTTCCAATTAATTGGTTACCAAATAATTAATCTTATAAATCATATATTTTCATAAGTTAGTTAATAATATTATTTATATCTAATTTAGTAAATAGGTTATAATATTTAAATATTATGATTTTGTTCGATAAAACTAGGTCTTACATGAATGGCATGCTATCAAAATAACTCAAAATTGTGTGTAACACAAGCCAAGAATATTGTTCTATATACCAAAAGCTATGACGGTTTTTCATATGTTTAATACTTATCATGGCCTAGATTAAATCACTATATATCAATGAAACTAAATAAATCTGTCTTATAAAAATCTTGGGTGTTACATTCTACCCCCCCCCCCCCCCGTAAAAAGAATTTATACCTCGAAATTTTTCTTGGTTATACAAGGATTACTACATGATATTTTTTATAGAAACCCTCATCATAAAAATGAATACTAAAATTTATCTTTTCAAAAATTAAATTTTGAAACATAATGGTTACCAAAATTAACTCATAATTTGGTTTACACATATGATAACATAGCACGATTGTGAAAACATGGATATTAGAGAGAAATATAACTATCAAGTTCTGATGGAGGGTGATAGAGGACATAGTTAGGAGAAAGTAAACAATTACAAATCCATAAATTTTAAATAATCTAATGGATAATTTTATTCATTGGATAAGAGTATACTAGGATAACATTTTATGATTCAACATTATTTCCTGAATGTTGAATAATTTTTCAGTAGAAGAAATACTTCCTTGATTTCGGTGCAGTCTCACCATTTGTCACTCCTTGAACAAATTACACCTAAACTCTTATTCAAAGAATAAAGCTTAAATTTTTAATTACAAAAGCATCATTAGATCATTCAATCCATAAATATAATGATAGTAAATTCCATCTTTATTTACAACAAAAATGTTATAAAAAGATATAAAATTTTTATAAGTCCACCTCTGGTGAGATAATACATTTATCTCACAAACATGAACCAATTTTTAATATTATATTTACATGAATGGATAACCTTACAATCCTTTCAATGGAAGAAAATCCAAAACATTTGGATAAAGTTCACTTATCAAATTCACAATTATTGATCATATATCATATGGTTACTCTTGGTCGTCACATTCCAAACATGTGAATATCATCATCGTGTATTCTCTGGAAACATGTTAATAACTTAAATTATAGTAATACCTTATTGAAAACATGAATACTTTTAAATATTAACTCTTTCCACATAAAATAAATCCCAAAAGTTATATATACTCAATCTATGATATCATATCAATTCTAAGGTTGTTATTTCTATAGAAAATCCCTTCATTTCCTAATACCCACATTTTTCACATATTAAGGGTTATCCTTCCATTAATGTGATTTCAAAAAATATCAAAATCACTTTTCATGGTTACTAGTACCATTCCACATATACTCATAAATAAATATTGAAAAAATAGTTGACTAATAGTTAGATATTTTGTTATTCCATAATACCATAAATGTGATTCCAAAACATTATCCTGAAATCCCATTACATAAATACTCTATAATTCTACAAGTTTTTTGTTTTACTCTATATCTCTAATAGTAATCTCATATTTTTTTCCTTTATCTATGGGATTAATATGTTTCTGATATCATCATCATCGATAACCCTTCGATTAGGGCACTGGTTTTCATAATTCCCCATTTCTTTGCACTTATAGAATTGAAGTGTGTGAGGTTCATTATATATAGAATTTTATCTATTCACATCATATTTTATCTTCTAATCCTTTACTTCTGAACACAACTACCAGATGACCATCTTTTCCACACATAAAATATTTATTATCCCCTTTAATACAGTCTCCACCATGCTTCATTCCACACTTTGAGCATAAGGAAACAATATCTTTTTCCCCATGGTTCTAATATTCTCCCTTGAAATACATATTTTGTATCTTTTCAAAACCATGATATTGATATATAACCCAAAAATTCACTTTCCCATTGATATCACATCCCACAATCTCTATAAAGATACTAAAGTCTCTTATGGTTAATCCCCTTTGAAGACTCGGTTTTACGACACTAAAGAATCTGTCAAACATACTTTTAGGTTCAATGATAATGCCAGAATCTCATCTTCCAAGTCTTGTAAAAGTTTCTAAAAAAGTAACAATAGATTCATCATCGTTCTGCTTAAGACCAAGGATCTCCTTTTCCATCATCATATTAAGAATACAAGGAAAGTACTTATTGAAAAATATGTTCTTAAACTCATCCCATCCCAAGGATTCGATTTTGTCTTTCTTCCTGGTATTCTTGATTAGAGTCCAACACTGGTCCACTATTCCTTTTGAATGATAAACAACAAAAATTAAATTTTTATGTTCCAAACAGTGAAGGAAAAAATATCATTTCTATGGTATTGATCCATTTTCAGTAACATGTTGATTAGAAGACCAACTGAAATTTGGTGGAAGTTGCCTCATAATGGACTCAATAGAATGTTGTTCCCTTCTCTTCTCATTTGGATGTACTTAATGACTCATAAATTATGTGAGTATAGAAATAATATTTTTCATTCCAGTTCCCATACAATTTGTTTATTCAAGAGTATAATCATTGAATTTCAAATTTCATTCATCATTAACATTGTTCCATCTATTTCTATCCATTAACTAAAACAAAACGTATAGTGTGAGTAACACTAATCATAGTGAGAAAACCATATAAACTATGGAAAGTACTTATAAAATTCATTCTTTGAAATAATTGATTTTATCCTATTTTTTCATGATCATTATAAAAAATCTAGGATTATGACCTATACATAGACTTATCCATATCAACATCCCTAGAAATATCCAAATAAATATTCTTAGTGGTATCACTATTTTTTTCATCCTAGTTTCCAATTATTGAATAAACGTTTGCTCTAATACCTAATCTAAAAAATCATGCATCAAATATATGGATATTTAACAATTTTTTCAGAATACACAATACATTACAAGAATACATTCCCAAATTTCATATTAGTTTATATCCTTCATAAACTTAGAGCACAAACTTCTATTCTAGTGAATGATCTTCAATTTTCCCAAAAAGATCCTTCCATTTTGTACTTCAACTTAAAACCTTTCTTTTTAACCCAGGGAAAAGAAAACATAAGAAAAGGGTAAACTAAGATGCTCAGTAAGGGTAAAAAATGAGATATGAATCATTAAATAAACATAAATTTATTAGAATATAATCTTCAAATCAAGGACCACAATCTTGGATCGAAAACATTCTTAAGACATAAATCATAAAATAATAACTTTCACATTAAACATGGAATTGTGGAAAAAACATATGTGTAGTAAATGATGTACATATTAGTCAAGTCTTATTTCCAAGACCATAATAGTGGACAAAGTCCATTTTTGAACCAATTTCAATCCTTGTAACATCCATGTATTACTGAACTGAGAATACTTTCCCATTCTTAGCAAGTATTATTGAACCGTGATCACTTCTTGTTCCAGTCCTCTTTGTCTCATGAGATATAAATCTTTACCCAATTAATTTTAGGTAGACATATGTCCCACCAATCACATAATTAATTCCTATATGCGTGTTACATAATAACATAAATCATATAATAACCCATATAATACAATAGGTTTCTTAAACATCATTACATAATTCATGGAAAATAATTAGATTTTGTAAATATCATTCGATAAAAAAAGTAATAAAACTATAAGTAATATTGGGATAATATACTTGAATCATATCCCTATTAAATAATTTTATCTTAGATGGAAGATAATATTGACCGAATAGATGAAATTAATTCTTGAAGAAAATTTCATTTCTTCTTCAAAAATGTTTTCTTTTTTAAAATTCCATGTAATTTTAAAAGAAAAGGTTTTTGTTGAAAATAATCCTGAAATATTGTAAGGTAAGATTAAGTTAAATAATTCATTATTAAAGTTTAAAAATACTTTCAAGCCATATAATTTAAAAAAAAACATTTTCTCTCATTTTTTCTAGATAAGTCAAAGAGTACCTTCTATCAAAAATGACTAAAGATTACTTTCATACCATTTATTAAATATTAACAAATGTGTAAAATTGAATTAATTTTTTTTAGAAGAATAGAAATAATATTTTGGAATAAATTTTTAGTAAATATGTAAATGGATGAGAAATATAACCCAATAAATACTTACATATAAACAATCTCAAATAATAATGAAATTGCAATATTATCCTTTTCTACTTTATAATTAGTCGAATTGTATGTATCATAAATTAAATAAAATTATATGCATATGTAAATACCATATACTTCAAAAAAGTAATCATAAAATCAATTATGGTTATCATAAACACATCACAAAAGAAAAAGGATTTGTATAAGGCATATGTTGCATAAAAATAAAAGTGAGACAAAAATAATCCTTTACCTTATGTCTTAACTCTTCACACTAGTTCAAAAATCAATTATAATAAATGAATGTTTATTATAAATATATCACAGAACCGTATTCATATATTTAATACCATAAAGGTTTTACTTAATACATTACATTTCCTATTTATTATTAACTTCATCTCAAAGATACATTTCGGGTGATAACCGCCATGTTAATCATTTGTGATTTTTATTAGTTATTCATGATTTTCAAACATTGATTATGATTAAATTATTTAAAAAAATTTAAAAAATGAGATAAATATATTTTAACAATATAAGTATTTATAATAATATTTAAAAATAGATGAAATACATTGTTCATGGACACGGTAGGTCATACATACGCTTGAACATTGTGTTCATTTTCTTGTTGGGTTAAAGGAAAAAAAGTATATGATTTATTATTATTAAAGAATCATTTAAATGTCATATATAACATATATATTAAAAATATTCGTCCTTATTACCATCCATGTAAAATAAAGGTGAATAACAAGTCACATCACATCGTTGAGATGGTAATCCAAACGTACGTACGAGCGACGTTGTGATTTTTCTAAAATATTAGATGGTAAAAATATATAAATGATATTATTATTGTAGAGGTATAATTAAATTATAAAATTCATATATAATCTTCAAACTCCTCATAATTCTTATTCATAAAATATGGTGATGAAAAATATATTACACCAGAACCTAGAGTTGGAAAGTCACACACACAGGCATGGTGATTTCATTTTTTATAGGGTAGATTGAAGGTGGAATGTTTTTATTTGATAATAATAATAAATTATATGATTATAGGTGATACTGGAGTTATTTATTTATAATGGTAATGACATAAGAAGATGAATTATAAGAAAAAACAAGCATAAAAGAATCATTAGAGGAGATTACATCTTCTTCAACGAGCTCCCCATAGTTCACCTCTTAAAGACACTAATGTTGGTATTTTGAGAATAAAAGAACATATATAATATCACTGGGGAAGTTTAGAAGGTAAATTATTCATATAAGTCGGATATTGATGGCTCAATGTGAAGTGAAGTGGTGAGGTAGGATGTTCCCTTCTATAATTGAGGTGAGGGGGACCTTTAGAATCTCAAAAAATATTTATTTATAATAAAATAAAATCCCATCTGAATTCCACCAAAATTTCTTATTATTTAATATGAGATGATATGAGGTTGTAATATCATCATCTAAAAAAATTTAGACATGTTTTTCTATAAATTTAGTCCACATCATTTTAATTAACCTTCAGTTATTCTATTTTCCTCTTCAGTTATTCTATTTTAATTTTAATAAAGGTAATAAATATTTCAATTTTAAAAGAGTCTAATTTTTATATATTTTATGTCAATTAGACCATAAAATAAGAATTTAGAATATTTTTTTTACCACATAATAATTATTTTATATTTTTTAATGAAAAATTTTATGCTTTTTAATTAATTTAATAGAACATTATTTTGAAAAAATAGCAATAGTGTAAATTTAGAAACTATTAATTTCATTGATTTTTAAAACTATCAATATAGAAAATTTAACTAGAAAAAATATTTTACTATAACCCTAATTGTTCAAGGTCATCTAAAAAATTAATTGGATATAGTAATAATTTCAAATAATATTTACTTTAATATTTTTAATAAAATTTAACTGATATTTCTATTAATAAAATAATTACTACATTAGTTTTGTGGAATTATTTAATATATATATTTTTTGAATAAAATTTAAAAATTAAATACTAGAAAAAAGATAAATCTTCTAAATTTCATAAGAATACTTATAATCACATATATCTTCAAGAAAATCTTACATTAAAAAAGTTATACTTATTAAGCATGAATTGGACAACTTTAATATTACTTTAGAAAAAATATTATAAGTGTCATAATCCTTTCTTTATGGAACAAAATTGTTTATAATTATGAAATTGAATGATTATGATCTAGATATAATCAAAAAAATAAGAATTTATGAGGTTTTTTTCTTTTAATCGTTATTATCCATTTAAATAAAATTATTTTATTTATTTTAATCAATTAAATAATTTCTCCATCATCACTATACATACCTTTTATGTAATTATTTATTTCTCAAAAACTAGAATTAAATTACAATTATAAATAAATATATTTATATTTCAAATGAGTATTTCTAGTCTAATTTTTCATTGTATAACCTTATATTAAAAATTATATAGTTTTTAAAAATTGATTGAGACATATTTAACTTTTCATTAAATAGAATATATTAAATGTCCTAATCTAATTCAAGTGCATTCCAAATGATATAACTTCATCCCAGTGATAATATAGGTAAAAAAACACTCATCCAATTATATTAGAGAAAATTTTAGGGTAATTTTATAATATTATTTTACCCTTAATTACTCAATTTATGTTTTTACTATATTAGTAAAAAATTAAAAAAAACAGTATTCATAATTCCAAATAATGATATTTAAATAATATGGACCCACTGACTAAAAATTTGAAATCCATTTTTTAAAATTCAAAACATGGAAGTAACAGTAATTAATTTAAAATTACAATCATTTTTAGAATGAAAAAATGATTTTTAAAAGGTAAAACATGCAAAAAATTGAAATTATTTTACATCTTAATTCAATGTAAAATTATATAAAATTACCTAAATTATATAAAATGATACAAATATATTCTACTTATACTTTAAAACCATTCAATCATATAATTTAACCATATAAATAATTTCAAGGAAAAAAGTATCTTTCAATTAAAATTTAACATATATTTACAATTCATAAAAACATGAAACATATTGAGAAATTATCAAAAATTCATCCAATGTAATTTTTTACATTTATATTTGAAATAATTAATCTATTTTTTCCAATACAATATACAAGATAATAAAAAATAGGATTTAAAATGGGTACATCATTAAAAAATACTAAAATCACCCTTTTCAAAAATATTCGTTTTTATGCATAAAATTGCATTGGTTATTATATTATTCCTTTAAATTCTATTAGGTAAATAACACATATATTTTATTGAATATATAACATATTTATTTCATTAATATCATTCAAGAAATTTTCATTTATTTAATTTGTTTACAAAAAATGACTTTGGGTGCATAAAAATAAGAATATTTCCTGCATATATTCATTTCTAATTAATTGAATACCAAATAATTCATCTGATAAATCATATAATTTCATAAGATTGATAATAATATTTATAAAAACTAAATTAATAGCTCATTTATTAAATTTTAGTTGTATTTTTTTATTTAACTCGGTATTTTATGAAACAAAAGCTATCAAAAGAACTAGAAAATGTGTGTGACACAATCAAAGCCAAGTGTTCTGTATACCATAAGCTAAGATGGTGTTGCATACAGTGAAATCTTATCTTGGTATATGATAAAAAACAAGACATTAATGATATTAAAAAAAACCATATTATAAAAATATCAGGGCTTTATATTCAACCCCCCCTAAAATGAATTTCACCCTTGAAATTCATATAGGTTTTAAAAGGATCAATACTTGAAATTTTATTTTATAGAAACCCACATTGTAATAATGAGTAGTAAAATTTACCTGTTAAAAATGAAGGTTAGAAACATAATGGTCACCCAAAGTAACTCATCACTAGGTTTCCACATAGAAGAACATAGGTGTAAAGTGAAAACATGGTTAAGGAAGAGAAATATAACAATCATATCCTGAAGGAGAGTGATAGAAAACATGTTTAGGAGAAATTAAACAATCAAAAAGCCATAAATCCATGATAATATAAGGGACCATTTGAATCATCATATTAGAAGGTACCAGGATAAAATTTGTGGTATCATGATCCATTCTCTAATGTTAAATAATTTTTCAAGATAAGAAATATTTACTTGATTTCAGTAAAATGTCATCATTGTTTGTGCCTTGAAAAATTTCCACATCATCTCATATTCAAATAAATGAAGTTGATTTATTCTTCCCTAAATCATTATCATATCAAGTGATACATAACTTTAATTTTAGGTCATTACATCTATCTTTCCACTAACAAAAAAAGGTTAGAACATGATATAAAAAATGCATAAGTTCTTCTATGCTGAGATAAAAAATTAATCTCAAAAACATCATGAAATGTATAATATAAACATTCCATAAATACAGAGCCATAAAATACTTCTGACATCTAAAAATCCAAAACATTATTAATAAGTTTGGTAAATCAGATTAAAAATTATCCCTCATATATCCTAAGTTAGCTCTTGGGCATCACATTCCAAACATTTGAAGACCATCATCATGTATTCTCTTGAAACATATTAATTAAATTAATTACCATGTAACCATTAGTGAAAGCATGCATGATTTTAAAAATTAACACTTTCTAAATATAAAAAATTCCAAAAAATTCTATATATTCAATCTATGATATCATATCATTTCCTAGGTCATTAATACTTGAAAAAGAAATTTATTTCCTTATCCCGACATTATGAACATATTAAGGGTTATCTTTCTCTTAATGTGTTTTCAAAAAATATCAAAATCACTTTCCATAGTTACCAGTACCATTCAAAATATATTCTTAAATACATATGTAAAAACCATAGTGGACCAATAGTTAGATATTTCATTATTCAATAATATCATAACATTGATTCCACAACATTATCCTAAAATACCATTATATAAACCCTCAATCATTCCACCATTGTGTTGCCATACTCTATATTTCCAATAGTGATCACATGTGATTTTCCCTTTTCTTTGGGCATAGAAGGTTTCTCATGTCGATCATCATTGATAACCCTTGGATTATGGAATTTGTTAGAATAATTCCCCATTTCATTTAATATGTAACATTGAAGTGTGGGAGATTCATTCTATGTATAATTTTATCTATCAACATCATTAAAAATATTTTTTCCATTATTAGGAATTCAACTACCTGATGACCTTTTTTCCACAGTTATAACATTTACAATTCCCTTTGTGATAGTCTCCACTATGATTTTTTCCACACATTGAGCATAAGGAAATGATCATTTTCATTTAACCATGGTTTTTAGATTTTCCCTCAAACTCCATATTTAATTTCTTATCAAAACCATGGGTTTTATATCTAACACAAACCTCCATTTCCACCTTGATAGAAAAAAAGAAAATCTCTTCATAGCTACTGAAGACAATTAAGGATAATTCCATTCTAAGAAATGGTTTTATGCAACTTAAGAATCTATCATCCTTAATTTCATGTAGTAGGATAATGACAGAACCTTACCATGAAAGTCTTGTAAAATTTTCATCCTAAGTACAATTAGATTCATCATTCTTCTTATTAATCTTAGGGAACTAATTTTTCTTCTTTGTATGAAAAATACAAGGAAATTAATTATTAAAAAAAGTGCTTCAACTCATACCATCCCAAAGATTAAATTTCATCACACTACCTCGTGTTCTTTATTAGAGTCCTATACTCATTCACTTCTCCTTTTAAATGATAAATACCCAGAATGACTTTTTTAGGTTCTAAATAGTGAATGATAGAGAATATATATTTAGTGGTAAAAATACATTTTTCGGCAACAAGTGGATCAGAAGACCAACTGAAATAAGGTGGTAGTTTCCTCGTAAAGGAATTAGCATAATCTTGTTCCATTAACTTTTAATTTGGATATCAATAATGATTCATAGCATGTGTGAGTGTAGTAATAAGATTTTTAATTCCAACTTGCATAAAATTTGGTTGTTTAGTAGAATAGCCAATTCACTTCCCATTGAAGTAATCATTAACATAATTCCTTCATTTTCCATCCTTAACTGAAACAAAATTTATAGTGTGAGTAACAATAATCATAGTGAAAAAACCATATAATAAACGGATAGTAATTATAAAATTTAATCTATGACACCATTGCTTTAATAAAAGGTTATCCATGCTCATTATGAAAACTCAAGGAATATAACTCATACATTGACTTATCCAGAGTGACATTCTTATAAATATCTTGAGATATTTTCCTAAGGACCTCACTAAAGCTTTTATATCCTAGTTTTGAAAGGATAACTAAACCTTCACTTTGATACCAACTATAACGAACCAAGCATGACATACAAGGATATTTTATCATTTTTTTATAATACACAATACATTACAAAAACAAATTCCAAATAATCATATTAGTTTATTTCTTTTGTAAAATTAAAACACTAATTTCAAGTCTAGTGAAATATCTTAATGTTTTTCCACAAAGATCGTCCCTTATTGTACTCCTACCTAAAATATTCTTTATAACATAGGGAAATAAAATAATAATAAAAGGGTGATATTATATTATCTATATGGATAAAAAAATGATATATGAATCATAACATAAAAATAATAGTAAAATAATATAATCTTCATATCTAAGATCAAAATCTGGGATCATAAAAATTCTTAAGGAATAAATCAAAGATGAATAACTTTGACATAAAACATGTAATTATGTAAAAAACATAAGAATATAAAATAATTTCCATATTATTCAAGGATCATTTCCAAACCATCATAGTGGAAAAATTCCTTTACTAAAACAAGTTCACTCCACTTTCCAACCCTGTATTACAAAACTAGGTTTACCTTCTCATTCAAGCAATGTATTACTGAACTGTGATCATTTACCACTCCATCATGTCTATCTCGTAATATATAAATCATTATTTAATTAGTTAGAGTGATATACATATCCCAAAAATATCATAATGAAATCATACTTATGTGTTCCACAAGAACATAAATCATATCATAACCGATGGGAAAATGGGTTTCTTAAACATCATTACATCATAACATAATCCATGGAAAATAATTGGATTTAATAAATCTCATTCCATAATAAGAAAAAACCAAACCATAGTTATAATAGAGATATTATAATTGAAACATATCGCTATTAAATAATTTCATCATATATGGAAAATAATTTGTATTGAACACTTGAAATAAATTCTTGAAGAAAATATCCTTTCTTCAAAAATGCTTTCTTTACATAAAAGGTCAAGAAATATTAAAAGAAAAATAATTCATTTTAAAATAACCATGAAATATTTTATGGTGATATTCAGGGAAACAGTATGTTGGAAAATAATACAAATAAATTCATGTAGTATAAGTTAAAAAACATTCTTCTCGTACTTTTGCTGGGTATGTTAAAAAGCACCCTATAAGGAAAATGACAAAAGATTTCTGTAATACCATTTATTAAAATTTCACAAATGGGTAAACTTTGATTTAATAAAGTTTTAGAAGAATAAAAATAATATTTTGGAATAAATTTTTATGATATATGGACATGGATGATAAATATACCCCAGTAAATAGTTACATATAAACAATCTTATATAATAATGATATTGTAAAATTATCCCTTACCAGTTTGTAATCAGTCTGATCGTATGACTCCAAAAATAAGGAAAACTATATAAATATTTAAATACCATAACCATCAAAATATGAATCATAAAAAAATTCTTGGGAAACATAAACACCACACAGAATAAACAGGTGTTGTATAAGGCATATGTCCCACTAAAATAAAAGTGAGACAAAATAATCCCTTACCTTATGTCTTGAATCTCTTCACACTCATTCAAATTTACTGTTTAATAACTAAATGTTTTTTATAAATTTATCAAAGAATCATATTAATATATAGAATACCCCACTACCACAAAACTGGGTAAGGCATGCGCCTACCTTTATCAGCGCTAACGGAAAAGTGCTGATAAAGGGCCAGACCTTTATCAGTGCTAACAAAAGCACTGATAAAGGTCCTCCCCTTTATCAGCGCTTTTTCCTAGCGCTGATAAAGGGTCCCGCGGATTTGTTAAAAACCCGCGGGTCCTCTTCCTCCTACCCGCACACAATCAAGCTCTCGCGGAAGCCCTTGTCTGCGCCGCTGCTGCCGCCTCCTCCTCCTCCTCCGCGGCCTCCTCCTCCTCCTCTGCTTCTGCTCCTCCTCCTCCTCCACCACTGGCCTCATCCTCCTCCTCCTACGGTGCCTCTGGTGCCTCCGCCCTGCCTCAGCCCTGCCTCTGCGCCGCTGCCGCCGCTGCCTATTCCTCCACCGCGGCCTCCTCCGCCGGTGCCTCCTCCTCCACCGCGGCCTCCTCCTCCACCGCGGCCTCCTCCTCCTCCGCCGGTGCCTCCACGGCCTCCTCCTCCTCCGCGGCCTCCTCCTCGTCCATTGTGCGGTATGCTATGCCCAATAATTGTAATTTGCTTTGTTTTTTGTTTTTGTTCTATATTTCAACTATCATGATTTGTGTGAATCAATTTTATTTGAAGTGGGGGGGGGGGTGCAGGTGCTGCGGGGGTGTAGTGGGTGGGGGGGGGGGGGTGTGCAGGTGGGGGTGTTTAGGTGGGGGAGATGTGCAGTGGGTGAACATGTGTAGGTGGGGCGTATAATGGGGGGTCTATTGGGTGTGAGGTGGGGGTGTGTACAGGTTGGGGGTGGGGGTGGGGGAGGGTGGGATATGCAAGTGGGAGGGGGGGGGGTTGTTCAAGTGGGTGGTGGGGAAGAGAGTGTTCTAGTTGGGGGGGTCTAGGTAGGTGGGAGTCTGTTGGTGGGTGAGGTTGGGGGGTGTACAAGTGGGGGGGTGTGAAGGTGGGGGTGGGGGAGGGGGGTTGTGCACGTGGGGGGGTGTAGTGGGTGGATGGGAGGGGGGATGTGCAAGAGTCTGCTGGGGGAGATATGGGGAGGGGGGATGTGCATGTGGGGAGTCGACACATCCATAGTTTTCCAATAAGCACTGGGATGTCATCACTTCTATAGATTTGGATAGGCCTGAGGCCTCTTAGGTTTTGGTTCTTGTCTATTTATCTTGATGAGTAATGAATCATATGATCTAAAAGTGACATAAACTATATATGATTAATTCTTTCTCCCACAAAACAATTTTCTAGAAATAATATATCTTTGGAAGGTGAGGGAGACTTTTAGAATTCTTTCATATAGAGACCAGTCAAGGAAAGTATCCATATATATCCACCTGGAGTAGGGACCTCTGCGGCCGCCGCCTCCTCCTCCTACACCGCGGCCGCTGCCTCCTCCTCTGCTCCTGCTTCTCCTCATCCACCTCCACCGGCCTCATCCTCCTCCTCCTCCGCTGCCTCTACCGATGCCTCCTCCTCCTCCGCCGGTGCCTCCGGTGCCTCCGCGGCCTCCTCCTCCTCCGCCGGTGCCTCCGCGGCCTCCTCCTCCTCCGCGGTCAAGCCGCGGTCACACCGCGGTCATGCCGCGGTCACACCGCGGTCACGTCGCGGTCACGCCGGTGCCTCCGTGGCCGCCGCCTCCTCCTCCTCCGCTGCGGCCACCACCTCCTCCTCCTCCACCGGCCTCATCCTCCTCTCCTCCTCCGCTGCCTCCGCCCTGCCTCCACCCTGCCTCTGCGCTGCCGTCGGTGCCTCCTCCTCCACCGCGGCCTCCTCCTCCTCCACCGCGGCCTCCTCCTCCTCCTCTGCTACCTCCTCCTCCTCCGCCGCGGCCGCCTCCTCCTCCTCTGCTCCTGCTCCTCCTCCCATCCACCGGCCTCATCCTCCTCCTCCTCTGTTGCCATCACTGCCTCCGCCCTGCCTCCGCGCTGCCACCGGTGAATCCGGTGCCTCCTCCTCCACTGCGGCCTCCTCCTCCTCCGCCGATGCCTCATCTTCCTCTGCCGGTGCTGCCAGTGCCTCCACGTCTCCTCCTCCTCCACAGTCATGCCATGGTCATGCTGCGGTCATGCCGCGGTCACGTCGCGGTCATGCCGCGGTCCCACCGCGGTCACGCCGCAGTCCCGCCGCGGTCCCGCCGTGGTCACGCCGCGGTCACGCCGCAGTCATGCAGGTGCCTCCGCGGCCACTGCCTCCTCCTACTCTGCCGTGGCCTCCTCCTCCTCCTCTGCTCCTGCTCCTCCTCCTCCTCCTCCACCGGCCTCATCCTCCTCCTCCTCCGCTGCCTCCGCTTTCTCCGCTGCCTCCGCCCTGCCTTTGCGCTGCAGCTGGTGCCTCCTCCTCCACTGCGGCCTCCTCCTCCTCCACTGATGCCTCCTCCTCCTCCGCCGGTGCCGCTGGTGCCTCCGCGACCACCTCCTCCTACGCGGTCACGCCACGGTCACGCCGCAGTCACGCCGCGGTCACGCCGCGGTCACGCCGGTGCCTCTGCGGCCGCCGGCTCCTCCTCCTCCTCCACGGCCACCTCCTCCTCCTCTGCTCCAGCTCCTCCTCCTCCTCCTCCACCGGCCTCATACTCCTCCTCCTCCTCCGCTGCCTCCGCTGCCTCCGTTGCCTCCGCCCTGCCTCCGTCCTACCTCTGCGCTGCCGCGGGTGCCTCCTCCTCCTCCGCGGCCTCCTCCTCCTCCACCGCGGCCTCCTCCTCCTCCGCTGCCTCCACGGCCTCCTCCTCCTCCGCCGCGGCCGCCGCCGCCTCCTCTGCTCCTGCTCCTCCTCCCCTCCACTAGCCTCATCCTCTTCCTCCGCTGCCTTTGCTGCCTCCGCCTCCTTTTCCTCCTCTACTCCTCCTCCTCCTTCTTCTTCTCCTCCACCGCAGCCTCGTCTTCCTCCTACTCCACCGGCGCTTCCTCCTCCTCCTCCTAGTCCGCTGCCTCATCCTCCTCCTCCACCGGCGCCGCCTCCTCCTCCTCCTCTGCCTACTCTGTTGCCTCCTCCTCCACCGTGGTTTGAGAGGTGCCTCAAGTACTCAGGTGAGTCTCACAAGCATTATTTTAGTTTTATATGATGTTTTTTAGAGAGTTTTAAAATGAAACATGGTTTTGTGTTCATATTTTTTGAGAAACAATGTAGAACTTTGAGCATGAGGAGGTTTTCAGTCCTCTTTCTAAATCACATAGTTGACTTTCATGGTTAGTGAAGGTTAACCATGGGATATCTTAGAGGAAACCATGTGAGGTGGATTTTAGTTAGGGATTAACATACCATTTTTTCATGATTTCATACAAAACATGTGAAATTTTGTAGACTGAGGTAGTTCCAATTTACATAATTAATGCATAGTTTGGTAAACTATGTTGACCAAATATTTGAAGGGGTTTTATTGTACAGTGGCACCACATTATTAATATATGGTTTGGAAAATTGTATAGAACATTAAAATTATATTTTCATCTTTTTCCCTCTGAAATTCCAATAGGGGAAGCCCCCATTTCTCATCCTCCCTCTTATACAATGCCCAATCGACCCACCCCCTTATTCCTCTTTGATTCTCCTTTACATGGGGAGTTTTTTAGTGCATTTATTCAACAATTCTAAGTGATTTCACCATCTTCCTTACCATTTTATTCTTTATATTTAGTTTCTATTGATTTTTGATTTATCTAGATTAGGTTTTATGGGTGATTCAACTGGAGCACGGTGGTATCATATTGATTTGATGGGGGTGTTTTCCTACCTCATGTATAAGAGGCATCATGATGGTATCTGCAAGTCACCAAACATTATGAAGGATTTTTGTTTCCTTTTGTAGTTTTCATAGATATTGGATCAAATTATATAATGTTGTCTATGGATTTGGTTTGGTTGGGTATTTTTTCTAAGATGGCACTAAGATCCCACTTCAGATCTTATATGGATTTTTGGTCTTTGTTCTAACATTAAAAGTCCATAAGATGAGTTTCTAGTGAATATAACAAGTTTAAATTGATTTGGATAATTAATTATAAATGATATAATTTAATAATTTTGGTTTTTTGGAGAGAGGAAGGAGCTATATTGATGAGTTGATCTTCGGGTAGACAAATGGAGAGGCTTAGCGAGCCTAGGAAAAGTTTTCAACTTGGAATTAAAATAGTAGAAACATATAAAATAGGTATGTGGTCCTGGTAATTTCTTTATGGATTTATAAATTCCTTAATGGGTGTTATTAGAGTGAGTGTGACTTAGAGGACCTTGTTAGGGGGAACCCGGAGACCTCTTGGAATACATTCTGTGACTTTTATGTATTTGTTCCCATATGCCACACATGGAAATAGTGATACATCAGAGCCCTTGGCCTTATTGAATTGAACCTAAAGTGTGTGAACATCCCCCTTGGGGATGTGACTACTTGGGTGGGTATAACTTTGTAAGGTTGTTGATAGGCTGGATGTGTAGACTGACCCAGAACAAACCTATATATTGAAATGGGACATGAGCCATCTCTTGAGAATATTTATAGTATTTCAATGATGGTCTTCATTCTTAACAGCTTATTGATCCAAACCTTTAATGGTTTTCCTTTCTAAACATTGGTTTTAATGTATTAAGGTCTTTCTCAGGTTTCATTTCAGCCCTTCATTTTAAAATAACAACTGTATAACAGCATGAATAACATAACTCAAGTTGATAGAGAAGAAAATTTATGAAGGCATTGGATTCCCTTCGAGCCAGATGGATTAGTGTTGTCCCCATGGATAGTAAAACCCCTTTTGGAGATCATGTAATAGTTGATAATAGGTTGTTTGGATCATTCATTGCTTCTAGATATTTGTCCAGATTTTCCTTGGTGTTTTTGGTTTATACTTATCTCAATCCCTACTGGTGTAAGTTCTTTTCACCTTGTGTTTGTACTTATACTCTTTTTTTTAATTGAGTCCTTTGGGGCATGAATTAGGTGACCAATTCATGTCACCACTTTTATTAAAAAAATGACCTTGAGGAGGTATTTTATTGAAATGGAAAAAATTACATAGTAGTGAGGTCTATGATACTACTAATAGGGACATTGATTTTGAGTAGTGATTATATTTGTTATGAAAAGTGGATAGGTGAGATATTTCAGTCCTTATTGTGTATTTGGCATGTTTGGTTGAGGGTCCTGCACTACTGGGTTTTAGAGATCTAGATGATGTGAGGCTTGGGGATTGTAGTGGTTCCCAATATATTTTTTATTTTGGTATTTATTTATTCCTTTATTTCCTTGAAGAATCTTGTTTTTTATCTAAATTATACTCATATTCCCTCTCCTTTAACCTATATACTTATCCTATGGATTTAAAATAGGATGAATATAAATAAATAATGGATGAATGCCAATCGGTTGACAAAAGAGTATGAAGAAGGCGTGAAAGAATTTATCAAGTTTGCAATAGATCATGCATGTGACTCTTCTCAAATCCTTTGTCCGTGTTTATGCTGTTGTTATTCAAAACAAATTAGTCCAGATGAGTTGGAAGAACACTTGATCTGTCACGGAATAGATCAAAGTTATACATGTTGGAATAAACACGGGGAAACAACGAATGTAGGTAGTGACTGGGGTGACACTGCGTTTTATGGATCATCTGATATGATTACAAACATGAACAATGAAGATGAATGTATGGAGGATGTGATTACAGATGTGAATGATGATGAAGATCGTATTGAGAAAATGACAAGGACCTTCGAAGATGAACTTTGTGATTGCCCAAAATTGTTTGAGAAGTTAAAAAGTTGTGCAAAGACGCCATTGTATGCTGGTTTCACTAAATATACGACATTGTCAGCCGTACTGAAGCTGTATAATTTGAAAGCAGATAACGGGTGGAGTGACGACAGTTTTACGAAACTACTTTCCCTCTTTAATGACATGCTCCCAGAAGAGAATGAGCTCCCGAGCCGAACATACGATGTCAAACGAATGCTACGCTCTATGGGTATGATCTCTGAAAGAATACACGCCTTCCCGAATGACTGTATACTGTTTCGCAAGGACCACAAATCACTTAAAGAATGAAAAAGTGTGGTGCTTCTCTATACAAGAAAGATGAATCCAGTCCTACTAAAGTTGTATGGTACTTTCCAATATTTCCAAGGTTTAGACGCCTATATGGAAGTGAGGAGACTGGAGAACAATTCACATGGCATGAAGATACAAAAATTAAAGATGGGATACTACGTCACCCGGCAGACTCTCCTCAGTGGAAGAGAATCGATCATGAGTATCCTGAATTTTGAAACGAGTCGAGAAACCTTCGTCTTGCGTTATCTATAGATGGAGTGAATCCTTTTTGTTTTCAAAGCAGCAATCACAGTACATGGCCGGTTATGTTGATAAATTATAATTTACCACCGTGGTTATGCATGAAACGAAAATACATCATGTTATCTATGCTTATATCAGGACCAAAACAACCGGGTAATGATATTGATGTTTATTTAGCTCCATTGATCGAAGATTTGAAATTATTGTGGGATTCAGGTGTTACATTGTATGATGCTTACAGAAAGGAAGATTTCACTTTGAGAGTCATGTTGTATGGGACGATAAATGACTTCCCAGCTTATGGAAATTTGTCAGGATAGAGCATTAAAGGAACTCAAGGCTGTCCCGTTTGCGAAGAAGCTACACAATCAATTAGGTTGAAACATTCATCGAAAACTGTGTTTCTAGGACATCACAGATTTCTACCGCGACGACATAAGTACCGTTCTTGGAAGACATCATTCGATGGAAGTTCATAAGAACGTACAACACCGTCTCCACTAACAGGTGATCAATTGATTGAGAAAGTTAAAAATTTGGGCACTACTTTTGGTAAACCGGCTTCAAAAAACCGTACAAAAATCGGTTGGAAAAAGAGATCAATTTTATTTGAATTACAATACTGGAATTGTCAATATGTAAGACATTTTATTGATGTTATGCATGTAGAAAAAAATGTATTTGATAGTGTTATCGGTACGTTGCTAAATACATCTGGCAAAACAAAAGATGGAATTAAGGCTAGGTTGGACATGGTTGAGATGGGAATACGAGAAGAGTTGGCACCAGTAAAGGGTGAAAAATGAACATTTCTTCCTCCTGTTGCTTACACTCTTTCCAGGTAGGAGAGATATCAGTTTTTCAACTTCTTGAATGATGTAAAGGTTCCAGAGGGGTATTCGTCAAATATCAGTAACCTTGTGTAAATGAGCGAATTGAAGTTAAAAGGTCTGAAATCACATGACTGTCATGTTTTGCTACAAAATCTCATCCCAATTGCTTTACGTTGCATTTTTTCCAAGAATTTCTGCCATACATTGACGAAACAGTGTTTCTTCATCAAAGCTATATGCAGCAAAGTTATAGACCCAGCGAAATTGCCAGCTATGGAAAAAGAAATTTCCGTCATATTATGTGAATTAGAAATGTTCTTCCCGCCTTCATTTTTTTGATATGATGGTTCATTTGATGGTCCACTTGGTGAGAGAGATTCGACTATGTGGTCCTGTACATTATAGATGGATGTACCCCATTGAACGGTATATGAAGATTTTGAAAGGGTATGTCAAAAATCAAAGTCGGCCAGAGGGTTGTATTACAGAGCGATATATTGTTGAGGAAGCCGTTGAATTCTGTACCGAATACTTGTCTGGTGTGGAAAGCATTGGCTTACCAAAATCTCGTCACACGGGGCGGTTAGAGGGTGAAGGAATTTCTGGAAGAAAGGTTTTCACAATCAATATTACAGATCGGGAGCAGACCCACCTTTATGTTTTGCATAACAGTTTGGACGTTGACCCATATGTTGAAATCCACAAAGAAATTATTAGGCAATTGAATCCATCAAGGGATGAAAAATGGATATCAAATACACATAATCGATAGTTTATAGGATGGTTTCGAGATCATATTTTTAAGAAGTCAGATGAAAATCCAAAGTCTATTTCGGAACAGCTTTGATGGCTAGTCGGAGGACCAAGTGTGTATGCATTATCTTACAATGATTATGTAGTTAATGGTTATACATTTCATACTAATGAACATGATGAAGACAGTACCATGCAGAATAGTGGGGTTACACTTGTGGATGAAGCGATGCATGTTTCCGGTGCTAAGGACAGAAATCCAATTTATGCGAATATGCCATACTTTTGCATCATCAAACAAATATGGGAGTTGGATTATATGGAATTTCAAGTTCCGATATTTCAATGCAAGTGGGTTGATAACAGGAGTGCTGTTAAAATAGATGATTTGGGATTTGTGAAAGTTGATTTCATTATGGAAGGGGAGAAAGACGAATCATTTATAATGGCATCACAGGCAGTGCAAGTATTTTATGTTCCCGATCCCGCAAATCGAAACTGGTCAATTGTTCTGTTATCGACCAAAACAGCTGAAGGGTCGGATGAAAATTCAACGGAAGATGATCCTTTCATTGGGATTTCGTAATCATTTCACAGTGGTCCCAATGTAGACGACGTTTTGTATGTCAGAGGAGACCACAATGAAGGGATATGGATAGTTGATAGAGGGGTCAAATCCCTTCAGCCTTTTAAAAAAAAG
This sequence comes from Viscum album, assembly GCA_963277665.1. NCBI lineage: Eukaryota > Viridiplantae > Streptophyta > Magnoliopsida > Santalales > Viscaceae > Viscum > Viscum album. The sequence continues at coordinate 805,361,221 of OY728137.1, forward strand.
GGAGTTCAATAATCAGGTTATTGATTTTTATTGTAATATAGATTGTGTTACATTATGTTATTATCTGTTCCCTGCTGCTTTTATGTGATCTAACTTAAATTTTAAACCAGTTCTATAGATAATGACTTCTTCACCTGCTGATGCGCTCAATCCCGAGACACAACACGTCTCTCAACCTGTTGTAGCTGGTCCCATTGCTGAGAGACAACAGGTCTCTCAACCTGTTGCAGCTGGTCCCACTGCTGACGTACAACAGGTCTCTCAACCTGTTGCAGCTGGTCCCACTACTGAGAGACAATAGGTCTCTCAACCTATTGCAGCTGGTCCCACTGCTGACGTACAACAGGTCTCTCAACCTGTTGCAGCTGGTGTCAGTGCCGAAGCTAGTGCTTCGGAGAAACATAATGATGAAGCAGAAACTGAGGAAATGGTAGGCGATGAAACCCCAGTGACACAAAAAAAACAGGTGCGCCGTAGTTTGACAGTTTTAGCAAAAATCCATAAGGAAAAAGCAAAAGGCATCAAATATGAGGTGGGATGGAATAAGCTAGGCCATCATGTAAACCCCAACAAAGCCATGTTTAGTAGCTACATTGGAATCGTCACTCGACAACGCGTGCCGATTGACGTAGAGTCGTGGCACCATGTTGTCAGCGGGTTGAAAACATTAATGTGGGAAGAGATTACGGTAACATTACGATATCATCTATTTAATTTATTAAAATAAAATAAAGTATTGAAATATTGACTAACCCTTCATCATCTCTTGCAGAGTGCATTTATAGTAGATGTTTCGCACAAAGAATACGTTTTCAGACTGGCAGGAAGGATTCATAGAGGCTTTCGCACCATTTTAACGAAAAATCATCTGAATGATGCCGAAGGGAAAATCAAGCCGCACCCGCCTCCTCTTTATGCACACTTGATATCCCAAGGAACGTGGGACGCGTTTTGCAACCGTCATGCGGAAAAGAATTTTCAGGTACATTGTGTTTGGTTACACGTTGTGTAACGTTGCTTGTATTCATCACATTGATTGATAGGTTTTTATTTATGAAACAGAAACTGAGTGCTGAAAATAAAGAACGGGCAGCAAAACCAGTGTACCCCTACCGTAAAGCAAGGTTGGGGTACGCTTCAATTGAAAAACAATTGGTATGTATTTTAAAAGTACTGTAATAATTTTATGTGACATAAAACAACACTGTAACCATGTTTCTCTATTTATAAGCAGATTGATGAAGCAAAATATCAAGTCACTTCCATTCCACGCCATGTGCTATGGAAGGAGGCTCGTGTTAATAAAGAGGGGAAACTGATAGATGAAAACACACAAAAAGTGTGGGAAACATGTGTAAGTATGACATAATATAAACTTGTTTTGCTTTAAATCACTATTATATAACGATGCTTACTTATTTTTTTTCATATTTTCTATTTGACATAGTCACAGGAAACATCAACACCCGCACCAGATGCAGACATACTTTCAAAGGCCTTGAAACAGCCAGAACAGTATGGCCGCGTTAGAGGTGTGGGTTTTGGGGTGTCACCGAAGACATATTTTAGGAAAAAAACAAGAGGATGAACAAACTAAAGAATTGCATGTAATGAGAGATAAAGTAGCTACCCTTTAATAACTAATCCAATCTCAGGGAGAGATGCTAAAGAGTTTGATGGAGGAGAGGCGAAGAGAACAAACAACTCAAGAATAACCCCCGTGAGAAGATCCACCCCTCACCAGCTTTGTGGCGAGCCATTCCCCTCAATGACCTGACTTAACCGAGGTAATCAATGTTATAATATTCGTTTTTGTGAGATGTGAATCACATATACACTGATACCTTTCATTTAATGATATTCTGCAGGGTGAAAATGACTGTGATTTATATCTGTCAACTCCCACCCATCGCCTTGTAGCGAGGGCTACGGTGTTCAATATGCAGAATGACACGCTACACTCCAGACCACTTCCAACCGGTCATGTCAAAGAGTTGATTAACGTAGATCATGAGCCGAGCGCCGAGCTACCAGTGCCAAATGACGATGACGACATTCATACGGTGGAAAAAGCTATTGGAACATTCATTGCATGGCCATCGAATCTTGTAAAAAAACACGTCGAGCAGGAGGTATTCATTTCCAGTTCATTTTTCAAGCAGAACCTTTAACATTAAATTAGAAAATGGCTGAACCGATGAATGTTGTTACAGAAGGATAAAATTGAGAAGCTAAAACGAAATAGCGGATCCAATATTGGATCAACCAACCGATCAAAACGATCTTCTGAGAGCACATTCACCCCGCCCGTTCTATATCCACATTTAATATCATTGCAAGCTCATGTGGATACGAAAATGAAAGATAGAAAGAATCCTACAATTGTTTGTGAAAAAGATATGTACAGAGAGGAAACAATGGATTTCGTTAGTGCATACGCTGTTTCTAAGATCATCACATACGACTGGCTAGGCGCCTCAGTTATAAATGTATACATGAGGTATGTTTTCATGATTTGATTTTACAGAAGCTGATATACTTTGATAATTATGGATAAATACATCTCATATTTTTCACAGGAGTATATATGAAAAACAATTGAAGGGATTTTCCCATGAATACAAATTTGGACTCGTTAGTCCTCACACCATTTCTACACAACAAACAGAAATAGATTCTAATTTTCAGGCTGAATTGATGTCAAATCTGCTCAGAACGTTTCAAAGAATAATTACGACTGACAGGCTCTTTTTAATACCAACGATGCAAGGGTAAAACTCTACATTTTAATCATATAAATTATATTTTCATTTCTATCAGTACATATTTCTTTTTGTGTTTTTAGGGAACATTGGATGCTCATTGCAGTCAATTTGGATACTCCAAAGATTTATTTTCTAGATTCACTGCATGGATATCCAACTAACCGACCACACATGATGGAGATTTTCAATTTGTAATACACTAGATCCAACATTTTAGAACTAAATATCTAGTTATATAATTTATATTATCTTTTAATGAGGATTTTGTTATGATAGGGCGGTGTATGAATATCGTCTAAAGGCTGGAATGAATCTAGGGCATAAGGACGACAATGCCCACAAGATTTACAAATGGATAAGTATCTGGGTATATATAATTATATTTCACTATCCAAATACATATCAAAACAAATTACTTATTTTTCTCGATGTTTCTGCAGTGTCTGAAACAAATAAATGACAAGGACTGCGGTTATTATGTTTGTAAATTTATGAAAGAGATTGTATTTCATGGACAAACTAGCATCCCTGAAGAGGTATTTTTGAAAATAATTACTACTTTATTTTAAATAATTATTAATCCTTTGTGTATTTATATTTTTTCAGTACTACTATGACTGTCACAAAAACTCCTATTCAGAAGATGATATAAATGTCTTTAGAAACGAATGGGCAGCGTACCTGATCGAAGAATGTAAACAAATAGGACAATGAAGGTGAATTCCGAATACTTATTTTATCTTTATATGGTCATTGATATCTCCCTTTACACTTATTGAGCATCTATGATCTCCCTTTCTTATGTTTCATATCCTTAGATTAGTGAATTCCTACTACTTAGTTTGAAAATGACATAAACTTTGGAAAACAACACCAATGACATACGCAAAACCGAGCAAACGCCTTCGGATTGTTTTGATACTTTAGGAAAACGATCCACGAGTCATTTGTGACGTGTACGAGTCGACCACACCTCAAACCGACGCACAGTGTGACCGGTATGGCTAAAATTGTCTGATATCAGTTTGAAAATGACATAAACTATGAAAAACAACACCAATGACATACGCCAAACCAAGTAAACGCCTTAAGATTGTTTTGATAATTTAGGACAACGATCCACGAGTCATTTGTGACGTGTACGAATCGATCACACCTCAATCCGACGCACGGTGTGACCGGTATGGATAAAATTGTCTGATATCAGTTTGAAAATGACATAAACTATGGAAAACAACACCAATGACATACGCCAAACCGAGAAAACGCCTTCGGATTGTTTTGATACTTTAGGAAAACGATCCACGAGTCATTTGTGATGCGTACATATCAACCGCACCTCAATCCGACGCACGGTGTGACCAGTATGGCTAAAAGTGTCTGATATCAGTTTCAAATTGAGATAAACTTTGGGAAACAACACCAATGACATACGCCATACCGAGCAAACGCCAACGGATTGTGTTGATACATTAGGAAAATGATCCACGAGTCATTTGTGACGTGTACGAATCGACTTCACCTCAATCCGACGCACGGTGTGACCGGTATGGCTAAAATTGTCTGATATCAGTTTGAAAATGACATAAACTTTGGAAAACAACACCAATGACATATTCCAAACCGAGCAAACGCCTTCGGACTATTTTTATACTTTAGAAAAATGATCCACGAGTCATTTTTGACATGTACGAATCGACCGCACCTCAATCCGACGCACGGTGTGACCGGTATGGCTAAAATTGTCAGATATCAGTTTGAAAATGACATAAACTTTGAAAAACAACACCAATGACATACGCCAAACCGAGCAAACGCCTTCGGATTGTTTTGATACTTTAGGAAAATGATCCACGAGTCATTTTTGATGTGTACGAATCGACCGTACCTCAATCCGACGCACGGTGTGACCGGTATGGCTAAAATTGTCTGATATCAGTTTGAAAATGACATAAACTTTGGAAAACAACACCAATGACATATTCCAAACTGAGCAAATGCCTTCGGATTGATTTGATACTTTAGGAAAACGATCCACGAGTCATTTGTGACATGTACTAATTGACCGCACCTCAATCCGACGCACGGTGTGACCGGTATGGCTAAAATTGTCTGATATCAGTTTGAAAATGACATAAACTTTGGAAAACAACACCAATGACATACGCCAAACCAAGAAAACGCCTTCGGATTGTTTTTATACTTTAGGACAACGATCCACGAGTCATTTGTGACGTGTACGAATCGACCGTACCTCAATCCGACGCACGGTGTGACCGGTTTGGCTAAAATTGTCTGATATCAGTTTGAAAATGACATAAACTTTGGAAAACAACACCAATGACATACGCCAAACCGAGCAAATTCCTTCAGATTGTTTTGATACTATAGGAAAATGATCCACGAGTCATTTGTGACGTGTAATAATCGACCGCACCTCAATCCGACGCATGGTGTGACCGGTAAATCTTTTCATTATATAAAGAATCAGTATTTATTAAATGAGATAAATCAATCAAAAACATATTGATTTTACATTATTCCCTTTCATTGTTATGAAAATGAAAACTTTTGAGTTTAAAATTTAATATTTTAGTTTCACATTTCCATATTAATGTATTCTTTCATATTACTGTTTTAATTTCTTTCATTATTTCATTACTAACATAATATTTGTTTTCTTATATAGGTGAATTTTTTTCCTTGATTTCGGATGCTTTGTTCGGCAACAAATACCATCGAGAGCGGATCACGAATATCAAAGGATGAAACATGAATGTTTATAACTATTGTTGAATAATTGTAAATGTAACCATGTAAAACAATGTTTGAAATGTATATAGTAATGCGTTTTTTTTTTGTATTCATGATGTTAAGTAAATGTATATACCGTTGTCAGCCAAAATATTGGGTGCGGGTGCTATGGTGTGCAGGTGTTCATGTGATACTTTGTGCAGGTATTCTGGTGTGCAAGTGTGCAGGTACTGTTTTTTAGGTGCAGGCGCTGGGGCCTTTATCAGCGCTCCTCTAGCGCTGTTAAAGGTGTCCTTTATCAGTGCTAAAAAAGGGCTGATAAAGGCCCCAGCGCCTGCACCTAAAAAACAGTACCTACACACCTGCACACAAGAATACCCCCACAAAGTAGCACATGCACACCTGCACACCATAGCACCCGCACCCAATATTTTGACTGACAACGGTATATACATTTACTTAACATCATGAATACAAAAAAAAAACACATTACTATATACATTTCAAACATTGTTTTACATGGTTACATTTACAATTATTCAACAACAGTTATAAACATTCATGTTTCATCCTTTGATATCCGTGATCCGCTATCGATGGTATTTGTTGCCGAACAAAGCATCCGAACTCATGGAAAATAATTCACTTATATAAGAAAACAAATATTATTTTAGTAATGCAATAATGAAAGAAATTAAAACAGTAATATGAAAGAATACATTAATATAGAAATGTGAAACTAAAATATTAAATTTTAAACTCAAAAGTTTTCATTTTCATAACAATGAAAGGGAATAATGTAAAATCAATATGTTTTTGATTGATTTATCTCATTTAATAAATACTGATTCTTTATCTAATGAAAAGCTTTACCGGTCACACCGTGCGTCGGATTGAGGTACGGTCGATTCGTACACATCACAAATGACTCGTGGATCATTTTCCTAAAGTATCAAAACAATCCGAAGGAATTTGCTCAGTTTGGCGTATGTCATTGGTGTTGTTTTCCAAAGTTTATGTCATTTTCAAACTGATATCAGACAATTTTAGCCATACCGGTCACACCGTGCGTCGGATTGAGGTGCGGTCAATTCGTACACGTCACAAATGACTCGTGGATCGTTTTCCTAAAGTATCAAAATAATCCGAAGGCGTTTTCTCGGTTTGGCGTATGTCATTGGTGTTGTTTTCCAAAGTTTATGTCATTTTAAAACTGATATCAGACAATTTTAGCCATACCGGTCACATCGTGCATCGTATTGACGTGCGGTCGATTCGTACACGTCACAAATGACTCTTGGATCGTTGTACTAAAGTATCAAAACAATCCGAAGGCATTTTCTCGGTTTGGCGTATGTCATTGGTGTTGTTTTCCAAAGTTTATGTCATTTTCAAACTGATATCAGACAATTTTAGCCATACCGGTCACACCGTGCGTCGGATTGAGGTGCGGTCGATTTGTAAACATAAAAAATGACTCGTGGATCTTTTTCCTAAAGTATCAAAACAATCTGAACGCGTTTGCTCGGTTTGGCGTATGTCATTGGTGTTGTTTTCCAATGTTTATCTCAATTTGAAACTGATATCAGACACTTTTAGCCATACCGGTCACACCGTGCGTCAGATTGAGATGCGGTCGATTCATACGCGTCACAAATGACTCGTGGATTGTTTTACTAATGTATCAAAACAATCCGAAGGCGTTTGATTGGTTTGGCGTATGTCATTGGTGTTGTTTTCCAATGTTTATGTCATTTTCAAACTGATATCAGACAATTTTAGCCATACCGATCAAACCGTGCGTTAGATTGAGGTACGGTCGATTCGTACATGTCACAAATGACTCGTGGATCATTGTCCTAAAGTATAAAAACAATACAAAGGCGTTTGCTCGGTTTGGCGTATGTCATTGGTGTTGTTTTCCAAAGTTTATGTCATTTTCAAATAGATATCAGACAATTTTAGCCATACCGGTCACACCATGCGTCAGATTGAGGTGAGGTCGATTCGTACTCATCAAAAATGACTCGTGGATCGTTGTCCTAATGTATCAAAACAATCCGAAGGCGTTTTCTTGGTTTGGCGTATGTCATTGGTGTTGTTTTCCAAAGTTTATGTCATTTTCAAACTGATATCAGACGATTTTAGCCATACCGGTCACACCGTGCGTCGGATTGAGGTGCGGTCCATTCTTACACGTCAAAAATGACTCGTGGATCATTTTCCTAAAGTATCAAAATAATACGAAGGCGTTTGCTCAGTTTGGCATATGTCATTGGTGTTGTTTTCCAAAGTTTATGTCATTTTCAAACTGATATCAGACAATTTTAGCCATACCGGTCACACCGTGCATTGGATTGAGGTGCGGTCAATTTGTACACATCACAAATGACTCGTGGATCATTGTACTAAAGTATCAAAACAATTAAAAGGCATTTTCTCGGTTTGGCGTATGTCATTAGTGTTGTTTTCAAAAGTTTATGTCATTTTCAAACTGATATCAGACAATTTTAGCCATACCGGTCACACTGTGCGTCAGATTGAGGTGCGGTCGATTCTTACACGTCAAAAATGACTCGTGGATCGTTTTCCTAAAGTATAAAAACAATCCAAAGGTGTTTTCTCGGTTTGGCGTATGTCATTGTTGTTGTTTTCCAAAGTTTATCTTAATTTGAAACTGATATCAGACACTTTTAGCCATACCGGTCACACCGTGTGTCGGATTGAGGTTCGGTCGATTCTTACACGTCACAAATGACTCTTGGATCATTGTCCTAAAGTATCGAAACAATCTGAAGGCGTTTTCTCGGTTTGGCGTATGTCATTGGTGTTGTTTTCCAAAGTTTATGACATTTTCAAACTGATATCAGACAATTTTAGCCATACCGATCACACCGTGCATCGGGTTGAGGTGCGGTTGATTCGTACACGTCAAAAATGAATCGTGGATCGTTTTACTAAAGTATCAAAAGAATCAGAAGGCATGTTCTCACTTTGGCGTATGTCATTGGTGTTGTTTTCCAAATTTTATGTCATTTTCAAACTGATATCAGACATTTTTAGCCATACCGGTCACACCGTGCGTCGGATTGAGGTGAGGTCAATTCGTACACATCAAAAATGACTCGTGGATCGTTGTCCTAAAGTATCAAAACAATCCGAATGCATTTTCTCAGTTTGGCGTATGTCATTGGTGTTGTTTTCCAAAGTTTATGTCATTTTCAAACTGATATTAGACAATTTTAGCCATACCGGTCACACCGTGCGTCGGATTGAGGTACGATCGATTCGTACACGTCACAAATGACTCGTGGATCGTTGTCCTAAAGTATCAAAACAATCCAAAGGCGTTTGCTCAGTTTGGCGTATGTCATTGGTGTTGTTTTCCAAAGTTTATCTCAATTTGAAACTGATATCAGACACTTTTAGCCATACCGGTCACACCGTGCGTCGGATTGAGGTGAGGTCAATTCGTACACGTCAAAAATGACTCTTGGATCGTTTTACTAAAGTATCAAAACAATCCGAAGGAGTTTTCTCGGTTTGGCGTATGTCATTGGTGTTGTTTTCCAAAGTTTATGTCATTTTCAAACTGATATCAGACAATTTTAGTCATACTGGTCACACCGTGCGTCAGATTGAGGTGCGGTCGATTCGTACACGTCACAATTGACTCTTGGATCATTTTCCTAATGTATCAAAACAATCCGAAGGCATTTTCTCAGTTTGGAGTATGTCATTGTTGTTGTTTTCCAAAGTTTATCTCAATTTGAAACTGATATCAGAAACTTTTAGCCATACCGGTCACACCGTGCATCAGATTGAGGTGCGGTCGATTCGTACGCGTCACAAATGACTCATGGATCGTTTTCCTAAAGTATCAAAACAATCCGAAGGCGTTTTCTCAGTTTGGCGAATGTCATTGGTGTTATTTTCCAAAGTTTATGGCATTTTCAAACTGATATGAGATAATTTTAGCCATACCGGTCACACCGTGCGTCGGATTGAGGTGCGGTTGATTCAAACACATCAAAAATGACTCGTGGATCGTTGTCCTAAAGTATCAAAATAATCCGAAGGCGTTTTCTTGGTTTGGCGTATGTCATTGGTGTTGTTTTCCAAAGTTTATGTCATTTTCAAACTGATATCAGACAATTTTAGCCATACTGGTCACACCGTGCATCAGATTGAAGTGCGGTCGATTCGTACACGTCAGAAATGACTCGTGGATCGTTGTACTAAAGTATCAAAACAATGCGAAGGCGTTTGCTCGGTTTGGCGTATGTCATTGGTGTTGTTTTCCAAAGTTTCTGTCATTTTCAAACTGATATCAGACAATTTTAGCCATACTGGTCACACCGTGCGTCGGATTGAGGTGAGGTCGATTCGTAAGCATCAAAAATGACTCGTGGATCATTATCCTAAAGTATCAAAACAATCCGAAGCCATTTTATCAGTTTTCCGTATGTCATTGATGTTGTTTTCCAAAGTTTATGTCATTTTCAAACTAATATCAGACACTTTTAGCCATACCGGTCACACCGTGCATCAGATTAAGGTGCGGTTGATTCGTAAACTTCAAAAATGACTTGTGGATCGTTTTCCTAAAGTATCAAAACAATCCTAAGGCTTTTTCTCAGTTTGGCGTATGTCATTGGTGTTGTTTTCCAAAGTTTATCTCAATTTGAAACTGATATCAGACACTTTTATCCATACTGGTCACACCGTGCGTCGGATTGAGGTGCGGTCGATTCGTACGCGTCACAAATGAATCTTGGATCGTTGTACCAATGTATCAAAACAATCCGAAGTCATTTGCTCAGTTTGGCGTATGTCATTGGTGTTGTTTTCCAAAGTTTATGACATTTTCAAACTGATATCAGACAATTTTAGCCATACCGGTCACACCTTGCGTCGGATTGAGGTGCGGTCGATTCGTACACGTTACAAATGAATCATGGATCATTTTCCTATTGTATCAAAACAATACAAATGCGTTTTCTCGGTTTGGCGTATCTCATTGTTGTTGTTTTCCAAAGTTTATGTCATTTTCAAACTGATATCAGACAATTTTAGCCATACCGGTCACACCGTGCGTCGGATTGAGGTGCGGTCAATTCGTACACATCAAAAATGACTCGTGGATCGTTGTACTAAAGTATCAAAACAATCTGAAGGCGTTTGCTCAGTTTGGCGTATGTCATTGGTGTTGTTTTCCAAAGTTTATGTCATTTTCAAACTGATATCAGACAATTTTAGCCATACCGGTCACACCGTGCATCAGATTGAGGTGCGGTCGATTCGTACACATCATAAATGACTCGTGGATCGTTGTACTAAAGTATCAAAACAATCCGAAGGCATTTTATCGGTTTGGCGTATGTCATTGGTGTTGTTTTCCAAAGTTTATCTCAATTTGAAACTGATATCAGACACTTTTAGCCATACCGGTCACACCGTGCGTCGGATTGAGGTGCGGTCAATTCGTACGTGTCACAAATGACTCGTGGATAGTTTTCCTAAAGTATCAAAACAATCCAAAGGCGTTTTCTCGGTTTGGCGTATGTCATTGGTGTTGTTTTCCAAAGTTTTTGTCATTTTCAAACTGATATCAGAAAATTTTAGCCATACCGGTCACACCGTGCGTCAGATTGAGGTGTGGTCGATTCGTACATGTCACAAATGACTCGTGGATCGTTTCCTAAAGTATCAAAACAATCCGAAGGCGTTCTCTCAGTTTGGCGTATGTCATTGGTGTTGTTTTCCAAAGTTTATGTCATTTTCAAACTGATATCAGAAAATTTTAGCCATACCGGTCACACCGTGCGTCGGATTAAGGTGTGGTCGAATCGTACACGTCAAAAATGACTCGTGGATCGTTTTCCTAAAGTATAAAAACAATCCAAAGTCATTTGCTTGGTTTGGCGTATGTCAGTGGTGTTGTTTTCCAAAGTTTATGTCATTTTCAAACTGATATCAGACAATTTTAGCCATCCCGGTCACACTATGCGTCGGATTGAGGTGCGGTCAATTTTTACACGTCAAAAATGACTCGTGGATGGTTGTACTAAAGTATCAAAACAATCCGAAGGCGTTTGCTCGGTTTGGCGTATGTCATTGGTGTTGTTTTCCAAAGTTTATGTCATTTTCAAACTGATATCAAACAATTTTAGCCATACCGGTCACACCGTGCGTCGGATAGAGGTACGGTCGATTCGTACACGTCACAAATGACTCGTGGATCGTTTTACTAAAGTATCAAAACAATCGGAAGGCGTTTGCTTGGTTTGGTGTATGTCATTGGTGTTGTTTTCCAAATTTTATCTCAATTTGAAACTGATATCAGACACTTTTAGCCATACCGGTCACACCGTGCGTCGGATTGAGGTGCGGTCAATTCGTACGCGTCAAAAATGACTCGTGGATCGTTGTCCTAAAGTATCAAAACAATCCGAAGGCGTTTGCTCGGTTTGGCGTATGTCATTGGTGTTGTTTTCCAAAGTTTATGTCATTTTTAAACTGATATCAGAAAGTTTTAGCCATACCGGTCACACCGTGCATCGGATTGAGGTGCGGTTGATTCGTATACGTCACAAATGACTCGTGGATCGTTGTCCTAAAGTATAAAAACAATCCGAAGGCGTTTGCTCGGTTTGGCGTATGTCATTGGTGTTGTTTTTCAAATTTTATGTCATTTTCAAACTGATATCAGACAATTTTAGTCATACCGGTCACACCGTGTATCGGATTGAGGTGCGGTCAATTCGTACACGTCAAAAATGACTCGTGGATCGTTTTCCTAAAGTATCAAAACAATACGAAGGAATTTTCTTGGTCTGGCATATGTCATTGGTGTTGTTTTCCAAAGTTTATGTCATTTTCAAACTGATATAAGACAATTTTAGCCATACCGGTCACACCGTGCGTCGGATTGAGGTGCGTTCGATTCCTACACATCACAAATGACTCGTGGATCGTTGTCCTAAAGTATCAAAACAATACTAAGGCGTTTGATCGGTTTTGCGTATGTCATTGGTGTTGTTTTCCAAAGTTTATCTCCATTTGAAACTGATATCAGACACTTTTAGCCATACCGGTCACACCGTGCGTCGGATTGAGGTGTGGTCGATTCTTACGCGTCACAAATGACTCGTGGATCGTTGTCCTAAATTATCAAAACAATTCGAAAGCTTTTGCTCGGTTTGGCGTATGTCATTGTTGTTGTTTTCCAAATTTTATGTCATTTTCAAACTGATATCAGAAACTTTTAGCCATACCGGTCACACCGTGAATCGGATTGAGGTGAGGTCAATTCGTACACATCACAAATGACTCGTGGATCGTTGTCCTAAAGTATCAAAACAATACGAAGGCATTTTCTCAGTTTGGCGTATGTCATTGGTGTTGTTTTTCAACGTTTATGTCATTTTCAAACTGATATCAGACAATTTTAGCCATACCGGTCACACCATGCGTCAGATTGAGGTGCGGTCGATTTTTACACGTCAAAAATGACTCGTGGATCGTTGTCCTAATGTATCAAAACAATCCGAACGCATTTTCTCGGTTTGGCGTATGTCATTGGTGTTGTTTTCCAAAGTTTATGTCATGTTCACACTAAGTAGTAGAAATTCACTAATCTAAGGATATGAAACATAAGAAAGGGAGATCATAGATGCTCAATAAGTGTACAGGGAGATATCAATGACCATATAATGATAACATAAGTATTAGGAATTAACCTTCATTGTCCTATTTGTTTACATTCTTCGATAAGGTACGCTGCCCATTCATTTATAAAGACATTTATATCATCTTCTGAATATGAGTTTTTGCGACAGTCATAGTAGTACTGAAAAAATATAAATACACAAAGGATTAATAATTATTTTAAATAAAGTAGTAATTATTTTCAAAAATACCTCTTCAGGGATGCTAGTTTGTCTATGAAATACAATCTCTTTCATAAATTTACAAACATAATAACTGTAGTCCTTGTCATTTGTTTGTTTCGGACACTGCAGAAACATCGAGAAAAATAAGTAATTAGTTTTGATATGTATTTGGATAGTGAAATATAATTATATATAACCAGATACTTCTCTATTTGTAGATCTTGTGGGCATTGTCGTCCTTACGCCTTGGATTCATTCCAGCCTTTAGACGATATTCATACACCGCCCTATCATAACAAAATCCTCATTAAAAGATAATATAAATTATATAACTAGATATTTAGTTCTAAAATGTTGGATCTAGTGTATTACAAATTGAAAATCTCTATCATGTGTGGTCGGTTAGTTGGATATCCATGCAGTGAATCCAGAAAATAAATCTTTGGAGTATCCAAATTGACTGCAATGAGCATCCAATGTTCCCTAAAAACACAAAAAGAAATAAGTACTGATAGAAATGAAAATATAATTGATATGATTAAAATGTAGAGTTTTACCCTTGCATATTTGGTATTAAAAATAGCCAGTCAGTCGTAATTCTTCTTTGAAACGTTCTGAGCAGATTTGACATCAATTCAGCCAAAAAATTAGAATCTATTTCTGTTCGTTGTGTAGAAATGGTGTGAGGACTAACGAGTCCAAATTTGTATTCATGGGAAAATACCTTCAATTTTTTTTTCATATATACGCCTGTGAAAAATATGAGATGTATTTATCCATAATTATCAAAGTATATCAGCTTCTGTAAAATCAAATCATAAAAACATACATCATGTATACATTTATAACTGAGGCGCCTAGCCAGTCGTATGTGATGATCTCAGAAACAGCATCTGCACAAAAGAAATCCATTGTTTCCTCTCTGTACATATCTTTTTCACAAACAATTGTATGATTCTTTCCATCTTTCATTTTCTTATCCACATGAGATTGCAATGAAATTAAATGTGGATATAGAACGGGCAGGGTGAACGTGCTCTCAGTAGATTATTTTGATCGGTTGGTTGATCCAATCTTGGAGCCGCTATTTTGTTTTAGCTTCTCCATTTTATCCTTATGTAATAACATTCATCGGTTCAGCCATTTTCTAATTTAATGTTAAAGGTTCTGCTTGAAAAATGAACTGGAAATGAATACCTCCTGCTCGACGTGTTTTTTTACAAGATTCGACGGCCATGCAACGAATGTTCCAATAGCTTTTTCCACCGTATGAATGTCGTCATCATCATTTGGCACGAGTAGCTCGGCGCTCGGATCATGAGCTACGTTAATCGACACTTTGACATGACCGGTTGGAAGTGGTCTGGAGTGTAGCATGTCATTCTGCATATTGAACATCGTAGCCCTCACTACAAGGCGATGGGTGGGAGTTGACAGATATAAATCACAGTCATTTTCACCCTGCAGAATATCATTAAATGAAAGGTATCAGTTTCTATGTGATTCACATCTCACAAAAACGAATATTATAACATTGATTACCTCGGTTAAGTCAGGTCTTTGAGGGGAATGGCTCACCTCAAAACTGGTGAGGGGTGGATCTTCTCGCGGGGGTTGTTCTTGAGTTGTTTGTTCTCTTCGCCTCTCCTCCATCAAACTCTTTAGCATCTCTCCCTGAGTTTGGATTAGTTCTTCAAGGGTAGCTACTTTATCTCTCATTACATGAAATTATTTAGTTTTTTCAACCTCTTGTTTTTTTTCTTAAAATATGTCTTGGGTGACACCCCAAAACCCACACCTCTGACGTGGCCATACTGTTCTGGCTGTTTCAAGGCCGTTGAAAGTATGTCTGCATCCGGTGCGGGTGTTGATGTTTCCTGTGACTATGTCAAATAGAAAATATGAAAAAATAAGTAAGCATCGTTATTTAATAGTGATTTAAAGAAAAACAAGTTTATATTATGTCATACTTACACATGTTTCCCACACTTTTTGTGTGTTTTCATCTATCAGTTTCCCCTCTTTATTAACACAAGCCTCCTTCCATAGCACATGGCATGGAATGGAAGTGACTTGAGATTTTGCTTCATCAATCTGCTTATAAATAGAGAAACATGGTTACAGTGTTGTTTTATGTCACATAAAATTATTACAGTACTTTTAAAATACATTCCAATTGTTTTTCAATTGAAGAGTACCCCAACCTTGCTTTACGGTAGGGGTACGCTGGTTTTGCTGCCCGTTCTTTATTTTCAGCACTCAGTTGCTGTTTCATAAATAAAAACCTATCAATCAATGTGATGAATACAAGCAATGTTACACAACGTGTAACCAAACACAATGTACCTGAAAATTCTTTTCCGCACGACGGTTGCAAAACGCATCCCACGTTCCTTGGGATATCAAGTGTGCATAAAGAGGAGGCAGGTGCAGCTTGATTTTCCCTTCGGCATCTTTCAGATGATTTTTCGTTAAAATGGTGTGAAAGCCTCTATGAATCCTCCCTGCCAGTATAAAAACATTTTCTTTGTGCGAAACATCTACTATAAATGCACTCTGCAAGAGATGATGAAGGGTTAGTCAATATTTCAATATTTTATTTTATTTTAATAAATTAAATAGATGATATTGTAATGTTACCGTAATCTCTTCCCACATTAATGTTTTCAACCCGCTGACAAAAGGGTGCCACGACTCTACGTCAATCGGCACGCGTTGTCGAGTGACGATTCCAATGTAGCTACTAAACATGGCTTTGTTGGGGTTTACATGTTGGCCTAGCTTATTCCATCCCACCTCATATTTGACGCCTTTTGCTTTTGACTTAAGGATTTTTGCTAAAACTGTCAAACTACAGCGCACCTGTTTTTTTTGTGTCGCTGGGGTTTCATCGCCTACCATTTCCTCAGTTTCTGCATCATCATTATGTTTCTCCGAAGCACTAGCTTCGGTACTGACACCAGCTGAAACAGGTTGAGAGACCTGTTGTATGTCAGTAGTGGGACCAGCTGCAACAGGTTGAGAGATCTGTTGTCTCTCAGCAGTGGGACCAGATGCAACAGGTTGAGAGACCTGTTGTACATCAGCAGTGGGACTAGCTGCAACAGGTTGAGAGACTTGTTGCCTCTCAGCAATGGGACCAGCTACAACAGGTTGAGAGACGTGTTGTGTCTTGGGATTGGGTGCATCAGAAGGTGAAGAAGTCATTATCTGCAGAACTGGTTTAAAATTTATGTTAGATCACATAAAAGCAGCAGCGAACAGATAATAACATAATGTAACACAATCTATATTACAATAAAAATCAATAACCTGATTATTGAACTCCCTTTTTTTAAAAGGATGAAAGGATTTGACCCCTCTATCAACTATCCATATCCCTTCATTGTGGTCTCCTCTGACATACAAAATGTCGTCTACATTGTGAACACTGCGAAATGATTGCGAAATCCCAATGAAAGGATCATCTTCCGTTGAATTTTCATCTGACCCTTCAGCTTTTTTGGTCGATAACAGAACAATTGACCAGTTTCGGTTTGCGGGATCGGGAACATAAAATACTTGCACTGCCTGTGATGCCATTATAAATGGATCGTCTTTCTCCCCTTCCTTACTGAAATCAACTTTCACAAATCCCAAATCATCTATTTTAACAGCACTTCTGTTATCAACCCACTTGCATTGAAATATCGGAACTTGAAATTCCGTATAATCCAACTCCCATATTTGTTTGATGATGCCAAAGTATGACATATTTGCATAAATTGGATTTCTGTCCTTAGCACCGGAAACATGCATCGCTTCAGCCACAAGTATAACCCCACTATTATGCATGGTACTGTCTTCATCATGTTCATTAGTATAAAATGTATAACCATTAACTACATAAGCATTGTAAGATAATGCATACACACTTGGTCCTCCGGCTAGCCATCGAAGGCATTCTGAAATAGACTTTGGATTTTCATCTGACTTCTTAAAAATATGATCTCGAAACCATCCTATAAACTATCGATTATGTGTATTTGATATCCATTTTTCAGCCCTTTATGGATTCAATTGCCTAATAATTTCTTTGTGGATTTCAACATATGGGTCAACGTCTAAACTGTTATGAAAAACATAAAGGTGGGCCTGCTCTCGATCTGTAATATTGATTGTGACAACCTTTCTTCCAGAAATTCCTTCACCCTCTAACCGCCCAGTGTGACGAGATTTTAGTAAGCCAATGCTTTCCACACCAGACAAGTATTCGGTACAGAATTCAACGGCTTCCTCAACAATATATCACTCTACAATACAACCCTCTGGCCGACTTCGATTTTTGACATACCCTTTCAAAATATTCATATACCGTTCAATGGGGTACATCCATCTGTAATGTACAAGACCACATAGTCAAATCTATCTCACCAAGTGGACCATCAAATGAACCATCATATCAAAAAATGAAGGTGGGAAGAACATTTCTAATTCACATAATATGATGACAATTTCTTTTTCCATAGCTGGAAATTTCGCCGGGTCTATAACTCTGCTGCATATAGCTTTGAAGAAGAAACACAGTTTCATTAATGTATGGAGGAAATTCTTGGAAAAAATGCAACGTAAAACAATTGGAATGAGATTTTGCATCAAAACATGACAGTCATGTGATTTCATACCTTTTAACTTCAAGTTGCTCATTGACACAAGGTTACTGATATTTGACTAATACCCCTCTGGAACCTTTACGTCATTCAAGAAGTTGCAAAACTGATATCTCTCCTGCCTGGAAAGAGTGTAAGCAGTAGGAGGAAGAAATGTTCATTTTTCACCCTTTACTGGTGCCAACTCTTCTCGTATTCCCATCTCAACCATGTCCAACCTAGACTTAATTCCATCTTTTGTTTTGCCAGATGTATTTAGCAACGTTCCGATAACACTATCAAATACATTTTTTTTCTACATGCATAACATCAATAAAATGTCTTACATACAGACAATTCCAGTATTGTAATTCAAAAAAAAATGATCTCTTTTTCCAACCAATTTTCGTAAGGTTTTTCGAAGCCGGTTTACCAAAAGTAGTGCCCAAATTTTTAACTTTCTCAAACAATTGATCGCCTGTTAGTGGAGACGGTGTTGTACATTCTTCTGAACTTCCATCGAATGATGTCTTCCAAGAACGGTACTTATGTCGTCGGGGTAGAAATCTGCGATGTCCTAGAAACACGTTTTTCGATGAATGTTTCAACCTAATTGATTATGTAGCTTCTTCGCAAATGGGACAGCCTTGAGTTCCTTTAATGCTATATCCTGACAAATTTCCATAAGCTGGGAAGTCATTTATCGTCCCATACAACATGACTCTCAAAGTGAAATCTTCTTTTCTGTAAGCATCATACAATGTAACACCTGAATCCCACAATAATTTCAAATCTTCGATCAATGGAGCTAAATAAATATCAATGTCATTACCCGGTTGTTTTGGTCCTGATATAAGCATAGATAACATGATGTATTTTTGTTTCATGCATAACCAAGGCGGTAAGTTATAATTTATCAACATAACCGGCCATGTACTGTGACTACTGCTTTGAAAACCAAAATGATTCACTCCATCTGTAGATAACGCAAGACGAAGGTTTATCGACTCGTTTCCAAATTCAGGATACTCATGATCGATTCTCTTCCACTGAGGAGAGTCTGTCGGGTGATGTAGTATCCCATCTATAATTCTTGTATCTTCATGCCATGTTAATTGTTCTACAGTCTCCTCACTTCCATATAGGCGTCTAAACGTTGGAATGATTGGAAAGTACCATACAACTTTAGTAGGACTGGATTCATCTTTCTTGTATCGAGAAGCACCACACTTTGGGCATTATTTAAGTGATTTGTGGTCCTTGCAAAGCAGTATACAGTCATTCGGGCAGGCGTGTATTCTTTCAGAGATCATAACCATAGAGCGTAGCATTCGTTTGGCATCGTATGTTCGGCTTGGGAGCTCATTGTCTTCTGGGAGCATGTCATTCAAGAGGGCAAGTAGTTTCGTAAAACTGTCGTCACTCCACCCATTATCTGCTTTCAAATTATACAGCTTCAGTACGGCTGACAATGCTGTATATTTAGCGCAACCAGCATACAATGGCGTCTTTGCACAACTTTTTAACTTCTCAATCAATTTTGGGAAATCACGAAGTTCATCTTCGAAGGTCCTTATCATTTTTTCAATACGATCTTCATCATCATTCACATCTGTAATCACATCCTCCATACGGTCATCTTCATTGTTCATGTTTGTAATCATATCAGATGATCCATAAAACACAGTGTCACCCCAGTCACTCCCTACATTCATTGTTTCCCCGTGTTTATTCCAACATGTATAACTTTGATCTATTCCGTGACAGATCAAGTGTTCTTCCAACTCATCTGGACTAATTTGTTTTGAATAACAACAGCGTAAACATGGACAAAGGATTTGAGAAGAGTCACATGCATGATCTATTGCAAACTTGATAAATTCTTTCACGACTTCTTCATACTCTTTTGTCAACCGATTGGCATTCATCCATTCTTTATTTATATTCATCCTATTTAAAATCCATAGGATAAGTATATAGGTTAAAGGAGAAGGAATATGAGTATAATTTAGATAAAAAAACAAGATACTTCAAGGAAATAAACGAATAAATAAATACCAAAATAAAAAATATATTGGGAACCACTACAATCCCCAAGCCTCACATCATCTAGATCTCTAAAACCCAGTAGTGCAGGACACTCAACCAAACAGGCCAAATACATAATAAGAAATGAAATCTCTGACCTATCCACTTTTCATAACAAATATAATCACTACTCAAAATCAATGTCCATATTAGTAGTATCATAGACCTCACTACTATGTAATTTTTTCCATTTCAATAAAATACCACCTCAATGTCATTTTGTTAATAAAAGTGGTGACATGAATTGGTCACCTAATTCATGCCCCAAAGGACTCGATTAAAAAAAAGAGTATAAGTACAAACACAAGGTGAAAAGAACTTACACTAGTAGGGATTGAGAGAAGTATAAACCAAAAACACCAAGGAAAATATAGACAAATATCTAGAATCAATGAATTATCCAAACTACCTATTATCAACTATTCCATGATCTCCAAAAGGGGTTTTACTATCCATGGGGACAACACTAATCCATCTGGCTCGAAGGGAATCCAATACCTTCATAAATTTTCTTCTCTATCAACTTGAGTTATGTTATTCATGCTATTATATAGTTGTTATTTTAAAATCAAGGGCTGAAATGAAACCTGAGAAAGACCTTAATACATTAAAACCAATGTTTAGAAAGGAAAACCAATAAAGGTTTGGATCAATAAGCTGTTAAGAATGAAGACCATCATTGTAATACTATAAATAGTCTCAAGAGATGGCTCATGTCCCATTTCAATATATAGGTTTGTTCTGGGTCAGTCTACACATCCAGCCTATCAACAACCTTACAAAGTTATACCCACCCAAGTAGTCACATCCCCAAGGGGGATGTTCACACACTTTAGGTTCAATTCAATAAGGCCAAGGGCTCTGATGTATCACTAGTTCCATGTGTGTACTATGGTAACAAATACATAAAAGTCACAGAATGTATTCCAAGAGGTCTCCGGGTTCCCCCTAACAAGGTCCTCTAAGTCACACTCACTCTAATAACACCCATTAAGGAATTTATAAATCCATAAAGAAATTACCAGGACCACATACCTATTTTATATGTTTCTACTATTTTAATTCCAAGTTGAAAACTTTTCCTAGGCTCTCTAAGCCTCGTCCATTTGTATACCCCAAGATCAACTCATCAATATAGCTCCTTCCTCTCTCCAAAAAACCAAAATTATTAAATTATAACATTTATAATTAATTATCCAAATCAATTTAAACTTGTTATATTCACTAGAAACTCATCTTGTGGACTTTTCATGTTAGAACCAAGACCAAAAATCCATATAAGATCTGAAGTGGGATCTTAGTGCCATATTAGAAAAAATACCCAACCAAACCAAATCCATATACAACATTATATAATTTGATCCAATATCCATGAAAACTACAAAAGGAAACAAAAATCATTCATAATGATTGGTGACTTGCAGATACCATCATGATGCCTCTTATACATGAGGTAGGAAAACACCCCCATCAAATCAATATGATACCACCGTGCTCTAGTTGAATCACCCATAAAACCTAATCTAGATAAATCAAAAATCAATAGAAACTAAATATAAAGAATAAAATGGTAAGGAAGATGGTGAAATCACTTAGAATTATTGAATAAATCCACTAAAAAACTCCCCATGGAAAGGAGAATCAAAGAGGAATAAGGGGGTGGGTCGATTGGGCATTATATAAGAGGGAGGATGAGAAATGGGGGCTTCCCCTATTGGAATTTCAGAGGAAAAAAGATGAAAATATAATTTTAATGTTCTACACAATTTTCCAAACCATATATTAATAATGTGGTGGAACTGTACAAGAAAACCCCTTCAAATATTTGGTCAACATAGTTTACCAAACTATGCATTAATTATGTAAATTGGAACTACCTCAGTCTACAAAATTTCACATGTTTTGTATGAAATCATGAAAAAAAAGTATGTTAATCCCTAACTAAAATCCACCTCACATGGTTTCCTCTAAGATATCCCATGGTTAACCTTCACTAACCATGAATGTCAACTATGTGATTTAGAAAGAGGACTGAAAACCTCCTCATGCTCAAGGTTCTACATTGTTTTTCAAAAAATATGAACACAAAAAACCATGTTTCATTTGAAAAATCTCCAAAAAACATCATATAAAACTAAAATAAAGATTGTGAGACTCACCTGAGTACTTGAGGCACCTCTCAAACCGTGGTGGAGGAGGAGGCAGCAGAGTAGGCAGAGGAGGAGGAGGATGAGGCAACAGACTAGGAGGAGGAGGAGGAAGCACCGGTGGAGGAGGAGGAGGATGAGTCTGTGGTGGAGGAGAAGGAGGAGGAGGAGGAGGAGCAGAGGAGGAGGAGGAGGCGGAGGTAGCGAAGGTAGAGGAGGAAGAGGATGAGGCCGGTGGAGGGGAGGAGGAGCAGGAGCAGAGGAGGAGGCAGCGGCAGTGGCGGAGGAGGAGGAGGCAGCAGAGGCAGCGGAGGAGGAGGAGGCCGCGATGGAGGAGGAGGAGGCCGCGGTGGAGGAGGAGGAGGCCGCTGTGGAGGAGGAGGCACCGGCGGCAGCGCAGAGGCAGGGTGGAAGTAGGGCGGAGGCAGCGGAGGCAGCAGAGGAGGAGGATGAGGCCGGTGGTGGAGGAGGAGCAGGAGCAGGAGCAGAGGAGGAGGCGGCGGCCGCGGCCGCGGAGGAGGCGGCGGCCGCAGAGGCACCGGCGTGACCGCGGCGTGACTGCAGCATGACCGTGGCATGACCGCGGTGTGACCGCGGAGGAGGAGGCGGCCGCGGAGGCACCGGTGGCACCGACGGAGGAGGAGGAGGAGGCGGAGGAGGAGGAGGCCGCGGTGGAGGAGGAGGCACCGGCGGCAGCGTAGAGGAAGGGCAGAGGTAGGGCGGAGGCAGCAGAGGCAGCGGAGGAGGAGGAGGATGAGGCCGGTGGAGGAGGAGGAGGAGGAGCAGGTGCAGAGGAGGAGGAAGCAGCCGCGGTGGAGTAGGAGGAGGCGGCGACCGCGGAGGCACCGGCATGACCGCAGCGTGACCGCGGCCTGACCGCGGCGTGACCGCAGTGTGACCACGGCGTGACCGCGGCGTGACCGCGGCGTGACCGCGGCGTGACCGCAGCGTGACCGCGGCGTGACCGCAGCGTGACCGCGGCGTGACCGCGGAGGAGGAGGAGACGTGGATGCACTGGCGGCACCGGCAGAGGAGGAGGAGGCATCAGCGGAGGAGGAGGAGGCCGTGGTGGAGGAGGAGGCACCAAAGGAACCAGCGGCAGCACAGAGGCAGGGCGGAGGCAGGGCGGAGGCAGCGGAGGAGGAGGAGGATGAGGCCGGTGGAGGGGAGGAGGAGCAGGAGCAGAGGAGGAGGCGGAGGCCGCGGCGGAGGAGGAGGAGGCAGTGGAGGAGGAGGAGGAGGCCGCAGTGGAGGAGGAGGAGGACGCGGTGGAGGAGGAGGCACCGGCGGCAGCGCAGAGGCAGGGCGGAGGCAGCGGAGGCAGCGGAGGAGGAGAGGAGGATGAGGCCGTTGGAGGAGGAGGAAGAGGAGCAGGAGCAGAGGAGGAGGCGGCGCCGTGGCGGAGGAGGAGGAGGCAGCGACCGCGGAGGCACCGGGGTGACCGCGGCGTGACCGTGGCGTGACCGCGGCGTGACTGCGGCGTGACCGCGGCTTGACCGCGGAGGAGGAGGAGGCCGCGGAGGCACCGGCGGAGGACGAGGAGGCCGCGGAGGCACCGGCAGCACCGGCGGAGGAGGAGGAGGCATCGACAGAGGCAGCGGAGGAGGAGGAGGATGAGGCCGGTGGAGGAGGAGGAGGAGGAGCAGGAGCAGAGGAGGAGGCGGCGGCCACTGCGGAGGAGGAGGAGGCGACGGCCGCAGAGGTCCCTACTCTAGGTGGATATATATGGATACTTTCCTTGACTAGTCTCTATATGAAATAATTATAAAAGGCTCCCTCACCTTCCAAAGATATATTATATCTAGAAAATTGTTTTGTGGGAGAAAGAATTAATCATATATAGTTGATGTCACTTTTAGATCATATGATTCCTTACTCATCAAGATAAATAGACAAGAACCAAAACCTAAGAGGCCTCAGGCCTATCCAAATCTATAGAAGTGATGACTTCCCAGTGCTTATTGGAAAACTATGGAAGTGTCGACTTCCCACATGCACATCCCCCCTCCCCATATCTCCCCCAGCAGACTCCTGCACATCCCCCCTCCCATCCACCCACTACACCCCCCCACTTGCACAACCCCCCTCCCCCACCCCCACCTTCACACCCCCCACTTGTACACCCCCCAACCTCACCCACCAACAGACTCCCACCTACCTAGACCCCCCCCCCCAACTAGAACACTCTCTTCCCCACCACCCACTTGAACAACCCCCCCCCCTCCCACTTGCATATCCCACCCACCCCCACCTGCACAGCCCACCCCCACCCCCACCCCCAACCTGTACACACCCCCACCTCACACCCAATAGACCCCCCATTATACGCCCCACCTACACATATTCACCCACTACACATCTCCCCCACCTAAACACCCCCACCTGCACACCCCCCACCCACTACACCCCCGCAGCACCTGCACCCCCCCCCACTTCAAATAAAATTGATTCACACAAATCATGATAGTTGAAATATAGAACAAAAACAAAAAATAAAGCAAATTACAATTATTGGGCATAGCATACCGCACAATGGAGGAGGAGGAGGCCGCGGAGGAGGAGGAGGCTGCGGAGGCACCGGCGGAGGAGGAGGAGGACGCGGTGGAGGAGGAGGCCGCGGTGGAGGAGGAGGCACCGGCGGAGGAGACCGCGGTGGAGGAGGAGGCACCGACGGCAGCGGCGCGGAGGCAGGGCTGAGGCAGGGCGGAGGCAGCGGAGGCACCGGAGGAGGAGGAGGATGAGGCCAGTGGAGGACGAGGAGGAGCAGAAGCAGAGGAGGAGGCGGCGGCCGCGGCGGAGGAGGAGGCGGCGGCGGCAGCGGCGCAGACGAGGGCTTCCGCAAGAGCTTGATTGTGTGCGGGGAGGAGGAAGAGGACCCGCAGGTTATTAACAAATCCGCGGGACCCTTTATCAGCGCTAGGAAAAAGCGCTGATAAAGGGTGTATTTATCAGCGCTAACAAAAGCGCTGATAAAAGTCAGGCCCTTTATCAGCGCTTTTCCGTTAGCACTGATAAAGGAAGGCACATGCCTTGCCCAGTTTTGTGGTAGTGATTACAACACATAGATCTTGATTTTAATATTTAAAAAATTTAAAACATGATATAATGATCTTATATATTTATTATATATATATATATATTTATAACAATATTTTAATATAGTCAAAATACATCGTTCATGGAGATGGTAGGTCATACGTACGCATGAACACTTTTTTCACTTTCTTGCAGGGTTAAAAGAAAATAAATTATATGATATATATTAAAGAATAATTTTAATGTCATATATAACATATATATTGCTAAACATTATCCTTATTACTATCCATGTGAAATATAGGTGAATAAAAATTCACATCGCATCGTGATAAAGTTAATCCATACGTACACATGAGCGACAATATCATTTTCCCAAAAATTTAGATGGTAAAAGGTAGAAATGATATTATTATTAAAAATATATAGTTATATTCAAAAACAATTATATAATAATTAAACTCATAACAATTATCACTCATAAAATATAGTGAAAAATTATTAATAGTGTGTTTTTTAATAATATTAATTTGTTAGATTTTTAAAAATATCAATATAGGAAGTTAACCTCAAGAAAAATATTTTATTTTATCCCCAATTTGTCATGTATATATTAAAAATTCACTGTATTTATCAATTATACAAAATTTAATTTATTTTTCTATTATTAATAACATTTATTTGATATTTAAATTAATAAAATAATTACTACATTAGTATTGGGTAATTGTTGAATATACTTATTTATTGAATCAAAATTTAAAAAAAATACTATGATGGAGATAAATCGTCAAGATTATATAATAAAACATATAATAAAAATACATCTTCTATAAAATCCAACATAAAACTTTTATATTTATTAAATCATGATTGTGACAACTTTTACATTACTTTATAATAAATATTATAAGTTTCATAATATTTTCCTCATCGCACAAAATGGTCTATAATAATACACTTTTAATATTATAGTTGATATATACTTGACCAATAATATTTTTTTCAAGTGTTTTAGTCTTTCAATCCTCATTATCCTTTTAATTAAAATTATTTTATGGATTTTAATTAATTAAATAATTTCTACATCATCACTATAAAAGCCTTTGAGGTAATTCTTTATTTCTTAAAAATTACAAATAAATTAACATGATAAATAAAATTTTTTTATCTCTATAATAAGTATTAGTAGTAGAATTTATCTAATGTATAACCTTTTATTAAAATTGATATATTTATTTAAATTTGGGTAAGAAACATTTATATTTTCTTTAATTATGATATATTACATGTCCTAGTCTCATCCAAGTGGCTTTTAAAGGGAATAATTTCTACCCAAGAATGATTTAGGTCGAAAAAAATCATAAGATGATATTAGGATAAGTTATTAGATAATTTTATAATATTATTTTTACTATTATTTACCTGATTTTCTTTTTTATCACATGAATAAAAAATTACCAAAGTTACTGTTCATAATGCTGAAAGATAAAGGAAATCTACTCACATAATTTGGACCCAATAACTCCAAATTTGGAATTTTTTTTTGAAAAAAAAATACAGATGTTCCAGTAATTAATTTAAAATTACTCTTGTTTTTTGAATGATAAAATGAGTTTTAAAAGTTAAATCAAGAAAAATATTGAAATTATTGTACATCTAACTTCAATGTAAAATTAATTCTAATGACAAAAATTTTATTAAATGAAAAAAAATATGATATACTTATACATTAATACAATTAAATAATTTAATTTATCTATATAAATATTGTAATGAAGAATTATATTTTCAACTGAAATTTAGTATATTTTTACTATACATCAAAATAGAAAACATATCAATAAATTATGAAAAAAATCATCCAAGGTAAAATTTAATAATACTATTTAAAATAATAATCTAATTTTGTCAAATAGAATCATTAAATGTGTGTAAAATTGGATTTAAAATGGGTTTTCCATTAAATGGTGGTAAAATCACGCTCTTGAAAAATATTGGTTTTATGTATAAAATTGCATTTGTTCTTATCGTATGCCTATTAAATCTTTTGAATAAATATAAAAAATATTTTATTAAATATATAAAATATTTATTTCATTAAAATAAATCACTAATTGTAATTTATATAATTTATTAATACAAAATGACATTGGGAGAATAAAAATATTAGTACGTTTACTATATATATATATATTTGATTTCTAATTAATTTAATACCAAATAATACATCTTATTAATCAAATATTTTCATAAGTTAGTTAATACTATTTAAAACCTCTAATTTAACAAATAGGTTATAATATTTTAATAATATGCTATTGTTCTATTAAACTCGGTCGTGCATGAATCTCAAGCAATCAAAGGAACTAGAAATTGTGTGTAACACGAGCCAAGAATTTTGTTGCGTATACTATAAGCTATACTGGTTTTGTGTTTATAGAAAGCTTATCTTGGTGTTGAATACAAAAAAAAATCAATAAAATAAAAAAAAATACCTCATAAAAATCATAGAGGAGTTATATATGGCGTTTTGATTGAATTTTTCACTAAAATTTTATATAAAAATATTGGTATACTTAAAATAAATTTTTTCTGAAAAAAAACTTTATGATCTATTTTTTAGTTTTTAATTAAAATTAATTTCAACCACTTATAAGAATTTAATTTTGAAAAATTTATTCCATATTTTTAACCATGAGGTCTGTATTTGGTAAATAGGTTAGTTTTACTTTTAGTCATTAAAATAAAACATGAATTTATCCTATTGTGTGAGGTTATTTGAGCCAATACCATCTAATTATTGAATATATGGAATTTTGGTTCCATTTTAGCATGATAATTAAATTTATCATATTTAAGTTAATGATAAAGTCAAAAATGTCATTATCTTAATATTAATATCTCTTAAATTATTAACAATTTAAAAAATAGTATAATTTAATTTATAAATGGTTATTTTAAATAAAAATTGTTTTTTATCTTCGTAATTTATTTCTAATTCATAGGAATTAAATAATTTTCTGATATTCTTACGCAATGGAAATACAATATTTATTCAATTAACAGAAAAAAATTAAATGATTTTAAAAATAATAAATGTAATGTAAATTGGAGATATTAATTTGTATGATGAATGTTTTGATTATTATTACATATTATAAATATTTTTATGTTTTATATTCAAATTCTAACTTTTTTTATGTCTTTAATAGCAAAATTTTGTGAATATTTTCAAAAATGACTTTAATGAAATTTTATAAAAATGATATATTATTAAATTAGTTCAAAATTTTGTACTTTTTTAGACCATATATGAACCTCATTTTCCACTTTAAATATTTTTATAATTTTGAACTAATTTAATAATATATAATTTCCATAAAATTTCATTAGAGTCATTTTTGAAAATATTCACATAATTTTAATATTAAAGACATAAAAAAGATGGAATTTGAATATAAAACATAAAAATATTTATAATATGTAATAATAATCAAAAAATTCATTGTAAAAACTAGTATCTCTAATTTACATTACTTTTAGTATTTTTAAAATCATTTAATTTGTTTTTCTGTTAATTGAATAAATATTGTATTTCCATTGCGTAATAATATCAGGAAATTATTTAATTCCTATGAATTAGAAATAAATTACCCAGATAAAAAACCATTTTTATTTAAAATAAAAATTTATAAATTAAATTATACAATTTTTAAAATTTTTAATAATTTAACAGATATTAATATTAAGAGAATGATATTTTTGACTTTATCATTAACTTAAATATTATAAATTTAATTTTCATGCTAAAATGGAACCAAAATTCCATATATTCAATAATTGGATGGTATTGGCTCAAATAATTTCACACATTAGGATAAATTCAAGTTTTATATTAATTTTAAGACCATACTATATTAGTTTAAACCTTAATTAACCCATTTTACCTCTACCGTGAGGATGAGAATTTACTATGGTTACAATTCATTATGACCAAAAGTAAAATTAACCTATTTACCTAATATAGAACTCATGGATAAAAATATGGAATAAAATAATCAAAATATAAAATTATTATAAGTGGTATTAATTAATTTTACTTAAAAACTAAAAAATAGAGCAAAAAGATTTTTTTTCAGAAAAATTTTATTTTATGTATAAAAATATTTTTATATAAAATATTAGTGAAAAATTAACTCAAAATGCCATATATAACACCTCAATGATTTTTATGAAGTATGTTTTTTAATTTAATTGATGTGATTTTTGGTATTCAATACCAAGATAAGATTTCTATACACACAAAACTAGTATAGCTTATAGTATACACAACATAATTATTGGATCATGTTACACACAATTTTGAGTTCCATTGATTGCTTGTGTTTCATGAAATACTGAGTTAAATAAAACAATAACATTGTATTAAAATATTATAACCTATCTGTTAAATTAGAGGTTTTGAATAGTATTAACTAACTTATGAAAACATTTGATTTATAAGATGTATTATTTGGTAACCAATTAATTAGAAATGATATATATATATATATATATAAGAAATGTAACTATATTTTTATGCTCCCAAATTCATTTGGTATTAATAAATTATATAAATTAAAATTAGTGATTTATATTAATGAAATAAATATTTTATATATTCAATAAAATATTTTTTTATATTTATTCAAAAGATTTAATAGGCATACGATAAGAACAAATACGATTTTATACATAAAACCTATATTTTTTAAGAGCGTGATTTTACCACCATTTAATGGAGAACCCATTTTAAATCCAATTTTACACACATTTAATGATTCTATTTTAAAAAATTAAATTATTATTTTATATAGTATTATTAAATTTTACTTTGGATGGTTTTTTCATAATTTTCTGATATGTTTTCGATTTTGATGTATAGTAAAAATATACTAAATTTTAGTTGAAAAGATCATTCTTCATCCAAATATTTATGTAGATAAATTATATTATTTAATGGTATTAATGTATAAATATATCATATTTTTTTTCATTTAATACAATTTTTGTCAAGAGAATTAATTTTACATTGATGTTAGATGTAAAATCATTTCAATATTTTTCTTGTTTTAACTTTTAAAACTCATTTTATCATTCAAAAAACAAGAGTAATTTTAAATTAATTACTGAAACATCTGTATTTTTTATTTTCAAAAAAAATTCCAAATTTGGAATTATTGGGTCCAAATTATGTGAGTATATTTCCTATATTTTTCAGCATTATAAACAGTAACTTTGGTATTTTTTTATTCACACGGTAAAAAGGAAAATCAGGTAAATAATGGTAAAACTAATATTATATAATAACCCTATAACTTATCCTAATATCATATTATGATTTTTTTCAACCTAAATCATTCTTGGGTAGAAATGATTCCCTTTAAAAGCCACTTGGATGAGAGTTTGACATTTAATATATTATAATTAAAGCAAAATTAAATGTGGCTTACCCAAATTTTAATAAATATATCAATTTTAATAAAAGGTTACACATATAATAAATTGTACTAATAATACTTATTATAGAGATAAAATGTTTTTATTTATCATGTTAATTTATTTGTCATTTTTAGGAAATAAAAAATTACCTCAAAGGCTTTTACAATGATGATGCAGAAATTATTTAATTAATGAAAATCCATAAAATAATTTTAATTAAAAGGATAATAAGGATTTAATGACTAAAACACTTGAAAAAAATATTATTGGTCAAGTATATATCCACTATAATATTAAAAGTGTATTATTATAGACCATTTTTTCCACAAGGAAAATATTATGAAACTTATAATATTTCATCTAAAGTAATGTAAAAGTTTTCACAATCATGTTTTAATTAATGTAAAAGTTTTTATGTTGGATTTTATAGAATATATATTTTTATTATAAGTTTTATTATATAATCTGGAAGATTTATCTCCATCATAGTATTTTTTTTAATTTCTATTCAACAAATAAGTATATTAAATAATTACACAATACTAATGTAGTAATTATTTTATTACTTTAAAATCAAATAAATGTTATTCATAATATAAAAATAAATAAAATGTAGTATAATTTATAAATAAAATGAATTTTTAATATATAAATGACAAATTGGGGATAAAATAAAATATTTTTCTTGAGGTTAACTTCATGTCTTCATATTTTTAAAAATCTAACAAATTAATCTTATCAAAAAACACACTATTGATAATTATATTTAAAATAATGTTTTATTAAATTATTTAAATATCAAAATAATGTTTTATTAATTACCTCAATTAGTGTCATCTGTATAGTCACCTAATAACTATTGTTATAGGAAAACTCAACAAGCAGTAAGTTCTTTCCCCATGTTCTGATAAAATCTTTGATGCGTTCACTCATCCTGCCCTCTAGCACCGTAATAGTACATTCTAGTTTACCATCTGTCTGTAAGTGAAATGATGAAGTAAAAAACTGATTATCAATTGCAATTTTCAAGTATTTATAGAATTTTTAAGTAAAAAACAAGTCCCTATATCAAATAATGTTCCAGGACATCCCCTAAAAATGGAATATCTCTTAATCAAACAATCCTCCAAATTGGTCAATAATTATCATCTTTTGAATCAGCAAGAAATATTACACCATTTTTAACTGATCCACAATCCCCTATATCACATCACGCTTATGGGGAGTACTATATAAAACCACCATTAAGTCCATGGTAACCTCATTTCACTTCTAATCCGGAATGGGAAATTATTATGAGAGTCTTTCAGTTCACTAATGCTTGGCCTTCACTGATTGATAAGTGTAGTATCATGTTACAAAAACATTAATATATCTCTTCATTCATGTAAACTTGTGATATATATGAAGATCAAATACATCTTGGTCAAACTAGGGTTCCCTGATGACTTTGAGGCATGACAATCACACAACGACACCACCCACATACTAGTAGGAATAATAACATAACCATGAACATAGATGGTATCATCATAATCAATGGTCCAATCATGGAGTAGCTCCCCACCTTTAATGATATACCTCAAATCCATACACTCTGGATCCTTATACTTACTTTCATTGATTCAGGTCAAAAGTGTGGGCATGGTAGATAACTATAGAAGATTCATCTTCTCCTGCTCCTCATGAACACCTTTGTGCACCCCATCGAACAAGGTTATCATATACCAGTCAGAACTAGACTCCTAAAACACCTAAGTTTGAGTATCCTAACATAATTAATCATCAACACATTCTCCATTTCATAGATTGTAAGTTAGTTTAATATAAAAAAGGCTTAATATACTCAACCCACCTATAATTCTAGAGATTAAAATCAAAATGGGAAAAATGTATATTTAAAGATATTATGATCATTATAAATTATAAAACTCTCACCTAATATGTAATGACACTAACATCTGAAGGCATGAACTACCACATCTATTTTGAGACCGAATGTGGGATAGTTTAGTTCTTATGGCCTCGACATCCATAAACCATACACCATGACACAATCCTCATGTATCAACCCCAACCTAATTATAATCCAAGACACATCACAATATAGGGTATAATCCATACACAACATAGGTAAGATTAGAATCTACACTGTGTAAAAAATTCCCTTCAATTACAAGAATACAATATCAATTGCTTTAGACCTTTAAAACATGAAACCCTTCATTGTAAGACCTGAGAGTCGTGTCACCTAATGAAAAAATCCTTTAATGAACCTTCAGTAATAACCCACCAAACCAAAAAAAAACATTCAGATATCAAAAACATAATTGGGTTACTCCAAAAAATAATTTTCATAAGCTTTCACAGAGTCCATTAAAACACCTTCCTTAGATATGAAGTGACCAAAAAGTTGTACCTTGTCGATCTAGAAATGACACTAAGATAGATTAGAGTATATTATTATCTCTATCAGTGTACATAGGATGATGTTAAGATATTTGGCATTACCATCATGACTCTAGGACTATAATAATATATCATTAATGATTAAAACACAAATTGGTCTAGCTATAGGAGAAATATTTGGTTCATCAAGGCCATAAAAACTACAAGAGCATTAATCTGCCCGAATGAAATAAAAAAAACTCATATTATACATGCATGCTTGTGAAAGTTGTGGATGGTTTATTATATGGTCTAACATTTATCTAATGGTGCCTTAACCTCAAATAAATGATAGATATCACAAAATAACCCCACTTCTATTAAAAAACCAATAAATTCATGGTAGAGGATACTAGTTCTTAATCTTCATCCAGTTCTAATTTTAGTAATCAATAGAAAAATGTAACATTCCATGATCATTCTACATAAAAAAATACGATATCCCCACTATGACATACTTAGATAGATAAAAACATTATTCTCAAACTACTTGTATCATTCTGCCCCTTCCTCATGGGATTTAGAAGGTAGTGAGGTGCTACTTGTCCTTAAAAGACATTCCCATGGTGACAATGGATGAAAATAAATTTCAAGGGCTTTAAGAACGATTGGGGAATGATTTTACCTAAGAATAAAACCAACCAACAAAACAAGACATGTCTAAACTCAACTACATGATGCATGTCAACAATGTAAATCAAGATAACACATTACCAAGACATAACAAAACACCTCCATGACAATTCCAAAAAGACAATACAACTAAATCACCCAAAATCCCAAAATCAGAGTACCGAAAGGAAGACTTGTCAACAAGACCCAAATTAAATCAAGACAAACATCATATCAACACACCAATATCAATGCTCCAATAACCACAATACATTACAAGAATCATGATGAACCACTATACAAATAGGATGCTTTACCATTTCCTATATCTCAGAATACCACATCTGCAAAAGAACCAATGTTCCAAAGAAGGGGTGAGTAATAATAATAGGTAGGTTTTCCCTGAATTAATTCCCTATACACACGACTAGGATAGAACTCTTATCACATTTATATAAATCATATTATATAAATAATTATATAGTTGGATAATTTCCATCAAATAAAACACACCCTTACCAAGCCATTTTTCACACAAATCCACCCAATATAAAGGAAAGACAACAAACAATACAAAAACCAATTTACCATCACATATTAAAAAAATTTAATTCTTCTTATCCACAGGAATAATCAAAATATATCCATAAATTTTCACACACTCAACCTGGTATAAAAATCATGATGGAACTTCTCATCTAAGCACATTTACTACTTTCCCAATCTAGTGATACTTCTCGCCCACTTATCCTTGATGGTGGCCACTACATCCACTATCCATCCCCTTTTTATAGTGCTACTCCCCACCAAATTCACACCCATTTCAATCACATGCATAAATACTTAACCAAAAACAATCATACAGCACACTATGTCCACATCATTATGAAATCAACCATTTCCAAAAAAAACAATCCATTTTGACATTATCCAAGCCACATTACCTCCCACTAAAACAACCAATTTTTTTAAAAACCATTTTTATAAACCATTTTCATGAATCAACCTAATAAAACTACTTTAAAATCTACATTATAAATTCCTTTATCAAAAACATTTCCCCGAAATACCAATTTTTCCCCAAAATCCACAAATCATCAAAAAACGATTCTTCATCAAGCATCACACATCATAACCAAAAATAAATTCATGAATAAAATAACTAATTGAAAAAATTTCATCTAGTTCAATAAAAATAGAGTCAATAGAGAAGTAACGTACCTTAGGGTTTTGGTGAAATCAACCAACTCACGACCACACCAAAAATCTTTGTGAAATATCCACTAAAACCACCTTATATCTAATTTACAAACATTAAAAAGACCAACTGTCAATATTTTAAGCAAAATAAAACCCTACATTCACTTGAAATAGTTGTAGATATAGAAAACTGAGAGAAAGAGGGAGGGAGTGTAACATCCTCGACCTGGGAGTGACCGAGAAGGTGTTATGAGCCATGATGGACACATGACCCCAAGAGCATCTCCTTGAATGCCAAAGGCTGTTGAATAGAAGTGAGGAAATTTTTAATGTTTTCATGAATGGGACTATGCCCTCATAGGAAAAACATAATATACTCTAAAAGAAAAGAAATCTATAACAAGTAACGGAAGCATATAAATAATACACTACAAAATAAGAAAATAAATAATCCCAACTAAATAAATGAAAATTGTGGAAGATGATAAATAAACCTAGATACACAATTATTTAATGATATGATGTCTGTGCTGAAGTAAAATCCTAGAAAACCTGAATAAAAGAATTCTATAAAAGCTATAATGAAAATGACACAAATTGATATAAATGAATCTCAAGAAAAGGCCCATTCCTCTACCCCCAATATCCATCCTAAGCAGTAAGAAACATTCAATATTCGGAAGGAACACGCTTCCCTATATCCAACACTGGTAATATATAATCTACTCGAGTATAGAAAGGAACCTGAAGAGGGTCGGAGATATAATATTAGTAGGTTGACACCACAATTTCTAGGCCTTTCCATTTCATTGAGTTGAAAAAAATAAGTGTGACATTTTTATAATAAATTCATGAAACATAAATAAATAAAAATAATTGTAACTTGGTTTTGGTTCCCAACTAAGCAGCCATCCCAAAACACTTTCATTTTCCAAATCCATAAATGTGAAGAAAGTAATTGTTTAAAGAAGGATTTATATATGTATAAATTTATAAAATCTAAGAAAAGATAAGGCTTACTAAAAAGGAGCATACCCCCAAGCTTCTGTTAACGTTTGGGGTCTAATTTTTGTTTCAAACAATGTGTGCTTCAAGGAACCAAATAGGTATCACAATTCACATGGAACTCAAAGAAGCATTAGTAAAAACCATCCTCACATAATCATTATTATTATGTCAATGGTTAGAGTTGGAGTCTAAACCAGCCCTGAATGTATCTCTTTGGTACATCCTTCAATTTTCTCAATACCACTGATCACATCCATGAAAATATTCTGAAAGACCGTGTATCGCTCATGGAATTGTTTTTCTTAAGTTAGTCATATGTATTGTAAATAAGGGGTCTAGTGTCACCTGAGGGTTGGACTAACCACTTTCCAATGAGTCTTTCCTCGATTTTCTCTTAGGGAACTGGTATCACTCATGAGTGTATAGAAATCCTAGGGAAACCCTCATTTGGAAAGGCCGAAGACATAGCATCCCCAACATGTAGTGTGGTAAATAATCGGGAACAAAGGGAACATGTGATGGTCTTTAATATGTACCCCACATTATCTCTCCCTACCCTAAATTTAAATCATATTTCGAATTATTATATATCATATTGTATACATTTATAATTACAACAAATCTATTTTTCCTACTAAAATCCACACACTTCCTGATTATTCAAACCTAATAGTCACAACCAAATATATAAACACAGTCAATATATCAACACCAAAACATCCATAACGATACTAACTCGTCACATTTTAGGTTGAATGTAGCGCACCTCAATTAATGTATTTTTATTACAAAACATAACAATGATCTTATATCAAACAATTTGACCAATTAAATTAATATCATAATCTAAGGTTTATCAAGGCCAAAAAGTATATTATAAAAATCATAATAAAAATGTATTTATTATATTATAATTCAATAGCATGGTAAGAATTATAATAAGGAAATAATTAGGCATAAAAAACCAATAAAACCCCAAATTTAATTGTTCAGATTTATACTAAATAATTTATTTGATTTAAAACACAACCAATGAGGGTGGAACAAACACATGTAATTAATAAATTAATTATTCAGGGATAATAGAATTTAGACCAATTACGTCAGCTCCCCCAATTGGGTATCCAATAATGTTGAAACAATTTAAATAAGTTGGTTCACCACAAATAAGGTCAAAATAGTAATGTAAAGTAGTTTGATAAATTAGATTGACTAAAATTTAATATCACCTGTAGGCACTGATGTGTGGCACCAACATGTGTTGTAAAAGACACAATAAAATGATGGGAACGATATTAGACACCCTACCTCATAGTCATAGTATATCCCATGCCTCATGGATACCATTGATATGACCTAAAATAGGAGAAATCAGAGGATTTATGAAAGACCCAAATTTCTGGTAAAACCCATTTACGACAGATCACATGATGAAGAGTGGATGAAACTCAAGGATTCTTATTGTGAAAGATTAGACTTATCGATATCTTCATATATCTTCTCAGAGTGTTGAAAACAGAGAAGAATCAAGGGTTCATTAGGCTTCTGAAGTTGCGATGGGGGTGGCTTACCAATTGGAGAGGAGGGTGGCACAACACACAGTAGAGGAGAGGGAGAGATGGCAAATGAAAAAAATAAAGGAAAGAAATAATTAAATAATAAAAAAAGAAAAAAAAAGAAAAAGAAAAATAATAAAATAAAATAAAAAATAAATAATTGAGAAGAGAAGGGAAAATAAAAAATAACAATAAAAATGGCCAAGTCCATTTTTAATTATTTTTACTATCCTTATGTCTACTTTTTTATTATTATTTATTTTCATTAATTTTTAACCTGTTTTGATTTATTTAAAAAATTATTCCATTAAATAAATTTTAATTATTATTACCCAAACCTTGCATTAGGGAACAGTGTAATATTTTATATAAATCACATGAAAATATTTAAATAATATAATAGTGGATCAGGACCCACAACAAGCTGTAAGGTAAATAAGAAATATATATTTATTTCTTTACACCTATTCACATACACACATAAATATATATTTTCCATATATATACCAACCAATGTTATTTTCCCCAGTTAATAATAATAATAATAATAATCACAATAATATTTTATTAATATTATTAAATCAATACCATATCTATCGTCATGAATAGTTCAATCAAGAAATTCTTTAAAACTATGATGTTAAAGAGTTAACCACATAGTATCTTTTATGTGGGACAATTAATAATGTTTTATCTAACCCAAAAATAATTATCGTCACAAAATATATATATTGTTATATATATATATACACACACATATCTGTATATACATATATATACACCCACATATGTATATATATACAAATATATTTAATCCACATATATATATACATTATATATATACATCTCTGTTTTTTTTCTTAATCTAATAATAATAACAATAATTAAAATTATTATTATTTAATACAACCCATCAATGACACCAATAAGCATTTAAAAACAACAACCTTTAAAAAGTGTATAATAGATATTAAAATAATATTGATTACGCATTTGTATTTAATTGGAACAATTAATAATATCACAATTATTACATTGTCTACTTATTATTTACACTGCATCACGATTTAATAAAAGTAGAAGTATATTTTTATTCTTTTTTCCAATGAAAATAATAATATAAATAATGGTATTATTATTATTATTTCTAATGGATAACACAAATATTTATAAAATAAATAAATTATCTTTGGTTGTGATCTGACCCAATGTCTAATTCTATTAAAATGTATACCCTTCTTTGGGTAAACCCACGTCATGTACCTAATATTGGTCTTTGATTTCTCATACAACACACATATTGTGAGAAAATAACTATTTATTTTATAAAAAATGGAATAATAAATTAATTAATGAATAAGAGGGTATTATCATATGTGAGGTTCTAAAACACATGACATGAATCAATTTTATACCCTACTTATGGTAAAACTGACGTTCTAGACCTAACATGCAATTGGATTTCTCATAAGGTGCATCTTTTGGGGGTTATATAATTTTTTTTAAAATGTACATGTATATGAATAAATATATTTAATAATTTTACTTTATTAACATTTAAGGTCTACGTGCCTCAGAATCCTGTACCAACTTAGTGTCTAACTCTAAAAATATTTCATAGAATATTTCAATGTGCTAAAGAAGGTTATTTCTCTACATTTAATTTATTTCCATTTTAATATTAATATAATTAATTTAATTTAATTTATTTAATCGACACATCAAAATGTAAAATACTTGAAATAAAAAGTTTTGATGCTCAATTTTAAAACTGCCCTACCCAGCTAATGGAAAAATTTAATATCCTTTACTTTTTAATCTTGGTAAAAACACAAGACATTACAATCTTCTCGCCTTAGAACTTCTCATCCTCAAGAAGCCTTTGAGAACAACGTAACCCTCACCTGACCTACAGGGGTCATGAAACCTTGCACAAACAGTCATGTTTCATCTCTTAAAAATAAATGAATTTTCAACCATTAGTTAGGAAAGGGGAACATAAGAAATTTAAATATGAAAAAAAAGATTATATTCCAATCGAAATACTGATATGGAACTTACCTAATCTCGTTTAGCTAAAGACATGACCACATCGTCATCTCGTTAAACATCCGACCAAAGGGACCTCACTCCTTATGATTTAACATTAGATATGAGAAAATTTCGAGCCATGAAACCTTCCACCATCGGAATTTCCTACTAGACACACCCTTAAGAATTATAGTGATACTACTTATATTATTTCCTAAATAAATAAAATGGTTGATTCCCCATCAACCTCAAAGTCGTAGTCTATCCACATTTTAGTGAAAATCCATAGCCGACAAAAACCACACTGGTCTCATCGGAGTACATGATAAAGAAGGTTCACCACTGATCGATCATTTGAACCAGAGATACAACTTGTTGAGCCACTCTAGAAAACTATTTAAGAAGACACTTGGCTCATACAGTCAGTGTTTTTTTTTTGAACTCAACTATGATTCCTTCTTCCAAGGTATCTATCAATTACCATAAAGATCTCTACTGAATTCCATACCCAACTTCAAGAGATGTTCCTTGATTTAAGAATCATCGAGCCTGACAACAAGTCTAAGATAACCATGTATTGGAAAGACATAAGTACAAGGAACTCTCTTAAGGTAGTTCATAGTCCATGTTTATGAGTTAGATGTTGGTACAAAGACAAGATGCCCATATCATAACATTGAATGAGCCTAGAGAGGAATCAGCCTAGATATCGTGCCAGATAAAATGGATGGTGAACAAGAATTTGTCCAAGGCATTCCTTCATGGGAATATAATGATCAATGAAGACTAACCATGTTTTTATAAGAACAATGTTTTCAGTGTGTAACCAGATAGAGATAATCCGACAACTTTTAGAGTTTATCATGGTGTAAGACTGACGATATTTTAGTGTACTGAGATGATGTCATGATAGGGGACATTACCATCACTAAGCATGATACACTAAGAGTATTTAAATGGATTCCAGTCTCATATAACCATGTGATGGAATGAAAAATATTCAACCCACAACTGGTCGACTACAAGATGAAAATTAGTTTTACCTACCGATGCACCATCATTATCCTATCAACAAGCCCTTAACTCTCGAGGAATATCATGTTCATTCATTCTTAATCTTTATATTCCTCCCACAACCAATGTCACTACTCAAATGATGAATTCTCCTCTAACAAAACCAAAGTCGTGTGTCCAAGAAAGCACCGACATGATTTAAATTTCACAATCCTTGTGGTATTTAAGCATGCATTTCCATTCTCTAATGGTCATATTTGGTTGTATTCCTTAAACATGGAAGGACATGTATTTAACCGAACCTACATGACACTCCCCACATTATCAGTGTTCAAATTATCAAAAAGAAGATATTGACTAGTTTCTCAAAATCATGTTTGGTTAGTAATGACATAAAGGAAAATGTTTAAACAATTGGAATGAAACCCCAATGAAACTTATCAGTGAGTAAAAACACCCGTGTATATATAATTCAACCCGGGCATTGGGATGAACTTGATTTAATTAATTCACAAGTCGCTCTACTAAGGATATGACCTTGGATGTATTTGAAAACAGAAGGCGTAATGATTAAACTAAACTCATCCAGTTTGTAACAAAATTTTTTACTCTACGGTACTACGTACATGAACATATTATACCCAAAGGTGACACAAAATAAAGATGACTTTTAACTCAGAGTAAAATGTATAGAGTCATCTAGATTTATCGATATGAAAGGTTCTAATGACCTATGAAGCAGCTAACCATGCCTGAGGCATGTATAACCTCCTGAAAATGGGATTTACCTAATGCTCAATCCAAAAACAAAAGTCAAGGATACCATGACTACCTGTCCAAACAAGGGGGTTATTTTGAAAGTAAAAATCTTACTAGGCACAATGACATGTAATGAAAACCAAAAAGGGAGAAAAATCATGGAATTGGTAAGGATTATATGTTCTATGGGTGCTACTTACCACGGTCTAGCACCTTACGAAGAACAAGATCCAACCAAAAAACAATGTCAAACTTAAAATATGTCACTAGGATCAGAAACCAATCATCCAATCCATTGGTAAAATAAAGAGAGCTTATAGAAAACTCTCACGCTTCTATTCCAAGGAAACTCAAATATTCTTTATCTACCCTTACACAAAGGGTCTTAAATAGAGGAAACCACTACAGGTTCCACTTCCAATCCCTTTACATTTGAACTCATTTCATAATACAAAATGTACATGTTCAATAGTCCAGTCATATGGGTGGCCTTCTACGAATCCATAAAGACCCATACACATTATAGGTGGAATTTGGATCCCATTTAATTTATACCAATAAATATTATCAAAAGAGACCAATAACATATCAAACAATCTAGAATTTCACTACAAGAAGCTAATAGAGAGAAACATGTTGAAATCATAGAAGCATGACATTTTAATCACAAAGACATTCTAATAAGCATAAAAGCATGATATAAGGAAAACATGATAGTGAAAAGGTTGCTTGGAAACATGCGAGCATACTAAATATATCACTGAAACATGGTATCTAACATTCATTTCAAAAAAAAAATACATGGCATGGAATTCAATGAAATCAATAATATCACCAGGAAACATAAAATGAAACTACATGGCATAGAACTATGCATGGAATGCGAATTTCAATGTGCCTAATTTAATGTGTGCTATGTTTCATCCTCAATGAACCAGTCCTAGTGTAATTTTCCATAAATTCTATCAATCATAAGTAGTAATAATTACACCAATCACTCAAGGTGAAATCATTTCAAATATAATATTGAAAAGCATGAATATCAATTCCTTGCCTTGACCACAAGGTCATTTCACATACATGGCAGGATCATTCTCAGAAACGGATATTAACCAAGCATTGACACATTCCTATTCTACTATTTATCAACACAAAATAGATAGACAGTGGAAAAAATCCTTTAATATCATATTGTAACATCCCCAGCCCAGGATCCACTGGAAAGGTGATCTGAGCTGGGTTGGCCACATGACCTCAGGCACATCTCCTTAAATTCCAAAGGATACCAACTAGTAGCAAGGGCCTTTTAAACATTTTTCTGGGGGATAATATTCCCAAATAGAAAAAAGGTAATAAAGAGCTAAATAAAATAAATTTATAACAATTATATCAAGAATATAAAGAAAACAAACTCCAGTAGAAGAAAATAAATAATCCTAGCTAAATAAATTAAAAGTGTGGAAGTGGATAATGAAAACCAGATACAAAATTATGTCATTCTATGATGTCTGTAATAAAGTAAAACCACATAAAAAAGGAATACAAGCATGAAATAAAAGTTGTAATGAAAATGAAACAATGTGAAACAACTACATCTCGAGAAAAGTCTCAATCCTCTAGCTCAATCACCATCTAAAGCAGCATGAAACACTCATGCATCGAAAGCAGCATCCTTTGCTTTATCCATACTCACAAAAATATAATCTAATCAGGTATTAATGGTTCCGGAGAAGGGTGCGAGACATAATCATAGTAGGTTGCCACCCACAATGTCTATAACTTTACATTTTGAGCTGTATAGTAAACACAATGTTCCATTTTAATAATAAATGAAAGAAACTTTTGTAAAGAAAAATAACTGTAACTTACTTCAAGTTACCTAGCGGACACCCATCCCATACCACCTGCTTTTCCCTAAGCCAGGAATCATAAAAAAGTACTTATGTAAAGCAGGATGTATATATGTATATATATATATAAAAGCCTTGAAAACATAATGCAATCTAAATAGGATCATACCCCCAAGCTTGTGTAATATCTTGGGGACTAATTTATGTGTAAAACATTATGTTCTTCAAGTCACAAGATAGGTATCACAATTTACAAGTAACACAAAGAGGCAGTAATAAAAACCATACTCAAATTATCATTATTAATATATTAAAGGTTAGAGTTTTTGTTTGAGCCTATCCTGAAGATATCGCTATGGTACATCCTTCATTTTTTTCAAAACCATAGATCTCGTCCATGGAATTTTTTTCAAAAGAACATGTATCACTCAAAGAATGTTTTATCATATTTCTATCTCTGGTATCACACAAAAGGGGTTTAGTGTCACATGAGGATTGGCATAGACATTTTATAATACGGACATCCTCGATATTCCCTTAGGTAACTAGTATCACTCATGTGTATATAGAAAGCCCATGGAAACCCTTGTCTGGAAAACCTTAAGACATTGTTTCCCTGACATGTAGTGTGGTAACCAATCAGGAACG
This sequence comes from Viscum album, assembly GCA_963277665.1. Lineage (NCBI taxonomy): Eukaryota > Viridiplantae > Streptophyta > Magnoliopsida > Santalales > Viscaceae > Viscum > Viscum album. The sequence goes on from OY728137.1 coordinate 805,405,144, forward strand.
GAGAGTCCATGTGTGGGTACTCAATAAAGAATCGATATTCTCTCGCCCTACCTTGAATTTAATTAGATTTCAATGATGAATATATCATAGAGTACACATTTATGATTGCAACAAACTGATTTAAGCTACTAAAATCCACACACTTTCTGATTATTCAAGTCGAAGAGTCTCAGCTAAATATAAGTAGTGCAGTCAATATATCGACACCAAAACATACATAAAAAAACCAACTCATTGTATTTTGTGTTAAAATAAGAACACCACCATTAAATAAGTTTTATTTCAAAACATTAAATTAATCATATAGAAAATAATTTAACCAGTTAATTTAATATCATAATTAATGTTTTATCTAGGAAAACACATTATCAGTGAAAGAAGAATAAAAATAAAAATTTTCTATTATAATTAAATAGTATATTATGAATTATAATATGGACCTCAGTAGGTATAAAAAACCAACAAAACCACAGATTTCATGGTTCATATTTATCTAAAATAATTTCTTTGGTTTTAAACCCAACCAAAGAGGGTCGTACAAACACATACAATTAATAAATTAATTTTTTGCGGATAACGAAATTTATACTGATTACGTTGGAAAACCCAATGGGGTATCCAATGATGTTGCAATAATTTAAACAAGTTGGTTCACCAAAAAAAGTCACAATAGTAAATCAATGCATTTTAACTAATTAATATTTTGTAAAATTTATTATCGTCGCTATGCACCAATAAGCAGCACAAACATGTGATGTAAAAGATTAAACAAAATAATGGGAAAGAGAGTAGTCATCATACCTAGTAGTCATAGTATATACCATAAACCAAGAAATCCTTTCATTTGTCCTAAAATGGGAGATATCATAGCATTTATGGAATACAAAAATTTCAGTTAAAACCCTACTGTGGATGATCGCATGATAGAGATTGGATGAAACTCAATGATTCTTGGTGAGGAATATTACCTTACCAAGAGCTTAACAACTCTTCTGAAGGAGTTGAAAATGGAGAATAATCTGAGGTGCAGCAGGCTTCTGAAGCAGTGATGGGGGGTGGTACACCACATAGAGAGGAGGGGGGAAACACATAGAATATGAGAGGGAGATAAGAGAAAAGAAAAAAAGAGGGAAAGGGAATAAATAAGGAAAGAATAAAAAAAAATTGAAAAATAATAAAAGAAAAATAAAAAAAAATGGAAGAGAAAAGAAAATAAGAAAATAATAATAAAAACAGCTATGTTTATTTTAAATTATTTTTACTCTTCTTATGTCCACTTTTTAATTTATTATTTGTTTTCATTCCATTTTCATATCTTTTGATTTCATTAAATTTCTATTTATTTATTTTAATCTTTTTTAATTATTATTACCCAAACCTTAAACTAGGGAAGAATTTATTATTTTATATGAATCCTATGTAACGTTTTAAATAATTTAATAGCTACTAAGGACCCTCAACAAGATTCCAGGTATTGAAGAAATAATTATTTATTTATTTATTTATTTACACATATGCACACACACATATAAATATATATATACTCATGTATATATATACACCATTATTATTTTCTCAAATTAATAATAATAATAACACCAATATTTTATTATTTTTATTAAAACTATGTCATAATTATCATCATGAATAGTTTAATCAAAACATTCATTAAAACTATAAAGTTAATAAATTAACCACGCAACAACATTTATATGGGATAATTAATAATGTTTTATCTAACCTGAAAATAATTATCCACCCATATATATACATGTTATAAATACCAAGAAGATCAGGAGCCAGGCACACTTACTCCTAGAAAAAATTTATTAACTAAAATTAAAGTGCACAATGAAAAGTCACAGAGGCGGTTTACAAAGACGAGTGTAAGTCTCACCACAACAATCATCCTGCACAAGCCTATCACAAAAATTAGGGGAGGAAAAAGACCAACTTCAGCTCACCTCGGCAATAGCTTTCTTAGAGAGAGCAACCACAACTTGATTAGCCTCTCGATAGACAAGTAATAGTTTAAGTTAAAGTGACGCAGCAATCTGGAGACAGTCCACCCAAATCGGTAACATTAGCCATGGAACATTTCTTGACTGTTAATGAAGAATTTGGACTACAACAGTCGAGTCTGACTCAATCCATAGGTCATTCCAGCTATATTGGACAACATATCTGATTGCCTTTATCATGGCCTATAGCTCAGCTTCAATGGAAAACTCATTGCCAATATAATGGAAGAAACACCCTTTGACCAAACCTTTGTGAGTACAGAATACACCACCGCATCGAGAGGGACCTGGTGCACCAGAGTAATCCCCATCAAAATTAACCTTCAGCCATCGTGAGATGGGTGGAATCCAGTGTACATGCTTCTTCATCAAAGGTTTCCTCACCCTGCCATTCACACCAAGGGATCTCAATAAATCATGATCAGAGACATCATTCCTCATGGAGCCAGATTGGATGGAGGAAGCAGTGTGGATTGCAGAATGAATTTCCAGGACAACATAGTGGAAGTTGGGGGCAATGCCATTAAAGATTACAACATTCCTCACCTTCCATAAGTGAGACATCAATCTGGCCACAACAGCAAGGAGGAGCGATTTTACTTGCTCACTGCTATTAATCCTACAAACAAATTTCAGTATCCCTTCAACCGATTGAGAGGAAATGTAGCAATGGAAGATCTCTTGAACATAGGTCCATAACCTGGAAGCAAGGTTGCAGGAGACAAAGAGATGATCAGAGTCTTCTCTATCCTGAAGACAAAGCATACAAGTTGGAGTAAGACTGAATCCAATACACTGGAGCATAGCCTACAAGGGAAGTCATTTCCTCCATATTTTCCAGATAGGAAAAGAGGATGATGGAGGGATGAAAGTTCTATAGAATTATGTGACCCAGAATGGAGGATTCAGGAAAAAACGTGTTGTCGGTTTATAAGTTATTGAGGCGGCCTTACCCCACGCCCTGTCCAATGTCCCCACCTAGGCCCAAGGTGGACAACCTTGGGCTTGGTCCAGTTCCCACAAATTTAATGGGACGAGAGGATCGCTGGCGTATGGTGCGCGTTGCCTTTGCGAGGACTCAAACCCGGAACCTCAACGATGGACACCACCACCTAAACATGTTGTTGGTTTAGAGGGTATTGAGGCGGCCTTACCCCACCCCCTGTCACACATCCCCCGATAGGACCAAGGTGGCCAACATTGGGCTTGGGCCAGTTCCCATGGAGTCGAGAGGACGAGAGGATTGCTGGCGTATGGTTCATGTTTTCTTTGCGAGGACTCGAACCCGAAACCTCAATGACGGGACACCACCGCCTTGAACCAACTCACCCATCCCTCATGGGAAAAAACGTGTTTTCGGATTAGAGGGTATTGAGGTGGCCTTACCCCACCCCCTATCGCACCTCCCCTGCTAGGCCCAAGGTGTTGAACCTTGGGCTTGGGCCAGTTCCCACTGAGTCGAGGGGACAAGAGGATCGCTGGCATATGATGCACGTAGCCTTTATGAGGACTCAAACCCGGAACCTCAACGATGGGACGCCACCGCCTTGAACCAACTCACCCAGCCCCCGCAGTCAAACGTGTTGTCAGTTTATACACCAATATTTTTGTAACAATATAATAATAATAAAAAAACTTAAATTATTCTTATTTTATAAAACCCTTCAACGACACCATTAAAAATTTAAAAACAACAACCGTTAAAAAGGGAATAATGATTATTGAATTAATATTGATTACACATTTGTAATTAGTTGTAAAAATTAATAATATCACAATTATTAAATTTTATACTAATTATTTACTTATTAATAAATTTTATTAAAAAAGGAATTATATTTTCATCCTTTTTTTCAATGAAAATAATAATATTAATAATAAAATTATTATTATTATTTCTAATGACAAACATAAATATTTATAAAATAAACAAATTATCCTTGGGTACGATATAACAAAAAATTTAATGATCACAATAGTTATAGTCTACTTATATTAAACCCAATGTCCTAGACCTAACTGTGGTCTCATATTTATCATACAACACAAAGTTTATGAGAAAATAATTATTTATTTTATAAAAAATTGAATAATTAATTAATTAATAATTAAGAGGGAATTAGAACGTACAAGGTTTCCAACCATCCGGCGTGTATCAATGTTTTACAAATCCAATGATAAACCCAGTCTTCTAGACCTAACAGTGCTATAGGATATCTCATACGATGCACCGTTTGAGATTTAATTCATTTTTTTGAAACAAAATGACCACGTGTATGAATAAATATATTTAATATTTTAATTCTATCAACGTCAAGGGTCTATGGCCTTAGAATCCCACACTGACTCAGTGTATATCTATGAAAATATTTCTAGAATATTTTAGAGTTTCATAAAAGTATCTTACTCTTCATTTATTTTATAATCATTTTAATTTTAATCTAATTAATTTAATTCAATTTCATTAAAAGACACATCATCGTGTCAACTATATGAAATAAATAGTTATAACAATCGGTTTTAAAAAAGACATGTCCAGCTAATGGAAAAATTTAATTTCCTTCACTTTTTTGTTAGGTTAAAAACATCAGACTTTACAGGGAGAACTGGACCTAAGGAAAACCAAGAAAGATCCAAGAGAAAACACTTACCGTAAATTAATTTCCTTCAGCGCACCGTTAAACCCATTCGTATCACCTAAAAAATGAGTTGGAGAGCCCCTATAACCCTTGATAACCCATAATACTGAGTGAGGTTTGAGCTGGGGAATAAATCATAGGTTGAGGGGAAATCCTGATTGATCCCTGATATGAAAATCCAATTTTTAATGTTGCGTACGATTCACTCGCACAGTTAGAAAAACTTTATTCTAATTGTGCTCTTACTGCTATCTAAAAGGTCACCTCACACGGTCTCCTCGCATGGTTAGACAAACCATTCAAAAACTGTGTGAAGCCTAATATCCCAAATTACATGGTTACCTTGGTTTGTTTCACGGCTTCCCCTAACCATGATCAAGCCGTGTTCCTTTAAAAAGACTCAAAACATTTCCATAACATTCCCAAAATCTCCTAAACAATACCCAACAATGTTAACCACATAAAAAGGAATAATAAAAATTACATACCTCAAACCGGGGGCACTAAATTATCCCAACCATTGGACTTTCATTCCTCATAAAGTATAGAACCATAACTTTTATGAAAGAGCTCAGTCCATTTCTCAACTATCTCTTTCTCCCATACCCAAGTATCCACCTGAATCTGACCATGCTAACATAAATCCTGAACTTGTGTAATGCTTTTACCATGTAATACTTTCTATTTCCTTTCCACAATCTGTATTAGAACATGAACCAATGAAACATCGAGGTCTAGCTCAATATGATCTAATCGAATCACGTGGTCAGGATCAGGATGATACTTCTTCAACTAAGAAATATGAAACACATTGTGCACCACACTAAACTGTGGTGGAAATGAAAACCAATAAGACACCTCTGTAACTCACTCAAGAGTCTCAAAATGAAAAATATACCTTGTATATAACTCACCCTACATTCCAAACCGATGATTTTCAAGCCTAGGAGATATTCTCCTGAACATATGATCACCCACCTCAAACGATAACAGTCGTCGACGATTGTCCACATACAATTTTTGATGAGTGTGATCCATCTCCATTTTCTTATTGATCAAATTGATCTTATCCTTAGTCTCTTGTACATGTCTTGGTCCAACCATCAAGGTCTCACTCATTTCTACCCAAAAATGTGGATAAGGACAAAGACGCCCATATAGTGCTTCAAACATATCCATAAGTATCAATTCCTGATAACTATTATTATTGGATAACTCCACCAATATCAAGTGCTCCTCCCATGACCCCCAAAATTCATCACACAAGCCCATAACATATCTTTAAAAATTTTTATCATTCTATTTGATTTCTCATCCATATGAGGATGGTAAGATGTACTCATCATCAATTGAGTCCCAAGGGATTGTTGCATGGATTTCCAAAAATGAGATGTGAAACATTTATCTCTATTTGATTTAATAGAAACTAAAACCCCACACCTCTTTACCACTTCATGGATATTGATTTTGGACATATCATCCACTACATGAAATCCATGAATATGGAGGAAATGGGAAGACTTTGGGAGCCAATACACTATCACCCATATGGAATCCTACTTTCTAACCATTTTAGGGATACCTGTAACAAAATCTATCATTATCTATTCCCACTTCCATAGAAGGATATGTAGATATTGAAACATACCTACTGGCCAATAATTTTCTTCCTCTACTTACAAAAAAAATCAAGCATCTTGAAACAAAACTCCACCTCTTTCCTTTCCATACCGTCCCACCAAAATTGTGCTTTCAATTATTTATACAATTTCTAAATTATATGATCAACAAACCATTTGGAATGATTATAATCCCTGAGAATTTCCTCCTGAAAATTCACCAATACAAGCATCCAATTCCAAAAACACAAAACTGAATTCCCATTCACTTCCCATCATTTGATGGTCTCCCCAACATTGATTTCTGACCTCATCACTATAAATTTAGAACCAGATGCTAGTGCCTCTTTAACCAAAACATCCAAGTCAGGAACCAAAGAGACCAAAAAAGAATACCGCTCTATCACAATGGTCCCCACATTCAAACCGCATGTCGGTTATGATCCACATCAACAACCACTGATCTGATCCCTATTTCACCACCTAGGCTTACAACTTCCTACGTAATGCATCCTCCATGTAATTTTCTCTACCCCTTATATACATCAAGTCAAATTCAAAATTTTTGAGAAACTCTACCCATATTATTTTCCTCAAGTTCAAATATAATTGTGATAAAATGTGCTTCAAGCTCTTATGATCAGTAAAGATCATGAATTTCTCACCAAATAGATAATGACACCAAATTTTCAAGGCATGAACCACTACTGCCAACTCCAAGTCATGAAATGGCTAGTTCTTCTCATGAAACCTCAACTATCACAGTCTATATGAAACAACAGGATCCCTTTTGATGAGAACCCATCCTAACCCTAATCTTGATGCGTCACAATACACAATGTACCCTTTCTCTAGATCTGGTAGAACCATGATTGGTTCTGATGTAAGGTGACCCTTATGCTCTTCAAAAGATTTCTAACATTCCTCATTCTAATGAAATGGAACATTCTTCGTAGTCAAATATTTCATCATTTAGGATAATCATGAGAAGTCATGCACAAAATTCCAATAATACACAGTTAGAGAAAGTAATCTCTATATTTCAAAGACATTATTTAGTGGTTTCTATGAAATAACATCCTTTATCATTTCTAGATCAGGTTAGACACCTTTCTCAAAAAATAACATGGCTATAAAAACAACCCTCCAATATCCAAAAATCAAACTTTTAAAATTTGTAATACAATTGATTATCAATCATGATCCCAAGAACTATCACCAAGTACTTCCCATGATCCACCATTTTCCTAGAATACACCAATATATAATCAAACAATACCACAAAAAAAGAATCCATATATTTCTAAAATATCTGATAAATCAATTCAATAAAAACCACTAGTGTATTCATAATACCAAAGGGTATAACCACATACCCATAATGTGCATATCTACTTATGAAAGCTGTTTTGGGAATATCCTCTAATGCACTAACAACTAATGTTATCATCATCGTAATTCAATCTTGGAGAACCAATGGTCTCTCCTCAAGTGATTTAAAAAATAATCAATACATGGAAGTATATATCGTTTCTTCATTGTAACTTGGTTAAGACTATGATAATAAAAAAACCACAAAGTTTCATCAGTATTTTTAATAAACAAAACCTTCACTGCTGAAGGAGACAAACTAGGCCAGATGGACCCTTTGTTTTCTATCTCCACCAAATTCACTTTCAATTCCCTCAATTTTTTAGTGCCATCCGGTAATAAGGAAGTGATATAAGACTGGTCCCTAGAAAGAAATCAATCATAAAATCCACTTCTATCATGGGTGGAAACCCTAATAATTCTTGAAGAAATACACCTCAAAATATTTCAAAAATAGATAAAAAAATGATATGTTGAACTACGTAAATTGATTCCAATGACAACCCTACTAATAGATAAGATATTGTGCCAATAACTGGTGCCAACAGGCCATTTGCACCCATAATTTTATTCTTCTCTCCTTTAAAGAGGTGTTTGACACCATCATCCATCCTGAAACTAATTGTTATCATATAACAGTCTATGTGGGCGTTAAACATTTCCAACCCCTCCATTCCCAGTATTATATCATAAGCATCCATCTCAAGCAATGAGAAATCCCACAGCAACTCAAACCCATCCAAAACTATACAAAATGTTACAAATAGGAAGTCTTGACACACCCTTTGACCTAGAGGATTTTGATTTTGTAAAAACAATAGAATCATTTCCATGGTTAACCCCATAAAACTAACAACACTATAAGAAATACAAGAATCTGAAACACTTGTATCAAACAATTCTTATATCATGGTAGAATTTAAAAGAACCATACCTCATAGAGTGGATGGTCCCAAATGAATATCAATCATAACCTACTAAACTCCAAATATCTACTTTCTTGTTGCACTCAGATCTTTGTTTCCTGGTAAAGGAGTCATGGCATTCCTTGAATCTCCATGACTAACTTCACTCTTCTAATGAGGGGTATGTTTTCACCCTACCCTATTGAGGTATAGGATGCCTGCAACCCCAAAGGAGTCTTAAAAACACCCATCCTTGAATAATTATGAAAATAACGATGAAGACACACCATATACTTATAGTTATGACATGTTCATGGTTTTTTCATACAATCCCTCTTGATATGGACCGTAGAGCCACACTAAAAACATCTCGGCTTACTCTGAGGCTTCAGAGGAAGATTCACTGATCCTGCCATCGAATTCTAATCCATAATCCCTTCGTGGATATAAGTTTCCCTCTACCGCTTTATCCCAGTATTATATTTCCTAGCATTTCTCATGGGAATAAACATTATTCTCTTACTCTAGTCCTAAAAATAAAGATTTTATCTATTTTTCTCTATTTTACATTTCCATGTAACCACTTATACATTACACCCAAATTTTAGAACAAATTTCCTACATCAACTCAACTTAATAAATATGTGCCTTCAATGATGTTCTACCAGCCACCTTGGATGAATGATTCCCTAAGCTCATAAACATAGTCACATATTTTGTTTCTGAGATGTTATCTTTCTTTAAATTAAACAAATCCATTTTTTGCTAAATTATGAATGTTTGAGGGTATAATTTCTTGTTAAACAATTCCTCAAAACATACCAATGTCATTCCTTGGTCTGTTCCCACTAGGATGGCTAAGTCCCACTATTGAATGGAAATATCTTTCAACATGTACATTTTTGGATTCACATTCTAATCCAATCGTGTTCCCAGGAATTCAAATATCTTATTCATTATTTTAAACCATGACTTTTCCTTTTATGGTTCGGAATCACCCCTATAGATGAGTGGATTATTTTTTTGAAACAAAACTATATGATCCATATGATTTGGATCATTTGGTTTACTCCAACTTCCCACATCTTGGAAGGATTTTACTACACTATGTACTAGCTGTTGGTTCACCTGGGGCTCATGTGCAACCACATTTTCTGTATCCTCCTCTGGTTGGCCTCTACTAATATTGACTAGTTCCATTTCTATTAATACAAAAACCACTATATGTCTCACTCCCTTAGAAAAAAATACTTATTATTTAAAATTAAATTACATTGAAACTATCATAACCAGGATTTCTACAAGATCACATTTCCAAAGTTGCACCATTTTTTAAAAGCCACACATTTTTTGAAATTTGACCCATTTCAAAATACCAAAACTATCTACATTTCAAATCCTCCCATTTGAAAATATTTTTGTGAATTTTCACATATCCATATATCCATACCACAACATAAATCATTATGTCAATGTAATATTATTCCTAGTTGGAAGTCATTTCACCCATGAATTCCATGCTTATCTTATTGGCTACACCCCCCGCATTTGATTTCAAATTCCTATGAGCGTCTCTAAAACACTTATATACCCATCTCTATCATAAAATTATGTTCAACATAAAATGGTTAGAATGTCCTTTTATTCTATACATTTCATGTTCATAAAATCCTACTCCTTGCTACCATCTCAACTCAAGGAATTACCTAAGAATGAATGCCAACTCCAAGACCAAGACCAAGAAGCAATGCCAAAAGACCAAAAAATTAATACCACTTGTAACGTCATTCCCCTTCCCCAATGTCTACTGAAGGCGGTGAGGTCCTTCTTGGAGTTAGGTGACATTCCCAAGGCACAAAATCCTGGAAATAAATGTTGAGGGATTCAAGAATGATTAGGGAAGGATTTTACTTTTGAATATAACCATCCAAAGAAACATGGAATGAATGATTTCAACTACATGATGTATGCCAACAAATACAACCATGATAACACATTACCAATAGATAACCAAACAACCAAAATATTATATAACAATTCCCAAAATCCAATACAACTAAATCACCAAAAATCCCAATATCAATGCACCATGAAAAAGAATGATTAACAAGACCCAATGGAAATCATGGCACACTCCACAGATCCACACCATGCTCCCTGAACCAAGATCCATAATACCGGCCAAGAATCACAATGAACCGTTAGAAAAATGTGATTCTTTTCATATTCTTGTATCATGAAATACTATATCTGATAAAGAACCCATGTTATAAAGTATGGGGTTGGTAATAATACTCAACAGGTTTTCTCTGAATGAATTCTCTACTCACTCAACTAGGAAAAAAACATTAACACATTAATATAAAGTGGTTTATATAAACCATCAAATAGTGAAATAATTTCTTGCAAGATAAACACACCCTTACCAAGACATTTTCCACCCAATACAAGGGAAATCCAACAAATAATCCATAAAAATTTTTACCACCACATATTAGTACAAACATTTCACTTTTATTAGGCACCCTCATAATCAAAACGTAGCCATAAAGTTTCACACACTCAATCTAGTGTAACAATCACGGTGGTACTTCTCATCCAATATCATTTGCTACTTTCCCAATCTAGCGGTACTTACCTCCCACCTATCCTTGATGATGACCCTTAAATCCACTATCCATCCCTTTTTTTAGTGGTACTCCCTTCCCACTTCACATCCATTTCACTCACATTCAAAAATATTTATCCAACAAAAAATAATATAACACAAAAAGGCCACAACATTATGAAAACAACCATTTAAAACCCAAACAATCCCTTATGAAATTATCCATTGTACATCACATACAACTAAAACCACCCCTTTTTTGAAACCCATTATCAAAAACCATGTTCATAAATAATCCTGAGAAACCAATTTTAAAATCTACATTTTAAAATGAAACATCAATAACATTTCACCGTAATAACCCATTCTCCCCAAAATCCCCAGATCATCCCAAAATTAATTTCCATAAATCTTAGCACATTATAGTAAAAATAAAATTCAAGAAAAACCTACTAATTGAAAACAAAACTTCTAGTTCGAGTAAAATGGAGTCGAGAGAGAATCCACCTACCTTTGGGTTTCAGTGAAATTGACCAACTCATGACCACAACGCAAATCTGGGTTAAATATCCACCAAAATCACCTTAAATATCTTTTCCTAACAACAACTAGAACAAATATCAACATTTTAGGAAAAAACCTTATATCTACCAGAGATAGTTGTATATCTAGAAAACTGAGAGAGAGGGAGCACTAGATCTAAGTATAACTGAGAAAGATCCAAGAAAGGATACTTACTAGAGAATGGTCTCCATCACCACACATTGAAAACCCTTCTAATCTCCTCAAAAATTAGTGGGAGAACCCATATGCCCCTTGAAAACCAATAATACTGAGTGAGGTTTGAGTTGGGGAAGAAATGAGACGTTTTGGGGAAATCCTAAGTGATCTCAGATATAAAAATACAATTTTTAATGTCGTGCATGGTTAGATCGCACGGTTAGAAAATTTTTTCACTAATCATTCTCTTGATATTGTCTCTAACAGAACCCCACTAGGTCTCCTCACATAGTTAGAAAAATCATGCCAAAATCATGTGAATACCACTATCCGAAGTTACACAGTTTCCAAGGTTTGTTTCACATTTCCCCCTAACTATGCTCAAACCATGCTCCTTTAAAAAGCCTCCAAATATTTCCAAACCTCTCACAAGATCTCCTAAACATTACCTAAAAACATTAACCACATAAATATTGGTGTTACTATTAAGAGATATGAAGGTTACTCTAATATAGCCACAATCAATGTGAGCTCAATAGGATACCATCCATTCTATTCCCAATATTTGTTCATAACCTAACATCTCAAGCACATACAGGAACCAAATAGGATGACACTCACCGACCTTGATGATCAAAAACATACAAAGACAGATGCCCTATAATCCCCCTAATGATGTATCAATCAATATAATCCCACAGTGTAACTCCTTCTAGAACCAAACCATTAACAATTTCAGAATATATAAAATTTTTATACATTCATTAATGAAATAAATCACTAGAAATCATGGAATATTCAAGAATTATACCTCAAATAGTGGATGGTCTTGTCTCACCACCATTTGGTGAAGGCTGAGTTAGACACAACTGACTTGTCCCTATACCTTATGATACTATCAAATTTTTATGTTCTCCACTACACTATTTATATAGATTCTATTTCCAATGATCTATCCATCCTACACCTTAACTAGCATGTCCTATAGAACTCCAACTATCTAACTGAAATGAGGAAACAATCAATTGTTAGTGCTCTGCATCATTCTAGGTCACCCATATATATCCCTTAGCTGAGGGTTACTATAGAACCTTTATAGAGGAACCATCCTTCCACAAGATCTACACTCCATTGGTGGTTTAAGGTACTTACCTCTCATATTACCAGGCCTTCCATAGTAATAGAAAAGCACCTAAACAATTCTATAAGTGGACGATCCTCTCCCTTCGTTTCTCTACCCACTTCCCCCTTATATAAAACTATCATTACATTGACTTCCACCATTATTGTACATTACACTAGAGTTCCCAAATGATCCTTCTTTACTACTACTAGAAGCCTCCTTCAGCTCCCCCTTAGATATTAGATCCAGATTCACCACCTCATTAAGGTTTTTCATATGGAAGATATTCACCTAGGACTTTACCTAACATCTATGTCCATCCAAGAACAATATCACCAAAACAATCTAATCCCCTACCAACATTGGAACCAAGAGTGACATGTAGGTGATGCTTCCAACAAAATCCATCTGTGACATGTTATCCTGGGTCTAGCGCATAAACTCCATAGCTCTCTCTCTCACCTCAATGTATCATGGTAAAAGTGTTCCATGAATATCTCTTATAATTCTTTATATGCCATACCCAATAGTTATATAGACTAAACCTGAATATTCCAATATCTATTTTCAATCCCACACAACATGTATGGTTCTTATTTTTTATTCTTTTCCTATGGCATCTTTATGCGATATAGGATCAACTAGATAAAATAATTCTAGAATATAGCAACCAATGGCCCACCCTCGTTAGAAAATGTCAGAGGATTTTTCAAATGAAACTAACTAGTCTTGAAAAACAAAATTCTCATAGACTACCCTGGGACTCTTTCAATAAAATATATAAAATTGGAAAAAATATCATGGAACTTGTCTTCCTTATTATCACCAGAATCAATGGGGGCTATGGTCGGACTATCAGAGGCATATTCTAAAAAATGTACCCATGTATCTGTACTTAAAACTTTCTCTATGTTGATATTTCTCTAAAATTTAAAACACATGTGTTATAATAGATAACATATTGATTTTTTTTATTTATAAAATATCGGAGGGTAACAAATAGTAATATAAAGTCACTCTGCATTCTCTATCATAATGAATACGATCACAACAAAACCACTACCCACAACCAACTATATCCTCAGCCATGGATAACTCAAGGTATAACAAACATCCATAATAAAAACCACTTAATTTGACACCATTTTTACCAATTCTAATTTACAAATTCATTCTACACAATTTCATTTTTTATTGATAACTATATTTCTAGGAGTTCAAAATAATAGAAAGAAATTTATTTCACTAGACCCAACCGTACATGATCCTACTTGTGTGTCTAACATGAAGCATGTCACAAAAATACTTGAGTGAAAAAAATGATTCTTGTATGCACAAACATCATGCCATATTATCCCAAAAGTAAAATTTCATAATATGATAACATCTCACAATAGGTGATCCACCAAAGTTGAAATAAAATCTACTAGTAATAAGAAAACATCGAAAACAAAAATCCCACCCTGGGAATATGGGGTTCTCACTACACATTAGATAGCTAATCCAATGAATGAGCTCATTGAAAAGGCCTAAAATATCTTAGTATATTGTTTACCATTCCTAAATAGAAAAAAAAATAATGTAAAACCCCTAAGATACAACTTTTTAATGTCTTATCATGAGATCCACTAAACCAGTTCCCCTATCTGATGTACCATATGACAACATGCATGTGTTCCAATATGTTAGAGGCTTATGAGTAGCACCATGAGTATAACAGTTATGTGAAAATACTATAACATATTTACCAAATTAATCCAATGGTATATGTCAATATAAATTATAAACAAGATGATTATAATCCATAACCATGTATCACATAATCACTTCCTAAAACTGGGTAAATTCCCACAAATGAGATGCAATAAATATGTCATTCTATAATGGTGTCAGGTTTCAAAGGAAAACCTGAACAAGGACACATTGAAAATACAAAAAATGGGTCTGGACATCAGTCTATTCACCTCATCCATGAGCCATCCTGTATTGCAAATCAGCCATCTAATATAGTTCCATTTCCCTTATTCTGACCCAAAACAATGAGATCTTCTCGAGTACCAACGATGGCCTAATTAGGGTATTATTAGAACTCAGTAGGCCACCAAAAATGGTGTCTAAATAAATATATTGTCTAATAACAATGTATGCAGAAGTATATCTGAATAATGAACAAGGGGGGAAAAGTAAACAAGATTCATAATTAAATTCTTATCAATTATCCATATATCTATAATCGTTTTATCATGATACCCAAACCCAATAAGCCTACTTCATCCATACATGAATTCTATGCCAAAAATAAAGATGTTTTAACATTTATTTTTTGTTAAGGGAAATTCATTAATCATTTTTTGTTTCACATTTTGAGGAGAACCAACCCATTTACCCATATCATAGAAATAAACATTTGTTCTTGAATTATTATGATGATAACCACACTGAGGATAAGAAACACTTTTTCTATCATGTCAACTCAAAGATGTTGAGCCTCATGTCTATACATACTAAATTAAGGATTATTGGAAGGATTCCAACCTCATTACCCATGGTTGGGATCCATCATGGTACTCATATCCAATCATTTAAAAAATTCACATTTTACAAGGTCCAACCCACTTTTCCTTTTCAACACATTACAATATCAAGGCTTTACCTCTTTTTATTTACTATTATTCACATGGAATAACCCATTAAAAAACTTTAAACAACATATATCTTCAACCATGTAACCATTTTTTCAAATTCCATAGTAATATAGGGTCATTTAAATCCATTTAACGACATATTCAAACCCCTTTAATCATTTAACCTTTATTTCCCTACCCATGTCATAACCTCTTTTGTTTTTGATTAAGCCAAACAACCCCTTATTCGAAGTTAACTTGTTCCAACAAAAAGTAAAATTGGTTTAATCATATAATTCCTCTATCTCCCCACTTTAAAACTCATTTAACATTTTTAATGGAATTCCAAACTTCATGGGTGTACCTAGTCCTATTATAATTTTCATCAACAGCTCAAATAGGGACCGTGAGAGGTCTAAAAATCATTTAAATTACCAAATTACTTTTCTTATCCAAAAACAAAAATACACAACAAGGTAGTGGAATAGAGTAACCATATACACATGCAAAATATCAAGATTGTGTCAGAAATATTATAAATCACCTACCTTAGTCTTGTAGGAAACCACTCATCTAATAAAAACCCTGGATTCGAATTACAACACCCTCAAACAAACCTGTTAATAACTCACTAGAAATATGGTTTATATGCTTTTGAATTAGAGAAATAAAAAAAAATTTATTTTAGAGAATATAAGGAAACAAAGTCAAAGACTTACCAAGAGCTTCAATTTTAACTAAATGGAACTCCAAATACCTAAGAATATAAGGAGTTCATTCCTTGGAGGAGGAGATAGATCCTAGTTTACACCCCTTTCCAAATGAGAATATATGTGGTAAAAAATCAGGTGAAATCATATAAATATTAGTAGAAAAAATGGTCATTTTATCACTTTTAATGTTCAATGCATTTTGAATATATGGCTTACCAAACATGGAACAAACCGTTTTCTTCCCTCCATATAAGAGGAAATTGAGCCGCATCATTTTTTGGGCCACCTATATGGTTTGAGCCGTATCATTTATTGTATAATTGTATACGTATAATATTGATGGCTGAAACATAATTCATCAAAAAGGATATATCATTATTGATATTTTTAGTTATGATAAGGATTATATTTTTAGTTATTATCTAAATTAGATTCCTGATTTCTTGGGTGAAGATCACTAAATTATTATAATATATAGTGATTTTTCATGGTGATTAATGATAATTATGGAAATGTTTCATTGGTTTAAGTTATATATAAAACTCCAGTTTATTATGAGATTTAAAAATAATGATTAGTTGGGAATAATGAAATTAAATATTTGGGGATGCAGAAAAAAGGTATGAGATCCCCTTTGATGTTGAATTTCATTGATTTTGAGGTTATTTTGGTTATTTTTCAAGTAGGGTAATTTATTAATTAATATAGGTTGTAACATTATTGTTATTGTGAGATTGTATGAGTTTAATAGGTAGGATTATACACATTTGATGTTATATTAATTTATACTGACCATTTAGATTTAGTAAATATTTAATGATCAAAGGGATATCTGAATCTAAATTTTTGGATTATGAAATATATTTTAGTACTTCAGGAATAAAAAAATCATCTTTAATACTCATTGTTTAGAGAAAAATATGTGTTTGTTGTGGAAATTGATTGAAGGATGAAATTATACTTTTCATGTAAGTATATTTCCTTATTTTGTTACTCTATACGGTGAAGGTATTACTCAAATATAGTCAATTTATCTTGAAACAAAAATGTTTCCCTAGTACTATAAATTTTGATGAATTGATGGTCTTTTCATAATGTTTTGATATATGGTCTTGCAGTTGTTAAATTTTTAATGATAATTCACATTATTATGATAAATGTTTTATATCACTCTATATCATTATATGGACATTATGTTTTTATTCCATGTTTATATTTTCACATTCCAATAATGTTCAACTATTTATAATCCTAGATATGGGTTATTATAGATAACCATCATATTTCCCTCTCCCTCTTTTCAAAATGAAGTTTTATTAACACTTTTTACAATGTGGATTTTCAATTCAAGGAATTTTCAAATATCAAACAACTGATTACTAAGACCATATTAGAATTAAAAGGACTAAATTTATTGAAATAGGGTAAATGAAATACACTGATATTTTAAATTAATAACATTATGTTCAATAGAGTATACAACACACAAAACCAAACCCAAATGAACCTTGAAATATTATTAATTAAATATGACCAATAAAACCTAGCCATTGAATTAATCTGTATGAATATGATTTAAAAAAGTTATATATATATATATGTAAATTTCATATTCAATATAACCGTATCTATTTATTCTTATGTAATAATCACTCAAATTTTTGTAGGTTCATTTTACGCTTCAAAAATATGTTTTCTTAAAAAATGATTTTTATTTAATTTTGAATAGAATATTATGATTACAATTTTTATATTTTAGAAATATTATTTTATAAAAATGATATCAGTTTCAAAATAATAATTTGAAAATTATATTCTGGTGAAGTTTTTATATTAATATGAAAATTTTGAGTTTTCTTTGAATAGTTAAAATCTTTTATTATCAAAAAAAATTATATTAAAGTATTGATAACATAAAATTATTATTATTTTATGATTTTTAAATTACAATAGGTAAAATTTTATTATACAAAATCTAATTTCTTTTTAATGAACTTTACATCTGATTTTCATATAAATTCATTTTTATACTAAAATGATTTTTAAATGATTTTTCGTTACTTTTTGTGTTTTTATGTCAAATTAATTTCTTCCAATGTTGATAATTGAATCTTAAAAATGGATTATATATTTGGACTCATGAGGTCCAATTTGGGTACGCAGGTCACTATTACTTTTGGTTACAATGGATAGTAAGCATTGTATGTTTTTATAATCATTGTAATGGTAAAATTCGCAAATTTAGGTTAAAACTAATATAATAATGTATCATAATCAACCCAAAAACATATATTTATCCTATTGGATAAATTTATTTCTTCAAATACAATAAAATTGTTTTATATATGGTATTTTTGTTCTCTTTTCTCTAGAAAATGACGTTTATAATATTTAGATAAAAGATAATTTCAAACATATCATTCTCTTGACTTTAATATATATTAATTTATTATATAAGGAAAAATAGAGTTTATGTTAGGTTATAAAAGGTTATTTTTAGTATATATAATTTTTTTCATGATAATTTATTTCAAATTTTTAGGGATGAAATAAATACTTTAAATGCACATGCAACTCTAAAATGATATTTATTCTGATAATAGAAAAAAATGAATTGAAAATTATTATAAGTATTGTAGTTTTTATATATTAGTGTGTAAAAAGAAATTTTTAGGTAGTTATTACATATTTATAATGTTTTAATGGTTTATATTCTAATTTCATCTTTTATTAATATCATTAAAAATCAAATCAATGGAATATTGTCAAAAATGACATCAATACCATCATATGAAATTAATACTTTATTAGATTATTTTAAAATTAATAAAATATTTAATTCAGAAATTAGGATAAATTATGGTAAAATAATAATTCTTTTTTCATTTATAATGAAATATTTACATTATAATTAATTTTATAACCCTTTCAAAGTAAAAAGGTTTTTATAATGGTTAAGGATAAAATGGGCTAAGTGGATAACCCCAATGATATGGTTTAAATCACCATGTAATCCTACCAAATTCTATTGGTTAATGTTATAACAACTCTATAATACGTTATATTCAAATATATATCCATTTGGAATTATTTTTCATCATAATTTATTTATTATAATTTAATATTTTATGAAATTCCAGAAGAGCACGTAGCCTCAATTATAAAAGGGAACATCCTCCCCTCGTTTATTCGCAATTATTAAGCCATGTAGATTTTCCAAACCAGATAGAAAAATACTCCTCAACACCCTTTGACACATTATATAGGTATTGTTTTTCCAATAATACCACTTAATATAAAATTTAATGGAGTTTATTCAAAGAAGTGGAAATCTCCTTAACGGATAATTTTTTTTAAATTATTATTTTACCTATTCTAAACCTTTTATATTCTTAATAAAATAATACATTTTGTATCATAAATATATGAAAATTTTATTATGATTTTTATGACACCATTATTCACTATCTTTCTATCAAATTGTATGTGGAAGTATCGCTCATGCGTTTGTACGACTTACCGTCTCCACGTAGTGATACAATTAGTTTTACATCAAAAACATTAATAGATTTTTATTATTATGGGTTTATTTTTTATATATAATAATTATGACTTAAATTTACTTCTTTAATTATAATATCACATACACATTCTTTCCATACAATCAGTGGAAAAATAATAACATCGCTTGTATGTACGTGTGGGCTATCACCTCTACGAAGTTATGCGATTTGTTTTTCATTTCCATTTTAATTGGATAGTAATAATAATATAATTAATTAATAAGAATGATATATATGATAAAATAATGGTTTTTTTATTGGTGAATAATTCTTCCATTTTGTTTGTTCTATTTTTTAAAAATTTAAAACTATGTTCAAGTGTATGTACGACCTACAATCTTCATGAACGATGCAATTCATTTTTCTATCTCTAATTTCGTTGAATTAATATAAATATATATATAATGAATATATATGAAATTTAAATCATTATTAACATTTTGGAGATGATGTAACCATAATCAATGTAAAAGTTTCTAAACTATTGGATTGAAATACTCACGATAAATGAAATAGTTAACACCTAGAAACGATGATTTTTATAAATAATTAGTGATATATTGGTGTTGAAATGCTATAAGTGTACCATATATGATATTATAAGTACTTAAATGATTATATTATTTAATTATAATAAAAAATAATTTATTATAAAGGATTTTAAAGTTATTTTGATGCAAGTGGAAATTGAGGTAAGATATTTTCATCTCACTTCCATTTCTTTGAAACACATGCCATATTCACTACATGTATCTTTTATATGGTGTGTATAATTTATATTAATATATTTTATGAGGATTATTATAAAACATATGGGGATTTATATATCAATATATATTTCTATATTTCATGGGGCTTATTAATCAAATCTTTCCAAATAGCTAAGGGTTTTATGTCACAATACCATTATTCCTTGGGATTGTTTATGACTATGTTTACAATGATGAAATATTATGATATACCTCTAAATAAATAATGATTTTTCTTGTAATTGGTAAATTTAATGAATATAATTTTTTTCCTTTCATTTTTTCTCTTTAATAACTATAGATTCTGGAAAAATGTTTTTAATGATAATTGACTTTATTTCTCTCATCGATCAAAAATAATTTTCTTACATGTCAATGTTATCTACAAATGTTTTCAAGAATGTTTTTACTATTATCTGAAAATTATGTATAATTCTTTTTAGAAATATTTTACATTATAATTTTTTTAAACGGAATCATCTTCTGATATTCCAAACCAATTGCTTACCTTTTTTACAATGATGTGACATGAATGTTTTATTTTAACCTATAAAAAATGAAATAAATTTACTATGATCAGGAAAAATCAATACATTATAGCGTCCTGTCAAATTTGGGGATGATATTTTCAAAGAAAATATTTTCTATAATATTTTTAAATTTTTTATATTTTAGATAAATTATTTCAATGCGAAAAATTTATCTTTCTAATGAAATATTCTAGGTGATATTTTAAGGAAATTTTTATCTAAGATGGAATCTTTTGATGTTAAATGTGATTTTCTGGGGATATGATAAAATGATACCATCCTTATTATTTGTGTATATGGTTTATTATTATGATGATATGATTATTATGAAACCAATTCTGTGTCCACAGGTTAAGATATAATGGGTTGATTATGAAACATGTTACTTTTCTAGGAGTTATTCCGTGACTAAATGTTTATGAATCCCATTTATTTTTTAATGGGTTATAATAAAATCATTGTTTTTTGATCTTATAGAACACATATATATGATTTTAATTAAGTTATTGGTGGTCCAAAAATCATAAATCCCTCTAAATAATTATGTAAAGATGAATATCTCTTGAGATAAATAAGAGTGGAATGAGGATTGAACCCGATTTAATAAGTGGTTCTATCCACAAAGATTGTCTTATGAGGAAACCTTGACTACTATAATGGTTTGGGGAGGGAAAAAATCCACTATTATAGTCTTTTATGTGATACTTGACTATTAATGAAATTATTTTTTAATCTTGAGTGCATGACAAAAACCTATGTATTATGCTAATGTTGTCCTCTCATGGCGCATGTTCATTGTTTCATTTATAATTCGTGTCTTATGAACTACCAAGATTAATTTGGTGAATTAATATTATGATCTATGATATATAGGATATTATTTTGAAAAATTATGTTCATTTTTTCATACCCATAATCTCATGTTATGCTAAACTGATCGTTGATATATCCCTCATTTAAACTTTTTGGGAATCCAAGATCACCCTATATTATGTTTCATTTTTGTCCAAGGTTATGAAGTGTTTTCTTAAGTATGATATTTTTTAGAAGGGTGATTGTTATGAATATTTTAGTGGCATATGATGATGTACACTTATTAACCTTTTTTTAGGTATCTATGAATTCAATGTTACTAAACCTATAATATTATGATGTGGATCATTATATTATCTAATGAATAACCATTTAAAAGGAATTAATACCTATGTATGAAATGTATATATATCTATAAATTGTGTAACCATGTGTGATATTTTCATTTTACAAGAGAATTTATAGGTATAAATAAATTTACTTATTGGAGACAAAAACAATGATAGAAAAAATTTCGTATTGATGAGGTTTATAAAAATATAATGAATTAAAAAATTTTATAATAAAATGAAATGTAGAACTATTATTCACAATATAAACATGGATTATTATAATTGGAAAAAAACATCCATAAACATTTAAATATAATGAAATTCAAATGAATTTTGATATAGAAATAAATAAAAACCTATAGAAACTCTTACCATTCTATATACCTTACAAAATATTGATAATGGGATCCTTACGTCCGTAGTGTTTTATATTTTAATAGAGAAATGTAGATAAGGTTCTATGAACCATTACCCTATTATGTAGTTTGAGGAAAACTGTTAGGACCAGCTTCTGAAGACAAATCGATATAGAGTTTGGATCAATGATCAACCTATGTATCTTCTAATAGATTCTCAATAGGGAAAATTAGGGTAAAATCCTTCATAATGGGTTTTGAGTGGATGGAGATTTGATTATAGGTGGGAATTTATAGCCACTAAGGGGGAATTTTTTTTATTAATTTATAAACACAGTCCTTGGATTTTTTTTATAAATATTAGAGACAATTATAATTTTGATGGGTTTTAACCATCATATTTCAAATTTAGGGAATGTTTTATAACTTTTAAAAGTTTAAAAAGAAAAATAAATCAAGAAATGTTATGAAACATTAAATATGAATGTCATAATTATGTTAACTCAAATTCTCAATGAGCCCCTTCATGTGCCCAACCTTTCATATGCCAACTTTGGTATACTTTGTACACTATAAATACATTGATATGATTAATGGAAGGATGATGGATTGTTGGCTCTACATTTGTGCTCTCTACTTCTTGTATTTATCTTGTATTTGTATTTCCATTTGTCATCGTCATCGTCATACGCAAATACGACATCTGATTTCTCAACGATGCGCTTCGCCTACGATCGATATTACATTTCCGGTTTCGAAATGCTTCACGGTTTCAATCGGCGTTCGATCAATTTCATAATACGTTATCAGCACAATCGTCTTCTTCGCATTGCACATCGTGACGTCGCTGCCTTCATCCCCATCATCAGCATAAGAAAAAATTTGTGGAAAAAGGTATTTCACATGTTTTTATAAACATTATTCTTTTGACACACTCTTTCTCATGCGCATCGACTCCACTCATTCGAAGTGATACATCAAAAGGGTGAGTCTTATTTTATATTTAAGATATTGTTACATTTATTTTTCCCCTCTTGATAAATCTGAAAATAATATATGACTTCTTTAATCTTTTGTTGCGGGAAAAATAATGAGCTCCTAAAGAGATGTAAGGACTCACGGTTGAAAAATTTCACTTCATTCCCTAGAGAGAATGTATTTGATTAATAACCAATGTGGTCAATGTCGAGACAAAAATCATTCATCAAATGAATAAAAAACTACACCCCCAGAAGTGGTTGAATGATGAACATCGTGTACCCGTCGTACGTCGAACCGTTGAACGATGAACATCACGTACCCATTGTACGTCGAGCCATTGAATGATGAACATCGCGTACCCATCGTACGTCGAGCCATTGAATGATGAACATCGCGTACCCATCGTACGTCGAGCCCTTGAAGGATGAACATCGCTAACCCATCGTATGTCGAGGCGTTGAATGATGAACATCGCGTACCCGTCGTACGTCGAACCGTTGAATGATGAACGTCACGAACCCATTGTACATTGAGCCGTTGAATGATGAACATCGCGTACCCGTCGTACGTCGAGCCGTTGAATGATGAACATCACATACCCGTCATACGTCGAGCTGTTGAAGGATGAACATCACGTACCCGTCGTATGTCGAGGCATTGAATGATGAACATTGTGTACCCGTCGTACGTCGAACCGTTGAACGATGAACATCACGTACCCGTTGTACATCGAGCCATTGAATGATGGACATCGTGTACCCGTTGTACATCGAGAGGAAGTTCGATGAACATCGCTTACCCGTAGTATGTCGAGATGAAGTTCTATAAACATCATGTACCCGTCGTATGTCGAGATGAAGTTTGATGAACATCATGTACCCGTCGTACATTGAGTCAAAGTTTGATGATCATCGTATACCTGTCGTATGTCGATCCGAAATTTTCTAATCATTCCATGAACCATGAAATTTCATATCTCTTATTTCTTGTTCACCCTGAAGGTGTCAAATTTAATTATGCTATATAAATGTTCTTGATGGAGTTTATATTTACTTTGAATATTTGTAAATATTTGTTTTATTTCTTCTCTTTCTTTTATTTCTTATAAAATGTTTTAGGGAAATTAAATATTCTTGATGAACAAGTGCAAATATATTTTATATATATCCACCCCCCGTAGTGGATAAAATTGATTTGAATATTCATGTAATTGTCTTGAAGACACTATAAAACTGGAACAAAAAATTTTATTCTATTCCCTGGAGTGAATGAGAATATTTAATGAAAATTATTTATTTCATTCCCCGAAGTGAATGAAAATATACCTCATTTTATTATAAATCAAGTTCGAGGTGAATATGATGTTTTGCGAATGATCATTGTGTTGTATTTGTTTATAAAAAATAATTAAAATATAACCACCAGAAGTGGTTTGATGATAGTAAATATTTACATAGCACAATGAATTTTATTGATATTTATAAAATATTGCATCCCTAAAGGATGATATGAAAATAATGACCTTTGACATTATATTGAAGAATATCTTCATTTATCATTTATTATTCCCGCATCAACAATATTAAGAGAAACATTATTATTTATCATATTCTTATGGTTTATCAATATCATCTCATGTAATTCATCTATCCCCTGAAGTGGACTTTGTTGTTTATATAATTCATAAATGAAATGATTGAATTACATAGTTCTAATAATCCGATATATATTATGAAAATTATTTTACCACTTGAAGTGGTTAAAACAATGATCATCATAATCGATAAAATTTATATTATATGAAAGATGATCATTATTGATAAATAATAAATTATCATTCATGGATCATGAAATCCAACGAATGAATTCATTCCCTGATGTGAATGTAGTTTTAACTACTATATCTCATTCCTTGAAGTGAATGAAATTATTCATGATTTTTTTTATCATTTATGATATGATGAATATTTGAGAGTTGATGAGGTTTGATCAAATGATTTATCTTTCATATGATACAGTGAATGTTTTTTATGAATTATAATTTTGGATGGTGATAAAGTGTGTCGTGAATCCAGAAGATTCTTCCACATTGGTTCTCGCTACCACATTCACCAGCTTTAAAAGACGTGGGGGCTCCTATCCCAGGTAGATGTATTGTAAAATAATATTTGGACCTGAAGTTCTAAAATATTTTGGCCAGAAGTTCTAAATTATGAAATAATCCTCTTGGTGATGGGCCTAACCCGTTATGATTATATTATGAATTCATCAACCACCATAAGTGGAAAATATAACGACGAATATGAGTTTTCACAATGAAAGATCCTGAAGATCTTATATGTGTTGATCTTGAAGAAAAATATTATTTTGATTAAATGCTTCAAAAGAACTCTTATATGCATTAGTATATGCTCATATAAGTACATTTACTGGTAGTGAAAATTAATAAACGACTCCATAAGAGCTAATATATTTCTACCAGGTAGTACAAATTCTTAATGCTTTGTTAAGTCTCAATGAGATATATGAATGGTATTCTTGAAAATGAATATCAATTGGAGACAAAAGAGGTACCTTGACATGTAACAAGCATTCATAAAAGTGATTATAAAGAATTTGTTATGAACAATCGAATCAATAATGGTAAACCAGAAGTTTACTGATCTTGGCACTTCAATTATATGACATGATGATTTAGGCCATATGGGATTAATTATAATGAAAGATATTGATTCAAATACACACGAGCTTCAATTTATTGATAACATAGTAGACATCCATCAGGGGGAGAATGATGAATTTAATTAATGGATGCATGTCTACAAAATTATCAATAAATTTATTATCATTAAGTCATTATGAATCCCCCTTGTATAATAATTTACCCTAAGGTACCCATTTTTTAGGTAAATTATTTATATCATTAGCAGCTATTATGGAAATAAATTTCCCTTATGCTTATAAAGAAGTATATATGGGCGCTCCCACCTACCATGTCATCCATCTATATGAAAGATGCATCCACTAAGTGATCACATGTGTTATTTGCTGGTGGTGAGTATACATTGCATGATATGCATGTTGATTAAATGAAATATTGAGTATCATATATTATATGGTCCTGCAGAACCATGGACAAGATGCTCACAACACTTACCTGAATGTAAAGTGTTGAAAATCAATAGTCTGATTATACACACCTGAAGTGTGGTTGAACTGATTATATAAAATCATTGGTCATCTTGAGTAGAAAGCAATAAATATATTTTCCCTTGAAGAGGAAAATGAATATATCGACAACATTATATCTTTTTAGATATTTTCCCTGAAGTGACATTGGTACCAGAAAAATTATGAGATCTCAATAAAATGTTGTTGATGATATATTTTCTATGAATGCTTTTAAAACTCATTGATGACTATGGATTTTTATAAATGTCGACATCATAATAATTGGCCAGAATTATTGAAGGAACTTATGAAATGTTCAACATATAAAGTTCTAGATTGATTATCCAAACTATAAAGACTATTGAATATCAATGATCTTATATTCATCCTTATTTGGATATTTATATGAATCCCAGAAGGATTTGAAATGCCTGAAGCATATTCAAAATTTTGGAAGTTTCACCCAATTTGATAAATTATGCGGTGAATTGAATAAGATTTATCCATATTATGTTAAGGAAGAATATGAGTTGAATTTATCATCCCATGGTTTGTATGAATCAATGTTTTATTAAGGTGTTTTGAAAAACATCTACACTCTTGAAGAGTTTTCTGAAATCATTGAATTATTTGATCATTAAATTACATGGAATGTCCTTTTATTTTGAATTAATCATCATGAAGATGAAATATTAAATTTTTGGAATGGTTTTACCCTTAATGGATAGTTAAAGTGATAGATTTCATACATAAGGGGTTGATAAAGAACATACTTATCCCAGAAGTATTAAATATAAATGCACATTTTATTAATCCGTGAAGGATATACATGTACATGTGCATATGTACCTTGAAAATGGAATTGAATCATATTATGATGCAAGATAATGTTCTTCCCTATTCATTGGAATCAAAAGGGTATAGATTATTATTATTCCAAAATTTAAAACTGAATGTATTAGTTCTGAATTGATCATGGACATTTTATGTGTGAAATGATGATCATTATTAGAGGGAGATGTAACTGTTGTACTCTTTTTCCCTTAGTCAAGTTTTTCCCACTGGGTTTTCTTGATAAGGTTTTTAATGAGGCAACACTCAAGGGACTTGATGTTATTGTACTCTTTCTCCTAATCAAGTGTTTTCCCCTGAAGGGTTTTTCCTTTATGAGGTTTTTAATGAGGCAATCATACATCATAAAAGATATCCAAAGGAATGTTATAAATTATTATGGATATCTATTATTAATGGAAATTGTTGGCCTTCCCCAAGAGTTATAATCTTCAATGAGACCATTCATTAATTTTGGTCTTCCTCCCATGTCCTGAAGACATAATTTAATAATAATATTAATTGATGTCCTGAAGACATAATTAAATGATATAGTCAGGGGGAGTTGGTATTGTTGCACTCTTTTTCCCTTCATCAGGTTTTTTCCACTGGGTTTTCCTGGTAAGTTTTTTAATGAGGCGGCATGACATGGAAATCAATTACTTTGGCTTCACTTATTTTTCCCACAGGGTTTTTTTAAGTGAATATTATATAAGATTCCATGAAATTATGAAATTCAAGGGGGAGTGTTATGAAACATTAAATATGAATGTCATAGTTATGTTAACTCCCATTCCCAATGAGCCCCTTCATGTGCCCAACCTTTCATATGCCAACTTTGGTATACTTTGTACACTATAAATACATGGATATGATTAATGAAAGGATGATGGATTGTTGGCTCTACATTTTTGTTCTCTACTTCTTGTATTTATCTTGTATTTGTATTTCCATTTGTCATAGTCATCGTCATACGCAAATACGGCATCCGCTTTCTCAATGATGCGCTTCGCCTACGATCGATCTTACATTTCCGGTTTCGAAATGCTTCGCGGTTTCAATCGGCGTTCGATCAATTTCATAACAAGAAATATTATTTTGGATACTAAAAAGATAATTATTCATACGTTTTTTTAATTTTAAAATCTACTTTACATATTGAATGATTCATTATATGTTTGGGAATTTAATTTTATTCCTTCAGAATACATTATTTTTATGAATACAAACATTTTTTAAAATACCTTATTTTATTTAGTACTTATTTTTTACATCATCATTATATCATAATACATACTATATATTAATATTATATTTAAATATTTTCCCCAAAAATTGATTATCTCATAAAATTATGAAAATTTCACTATTGTCTAATTTCAAATTTCTAATTCAAAATGATATGTTATTTTTTTGAAAATATTTTAAAATATGATTAATTTAATTATACAATTAAAGTACTTTTATATTAAAACATCATATATTTACCTCAAAAAATTAATGACTTCTTTCTAGGTATTATATATATAGGTTCATTATTTTTCATTTAAGAATAAAAATTATTAATAATTAATATTTATATTATTAGAAAATTATATTTTATATTTTTATTAGAAACTTGTATGTATATGGGCTACATTACTATTCATAAAATCATATTGGTAATTTACTATTCTAACAGTATGATTCCTAATGATCACCTTACCTTTCTAATGGTTATATTAACCCATATTTATATAGTTCAATATAAAATCTAAAATCATTACAATATTTTTCTTAGTTCAAATATTATTTCTATTCCATTTTGTATTTTTTATTTATAATGGTAATGTATCATGTGTAAGTTTCATTATTTTAGCGTATAATCTTCTATATTTCAAGATTATGGTGGTGCCCAATATAATAACATTTATATGGTACTAGCTATAGTTGTGAATGCAATATTCTAGTTTTATTTTATACTACTATGATGAAATAATAGAATTTTTATTGTGAATTTTTTTAATAAAGTTATTATATACAATAGTTGAATGAAAGGTGTTACATTACCCCCTTAAATAATTTCATCCTCAAAATTATCTTATACGTTAGTCCATACAAGCAGGGGTAATTTTTTATTATTTCTCCCTTAGGATGCAAATTTTTTTCTTTTATCCTCTCATTACATTAAATTTCTTTCACCATCTAATTTTTTTGACTCGACTAAAATTATTCTCTAGTAACACAAATATTGAAATATTCTTCATTATAAGATAGGTAAATTTCTAAATCTATTTGATCAAGGGTGAGTATATGTATTGGATATGGAATTTACTTTCTCAATATAGATACATAAAAGATGTTATACACTTTAGAATGGTTTGGTAGAATAAATAATGTAAGAACCCTATGCTTTCGTGAGGATTATATCCTTTAATTTCCATCAATTTTCAATTTAAATGTTTAAATTTGGCCTAATATGAATGATCATTGAGTTCATGGAAGTATCAAAGGTGTTCGGGCCTGGTAATGATCTCTTAAATCAAGTTTTGGGTTGAAATATACATAGTGAATAGTTTGTACAAAATATACAGGGCAGGGCACACAGTCTTATAGACCATGAGATACATGGGTTGAGTTCTAGGGAAGACTTCATGGTTAGAACAACCCATGGTATTTTAGGAACACAACCGTGAAAGGATGTTTGCAAATTTGACTATGGTGTTTTTCATGTTTTGTGTATGGTTTGTCAAAATGTGAGGAAAAACTGTGCAATGTTCCCTTCCCTATATCTAAGCTATCACGGCTTTTGCACAATTTGGCCAAACTATGCCGGCCAATTATTTTGGGTTAAATTATAAAACATTTCCCTAATTAAAATCTATTTCTAACAATATTTTCACTTTATTCTCCCACATATTATCCTTGTTCTTTTTAGAGACATCTTGATGCCCAAAGTACGAATTTGAGGTATCTTCTCTATCTGATCTCATATTTAAGCACTACTCATATCATTAGATCTACGTTAGAGAGTTATATATTTCTTTTATACCATACCTTATTTTGTTTGGTATCAGATGTGTGATTTACATGTAAGATAATTTTCACTATCATTATGTTCATCATTTGTTCTTCGATTTTCTCCAAATCTGAGTCGAATCAAGAGTTGATATTGAACAATCTATCCACTACAGACATACAGTAGGTGGTCTTGTTCCTTTCATTAAATGTAAAGTGGTTATATATATATGTCATTGTTCCACACACCCAATATTCAGAGCATTTACCTTGAAATTAGTTTTAATCCTTGAATAGGATTGTTTATCACGGTCTACGTAATTTAATAAGATTTCATTGAATGTATATAGGATTGGAACCATTAATTAAATCAACCCTTTAGGTGATTTTAATAATTAAATGGTCATCACATTTTAATTTTTATTCCCTTGACATGTTCTGTTTACCCCATTCCTTGGTATGTTATTGATGGATCATAAAATTGTAACTGAATGTCAAATATAATTGAAAGTAAATTGGTTATTGAGAAGGGATGAATGAAAAGGCAATTGGATTTGGCCCTGTTTGTGATTCTTATGCTAGATTTTCCTTTATACAGAATTTCCCATGTGATTATATTAAAGGATAATCCTTTTAAATATATATTTGATTTTAGTCACCTCTTATGGTGAGTTGTAAATGATTTTTTCTTAGTTTTTTCCTTGTCTTAGTTAAATGAAACGATTAAATGATATTAAATGTTTATATTCATTTGGTTACATGTGGACTCAAATGATGAATTAAATGGATGGACTCAATTGGATTTTACCATGCTTACGTCTGAGTCATAATTAGACTACATAAATGGACTACTAAGGACAGACTCATAGGTGTTGACTATTATATTCCATGTGACACTTGTAATCCATATAAATTTCCACGGACGGAATCAAATGGAATTTTATCATTATTTAATGGGTTATACTTAGGATCCCTTATTGGACTACCAAGGATGGACTCGGATAGAAGAGATGTCATACCAAACCAAAAGTGATGCCTGGGATCTTGGAAATCTCTATGGATGGGCTTGTAGGGTGTTGGTTTGTCTTTTACCTAGAGTGATAATTGAATTCCAAAATATGAATTCCATGGGAGGGGTCTAGTTATAAATTGATTAATGTATGAATTAAATTATATGTTGTTTCTTCCAATACAATGCACAAGCTGGGATCCGGTCTTGATTATCACCTTCTGGATCGCCAATTTAGGCATCCATTATTTACCTAAATTTAGGGGATGTTGGGATACGTGCCAGGTCTCGAGACATATCAATTAAATGAAGTTGAAAAATTAAATTAACTTGATTATAAACAAATCAGACCTAACTATTCAATAAAATACATATTTCTAAATGAAAATGATTAAATGAATTTTTTATAAGATGATAACTCAAACTTATTGGATGTATAATTTCAATACTTCCTTTACCTGTTACATTTCTTAATGCATGCTATTATTACATATATATATATATATATCGACCGAATTAATGGAAAATTCCATCGGTGGTTTCTTATTAGGATTATGTATTACACTCTATTTGGGACAATTGGGTACCAAAAAATATTATATTATTTTAGGTATATATAAGGGAAAGCTCTATACTATAGGTTCTTGATAGCTTCATAGGATTTGGGAAGCATGAGACGAGATGAGGATCACCATTCAAGCAGATAGTTTTTGGAAAGTTAGAAATTTTAATAAATTTATTGAATTGTAAAACTATTTTATTTTATTGGTTAATTTATAGAGTGATATGACATGTATCATCATAATCATTATTATATATGATCTTCTTTTGATTTTGTTATCTATTCCTGATGGTTATCTATTGTCTGATTGTTATTACTACTTCCAATATTTATCTCATGTTGATATTATTCTATTTTACACTCTATTTATGTGGGAATAGTCTCCACATGGTCACACCTAGGCCCTCACTACTAGTTCGAATCCTATAGCTTTGGGGAAGATGTGGTTTAGTCCATGTAACCAATTAGGTTTGGGGTATTATTTAGTGGCATCCAGTTTCAAGATGTTACAAAGTTGTTTCAAATATTTATTTTATGGTTTTCATTGTTATTTGGTGACAATAAAAAGGGATAATAAGGGATAGTAATTTTGTAATGAAATGTTCCTGGGTGTATCTAACCCATTAATAGGAAAAATCAAAATTACCTCAAATTAAATTTTTGTTTTTTGGAATTTTACTATTACAGTTTATTTGAGTAATCCATTCTATGATGAACTTGATTTGTGATGTTATTATTGATATTATTATATGTTATATTATGTTAGAACCTGATGAGATGAGGGTATTACGTATCATGTTTCATTTTTGGAACTTCATAAGAATCACATGTCATGATTTATATCATGCCACTTAGGAAGAATTTTTTATTGCTTATTGTTGTGATAGGTGATGTAATAGATATAAATTATATTTTGATAGATATTTCGGAACATATTTTGGTGTTAATAAGATAGACATTATAATTTGGTTCCTAAGGTGTATGCATCCTCCTGGATCAGAATTTGGGGAACCATTTTTTTTCAAAATATTTAAATTCAACTGTAATATAGATGTGAAATAAAGAATGAATTCAAATAAATATGAATATATGAATTCAAGTATGAATTAAAATACAAATTGAACATGTTTGTAGAATAGAACTTGGTGCAGAACCAACCATATTAGTGGGATATAGGTAGTATTTCATTCTTGTATATGAGTTATACGGTTCCCAGACCAGACTCGAGGAGTAGGAAGAACGGTGTTCATATATATAGGAAGGAATGTACCTATCCTATATATATTAATAAACTTTTAAGATGAAAACATTGATAATTTTCTTGAACTATGTAATTATCTTGACATTTTTCTTGGTTTATTATTTTAACATCATCCATTCATATGCCAGGAGGGTGGACAAAACCACACTTGTGGTGGTGGGACATGGGATACAAGTCGGTCCTCCAGTAGTGTAAATTGAGGCACTAATAGTTGAACCAGACATAGTTTGTGAGGAATAGTTCTGTCAGGTATTCTTGCATTTCATGAAGACCATTCAGGGAGCAACATGACTTACCCTGACTATGGTAGAGTTGAAGCATTTTTTCTAGCTATAGAATCTAGCCTGGTTATTAGGGGATGCTAGACCAAAAGTCAAGGAGTCATGGATAATGTCCATGTTATCTATCTTCAAGTATCTAGATATTTCACTTAAGAGGAGGTTAAATATATCTATATATATGTTGTGTGATTCCATCATGATATGGTGGTATATCAGTACATAGAGGGATCATCATTGGGATATGTCCTAGTGTGATATTTACAAGTCATTCTACGATTATTAATACTCTGAAATGTTGAGGTTCGATAGATCTTGACAGTTCATTCACTTGGAAATGGGTGCATTATCTATTATGGAATATTCAGCCTGTTTAATAAAGATCTAGAATTTCAAACCTATTATGATGGGCGAAGATTTGTCTAAAGCTATGAGATTCAATGATGGTATTAGGTATGACATCTAATCACAGGTGAATGTATTTCAACTAACTATTATATCTAGAATAGTTAATTATATGCTTATCATTGATCATAACATGAGAGAGGTGATATGTGTTATCCAGGTCGGTTCGACACCTATATCTGGTGCTACATCGACTGTATGTAGGATGTTTCATTTAGCACATCAACATTGTGATATAAGTATTCAAACCACATACACGAGTAGCCATGTGAGGTGCTACTAGTGTGGTATACTGACAAAAATGAGGCCTCAGTGTAGGATGGAACCAGTCAAGTGCCAATCATGCAGTAATATAAGACATCTACAATGATTTTTTAGAACTTTTACTCCGTCATAAATTGAGAGAGAGTCTACACAGACTCAATGTTCAGGAGTGGGGTCAGTAACTTTTCATCAGGTAGGGAGTTGGAGTATAGCTTCCTAATTAGGAAGAGGGGGTGGTCATGGACTTGGTATTCAGACCCTAGTTTTACAGTGATTGTAAAGATGGTCTGCTCGGGGTAGGTAGATAGTATAAAATAATTGTTGTTTAGGAAAGATATAAATAGTACAATAGACCCTTAAGTAGGAGGATCCCAAACCTTTTTCTATAATATATAATATTATAGTAGCCTCTACTTTAGCATCTAACCTTTTTGACATAGGGGATTCACATATCTTATTATCAGTACCCGTTATGGAGAGAGATGAGATTAGTATTTATGGTTTTTATTGTTTTATGATGATTGAGACTATGTTGGGGATTAGAATGGAGGATATACATTAATGCAAGTAGTTTCCCCAAGATATTGGTGGGTGTCACATTATATGGGGCCTATTTTCCCTCGAGATGGTAGGTTTGGACAACATTCCTTGGATGGAATAGTTGGAAACCATTCATGATTATTTTGATTGATATCACCATAGGGTGACCTTCACATCACCAGGGTGAGAATAGTTTATTCACAAGGGTGAATGGTATGTCTAGGCGATTCGAGATGGACCCAAGAATTGTGGGTTGGGTAGGATGACAACCCAGATTGTGAGTTTTTATTTGGATGATTGTGGAACACGTCAAGTTGATTTCCTCCCAATATTTTATTGTTTCATGGATGTTTTCCTAGAATACTTTTTGGGATTATATCTAGTGAGATAGGTAGAGTTCTCTATCGAGCTAGTTCCAGCAGCTTCACCAATATCCACTATTCTTAATAATATGGTTATTACTAAGATACAAGTTCTCAAATAACAGCTAGAGGATTTAGATGCAAAGGTTTTTATCTGACCTAGAACTTCTCCATCAGGATTATCTATCCTTCTTGAGAAAAAGGAGGATGGAACCCTCAAAATATGTGTAGATTACCATAAGTTTAACTAGCTGATGGTTAAGAACTGAAATCCTCTACTGTGGATGGATGGTCTTTTTGACCAGCTCTAAGAATCTTGGTTGTCCCCAGTGATTGATTTGAGATAATATTATCATCAAGTACATGTTAGACAATTATATATACACCACACAAATTTTCATAGCAGTTATTGTCTATATGAGTACATGGATATGTCATTCGGTTTCATGAATGCTCTAGTGGTCTTTATGGAATTAATAAAACATGTTTTATATCATTATCTAAATTCTTTTTTGGTGGTGTTCATGGATGATATCTTTTTGTATTTTCATAATAACCATGACCATTCCAAACATATTGATATCATATTGAATACACTGATAGAGAATCAATAGTATGATAAGTCACAATGTGCCACTTATAGATGGATCAGATTCACTTTCCGGGTCACAACATCCTAGAGACATGAGTATTGAAGGGACTATAGAAGATGATATCTATAGTTTCCTAGGATCATCCCATGAAAATATTTTTTTTATAGTGTTTCTTTGGGATTTATGGTTACTATTGCTGTTTCATACAAGACTTATCACACTTATCAAAACTAATTCTGGGATTGAATAAGAAGGGTGTGATGTTTTTCTGGTCAGATTCCTATGAGACAACCTCTGAAGAGATTAAAGGAAGAATGTATTAAATGAAAATGCTGATTTTTCTAGATAAAATTAGGAGTTACCCATTGTACTGTGATGCATCAGGTATAGGGGTAGGAGAAGTTCTTATGTCGGGGGATAGAGTTGTGGA
Source organism: Viscum album (assembly GCA_963277665.1). Lineage (NCBI taxonomy): Eukaryota > Viridiplantae > Streptophyta > Magnoliopsida > Santalales > Viscaceae > Viscum > Viscum album. The sequence goes on from OY728137.1 coordinate 805,441,514, forward strand.
ATAACGGTCTCAGAAATTAAGGCCACATAGGAGGAATTTCCCAAAATCTATCTTGAGTTAGCTATGGTTTTTCACACATTGAGTTGTTGAAGACATTACCTACTTGGAGATCATTTTTTGTGTACATAAAAAATCATCACGTTCATATTTGTATAGTGTGATTTGAATCCGATGCGATAAAGGTGGGTTAAATGTTTGTAGTATTTCATCTCTATTCATTCATGCATGCCTATTAAGGGAAATTAGGTGGTTGATGCACTGATTAGGATGAATTAGATTCAAGGAGTACAATAGGCTAGTAGTGAGTGGAAGCTCATGAATTTTTTATTTGAGATGCACATGGAGGTGTATGAGAGTTAGTGACAAACATTTCCGTCACCCTTACATATTACCTCTACACATATAGATTGATTGATGATGAGACAACTATAATATTTAGACGTCCTAATTTCTATGGGTGAGTGTGGTGGGGGAGGACCCCCCCCCCCCCGGGTTGAACCATAAGCAAATATTATGTTCTTCTGACTACCTGGTCGTGTATGGGATTCTGCAGACATGTGTGAGGAGATAATGCAAGACTTTCAAGATTCAGTTTGGGAGGTGAACCCTGGCATAACCAAGGTGTATAGGAATTTACATCACCAGTATTGGTGTCTATGTATAAAAAGATATGTAGATGGTTTTTTATAAGGTGTTCCCCCTTTCATCATGTGAAGTAGGAACACCAGTGACATGCCAAAAATTACAGAAGTTACACATCCATGAGTAAAGATCGGTTGATGTCATGATGAATTCTAGGATAGGTTTACGGATGTGACCTCAACTTAATGATGTCATATGGGTTATTTTTTATAGTAAAAAATGGTATCACATTTAATTCTAGTCAAGGATACCTTTAGTGTTGATGAGATTGTGAGGTTGTAAATATGTGATATTGTATGACTTCACAGGGTTCACATACCATCGTTTTAGTTAGGGATGCCTAGTTTACTTCACAATTCTAGGAAGGGATATAGAGTGAATTGAGAACATAGGTGGCCCTAAGCACAACATACCACCACCATATAGATGGTCTGTCAAATTTCACAATTCAGGTTCTTGAGTACATGTTGGGATCATGCATCTTGGATTTCAGGGGTTCTTCAGTGAGTCATATAGCCTTGCATAAATTTTCCTCCAATGATAACTTTCATGAAACTATTCATATGACACTATATGAGGATTTATATGGTAGGAAATTATAATCACACCTATGTATGTTAGAGGTAGGAGAGGAATATATGATTTGAACCTATCTTGATTAGGAGAACACAAAGAAGGTTCAATTGATTTTGAATATGATGATTACTATAGAGTCTCAAAAGAAATCATATGACAATAACTACATATGACCTCTAGAGTTTGAGGTCAGGGGTCAAGTTTTCTTATATTTTCACTGAGTCTAGTACATAGGAGGATTTGGAGATAGGGTATACTTTTATCATGTTATGTTGGGATATTTGAGATTATAAAGAGAGTCGGTCTGGTAGCCTATCAATTCCAGTTACCTTAGAGGTATCGATACTTGTATGATTCCCTCTATGTTTCTCATATTTGAAATTAATATTCAGAACTATCTCATAATTTTAAACCCTATGAGGTTATGATTCAGGTAGATTCATTCATTGATTAGTATCCTATACCTATTTTGGATCGTATCATGATGGTTCTCTATGTCTGGTCGGTTCATTTAGTATGGGTGATATAGTAGCACATCCGATTACAGGACGAGACCTAGGAGTGGGAGGCCGATGTATGATCATACTAGCTAGAGTAATTCTCTAACTATGTTTCACCACCATTGGAAGAGATTTTTTGGGAACAATTTCTTTAAGGAGTAATTTTGTAGGAATGTAGTTCTTTCATGAGGTAAAAATCCTTTACATTCCATCAATTTTCAGTTTAAATGTTTAAATGTGGCCTAATATGAATTATTGATGAGGTCATGGAAGTGTCAGAGGTGTCCAAGGCTAGTTTAGATCCCAGAACACAAATTTTTGGTTGAAATATTCCAAGTTCATGGTTATTTCAAACTATAAAAGGCAGGCCACAAGGTCTAAATAACTGTGAAAGACATGGTCATAATGTAGTGGAATCATTTATAGTTAGACTAAATTGTCTGATTTGAGGTGCATTTCTATATATAGATTTTTAAATTTTGGTAGTTTATTTTTGAAAGTTTTTATATTGTTATACAAACCATATAGTCAAAATGTGCGATGTGGCCTTCCCTACAACTATGTACACACGGTTGGCACATGGTTTTGACAAACCATGTGGGAAAAACATGCAACCCTATTAGGTTGAGTGAAATTACAAAAAATAACCTAATAAAAATATACTTCTTACTTTAATTTCACTTTATTCTCCCACATAGTATCCTAGAGCTTTTTAGATCCCTCTGGATGCATAAAGTGTAAATTAAAGTATCTTCTCCGATCGATCTCCGATTAAGGAACCGATCATTTTGTTTGATCTACATTGGTGAGTTCTCAATTGTTTTTTTTCATTACTCATTTGGTTTGGCATCAACTACACTCTTTAGGTGAAATTAAATTTATACATTTATTAGGTTCATTGTCTTCTCTTAAATTTTCTCCCAACATGAGTCAAATCAAGATTTGATACTAGATTAGTTATCCACTAAAGAACTATAGTAGGTGGTATCATTCATTTCATTAAAATTCATGTGTTTATATATATTCTGTTGTGGCTCACATTCAATATTCCGAGAGACACCCTCTAATTGGGTTTTAATCCTTTAATTGAATTGTGTATCATATCATATGTAATTAAAGAGTCCATAATTGAATGTTTATAGGCTGATAAACATGAATTAAACCACCCATATGAATGAGTTGAATAAATAAACGGTCCATTTTTATGGCATATGAATTTGGATAACCTTGAGGTGTGCCACTTACCCCATGTCGTGGGATATTAATAATAGATTGTTAAATTGTAATTGAATGTGAAATGTAATTGTTATTTAATTGATTAATGACAAGGGATGCATGACCATGCCTTTGGATTTGTCAATGTATATTCTTGTTAATCTTGATTTGATATTATAATGAATTTTTCATGTGAGTAGATAAAAGGCTAAAACTTTAAAACCTATATATGCTTTGAGTCACCTATTGAGGTGACTTGAAAATGATATGTTCTTGGTGTTGATATTTTCTTAGTTAAATGAAATGATTAAATTATTTTTAATTTTTATATACCTTGGGTGAAACATGGATTCAAATGATAAATTCCATGGATGAACTCAATTGGGATTTATCATGCTTATGCCTGAGAAACATTTGGAATACTTATATGGACTACCAATGATGTACTCATAGGGGTTAACTATTATATACTGAGTGAAACCTGGATTACATAAGGATTAGTAAGGATAAAACCAAAGGGAATTTGATCATTATTCCATGGTTGATACTTGGGATCTGTTAGTGGACTGCCAAGGATAGACTCCAATAGAATAGATGTTATACCAAAACTATTGTGATACCTGGGTTATTAAGGATCACTATGGATGAGTTGTAGGGTGTTGTTTTATATTATACCTAGAGTGGTACCAGGATTCCAAATTAGTAATTATTTAGAGGGTATCAGGTTATAAATTTATTAATATATTAAATGAATTATATGATATGTATTCCAAGCCAAAGCACAATATTTTATTCAGTATTGGCTATCAACTTATGGATGGCTTGTTTAGGAAACCTTTGTTTAAAAATTAACGGGGTCTTCAGGATATGCATCAGGTCCCAAGACTTACTAATTAAATGAATTTGAATTATTAAATGAAATTTATTATACAAGGGATATGCCTATCTTTTTATTCAGATACTTATTTATAAATTAAATTAATTAATGGAATTGGTTATATAATGATAACATGATCTTGTAGGATGTTTACTTTCAGTACTTCCTTTACTTATTACATTGTTTCTACATATTATTGTTATATATATATATTCACTGATTGGACGACAGATACCTAAGGAGGTTGCCTAATAGAATTATGTCTCACAACATGTTTGTTCCACATTTGGGTACCCAAACGGGTTATAAGATTATTGGTGTAGATAATGGTAAGAACCATACTACATTTTCTTAATAGATTCTTTAGGATATGGGGAGCATGGGACTGAGATAAGTCTTATGATGGTAGTGGAAAGATTTTTTCCTCTCAGAACATTTGATACATGTATTGTATTGAACTCATGTTTACTTATTTCAAAAGTTTTGTAGAGACATATGACATGTATCATCATCATCATTGTATGTGATATTCTTTTGATTTTGATATCTATTTCATCTGGTTATGTGTTGTCTGATTGTTTTTACATCTTCCATAATCTATCTACTACTGAAATTCCACTTTTTTACACATTGGGGGTGAAGGAATAGTCTCCCCATATACACACATAGTCTCTCGATTCTAGTCAGCTGCCTCTTGGGTTTGGGGAGATGATCATAAGGCTATATAAACAACTGGGCTCTGGGAATGTTGAGTGGCATCCGGTTCCGGAATGTTATAGATAAACATTAAACCATAAATTAAAGTCACTCCAAATTTTCAAAAGGCCTGATGTGTTGTGGATATAGATTCCCCTTTTTAACAAACCATATAACTCCCATTAATTGAGATACCATCAAAGAGACAAGATAATATACATAAAATTATAATTAAATCCTTATTTTACCACAATAACAACTTTATCTAATTAGTGGTTTCATGATATGATTCTAAATAAGTAAAAATTTCTTAGAAATTTCCCTATTGAGTTCTAGACCTACTAACTTCCTTTACCAACATCATCCTATGAGGTTGAGGTATGGAATCATTTTCCATTAAATAAATCATATGGTTTCATTTTATTTCTATAATATAAGTTTTTATTTTATAAAAAATTTACAAAAGAAAAATATTAGTCCCCTTTCATTGAATGTCGGGTGAAAATGACCTTAGAATGTCATATAATGTTTGGATATTCTTTTTAGAATACCCATAAATTTTAGGATGATTGTAATTGATCAAATTTATCTCACTGATTAGATAATTTATAAAAATCCTCTAGAAGGTCAATTTTTAAAGGCCTACGCCTTTAAGGTTTTTAAATTTATAATGTATTTGAATTTCAAACCTAGAGCATAAAATGTTTAAGGAAACATGATTCAGATATAGATTATGATGGTCATAATATATCTAGGATCTATATAAAATTGTTTATTAATTAATTATGTTCTTCAAAATTATTTAGGGAGTCTGGGTATGAACTTTTACACTTTGGAGATTTTTTCCCAGATGCACAGTTCAATGTGATGGTTTGGGAAAACTATACAAATTATGTTTTGTAAGTAATTTTCAGTATATTTTTCATCATGGACTGTTATAAAATATATTTAGGTTATGGTTTAAGGTAATATATGATGATTATATGGTAAACCATAGAGGTGTTTATTCAAGAGGGTTCTTAGCACATGGCATTCCCATAGTTGTAGAGAACTATCATGTACCAACCTGGATATAATGGTAAACAGATACCCAAGTAAAATGTGACATGGATTGAAGAAGATTAATAATCCTTATTGGTTGGTGACATTCACATCAAATCATACAAGAATCATGAGGGAATTATTTTTTCTATAAAACATTCGAAGGTAAAAGATAAAATTTAGTACACACAACACTCCAAAGGGATAAATTATCATAAATATAAAGGTAAAATGGTACCCAATCATAACATCCATAAAATTCACAACATTTTCTATGATAAAAAACCAATATAAATACATTTAATATGTAAATAAATTCTCCAATGGTCATCTAAATCATTCCAAATCCCAAGGATTACGAAATTCCACCACTGCCAAGTGGAACTTTCCCTTTGCTCGGGCTTGGAATAAGATAATTACATACACCAAAAGGTAAAGGTTGGTTGCGAGCTACCACCCCATTAGGGTCTCACCAAGTGTTCCATAATAATTAAACCAATTATTCTTAAATTTATATAAAATAAGGAATTAAATTACATTTATATATTTTCAACAAAACAAACATTCATAATAAAAAAATATGGCCAATAAATCAAAATAGTATTAAAAGAAAATTTTATAAAAAAATTATATAAATAGTTGGAATGTATAAAATAGTTCAAAAATAAATGGAATTTAATAATAAATTCAAACATATCATATAACCATGTAATAATACCTTTGGTACATTAGTTTTTGGAAATAGGATCCTCATGCTACTCAACAATGATCTCAAATGAATATGTTCACAAATTGCACTACTCTTTTCATTGAGACTCAACTCCCCCATGTGAAAAATAATGCCACACTATGTTTATGTCATTGTTGTAATTGTATATCCAGTTTTATGGGGTTATATCCTAGTGTGCTTGTCCATATTACCCACTAACTACCCAGGCTCAAATGTGACTCAGCCAATTAATCATTCAATCATTGGAAAATCAATCATTTTAAATCAGTTCGAAATAAACTTTCTCATTTTCAATTTTCAAAATTCCTTTTTCATATCAAAACAAAAACATAGTTTTTCATAAATTCATGACTTTTAAAATCACATTTAAATTTAATCCATTTATCATAAAATCAATATCCAAATTAATCCATCAATTTTCTAAAATCCCCCATAAAATATTAATTCCATTAAAATTATGGTATTTTCATAATATTTGTGCCTTCTTCTAATATCATCCATAAATTAACATGATACATATTTTTAAATTCTTTAAATTCATAATTAAAATAAATAAGTACATATAGGGTTTTGAATATAGGGAAAAATAATATGGAACCACCTACCTTTTATCAGCGATCAAATAAATACCCACAATAGGACATTATAATGATGAATGAATGTAAAGGAGACCATTATAGAATACCTAGACCACAAATTATAAAGATAAAACCATGATTTAATAAAACAAATTCAGAATAATACCACCATTAAAGAGAGATATTGGCAATAAGTGGAAAAATTAAATGAGGAAACTTAGTAGGGATCGGACTCCAAACTGAAATGTCCAGAAGGTAAAAAGTCCCCGAAAATTTGTCTAGACTAACACTAGGATTTAAATGAAGAGTATGCACAAAGAATTAAATATTTTTTAGGATTGTACATATAAAAACCTATAATGATCATGTAAATCATGACATGAATCATTGAATCATGATGTGAGCATTTTAATGGACTATATTCTAAAAAAGGTATCACCTTATGTTAAAAAATCACAGATTGACCCTTTAATAACAGAATGAGTTTCACAGCTTGTAAAATTTTCTCACATTGAATTAGTTTAGGAAAAATTCTTGGTAACATATTCATGTCATGAAAACAGTTAATTAAATAATTTGTCCAACAGGAAGTATAGTTTCCATGTTCTATAGAAAAACATAGAAAAGTCCTCCAACCCAATCCAGACCCAAAGATTACTTTCCAAATCCATTGAAAGATTTTTACAGAGAGTATACTAATCGAAACAAGAATAAATCCTTGAAAATTAGGTAATTTTAATCGATACAATCTCTCAATACTTAAAAATATTAAATAACACCCCAAAAAAATGGATTAAAAAAAAGAGTGTGATAGGTATGTGTAAATGAGTAACAGTATGTTACAACCTCCCCACTGGAAACACTTTCAATCCCTATAAATATTATCAAGAATAATTTATATCTAATAGGCGAGGATAATTATCTCTAATAATATCCAAATTCTCCCATGTCTCTTGCAAATTAGAACCATGTTACCATGGTACAAAAACCAATGTTATCATCTTCCCTTGAACAAACTTTTTCATAGAATCATCAATCCTGACTTGATGCTTATCCATTGATAAGTCAAGATCAACATCATGGTCTTCAAAGTTAAAAACATTATAAGGGACTTAAATATATGTTCAACATCATGATACATGAGTCAAAATGTGTATCAAATTAAAATGTGTTGGAGGTTCCAAAAGGATGGCCATATTCCCCAATTTCTCAATAATCTCAAACAGACCCACAAACCTCAACACATGCTTCCACTTTTTACCTATATTGTACTGTCCCAACCAACGTTAAAATTTCCAAAACACCAATTCACCCACCAAAAAATTTAATGGACATCTATTAAAATCATTATAATACTTATATCAAATCTTGGATTTTAACATTTTATGATGAACCAATTCAATCCTCATCACTATATATTAGACAAAACACAGTCCAACCAAGGAAATTTCACCAATATAAGACCAACACAATGGATAACATAATGAACGACTATAAAATTCCTCAAATGATGCATTTTGATAGTAGATTTGTAACTATTTTTATAGGAACACTCAATTAGTCCTAAATAGTCATACTAAACTCCACTAAAGTTAGTAACATAAGAACATACCATGTCCTCAAGAATTTGAATATATTATTCTATCTGGCCATCTATATATGGATGATATTCCATTATAAGATATACTTGGGACCACATGTCCTCCTGATCCCTCTCCAAAAGTGAGAAGTAAGACAAGTATCCTTATTAGAGCCTATAACATATAAAACACCATGAAAATGGAAAATATCCTATATAAAGAGACTTCCAAAGTAATCCCTTTTCGTTTCACCTCAAATGGGAAGAAAGTGTTCATATTTTGTAAAGCTATCAAACATAAACCTCATCACATGATTATTCTATGGGGTATGTGGTATCCCAACGAAAAATACAATAGAAATCTTCTCTAACTTCTAACTCATCACTGAAATTGGTCTAAGAAATCCTGAAGGTCTCTGGTGCTCAGATTTGACTTGTCAGTAGAAATAACCACGAGAAAAAAATTCAGCAATGCATCATATAATACCTAGTCACCAGAATTGTTACCTCATATCAAAGAATATTTTATTGGTACCCAAGTTCACCACCCACTAGGAATTATGAAAATCTCACAACACATTATTTCTCATAGTCAAAGGGATAACACACTAGTTCTATAAACATAGGATAACCTCCGAAGAGAGTGACCACACACCAATGGTATCACAATAAAAAAAATGTCCCTAATACCAAAAAAATCCTCATAAAACTACTTTTACTATAGATTCGTCTCAATAAGAGAACAGGTCAACTGCCAACTCACCAAAATAGCCTCATACTCACTTTCCCAGAATCATGAATGCATCTAAGAAAAAAAAGAGAAACTAGTTTCCACTATTCTGATGATTTATTCAATATCTGGGTTTGAATTTTCTAACTTAAAAGAATCCCTAATTACATTCCCATTTCTAGGGTTATGGGAAATATCAAAATCAAAAGATAACAGATACTCCACCCCACACCTCTATTATGTATTCATATTCTTTTAGGATAAGAAGCAACTCAAGATTTTGTGGTTAGAAAAGTTGGTAAACCTCTCACCAAAAAGAAAAACTACCGACTCTTAAGATCATGAATCATGGTTGAGAGTTATAGACCATGAGTCAAATAATACATTTCATGTGTCTTAAGGTTTCTGGAACCAAAGGCTACCAATTTTTCACCCTACATAAGAACCCAACCCAAACCTGAACCTAATCCATCAAAAAAAAGATCAAATATCCAAACCCAACCTCTATAAGAGTCAACAATAGAGTTAAAGTAAAAAAAGACTTTTCAAATTTCCAAAATAACATTTAAAGTTATCATAACAAGTGAACATCACTCCATTTTGAGTGAGAACATTCATTTGTGAAACAAAATTTAAGAAAACTACGATGAATCTATGGTAATTTCCTTCCAAACCCAAGAATCTTCAAATCTAAAAAACATTACATATTTTATACCATTCCATAATAGCTCTCACCTTTTTTGGGTCAACTGAGATACCATTTTATAAGAACACTTGTTCCGATAACATTAGTCCATGAATCATGAAATTTTATTTTGAAATCTTTTGGTAATGTGTGTGATATCACAATATTTCTAGAACATATCTTAATTGATGTACATGTTCTTCTATACTCTGAGAGTAAATTAGGATATCATCCAAAAATAACACCCTAAATGAGTCAAGGTACTCATGAAATATCCTATTTAATATATTCATAAATACTACAAGGTAATTGGTTAGATCAAATGGCATAACAAGATAATAAAAATGAATAAACCTACTCCTAAAGGTTATATTTTGAAAGTTACATTATTAAATTATGAAATAATGATAACCAAATTGATGATCAATCATTGAGAACCACTTGTACCCTTTCAAATGACAAAAAAAATTCATCAATACATGTTAACAAACATTTATTCTCTAATATGACACAATTGAGCTTCTGGTAATCCACACAAAGGCAAAGTGTTCAATGATATTTATTCACAATGTGATCTGGTTCAACACTTGGTGACACACTCGAGAGTATGAAAACTTTCTCTAGTAGTCCATCTAAAAAATATTTAAAATTATTTAGCTCCACTAGTTCCATATAGTAATAAGGAATTGAAAATTGGTGTGTACTAGGGACCACACCAATAGAAAATTATACCAACAATTCTAGTGGAAAACTAGATAAATCATAAGTAAATTGTTTGGGAAATTTGATGAAAACTGGAATGACATCATCACTAAAATATTCTTGATACAAGTTAAAAAAACCCTGATATTACAATTACCAACTCGATAAAATAGGGTCTGGACCTACTCAGCCTCATATCCCATTCTCTGGGAAAAATAAATCACACTGAATTTAATATAGTTAATGACACAACTATATGATAAAAGCCAATTCAAAAAATATGAGTGATCATAAAATCAATACCAAAAAATATTTGTAGTGGTTTAATGTTGATAACTACAGTATTATAAGTATGATCAATCTCTGGTAAATATAAAACACAAGGATAGAAAATAACCTTCCCTTTCCTTATTCTGAGGGGCATAATAATATCAATCACATAAGTTAAAAGCCTCATAGAAATACATAAATGGTTCACAATAAAATTTGATATAAATTATTGAGATTAAATAGTATCAAATAAATTAGTTAGTAATGATGAATCATTAGTGATGGTACCTCTCACCATCACTGGACCTGCATCAGCTTCCTCTGGAGACTCTTCCACTATGTGAATAAGATTTATTTTGGATGCTTATTACTAGAATCCCCTAGAAATCATTGTATCTGATTGAACCATCATAATTTTATGTCATGATGATTTCCTTCCACTACATGGAGTATAAAATAAATTTAATAACTTCTATAGGTGGCCAAAGTGACAACATGAACTTCAACTCTTAGGTGCCTCAAAGAAAACCCATCTCAAATTACCAAACATTCCATAGTAGAAGAAACTAAATGGGACTCTTCTTGGAAGTGTAAGAGGTCTAGATGATTCCTACTATCTAGTTTCACAATGAGATATATCATGAATTCTATTTCCCTTAAAGTGACACACAAAACTAATAATGGTAGAAAAATAGAGTCTCAATAACCCCGAATTTCTAGCTATGTTAATATCAACCAGCAATGCACTATCCAACGCATCAGTATAACAAAGTAATTTTCAATAAAAAAACATATGATCAGATATCAGAATAAAGACCCATCTCAATTCATCATCCCTTCATCTTCTCATTATTTACTATTTCATGAAATAATTTAACATGCTTAAGAAATCAGTTTTCATACCAAGTCATGGTATTTTCTCCCAGCTGGAAATTGATAAACTCTATATATTTCATAAAAAAACACATTGTTTTTTAAAGAACTGAGCAATAAAAAGAACCCAAAAGTCTTTCTACTCTATACCCTCATTCTTCTTCACCGTTAAGATCAAATCCCACCACCTCATGCTAGGTCTATCTAGATCAAAGGTATCACACATTACCGTTATCAAACTAGTAATTTAAAAGAACACAATCAACACTTTTTTTTTCAACCAATAAATATATTTTTGAGGTTCATTTGAGCCTTATAAAAATGGTGTATTCTAGTGAACGATCTCTTGGGAATGATATATCAATTAATCCCATAAAGGATACACTAATGGAGCCTAAATATGAACAAGTCCCAGTGACTATCCCAATGCTTCGATAATAAGAATCAATTTATATAAAATATTACTATCCACTAGTAAATTATTTTACAATGGTTCACTTATAGCTTCCTCCTGAATCCCATTTAAAAAAATTCTCAGATGAATGGTGTTATAAAATATCAATAGATAATACTAAAATAATCACCAAGGATATAAAGATCAATAAATAATATGAGATACACAGGAACATCAATTCCATCAAATATAATTAAAGATTCAGATTTAATTATGATAAGATAAAAAGGTAGTAAAAATTATAGAAAATACATAAACAATATTCTCAAAGACACATTCACCAAACACCCATGATGACTTAAGGATTATTATGGTGAGAGTTGGCAATAATCTAGGTCAAAAATGCCTCATAGGTCCCATTAAAAATATTTTCTATCTTCTAGAACAACCCAACTGCAAACTAAAATCAAGGAAATTTGTACATCCTACACCTATGAAACCACTTTGTCATGAACTACCTTGAATACCCTAGAATGAGGATACTCGAGTTAGATCAAACATGGAATGAAAGTCATTATTAATCCCCATGAGTTCGATACAAGCACTTTCCATCATAGAATGAATATGTGGGAATAATTTTTTCAAAAAACATCATATGAAAAAAAGTTATAATTTAGTATACTCAACACTACAAAGGGAGAACATACCCAAAATAAACAAGTAAAATAGTACCCAAATAGTACATCATCAAACTACACAACATTTTCCAAGATAAAACTGAAAGATAATCCCTTATAATATGTGGATCACATATCCACTATTCACCTCCATTACTCAGGGTACCATAGATTAAGAACATCTACTAACACCATGTGTCGATTTCCTTTTTCTTGGAACTTACATATGATAGTCAAAAAATGCCTAAAGGCAAAGGTAGGGTGTTAGATAACAACCCAGTATGGTCTCTCCATGTGGTAGATAATTTATTCTATGATAATTAGACTAATTATTCTTTAAATTAAAATTAAATGAGGCATTAAATGACATTTAAACATTTAATAAAAGTATTATATCACAATCAAAAAGATAGAAAATGTATTAATACAGTATAAATAGAAAATATTATTTAAAATAGCTATATAAAGTTTTAGGATTGATTAAAATATTTCAATAATAAATTTCATGTAACCATCAAATAAAAAATATCGTAGAAGCATGTATATAGCCTTGAAATATGTTAGTCTCTAGAAATAGGATCCTTAAAATAGTTATCAATGATGTTTAACCAATGTGTGCACACATCCCATGAATTAGGTTGTCAGGAATCAACTCCCCCTTATGGAAAATCCTGAAAAAATATGTTTTTGTCTTTTTTCTCATCATCAATCCCATTATAGGGGTCAAATACTAGAATTATTATCCTAATTACCCACTAAATTCCTAGGATTACATGTTCTTTAAACAATAAATCAATCAATCATGGAAAAATTACTCATTTTAAATTAGTTCAATATAAAATTTCCCATTTTCACTTTTCAACATTCTATTCTCATTGGTAAACCAAAACATTGTTTTTGATAAATTTATACCTTTTAAAATAATATTTTAATTTAATCTATTTATATGAAAATTATTTTCCAATACAATCCATCAATTTTATAAAATCCTCTAATCAATTTCAATTACTTTGGAATTGGAGTTTTATTATAATCTACATGCCTTCATCAAGAATCATCCATCAATCAGAAAGATAAATATCTCTAAATCATTTATAAATTCATTTCAAATAAATAATGAAATAAAGGGTTTCGATTATAGGTAAAATCATATTAAACCATCTACCTTTTATCAGTGATCAGATTAATACCTCCAATAGAAAATTCCAATGAGGTATAACGGTAAAGGAGACCAACATGGAATCCCTAGAAAACAAATCATCAACATGCAACCATAATTCAATTAGAAACTCAAGATCACACCACTCTCAAATATAGATAGTGAAAAGTGGATGAAAAAGTGAGGAAGCTCACAGGGGATCAAATGCCAAATCGAGACATATTGAAGGGAAAAAATAACCCAAAAATATTCTCAAGAAACCCTAGGATTCATTAGAATAGGCTACATAAAGAATGAATTATTTTTTAGACTACTTCATAGAAAAAACCAATGGGATCAAGTATTTTAAGACACAAATATTTGATTCATGATGTGAACTTCACAAGTAGAATAGATGTTGAAAATGGAAATTCCTTGGGTTGAAAAATAGGGATAGATCCATTCATAACATGAATAAGTTTCACAACTTATAAACACCTTACACTCTAAACTAATTAATAACATATTCTTTGAAATAGATTCGTTACATGTGACCATTTCATGACATGAATGTGTTTAACACAATGTGTGATGTAATGGTTTTACAGAAAAAATAAAAAAAAGACCCCAACACCAGTTGAAACCCAAATATAACTAAATAAATAATTATACCCAATTATACCTAAATAAAAATAAATATAAAAAAACATACATACCTAGAATTTAAGTTTTTTTCCCTGAAAAAATCCCTCCATCCTCGAAAATCTCAAACCACACCCAAACAAAAATGTAATAAAAAAAGAGTGATATAGACATATAAATTGGTAATTAGATGTTATATAACTATGTGATACCACCATGCATAGTGTTGGAATATTTCAGAGGGAGATATATGGCCGACACATTTTTGGGTAAAATATGCAGACAAACTATGAGAGTAGTGTGGAACAAGATAGTGCGGTCCTCATGTTAGCATATAGTTTTAAAGATCATATAAAAAATAATGTTTCAAATAAGTTTTTCTTAAAAATTATGAAATAAATATTCCACCATGGAATTTTAAAAGGGGTTACCTCCTCTTCCATCCTCTTTTATAAACAAACTAGGGGAGTCCCATTCTTAGTTTTCTTTATCCAAAAACCCTCACTGAGAGGGAATATTTCTGGGAATTTCATCTGAAGATTAAAGGTAATACCTTAACATATTCTATTCAATATTTTATTCTAACTAAACCATTTATTTGGTGTATTCCTAGATTGGGTTTCATTAAAAATTCCATCAGATAATGGTGGAATATTTAATGATTCTTTTTCTTGACATGGATACACGATATCCCAGGAAGATGATAATGTTCTGTTACTTACTGTTTTATTTGAGTTATGTTCATCTATGATTTTTATTGGGTTTTTGATTAGATTAAATTAAATTGGATACTAACTTAGTTCTTTGTGATTATTATTTTTCCAGGATAGTGATAGAGGTATGATATAGACCTTTTAGGGGCAATTGGTCATGGTTTTATTGTCCTAGTGACGCCAGATGAGATCTTAGGAATTTGTTTATTTTGAAACTAAATTTCATAATTAAATATATATTGTTATAAGTAATTTTTATGGATGTAAAAACATGATATAAGATTTCAATTGTTGATACAGGCTTCATGAAGGCTACAATATGATTGTGAAGTGATAGATTATATTTCATACAAGGATGAATTTTTAGGGTGTAGGTGGTACCTAAAAATCTCTATATAGTTTATTCATTATGATATGTGGGATCACTACTAGAGAGTGATAAATATTTTATTTGAATTGAAATAAATTTTTTATCCACTCCTTGGAAATGGATATTGTTTAAGGGCATTTTTGTAACCTTGTTATATTTTTATGATGTAGGTGTTACCTGAACATTTCTCAATTGTTTATTCATTGTGATATATGTATGTGATAAATGTCATCACCACCTGAGAGTGATTATAAATACACTAGGTTATAATTCCTAGATATTAAAAAATTTGATCAATATTCATTTAATTAAATAAACACAATCATGATGACAGTAATAGTTTAGTGACATTAGAAACATTGAAACATAAACAATTTTCCCATAGGTAAACAACATCATATCCCACTATTATATTCATAACTTTCACCCTTCATAGAAATATCATATATAATATGTTTATTTATAACCAGGAGAAAGGAAAGATAATAATGGGTGATCTCACATGCTTATTAAGGGTAAAGAAGGGAGATATATAAGAATAACATGAACATAGTGTGTGACACCATAATCATAGCATTTAAAAACCATACCCTGCATATCAAAGATCATAATATGGCACAATTTAATAATGATTGGTAGTTCATAAGACATGAATCATAAGTGGATCAAAGAACATGATCCATGAAATCATAACATTGGCATAAGACAAAGATTTTTGGCATACACATAAGAATAGAAATTAATTTCCATAGTAGTCAAGGATCACTTACAAGGCTATCATAGTATAATGATATCACTCCTCAACCCATCATATTAGTCACGATTCAATCCAAAGACCATCATCGTGGAAAAGGTAACTTACTGAACAAAGTTATCGCCCCATTCTAGTCATGTCTATCCCATAGGATATAAATATCTTCCAAATTAATTCGTCAAAGATATAGGCCCCAATTGTCTCATAATGAAAACCATACCTATTTCTTCCATAAGATCATAAAACAATTATCATATCATAAACCACGAAATGAATGGGTTTTATAAACATCACTACATATCACAACCTATAATAAAGAGAGAGGTTTCTTAAATATTTTATCATAGCATAACCTGGTCCAAGAAGTGGTTTTAACAAAACCACCACAAAAACTAGTTTTTCTATGTCCACCCTTTAGCAGTGCTAAAAAAGCGTTGAAATATGTACTTTGAATAGTGCTAAAAAGAACTGTCAAAATTACCTCTTTATCAGTGTTTTTGTAGCCTTGATAAAGGCACCACTTTTATCAGCTCTTTTTTTGCACTGTTAAAGGGATCCTCTTTATCAGCTCTTTTTTATAAGTACTGATAAGACCCCCCCCCATGAGTGTTTTTACTAGTTTTTATAAATTTTATTTAAAAAAAAGTATATTTCATTAAAAATAATATATATATATATATATATATTATTGTGAATATATTTATATTAGTATAAATACAACTTAAATTTTTAAATCTATTTTTAAAATAAGGTTAAATAGAATTTTACAATTAATATATAAGATAATTAATAAAAATGAATTGAAAAAAAGTTAAATTTTTTTTAGTTAATAATTATCTACTTATTGTTGAGTAATAGTCATTTTATAATAATTTGAAGGTAGAAAAAATGAAAAATAATAATAAACGATCAGAAATAAGTTGAAAATGTGACTCGAACTTCAAATGTCCATAACTTTTGATCTGGGTGTCTGTTTGGGATCTACCACATATAAAATAGAATAATGTGATGATCTATATGCCCTTGTGGCATCAGATATCCATAGATCATATTTTTTTAGATCATAAAGGCCCAAAATTCCTCTAAAACTGAGTTTTTAGTCAGGGTACCCTAATGTTTTGACATTCGATGGAATTTTAGCCTCGTTTAAGGGGATATTTTTCCTTTTCTAAAAGGGATATAATTTATTCGTAGGGATTGAACTCATATTGAAATTATGGTTTTGAAATTTTATCAGTTTTCAAAATGTAGAGTTTTTTATTATCAAATATATAACAATATATACATATTTTTAATACATTCACCCATACAAATTTTATTTCATAAATATATAATTAAACATATCTATATAGAAAATATATTTCTCAATATATAAATATTATATAAATAAAAAGTATTATCCATTTTATTTGAAATATAAATATATAAACATTTATATACATATACATATAATATTATTGTATATATAATGTTTATATATATAAATATATTTTTGTGTGTATTGAAAATCTTATAAATTTTTATCTACATATTCTAATATATGTATATAAATAATGATATATAATATATGTAAATGAATATTAATATGTATAATTATATTTAAAGATACACATATATACATAAATATATATATGTATTAATTAATAAGAACACGGACGCACACAAAGTATATTTTGAATATTTACATATAAATATATATCTATGGATTAAAAATGTAACAAAATATTTATAAATTTATTGATAGATTATAAAATGAAAGACAAAACAATGTAGCCCAGTGGATGAGGCGTAGGCGCACAAGGGAGAGTTCCATGGTTCGAACCCTATAAATGGAAAGGGCGTGCGGGAGGGTAAAATAGGCCCTCGCACTATTAAAGGGGTGGGTTGGGGGGGGGGGTCTTAGAAAATTTTAAATGGGTGATCGAGTGTCGTTGAATGTGTTGTGGGGATACACTATGTTTTATAGATTGTTTAAAAAATTAATTTTTATTGAGTTTTAACAGCACTAAAAGAAGTGCTGATAAAGGACCCTTTTATCAATGTACTTTTTTGCACTAATAAAAGGGGTTTTAATAGTACTTTTTAGAATTGATAAAAGGGACCCCCTTTTAATAGTCCCTCGATTATCAGTGTTTTTTATTGTAAATAATGAATTTTTATCACTGATAATGCTATATTTTGTAGTAGTGTAAACGTTTCCTTATGGTATATCCCATGGAAGGGAAACACGTTTCATAAACATCATGTCATTATAAATATGAACAATCCAGAGAAATAATAGGAATAGTATCCTTGGATTATGTCCCTAGTAAATAATAAGTTTCATTAACTGATGACATCATATATAGTGAATGATTTTAAAAGATCACTTGAAACATTTCTTCAGGAAAATAAATTTCCATTGAAAAAAATATTTTAAAACAAAACAGTCCTAAAATATGTTGTAAATCCTCTTCTTTGAATATAAACTAGAAAAATTATAATAGAATATTTGGTAATAATTTAAAACATTTATTGAGGAAAATATCCTTTCCACTTTGAAATTTCTTTTAAAACATTAAACATTTTTATTTTTTTGAAAATAAAATATACAAATTTTAAAGGCAGCTTCAAAGAAAATAATTCCATGGGGATGGGAAATTCTGTTCATTTCATTCAAGTTAAAAAAAAGATTTTTTCATATCATTAGTAAAATCGAAATGGGATTTTTTTGGAACACATCACTAAGGGACCTTTCAATTTTATTTTTTTTGAAAGTAATCCATATTTAAAAATTTCTTTTAAATGTCATAGGATAATAGTAAAAAAAATTTAAAAACATTGTTTGGGAAAAAATTGATTTATGAATAAAGAGATAGATAATGTTGGATTTTCAAAAAAAACCATTGGTCAATTATCATAAGTACCAAAGAGTGAAAATATTGTACTATTACTGGAAATTTTCATGAATAACCGTAGAAGAGTAAAATTCACGAGTTACTTTAGATATGGATCATAAGATTTTAACATCAGAAAGATAATAATAAATAATCCCGATAAAAGATGAGATTGTAACATAAAATCATTACCAATTTAGTATATCTGAATCATAATAAACATGAATTAATAACATAAAATGGAACATAAAATATAATTAGGATAATCAAATTCAATATTTTATATGTCTAAGTGGCTATATGTACTCGTGAAATAATATAGTTTCATAACATAATGTACACCTCAAAGAAAGAACATTTAGATATACATCCCTTACCTTGAGTACTAAATTCCTTCATATATTTTGTATCGTCCTATATAATAAATTTAATTTTATTATAACTCTAATATAGAATAATATTTATATATATCATAGCATAGATTATTTTTATGACATATTATTAACTATTTATTAACTATTTCTTGTTAATGTTTTGTTTCATGTAATAAGTGTTTTTTTCTTGTATGTTTTGATTTGTTATTTTTGGTCCTCTTACATTGATCATGGAACCATAATATAAATAATTTTAACAATGATATAAATATCATATGTATAAAATATATATTATTTTAAATAAATCTATAAATGATAGATATATAAAATAAAATACACCATTCATGGAGACAGTATGTCGTCTGTCCACATGAACATTGTTTCCATTTTCATGAAGTATTGAATGAAAGTGTATATTATATATTTTCAGTCTAGAATAAATCTTAGGTCATATATATCACATATTTTCATTAAAACCATCCTTTTTACCTTCTAAGTAATGTGTGAACGAAACACATCGCTTTATGGGGTGGTAGTCCGTCGTGCACATGAGTGGCGTTATCCTATTCCTAAAAAATGGAAATCAAAATGTTATATATGATATAATAATTTAAAAATAACAATGATATCATAAATATAATATATTAATAATAAATACATCATTATTTCTTACCGTGATATAAGGTAATGGAAAAATTAATAACATCGGTTTGTGAGGTGGTAGTCCATCGTACACACCATTGACGATTTCATAAACCATTTGAAGGTTGTAGAGATAGTTGTAGGTCATGATATTAATAAAATAATATATTAGTATTTTTATGATACTGAGGTTATTATATCATCATGGTTTAATAATAATTTATGGTGATGGAGGACGAAATAAAACAAAAAATGTGTGTTGATGAACATTACTATTCTTTAGGCATCCTCCATAGGTTTTCACCAAATGCCTTACTAGGAAGGATTTATATAAAAAATAAGTATTATAAGATGAGAGGATAGAATTTGATAAGTTATTTGGTATTGGATTGGACTAAAAAAGTGTTTTATGGTGTGAAGTATAGAGGATATGCGTTGGCCTTTTATAAGTGAGTTGAGTGGGATAATTTTAATTTTCTAAAAAGAAAAACATGTTCACACGTTTTTCTCATTAAAAAGGATATAAAATATATTATTATTGATCGTGTAAGGTATAAGGTCAAAATATGGCCATAAAATGGATGTTAAATTTTTTTGGGGTCCTTCTTGACCCTTATCTTTTATGTTTAACCCCTAGTTAAACCAATTTTTACCTTAACCAAGGTAAATAATTTTTACTATTTTTACTATTTATTTTGGTAAAAAATTAAGTTGAACTAATTTGATAATATAAATTATACTAAATCCAAATATAGAAAAAATTTGTAAAAATTCTAATCTCATAATTAAAAAATTATAATTTAATTATAATCACGAAGATGCGATGAAAAAGCAAAGTTTTAAAGGTAAAATGTTCAAAAAATTACAAAGTTTTTATATTGAAATATAATATAAAAGTAATTTAAATTAAGTAAATTGAATTAATGTATGTATAATGAATCTAGTTTTACGTTAAAACCAATTTAAAATAAAATTTAACATTATAATTATTTTAAATAAAAGTTAATTTTCATTTAAAATTCAACAATTTTCACTATTCATAATAAAAATTTTGTTAGAAAAATCCCAAAAATTCACCCATTGCTAATTATTTCATGATGATTAAAAATATAATGTTTAGTATATCAAATTAAATTTATAAAATCATGTAAAATTTACTTTATTAATGTTTAAAATAATATTTGTTTTGATAAAATGCTATTTTTAAAACATGTAATGAATTTAATGAAAATTAAGTTAATTTTTACCAATATGTTTCCTTTATATAGAAATTTATAATTAAAAATTAGAAATTATTTATTACAATTCATATTCTGATTTTTAATTACCAGTTTATAGTGGTCATATTTAAATAACTATTTTAATTACATATCATGGTTTTTTGAAATTAGTGTTGTGTGTAAAGTAAGAGAACATTGTGTTAGTTATGCCATGAGATTGACTTGGTGTTTCATGTAATGTAAGATATCAAATAAATTAAATTTATTTGAAAAAAAATTATTCATAAAAACCCGGGGTGTTAAATTCTTCCCCCTTCAAATGAATTTCACCCTTGAAATTTGTCACTCTAATACAAAAAAAATGATGACACTTATGCCTTATAGTATCTCCAAGTTCCCACACATCATCCTCAAACTGATGGTTTAAAAAAAATAACCAGGTAAGTGTTCTTTGTTCATATAAATTTCTTTTTTATGATCCATAATCTCCCCTAGTTGTTCCTCATAAGAAATATCTTTCTACAGTTGTATAATCTCTAAGTTTTTTACATGTCAAGGGAAAAATATGTATTTACTTTAGGGATATACATAGAAAACATCGTGGAATAGAGCACTACGGGAAAAATCGCTATTTGCGACGGGATTTCGTCTCCCGTCGCAAATAGTTTGGCGCGGCTTACGTGCTAAACCACACGAAAACTATTTGCGACGGAGACGTGTCTCCCGTCGCAAAAAGTGTGCAGGGTTTTTTGCGATGGGTCCCGTCGCAAATACCCGACGGCGGTCAGTAACTTTTTGCGACGGGATGTCATCCCATCGCAAAAAGACTGTCGGTAGGCACTATTTGTGACGAGACCTGTCGCAAATAACCTTTTAACCGCTGACTGTAATTAATCCGGGCGAGGGTAATTGTGACAGGTCTCGTCGCAAATACCACCAATTGCGACGGGAAACCCGTTGCAACCAATATAACCTATATATACCCCCATCCGTTTTTTTTTCAAACCATTCAGATCTTACTCTCTCTCTCTCTTCATTCTTTAGTTTCAAAGAGAATTTTTTTTAGTTGAAGTTTTTTTTATTTAAGAGCAATCAGAGGGCGTCAATATCTTCAGAATATCAAAGTTTAAGGTATTAATATATATTTTTTATATATATTTTATTTTTTATGTTAATTTTAATTGTTGTTTATGAGTTCTAATTTAATTAGATTTCAACTGATTTTTAATTATATTTAGTTTTACTAAGAAATTGATATTATTAGTAATAATTATAAAAAATTAGTTATAATTAATATTTATTAGATATAATTAGGAATAAATAGATATAATTAGCAATAAATAATTATAATTATTAATAATTAGATATAATTAGATATAATTAGTAATAATTAGACATAATTAGTAATAATTAGACATAATTAGTAATAATTAGACATAATTAGTAATAATTAGACATAATTAGTAATAATTAGATATACTTAGTAATAATTAGATATAGTTAGTAATAATTAGATATACTTAGTAATAATTAGATATAATTAGTAATAATTAGATATAATTAGTAATAATTAGTAATAATTAGGAATAATTAGGAATAATTAGTAATAATTATGAATAATTAGGGATAATTTGTAATAATTAAGAATAATTAGGAATAATTAGGAATAATTAGGAATAATTAGGATTAAATAAAAATAATTAGGAATAATTAAGAATAATTAGAAATAATTAGCAATAATTAGGAATGATTTGGAATAATTAGGAGTAATTAGAAATAATTAGGAATAATTAGATATAAATAGGAATAAATAGATATAATTAGGAATAAATTGATATAATTAGTAATAATTAAGAATAATTAGCAATAAATAGCTATAATTAGCAATAATTAGGAATAATTAGCAATAAATAGTTATAATTAGGAATAATTAGATATAATTAGGAATAATTAGATATAATTAGATATAATAATAAAAAAATAGTAATAATTAGGAATAATTAGTAATAATTAGTAATAATTAGTAATAATTAGTAATAATTATGAATAATTAGTAATAATTAGTAATAATTAGGAATAAATGGGAATAATTAGTAATAATTACGAATAATTAGAGAATGATTAGGAATAATTAGTAATAATTAGTAATAATTAGTAATAATTAGGAATTATTAGTAATAATTAATAATAATTAGTAACAATTAGAAGTAATTAGTAATAATTAAAAGTAATTAGTAATAATTAGGAGTAATTAGTAATAATTGGGAGTAATGAGTAATAATTAAGAGTACTTAGTAATAATTAGGAGTAATTAGTAAAAATTAGGAGTAATTAGTAAAAATTAAGAGTAATTAGTAATAATTAGGAGTAATTAGTAATAATTAAAAGTAATTAGTAATAATTAGGAGTAATCAGTAATAATTAGGAGTAATCAGTAACAATTAGGAGTAATTATGAATAATTAGGAGTAATTAGGAATAATTAAGAGTAATTAGTAATAATTAGGAATAATTAAGAATAATTAGGAGTAATTAAGAATAATTAGGAAAAATTAGGAATAATTAAGTATAATTTGTAATAATTAGGAATAATTAGTAATAATTAGTAATAATTAGTAATAATTAGAAATAAATAGTAATAATTAGTAATAATTAGTAATAATTAGTAATAATTAGTAATAATTAGTAATAATTAGTAACAATTAGTAATAATTATTAATAATTAGTAATAATTAGGAGTAATTAGTAATAATTAGGAGTAATTAGTAATAATTAGGAGTAATTAGTAATAATTAGGTGTAATTGGTAATAATTAAGAACATTTAGAAACAGTTAGGAACAGTTAGGAATAGTTAGGAACAGTTAGGAAGAGTTAGGAACAGTTAGAAATAGTTAGCAACAGTTAGAAATAGTTAGCAACGGTTAGCAACAGTTAGAAATAGTTAGCAATAAAAAAATTATATTATTAATATTTATGAAAAACAATTTTAATATTATTAAAATAATAAAATTTTTATAAAATATTAAAATTATCAATATTAGCAATAGACTTTACTCTATTCTTAACAGATTTAAATCTCAATGGGTCTCCAATTGTCAGGTCATGCGCAATAAAAAGATTGTGTCAGTCATGTCCAATGTAAACTCTATAATTGTCCTTTCATGGTTGATCACCTCAAAAGTAGTGTTGCAATCGGACAAATCAAGTCATTCCTTTCTTATCTATAAGAATTATCTCACATAAACCTTTACATAGACCATTCTTCCCTGAAAATTTAAGGGAAACATAATGATATACCCTCATATTTTTAAGGAAGAATGGTCTATGTAAAGTGTCATTTGAGATGATTCTTAAAGACAAGAATGCCATTACTTTGGTCGTCCTATTGCAACACTACTTGCGAGGTGATCAACCATGCAAGTACAATTATAGAGTTTACATTGGCCATGATAGACACAAACTTTTTATTACGCATGACTTGACAATTGGAGACCCTTTGAGATTTGAACATGTTAAGAATAGAACAAAGTCTATTGTGAATATTGATAATTTTAATAATTTTAATATTTTTTATTATTTAAATAATACTAATATTGTTTTTTATAAATATTGATAACATAATTTTTTTATTACTAATAATTAGTAAACGAAATCTGCTTGGATAATGAAGGGAAAATTTGTAATCATCTCCACAACGATGATTACCAAATTTCATTTCATTATTCATGCATTTTTCCTTTTGCTATGTATTTTTAAGCATTGCTAAATTAGTAATAATAAGTGTGAGAAAGATGCAATTAAATGAGTTGTCAGACAAAAGAGTACCCGTCAATCCACTGGAAATTGTGTCAGCCTTAAATAATGATAATTATTAAGTAGTTGTAATTATTTATCTTCTTTTTTAGATAGTGTTTTTATAATTTCAAACTATTCAAAAACAGTGATGATTTTATAATTTATGTAGAAAAATACAAAACAAGGAAGTCGAAATTAGTCATTATTAGATGATTGAACTTGGATAAATCAATGCAGAAATCCGAATGGTTCTTGTTTAAATCCTGTCTATATTGAGGGTGTTGAAGCTTTTATAGAATTTGCATCATCAAAAACAAAATATGTTTCAAAAGGCACAATTAAGTGTCCTTGTAAAAAATGTGCTCTGAGAATGTTTGACACATTTGATAAAGTTGGGGGACATCTCCTGTAGTTTGGTTTTCAACCAGATTATGTTTTTTGGTATCAACACGGTGAACACAGTTCAAGAGAAGATTCTAATAACTTGATTACAGATCCATCACGGTTTCAAAATTTAGTACTTGATGTTGCAGGTCCATCTGTGCAAAAAAATAGAAACTCACGATGATATTGATTTAACTACTGAGTTGGCACCATCTGAATTTTATGATTTGTTGAGGTCTGTTGAGGATGCATTGTATACTGGTTGCATGATAAGAAAATTAGAAGCAGTTGCAAAATTTATGGCTATTAAATCAGATAATGCAATGTCAAACAATTGTTTTGATCAGATATTTTCTTTGGTTAAAACACTGTTACATGAAGGAAATGTGTTGCCTGCAAATTACTATGAAAGAAAGAGGATGATTCGTAATTTGGGCCTTAGTTATCGGAATATTCATGCACGTCCAAATGATTGCATCATATATTCTGGCGAAAATGAGTCATTGGATATATGTCCCACATGTGGACAATCGAGGAATAAAGAAGATCAACCAGGGAAGTCTAGATCGATTCCAGTAAAACAGTTGAGATATTTCCCCCTTACACCCAGGTTGCAGCATTTATTTATGTCTCAGAACACAGCGTCAACGATATCATGGCACAAAACCAAGATTTCAACTGATAAAAGCTTGAATCATCCATCTGATGGTGATTCATTGAAACATTTTGACCGTATGTATCTGTATTTCTCTATAGAATCCCGAAACGTGCGATTGAGTATTTCTACTGATGGTTTTTGTCCGTTTGGTTCTTATGGTAGTCAGTATTCATGTTGGTCTGTCTTTATAACTCCGTAAAATTTTCCTCCATGGATGTTGATGAAGGAGCCTTATATCTTTTTGACTCTATTATTCCCAGGACATCCAAAAAATAATATTGATGTTTATTTGAAACCATTTATTGATGAGTTAAATGCATTGTGGAGTGATGGTGTTAATACATATGATGCTACTGCGAAACAAAATATAAAATTAAAAGCTACATTGATGTGGATGATTAGTGACTTTCCGGCATATGGCATGTTATCTGGTTGGAGTACACATGCTCCGAAATCATGTCCTTAGTGTATGAAAGAAAACAAATCCTTTATGCGGGTCAATGGAAAAAAAACCTTGCTATTTTGATTGTCACCGTAGATTTCTTCCAACTGATCATCTTTTTTGGAGGAACAAATCTCATTTAAGAGAAGGTATAATTGAAAGAGATGAACCTCCAAATATGATCTCAAGTACAGAGTTAAAATTATTTGTATTTTCATTACCCTCCATTATATTTGGACCAACAGTAAACCAACAAACAATTCATGGCTTTGGGAAAGAACATAACTGGATAAAATGGAGCATTTTTTGGGATCTTCTGTATTGGTCTGATTTGTTGGTCCGCCACATGTTGGATGTTATGAATATAGAGAAGAAATATTTTTGATAATTTATTTAATACAGTTTGGATACAGCAAGTAAGACTAAAGATACTGTAAAGGCACGATTAGATCTCTCCCAAATTTGTAGGCGACCAAAACATGAATTATCTGAAAATATCATATCACAGAGGTTAATGAAGCAAAAAATAGCTTATACACTGTCCAAAAAGAGTCACTTATTATTTTGTCAGTGTATTGTAGATTTGAGACTTCCAGATGGCTATGATTCCAATTTGGGAAGATGCGTTAAGAATGGTTATATTACTGGATTAAAAAGTCATGATTGTCATGTTATAATAGAAAGACTTATGCTGATTGGATTCAGAGGTTTGTTGCATTCTATGATTTGGGATTCGATAACAGACAGATCATATTTTTTTCGAGACAATTGTGCAGTGACAACAGACTATTATGCACTAAGAAAACAGGAAGAAGATGTTGCTATAATTATATGTAAACAGGAAAAAATCTTTTCTCCGACTTTCTTTGACTCAATGGAACATCTGATAATACATATTCCACATGAAGATAAATGTGGAGGTCCAGTACAGTTTTGATGGATATACCCATTCGAGATATGAATATAGAAATTGAAGAAGAAAATACGTAACAAAGAATCAGTTGAAGACTCAATTGCTGAAGCTTATTTTCAAGAGGAAATTTCTTTTTTCTGCTCTCATTATTTTGAATCTCAATATCTCTCAAAACAGAATCGCATGGGGTGAAACGAGGGGAATTTTAATGATGAAATGGACAATCAATTAACAGTTTTTAATCAACCAAATATTGGTTTCGGTGGAGTTCACAAACGATGGCTTTCAGATGATGAACATCACAGAGCTCATACATACGTTCTGCTCAACTGTGAAGAAATGACATCATTTGTCCTGTAAGTGATTCTATCACTTATTCTATAATTTTGTTATATTATTTAAACTTATTTGATTTGTAGGTTATATGATAATCATATCAAGAAACAACTTCCAAAAATTACAGCATCTGCTCTTGAAGAACGCAGACAAAAAAAAATTCTCACTGGTTTCAAAAACTGGTAACATAAATTATTGATGGTTTAATATCAATTCCGTTTATTATTTATTATATTGATAATTATTTTACAAATTTTTAGGTGCCTCAATATGCTGATAAAATTGACAAACGACTGTGTATATTGAGTAACCCACCATCCAAAATGGTTAAATATTATAATGCATATGTGGTGAATTGTTTTAGATTTCGTACACTTAGATACATGGAATCAAAAAAACAATGAACATTGGAGTTTTCTTAAGAGGATCACATCACAGAAAAACTAAAGTTGACTTTTATGGCATTTTGGATGAAATTATTGAGCTGTGTTATCTAGGATAGAATTACATAACAATGTTTAAATGTCGGTGGTTGGATACTGAAAGAGGTTTTCGTGTTCATCCGACTCATGGAATCGTCGATATTAAATATAAAAGTATTCTTGCAGTAAATGATCAATTTTTACTAGCTCATCAGGTACATCAAATTTATTATGCAAAGTACTATGCAACATCAAGAGACTTGAGTGATTGGTGGAGCATAATAAAAATGAAATCTCGGGAAAATCAGTTTACTCAAACTGAATGTGGTTCCGCTGAAGTGGAAGGAATTGAAATTTTTCAAGAGACTACTCAAAATCCATCTTATTCAAAAAGAGACGTGAATATCGACGATGACACCCCACAATTAAGGATTGATGATGATGAAGATGTTAATGATGTTACAAATTAATTTGAAATGACAAGAGATGATGAAACTGAAACTCATATGGATATTGATGATGCTGAGGAGGAAGATGAAAACATTGAAATTGATAGCTATGGATAAGAGGATGAAGATGCCCATTGAAATAATTAAATTATGTTTATAATCATAACTAATATATATCTATATATAATTTTTATTTTCAACTATCTGCTAACAATAATAATTTTGTGTTTCATATGGATGATGATTTATTTCATGATTTGCAGGAGGCTGAGCTACCATTGGATGATGATGAAGTGGGATCAACTGACCCACAGCCTACTGGTGGTTCGAAGGTACGCGGAGGGGGCACAGTCATGCGCGACGGATGACTCCAGACCCTATCCCCGAGTGACGTCCACATCTTAGTTTCAATCCACGCACACAGAGGTATGGTAACCTGCATATTTTAGTTATATTTTATTAATTTATTTATATATATACCAATTGTTTGATTATTTATTCTTTTTTCACATTTTCAGCATGTAGCTATTGGAAAGGGGAGCGCTATATTGCGCAATTATTTTTCTCAGCCATGGATCACATGGGAACAGATTCTCATTGATGTGTGATGCGAAATGTTCCATTATTGGATAGTACGTAAATAAATAATATTTATTTTGAAATTTATTTTATTAAAAACTTGATGTTATAAATTATTTGTAGGTTTTATGGCATCCTATCAATAATATCATGCGTGATGATATCCACACGGCATGGCAGGTTTCTATGCGTGACAGTTTCCGCCAGTTTTTGCACAATTTGAGAAGGACAACCATTAATAAAGTAGGGGTGACAGAATTGAATGAGTCATGTAGATCCCACTGACGAGAGTATATTTTATCTCATGTTTGGGATGGATTATGTTTACACTGGTTGGGTGGTGGATTTTAGAGATCTTTAGTGGGATGACAGAACCAGGGGAGACAGGAGGTGACACATCGAGTTGGTAGCCATACATTCAGTTTGCATAAAGAGCATCTGTTAAGTATATTTTTAAAATATTTTATATATCTATAAATATAACTAGTTTATTTTATATTTCTGTAGGTAGTCGAGCATCCCGATATTACAGAGTTTGATGTTTATCAGAGGATGTAAAGTGATCCAGCCACTAGAGAGATTGGAGGTGATCTCCAGCGTCAGATTGTTGTTAGTATTATTTTTTTAGTTTAACAATTAACTACATATAATATTTGGAAAATTTTAATTTTAAATTGGAATTGAAGGAGTCATATGAGGCTACGACATCTCAGACACATGCTGGGGTTCAGGACAAGATGGTTCAGCAGACCAGTGCTCACCATTTCGTTGAGGCGGCATGGATGCAGGCGACTCAGTATGGCTTTGAGAAGGGCAGAGTAGTTGGCATCAGATCTCATTTGACTCGTGGTACTTATTATGGTACTACTTCGATGTTGGCATCTAGCTCGAGAAGGGCTCATGGAGAGGCATCATCTTCTGCTTCATAGTATCCGGAGAAGTTGCAAGCTCAGGCTGAGCATATAGAGACTTTCCAAAAGAAGCAAGAAGAGATGTGTCGGCAGCAGCGGCTGCAGGAGCAGCATTACAAGGAGCAGAGCCGTCAATGGCAACAACATCATCAGGAGCATATGGAGTACATGCGTTGTATGAATCATAGTTGAAGGATAGAGTTTCCTCCACCAGCTCTTCCACCTCCTCCAGACGACCACAGTGATTTTTTTTATGTTACAAACATTTGAATTAAAATTGTAACATGGATTATTTAAATTTTCGGTCTTTTATATTGGTGCAAATATTATATAATTTAATTTTTAATATTTTATTATCTTTTTATATTTTTTTGTGAATATTGATAATGTTAATATTTTTTATTTGTTTATTGTTTTAATAATAATAATAATATTTTTTCATCAACCGTAATATTATTAAATTTTCTTTTTAAAAAAATTAATTTATTATTTGCGACAGGACCCCTTCGCAAATAGCCTGACTAAATATTTTTAAAAGCATTATTGTGACGGGTAAGTAATCTCATCGCAAATAATTTGTTATGACGAGACTGTCACAGAAAATGTTTATGTATATACAATACAAATAATCGGAAGTTAATTTGCGACGGGAAACATTCCCGTCGCAAATAAAGGTTTTTACGACGGGCCCATCACAAATAATTTTATTTGGGATAGTTTTTTCTGCAACATGATATTTTTGACGGAACCCCGTCGCTAAATCCTATTTGTGACGGGATCCCATCGCAAATATTCCGTCGTAATTAACAAGAATTCTAGTAGTGGAGATTGGATTTTCTTAAGAACCAATCAATAACATACTATCCCGAAACGATCTAGAATGTTAAAGGGATTGATATAACTAGGGTTTAGGTTCCCTTTCTTCCTAAATCTAATAACCTTATTCCATGGATAATTTATTTGAAACCCCTTATCAGAAACATTAAATTCTAGATCACATAGGTGATTATCTACGTATATTTTTTTTCTTACTCTGATCTACCTTGAAGTGCAACTAAATGGTTCTGTCCCACTCTTCCATTTCATTAGTTATCTCTGGTCCCAATATTTTTCTTTCTCCAACCTCATTCCAACACATTTAATCACTAAATGTTTTTCTATGGTGGGATTCATAAGGAGCCATAAAAAAGTTTGAGTGAAATCTATATTTTTATTAAAACTAAAATAGATTAAGGTGTTGATTCCAATCAACTTTAAAATCAAAGGACAAGATGTAAAAATATCTTCTAGGGTTTGAATTGTTCATTAATTATAACAATCTGTCTAAGGTTGATATGTAGTGGTGGAACTCAACACCATATCAAGACCTTATTTAAGACTTCTCTAGAACATTATGGTTATCCTTGGATATTGATTACACACAATGGAATGTGGTACTCCATGGAACGTTAACACTTCGTTAATGAAAATCCTTGAAATAATATCCAGAGGGAAGTCTCCTATGATAGTGAATATGTGTGCTCACAAAATAAGGTGATCTACTACAACCCACAAATCATTATAACTTTTGAATGTTTTGGGGAGTCTAATAACAAAATCCATTGTGTTTTTACCATTTCCATTATAGTATTATAAATGGATGTAACAAACCCTTATACTTTTGTATCTAAAACTTAAATATATGGAAAACTGATCACCAACATATAACCACTTGGATTCCTCTCCTTATTCCATCCCTCTAGAAATACTCTTTCAAATTTATACATATATTCATACATACCTAATGAATATAAAATTGAGATATATGATATTCCTCTAATAACACCTTCTTAAAATATAGTATGGACATAAATCATAGACTATCCATGATCCTTATCATTCCTTCATGATCATGTTTAAACATAAGAACATTTTTATTCTTATTTTCCATTTATAATTATTCATTTTATACCTCTTTAAACTTTATTCGGATATATGAATGAATATTTAACTAAGAAATATATGACTTTTCCCTTTTCTCTAGGATTTAAAGATCAATCCTTTTCCAATCCAAAAATATTTGTTCTTTTTCAATCCTTATCATGGATAATATAGCATGATCCTTTCTACTAAAAGTATCAAGAACCTAGTTTTCTTCCCTGGGTTTGTACTGTATTGAGTAATAATAATCTTTAATAATATTTAATTATCTTAATTGGCACATATTCAACACCTTATATGTTAATATATACATTAAAACATTATTATTGGTATATATGTCATACATTTCTCCATAAAGACAATGCCTTCATATATTTAATGAAACAAATTACTAATTCTAACTAAAAATCATTAGTTGGGAAATTTTTCTCTTGAATTATTAATTATCATGAGGAATAAGCATTAATCATTAAATTCTATATAATAAAACATCCCAATTAATTATTTAATGAATCAATAAATATTACAAACCCTTATTCTCTATAAATAATATAATCGTAGGTGTGATGGCTAGTCTTATCTTTAGTTCGTCGAAAGTTTCCCCACATTTATATGTCTAGAGGGACTTAGCTATATTTAGAGTTAACATGGTCAGGGGATTATATAATAGTTATAAATTCTACACAAACCTTCAAATATATCAAGCTAAAACAAGAAGATTATGGATATCAGTCCCTATGATTGTTCTATGCTAACATTCAATAGCCTTCTTATTTGATGTATCTACTGATATACACTCTCTTGAGATTATATGACCCAAA
Source organism: Viscum album (assembly GCA_963277665.1). NCBI lineage: Eukaryota > Viridiplantae > Streptophyta > Magnoliopsida > Santalales > Viscaceae > Viscum > Viscum album. The sequence continues at coordinate 805,474,638 of OY728137.1, forward strand.
AATGAAACCTTTTCTATCCAAAATTCAAACTTTTTAAAATTTTCTTATACTTTATCCTTAATTAAATAATTTAATATAACTCTCTAGTGGTCTTCATGATCTTCCTTTCTCTTTGAATATATAAGAATATAGTCAATAATGAATACCATGAACTGATCAATATAATCTATAAAGACTAAATTCATTAAATCCATAAAGATCAAATGGGACTTAAAAAGACCAAATAAAATCACAATGTATTCATAGTGTCTATAACTTATAAATAATTTTTCCTTGGGTATCTCCTCTTTCATGGCCTTCAATTGATGATATCCATAATTAAGGTCAATCATGGGGAAGTATTGAGCTCTGAGCAGTTGATCAAAAAATTAATAATTATGGTTAAGAGGATACTTGAACTTAATTGTAATCATTTTCAACTACTTGTAATCAATGAAAAGATTAATTTTCTATATTTATTTTTATCAAAAATAATAGGTTCACTCCATGGTGACACACTTGTTTGAATGAATCCCTTATGATTATTTTTCAGGATTTTCTTCTTCAATTCTCACAACTCATTTAGTTTCATTATATAGAGAGTCTTAGAAATTGGCATGATGTTAAGTATGAGTTATATTGAGATATCAACTTCACATTTTGGTGTAAGTCTAGTAAAATCATCTAGGATGTCGTCAAAAAATTCCTTAAACAATAAGCATGTCATTTATGTCATGTTTCTCCCCAACCATTATAGGTAAACCCCCTTTTAAAAGGTGTTAGGAAACATGTAATAGATGTGATGTCAGTAAAAATTTAATTCTTATCATCACATTGATAAAATATCATAGGTTGGTTTGGAATATCAAATATAACTTCACTTAATCAGAAATTTATGTGGGATGTATATAGATAAATCCAATCCATTTCCATGATAACATCAAATTCAAACAGATAAGGAATGCATTGATTTTTAATAATCACATTCCTACCAACATCGACTAGGGAGGAATCATAAACATTCCATGTAATCATCATACTATTAAGGGCTTTCACTTATAATTATATTTATAATTGTTTCGGTGTCATATTGACACCCTTATAATATTCTTCATATATTAATGAATGGTTAATTCCAGAGTCGAATAAGATATTAACAGTTCTAGTGTAGATGTTATGTGTACCTTTCACCACATTGTTATCACACCCTCATCAGAAATAGTAATCATATGAGATTTACCCTTGTCCCTCATCTTAAGATAGTGTTTTTTTATCAATTTAATTAACCGTAAAATTTGGGAATTAGTTAGAATAATATCTTTACTCCTTGTATTTGATAAAATGGATTGTGGTTGGTCCATTATGTATAACTTTTTCTCTATTCACATCATTATCCAACTTATACCCATCAATTCAGCAATCAATTGACTAATGAAATTCCCTTCCACGCATAAAACAAGTACTAGTCCCCTTAATAAAATTTCCACCATGATTCTTCCTACACATTCAGCATAATGAAAATCTCATCTTCTTGTATGCATGTTTCTTAGATTTTCAATTGAATTGTATTTTTCTATTATTATCAAAACCATGACATTGATATATGAAACCAACGTCCATCTCCACCTTAATATCAAATCGAAAAATATCTTCTTATCTGGAAATGTATCTTTTGGATAATTCCATTTTAAGAATTGTTTTTAATCCATTGATTAATTGATTAACCTTACATTCAGGTTGGATAATAATACTTGAATAACACCTCAGAAGTCTTGTAAAATTTTTATCATTGGTACCAACACATTCATTATCCTTTTTATTTAGATCAAGGAACTACTTATGCATATTTATACAAATAATATGATTAAATTACTTATTAAAAAATAATTTCTTGAAATCATCCAAACCCATGGAGTCTATTTCATATTATTGCCTTGTATTCTTGATAAGAGTCCACCATTTCCATCTATACCTTACAAATGGAAGACAACCAAAATTATTTTTTCATGTTCTAGACCCTGGATAACATAAAATATATTTTTAGTGGTACTGATTCATAATTCAACAACTACTGGATCAGAATAAACCATAAAATAAGTTACAAATTACCTCATAATGGAATAACCAGAATGTTATTCCCTCTTTGGTTTGTTTAGAAGTACAACATGATTCATATCTTTATAAAGTAATGTGAGCTTAGTAAAAAATCATTTTCATTCTGTCTCCCATTACATATAGATTCCCATGATTAAATTCATTGAACTATCCAACACACCTGGCATTAACATGGTTCCTTCAGCTTCCAACTTATGATTCAAACCCAAAAGAATTGTATAAGAAATACTGATCATGTTAGGTAAAAAAATAATCATCAAAAATAAATTATATGATTTCTAAATCATGATAACTTATATAATCTATGATAAGTTATGATTAATCTAGGAAATTCATATTCTCCATATATTTAAATCCTCAATGATGGTTTGTAAATTGATTTGTGAATTTTCAAAGCCTATCCCCTGACAGTGTCAAACCAGGTGTGTAGAAACACCCATTATCATACACCAAGTTAAGATTTAGTCTAGATCAATGCGACCTTATGAAATTTATAAACCATATGTAGGTTTTTTCAATATCCACATCCACCTGTAATATCAATACAAGGATGTAATTACATGGAAACCACTATCACTGTCCATTACCAAAATTCCAGGATGTTTTTCTACACATTGAATCATCCATGGACTTATCCTTATCCATTTCCTTAGGTATCTCGCTATGGTTTTATCATCCTAGTTTCTAAATTTTAATTAAACCTATACTTATATAAGAACTATAATAAACTAGGCTTATCATTTATATATATTAAATCATTTTTTATGAAAATTAATTACATTATATAAACACATGCCTGAGGACCCTAATAGTTTAGTGTATTTGGAAACTAGGAAAAAAATAACTGGTTCATAGGTAAACTAAATAACACCCCTATATGATCTTCATAACTTGAACCCATTTTAATCATATCAAACATAAAACATTTATTCATAACAAACATAAAGGAAACATAAGAAATATCGAGCTCAGATTCTTATTAAGCGTATCCAAGGGAGATGCATATTTATAATATAAACTTAATGGTATGAAAACATTAGAATAGCATATGAAAACCATAACCTATATATCAAATAACATAATCCTGATTCATGGAATAAAGTTTTTTTATTTCATAAGACATGAATAGTAAGGGAATCAAAAAACACAAGCCATGAGAGCATAAAATTGGCATTAGACATAGATTTGTGTCATGCAAATAGGCGTAGAAAATCATTTCCATATTGGTAAAGGATCACTTCCAATGCTATCATAGTGGAATTATTTCACTCCCAAAACCATTAAATTAGTCAAGGTTCACACCAACTATCATTATAGTGGACAAATCCCATTTATAAATTTAGTTAATTCCATATTACAGTCCTATCTATCACATTAGATAAAAATATTTAACCAATTCATTAGAGAGAGATATAGGTCCCACCTATCTCATAATGAACATAATATTTATGTGTTCTATATGATCAAAAAACATTAATCATATCATTATCCATTAAATGAATGGGTTTCAAAAACATCACATCATTTCATAACTTTTGATAAAGATATAGGTTTTATAATCATTTCATCATAAAATAACCTATGAAAAGAAGCATGTTTCATAATAATTTCCTTATGGTATAACCTATGGAAGAGAATCAGGTTTTATAAACATAATGACACCATAAAAAAACTATTCATAAAAATAATTAGAATGATATCTTTGGATCTTATCACCAGTAAAGAAAAAGTATCATCAAAGGATGGCATCTTAGATAGAGAATTATGTTGAAAGATCTATTGGAAAATTTCATAAAGAAGATAATTTTTCATTAAAAAAATATTTATAAAAAAATATTCATAAAATATTTTTGAAATCCTTTTACTTTATTATAGTGTTTAAAACTTATAATTAATGATTTAAAAAACAATTAAAACATTTCTTGGGGAAAATAACCTTTCCTCTTGGAAAAAAAATCAAAACATAAAATATTTAAAAAAAATTATTTAAAAATATCCATAAAATAATATAAAGAAATCACCAAATAATATAATGGTATTTAAGGTGGAAAACTCCAAAAATTCCATACATGTTAAAGAAAATATTATATTCACATTTTCAATAAAATAAAAATATAAGTTATTTGAAAAAAAAATTAAAAATTCCTTTCAGAACATTTTAATAAAAAGACAATCATGTGTAAAAATATATTTTAAAAATAATATGAGAATAATAAAAAAAATTAAAACATTCTTATAAAATATTGGTTTGGATGAAAATAAATATTTGACTAAAGAGAGAAATAAATTGAACTTTACTAAAATAAATAATTATTTTCTGTAAGAAAGAGAGTAAAAATAGTACTATTACATGAAAATATTATGAATAACCAAAGGATAATAAAATTTATGTGTTTATTTAAATATTAGTCATAATATTTTATCATAAAAACATTAACATAATCAATTCTAATAAATGACTAGATTGAAACATAAAATCATTACCACTTTGGTGTCTTTGAATCTTAAGTCCCCTGATAAAATTACATAAAATTAAATATAAAATACCACAAGGACAAAAAATTCAGGATATTATATATAAAATGTGTTGTATATACACCAATTTGAATAATATATGTGCATAACATAATGTACATCTCGAAGAATAAAAATTGATAAAAAAATAAATTACTGTAAGTCTTGAATTCAATCATACACATTAAAAAATAAATTATAATAAATGTATATTTATTTTATATCTATTATAGAATAATATTTATATATATCAAACCATATCTTATTTTCTTATGAACTTTTATTACCCATTTATTAACAATTCCATGTTAAAGTTATGTTTGAGGTAATAACAATATTATTTTTCATGTATGTTTAGATTGATTATTTTTAGTCCCCTTACATTGGTCATGGTTCTAGAATATCATAAATTTTTACCACGAAATATATCACATATATTCAATATATATGTATTTAAATTAATCTATAAATTATAGGTACAGAAAATGAAATGCATCGTTCATGGAGATGGTAGGTCATACAGATGCAAGGAAATTGATTCCATTTTCTACACGTATTGAAATAAAGGAAGTTAAATGATATATTTTAGTTACATAATTATTTTTATAAAATATATAGAAAATTTTTTCACTAAAATATACTTTATTATTTTCCATGTAAAGCATGAAGGAATCACAGTCCTTCATAAGGTGGTAGTTTGTCATACATACGAGCCACATTATCGTATTCCTACAAAATGGAAAGCATGAAGTTGTACATGATCTAATTATTATATGATAATAATAATATCATAATTATTATATATAAACAATAAATCCTTACTTATTTACAAACTTGAGAGGTGGTAATGAAAAAATGAATTATATTCATTCGCAAGGTGGTAGTCTGTCATATAGAAGAACATCGAATTCATAACCCATTTGATGGGAGTGAAGATGGTTATAGGTCAGGATATTTGCATCATAAAATATAAGAATATGGAATATATTTATGTTATTATATCATAATTTTTCAATTATAATTTAATTATGTGTATGTATAAATAAAACAAAAATGCTCGTCGATGAAGGTTACCAATTCTTAGGGTTTCCTCTTTAGGTTTACACAAAAACCCTTAATAGTATGGATTCATATTCACCATAATTCTTCTAGGAAAATATGAGAAAATTTATGATATTATTTTAATATTTATTTCAACAAAAATGGTTTTAAGGTTTTAAGAGAAGAGGACAGTGGGTGGCCGTTTATAAGTGAGGTGAGTGACATATTTTTAGTTTTTTCTATAAAATACGAGAAACCATGTTTTTATCATTCCATAATGATAAAAAAATGTATTAATATAGATAATATAATTTATAAGCTATAAATAATTCCACAAAATGTCTTTTTGATGTTTTTTGGGTCATTTTTTACCCTTATATTTTTAGTTTATACCCTAGGTGAACCGATTTTTACCTTAATCCTGGTAAATTTTTTTTACAATTTATTTCAGAAAAAAGTAATTTTAACGTATTATATAATATAAATAATTGTTATTATAAATATGGAATATATTATTACAAATTTAATTCCATTTATTTTTTAAAATTAATCCCCCAGATGCAATGAGAAAGAGGGTTTTCAAATAAGAAATGTTCAAAATATTAAAATGTTTTTATATTGAAATTCAATATTAAATTGATTAATGTAACCTAAATTGGAAAAATATATTTATAATTGAACTAATTATACTTTTAAAACAATTTATAATATAATTAATCTTTATATTTAAATTAAACAGAATGACAATTTTAAATTAAAGTTAGTATTTTTCAATATTCATCAAAAAATGACGCTTTTAATAAAAATACAAAAAATTAAACATATCATAATATTGATATACTAATTAAAAATTGGATTTTCTTTAATAAAATTTAATTTCTAATAGTTTTAAAAGTTTAATTTATTATTTTTTAAACAAATAAATAAATAACATTTTTTGAGAAAATAGTATTTATTAAATGTATGAAGACTTTACCAAAAATTAAGTACTTATTTATCAATATGATTCATTACATAAAACCAATATAATTATTATTTAACAATTATTTATTACTATATATCTCTATGTTTAATGTCTAGGATATAATTTCCATGTTTAAATAACTATATTAGTAATAGAATATGCTTTTATTAAAACTGAGGGTCATGTGTAATGCAAGATACCCCAGTGTTCCATGTAGAAAAATATTAACATAGTGTTTTTTGAAACACAATATATAAAATAAATTTAATTAATTTGAAAAAAATCATTAAAACTCAAGGAGTTACAATGATAAAACTTCCGTTTAAAATGAAATAAAGTTTTTATTTGCTCCCTAGAAATTGACAAGGTTCCAAGGGCTATATTGTGCCCTTAAACATTGGGTTTCTGCCTCAACCATTGATGACCAAGGTATTAATTATAAAAACATTATATAGTATACATGAACCCTATATGGGTATAAATTAAATAACACAAATTAACATAGTGTTCCTTGTGATATGTTACCCTAGCTCCCTTGAGTAGGGAGCGGTGATGGGCCATGTATGGTCAACCTCGTGTGTCACTTTAGAACACAAGGATATGCCACATTGGAATTGAAATTTTTTAGATCCTTGATCTAGTTTCTAAGGTAGTGAGGTGACTATTACTCCCCCATGGGTGTGTCGATACTTGAGTAATTGTCCCGGGGGGTATGGATATGTTGGGTGATGGGGGATGATATAAGATGACTTGGCAAAAAGATGTGCTCTATAACATGTCTCTAGAGTATTTCTCTTATATTAAATTATAATTGGTTTTGAGGCTGTAATAAGATCATGGTAATGATGAGCGATGTTATTCCCTCTTTGTGTCAGGATCTAGCCCTAGAGTCGAGAATGTGACAGAGTTTCCCATATAGGGTGTCTAGAATGTGATGTGACATAACAAACCATGATGGGTTCCCTAGTCTTATATTGAACTATAACAGGGGTAGTGCTATGAGGATTTCATGGTTTTATTATATTAAGGTTGTAGTAGTTTTGATAGGTTGTGATCCTCAGATGCTAACTCGGGTTATGTGTGGTGATTTAGAGTAGATGAAAAGTACTTATAATAATGATATAAGAAATTATAATGTGGAGGATGAACCCTTGATTGTTTTTAAGTGATGTTACTGGGTAGAAGATTCTACCAATTGTTATTATGATATGTTATGGGGTGAAAATTCCCCCATAAATTAATACGATGTGATGTTTTTGGGTGGACACATTCCCCTGATGTTTATATGAGATATTACTAAGTGGAAACTTCCCCTGATATTTATATAGAATATTATCGAGTGGAGTCACTTTCCCTTAAATATTATATGTTTGATTCTTGGTTGGGACCCTATACCCCCCCCCCTCAAACTAAATTCTTGACATTTCAAGTGGCGGACACACTTACCCCTTGACTGTATACGTAATATTTTGGGTGGGGATTCTCTTACCAATGAGTTTATTTATCTATGATCATGGGTGGGGCTACTCTCCCCCTTAACTGATTTTATCAGAATAATACAGGGGGATAATTTCCCCTACGTGATCATTTATATGGGATTATGAGTTGGGTGTCACTTACCCTTAATTGTATTATTCTTAATATTTCAGGGTGATCCACTCTTCCCCTCGATGCGTGTATATATTAGACAATTCATGCAGACCAATATTGCACATGAGTTATCTTATATACACATGTATATATATTCATGAGATTCTAGTGTATGACATGCATCCCACTGATGTTTATTTCACCTAATCAGAAACATCTGATATTGGATGAGGGAATTATAGAAAATATCGGACATCACCTTAGAACACAAAGACCGATGATGACTATTTCTATTCACATCTATGTTTTTAAATATTCTAATAATATCAAATGTGCACACAATGTATTCAATGGTTATATTAGGTAATTAATTGGTGGTTCCATTTTAGGTTTTTCGAAAACCTAGCTCAGGTGGCCATGGAACCTTGATTCTTGAGCATACTTCATTATTCATATGTTTGGTTTTGGTAAAGGCCCAGTGTAATGACCAAGATAGAACAGATAAATGGGTATTTGGATATTCGGTTGTGAGGGGACTCAGGTATGGTAGTAGAGCCTCAATATATTTATTTAATTCATTTATTTTTTATATTTGGTTAGTTCAGTGGGAGAATGGTCATAATATATGACTGTAATTTTGTATTTCATTTAATATAGCATGATTCTCATTTGTTGATTATGAGACACTGGTTTTTGTTTTTATTATTATTTTATGATTTCTATTAATTTCATTACTCTGGTATGAGGGTGTAGTGTTAACAGGGTAACACCATAGACCCCTTGTACTAGTAGGTAGTCACTAGCATATGAGGAGGTGCATCTGAGGTGTGTGACACCCCATCCCAGATACCATCAAGTAGTCCAAGGCCAACACAGAATTACAAATTTATATCAGATTATATTTTTACTTATCCTTACTATTATAAGTATGATAAGTAGAATGTATATGTTTTCAAATATTATGATCAAACACATATTGTTATTTTGAAAAACAAATCATGAGAATCGAGGTTACCAGGGATATGTGATGTCTATTCTCAGTTTTCCTTATTACTGTGGAGATGTTTATACAAATTTAATGTGTGTGTTTGAGATTGGTATTTATGGTATTAGATCTTGGCCCATTGAGGTTCCCTAGACCTGCACTATTTTGTCTCATGATAAAAACATAATCTTTTACAAATTAAATTTGATACAAAATGAGATTATACAAGCTAAAATTTTAAAAAAAATCACATTAGTATTATATCTCATAATAATCTCACACAACGTAGAGAACCATTTGGTTTTTTTAATTTTAGGATCATCTACACATGAAACATATTTAATAAAATTAAGAATATTTATCCATAAAAAAACCATACTAGAACCCCTTTTAGACTTCTCGTAGGTTACATTCATCTTCATTACTCAGTGACATGGAATCATAAGAAATGGGTGAACTCGAATGATTAATAAGGTTAAACATGATTGATAAAAGTACATGATCTTAATATATCATATGATAAATATATGTACATAATCAATATACATAAGAAAACTCATACCCAATAAATCTTATGTCATAAAATATGAGTCACAACAAACAACATAAAATAACACACGAAACAAATCATTAGAGAGTAGAAACATGATTCAACAGACATGTTTCATAATAGAATATCATAATCATAAAAATAAACATAAAATTGGGCAATATTAAGGAAATATAACATAACATGAAGTGGAAGGAATAAAAACAATGTAAAAATTCATAATCATAGGTAAAAAAATCATAGTAGAGAAGGTATCACCACCAAATTCTAATATCATAGTACAGTAGGTATCGATACTTTATTTCTACAATGGATCGATCATTCCATACATGATTCCCCATAATTATATCATTATATATACGAGCTCAACTAATGCATTATATTTTGATACAAGACCCCATAAATCATTATCCATAAATATTTGTACCATAATAAACCAATCATTCATCATATCATAAAGATATCGTGGAAATATAGTGGGTTTCTTTCAAAAATCATCAAAAACCTATAGAATGAGGATTAGTTTCATACCATTTAAAAATGTATTCACATAATAAATTCAATTATGATTCTATCCATAATAATAACACTATAAACCCATTGAAAATAAATTAGTATCGAGTGAAATTAAGTAACATTCTAGGTAAATAACATTAAATCAACATAATAGATCATATGGTATTTACACTATATGTATAAATAGTATAATATTAAGGAAGTAATTTCCCCAATAAATTGATGAATAATAGCTAGTTGAACACTGTTCAATCTTAGGAATCAAAAATAGGGTTTTCACTGAGAAAATGTAATATAAAAAAAATTATGGTTAGACACCAAAGATAACTACGAATTAAAATGGTAGTGATGAATCATTTCCATTATAGAAATTTAAGTTTTTATCATTTGAGAAAACAAATGTAAAGGGAACATCAACAGATGAAGAATAATTTTATAATAATTGTATAATTTTACTTTGACGGTCATGATGAAAATAACCATTTTTCTATGAAATACCTTTTAAATAAAACACATATAATTATAGAAACATAACTTTTTAAAACCATGGAACATGGGAAATATGTTTTAAAATTATAATAAATCTATTTTTGTTTAAATATATTAAAAATAACATTATTTTCTTATTTTCATAAAGAAATTGTAAATATAAAATCCACTAGTTCATTTTGAAAAGAAAGTTTAAAAATTTTCAGAAAGAATTTTTTTGATATATATATATATATATTAATTTTTACAAAATATAAAATAATAGATTCTTTTAAAAACCATAAAAGTATTATAGATAAAATTTTGAGTGTAAGATATGAAATATATCCAAGATATATAAAACCATTTAATTTTTTTAATTTTTTTTAAACTACACATCATAAATAGGGAAATGAAATTTTCATGTGGAAATTAATGATGAGAATTTAGAGGATAAAATGATTTAATAAATATTTTAGTAATAAAAAATTGATTAAAATTCTACTTGAATGGAAAATTTTGAGGAAGAGGAGAAAGATACAATGGAAAGAATGGGAGTTTTTGTTAAAAAATGTTAAACTTTTATTTGAGAAATTATTTCGTCAAATAATATGACACTGATGAACCGAAGTAACTAAACCAGTGAAAAAGAGTAATTTTCATTAGAAAAATGAAATGGAAAAAAATGAGGCTTAAATTATTATATTTAATTAGATGAAATATGACTTAAGAATAAATATTTTGACTCGGGAAATATATTATGACTCCAGATAAAATTTAAATTAAAACCCCTTGAATGAGAAATATTTTAAAATTAAAATTAAAATACCGTGAAGAAAATATTATTCATGATTTAATATAAAAAAATTCATTATATACACTACAAAAAAATAAATATGTGTATAACAATAAATTTATCTTAAGAAATAATACTTTAGAACAAGAAAACATTTCAAGTAACATAATCATTGAGGTAAGAATCACATTATAATAATGATATAAAAAACAATGAAACTAAAAAAAGAGGAAATAAAATATAAATAATTCATTAGGTATTATAAATTATTAATGAAACAATAGTGTTCAATATGAATATTTGTAACTCAATTGAAGAAAATTGAGTTATCACAAACCCTTATGTTATCAAGAACTATTTAATAAATACCAAAAAATGGTTGTGACATAAAAAGAAACACTAAATATTTTGAATAATGAGAGGATCATGATGAAAAATATTATTGGGGATGTAGATACACCATTCTATAGAAAAAATGGATTATAATAAAAATTACATCTCAAGGTATTCAAAATTAAAAAACCCTAATTATAATTTCTTATTTCCACTAAAATAATTCAATATCTTTTATATATAAAAAACTACCTCAATCACCTATTTCAAAAAATTATTCATATCTAAAACCTTTTATAAACTTCATTTTCATGTATTACCTACATGTATATTAGTTATTTATTATCTATTTTTGACATTGGGTTTTATTTATCTTGATTTCATTGAACTAGTTTCATAATAGCAGTGTTTTTCTTTGTTTGTCTACAATATTTCAAACTTAATATATAATTTAAGGTACTATAATATATTAATTTTATTTATTTATAATTTTATATATAAATTTCTTTTTTTAGTCTTGTTAAATTAATATATAATCAACATCATCTTATTTCGTCAAATTTCATGACCAAAGATGATATTTTAATAATATGTTAAATAATTAATATAAAATTTTTAGAACCATAAACAAAACATTATTTTATTATTAATATATAATATTATTCGTATATAAGTCCCCATAGTCAAACATGGTAGATTATTATATAATTGTTTATGATTGTGGTGAGACCAACCCTAACATGAACATACCACAATTTGATGGGTAAGTATGGTTAAGAAATTGTTTATATTTTGAAATAATATAATTCTAACAGAATCATAATGGTTTTATTTAGATTTTTAATGGAATAATATTATTTTAAGTGGTTTTGATAAATATTTAAGATCAATATGAAAAATGAAAAAATTTACATCATGGAGGCTATACTCTGTACAACATATAGTTAGTATTTACATTTTTCAAACAATGAGAGGAAATGAAGGTGAATTATAAATTATATATTCATATTCATAATTTTGTTATATATTTAAGGATTAATCTTTAATTTCATCCTTATAACCAGGGAAAATAGGTGGTGATAAAATATAAAAGATATTGATTCATGGAGGTGGTATTTCTCACAACACATGAGCAATGTTGTTTTATTTTTATAAGTGGTCGTAAATGAAAAAATATGAATTGTTACCTTAATATAAAAAAAATTTCGTATATAAATTATAGTTATTTCACAAATAGTACTGTGTTTATAAATTTTTATAAGATTAATATTATGAAAAAAGTTATTAAGAATGTGGTAATACTTATGTTGAGAGAAAGTGTTTTCTCATAGAAATATTAATGTAAATGGGGCCCTTAAGATAACTAATGGGGACTACATGATTCATTAAGTAGGATATGATACTATAAGAAATTAAATGGAAGATTATTATAATTAAATTATAAGTCAATGATGTAACTTGAAGTGAGGGATGTGATCCCTCTTATAAGGGAAGATGAGTGATATTTTAGAAGCACCCTTTAAATTTTCAAAAATGTAATGTTACTATTCAATTATCAGGAATGGAAAAAGGGGAAATAGGGCAGATGAGGGTTGTGGATAATAAGAACCTCAAAAATACAATTCAAAAAACATTTTTAACATTTTTAGTCAATATATCTTAAAAAATATATTTTTAATTTTTTACATTTTTTGGGGTAATTAATTTACAACAATATTAATTAATTTTAATGGAAAAATTAATATTAAAATTATTTCCTAATTTTAACATTAATTCATATTTTTTTAAGTAAATTTATCAACTAAACTTTCCAATTTTTTGATGAAAAACAATTTCTAAATAAACACACATAATATGTAAAAACAGTCACTAGGAAAAGTGTGTTTTTAAGAAAATAATTTATGTATAGGACAAAATTAGAATTGATTTTTTTAATGGAATAATTTGGTTTATTAGAATCAAAATTTATTTATTTTTAATTAAAATCAAGTAAAAACATAATTTTACCAAAATAATATTTAATTAAGTGAAAAAAACTATTTTTGTTAGGGGAAAATATTACATAAGCTCTAAAATGATAATAAATTGTTTTCTATATTCTTCATAATATTTTAAAATGAAAAAATATTTATCCCATAAATTAATATTTCATAGATGTTTTTTTTATAAATTTATATTCCAAGATTTTATTCTAACAGTGTTACATAAATCATAGTTTTAGTAAAAATAGTGTTTTCAGTATTCACTTAAAAATAAATTATATTAGAGAAAATCATTAAAATTAACTGTAAGATGATTTAGACATTATTAATTAGAAAATTATTTTCACTTTATCAAATTATAATTTTAAATATTATATTTTAGACTTTTGACTAAACCTACAAAATATGATGATAAATTAATTTTCAAAAAATGGAATATTTATATATTAGGTTTACTCAGAATTATTTCATACCAATTTCTATTTTATATAATGATAATACATTAGTTAATATTTTTAATTATTATATATATTATAATTTAAAATTGGTTAATATAATTTATTAATATAAAACTTTCAATACATGAGAAAATTATTTGAGAAAGAACAATTAAATAAAATTTATTATTTATTCTATAAATATAAGTGTTTTTAGATGAAAAATATAATATTATTTACAAGGGGTTTTAATATTATTCTTTTTCTTGATATTTTTTATCTATTAGGCTAGGAATCATTTTAGTTTGGTTTTTTGTATTAAACAAGTTATCGATCAGGGGGGTTTCTCCACCATGTCATATATGTGAGTTAGATACTCCGAGGTTTAGGGCTGAGGCATTGCGTTTTTGGTTCTCTTGACGATTTCTTGGATTCTATTTTGGGTCAAACCTCGTTTTCTTCCTTTATTTGACTCAATTATAGATTCCATTATGGTTTTATCCCTCTTTTATGTTTTTTTCTTTTAGGCTTCATGCTTCATTGTGATGTTCCGTGTTCAGTTTATGGTGGTTTAGTTTCATTTTTGGGTCGGTTTTTGGGTCGGTTTTTGGGGGGTCTCATAGATGAGATCCATTGTCGTCTTTGTCCGCCTATTTCTCTACCCTAACTCTATGTCTCCAACACTCTCTCTGAGGTTGATTTGCATGGTGTTCTCCCTGGTTCATTGGGATGTGAGTTCAAGTGTTCTTGAAACTCATTGTGGTTTCATCTTCATTGGCCCTAAGAGGATGAAGGTGACCATCAATTACCTGGCATGGGGCCTTATGGTTTTTGTGTGTGTGTTTGTTGATGATGATGGTGATAAAGGACATTGATAATTGTTTCCAGAGTTTCCTTTTCGACATTGTGCCGGTCTATACCATTTCATTTTCAATTTTTATAGAATGGTGATGGACTCTAATAGTTATGAAATTGATACATGGGTGATAGGATGGTAGTGACTATGGTGGTGCATCATGATATCAGTCAACATGATTCTTGAGGTGGTCTGATAGCGGTTGGATCAAATTTTCAATTTCAAATTTTAATTATGAATCCTCTGGGGTTGGATTTTTAATTTTATTTGGTTTAAATCTTGCTGACATTGGTTGTCTTCTATGTTGGTTTTCAAATTTTTTATTTTCCTTCTTTGTATAGTGGCTTTTTCATTTGGTTTAGATCTATCATTTGTGGATTTTGTGTTTGTGAGGTTCCCACTAAACTAAAAAGTGGTGTATTCAAGAAATGAAAAAATATGAATTTTGAGAAATCTAGCTTACTATCTTAGGATATATCAAGATACTTATATTTCAATGCACAACATTAATTATTCATACCACAATATACCCAAATATGTATATGCCCTAATAATATATTCTAAATATCATACCTTTTGAAAAAACATTTGAATCTTCAAGGCATTAAACCAAATATAAGTCATATATTCAAGCAATAAATAATAATTTCTTTAACTCTTAAATGGTATTAAACACTTTTTTAGAATGTCACAAACTATTCAATATGTATCGTAATCCTCAAAATGTGATAAACATTACAAAAAATGTCACGAATCAACTATCAACCCCAAGTATACCGATAATCTCAAATATAATATTTCTAATTCAATCAACCCATTATATCTCAATATAATTAGTATATTAAACCTATGATTTATCCATCCCCCAACAATTTATTATTCAATAGTTATCCGCATACATATTAATTAGTCATAAAATCTCTTTTTAAGGTTATTGATACCATTTTATATAGGTTTTAAAAATTTTAAGAAAATATAATGAAGAAAAATCATTAGATATTTTATAAAGACCTCATAACCTTAAGAATATTCCCTATTATCATTAATAAATATCACTAACTAATGAAAATATCTATAAGTATCAAGATTTAATTTCTATTAAGATATAAACCTCACTATATTAAGTAATATTAGGAACTCACATGTTCTATTATAATAATATTTTACTAGGGTTCTTCACCGTTAAAGTATGTTTCTTTATTTATTTGAAAGCAATAGTTGTTTCTGGAAACCTAAGTTTTTTAACTTTATTTTGTTGATCCTACTTCAACTAAATAATAAAACCAAAATATTTATACTAATATCTAAAATATGAATATGAAAACATAATTATAATTTTTCTTACCCTGTAAAACGTTTGTTTGTAACACATTATACATTTAGTTCAACTTGTGACACTTTTTGTGAAATCCTTGGTTATCCATGTTCATTTTCTTGTCTAGTTCTCTATCACAATTAGTTAGAATCATACTAAAATCCTTCATAATATTTCATTAATGAGGACTTGAATAAACCATAACATATCCCTTAAGAGAATCAAATAATATGTCCAATTAGGCCTCTTTTTAATGTACAAGGTGAAAATTTATTTAGTAACCAAAATGTCCTTTTTAGGGTTATAACCCCTGGTAAATCTGTGCTAGATTCTTCATCCACCAGTAGTACGTAAATAGGGATTCCATTTTATGGGAAAACTACGTAATAATAACATCAAAAAATAGGATGTTATACTAAACATACGCTTATCCCCTTGAATTATCCATAGTATTTTCACTAATTTTAATTTATCCTAATCTCTAAAAATAATTAAAATAATTCTATAAAATAACAAAACTCTTCTTTAATACCAACCTGAGAATTACATACCTACTCTTCATGTTTTGGTGCTAAAAACGAAAACATTATCAAATTAACAATGATACCATGAGAAATGCATGAATATAAAATTTGAAAAACATAGTATTGATATTCCATATCATAACAATCAAACACAACATGGAGAACTATTTGTTTTAGTTTAATTGAGGTCTAAATACATTTGGAACATATTTTACAAAACCTATGAACATTTCTCCATAATCCAGACATACCAGACCCCCTTATATACTTCTAATAGGTTACAATAATCTTTATAACATAGTGAAATATAAATATATGAAATGGGTGACCACAAACACTCAGTAAAGGAAAATATAGAAGACAAAAATCAACGGTAAATATTGAGAATATAATGAGTATAATGGTATAATCAAGATACAAAATAACATTCATACCCAAAAAATCATTGCACATAAAACATGAGTCACGAAATACGTCATGGAATAACATAATAAGTAAATAAAGAGAGTATGAAAACATATATTAATATACATGATCCATGAGATCATAATATATTCATATGAAAAAGAATAAAACTATTCCATAACAAGGAAATGTAGGATAACCATAAAAAAAAGGAAACATAGAATTGTGGCATGTCTATAGGAATGTTTAAACATTTAATAGTGGAGAAAAAATAACCACATTATTCTCATAACATTAAGGATAAGGAATCACTACATGATTACCATATTATTTAAAGAATTAAATACTTTATTCCCATAAATATCTCATGAGATATTGAAATATAATCAATTAATTTGTTTATGATATAATTCCCATCCCATCATCATCTATACACTTTTTTTACGTGATAAATCAATCATTAATCATATCATAAATATCTAATGGAGATAAAATGGATTTCATTCAACACATCATAAATAACACATGGAATGAGAATGGGTTTAGTATCCCTTTTAAATCAATTCACATAAGTAAATCATTAATAATTTCTTTAATAATAATAACATAATAAAACCTTGGAAAATAAATGGGTATCAAATTATATTAAGTAACATTATAGGTAAATACCATTCAATCGAGATAATAAATCATATGGTATTTACAACATATAGATAAATTTAATATGGTTAATTAAATTCTTTCCCCAATCAATCGATGTATAGCATCTAGGTGAATATCCTTCAATCAAAGTAATCAAAAATTGGGTATTTAAATAGAAAAAAATGGGAAAAAAATATGTTTATACACCAAAGGTGATTATAATATACATATCTAGTGATGTGACACTTATATTATTTACATTTAACATTTATCATTTTTTAAAAATGATGTAAATAATAAAACAATAGATAAATAATAATGGTATAATTTTAAATTGAAGAAAATGATTAAAATGAACCTTTTTACATGATTTTTTTAAATAAAACTCTTATTTGTATTGAAAAAACATTTTTTTAACCCATGAAACATGGGAAATATGATTCAAAATTATAAGAAATAAAATATTATGAAAACTTTTTTCAAAATATGTTTTTTTTTATTTTTTATAAAGAAAGCCTAATGTATAAATTCACAAGTTTTTAAAAAAATCATTTTAAGAAATAATGAAAAGATAATTTTTTATATATATCAGAACATTAAATTTTAAGAAATCTCTAATAATAGAATTTTGAAAAATATATAATGGTTTTATAGATAAAATATCAATTGGAAGATAAGAAATATATCTAATATATGTAAAAGAAATTAATATTGTGAAAATACATTTTTTGAAAACCAATATCATAAAGAGGGAATAAAATTTCCATTTGAAAAGTGGTGGTGAGTAATAAGTGGATCACCTAATGTAATTCATATATGTTCCAAAAAAGAATATGAAAAAAAAATTTGAATTGAAAATATAGTTTTGGATAAGAAAGATTCATTAGAAAGAATAAGAGTTATTTTTACCAACGCTAATC
This sequence comes from Viscum album, assembly GCA_963277665.1. NCBI lineage: Eukaryota > Viridiplantae > Streptophyta > Magnoliopsida > Santalales > Viscaceae > Viscum > Viscum album. Next base: position 805,493,570 of record OY728137.1, read on the forward strand.
TTTTATTTTAGATTAGATTTCATCAAATAAGTTGATAATGCTAAAACAATGTAAAGTACTAGGATAAAAAGATAAATTTATATTGGAAAAAAGGAAATGGGAAAAATGGGACTCAGAATTTCATAAACAGGTATAAAATTAATGACATAATTATGAAAAATTTGGCTCCATAAATCTGTTATGGCCTCATTACCATTTAAATTGAACCCCCATTGAATAAGAAAAATCATGAAATTATAATTTTAATACCATGAATGAAATATGATTCATAAAATAATATAATAAATTGAAATTATATAGATCCTATATAAGTTACTTGCGGGATAACATGATGTATGTATCAAGAAATAAGAATTGAGACCAAGAAAACCTTTTATGTAACATAATATTTTGGATAAGAATAATTTTATGATGATGTAAAAAAAATAATTTTAGAGACCCATAAATTAATAAGGAAATAAAATATAATTTATTAATTATGTTTACTAAATCAATCTTGTAGCTATATCGTTCAACAAGAATGTTCATAACAAAATAGAAGAAAATTGAGTTAGCACAAACCCTTATGATATTATTTTTTTGAATAAAAACACACTAAAATATGTGATCATAAATAAAACATTAAATAAATGAAAAATTAGAGGATTATGATATAAAATTTTAATGTTTTAGTTGATATAACATTCAAAATAAATTAGTGTTTACAATAAAAAGTATTATCAAGGGATTGAAAATCGTGATATGAAACACTTATCTTAATCCCTGACTTTTACTAACGTTCAGGAATATCTTGTATAGAAAAATTAAATATCTTAAAAACCTATTTTATATCCTTATTAATATCTATAAAATTTTATAAAATTAATTTATAAATATTCTATACATATATATTTGTTATTTATTACCCATTTTCAATATCAAGAGTGAGTGATCTTGATCAATTTTGACTTGTTTCATAAAAATGGTACGACAATTTATTATTCAAAAATTGTTTATAAATACAAGATAATTTAAGTTACTATGAAATATAAATTATATTTATTTATTAATATACCATCTCATTCCATTAGTTATTTAGTTATGTTGCATGAAAATGGAATGAATATCAGCTTATTTTGGTAATTTTAGTGATCAAATACGATATGTTAATAATAAGTTAAATACATAAAATAAAATTTCCAGAACCATAAAAAAATAATTATTTTATTATTTAATTATAACAATATTACTATTTATGGTCCCATAGTCATCCATGTTAGAGTTTTATAGAATTATTCAAGTAGGTTGTTGGACCGACCCAAACATGAACATACAATAATTCATTGCCAGAGTATGGTTAAAAAATTATTATTATTAAATAATACCATTTTAATAGAATAATAATAATATATATTTTATTTTTTTTGAATTTAGTCTTATTTTTAGTTCCATGGATAAATATTTAAAGTCAATATGAAAAAAAAGTTACTTCATGGAGGTGATAATTCGCACAACGCACAATCGACGTTTTCATTTCTCAAAAAATGAGGGTAAATGAAGGTTGATTATAATTTTCTTCTTAATATTCTTAATTATATTATATATTTTATTCACGCTTTAAATACATACTTATAAAAATCTAATATAGGTCGTAGTGAAAAGTGGATGATGTCACTACGTGGAGGTAGTAGTCCACACAATGTATAATTGATGTTAATTTTTTCTAAGTGGATGAAAATGAATAAATAATGGGTGTTACTTTAATATATTTACTTATTAATTGACTATATGTAATTATTAAATAGTATTAAAATGTTTTGATAATATTTGGAGAGGGATTTTCAGCATAAAATATTTAGAAGGTAATACTTATGTCAAGAGATTGAGTTTTCCCTAACAAATCTTCTTATAAATGGATCCATGAAGATAACTAATGGTGACCAAAGGATTAAGTAATCATGAACATGATATATAAGAAATAAAATACGTTATTTTTTAGAGTAAATCCTTTTTCCAATGTGTAACATGATGTTATAGAAGTGATCCCATTTTATAATGGAAGAGGAAGAAAATTTGGAAGCACCCTTTTATTTCTAGATATTGTACTGTCACTATTCACGGAAAGGGTCTCAAAAATGGAAAAAAGTGTAGGTTATGTGATATTTTTATTAATAAAACTCAAAAATAAATTTTTGAATATGTTCTTGAAATTTTATGACTTGTTTCCTCTAAGTAAATAATTATTACCATTTTTACTTTTACTCGAGTAATTAATTTCCATCCTTACTAATTGATTTTAATAAATAGAATTAAAAATGAACCTTTTATATAATTTGAACATTATGATTTCAAATTTTAAAATAATTTTCTAATTTAAATTTTCTAATGGGGTAAAATGATAATTTAAAAATAATCATAATAACACATAAAAATATTTTATAAGAAAATTGTTTTTTGAAGGTTAAAATTTATGTGTAGCATAGAATTATTGATATTTTTTATTTTAAAGAAATAAATTTTCTATTTTAAATAAATTTAAGGTAATTTTCTTTTTAAATTAATTCAAAAACTAAATTAGAAAAATAATTTTTAATTAAATGAAATAATGAAAAATAATTTTTAGGACGGAAAAAATAATATATATGCTCCAGAATGCTAAACATATGTTTTCTAAATTCCTCAAAATATATTAAAATGGATAATTATTATTACTTCAAAACCTATTTGATTAATTTTTTTAATATATTTATTATTCAATATTCTCTTATAAAAATGTCTTAAAAATCCTAGTTTTAGTAAGAATATTGTTTTCACTATTCATATAAAATTCAATTATATAAGAAAAATAAAAAAGAAATAAACCAATGAAAATTTTTAAATTATAAATTTAAAAAATTCTAGTTTTTTTTCTAATTTTAATTATAAATATTATAGATTTAATATTTTAATTTAAATAAAAAATAAAATGTTAAATTTCTTTTATTGAAAAATAAACTTTTTACACATTAGTTGTTCCTAGTTTAATTAAATACCAATTTATATTATAGAGAATGATTATATTTTAGGTAATTTATTTATGAATTATTTATTATCATTTAAAATTGGTTTATTTAATTTATTATAAAAAATATACTATTTTTTTTTGAATTATATGAGGATAAAAATTGAGTCTCATTTACAATTTATCTTCTAAATATAAGCATTTTTTTAATAATATCATTTTATTGTCTAGTTTATATGTCATTCTTGTAGCTATCTTGATATTCTTTATATATTAGGCTTCCACTAGTTTTAGTTCGGCCTATATTAAATAATTTATCTGAAATTTTGTTTATTTAATGAAAATAAAAATTATATTATAAAATATTGGTTTGTTACACCCATGGTTGAGAGAATCATATATAAATTCATCTTATTTGGCATATAGGATCCCCATGAAATTCTTTTTCTTGCATGTGATTGATATCTCTAATAAAAGGGTTATTTAAAGTGTCGATAATAACTTATATGAAATTTTCCAATGTAACTTTTTGGTGACATTCTAGTCAATTAGAAGACAATATTTTCATTCTGATAATAGGTCATGTGCATCTTATTGAAGGATTCTTATTAATGACTTCGGTCAAATTCCTATATTCAAGGGATGTATAGTGACCCCTAGTGGGTTGGTACATGCATTTTACACCCTGTAAATGAACCCTTAATGGGTTTTGAACTTCCATATCAGTTACATAAAGTGTTTATAATAATCTCTATGGAGTTATCACATATAGATTACTAGTGTAATTATACTTAAATAAACCTTATATGTAAGGTTTTACTCGATAATAATCATTTTACAGTGATTTTTTTATATTCTACAGGATGAGATCGTGATCCTTGATGGGGTATTATGTTATACCATTTCATAATGAGGATTTTTACTGTTAGTGGGTGTTGGATTGAAAATTTGGTGCCTGATATATATAGACAAAAACCCAATAATGGGTGTTTGGAATGTGAGTTGTCTTGTGATATTTATGATGGGAGTAGAGAGATTTCCTCATGAGTTGTGGCCTATGTGAGACGTTACTTATGAGCTAGGTGGGAGAGCCTAGTTCCTTTGAGATGGGAAACAAGATATTGGCGAGGTGAGTGTTATGATTGAGTAACATGTTGTTTCCAATTTCTATTATAGATGGTTGTGATATACGATGGTAATGTGACATTGGGGGTCATTCTAGACTTTTTAATTCCTTATAGTTGAAAATCATGGATTCAATTATTTAAATTTGAGGTTGTAGTGTGATAGGTGTTATAATAAATATGGTCTAGGCTTGGAGAGGGCATCAATTTCCATGATGTTGATCACTTAGAGTGCTCTTGGTATCAAGGATGTATTTTTAGAGTAGGATTAGTTAGATTTTAGAATCTATTGATTTCAAGTGTGTTAACCTAATGAGGTAATGGTTCATTATTCTAAATGGATGTATCTAGGTTAGATAGATCATGGGTATATGCTACTAGTATTACGAATAACACCCATGTAGTGGGATATTTTGTGGTAGGCATTAGCTAGAGTGAGATTTCAAGGTCCTTTTAGAAGGAAAAGACTGAGGTTCTTCTATTTGGAAGATATATACATGAATTTGGAACATGGTTAGTGGGTTAGGTATATTATCCTAGTTTCTATGAGATGTGACTCATGAGAGTATGATTCATTTTGTGTGATTTGGTGGTAAGTATTTTACAGCTTTTGGGTTGGGATAGACTGAGATGAATAGAGGGTAAGGTCTTTTTAAAAGAATCTTTGGAGATTAACTCCACATGTATTTATGGAGATTGGTTGTTTTAATATATTTTTATGAAATCACTTGGTGTGTAATGGTAGGTACTCCATAACTATGTGAGGTGTCCATTTGGTTTGTGGATTGGTTAATGACCACATGTGAGCCTTGTTCTAGTTCTTTTTATGGAATTATGTAGGCATTAATACAAAATGTTTTTGTATGACAATAGGATATATTACCCAATAATTATGGGTACCATTGATATATTGTGTAAGGGTTTGATATGGTGGGTGGGCGTGGTTCATGAGGAGTGACACACATAAACCAGTTAGGTCAGTGATCGAGGAGCAGTTTAAGGGAATCCAAATGGTGGGGAGTAAATTGTTTTATATTTGAGGGTGTGGCCCTTATTATGTATGCAAATTAAATTAATGACTAATATGATGTCCTTAGTGAGTGGGGAATGGATGGTGATCAGTGTTTTGTATAATCCCTCTGGTATGAGTGAGATGATCACTTACAATCATTACATATGGTGATGGATAAAACATAGTCCATAGATATAAGAAATTTTGACTAGTAGAGAGAAATTGATGATACTCCTATAGTGAGGATCATTGTATTGTTTATGTAAGCATGAAAATTATATAGGTAGGGTTATGGGTGTGATGATATCAGTCATTTGATGGTCAAGAATTTTCTAAGATTCGTGTGTATTGATGAGTCCAATTTTATTTAGTTCAATAGAAAATACTAGATTTAGGAATGACATATAGATTTGAAGGGTGTCCATGAACTGGAATTGGTCTTAGGATGGAGATTACAAGATTTAAGGATGAGTCAGATCAAAAGTGTGATGATGCTTGGGGTGAGATCATGATGGGTGGATTTATTGGTCAAGGATCCAATTGTGAAAATCACAAAGAGTGTCAATTTTGGACATTGTTGTATCAATTTAATTGATCTCAGGACACATTCTAGTTTTTAGTAATTTTCATTGGGTAATGAGATAGAGTGTTGGAGGGTGACGATAAGCATTTTTAGTAGAGGTCATTTATAGGAGGATCACATTATGTTCATACATAGAATTGGGTGAAATGATGTGTAATCCACATTGAATGTATCAATGAACTTCTAGAAATGTGTTTTTGTGGGAGATTCCTATGGTGTGGATCACCTTGGTTGGGAATTAGCAATTATATGGAGAGACTTATAGTGTCGAATAGCATAGGACTTGGGATGAATAAAATTATGACACCATTATTGTCTCAGGATAGAGAGATGGGGTCGAAACCCATATCATTTTAGGTGATGGTGACAAGTAGGTATCTTGGTTTTTGGTGAATATAGCACATTGTATTTGTAGTTGTGTAGTTGAAGATCGTACAGAGTTCTTGAATAAGATGTGGTGAATTAGGCCTCAATTGATGGGCAGGGTAGGTCACGATTTATTGTTCAAAGACCACAATGACTTCTCATGGATGATAAGTTCTATGTAATGTATATTGTAAATACCTGAACCATTAAAAGTTGTGAATTATAGAAGTAATTTTCATTTTAGTGCCAATATAGGGGATGTATTGAGAATTATAATTTGGAATGGTATTCAAAGGGTTTAAAAATCTCATGTAAAATATTTTCAATGTGTTATAAAAAGAATTTTTATTTTGAGTTTAAATTTACATTTTCTATAGATCTTTTCATTAGAATAAGGTTTAGTATGGGTAGTTTGGGGGAAAGTATGAAAATTATTTTACATATAGAATTTTCAGTTCATTTTTTATCATATATGTTTAAAAGTCACAACTATTGGATATTTCAGGGTAAAATATGTGCGTGATTTTTTAAGATGTATGTTGATGATTGGATTAGGAATTATTGCAGAGAATCATGCAATGAAACCATGTGTGGTGCTAAAATATTTTAGAGGGATCAATATGGTTGGCACATGGTTTGATAAACCATCAATCCAAACTGTGTATGGCGTGTGGATCAAGATAGTATTTCCACACAGTTGTTAAAAAATTTGATAAAATATATTCAAAAACTACTAAACTACATAATTTTTCTTAAAAATTGTGAACCCCCCCATGAATTGTAAAAGGGGTATTTTCTTCATCCTTCCCTCTAATGTAGTCAATGTTGGGGATTTCCCTGCTCTTTTTCTTTCTCCTTTGATCCCTATTGAAATGGATAATTTATTGGAATTTTTGTGGTGGGTTGAAGTTAAATCATTTTGTTCATATCTTCATTACGATTATCCTTACTAGTATACTGATTTTTTGTGATTCTTTCTGGGGTATCATTAACTCTTACACTTAAGAATATTGGAACAATCTCAAAATGATGGGGCTCTTTCTCAAAATTAATATAGCATGTTCAAGTAGGATAAACAAAGGTAATTTATTTCCCATTAATTGAAGTTTTTTTCTTATGAATTTATTTTGTTGTTTCAGTTAAATTAGATGAAATTTACTATTTATTGAGTTCTAGTTGATAGTGATTTTTCTTGGGATTGTGCTAGAGGTACCCTATTAACCATTCAGGTGCATTGTTCTCGGTTTTGGAAACACAATGATTCCCATTGAGATATTAGGAAATAATTTCGTTTTAAATTAAATTTCTAAATGAATTATAAATTATTATAAATAATTATGTTGGACATAATGGATTGAGATAAGATCTTGAGAGTTGATACATCCTTTGGAATAGCCTGAACAGGATTTGGATATGATGAATGAGCTTCAAAAAAAGGGATGACATTATATGATTTTAATAGTCTCTGAACATATCACTAAGGATAGGCATTGTGGTATTGCATGTGATATGTGGAATAACCACCTGAGAGCAATAAAAGTTTGTTTCAAATAAATAAATTATTTATTTACTAACTAGAAATGGAAAAAGTTCTTAGGGACATGATGGTCCCCTAAGCACTGGCTTGATGCCTCAACCACCAATGGTTATGGGATTGACTAAATAAATGTGATATGAGATATAATGAATCTATAGGAGTATAAGTGAAATGAAATTAATGAACACAATTGATGTTTATATAGCTTCCCTTAGCTACCAACAGTAGGGAGTAACGACTTACCAGGCATATTCATCCTAAGGTGTTAACCTAAAACCTAAGGATAGTCAATGTGGGACCTGAGATGACATGGACCCTTTGGATAGTTAATTAATAGAGTGGGGAAATTGTTCATTTCCTTATGGTTAGTGGATACCTAGATAGGTGTTCCAAGAGTGGATATATATATTTGTTGGGTATGTGAGGACTTGACCTAGATGACTTGAAAGTTAGATTGGATCTATTCAATCTCTATAGAGTTATGTTGTTAGGGTATTTTATATGAATAATATAAGGATGAAATAAAATAAATGAAATTTTGAGGATTTATATTTCATTTGAGTGTCAGGATATTTCCTTAGAGTTGGGAACAAGATAGAGAAGCCCGTGTAGGGTGTTCAAACTATTATATGACTAAAGGGACTACAGTGGGTGCCCCAGCCTTTTATTGAACCCTTTAAGGAATATTGTAATGAGGTTATCCTTTTTCTAGACTAGTAATTATTTATTGGTGGTGATAGGTTGTGTTCTTATGATTATTAAATTTGTTATGTTCAATGGGTTCGTCCAAATTTCCAACCCATGTTATCATGATATAAGATGTTATGGTGTAGATACTTGCCCCCAAAATTATTATTATGTAATGTTTTTGGGTAAATATTGGCCCCCAGTTATTATTATTTTATATTATGGGGTATATGTAAGAAACATGATTATTATTATGTTCTGTTATTAGGTGGAAGCTCTCCCCCTCTATTTATATGAGATATTATAGGGTAAATTCTAGATCCTAATGTTTTTATGGGCTATTACCTAGTGGGGTCACTTTTAAATGATGTTATATGTGAGATTCCATATGGGACCACTCTTCCCACTGATTTTATTCTTTAGATTCTAGGTGTGGGATGATCTCCACCTTCACTATATATATGAAATTCTAGGTGGGGCCACTCCTCCCCCCGAGTGCTTTTATATGATATTAAGTGAGGTGCTTCCCTTCCAACTGACTACATTTCAGTGGTTTAATTTTAATAATTATTCTATTTTTTGAATTAAACATCTTGAAGATGTAAATATAATATTTTTAATCAGTGATATCTCACAGACTAAACTCATATGGAGAAATGAGAAGAGTGAAAATAATAAACAATATTTACAAGGTTTGGATGAAAGGTATACTCCTTACTATGTTGGTTAAACCCCATAAAAAGGATTCTCCACTAAAATATTTTTGTCAATTACAATGTTCAATACATAATCACACCATATCTTACTTAATGAATCTATAGAGGAATATATTTATACTACTTCAAATAGGGTGACAAGAATACACACTATCCTACTACAAAGTTTCATTAGAGACTTCTCTAGCTCCCAGCTCTAACTGAGAGACTTCTTCTGCTTCGATCTCCCATTGAAAGAATAATACTACTCCTGGATCCATCCAAGAGACATAAATCATTCTGAAAAGATTTATCCACTATAGTATGATCCTTTTATATTCCATGATAATCTTGCTGAATCACACGTATTCTTACACACACTAAGTACCTTTAAGAACCACTTACTGAGTTTTTCAGTCTTGATCAATAATTATTATATCGCATATTTGATCAGTTTCTTTAGTGAAAAATGTTGGGCGGAAGAAAAGCGGGAATGATGGCAAGAGGGGGGGTGAATTGCCTTTAAAAAAAATAAACAAATTAAAATCAAAGTGAAAGATGCAGCGGAAATAAGGAGGCAAGACACACAAAATTGATAACGGAGTTCGGCCAAAACCCGGCCTACGTCTCCGCTCCCAACTCAACCGTTGAGAGATTCCTACCGCTTGCTTTTCAATGGTTTTAGCAAGAAACCCACTAGGCTTTGAGGTAGCACTAGGACCTATTACAGCTTTCTTTTATTGGTTAAGCAAGAACCCAATGCTTTTAATGGTTAAGCAATAACCCACTAGCCTTTTTAACGGGTGAAGGCTAGCTCACCGACAACTCAAGCCCTTTAAAAGGAAAGGCTTGAAAAACCTCTTCACACCTTAGTGGTGGTGTGAGAACCCAAAGAAAGGGAGATGAGGAAAGAGTTTGGGGTTTGTAGGCACAAACCCAATTTTAAAGCTCAAAAAGAAATAAAACAATAAAAACCGTTATTTAGGAAGACTTGGGCGCCAAATGATTGGTGGAGCTGATGTAGCGTGCTTCTCCCAAGCTTCTTGAGGTGCTCCTTGGATTGGAATTGGATTGAGCACTAGAGGATCCTTTGAGGAAGTCCACCGGAGGTTGGCCAATAGATGGAAAATGAGTATAGTGGCTTTGTAAATGTTCCGGTTGGTGTCCGGGGCTTCCTCAGCCTTTATTTATAGGCTAGGATCCTTTGGGGAGGCTTCGGAGCCGTTGGAGAAGGCTTTGGAGCCGTTGGAGGCCAAAAGAAGGTTGACTGGTCAACCCCAACGGCTAGTTTGACTGGGCTACCGGCTGGCCGGTACAGTCCCACCGGTTGGCCGGTGCCTTGGATGAGAAGAAGAGTCTTGGTCCAGGCTCCACCGGTCGACCGGTGGAGGAGCCACCGGCTGGCCGGTGGAAAGACAGTAGGTCTCACTATTTGTGCTGGGTGCCACAGGTCGACCGGTGGCAGAGCCACCGGTCGACCGGTGGGGAGGCAGTAGCTACCCCTTGAGTCTGGGTGCCACCGGCTGGCCGGTGGTGAAGCCACCGGTCGGCCGGTGGACTGAATTTCAGTCCATTTCTGCCTCTTCCTTGGTCAACTTCTTGGCAATCAAATGCCTATCAACACAAACACTTAAAACACAATGTTAGATAAAAATGAAAGAGATTGTGATCATGAAAATCAAACCTCGAGGGGTTCGAGAGGTACAACAATCTCCCCCTATTTTGATGATCACAATCACCAAAACAATTAAAGTAAAAATGAAATTAAAAGGAAATGCAAATCATGATGAAAAAGGATTCTCCCATTCTCCCCCAATCAATCAAGAAAATTCTCCCCCTTTGTGATTATCAAAATAGCGTGGGGCATAAAACTTGATTGAGGGAAACATTGAAAATCAAGATTTGAAAAAAAAATTGAGATTTGAAAATCAATTGAAATTTTGGAAATTAAATGAAAATTTGAATCAAATTTTGAATTGAAAGTTTTGAATCAAAAATCAATTGAAATTTTAAATTTGAAACCAAATGAAATTAGAATTGAAAATTGAATAACAGTTTGAATTGAAAGTTTTGAAATGAAAAAGAATTCGATACCAACTGTTGGAAATTTAGAAATGAAAATTTAATAGAAAATTTTGAATTGAAAGAATTGAAACCAAGAGTTGAGTTTGAAAAATTTGAATACACAACAAGGCTAAAAGATCCTAACTCCCTCTAAATAAAAACAATGAATCATTGGGGAGAGGGATTTTGAAAAGAGACAATTTTAGGTCCGGAGAGACTCGTCAAAAGGGATTTTTCAATCCAAATTTGTCTCATAGCGGGTCTTCTCCTATAGAATTCATCGGAATAAAAAATCGATTTGGGTTGGCCGTACCGGGCGTTTTTGCAATTACACTCATAAATGAGGTGCCCGGTTTTCTTGCAATAATTACAAAATTTAAAGCAAGAGCTCCCCCTTACAAAAACAGTGGGTGCATGGGAGGAGGAGGCTTGGTTGGTATAGCCAAGTCCATTGGTGGTTCTAGAAACCCTTTGGGAACCTAGGAGATTGTTCAAATTTTGTTCCCCATTGGTGAACTTAGCTAGGGTCTCCCTTAGGTTTTTGATGGTTGATTCCATAGAATCAACATTTGGAAAATTTTGGATTTTAAGGGAGAGTTCCTCCTTCTCTTTGAGAAGTTGGTCTTTTTCGGAGGAAAGTTTTTTGAAATTCTTTTTCAAAGCGACAAATTTTGATGAAAGCTCATGAAAACCTTTTTCGAGTTGGTCTCTAGCATGTGAGAGTTCTTCATAAGACAAATGATTCAAAGAATTTGAAGAACTAGAGGAGAAAGAGGAGGAAGAGGAGGAAGAGGAGGAAGATACCTCATGTTTTTCCATTAGGCATTTGTTATCGTTGTCGCTTGAGGAGGAGGAGGAGGAGGATGAGGTGTCACTCCATGTTGCCTTGAGGACTTTCTTCTTGCCTTTGTCCTTTGGCGTGGCCCGTTTTTTGTTGAGTGGGCAATCGGGCTTGTAATGGCCCTTTTCGCCGCACCCGTAGCATTTTACCTTGGGCTCGGCTCTTGCGGTGGGTTCTTGCTTTCGGTGCTTGCGAGATTTCTTCTTCTTCTTGTGCTTCTTCATGAATTTTTGTATTTGGCGGGCTAGATTCTCCATTTCCGAGTCGCCGCTTGATGATGAGGAAGATGAGGAAGGAGATGAGGAAGAAGATGAGGAGGAGCTTACTTCCTTTTGTACCTTGAGGGCGATGTTCTTTGGAGCTTTGATAGGTGTGCCCTCCTTTTGTGCTTGCCTCCTCATTGTGATCTCGTAAGTCATGAGAGATCCAATGAGCTCTTCGACCGGCATGTTTTTGACATCCTTAGCTTCTTGGATTGCCGTCACCTTCGGTGCCCATTTGCTTGGTAGGATCCATAGAATCTTCTTCACCATAGTTTCAGCTGAAACATCATCACCAAGGGACTTTCTCCCATTGCACACGTCAGTAAATCGTGTAAACATTTCAGAAATTGATTCATTTGGGTGCATGGAAAAAGACTCAAAATCTTGTCTATACATATCTAACCGAGTATCTTTAACTTTGTTAGTGCCCTCATGGGTTACTTCCAATAGTTTCCAAATTTCATGAGATGAGGTGCAAGTGGAAACTCGGTTGAACTCATTTCGGTCAAGGCCGCAATGTAGAGCATTCATGGCTTTGCCATCAAGCTCAAAATTTTTAATATCAGCGGGGGTCCATTTGGATTCATCGGGAGAGGAGAGGGTGTAACCTTGCATGACAATTTTATATATGGGATATCCTATACTTCTAAGAAAAGTGGTCATGCGGGTTTTCCAATAATTATAGTCGGTCCCATCAAAAAATGGAGCCCGACCCAAAGAGTTGCCCTCGGGGGCGAAAGAGGTAGATGCCATCAAAAAAAGATCTTAACTTTGAAACCGGGTTAAGGAATTACTCAAAGGTTCCTCTGATACCAATTGTTGGGCGGAAGAAAAGCGGGAATGATGGCAAGAGGGGGGGTGAATTGCCTTTAAAAAAAATAAACAAATTAAAATCAAAGTGAAAGATGCAGCGGAAATAAGGAGGCAAGACACACAAAATTGATAACGGAGTTCGGCCAAAACCCGGCCTACGTCTCCGCTCCCAACTCAACCGTTGAGAGATTCCTACCGCTTGCTTTTCAATGGTTTTAGCAAGAAACCCACTAGGCTTTGAGGTAGCACTAGGACCTATTACAGCTTGCTTTTATTGGTTAAGCAAGAACCCAATGCTTTTAATGGTTAAGCAATAACCCACTAGCCTTTTTAACGGGTGAAGGCTAGCTCACCGACAACTCAAGCCCTTTAAAAGGAAAGGCTTGAAAAACCTCTTCACACCTTAGTGGTGGTGTGAGAACCCAAAGAAAGGGAGATGAGGAAAGAGTTTGGGGTTTGTAGGCACAAACCCAATTTTAAAGCTCAAAAAGAAATAAAACAATAAAAACCGTTATTTAGGAAGACTTGGGCGCCAAATGATTGGTGGAGCTGATGTAGCGTGCTTCTCCCAAGCTTCTTGAGGTGCTCCTTGGATTGGAATTGGATTGAGCACTAGAGGATCCTTTGAGGAAGTCCACCGGAGGTTGGCCAATAGATGGAAAATGAGTATAGTGGCTTTGTAAATGTTCCGGTTGGTGTCCGGGGCTTCCTCAGCCTTTATTTATAGGCTAGGATCCTTTGGGGAGGCTTCGGAGCCGTTGGAGAAGGCTTTGGAGCCGTTGGAGGCCAAAAGAAGGTTGACTGGTCAACCCCAACGGCTAGTTTGACTGGGCTACCGGCTGGCCGGTACAGTCCCACCGGTTGGCCGGTGCCTTGGATGAGAAGAAGAGTCTTGGTCCAGGCTCCACCGGTCGACCGGTGGAGGAGCCACCGGCTGGCCGGTGGAAAGACAGTAGGTCTCACTATTTGTGCTGGGTGCCACAGGTCGACCGGTGGCAGAGCCACCGGTCGACCGGTGGGGAGGCAGTAGCTACCCCTTGAGTCTGGGTGCCACCGGCTGGCCGGTGGTGAAGCCACCGGTCGGCCGGTGGACTGAATTTCAGTCCATTTCTGCCTCTTCCTTGGTCAACTTCTTGGCAATCAAATGCCTATCAACACAAGCACTTAAAACACAATGTTAGATAAAAATGAAAGTGATTGTGATCATGAAAATCAAACCTCGAGGGGTTCGAGAGGTACAACAAAAAAAATTCTACGGATCGAATTCATCCTTATGATGTCAATGTATCATCCTCAAATAGATGCATGAAATTGGTGTAGACAATATATTCTATAATAATTTATTCAAGATATAACTTGAAAAACCTAATTCTTTTCTCTTATTTAAACCCCAACACATATTATTTCCTTTTTTATAATATTATATTTTTTTATAGGGTTCAATATATTTTTTTTTTCAAGTGGTTATGAAATAATATGTGCATGGGAATACTCATCTTCACACATGCTTTCTTCTCTTTCACACAAACCTAAATGGGTGCACACTTTTCCTCTATGCACAAGAATGTTGCTTAAATTACAGCATCATTCCATCACTTCCTTATTATAAACAATAGTGAGCCCCAAAAAACTAAATGTCCTTATCATCCTATTTGTGAAACCATGTCATAAAATATTAGTAAACCTTTAAAACTAGGAAGGATAAAGGTATGTGTATTGCGAAATCCTTAAGGGTACTGTGGAACAAGTTCATCACTAATATATTAATGTGTCTTAAACACAAGTCTAATACCCATCATATAAACTTCTTCTTTGAAACCTAATGGGGTAATAGAATATATTAATGAAAAATAGGTTCATGATTCTCTATTTTTTTAAAGAAAAAAGAGTGCCTAAATATTGGAAACAACATTATCTTGATATGGTGGTATCCTTTTCTACCACAGAATCACCTCTTTAGATCCTTTAAACAAATTTTCTAAAGGCTATCAAATATATCCTTTATATTATGATGATTAGAGGATGATATTAATGTCCCTTAAGATCATTACATATCTCAAATATTTCCACATAGGTTTCTTATATTTCTTATGAATTTAATGAAGCTAAAAATAATGGTGTCTTCATGATAGACTCCTTACATACATGTGATGAATATAAAATGTATCACCTCACTTAAAAATTATATATTCCTCCAAAATTAGAAACTCCTTCAAATTATTGCATGAATTCAAGATGTATATTTCATTCATGGTTTCCATATGATTGATAGAGATCATTCTCTTTCAGTGATCACTAGAATATGGATTGAGTTTAGTATTATAGTGATCATTGGATGCATCAAGAAAGCATGGGTCCATCAAAGGTTCAACAGTTGAATACGATCAACAACATAGATATAATGACCTAGATATAGTAGACTAGATGTTTATTCTTATATATGTAACTTTTTGAACATTGGAACAATCAAAATTTGTATCTCATCCAAATAATGACATTATGTTTGGTTGAGGCACACTTAATAAGTTCTTGCAAGATGCTAATCATTAGAGTCAAAATCATGGTTGGACACCTGAAACACTTCACAAAAACATATGGGGAAGATCAATGTGATCTCCCCTGTGAGTTTTGTTTTGATAAACATGTGGGTTCTATGAACCCAAGAACTCTCCTCATACTTATAATGACACTCCTCCTCACCAATGCTTCCTTTGATTGCTTTCTAGGATGATTGTCATTTATAGTTGATCTTTGATCCCATATGGGAATTGTTGATATCGCTTTGTTAGTAATTTAATTGTTTTCCCATATTTTTAAGTACATCCCAAAAATACAGTTAGTGTATAAACTAAGAAAAATTCCACCATCAATTAAAAATGACATTAAAAATATGGTAGGGATCTATTATAAAATTAATTCTTGTACAACTTCATCTCTTCTCATGTGATTAATATTTTCATGAACTTTTTGAAGTGTTCTTCACCCAATGAAAGAATAGTTTCACTGGATGAAAATAGTGTACACTTTAAATTCTTTTTTCATGTGTATTTTTTAACATAAGATCAGTTCAAACATCAAAAAAATTTATAAAGGATAATGTTTCAAGAATATATCCAATTGAATTAAATGTATCTGTAACAATACTCCCAAAATAAAAACTCAATCATAAACATACCAAACATATATTGACACAATATTAACAAAAAATGAAATATATGGCCCAAAAATTCCCCTATGGTATTTTTTTGTCAATATATCTTAAGGTAATTAAAAATAATTATGTTTTATCAAAAATTTCTCCACCTTATTAAAAATAAAATTCCATGGATAGTTTTTGGTTTTTTAAAATCTCATAAATTTCCCTGAACATGCTTTCCTACATTAAATTATTATTCTATGAACACTTTTTAGTGTGGGATGATATCACATTATATTATTATGAAAAAAGCCTTTAGTTAAAAATCTCTATGTCTATATGGGCTATCCTGGTATAAGAAACAATATAGATACAAAAAATGGTTGTCCACATTATCTATAAACAATCATTCTTGTGAATTATTTCACATAAATTCTCAGTTCTCATTTAAATTGTTTCATGTAATATAATTTATCAATGAAATGCATAATCCTACACAGAGATCAATAATCCCATAATAATGGTTAGGTGAAAAATGTATATCTCCTAATTTTTATCATATTTTCATTAAAAAAGCACCACACCTTAATTCCTATCATATATAAACTTATGAATGAGGGATAAAGGTGTGATTGGTATACCTCATATTAAAATTTTATAAAGATATTAAGATGTTCCACATTAATTATGTAGTAATTATTTATCATCCTTAACAAATCAATGCCTCCCCTCAAGGGGCTCATATATATCCTTCAATTCTTAGTAATTTAAGAAAAACACACAAGCACACACATGGAAATAAAGAGGACAATTATTTTTCATCAGGAGTAACATCCTTCCAAATAAATGCCTCTCAACCAGAGTAATATTTTTCCCACTCTTAGTATGGGAATATTTCTCTATACCCTTTTTTGTATTTTGAGTCTCATTGACTTCTTTCTTCCCTCAAGCTTATTATTTGTGTGGAATGAATTTTTCCTCCATAGTTTATGTATCCAAATTCTTTCCATTTGATTTAGAATATTTTTCATCTTCCTCTAATTGCTTATCAAATTTTAGTTAATTTGTAAAAAATCTAGTTAATCATTTTTGACATTATTTATTTTCTTAGAATACTCACATTACTTACTAATATGTTTCTATTGAATTATCTTCTCTTTAAAAAAATAAGGAGAATATCTCGGTAGTCTGTTCAACCATTCCTATAATACGGGACAATTAGACTAATGTGTTCAACAAATTTCATGTTGATATTCATATCTATTCTGAATTGGTAGCTTCGATGGACTTGCAGTCAAAAAATTCTTTATTTGTAAAAATTTAATCATATATTCAACACGAATTCCCTTTAATTCATGTATGTTTCTTGTTAATAAACTTTTGTATAATAAATAGTAGTATTTATTCTCATAACATTCAAAAAAAACTCTTAAAAACCAATGAATCTATATATTCCACCTTGATATGTATCATATTTAGGCAGTTGGTGTTGCTATACTACATAAAACATAGGCTAATTTTTCATAGAAATAGTGATTTTCTTGACACATTTTATTTCTAACTTAGATGTAGGATATGATATCTCAATTCCCTCATATTTTCTCCTTTATTTAGTTTTTATCCCCTTTCATGTGGTTTTCAATGATTTTTCATGAGTTGATATGTTATTCTAAAATTCCATAGAATTGTGTCTAAACATACAAAAACACCAATATTATCTTATGTGTATATTTCTATTAATTTATAGTGTAGTCTATCTTGATTTCATAGATTTTTAGAATTTATATTTTTGAGTGAAACCACCAATATTTTGGACACTTATTAGGGAAACTGTCTTCATGCATATTTTATTATCCACCCTTGTTGTTGTGGGATGATTAGTGTTTTTCACTAACCATATTTTACTTGTGTTCAGTATGAAACCTATACAGAAAATTGAACAAAAATTAGTATATATGATAGTTTCTAGGTAATGGAATACATTATACATGAAGGATATTTACATTTTATTATATGATAATTTCATGATCTTTTTGGAGTCATAACCCTCATGGAAAATATGTGTAGCAAGATGACTTTTTACATCAATTTAGAAAGTTACATATTGCACTGAATCATAATTCATAAATTTTACTTCTAACTCTAAAAACATCATTTAGATGGAGTTCTTCTCACCCTCAAGAATTTTAAGCCTATCTTCCTAATCCTACTTTAACTTCATCATTTGTTATTTATTTATTTTTCATGATTTTTACAAATAATTTTCATTATCTTTTACCTTTATAGCTTTATAATCTTGTTGAGAATCTTTGAAACCCATAAAAATTGTGAAAATTTTCACATTCAAGGAAATATTATATAAAACCTATCTCAAAGAAATATTTATCAAAAACATGTATTTAAAATTCTACAATTTATTTAATATATATCTTTCATTGCAAAGAAAATTTGTTTAATGCCTTTTTTAAAAGGTTTATTAGAATGTTAGATATTCCAAAAATTTTATCTAATCCATATTCCATATAATTATATTCTTATTCTAGCTATTATTTTTCATGTTGAATTCCATTGAAAATTATAATAATATAACTTACAACTTTTGTAGGAACTTTCTTCATATTTTCATTGAATTTTGAATGAATATCACTAAATGATACGTAATCATCATATATGGAGCTTGATTTATAAGAATAAGAATAATTAATATAATTATTGAAATATATTCTACTTTGATTACCTCAGTTAGTGATCTATCTTACTTTACTTGAAGATTATTCTTCAGCTTCCTTATTTATCTATTCTTTCTTTTCTTCTTGTCCATAGAAGGAATATATTGATTATTAACCTAATTAATAGACTCATTTTTCTCTATTTGATGTTTATCACTCATTTACTAAAATCTAAACATCATAAATACATGTATGGTTCTTTAGAGGGAACCTAGGCTCTGGTACCACTTATAAAGCCCCAGTCCAGATTGACCACTTAAGGGGGTGGTCAATCAATGGTTAATTTTATGAATTATTTTCTTTTAAAATAAAACTATTAATATTATTAAGGTTCTAAATCCAATAATAATATATCACAATCACACCTAATATATAGAAATGATTATATATAGAACAACATGTGGGTTATAAATGATTTACTGAAAGGCAAACCCTTTTCAATGTTGGTTATCGCCTCAACATGGATTATATACTATAATATACTTATCAATTATAATGGGGGATACAAAATCACATTGTTTCATAACTTTAGAACCCACACAATATGACCTTTATACAACATGACTAAATGTTACCAAAATCCACACTAGCCTACTCCATAGTCTCACTATATTCTTTTCCTACTCCTATCTTCCACTAATAGACTTCTTCTACTTCTAGATCCAATTAAAGTCTAGCACTTTTCCCAACACAAATAGGGAGACTTTTACCTATATTAAATGATTGATAAAATGTAGGATGATCCTTTTATTTTCCTCCATGATATTTAATAATCACACTTTCTTGTGTACACTTCATGTACCTTCATAAACCACTAATCAGATCTATCAATCAAGGTAATAATTATGATCACCTGTATTTGATCAGTTTCCTTAGTGAATCAACTGACCAAGCATCAATTCTTCCTTTTGATTCTAAAGTCTCGACCTCACATAGATGTCTTCAAGTGGTGTACACATTAACTTCAATATTATATTCTTAAAGATAGAATTTTCATAACTCGATTCACTTCACCTTTTTAAACCATATCACATATTATTTAATGATTTATTATTTTGTTTTCTTTTTTATGGCTCTTTTTCATTGGTTTTTCTCAAGTGATTATGAAATAAAATGTGCATGTACATAATCATATACATACATTCTATATTTTCCTTAACTCAAACCCAAATGAATTTACACTATTCTTCTGAGTATAAAAATATCATTAAAGTTCTCATAGGACATAATCAATACCTTCTTGAAAGAAAAAGTGTAATTTGTAAACCTCAAATTTCCTATGTCCCTCTTAATGTAAAAAAGTCATGATATCTCAATACCTCATGAAAACTAAAAAGGTTGGGCATAAGAGTATCATGAAATCTTGAATGCATTTATAGAATAAGTTCCTTTAGAAGTTATCATAGTGTGTTAATCATAAGAAAAATGAATGATATATCTCCTTATTCTTCCTTACCAATGTGTCTCACATAATATATTCATGAAATAAAAGTTTTAGTGCTCTATTTTTCTTTTTGAAAAAGGGAGACTCAATATCAGAAACAATATTCTCCTGACATGGTGATATCCTGTTATATCATTGCATCACCACCTCAGCTCTAAAAATCCATCTCTTTCAAGGCTGTCAAATATCTCACGTATATTTATACATGTATGGGATGATATTAATTTACATGAGGATCATGATGAATCTAAAATATTTCCATGCAATTTCTTTCTATTTATATGGAGTCAAATTATTTAAAAAATCATGAATTATTCACGATTGACTCCTCACATGCATGTTATGAAGATCACATGCATTTCCTCACTTAGACATCATATTGTCATTGTCTCTTGGAAGCTTCTTCAAATTATTGTGGGAATGAAAGATATATATTGATCTTATGGTGTCAAGATGATAGAGTGAATCTTATTCTCTTAATGTGATAACTGGAAGATAGATGGAGTGGATAATAATAGTGATCACTATTTTCCATGAGTGTGTACAGGTTCACGAAAGGTTTGATGGTTGAATATAGTCAACAATGTAGATCCAATGTCCCAGATATAGAATATTAGATGTTTATGCATATATTCATAAATTATTTAATGCATGAACAATAACTGCATGTAACCTACACCATGATGACTTTCACTACTGTTGAGAATATTTTATTAAGTTTTTTTCTTATAACTGATTGAGTTGGTAGTGAGGTTTGTCGCCTACAATACTTTATAAACACATTTATGATGGGATGAATTTCTCTCCCACTTTTCTTCCAATGTGCACCCCATACGTGTACTATGTTTCCACAGACTCTCCTATCTTCATGTGAAGGTTCTCACCTTCACCCATTCCACTATAGCTGGCCATATAGACTAGTAACCATTTTTATTTGAGTCCTTCTTCAACATGAGCATGGTCGAGCTAGATTAATTTGCTTGTCAATGGTTGGAAAATATTTTTAAGTAAGTCCCAAATTATATACATTATATGTGAAATATGAAACATTCCAATATAAATTAAATGAGACATCAAAAATATGGTTTTCCACCTCTTTAAAATGCATGAATGGATACCTCCTTTATTCTGTGTGCTACAATGATATTCATGGATTACATGAAATTTTCTTCACCCCATAAAAAATGGTTTCAGTTTATAAAAACATTATGAAAATCCTCACATTCCGTGATCACATGTGGTTTTAAATTTAAGATCAGTTAAAAAATATTCACATTTTTTCAAAGAAAATTTTTCAATATTGACATCCAATTCCATTAAATTAATCCAATAAAATTCACCAAGAATCACAACATCATCTTTAAATTACCAAACACATATTGACACATCATTAAAAAATACAGCACTAGTCCCAATAGAGTGATCATAAATACTAATGTATAAATATTTTTAATATTATTTTGAAATAAATTTAACTACTATATTTTAATATGAAATGATTAGAGACATCCAACATTGGATGTAGAATGTATGGTTAATCTCGAGTTCCACCTAAAACCCGAGGATTGGTAGGGATTATTTTATTATGATACCACATTTGTTTATTTATTCTTTCCATAGAATATGTTCATACACTTTATTTATTTGTTATGTTATGGAGTCCTTTGGTGGTTCCCTCTTATCGTTTAATCACACCCTTATTGAGAATACATAACACTTTGGTACCCGATAAGGCCTCATTATTCACAGGTTCAGGTAATGAAGAGGCCGAGTGGAATCAATGGGATGGAGAAAATTGACATAGATTTAGTTATAGATGTCTGATGAGACTTTTTGATGGTAGTAGTGGTTTATTTTATTTATTAAATTTGTTTATATTATATATGTGGTTTCCCCAATAGATGAATAATTTTGTAGTTTGAATGTATGCTTGACTTTAATTTGTTATGGATTTAATCCCATTTACTAATTATGGGTACTATGATTATTGTTAAGAATATATTTTTCATTTCCAATAGTTAACTCACTCTAAGATGAGGGTATAGTATCTCTACAGTAACACCCTAGACCTTTACTGATAGTTTTCATCCTCTATAACATAGGGAGGAATGCTCAAGTTCACATGAAAACCCCAGCCTAGACACTATCATCTGGCCCAGGGATGATGAGGTATTATAAATATTAAATTTTTTTGATGAATAAATACAATAGATATAGGTGCACCATGAATCAATTTGAATTCAGTAATATAGAGTTGTTAAATGTGATCATGAAGTTGATCCTACATTATTTCCATAAAATTTGAAGAAATTGTAAAGAAATATAAAATTTCATATATTGAATCATTATTTTTAGATATATTGTTGATTCTAGTAACAAATTACATTATAGTATTGTTCCACATAACGATTGGAATAGAGTGTTGTTTTATGAGACTCTTAGTAATTTGTATCTCATCCTTTACTTTTTGACACACAATGTATCATTACATATAGTCTAAAATTTCCGAATTCATGTTGACTCACTGGAATTATTCTCTTAAATATCTATAAATCATGGTGTCATAAAGGTGCATAGAGAAATTTGAGTTATGTGCTTCATCTAATTTTTTTATTCAACATAGGTGTTGAATGAATACATAGTTTCTATTTGAACATCAATTCACCATCTCATTTGATGAAGAATATCAATTTATTATCATTCTTGTATTTTATCTTGTTTCTTAAACCCTCATCACTATGTTATGAAATATATTTCATTTAATGTAAATATTTTTTGGTAACTACAGAGAAAATGAATGGTGTTTATCATTCCCTAATAATTTCTATATCTATATTTACCAAATCCTTGAATATAGGATTCTTAACTATCCTCACCATGGATATAATCATATGATATTTCATACTCAATACATTATCCAACCTATTTTACATTATAGTGTGTTGATATATCAAGTAGTCATAGTCCTTGAGTAGTTAGATCCAACTCCTTTGTCTTATTTTGAGATATTTATTTGTGAATATGTACATCTATTTTATTTAATATGTATATATGGCACATGTTTCATAGAGATAGTGTCTGCAAATATTAAATGAAAATATTAAGCCTTCAACTCAATATCTTGAGTTGGATAGTTTTCATCAGGGGTTTTTAATTGCCTTAATGTGTCAAGAAAAACTATATAATTATACATAAGGACATAACCAAGTCCATTATTTAATGGAACACTATATATTAAGAATATTTCCTTCCCTAACAATAGATTTAATACTAGTGATTTGACAAATCACTTCCTTATTTCCTCGAAAAAAATATGAAAATTCCTTTTAAAATTTGAATTTTACCCCATTATGTGTCAAATTGGTCGATAGATTGACATATTAGTAATTTTTTTGAACAAATCACTAATATTATCCTTCATAAACAAGGAAATATATATATAAGTTATATTAATTGGTGTGGTACATTCTTTAATTTCCTTTATCATTGAAGGATAAAAAACATTCCATCCTTGGAGACAATATTTCCAATAAAAAACTTATTGAATCTAAATTTTATACTTTTTCAATTTTATATATTAATCCTTTCCTTGAATAGTTTTAATAGTAATTTATATTTTATTCTCATGCACTTTATGACTTTTTTATTATCAAGATATCATTAATAAATACTACTAAATATTTATCAAGTCAATCCTTTAAAACTCTATTCATGAGATCCATGATGTGTGGGGGTGAATTAGTCAATCCAAAGAGAATTACTATATAATAAAAAATTTCATACCTCAGATGAAACTATATCATTAGTATATCACCATTATTTAATCTCAATTAATGATAACTTGAATAATAGTCAATATTTGAGAAGTATTGAGCTTCCTGAGGTTGACTGAAAATTCATAAATGTTTGGTAAATTACAGTAACTCAATAATATTTGGCACTAGGGTGTGTGAATCTCTAATCAGACAACTATTATATTTTCATCATTAACTCTACTAATTCCATAGGGTCCATTATATAGGTAGTATTAGATATGGTATTTTTTACCAGGGTTGAATTCTTTAGAAAATTAAACATCACATTTAGGTGTATGTATATGTAATTACCCAATAAATACCTCAAGTTATTCATGAATAATTATTATATATTAAATTATTAGGAAATAATTCTAATCCATATGAACATTATCTTCTTCTTCTCCTAGAATTTCATTTATGTGGCCTACTAGTGGTAGACCCAAATAGAGTATTCTATGCTACCTCATAAATTGTAACCTCATTTTATTACTTGTTGATTATTGAATTATATGTTGATAGCTAACCCATACCATGAATTATATAAAATTAAAACTGAAGAGTAAAATTAATTTTTTCATCAAGATAGTCTCAATGTATCATCATATAAACTATTGAAAATATACTTGTTATAATGAGATTTTAACTAGGTGTTTTGATTAACTACTCATATCTTGGTGTTTCTAATCAATGAACATAATCAATCAAAATATCTCCTTAAATGATTTTCTTATATGATAATATTATCCATTTCACTAATTCCAAAAGTTAGGAATATCTTCTTAATGGACATGATCTATTTTTCTACTACAGATGTGTTAGTGGTTCCATTAAAATATGGTGGTAGCTGTAACCTGAAACGATCCAAATTTTCTACACCACCTTGAGGGGAAATGGTTTATTACATATGGGTGAGATTATTGTTCATAACTAGGGTAAACTACCCTAATATACTTATAATCCTATTAGCTTAAACACCAGACTCATTGAATTTTTCTTGATGTAAATCCCTACATTGATTATGGGAACAAACATGATTTATGTTCCTTATATTGGGTGTCATTTATAATAGGTAGTATACATTTATTTATCACAAAAAATTATGAATATTTAATCACAATATTCAATAACTGTATTGGTAAATTTCAAAAAAAAATCTATACTATCCTAAGAAATTTTCATAATGATTGTCCTTCCTAACTATATTCTTATAATTCTAGTTCCTAATGTTTCTATTAATCTTACTATGATACCAACTATAACAAACATTAATCTAGAGTCCTAGATTATTTGGTAATTTTAATAAATTTTTATATAACATAGGAGATCATATTCTATATGATCCAGTAGTTAGTATTCTTAGGAGACAAGATACAAACATGATCCTTACATTACTTTTGTAAACATATAATATATCATAAAAATAAAATGAAAAATTTATTATTAATCATAGAATATTATTGTATCATTCATATTACTCTAATTTGATCCATATGGAATATAAAAAATAAAAAATTTGGTGATCCTATATGGCATGCAAGGGGAAGCGTAGAAAGGAATCTATCTTAAACTAAATAAGGAATAAATAATATGGTAAAATAAAATGATAATAAAATTAGTCAGTGTAACTAATCATTTGAGAATATAATAAATCCATGGATAAAATTAAAATGAAAATAAAAAATAACATGGAAAACAATAATTGATTTCATTGTGAGGAAATAAAAAAATGTTGGACATCAAAAAAACCTATCAATGCCTAATTCCATGATACCATACATGAATGGGAAAGAAATACATCTTATACTTGTGATAGTTTGACTCTTTTTAAATATAAATATATTGAAGGGATATATAATTTCAAGCCCCATATATTAAATAAAAATTCTAATTCATCAATAATATGAAATATTTTTTCTAATAATGCATATCATAGTGTTTCCAATCAAACAACTTACACACACATGTCTTAGTAACCAATACTTGTTTGTATGGATGTAATGAGAATATAGATTGTCAATGATTACATAGTCAATTAAATTAAAGTTATATCTAGGTGAATATTCATCAATATAATAGGGATTATTGGATATTCACAATGCAATGAAAAGTATTCTTGATAATTTTATAACCATGTGTGATACTTTCATCATATAAGGGAATTAATTTGTAACAATGAATATAATTTTGGAAAAAAATGATATTTAAATAACCTATTAAATGATATTTATGGATATATATTTTATAATGATGGTGGTATATTAAGAGGCAATTGAAAATTCAAATGCACAATAAAATCATGGATTTTTAATAGGCAAAAACAGCATCAATACAAATAGACATGTAAATGAATTAAAATGACATTATAAAGAGAAATAACGAAAAATGTATGAAAAACCATACCCTAATATGTCTCTAGAAACATATTTATAACAAAATACTTAAATAATTATATTTTATGATCTCAAAATATAAATGTAGATAAGGTTTCAGGAACCCTTACCTTGCTTAGTCTCTTAAGAAAAACTCATAGTATCATTTTTGAGTGATAAATATAGATAGATTTTAGAACTTTTATCTACTTAAGTATCTTCTAAAATCATATACTGAGGGAAAATTTGATGATAAATTTGATCATTGGTTTTTAGGAGTGGAGAGAAATGGGAGGATTTTTGGGTATTTTTTTTGAAAATGAGGGGGAATTGTTTATTAATTTATAAATATAATCCCTAAAGATTTGGTTGTTGAAAAA
This sequence comes from Viscum album, assembly GCA_963277665.1. Lineage (NCBI taxonomy): Eukaryota > Viridiplantae > Streptophyta > Magnoliopsida > Santalales > Viscaceae > Viscum > Viscum album. Next base: position 805,520,390 of record OY728137.1, read on the forward strand.
TTGAATTATAGTTCATTTAAAAAGGTTTTAATCAATATAATTTAAGATTTAGAGATCTCCTTTTTACTTTCAAAAGGTTAATAATATAATTACTTTTGTCTATATTATTTTTTACATGGAAAATATATTTACTCATAGAGAATTGATTTGAAAATCTAAAAATATACTTCTGTAGTTATAAACATATTTATAGGTTTGGGAAATTAATATCATTATTTTGGAATAAATATTTTAATGAATAAACATATATTTGGTTGGGAAATATTTTATATTATTTATACATCATTTTTACATCCTAATATAGGTATGATACCCAAAATATGTTAATATTGTATTTAAATATTTATTGAAAACAAAGTTGTCTTTCAAGATTATGAAAAATTAACATTTGGATAATTTTATCATCTTGATTCAAAATTTAATATAATTTTTTTGATAATAATTTTTCACACATGATAAAATTAATTATCAAATAAAAAAACATTTTTTTTTCAAATTCATGTATCTAGCACCAAAAATTTAAAATCACTTTCCTAAGGTATATGCATATAGTTTAATTGTTATTAATTAACGAATAGACGTTATTAATAATTAATAATTATATTATTACAAAATTTTTGTATGTAATTTTTATACGCTCATATGTATAAGGATTATGTTATTATTATAATTATCGTATAGAAATGTTAATATTCTAATGGTTGCATTCCTAAATGACTCTTACAATAGTCGAGGCCTCTGAGAGACTTCTCCCCAATTTCCCATGCATTTTGGGTTTCTTCTATTTTCTCTTCCTCTTCCCCCTCTGGAGCATCCAGTTTTCATTACGTCATCACATGAGATCTCAGCTGGGCGTTAGAGCAGTCCGCAGCCAGGTTCGTGGGATGACATTGGCAAGATCAAGATCTCAACACGACAACCTAACGTGTTTTGGATCTCCGCGTCAGTCTCTGTCGGGTGGTTTTCGGATCGGCTTCGTGCAGATATATTTTTAGATTTGGGTTATAGTCTTGGATTCATCGTGCTTTGACATGGCTTGACGATTGGTTCCGGACTCTAGATCTGGTCTCAGATTACCTTCAGCTGAAGTGAATTTTGGTGTGGCTCTACAACTGCTCCAACGAGATTCGGAGGGGGGAGGTATGGTGTTTCTTTGTTTGTTTTGATTTTGGTACACTATTGGTGTTCTTGCAGTGGTGGCATCACTGGAGGGGCCCCTATCTCCCTCTCTGGTCCCTTCTGCCTCCTGCGGCTCAATCATTCTGGAAGTTGGTGGGGGTTCCTTCGCGGTTTGGTTCTATTCGGATCCATCCCAGATAGGCGTTGTGTGCTCATGCATACTCGGATCCCCTCATCAGTGATAATACATTGATGTGTTATTGGATCTTCCGATCCCAGCTGAAGATGATTTGGCTTCATCTCTTTGATTTGTCCTCCTTTTCGGTTGCTGTGGATTTTTTCGAAGGGTAACTTGCGGTCGAGATGTGGTTCTTCTGGTTTCGGTTCCAGCTGTGATTATTGTGGGAGATTCCAACTCGGTTCTACCCTTTGATTTATCTTCTGGTTTCTTTTAGCGTTTTGGATAGGGGTGATTTCTATATCTCATCCTTATGTCCTCTTTGATTGATGTGTTTGGTGTAAGATTTTTGTTTGATTTTGGAGGTGTAAAGATAGTGCAGCTGGACTCGATCACTTGGAACATGCCCAAAGGAGGATTCAGAGTTGGCATTTCATCATTGTAGGGATTTTCAGATTTGGTTTTTTGAGAGGGTATCATTTTAGCCATCAGATCGGGCCTGTTCATTCACACATCACACTTTCTTGTCGATTTGTATCACAATGCTGGAGTGCTTCAACATCTTATTATGCTGGGAATAGGCTACTCTGGTTTTAACATTATTTTCCTTCAGGAGTGATTTTCCTAAGTCTATGAAGTCCTTTTGGTTCTCCCCCCTTCATCCATTAGAAGGGGGACTTATCAATAAATAGAAATATTTAAAGGCCTTCAGGCCGTTGGATGAAGGGATTCTTAATTACCAAATACCAATATTCATCTTACCATAGAACAAGTAACAATATATGAAAACAACATAATTTTAAAATTATTAGTATCATACTACAAAAATAATGAAACATATATGATATAAATTTTAATTGAGAAGAAATAAAATAAAAAATACAAGAGAAATATTATAGGAATTAATAAAATGATATTAATGATTTTAGATGTTATAAAGAATTGTATATATAAGGGGTAATATGATCTCTGGTCTTACAATTAATTTTTTTAAATTGGGTCTTTAATATCACCATCATGTCTATTTTCATTTCATTGACATATATGTATTATTATAATGATTTAGTTTTGAATCTATGTTCTTCAACTAAATTAAAATGTTCAACCATATCGATGTGTAACTCTTTACACAACTCACAAATTTTCTTACAGTCCCAATTTCAATGCCAACTACATTTATGTACATCCAAATAAATCTCTTTTATAATGAATATAAATCCAATTCTTGTAAATAATTAGAATCATATGAATATAAAAATCCCTACAAGAGTAAGTTGGGAGTAATAGATAACCAACTCCCCACTTTTGTATAAAAGTAACAAGCCTCCAGATTCGTGATTAATTTGACCTAATGTCCCTCTTACCCAGGATACATAAAGCATGATATACCTCAATTCTATCATAACACAAAAAACCTAATATGTATAAACTAAAATTACTCTTCAAATTCAATCTCAAAACCTATTTGATGAAAATTACTTGATAGATGAAAACTAAATAAATTATTACACCTGACATGTAAATCTTTAGATTCATGTATACAAATTTAGGGAATCAATTTACCTCTTTAAACTAGATCATACAATTATTAAAAATATGAGCAATTTATATAAATTAATAATAATTAAATAAATTAATAATTCATACATTTAAATATGAGATAAATTATTTATGAATAACACATAAATAAACTATAAAAACTTTATAATTTATTTATCCATTACGAAAATTCCATAATCAAATACATATAAACAATTTATATTTAATTATGATATGAAAACTTAATATTTTCTCTTATATTAGATTTTATTATAAATATATGACACCTAAAATATAGACATTATATATTTGAACTGTTCAAATATTAGGTTAATATTCAATATATCCAAGATCTAATATTATTTAAACCACGAACATTTCAATAGCCAACAATCAATTGGAAATAGTTTAAATAATACTAAAAATAAAACCTTTTTTTAAACAATTAAAATTAATAATTATAAAAAACATAATTTATAAATATACACTTTTAAATTTATCATTATTTTTCAATTTATAAACATTTTATAAATTAACCATATAATTTAAATATAAAAAATTTATATCCAAATTAATTTTTTTTCCTAATAAATAAAAAAATATTTAATATTAACAATTTATATTTTATATATTTATTTTTGAATTGTTTCATAAACATTTAATTAACTAATTATAAATAATTTATGAAAAATTTATTTATGAACATTTTTTTAATTAAATAAATATCCCAAATGAATTTTTATATAAATTATAAATTATTTAATCAAGTCGTAATTGAAAAATAGAAAACCAATATTTTTCATGAATATTATATTTATTGATATTTGTATGTAGTAAGTTCTTATTTTTTATTTTCAAAAAAAATGAGGGCACTATCTATCCTAATTTTAGATAGATAATTCAGGGATAATGAAAATTCATGGTCCCTATGTAATATTATGTCAATGAACACAACTTTGGATATGCCTCTATGTAAGAGAAACTAGTGACACTGAGTGATCTGTATAAGAGTAACTCGTATGACACAAAGCAATCAAAAATTAGGATTGTACCCATGTAATAGTAAAACCTTTTGGGACTAGGATGTCACTGCTTATGATATCTAGTATGTCATATATATGATCAAATTCTCTATTTATCATACACAGAGGGATGCTATCAACGGATATAACCCCATATATCATACACTACGATATAATATAAAGGTGAAGGAATGCACTTTGTCACCACCTATGATATCATACATTGTATAGAGTAACCTAATCATGGATTAAAATATTGTATATCATATAGACAAACATAAAACAAAAGATCAATCACATTTTAGGATATATAGTATGTCAAAAATGAAATATCAAAAAAATATTTCTCAACAACATTTCAGGAATCAAATAACATAGTGGAGAAATAATACCATTTATAGGAGTATATGGAATGATTAACACTTTATCAATGTAAAAAACAATTATAAACTAAATTCAAAATCAATACAATGTATGAAATTGAACCCATGTATAAAAAATTTAATTAAATTTGTTTATATATGAACAATGGTTTTATGATCATCCTTATTCATTTGTGTTATTGATGAAGATCCCTTGTAGGAAGTTGAATTAATACCTCCTCCATGGTGTATAAATGGGTTTAAATGAATCACCATTGACATGGGAGGGACCCTACACAATTCCAAGATATTCTAGTATCTCTGAGGTAAAAGTACAAAAAGTAATAAGGAAGATTTATATGGATAGATAATTTTGACCAAAAACATTCACAAGGTTCACATAAACCATTCACATGGTTAATGACTCCTTATATTATCCATAAATACGTTCTCAAGTCACCAAAACATTTACTCATACACTATAAAACACGTGATTAACACTTCTCCCATCCTTTAATTCATCACTAGAATGATTATTTTTTATCATAAAACATTTCATACTATATTATTTTAATATTAAATTATAGCCTATAAAAAATATTACCAAAATGATTATTCTTATAAATTTTATAGTGGATAAATTATTAGATGTTATGAATCATATCATAATATTCAATATATGTTATGAATTACATATGTAATAAACTAAAACTAGAGAAGGTATGAAAATGATATCATGTTTCATTCTTAGAGATATACTTGAATCTTACAATATGATATAGCCAAAAATATTTCATGGATTTAGGGAATATCTCTGATAGGTCTTTGGATGGATATATAAACAGTCGTAGCCCTCTGAGGTGGGTGTTGATCTCTTACATAGAAACTACTCAACCAAATATTTCCCTATCTCTATAAATTTCATATATTTTAACATGATGGTTATAAAAAACAATAGATAAGAGATGATTATTCCTAATCATTATTTTTTTAGTTCATGGACCTAAGAGGCAAGAACCCATTATTTACTACTCAGTGATCTCAATCAAGCTCATGTGACAATATTGTATAAACCGGATCGACTGGTGAAAGTTACATTATTCTAACATCATTTTGAAATTCATTCTAAATATATATATTGATTGTAGGATTAATGGTGTTTTGGATTTGTTAATAAAATCCATTTAGGATGTTATACATCTATACAAAACTGAAAAAAGATACATGTCTTTAGAAAAGAAATGTTTTCCACCTAAAGGTAAAAAATATATATCTATATATACTGAATTTATTATTTCCATAATTTATACTTGTTATTATGTGTCATTACAAAATAAAATTTTAATTTTAGATTCTTTTTTAATGGGAAGTAAAATTTAAATTCATGTTTAAAAAAAACAGTTGTTTTATAAACATGAATGGAATTTATTCCTTCTTGGGGTATATGACTAGTAATTTTTGAATTCTTGAACAGAATAATTCACTATATAATATACAATATAATGGGAAAATAATATTGATTATAAAATTTATTATCATATCAATGGGATGCACATCCAAATAATTCCATGAGATATCTTGTTAGAATCGTTTAACTATGAATCATTAGATACATTTCATTATTTTCTATAATAAAACATGATCAATGTTAATTTTAATAAACACTCAGAAGGTATAGTGTATTTTTAACCTTATACATGTTTATATCAATATTTAAATGATATCTTAATAAAGAGGGGCATTCCTTTTAAATATTTTATAAATTAGTGGAGTTTAAATTCATAGAAATAGCTTGGTAAAGATATTAATTTAGGAAAACTATTTTTATATGAGGTATGGATCCTTTTAATTTTTTTCCCAATTCTTGATGTTTGATATTTTGTATATGCCTAATGAGTTCATGGAAGTTTAGAGGGTTCCGGGTATTGGTGTGGAGCTCGGATCCTCGATAGGTGGAAGAAAGAACTCAGAAGCGTGGTTAATAGAAACCATATAGCCCAGTCTGCATGGTTTCACCTAATCTTGTGTGAAATTTCATAGGAAAACATAGGGTTTACCATTTTCTATAAGCCTGTTTATAGGATTTCTCACCCATGTGGTTTTTCATTAACTTTTAAAAGAGTCAAATGGCATGGTTAGATCATTGTTTATCAAACTATGTGGCTAAAAAGTGTGGGTACCCTCTTATTACTGGGTTAAGAGTATGGCTGGGACATGGCTTAGCCAACCATGCAAAAATACTACGCAACCCAAGAATTTTGGGTAAAATATCTCAAATACCATTAAATCATTTAAAAAATACACCCACATATTCTTTTCATTTCTAGTGGATGTGAGACCTTTTTATTCTCCAATATGAGATATTTTCCTCCTCCTATCTAAGTTCTTTTCTAAAAATCTAACCCTGACTCTAATTCAATCTCCATTCATCACATTTGATATCCACTAATATGTTCTCAAATCCTTATTCCATGGAATCCCATGTTGGGTTTATCTACATAATTGTTTGTGTATTTTAGACTGATCCTTGATATGGTATGTTTTTTAAATTAATTAACGATCCTTTAAAATAATGAATGGAAAGTATGTTATGGATATCACTTACCCCTTCTAAGTTAATTATCCTAGTTTAATAAATGAAACATAATTTTTTTAATGAAATGTATATATATTAGACATCACATGGCCTTATTAAATGTTTATAATGAAATTTATGTTGGTTCCATGTACTTAGAACATTTTTTGTGACTATGAAAGGTAAATAAATGAACCTAAGAATTGATTGAGTAATTAAAGTGATAAATGATTGAATTTCCTTGATATAACTTTTCACCTAAATGAAAGGTATGTAATGAACCAATTAAACAGTTACAAGGAATGAGTATTACATGGAATATAATTCCATACAATATAAATAGAATATGTATAATATGCCAATTGCATATGAATTTTTTTATCATTATAGGAGTCGTTAACCATGATTCATTCTTGGATTCCTGAGGGAATTCCTTGAGGACCCAGAGGATGCCATTCCAATTAGATGATATAGTATATAAAGGATATACTTACTTTGGAACATGGTCCTTGACTACCAGATGATTCCTAGAATGAATCTACAGGAACCCTTCACTATCTCTACATACATTAAGATTCATCAGATAGATACCTTAGATCCAGCTTGATGTATTAAAACTCGTGGTGCCATGGATTCACCTCATTGGTCTAAGTCATTCATAGCCATAGAATAATATGGATTATCTCAATGAAATTAATTAGACTCATTTACAATGTAATGACTTGGGAAAGCCATTTTATTACACTCAAATGCATTTATTTCCAGACTTCATGTGTTATTAATATGAGTTGGATAACCCATGAGGTCAAGGATGCATGGGTTCCACCATAGATCCCATTTCCTTATAACTATTATCTATTTTAGTGATGTTGAAAACATCAAATTATTTACGTATTTAAACTAATATTAAATGAATTAATTTATAATGAAGTAGGTATGAGTTATAATTTTATCATTGATTTACATTTATATGTACCTCCACACTTTTAATATTATATTCACAGACTGGATTTGTATATACATTACTAGTGTGGGAATACTGAGATCTATCTCACACACTATAAGGGAGATTTTTTGTACCTAGGAATATTATATTTATGAAGGTGTTTATAAGGGGAAGATTCCCTCTTTGGACACCTAACTTTATTGCTTGTTTATGATGGAGCTTGGTAGTAGATGACCAGGCTGGTGATTGGTATTCATGGATGGTTTTCTTCCATTTTTTATAGCAAGTACTATACTAATATTATACTACCATGTAGACATGTTTTCCTATATTTTAGAGACATACATAATCATATTTTTTATGTGTTACTATTCAACTTATGAGTTGATTATTATTGATGGATATTTATTTTTATCTTCGACTGCATGTTTATTTATTCTTTATTATGCTCCCGATGTTGTTATCCATCTGTTATACTATATTACATCTGCCATATTCTACATTTACTTGAGGTAATAGTCTCTGTATAGACACATCATAGGATGTTTCTACTATTCAGTATCCACAAGAATATGGGGAGGTGTGCTTGAGGCTATGTGTCCCACCATCTTGGGGAACCGTTGAGGGGAACCTGGGTTAGGATTTCAAAAAGTGATATTAGGGAAATTTTTATTTTATTTTTTCTTATTACTTGGGAATATAAACATGATATTAGGAACATGTCAAAACATGGTTATAATCCATGCATGGGAGTATCTAACCAATGTTTAGGGTAAATACAATGTTGTTTTGGACAAATAGATTTTTTTTCTACTTTTTTTATTATAGTATATATACTTTCAACATTGAGTGATTCATATTGGTGTGGTATTTTTTAATTCTATATGTATATTTTAACTTGGACAAGTATTAAAAGAAGAATGGTAATATGCATCATTATAGGCACCTAGAGTTGACAAGTCATTCATATTACATTTCATATAGGGGCATTTCACTACTTACATTGTATGTATTTCCTATGATTTTTTAGTGATCCATGGTTATTATATAAGCTAGTGTTGCTAACATCTTTTGTAGTGTAAGATAATTATTTATTTAAAGTGTTAGTATCAATATAAATAGTTTTTTCGTTATAGGTCGATGGTGGAATCTTAAATAGATTGTTTATAGCCAAGTCATCTATGTACCTATTGTTACATGATCCAGGCTTTGATTGTGATTGAGTAACTACCAGTTTCAGTTTTTGAGGTGTATGGGCCCTTATGAATTGGAAGAAGAAATTTACTGAGTCAATCCATCATATATTAACTGATATATTATGATAATGAATGTATGGGTGGTTTAATGGAATTAAATGGGTGTCACATTCAGTTATAAATTGTATGGGCCATTAATAAATAGGAATGACGATTTATTTAATCAAACCATGATATATGTACATAAGTAAATCCAAAATTTAAATGTATATTTTGACTCATAAATTGAAATTGTTAATAGTAAATGAAGTGGAAAATTTTAATAAACCTTTCATCCAATTTAACCCCTATAAATTAAAATTGAACACTTACCAAGACCTTATCCCTTTAAGTAAGTAGTTGGGGGTAGTACCTTGGGTAGTGAGCCCATTTCTTTTGATCTTCTTACCCTTGTGTTTTTGTCTACTTATAATTTAGATTTGATGTGTGTACATGGAATTTTTTGTTCCATTCCACCATGACATCCTCGAGTCATTTTTCAAGATGGTGGATACAACCACACTGAAGAGATGAGGGCCTTGAGCCGCCATTCTTACCTCCAGGAGATCCAGTTGAGTAACCTCATTCTATACCCAAACTGAGAAATAAAACATAGATTCATGAGTGTTTTATATTTCTGATGTAGTCCATGCATCGTGCTCCATGACCAGAATCTACTATGGCTGATCTCAGTTGCGAGTTCCAACAGTAGTTCCCTCTCAAATTCTTAGGGGATAGTAGTCTACAGGCTGCTGATTCTTGGATGGAGGACATTCTTACTATCTTTTTGCATCAGAAGAAGCCTCCAGATATAAAGTTCACGCTTTACAGTTATATGATTCCTGATTCAGAGAATAGCTAGTGGGATGTGATTACTCAGGCTAGTCAACATCAGATCATGGTCTGGGTGGACTTCTAGACTGTATTATATGACTACTTTTTCCCTTAGATACTGAGATATGATTGATCCAGGTATCCCATTCACCTATAGTAGGGTACTATGATGGTTATATACTATTCATTTTATTTTAATGAGTTTCAATATTTTATAATTATTCTAGAAAATAATGATTTATTGAAAGTTAGAAGTCTAATGTATGGGATCAAGTATTCCATCCGCTCACATTTGAATGTATTTTTCCTAGAAAATTTTTATGATATTTTAAATCATGATATTATCATTTAGTGTAACCTAATATAAGATGTTAGTATTGGTAAAAAGGGTTTGGGGTCCAGGAAGGGCATTAGTTCTTTCGATATCAATAAGCATAGCTTGGATTTTTTTCATCATTGCATTAGGGGCCTAAGTATCTACACTAGAATAACTATTATTTGATATCTATTTGGTCGATAGAAACATATGAAGACTTAATCTGATATATAACCCCTTTAGTGTCATTATTTAGAATGTATGGGATATATTTAGAGATTATTTTTAAGCCTTCCACACCCTTCTTTTGGAAGATGATCTTCACTATCTCCACCTTTAGAAGAAGGATCAACTGTGCCACCTTAGTAAAGGAGTTTAAGTAGCACTGATAGTACAAACCAAGGATGAGGATAGACATATAGAATTCGGACATTTGATTATCAGTGCTAATAGAGAGAAACTACTCATGGTATTCGAAAAATAGCACACAGTCAAAGATCAAGCCAGTTTCATGTCTTACATCTGATACTTGAGTATCAGAGTCTAGGGTCGCCTACCGTATGAGGATATATTCTAGTAGCCAACATTATTTAACCTTAATTATTATATTCAAGTTATTATCACTCTTTTATATCATTTTAGATCTTAAAATGTATTGGGATTTAAATTTAGTACTTCTATGGGGTAGTGACCCTGGACACACTGTTGGGAGTGAAAACTGAGGGTATACACTAGTACAAAGATTGTCCCCTTAAAGTAGGTAGTTGTCCCTTTTTATGGGACCACTAAGTAATCCAGTTTAAATGTTTCTATGTCACTCTTAGAATGGATTTATTGGTTCAATATCACACCTATGTGGATGACTATCTCCATAGGTTGTCCTTTACATAACCATATGGTAGTATTTATCTCTATATGTGTGATAGGAATGGACATGCTTGTAGAGTTGGAACAGTACATTGTGGCTAGGTGGAGTGACTACCCATATTGTCAGTCTCTTTATGGTGGATCATGGAATATGTCGGACAAATTTTCCTCCCATATATAGAATATCATTTTAGGGATGTTTTCCTGCTGATATTTCTGTCTTACCTCCCAAGATATAGGTATAGTTTTTGATTAAGATCATTCTAGTAGTAGTTATAGTGTCTATTCTTTCATATAGAATGAAACCTACTATGCTACAGGATCTCAAGAGATAGTTCTACAATTTATAATCAAATGGTTTTATCTTACCCATTACTTATTCTCGGGGTTCACCAGTTATTTTAACCAAGAAGGTGGATGAGACCATTCTTTTATGCATGGATTACCGACTATTGAACCAACATATAGTTGAGAAATAATATCCACTACCTAAAATAAATGGTCTCTTCAACTAGCTCTGAGAATCTATGGTATTCTTGAAGATCGACATGAGATCAGGCTATCATGAGGTGAAAATTTGGACTTTAGAGATACTATATATGACTCTCTGTGGTCGGTATAGTTTATATGAGTATATTTCTATTCCCTTTAGTCTTAAAAATGTTTCCATCATTTTTTTACCTCAATGAATAGGGTTTTCTACTCTTATCTATATTCCTTTATCATGGTTTTGTGGATGATATCTTGGTGTTTTCCCATACTCTAATACACCATGATAAACCACTTCATAACATTTTGAATACACTTACAGAGAATCAGGAATATGCTATTATTTCTTAGTGCCACTTTTTGATTGAAAATTTTCACTTCTTAGGTCACATTATCTTGGAGTAAGGAGTATCAGTTTGCATAGAGAAGGTGAGTGTTGTAGTTTCGTAGGATTATCCCACGAACATGTTTTGTACATTATCTTTTTTGGGGATAGATGGATATTACAAGAATTTAATATTGGACATAACACATTATTTTTCCCCTCATACATGTCTTACTAGGAAGGGTGTGATGTTCTTAGGGTATGAAGGGTGTGAGAAATCCTTTTAGGATATGATAGGAATACTTATATTGAAATGAATTCTGATTCTTCAAGAGACTGGTAGAGGATATATAGTGTTTTGTGACACATTCGGAATTGGTATAGCTGTAGTAATGATGTAGGAGAATCAATTTTTTACATCAGGGTCCCATCAGTTGAGACCGCAAGAGTGTAATTACTTGAAACATGACCTTGAGCTATTAAATTTTGTCGATACATTATGCTAATAGAGATACAATATGATGGGTTAGTACTTCTTGGTGTATATAAACTACAAGAGACTCAAATATATTTTGACTCAGAGCGAATTAAATTTCACAGAATGGAGATGGGTTTAATTCCTCCAGTCCTTTGATTTTTAGCTTACCTATATGCTTAGAAACTGAAATGCAATAGCTAATTAACTAAGCTAGAAAACTCATGAATATTCCATACAGAAATCTACTGATGAATATAAATTGATGGCCTTGTTTTCTATGATAAATTTTTTGTTTCACAATAGTCATGAGTAGCCTTGTCTTTTTACCATGGAATTTAACTCTTCCCATCTGGATAACTTGAAGAGAAGGAATTTTTTAGATATTGACCATTTTCTTATCTGGTGGAGTATTTATAGTAAGGACCTGCCTTCAAATTCATCTATGTATAGAGACAACATCATATTTATACATGGGAATATATGGGTTCCACCATATATGAGAGAGGAACTAATGCGAGAGTCATATTCTTCTTAGTGGTTAGTTCATCCAGGCATCTTCAAGATGTATCGAGATATTTGATAATAGTATTGGTGGCCTGGGTAAAAATTTTACATACTAGGATTTTACACTAGGAGTTCTAGCTATCAGTATGATAAAGTGGAGAACCAATGACCTACTAGCCTATTTCAGTAATTAATAATACCATAATAGAAATTAGAATATGTTGGGATTGATTTAGTAGTTAGTTTTCTACGGTCCCCTCGAGGTAGTGAAAACGTTTTTTTAGTAATGGATATACTAAAAAAGGTATCCCACTTCCTTCCTATCTAGGCGACTTTATTAGTTAATGATCTGGGAATAATGTATATCTAGGAGAACATATGACTACATGGGTTCCGTCATACTAACAATTTAGATAGGTATGATTATTTCACATTGATTTTCCGGTAGGAGTTATAGAAATATATGGGTACATAGGTGATTCCTAGGAAATCCTTTCTCCCCCAAACCAATGGCCAGTTGAAAAGGATGATACCATGGTTAGAGGAAATGATTCATGGTTGATTCCTTAATTTTAGGGCTAATTGTGAGAGTCATATTCCTCTCATTTTTTTCACCCAAAAAATAGACTTCTAGTAACGATTCAGATGGATCTGTATGAGGCCTTGTGTGGTAGGTTGTGTTGTTGACCCATGTGTTGGTTAGAGGTAGGTGATGCATTTCTAGTGGGTCCTCATCTCATGTAGGAGAATTTATAGTAGGTTTGGATTATCCAAAAAATATTATTTATACTACTCAGTATAGATAAAAATCATATGTTGATCACTGTTGACGACCTATAGAGTTTGAGGTTAGGGATTGTGTTTTTTTACAGGTATCACCTAGACATGGGCATAGAAAGTTACATTGAAAGGGAATCTATCACATCATTATGCCAAGACATTTTAGATTTTGGATATAGGATGTCTGGTATCCTATCTATTGTTAATACCTTATAAGTATCATTTTATGCACATCATCATTCATATTTGAAAACTTCGTCATTATCAAGTTGATCTATATTATAATTTTCATCATGAGTATGTTGAGTTATATGTTGATGATTTGTTTGAGGAGTATTGTATACCCATATTTGACTAGATAATGAAGTATCTATGGGTTTTACCTACCCCTTTAGTTAAGGATCTTTATATGCAAGACTTTATACAAAGGGATACCTAGGAGTGGGAGGTTGACGTATGTGCTCTGTGATTGGAGTTGTTCTAAAAAAATGTTTCAATTGCCTTAGAAGTGTAGCTTTGGGATGATTTACATTAATGTGGAATAATATAATAACATTAGTTTATATAAGATATATATCCTTTTAATTTCAGTCTAATTCCTAAAATTGTTAATTTTAGGAATATCTCATGAGGTCATGTATGTTTTGGTGGGTGTCAGAGTGTTTTTCAGAACTCGGAACACCAAATGGTGGAAGAATGAACTAGGTTTCATGGTTAGTATAAACCACGTATCCCATCCTACACAGTTTTCTAAAAACATGTGTGTAATTTTATAGGGAAATTTAGTGTACATTGTTTTCCCTAATAAATTTCCCATGGACATATGCCCATATGAGTTATCTGCAACTTTTAACAGTGTAAAATGGAATGCTTGGTGCACAGTTTCTCAAATAGTGTGACCAAAACCTATATTCTTATTGTTATAAAAGATCCTTGAGAATTTTTGGTGCTTGATTTCTCCTAGCTTGTGGAAAAAATATGTGACCAAGAAATTTTGTCCAAATTGAACAAAATGCACTTAAAATTTTAAAATATTTCCCCCAATGCTTATTTTCATTTACATCGAACAAGATACATTTTTCTTCCAAATTTAGAGATATTTTCCTCCTCTAATCTAGCTTCATTGATAAAACTTTTATCCAGAATCATATCTGATCTTCATTCATCTCTTTGGATAGCCCCTGGTATGTTCTCTAATCCAGAGGCTTGATTTTACCATCTTATTTCCATTAGATGTGATATTTTAATGTAGGCTTGTATGCCCTATTTTTTGTGTGTTTATCCATTTATTAGTTTTATTCTAATTTAATCCAAACAAAGGGATTATACTGGATAAGGAGAGTACTACATGCCTAAGTAAGGTGGTCCATGACTTCTCCCTAAAATTCTCATTGTTTATCAATTTTCTTCATTGTACGAATAGTGGTCTCACAGGGTGATTATCAATAAAAATCATAGTTATTTATTTTAATCATTGTGATCATATTATATATTCCTAATCATGTATGATCTTGATGTCATTGGATGTTATGAAATCAATGCTAACAACCCAAATTAGGGTGCTTCCTTATGTATGCTTTGGTGACCCAAGTTGGTTTTATCTATGAGGCCATTTTGGTGTTCTAGAATTAACCCCGATAAGGTAATTTTTTCAATTAAATAATTAACTTTTAAAATATCAAATGGAATGTAATTTATAGATGTAACTTGACCATTCCAAGGTAATTTTTTTAATATAATAACTAAATCTTAAATTCTTCGGACATGTGGCTCTATGGATTCACCCTATTTGGCCAATTCATGAAGAGTAAGATACTACATTATATGAGCTCCATAGACTCAGTTAGACTCATTTACAGTGGAATTATTTTGGGAATCACTTTGGTTTACAGTTAGACCCTTTATTTCCATACTACATGAGTCATTACTATGAGTTGGATGACCCCTGAGGTCATGTATTCCTTGGTTCCACCATGGATCCTATTTCAATATTATTATGATCTATTTTAGTGATATTTAAACATTCACATGATTTATCTATATAAATTTAACTTAAATTAATTAATTAGATGATCTCTTGTTTGTATACATTTCTAGTTGAGGCTTAAGAAGGTTTGAGTTATTATTTTTTACATTGTTTTACATTTATATATACAAACACAATTTTCAGCTTATAACCACAAAATGTATTTTTATAGATACCTTTGGTGGTTGCCTATTTATATTTATATCACACCCAATCCAAGTTTTCGTTGGTTCGTGAGAAGATAATATGTATAAATGTGTTCATAGGGGAAGTGTCTCAATTTTGACACCTAACATGATTGATTATTTAATATGGTGATTGGTAGTAGATGATTGGGTCATTTATCGGGATGCTTGGATAGATTTGGGTCTTTTTTATTTTTGTATAGAATGTACTGTACTAATTTTCTACCTCTATGTATGCCTATTTTCCTATTGTATAGATGCATACACAATCATATTTTATAGATGATAATATTTAGAGTATGAGTTTATTATTATTGATGGGTTTTTAATTATCTTGTGCTTCCAGTTTATTCATTAATTTCCATTCTTTTACCATTTTTATCCATGTTTTATATTATATTACATCCTCTCTACTCCACTATGACATGAGGGAATGGTCTTCGCACGAACACACACTAGGCCCTCACTACTATTTGGAACCCTTTCGCATATGAGGATATACACTATAGGCCATGTTTTCCACTAGATCAAGGCATATCTTAGTGCAACTAGGTTCAAGTAATCATAATTAAAATAATTTGATAATATTGAGGTCAAGATAAACTTGATTAATGTTTTGGAAACAATTTTGGATTAAATAGTTTTTAATAGTTTTCTTAGTAAGTCCTTTATTTGTTTTAACCCTTAATTTTATTCCATCTAAAGTATTATAAAATATTCCATATATAATATGGATTACAAATTCCTAGTTTTATATTTTTTTTAAATGGATTCTGAAGTGTATGTATAAAATTAAATATTGATCATTAATTTAATATACGATTATTTTATAGAAATTCAAAGGAGATAATTGACCCTTATTTGAATAATCTATTAGAACACAATTTCTTGTGAATATATATTCTGAGCAACCAGTGGTAAGAACATTAGATTATGAAGTTAAAAAATAAATAATCAGATAATTTCTTGAGATAGAGGAGGAATCATTCAAAATGTGCTGTAAAAATTAAATTTATTAATGTTACATAAGTGGTTGTATATAAGAAACCCAGTTGATTATAAATATTTAATTAATGTTTTATGTTGATTTAAAAATCATATATGATATAATGTATAAATATACCTTAAATTAGAGTCTCAAAATTCCCAAATATTAATCAAATACTAGTGATATTCACTAAATCATATTCATGAATTTCCTTGACTGTTTGAGAAGAATTATAGTTATGGTATTAAAGTGAACATTTTTTTTATAATGTTTAAATAGAGTTTATGTAATCTCAATATGTTTTTTTATATGAATAAAAATTAATAATGAATATTTCAATTAATTTATTTTTTATACAACAATAGAAAATTCACTATTAAAGGAAATTATTTGAGTTTTGAATTTTTGAGCATAGGGTTGTTTTTAACCAAAAAACCCATAATATCACTATTAAATCCAAATATATCATTCATATAAATTATCCCTAGAAAGAGTTTTTGTGGAGGGATGATGTACTAATTTATGTGTGGCTATAATATGATGTCTCAGATGGTGACATGATGATGTAACCAGTGTTACATTTTGATCTAAAATGTTATTTTCCAAGGCCACTTGTGCAGCAAAGCAATTTATAAATTTAAAATAGTTTCAAATTAAATTATCTAAGGACTAAATAATATATATATATATATATATATACAATATATTAAAAGGGTTAGTAATTTAAAAATGTAACATATTTCTAAAAATTAAATTTCAATATTATCATTCATTAATGTATACTTAATTACAACATGAATGGTTACTGATAAATATCCCCATAGTGGTTGACTTTTAAGTCATCCCTTATAAATGATCATCATATAAATTAATTTATGATTATATTTTTAAATAAGTGTGAGTAGGGGATTATAGCTAAATATAATGTTCTCTTGTGAGTCACTAGCGAGACTTACAACCAATATTGACTCACTTGAGCATACACATGGAATTTCATCTATAATTTTATGAATATAATTATGGTGCATGGGTTATAAAAAACTATAATATGCAAGGATAACATGGTAATATATATGTAAATTATTAAACATTGATACCTTTCTTATGAAAATTTAAAAAATTGAGCTAATGGGGAGTAGTTCGGTCTATTAATGATCATGGAGTGAGTTTTTCATAACCAATGTGAGAAGATTAATATTGAATTATTAGTATAACATATGTAGCATAAATTTATTAAAAATGAGGATATATATAAACATACCTTATTTAATAATATAATAATTTCGTAGCTACTTAGATGAATTAGATCTGATGTGTTCATCTTTCTTATTCATCCTATCTCAAGGAATAATAATTAATGAATTTCTCTCTATAGTAATGATGTGTTCAAAGTAACGTAGTTGGAATAAATATCTTTTATAACAGAATTTTATGATTATTCATAACATTGAGAGATACATCAAGGGGATATGACTTCATTGAGATACATTTTGTTAATAGAGACAGTGATAGGTCCCTCTATATCTTGAGTGACAATGATATTTCTCAAAACGATTCTCTTTGATTATTCTTATTAACTAAGACTTCATAATAATTTTAAACACTACAATGGAAAATATAGTTACATAGAAAAGATATATGAAGGATTATTTAATTTAGTTTTAAATATTTATCCAATATAGAAGGATTTTATATGATAGCTTATCCAAATGAGTTTTAGAGTTTTATCAAAAAGGGTTTTGGATATAGTTTCAAACAATTGTTACATATGATGTAAGATAGCATGAGTAATACATAAAGTTGATGTGGATTTAGTGAAAATTTAAATTTAAAGAGATATTCCCAAGAATATATATTTCATAGTTCAATATAAAAAATGAAATAGTAAATCACTTACTTAAATAAACTATATAGGGTATAGATAATTATTATATCACATTCTTGTTAACCTTTTTTTATTGTACACATATGCTATTATACATTGGAGAAAACAATATTATATGATCCATGTAATTAGGGTATAATATGAATTAATAAATGTTAAATTGAATGTTAAATTTAGGAAACTTTATCTATGTAATTACATGTTACATGATTTGTAACATATTATATTTACTCATTTAGTAGAAGATTAACATTAACCCCTTTGAATCCCCCTTCATTTATTGAATAAGGGATATAAAATGAAGATCAAGGGAGGATGTAATAATATTCTATGTTAACAAAACTCACTTAATTATGCATCAATATCTCTCTCCTTCCCTCTCTCTAACTCTATATTTTACTTACGAGGTATAGCATATCATGAGGAAAGTATAGTAACATGAATGGTGATTCATGATTCATATGGGACATTGAATACCTAAAAAAGGAAAGTACCCAACTATTATTTTATAGTGATAGTTATCAAGTTCATGGAAGATAAGAATTTGATCAATATCGAGTAACGATACATACTTCATATTTATTTATTCATCAAATATATTCATTTATTATTTCTTAAACAATATCAGTGTTTGAGTTTGGTTTGTTAAAACTAAAGCTTATTATAATTTTCCACAACGCATTAATATTTAAACCAATAGATTTAATTTTTGAATTAAATCATATAAAATTGTTAGTATGGATATATTTTAACAACATTTCATATGTTCCTAACCTCCATAATGAGTCATTAGTGAAATTTCTACTATTTAGACCAGCTAGTTATGATGCATGTCTAAAGGAACCTTGAGAGTCAATGTGAATCATGGTGTTATGAAATTTTAAACTTTTCAGTCACTCTAAAAATTTTACCCACACCCATAATCAAAACTTATTCAATTATTGGAAGAAACTATTTTACATCTATCATTGTCCCTCAATTGAGATCTCACCAAATACCAAACACTAATATAATAATTAAAGCAAAAAAATGAAAAATAATATTACTTGGTTCACTAGAATTGGAAAATATCCAGTGAGTGTACACATGTAAATGTTTTATTGTACCAAAATACAATATCAAATAACTATCTTTGGTGGATAAATATTTTCTTATCATCACTCTATGATAAGGGTAACTGCCTTTATAATATTTAGGGATTCATTACTACTCACCCAAGGGATAGTAACATTCTCCCCTTATCTACACACTTATTTTTGGATTAATTAATTTTATATAATATTATCTCTCTCCAAGATCAATTCTAAAGACTAACTCAATGTGTACCATAGACCCCAGATTCTCTACAATTTTGAACTCGAATTCACTGTTCTCTTCTTCTACAGGTCCTAATAAAAAACTCCTTGAATAGAAAGTTAAATATATTAATCATTTCATGAACATAATTGAAATAAAACCTCTAGTTAAAGAATAATTATACATTGAATTATTCACATTCTGATTCATATTATTCAAAAGTGTGATATAGTCAATTGAACTTCATCTCTATTGTAATCTTCTCTAAATGAATTAAATATGACCAATTATTCTCTTCATTTAGATATGTTATCATCTCCTTATCTTATAACCAGATATGGAAGTTTCTTTCCTCCTATTTTTTCATTTATCTCTCCGAAATTTCTATAAATGTTTATATAAAGTCTTCAAAACTCAAAACCTTTAATCAATGAATAGGATAAACATGTATTCCCTTTAATATTAAAGAAAATTTAAAGTGTAAAAAATGATATTATGTTATTAAATTCATTAATGAAGATCAATTCAAACCTCTAAGTCTCATTCCACATTTTAGGGATTTTAATTTGAAATTAAATCCTCTGTTTCTATAGATCTGCAGTCACCATGGCATAGAAATAACTACAACATATCATGGTTATGTCAATATCAGCCTTCAATCTAAAAACCATGGGTTCCAAATTCATTATATCCTAATAAATTTAGTCATTTTGACCAAATCAAAATCTTCTATGTCATCGATATCTCCACACGATGACATAGACCATATATAGATAAAATGACTTCTTCTATGGCTTCCTTTGTGGATTATGTCCTATTCACAACTCAAAACAAAATATCCCAATACTTATTAGGATTTATATTATATAATGGTAAACTCAAAACTGTTATTTTAGTTAGTAATATATAAGAACCACATCATCCATTATTCTAAAAAAACCAATATCCCCTTTTAGTTAAGTATTTTGAAAAACATTACAATATGTGCTAAGACTGGATCCTTGATTATCATCTAATTATTTTACTTTCACTAGCCTTAGACAAATTTACTATAACTTAAACTTTGTAATAGTGCCTCTCATCTCCCTATTTTTCTTCAATCGATCTAAAAACAATCATAAATCCTCCTAAAATTCCTAAATCCCATGTTTTCATTCATATTAGTTGTTTTTCTCAACTATGACTATTTTTATGGAATGAAATCTCTTAAACATATGATTTCAAAGTCAATCAAAAATCTAGAGTAACAATAACCTTCTAGTAGAGTAAGTAAAATGGATTTATATAGTTATGGTTTTATATGCTTTCAATGTTTTTATGTTAAGTATAGTCAAGGTGTGTTGAATATGGGTGATAACGAAGACACAATGAAGATGAAGAAGATGCTTCCTATATATAGATGGGAAAATAAAATTTTTTATAATACTTTAAGTGTTAATAAGAAGTGATATAGTTTCAGAGAAAACTATCCTTAAAAATATATTAAAGGATATTGAGAAGATTCTTGTTGAATATCCTGAAAAAAATTTTCCATTGGAATAACTCAAGGATCTGTAAAGATTGGGACACAACTGGATGGATGTGTTGAAACTACTGATTATTGATCATTATAGATTATATATTCAACAAAAAGTATCTATTATATAATAGTTGAAGAAGTATGAACATGGTGATGGATTTTTTGAGGCAATGAGAGTTCCTGTAAATAATCAATGTTGAGTATTTATATGCTGCAAAACATCCAAATTTAATTTGAAGTGATTTAGAAATATTATGATATTTTTATAAGTCACTTAAAATAGTCAGAATTGATTTGGAGTTATTATAGAATCCATGAGATGATTTGAAAATGGTAACAAGTCAAATATTTAAGTTTTTAGAAGTTAATATATTTTATTGAATTTGGATAAGTAATATATGAGTAGGATTAAACATGGGAATATGTAAAATTATTTCTTATCAGATGACTAAAAATATGACATTACCATTATTTATAAAAGTTATTTGGATAATAACCAGTACATTGAAAGTAGAACTAGTCACATAATATTCATATAATTTATGCATAAAATTTCAATTGAAATATATTACTAAAAACTTGATAAGTCCAAAATCGTCTAGTATGCATGTAAGTTGTAACATCTCAACCAGAACCATTGGATTGGGAAGAGCTGGAGTTCCAATAACATTAGGTTACATCCCCCAGCCACCAAAGGCTTTCAACAAATTCCATTGGTATATTTAATTATTGGGGGGTTTATTTACCATAAAACAGTACAACCTAAAATATAAAAGTAATAGTAATACAATGAAGAAGATGGATGATTTGAAAACCAACAAAAATCCAATGAAATAAAAAAACAGAAACATAATAAAAATTGTAATATTAAAGTAAACCCCAACAATTATACCCTAAAAAATACCAAATACACTAAGAGAGACCCATGCATCCATGTGGATCCATAACCAACCCCACTTCATGTCACCTCTAAGATCTATGTAACAAAACAATGCAACAATAAGATCAATGTGTACTACTTGAAATGCATGAGATATTACCCTTACATGTATCATGGAAAATAGATTCTATATATTCATTACATTGCATATGTAGGGGGTGTGTATAAAACCCAGTTGAAAATTTCCAATTCTTTCCACACAAGACAATAAGAAAAGAACATATAACTCATAACAACTTTATATATATAACAACTAGAAGTTGATATTAAGTCTACCAAAGCTATGTGTATAAATTAAGTGAATGATAAAACACACCACGAAGTTATCACATTTCATTAACACACACCAATGAAACTAACACACATAATCCACATCCTTCTAAAATAGACCTGCTGAGAACACCATACTCAAGAGTGGTACCCATATCTTTGGTCCCCATCCATCGCTTACCGGTAAAATCTATTGATCCCAAAATTGGAACATTGACCAATTTCCAACCTTTAGATTCCCCTTTCCATATTCAAAATGAACCCACACAATACACATTGAAGCAATGATATCATACCAAAAGTATTTCATTGAAATCCATTTGTCATTTAATCATTTCATCAAACATATTATAGGGGAATCCCAAATCCCATAGTTTCAAATATAGTAAAATAAGGATAATTATAATGGGTTTTTAATAATAAATAAAAATATATATCATTACAAAACTAACACCTTTAAGTTTTAGGAGAATTGTAGAGGGTGAGAATCCACTTTACTCAAAACATTTGTTTCTAGGAATTTCTTCACAGTCATTCCCATCCAAACTTTCCACGTCTTCCCTTTAATGAATCATAGTGAAATCTTATCAAAATCAATCATAAACCACAAATTTAGGAATAGAATACCTATTCTATGGTTCATTCCAAGATAGAAAAAGAAAAAAAAACAATTATTTATAGAATCATAACCCTTACAATTAAATACCTAGGTCCAAAACTATATTATTTATTGGAGTTATTCTTCGGATTGTTGAGAATCATCAAAATATCCCAATAGATCCGTGAAATTTGGGATCCCAAATCGCTAGAAGAAGAGTGAGGGCTTAGGGAATTGAACTACATTAAAATTTAATTTTTGAAATTGATTAGTAATTCCTCATGATTTGGTTTCATTATTTTAAATATTATCAACTAACCATTTAGACGCTACTATAAAACACAGTATGATGTATGGTTTGGCTACACAGTTTGGAAAATTTGTGTCAACCATGAAAATATTCACTGTCCATGTTTTTAAAATCACATATGTTTATCACACAGTCTATTCAAAACATGTAAAGAGACCCAAGATAAATATGACTTAAATAATGAATTAATATTTGGATTTTAATAATAATTCTCAAGAATATTCAGATAGCCCTAAAACCAAAAGTTGTAATGTATTGGAGATTAGGTATATAATTTTTTTTACAATACATGAAAAAAAATTATAATCACACTCCTATAGATACTTTCCTAGAAATATCACATGGAACAATCATCGTCATGCCCTAGGGAATGGATACATAATAAATGGGGTGACATTAGACATTTAATAAGGGTAAAAATATCATAACATGAAGTAAAATAGATATATGAATTAAATATCACACTAAAGGATAAAATGACCTTATATGATACTCATAAAACATATTAGAATAATATAATTTCATAATTATAAAATTAAATAAGAATAAAAAATATTAAATAGCTCAAAACACATCTAAATTACCATATAACATGTGAGAGTTACATAAAAAAGTTTAATACATTAAAAATAAGCCATAGTCATGGAAACATGGGATTTCATATAAATGAAATTCATCTTGAAAATAATGAAAAAAATATTAAATTAGAAATATAGAACAACAATAGTATATGAAAACCCGTGTGAGCATACCCATTATGTCTGCGCTTAAGTTAACAAAATCACTATGTACATGTGAGAAAATGTTAGAAACCCCATCATCTTCATGATTGTGTGTACAAACTCATTATGGTCACAAAAACATATATCAAGATATATAATCATAAACCAATTAATTATATGGAAAAATAAAAAACCACCATTCATCATCCATACATATGTGTGGCACTTAAAATGAACCATAAACATATCATATTAAACCCATGGAAATGGAATGGGTTTTTGGTTAACATAAACTTAAGTATTCTTATATATCAAAATATAATTCTCAAAAAGGGATCACAACATTGTAACATATATATTATTATCAAAACATCACTCTATGAGAGATAAACCTTGGAGAAAAAATTTAATTGAAAACACAAAAGTTTTCACTAGAACATTTAAGCATTGTTATAAAAGATGAAGTGTAAATTATTTTCAAAAAACATATTTTTGAGAAGTGAAAGGGAATGATATCTAAAAATACAATTATAAAGATATTAAAATTAAATATACCTGAAAATACATAGTGGTTATCTAGAAAAATTTAGCATAAGATAAAACATTTGATTTTTTTAAAGGACGTAATACCCATTTTAACTTTTGGAATACATTTTTTTAAAAACCCACAGCATTAAAAGGATAAATAAACATTTTATTTAAATTTATTTATTGTGTAATAAATGATCATTGGATAAAAAAAATTATCTTTTATTAGGTAATAGATTAATTTAATGGGAAGTAAAAACATTGATACGCAAGAAAAATATTTTAAAAGTAACATAAATTATTCTAAAAAATGAATTTTAACTAAACAATATAATCATAAATGAAGATTAATTTAGTGGGAAACATTATTTCCACATAAAAGAACTCATAAATGAAACATAAATTAATTATCGGTTATAATATATTAATCGATAAATATAATGGTTAAAGATGAGTGATTATGACCCAAAGGAATAATTTTAGTCACAAAACACGTTACCTTTATTCCTACATTGTCAAATGAGCTCTAACCTCCTATAAAACAAATGTAAAAATCATAATATAAAATTTTATAAAAATATTAAAACCAACCATTATTTATAAATTCCATTTATAATCATTATATATATGTCTGTATATAAGTATGTTTTTTCCTATTTTCCCCCATCATGTGTTTATAATTTCGACCCTTTCTAGTTGTTTCTTAAGAGAGATGTCAGTATTCATTGTTATTACAAATGAAATAATGAAAATTTCATTGAAGATAATATAATTTATGAATTATAATGATTTTATAATTTTTAATTTCATTTCATTAATTCTTTATCCTTTTCCAAGATAGCCATAGTCAACAATGATCATTTTTCCTTGATTTTCAACCTATGAAGGGTAGTTTCTTAATTAATGAATTAAATATCGATGAACCCTTTCCATAATAAAAAAACTTATTTATTTATATATTTATATCATATTATTTCATTAATTATATTTTAATAACCATACATCATATAAATTAATAACATTATTAAATTAGGTGGCCAAATCGACCCAAACATGAACATGCAATGATTATCGATGATTATGAGATGATTTAGTTATAATATAATTACACGGATAGTATAATGATATATTTTAATGTTTATTAATGTGAACTGAAACAATTATAAATAAATTAGGATAATAATTAATGGATATGAAAAAATTATATTATTTATCTTAAATATTATCCTCTTAGTATACCTGTTTTAAAAGATGGAGTTTATTATAATTTTTTGTCAGTCATATCATTAATATGTTCTCCATTTTGTCATAAAACCCCATAATGATATCATAAAAATAATATTTATCTTCTGAAACCTTTCCCACAACCATCCATGTAATGTGGTGATGGAATGAAAAACATGAATCAATCATCTCATGGAAGTGGTAGACTACATAAACACATGGTTACCAATATCATTTTTCATAGAATGGATAAATAATTAATATGGTTTATCATTTCATATATAAAATATCTCATAAAAATTAAATTAAAATATTAAATTTCATATTATGACCAGTATTATAATGTGGTAATGGAAAACGTCACATGTTGTGTAATAACCCAGACTTTTTTACGTGATTTTTCTGTAAGAAAATGTATTTTGTATTATATTATGAAAAAAAACCATATATGTTTATTAATGGAGTTAGTGTAAAGGGAAATGGGAATATCAGGATTCTTCTATTATATGATCATTGGTAAAACATATACATTAGGTCAATGAGACTATTTGAAACTATACTCTTTTAATAATTTTAACATTATAATCAGTATTTATTAGTATAAATGACATATGATAATTAATATAGAAAGGAAAGGCGATGACATCAACCAGTGGAGTCATTATATATAAATCCCATTTGTCATAAACTCTATTGTAGGTAGAATAACTAAGATTCATCCTTGACCAAGCCGAAGCCTAGATTCATAAAATGAAGCTTGAATGAAATCACCCACATGAGAAGTTCATGTTAGTGGAAATTACCACTTGGATGATGTCAGTAACGCCACCCTATGAATATATCACCATCGCACACCTTACCCTTAAGTCATACATTAATGTTATAAAGGGTTTTTTATCCTAGACTTAGTTACTAAAATTTTAATTCATTTTCATAAATAAAATTCGTATTCCACGAATTTCAATTTAAGAATATTTTTTCTTAATAAAATATTGGTTTAATTGAGTTGGAAATTGATAAATAGATTTATCATAAACAAATATTAAATTTCATAAAAGATATAAATTTTTATAATAAACTACGGTATGATGAATAATATTTATTTTAATCATATTTTATGTTAAAAAACTCTTATTTGAATATAAGTGATAAAATAATTTTATTGTGTCCATGAAAATTTGTATGTGTCATAAATTTGACTATGCATTATCAACCCATTTTTTTTAATAATAAGTATTTTAATATTTAAAAGTTTAAATTATAATGCATGGGGAATATTTATGATAAATTAAAAATTAATTTTTAAATAATCAAATTAAAATTAGGGTAGGGTGAATTAATTATAATTTTCTAAAATACTTCATTTTACAATGAATAGAAAAAATATAGTTTTTGGTTTCTGGTATGCATAATGAATTCATAATTATTTTATAATTATGTAATAATTAATTAACTATAATCTAGGAAATAAAATATTTTATTTTATTAATATAATATATTTTAATATACATTAATTAATTTCACAATCTATAATTTACTTTCCAAATTCTAAAATGTAAGCTTTGTCTTTAAAAACATTATTTTGTGGAGACATTACTTTTACATGAGAAAATAAGTAATATAATATGCTGTTAGGTTCTTTTTGGGTAGAACAACATATAAAATTTCCCAATTTTCTAATACCATGGGAAAGAACCGTGGATATGCCCACGATTTTGAATTTTCCACAACATATATTTCCAAGGCCAATATTTCGAAATTAAAAAACAAATCCTCCCCTTTTTCTATAAATAACCACCCATTTCCCTATTTCTGATTTTACCAATCCATTATCTAGAAATAAATGATATTTTTACTTCCCATGGAGTCCCCCATAGGTGTCCTCAATCCCAAAATTTCCCAATCCTCATGTTTTAGGAACAACTCTTTAAGGTAAGGGAAATCATCACTTCTCTTTTCCATTCAAGTTCCATTTTTATGTTTTATATCTTCTAATTTACAAAATAAGTTCTTTTTTCGACTTTATTTTATCCCATTAATATAATATAATCCTTTTGTTACCGATAGACACTTTCCCCCCTTCATTTTACCCTTTTATTATGATCTATGTAGATCACATTAATTAGTAAATATGAAGGTTACGCCCTTATATCACTCTAATTCATTCGGTAAATAATTTAAACCTCTAAAGATGGCATGTTTTATGATAGCATTGTGAATATACATTGTAATTTATATAACACCTTCTTGAAAAACCTTGGTGATATTCTTATGAATGTCTCATTCAACTGTTTTTCCATGTTTCCTTGTTATGATTTGTGTTCTTTTTATTATGAGATGCCTCATGTTCCCTTTCTCAAGATCATTCCATAATGATACTCCTCATGTTCAAATATAAACTATTTCCCTTACTAATCCTCTTTATCGCAACTTTACTTTTATGTATGTCCCCAGTAGAATATATTTAGTAAATTTAAATTAGATAAACCTATTAAGGATCCTTTAAAGTGGAATAATATAATTATTAATGTTTTCATGTATTGTGTACCATATTTCCAAGAAAAAAACATTAAAAAATCCTCTTTTTGTATAATATAACTAAATGGAATGTAGTAAAATGGTGTGATTCCATATTTAGTATAAAATAATGGTTTAGCTATAAGTAGAAATTTGAATTTGAAAATTATATGATACCCGCTAAGGGAAATTTTAAATATTGGAAAACAACTTGGTATTTTTGTGAAGTATTAAGTAAATGTTTTTCAAATAAATGAAATATATATCTAGATACAAATAAGTAGATATGGCTCTAGAACAAATTTATCTAAGGGTAATTCCAAAAAAACCCACATGGAGCTATACTCAATCCAGAAATGGTTCCTGACAATGGTCCTTATTGCACTAATCGTTTGATACTCCAAGGGAATATATTTATTTAATCACAAGATTTTTATGTACTATTATAAAAGAGATATAAAAAAATTGATAATGTATAAAATATTTAAGAATGATGTTTCATGTCATAACATTATATTCAAATTATAATATTCTTAAAAAACACATTTTTTACTATGTTTTCTCATTTAGAAAATGGTGGGAAATATGAGGAACTTTGTAAATGATGAGCACAATGGACAATGCGTTAATGGACCTTCGATGAAAGTTCGAATATTAAACATCATGAGAATGATGAATCAACTAACTCAAGTTATGGAAAATAACTTGAATCAAGACAAGAGACCAGATTCACCTTGAAGGGAACAAATTTCCATTGGGTCCATTATGCATCAACGACCACAATTTTAAGTGATATACGAACCCACTAATTTCTGAAATAGATAATCTCTTTAGAAAATATCTTGTATGAACTCTATTCTTTGGAACATTTTGAAGACACTGTGGTTGTGTAGCTCTTAGTGGTAGAGTATGATCAGTGATGGAAGATAATTATAAACATGAATCCATAATGCGTGATTGATGTTATAGAGGTGGAAGAGTTTGAGGGAAGATTTTGAAATAAATATTTCTCTATTAGATGTGAATAATAATAGAGAGGGAATATTTATATTTAAAGAATAAGGAAAATTAATTAGTGAGATTCTATGAGTGAACTGTACAAGACTTTTTCAATATACATCTATCTTTTATATAGATCTTAATTGAAAGGTTAACATATTTGTCAGTGGACTAAGACCCCATCTATGGGGGAATATATCCAATTGAGACTATAATAACTATGATGAAATAGTACAGAGTTATATGAATATTGTACTAGATTTTTAAGTGGTGTTGTGGTCAGATAAATTCAATGAAAAGAAATAGGAATTTGGATCCAAACTTTGGTAGGATATTTGATCATAGAAGAGGATAAATGAAAGTTCCACTTCCCACATGCATCAAATGTGGGAAGAATCATTATGGGAACTAATTTATTAGGAGTAGAAAATGTTTCAAGTGTGGGAGAGATTTCCATATAGCACAGAAATGCTATAGTGAGTTGAAGACTTAACTTCTCAACACACAAAAAAGGGAATATAGTTCATTCCCATCCTGAAGTCAAATGGTCACGTATGAAAAAATTGGGCACTTTTCTAATCATTTTTTAAATCAAAAGATAGTAGAGGGAAATCACCATAAATATTAGAATAGGATACAGTATAAGGGTTAATCATTTTCTATCATGACTGATGATATAGAAGCTCTGAATGATGTAGTGTAATTACTCTCATTATTCTCTCAATGCTAGCATGTACTTTATCTAATTCTGGCTCAATAAATTCATTTATTTCCTCTAAATTTTAAAAGAATATCTAATCAATACATGAATTTTTATAAGTAGACTTATCAATCAATAATATTAGAGGAATAATCCAAGAATAAATAGTGTATAGAAACTCTAGTATTTACATTGGTGAGCATAATCTCTTCTCAAATCTAGTTTTTGTTGCCATGATAGAATTGGGCATTATACTAGGGATGGACTGGATATCAAAGTAAAATACTAAGATGAATTTTAGAAGAATGAAAATATCAATAGTCTTGAATGGAAAATCGACATTTATTTCTAAGGGAGAGGTATCATGACATATTCTTTATCTAGAATCGACTCATGTAGCCTTCTTTATGGAGATGATCGGTGAAGATGAAGAAGGTAATGAACGTATAAGAATAGAAAACATCCCCATAATTCAAGAATACATTGATGTTTTTATTAAATACATACCAAGACCAACCCCAAAATGAGTGGTAGAGGTATGCATTGAATTCTTATTTGGATCCAAGCCGATATCAAAGACCCCATATAGAATGGAAAATGTAGAGCAAAGGGAATTAAAGAAACATATTCAAGTTATTTTGGATAAGGGATTTGTCTGTCCAAGTTTTCTGCCATGGGGAGAACGTGATATATTTGTAAAGAATAAGGATACATCAATTTGGATTGAATATAGTAAACTTAATAGTATCATAGTAAATAAAAGGTACATTATTCAAAGGAATGATGATTTATTTAACCAGATTCATGCGGATCAATTCTTCTCCAAGATTATTCTTCTATATATATATCATCAGTTAGGGGTGATGAAATAATATGTCCCAAAGACTACCTTTTAATAAAGATATGGTAATTATGAGTTTGTTAATAAGCTCTTCTTATAAACTAATGATCCTCCTATATTTTTATATTTGATCAATAGAGTCTATGAGGACTACCATGATAACTTTT
The DNA here is from genome assembly GCA_963277665.1 of Viscum album. Lineage (NCBI taxonomy): Eukaryota > Viridiplantae > Streptophyta > Magnoliopsida > Santalales > Viscaceae > Viscum > Viscum album. The sequence goes on from OY728137.1 coordinate 805,551,674, forward strand.
TGGTAGTTTTTATTGATGATATTATGATATATTAAATAATAACTGAGGATCAAGAGGATCATATAATATTTATATTGAAAAATCAGAGGAATGATAGGCTATTTGAAAAATTCATAAAATGTGAATTTTGGTTACAACAAGTTTCTTTCTTGGGGAAAATTATAACCAATAAAGTAATATGAGTTAACCCTACCAAGACAAAGGTTGTGGAGGAGTGGATTTATCCTATAATAGTAAGAGAAATTTATAGTTTCCTTGGTTTATTAGAATATTATAGGATGTTTTTGAAAACCTTTTCACAACATTCTAATTCTCTAACCTTATTAACTTGAAAAGGGGCCAAGTTCACATGGATAAAGGAGTGTGATGAAAGTTTACAAGAGTTAACATGATATTTGTTACAACACATGTTATAACTCTACCCAATATTAGTAAAGATTTATTATTCTTAACGATGCATCTCTAAAAGGGATTGGGTGAATACTCATGAAAAATGAAAAGGTTATTGCTTATGAATCTTGATAGTTAAATAATCATCAGATGAATTATCCTACATATTCCTTAGAGCTAGTTGTGGTTATTTTTTCTCTGAATATATAGAGGAACTATCTTTATGCAGAGAAATGTGATATATATATAGACCACCAGAGTTTGATGTATATTTTCATGAAAAATAAATTGGGCATGATATAAAGAAAATAGTTTGACATTATTAAATACCACAAATATTAAATTCATTACCATCTTGGAAGAGAAAAAAAGTTACTGATGTAGTAAGTGGGAAAGAACATGTTGTTCCATAAATGAGGAGGATTCCTGGAGATCCATTAATCCAGGACCTAATAAGGTTGGACATGGGAATAATTAGTGAAGGGTCCTCATCAATACTATCACAAATGATTCCTCAACCATAATTAATAGATAATATCAAGAAATAACAAAGGGGGGATACTTTGTTAAAAAATAATACATAGGTTGTGTAGAATGGTATGCTTCATGAGTTCTATATTGATGAAAATGGTTTAGTAAAATTTCAAACACAGATATGTGTCCCATCAATTCCAGAAATAAAGAAGGACTTGATTGATGATGCTCAAAGATCTAAATTATATATACATCATGGAAGCACTAAAATGCATAGGTACATTTTTATCATTATTAGTGGGATTACATAAACAATGAGACTGTCGAGAACATAATAAGGTTCTTGGTGTGGAAACAGGTGAAGGCAGAGTGACAACATCCAAAAGTGGTATTGAAAAAAAATATAAATACCAACATGTCAGTGGTATAATATCACTATGGTATTTTTCAATGGTCTCTCAAGAAAATCCAATGTAAATAATTCAATAAGAGTTATAATGGACATAATAACCAAGACTTCCTAGATTATTTCTATTTGAGGACTTTTCTCTCTTTACTAACATGAAACGATATATGTAAATGAAGTAGTGAGGATACATGGGGGACCAATTTATATCATTTATAATAACCATTCTATGATCACATTTAAATTCTAGAGATTCCCCTAACATGCTCTAAATACTGAATGGAAATTTGGTATATCCAACCACCCCCAAAATAAAGAAAAACTTGAAAAGAAAATCCGGATAAACAAGGACCTGCTGAGAACATGATCAATAAAATTTAAAGGTGAATGGAATCACCACATCCCATTAGTTTAGTTCACATAAAAAACTATTTCAATCGAGTATTCAAATGGAACCATTTGAAGCTCTTTATGGGAAGTGATGTATAAATCGTACATGTTTGGATGAATATGGTGAGAGAAATGTTATTGGGCCTGATCTTGTATAAGATATTCCAAGAAAATTTCATGTTATCCAACAAAACATAAATGATACTCAAAGTCGAAAGAAGAGTTATCCTGATAACAGTAAAAGGGAATTGAAGTTTGATGTTGGCGACAAATTTTTTCTGTCGAATTTATCCCTGGAAGAGAGCCATTTGATTTAGGATAAAAGGGATTCTTAGACCCAGGTAAATTAGCCCCTATGAAATCCATGGTCTCTTCGGTGAATTGGGATATCTGTTTTCACTTCCACAAATTCTAGCACATATTTATGAGGTATTCCATGTATCACTCTTAAGGAAGAATGTAACTAATCCCTCACATGTACTAAATTTAGTGGTGGTACAACTAGAATATAACCTCTCTTGTGAGGAGAATTTGGTGGAGATTTTATACCATAGGGATAAGGTTAACATCAACAATAAAACCCACCTCATCAAATTGTTGTGGAAGAATCATAAATCTGAAGAACATATGTGGGAACTATAGGAAACAATTAGAAAGAAGTACACACACTTTTTCTCATTTGGGAGAACAAGCTGAAAATTTTGGGGGTAAAATTTCATATGGGGGGAATAATGTAATGAACCATAATTTTTTAAGGATATTTATTTCATGATAAATTTTGTGTTATATTATATTATGCAAAAGAGAACCACATATCTTTAATAATGAAATGAATATAAATGTAAATGTGATAGCCAAGAATCCACCATTATATGATCATTAGTAAAATATAACTATTGGTCAACATGACCAATGTAAAATATAATCTTGTTAATAATTTTAATTTTATAATTAGTGTTTATAAGAAGATATGAAAAAAGATAATTAATGCATAAAGGAGAAGTGATAGATTCAAATAGTAGATTCATGTTGTATGAAGCCCAATTTTTAGAAATTAGGAGAGAGGTAGCATCCCTGGGGTTCACCCTTGACCAATCCAAATACAATATCCAACAACTAAACCTTCAATACATTTCCTATAGGATAAGTTCAAGTTAGTGGAAATTACCACTCGGGCGATGTTAGCCAAGACACCTATTAATCTATCCCTATTGTACACCTTAAACTTAAGTAATATTTAAGTGTTTTATAAGGCTATATGACCCATACATAGTTTCTTAAAGTGTTATTAATTTGAATAAATAGAAGTTTTATTCCATAAATTTCATATTAAGAATAGTTTTTCTTAATAAAATATAGGTTTAAGTGATATGGAAATTGACAAATTGATTTTTTAGACACAAATTTTACTTTTTATAAAAGATATAAATTTAAATAATAAAGTAAGGTATTATGAATAATATTTATTTAATTAAATTTTATGTTACAAAAAACTATTATTTAAATATACATTATATAATAATTTTTTTACTTCCTTGAAAATTTTTAAGTGTCAAAAAATTGAATATAAATTATAAACCCTATATTTTTTAATAATTAAGTATTTTGATATTTAAAAGACAAAATTATCATAAGTAGAGAATTTTTGTCATTAAATAATCATAATTTTTGAAATCATCACATTTTAATGAGGTTAGGGTGAATTTATGATAATTTTCAAAAATACTTAATTTTTCTATGAATATTAGAAACATAGTTGGCAGTTTTTAATGTGTTTAATGACTTAATAATTGTCATAATGGTTTAATAATTAATTAACCACATTAAAAGATATGATGTTTTTTATTTCATTAATATCATGTATTTTAATATATTTTAAGCAATTTCCAAACCTATAATTTACATTCGAAAGTCTAAAATGGAATCTTTGACTTTAAAAACATTTTTTGTGAAAACATTACCCTTTCATTCAAAAATAGGTAATATAATTTTATTTTCAGTCATTTTGGGTCATAATAAAATATAATACGTCTCAAATGTCCAATACTATGGGAAAACCCCATGGGCAAGCCCATGGTACCTCATTTTCAACAACCTGGATTTTGAAGGCCTATATATGAAAATTTATAAACAAATCATCAAATTTGGTGACAAATAAACACTAATTTCTCTATTTAAATTGAATAAAAATCCGTACTATATGAATATATAATATATTTATCATCCAATTATTCCCCATAAGGTTTCATCAAGCCCCCAAGGACTTAATCCTCAATTTTTTAGGACAACTCTTCAAGGTAAGGGAAGTCTCGACTTCTCTTTTCTATTCAAGTTCCCTTTTTTATTGGGTATGTATTTTAATTTCCCAACATAGTTCTTTTTAATACATTATTTTAACTAATTATTTTAATAATAGTCTTTTATGAATGTGAAACCATTTTTCACTCTCATTTTACCCTTTTCCAAAACCATATTTTATACCCATTATGCTATAGAATTTGCATTACAAATTTCCCTCTTCTCCTAAAGAAATTTTCATTTATTTTATTTTTTGTGAATACCCAAAACTCTATATATTCCAAAGGTCTTCGCAGACATATTAAAATTGGTATTAACATATATGAAACCTTCATTCCATTTTTAGTGGGTTAAAAATGAAATAATCATCATGCCTTTAAGAACTTTTGAAACACTATGGTTTTTATATTAAACTTGTTTATTTTATTCTCCACGGGTTATTTATGAACTGTTTGATTTTGATATATGTGGATCACATTAATTAATACATATTAATGGTTCACCCTAATAGAATCTCCAATGAATTGGGTAAATAATTTAATCTCTATAGATGACATGTTTTATGATGCCTTGGTGAATAAAGTTGGTAATTTTTATGACACCTCAATGAAAAAATATAGTGATATTCTTATAAATGTATCCTTTAAATTTTATAGACACATTTACATGTTATTATTAATGTTATTTTTATTATGATATACCTAATGTTCCCTTTATCATAATAATTCAGCAATGATGTTCCTTATGTTCACATGTAAACATTTTCCCTTAATGGGCCTCATGCTCACCCCTTTCCTTTGATGTATGTCTCCTGGAAATGAGATGCAGTAAATATATGTAGGATGAACATATAAATAAGGATTGAAAGTAAAATATAATAATTTTTTATGATTTCATGTATTATATACCTTATTTCCAAAAACCTAAACATTAAAATATCCTTGATTTTTACAATGTAAATAAAATTATTGTAATAAAAATGAAGGATTCCATACATTGTATCATGGAGGTGGTAGTCCACAGAATGCACGATTTAGATTTTCATTTTTCTTAATGGAAGTGTGGTTGGAATCTAATGATTATACCACTATTATAATAAAATGCCTTTATGATAATGATACATCTGTTATCATTTTAGGATGGTTAAATTTAATAAAAGGAATAAGAAAAGTTCATAAATTAAAAGAAAAAAATGGGAGGTTAGGTGCTTATACCCTAATTCTTAGATAATTTCCATTTTGGAGGGAACTAAACCTTTATGGGAGGGTATTTTGAGAATAAGAAAACCTTTTTAATGTTTCTCGTGTGTTTTGGATAAAGTTTCCTATATTTTTTACCAATATTATAGGGTTTTTTGTGTGAGGGTATGTGTTGAAAGGATAACCCATTTTATAAGTGAAAATGAGTGATAATTTTGTAAATACTAAAACCATTAAAAAATGTAAAGTTAGTGTCAATCTAAATGGATCAAATATTTAGAAATAATAAATAGTAGAAGACATAATGTCAAAAAAAAACTCAAAAACTAAATTAAAACCATGTTTACCGCATGTTTTTCACTTTACCTCTGAGGTTATTCATTTTTAAAATTTTAGTTTTCACCATGTAACAAATTTTAAGCTACGTAATTTGTCATATTTTCAAAAAAAATTAGTAGGCCATAATATATAATTACTAAATAAGGAATAAATTTTTTAATTCCATTATTATTCAATTTTTAAATTTTATAAAGATTAATTTTAAAATTTGAATTGTATAATGTATTAAAATCATTTTTCTAAATATACCTTAAATTCAAAAATTTCAAATAAGGGCTTATAAATTATAACCAATTTTTTAAAATTTATTAATAAAATTACGAAATTCATATTTCTTCTTGTAAATAATGGTTCAAAAGTTTACCATTAATACTTATATAAATAAATTCATAAAATTCATGTTACATCTATAAACAGAATTTTTCACTATTCACCTAAAAATCAACCCTTTTTAGAGACATTTAAAAAAAATCATCTTAATATTATATTTTTATGATTAGGTCAAAGTAATATTCGTTTTTTCAAATTAAATTTCAAAAATTTATAATTCGATTTTTAAATAATATCCTCAATTATAGTGTAAAAGTTTTTATATTGCAAAACGGATTTGTAAAATGTCAATTATTATTTATTATTATTTCCAAGCACTTAATAATTAATTTTTTTGTTAATTTATTATTAATATTATCAATATATTTTATTATTATATAGTTATAATATATATAGTTTCTTGACATAAAACATCAATTTTAGGAAAATATAATTTTAGGTATAAATTTTTTTTCTAAGTTGTTTTATATATATAAATTTCATTTCATTTGTATTATAAGTAGAAAATAATTTCATTATACCAATATTCAATAATGTGATTTCCCATATTCATACACTCTAACTCAATGGATAATTTTTAACAATTATATTCAATACTTATATTTTTGTCAAAATATATCATGGATTTCATCTATGGTCAACATTACTTATGGAGTGAGCTATCAAAAAAATTATTTATTTAAGGAACATATATAGTGAAATCCATGTCATTACATTATACCCCCAAAATAAATTTTTCATCTTAATTTTAATTATCAATTACTAATAACAGAATATAATGGTCTAAACAGATATTCATGACCCATGATATAATTTCAATTGGTATTTCAACCTTAATATATTCAGTAAAACTAGGAGACACGTATTTTTATTTTTATTAATCATATATTAATATTTTCAAGCTTATGTTACAATATTATTGATTTTATTTTTATGATTCATATGAGTTTCTAGTGGAATACCTTTTTAAAATGAAGATCACCAAGTAATCTAATTCTATCGCTGCTTTTTGAGGCTCCAAGGTGCATCAGATCACATCCATGGGTTGACATTATGCATCATATGGTTTCCAAATTCTATAAATTCTTATTCCCATCCAAAAAAGTATAATACTTGTTGAAATGTGTGTAAGAAAATGAAAATATTTTTTATTTAGTCATTGGTTTTGAGCATATATTTTTGAAATTTCATTCCTCACATGGTTTCTATAAAACCATTGGACATGATATGACTGGAATGGATTAAAATTGTTATTTAAAAAAATATGTAATATATACAATAATTTTTGGAATAAGTTATATATGTGCCTCTAAGATATTATCTTACTCTACTACTTTATAATGGTTTATATGACCTCTTTTGGTTTGTGACATTATCAAATATAGATAATCCCTTGTGTTAATTTCCAAATTGAGTAATATGAGAGAGTTGATTCTTAAAAATATGGATAAAATATTTTAAAGTCTCATAATAATATTAAAAAATAAAATGAGAGTTGGATATATTGTAAATTAAATTTCTATTGAGCTGAATCCTAGAAAATGGGGCAGGATCACTTGATAAATATTTTATAATAATGATTTAAATTAAATCATCTAGTATATAAAAGAAAGTCATAAATTATTTCCTTCCTTATATATTGATAATGTCTCTTTAATTTTTTGAAATGAAAAATTAATAGATTAAATGATCTAAACACCTCATAATTATAATTTAATTCCCTTCCTCTTATATCTATCCATCGAATAAAACCAAACTATTAATCATGAGTGATCAAAAATATCTAATGATTATAAAAGTAAAATAAATATATAAATTCAGAATATTTCATTTGATAAATGTCTATGATTATTATATTTTAGACTAGGATACTTTGAATTCTACTTATATCACTCTTATTTCATCTTTATGTTGGGTTTTCTAATACATCTTAAAAAAGTTCTTGAAAGTAACTATGAAATAAAACCTTAACAATGGTTCATAAAAAACATATAATGAACCAAATAATATCCCATGGTATTTTCAAACTATCTTTGTAGTTAGTTATCTTTTTTGTACTATAAGGGAATGTTGAGTTAATACCCAACATTCCCCCTTCAGGGTTATTACACCAAGGTACATCTATTCTAGAGGCTAAATCCACTTATAGTATCTATAGAGGGATGTGGTTTCCCAAATAACCACATAAAAGCTAGTTTATCCAAACATTGGGATGTAATCATATAGATAAACTCATACCTTAGAATTTTACCAATGTTTTTTACCAAAGATCTCTAAAAAATCTCCACAAATAACTAATATCCTCCAAAACCAACTAAAGTGGCCCAATATAAACATTCACATTAAACTCATTATATAAATCATACATCTTATAAATAGTCACATAACCTAAGGACCTAATGTTTTAGTGTCTTTGAGATTATTATCACACAAAAAAATTACAATACTTTCAAACACTTCTTTACAATAATTTTCCTATATAAACTACCATAGATATCTCACATTATATAATCATCTTAATAACAAACGGAATGGAAACATAATAAAAGGGGTGAGATCAGACACTCATTAAGGGAATAAATATTATATCATTAAGGATCACACGATGAATACATACGTATATCATAATAAAAAATCAAAAGACCGTAGAAGGAAATCTGAAAAAAATTTATAGGGACATAATATCATAAAAACAATTATGAAAAAATGAAAGATATGAAATGGATCAACACACATTTCAACAATAATATAGTATAAGAGAAATACATAAAACTGATGAATAGTTTTAAAATAAGAAAAAATCATGAAAATATGGAATTTTAGGGAAATGAAATGAATCTTGAAAATTTGACTTAAATTTATAATCAACTTGGAAATGTGTAAAAACCATATAATTTGAAAACATATGTTAGAAAATCTATTATTCACATTCCAATGTAAACAAAATAATTATTCCCATTCCTGAAAATGTGATAAAATTCATCATCTCATTCATATATGAAGAAACTCATTATATCCATGTCTGAATATCTCATGAGATATAGACTTAAACTAATGAATTGGAGGCTGATATAGTATAAGGAATCGGCCTTAAAACATTACAGAATCTCGAATTAAGATAATAATTCACATTGACAATCTTTTTAGGTGTAATGTTTTAGAGAGTTAGGTCATTAATGTTACATTACATCTCAAAAATAACAAAGTAGACACTTCTACTCAGATTCCATTTTTATCATAAAATATAACTTTTGAATAAAAGAGACATGTCTAGTTCAATGATTTATACAACATGACTTTTCCTTGATCACATCCTTGACCCTATTCAACTTTATGTCCAGTGAAAAAAAATTCAAAACATGGGATGAGCATAAAAATATTTGTAAGGGTTATAAAATAAGGAAGGAAAACATTAGCCCATCCATAAATACAAATCAAAGAAACCAATACTTTTTAATCATAACATATCTTACGAAATCATAAGATTTATGAATACACACAGAAATCATAAATCATAAAGGTAACTTATGGAATATATAACATAGTTACATTTTAGATATCATAGCTTCTTAGGTAGTTACGTTGTAATACCCATCACAGTATATTCCCTAAATCTCTTAGGATAAACATTAATGTTTACCTCTGTCACATTACCCAATTCATTGAAGAGCTATCTCGGGCTCACCCACCATAGGATTATCACAGAACCACCCGTATACATAAACAATTCCCAATCGCCATAACATATTCATAACACATAAAAAAAAAAGGAAATATAACATTTCCACATTGCAATCACAATATATCATTTCAAGATATTGACATAATCAACGCTTTATCAAACCATTTAAAACATTTAATAAATAGATTTTTGAATCAAAGTGTCCCATACCACTTTGAATATTTTAAGGAATTAACATTTTAAAACACTAAGGTGCATATAAGTAAATCCTAAAATCCATTTTGAAAATATGTAAATTAATGATAAAGATTTAGAAGAATAAATCATTAAAACAATTATAACAATATTTTAGTTAAAGTGTTTTTAACAAAACTAAAGGCGCTTGAATAAAAATAATTGAAGAATAAAATTTAATAACAACTTTATAATATCATGAGAATAAATGTAATCATGATATAATAATACAAAGGAAATTATATACACCATATAATAGTGAATTGGTGCATAACAACAATGAAGTCTCAATGGGATGTAAATTGAGACAGAATCCCTTATAAAGACAGTATCCTTGGATTAAGGATAAATCAATTACATAATTATGTGTGAAAGATATAAATACACCCAATATAAGTTTATATTAAGTGTAAAACAATCAAAGGTAATTCACTCATATTTATATAAATACATAATCAATAAGTATAATTTTAACCCAAAGAATTGAAATTGGGTGAAGAAGTTCCCATGTAGAAATTCAACAGTCTAACGGCGTCAGTCTAAAATTTAGAAAATGAGTTGATGAGAGAGAAAAGGGTATCTCATCACTTGGACATTAAATTTACAGAAATAAGGATATATAAGAACATATATAAACATAATAATATGCAAATTAAAAGACATAATGAAAATAAGTCTTTTAAAAAGAGGTGGGTGAAAGGTTCCCTTACCGATATGGTAACTTACAGAACATAAACATGATGAAAGAGGGATCATAAAATTAAGATGTAAATAACCATTAATTAAATTATATTACACATTGAATACAATAATGGGCAGTATATACACCATACACAAGGAAATAGTGGAAAATATAGCATGATTCTCAGAAGAATAAAAAGTGAGATAAAGACCCCATATTACGTTGAAATCAATCGAGTCGTATGACAAAAAGGTAATAACTACCAAATGAATCATAAAATACCATGAATATAAATAGGATAATGATAATATATATAAAATTTCAGTACAAAATACACCACATGAAATTAATATGTGTCATACAAAGGAAATCTTGCTGAATTAAAAGTGAGATAAGAAACCTCTTACGTCGTGTCCGACTTGACCCGTTCATTCTATAATTTCATGAATAATAAACAAAAGTTAATTTATACTTTATTAAGAACCTTTTTCAAGTTCATTACTCCTTTTATATCACTTATTACCATCTTATAAACATTATGTAATCAATTAAGGTAATAACGGTTGTTTTGTCGATATTTGGTACTTGAGTCAAAAATGGACTTCTTATAATTACATGTTGTTCATGTGGTCAAAATTTCACTATATCCAGAATGATATTCATGATTTATATCTCATATATATCATATATTTCCATTATATACATGTATTTATAATAGTAAATAACATTTGGAGGTAAGAAATGAAATGCACCGTTCATGGAGACGGTAAGTCGTACGTACGCATGAACGCTACTTTCATTTCCATTTCATATTTAATGGAATGAAAACATTATGATACATAGGTATATTATAATTTCAATATAATATATATATATATATATATATAATCTCAGTAACTCCATCCTTTATACGTCCCACGTATGGTAGGAACGAGTCATATCACTTTGAGGGGGCGGTAGTCCGCACTTCCTCAAATAAAATTATCGCATTTACCCATAATGGAAACCATAAAGGTATGATATAAATGGAAAATAAAGAATAAAAAAAACAAAAAAAATATATATCATATATAAATATAGTTCCATCATAATTGAAACCATGATAGGCGGTTGGAGATCTTTTAACAATCATCATTTCGTGAGGCGTTAGTTTTCCATCCATAGAAACTGTATGTTCTTTACCCATTAGATGGAGGTGTGTGTATGTGTAGTTCTAATACTTCTCATAAAAAATACTAGTATATTGAGGATACTGGTTTTGTTATAAAAAAATTAAAAAAAAATATTTTAGGGGTTGGAGAAGTATAATAAAAGAAAAGAAGTGAAGAGAAACTGTTACCAATAATTTGGGTAACTCCATTTTGTTTGAACCAAAAGAACTTCTTGAAGTGCCTTATGCCTAAGGTAAAGCTTCTATGTGGAATAGAGGGATTTAAGATGATTAATTGGGGATATTTTGGATGAGACAAAAGGATTGATAGGTTTGAGGAATTCGTTAGATGTGAGGTCTTTTTATAAGGGGGAGGAGGGGCTCTTTAGAAAATTTTGAAAATATTATTATATTATATTATGATTTTCAGTTTTTAAATGTCTAAAATTCATTAAAGTATAAGATAAGGTAACTCATGATCGAAATAAAATCATATAGTAACAATTGGACAGGTTTTGTATATTATTTTAATCATTATAATCTTATTTATTTAAATCATTTATTAATGAGGTAAACACTGCATCATTTTTGTGTCATATACAATTTAATTTATTTGATGTCTAAAAATTATAAAAAGAATACCATGATGTAGGAAATATTTTTATATTTATAAATAAAATTTATAGTCAAATATATCAATTATATTACCCCCACATTATAATTGTATTAGAAAAATAATGAAGGTTTATGATATTTTTATTTTTACTTTAAATAAAAAGTTATTAATATCATTATCTTATCCAAGTGGAATTCAAAGGCCGAAAGTATCACCCAGGGATATTTTTCGTCAGCCATTACTCATCCAATAATGTTAGGACAACTGTTAAGGTAATTTTATATTAATTTAATATTCTTTTTACCTTGAATTTCCCTATTTATCATTAATCGCGATAAATAAAAGTAAAAAAGTTACTATTCAAAAAAAAATTATTTTCATCTTATTAAACCACATTTTACTTACTAATAACAACCATGCATGTCGGATTTTAAAAATTCAATTCACAGAAGTGGTAAAATTTCATTTTAATGAAAAGGTTAGATTTTTAACTGTTACTTAGTGGTTTCACTATTCATCAAAAATTGATTTTTTTTCAGAAAATACCCAAAATTCAGCCTAATCTATATTTGATATCCTAAATTCAAAAATGATGTCTATTTTACCAAATTAAAAACATAAAATTAAGATTAATAATTGAAAATTAATTCCAGTTGTCCAAACAAAAAGAGTGTTTTTAAGAAATATTAACTATCAAAAGATTGACAGGTGTTTATGTCCAATTTCAAAATGAAATTACTTCCAAACGACCAACATTGTATTAAATGGTAAAAATATAATATAATTACACTTTAAAACCATTTAAAAAGATAATATTACTATGTAAATAAATTAGATTTAAAGGAAGTTTTGAATTAAAATATAGTATTTTTCACTATTCATCAAAAAATAAATTTTATCAGAAAGATACCAAAATTTTAGCCAAAGTGAATTTTGATGTCCCGATTCTAAAGAATAATTTTATTTTATCAAATAGAACATATAAAAGTGACCAAAAATAGATTTAAAGAGGGTTCTCCATCAAAAGGCAGTAAATCAACCTTTTAAAGTAAATTATGTTTAAAATTAGAATCATTCACATTTTAATCCTCTAACTTTTATTAGATAAATGTAAAACCATTTAACAGACATGTATAATCATTTTTTAGTTAGTTTAGTTCATTCTCATCATTAAAAAGGATAGGCATTTACTACCATTTGAAATAATATTATATTTTTATTTTTCAGTATGACCCAACGTTGTGTGCAACTTATGATTTCAAAGAAACTCGTTGTTGTGTATCGGGTACGCCATAAAACATAGCATACTCTTTAAATTAAAATTAATATTTAATTCAATAATATTAATAAGTATGAAAAATGTATTATTCTTTATTTACCTGGGATGTTACATATAGTTCCCCACTCGTCATCATCCATACATATGTGTTCCACTTAAAATAAATTATAATTATATCTTAATGAACCCATGGAAAAAGTGTGGGTTCTCACATAACATGAGCTTAAGTAATCCTGGTTATCAAAATATAAGTTTTAAAATTTAATAATAACATAATAACATATAGAGGATGATCAAATCATCACTTCATGAGAGATAAACCTTGGATGAAAAATTGAAGTGAAAATAAAAAAAATCACAAAAACATTTAGACATTAAAAAATATTAATCCCAAATTATTTTCAAAGAATATTTTTTTGAGAATGGAAAGAAAATTTATTTTTAAAAAATATTATAAATATTTATTAATAAAATATTCTTGAAAATACATAAAGTTTATCCTAAAACATGAGTAGGGGAAGATAAAAGAATTTATTTTTTAAAGGAAAGAAAACCCTTTTATACATTTAAATACCATTTTTAAAACACTAAATCATTATAAGGATAGAATAAAAATTTAATTCAAATTATTTAAAGGAAATTTAATGATTTTTTTCATAAATACAAATTTATTTACCATTACAGAAAGTATAACATTGTTAGGAAGTCAAAACGAGGATATAAAAGACAAATCTATTAGAAGTGATGGGAATTATTGTTAACAAAATGTTGTTCCATAAAAAATAATATCATAAAAAATTAATTTGGATTAAAACAGGATTTCCCAAAAACAAATAAATTTCATATAAAGAAGAACATTTTTTGTAGGTAATAATATATCAATCTTCAAAGATAATAAAAGAAGAGTGATTATAACCCAATGGGAATTTTTGAGTCATAAAAACCACTTACCATTCTTCCTAATTATTCTAATGAATTCTAATGTTTAATAAAAACATAAATATAATAATATAATATTTTATAAATTTATTCACTCTTGAAACTATTTATAATTTCCATTTATAGTATTTGTCTACATATATATTAGATAGTTTCTTCCTATTTTCCTATATTGGGTGTTTATAATTTTAACTATATAGAGTAGTCTCATTATAATGGTGTCAGTATACATAATTATTCAAAATTTAATCATTAAAATTTCATTAATGTTACTATATTGGATGGATTATGATTATTTATGAGTTTTCAATTTCCTTTACTAAGTACTTTTCTCTTTATCCCAATAGATGAAGTCGACAACAAACTTCTTTCACTAGTTTTCTTCAGATACAAGATTTTTTTCTTAATAAATGTGTTAAATATTTAATCATAATTTCCAAAAAAATCAATATTTAAAAATTTATACCATTTTAAAATATTTATTATGTTTTCATATTCATCCATGATTTAATATCATAGTAGTGTGCAAGAACGGGGTCAAACCGACCTAGACATGTATATACATTGATTATCAATGACTTTTTGGTGATTTAGTTGTAAAATCATTACACTAGTTGCATAATAATATAATTTAGTGTTTATTAATTATATATATTATAATTATAAATTAATTATAATAAAAATTAATGGATATAAAAATATTTCTTAATTTGAATTACATTTTTCCCTTATCACACTTATTTTAAATAATTAAGTTGACAATAATTGTTTCTTTGTCATTTCATTAATAGGATATCATATTTATCAATCTCTTTAATAATATTAAAAATCCAATTTATCCTTTGAAAACATTCTCATTACTAGTCATTTAAGTCTATGATGAAATGACAACATAAATTAATCATCACATATTGGTGGTAGTGCACACATATGTATGGTTGAAAATTTTATTTTCCATAGAGCCTAAAAAGTATTAATATGTTTTATCATTTAAGAATATAAAATATATATTGCATATAATAATTATATATTAAATTAAATTTTATGAACATCTTTATAAGGTTTTCATTAAAATAAAAACACATTTTTTCATGGGGGCGGTAGTCCGCACAATACACACTTTATATTTTCAATTTTCATAATAGAGAAGGGGAGGGTGAATAATTATTGTAACTACATTATAAAAACCTAACGGAGTAATAATAATATATATTTTATCTTTTTAATATAATGAAGTGAAATTTTAGGAAGAATAAAAGCACAAAAATAAATAGAAAACAATGAGAGGTTAATGAACCCATATCTCACTTATTTGATTTTCTCCTTTGACTAGGGTAATAATCCTTTGAGGGATGGTCTTTTGAGAAGACCAAGTCCTCATTAATTTTTTTATGAGTTTTCAAAATTGGGTTTTGTTTTATTTTTCACCAAATTTGGAGGGTTTTTGGGCGATGTGATTTGAGGAGAGAAGATCCCATTTTATAAGTGAAATGGAGTGGTAATTTAGTAAATACCAAAAAAAATTAAATAATAAAAAGTCAATCTCAAGCAAAATGACTCAAAAATTGAGAAATAATATATTGTAAAATAAATAATGTATATAAAACCCCCAACAATGTAGTCAGAAATATGTTTTAACCAATTTGTCCATTTACCGCTTAGGCTGCTTAGATATACCAGTTTAGTTTTTACTATGGTAACATTTTTTTACCTAGGTAATTTAACCTTTATGAAAAAACCATCCTTATTAAATAATATTTACCTAAAAATTTAAAATTTCAAATCAATTTTATTATAAAAATTTTAATTATTATAAAATTTTAATTTTAAAATGCAAATTATATGATGTTTTTAAAATATTTTTTTGAAAATTGTAAGTTAATTTATTAAATGTCCAATATGAGATTATAAATTGAAACAAATATTTTTAAATTTATAAATTAAACTACAAGATAATTATTTTTTATTATAAAAAAGGGTTCATAAATTTACAATTAAAAATTATTTAAAAATAATTTCATATAATTGATGTTATTGGTAAAAATGTTATTTTCACTATTAATTTAAAAATCAACTATTTTATTAGAAAATAACCAAAAATTATATTATTATTATGTAATTATTATTAATAAAATTATTATGATCAATTTTTCAAAATTCATTTCCAAAATTTTAGCATTGAATAGTTAAATTAAATCCTAAAATATAGCAGAAACCCATTTATTTAGAAAAATAGATTTTAAAATTGTTAACTATTATTTATTATTATTTCACATCATTTATTGATTAATTTATTTGTAATAAATTTTTAATATAATAAATATATTTTATTTTTATTAGATCATTATTTAGATAGTTTATTATAAAAAATACCAATTTTATAAAAATATGCTTTTAAACATAAAATGAAATTTTAGTTATTTTGATATACTAATTGAATTTCATTAGAATTCAAATTACAAATTATTTTTATTATTCCCACATTTAATAATGTGATTACTATTATTTATGTCCACTAATTCAATGACTATATTTTAATGGTTACATTTAATACGTTTATTTTTATGTAAATGTATGATTGTTTTCATTTATGTTTAGTGTTGATTATAGAGACATATATCAGGAAAATTATTTATTTATGGAACATAAACAATGTAACATTTGTTCGTTAAACCATTTTCCAACATTCACTATCACATACGTCCCATTTTCATGTCATAGAGTTACTTGGGGAAAATAGCATTTTTTCCTAGAAATGAACCAATTGTAGACCCTTAAAAAAGACTCCAAAACTCCTAAAACCTCCAAAGACTTCACTATACTCAAACCAAACAATTTCATGCCTTTATATTTTAATTTAAAATAGTTACATACCTAGAATTTGGGGTGTTAAATTCCCCCCAATACTATTATTTTGATCTTCAATAACCTGGAATTTTTCGCCATTTGAGAAATGTTACTGCCATTGCCTTAACATATCCTTCAATAGTTCCCAAGACTCTTCTACAATTAATCCTTGTTGATAAAACACCCACACCATAGATATATGTCTTTAATTAAAGACCACTCTTTCCTATATATAATATGAATTAGTGTGTGTACAAAAGTCACATTTGGATCTAGAGTATCATAGTCCCAACTAATCACATAGGAATACCTAGGCTAATACATTATCAATCAGTATATTTTAAACACATTAAAAACTGATTTGAACCTTGGCGATAAATCCAACCGATTGGAAACATCACTAATGTGTTTACGAATATTGAACAACCCCATGTATTGAGGATAAAATTTCCCTTCCTTTCCCCAATAGGGATTTCCCAATATTGGTTACACTCTAAAGATAACATGGTCATCCACCTCAAAAGATAAAGATCAGAGATGAAAATCTATAAAGGATTTCTAAAGGTTATTCTCTTCATTGATTCCCTTTAGTACTATCTATATATATTTTTTATTATTACACATAAGTATTGGTCGAATTAGTGATTTTTATCCACAATATACCCAAAAAAGGGTAGAGAGGAATTGATGGGAATACAATTATACAAAAGGATCCATATGTATTATTTCATGACAACAATTATTGTAAGAAAACTAAACTAAATGTAAATAGTCTTCCCATGAACCATTAAATTTCATTACAAAATCATTGAGAATGTCCTCCAAAGCCTAAATTTTATGATATAACATACTATAAATTTGGGGATAATATTTTTTTGTCATGATCAACAAGGTTCTGTAGGCTTGTTGTAAAAGCTTCTAAAACATTAAAGTCAATATAGAGTCTCGGTTGTTGAAGTTGGTGTCCTAGAACCAAATCTACTTACATTGTATTGAATGTATATATATATATATTCAAATAAGTTAATATTAATAGAATATCATATTATATATTTTCCATTTTTCATGATGAATTTAATATAATAATGTCTTATAGTATGTTTCCCATTGAAATGGTTATAATAATTCTATACTATGATGAGAACCTTCTAATTCCATGAATGTATTATTAAATATATATCTATAATAAGATAAAATTATATATTGTGATACATAGAGATTTAAATGTAATGTGTGATTACTCACATGCAGAAGAGACTTTATCTCATGAAGTTCACACTTAGTTGTCTCTAAAATGGGTGATTATGATAATGGAACCTCCAATAGGAATTCAACATGTTTGTGTTCATTGGAATTTTCAATCTATGAGCTTGATTTATGGTCCTTAGAATTTTTAAATATTAATAACTCATGTCTTGAAACACATAATTTTATGTAATAACCAAATCCTTGATTCCATATGTTCATGGGAATTAGAGTGCTTTGTGTGTGTCATGAATGGCATGTTATTAACGAACAATTCAGGAAAGAAATTCTACCTTCCATATGTATGGAAGTGACATCTCAAAACTATGATTTAAATACATCTATAGGATAAATTAAATGTCCATGGGGTAATGAAAAGTTTGTTTTATATAGTCAAATAAAGATTTATCCATCATATATATTAATGATATGGGTGAAGGATTATATTTCAAAATGAGTTCCCATGTGTGGTTTTATATGTTTTAACATTATCTTCATTATCTTATGTTACTTGTGACGTTATTACATAGAAATATTGGAATTTAGGAAATCCCACTTAATTTCAATGATAAGGAAACCAAGAGGGTCACACACTACATACTTCCATTTATCTCAATTAAATTATATTAGAATTTAATTTTTTGAATAAATATTATTCTCATGATTGAGGAATCATTTTTTTTCTGATTTAATGATATCTTAAAATAAATAAATATTTATACACAAGGTAATCATTAAATTAAAAATATATATAATATTTATTTATTTATTTAATGAATTAATATTAATTTTGGTATTTGATAAATATCGGGCAGGACTTACTTATTAAGTTTGTGTCTGAAAATAAATATTAGTTTTCATGTTGATAAAATAATATTTATCAATGTTCCAATTAGCCCACATAATTAGAAAATATTATTAGTATTATTAAATGAAATGGAGTAATACAATTTTTAATATATTATTTAATGTTAGTTGTGAAATTGAATAATATTTTAACCATAAAACTATAACAATTAATAGATTATTATGTCTATTATGTAGAAATTGATCGATATAGAGAATCACTGTGCACAACGAAACCAAGAGCACTCTCTCAAGATCAAATAATGCTCTAGAGATTCTCTTTCCTCCTCCATCATTTCAATATTTAGATAAAAAATATAATTATTTAAGACTGAAGGAATCATATAAGTGATCAATAAAAACTCATCAAGATGATCAATCTTCCATAATAGCACCCAAAAATCCATTGGCATCATTTGAAGATCATAAGAGAGTGATTGGATCATAACTAGATGGATTTTTCAATTGGATCCAATATGGGAAATGGTGGTTGAATTAAAATGTTTTTTAAATGCTCAAAATATTCATCAAATAAATATATAAGTACCACTGTATTATTTTCAAATGATATATGTATATTAATTAGAAATTAATGTGAAAAAATATCTTCTCTTGGTTCTGGTGACCTTCTTTGTCGATATCATTTGGACAAAATTCATTAAACCTGATGTTTACTACTTGTAAAATAATAATATTTTCCATAAAAGATTATAATTTCTATATTATGATTGACCCTAATAAGAGATTTGTATATTCATGGAACCAACAAGTGGTATCAGAGTTGTCACATTCAAATTAATAATTAATATTTTATTTATTGATCATTACTCATTTAAAAATTAAATTTCAATTCATTTTTTAATTCATTCTAAATTTTTCATCAAACTCACTTTTTTCAGATCTTCATTTCTCACTCACATAACCCAAATTGATTAATAATTAATAAGGACAGCATATGGAGAATCCATCCATAGGTTACAAGAATTATGAAATGATATTACAAGTTTACATGGTGTGTACTCTTTTATCAAAAATCCTATGTCCTTTTTCATTTCCCTCAAACACCTATGTATATTCAAGGTCATCTTGTAATGAATACACTCTATGTGAATTAAATCCACCATTTTGTTACCAGCCAAGGTGTCACATGGATTTTTTGAACTACATGTTGGGTAGTCTATGTGTTTTTCAAGGCAGAAAACATGACTTCAAGATGTGTCATATTTATACATCATATATATTCAATACATAGAACATACAAGAAAAACCATATAAATATATGTACACACCATGTATTTATGTATAAAATGTACTTCTTAAATGTCATAAATAATTTCACACTGAGTTCCTAAAACTGTACTACGGATATTTCGTGAAGCGAAGTACAAACCATGTGTCCAGCTTGCACATCCTGTGTACATTTTCTTTTTTTAGAAATATTAAATTTAATTAATTAGTCCATTAAACCTCATCGACATGTGTCTTATGGGTATTTAATTTGACATTACACATCATTCATTAGGTTTTATATGATATAAAAAGATTAATTAATTTCATTTTATATTTGAAACTATAACTGATCTATGGTCATTACACAGAAAAGACTCAACACATTAAACGGTACTAACAATGTAATATTCACGTGTTTTGTATTGAATTAATTTGAAAGTAAATGGTATGAAATAATGACACATTATAGTTTAAAAATATGGTGTATGAGTTCATTTTATACAATTAAAACCATAATAAATTGTTTTTAACGGTACTCACCGAGTTGTATCCAAGTACAATGTTGTGTACATTTTTATTACAAAAAAATAAATATATTTTTATTTTAAATCACAACATATGAAAATTTTGGCATGTTTCTATGAAATAATATTTTAAAATATTATTAATTTGATTAATAACATAATTAATCATATTATTTTTATCATGTTTTATTTTATTAAAAAATTAATTGAAATGAATACTTGACAGTCCTTTTAAATTTGTAATTGTTCCTTGTGTTTGATTGATCATGATATTTAACAAGTCCTACGTATGGGTTGTTTTTATTTAATTATAGAAAATTCTAGGTTTTTTTCACATAAATGACTTATTTTAAAGGTATTTTTCATTTACGTTCCATTCTTTCTTTGTTTTGGGGGCTTCCCATGTATTTTGGTGGAAATTGTGGGTTTTCAAAATTTGGTCCAAACAGTGAGCCCATTTCCAGATTTAAAAATAATTTTTATTCATTTCTAAATCCTTAATTTTTCAACATTGTTCATCAATTTAAATTCCTACTTGATCTACCCTAACCTATTAACAACACCATATCAATTTTTACCCTTTATGAATCCATAAGCATTGAGGATTTCGGTTTTTTAAGAATTGGGCCAGCCTAGAATCCCATTTCTGGTTTAAAAACAATGTTTATTAAATATCTTATCCAATTTTAATTATTTTTCAGTGATTGCACCACTTACTAGATCCCACTAATCCTAGGTGCACTCCCATTCTCTTATCCTCCTCTTTATATCTCATTTGATTTCTGGATTAGGTTGAAACATCTTAAGCTATCACAATTTGTCCAGATGTAAAAAGATAATTTGATTCCTTCATAACATCATCAATATTTACCCTTTTTCCCCTATTTCAGTTCTCAATTAACCGTACCTTCCTTATTCAAACCTAAATTACATTTTTTCTGTTTTAAAATTCATCTTATGGTATATTTGGGTCGATTTCTTCAAGATATCTCAAGTAGGTGGGTCTCCTTCATTCTTTTTTCAATTTTCTTAGGGTTTCATTCAATTTTCATAGGGTTACGTACCTTATCCTTGAGGTTACAAATTTCCATAAACTAGGGTCTCTAACCTAGGGTTTTATTCTGGATTTATTGGTCTATTATTATGGTTTTAGGATTAATCTATGTCCCTTCTTGTGTGGTTTGATTTTCGCACAAAGATTCAAGGGTTTTCATTATTTTGGTAGGTGACTCCATTGTATATGCAATCCTTGTGACTTATATTGCTGTGTTTATGCTATTTTCAAGTTTATTTTCTTTATTATTGGTGAAAAGTTTTGTTTTAGTGGTATTTGTAAAGCAAATGAAGTTTAGGTGCCATTTTAATGTGAAATTGGGGGTTTTTCGTAGAAATATTTTATTTGTTCGTTTGGGGATTCCCTATAGCTACTTAGTTGATGTTATTGAAATGTATTAGTGATGAAAATATTGTTTTTAATGTTTATATCATTTTTTTTCTTCTGTGAATTTTTTTAATGGTGTGTGTGAAGTATATGAACTTTAAGTGTCATGTTTGTGTGAAAATAGAGGTTTTACAAAGATTTCACTTCTTGGTTCATATGGGGATTCCCTAAAACTTATTTTATGGTATCATTGAAAAGGTATTGGGTTGAAATTTCTATAATTTGTGACTTATAAGTGTACACATAATGTTCATTGTTGGGATTTCAAGGGTTTTTAGGTGCAAAACAATGCAGGATTTTGAAAGGTTGTTTTATTGAAAATCAAAATGTTTTGTTGTGTGTCTTAATTGATATAATATGTGTGTAGCTACTTTATTATTTTTATGTGACCACTATTAGAGTTTTTATATGAATATAGATGTATGTAGCATGCTGAAATTGTTTTAGCACAAAGTGGGAATCTCGAGTACCTAGGTTGGCGGATATGTACTAGTACGACTAGTGATTCAGATTGGTTATGTCCCTGTTTCACTTAGCATTTTGGGACAACGAAAACTATAAATAAACTATATGGATGATGTTTGGGGACCACTCGGTTATATGTATGTTCCCTACAAGTGGATGATGCATGGGAAAGGATTGTGAAACATATATTTTACACCGAGGTATGAGGTACATATGGTTGGAGACTATCCAGTGCCTAGGGGTGTTCCCAGTTTTGGTGCTCATTGGATTTGTGGAATTTACCCTTTTCGTAGGGTATGTTTGTCTATAAATTACAGTAGTTAACATTCATTATTTAATTATGTTAACATTCTGAATGTTTTATTTTGAAATCTATTTATAATTGAAAGTTTCATTTCTTGGAATTTATCATCGTTTTTCTTCACATATTAAAACTGCATGCTTTTTACCTTGTATTTCATAATATTTGAAATCATCGGGTGGTATCCTACTGGAAAAAGGTTCAAAACCTACTTACACCCCATGGGTGTAAGTATACTTGATTATGTTTGACTCAGGTAATGGCAAAGCCTCGGGAGAAGGGGGTTCGAGTTGTTTGTCCCCTCTTATAGTGTGGTGTTGTCGAGATGGCTCGGGGGTGATGGACCCTTGTCATGTGGAGTCATTGTGGTTGATTTTACAATATTTTTATTTATGTTTGGACATATTGTACTTTATTTGGAACCATGTATTCAATTTTTGGTTTTTCTTAAGTCTTTTTTGGAATAAAAATTTCATATTCATTTTATTGATTGTTGTTAATGTTTTATGCTTTCATAGTCGGGTAAATATTTCCCAAAACTAATTTATTGATACCTGGGAACTTGTGCCATCCCATGGGGATAGGTAATACCCTTCGGGTCTTGTCATGTGATGGATTTGGTGCTGGTATTGGTGGTGGCCAGATTCATTTTGTGACAAAATGGTATCAAAGGAGGCTAATATTTTTGGGTTATATTACTATATTGGGATGAGTTGGGATAGACAAAATCTAGGACTATCGGGGCTCCTAGTTTTGGTCGCAAGTAGGGTTCTTGGACCTCACCTCTTGTGGTAGACCTTGAGTCACCAGGGGATGTTGTAAATATCTAATTTACTTCAATTCTAGGTGATACGTGTGGGATGAAGACCACAGGTGTACATCGGGCGGGGTGGAGTAGTTATTTGATTTATTACTATAATGTGTTTATGTTATTTAAATTTGATGTACTTGATTAAAATTTTCAGAATTGGGGCATTGACTATTGTTTTTGTGACTGTTTCATTTTGTAGAAACATGCCTCCGTAGAAAGCTCTGATGTGCCCACAGGAGGAAGCCGGATAGAGTTATCCTACATCAATTGAATAGAGTCTTGTTGAGGTTGTGGTCCTAGCTATCGAAGCTCTGAGACATGGACCAACACCTTTTCCATTTCATGTTGGGGAAGAAGAGATGGGTGATAGAAAATATAAAGCTCATCAGTTTTTGAAAAACAAGACTCCTAAATTTCGAGGCAGCATATAACCCCAGTAAGCCTACGAATGGATCGAAGAGAACGAGCGCATATTCTAGTTCATGGACACACCCGAGGATATCAGGATGAAATCTTCCTACTTTTTATTAGAGGGTCCCAGCCACAGGTGGTGGGAATTGGTACTTCAGACTGGGAAGAATGATCAGATGCGATGGGGATATTTCAAGCCCATTTTCAATGAACAGTAGTGCCCCGAGGTCTTTGCATATTCCAGGTCTCTAGAGTTCATGGATCCTATTCAGTGGAATCTTTATGTCATGGAGTAAATGAACCATTTTTCTTATTTTGTTAGGTATGCTTCTAAATTCATCTCAAATGAAAAAGTGAAGGCCCAGAGGATCAGAAAAGGCTTGCGACCAGATATATACTCTTAGGTTTTCTTGTTCAAGATGAGGACATATGATGAGGTCATTGATCAGGTGTGTACGGTACAGAGTGACCATAAAGGAAGACTAGTTTCTCTGGGTCGATGTCAGTAGTGGGTAGTGGTAGCTCTTCATAGAGGAAAATGAAGCGGGAGGATCAGGGGAAGAAGGGTGGTGGTAGTTCAGTCCACTTTTTCGGGCAGTTTTTATCTATGGATTCTGATGTGAGATCAGTTTTCTTCCACCAGTGTGTGAGGATGGGACACATCTGACTAGAATACCTGCTTCCATTGAAGCCTTTTTACCAGTGTGGAGGTATGGGGAATTTGTAGTGCTTTTGTGGGGTGGCACGTCCACTTCCGAGTGGGGCAGGTACAACAGTTTCAAGTGGATGGCCAGCTCCATCCAAGCCATCAAGGATGGGGGGATATTGATTTGGTAGATATAGTGGTAGGTATGGGAAATCATATGGACATATCCAGTTTAGGGAATAGCCACTTACTAGCGGTCTTCATCATGAATAGACCGGACATCTCCATGAAGTGGATCAGGCACCGGCAGGATTAGAGGCGGGACCATCGACAGTTTGAGGTGCCGTTTTGATATCATCATATGAGGATGCTACTCTTTTTGAAATTGGTGCATCTATCTCATTCATTTCTACCCATTTTTTGGACACTCTGAACTTTCCAACTGAGTTGGTGTCTTTTGTGATGGAGTTGATGACGTCGCTGGGAAAGAAGAATGAGAAGGGTCTCAGGTGCTCGTTGTGTGCACTCTCTGTGTCAGGGACTAAGAGGGAGTGGGATCTATTGGTATTAGATATAGAACTATTTAATGAGATTCTTGGAATGGATTGGCTAGTAAAATTCTATGAACACATCGATTTCTATAGGCAGTGAGTGAGTTTCACGGCATCTGATGGGAGTTGTGAGTTTTTTCGTGGAGAGTGGGATCCTTGGTCAGGTCGGATAAGATCTCAAGTCCCATAGTTGGGAAGTATTATCCTTCTGTTATCATCCCTCTCGCTATTGGAAGATATTATTTCCCCTGAAGGTTAACTACCTTATGTATTGAATTTGTTTCTGGCGGTATTCCCGAATGAATTTCTAGGTTTTCCCCAGGAGTGGGATGTGGAGTTCCTAATTGATATCGCACTAGGAACACAACCGATATCTCTTACCTCATATCGTATGGCCCCCATTGAGATTATGGAATTAATGATATATCTGGACAAATTTCAATCCAAATGATTCATTCATCTGAGCATCTCTCCTTGGGCCACTCCTGTGTTGTTCGCAAAGAAGGCTGACGGATCGCTCTGATTGTGCATTGACTACCGGAAACTGAATAAGGTAAAAATTAAGAACAAATACCCTTTTCTAAAAATAGATGATTTGTTTGCTCAGTTTAAGGGGGAAAATGGGTTCTCAAAAATATAATTGCATTCGGGATACCACCAACTCAGTGTGAAAGAGGAAGATAACCCGAAGACAGCCTTCTAAAGCAGGTACGACCACTTTGAGTATTTGGTCATTCTCTTTGGATTAATCGAAGCTCCAGCGGTCATTATGGAACTCATGAATACGGTGTTCCACCAATATCTTGATTCCATCATTGGAGTGTTTTTGGATGACATTTTAGTATACTTTGGATCTGAGGAGGAACACACACATCACTTTAGGATTGTCTTGGGCACTTTGAGGGATCACCGCCTCTATTAAAAGTTGTCAAAGTGAACCTTATGGATCAGGGAGGTGAAATTTTTGGGGATTTTGATCTCAGATTAGGGGTTTAGTGGACCCTGACAAGATCAGTGTGATCATGTCATGGGAGAAACCAATGAATGTGTTCAAGATAAGGAGTTTCCTTATCCTGACTGGTTATTATAGGCGGTTTGTTTGGGGTTTCTCTTGGCTTGCTTCACTGATGACCACGCTCACCCTAAAAGGGGTGAAGTTTGTATGGGGCTCAGAATGTCAGGCATCCTTTGAGGAGCTAAAGTTGTAGTTGACTACTGCCCCGTGTTGATTTTTCCCGAGGTGTGGAAGGTGTATGTGTTCTTTTGTGACACTTCAGGTATGGTTATTTGGTGCGTTCTTATAGAGGATGATTATGTGGGGGCATATAGATCATTCCAAATCAAATCACATGAAAATAATTACCTAACCCATGACTTGGAGTTGGCAGTGGTGATGCATGCTTTGCAGACATGGTGTCACTACCTCTTTGAGGAGATGATTTTGGTATACTCTGATCACAAAATCTTGGACTATATCATCTCATAGAAGGACCTCAATCAGAGGAAATGATTTTGGATAGAGTACTTGCAAGGGTTTGACTTAGACGTTGTTTATACCCCAGGAAAGGGAAATGTAGTGGTGGATGCCTAGAGAAGAAAGGTACTAGAACAGGATCTGAGGATGTCCAGTGATGAGTGGAATCTGGTGGCACTCTTTGTTCAGATGCATATGGAGATCAAGGAGTAAAATGGGGGTGAATTCTTGTTGATCTTTTAGGTGACTGCTTCTCTGGTGGAGCTAAAGCAGTGGGAGCATCCTAGGGATGATCCTTGTCGGCGTTCGAAGTAGTTTCTTCATATTGGGGAGTCTCCCTCTGATTGGTCATCATCACCTGAGGGCATCTTGTGCTCATGGGACGTTCAATAATGTTGTTATCTCTGCGAAAGGTGGTGACGGAGGATAGCCACTAGTCTTAGTGGGTTATCCATCTGGGTGCCACCAAGATGTATTATGATGTGAGATGATAGTTCTCGTGGCTTGGTAAGTGGTGAGACATCACAAACATTGTGTTGAGATGCTACACATGCCAACAGGTGAAAGTTGAGCAACAAAGGCCCTCCGGTTTGCTCCATCCATTAATCGTTCCTACATAAAAGTGGGATGAGGTGGTCGTGGACTTCATTGTTGGATTACATCATACACCTTGGTCTAATAATTCCATTTGGGTGGTGATTGATCATCTAACCAAATTATCCCACATCATTTTGATCAGAGATATAGCTAAAGTGGATGAGTTGGTATGTTCGTATCTTTAAGAGGTGGTGAGACTCCATGGTGTGGCATCAACAGCTGTCTCAAATAGAGACCCCTGATTCATTTTCTCGGTTTTGGGAAGGCCTTCAAAAGGACTTGGTGTTTTTTATTAAGATAATCATGACATTCCATCCTCAAACGGATGGCCAGATAGAGCGATAGAATCAGATTTTGGAGGACATGCTCTGTGAAAGTGTTCTAGACTATAGAGGTTCCTGAAATACCCATTTGGGATTGGTTGAGTTTTCTTAAAATAACAATTACCAATCCTTGATTCAAATGGCTCCTTTGGAGGTGCACTATGGCCGGCCTTGTCGGTCCCCCTGTGTTGGGCTGGGGAAGGTGAGACCTCACTGCTTGGGCCGAGTCGAGTGCAGGAGACATTTGAGAAGTTCAAGTTGATCAGGAAGCTCTTGTTTATAAATTAGGGTCATCATGAATCATATGTTAACTTTAGGGGTCGAGATCAAGAGTTTTTTGTGGGCGACAGGGTATTCTTGAATGTGTCCCCTCGTATGGGCCGTCGTTGATTGGGAAAGAAAGGGAAGATTACTCCGCGGTATGTAGGAACTTTTGTGATCACCAAGCGTATTGTAAAGGGGGCATATAGGTTGGACTTAACTTCTTAGTTGACATCTATCCATGAAGTCTTTCATGTCTCCCAGTTGAATAAATACAACCCGAATCCATCCCCTATACTGAATTGGGAGAAGTTGGATATAGATCCTGATTTATTGGTTTTTTAGTGGCCGGTTCATATAGTGGACATCTAAGAAAAGTTTCTTTGGGTAAATTCTCTTCCACTATCCCGAGTTCATTGGAATTATGGGAATGATACACATGAGTCATTGAAGTGGAATTCATGGTTTAAGGAAGAGTACATGTTCCTGTTTTCTGGTCAAGATTCAGGTTGACTTTCAGGGACAGAAAGTTTTGATGGTGGGGAGACTTATCACATATATGACTTATTTTAAATGTATTTTTCATTTAATTTCCATTATTTCTTTTCTTTTGGGGTTTCCCATGCATTTTTATGGAAATGGTGTGTTTTCAAGATTTGGTCCAAACCATGAGACCATTTCTAGATTTATAAATAAATTCTGTTTCTTTTATAACTCCTTCATTTTTCAACATTTTTCATTCATTCCAATTCCTAATTGGCCTCCCCTGAAATATTAACACCAACATATCAATTTGGACCCTTTATGAATCCATAATCATGGAGTATTTGAGTTTTTATTTTTGAAATTGGGCCAGCTCGGAAGCCCATTTCCAGTTTTAAAAATAATTTTTTATTTAATATCATAATCATTTTTAATGATTTTTCGGTGATTCTACCTCTCAACCAAGCCTAATGAACCTAGGAGCTACACTATTCTATTCTCTGCCTATTTGGAGCTCATTTTCTTCACAGATTAGGTCTAAACATCTTAAGTATTCAAAATTCATCCAAATTTAAAAAGGTAATTTGATTCCTTCATAACTCCCTCAATTTTAACTCTATTCCCCCATTTCAGTTCTTAATTGACCTTATCTTCCTTATTCAAACCTCAATTGAATTTTTGGATGTTTTAACATTCATCTACTTGTATATTTTGGGAGATTTATGCATGATCCCTCAAGTAAGTAGAAATCCTTAATTATTCTTTCAATTTACTTACGGTTTCATTCGATTTGCTTAGGGTTTCTTCCCTTATCCTTGAGGTTACTAATGTCTAGAAACTGGGGTTGCGAACCTAAGGTTTTATTCCTTATTTCATGGTCTATTATTTTGGTTTTAGGCTTGATCTAAGTCCCTTGTGGTGCGGTGGTGGTACGGTTTGATTTTTGCACAAATATTCAAGGGTTTTCATTATTGTGGTAGGTTATTCCATTGTGTATGAAATCCTTGTGAATTATCTTACTGTGTTTATGATATTTTCATGTTTATTTTATTTTATTATTGGTGATAAAATTTGTTTTAGTGGTATTTTAAAACATATGAAGTTTAAGTTCTATTTTTATGTGAAATTGAGGGTTTTTCAAAGAAATCTTTTATTGGTTCATTTCGGGATTCCTTATAGATACTTAGTTGATTTTATTGAAATGTATCAAGGATGGAAATTATTTTTTTAAAGTTTATCTAATTTTTTTGCTTCTATGAATTTTTTTTAAATGGTGTTTGTGAAGTATATGAACTTTAAGTGCCATGTTTGTGTGAAAATGGAGGTTTTACAAAAATATCACTTCTTGGTTCATATGAGGCTTCCCAAAAATAGATTTTTTGGTTTAATTGAAAATATATTCGGCTTTCATTTCTTTTTTGGTGACTTATAAGTGTAAACATGGTGTGAAAAGTGGGGATTTAGAGTAGTTTTAGGTGTGAAACAATGTAGGATTTTGATAAGTTGTTTTATTGAAAATATAAATGTTTTGTTCTGTGTCTTAAGTGGTATAAAGTGTGTATGGATGATGTATTATTTGTATGTTACCATTAGTATTGTTTTTATGTGAATATAGATGTATTTATTATGATGGAATTTTTTTAGGACAAATGGGAAAGCTCGGGTACCTTGGTGGGAGGATATGTACTAGTACGACTAGTGATTTGGATGTGTTATGTCCCTATTTCACTTAGCATTTTAAGATAACAACAACTATAACTAAACTATATAGATGATTTTTGGGGACCAATAGGTTATGGTTATGTTCCCTACAAGTGTCTCGTGCATGGTAATGGTTTGTGACACAGATATTTTACACCGAGGTACGAGGTACATAGGGCCCAAGACTATCTAGTTCCTAGGGGTGTTTCTTGGTTTTGGTGGTCATTGGATTTGTGGTATTTACCCTTGTCTTAGAGTGTGTTTGGTTGTACATTATAGTAACTAACATGACTCATTTAAATGTTCTAACATTATAAAAGTTTAATTTTGAAAAATGTTTATAAATGAAAGTTGCATTTCAGGGAATTTTTCACAGTTTTCCTTACATATTAATACTTAATTATTTTCACCTTGTATTGCATACTATTGGGATTATTTAGGTAGTATCATCATGGTAATAGTATCACACCCTAATTAAACCCCTTGGGTGTAAGTATACATGATTATGTTTGACTTGGGTAATGTTAAAGCCTCGGGAGATGGCGGTTCGGGTTGTTAGTCCCCTCTTATGGTGTGGTGTTGTGGAGACGACTCGAGGGTGATGACCCCTTTTTGTTTGGAGTCTTTGTGGATGATTTTATGATATTTTTATTTATCTTTGAAACTATTTTACTTTATTTGAAACCATTTATTCAGTTCTGGATTTTCCTTAAGTCTTGTTTGGCATGAAAATTTTAGATTCGTTTTATTGATTTTTGTTAATGTTTTATGCTTTAATTCTCATGTAAATAGTTCACAAACCAAATTTCTTAATATCAAGAACTTGTACCGGGCCATGGAGAGAGGGAAAGCCCTTTGAGCCTTTTCATGGGCTGGATTTGGGGGCAGTATTAGTGGAGACCATATTAGGTTTGTGACAGTTTTTGAATTATTTGTTACAAAATTAAAATTTATGTTATATGTGTCATCCCTCCCTCCTTTAATATATAGGATATGTGTGTACAAGGTTGTTTTATATAAATCCACATAAACAATACTTTTTTCCCCTCATATGTGTGTGATTTATAATCCATATGTAATAAATGTAGTATACAAAGGTTCATGTATTTAGTTTAAGATTGATCTAATGTAGAGTCAGTTCAAGATGGAACATAGATAAAAAACACATGTGATACATATGTGTATATGTGGAACTCTATATCTCTTTCCAAAACAACAATAATGAGTTCTTACCCTATTGTTATATGATGATTCATTTTCTTCTCAATAAATAACCATTAGATATGTTCATGGCCACATCATTTATTTTTTGATTTATTTTTATATTTTGAATGATTTATTTTATTGATTTAAGACCATGATGACATACATAAAGGGATAGATAAGAAAAAAAAGTGTTAAAATAATTGGATTATGCAAAAATGCTTTATCATAACATGGTTAATCCCAAAATTAAAATTCACTTAATATTAATGATGCATTTAAATAATAATAAAATAAATATTTAAATTAAATAAAAAATTACAGAAATTAATATAATTTTAGACAAATACATTCATTGCATGATTAGGAATGAAACCGTGGAACAAATTATTTGAACAATCCTTGTTGGGAATCATAATTTAATTAGGGATATTTTATGGAATTTTTAGGACGACATAACCATTATACATCAGGGGAGTATACCTTTATAGACTTGATCTAACTTAGAGGAAAGTATTGAGGAAACCAGAGAAAAGGTTTCTAGATTAGGGATTCAACTCTATGGATCAAGGACTATAAGTAATACAATTATAAAAGGAATACCTACCTAACTACCTTTGATTAATTGACCAATACAGTCCATGGATTATTATAATTGTAATATGTATAATTTACATAAGAATTTATATGAAAATATAAATTGGGATTCCAATGATGAGGCCTATTGGGACTTGATAAACTTGTGAGAGACTTGATAAAATGAAAATATTATTATGTCTTGAATAAATTATAATAAATTTAAGTAATAATAATCTTATATTTTATTTGAAATTAATTAATATTTTTGTTAACCATATTATACATATGATCAATTTTAGAGAATTAAAATCTCTTAGCTAGAAGTAACTTCTATGAATGATTTAAAAACCTATGGGAATTGTTGTTCCATGAGAGAACATATTATATTCTAGAATCCTCTTGGTCGGATGCACCAATAAAAGTGGTGAGTGATGAAGAGTACACTATCTATAATAAAAACATAAGAAATGTGGTTTATGTTCAATATTTAATGACTTCATCCATGTTCAATAAAATCATGAAGTCACATGAAGATATGGATCCTTATATCATGCTCCCAAATATCTATATTAATTATAATGAGCGATAAGTAATGGAATAATTTGACATATCCAAGGATTTATTTTAGAGAAAACTTTGATAAGGTGTGCTATTTTGGAATCATGTATTCAAAATCATTGGATACATTGAGCTCCTAGAATTTCTAAGGTATAATATTCCTAAATAACTATGAAATGTCCTAATTATTTCATCACTCCAGTAGATATTTTCTACCATTGTGGTCAATTTACATATGAACAACATAGATAATCCTCTCCTTGATCTTATCACTCTACATTGCTACGTTAATAAGGATACATTGTGTGAAAATAAATCTGTCTTTATGGTGAATAAATGGAAAGACCCTTCAAAGATGAATATGTTAAAAGATTCTTTATAACACCCTTCTAGGAAGATAATGATCAATGAAAAAGAAATAGAATGAGATGTTATTTGTTTTTCATGTGGAAAGAGGGGCCACTAGAAGAAAAAATGTACATTGTTAAAAAATGAAGGGGAAGCTTTATGTGGGTTTTTAATTAAGTGTAATCTTTTTGTTTCTACAAATTGGGTATTAGATATAATATATGGTGCTCACATATTTATTGAAATATATGAAATAAGTATATATCAGATGATTTATCGGGGAGAGGTAGATCTATGAGTATCCAATGGAGCTAGACTTGTTCCAATGGTAATTAGGAATTAACACCTCACGTTGTTGAAAAGAATAATCATTGTTTTATATGATTTTGATTATGTTCATTTAGTCACTATAAACATATTTTCTATATCCAAATTTAATACAGATGGATCTATTTTGGAAGAAATGTTGTGTATTCAACAAATAATGAATTTTTTATGTAAATTCATGTATAAATAATGATATTTATGTGTTCTATTACATGAACCAAGTAAAGGAAATCAATAATGAAAATATATCACATCACTCATACCATACCCAACTATGGAATCACTGACTAGTTTATTTAAATGAAAATTGTTTGACTAAATTACAATAAGATGGATATTTGGACTCTTTTTAACTACAACCATTTGGTATATATTATTCATGTTTACAAAGGAAAATGACTAAATATCCATTTAATGGAATAGGTAAAATTGCTAAGGAGTTTCTTGAATTAGTTCATACAGATGTGTGTGGGCTATTTATAGTTGAAGGAAGGGGTGGGTAATCCTACATAACATTCACTGATGACTTTATTAGATATTATATTTTAACATAATGTGTTATAATTCTAGTTCCTCTAACAGATTTACAGAATATAGGAATAATGTTGATAAACATATTGGTAATATGATTAGAAAACAACTCTCTTACTATGGATGAGAATATCTTAATCAAGTCATCATTTATTATTTATGAGCATTTGTGATTCAATCCCAAATCACTCCTACTTATACTCCATAATGCAAAAGTGTAAGGTAAATAGGGAACAAAACCCTATTTTTCATGGTGAGATCAATGATGGATCGTCCAATTCTTCCATGATCCTTTTTAGGATACACATTATAGAAAAAAACTATTACACTAAAGTAGGTTCAAACTAAAGTTAATAATGGTATTCTATATGAACTTCTGTATGAAAATAAATATTTATTTCCAAATTTACATGTGGGGGTTGTGAAGAGTTTGTAATGACTCTTCAAGTAAAAAAACATTCACATCAAAGCATAATGTGTACCTTTATAGGATACAATAACCAATAAAGTGTATATTACCAATATGACCCCGTTGAAAAAGTTAATTGTATAAATAAACATTATATTTCTTGAGAGGGAGATCATATCTAAAATTGATAGTGGTAAGGAGATATAATTTTACGATATATCGGATCAAGGTTTACAAGAGTCAACATAGGAACATATTTTACTAATCCCCATGGAAGTGAGAGTTCCATATACACAAGTAATGTGTAGGAGTACAAGAAAGGTTAGATAACCTGAATGATATGGTTTTCTATTCACCATTATTGGGGAATCATTATTAGTTAATAATAATGATCATGTAACCTACATGTAGTAAGTTGCATAGAATTTTCTAAACAGAAATAATCTATAATTTAAAAAACTGAATCCATGTATAATAAATATGTCTCAATTTTGTTAGATCCTATAGTGGATGAGAAGGTTGTTGGTTGTGAATGGTAATTCAAGAATAAATTGTAAACTGATGGATAATTCAGTTCTTATAAGGAACAATTGGTTACACAGGGGTTTGAACAATTTTACTACATAGACTATAATGAAAAAATTTCATGAGTTTTAAGGATCAAATTAATCAAAATTAGACTTTTCATAGAAGCGTACCATGTCTATGAGATTTTGAATATGGGTAGAAAATCAAATTTTCAAAACATAAACCTTAAAAATATGTTTATATGAAAATGAATAAATGGATTTGATTCCAACAGATTACAATAAAGTATTACAGTTTCATAGATATATTTATAGATTATAGAAAGCATCCAGGTCATGGAACATTTAGTTTGATGAATCTATAATATAGTTTATTTTAATAAATAATGAATGTGATCCTCAAATATATAATTTTTTTAGTGTGATTTAATCCATTTTCATAAAAGTTTATGTCAATAACATACTACTTTTTAGAAATTAAATTCTAGTCTTCGAGTTTTTCAAATCCAAATTTAATACATGATTCTCTATAAAGGACATTAGAAAATAAACAAATATTCTTGGGATTAAAATACATCTTGATATATCCAAGTGACTTCTCATTCTATGTGAAAGTACATATATTGATAAAATTGTGAAAATATTAAATGTGTAATAATCTTAGATGGGGTTGTTTTCAGGGTCACAAGGTATTATTATTTATAATAAAATGTATCCTTAGACACATGAGGATATTTAGAGGATGGAAAGGATTAAATACACATCAATGATTACAAAAATCATGTGTGATATGTTATATACTAAGATAGATGTCCCTAATACCTTAATCATGAAAGGTTCATATCATACTAACCTAAGTGATCACCATTGGATGTAATTTAATACTATACTTATGTATCTGAGGTGAATTAATGATAACTTTCAATTCTATAGAATATATGAGGATATATTCATTAGTGGATTATAAGTTTCTAATTTCCAAACCAATCAAGATGATCAAAAATCTCTTTCATGAATCATATCCACTCTCAATTAAGGTGATGTGACATGGAAGAGCTCATAGAATTACATGGTTGTAGATTATAATGCAGTGTCTCAGTATATTAAGGTATATGAGGTAGCTAAATAATCATTTTGGATATAGACATTCATCTAAGAGATATATGTTAATCCTAGTAGTGGAGATCACATCACACTCTATCATGATCATGATTCAGAGATGTCCCTTTCAATGGAGACAATATCATATCAAAAGACAAAGCATATACTTTGTAAATGTCATATATTGAGGTATTTTCCTTATAGAGTTGAAGTTACAATGAATATAGTCTCTATGGAAGAACATGTGGAGAACCCCATTACTAAAGCCATAACTCAGTAGAAAGATGATCATCCTGTGAGATATAGTGAACTAAAAGTCATTGGAATTTAGATATAGTCCATGTTGGAGTTTTTTGGAGTTGGTTTCCTAGAACCATCTATGTGTAATTTAGATTGCATAAATATATATATATAAATTCTAAGAAGTGAAAATTAATTAAAATATCTTTTTACATATCACAAATTATTATGCGTGAATTTAATGTAATGATTTATTAGACTATTTATCTCATTAAAAATGGGATATCAGCTCCTCACAATGATGAAAACCTTGAAATACCAATATTATATTCTTAAATATGGTTCTATGGTCAGATAATATTCTACGGTGGGACACATTAAATGTTGACTATCCTATGTGAGTACTCTTAAGAAGATGAAAATTTATCTCTTGAAGTTCAAACATGGTAGTCTCTAAGAAAAGAGATTATGATAACAGACCATCCTGTAGAAATTTTACTTGCTTCATGTCATTCGAATTTCATATACTTGATCATGTTTGGTGATCCTTAGGCTTTATTATTATTATTAATGCATTTCAGGAATAGCATGCATTGATGCACTAACCTAAATTGTGATGTCATATCAGTGCTGGATGTAAGGTATGTTGGGTGTATCTAGTATGATATATCATTATTGAAAAAGTTCAAGAAATGATTTTTCCTTCCATATTTATGGAAGTTGAAATATTTTACCTTTTATTGAAATAAAAAAAATATTATTAAATACCATTTCCATAAATTAATGATGTGTTTATATTACATAGTTAAATAAATATTTATCAAGCATATATGTTGATGACATTTGAGTGCAACTAGATTGATGAGATAACATGACAAAGGAAAGATTTACATAGTGAGCGCTCATGCAAGGTTGTCGATGTTGCAAAATTAACATCTTTCTATTGGGTTTCTTGACCCATTTCTAGACTGTAATCATGAACTTTAGGAAACCTCTCTTAATTCCAATTATAAATAATCTTATATGGGCACAAAAGATTTATTAACCTAAAGGCATGGGTGGGCCGAATACCTTAAGGCCTTTAGGGAAACCAGATATGTATATGCCCAGACAGATTTTACAAGGAACCATCTCTAGAGGAGGATTCAAGGGCATGACGCATTCGCCAGAGTAGGGATTACGGATTTGGAAGAATGAGAGGGTATGGCATTGCCATTGGTACTGGGCATGTGCATTACTGTACAGGACAGATAGTTGAACAACCATGTAATGGTGGAGAGCTAATCATGATGTAGATGCTAGGGAGGAGTGATTTCATGTATTCATTGTCTGTATAATTTCCTTAATACCTATGGGTCATGTGATGTCTCCAAGCCTACATGCAATTTAATCTCTAAGCCTACCGGCCTTTTAAGGGTCCCTCATCATCCCTTGAAAGGGGGGTTATATAAAATCAATAAAAAAAGGGACTTCGTGCCATTCAGGCTATATGGGAACACACTAAGTATTTATATTGATATTAATTAAACTATATTTCAATTTTTTTTGGAAAAAATATTATTCTCAACACCAATGATTAATTTTTTGAAGGAATTTTTTATCACATAAATTAAATAAATATTTATTCACAAGGTAATTATTTAATAAATCATATAAAAATATTTATTTATTTAATGAATAAATATTTATTTGGGTATTTGATAATTACCAAGGAGGACTAGAAAGAAAATATTTTCTCCAGTTTGAAATTTTAATTTTTAAGTAATCAAAATAATATTTATCATTATGCCAGTTAGAGCATGGAACAAGAAAATAATATAAATAAAAACAATACATTGATTGATTTCATATAAGGTTTTATAAATTATTTGAGTTCCACTGTGAAATTAAATAATATTTCAACCCTCATCCTATCTCTATAAATAGATGATTGTGTCTATTTTGTAGAGTTTGATCAATATAGAAAATCATTGTGCTAAATGAAATCCAGAGCTATCTATTAATACCAAATAATGATCTACATATAATCCTTACTACTCCACTATATGAAGATAGAAATTTCAAGGAGGATTATTCAATATGGACGGAATATTTACAATGATCAAGATGAAAATCATATGATGATCAATCCGCCACTCCAGCACCCAACAATACATCAACATTTTTTGTATATCATAAGTTCATGTCTGGATCCCCGCTAAAGGGATTATACACATAAATCCTACAATATCAATTATGGTTAACCATAAAGGTTTATTTGGATGATAAATATATTTAACATAGAAATATCTCATAACTGAGGCATTATTTCATCCAATCGATTTAAAATAATTAAAAAATTAACATGAAAAAGATATTATCATTTCTTCAGTTACAATATTTATTAATACTATTTCTAAAAATATCATTGGTCAAGACATTTATTTCATATATAAAATCCTAATAATCAATGAAATATGATAATAACTGATTTAGGATCACCATCGATAAGCACTCCAGCTACACCTCAAACCAACATCATTTAGACACAGTTGAAACTGGTGCCCCAGGAAATTTCACCACTTCTTAGAGATAATTCTTTTTTAATTCATCTATAACATTTTTCTCTCAAATTATATGGAAGTGTTCTGGAATTTTTTGTTAGTTCATAGTCACCCAAAATAAATCATTCTTTTAAAGTATCATTGGTTATATGGTGAAACTTTACATGGATATCATCACCCATTTTCGTGCTATTATGTAAAAATTTTGTAAAATACCATGTGATTATTATTATTCATCATTAACCAACTAACAAGTGATATATATCATGATATATGGAGCTAATTTCATCTTCATTCCCAAGAACCATAAATAGTCCTTCATTTCCTTGTACATTTATGGTACACTGGATGATTTCTAATTTTAAATAGAGAGAGGAAAAAACCAACTAGTCCTGGAAAGACAAAGGAACTATGATTCAATATCAAAATTGATACACTGAATTTTTATTTTCTATCAATATTTCAATGGTCTCTCGACAATTGATTTTCAAGCTCACTATTAGATAATCGTGGTCTAATTGTGGGGCCTCCCTAACTTATACAAATATTTCAAGAATAACTATATCTATGAAGAGGACTAAAACATCATTCTTCTCTAAAAATTCCAACTGTATATCAGCAACCACCACCATTAGTTTCAAATGGTCTTAGGGATCTCAAACTATGTGATTATATGATTTAAAAATAAAAGCATCGACATCTAAATTTCATTTCCTAGATGTATAAACCAAGTCAGAATTAAAAATCTAATGGTATTTTATCCACCTTCATTATCTCAAGATCATGACCCTTCTTGAAAAGATGTTTCTCGTGATTTTTTTATTGGTTAACAGAACATAATTTTCACAAATTATGTAGTGATGAGAAATTTTTATGGAATTAAACACTATGTCTAGTTCTATATCATGGTTTTGGAAGTTATTTTTTATTTATAGGGATTTCTCATGATTTGTAAGCTATGAAAATATATCCCTACATAAGAAAAAAACATATACTAGATCCATACTCATTAAAAAATACTACGTAGACCTCACATGGTTCTGAAAAGATATGTATTGGTGAAAAAGTGATCTGATCCTTAAGTTCCTCAAAACATTTATGGAAATACTCAGTCCAAAATAATGGAACACCCTTCTTTATCAACAAAATAATTGGATAAATGAGATGTGGTAAATACTAACCAAAGTGATGATAATATCCTATTAGTCCTAGAAAACTCAAAATATTGAAGATATTCTTATGTTTTTTTCATTAAATGAAGCACTCAATTTCATCTTGATTAGAAGATATTCCCTTTTCGTAGATTACATGCCCCATGAAATGATCATATTATATCCATAAGTTACGATTTTTGAATTCTACAATAGGATGGTTATCTTTTAATATACCATGTGTGATCTACCATTTCCTTTCATGACCATCTTTCATATGAGAATACACTAAGATGACATCAAAAAATACCACAATGAAATAATCTAGGTATATATAGAATATAGAGTTCATCAAAACCCTAAGAATTACTAGTGAATTATTGAGACCAAATGGCATGACTAAGAATTCAAAGTTGTCATAATAGCTTCTAAAAGTTGTATTGGGGATATCCTCTTTCCTAACTTAGATTTGTTGGTACCTCGATTAGAGATATGTTTTGGAGAATAATTTGGCTCCCTTTAATAGAACAAATTGATAATCAATTTAAAGAATATTATATCAATTATTTTACATAACGTTTCAACTTATGATAACTGACATAAAGTTAGAGTGTTCTATCCTTATTTTTAACAAAAATAACTAGTTCATCCCATGATTACATACATGGTCTTATAAAACCATTATTTTACAAATTTTGAAATTGGTCTTTTAGCTCCTCTTACTCTATTAAAGATATTAGATATGATGTAAGTTAAATAATATTTGTTCCTATTAGTAGTTTGATAGATAATTATACACCTTTTTCGTGGTTGATAAGGAATGACATATAGAAATAGGGTATCAATCTATTATGTTAGGAAAATATCTTTGTTAAGTGACATCAATTTACCTCTACATGAGCACCGATAACTGATATGTGATGGTCCCCACCACCAGAATTAAATGTATTTGTATATCTATATTCATATCTCCTTCCCTATTGAATAAATGAACAACTCCTTTATGAGTTGTAGAGGACACCAATTGAGAATTTTTATCAATGTGAGCCTTGAATTATACATGAAAATAGATTCCCAATATGATATCAAAGATATCCACTTCAATGAAAGTGAAATCCTATAAAGACTGGACTGATTAAATAGTGATAAAACATGATAAACATTTAAATCTTCTACATTATCATTTCTTGAGTGGTGTATTTATTCTCGTAATGTGAGGCATTAATTCCACTGGCATGATGAATTGTTTTACAACATGATAATAACTAAAATATTGAGAATAACCAATGTCTATAAAACCACGTGTTAGGTTATAGTTATGGATAAAGTTACCTCACTCCATTGAGAGACCAATGTATTCATTTTTCATAATCTACTCAACTATAAAAATATTTTTATCCACTCTACTTGACTAATTATTTCTCTCGTACTGAGATAGTTTCCAATGACAAGATAGGGTGGTTATATAATTGCCTTGAGAACCTTAATTATTGGGGTAAGAACTATATTGATGAGGACATCCTTTTTGTGTATTATAATATTACGACATGGTAGAAACCTCACCACCAATTGACATTACGAGATTTCTTCAATAGAAAATTAGGTTCCCCTTAGAACCATAATTATGATAGTTCTGAAGTGGTTCTATGTATTTCCTCTTCATGGTCTATAATAAACATGATTTAAAACTTCCATTTGGGTTATTATGATGTGGGGGGAAAACTAATCCAATTGACTGATTTAATATTTCTATATTACCATGGGAGTAACTCTCAATTCTATACTTATTTCCCATAATGGAGTTTCCACCTATTTAAGTGAGTAAAAAGGTGTTTTCTCCAGTAAATTTCTTAATGATGACTTTCACCAACCAGAAATCATTGTCCACTATGTCTATGTAAAACTAGATGCAGAACATTTCCACAATATAATGAATGTCTAATAATATCCCTTTATTGATCATACATTCCTTGAGTAATTCACTAAATTAAACTTCCAGCACACAAAAATAAGGAATGTAAAACAGTCCCATATTTTATAACCAAGTGTTTTTATTCTTTATTTGGAATAAATTCATTGTTCGTAACCCTCAAAAGGAATGTGGGTAGAATATTTTATTAAAAAATTACTCAAATCCATCTGAACTAAGGCCTTGTTCAAGTTTATATTGAATATCTAGGTCCCACCATTTTTTTCCATATTGTTAGGAATATACACAATAAGATTCACATTGAGTTTAATTAGGGTTCCTATGAAATCAAAAATTCTATTCATCCTCTAAAGTCATGATTCTGCTTTTTTAGGAATCGAGTCACCTATGATGATTTCTGGATTTTATCATTAAAATTTCACTAATTATTCCATATCTTGGGCTCCCCCATCCACATTCCTTTTTCTACAACTTGAAATCCTTCCATGACACTTCTGAGAAACTCTAAGTTCACCTATGGATTGGGTGGAACCCAATTCCCTGCAGCATCCTCTTACTGATTCTTATGTATCCTAACTAATTTCACTTCCTATATTCATAGAAAAATCACCACTTGGTCAAAACTAAAAACATTGATCAAATTCAATTTTACATATACCAAAACATAAAAAGATTCATCATAAAACATCATTTGAATAATG
Organism: Viscum album; assembly: GCA_963277665.1. Taxonomy (NCBI): domain Eukaryota; kingdom Viridiplantae; phylum Streptophyta; class Magnoliopsida; order Santalales; family Viscaceae; genus Viscum; species Viscum album. The sequence continues at coordinate 805,594,387 of OY728137.1, forward strand.
TATTCAATGTGATATTTTTTTCACTAAGTCTTTATAGTATTCTCTCATTAGCTAAACCCATGTGGATGACGTGAAAGAAATCCTATATTTTCTTAAGAAAAATTTTTGTACCTAAACCACCATGGTAACTTGATGTTTATTGAAAATAGTTCAGAAATTCATTTATATAATTACAAGTCCTATCCCAAGAAAATAATATCTCTACATATACCATTCTTGACTAATGAACCCTACCAAACAATAAAATTGGTAATATCCCAACTCAACCAATTATATTGGGAAGGCCTAGAGTTCCACTAAAATTTGGTGGAATCCCCCAAACACCAATGTATTGAAATAATTCCCAAGGGAATATATAATCATTGTGGGATGATTTATCATAATTTAATACAAACAATAATATAAAACTCAATAAAACAAATTCAACATATAATATGATATTAAAACCAATAAAAATATAATTACTTTATAACTAAAAATATAATCAGAGTGATTGTTATAAAATAAAAACCAACATGTCTACAAAAATAGATGTCCAGAGATGGTAAGAGAAACCAAGGCACTGATGTGATACTATGAAAATCTCTACTAAAAGTTTTATCCAATATTTGACACTTATGGATTTTGATTTTAGCATCAAGGTGTACCGGTAGTAAATTATTATATTTTACCCTACTTGTATCATGGATAACACTATCTACATACACAACAAAGCATATATTTTGGGGGTGAGTATACAACCTGATAGGAAATTCACAAGACTTCACATATATTCCAATAACATAAGAACATGTTATCTCATAAAAATATTATATATATAACAATCCAAAAAGGATAATAAGGTTAGTAATGGTATTGGTGAAACAATAGTGAATGATAATGCACATCATGAAGGTATCCCATGTCATGAACATACACCCATGAAACTCACACACCTTTTTCATTCCCTATCAAAAAATACCATTAAATAACCTATACTCATGAGTGGGAGTCATCCCTCCAGTAATATGTTGTTTCCTAGAGACAAAATACATTGATTCCACAATTTTCCCCTTGACCAAGTCTAACACAATAAGTCATTTCTTTATGTATCATGAACACAAAAACATTCAAAGTTCTCACCCTTAATAATTTCTCTGGAATCAATTTATCATTCAAGCATTTCAATGAACACGTTGTGGTTAGATTCCACAACCCATGTTTTCAAATCTCGTAGATAAAGGAGAATTATCATTGGTATTAATCATGAAATGAAAATAAGTATCCTTTGAAAATCAAATTGTTCATTATCTAGGAAAAGTGGAGAGGGAGAAAAACTTGCTACCTGCAAATGTTATTTTATATGATCACTTCACAATATTGCTATTCCATAATCTCATCCAAAACCATTTAACTAATCATTGGGAAATACAATGAAAACCCATAATAACTAATAGATCCAAGAAAAGAATCCCTGGAATAAATTTCCTTTTTAGAGATAATGATAATGAATATAAAAATAGAGAGTTAATCAAAAATCTTACCTTCAATTCCCTTGGTCCAACACTGTAATATTCGATGCAATATAACTTTTTATTAAATATAATATGAAAATATCTCCCAAAATAACCTTGTAATTAAATAGTCCAAATCATATGATGAAGAATGGTGGTTTTGAGACATAATTATTTTTTAAAAAAATAAATATTTTGTAATTTTTCAATTACATCACATGATTCATCCTCAATGTTTAGAAAAGTAGGTTCCAAACATTAATGTGCTATTTGATGATACCCAGGGTTTTATAGTTTGAAAACACATTCACCAACCATTATATTTTCACTATCTATGTTTCTAAATGGTTTCTTACTTATCACATATATTGATGAAACTTTGTGACAACCATGTACATTCCCTTGGGTCCAATTTTCACATCACATGGTTACCTATGGAGAACAACATAGTTTCCCCTAATTGTGTTCCAACCACAAACCCTCCAAAACTCCATCAACATAAAATCTCTTGATACTTCCTAAAACTGAACCCAAACTCTTTCATGGATTAAAATTTCAATTTGAAACAAATAAAATTCCTCAAATAATGGATGTTTGATAAGTAATTTTTCAGAACTTGGAAAACATGAAAATTAAATGGATATTTTATAGCTGTATGAAGCTCACTTAAAAGTAACACTACATTACAAAAGAAAAAATTGAAAAGGTTTGAAGATTTTCCAAAATATATAATAGTAACCTACTACTATGGAATTTATAAATTTGATAAAGTGAAAAAACACACTAAAATTCATGAGAGTTATTCTAACAGTCTAGGTAGGAATGTTTGTAATGTCAGTTCATGTGTAAAAATAAATATGAAGAACATAAGATTTATTCAGCATATGATTATATGAAATTATAGAATTACATTGAGCCTCACTATAGTATAAAGGGGTATCTATTTGAAGTTGAAATTTTTTGTAAGATCGATTTAGAAATTATGACAATTAATGATGGATCCATTCTTAATTTAGTTAAACATTACAATGATTAAAAGGGATTTTTCATTCAATATGTGTGTGAATAAATTAATTGTCAATCCACAAATAGGAAGATCATACTATGTTTAAATATTAGTATAAGGAACATATCAATTATGGATACATAATTTGAGATTCATCCACATTTTGGATAATATTTTCATGCCATTGTGATTTTTGAATCATAGGATAATGAAGTATACACCACAGAAGTTGGTCTTTCATTTGATACATTTTATATTGAGAAATTTCAAGACTCATTCATGTCATAGTTAAATTCATGGTGGATCAAGTTTGAATTTACTTAAAGAAATTTAAATCATGATATGAGATGACATGCTATAGTGATATTTTCATATGTGAGCATGCATGACATCTAGGAGAGAATAAGGGACCATGTATTTCAGGGAGAGTTTTTTATGAATTACAATCTCAATTCAATTGTAATATTAAATAAAGATATATTTGAATAAGAATATATGTGACTAAAAATATGGAGATATTTTTGAAATGTTTTAATGAGGATATAATGCTTCCAAAAATCAAGCGATATTTCCATTCAGAAATATATAAAATATATCTTTTTGGTTTTGTGCACGTATCAAGGATCAAAGAAGAAAAAAGAATTTAAAAAATACAATAGAGGTGATCTAATATTATATTTTTATATGACTCTCTATGTATCTAAATAGAATAGTTTTGTAATATTCAGGAAGAGAAGAACCTATGTGATGAGAGATAATGAAGAAAAATAAGAATTCCTATAATATTTTCATATCATTGAAGATGATTTAGAAGAGATAAGAAGTATGATACTACTACTATTGTTTCCACACTCAAAGAGACTTTATAACTATGAACAAATATGTTACCTATGATATCTTCATATCATAACAAAAAGTGTTGAAGGACATTTCATACATGTGTTCCCTAATTGCAGAAAAATCTTCTTGAAGACCTATTAGTGAGGAACTAGATAATACATTGGTCATACAATGACATAGAAATAATTCAGGGAGATATTTTTCAATATATTTTTTGAGGACTCATTGTATACATGTAGGAACTAGTATAAAGAATCCATTAGGGTAAAATAATGTTTTTTAGCGATATCCTATTGTATTTACTTGATTAATATAGTGGATACCAATATATTTTACATGAATTGAACATAACCAGGATTAGGTTCACATATTGTGACCATAACATATAAAAAATATTGTAAGATGTGCCTTCTTACATTCAATCATGCATGTGGTGTGAGTGTATTGAGGGATACCATAAACATTTCTATATATTAATTTAACTAATAGTAGAGGCTTAAATTTTTATTGGGGAATTTAAAATATAAAATTACTATGTAAAAATTTCACACTAGTTAATCCCCTATCTCAGGTCATGTCGTGATCCTATTGGGAATATCATCTGGTATTAAATATAATCCATGTTCCATCTAATTGGATAAATTATATTTCCCATTTTTTATCATATATACACTAATTATATATTTGATGAATGTTTAGATGGGCCTCATATGGCAAATTCAGTTCCCATTTCTATTAATACAAATATAACAGTGTTATTCTATGGATAAATGGAAGTAATATCACAATAGGTGGGGGTGAATTTTAGTTTAAAATAAAACTTATAATTTCCCTTCCACCTTAAGATTTAAGTTGAATGAATTTACTAATTACTACTAAATTTTGGAAATAGAGTAAAAATAGTACCATAAATAATAATATAATCTTTATAAAAAATTATAAACAAAAATGAAATATATATGTTAATATTATAAGAAAATTGTTGAATAATCAATGTATCATAAATTGAAAACCTATACTAGAAATAATTTAAAAATAAATAATCTAGAATTATTAAATATGATAACAAATTATATTAAAAACAATGAATAGAATTTGGGATTTCAATCTAACTGAACTTTAAATGTATAGTATTATAACACACTTTAAGTCCAAAGTGTAAGTTATATATATATACACTGAATACAAGGTATCCATGAATTTATATATATTATAAAATATCCCAAATTTTGTACCTATCAAATGGAATGGTTTCCTAAACAAGGAATCACTTGAATTAACCTTTCAGTATGTATATTGTTATAGCCCAGAACACTCTATCTTCCTGCCCCTTGAGTCCTTGATCATATAGGATCGTTAAATCCTTTGTATTCTTATCTTTGAGGCAGTTGATTATGCAAAATATCTAAAAGAACAATTAAAATATAAATACTTAGATATTTATAGTAAATCCTCATTATACCTAATTCTTCATAATCACTCGAAATTTAAAACAATAATAAGGAAACTAAGTCCAAAACCTATTGAATACATATTTATATGACAATCATTATTGATTTATCAACTTTTTCATCCTTCTTCTGGTGCTTATGGTTATGGTTCTATTTTTTTGGTATTATTGAAACAAACATCAGTGGTCAAACTTATTTAATATAAATTTGGTTATAATAGAATCACTAGCATCGTTTCTATATTTTTATGACATCAACATATTATTTTATCTACTAATGAGTTAATCTAGAACCCCTATAGTGTTTTAAATACAATGAAAGTAATCTTTTAGGAACGTTCAGATTACCAAATTTATATAAAATTTGTTACATTCTCTAGAATTTTAGTTACCAAAAATCCATTATGCATAAATACAATAACTAATATAAAACTCAAGATAATCCAACATTATATATAAATTGTATTATTATTTTAAAAAAATATACCAACTGATTCATTGAATCAACATGAGGTTTTAGAAAAATACCTTAAAGAACAAGAAGAAAATGGATATAAAGAAGTTAAATAAGAGTTAAAAGGAGGACGGTGATACACAACTAATTATAGTCAATCAAAGTAGTTGATCATATGTAAAATATACTAATACTTGTGATGAATCAATTTCAAGATGCAATAAATGTGTGTTTATTTAGTTCATTATTATTTTTTATTATGAAATTAAGGATTATTTTAAAATTATTTCCACTGAGGTTACTATATATATATATATATAGATCCATTTTCAAGGGATTACAGAAAGAAAAGTGTCATCAAGAATTAAAGGATAATATGATGGATAAGGAAATGTAAAAAAGGATGTAGATATTCAAAAATATTACAAAGATATTAATTCCAAGGATATATTTTTATTTTTTTTAAAGAAAAACATGACCTAGATAAATAACTCCTTCAACAAAAATTTATAAGAAAACTATGACCAGAAAATATTTTGAATATAATATCCCTACATTTGAAGAAATTCATAAAGCTATTCTTGGTGACAAGGATTGCTAATTAGAGATCAAATACAAAGCAATTATGGATATATAATTTCATTTACAAGTATGTAGAAAGATACTTGATGATAAATTTTTTATGATAAAAATAGAATTGTAATAAAGTGTGAAATTAGTTGAGTATGAAAATACTTCCCTCAAAATGAAGAGTATTTCATTAGATTTCAAACATAAATACCTAGAATCAATATAGGAATAATATACTCAAACTACTGATAAAATAAGAAGTCTCATAATATATACTTATAATAAAAGTATTTCATTTTTATGGACTTGTATTAGTGGTTAAAAGATTTTGATATCATTCAATAATCAATCAATTATATGATTACGTAAAATGGTTACCCTTTTCCCAAAAAATGTTTTATATAATAAATTTGTTTCACTGTATTGTAATGGTTAAAAGTATATATTTAGGAAAAAATATGTAAAGATAAATTATGAAAAACCCACCACTACATCAAGGGTTGATATAATAATGAATATGAAGAGAAACATCCCAATAATTAAAAACAAGTATTGGGTTTTTACATAAAATAAAAATCTAATAAATCTTCTAATATTATAACCAAATGGAAGAGAAAAAGGATTATTGTACATTATTGGTACTATTGGTGGTTTTTATATAATAACATTTAATTTTAAACTAATTTATCCACTCTCTAAGTCTATAGAATTTTTAGTTTAAGGATGGAAAAATATAAAGCTAAAAATAATCGTACTATGAAAAATAATGTTAATAGAAAAAGGCAAATATATTCACAAAGAATTAATTTTAATACCTTTAGAATTTATAAAATCATATTAAAAATGTGGTTATAATTGTGAGGAGTTCTAGTATAAATCTACTAATCATGCACTATATTCATTAAATGGATGAAGAAAAGGATAAATTAGATTTTATTTTATATCAAATATAGGGAGAAGGATGAGAACTAATGAATCACACATATATATATCTGTGTGTGTGTGTGTGTGTGTGTATGAGTGTTAGTGAAACTATAAACACAATAACACATCCATGTCATGAAACCACAAACACATAAAAAGATCCAAAAAATTCAACTACTAGCTAATGGACACTCTTGAATAAGAATACTCTTGATTTGTATCAGTGTATCTAGTCTTAAATAATTACTCATCAGAACAATAAATTATACCATAATATTGTTACCATGACCATGTATAACCCAAATATTCCTTTCCATTTTTATATGGACATACACCCACTAAATTCGTGCCAAGTTCAAACATTTAATTCGTTTTTTTAAAACCCCAATTAAATTGATCTATTTATTCAAATAGATAGTGGGAATCACCCAAAATTCATATTTATAAGAAAAACAAAATCAAAATAATTCCAATAGATATTTAATAAGGAATTTAAAAATAAAATCATAGGAAATATATTTATAAAATAATTATAATTTTTTTTCTAGGGGAATGTATAAAAATAAGAGAAGTCGCATTCCTCTAAGGAGTTTTACATGAATAATTTTCCCATGATCTCAAAGATATGTGATTCATAATATATTCCTTTAATGAATACTAAATAATATTTACTCAAAGAATATCTAAAATATATATATTATAATGGAAGGACTCAAATAGGGTTCCTCTATATATATAATAAAAGGATCAATGATAGAAATATAGTATGATGATCTTAGCTTTAATTTCCTAGATCCAAATCTCTCTAATATGTTGAAATCATAAATTAAGAGAAATAAGATAACTAAAATATCTAAGGATAGTTATGGAAATTGAGATCTATGTTATAGAATAAATATTTAGGGTTTTCATGGATTGATAGGTATTAGAATAAATTTTAGGATTAAATTATTCTAGTCACAATGTTTGGAATATTTTGTGCCAATTGTGTCGATCAATTCTGGCCTAACACTTACCAAGTCACGTATTTTCCATATAGTTTGGATAAATTGTGAACTGACATTGAATCCAGTGAGAATACCCCTTTAGCTCTTGCATGGGTAACTAAAGATAACCACATGGTTTTATATAACCATTCTCAAAAAATGTGCCTCCTAAAACCTTCCAAAAACACCCCAAAAACACCTAGAAGATTCATAAACATAACTGAAACATTATATAACTTGAAAATACATAATAAAATCAAAATATACCTAACTTTAGGGTTATTAAACTCTACCTTGAATGGGGTTTTATTTCATTGGGAATATAAAAACTAGTAATTCCCTAGAATAGTTTAGATCATTGGAATTTCATTAAATTTTTCTCATTCCCATGTTTCATCCAAAATCAGGCCATGGTTCATTAATATCCATACCAAATAGATTCTTCTTCCCTGAAACAAATTTTATTATCTATCCATAATATGAATTAGGGAACGAATAAATGTAGAATTTGGTTCATGGGTAACATGGTCCCAACATATCACATGTCTAGGGTCATGAGGATACTCATTTAACTAGTATGTATAGTAAATGTTATAGACATCACTAAATATTGATGGTAACGATAACGGATATGAAATATCACTAATATGTTCAAATATGTATAATGGTTTGAGTACCGAGGTTCTGAATTCCCTTAAATTCCCAAATAATGGAGATCCAGTCTCAGGGATACTTTTGATAGTATGTGGTCACTGGTATTAAAAGATATGTGTAGTTAGTGGTGATCTACATACATTTTTTGATGGATTGGGAAAATTAACATTCATTTTCTAATATTCTATATTTTTAAAGTAGAATCACGGTAATGAGTGAGTTCGATCAATGAATTTGCCTCAGTATCTACCCAACAAATCAATGATCAACATGTATAACCATATAGCGCCTCAAATAGAGCCATATTTATCATTTCTTAATAACATTTTCTATATGAAAACAATACCAAAAGAAAATTATATGCCCATGAACCACAAAAATCTATAAAATATACTCATAGAATACCTTCTTCTTTTTTTGGATCATACATTCTTTTAACCAGACTTCTGTAGATGATATTCTATGATAATTTTTAACTAAGTGATAAGGGATTATTTTGAGGATCACTAAAACAATGAAGTGGATTGGGGGTATCATTTAGAGAAAATTGATACTAATAATCCATGTAATTTAAAAAATCCATTAATGTATAGAATCTCCAAGTCTTCCACCATATTAGACTCTCAAATTATAGTGAAACATACTGACTTAATTAGTCAATCCTCCACCACCCAAATAGAATCATTCTTCTGAAGTGTCCTTGGTAGACCGTTGAAAATTCCCATGGTAATTTTTTTTATATTTAAAAATTAGTCTAGGAATCGACTACAATATGTCTATTAGTTATTTTTTAATAATTTCCCTATTATGGGGTTAGATATTTCATAACCTAATCATCTAATTTCTACTTAATTCCTAACCCCCAAAAATCTATCTTCATTTCTCTATAAATATTTTGAATACCCCTCTGAACTACCCATATTGAATGGTTATATGAAGAAAAAAGGTTCCCTTATCATGATGGGAGGACTACAATTCAATTTCCAAATAATAACCAAAAGTTTTTATCTAATTTCCAAACTTTAAAAGTCTCCCCACCGATGATATTTATCCTCTTAGCTAGAAATTTCAGTTTTTATTGCTAAGCCTCCTTAATTAAACTCACCAACTCGGGAATGAGATTAACAAGAAATAAAAATTCACTCTGTTCTTTTACTTTTAATCCAAATGTATACGAGTAATTATTCCCAAAGAATTACACTATTCATGAGCCTTCATAATCCCCTCATTATATGACTTTTAACTCAAAAAATAATACACTGAATTTTATTTCCCTAGTGTATAGAATAAGTAAAATTTTATAAACTATAGATATTTCATCTGGTGGTATTTTCCTAGGTTCAAATACAATTTTAAAAAGGTGTGTTTCAATATTTTATTATCCTTAAACTCTATAAACATTTCAATGAGAAGGTATTGGAACTATGTTTTTAGTTCATGAACAACCATAAGTAATACCAAGTCACGCATTAGAGAATTTTTCTAAGACTTCTTTAACTACCTCTAATTATAATCTATTTTATAGTATACGTTAATTAGAATAAAACCCATTATATATCTATATAGATATCAATATACCATATATCCTGGTCATGATTCTAAACAAAAGAGGAGAGGTGCCGATTTGAGCCCATCCTTATGCTCTGGGAAGGATTTTTAGAAATATTCATTTTATTCTCATGAAATACATTTTTTTATTAAAGAAGTCATATGAGAAGAATTCCTTGAAAATTACTATACAATGTTATGATAATATCATGTTATACCTATAATCCCATGTATCAAAAAAATGTTCTTTAGGGGTGGTCAATAAATGATGGCTTCAATATTCTAAAGAATAACTCATATTACTCTCTTTGATATTAAATTCCAAATGAAATGAACCTCTTGTATCCAAGTCACACATAGAGAATTTATCGTAAATTAAATGCTCATAAAATATTCTTAATAAAATATCTAAGTACATATCATGGTCATTTCTATTGATTCAATAAAATGAAATATCATTAAAAATACCATAAAAACGAGTTGAGGTACTTATGGAAGATATGATATATTAATTACATTAAAACTATAGGTTCATTTGTAAGTCCAATGGTAATGACTACATATCTGTAGTGACCATAAAAATTTCTGAAAGATGTAGTCATAATATCATATTTCCTAACATAGTGATGGTAATAGCTAGACCATTAATATGTTTTGTAAAAACATTCATCTCCCTTTATTTTTTTGAAATTTCATCTATTCAAGGAAGAGGGTACAATTTTTTAATCATAACATGATTCATTTTATGATATTTAATACATAAACAAACATAACCACCTTCCTTATTTACAAAGAGGATTAGAGTGGACCAAGGCAATGTTCTTTTTCTAATTAATTCCTTTCATTCCTATCATTCTAGTTGTAATATTAATTCCATCATTTTAGTAAGTTCCATTATAAATTATGGATGTCAAATAAAAAAATTATTGTATGTATATTGATAAAAATTCAATTTTCTATTCATCTGGTAAACCAAATAAATCACATGGAAAGTTATCTAGGTATTAGTCTATTATAAAAAAAAATACTCGAAGTCTCATTTTTTTTGTAAAACCCAAAGTTATCACTGATAGTTGAGAAAATATGGTTCTATATACATTCACCAATGAACATAATCTACCAATATTCATATCCTAATTCACATTGAATAAATGAACAACACTATCTAGGGATGAGAAAATTACTTTTTTATCATAAAAATTTATATAAAGTTTTAATTCTACCAGCTAGTTTATTCCAAATATCAAGTTGAAGATATCTGTTTCCATGACCATAAACTCCCATAAAAATTTGGGCTCATCTATGGTAATGTGATATTATTAAAATTTGTATATTATGTATTCCTACAACCCAATATTTGTTTTTATGATCAATATGTGAGGTTTTATTTCCATGTGTAACCCCAATTGATTGACCAAATGAAACTAAATAAAAGAATCGGTTGAACTAGAATCAAACAATACTTATATTATAGTGGAGTGGAAAATAATGGTACCTTTCCTCATCGATGGTCTTAGTTTCCAAGATATTTTTTGATTCTATGCTTAATAAAGTTTTTGGTAACTCCCACCGAGTATAATTTTTCTTCCTATTTTTGTTGTGTCAGATTGAATACTATGGTTTTCCTAGAATCTGACTTATTCACTCAACTATAATGGAAATAATTATTTTATAGAGACTTCCCTAATTGAGTGTGAGGTATTTGAGACATATTTGATCCATATTCACCTCTGGGATTCATGGGTACTATAAAATAAAAGTGTATATGTACTTTACAACCATATTTGTAATAGTATCAAGGTGGTGTTGTACAATCCCCTTTCTTATGTGTGAACTAGAAACATTGAAAACAACCTATTTCTATATTGTGACGTGGTTAAAAAGATACTTGGATGATGTTTTCATTTTATGGTGATCTAATTTACTAGGTTTATTTTTCTCTTATCCTCTTATTTCTAGTAATGGAGTTTTCACCGGTGTCTATAAACACAAATGTTTTTACCCCACTACCATTCCCATCTATATAACTTTTTTCACTATTTCCATATTCTACATATCTATATAATCATAATAAATAACATGTACACCTTAGAAATAAGATATGGTTTCATCCATGCTTTGATGATATAATCATTTAGGTTTGTTATAGCTTTCCACGTCCAGAGAAAAAATAATCTATGTTCATAAACATAGCTATTTAATTTTTTGGGTAAATATTTCCTTTCTTGAGAATAAATAAATATTTCATTTTTCTCTTACAATGTATGGAGAAAAAAAACATTATTATTTTTTAATCCTTTAATTGAGACTTTTTGTTTGAGTTTATCTTATATGGATAATTCTAACCATTTTATGCATTATTCTCTAGTATACGTACCAGAAGCTATATTTTTACATTGAACATTGTTCCAAGGAAAATGAAAATTCAATTGATCCTATTATGAAAAATTTATGTTTTTTAGTTTCTAAATATCCCTAAAAAATTTGGATTATGTTTCTTACACATCAAGGTATTGTAACATCCAAAAAAATTAGTTTAAAATAATACTATTCTTGATATATTTCATAACATGTAACACCAAGATTTAAGTAATCTATGAAAAATAATGAAATAATAATATTTAAATGTTATCATTATATCATATCCCATAAAGTTTTAGTACAAAACAATTATGAAAAATTTTTATAAAAAATTTTTAATATGAAAATTCAATGATTGATTCAAAATTAATAATTACTCAAATTTTAGTAGGCAGTTTATGCATTAAAAATATTCTACCCTGAAAAAATCCTTTTTATTGCATATTAGGCATGAAAATTATAATTAATTTATACTATTAGTATACATTTCATTTGATGTAATGAATTAAATTTTTTATATCATCATTTCAATACTATATTAGTGTTGTTTTATGTTATTTTCCATAAAATATTTAGTTTTAAGTGATTAATGACAAATTTAGTGTTTTTCTAAATAATCATTTATTTTATTTCAATATGGTACTTAAAATTTATAATTATTTTTTAGATTTGGTTTTAATGTAAAATAATATTCATTTTACTAAACATAATCTAAATAATTGAATAGAAATAAATATTTCATTTAAGTTTGTTATAAGTTCATATTTATCATTAAAAACACAATTTTCTAAAAATTAATTTGAGTTTTGTTGTATATTTTTTTATTAAATTGATTTCTTCCACTTCTAAAAATTGTATCATAAAAATTTTATTCTATATTTGAAGTCATTATGTTAAAATTTTTTAAATAGGTGTCTTATTTTAATCATTATGAATAGTAACCATGGTAAAATTTAACACCTTAGTTAAGGAAAAATTGAGATAAAGAAGGTTAAAAATATAGAATAAGGATTCAATATAAAACAAAAACAAGAATATGTTTCACTCTATGAGGGTAAATACAACAAATCATACATATATTTTAAAATTTGGGATCATGGTTCCACATGTTTTTGAAAGATACTTTTATATTATTATATGTAAAGTGAAATTCCAAAATTTCACTATCTTTATATAAATTTCTCATATATGTTTTCATAGATGTCTTAAATTAATATAAAAGTTAATTTTGAACCTAATTAATTTATTTTTATGATGTAAATTTATGTTAAATTTTTAGTTATCATATAATTACCTAAAATTCATACAAAATTTTGACAGAGTGCTTGTACTAATAGTAGAAAAATCAAAGTAAATGATTTCAAAAACAAAAAAATATTTTCTTTAAACTAATTTTAGTTTTATAGTAATTTTCTGGTTAATAAAATTTTTTAATATATGTTCAAGGATTTTATATTCTAATTACAATCAAATATTAATTTTTAAATTTCAAAATATGTGAATAGTTATTAAATTAATTTCTTGGTATTTTATATTAAATAATAATTTATTAAATGATTTAAAAATTATAAATATATTAAAATAGGAAAATAGTGATATAATATGGTCTAAAATATAATCCCTTGACCATTATAAAGACTATTTTCACCTTAAATGTAAATTTATAACCCTTCATGAATGGAAAAGTTGTTACTATAGTAAATGTTAAAATCAGTTAAGCATTAGTTTAAACCAAACGATAAGGTTATAAATGCCACATTAATATAATAAAATTTTATTGTATGAATAGATTTAAAATATAAACTATGTTATCATAAATTGTTTTAGCTTTTTGAAACTTTTACATGAAAAATAGTTTATTATATTTGAATATTTTGTATGATTCCAAGTGTGTCCTTTCCTTCACTATAAAAAAAATTATCGATCCACTATTATGAACTATTAAAGATCTTATTATATTATAAAAAATGATTTTCTAATATACATTCCCACATTATATAGTTCTTGGTTTTACCATAATCATATCCTTTAAAGGCTTAAGGTGTAAGCTAAATGAGGTTTCTTAACAAAGAGGTACAACTCTTAACCAAGTACTTTCAATTTTATTTGTTCTTCCGCCTCAAAAAAATATTGCATCTTTCACAAAAATTAGAATAAAATATGATATATATATATATATATATATATATATATTATTATTATGATTTCACAACAATTTTCCAACTCCTTTCCATTAAATGGGAAATGAATGTACTATTACATATATGTGGATTGTCCCCTCTACACGGCGATTTGATTCATTTTTCATCACCATCCTTCATGGTTTCTTATTATAATTTGTTTGTGTTTATAAATGATATTTTGGTATAATTGTGTGTTTTAATTATATGATATTATCTACTTTATTAAATTACCATATGTTGTGAAGTGATGATGCCAGTTGTGTGTATGTGTGGGCCACCACCTGCACAATGTGATGTGATTCATTTTTCATTTCTACACTACATGGATGGTAATAAGGATAGATATAATGAATATATAGGATATTTATTATATAATTAGTATTATTTTAAGAATAATTATTTTTTTCATCCACCAAAAAATGTAAGCATCACTTATGTGCACATATAGATTACTATCTCCACAAAGTAATGTAATTCAATTTTTATAACCAGTTTAAATTAATAGTGTTAAATTTTTAAATAAAGAGAATTTTGATAATTATATCATGATTAATATTATTGATTTGATAAATCCATGAACAAGGTATAATTACCAGAACTGTAGAACCAAAACATAGATAGAAAGCATACTCATTTTCACTTGAATGTCTATTTGAAGTAATAATTATTAATAAAATTATAATTTGAAATTATAAAATAAAGGTACATAGTAATTAATTTATTGATATTTTTTTAAAATATTCATGTTAAATCTATATTTATTATATATTACTGTTTAACACGTAACAATCAAGATAATACTTAAGATAAGGGCTTCTTGTGTTAGTTTTATTGTTATGAGATATATTCCATATTAACTACATGTTTATTTTTTATCAAGAATATACTACAAATAAATATATTTTATAATTATTTTCATGTAACCAATGTTTATTTAAAAACCCATATATATTTTTTATTTTATTTTTTATATTCATAGATTACCAAAGTGTTAGGGAATTTATGTTTTATTCTCATTTTGACCAAGATTTTTTATTCCTTAATTTCCATTAATGTAACTTATATGATCCTTATTTGATAAACAAAATTTTATTTTTTATCCTATTTTTATATAGCTAATTTTAAAATAATATTAACATTTCAACTCTTTGGAACTTAAAATGATCGAGAAAATGTTTTTAATAAAAAAATAAATTATTTCCTATTTCATTGATAATATTTTTCTTCCATGTCCATATTCTCTTTAATTTTTTTCAATAATTATTTTAATATTATAAAATTATTTATTAAAGTAATTTTTACATATTTTTATTTATTTATAAACTATTTTAGTATAAAGTTTTTATCTTTTTTCAGAATGAGGTACTTTTTATCAATGATGTGAATGAACTATTTTTTAATGATTACGAAAAGAAAAAGAGTTCCCAAAATCTTAAACACTCAATATATTAAGTCTTATATTAAAATTTATAATGTTTATATTTGAATAAAAAAGTTTCCTTAATATTTTTTATATTTTTATAATTTAAATTGATTATTTAAAAATGAATTGTTTGTTTTTCTCATGAAATATTCTGGTGATCTTTTAATGGAATCCTTTCATCTAAGAAATCATCTATTGATATTACTTATGGTTAACTTAGGAAATGATACTATAATGATATATATATTATTCCTATTGATGGATTATTAATTCAGATGATTAAATACTAATGAAACATTTTTTCTTTTCCAATAGTTAATCTATGAACAGATGATAATAGTTTTCATGATTATTATAAATAAATATGAATGGATTATGATTATTTTATGGTTAGGTATGTAATAACCCTCCAATGCATTGGGAAATGTGATATTGATATCTCATTACATTATAATGATAAGCATGGATTGTATCATGAATATATTTTTTTTATATTTTGATGTGTGAGTATGATTTCCTCAATCTATGCTCACAAAACTATGCATAGACATGATTGTGAATAACATTATTCTCATTTTGATGTGTGGTTATTATTTCTTATATCTATACTCAAAATATTATGCATAGTAAAAGATTGAAAATATATAGTTCACAATATTATCCTCTCTAACGCTTATGATGCCATATTCCGATATTATGACTATTAAATAATAATTACTTTTTGAAAACCTTATTGCTAATGCTTCTGGATATAAATTTATTATGGATTTTATGATATAATATTTTCTATGTATGAATATTTTATTTTGATACCATTAATTATATTGTGGTATCATACCTTTATAACCATCTTATGGTCTCTTACGATTTATATCTCCCATTTTTAGAATTATTAATATTCTGAACTCACCTTTCTTAAATTTTCTTATCCCTAGGATATGAATAAATATTAAGTATGATATGTATAATAATGTTTCTAGTTGTAAATATCTAAGTTTGTGATTATTTATATTCTTTATCTACCAGTTTTTTACGTATCCATGTTTCTGAAGACACTAAACCATTATGGTTATATCAGGGAATCTAATGATATGTAACTAATATTCATTTAAATGAAATAATATTTATGTATATAATTTTTGGGTCACAATAGTTGGTATTATGGAAACTTTTAGTTATTTTTTGATACTACATGAGAAAAATGTAGTGACACCACCTTTGATAAGACTTAATATATGTCAATATCCTCTATTATGGTAAAGAAAGTAGTTTGGTTTTCCCTAAAATTACATCTTTATCTAGATATTGTAATGTGGATATCATTTTGGAGCAAATTTACCTATGAGTGAAAAATATGAATTATGTATATTGGGTATTTACTTTATCATCAGCGATGCAGGATGTGTGGGTCTAATATGAAACATCTAGAAAGACAATCATGAAGAAAATGATTAGATTAATTCACATTCTCTTTATGAACCATTATAAAGGATTAAAATAGTTGATGAATGTGGATAACATTTGTTAAACCTATGGTATTAGAGATTTAAAATAATGAATTGTGATTTATACATCCTATGGATTCTTTTTAGTGATTATATGGTTTCCCACTATGATTATTATTGTTCACACTATTCTTTTTAGTTTTATCCAATGTTTATAACCAAGAGGAACCGTGTTATGGATGAATGTGATGGATAATGTAATGATTTTCATTATGAGTAACCAAATGAAAAGAGGTATGGATTGTGAAATATTATGACTATTCCTAACCAACTATCTCAATATATAATTAAAAACCTAAAAATTAGAGATTTTCTGAATGAACTAAAAATATTAATGGAGTTTCTTGAAGAATATACAGGACGGATGATTGACATCATTCATGTCATGAATGTGGGAAAATCACATAAGGAACTGTCCCAAAGGAATGAGAAGATGTTTTGGCGTGGAGAAGAAAGACATGGATTATGTAATTTCTTAGAAAAAATGAAGATCTCAATGGATGGTGATAACATAAAACCTAAGGTACCATTTAAAGTTTAATGTGTTATTATTGGAGAACATGGGAATTATTTGAGTCATTCCTTAGTCCAATGGCTAAATCATAGATCAAGGAAGTACATAGGATATTCCAATCATTAAAGTGGAATTATTTATGTGTTTATTTATTAGGATTAATTAATTATGTATTATAAATATTTTACCAATGATATTGTGGTGATAAGAATCATAAAATATCTATGTATTTTTCTATTGTATTTTTTCATCATGGATTATCAAGAGTACATTTAGTGGTACTGATAACATAGAAATTTTATTTAGTGATAAGGGTATATTTATAGAAAACATGTGATCGAGGTATATATAAAATTTAATATGTTACTGATGTTGAGATAAAAGTGATTATGTAGGATAAAGAGATGATTGATATTGATAAATTAAATAATATAGTATTTTTGACTAGAAATTCATTAGTAAATAAATGAAATAGTGATTTATGTTATATTTGGTTAAGTTTAATTAATATTTGGATTTATTTAATATATTTGATAGTCTATGATTTTATATAAAGATTGTGGAAAAAAGTTAATTTTTGGAATAATTTATTTTTTCTTTAAGGTTTTACAGTGATTCATGTTATTTTGGGAAAGGATTGTCACTTCTTGGAGAATATATGATCATTGTATTCATGTGTCTTTTGTGTGATTTCTAACTACCTTTTATTTTTGGTGAATTAATGTTATGTTTATTTTAAAAAAAATTAAATTATTTCTAAATTTCTTGGTTTTGAATTTGCTCAGGAATATTTTGTAGGATTCATGTGGTTAATTATTTATAGAATGGATTTAGTTAATCTTTGGGTTTTATTATTAATTTTTTAGATATTAATGTGTTGCTTCATTATATAAGATATTTAACTATATTGGATAACATGTGATAACCACTTCAGTTTTGGTAAATATATGGAGATAGGAAGAATGGATTTTCATTCTTTTATAGATCTTATGAACTGTTAAAATTTAATTTCAGTGTTTGTTGGATGAAAAAATCATTATTAATATTAATTTATTGGAGAAAGATAATAATTCGAAGTTGATCAAAGCACAACCAAAGGTTGAAATTATGACTACGAAATGGAAATAAATCAAGTAATTATATTTTATTGTCTTATATATATTAATAAAAAAAGATTCCTAAAATAAAAAATCTATTATTTTACATTCATTTCTAGAGAATTAATGGTATTCTTTTTCCCTTACTTATTTATGGTCTTTTAGTCATTAACATTTCTATGATCATGTACTATTTAATTCCTTTTTATTATTTGGATATTATACTTCTCTTCCATTGCCATATTATCAAATCCAACTAATGTTCTTCTTATCTAGGAAACTGATTATGTTTTATTTAAGGTAATCATTACCATTCCCACTTCAATATTTCAAAGGAAATTTGGTTATCTATTTGTACGATGTGGGTTTTCACTAAAGGTAATTTTAAATAATAAAGACTTAATTATCGTGATAAAAATTTTGACTTTGAAATTTATTAGGGGGGAATGTAAAACCCATAAAAATTATTTTAAAAGAATATAATTCTAGATAAATTTATTAACACACAATACCCAGTGTTAATCGAACTATGATATAATATAAAATCAAAATTATATAATTTTATCATTATTTTCTAGACATTAAATTAAGAGGTACGAATAGTAATAAATGAATTATGAAAAATAAGTACAATGTTTTAATGCAATTAAAATGTATTTACTAATTTATAATAAATAAGTACTCAATTTTTAGTAATGCCATTTTATACTTTAAAAATATCTTTTCTCGAAAAAATTAGATTTATTACATTTTGTGTGTCAAAATTATAATTAATTTATTATTCTTTTTTGAAATTTTATTTTATGGAACTAATATAATTCATTAATTCATCATTTCAATTTTATATTATAGGGAATTTTTGGGATTTTTCTAAAAGATTTATTTTTCAATGAATAGCCAAAATATAAATTTTTTTAAAACTATCATTTATCTTCATTAAATTAAGTAGTTTAAAAGTAACATTATGTTTAAGATTTTTTTAATGTAACCAAATATCCATTTTATGAAAACAGATCTGAAAAATTCTAAACAAATAAACATTATATTTGATTCTGTATAAGTACATTTTCATGTTTGAAACTGATATTTTATGAAAACTAATTTTTGTTGTGTTTAATGAATTTGTATTCAAATTGATTTGTTACACTTTTATATATTAAATAATTTAAATTTGATTCTATATTCAGAATAATGATATTTGAATTTTGTAAATATGCTTCTATTATTTTTAGGCATTATGAATAGTAACCATTCTAAAATTTATCTCCTCATTAAAGGTTATAATGGGATAAACATGGGTAAAACTATAGAATAATGCAAAAAAAATCACCAATAAAAATTCCTATATTTCATTTTATAAGTTTAATTAGACCATGTAGATACCCTAACCCTAGTATCCCAGATCTAGAATCTCATTTATTATATTTGAATAAGACATAACAAATTGCATCTCGAAGGACTAAATAATTTATTAGTATTGGTAAAATAGATATATACATGATTCCCATATTATATTTGAAAACAAAAATTACATTATTTTTTATAGAATATCACTATTCCTTTTAGAATATCCTTGTGTATCAGTCATAGTAAACTTCATAGATTCCTTAAAAAAGAAACAAAATAAGGGTGAAAGAAAATGATCAGCAAAGGATAAATATAGTTGAAACTATTATGAATCAATAATAATAATAATAAATAATGGTAAATAACTGAACACATGTAATTTAAATAACTTTACTATCATGATAAGACAATGAATAATCAATATGTAAGGTAAAAAACGTAAAACACATTCCATTTAATAAAAAAATTGATAATGAAATTCATATAAAGATAATATCATTTAAAAATATCTTATGGATAATAATAAATGAATTCTTAATATAGTAAATGATTAATTATTGGTTTTCATTATATTAGGAATCATGATTCATCTACCATCAAGATCTTTCCGGAAGAAAATTTAAAATTGATGGGTTAAAACTGATTTAACTAACGCTAGAAAAATTATTTTTCTCATCAGACAACGATGCATCAAGGGTATATATATAACTGAGCTCCCCCCATGCCTTTAGATAAAAAACATTCCTCATGTATTAAAAAATATATTTAATTAACGAACAATGTTCCATATCAAAACATATCTGTATTGCGAAAATAATCTATATTTATCAACATTTCTCCAGATAAAAAATAACATTCAATGTAAAACACCATTTCTGGATGTGATATATGTTTTCAAAAAAAAATTCCCATGAAAAATAATGTGAATATTTTTGGGGAAATTTAAGGTCTAATGATCACCTGTAAGTGAATATGTATAGGGCAACCTAATGACTAAACAAATAAGTCAAGAAAGTGAGTGTTAAAAATTTACTTAGTCAATATGATCATAAATAATACATAGAAATGAAAAGGATAATATAATTCCAACATATAATAATTAGAGTAATATTAAGGTGTTTTTTCATTGATTGATAGAAATACCATAAAAAGGTATTTTAAATTATTATTGAGGAAAATATACTATTTATTTTGAAAATAACTTTTAAACTAAAAGTTCTTAAAAAATTTAAAATTAATTTACATTGAAAATAACCTTTTATACTTATAATTAATGTTCTAAAATATTTTAGTGGACATAAAATCTAGAAAATTTTATTCATTCCATGAACATTAAAACAATGATTCCTTTCACTTTTTCTATAAAATCAAAACAGGTATTGGTTTGAAAACGACATGAATATTCATTAAATTTTTTTAAAAAAAAGTAAAAATGTGTAAACTTTTCATCAATAAATTAGTTTTTAATGGTTAAAATAATTTTTTATATCAATTTTAGAAAACATTTGTTCATATGAAAGAGGCTTTCTGACCTAAGAGAGAAATAATTTCAAATTTTCTTAAAAATAATTTATCAATCACTTTAAGTAACAAAGAGTGGTAAAATAGTACTATTACTCGAAAAAGATCCTAAATAAATATAGGAGAATAAAGTTATAGGGTTTTATTATACTTTTATAAGTATATGTCCTTTAATTTATATTCCTATATAATCAATCCCGATTAAAACGAGATTATAATAAAAACCTTATAAATAGAGTAAAGTTAAAGTGTGAATTAATCATTGAATCAATTATGTGTATCAAATATGAATCAATATAAAAAATTTGGAAATAAATCATAATATAATAAAAGTTAATTACAAACATAATCCTATAATATCAAATACAACAATTTAGTAATATAACCAAATGAAATGAAAGTGAGTTATGAAATTCTTTACAACATGGTGATTTTTTATTCAAATACTTTATATAAAATAACTAAAATTAAAACTAAAAATACAATTAATTATTAATTAATCCAGATCTTACATGTTAAGGGGACGTATATACACCATATAAAATAAATTAGGTGCATAACAATACAATATAATTCAATGAAATGAGATTAAGATGAAGTACCTTACCTTTTGCTTCCTTTTGGTTGAGAAAGATTTAAACACTAGTATGGTGGTTTTAAACATGTTATTAACTTATTATATAACCATATTAGTATTTATAAAATCATATATGATCCATTAATAACATCTTATCACCTATTCATTTATAATATTTCATTCTTTTCTTTGTTTCGATTATTTCTTTCCTTGTTTTTACAATCATGATTTGTTAAGAATGTTATGGTTCTTGGGAATATTATATAGTCCCATCATATACCGAATAATAATCATGAAATTATTAACATATTTAAACATAAATTATAGTTTTTCGAAAAATTATGAAATATATATTTGATAAATGAAGTACATTAAAATCATGAAGATGGTTGGATGTAGCTACGTTTGAGTAACATTCCCATTTTTAAATGATCATTATAAAAAAGGGGTAAATAATATTTTAACATTATATAATTAAAAAATATCATAAAAACATATTAATATTTTAAATTTACTTATAGATATCATTCATGCGGTGTGCTGATGAAAACAGAGTCACATCGCTTCAAAAAGGTGGTGTCCACATGTCCCTAAACAAAGTTATCATCTTTAAGTGAGTGAAATGGTAAAAAATAAACTAATATATTACCATTTAATAATGATAATTATTTCATTAATATAATAATAATTTCACTAATTTCATATATATTCATTTATTGTATACTTATTTTCTTTGAGGTAATGAGTTTTTGAAAAAAAATCACATCGCTACATGAGGCTGTAGTTTGTCATACACACGAGCGAAATTATAATATTTGAAACAAAATGGAATTAAAATTGGTATATTTGATATTAAAATTAAATAAATATAATAATATTACAAATATAATATACATATTATAAAACAATCATTTTATCTATCCTTGAAAGGTGTTAATTTAAAATGAACTACATCGGTTCACAAGGCGGTAGGTCGTCGTATACATGATCAATGATTTTTTACCATTATATAGATGTGGAGATGGATAAATATTTTTACATAAACATAATAACTTATAATTATATAGAATATAATGTATTTATTATATTTTATGTTTTAATAAATTTTTTACAGAGGATAAATAATAAATAAAATGAAAGAGCTTTGTTATGATAATTACCATCTCTAAGAGAAACAAACATTGGATATCCTCTTAAGGATGAAAGGGACGGTCTATTGGGAGGACCATAATCTCTATAATGTGAATAATAATGTTTTTGATATAAATTTTTAGGGTTTTTAGAGAAACATTTCTTTGGTATTATGAGAATGTGAGGGGATGGCGCTCTCTTTTATGAGTGGTGAAAGTGGACCTCTTTGGAATTTACAAGGAAATTTAACAAAAGAATCAAAAATGATAAAGTCATTCACATAAAAAAAGATTCAAAAAGAAAATAGATTATATCTTGTGAAGTATAATGTATAAATATGTCTATCTAATAAAATTTTGAATTTTTTTAGGTCATTATAACCCTTATCTTCTTAGTTTAACCCCCGGTAAATCCATTTTCACATTAACGATGGTAATTAATTTTTACTATTTTCACTACTAATTTTGGACAAAATTAAGTTGAACATATTAAATAATATAAAATTCTATGATTCATAATATAGAATCTAATTTTGAAAATTTTATTCATATAATTGTAAAAAAAACCTTTTGAAATTAATCACACAGACGTGACGAGAAAACAAGATTCTGTAGACCAAATATTCAAAATCATAAAATGATTTTATATAAAAATTAAATATAAAAATAATCTAAATGACCTATATTAGATAAATTGTAATATAATTGAGGTGATTTTAAATCAAACCCAATTTAAAATATAAATAATCTTTATTAATGATTTAAATTAAAAAGAAGTTTTCAATTAAAATATAGTATTTTTCAGTATTCATCAAAAAAATTAAATATTTACCAAAAATTGAAAACAATAACTCTAATATATTTTTGATATTATGATTTTAAAAATAATATTTCTTTTATCAAATAATTTTATTTAATGTGTTAAAAAATAATTTTGAATTATGTTTACAGAATGCCACTAAATTATCTTTTAGAAAATATAAAATTTTTTAGAACAAAATTTATTTTTCTTTTAAATGATTCTTTGTTTTACTCTTATCAATTGTTAACCATAATTTTCATAATTTAGAAAAACAATTTCTTACCCAAAAATTTAATAGTCAGATTATAAAGATATACCATATAATGGTTCATTTTGACTCGAGGTTTCATGTTCCAGAGGATGTCAAAGAGATTAAATTTAATGAAATATATTTCAAAAGTTGTTTATGATTGGTGTTCTATGTCAAATACCTAATGGAAAATGTTATTCTTTCATAATAATGGGGTGTTACATACTAACCACCTTAAATAAAATTCATCCCTATAAAACCCAATTTTATTAAATATTTTAATTATATTAAGTGACTTCATTTGCTCACATTTGGTTAAATATAATTATTTTTAAAAAATATGGGATTAGATTATTCGTTTGAAAGCTTGATGAAAATTCCAATTTTTACCTTTAAAATTCACTATAGTATTTAGGAAATATAATTTTTTATGTGTAATATTTAAACATAAAATTTTTGTTGTGTTCCTGAATTAATGAGATACAACTTTCATTCATGTTAGTAGAGATAAATCAAGCATTTGATTGGAGTAAATGGTCTATTTAGTCAAACATGAGACGAACTCACCTGATTGAAAAGCAAATACGTATTAGGAAATAAATTCTTTATCTATAATTTAATTGGGACCAAATTTT
This sequence comes from Viscum album, assembly GCA_963277665.1. Lineage (NCBI taxonomy): Eukaryota > Viridiplantae > Streptophyta > Magnoliopsida > Santalales > Viscaceae > Viscum > Viscum album. The sequence continues at coordinate 805,619,657 of OY728137.1, forward strand.
TTGAAAATTTTTAGGACCCAATTTGCAAGAAATCATCATTTTGGAAGGATAGCTTTTTCACGCATTTCGGTGGTCAAACATGCATTTCAAGTTGGATTAAATTATTTAGCCTAATTTCCCCATTCACACTTGAAACCAATTAAAACCTAGATTCCCCTCCACTTTATAAATTGTTTTTTCATCATTTGGATGGGTTGAGACTTGCCTTATAGTATTAGGAGTAGAACAGAAGTGGTTTCTTTCCATCTAAATTCACTATTGGAGGAGGAAATCTACCTTGTTAGCATCCCCTCCAAAATGATCCTCTTTTCATTTTATCTAATGTAATGTTTTTGTTATTATAATAAACTTATTTTTTTATAATTTAATTCTTATATTTTATTTATATTTTTTTATAATCATCCTCTTTTGGCTGGAAATCAATAGTAGTAATGAGATTGGGTTATATCCTTTATAAATCTTTTCAAATAAAAAACGTTTCTACGATGACTACACCACCCATGGAAGAGTAGTTAATTTTAGTAATGGATCTACCTCTTTCATTATCAACTTATTTGTTTTGAACCAATATGATGCAATTATGTTAATATGATATATTAATTGATTTTTTAAATTAGAAGAAACTTTGTAAGAAATTGAGCAATTAACACGAAAACACACAAGGTTGAGATTTGGGTAAATTTCTAGCGTGCAATCTTAATCACTAAAAAACCCTACAGAATAAATTTAAAGAGTTAAAATATAATCCCTAAACACAATTCATCTCTATATGTAGAATTTATTATACCCTAATTATCCACTAACCATAACATATCCTTATAATGACAATTAAATAACGGTGTCACTATTGCTTGTTTTGAAGCTTTCCTAGAGTTTAATTCACTTCATCTTTATGGTATAGTTAATTCTCATATATTATGGGGATTAAAAGATTGGAGGGTCAAAATTAAGCGGATATTAATTTAAATGATAATTATTAATAATTATGTAAAGAGGTATAGTTATATCGATTACACTTTCTAAAAATCATTTTCTAAATATTATTTTCTTGTTGCATTTTCTCAATCTCATTTTAAAAAGAAAAATAAAAAAATAAAATCTTCTTCCAGAATACTTCTTCTAAAATTATTAATGGAAACCCCCATCACTTTAATTAATGTGTTTATTCATTTTATTTTATTTTATAAATACCTTTAATATGTTGTTAAATTTACTTCCTCCTTTGAGAGACGACCTTGGTCGGCCACTCGGATACACCTAAAAAGTAAGAAATTACACATTATTTGATAGCACCAATGATATAAGCTTTCGAATTGGCACCATCTATGGGGAGGAAATTAATTTTTTCAACAAATTATAGGTATTTATTTTTTAAAAAAATAATTATTTTGTTCTCTTCATTCATTCTTCTTTTCCCTTTCTGAAGTTTTATTTTTTTCTCTTCTTTTTTCTTCCTTTTTTAGACCGTTAACTCAAACATTTTTTCTATTTATTATAGTCTTTTTTTCTCAATATCATTTTTATTTTTCATGGATTTATGAAATTAAGTAATCTTGATTATCTCTTTGATCATTACCCAGAGATTGAAAATATCCTTAGGGCTCAAATTAGATAGTCTCAATCAATGAGATGTTTCAAAATTCAACCAGTTGGAGAATTCCTCCATTAATGGAAAACTAAAACTGGGGACGCTACTGAATCAAACATAAAATAAGAACCAATGGCTATAAAAATTACAATAAAATTCATATAACTATTCATGAATTGACTTCACCATATATTAACTATCAACCAAATTGTATTGTATAGTCGAATCTCGAATAAGATATTGAACTAAAATCTAGATTAATTCAACTTCTTCTAAAATGTCCTAGATTATACAGTGAGGATATAACAAATCTTCTCTTTATTACACACATAAACATGATTTATTTCATAAACATTCACTTAATAAAACTTTTAGTATTGAGAGGTCTAGTGTCTTGGGAAAATAGGAACATTACATAACAACTTATAACATAAAACGCAACATCTTTCTTGAAAACTTCTTTTATATGACCACAACATTCTTTCATACTTAGCATTGCATGGGATAACCTGAGGAATTTCATATGAAAAGGGTGTTCTATAAAGCCCAGTGAGAGAGTAAACAAGGCATAAAATGAAAAATATAGTACATGTTAGTTTATAGGCATATCAAAGGAGCACAAGAGAAATATGAACCTAAATAATTGATATAGCATGACTATCATAACATGGAAATGTGGAAACAACATTTAACATGATATTAGCATAAGCCAAGGCTCATTGCACATGGAGCATGAGTAAACCCTCATTTCACTTGAATTAGAATGAGTAAAACCTCATTTCACTTGAACTAGCATGAATAAACCCTCATTGCACTAGAAGTATCATTATAATAATCTATACCAATATATTGGAGCGCTATCAGGGTGCACCTCTTATAAACATTTCATTTCATACAGAAGTGTGCCACATGGATTCATTCAACATCATCATTTATTAGAAAATAACTTAATGTTGAATAAATACGTGAAACTATAGAATCAATAAGTAAATTTTCATAAAGGTGAATAGACTTGATAGAGAAATTGGAATGGTATTCACCACACAATTACTTTGGATTGGAAAATTGTAGTGCAATTTCGACGACATAACAGCATGACCTAATAATTCCTAAAAATATTTGATAAGATAAAAGGGTTATCTTACCACTTATACATGAAATTGATTGTAAGGGGGCCATATATATGCATTTATCAACATATGAAATGGAATTTAAATTCATAACATAAATGAATTTCTTGAATATAAATGAGGAGAGAGAAATCCCTCACCGAATTTTGGAATTTAAACGAGTGTACATGGGAGGAAATAATGAAAGATATAGGAGTATCTAATGATTCAAACATAATTAGGGTAGTATAGGGGATGTTCAAAATCATACCCCAACATTCTTAATTGAAAATATAATGTCATAACAATATAATGATATTATGACCTAAATAAGGAAGGAAGAAATCCCTTACTTGGAAGTGTGATCCCAAAGGCTTGGGAGAGGCTTGATAGAAGCTTCTAGGGAGCTTGGGGAACCTCGAGAAGATTTCAGAGAGAGGAGAGAAGAGGTGTTTCAGGATCAAAATGGTTTGAGTGAATATAAATTGGAGGTTGAGTGGATTTATATTGTAAAGGAGAGATAATTATTTATTATTTAGGTTTTGGACACTACACGTTAACCTAATAAAAACCACAAACCATCCCATGGTTTTTGACCATGTTTTCTGAAAAATGGTATTGGAAAACATTATTTTTTATGTCGGATCGCTGAACATAATAAAATATTAAACTTTCTTATGTTGAGGTGAGTCACACTCTCAAGGAAATAATTCTAAAAAGTTAAAATATTTAATAGGTCATGGAGGGTCCACTAAGGTACCATACAATTAATAAAACAGATATAAAATCACATTATATTAAAGTTAAAACATGTATTGTTTAAATATTCCTTTTATATTATTTTATTACATCACTATTAGTTCATTATGAGGTCATAAAACACATAATATATTTAAACGCTATTTAATTTTTACCTAAAAATTCGACTTTCTCATAAAATTATAAAAAAAATATTTGTTAGATAATTTCTACATCCTGAATCCAAAAATAATATTTTCTGTATCAAAATAATTTTCTAAATATTTTAATTTTTATATTTAAAAAACTCTATATTTATCACAAATTCATGGGTTTTGACAAAAATAGTTTTCAAACCTTAATATAAATTACAATTGTATTCATAAAAATTATTTGGTCATTTATATTTAATAAAATGTAATTTAGTTATAATATTTTATTAAAATATTATTTAGTTAAAATATCCATTAAATCATAAAAATATATTTCTAAATTGAATATTAACTAAAAATACTATTTGGGCTTTAAAACCCATTTAAAAAGTAACAATAATAAAATGAATGAATATTATTTATACAAAAATAATGTACATAATCATAGTTCTCTGGCCTTGTTACCTAACCCATTATAACACCCGCATAAGACCTAAGGGTAAGTTGTGCCATGGTGACAAACTCATGGGGCGGCTCAGTTAACATTGATCGGGTGGTAATCTCTATTAACTTCCACTTCTCCTGTAAGAGGTTCCGTTCAAGATTAACGTGTTGAATCTTGGCTTGGGATTGGTCAAGATAAAATACTAGTGAAACTACCTCCTTTCTGAGCTCTAACAAATGGGCTTCATGTGGAGAAATTCTATGGGTTGATGCCATCACATCCTTTGAATGAGTAAATTGGATTTGTTAAAGCCCTATTTTTATACAAATCATGTGATCACTGTTCAATTGATATATTAGGAATGGTAACAATTATTAATGGTATTTTTATATACAAAAACATAAAACCAAGGAAGTTAATATATTTTATATAACCATTTGACATAATAATAAATTTAATTAGATCAATAGAAATTTTCATTAATAAAAGTTTTGGTCGTTACAATCTTCCCCCCTTAAAAATTTCACGCAAAAAATTTCCTTTTCCGACACAAAAATAGATGAGGGTAACTTTACATCATCACTTACTCTGATTCCCATGTTTCTTCTTCAAACATGTTGTTTCACCAAAACCCTTTGAGGAGGGGAATTGTATTATTTCATATAACTTTTTCCATAAGATATAATATTTCAACCAGCTTCTCTTCGTAGGAGAGATCATTCTCCAATGGTACCACCTCTGGATTGAGTACATGAAATGGGCCAGTTATGTACTTCCTCAAGAGCGACACATGGAAAACATCATGTACTTGAGACAGGTTTGGTCGGAGTTCTAGTCAATAGGTCACTACTTTAATGCGATCAAGGATCTCAAAAGGGTCGATGTACCTTTTACTAAGCTTTCCCTTATTCCCAAATCTCACAACTCTCTTCCATGGTGATATGCAGAGGAATACCATGTCTCTAAAATCAAACTCTAGGTCTCATAGATGATGGTCAACACAACTCTTTTGTCGACTCTGATCAGCTTTAATGTACTTATGGATGGTCTTAACCTTATCTACCATTTTACTGAACATTTCTAGACCTAGTATTTTTCTCTCCCCAACATTATCCCAACATGTTGGTGTTCGGAACCTCTTCCCATAAAGGGCTTCATATAGAGCCATTTGGATTATTTACTGGAAACTATTATTATAATAGAACTCAAACAGAAGAAGATGTTGGTATCATACTAACTTGAAGTCCATTGAGCATAATCTCAACATTTCCTCTAGTGTTTGGATATTCTCCTTAGATTGGCCATCAGTTTATGGATGATAAGCCATACTGAAGTTCAGCTCAGTATTCAGAGTGTGTTGGAGACTCTTATAGAACATAGAAGTGAATCATGGATCTCATTCGGATATAATAGATAGTGGTACTCCATGAATCCTTACCACTTCTCCAATGTATATTCGTGCTAGTTGATCCAATGAGAAATCATCCCAAATTTCAATTAAGTGTGCAGTCTTTGTAAGACGATCCACAACAACCTAGGTATCATTATTTCCTTTATATGTCTTCAGAAGTATGGTGACAAAGTCCATGAAGATGTTCTCCCATTTACATGTTGGTATGGTTAACGGTTGCATCATCCCCTTAGAATTCTACATCTCATCCTACACATTCTGACATACTAGGCACTTTGATGTATACTCATCAATCTTCTTCTTCATCTTATCCCACCAATAAAGCTCTCAGAGATCTCAAAACAAATTTTTGTTTCCAAGATGAATGGAGAAATTCAAAATATGTGCATCATCCAAAATATCATTCTTTTAACTCCGGATTTTACGGAACACATAGTATTGTCCCAAATCACACAATTCATTCTTCATTAACATTAAAATCCAAGGATTTACCTTTTTTGATAGTTTCCACTTTATTCTAAATTCCCACATCATCCTTTTGAGAATACTTTAACCTTTCCAAAAGGGTTGTTTGTGCAATCATTTGTTAAGGATTTATTATGTTCCCTTCTTTATGATTCTCATTTCCATATTCATTAAATCTAAGAAGATTTGATCCTTTTCAATCCTCATCAATGATAGAATCACTGGATCCTTTCTGCTTAGAGAATCTGCCACCTTGTTTGCTTTCCCAGGGTGATAATGGATTGAGAATTCATGGTCTTTTATTAGCTCTAACCATCTACGTTGGAGCATGTTTAACTCTTTCTGTCTGAATATATACTTGAGGCTTTTGTGATTCATATATATTTTACACTTCTCCCCAAAGAGGTAATGCTGCCAAATTTTTAATGTGATTATTATTATAGCCAACTCTAGATCATGTGTTGGATAGTTTTTATCATGAAAATTCAATTTCCTTTAATCATTGGAAATGACTTTGTCATTTTTCATCAACATAAGTTCAATACCTTCATCAAAGAATCGCTAAATACCACAAAAAGTTATCTACTTGTGGGTAATTTGAGAATGGGAGTAGTGATAAGACTCCTTTTCAACTCTTTGAAGCTATCTTCACATTCATAACTCTAAGAAAACTTGACTCCCTTCCAAGTTATCTTGGTAAGAAGGTTTGAAAATCTTGAGAAATTTCTAAAATATCAGCGATAATATTCAGATAACCCCAGGAAGGTACGAATATCCATCATAGATATTGGCCTTATCCATCCATCAATTTAAGTTGTCTTGGAGGGATCCATAGATATCCCATTGATTGTGATGATATGACCCAAGAATTATACTTCCTTCAAACAGAACTCACACTTCTTGTACTTTTCATAGATCTTCTCCATTCTGAAGGTCTCTAGTATAGTTCTTAGATGCTCCTCATGACCCTCCTTAGATTTAAATTATATTAGAATATCATATATATATACGACTACAAATTTTTCAAGGTAATGTCTAAGGACTCTATTAATCAAGTCCATGATGATTTTTGGAGCATTACTGTGTCCGAAAGGAATTACTATGAATTCATAGTGCATGTAACATGTACAAAAAGCAGTCTTGGGGATATCCTCCTTCTACACCCGTACTTGGAAATTTCCCAACCAGAAATCCACCTTGGAAATTTATTGTTCTCCACAAACCTCATAAAATAAGTCAAAAATTCATGGATGAGGATACTTGTTCTTTATCATGATTTTTTTGAGCTCGCGATAATGAATGCAAAGGCTATTTGACACATCCTTCCTCTTGATAAATGGGACTGGTGCACCCCATGATGAATCACTTGGGCCTATAAACCCTTTATCCATATCCTCATGTAGTTGTTTCTTTAGATCCTAGTGTTCCACAATATCCATTCTATATGGAGTCTTGGATATTGTCAATGCCCTAGGTATAAGATCAATTGAGAATTCAATATCTCATATAGGAGGAAGACCAGGAAATTCCTTGGGAAACACTACAGCGAATTCCCTCACAATAGACATGTCTTCAAGGATGGTTTCTTCATTAGACACAATCATCTAAGTAAGATACACATGCTCATAGGGCAGTAATATCAACACTTGAGATGATGATGCTAAAGAATATTCATCCTTCTCTATGAACTTGTAAAAAATCAAGGGTATATTCTCTATATGAAGAGTGATTTACCTATCTAGGAAATTTATGTTGGATCTATTTAAGGAAATCCTATCCATGCCAAGAATTGCATTGAATTCCATCAGAGAGAGTATGATGTGGTTCCCCAAGAATTTTAATCTGCAAATTGTAACAGGGGAGTAGTTATATTCTTGGGATTCAATGATTGTCGCATTTTCCATTCTCACTAACATATATACATCCATGATTTGTGGTGGTGTTGGGATGGTTCAACTAAAATTTAGAGATATAAAATAATGCATAGAACCAGAATCAAGAAGTACATTCACTATTATTGAATAAATTACTACCATAACTATCACCACTTCGTTTTTAGGGTTATCTTTAACAGTATTGATGGAAAAAAGATCAACCTTTCTTCCTTATAGGTTGTTGGTTGCCTCAAAAAAACCCATGGCTTATAGAACAAGTTTGAAAAGTCTAATGGTTCTTTGTAGTTGAGAAAATGAACAATGTGTTGAGGTTCGAATAGAGTATTCATATCCTCTGTCACAACAATGGGTTTTTATTTCTAGTAATTAATGGCTAGGTTCCCTTCTCTTCCACACCTAAAGCATTTCCTCGTCCCCTAAAAAAATTGGGGTTCTTCTATCCGCCTATTTGGAAAGTGGGGTGCTGAAATTTCTTAGCACCATTGAATTTATCCACCAGACCACCAAAATTAAAGTCTAATTTCCACTTTTTATCCCCATGATACCCCTGAGATTTTCGAGTCTCCATTTTGACATTGAGGGAACAAAGAACAATTTCCTCGTAGATATCGAAGTCACAGATCACTAGGGATTTCCATAGGCTAGGTTTTTGTCCACCAAATAACTGGAAAAACTTGCATCTGTGGGAAACAACAAAGCCAGAGGAGTATCATGAAAGCCTTGTGAAGTTTTTGTTGTACTCTCTGATGGATTAGTCATCTTTTTTCTTGAGGTAAAGGAAGTACCTTTCCATCTTAATTTGGAGGGTGAGAGGAAAATATTTATCAAAAAACATTTTCAAAAAATCCTTCAATTCCAACACCTCGATCTCTTCCTTCGGCATCGTGTTTTCGATCAACTTTCACCATTGATCAACTTCACCTTCCATATGATAAGCATCCAGAAGAAACTTCTCTTGTTCAGAACATTGAAGGATGGAAAAGATATTATCAGTGGAGTTGATCCATTGTTTGGTGATTTAGGGATCAGATGACCTATTAAAATTATGAGGCCTTTATCTCATGAATCTCTCAATTGTGGATTGTTCTATCATAATGGGGTTGGATGTTCCACTTGACCAACTTTTCTATTCAAAACTCAAGTTAACAGAGAGAGTATTGTGAACAATTTTTCAATTATAGCTCTCATCATATTGGGCATCTCATTAGAATAGTCATCGCATTGATCTTCACATTGGTTTTTATCCCAAGTCCACCTATTAACAATGGCCATTGGATGGAAGAAAATTAATGTTAGGGGTAACACATAATGATTAATCCAATTATGAAAAGGGTTAACTTATAAATTATATTTATTTTATTAACATAAGAATTTATATGTTTCAAACTATTTTATCTGCGATCTATTTCCAAATATATATTATTGGGGGAATTTTTTTTATCCCCTTAATAATAGTTCATACTCAGCTTATGAATTTACTAAAGCATATCCCTTGAGAGGGGCGTAACCAAGAGGGAAGCAAGTCCTATTGTCGTGCACCAATTCCAATTTGATTCTAGATCAAAGCGGTGTTTTTGGTTTTTAACCCTAGATACATCAATTCCAGATCTACCTCTACTTGTTTGTATCCAGACAGGGATGTGTTTTATTAATAAAACACCAACTATATACTCACCAAAATTCAGGGATGTTTTTATTATACTTATTATTATCCCTAAGGATTTCACTAGTGTTTTCTAATACTAATCCCAAAAATAACTAATCCTATCCTCTGATACCAACTATTACAACCCTACTATTTATTACAAACATAAACATGATTTATTACATAAACATGAACTTAAGACAACTCTGAGGATCGATAGGTCTAGTGTCTTGGGAAAATATAAACATTACATAACAACTTAGAACATAAAACCCAACACCATTATTGAAAATTTCATTTACATGACCACAACATTCCTACGTACTTAACATTGGATGAGATAACCTGAGGAAATGCATAATAAAAGGGTGAGCTATAAATCCTAGTAAGGGAGTAAACAAGGTATAACATGAAGAATATAGTACATTTTAGGAAATAATCATATAAAATAAGAATAAGACAAATAGGAACATAAATTCATTATATAGCATGACTATCATAACATGGAAATGAGGCAACAACATTTAACATGATATTTGCAAGATCTAAGTCTCATTCCACATGCATCATGAGTAAACCCTCATTTCACATGACATATCATGATACTAATTTATACCCAATGCATTGGAGCGCTATCAGGGTGCATCCTTTATAAAAATTTTAATTTCATGCATAAGTGTGCTACATGGAATCATTAAACATCATCATTTATTACATGATAAAGGAATATGGAATACATACATGTAACTCTATAATCTATAAGTAAATGTTTATAAAGTTGAATACCCTTGATTGAGAAATGGGCATGGTATTCACAACACAATGACTTCGTCTTGGAAAATCATGGAGCAATTTCTGTAGCATAACAGTGTGACCTAAGAATACATAAAAATGGTTGAAGATAGAGGAAGTGGTATCTCATAATATGTACATGAAATGGATATTAAGGGGTCATATAGATACTTGTCCCAAAATATGAAATGTAATTTAGATTTATGATGTAAAAGAATTACTTGAATGTAAATGATGAGAGAGAAATACCTTATGGAATTTTGGCATGGTAATGGGTGTACGTGGGAAGAATTAATGAGAGATAAAGGGGTCTCTCATCATTAAAACATAAGGAGGGAAGTATAGGGGAGGTTTGAAATCATACCCCAACATTTTTAATTGAAAATAAAAGGGCATAACAATATAAGGAAACATGGACATAAATAAGGAATGAAGGAATCCTAGATGTGGAAGTGTGATCCCAAAGGCTTGGGAGAGGCTTGAGAGAGGATTATAGGGATCTTGGGGTGCTTTCGTAGGATTATAGGGAGTGTAGGTAAGAGGTTGGTCGACCTCTAAATGGTTTGAGTGAATAGGAATGGGAGTTTTAGTGGGATTATATAGGAAAGGAGAGGGAATTCTTTATTATTTTGGTTTTGGACACTACACATTAAACTAATCAAAACCACAAACCATACCATGGTTTTTTCCAAAGTGGAGTAGAAAAACTTATTCAATAAGTCCAAAGGCCAAACTTAAGAAAATATTAGGCCAGCTTATGTGGAGTTGAGCTACACTCTCAAGGCAATCATTTTAAAAAGTTAAACTATTTCATAAGTATTGGAGGGTCCACTAAGGTATCATAAAATTAATCAAAAAAATATAAAATAACATTATATTAAATGTATAACATATATTGGTCGAATGTCACTTTTATAGTATTTTATTACATCACTATTATGTCATTATGATGTCATAAAACATATTATATATTTAAACAGTAATTATGTTTTACCCAAAAAATTGAATCTCTCAGAAAATTATGAAATATTCACTGTTAGATAATTTCAACATCAAGAATCCAAAAAAAATATTAATTATATCTGAATATTTCTCTAAATATTGGAATTTTTTCTTTTAAAATAATAACCAATATTTATCATAAATTCCTAGGTTTTGAAAAAAATTGTTTTCAATCCTTAATAGAAATTACAATTGTATTCATAAAAATTATACGAGCATTTATATTTGATAAAAAGAAATTTTTTATTAATATTTTCTTAATATTTTATTTAATTAAAAAACACATTAATTCATCAAAATAGATTTCTTAATTGAATATTATCTAAAAATACTATTTTTTCTTTAAAACCCATTTACAAAGTAACAATAATAAAATGATTGTATGTTCTTTATAAAAAAAATAATGTACATAATCATAGTGATATGGTTTTGTTACATAACCCCTTATAACACCCACATAATACCTAAGGGTAATGTGTGAGATGGTGACAGACTCTTGGAGTGGATCAGATAACATCGCTCATGTGGTAATCTCTATTAACTTCCAATTCACATGTAGTCAGTTTCGTTCAAGCTTAACGTGTTGAAGTTCAGCTTGGGCTTGGTTAAGAGAAAAGCCTAGTGAAACTACCTCCTTTCTGAGATTTGACAAATGGGATTCATATGGAGAAATTCTACTGGATGAGGCCATCGTATCCTTTTCCTGAGTAAATTGGATTTGTTAAAGCCCTATATTTATACTAATCATGTGATAACTGTTCAAAAGCTATATTAGAAATGGTAACAATTCATAACGGTATTTTAAAAATCCAAAACATAAAACCAAGGAAGTGAATATGTTTTTTATAACCATTTTACATAATAATACATTTAATTAGATCAACAGGAATTTTCATTAACAAAAATTTTGGTCATTACAGGGGATCCAAACAGACATTTTAATTAATTTAATGTGGTTTTCTCAACCATTAAACCATGAAATGTATCTAGAGATCAAATAAAACAAACAACATTCTCTTTCTCACTTTATGGAACAACAAAAAAATAAATGTTTTATTTTTAACCTAATGATGGAACATGTTGGAATTATTTGAAATTTCTTTTATTTTAGAGATTTTTTCCAACATTTGGGACTCCTAATATTAGCAAAGAGAGCACATGGATCACGAAAGAACAAGGGGAGTCAATTTATGAGTATTGGGATCGATTCAAGAAGTAGTGTTCAAGTAGCCCAGATCAATAAATTAGTTAGAATCTACTCATACATTACTTCTATGAAGTCCTCACATCAAGGGATAAAATTATGGTAGATGTTGTGGATGGAGGTTCATTTGTCGATAACACACCGGCATATACATTTGCATTGATCAATAATATGGAACAAAACTCTGAAAAAATTTGCATTTGAGGTACACCACATGTTAGAGGAATACATCCGGTAAGTCCATCTTCTCTTGAAAATCATTTTACTGATACCAATTTGGACAAATTGACCACTATGGTGAGGAAGGTTACTTTGGATCAAAATACACCCCAACCCACACCTATGAGTCCTTATAGAATTTTCACTAAAATATACCACCCAACAGATTATTTCCCCCAAACACAAGATATAGAGGATTTCACATCAGTATTCCCTAGGAGACCGTATTAGTAGAATCAACTATCACATCCCCATAATAAGTATGATTACTTTTCACCAACATACAACATAGGTTGTAAAAATCAATCAGATATAATCTTTGGCTCTGGACAAAATCAAAGTCCCCCTTTTCAGAAAAAAATCTTGCAACATCTGCCTTACCAATAGGGTTTCCAACATCCCCAAATGAGATTTGAATCTCATGCATCAATAATTAAAAACAAGGGAATTCACAACAAATGGTAGATTTTAACCATGATGATATTTTGAAGAAAATTATTCTTAATCAACATAATCAGTTGAAGAGTCAGGGTTTTTAGTTGATGGAGTTGAAGACATAAATGATTTAGATTCCCACTTCCCTCCCTGATATCATAAGTAATAACTCTAGTAATCATCCTTCACAACCTACTCAAAATCACATGGGGAATGTCAGTCCCATAACATTGATAAGTGGGAAGTAAAATACCTATACTTATACACTTTCCATTCTAATGGGATTCACCACAACCCAAGAGAAGCCTCATTCAAGACCAACTGATGAGAATCCCAAGGATAAAAAAACTGTACGAAAAATATTGATGATGTTCTTGCAAAACACCTTACCTTTCCAAATAGAGTTCTTTAAATCAATAATATGGATGAATTAGTGGATTTTAATGTGTTTTTGGATAAATTCAAGTGTTTTGAGGTCAACATCCCTCTACTTTAAGAAATTAGAAAGATCCCAAGGTATGAAAAATTTATAAATGATCTTTTTATGAATCAAATAGGGATCAAGAGAAATGATAGGATCAATATTGGGAGGAATGTTTGGTAACTCATTACACCAACTCAAGTAATGCCTATAAAGTGTAATGATCCCTATACATTCACCATTCTATAAAACATAGTGGAGTTACACTTTTCTGATTCTCTTTTTGATTTAAGATATTCAATAAATGTGATTCCTCACTCCGTAATCTCTTCTTTATATGTTAGTGATTTGAAGTAGATAAGAGTATTGCTGCAGTTTTTGAATAGAGTTATGACATGTCTAGTGGGAGTCTTTGTGGATGTACTTATTTGGGTAAGATACATGATCTTTCCAATAGATTTATATGTTCTTAACATTGAGGATGATTGGTTCAATTCTCGTTCTCCCAATATCTTAGGTTGAAACTTCCTCAAAACTAGAAAAACTATCATAAATTCCAACTATGGTACACTTTTCATAGAGTTTGGAGATGAAGGTGGAATATTTAATGTCATGGACTCCATAAATTACTCCTAAGAGGACCATAATGCTTTTGTTATCTCCCATTTTGAACCACAATGTAACAAATCCATTGACTTTGATTATCATATGATTTGAGAGATTATGAGGATTGTTTCAAGTTTGACATCTAATAAAATATAAACTCTAGTTTCTAATACACAAAAACCTCTTGGATTTGATTTTTATGTGGGTTCATTTCTGATTTTGATCATGTTCACTTGGACTATGACATGCCTATTGAGTATGCTGATGGATTTGATTCATTATTTTCTGATTTTAATTATTTCTATTATGGTATTGATGTTAATTATGCAGATATTTCAGTTCCTTTAATGTCTCCATCCATAAAACACCCCTTTATTGGAACTCAATCCATTTACAACAAATCTAAAATACGCATACTTATCAAGTGGTTTGAGATTACTTGTTATAATTTCTAATAATATCCATTTTGAACATGATGAAAGGCTTTTGAATATTTTTTGGGATAGCATTAGTGAAATTGGGTGGTCCTTGGATGAACTATCTGGTATTAACCCTTCTACTTTCATGGATAGGATTATTTTAGGGGATGGGTATAGACCTATTAGGCAACCACAAATGAGACAAAATCCAATTCTTCTGGAATTTATTAAAAAAGAAGTTGGAAATTTGATCAAGGTGGGTATAATTTATCCCATTTCAGATTCCCAGTGGGTGATCCATATTCAGGTTGTGCCTAAGAAAAGTTATGTTACTATTTTTAGAAATGAATGAGAATAATTATTTCCAATGAAGGTGAAAAATAGTTGGCGTGAGTATTGATTATTGGATACTAAATTAATAAACTTTCATGTACCATTTCCCCCTCTAATTTATTTATCAAATACATGAGAGACTAGATGGGAAGGAACACTATTGTTTTTTGGATGGATTTTGTAGGTATTTGAAGGATAATATAGCTCTAGTTGACTAGGATGAGACAACATTGACTTTTCCATTCAGTACATTTTCCTATTGAAGGAAGACATTTGGACTTTTCAATTCCCCATGCTCCTTCTAGATATTTATGGGGAGTATTTTTTCATATTTTATTGATACATTAATGGGGGTATTTATGGATTATTTTAGAGTGTATTTATATTTTATTGATGATTGTATCTTTAGTTTAGGAAAGGTGTTGAATTATTATGTTGAGAAGAATCTTGTTGTAAAGGTTGAAAATTTTCATTTTACGGTTGTACAAGGAATTTTCTTAGGGAATGTAGTGTCAAAACATGCAATAGAGGTTGATATATCTAAGAAAGTTATTATTTCATCATTTATATTTCTTTCATGTGGTCATGATGTTAGATCATTCCTATGGAATGTAGGATTTTATCAACGCTTCATCCATGATTTTAGTAAGATCACTCTACCCTAAACTTGATTACCTAATAAAGATACTAGATTCATTTTTGACAATTCATTCAAGGTCTCATTTGATGAGTTGAGGAATCATTTAACCACTCCAGTGATCATACAACCACTATGGAAGGACCTTCCATTTGAGCATATGTATGACGCATCCAACATCGTGGTTGGATCTATCTTATCACATAGGGTGGAGGGTTGTTGATATGTGATTGTATATGCTTTTGAAGACATTGGATTTAGACCAATAAAACCACACCACCACTAAAAAAGGATATTGTTTCATTTATATTTTCTTTAGATAAATTTTTATCATATTTATTGGGATCTAAAGTAGTTTTTTTACCATGTAACTCTAAGGTACCTCTTAAAGAATTTGGATGAATATCCCAGGCTTATAAAATGGTTTCTGCTCCTTAAATAATTTTATATTGAGATAAAGAATAAGAAGGGTTCTAAACATGGTGGTGGACCACATGAGTAGGATTACTCACACATGAGAGGATGACTCCTTGGACTAGGTACCACTTTGGGAAACTTTCCCTGATGATCACCTTTATACCATATCAGGTATGAATACATGGTATGCTGATTTATTTAACTACATTTTTGCCTCTCAAATTCTTTTAAATTTAATGAAAAATCAAGTTCAAAAATGAAATAGTGACTCTAGGTTTTATTTTTGTGATAATCCCTACCTCTAGAATATGTATTATAATCTCTCTATTAGAAGGTGTGTTACTAATCATGATTTTGAGTCTGTTATGAATTTATGTCATACACTTTCATGTAGAGTACACTTAAGACCCCAAAGAATAGATATGATATTAATAAATTTTATATTATTTTTTCCTATATTATTATATGATACTCATGTGTTTTGTAAGTCATTTTCATGTTACTAACACACTGGAAACATTTTTATGAGACACGAGATACATAAATAACCCATATTATTATATGTGATTTTTGGTGTATATGGAATTGATTTTTTTGGTGATTTTCTTAGTTCATTTGGTTTTTTAAATATTTTTTATGATTTGAATTATTTAAAAAAATCGATGGGGGATAAAGCCACCAGGATTGATGATTCCCAAGTCATATTGGAATTTTTCAAGGATCAAGTTTTATGCACATTTGGAGTACCAAAGTCCATCATTAGTGACCAATGGACACACATTTTCAATCAATAGTTTTCTTATCTCCTTCGGAGGTATCTGGTGATGCATAAAACATATAATCCTAACCATCCACAAACAAATAGCATGTCTAAGGTTTCAAATTGAGGGGTTGAAACTAATTTTAAATATTACCATGAAGTTGAATTGGAAGGATTGGAGTGAGCACATAGATGATTAATCATGGGCTTATAGAATGACATACAAGACTCCCATCATAATGTACCTATTTTAAATTGTTTTTTGGAAAACTTGTCATCTCCCCATAGAGGCTGATCATCGAGAATATTAGGATATAAGGAAATGTAACAAGGATTTGTCCAAAAATGGAATTCAAATGAAGATGAAAATTCAATAACTTAATGATATTTGATTTTCATCATATGATAACTCAATGATCTATAAGGAAAGATAAAAAGTTCACATTATAGAATGATCTAAAAAATGGAGTTTCATATAGGATAGAAAGTCTTACTCTATGGTTCGCGACCGAAGTTGATGTCTTGTAAGTTGGTTTATAGATGGTTAGGTCCTTATTTTTTATCTAATGTTTTTTCCTTATGGTGTAGTGTAGATCACACAAGAGGACACATGAATGATATTTACCGTCAATGGGAAACATTTGAAGTAACACATTAAGGGTCTTTCTACCAATTCAAATTATTTCATCACACTATATGACCCTAGCATCACATGAGAATATCAGGCTATTCCTAACCCTTTCCCTTTTATATTACTTTTTCCTATTTTAAATTCTATATTTCATATGAATATATCATCTCATAGGTTCACATTAAAGAAATCTAAATATTTTAAGTGTAGGGGATGGTACAACATTTTGGGGTATCTTCATTAGGAATTTCATTTGTGTGACTTGTTTGTGTTTGATGTTTGGTTTTCTATTATATTTTAAAAAAAATTAAGTTTAAAATAATAATAATAATAAATTAAATTGTGTAACATGCTCATTTCCATGTGGAATATAAAAAAATTCATGTTTTTAAAATTCATTAGAAGCATGATAACCCTGAGAAATATTTCACCATCAAGGGTTGTTTTTTATAAAACTAGAAGTCATCAATGATAATATTGGTTGAAGTCAATAAAAAATATTATATTTTGACACTATTATTTATGATATGTTTTCAGGGTAAATTCATTCATTGGTTACTCCACATAAATTTTCATGCAACCATGACCTGTGAAATTTTTCTTACTCAATTGAAGTTATAGCCATGTTAGGTAAAAAATCATCTTATATAAATGGTTGTTACATACGTTAATTTCTCTTCCAATCTATTTATTAATGTACCAAATTTACCTATTTGTGAGTAACTGATAACTAAAAATTTTATGACCACAAAAAAACTAAAAAAATAATCATAATAATGAGGGTAGTGATGAAATATTTTACACATGGGTATATCTAGGTCGGGAGATTAAGGTTTGGATTTTCATAATGATTAAGTGAGTGGGTCTTGATATTTCATTCCAATGATATGTAGAATAGGTTTAGTGAATTAATCTAGGTAAGAAGAATAGTTTTACTTGAGTTGAATATTTTGAATAAAGTGTGAAAATATGAGCGTGAAATTATTGGTACACACACATGTGGGTAATTATAACGACATGGTAGACCCATAAATTTTTTCACTATGATTAGTGTCATTAATCTCACTAGATTTTATTTTGAAAAAATATGTGAGGTAATTTCATTAAATTTCATTTATATTTACTCTTGATGTTATTATTACTTTACCTATGTTTCCATTATAGATTTAGGAATATTAACAAACATATCTTTTCATAATTTTTGAATACGTGATATGAGGCTTATCCCAAAAGTGAAAAAGGGTAAGTGTGGGGGAGTTGACAAAACCCAATTTTATTTAATATTTTATTGATAATAAATGAAAAAGTTTCCTCAAATTGATTTAAATATGTTTATATATACTATATTTGTGATCAGATCATTCATTTGAAAATTTGATGAAATTTACAATTTTCCCCTTTAAATTTCACTATAGTATTTTCTGACATAAAATTATTTATGTTTAAAATTTAAAAATAAATTATTTAAATTTATTCCTAAATTATTAGTCTATAACATTCATTCATGAACATGGATTTAACACATGAATTTTATTGGATTAAATGTCCCATGAAGTCAAAGATGGGATAACCTCTTCATATTGGACATCAATTTAGTATTTCTTCCATAACATATACATATGTTCTTGAATTGGTATCCAATTTGGATATAATATCTATGACCCAATTTATAAAAAATAACCCATCTAGAATGATAGAATTTTCACACATTTTGTTGTTCAAATTGGAGATGCAAGTTGGATTAAATTATTTGGACAAATTTCACCAATTCACACTTGAATCCTCTTAAAACATAGACTCCCCTCTACTCTATAAATTGGTATTTTCTCATTTTAAGGGGTTTTTATGTGACATAAAAGATTTAGAGAAGATGATAAGTTTCTTATTTCCATTTCAATTCACCTTTGGAGGAGGGAATCTATCAAGCTTGGATCTCCTCCAAAATCCTACTCTTTTCCTTTTTTTGTAATGGTTTTTTTCTTGTCATAAACTCTTTTTTATATTTTTATTATTATATTTTGTTCAATAATATTCTTCTATACTCATCCTATTTGGGTTGTAAATCAAAAAAATAAACAAAATTGTGTTATGACCTTTCTAAACCATTTCACACACAAAACAGTTTTATGATAACTACACCACCAATGGAATAGTAGTTCTTTTTAGTAATTTTTCTACCCATTAACTTGTGTATTAAATTATTTTGAATCAATTCTCTACTATAATGAACATAATATGATCTATGTGTTCAGTTTTTAAATTATAATAAACTCATAAATAAATTTAATAATAACACAAAAACACGTGAGGTCGAGATTTGTGTAAATTACGAGAGTGGCATTTTTTTCAGTAAAAAGAAACCACTTAAGATAATTTTGTAGAGTTTAAATTTAGTACATAAACTCAATTAATCCTTATTTTTATAATTTATTCATGCCCTAATTTACCACTAACCATTGTCAATTCTTATAATGATAATTAAAGTATGGTGATGTGATTACATGTTCCAAATCTTGCCTACGGTTTAATTAACTTCATCATTATGGTAATGTTAATTCTTGTAGGGTTTTTGGGTTAACAATTTTGGGAATAATAATTATTATTTTTATTTAAAAGATAATTATTAATATATACATGAATAGTTATAGTTAGATCTACTACTATTTCTAAAATTATTTTTCTAAAAAATATATTCTCGTTCCATTTTTTCAATCTCATTTATGAAAAAGATAAAAATACGATCTTCAACCTGCATAATTATTATATCATTATAAATGGTAACCCCCACACATTTATGAATTTTTTAAATTCCATTTTATTTTATTTTTGAAAAAAATTAATATTTTATAAAATTTACTACCTCCTTTGAGAGACAAACTTGGTTGGCCACTCTACTGGGCCTAAGACGAAAAAATTACAGATAATTTGAGATTTCCCAATAAAATTCCATTCACATACTCAAATTTTAAAATTGATATCGGTAATCAAGGTTTTGAAATTTGGAAAACCATTTTGAAAAAACCCACATCATAAAATAGTTAATAAAATATCCACTTAATAAGAGGGGAAGGGAAGTAAAAAGGTCATATATAATTAAAAATAAATAGGTTTCTATGTAGGATAAAATTAATATAAAGGAATGATATTAACATTGAATAAAGGGATAAATAATTAGAGATATATATAGAGGTCATTGATCACTAAAAAATTAATAATAAATGAAAAGTTAAGGACCTCAAAAATACATTTTTTTTATTTAACAGACCATTTGATTCATAAAATATGAATATAATTGGATAAAATTTTTGCATCAAGATCCTTTTTTTAATTTTGAGGAATTAATTAATTGTTTATGAATGTATGGAAATATACATACTTGATATCTTCCTATTTCATAATCACAATTTCATTTTTTTTTTGTGCTTCAATCAATTGAAAATACATCCCTTACTCTAAGAAATTACTATCCAAAAATAAATTTTTTATGCTTGAAAAAATAAAATTCACATTTAATGGAACATAAGATCCATAAAAGAGTAAAAATATTTACCATATTCTCTAACTATTTTCAAAAACCAATATGGTTTTAACAAGATATCCAATGTAATACATTATTCTCTAAACCATAAAAGTTACACCACTAACCCATCATTGGTATTTTGTTTTCAAATTATTTAACTAAAAACAATGAAATATTTACTAGGAAATCATATAGTATAGTGGTAGTGATAAACCCGTATCGTCTTTCAATCAGGTTTTCATGCCCCATTACATTTATGAATGTGACATAGCTTCACCTAACATGCAAGTTGTTGTTTTTTATAAAACCATATTAATATAATTCCTATAAATTTCCCAAATTTTAGTAACCCATTATTAATAAAACATAAAAGATAATTTAAACCATAAATGTTACCAATACCCTTAATCTTGTGTCCAAAAAATGAAAAATAATTCTTATCAGATAACTTTTCATATTCTAAACCACTGGGTTGTATTCCCATAAATGTTTTACAAAAAAATCATTACTAATGTTATAATCTTACCACACAAATTTTCAAATGGGTAATTTAATAATTGAAACTTATGATTGGCCATAAACTCATAATACAATGAGAGAATTCATTATACTTAAGTTAATGGATAAATATATGATTATAAAATATAAGAGAAACCTTAGATGTTTCATAATTATTATATATAAAATACCATTTAAAATTACTTCGAGAATTTAATTATTGAAACCCAATACATAAATACCTCATCCATTTTATTTCAACATAGGTCCTACCTTGGTCTAGGGTTTACCATTTAGAATATGTAATTGACTAGATAATGGATAGGTTCCCCAAATTTAATAAAATGAACTGTAAATGGATCCTTATGATAAAAGTTATTTCTTCCAATAATGTTATTCATTTTCCATGGAAATTATGTGCTTCAAGGGCTTTCACACAACATATAAAACATTTTCTCATTCCATTGATACATTATACTTGGTGTCTCCTTCCACATTTCTAATAGTAATGAAATCAATCCTTTTTTCTCCATGGTTTCCACATCTCAATCTCTTAGAAAACTCCATCATTCTCTTATTTAATGAGTCTTAGAGTTTTTTAAGGCATAGGATGTTAATAATATTTTGGGATAAATGACTAGGAAAAATAAAAATATATTTCACTCTTGTCATCATCTCATTTGGTTTCTCATAGTCACCACCTTGTCCTTCGTATTCAGTGTTAACATAATTCCTTCCAGTTCCGTCCATTGAATTAAACCAAAATCATAGTGTGATAAACAATAATCCTACTAGGAAAACAGTGCAATCATTTATAAGATGAAAAAATAATGTAACCCTTTTTAATCTAATACACCTTTGGTTTAACCTACCTCATTCATTGTTATCATCTAATTAATTCTTTTAAAATAGTTTTTTTAACTAAAGTTAATTATCTTAAGAATATCCCCCTGGGGTATCAAACCAGGTGCACAGTAAGGCCCATTGTTGTAAACCATGCGGCAATTGGTTCAAGCCCAGTATTCCTTTTTTAGAGTATTAACACTAGGTAAAACTATGTTATAACCACATCTACTTTTAGTATCCATACATGAATGAATTACATGGAAAAATAATATAATATCTTCTTTACCAAAGTATTATGATGCTATTATATATATATATCTAAAAATTATATCACATGGTCAAGATAAATAATCTATGTTTTCTTAAATCTAGTTCTCAAAGTTTCTCATACACATCTTCCAATATCAACTATAATGAAAACAACCTTAATAAACTAGATTTGGAGTTTTCGTTATTACATTAGCATAAGGGACAAACAATTTCATCACAAAACCCCAAATATTTAATTAGTATTTGTAAACTGGATACATAAATGATTCCCAAATTCTATTTGAAAACCCAAATTACAATATATATTTTTTATAGAATAAAATTTTTTCCTATGATATATCCTAGCATATAAACCACAGTACACTTAATAGACTTTGGAGATATGAAAAAAATAAGGGTCAGATGAAATGATTAGTAAGGCTTAATTATAAGAAAATATCATGAATCAATAAGAATAATTAACATATAAAGGAAAATAACTGAAAAAAAAATCCATTTAAATAACTTGACGATCATAATAAGATAAATTATCATAAATATAGAAAGGTAAATAACAAAAAATCCATTTAATCAATAATATGATAATTAAATTCATCTAGAAATAATATAAATATTAAAATATCATGGATAATAATAACTAAATTTTTAATGAAGGAAATGCTAAATAATTATACATCATGATCTTAGACATCATTCCACCACTACCATCAAGATCTTTACTCATATTATATTATAAATTATAGGTATAAACAAATTTTAATTTGGATATCGTACTAATTAATCTCGTGAAATTACTAATACAATGAGGGGATATCTATAATTAGGCCTCACCCATGTTTTCATGTCCTAATCATTTCTCATATATCAAATAATCTATTTTATACATGAACAATGTGTCTTATCATCAAATATCCATATTGATTAAATAATATATACTTATCAATAATTATCTAGATAAAAAATAAGTTTCAATGTGTAGAATTATATAAGAAGTTATTAACAGTTTAATAAATAATCATATCCCTAGTCAATAATATATATATTTATGGGAAATTTAATACCTTATTATCACACATAAGTGAATATTTCAAGATAAAGTTAATGATTGCAAAAACGAATCAGGAAAATGAATTTCAATAATTTCCTTGTTAAAATAATTCCTAAAAAATCTATACAAATAATAAGGATATCATCAATCCAAAATATATCTATTTGAGTAAGAATAAAAGGCTATGTCATTGATTAATTGAAAAAACAAAAATATATCATTAAAAATGTTCTTCAAGAATATATATTTTTTATTTGTAAAATCATTTTAAAACTAAAAGTTAAAAAAAATTAAAATGATTTTTTTAAATAGAATTTCAAACTAAAATATTATGATTTAATATATTTTATTGGTCATTGTGACTGTAAATTCTATTCATACCATACATATCAAAACAAATATTCCTTTCACTTTTTTAATAAATTCAAAACTGGAATTTTTTTTAAAACTATATTATGTTTCCTTGTACAGAAAATTAGAAAAGTAAAAATGTCTAAAAAGGAATTTTATAATTCATTTTTAAAAGGATAAAACATCTTAGAATTATTTTAGAAAACATGGGTTTTATTAAAAAAATCCAACAAAAGAGAGAATTAATGTAAGATTTTATAGAAAACATTTTATCAATAATTTTAAGTATCATAGAGTGGATAAATTGTACTATTTTTTGAAAAATTTCATGAATAATAATAGAAAAATAAATTGGAATTGTTGATTATAAAATAATAAAGAAAAAAACTTTAATGAAAATTAACACCTAAAAATATTAATTAAAATGATATTGGTAAATAAACCCTAACAATGATAATAACATTAAAATGAGAAGTAATAAATGAATAAATTATGTATATAAAATTTAAATAGTCATTAAATAAGTTTAAATAAAATATAATTTAATTAAAATTCATTACACACATGATATTAGAATATGAAATGCAACAAAGAAGTAATATAACCCTGTGAAAGGAAATTGAGATATAAATTTATTTACAACTTGTAAATTTTCAATTCAAATATAATTAATTAACTAAATAAAATGTATACATAAAAAATAGTTAATTATTAAGGATCCAAGAACTTACATGTTATGGGTATTTATTTACACCATTTAAAATAAATTAGGTGTATAACATCATAATTTTCCTTAATGAAGGTAAACTGAGATAAATTCCCTTTGATCACACTTCCTTTTAGTTGAACATACTTTAAAATAATTTATATTGATTTTAATAGTAATATTAACATATTAAGTAACCATATTATTATTTATAATATCATATATTATACTTTTATAACATCTTATCACATGTTTGTTCATAATATTTCTTTGTTTTTGTTCTTCTGAGTGTTAATTAACTTGTTTTCTCATTTACGATTTTATATAAATGATATGGTTCTTATGAATATTATATAGTTGCATCATATCCAAAATAATAATAATGAAATAATTATAAAATATATTGATCAATTATAATTTAGAGACCAATCAGGAAATATGGGTTAGATAAATGAAGTACAATGTGATCATGAAGATGGTAAGTCGTACGTACACATTAATTATATTTCCATTTTTCAATAATTATTATAGAAATTAGGTTATTAATATTTTGTATTAGTGTAATGATAATAATACCATAAATACCTTATAATTTATTTAAATATTTATATATATATATCATCTAAGTGGTGTGGTGATGAAAAGAGTGTTACATCGCTTCATGAAGGCTATATCCCACACATACGGAAACGATGTTATCATCATTAAGTGAGTGAAAATATAAGAAAGAAAATAGTACATTATATTTCAATAATTATATATATTTCACAAATATCAAAATTATTTCATGTATATAACATATATTCATTAAATTTATGTGAATTATCTTCTATGTAAACTTTTAGGGAAAAATAAATCAAATCGCTCTGTGAGGCGGTAGTCCTCCAAACACATGAGAAACATTATCATATTTGAAAAGGAAGGAAAAATAAAAATTTCTATGTGACATTAAAATTAAAAAATTATAATAATATAATAAATATCATATAATTGTGTTAAATCAATAATTTTATCCATCCTTGTAAGGTTGTGATGGAAAACGAACTATATTGGTTCGCGAGGTGGTAGTTCATCATACACATGATCGATGATATCATTTCTTATATGATTGAAGTGGAGATGAAAAATCATCATTAATTAAACATAATAACATCTTATTATATTGAATATAATTTTGATATTATATTGTATTTATTAAGGAATAATTGATGGTGGAAAAAGAAGACAGAAAATGAAATATCTTTATTAGGATACTTACCTTCTCTAAGATAAACCTCATCTGGATATCATTTTAAGGGCCCCTAAGATGGTATTTTGGGAGAAATAAAAGATCTATAATGCTACTAAGAAAGTTGGGGAGAGAAAGATTTAGGGTTTGGTTGATCCATATGGCATGGGAGTTGTGAATAACTAAGGGGAGGGACTGCCCTTTTATAAGTCGGGAAAGGGGACCACTATGGAAATTTACCAAATGGATCCAAAGTAATAAAGTCATTCACATTAATAAATATAAAAAAGGACCCTATATTGTAAATTTTTAATTTTAATGTGGAAATATGGATATAAAATAATATTTTTTACAATTTTTTAGGTTATTTTAATCCTTATATATTTATTTTAACCTGTGGTAAATCCATTTTCACATTAATCGCGGTAAATAATTTTAATTGTTTTCATTATTAATTTTGGTAAGAAAAAAGACTAAATTATTCAATAATAAGAATTAATGTGGCTAAAAACTTTTAATACATTTTTAAAAACTATATTCACATATGTATCAAAATTTTGTTTAAAATTAATCCCACAGACACAATGAGAAAACTACTTTTCATAGAGAACATGTTCAAAAGTTTATAATGTTTTTGTATCAAATTCAAGATGAAAATGATTAAAATGAAATATATTTATCAAATTTCAATAAAATTTAAATAATTTAGATTTAAAACCAACTTATAAAATCATTTGACATTAGAAATTTTTTAAATGAAAAAGCAATTTCCAACCATAATATAGTATTTTCCATTATTCATAAAAAAATGAAACATTTCAAAAAAAATCACAAAAAATCCCTCTATTATAATTACTATATGTATATTAAAAAAATAAATTTATTTTTAGGAAATAAATTTTCAAAAATTGGTAAAAATGAATATTAATTTATGTGTGCAAAATGCAATTAAACCATCTTTTAGAAAAAAATACATTTTTTTGGTAGATATTTTGTTTTTGTTTTTAAGGATTATTTATTATCACTAATCAATAGAAAACCATAATATTAATAATTCAGTTTTAACTATTTATAAAATAAAATAAAATATTTATGTTATAATGGTAAACTATATTATGGTTCCTTTTGACTCATGGTTACATAATACACAATCTATTGAATAGATTAAATTAAGAGAAATATATTTGGTGGGTTGTTCATGCTCGGTGTTTCATGTCAGATATTATGTCAAAAACTATGTTATTCATTTAAAATATAATTATTTTATATATCACTCTCATCATATATACCAAAATAAGGATTATTGGTTGTATTTGTCTTCGATAATGACTATTATATTTTTTTAAGTAAAGGAAAATTCCAAAACATCAATACCTTGATTTAAATTTTTCTTATATGTCAACATAATGATAATAATATGGTATAAATTTATATAAAAGTTTATTTTGAATAGAAATAATATATTTTTATGATTTAAATTTATATTTAATATTTACTATTGATAAAATTACCTTAAATTCTTACACAACACTGACATAGTTTATGTTCACAAAGTATAAAAAGCAAAGTAAATGATTTTAAAAACATAAAATGTGATATTTTTTGGAAGAATTATGGTGTTAATATAATTTTATGGTTAATGATAAATAATCATTTAATGTTAAATAGTTAATTTTCTATTTCAGTTGATATCTTGATGTCTTGAAAGTCAAAATATGTGAATCATTCTTAAAATATATTAATGGTATTATATGTTAAATAATATTTTATTTAATGATTTAAAAATCATAAAATACATGAAAAAACAATATTTACAGGATATGGTCAAAAATATCATCGATTTATATTTTTAGGAAATTTTTCCTTATATTTAAATTTGTAAACCTTTATTAATGAAGAAAGGTTTTACCATGTTTAATAGTAAAGTTGGATAACAAAGGGGTAAAATAAAAAGATATGATTTAAAATTACACCTAAACCTATCCAAATTTTATCGAATAAAGGAATTTAAAATTTTAAATCCCTAATATTCTAAATTTTATCTACCTGGTGACACTTTCACATGAAAATGAATTTATTATTTTTAAATATTTAAAATAATTCAAAGTGTTCCCTTTCCGTCACTGTAAAAGGAAAACACTTCTCCTATCATATCCACACTTCATGGTCCTATTATCTAAGATAATGACTAATAAAATACATTAATAAAATCCATAATCATTTCAGATAGCCCTTTTTATAATAATTTCATACTTTAAAAGATTAATGTTAAAGCCAAATGAGGTTTCTCAACGAAGAGGTATAACTCATAAATGAGTACTTTCAATAATATTTCTTCTACCATAACCTCTAAACCAATATTTTCCTTTATAAAATTTACAATAAAGTATCATAAATATAATATTAAGTTATTGATAGGATTAAACAACCATTTTTTATCTATTTATAATCAAATGGGAAATGAAAGTATTTCTCATGCATATGTGTGGACTACTACCTCCGCACAATAATATTAATCATTTTCCACCATCATATTTCTTAGTTTGTTATTATTATTGATATAATGTTAATATATTATAATTATTAAATAATTATGATTATTTAATTATAATATATTATATACCTTCTCACATTCCCATCTGTTGTAACATGATAACATCGCTTGTGCATACGTGTAGACAACTACCTCCACATAGCAATTTGATTTATTTTATATTTATTCTTTACATGGATGGTAATAAGGATATATTTAATGAAATATATGATTTTAATTATATAATAATTATTTAATAAATGTTAATTCTTTTTTACCTTTATTTCATTCCATCCATCGAAAAATGGATACATCACTCATGTGTACGTATGGATTACCGTATCTATGAAGTGTAGTATTTTTTTTCTCATCATAATATTATATGAATGGTTATATTATTTTATATATTGAATAAACATCTTACTTATTTCATTATAAATATTCTATATATGATTAAACCATGACTAAGGTACAAGTTACAGAACTATTAAATTGAAACATGCATGAAATGCATACCAGTTGTTGCCAAAATGACTATTTTAAAGAAGAATTTTTAATAAAATTTTACCTAAAATTTATAAATAAATGATAAATATTATATTATATATTAATATAGTTATTTAATATATTTTTATTAAATATATAATTATTATATAGGATTTTTAAACACGTAAGAATAAAGAAAAGACACAATTTAATAGTTTCTTCTCTCACTTTTCTTTCTGTGAGATATATTCCATATTCACCACTTGTTTCTTTTGTGTGGTTTATATACTAACCATGAATATATTTTATGATTATTTTCTTGAAAAGAATTTTCATTTAAAAATTAATATATGGATCTCTCTTTCATGAAGTTTTTATTCAGAGATTACCAATGTGGTAAGGGATTTATGTTTCAATCTCATTTTGATCAGGATTATTTATGCTTGAATTTCCATTTAAGGATATTAAATGATCATTTTCTTATAAACCCATTATCTTTTCTTATCCTATATTTTCAAGTAATTTTAATGTAATAGTAGCATTTTTCTCTCTTTTATACTTAAAATCACTAAGAAAAAGTTTTTAAGAAAAAAAGACAATATTTCCTCTTTGATTGGAAATATTTTTATTCCATGTCCATATTAGATTTAAAATATTTTTATGAATTATTATGTTATTATAAAATTATTTAATAAATTCATTTTTACCCACTTCTTACTTTATATTATTTGTTTAAATTAATATTTTATTCATTTCTCGAATGATGTACTTTTACTAAAGGTGTGAAAAAAATATTTTTATAATGGTTATAGCATCAAAATAATTTCCCACTATCATGATCATTAAATGATTTTTACATTCCATTGATATTTTCAATGCGAAATTTTTTCTTAATATTTTTTAATTTTTTAATTTTCAATAAGCGATTTATAAATGAAAATGTGTATTTTCCTCAATAAATATTCTAGTGATATTTTAAAGGAATTTTGTCATCCATTATCACATATATTGATGTTACTTACACATTATTGGATTTATGATATGATGCTACCATATGTAACTTCTCTCTATATGGTTTATTGATTTTGAAGATAAAATTTTGATGATAACCATTTGGTTTTCCATGGATAGAGCTATGATGAAATTATAAATTTTTTCATGACACTGTTCAACATATATTTGAATAGATTATGATTATGTGGCGGTTGGGTATAGTAATGCCTTGGGTAATGTGGTAATGATATCACCTGATATGATTATGAAAATGTTGTACATGATTATGAATATCTTCGTTCACATTTTGAAGCATGAGTATGATTTATTATATCTATGATGAGAAGATATATACATATATATAAATGTGAATATATTTGTTCAAATTTAGAATTGTCAGTATGATGGTTTATAGCCATTGTAATAAGATTATGTGTGGCCATGATTGTGAATGACATGTTTATAGGATTTTGATTCCCTATGATTACGATGCCACAAGCATTTGTTATGACTAATGAATGATAATCATGGATTAGACAACCTTATTTATCAGGCATATAGATATGAATTAATTTTGGAGTTTATGATCTATGATTTTCTAAGTATGAATATTTTATGAGGAGAAAATGCACTTTATTATGTTATTATATACTTATGACCATCTTATTCCCTCTTATGATTGATACATCACTTTTTTTCTCTTAATGATAATATGAGATGAATATTTTTATATTTCCTATTCCATTGTATATAAATAATGGTTTTAAGTATAATATTTCAAAAAAAAATTCTAGTTGTGATGAGCTATGTGGGAGATGATGTAGATCTTTTATGTTCAAATTTTTTAGGTAATAAAGTTTCTGAAGACACTAAAATGTTATGATTATAGCATATAATTTAATTATATGTAATGAATAATCATATAAAATGATGTAAGATTTATGTATATAATATTTTTTCTATAGGTAAGATCAATTTGGCTTGGTTTTTTAGTTCAATTCCCATTTTATACAACTTGGAATGCTTGCACAGTTATTTGAATAGGTTCCCAATTCCCTTTTTGTTTAGTTTTAACCACATTCTCTGCTTCTTCTTTTTATTAATTTTTAGCTCTTCTAACTAGTTTCATTGTTTTAAATTGATTGGAACTTTCTCTTCCTGGTTATAAAATGTTTCACTAATTCAATATTATAGATTATATTATAGCACAAAAATAAATCTCATAGTAACATAATTTTAAAATAATATATATTCTATAATATATGAATGATTAAATATTATTGGAGAGTCTCTTAATTAATTCATTATAAAAGACACTCATCGGTTAAACCTAAGATGATGACATAATGACATTTTTAGACATATTTAGAAATAATTTTATATGTTAATCACCGTAGAAACATTAAATTCATCATAAATAGGATTACAATGTCTCTATTTGATATACATTTACAATATTTATAAATCTTATCTCCTTAATACAATCCTTGAAGATAGATAATTAAAACCTGATACCATTTGTAACATCCCAACCAAGCCCATTGGCTTTGGATGAACCAAAATTCCACTAAAACTATCTTATATCCCCAGGTAACCAACGAATAATAATAAATTTCATGGGATTTAGAAATAATGGGGGATGATTTTACCTTTAACAAATAACCTTCAAGAAGATGTGAATAAAAACCACAATATAATGCTCGATGAAAAACATAAATTAATACAAATGTATAGTAACATTATAATTAGAGTAAAAATGGAAGATGAAATTAAATAAATTTATACAATACCATGAAAAATAGTCTTCAATATTAAATATTCAATTCACCAAGGTGGTACCACTGGTGTCTCCAAGAATCAAATATCGCCCCAATCTCTAAATGTAGACATCCAATAACACAAAATCATGAATTTTAACATTTAAAATAACAAACCTTCCCTTTAACTGAATCATGATAAAAAACAATTGGATATTCACTAATTCACATATGAATGGGGTGAGTATACAACCCAGTAGTAAAACCACGAGAGTTCCCCCAAATTCTACTTAAATAAGAAAAAGGATATCTCAACATTTTTATTAAATAAATGATATAAAGAAGAATTAAAAGTAATGAATCATATATATATATATACATATATCCATATACAATTGAAACTATGGAAACAAAAACACGCCCATGGAATGAACCCACAAAAATATTAAAAAAACCAACCAATGCCACCACAACCTGAAGGTCACTCTTTAATAGTCCAACTCACGAGAGATATCCATTCCTCTAGTCCCAAGATGTAATGTGAATACATCATCAAATGTGACACAAGATTGAAAAAACAACAATATATAACCCACTTGTTCCTTTTCATATGAATATTGACACCCTCCTTCTAAATTCATACTAGGTTCCCGCATTCCAAACCATTATTTTTTAAACCAATTTCATTTAATCATTTTATGGAACACCTTGTGGATGTCACCCATAATTTTATATTTAAAAACTAGAAAAATAAAAAATATTTCCATAATATATTTTATAATAAATTTATAAATAAAATCCTAATAAATTTATTTATAAAAGAACGATTCTTCATGTTCTATGTGAAATAGTCAAAATATGAAAATTCATTTAACACTGATTCATTCGAAACAAATAATTATCCCATGGTATCAAATATATGGGATTCCATATAAATTATTTATATGAATAAAAAATAATATTTATTTTAAGAAAATATTTAACCAATATATATAGGTATGTTATGATGGAACTTATGTCTTTCATTTGGGAAAATTAAAGGACCAATGAAATAGTTGAAGAACGGGTATCTTACATTCAATTTCATAGATCTAACGCTCTCTAATCCATTTAAATCTACCTCTATGATGAATATTCTCACAAACTAACCTATGGGAGTGTTTTAATTCTAGATCATAGGTTACTGAAGAATTAGTGAGGGTTTTGGGTGGAGTTTATGGTATTAAAACCATTTTCTTAATTTAAAAATTCTTATTTTACAGTTTGGAAACACTATTTAGAAATACATACACCAACTTTGTGGATCGTATCTTTTTTGAAACTTACCAATTCACATATTTTCCACATGGTTTGGATAAACTATTCACCAATTATATGCCTACCCAGAATAACTCCCCACCTCTCACATATCTACATATAGAAAACATAACAGTTTCCCTTAACTATGCTTCAATTTCGTGCCACCTAAAACCATCCCAACACACCCCAGAGGATTCCTAAAATTAACATGAAAATTTTTTAGGATGAAAAAAATAGACAAATACCACAAATTATTTATTTAATACGGACATTACATACTTCAAAACCTTTGAATTTATTGTTAATAAATATGAGAAAAATCTTAACATTAAAATTGAAATGGGTATTGGAAACAAATCCAATGGTGGGAATTGAGTATCCTAAATCGATTTATGAATTTAGTGATATATTTTTTCCTTTCTGTTTATCTGATTTATATTAAAAAAATTTAGAATTTGGGTGATTATGAAGAACTAATTTAAGATATAAAATATTATTTACACAAATAGAAAAAAAGGAAATTGAGTTTCTTTCATGATAAATGAATGAAAAGTGTTGTAGTTATTGAGATCATTGTATAAAAAATGTTTTCATGGATATGAATATGTTAGATACTGAACATCTTTAAAAGTGTTAGATAGTGGAAAATTTCAAGGAGATGTAAATATAAAGAACAAATATGCATAAAAGTGTGATAAACTGTCCACATATTATTTACCATAAAGGCCACTCTATTCAGTAAAGAGTTTCAATTAGATGATAGATGAAGAACTATAAATGTGAAGACAGATTATTATGGTATATAGGGTTCATGGAAATACAAAAAAAATAGTATTTATATAATTTAAGACATTTTAATTTAGGTTGAAGATATTTTCATATATTTTGATTTCTTCAAAAGTCAATTAATTTTTTAATTATTGATTTGGAGAGATTGGAGAAACCCTACAGAGTTTGGAAAAATTTTGTATACCAAACATTAAAGTATATATATGCTAATAAATTTTCAAGAATTTGGAAAATTACACTATGTTTAAGAATAAAAATGGTAATATGAAAAGTAGTTTTATCATAGGATTGAAAATAGACAGTCCCATGATTCATAAAAGTAACTCTAGAGAAGAACCAAAAATTTTAAAAAATCATGAATTGTTTAATAGTCATATAAAACATGAATAAGTTTAACATTTGAAAAACACTCGTGAAATTTACATGATTCCAAAATCTCTCAATATATTTGTATGTAGTTTTTAAGTAGAATAAATAAATATAGAAGTAGATGTGGATATGTAAAATTTAACTAAATCATATGTAAAAGTAACTATACATTTGAATATAATAATTTGTAAAATGAAAAAAAAATTCCTAAATACATAATTTTAACCTGATACTATGGAAGTGGAAATGAAGTAAATGGAAAATAGAAATTGTAATTCAATATAGTCATTCAAAAAGTCAAGAATCGAATGTTGGTAAACTAACTTAATTTTTGCGAGTTAATATGATGATTATAATATGTTTTAAAGATTTATTATCAAAAATTATAAATTTTATTCTAGTATCACATTAGTATGTATATGTCACCATTGAAAGATGATATTTTCTAGAAGATATATTTGAAAATTAATCCAAACAATACTAAATCTATTATATAATGAGTTAAAAATCACAATGATTCAAATAGATTTATGATTTAAGTATAGTATTATGAAAGTGATATTTATGACATATAGAAGAATATCAAATAGAAAAGTATGGTGATTAAGTGGAACTAGTTGAAGCTAGTTATAGAATTTTACATGAAACCATGTTGTGGAGAATAATCCCACACTACAGTGCTAGTTAATTAAAAAGAACATGAAGGGCACATTTTGGAAGTAATAATTTCATTTGAACTATTTCCTTGGGAGAAATGTATAGGCCTAATCATGTTGTGGTTGAAGCTATGGTAGCTTGTGTATGAATCTGATTAAATATATTCAAGTAGTGATATGATACTCCACACCATAGTTTTATTCATATATGCAAACTCCCATTCTAGAATAAATAGAATAATATACTTTGTACATAGAGGGTATTTTTGAAGAATTAAAATCTTGAATATTTTAGAAGAATAACTCGAGGTATATTTGGCATGTATTATATGAGAATAAAAATAGTGAGGTTTTGTTGAATATCTTTAATGAGGATGTAACTATTTGGAAAATAAATACAATTTTCTATATTCAAATTCTGAAAATATATTGTTGTAATTGTATATAATTATAAAGTAACACATAAGAAAGAATATTTTTTTAAAGGGAGGTGGTGATCCAGTAATGAAATTATTGAAAAGGATCTTTATGTATTGAAGTGAGATGAAGATAATTTTATTTAGGAAAATATGAATCTATGCATTGAGGAATACAGATAAATAAGAAGAATTCCATAGATATCTCTATATCAAATAAGATGATTTAGAAGATAATATAAGGAAAACACCACTGCTTATGTGTAAAATCTTATAGAGAAGTGAGTAGCTAGAAAAACGTCCTACCCTATGACAACATCATAGAATAAGGAGAAGAGTTTAAGGATAAGAATGATGTGAATACAATATCGAAGACATAAGTAGTTTAAGGTCTATTCAGGAAGAAGAAGAGACTACTATGGTGATATAGTGATATCTGATGTAGTCTTGAAGATCTTAATCATTAGTGTTTGGGGGGACCCATTATATTTTTGTTATAGTGAGTATAATTAACCAACTGGAAGACAATAAGTGATCTTTCATAGAGAGACTATTATATTCCCTTGCATAATATAGCGGATACATGCATATTTGAATCAACCCAAACTTCAAAAATATTAGTTCTCCACATTTAGAAAAAACCATGTAAAAATTATGTGTGTTACACATTATTACTTTCCTTCAAGCATCAAGATGTGAGTGTGTTGTGTGTAATTGTAAATATATTTATATATTATCATAACCAATAATATAGGTTTAAATATTGTGGTGGGAATTTAAAATATAAAAGAACATAGTGAAATTTTCATAATGTTTCACCCCCATTTGGTGAATTCATGATCCTATTAGGCATATCACCAACCATGGGATCCAATAAATTTTCACACCATTACAAATTATACCATGGTATAAACACATGTACCTTTATCTATATGGATTAATCAATATTCATATTTACACCACTATCCTAAAAAACATAAACCATGATATTTTTTCCATTTTTTAGTGAATATGATTATGCCTTACTATCTCCATGGAATTTTTGCATCAACATTGACCAAAATCACTATAGAAAATATTAAATGAATTATTAAATGATCATGCTCCTTAAAATGACATAAAATTTCAGAACAAATATTAATACCACATTTCATCAACCATAAAATCTAGATCAAACATAACTCTTAAAATAATATATATCTCCTAAAATATTCATTAGCCTTACTATGCTAGGCTATGTTCAATATTTCTTTTCCATATCTCTATATAGGCATTATGATGATTTCAATTCTTCGAATCCTAATCATCCATGATCACTATGATATAAAAAATTCAAACATCCTTTTCTGATAATTACATGAGTTCAATATTCTAAACAATCCATTATATCATCTATAGGTGTATATTAAACACCCCATAAGATTTTATTCCAATGATCTCCTTGATCATTTTCACATTCTCCGACATTAATTGAAAAATAATACAACTCACAACCTTTGGTTTCAACATTCCCCGATTTGGATTTTGTGGTCAATTATTTTCGAAATCCATCTCTATAATTTAACTCTAAATATTCCAATGTAATATATTGATTTATTGTATATTATTACCGCTCTCCATTCAATAATGATATAAAAATTGTACCTTTATCAAGATTTTATTATATTTTCTTCCCTTTTATCACTAAAATATATCAGGATAACAGCATTATCTCTTCATCCCCTTTATCATTATAACTCTTGAACCATATTTTTATCTTCCACATCTCCTCCTTTTTTTAATTATTTGAGGAAATAAATACCTCTATATTTATAGAGTTTAAACTCATCCTTTGACTTATATATTCTTCACAACCTTTATCTCTCTCAAACACATATTTTTATCCTCCAAACACATCATCTATGTTTAACACTTATCCATTTTCTCAAAACCTTTGGTCACTTTCAACCATTGGGAACCATCTTAATATTTTATATCCACATGGTTATTAGTCACCCCTTTTTCTCCTAGAACACTAACAATGATTGATATAATTATTGAGTCAATGACTCACTTTTTTATTTTTTATAAAAACATGATAGACATAATTTCAAAATGATCTAATGTGATGTATTTATTTAGGTAATTATTATTATATAGAATGAACTCCTGGTTGTTGAAATAATGGAGGCCTAGAATTGTTTTATAAAAATATAGTGATCTAAAGTGTTATGACATAATATATCCATATGATTTTGAATAACTTTAGATATTTTTATTTAACTCTTTGGTAAATTATGAAACATGTTGAGATCTTCAATAGATAAAGTACTTTCTACCCATATAGTTACAACTACCTTAGTGTTTTGATGAATTTGACATTTTGATTTTTTAAAATGATTTTAATAAATATATCAACACCACATGCATTAGATGAAGAGGAATTATCATCTGTATTGATAATTCTAAAAGTTTTTATTGATTTTGAAGACTTGGAATTTCTTGTTTTTGAGAGTGCTTCCAATTAGTGCAATCATTTTCTTTCATAGTAATTTTGTTATGTGTTATAATTTTAATGTTCTCATTATAAAACTATTATAATTATCTATTGTAATTGCTCTTTTTCTATGAATTTTTTATCAAGGTGTTATATGGTCAATAAGATAGAGGTTAATCTAACAATATAACCAATGGATTTTGTGTCTAAGAAGATAGAACTCAGTTATTTCTTGTGTGTAGATGTTTGTTTCTTCCAACAGGTTTAGTTGAGGGATTCTGGTAATAGAAAGACAAACCTCATGATTTTTGTAAAGCTAAGTATACCTTATAAAATATTTAAAATCATATATTCCTTGGATTTGATAGATTGATCCACGTTATACAATGGTATAAAATGTGGTTTTAATAATTTTCTTTTAATGGAGTATTTTTTTATAATTAATACTGAGTGTTCTGTTTTTTTTATTTTAATTTCTAGAATATTTAATAAATAATAGTTAAAATAAAACTCATTTTATTTTCTATTTTCTAGCTATATTTTATGAATTTTATAATTTAGTAACTATGATCATGGATTTTATTTTTAATATAAAAAACTAATAAACTTAATACTTTAAGATGATACAAATTATAAGTTTGGTTTAAAACTAAAATTATCCTCCTCTTTTATTTTATTTTCTATCATACCTCTAGAAGACATTTGGTATTAGATACTATCTTTACCTTGATTCTGTGATTTACTCAAAATAATCTAATTTTTCATTCATTTCTACTAACTTATAATACTTATAAGTGAGATTATTTACACAAACCATGTTGGTAGAGGAAATTTATTTTATTGTGATATGAGTAAAATATTGAACACTCAAAAACATAAATTTTAACGAATACTTATTTTTTAGGGAAATAATTAGGATTACTGGAAATATTTTATGAAATACTTTATCATTAATACCAATGTAAACAATTTTATCATGATTATAGGAAACTATAATGTTTGAGAGATGGATATTATTCAATTATCTCATGAAAAAAAACTATAATATTTGGAAGAAAACTAATTTTCATAATACTTTATTAAATTTTATGACTAGGAACATCTATAAACATATATATTTATATAAAAAAATAGATTATGGGTGAAATTAGAGATATCACATTTTTTAACATCTATTGAATGAAAAAATCAGAGTTATATTCTAATAGGTGACTATAAAAATTTTGAATTTTTACCTAGAGAAACTATAACAAAATTTTATCAACTATTTATGAATATAGTAAATAGTATAAATATTTTAGAACAAAAAATTTTATTATAAGATCAACAATTTTAAAATAATTTTGATATTATGTCTAAAGAATTAGAGTCCAAGAAGACAAAAATTAATGTTAATAAACACTTGAAAAAATTATGTCTATGTGCCTTAATTGGAACACTAATATATTGTGAGAGTATAATTATATGGGATTATAAAAAAAATGGAAGAATGGATTTGAATTCACTTGTTCTTCATGAAACCTTAATTCTAGTATATATAATACTTGTTCTAACACTTCTAAATTACTTATTTCAAATAAAAAATGTAAACATTCAGATGAAATTGATTCAAAAGGTTTTAAGAATCAAGTTTCAAAAATTTCAAGATTAGTGTATATAATTTTAGATAACTCAAATTTCTAAAATGTTCATTAGAAAGATAATAAGGGAAAAAAGAAAAGATATAATCATCAGAAGTAAAATGCCATGAATATATGAAGGAAGGTCATATCAGACCTAATTATCATTGACTAAATAATATAATTAGAAAGTAAATAAGTTATTATAAAAGAAAATGAAATAAAATATTAAAATACTTCGATACCAAGTGTGCTAGTGAAAGTAGAAAATAATCAAATAGTTCATCAGATGTTAGAGGAACAAAAATCCATAAAATAGTTTATATCTTTTCTAATATAACAAGGAAATGAAAATGGTTCATGAAAAAGGAAATTATAAAATCACTTAAAAATTAAATTCTATATTCTAAATTAACTTTTGATACTGAAAATGATTATTCATCTTCATTGTATGTTTACAAAAGTAATCCAATAGATGCTTAAGATGTTAATATATCATAAGATAATGAAAATTTACCTATAATATATGAAATGGCTATATACATTACTCTTATGAATAAATAGAACTTTAAAA
Source organism: Viscum album (assembly GCA_963277665.1). NCBI lineage: Eukaryota > Viridiplantae > Streptophyta > Magnoliopsida > Santalales > Viscaceae > Viscum > Viscum album. The sequence goes on from OY728137.1 coordinate 805,659,415, forward strand.
TAAAATGTAATTATGGGTTTATTAAAGAAAATTTTCTTAAATATAATAAATGAACTTAAAATTAATATTAAAATTTTTATAATGTTTAAATGAAATAGATTTAAAAACTAAATCTTGTGTAAATTTTTTTGTTCGAATTAAATTGATCATAAATCTAATGATAATGATTTAGATAATTGGAATCTAATTGTTCAATTAGATTAAATGATTTTTGATTCTAGAAAATTTCACCTAAAGTTACTTTTAGAAAAGTGATTTTTTATCAAATGTAAAAATAAATAAGACCATATAGATCTTCAAGTGAAATTGGTTTTACTTTTGAAATACATTATTTTCAATTAGACTATTTTTTACTTAAAAGTTCTCCTTTTTGAATGAAATTTCAATGAGAGGGTCACTGGAGTGTTTTTTTCTATGAGAAATGTTGAGTTTTTTTGTTTTTAAAATGATTAAATTTCTGAATAACTAGTATCTATAAAATATAAAAGTGTTATATATATGTGGGTTACACAAATTTTACATTATAATAAAACTAAACCCAAACATACATGAGTACCAAGAAATTAATTTTATTGTTTTCAGGAAAACAATATTATTACCCATAATAGAAACAACTGGTACATTACTAGTGGTTTTTGATACATGACAATAGACAAGTACATATTCTAAAATATAGTTGAATTGAAAGGAGTAAGAGTCAGGATTTGAGATAATTCGTGTGGTGAAATCATTAGAATTTGTGATGTTTCTTTTCTAGAAAAAACATAAATTTGAAATGTCTTATATGATTGAATACATAAGAATAGTCTTATCAAGATAAGACAGTTATGTAATAAATGATATATTTTTAACTTTAGGAATAATAAATGTACCATTCAATGTTTATATTGAAATTATATTTTATATACGAAAAACACATAAAAATGTTTACACACTCAACATAAATGCCTTTATTTATAAAGTTTTTTCCTTGTTTAAGGGAAACTGAAGAATTTTCTTGGTTACTGAATAAGATACTAGTACATTGTAACTTTGATAATTTAACTAAACTTTTTAAGAAATTAAATTTTATAGATTTACTAAAACATATATTTAATTCTACCAGAGTATGTGATCCCTAACAATTTTTAAGCAACATAAGTAAATATTTAAATCTAAAATTGAAGTATCAGCTACAAAATCATTAAAATAAGTTCATTTGAATTTATATATCCCCCATAAAACTCAAATCACTTGAGGAAATTATTATTTACATTTCGAGTTTCTAACTATTTTGGGTTTACTAGTGGTCTATTTTCTCAATAAAAAATATGATTCCCTTAATCATTTTATTTTATTTTGTGCTTTTGTTAAAAATGAGAAAATTTTACCATTGGTTACTATCTAAAATGATTATAGAGGAGATTTTTTAACTCAAATTTTGTTACATACTATCGTAAAATGGTATTAATCGTATTATTTTTACAGCAGTAACACCATAGAAAAAAAGTGTACTTGAACGAAGTAATAGAATTATTCTCAAAATTACCCAAAATTTTCTATGTGATTGTTTTGTTTCTATAAATTTTAGGGATGAGGTAGTGAGTAATTCTTGTTATATTATAAATTCTGTTTTAGAAAAAACTTTTATTAATAAACATATTTATGAGTTTTTGACCAGAATAAAGCCAAATATTTCTTACTTCAGAGTTTTTTGATATAAATTTTTATCCTTAATACAAAAAATCAGTTACAAAAAAATTTAACCAAAAAAATGATGAAGGAATTTATATGATTTATCTTATAAATAATGATTATTATAGAGTTTTTAATAAATGAATAATTATTTTGAAGAAATGGTTTATTTAAATTTTGATGAATTTGATCCTCTTGTTCTTTAAAAAAAATCGTAATACTGATGATGTTTTCAAAAATCATTTTATTACATCATTAGAAGATAATTTACACATACTGATTGTAAATACTCCAAAACTATGACCATCATATTTTTAATATTAAAAATTTAATTTAATAGTATATAATTATATTTATTTGTTGATCATGTTACCCATTTGACCAAACATATGTTGATATTAAGGAATCAACCTTTTGATTACATTACTGGGGATGTAAGTCAATTTGTTAAAACTAGAAGTTCCCTAAGATATCCATAAAATCATCATGAATTCCTTTAAAAATTTTACATTGAAAAAATAGGTTATGATTTAGGTGATAAAAATTTGATAAGGGTCACCCAAGAACATCCCAATCAATTTGAACGGAACCAAGCATAGACCCTAGTTTAACATCCTAAAGATCTATCAGTATTTGGGGTAAAATGATTTTTTTATAAAAAAAAGGTTATAAAAATGGGGTTATTATCATAAAAAAATAATTTCTTCTTGCTAAATTATATTTTCAATAATAAGTTTCCGACAATAGTGAAACTATTACACTATTATCTAGATGACAATGTTTATTGATCTTATTAGCCTTCACACCTCATATGAATTTTAATATATTTCAAATGGATGTGAAAAGATATTTCCTTATTAGATATTATTAAAAGGAAGTTTATGTTTAACATCCTCTAAGTTTTTAAGAAATTAAACTTCTACAAAAAGTATTTAAAATTACTAAATAACTCCCTAGAAATAAAAAACCCCAAGAGGATGGTATGATAGACTCACCATATATTTGATTGAAAATAATTTTTTGAATGCAAGTGTTCATATGTCCCTTTTAATAAATAATTTTTTATAAAAAACCATCATTTTTTATGTTTATATTGATGAATATATTTAAATTTTATCTCAGAAATATATTTCTAATAATATTTCTAAACCTGTGATTTTTTTTTAAAAATTATGATGATGGAAGACCTAATATTCTTCCTTATTTTATATGTTTTTAAAAAACTAGAATGGAATATTTTAACTCAGTATAAATATATTAATGATCTACTCAAATTTACTTGTTCTGATAATGCGTCAAACATAATTACCCTCATAAAAACTCTTACCAGTAATTATCTTGATGAAATCAATAAATTGATATATCAAAAATATTTAAGTAAGACTATAAGTTTACTCAATATTTCTATAATTCAACCAAATGTAATTTTTGCTTTATGTTTATGTGGTATATTTGAAGATAATCTAAAAGAATCTCATTTAAAAGTGGTAAAATGAATTTCCAGATACCGTAAAGATACTCAGAACATGGATTATTTTATTCCATGAAAAATGATTTTATTCTCAAAAGTTACCCATATGATAAAATTATAGGTTAAAGGTTAGATATAACATATACTTCTGTAACATGTCCTTTCATATGAGAATATTTAGTCTCATGGTCCAGTAAGAAACAACATTCTGTATCACTTTCCACTATTGAAGTATGATATGTAGTTTTCAGTAATTATTGTGCTAAAGTGTTGTGGTTGTAAAACATAGTCAATGATTTTTTATAAGTTTTGAAAATAATAAAGAAAATTAAATCAATAATTCTATTTTCTTGTCAAGAAACCCAACACATAACTCAAAATCATAGAAAATAGATATAATACATTATTTCCTTAGGGATTACGCATAAAAAAGGATATATTTCTTCCAACATTATCGGTATAAAAAACAATATTAATGACATTTTTACTGAAACTGTTACTTATAAAAGATTCAAATTCATTAAATAAAAGTTAGGAATGATCAACCATTAGTGATCATCAATCCACTCCATATTTTATCAATTTCTATACATTATAAACTTTTCTAGTAAAAAATGGGTGAGAAATATATTAAACATATAAGTTTTTCAAAATTATCTATTTTCTAATATTATTTTTTCAAAATTATTATATTTTTAAACCTAATGTTTTTTTTAACAAATATCCATTTTTCAATAATTTTATTTTGTCACTTTCTATAAAATAATTAAAATTTTTCTTAACATGTTTTTGAACCATTCCTACAAGAGGAAGAACACCAATTATTTGGGAAGAAAACATCATGAAGGTTTATTTTTTAAAAATATTTTCTTTACTATTTCATTGGCATTGTTTTTAGTTATACATAAAGGATTTATTCAAAATTAAATATAAAATATTAATTTTAATAGGGTATATCTTATTTAATTTCAATTTTGTTTTTTTTATATTTCTATTTAGATGAATTTGAAATTTATTTCTTAAAAGAATATGTATGGCATATGTTTGGGACATTCATTTTTTCATACATTGAGAATCATTTGTATATGAAAGGATAACTTCTTGGAGAGTTGTATTCTCAAATACAAATATATATACTAAAATCTCAATGTTTTTTTAATTCATTTATTCTATCATTGATTTTCTATAATGAAATATTTCTCATCAGAAGTATATTTATAAGTGGTTATCTAAAGAATCACAAAAATCCATCTTTAAAGCTTAAAAATTTACTTACTAAAGTAGTAAAAGCATAAGATATAAATGAAAATATATCAATGATTATTTTTTATGAATGTGAATTTTAATGTCTAATAATACAAAATCATCCCTAAAATTATATGGATAAATTTGATACAATAATTAGGACTAGTGGAGAAATTTAATTTCATGTTGAACTCAATTTATAATAATATGTTTTTAGATAGTAAATCACAGTTGAAATGGAATTGATGTAGACTAATTAAATTAATAAAACCTTGTTAAAATGACATTTTCTTATGATATAGAGCGCTAAAAATTAGAAGCATCTAAGACATAAGATTATAAATTTCTCAAATATAATTTAATTTATAATTTCTCATTGTATTTTACTTCTTTTTTCTTTATTTATTTTTTAAATCAAAAAAGGAGGAGAAATTTAAGAAATTTTTTTGTCTGTATGTTATGGTCATATTTCAGATGAATATTTTTCAAATGGGTATTATTCATTTTTTTTGTTTCAAAGTAATGGGGGATAAAATCTATATCATGAAGACTATAATTTAATTTATTTTTATTTTTAGTTCTCCTCATATAATTTTTTAGTGTGTCTTTTGTTTTCTAAAAAGGGGGATATTTATTCTTAATGAATGAATTATTAATTCATTTCATAAATCACAATTCAATTTATATAGAAATGATCTAAATTGGTGTTATGGTTTAAGTTGTTATGATTATTTTGAATAAACCTATAATAATTGAAATACTAAAGATCTAAAAACTATTTTCTGAAAATTTGGTGACCTAAATTTTAATTCTACATTACATCCATAAGATTTAGAACTATAGTGGAGTTGATTTAACTCATTGGTAGATGAAGAAACATGTGGAGATCATTGGTAAATAAACAAGTTGAGGTCGATGTAGTTATAACTGACATTGAGTTTCATAGAATTTGAACATTTTTGTTTGTTACAATGATTCCTATAAATAAATTCACACCTCAAGAATCAAATAAAGAGTAATTATCACATTGATCGATTAGTATGAATGTTTCTATTCCTTTTGAATCATTGAAATTTGTTTTTACCAAGACCACTTCTGATCAGTTTTATCTTTTTCACTCTAAGTGTTTCTATTAAGAGATGCCATTGTAAGGTATTTATTGTGAAAATCCTGGAATGTTTCATTTTAATTGTCATTATTGTGATCCTATATGATCAATGTATTATAAAGATAATAAGATAGGGTTATATCTGATCATATGATCAAGGTCTTCCATGGATAATAAGATAGTGATAATGTACTTATTGTGTGTCTAACTGATCTACTACTAACAGGCTTTGTCAAGAGATTTTAGATATAGGAAGACATATAATCTAGTAGGTATAAAATTAGGGATACCTTATGATTTTTTTGATGTCATAAATAACTTGAATGTGGTTGAATACTAAACTTTACAATTTGGTTTAAAAGTGTGGTTTTAATAATATCCTATTAATGGAGTATTTAGTTTTCTATCCAACACTTTGTCTTTTTTATATATTTACACCATGTTAAATATTTTATCATTGAAAGTTAAAATAATTATCATTTTATTTCCAATTTTCAAGATATATTTTATTGATTTTATAATTTTATTTCATTGATATTTGATTTTATAGGTAATACGAAAATCCAAAAAAAAAGAATAATACTGGAAGGGGATAAAAGTTGAATGTTTTTTCAAAAAATAACTCCCCCTATTGTATTTTATTTTCCATTATACCTTTGGAAAATAGTCACAAATTATATTACCAATTTCTCTATGAAAAAATGATCAAAATAAATTTTCTTTCATCATTAATGATCAAGACCACTTCAAACTGTATCTACGCTGTTGCAAACCAACTCAGGTAAACTTAGCACATTACCCAAGATAGCTCAGCACATCATAGAGATCAACACACAAAAATGTCCCAATTATAAAAAATAGTGATAAGAAGTAAAAATACATCATGGAATAAAATATTCTCAAACCATGTGACACATAAACCATGCCAAAGGATAAACTAAAAATAAATAAAACCATGAACAAAGAAAAAACCATATCTTTATTGTAGCATACATAACCACCACCCAACCACCCCCCAAATGACTATAAAGGAAAAAATAATAAGGATAATGTAGAAAGATATATAACAACCTTCCCTTTATGGGTATTCGACCAAATCAAATCTACACATGTCCAATGGAATATGCAGGGTATGCAGGAAACACCCAGAAGGATACCACCATGAATCTATATATGTCAGTCACTAAAAAGCCAATAGTTCTAGATTTAAAATGAAACTGTTTTCAAAAAGTAATATTCTTTAAGAATAATTTTCATAAAACATTATTCAATTTTATAATAATAAATCCATATTCAACTGCATAAGAATATGAATATAAATAAACTATAGATTGAGGTAAGAAATAAAAACCAACAACATTATAAACATGTGAGCGATAAAACATGAATCAATACTATCTTGTATTAAACTATAAAAAAGTTGGGATATTACCTATGGGAATACGTACTAGTATATTCAAAGGAATACTAAGACAAAAAAATGTGATTCCTATAAATATTGTTTTCTTCCATAGTCTGTCGGTATCAATCCTCTCAAAAAAATTTCATAGCATAATGAATACATAACCACTAGTGGTTCCCCACACACTATGGTTTTTGTATTTCAATAAAACCATGAACCTAAGGTTCCCAAGTGTTATGTTTTTATAAAACATACATGTAATGTATGATCACAATTTTATAAAACATTTTTACTAGAAAAGAATTATCAATCCCATTATTGAAAATCCAATTTAGATTCAAACTTTTTTTCATGACCTGACCTCCTAAGGTATAACATGTGACAACCCCAATCCTACCTATAATAGGCAAGAATATAGAGACTACAGTTGAGTGGGAATACACCACAAATGGGAGGAATTATCCAAAATTAAAAACACAAATTCAACTATCTCCAAGACCACACAATTGTGAAATATAAAACAACTGAAAATATTCCGGAATACATCTAAGATCCCAAAATATAGTATGGCATTAAAGTACTGAAAATTGTAAAGGGGCCAAAAAATCCCCAAAAAAATTAAAGAGTCTAATATTCTCCAAGGGCATAGACAAAGTCAAAATTATTCTCCAGGTAAACACCTCAGTCTATCAAGATATATCTATTATCCAATTACTCCTTGTCCTCCTAGGACAATGTCAAAAGGTTCGTCATCTGCATAAGACACTACATGTGCGGGAAAGGCCCGTGTAGGGGTGATTATAACAATACTCAGTATGACACATCAAAAACACTAAACGAGAAGAAAAATGTATATTAATATCAATTTAAGATAAGAAAATGAATATATAATAGAAGAAACCAGATATACTAAGAAAGTAAACCACACAAATATGTGGTCATAACCAACTGTCAAACACATGATTATGCTCAAAGCAATTCTCATTCAAGAAGAACTCACTCTGTGATACATGCTATTTCGGGGACTATCGATAAAGAGGTATCACTCATTGGTCCCCACCCATAGATAATTCACTAGTCTAAGAAGAATCTGATGCAAATATAGGGTTCACACCCATAAATATTGGGGGACAGCACAAACCCAATATGGATCAACCTGCTATGTAGGGGATTGTACGTCAATGATCGCACCAGCCATACTAATGCGGCCTGCTAGACAGAGGATCAAATATCTACTCAGGGAGGTCATGATGATCCTAAAAACTCTAACTAGGGAACTAAATATGATAGATTATTACACTCCAATCTCATGGAGGGACACCACAACTATATGTGAGACTCATCCTCTAAAGGGGATCACAATCTAGTGATTTGGATGTAATTCTGTAATGTACCATCAAGGGATAATACCAAGGGAACTCACACTGTCACGACCCGTCCTCGGGGCCCGTGTCGTGACTACCCCAAGCCCGCATTCCATAGGCCAGGGGCTGGCGACTAGCACCAAGGCGTAAATCCCGGTAAAAAGGGAAGGCATTGCCTTTGTAAAGAAAACAAGAACCACAGAGTAAGCAAGCGGAAAAGTAAACACTAAGTAAAAACAGAGTACAACTGAAAGTGCGAAAAAGTAAATGGGCCAGTATACAAACCCAAAACTGAAAGTAAAGTACAAATCGAAAGGGAAAACAACAACTGTAAAGTAAAAGCCGCTACACCGATCTGTCCACTAGAAATACAACCTGAAGGGTGGGTACAGATAGCTCCACTGCTCCTCGGGTCCCGTCGTCCGCTCCGAGTACGTCCCGCCCAGTGGTCCACCTCCAGGTACCGTCATGCTCTGCAAGCCTCAACCACGATCAAGGTTGTCCATCGTCTGCAATCAACACAACGTAGTGCGGGCATAGCCCGTGCAGGGGTGAGTATAAGCTACTAAGTAGGGACCCCGAGACCCCTGAAGGTCTCCCAAAATCCACAAAGGATAAACCACAAAGGAAAGATACAAACACGAAGTAAAAACCGACAATTCCTAGGTATATTCCCATACATATACCTAAGTCATCAATTCCAATACGCTCCAACCTCCGAGCCCAATTACAACTCAGTCCACACAGGAAAGTATACGTATTCCACACAGGAAAGAAAAACTTAATCCACACAGGATAGTACAACACAATCCACACAGGAAACCAAACAGATTTCAGCTCACACAGGTATACTTCTTCGAGGATGATAGAGATGATCACTAATCCATCTAAGTCGTCGAACCCACAAAGGATCGATAGGTACTAACCCCCACAAAGACCCACACAGGATTGGACCCACATAGGATCTGTAGGCGCTGGTTCACACAGGACCGCTGAGCGCTGACCCACACAGGATCGGACCCACACAGGATCGGTAGCACTGATCCACACAGGACCGCTGAGTGCTGTAGTCGTCGTCGTCGAATCCACTGAGGATCTCTGCACAGCCGTCATCGCAGTCACAGTAGCAGTCGCAGCCAGCTCTAGGGTTCCCGCACACAGCAAGCTCATTCGGGAGGGTCCGCTCCACGATCCGAGAGGCTGATACATCAAATTTCACATAGTCCAGATTTGATGTATCCAAAAGTTTCGTATCGTCAACAGGAACTCAACGCAACAGACGGCGCGTCAATCAGACACCCAGTCTGAGAGTTATTGGCTTTTTCGTTCTAGGGGCCTGGTTAGTTTTTAAGGCAAAACCAATCTGACCGTACTCCACCTGCGTCCAAACCTCAGGCGGAGTATGCCAAAAGATCTGTCTCACTAAGAGGAACTCAACAAAGCCAACGACACGTCAATCGGACGTCCGTAGCTCAAGATATGAGTGTTTCCGCTCCGACGGCCCGGTTAGTTTCGTGTACGAACCAACCCGGCCAAACTCAAAGTAATTCTAAACCTTGAGTGCAATATTCCTAAATGACCATCTTGATCCAAGGATCGCATCGCCGCTGACGGCGCGTCGTTTGGAGGTCCGTAGCCCGAGTTATGGGCATTTCAACTTAAACAGTTCGGTATCGGGGGTTTCGGGCCCGGGCCGACCCGGCCCGAGACCCCCCCGGCTGGCCCGAACCAGGTCGGCCCGCCCCGGACAGAATCGGCCCGGCCCGGCCTGGCGGACGGGCCAGGCGCCGGTCCGGCTCAAGGCAGCGCGCTGGGCGCGCTGCCAGCTCGGCAAAACGGGGGGCGCCTGCCCCCCTTTGTGAAACCACGGCTCCCCCTCATTATGGGGGGGCCGTTTTGTGATGGCCGGGGGAATTTAATTCTCCCGGCTTCCCCATTTCCGGCTGGCCCGACCTGGCCGGCCGGCTCCTCCTCAACGGGACCGGCAAGGGCCGGTCCCCTTCTGGCTTCCGACACCGGCGGCCCGGCTGGCCGCCGGTCACCTTGTTCCATCGTGGCCCGGAAACGGTCGCGGCCTATGTCGTCCGGCGCGGTGCGACGGCACCGCTCCCCTCCCCCGCGGCCCCGCTCCGGTCGCGGCGCCTTCGACTTCCTTCGACGCGACACGACGGCGTCGCGTTCTTGGATTTCTTTCCACGGCGCGGCGCGACGGCGCCGCGCAATACTTGTCGTAGGATACCCGCGTAGTGCGACGGAACCACGCCATCTCGTTCCATCTGCAAGAAACAATCATGAACAAAGGAGGGGGGTTCGGCCGTGTTTGTGTGGTCCGGCCCCCTCTCGTTAAAAGATAGCATTTATTCAATTATCCACGAAATTCGAAATGCTAGAATCAAGAACGGAATAATTAAATAAATAACAAAATTCCCCTACCTCGGTTTCAAGAGCGGAGCACGCCAACAAGCCGCAAAAGAAAAGCGTCGCGGAGGTCGGGCGTCGCGGTAATCGAACATCGATTCCGTTGACGTCAAGGTGCGTCCGAAGAGGTATTGTCACTGGAGAAGCTCCGTAAGCTGATGAAGAAAGTCCGAGGAGGAAGCGGCGTCTCCTTTCGTTGACACGGGAAGAAAATTGAAAGAAGCGGCATTGTCGATCTTCGGAAACACACCGGTTGCGAAGAAGAGAAGAGACGGCACGTCTTTCTCTTCTTATGGTGACAGCGTTCTTCGTCGGAGCCTAAGTGTTCTTCGTGTTCTTCGTCGTGGTTGAAGAAGATGAAGAATGCTTCCCAAATTCTCTCAAGGTGGAAAGAGAAAACTAACCAAAATAAAATAAGCTTAAGCCTTATTTTATTTACACAACTTCACCTCTTTGAATTTCAAAAGTTTGAAAAACAATAACTCATCTCAATTAAAACTCAAGTTGTCAAAATTAAATTGAGTGGAGTTATTGGGAGTTTAAAGGGGAGTTGAGGAGTTAGGGTTCATGTGGGACCCACCACACTTAATCCTCTCAAGGGAGGTTAAGTGGATATGGGTCCCACCTCTAACTACCTTTGGGAGGATAAAACCAACATGGTTTAAAATAAATTGTGTTTCCACAATTTATTTAACTTTATTTAAATTCCCCCAAAACTAACTCTCAACCCGCATAAAACGCAACCTCGGAAAAGGTCTCCTTAAGCGAATATCGGCACTGCGAGTTCATCGATGGCCTCGGAATTCGATTCCGGGCACCGGTTCAAAAGTTAGAAATTCCCGCTCATTCGTTCACTGAACGTACCCGAGCCAAACTTCGGAAATTAATTCCGGGCACACCGGGCCTCGGAATCAGGTGCCGTCAGAAACCGCTCTCTTGTAAAATTCTAAAGAAAATTAAGAAAAAATTTCTCTTTAATTTTACGGGTCTTTACATTACTCCCACCCCAGGGCTTTACGTCCCCGTAAAGATACATCAAAACTAGGGAAACAAATGAGGGTAATGAGCACGCATCTGAGCCTCCCGCTCCCAAGTGCTCTCCTGGAGATTCCCATGCTGCCATCTGATGCGTAATAGAGGAATCGACCGTCCACGTAGTACCCACTCCTATCGATCCTCGATCTCCACCGGGACCTCCGTAAAAGTCGCCCCATCGTCAACGTCAAGCTCCCCATGGTCAATGATGTGCGTCGGGTCGTGCACGTATCTCCTCAGCTGAGACACGTGGAAGACGTCGTGCACCCGGTGCAACTGAGGCGGTAGAGCCAGGTGATAATCCACCTCTCCAATCCTGCTGAGGACCTGGAAGGGTCCGATGAAGCGCAGAGATAACTTGCCGCCTCGGCCAAATCTCCGTATACCACGTCGAGGTGAGACCCGCAAGAAGACATGGTCGCCATCCTCGAACTCTAGTGGCCTCCGCCTCCTATCAGCGTATGACTTCTGCCGGCTCTGAGCTATCCTCATCCGCTCTTGGATGACCTGGACCTTCTCTGTCGTGGCCTGGACCATCTCCGGTCCCACAAGTGCTGACTACCCAGGGTCTGTCCAGAACAAAGGAGATCTACAAGGTCGGTCGTACAACGCCTTGTACGGTGCCATCCCGATGGTCGAGTGGTAGCTATTGTTGTACGCAAACTCCACCAAGGGTAGGTGGTCCTCCCAACTACGACCAAAGTCGAGGACACATGCGCGGAGCATGTCCTCGAGAGTCTGAATGGTCCTCTCTATCTGACCATCTGTCTGAGGGTGAAAGGATGTGCTCAGACGTAGCTGTGTCCCGAACGCCTCCTGCAACCCCTTCCAAAGCCATGAAGTAAAGCGAGCATCTCGATCGGAGACGATAGATGATGGCACACCGTGAAGCCGTACAATCTCCAAAATGTAAAGTCGTCCCAAGCTCTCCACTAAGCCCTTCTCTCTGATGGGTAAGAAGTGAGCCGACTTGGTGATTCGGTTGACAATCACCCAGATGGAGTCGTGACCTCTGGAAGTACGTGGAATTCCAGTCACGAAGTCCATAGATATGTCGTCCCACTTCCACTCCGGAACATCCAAGGGCTGTACCAAGCCTGGTGGTACCTGGTGCTCAGCCTTCACCTGTTGGCAGGTGAGGCATTGAGAACTGAACTCTGCCATAGCCTTCCTCATGCCTGGCCACTAGTGCTGTCGTCCGAGGTCCTGGTACATCTTCTCCACTCCAGGATGTACCACCAAAGGAAAAGTGTGAAACTCTCTCAGCACCTCCTCCCGTAAAGCGACTGGTACCAAGGTACGTCCTCTAAAAAGGATGTCGTGCTCTGCTCCAAAAGAGAAACCATCAGGTGCCTATCCTGAGGATATCTGTGCACGCCGCGTCTCACAGTCAGCGTCCCCACGCTGTGCCTCTCTAACTCGCTGCAGTAGTGGAGGAGTGACTGTGAGAGACTGAAGGAAGGATGCTCCATCTATATCCACAAAGGATATCTGCAAAGAGGCTAGTTGCTCCGTCGCCTCCTCGAGTAGCTGAATGCCCGTCCTCCTGCTGAGGGCATCGGCTACTACGTTCCCCTTCCCAGGAGTATAGACTATCTCAAAGTCATAGTCCTGGAGGAACTCGAGCCATTTCCACTGTCTCGGGTTCAGGTCCTTCTGTGAGAAGATATACTTGAGACTCTGATGATCAGAAAAGACTGTAAAGCGCTCGCCCATCAGATAGTGTCTCCATGTCTACAGAGCGAAGACCACTGCTGCTAACTCCAGGTCATGGGTAGCGTAGTTCTGCTCATGTGGCCTCAACTAACGTGATCCATATGTGATCACTGCCCGCTCCTGCATCAGGACACATCCAAGTCCGTTCCCTGATGCATCGCAGTAGACTACGTACCCTACTCCCTCCTCAGGCAACCTCAAGATAGGGGCGCTGGTCAATCTCTATCTCAACTCCTGGAAGCTCTGCTGACATCTGTCTGACCACACTAAGGGTTTCCCCTTCTTCGTCAAAGATTAGAGTGGTGCCGCAACTCTAGAGAAGTCTAGCACGAATCTCTGATAGTATCTGGCTAGTCCCAAGAAACTCCGAACCTCCGTCACGCTCCTGGGTGGCTCCCAAGCTAACACTGCCTCGATCTTCGCAGGATCCACTGCAACTCCCGCCTCAGAGATGACGTGTCCCAAGAAGTGGACCTCACATATCTAGAACTGGCACTTCGAGAGCTTACCATAAAGCTGGTGCTCTTGGAGTGAGTCTAGTACAACCCGTAAGTGGTAGGCGTGCTCCTCCTCAGTCGTCGAGTATATCAAAATGTCGTCTATGAAGACCATGACAAATCGATCGAGGTATGGATGAAAGATCTTGTTCATGAGGGCCATGAACACTGCTGGAGCATTGGTTATGCCGAAGGGCATAACCAAGAACTCATAGTGGCCATACCGACATCTGAAGACCGTCTTCTGCACGTCCTCGTCTCTAACTCTGAGCTGATGATAGCCTAACATGAGGTCTATCTTCGAGAACCACCGTGCTCCCTTGAGATGATCAAAGAGGTCATCAATCCTCAGTAACGGATACTTGTTCCTCACTGTCACCTGGTCCAGGTGACGATAGTCAACACAAAGTCGCAAGCTCCCGTCCGCCTTCTTGGCGAACAATATCGGGGAAGCCCAGGGTGAAACACTGGGTCGAATGAACCCCTTGCCCTGCAAGTCCTCCAATTGTACCCGTAGCTCTCGAAGCTCGGCAGGGGCCATCCGATATGCTGGAGTTGATATTGGGGTTGTCCCGGGTTACAGGTCAATATAAAAGTCTACCTCCCTGCGAGGAGGTAACCCTAGAACATCGTTGGGAAAAACGTCCGCAAACTGATCCACCACTGCAGGAAAACCAGGACTTCGTACGTCAACTGCTCCTAGGATGAGGCTAGCCAACTAATGAGTGATGGGTTGTCCTCTCCTCTGCGAGAGTCCATCCTGTGCTGCAAAGGCTCCCTTCTCACCGGTGAAGGTGAACCTGCTCCCGTCAGTGTGTACACATCGCACCTTGCGCCTAAAACAGTCAATTTGTGCATGGACCTTATATAACCAATCCATTCCCAAGATGACGTCGTAAGGCCTCGACGATGCTACAGGAAAATCCCAGCCGAAGCTCTCGCCTCCTAGAGTAATCTCACACTGCCGGCACTAGTGCGTAATCGTCGAGTCTGCTCCCGTAGGAGTCTCTAGCCGTAAGGATCGAGCCAACGGCTCTGTCAGAATCTCCGAGCTCCGAACAAGGGAAGTGGCTATGAAAGAGTGACTCGCTCCTGTGTCTATAAGAACTGCAACAAGGGTGGAATAGACACAGATAGTAACTCAAATCATCTCAGGCGCACCGTGGTTGTAGGCCTCTGCTGCCGGAGTTGTGCCTGTCTCTGCCCGCCAGCTCCCTATGGTCGGGATGGACCTCCTGGTGGTGGTGGTGGTGGTAGAGCCTCAAAGCGTCGCCCACAACCTGCTGCTCGGCCAGCTCCTCTGCCTCGTCCGCCTCCGCCCTGCGGACCGCCACGGTTGACCCTCTGCCTCTACCTCGGTTGTCCCTCAATCGTCTGCTGCTCCTCGGCATGGCGGGTCGGGCAGTCACGAGCCATGTGGCCCTGCCCGCCGCACGAGTAGCACTGTCTGCCTCTTGAAAGACTATCTCCGCGCTGTGTTCCCCGCAATGCTGAGCCAGTTTCCTGAGGTCGTCTGCCTGAAGGTCTGGTCTGCCTGGACCCCTGAGTCATCCGTCGACTGCCAGCTACAGAAGACTCTGCCACATACAGCCCTGCGGTGGGTCTCGGCGCTGGTGTAGACTCAGCAAGAAATCTCTCGATCAAAATGGCCTGCTCCAGTACTCTCGTCTGAGTCGGTATGCTGAGGGAGATCAGCGATGCCCTGATCTCGTGTCTCAAATCATGCTCGAAGGTCCGGGCCCGAAAAAATGGGTCTCATACCATGTCGGTCGAGTAGCGCGAGAGATCGGTAAATCTCGCCGAGTACTGTGTGACCGTCATGCTGCCCTGCCGCAGCTGAATAAGCTCCTGAATGTGCACCGCACGGAGAGTGGCTAGGAAGAACTCCGAGCGGAAGATGCTCTCAAAGTCCGTCCAAAGTAGAGATGCCTCATCGTGCACCTAGAGCATCAAGCTCCACCATCGTCCTACTGCTGCGTGTAGTAGGCTCTCCGCAAGGATCACCATGAGGTCTGCTGGTGTCCTCACTAGCCTGAAAACTCGTATGAATGCCTCCAGCTAGTCCTCGGCTGCCTGGGGGTCCGTCTCTCCACGAAACCTGGGCGGTCGCTGGCGCTGAAACTCATGCAGTGCGCTGAGGCGACGTGCATCGTCAGTGGCTGGTGCTGGAAGTATCGGTGGCTCGACGGGTAGTGCTACCGCCGGTGCCACTACTGACAAAGGGCCCAGCACCGAGGCCTTGTCGCTCGGTGGGCTGTCATCACTCTCGACTCTCGGAACCCTAGCTGGATATCGTCGTGGGGCCATCCTGAAAAGGAAACAGGTGCGCCACGGTCAGAACAGTATACCTGGTGAGCTGATACAAAGTAATCACAAAGAAAACTTGAAACACACACGCAATCTATGTTTTCATGCATTAAGTCGGAAATCAGAAGTCAGGGTCCTGGTGTACGGATACGTCGGCCGCCGCACCAACACTGGACTCCCTGGACTGATAACCACACTCAATACTCTAAACATTATTGCTTCACATAAAAAAGATCAGAGTTCGCGGTAGAACCGAACTCCTCTGATACCAATTTGTCACGACCCATCCTCGGGGCTCGTGCCGTGACTACCCCAAGCCCGTATTCCATAGGCCAGGGGCTGGCGACTAGAACCAAGGCGTAAATACCGGTAAAAAGGGAAGGCATTTCCTTTGTAAAGTAAACAAGCACCACAGAGTAAGCAAGTGGAAAAGTAAACACTAAGTAAAAACAGAGTACAACTGAAAGTGCGGAAAAGTAAATGGGCCAGTATACAAACCCAAAACTGAAAGTAAAGTACAACTCGAAAGGGAAAACAACAACTGTAATGTAAAATCCGCTACACCGAGCTGTCCACTGGAAATCCCACCTGAATGGTGGGTACAGATAGCTCCACTGCTCCTCGGGTCCCGCCGTTCGCTCCGAGCACGTCCCGCCCAGTGGTCCACCTCCAGGTACAGTCCTGCTCTGCAAGCCTCAACCACGATCAACGATGTTCGTCATCTGCAACCAACACAAAGTAGTGCGGGCATAGCCCGTGCAGGAGTGAGTATAAGCTACTCAGTTGGGACCCCGAGACCCCCGAAGGTCTCCCAAAATCCACAAAGGATAAACCACAAAGGAAAGATACAAACACGAAGTAACAACCGACACTGCTTAGGTATATTCCCACACATATACCTAAGTCATCAATTCCAATATGCTCCAACCTCCGAGCCCAAGTACTACTCAGTCCACACAGGAAAGTATACGTATTCCACACAGGAAAGAAAAACGTAATCCACACAGGATAGTACAACACAATCCACACAGGAAAGCAAACAGGATTCAGCTCACACAGGTAAACTTCTTCGAGGACGATAGAGATGATCACTGATCCATCTAAGTCGTCGGACCCACAAAGGATCGATAGGTACTAACCCCCACAAAGACCCACACAGGATTGGACCCATACCAGATCAGTAGGCGCTGGTTCACACAGGACCGCTGAGCACTGACCCACACAGGATCGGACCCACACAGGATCGGTAGCACTGATCCACACAGGATCGCTGAGTGTTGTAGTCGTCGTCGAATCCACTGAGGATCTCTGCACAGCCGTCATCGCAGTCACAGTAGCAGTCGCAGCCAGCTCTAGGGTTCCCGCACACAGCAAGCTCATTCGGGAGGGTCCGCTCCATGAGCCGAGAGGCTGATACATCAACTGTCACATTGTCCAGAGTTGATGTATCCAAAAGTTCTGTATCGTCAACAAGAACTCAACGCAACAGACGGCGCGTCAATCGGACGCCCAGTCTGAGAGTTATTGGCATTTTCGTTCCAGGGGCCTGGTTGGTTTTTAAGGCAAAACCAATCCGACCATACTCCACCTACGTCCAAACCTCGGGCGGAGTATTCCAAAAGATCTGTCTCACTAAGAGGAACTCAACAAAGCCAACGGCACGTCAATCGGACGTCCGTAGCTCAAGATATGAGCGTTTCCGCTCCGACGGCCCGGTTGGTTTCGTGTACGAAGCAACCCGTCCGAACTCAAGGTAATATTAAACCTTGAGTGCGACATACCGAAACTACCGTCTTGGTCCAAGGATCGCATCGCCGCTGACGGCACGTCGTTTGGAGGTCCGTAGCCCGAGTTATGGGCATTTGAACCTAAACAGTTCGGTATCGGGGGTTTCGGGCACGGGCCGACCCGGCCCGAGACCCCCCCGGCTGGCCCGAACCGGGTCGACCCACCCCGGACAGAATCGGCACGGCCCGGCACGGCCCGGCCCGGCCCGGTCTGGCGGACCGGCCAGGCGCCGGTCCGGCTCAAGGCAGCGCGCTGGGCGCGTTGCCAGCTCGGCCTTCGGCCGAGCTGATTGACAAAACGGGGGGCGCCTGCCCCCCTTTGTGAACCGCAGCTCCCCCTCATTATGGGGGGCCGTTTTGTGCTGGCCGGGGGAATTTAATTCCCCCGACTTCCCCATTTCCAGCCGGCCCGACCTGGCCGGTCGGCTCCTCCTCAACGGGACCGACAAGGGCCGGTCCCCTTCAGGCTTCCGACACCGGTGGCCCGGCTGGCCGCCGGTCACCTTGTTCCGCCGCGGCCCGGAACCGGCCACGGCCTATGCCGTCCGGCGCGGTGTGACAGCACCGCTCCCCTCCGCCGCGGCCCCGCTCCGGCAGCGGCGCCTTCGACTTCCTTCGACGCGACGCGACGGCGTCGCGTTCTTGGATTTCTTTCCACGGCGCGGCGCGACGGCGCCGCGCAATAGTTGTCGTAGGATACACGCGTAGTGTGACGGCACCACGCCATCTCGTTCCATCCGCAATAAACAATCATGAACAAAGGAGGGGGGTTCGGCCGTGTTTGTGCTGTCCGACCCCCTCTCGTTAAAAGATACCATTTATTCGATTATCCATGAAGTTCGACATACTAGAATCAAGAACGAAATAATTTAATAAATAACAAAATTCCCCTACCTCGGTTTCAAGAGCGGAGCACGCCAACAAGCCACGGAAGACAAGCGTCGCGGAGTTTAGGAGTCGCGGTAATCGAACGTCGATTCCGTTGACGTCATGGTGCGTCCGAAGAGGTATCGTCGCTGGAGAAGCTTCGTAAGCAGACGAAGAAAGTCCGAGGATGAAGTGACGTCTCCTTTCATTGACACGGGAAGAAGATCGAAAGAAGCGGTGTGGTCTATCTTCGGAAACACACCGGCTGCGAAGAAGAGAAGAGACGACACGTCTTTCTCTTCTTATGGTGACAACGTTCTTCATCGGAGCCTAAGTGTTCTTCGTGTTCTTCGTCGTTGTTGAAGAAGATGAAGAATGCTTCCCAAATTCTCTCAAGGTGGCAAGAGAAAACTAACCAAAATAAAATAAGCTTAAGCATTATTTTATTTACACAACTTCACCTCTTTGAATTTCAAAAGTTTGAAAAATAATAAATCATCTCAATTAAAACTCAAGTTGTCAAAATTAAATTGAGTGGAGTTATTGGGAGTTTAAAGGGGAGTTCAGGAGTTAGGGTTCGTGTGGGCCCCACCAAACTTAATCCTCTCAAGGGAGGTTAAGTGGATGTGGGTCCCACCTCTAACTCCCTTTGGGAGGATAAAACCAACATGGTTTAAAATAAATTGTGTTTCCACAATTTATTGAACTTCATTTAAATTCCCCCAAAACTAACTCTCAACCCGCATAAAACGCATCCTCGGAAAAGGTCTCCTTAGGCGAATATCGGCGCTGCGAGTTCATCGGTGCCCTCGGAATTCGATTCCGGGCACCGGTTCAAAAGTTAGAAATTCCCGCTCGTTCGTTCACTGAACGTACCCGAGCCAAACTTCGGAAATTAATTTCGGGCACACCGGGCCTCAGAATCAGGTGCCGTCAGAAACCGCGCTTTTGTAAAATTCTAAAGAAAATTAAGAAAAAATTTCCCTTGAATTTTACGGGTCGTTACACACACAACCTATACTAGTCTAAACTAAGAAAAAAATCTATAATCACTCTTAAAGGGAGTACACGATGTGTAGAAGGGGTACACATCGTTTCCCTTGACATTGGGTCTTGCCCGTGTGAATTGATTATGTCATCAAACCATGTCTGTATAGTAGTACACATTGTGTAGGAAACCCATGTACTCTACCAGTGTACTAATACATGAATTAATAACTTGTACCGATGTCCTTATATCAGTACATGGCTTATCCCATGTAATCGGTCCAACCTGTATCAGTGTGGGAGAGTACAAGTTTTGTAGAAAACCCATGTACTCCACTCTGTGTTTATGTACTTCGAAAGGACACAACGAGTATTTGGGGAGGGACTACCTGCCGCATAGGTCGGTCCACGTGACATGTGGTACCAATCTCTTACCTAAAACTGTATCCACCACTCAGGGGGGGGGCGCGCACACACCATGTAATCCCTGATTACATGCATTGTCATGTAGGATTTTCCAAAAATACCTAATCATCCTATGCACACCTCAGACGATCCTCTAACCTCCGATCCATCAACTTAATTTCCATGAAACTCATGATCCATCCTCACTTTCCATTCCATCACCGAATCAACACAGTTTTTTTTTTAAAAAAGTGGTGCCTCTGTCAAAGACCAAAGCACATTTTATTGAATAAAAGAGTCGAAAGGATTACAGGAGATGGAAAGAAGGGATTTTTTTATAATCATTATCAAATAGCTGAAGTAAATTTGGGGTGAGGGTGTCCATCTAGGTCATGGTCTGATGAACACCCTTGTTGGCAATGGCATCAGCAATAGTGTTAGCCTCTCTGAAGGTGTGTGTGGCAATGTAGTTGATTTCATGCAGAGAGTCCAGGAATTGCATCAAAAGATTAATCAAGGGCCAGGTAAGGTGAGTCACACCATTCCAAATGGCCTGGATAATGGTGGTAGAATCACTTTTAATCCATAGTTTCCTCCAGGATTTTTGAATGGAAAACTTTACCGCATGAATTACACCCATAATCTCAGCCTCCAATGACGAATTTATGCCTCAGTTACTAAAGAAACATCAATGACACATGCTAGAAGAATCTCTGAAAATGGATCCGCAGCTGGCAGGTCCAGGATTTCCCTTCGAGGCACCATCCACGTTAACTTTGATCCATCCCGGCAATGGCGTTTTCCAGAAGACTTCAAAGGTGTGAAGAGGTTGGCGGTATAAGACATCAACCCAAAGCTTGTGCAAAATCTCCCAATCATCAACCGAGTTGTTGCAGTGAGATTTTTGTATCGATGCAGCTTCTCAAATCACAATGAGGAATCATGCTTTCCCTGAATTAAGATCTAATGAGCATTTATTGTGTAGAATATCATTTCTGTCATACCAGATCACATGAAAAAGCTCAGCAACAATAGCTAGGAAAATGTTCTTAATTTTCTGAGAGGCTTGGCGCTGAACACAACATATAAGAAGGCTGAAAATTGTGTCAGGGGTATGCCATCTGCAATTAAAAATGTCAATAATATATTTCCAAAGAACAGAAGTTGTGGCACAAGATAAAAAAAGATGGTTAGTGTCTTCCCTATGTTGATTGCATAGGTGACATTTAGAGTATAAATGGAAACCAAAATATTGAAGGAAAACCTTAGTGGGAAATCTGTTATAAGCAATGCGCCAAATTAGATTTAGTCTAGAAGGCTTAATCCACATCTTATTGAATAAATTTGACCACTGAAAGATGGATTCAGTTCCATGAAATTTGTGCATATAAGAATTTTTTGAGTCAAGAATACCATTCGGAGCAGGTTCCCAGACAAGAAAATCATCACAGTTAATAAAAGGATAGTTATCAATGATCTGAGCAACATTTTCAAGAATTTTATCCCTATGCGAATGGAGAACATCTTTAATAGTGGGACTACTGTCCACCAGAGTAGAATTAGGGGCAAGCATCGAGGTCATAGGAACACCGGTCCAATTTTCAAGCCAGAAATTTATATTGGATTCAGCCCTCACAATCCATCTAGAGTTTTCCATGATCTTATGATAAGTGTACCTAATGGAAGGCCATATCGTGGAAGAGATATAATTGAGGTCCACCCCTCCTAAGTTTGGGAATGAATATGCTTTTAAGAAAGTCAATATCCTTAGATTCAGTATTGACAAGTCTCTAAGTAAGTTTAGCTGAAGAGCATCATTAAACAACTTTAAGTTCTTATTTCCAATACCCCCCTTTTCCAAAGGTTTGCAACTGGTTGCCCAGGGAATGGTGGCATGTTTTTTCTGAAAGATACTTCCTTTCCATATGAAGTTCTTAATATAGGTATTAATTCTTATAAGAGTACCAATAGACCATTTATAAATCATAAGGGAGTAGACCATTTTGGAGATAATGACTGATTTGACCTAGTAGATTCTACCATCCATGGAGAGAGATTTGCCTTTCCAATTAGAGAGTTGATTAATAATTTGATCCACTATGTTAGCAAAATAAATAGTTTTGGGTCTTCCCCAAAAAATAGGTACCCCCAAATAAGTGAAGGGGAAGAAATCTTCTTTAATACCAAGATTATTGGTAATAGTGTTTTTCCTTTGTGTGGAGAAGTTTTTACCCCAAAAAATGTGTAGTTTATGCTAAGAAATGGCCTGACCCGAGACATTCTCATAGTGAGTAATGGCCTATTTAAGAACTGGGATATTTTTTTGGTCCCCTTGAAGAAATAAGATGATGTCATCATCATATAAGAGGTGAGTAGGGACTCTAAGATTTCTGGCCACATTTATAGGTTTAAGTTTGTTTTGATTTACCAAATAAAGGAAGATCATGCTGAGGTAATCTTCTGCAATTAAAAATAAAATTGTCGAGAGCGGGTCACCTTGTCTTAACCCTTTTGTGCATTTAAAAAAGCCCCTAGGGGTTCCATTGACCAAGATGGACAAAGATGCAGAGTTGAACAACGTTTTTATTGTTTTGATAAAGGTATCATTGAAGCGAAATCCTTCTAGAACCTTAAAAATAAACCTCCAGTCAATAGTATCAAAAGCCTTCTTAATGTAATTTTTGATAGCAACATTTCCTCCTCTGGTAACTTTATTAAGAATATTGCTGCATTTCCAGGTGTGGCAGATACAGTCTTGTATAGATCTTCCCTTAATGAAGCCAAACTGATTCCAAGAAACAATTTTGTTTCATATAGGTGAAAGTCTATTATCAAGAATTTTGGAAATGATTTTGAATAGTGTGTTTATCAGCGCAATAGGCTGAAATTGATGAATTTCAGGCGCATTATCCACTTTGGGGATTAAAGTAAGAAATTGAGCATTCAGACCATGAGGGAGGAAGCCATTGCAAAAGAAAGACTTCACAAGCTTACATACATCTAGATGAATAACATCCCAATGTTGCTGAAAGAATTTGTTATTGAAACCATCTGGACCAAGAGAACAGTCTGGTTTTAAACAAAAAATAGTGTCTCTAATTTCATGGTCCCAAGGGATACATATGAGGGATGAATTTTCAGTTTCATCCACCATACTTGGAATGATGTGAGGTTGAATATCAATATCTATGTCCGGACCATTAAAAATATTATGAAAATAAGAAACAACATTGCTGGAAATAGCCTCCTTATAGTCAATAATCATATCATTTTGAAGGAGTTTAGTAAGAGGTCTATTGGCCTTTCTAACCCTTTGGAGGGAATTATAGAATTTACTGTTTCTATCTCCATTTGTTAACCATTTGGTTTTGAAGACTTGTTTGCGCATGTTATCTTTGAAAGTGAGAAGAGAATTGAGTTTTAAAGATATGCTTATCTCAGTTTGAGGATCGATGTTAAAATCCAAGGAGGTATTATGATTTTTCAGTTGATCTAACTCTTTTTCAAGAGAGGATATATCAATGTAAATTTGCTTACCTTTAGTTCTACACCAGCCCTTTAAGGCATGTTTTAAATTTTTAAGCTTGAACATGCAGGCAAAGGCATCCTAATGATGACTCATAGTATCCCAAACATTTTGGATAAGAGACACACATTCAGGATCTGTGGACCAAGCATTATTATATTTGAAAGGGAGAATAGGCTTACATTTGTTAGAGTAAATACAAGCTAGAATAGGGTGGTGATCCGAGTTCAACCTTGGTAGAGTGATACAAGAGACATTATCCCATTAATCCAGAGCTTCCATATTTACAAAAGCTCTGTCCAGTTTACTGGAAACAACTTTATTATAATGCCTCTTAAACCAAGTAAATTTGGCACTAGTCAGGTTGATTTCTACAAGGTTATTATCATCAATAGCAGCTCTAAACTCTCTTGAATAAATTTATAGATGAGTGGGACCAATTTTTTCATTGGAAGTGTGAATGGAATTTAAATCACCCATCACAATCCAAGGGTCATGAATATTATTTTTTAACATAGACAGATCATGCCAAAGGGTTCTTCTTTGTTGATATCTGTTTTTGGCATAAATCATTTTACCAAATGAGTGTTTCCCTTCCCATTAGTAGTCACAAGTAATATGTTGCTCTGAACACAAAAAAAATATTCACATTTTGAAGGTAAGTGTGATAAAAGGTCCATAGAGATTCAACCAAGGATCCATCTTTGCAGGCTCCTAGAAAGACATAGTTAAGAGCACAGAAGTTCTTGAATTTAGGAGTAAAGTTTATTTTAGGTTCTAAGATGGAGAAAATATTGGGTTTATGAGTGGTTAAGATCCTCTTAAGAACAACTAATGTATCATTATTAGCGATACCCTAACAATTCCAAAAGAGAATATTCATTTTAACTTGTGTTTTGGGTTAGAGCCCTTTTTCTTTTTTTTCCCGAACCTTTATTCCTATCTGATCTTATAAAATCTTGAGAGGGGCTAGGTTTGGGTTTCTTGTCAATAAGGCCAATCTCCAAACTAGGAGAAGTGGCTTCATTTCTAGTAGCAAATGAAGTCTGCCCAGGTGAAGTGTGTGTGGTGTTTGTGATCTGAACAGTTGTTATTTCAGTATTCTGTTCTGAAACAGGAATCAAAGCAGCCTCCATTTCTGTCTTCTGAACAGTAGTGGGATAATTCAGTATTGTAGAGGTTTCTGTATATACCCTATCCATTTTGATAGGAGTATGGTGTGTAATGTTTTTATCAGCGGTCAAATGGGGAGAAGAGATGTGTTGTTTCAAAACATTGTCTTCTTTCAAAGTAGGAGAAACAGACTGAACTGATTTCAGTGAAACAGTATTGCATGTTTCATAATTCTGTTCTAAAACAGAAACCAAAAAATCCTATATAGCTACATTTTCAGTAGTATAACTAGTGTCCAATGTTGGTTCTGTATCTACCCTATCCATTTAAAGAGGATTTTGGTGTGAAGTGATCATGAAAGATGTCAAATGGGGATCAGAGGTATGATGTTTCAAAACAGTTTCTGTTTTCAAAGTAGGACAAACAGATTGAATAGGTTCCAGTGAAACAGCATTGCATATAACATCATATTTCGCACAATGAAGACTTAAATTGGAGGACTTATGGGGGATGAAGTTGCTTGTGTCATTAATCAGAATTCTATTATGATGTGATTCAGTTGAAGCATGAGTATTAAAATAAGTAGGCTGCTGAGTGCAAGGAAGCTGGGCAGTTACTAGACCCCTGCCGGAGCTAGCAAAGGGAATCTCATTTAAATCAGTGCCTTGATCAGTCCCACATTTCGTCCCCTGCATGACCAGAGAGCCATCAGAAGAACCTACACAGTCCATTGAGTGAAGACAAACCTCATCTTGTGCATCCAAGGTTGACTTTTGCATTGTATCCATTCGAATTGGATCTTCACAATCACTTGAGCAAGGGTCTTGTGAAGTGATATTATAATAAACCATAGCAGGGGGAGTATTAGTCATAGTATAAGTACTATTCAGATTCCCAGTTTGCTCTGGATGTTTTGAACTGTTGTACTGCTCCTTGGCTTTATAAATTGAGGGGTGATCCTTCACTTCTTGTAAATGGATCAAATCTACATTCATCATTCCGTTCAAAAATCACCAAAGAATGTGAAATCAGGAATCATCCATTGTCAGAATTGCTCCATCTCCATCAACACACCACCATCATGTTATGTTGATCCTATATCTATGATATCATATCTTTGCACCAAGAAATGGGTGTGCAATGATCGATTGATCAGGATTAGTCAAACCTTGGTCCAAATGAATAATGGTCGTGGTGAATCATGGAACTAGTGGAGAAAAATAACAAGAACAAACAATAAGAACAAACCTCGATTGATGTTCATGTCAATCATGTTTTATATTCATAACAATGAAAATCGAAACTATTTAAAATTTAATCACAACAACTTCTCTCACTAAATCCTCAAAAAATAATCCAATCCCATAAGGTGACCGATCCACAAATCAATCTATTAATCGATTGATTTGATTTCATCATAGAAATAAAGAATTAGGGAGAAATCCAAATAAAACATATTCCCTACATCAATTTGGTTTGATCTCTAATGAAGAATTATTTATTTTTTGTGTTCTTTGGATAGATCTGTCGAATCCAAGGTTCTTCAATCTTTGATTTCAAAATCCATCATAGTCTACCAATGGGGTCTCCTCCAACACCCCAATGGCACTTGTCAAATTTGCATGGTTATGGGAATTACAGTTTGAATTTTCCATAAGTGTGTATTTAATGAGAAAACTAGTTCACCTTATCAAAATATTTTTTATTAAATAATATTAATTATTTTATGCATGTGAAAACATTTATAAAAAAAACCCATGCTAACTAAATTTACGTTTCATATAGGGTAAAACTATCATTCTGAACTCAATGGTTCCATTGTATTTTTGATATAAACACCCATTTAGATGTTATTACACATTTTCAAGAATATTATGTGTGTATTATTAAATATATTTACTATATTTCAAACATCTATTTCGGGCACATCGGGCCTCAAAATGGCATGATTCTTAGCGCCTGGTCTCGAAAAAAATCCTTATATTATTAAAAAATAATATATCAAAAACATGATACATTACATTATCTATTCCTTGGAGATTTATATCCCAAAAAAATCAAATTAAAGTATACTAAAAAAGATGTTGGCATTGAGCATGAATCTATGCATCCTGCTACCATGTGCTCTTAGAGAGATTCTCATGTTGCCACCGAACACCCACCAAAGGAATCAATCACTGATGAAGGATCATATCCTACCAATCCTCAACCTTTAATAGGTATTCAGCAAAGTTTTTTCCATCATCGATGTCTAGATCACCCCATTCAATAACATTAAATGGGTTATGTAGGCACCTCCTTAGCTTGAAATCATGGAAGAATTCTTGTACTCGATCTAACTATAGAGGTAGAGCTTAGTAGTACGCAACTTTTCCAACTCGATATAGAATCTAGAATGGGCTGATAAACATCAGAGACAGATTTCCACCTCGATCAAATATTATGAATCCATGTTGATGTGAAACCCATAGGAACAAATGGTGTCCTTCCTTAAACTCCAATTTCCACCATCACCTATCATCATAAGACTTCTGACAAATTTCTACAATCTTCGTCTACTCCCAGATGATCTAAACCTTCCCTGTAGTAGATTTCACCAACTCAAGGCACATGAGTTCTGACTCTCCTGGACTAGTCTAACAATGTGCTAACCTATAAGGTTGTGCATAAACATCCTTTAATGGTGTCATACCAATGATGTAATGGTTGATAATGTTTTACAAAAACTCCAACAAGGGTAGGTGGTCCTCCTAACACTATAAAAAGTCCAACAGTCAAGCTCATAGCATGTCCTCCAGAACCTGAATGGTCTGCTCAATCTGGACATCAGTTTGTGCGTGCAACACTATCCTCAGTCATAAATGAGTCCCAAACACTTCCTATAATCCCTTCCACAGTCAGGATATAAAGATATTATCATGATAAGAAACAATCATCGATGGAACTCTAAAGATTCAGACTATATTTTGAAAATAGAGACTCCCTAATCTCCCTAATGAACTCTTCTCCCAAATTTCTAAGAAGTTGGTGGAATTGGTCAGTTGGAATACGATCACCCAGATGAAATCATTTCCCCTGGACATACGTGGTAGTCCCGTTATGAATTCTATGGATACCTCATCACACTTCTACTATAGCACCTCAAGGGGTTGGGATAAACCCATTAGAACATGGTGATCTTCCATTGTTTATTGAAAAGTTAGGTACCAAGTGAAAAACTTTGAAATAGTATTCTTCATGCCTAGACACTAAAAATGATGTCAAAGTACATGGTTCATCTTAGAAAGACATGTATGTACCACCGAAGGGGATTAATAAATCTACCACAACACCTCCTCCATAAATTCCAAATGTACCACTATTCATCCTATGGAATGGATTATGTTCTCCCCACCATCAAAATATCCATTGGGAGAATGTCCAGTAAATATCTAAGTACATAAGGTCTCATATTTGATATCTCCACATTGAGCATCCTAAAAATTCTATAGAATTGATGGGGTAATAACCATTGACTAAAGTTATGAAGCATTGTCCCTATCCACAAAGGAAAACTGTAATGATTCTAGCTACTCCAACACCTTTCCCAATAAATGAGAACAAGATCTCCAGCTAAGCACATCTTCCACCACATTCACCTTACTAGGTGTATAGAAACTCTCAAGGTCATAGTCCTAGAGGAAATCTGTTCTTTGCCTCTATCTCAAGTTAAGATACTTTTGAGAGAAAATATACTTGAGACTCTTATGGTTAGAGTATATGATAAACCACTCACCAATTAGGTAGTGTCTCCATATATTCAACGAGAAAACTAATGTTACTAACTCAAGGTCATTGGTTTTGTAGTTCTCGTAATGGGGTCCCAAATAGAATAAACCATAGGCAATAACTTCTTACCTTTGCGTTAGAACACAACCATGTCTGGTATTTAATTCATCACAAAACACTATGTACTCAACACTATTCTCTGATAACCTCAGGATGAGTGTGCTCATAAACCTCTACCTTATCTCCTGAAAGCACTAATGGCACTTTTTCGTCCACACAAAAGGCTACCCTTTGATAGTTAATTTTTTCAAGGGTGCTTCCACTCTAGATAAGTTTGGTACAAACCTCTGATAGTACCCATTCAATCCAAGGAAACCCCACACCTCGGTAACACTCTTGGGAAGTTATCAAGAAATCACTACCTCAACCTTCATTGGATCCACAGTAACTCCAGCCTTTGAGATGACTTGACCTAAAATAGTGGATCACTTGATTCTAGAACTAACACTTTGAGAGATTTTTGTAATGTTGGTGCTCTTGGAGAATGTTCAGGACCATCCTCAGGTGTCTCCCATGATCCTCCTCAGAAACCAAATACACTACGATGTCATCGATGAAGACAACCATGAAACAATCTAAGAGAGGTTGAAAGATCCAGTTCATAATTCTTGTGAAAAATTATAGGTAATTCTTCATGCTAATAGGAATCACCATGTAATCAATGTTACCATAACAGCATCAATAGTCCATCTTTGATATATCCTCATCTCATACTCACAACTGGTGATTGGATGATCAGAGGTCAATATTTGACCACCACCACGCCCCTCTCAACTGATTTGAGAGGTCATATATTATTGGTAGTGGATAAATTTTTTCAAGGACACCTAGTTAAAACATCAATAATATACACATTACATAAATATCTCATCTTCCTTCTTCGAAAACAACACTGGGGTTGCCCAATGGGAATTGTTGTGTCTCACAAATCCCATCTCCTAGAAGTCCTCCAATTGTATCATCTGCTCTCGAAGCTCATTACGGTCAATTTGATATGTTGGTGCAGATATCAATTCATTATTGGGATTAAATTCAATGCATAAATATACCTCTCAGTGGGGAGGTAAACCTGGTTTGTAACAGCCCAAGATTTTATGAAAAATATTCTTTTTAATTTCATTAATGTCTTATGTTGTACGCTACACCAAAAGGAGCTTTCACAACACGAATCCTTGACTTGCCTTGCATTACACGCAATCACGACCTTCCTCGATAGCGTGTGTAGTACGCAATACCGAGTTTCACTAAACAACGATATGCTATTAAAATATTATTAAAACTAGCCATTATGAATAGTAATAACCACTTTTTGAAATTTTGTAAATTTTATTTTTCAAAATGGACTTCATTTTTGGATTCTGAATATCGAAATTAGCTTAGGGTGAAATTTTTGTAATTTTCCGATAACTTTCATATTTTGATGAATAGTGGAAATTACTAAATTTTAATTAAAAACAACTTTTTCAATCGAAATAATTAATAGTGAAAAATTATTAATTTGAGTAGTTTTAAATTATATTTAGAATATATTTTTACAATTTAATACAATGTTGGTCATTGGATGTAATTTCACATTTAAACCAGACATAATCAAGTGTCAATCTTTTGATAGATATTGTTTCTTAAAAACACGCTATTTGTTTTAACAGCGGGATTTAATTATAAAATTAATTAATGCAACTTCTATGTTATGAATTTGGTAAAATTGACTTCATTTTTGAATTCGGAATATGAAATATAGCTTAGGATGAAATTTTGGCATTGTTCTGAAAAACATCAATTTTTGATGAATAGTGAAACTACTAAGTGGTAGTTAAAAAACTGAATTTTTCATAAAACATAATTTTACTGCCTCTGTAAATGGAATTTCAAAAATCCGAGAGACACGGTTGATGTCAGTAAGTAAAATGTGGTTTAATGAGATGAAAATAATTTTTGGTGAATAGTAACTTTTTACTTTTATTTACCACGGTTAAAAGTAAATAGGGTAATTAAGGGTAAAAATGATATTAATATTACCCTAACACATGTTATAATCCTATTGGACAAGTGTATATCGACCAAAAACAACCTTAAGTGTAAAATATTATCATTTAGGCCCACTTGGGTTAGATTAGGACATTTATTATTATTTAATTCAAAAAAGAGTTAAAAGAGTTAAAATCAAAGTTTATTTACTAAAACATTTTTAATATAGGGTTGTACATAAGATAAATTCGATTTTAAATATTCATTAGAAAACCAACACGATTTCCTACATAATGGTATTTTATTTGTAATTTTTAGACATCAAATAATTTAATTTATTTATGACACAAAGATGATGCATTAATTATCTTATTAATGAAATATTGACATAATTGATATTATAAATACCAAAATAAATGTAATTTAAGACTTTTTATGAATCCCACTAATTTTATAGGTTACTATGATATATTAGTGTTTCTTTAATCAACTTGTTTTGAACATATAATTCTTTTATGACTTTCACAAAAATCATATATCAAATAGTGTCAAAATTGACACAAAATAGTTTTTAAATCAAATATTATATTATTAATTTTTATTTTATTCCTAAAAATATCAGGTTCTGCCAAATGACTTAGATAAGGATATATATATTAATAATAAACAATTTGGGGTTCGTTTGGCATGTTATAGTAAATTTATTAACCATATAGTGTAAGAAAACAAAAAGACACGGTAAAAGTTAAATTATTTAACTTAAAGTTAAATCTAATTGATAAGGTTAAAATAATAATCTAAACTTGTCTAAATCCTATTGGTTGATAGTATTTCGACCCATCCCCACTTTAGCTTCGAAATAAGACCCTTTGGAACCATTATAAACTGATTTTGACTTTAATATAAAATAATATTTTGAGATATTCCTAAAGTGCCCCTCTCCTCCCTTATAAAAGGGCACCTCCTCCACCTTCCTCCTCACACCAATTTCAGCACTCCAGCTCGGCCAACCCCTGCCAAAATTTCTTCTCCACTTCCCTAGAAACATCCTAGAGGTTCTGGTCTTTCTCAAAGACCAATTTTAGTTCCCTAAGAGGAGGTCTCAAAGAGGCGCTTCAAAGAAGAGGTAATTACCGTTACCAATTCTTTCATCTTTATTTCTTCTTCCACTTCTTCTTCTTAGGTTGTTTCATTATGAAGTAATAACATCAGTATCACTCATATACTGATATGTTATTATAAGTTTGAAGCAACCCTATTTCACAATCTATCCATCCTACGGAAAAAGAAATCACCGCGCGTGCGTACGTATGGAATACCGTCTCCACGCCGTGGTGTAATCTATTTTCCACCACCACCTTACATGGATAGGTATAATGGTGTAAAGAATAACTATACATAGTTATTACAACATCATATTGATTCTGATATATTGTATAATCCACTCCAATTCAATTCAATATTTATGGAAATGATATCATCGCTCGTGCGTACGTACGGACTACCGTCTCCACGACGCGATGAGATTCATTCTCCATGTTAACCATTTAAGAATGATTATAAAGTATATATAAGAAATAATAATGTAATATATGACATTATAAAGCTACTGGATTTATGTATATATATATATATATATGTATGTCATCTACTTACTTCCATTCAAGACAATAAGGAAAGGAAAACAGTGTTCATGCGTACGTACAGACTACCGTCTCCATGAACGGTGTTTTTCATTTCATTTATCTATCTATTATATATATATATATACTGAATATATATGATATATAAATCATATTTGATATTCTAGAAGTAAGTAAATCATGATATAAGTAATAATAATGTCAATAACAACAAGTCAAAACACCTACGATAAATGAAACGATTTTACCCAAAACGCTTCTTTAACATGGAATTTACAAAAGAACGGGTAATATAATGTCATAAGTGAACAATATATGATATCATAACAATGAATATGATTCTGTAATAATTCAATGACATTATTTAAATCATTATACAGGAGGTTCGGACACATACGATGAAAATCGGACCTAAGGTAAGGGAAATATCACAATCTCATTTTTATCCGAGATTGTTTATTCGTAAGTATTTACTGGGGTGTATTTTATCATCCACATCCATGTTTCATCAATATGTAATATTATTTCCATCCACCTACAATTGTTTAAATCCATTTTTACCCTCCGGTGAGTTTTTAGTAATATGTATGAAAGGAATCTTTTGTCGTTTTTTCGTACGAGGTACTTTTTGACTTTTCCGACAAAAGTACGAAAAATGTTTTTTAACTTATACGGAATGAATGGATTTTTAAAAAATTATTTCCAAGAAACTTCCTTTACAAGTTTTCAAGTTTATTTTTAATCAACTTCTTTTATTTTAAAGTCGTATGACATGTTAAGAAAGGAAAAAAAATTTTGAAGTAGAAAGGATATTTTCCTTAAGAATGGAGTTCAAGTATTTTATCAAAATTATTTTCCATCTAAGATAATAAAAGGGTTCTGTTTTTATCCCTATCATTACATTGGTTTGATTATGTTGTGATGGAAATATTTTTATGAATTCATTTATCTTATATGAATTGTTTTATGATGTCATGTTGTTTAAGAATCCCATTTTTATTACATGGGTTACGCTATGATGTATGGTTTATGATTATGTGGCACACATAAGAAAGGATTCATTATAAGATGGGTGGGACCTATATCTCCCTCCAATTCATTGGATAAAGATTTTATATCTCATAAGATAGACATGGCTGGAACGGTAGGTTATACCGGTTCAGTGAAACAGGACTGAAAAGAGGGTGACTCGGTTCATAAAGGGACTTTGTCCACTAAGATAGTCTTGGCATTGAGTCTTGACTAACAAGAAATGATTCTCTATGATTATGTGTGTATGCCTATAAGTTTCATGTTTTATGTTGTGATTATTGTGATTACATTTCACTGCCATGATTTATCCCATGTTATGAAATTATGATCTATTTTGCAGGTTAAGATTTCCAAAATTTATGTGCTTGTGTATACGATGAGATTTATATTTCTTTTGTTTACCCTTACTGAGCATTTGAGCTCACCCTTTTATGTTTTCTTTTCCCCAGGATATAAAGAAAGGTTTTAGGTAAAAAAAAAGGGGAAGATCTTTATGGGAGATATTGGAGTTCTTTCACCACGATTAGAAGATTACGTTCCGAGTTTCCAAAGACACTAAACTATTACGATCCTTGTGTGTGTATTTTTTTTTATGTACTAAGTATTCTGCAAAAGTAATTTAATGTCTATGTATGTCCAGCTTCGGGTCTCTACAGTTGGTATCAGAGGAAAGGTTTAGTCAACCTTTGGAAACTAGGATGCGAGAACTTTAGTGAAATCCCTAGAGATATTTATAAGGTATGTCTAGGGATGTCCCTAAGGATAAGTATACGTATAGGATACCATCCTAGAACTACGGTAATGATCATAGAATTTAACATAAGATGTTAGATATTGAGGATACTCCACCTTTATTATGTTGTTTTCCCTAGCATGATTTTTTCCTCTCACACTATTCTTTTTTTTTTTGGGTTTTAGAAAATGGCTGGAAACAAGATGATTCACGATAATGGAGGATATGATGGACAATGGAATGATATTCTTCATAATGAAATGGGATTTGAAAGTCCAAACATCATTATTATGCCGAATCAGCAATCTCATAATATGATCAATAAAGTAAAATTTGGTAAGTTTCCTGACTCGGCTAATAAGAGAAAGATGGAGATTCATGATGATCATAGAGGAAAGAAAGTTCAATTTCCCCTATGTAAATCATGTGGGAAGAGGTATCAAGGATAATGTTTCAAAGGAACTGGAAGATGCTTTGGGTGTGGAAAAGAAGGACACAAAGCAAGTAAGTGCAAAGGAAAAGGTTCAGTTAACACCATGGATGAGGATAATGGTATTGCTACGACATAAACAATGGTTAAATGTTTTAAATGTGGAATGTACGGGCATTATGAAAACCAATTCCCTAAGGGAAAGTCTCATGAAGATAATCAGTATGGTCGTATGGGAAGTATTTATGTTGATGATGATTAAGAGACTACAAATGATATGTGAGATGAAAGAATTTTTGAAGCTCGGTCAATGGTTTAAGAATGTAGTGGAATGATTACATGTTTATCATGTGTAATGTTGTATAAGAAATCTCATGGTACTATGGAATAAAGAGACATATAAGGATTGTTACACTGTTGTCTTTCCTTGAGTTTTGAAAGTGTATGATTAATGGTACAAGTATCCATGAAAGGTTATTCAGATATTTTTGGAATGTAGATGATATGCGCATAATGAAGGGATAAGGAGAAAATGAAATGTTTGACAGTATTCATGAGCTCATGATTGATATAAGGACTAAGTGATATCATGGTTTGAGTATATAGAATTTTGAGGATTTTGGTATGTGAAAAGTGTTAACTTTTAACTGCATTCAAGTTTTCACTATGGTTCAATGGGTATTCAAGAGAATACATTATTATGGCCTTTGAATGTTTGGAATGTGACCAACAAAACATATCTTATGATATATGGGGATCGACGATGGTGTTAAATCTCTGGTAATCGTTTTCACTATGTTATGAGAGTGGACTGCAGTATTATGGATAAGCCTAAAGATTGGAATGGATTATGTTGGACATAAGTTAGTATTGTTTAAGGATAGAAGTTTTCTCGATACTATTGATGGGATGTTATAGTAATATAGTTTTAGAAAAAGGACAACCTGCAGGACGGGCGACAGCCCATCGCGTCGGACAAGGATGTGGGAATCGAACCCACAACCGAAGTGCGACTGGCCTTTATCGCCTACCACTGGCCTACAGGAAGTCCCTGTTTATTTGAAACTAGTTTTATTATATTAAGCAGTATGATATATGAAGTATAAAGTCCATTTTAGGAACCATATATGATTAATCTCACTAAAGAATGACTTATGTATATTTAATAACTTTTGCTAACCTTTTGTTTGAGACAGGGAATGACCTGTCATACTAACACTTCACGAATAACAAATTCAACTTCATTTATTTAAGAGATGAAGTGGAAATTGTTCAAGGCACGAACAACAGTGAGATTGTACCAAAATAAAGTAAGTATTTATTCTAATTCAAATTCTTCAACTTTAGGGAAACGATCTTGAAAACCAAAAAAATGTTGTCCTAGTGATCTTATATCTGATTAATCGGATGGTACCTTAGATCACCACAAATTTATGGATTTGTGATTGCTATCTTTTCCATAGCCATGTTCTCTACCACTCTCCATCAGAACATGATGGTTAGATTTCCTTCCATATCCATATTTTCACCTATGTGGAAACCCAGTGATTAGTTTATTTGGGTAACCGTTACATTTCATACTTTTGTTTTTAAATATTGGTTTTGGTATTCCTTTTTATGATGTGGGTTTCGATTAAAGAAACTTTAGAATAGTAAACCATTTATAACCCCGACGAATTTCGAGGGTGAAATTCATTTTAAGGGGGGTAGAATGTAACAGCCCAAGATTTTATGAAAAATATTCTTTTTAATTTCATTAATGTCTTATGTTGTACACTACACCAAAAGGAGCTTTCACAACACGAATCCTTGACTTGCCTTGCATTACACGCAATCACGACCTTCCTCGATAGCGTGTGTAGTACGCAATACCGAGTTTCACTAAACAACGATATGCTATTAAAATATTATTAAAACTAGCCATTATGAATAGTAATAACCACTTTTTGAAATTTTGTAAATTTTATTTTTCAAAATGGACTTCATTTTTGGATTCTGAATATCGAAATTAGCTTAGGGTGAAAGTTTTGTAATTTTCGGATAACTTTCATATTTTGATGAATAGTGGAAATTACTAAATTTTAATTAAAAACAACTTTTTAAATCGAAATAATTAATAGTGATAAATTATTAATTTGAGTAGTTTTAAATTATATTTAGAATATATTTTTACAATTTAATACAATGTTGGTCATTGGATGTAATTTCACATTTAAACCAGACATAATCAAGTGTCAATCTTTTGATAGATATTGTTTCTTAAAAACACGCTATTTGTTTTAACAGTGGGATTTAATTATAAAATTAATTAATGCAACTTATATGTTATGAATTTGGTAAAATTGACTTCATTTTTGAATTCAGAATATGAAATATAGCTTAGGATGAAATTTTGGCATTGTTCTGAAAAACATCAATTTTTGATGAATAGTGAAACTACTAAGTGGTAGTTAAAAAACTGAATTTTTCATAAAACATAATTTTACCGCTTCTGTGAATGGAATTTCAAAAATCCGAGAGACACGGTTGATTTCAGTAAGTAAAATGTGGTTCAATGAGATGAAAATAATTTTTGGTGAATAGTAACTTTTTACTTTTATTTACCACGGTTAAAAGTAAATAGGGTAATTAAGGGTAAAAATGATATTAATATTACCCTAACACATGTCCTAATCCTATTGGACAAGTGTATCTCGACCAAAAACAACCTTAAGTGTAAAATATTATCATTTAGGCCCACTTGGGTTAGATTAGGACATTTATTATTATTTAATTCAAAGAAGAGTTAAAAGAGTTAAAATCAAAGTTTATTTACTAAAACATTTTTAATATAGGGTTGTACATAAGATAAATTCGATTGTAAATATTCATTAGAAAGCTAAACCTATTTCCTACATAATGGTATTTTATTTGTAATTTTTAGACATCAAATAAGTTAATTTATTTATAACACAAAGATGATGCATTAATTATCTTATTAATGAAATATTGTCATAATTGATATTATAAATACCAAAATAAATGTAATTTAAGACTTTTTATGAATCCCACTAATTTTATAGGTTACTATGATATATTAGTGTTGCTTTAATCAACTTTGTTTGAACATATAATTCTGTTATGACTTTCACAAAAATCATATATCAAATAGTGTCAAAATTGACACAAAATAGTTTTTAAATCAAATATTATATTATTAATTGTTATTTTATTCCTAAAAATCTAAGGTTCTGCTAAATGACTTAGATAAGGATATATATATTAATAATAAACAATTTGGGGTTCGTTTGGCATGTTATAGTAAATGTATTAACCATATAGTGTAAGAAAACAAAAAGACACGGTAAAAGTTAAATTATTTAACTTAAAGTTAAGTCTAATTGATAAGGTTAAAATAATAATCTAAACTTGTCTAAATCCTATTGGTTGATAGGATTTAGACCCATCCCCACTTTAGCTTCGAAATAAGACCCTTTGGAACCATTATAAATAGATTTTGACTTTAATATATAATAATATTTTGAGATATTCCTAAAGTGCCCCTCTCCTCCCTTATAAAAGGGCACCTCCTCCACCTTCCTCCTCACACCAATTTGAGCACTCAAGCTCGGCCAACCCCTGCCAAAATCTCTTCTCCACTTCCCTAGAAACATACTAGAGGTTCTGGTATTCCTCCAATACCAATTTTAGTGCCCTAAGAGGAGGTCTCAAAGAGGCGCTTCAAAGAAGAGGTAATTACCGTTACCAATTCTTTCATCTTTATTTCTTCTTCCACTTCTTCTTCTTAGGTTGTTTCATTATGAAGTAATAACATCAGTATCACTCATATACTGATATGTTATTATAAGTATGAAACAACCCTATTTCACAATCTATCCATCCTACGGAAAAAGAAATCACCGCGCGTGCGTACGTACGGAATACCGTCTCCACGCCGTGGTGTAATCTATTTTCCACCACCACCTTTCATGGATGGGTATAATGGTGTAAAGAATAACTATACATAGTTATTACAACATCATATTGATTCTTATATATTGTATAATCCACTCCAATTCAATTCAATATTTATGCAAATGATATCATCGCTCGTGCGTACGTACGGACTACCGTCTCCACGACGCGATGAGATTCATTCTCCATGTTACCCATTTAAGAATGATTATAAAGTATATATAAGAAATAATAATGAAATATATGACATTATAAAGCTACTGGATTTATGTATATATATATATATATATGTATGTCATCTACTTACTTCCATTCAAGACAATAAGGAAAGGAAAACAGAGTTCATGCGTACGTACGGACTACCGTCTCCATGAACGGTGTTTTTCATTTCATTTATCTATCTATTATATATATATATATATACTGAATATATATGATATATAAATCATATTTTATATTCTGGAAGTAAGTAAATCATGATATAAGTAATAATAATGTCAGGAACAACAAGTCAAAACACCTACGATAAATGAAATGATTTTACCCAAAACGCTTCTTTAACATGGAATTTACAAAAGAACAGGTAATATAATGTCATAAGTGAACAATATATGATATCATAACAATGAATATGACTCTGTAATAAGTCAATGACATTATTTAAATCATTATACAGGAGGTTCGGACACATACGAAGAAAATCGGACCTAAGGTAAGGGAAATATCACAATCTCATTTTTATCCGAGATTGTTTATTCGTAAGTATTTACTGGGGTGTATTTTATCATCCACATCCATGTTTCATCAATATGTAATATTATTTCCATCCACCTACAATTTTTTAAATCCATTTTTACCCTCCGGTGAGTTTTTAGTAATATGTATGAAAGGAATCTTTTGTCGTTTTTTCGTACGAGGTACTTTTTGACTTTTCCGACAAAAGTACGAAGAATGTTTTTTAACTTATACGGCATGAATGGATTATTAAAACATTATTTCCAAGAAACTTCCTTTACAAGTTTTCAAGTTTATTTTTAATCAACTTCTTTTATTTTAAAGTCGTATGACATGTTAAGAAAGGAAAAGTGTTTTTTAAGTAGAAAGGATATTTTCCTCAAGAATGGAGTTCAAGTATTTTATCAAAATTATTTTCCATCTAAGATAATAAATGGGTGATGTTTTTATCCCTATCATTACATTGGTTTGATTATGTTGTGATGGAAATATTTTTATGAATTCCTTTATCTTATATGAATTGTTTTATGATGTCATGTTGTTTAAGAATCCCATTTTTATTACATGGGTTACGCTATGATGAATGGTTTATGATAATGTGGAACACATAAGAAAGGATTCATTATAAGATGGGTGGGACCTATATCTCCCTCCAATGCATTGGGTAAAGATTTTATATCTCATGAGATAGACATGGCTGGAACGGTAGGTTATACCGGTTCAGTGAAACAGGACTGAAACGAGGGTGACTCGGTTCAGAAAGGGACTTTGTCCACTAAGATAGTCTTGGCATTGATTCTTGACTAACAAGAAATGATTCTCTATGATTATGTGTGTATGCCACAAAGTTTCATGTTTTATGTTATGATTATTGTGATTACATTTCACTGCCATGATTTATCCCATGTTATGAAATTATGATCTCTTTTGCAGGTTAAGATTTCCAAAAGTTATGTGCTTGTGTATACGATGAGATTTATATTTCTTTTGTTTACCCTTACTGAGAATTTGAGCTCACCCTTTTATGTTTTATTTTCCCCAGGATATAAAGAAAGGTTTTAGGTAAAAAAAGGAGAAGATCTTTATGGGAGATATTGGAGTTCTTTCACCACGATTAGAAGATTACGTTCCGAGTTTCCAAAGACACTAAACTATTACGATCCTTGTGTGTGTATTTTTTTGTTATGTACTAAGTATTCCACAAAAGTAATGTAATGTCTATGTACCTCTAGCTTCGGGTCTCTACATGGTATGTCCTCAAGAAATACATCTACGTACTCCACCGCCACTGCCATAAAATGATAGGGAAAATCATCCACTATCCCCAGATTCATATTTCTAACTGTTGATTAATCGTTTTTACGCTCCTACTCATAAGATTTTCCTGATCCACTAAGGTTTCCTATTCACCCAAAAAGGGAAACCTCATTTTGTCACTACAGAAACACCACAACCTTTCCCTCAAACAAGATAAGATGATTTCATAAGGCCTCGTTGCTGCAACAATGAGATCACAAAAAAACTCTCACATCTAAGAATCATATCATATTGTCGACACAAGTGTGAAATCACTGTTTCACCAACCATCATAGTTTTCAAACACACGGTTTAAGTCAAAATCTCAACTGGAATCTATATGTTTTGAACCAGAGAAGTGTAAATGAAGGAATAGCTAGCACCTATGTCTATCAGTACCTTGTCTAAAATAGAAAATACAAAGATCATACCTCTTACCATCCTTGTATCCATCGGGTCATAGTCCTCTATAGCTTGCAGCTGCACTGGTCCCTAACCACTAGATCCCTGAGCCTGGTATGGACCACATGGGGGTGGGGGTGGTGGTGGTGGTAGGTTAAACCTAAAACCACCTCTCTCTTCCCTATTGGCCCCTCTTCCACATTTTAATCCTTGTAAAACATTTTTATCCTTACTATTTCTCAATCATGGTGGTACCTCTACCATCTCCCAATAATCTGTATGAAGAATAAGGCAATCTCATTCTACATTTCCCCAACCATCTCAAGAGAAACTACATCACTCCCATGGCTGATTGGAACCAACCTTAGAGTCTTGTACTGCTGACCCTGAGTGTTGGGATCACCTCCTGAAGCATATGTCCTACTTGTATCCTTGTTACTTATATTGACTACATGATTACAAGGTCTTAGATACAGGGTTCCAACTATTATCTCTCACTACTAGTGTATTCTCTACCAGGGAACTTTCTACTAATAGGGTACACTCAAACACTCTGGTATAGGTGGAAATGCTAAGATATACCACTAACTCCATGATGGCCTAGGAAAATCCCTAATCAAAGGTATGGTCCCAAAATAACTGGTATCATACCATATCTAAGGAGTAATGAGAAAGATTAGTCAACCTCGTTGAATAATCCACCATGGTCATGCTTCCCTTTTACAATGGTAGGATCTCTTGTATGCATACTGATCGCAATGTGGATGGATAGAAATTATCTCTGAATAGATTTATGAAGTCTATCTATAGAGAGTTGTATTGTCCTGTAACTGAGTCACCAAGCTCCACCATCACCCAGTAGAGCCCTCAAAAATACACATTGTAAGGGATTCCATCTGATCAGTAGGCATCCTAACTAGGCATAAAACATGAGTGACATATTCTAGCTAGTCCTCAACCACCTAATGGTCTGCCTCACCTTTAAACCTTGGATTTCACTACCTCTAAAACTTTCATGATTATCTCAGCCTATATGTATCTTTAGTTTTTATTTTTGGTGCTAGATATTTCTCAATGGGTGGTGGTATAGTAGGTAAACCACCATGAGGTGCTATCTTTGATACAAGACCCTGTAATGATGCATCTTCACAAAGAGGATCATCCTCATGATCACATGGTGGAATCCAAGCTAGTTTTCTTTGTTGAGGCATCCTAAAAAAGAAACATGATGTCCCACAGTCAAAGAATATATTTGGGAAGCTTACTCAAGGACATGAAAACCACAACCCATTCCTATTTTTTTCATGTACCAAAACTTTTCACCATAACAAAATTTTTAAAAGTACCAAGTTAAAAGGCAGGTGATTAGATTCCTTGTGTACGGATACATTGGTCACCGCACCATCACTCAAATCCCTAGCCTGATAGCCAAACTAGAAACTCTATACACTATTTTCCAAAACAAATCTCACTATCTCTTAATCCTAATGTAGAACCAACCGCTCTGATACCACTCTATCATGACCCAACCCACCTAGGCCCAACCTATGACTACCTCAATCCCGTTTCCAATAGTCTAAAAGATGGTGACCAGTGTCGAGTAGTCATATCCCAAAAATGGGCCAAAGTAACCTAAAGTACTTTTACACATTCACACATCTCCAATCCCACAAAATGTTTTAATGTAAACCAACTGAAACAATGATTGCATACATCTATGATTCCATAATAGAGTATGATAATAATGTACTGAAAATAAAAAATGGTCCAAAAACAGGTCAAACAAAAACTGTAAAGATTCTAACCTTCTCAAAGAGAGAGGACTAAGTCAAAAGTACACTCTCGGTAAACACATCATTTTTTTAAGATCTAAATATGCTCCACCAACTCCTTGTCCTCCCAGGACACCATCAAAAGGGTGGCCATCTGCACAAGACATGACATGTTTGTGCAAAGCCCATGCAAGTGTGAGTTTAAAAATAATTAGTAGGAATCCCTAAAAACAATAAGAACAAATAACCAAGTATATTCAGCTCAGAAAAATTTAGGAAAATAAATGTATAAC
Source organism: Viscum album (assembly GCA_963277665.1). Lineage (NCBI taxonomy): Eukaryota > Viridiplantae > Streptophyta > Magnoliopsida > Santalales > Viscaceae > Viscum > Viscum album. Next base: position 805,702,423 of record OY728137.1, read on the forward strand.
AAAAGAAATTGGATATACTCCGGAAAGACACCACTCCATCAGGGATTAATAAACAACTGTCAGCCAAAGGATTATGCTTGAACCAACACTTGTTCTAGGAGAACTCAAACTTTGAGCCATGATATCATCGTAGACTCTAGACGAAGAGGTCTAGACCATTAGACCCCACCCAAAGAGAATGAACAAGTCTAAGAAGACATCAATACATAGATAGGGGTCACACCCAGAACCAATGGGGGACACCACGAACCTAATCTAGATCAACCCACTACAAAGGGATTGTATATCAATGATTACACCATTCCCACAAATCCGGGATTCTAGATAAGGGATCTAGTCACTTCTCAAGGAGGTCAAAATGATTGAAATGCTCTATCTATAGAACTAATGATGATAGAGGATCGCACTCCAGTCTCACGGAGGGTAACCGTAACTCTATCTAAGACTCAACCTCTAGAGGGGATCATAATCTAGTTATGTGGATGTAATGATGCATTGTACCCTCTAGGGAAAGGACTAAGGGAACACACATAACCTATTCAGGTCCAAACTAAGAAAACAAAGTGCCTCAAGAACTCTTAAAGTGAGTACATGATGTATAGAAGGGGGGAACTATGTGTCCTATGAACCTAGGCCATTCCCATGTAAACGACCCATGTAATCAAACCATGTTTATGTATTATTACATGTTGTGTATGAAATCTGTGTGCTCTACCCATGTTCCATTACATAGCTTCATCATGTGTACCCATATACAAGTATCATTACATGGTTTAGCCCATGTACTCAGTCCAACTTGTGTCCATGTGGGGGAGTGCATGCCATTTTGGAAACCCTTGTACTCCACCTCACGTCTATGTACTTCCCAAGTACATGTCGAGTAATAGAGGAGGTACCAAACACCATTTAGTCCGGGTGACACACCATGTTATACATATCTTATACTTGAAACCCTGTTCTCTGCTCAAGGGTCCCACACGCTATATAATCCTAGATTAAATGTTGTGTCGTGCAAATTTTTATTGAAATACCATATCTTCCTTGGCACGCCTCGGATGATCCGATGGACTCTGATACGTCGAACTTCATTTAGTGAAACTCATGATCCAACCATGTTTTTCCATTCCATCACTAAATCAACACATTTAATTACTTGATATGCTCGTAAAATGGATCAAATCATCATTGTTAGTTCTATAACGAAAAATGTGAAATCGGGAATTATCTTTCATCTAAATTGCTCTGTCTCCATTGATGCACCTCAATCAATCCATTACGATCTGAAATATATGATATCAGATCATTATTCCAAGAAACAGGTGTTTAATGATCAATTGGTTAAGAATAGTCAAACCCCAAGTCCAAATGAAGAATTCCAATGGTGATTTTCGGAACTGAGGGAGAAAAGCACAAGAAAAAATGAGAGGAACAAACCTCAATCGATGTTCATGTCTATCTTGGTTCATTCACATTAGAATAACAATATAATATGTCAAAAATTTAATCGCAATACTTTTTCCTGCTAAATCAACAAAAAACTCACATCCTGTAAGCCATCCAGTCCACAAATCAACCCATTCATCGATTGATTTTTGTTTGTCACATAAATTAAGAATATGGAATAAAAAAATAGTACACATGTGAAACCTTAATTTTTTTTCATTGCTGATGAAGAACATTTTCAACATCGTGTTATTTGGATATATATTTTGAATCCAAGGTCACTTGATCTTTTATTTGAAAATCCATCATTGCCTGCCAATGGGGTCTTGTCCAATTATTTAATGGAACTCATAAAATTTATAGGATTATGCTTCTAATGCTGTGAAATTTATATAAGAATGTATTTTGAGAGAAAACTAGGTTGATGAGTCTAAATAATTTTTATTAAATAATTTTATTTATTTTACACATGTGAAAACTTTTCGACAAATGACCCATGCTGACTAAGGTTAAGTCGTGCCTACGATAAAACCACCATTCTATACTCAACATCGCCCTCTGATTTCTTGTTTGGGCACCAATTTAAACATTATTATAATTTTTTAAGAAAAATATGTTCTCATGCAGTTAAATATATTAAATATATTTCAAAAAATTATTTCAGGCACACCAGGCCTCTAACTCGCACACCATCTTAGTGCCTAGTCTCGAAAAAAATCAATATAATGTTTAATAATAAAACATGGACAATCAGAGACATTTCATTCCCCCCACCTTTGGTCTTTCCAACCATGAAAATAAAAAACAAGGTTTACTAAAAATGATGTGGGTACCGAACACTGGGTATTCCAGAAAGATCAATCCATCCTTGATGTATATGTCAACCTAGTCGATAACGTGTGATTGGCCATGAATATACCTCATATACTACAAGATGTGGAAGACATCTAGCACCCATTCTAACTATGGAGATAGAGAAAAGAGGTATGACACTTCACCAACTCTATAGAGTATCTGAAAAAGGATGATGAACCTCAGATATAGCTTTTTTCCTTGACCAAATCTCCATAATCCATGTCGAGGTGAAACCCATACGAACATGTGGTCTCCTTCCTCGAACTCCAAAAGCCTCCTTCGTCTATCATCATAAGAATTATGATATCTTTGTGCATTCTTCACCTGCTCTTAGATGATCTGTACCTTCTCTGTAGTTGCTCACACCAACTCTGGGACCATGTGTTCCAACATTCCTGGACCATTATAATAAATTGGTGACCTTCAGGGTCGCCCGTACAAAGCCTCAAATAGTTCCATACCACTAGTTTAATGGTTTTTGTTGTTGTATGCAAACTCCGTCAAGGGTATGTGTTCCTCCCAACTCCAGCCAAAGCCTAACATGAAATCCCAAATCATGTACTTTAGAAAATGAATGGTCTGGTCGGTCTGGCCCCCAGTTTGTTGGTGGAACATTTTTCTCAAGCGTAAATGAGTCCCAAACACCTCATGTAATCCCTTCCACAACTGGGATGTAATGTGAGCTCCATGATATGAAATAGTCTTTGATGAAACTCCATGGAGTCATGCTATCTCTTTAATTCCATTAACTAGATGGGGAACATGTATCTCCCTGGGTTGGCGGACCCACCATATGGGTAAAGAGGGGGACTTAATTGACAACCACGTTTTTCACATGAGCCTCAACCCAGTTGGTGAGGACTTCTTAAGTGCATCAAGGAGACTCGAGATCAAATCGAGGCATAATAATATTTCTAGGGGTACTGTAGCAGTACAGTAGTAGTACTACAGTAGGTACTGTAGTAGTATGGTAGTAGGTACTGTGTGAGAACTGTAGTAGTTTTGTAGCAGGTACTGTAGTAGGAACTATAACAGGCACTGTTTGGTAGTGTAGTAGTCGGGAATATTCCCCCATTTGGGCCTTTGGGCCACTGATTTGGTCCCCAAGTCCTTTAAGGCCTTTGGGCCCCATCAAGGCCTTCGGGCTGCCTTAAGTGCATATGAATACCCAAAAACCTAAAAGGAACAAGCTACAGAAGGATGATGAGCAAGGAGCTTTGACCATAGAGGAAGCTAATCAGATTGCAAGAATGAGAGGGTATGGAACCTGCCATCAGGAAAAGCCTGTGCATGCACGGGAAAGCCTAGCTGAACAGCCATGCGAAGGTGGAGAGCTAATTTCATGATAAAGATGCTGGGGAGGAGCAGTTGTATGTAGTTAGTCTGGGTTTTATGTAATGTTTGAAGCCTACGGGCAATGAATTCCTCTACGGACTACGGGCCATGTAATACTTACACCTATGGGCCTTGTAAGGGTTCCACCTCACCCCTTGAAAAGTGGATTATCAAAATCAATAAAAAATGAAGGCCTTCGGTCCATTGGAGGTGGAGGACTACAATCACCTAGATAGCATTGTGTCCCATTGATGTATGTGGTAAGCCCATTGCGATGTCCATGGACATACCTTCCCTCTTCTTCTCTATACCTTTAGGGTTTGGGTTTAACCTAATTGAACATGGTGCTCATCCCTCTCTTTCTAACAAGTAAAGCATCGAGAGACAAACTCTTCAATATCTTTCTTCATGTCTTTCAACCATAAACGATGTTATAGGTCTTGGTCTATATTATCAACACATAGATGTACCAAAAAATGGAATCTATGAAACTCCCACAACACCTCCTCCCGCAAAGCCGAAGGTACCACTGTATGTCCTCTGAAAAGGATAGCTTTCTCCCTACCTTCATAATATCCATCAAGAGCATATCCAGTGAATATCTGAGTACGTAAGTTCTCAAAGCCGGTATCTCTACAATGAGCATCCCTGACATGATGTAGAAGAGGTGGGGAAACAACCATCAAATGAATATATGACGAATTATCCTTGTCCATAAATGAAAAATTCAGTGATGCTAAATATTCTGACACCTCATCGAACAACTGAGAAAAATATTTCCTTCTGAGCACATCTACCACCACATTCCCATTCCCAGGAGTAGAGACAATCTCAAAGTCATATTCATGGAGGAACTCTATCCATAAGTTATGTCTCATGTTATGATACTACTGAGAAAAGATATAATTGAGACTCGTGTGTTCATTGTATATGATAATCCGCTCACCCATAAGATAGTGTCACCACATCTTCAATGCAAAAACTACTACTTCTAAATCAATTTCATGGAATGCGTAGTCTGACTCATGTGGTATCAACTGGAAAGAACAATATGAAATAACTTCAAGAATCTATATCAGAACATAATAAAGTCCAGTCCCTACTGCATCTCATAACACTACATACATGACACCCTCCTCTGATAAACTCAGGATGAGAGCACTTTTCAACCTCTGCCTCGGCTCCTGAAAGCACTGTTGGTAGTTTTCCATCCACACAAAAGGATTCTATTTCCTAGACAAGGAAGTCATGGTTCCTCCTACTCTAGAGAATTAAAGTAAAAATCATTGATAGTACCTAACCAATATAAGGAAACTCAACACCTCGGTAACACTCTTGGGTGTCTCCTATGCAAGAACTTCCTCGATCTTCACTGGATCCACAACAAATATAGTGTAACATCCCAGGTAAATAAAGAATATGACATTTTTATATTTATTAATATTTATTAATTTAATTCTAATTTTACTTTAAATGGTATTCTATGTCTGATAGCGTACTCAACCCGCAATAACGGGTTTCTTTGAAATCTTATGTTTCATATAACGTAGAGATATACCAAAAAATGATATAATATTATTATTATTTTATATGGTAGTTAACAAATAGTCGTCATATTGGTGGGAATGAATAGAACAAACACTATATGATTACACATGTTTGTTAAATGTTTTTACATTTATCCAATAAAATTTATAGGTATAAAATGTGAATGAATCCAATTTTAAGCATAAATACTCTAATATTCTTTAAAAGTTCGATTTACAACCTTTTGATTGAAAACACTTTTTAAATATATTTTTTCACTTTTATATGTTCTATTTGACAAAATAAAATTCTTATTCGGAATCGGGACATCAAATTTTACTTTGGATTAAACTTTAGTATTTTTCTGATAAAGTTTATTTTTTAACAAATAGTGAAAAATACTGCATTTTTATTCAAAACTGCCTTTTAATATAATTTATTTATGTGGTTATATTATATTTTTTATTGGTTTTAAAGTGTAATTCAATTATATTTTTAACATTTAATCCAATGTTGGTAATTTTATGTAATATCACTTTGAAATTGGACATAAAAAAGTGTTAATCTTTTGATAGTTATTATTTCTTAAAAACAAGTTTTTTTGGTTTTGACAACAGAAATTAATTATAAATTAATTAATGAAACAACTATTTTTTGAAATTTTTAAAATAGAAATCATTTATGAATTTGGAATATCAAAATTATCTTTGGGTGAATTTTTGCTATTTTTATGAAAAAGTTAAATTTTTTATGAATAGTCAAAAACACTACATAGTAGTTAAAAATTGACTTTTTCATTTAAATTAAATTTTTCCACTTCATTGAATTCAATTTACAAAATCAATAACACATTTTTTTCATCATTAAGTAAAATTTGGTTCAATAGGATGAACATAATTTTTGGTGAATAGAAACTTTTGATTTTTATTTACTGTGGTTGAGGGTAAATAGGGTAATTCAAGGTAAAAATAATATTATATTATTATAAAATTACCTTAACACTTGTCATAAAGTTATGGGAAGAGTAATATCTGACCAATAAAATCCTTGGGTGAGACTTTTGTCCTTTTAAAGCCACTTGGGTAAGGTAATGACATTAATAACGTTTTTTAAAGTAAAAATAAAAATATCATAAACATGAACCTTTTTACTAAAACAATTTTTATATAGGTTTATATAAGTGATAGCTAAGACTATAAATATTATTTGGAAATATAAAAATATTTTCTACATCATGGTATTTTATTTATAATTTTTAAACATTAAATAAATAAATTTAATTATGACACAATGGTGATGCAGTAATTGCTTCATTAATAATTTATTCAAATATATGATATTATAAATATTAATAAAAATTTATTTTGGATCTTTTTACACCATCCAAAAATTTTATAGATTAGGATGATTTCTTATATTTGAATTAATTGAGGTTTTTTGAATGAATAAAGTTGTTTTGGATTTTTAAAAAATTCATGATATGAATAGTATATAAATTGACTTAAATGAGTTTTTAAATCAATTAATATTTTATTAAATAATAAAATAGTCATAGAGATCTAATATTCGGCCAAATGACATATATGATTTTAATAATTTCATTAATGATCCATTTTTGGTCACTTGTAATTTAATAGTAAATATATTACCCATATAGTATGAAGATACAAGAAGACATGGTAAAAGTTAAATAAGTTAACAAAGGGTTAAATAAAAAATATAAGGATTTAAAAATATCCAAAAGTGGTAAAATTTTTATTGGATTATTTTATTGCGACTTATATTCATTATATATTTTAATTTAATGAGTTTTAGACCTTTTAAAATAGAAAATCATTTTATAATAAAATAATACTTTCAAACATTCCAAAAGAGCCCATCCTCCCTCTTATAAAAGGACACTACCTCTAACCCATTACTCACAACTCTCATGCCCCTTGGATTATCCAAAACCTGCCAAGATAATCTCCCAACATTCCTTTATTCCTCCTAGATGCCTTACCTTAGGCATAAGGAACTTCAAGAAATCCTTCTGGTTCAAAACAAAGAGAGTTACCCGATTTAAGGGTAACGTCTTCCCTCAAGTTCTCTTCTTTTATTTTACCTCTTCACATCATATTCTCTTATTATTATTTGTTTACATAAAAAACCAGTATCCTAAATATACTATGTTTTTTATGGGAAATATTCTAACTACACTCACACACCTCCATCTAATGGATACGAACATACTGTTTCTGTGGGCGACAAAATATTACCTCACAGAACGATGATTGATCAATCTTCTCTTACCACCTCTTATGATGGAAATTAATATGGAACTCTATTTATATGTGATATATATTATATTTATATTTTCTTTATTCTTCTTTATTTTTCATTTATATAATACCTTTGTTTTTTCCAAAATGGTTAAATACGATAATTTCATTTGAGGATGTGCGGACTACCGCCCCCTCAAAGTAAAATGACTCATTTATACCATACATGGAACATATAAAGGATGGTGTTAATGAACTTATGTAATGTATATAAAATATGATATTATACTAGAATAAAAATATACCTATGTATTATTTTGTTTTCATTCCTTTAATAATGAAAAAAATGAAATGAAATTAGAGTTTAAGTGTACGTACGACTTACCATCTCCATGAATATAGCATTTCATTTCTTATATCCAAATGATATGGAATATTATCAATACATATGTATTAGATATATATTATATATAAGAGATCTAAATCATGAATATAATTCTAGATATAATGGACTTTTGACCACATTTAAATTTTTTAATTATAATAAGTTAATTTTTGAATCAAGTACCAAACATTGACAAAAAGACCAATATGAACATGAGTAATTATATGACTATTAGAGAAAGGTAATAAGTGATATAATAGGAAAAATAAACTTCAAAAAGGTTCTAAATTAGTTATAATTAACTTATTTATATTATTCAGGGAGATAAAGAACAAAAAAGACAAGTTGTACACAAGGTAAGGGGTTTTCATATTGCTTTTTATTCTCGTGAGATTCGTGCTATATTTGCTACTATTTACATTTGTGTGGTGTATTTAATGACCTTGATTGTATTAATTGTGTAATATAATTTAATTTATGTGTATTTACATCTTCATTGTAGGATCCTTATTTCATGTGTTTTATCTTTCATAAGTTACCAAATTGGTAAGGGAGCCTTTCACCATCTTCTTCTAGTCAAAGACTTATTTTATGTTATGTCTTTAAATTTCAATTATAAAATGTTTAGATATGTTATTCTATATATTTATTGTTATAAATTGTATTTCCATGTTATGAGAGACACTTTTCTCTCTCATCAAATAATTTTCTGAAATTTTAAGTGATGTTGTTAGGCTGCCAAATTTTGGTAACAGAACTTCTTAACCCAATTTCAATTCTTTGGGTTAAACATCTAATTTTTTATTATGTCATGCTATGAATATGTGTGAATGAAATATGATTGTTTTATAATTAATATTCACTTATATTGGGTGTATTTATATTTTTCACACAAATTTATGTCATTGATTTATCCTTAATCTAATGGTACAATCTTTGTAAGGGACTACGTCTCAATCTCCTTACAGTAAAACATATCTAGATAATGTGCACCATTATTATCCTATAGGGCGTATATACCACCATTTTGAAATTTTATATCATGAATTTCTATATTCTCATAATATTTATAGTTTTCTATGATTTTATTCTTTAATTCAAAAGTTTCTCAAGTGGTAACAGATTCTTTAACAAAAACACCATTTTAAATGTTTTAAAGATTTAATCTTCAAAATCCTTCTCTTTAATATACATGTTTTAGAAATGATTTGAAGTATTAAATCATATGGACATGAGTGTTTTAATTTGTAAATTTCTTTCAAAAAAATTCTAGTAGTATAAGACACTTTGATTCAAAAATCTTATTTTTGAATGTTTTAAATGAATTGATTATTTCAATATCTTGAAGTGATATATTGTGATTACAATGTGGAAATGTTATCTTTCCTTTATACTGGTTGTATGTGTTATGAATATGTTATGGATCGTGGGAATTGTTTACATATGTGGGTGGTTCCGTGATAAACCTTGGGCAGGTGAGTCTGAGATAGCTCTCCAATGCATTGAGTAATGTGATGGTGGTAAATGTTAATGTTTCTCCTAATAGATTTGGGGAATATACTGTGATGGGTATTACAAACTTAACTCCCTATGTAGTTGTGATAGCTAAAATGTATGTATGATATGGATTCCACAAGTTACCTTTATTATTTATGATTTCTATGTGTTATTCATAAATCTTATGATTTTTTTGGTATTTTAAAGATTGAAAAGTTTGATTTCATTGATTTTTATGTATTGATGGACTAATGTTTTCTTTCGTTTCTTTCTAACCATTACATAGATTTTTATACTCACCCCATGTTTTTGAAAAAAAATTCACTAGGTATAATGAAGGGTGAGATAAAGGAAGAATTCCAGAATATTTATATCAAGAAAAGAACTCATGTTTTATTTTAGAAGTTTTATTATTGTGGAAACTTTTGGATAGAGTAGATGTTTTTAATTTCTTATTTTTGAGAAGTAAAGTAATATTTATGACTTAATTATCTAAAACTATAAACCTAAAAAGGTCCTAAATGTGAATTATTAACTTAATTAAAGATTATTTAATGTTTAAGGATGGGGCCTTAAAGTTGGTGTCAATGTCCGGTTTAGATAACTTTAGAGGTTAGGGTGTTATTTGAGTAAAGTGGCATAACCATAATGTTTAGCATATTAGAAAAGGACATAGATATTTTAGATAAATAGAATGAGTTTAAGATAAAATGAGTATGTATATATTAGTTTTTACCCTCCTCATAAGATAGAATGTGATGATTTTACTAATATAATCACACTAAAATTTTTGGTTTTAGAAAATGGATAGATCTATTAGGAACCAATGTAACAATAGATGTGAAGGAAACTATGGTGGTTTTCTTAATGAGAAACTAAATTAAATGGGAGGTGCAATGAGAAATCATGTCGTTAAAATATATTATGGTTATTTTTGAGGAATTTATCTCTATTTTTGGAATAAATTAAAATTATATGGTTTTAGAAAAATACAACCTGAATGAAGGGTGACAAACCATTGAGTTTGGCAAGGCCTTTAGAATAGAACCCACAACCGAAGGGTGATAATGGCAGGTCGCCTACCACTAGCCTACATGAATTCCTTGGTCAGTATGACTTATTCTTTTTAGTTAAATAATTTTATAGATCAAGAATAATTTTATTTTGGGAACTTATGTTTTAAAAATTGGATATCCTTGGTATAAGAAAATGATTTGGTGATTAAGTGATAAAGGTTGTTTTAGAATACATTCTCTATTTTGGGAACACTATGTGTTTAAGGAAAATATAATACTATGGGATCTCATTTGTGGAGTAATCGTTGAAATTTTATTTGGGAAGAATCTATGTTTTTATTATGGCCATATGGTGATTTGGGTTGTTTATGGAAATGATTAACCTATCATAGAGAATATGTGATTATGTTAATTACACTTCAGTATGAGACTTTAAGAGTAGTCTATGTTATTTGGAGATAAATTTTAAGAATTAATGTCGAAGACTATGTGATTAAATTCTTATGATTTTTGGGTTTCAATATTATTTTGGAATATATTGACGGATTTTAAGGACAATTGTGTATTGAATGGTCTTTGTTGAACTTTGGGTATTGTTTGTTGAATTTGGAGATTAAGGGTAGCATTTCTTTTTATAAAGGATTGTTTTTTTTTGGATTATCTGATATTGTACTAACCATTTTGGTTTTGGTTAATGTCTAAAGACACGAGAAATATATAGTTTCTCTTTTTTGGATTATGTGATTCTCTAGAAGTTGATTAAAGAACTTTTGGTGTGACTAAGTCATCTTTAATACTCATCATTTGGAGGAAAGATGAGTTTGTGGTAGAATTTTATTAAATGATGACACTCTAAAAGACAAGTAAGTATGTTTCCTTATGATCTTAGTCTAGGTAGTAAAAAAATTTCAACTCTATAAAAAGAACCTTCAAGAAAAAATGTTATACGCTTTCATTTGTCAAAAGAATTTTACCCAGCCACAAATTTATGTTATTGTAGTGGTTCACTTTCTGTGATCAAGTTCTCTATCAGTCTCTTTTATTCTACGAGAGTTAGTTTTTCCTCCATATCCATGTTTTCCTACATGGAATCCTAGTATGGGTTATCTTGTGTGACATTTGTGCTTCTCTTTCTTTATTTTAAAGTGATAGTTTTATTGACTCTTTTTCCGATGTCGGCCTTTCAATGAAGTTTCCAAGCCCAATTTTAAAATTGCAAGACACAATTCCCAAAAGGGGGAAGGATGTAACATCCGAGGTAAATAAAGAATATGAAAATTTCATATTTATTGATATGTGTTAATTAAATATTAATTTTACTTCAAAGGGGATGTTATGTCCGATAGCATACTCAACATGCAACATTTTATTTCTTGGAAATCTTATGTTGCACACAAGGTTGAGATATACCAAAAAATAATAATATATTATTATTATTTTAAATGGTAGTTAACGCATAGTCGTTGTATTGACGAGAATGAACATAACTAACTATAATTTGATTACACATTTTCGTTAAATGTTTTTACATTTATCCAATAAATGTTAGAGGCTTAAAATGTGAATGAATCCAATTTTAATCCAAAATACTCTAATATTCTTTAAAAGGTCGATCTACCTCATTTTGATGGAGAACCCTTTTTAAATATAGTTTTTGTCAATTTTATATATTATATTTTTCAAAATAAAATTCTTCTCTAGAATCAGGACATCAAAATTTACTTTGGATGAAATTTCATTATTTTTTTGATAAAGTTCATTTTTTAATTAATAGTGAAAAATACTGCATTTTAATTCAAAACTGCCTTTTAATATAATTTATTTATGTGGTAAGATTATATTTTTTATTTGTTTTAAAGTTTAATTAGATTATATTTTTACCATTTAATCCAATTTTTGTCATTGTAAGTAATATCACTTTGAATTTGGATATAAATCAATGTCAATCTTTTGATAGTTATTATTTCTTAAAAACACACTTTTTGGTTTTGACAACAGAAATTAATTTTAAATTAATTTATGCAACAAATATGTCTTGAATTTGTTAAAATAAACATCATTTTGTAATTTGGAATATCATAATTATCTTTGGGTGAATTTTTGGTATTTTTCTGAAATCGTTAAATTTTTTATGAATAGTGATAAACAATGCTGAGTAGTTAAAACCCAAATTTTTCATTTAAATGATATTTTACCACTTATATTAATTGAATTTCAAAAATCCTATATAAATTTTTGTCATAATTAAGAAAACATTGGTTCAATGGGATAAAAATAATTTTTTGTGAATAGTAACTTTTGATTTTTATTTACCACATTTAAAGTAAAATAGGGTAATTCAAGGTATAAATAATATTATAATACTTTAAAATCATTTTAAAAAATTTCATAACCTTATTGTATGAATAATGGATGACCATTAAAATCCTTGGGAGTGACTTTTTTCCTTTGAAATCCACTTGGGTAAGATAATGGCATTAATAACATTTTTTTAAAGTAAAACAAAATATCATAAACATGATTATTTTTACAAAAACAATTTTTATATGGGGATATATAAGTGATCTCTTTAACTAAAAATATTATTTGGAAATTTAAAACTATATTCTAAATCATGTTATTTTATTTATAAATTTAAGACATTAAATAAATAAATTTAATTATGACACAAAGGTGATTTAGTAATTGCTACATTAATAGAGGATTAAAATAAATGATATTATAAATATTAAAATAAATTTATTGTTGAACCTTTTTATGCCATACAATAATTTTATAGATTATGATGTATTTTTATATTTGAATTAATTAAGTATTTTTTAAATAATCAAGTTGTTTTGGATTTTTTAAAAAGTCCTGATATGAATAGTATATAAATTGACATAAATGTGTTTTTAAATAAATTAATATATTATTAAAAGATAAAATAGTTATAAAAATATAAGATTCAGAAAAATGACATATATGATGATAAAAATTTCATTAATGATCCATTTTTGGTCACATGGAATTTTATAGTAAATATATTAACCATATATTATGAAGAGACAAAAAGACATGGTAAAAGTTAAATAAGATAACAAAGAGTTAAATAAAAATGATAAGGATTAAAAAATATCCAAAACATGTCCAATTATTATTGGATGATTTTATTTCGACTTATATTCATCTTATACTCAAATTTAATGAGTTTTTAACCTTTTGAAACCAAAAATCATGTTATTATAAAATAATACTTTCCAACTTTTATAAAGAGCCCCTCCTCCCTCTTATAAATGGCCACTACATAAAATACATTACTCGCACCTCTCAAGCACCTGGGATCATCCAACCCTAGCCTCAATAAGCTCAAAACATTCCAATATTCCTCATAAAATCCTTACCTTAGGTATAAGTCACTTCCAAAAATCCTTTTGATTCAAAATAAAGGGTGTTACCCGATTTAAAGGTAACGTATCCCCTCCAGTTCTCTTCTTTCAATTTACATATTCACTACCTATTATCTTATTATTATTTGTTTACATATGAAAAATATTATACTAAATATAATATATTGTTTTTATGATAAGTATTCGAACTAAACTTCCAAAAACTTCCATCTAATGGATACGAACATACTGTTTCTGTGGACGGAGAATTACTGCCTCACAAAACGCTGATTATTCAATCTTCTCCTAACACCTCTTATGGTTTCCATTAAGATGTAAATTTATTTATATGTGATATATAGTATATTTATATTTTATCTATGCTTCTTTATTTTTTATTATAGCATACCTTTATGGTTTCCATAATGGGTAAATACGATAATTTCATTTGAGGAAGTGCGGACTACCACCCCCTCAACGTGATATGAATTGTTAATATTATACATGGAACGTATAAAAGATATTGTTAATGAACTTATTTAACATATAAAAAATATTATATTATAATTCAATAATAATATACCTATTTATCATTTGTTCTTCATTCCATTAAAAATGAATAAAATGAAATGAAAGTAGCGTTCATGCGTACGTACGGCTTACCGTCTCCATGAACGGTGCATTGCATTTTTATATCCAAATGATATGGAATATTATAAATACATATATACTATATATATATGATTTATATGATATCTAAATCATGAATATAATTTGGTATATAGTGTACTTTTGACCACATGGAAAATTTGTAATTATAACAAGATAATTTTTAACTCAACTACTGAACATCGACAAAAAGACCGATATAAAATTGAATAATTATATGATTATTAGAGAAATGTAATAAGTGATATAAAAGAAAAATAAACATGAAAAATGTTTTGAAGTAAGTATAATTATCTTAAGTTTATTATTCACGGAGATTAATAACGAACAAGACAAGTCTGACACAAGGTAAGGGGTTTTCATCTCACTTTTTATTCCCATGAGATTCATGCTATAATTGCCACTATTTCCTTTTGTGTGGTGTATTTACTTCCTATGATTGTATTTATTATGTAATATAATTTAATTTATGGGTATTTAAATCTTCATTTTATGATCCTTTTTTCATGTGGTTTATGTTTCATAAGATTCCAAATCGGTAAGGGAACCTTCCACCCTCCTATTCTAGTCAAAGAATTCTTTTATATTATATATTTAAATTTCAATTATAAAATGTTGGGATATGTTCTTATAAATTCTTATTGATTTAAATTATATGTCCATGTTTTTAAAGACCATTTTTTCTCTCATCAACTCGTTTTATAAATTTTTATTTGACGCCATTAGGCTGGTGAATTTTTGTAAGGGAACTTCTTAACCCAATTTCAATTCTTTGTGTTAAACTTATAATTCTTGATTATATCGTGATATGAATATGTGTGAATGAAATTTTATTGTTTTAAAATTAATATACCCTTATATTGGGTGTATTTATATTTTTCACAGATAACTATGTCATTGATTTATCTTTAATCTAATGGTTCAATCTTTGTAAGGGACTACGTCTTAATCTCCTTTCATTGTGGCCGATCTTGATATTGTGCATCTTTATTATCCTATAAGGTGTATACAAAACCATTTTGACATTTTATATCATGAATTTATATATTATCATGATATTTATAGTTTTCTTTGATGTTATTATTTAATTAAAGAATTTATCAATTGGTAATGGATTCTTTAAATAAAACATTATTTTAAATGTTTTAATCATTTAATCTTCTAAATCATTCTCTTTCATATCCATGTTTTAGAAATTATTTTAAGCATTTATTTATATGGAAATGACTATTTTAAAGTGTAAATTTGATTCAAAATTTTCATAGTGGTATGGGACACTTTGATTCAAAACTCTTATTTTTAAAAGTTTTAAATGAATATATTATTTCAATATCTTGAAATGATATATTGTGATTGAAATGTGGAAATTTTATCTTTCCTTTATGCTGGTTTTATATGTTATGAATATTTTATGGATCTTGGGTATTTTTTATGTATATGGGTGGTTCTGTGATAATCCTAGGGCGGGTGAGTCTAAGATAGCTCTCCAATGCATTAGGAAACGTGACGGAGGAAAACGTTAATGTTTCTACTAAGAGTTTTAAAGAAGATACCATGATGGGTATTACAAATGTAACTCCCTATGTATATGTGATAGTTACAATGTATGTATGATATGGATGCCATAATTTACCTTTATGAGTTATGATTTCTATGTGTTATTAATAAATCTTATGATTTTGTGTGGTATGTTAAATATTGAAAAGTATGATTTCATTGATTTGTATGTATTGATGGACTAATGTTTTATTTCCTTTGTTTATAACCCTTAATGATATTTTTATACTCATCTAGTGTTTTTGAAAAAACAAATTACATGGTATAAGGAAGGGTAAGAGAAAAGAATAATTCAAGAAGATATATATCAAGAAAAGAAGTCTTGTTTTATTTAAAAAGTTTTATTATTGTGGAAAATTTTGGATATAGTAAAAGTGTATACTCTATTATTTTTTTGAAGTAATTTAATATTTATGACCTAATTCAATAAAGCTATAGACCTGAAAACAATCTCAATGTGAATTATTAACTTAGTTCCTGATTATGTAATGTTTATGGTTGGGGCCTTATATATAGCCTCTCAAATTAAATTTCCTAAAATTTGGACCTCTCAAATATAGAATTGAAACTTCTAGATCCTCCTGTAAAGATGGTTCCCTCAGATTTTATCAAGGACCAAACTCAATTGTCTCATGTACTCTTCTTTATACGTAGAATAAACTAGGATGTCATAGGTGAAGACTACTATGAACTGATCTAAGGATGAAAGATATGGTTCTTGATTCCCATGAACACTGCTAGGGAGTTCTTCATGCCAAAGGGAATCACCATGTACTCATAATGAATGTTACGACATATATAGGATGTCTTTGGTAAATCCTAATCCCGTAATTGTTGTTATTGATATCCTGATCTGATGACAATCATTGAAAACCAGTGTACCCCTTTCAACTGATCAAAGAGGTCATCAATTCTTGGTAGTGGATAATTGTTTTTCACAGACACCAAGTATAATATCCATCAATCCACACATAACCTCAATATTTTTTCTTCCTTCTTGGAAAAAAACAGAGGGTATTCCTAGGAGAAACATTGGGTCTCACAAATCCTTACTCCTATAATTCCTCCTAATTCATACTTGGCTCTTGAAGCTATAAAAGATCCATATGATATGCTAGTGACAATATCAGTTCCATCCTAGGAATCATGTTGATGCATAAATCTACCTCTCAGTAGGGAGGTAAACCTGGTACATCTTGAGGAAAGACATCCCCATACACTACCACTTCAGGAAGAAACTAATAGCACAAATAATCCACTACCCCCAAAGTCATGTTGGTTTACACGTGAATAATTCATTGTACACATCTTTTCCTGATCTCTTCTATCTCCTCCAAGGTTTCCTTTTAACCCACAAAGGAAAACCTAGTTCGATTATTATGAATACAAAGCATCCTTTTTATTGAATAGTTATCTAAGAATGAACTATATATAGACATTACATACCTAATATGACAACGTAAGGCACAATTTTTGCAATAATTATATCCCATACAAACTTTTCAACTCCATGATTCAGTTCACACTATCAACACGGATGGAAAACTGCTGAGTCACTGGCCATCGGAGTCTCCAACAGCAAGGGTCAATCCAAAATCTCATCCAAAATCTCTATGTTTTGAACCTCAGAAGTGATAAAAAAATAATGGATAACATCTAGGCCTATTAATACTATAGCTAAAGTAGAAAATACACAGAACATACCTCTTATCATCCCTGAAGCCTCAATTTCAAAGGGATACAAAGATTTATTCTATTCTTGTCCCAGCCCACCAGCTCCCTTAGCTTGGCATGGAATATATGGGGGTGGTGGCATTAACAGGTCAAACCTCTCACCACCTCATAATTCCCTATCATCCCCTCGTCCATGTCTGTCACCCTGTGGAACACCCTACTCCAACAAATGTCTCTATCTTGGTGGTCCTTCAACTGTATCCTAATAAAATATACGATGGTTCAAAAAATCTCATGAAAAATGTCTCTGAATGTCACGAGAGGAAAACTACTTTTCCTATGGATGATTTGAGCCACCATGAGAGCCCTACACTGCCGACCCTGGGTCCTGGGATCACCTCCTAAAGCTTCCGACCCACTTTGATCCCTGTGACTATTGTCTTATACGAACATCTAATGTCTCAGCTACCGGGCGCCCACTTCTATCTCCCAATACTAGTATTTTCTTTTCCAAAAAAAATCTACCAAAAAGGATTTATCAAGCACTCTAGTATAGGTGGAAATTCAGAGGGATAAAACGGATTCCCTGATATCCCACTGCAAGCCCTTTTTAGAAGTCTGAACCCTAATGAACTGGTCCAATACCATATCCAAGGTGTAATGTGAGATAACATTAAACCTCTCTGAATACTTATTCATGGTCATATTTCAATTCTGCAGGAGCAGGAGCTCCAATATGCATACCGATCACAACATGGATGGATGGAACTCTTATTTGAATAGATGCTAAAAGTATATCTAGGAGCGAGATATCTCATCATGTGACTGAGCCACCAAGATTCATAATCACCCAACATATCCAGGAAGAATACTCACTATAAGAACTTCTATTTGATCATAAGGGGTCCTCATAGGGTGAATAACATGAGTGACTAACTCTATCTTGTCCACAGCCACCCAAGGGTCTGGCTCACCCTAAAACCTTAGAGGTCACTATCCTTGAAAATCATAGAACTCACATAGCATTATTTTATCCTTATCTAGTAGTGATGGTTCTAGTTTCTTATCAATGGTTGATGGTATAGCTGGTAAACCACCCTGGGGTTCTATCTCCGGTACATTCCCATGTACCAATGCCTCGTCACTAAGTGGATCATCCTTGTGATCATGTGGTGGAATCATGGATGGCTATCTATATGGAATCATCCTAAAATAAAAATAGGTACCATGGAAGAAGAGTATATTTGGGGAGATGACTCAAGAGGGAAATGGAAACCACAATACATTCTTAAATGATTCATTTAACAAAAAAATCCCCACAACCAAATGTTTAAATGTATAGAGTCAAATGGTTGGTGATCAAAGTCTTGGTGTATGGATATGTTGGTTGTTACACCAACACTGGAATCCCTGGCCTAAAATCTAATATTGAAATGCTAAACACTATTTCCCGAAACCAATATCACTTAATCCTTTTCCAAAAGTTGAACCTACCACTCTAATACCACTCTATCACAACTCGACCCACCAAGGTCTGACACGTGACTACCCTAATCCCACCTCTAATTATCCACGTTCTAGTGACCAGTGCTGAGTAGATTTATCACACAAATCTAATGAATTATCCTAAAGAATGTATACACACACACACATCTCCAATCTCAGGAAATTATGAAATTTGGAACAACTAAAACAATGCATTAATTCATCTAATATCCCACAACAATGTTTGATAGTAACATACTGAAAATAGAAAAGGAGAAAAAACAAGCCCAACAATAACTGTAAAGATTCCAACCTACTTAAAGGGTGAGGACTAATTCAAACTACACTCCTAATAAACACCTATGTATGTGAAGCTCTAGCTATGCTCCACCTGCCCAATTTTTTCCAAGGACGCGATTAAAATGTACATCATCTGCACAAGACATGACATGTGTAGGAAAATATTGTGCATGGGTGAGTATTACAATACTCAGTAAGAAAACCAGAAACACTACAAATTAATTACCTAGTATAGTCATATCAATAAAATATATGAGAATAATTTTATAATAGATGAAACCATATATACTTAAGAAAGACACCATTCCCTTAGGAGGTCATAACCAAATGTCAGCCACAAGATTCTTCTTGAAGCAACACTCGTTTTGAGAAAACTGACTCTGAATGCCATACTATCATCTAAGACTCTCTAAAAAGAGTTATAGATTATTGTTCCATGCCCAAAAAAACACACTAATCTAATAAGACATTAATACATGGATAGGGGGTCACACATGACACTTCTTGAGGACACCACAGACCAAATTTGGATCAACCCACTATGTAGGGGATCATACGTTAAGGATTCCACCAAACCTACTAATGTAGCCTACTTAATGGAAGATAAATGGTATTATTAGGGAGTTCATGCTGATTCCACAAGATCCAACTAGGTAATTATGGATGATAGAGTATCTCACTCCAATCTCACATAAGGGCACCAAAATTTTATCTGATACTCAGCCTCTAGAGGGGATACCAATCCAATGATGTGGAGGTAATGTCATAATATAACCTAGAGGTAAAGGAAAATTGGAACACACTAAACATAACTGGTCTAATATAAGATAAAAAGAGCCTCAATAACTCTTTAAGGGAGTACACGATGTGTAGAAGGGGTATACATCGTCTCCCTGACCTTGGGTCATGTCCGTGTAAATGGCCCATTTTATGAAAGTGTGTCTATATAGTAATACACACCATGTAAGAAACCGATGTACTCTACCAGTGTGACATTACACAAATTCATCCCACGTACCCATGTTCATGTATCATAACACTGCATAGCATGTGTACTCAGTCAAACATGTGCCTGTGTGGGGGAGTACACGCCATATTGGAACCTGTATACTCCACCCCATGTATGTGTACTTCCCAATTATAGACCGAGTATCTGGGGAGGGGCTTGAAGTTGATTAATCAATGACACATATCATGTGATACCAATCTTCTACCCAAAAACCTATCTGCCACTTAAGTGGCCCACATGTCATGTAATCCTAGATTACATGCCATGTCCTGCGGGATTTTCCAGAAATGCAAGATCTTCCTCTTTATGCCTCATCCGATCCACTAGCCTATGATCCATCATCGTTCATTCCATAAAACTCAATATCAAACCTCATTTTTTCATGTGATCACCGAATCAACATGTTTCATCAACATATCTACTCAAAAAATAGAATGAATCAATGATCCTCATTTTGTGATGAAGAATGCTGCAGAACATGAAATCTGCAATCATTAGTCATCTGAATTGCTATGTATCCATGGTTTCACCTCCATCGTTTCATACCAATCCCATATCTATGATATAATATCATTGTTCCAATAAACAGGTTATCAATGATCGATTGATCATGAATAGTCGAACCTCAGAACAAATGAAGAATTCCCATGGTGAATCACGGAACCAGGGGAGAGAAGCAGAATAAAAAATTACAGGAACAAACACTGATCTATGTTCATGTTGATCTTAGATCAAGTCCATTAAAATGGAAATCTAATCTATAAAAAATTTAATCATAATAATTTTTCCCACTAAATCCTCCCAAGTTAATCCCATCCTGTTAGGTGACCGATCCGCAAATAAATTTGTTCATCGATTAATTTATGTTCATTGTAGAAATTAAGAACATAGAAGAAATACAAATAAAACACATGGAATATCTGGATTTAGTTTGGATTTTGATATAGAACGATTGTCGCATTTCATTTGTCGGAAAGATTCATCAGATCCAATGTTCTTCGTTCTTTGATTTTCAAATCCATCGTCATTCATCATCAAGGTCTCCCCCAACACTCCAATGGAACTCTTCAAATTATCAGGGTTATGTAGATAACCCTGTGATTTTTACATAAGTGTGAATTTAAAGAGAAAATAGGGTCACTACATCAAAATAATTTTTATTAAATAATTTTTTTATTTTACTCTCATGAAGAATTTTCTACAAATGACCAGATATAACTAAATATATGTTGTTCCTAGGGTAAACCCACAATTTTGAACTCAACAATGCCCTCATATTTTTTATTTAGGTTCCTGTTTAGATGTTATTCCAATTTTTTAGGAAAAATGTGTGCGCACTATATTAAATATATTTAATATATTTTAAACATTTATTCCAGGAACACCAAGACTTAAAATCACACACAATATCATCACCTAGTCTCGTAAACAATTCATATAATATTTTAAAAAAATAAAAATAAAATCCAAGATGTTATAATAATTGAGGAATTTTTTTGAAAAAATGATTTGCATAAAAATATTTGTAAATAAAAATTCATTTTAAACCTTTTTACATGACTCTCAAGATGCATTTATTCAAAATAATCACTCATATTTTTTATATAAATACATTTTACAAGTCAAAAAACAGAATTTATAATAATATAAATTAATTCCTGAGATAAATCCATTTCATGGAGACACCAAACCGAGAAATAATGAAAACCTTGCAACTTTCAAAAACAAAGAAAATAATCAAAGAACTGAGTCATCACTTACCTAGATCCATAATAAAAATTATAAATTCCCCATAAAAACCTATATAACTAGAAATAAAAATCCATTAGGGCTAAAATGTGACATGGGGAAGATAGATTGAAGATAGACCTAGAACTGGGAGAATATATTACATGTAAATCAAAACATACATTGGAGATATCCACCCCAATTGATTTAGAATCTCCAAGGAATCAATGGAAGAATCCTATATATTGTCATGGAATGGATTTGTTTTGTATAATTAAGGATTGAATGGATAATAGAGTTGAAATAACTTAGGGTGTTGAGGTAATTTTCCATTATAATTTTTTCATAATGGTCCTCACAATTAGGTTGCATGGTTAGAAGAACCATCTACTAATTGTGTGATAGATATTTTACCTTGAAAACCAATTCACATGGTCAGCTGGTAATTTATACATAGTTATACAACCTGTTATCAAATCAGGAAAATCATCACTGGAACTAACATAGCCATATTTAATCATTATAATACGCTTACATCTAACAGTGTGTAGATCATGTGCCTAGAATATTTTCCCAAAAATCTAAATGTTCAACCCCTGACTCCTTAATGGTTTTGAAACATTGAAAAAGATATACTAGACTCAAAATAAAATATACTTGTGACCCATAAGGATTCAAAATTCTCTCAACTATGAATCATTATACCCACAGAAATCACTCAAGATTCTAGACACAAAAAATAAAAAGGCCACTACTACCCCATCAATAAATCTCATTCCCAAATATCATGGATATCCCATCTACACTTCCTAGTACACATAATATAGGTTTTTTATAAAAAAATATATAAACTTATCATCATGATCCATAATCTAAAATGGCTTCTCAACCACTATGGTTTCAGTATCAAGACCAATATCTTCACATTCTATCACATGGGAAGGATCTGGTTGATACCTCCCCAATTGGTAAAATTGAAACATGTCATGAATAAACATCAAGAAAGATGAAAATCACAACTAATAAACAACATTTACAATTTATTCAATGATTTTTAATGGGATAAAAAACATTTCTTACCATTTACCATGCTTACCGAAATGGTGATGTACTAAACGAGGTGAAACCCTGAGAAAAATCTGATCACAAATCTCCAAATAAAATAGGTGATGCTAATGGTCTATATTTTTTTTGGGTGACTTTCAACTCTTTATATCCTCTTCAAAATCAGTATTACTTTTTTCTTTCGTTTTAAGTAAAATTCCACGTCTAACCATAGAATTTTCTCCCAAATCCACCAAACACAAATTATATTTATAGGGATACACATAAAATTATTTAAAGGGATTCATTTATTTGATTCCTAAATATTATTATTCAATAACTCAACCAAAGGTATAATTCTTTCTAAACAACCACCAAAATTAAGAATGCATGCTCGAATCATTTTCACAATATCCTAAATAGATTATTCAGTCTTCACATTAGTCTAAGGGTGATATGCCTAGCTCAACCTCAATTGGATACCCATTTCTTCTTGTAAACCAATACAAAACCTAGAGGTAAACCATTGATCTATATCCAACACAATAGTAAAAGGAACTCCCCAGATCTTGAAAACCTCTCAAACATACAATTTTCAAGATTCTTCAAGCTTCAATACATCTTTAATAGGAGGTAAATGAGAATATTTCATAAGTAGAAAAATGGTCTCCCAAATCACATATATTACATTAGGAGACTATGTGTCACGACCCGTCCTTGGGGCCCATGCCATGACTACCCCAAGCCCGCCTTCCATAGGCCAGGCGCTGGCGACTAGCACCAAAGGCGTAAATCCCAGAAAAAGGGAAGGCATTGCCTTTATAAAAGTAAACAAACACAATAGAGTACGCAAGTGAAGTAAGCACTAAGTAAAACTGAGTACAAAAGTAAGTGCTGGAAAGTAAATGGGCCAGTATACAAACCCTACAGAAAGTACAGTACAACTAAGAAATAAAGTACAATAGCTGTAATGTAAAGCAGCAACCACCGAGTCATCCTTCGGGAATCCCACCAAAAGCGTGGGTATAGATTGTCTCATCGGTACCTTGGGTCCGTCCGTCCGCTCTTTGTACGTCCCTCCTGGTGGTCCACCTCCGGATACTATCCATCTCCTCAAACCTCAACCATGATCAGTGATATCCATCATAAGCAACCAACACAATGTAGTGCGGGCATTTCCCTTGCAGGGGTGAGTATAACGATACTCAGTAGGGACACCGAGACTTTCGAAGGTCTCCCAGAATCCAAAAAGGAAAACCAAAAAGGAAAGATACAAATAGGAAGTATAAACCAACTCTACTTAGTTATATGCCCATACATATACCTAAGTCATCAATCTCAGTTTGTATCCAACTTCTGAGCCCATGCACAATCCGGTCCACACATGAAAGAAGTCAATCACATCAATGATAATGATTGAAAGACAAGACTCATCTCACACATGTATACTACTTTCGAATAGAGGTGGAGATGATTAGATGAAGCCTCTGAATCATCTCCTCTGTCGAACCCATGTAGGATCCAAGTAGAGTAGTCGTCGCTTCCGAACCCACATAGAATCCAAGTACAGTAACCATCTCTGCCGAAGCCACGTAGGATCCAAGTACTGTCGTCATCGCTGCCGATCCCACGGAGGATCCAAGTACAGTCGTCCTCACTGCCAAACCCACTTAGGATCCAAGTACCCTCTGCGTTAAGTGATATCAATATGCCGAGAAAAATCAATGTTATACAATGAAGAACGAAGGAACAATTTTAATCCATTAAAATTGAACTTAATCCCCTACCTCGATAATTGACGTCGCACGTCGGGCTTCACAGAAGACGGCATCACAAGGAAAGGATTCGTAGGCGACGTCTGAGTGCGTCCGAGGAGGAAGTGGCATCTCCTCACTTGTCACAGATAAGAGAATGGTTGGCGCGTTGTATTTCTTCGTGGAACCAGCATTCTTCATCGAAGAAGTCACCGTTCTTCGTTGGAGGGTCGGTGTTCTTCCCAAAAACTCAAGAGCTCCCACACAACAAAATCTTTCCCCCAAAATAAAATAATAAGCTACCTTATTATTTTATTTTACACAATCCATTTCAAATTCAAACATTCAAACCACCTCATTAATTAAATGTGTTGGCAATTAATTAAAGAGAGGGACAAGAGGTGGAAGATCTCATAAATATTGGGAGAGTTGTCAACATTAAACAAGGGTGTTTAATGGGGGGTTAAAGGAAGTTATTTGGGGAGTTTAAAGTGGATTAAGGGAGATGAATGGTTGGGGATCATGTGGGTCCCACCTCTAATTTATCCACACATGGGATGTTGGGTGGTTGTGGGCCCCACCAACAACTTCCCATGGGATGGTTTAACTTTTAATGTTATAAAATAAAATTGTTCTAACAATTTTATTTATCTTAAAATAATTACCCAAATAATAATTCTCAACCTACTTAAAATGAAACTGTGGTAAAGGTCCCCTTAAGCAATTATCGGTGCAGTGAGTTCATCGGTGCCCTCATATTTCAGTTCCGAGCACCGGTTCAAAAGATAGAAAAACCCACTCATTCTTTTACTGAACGTACCCGAGCTATACTTTGGAAATTGATTCTGGGAACACCGGGCCTCGGAATCAAGTGCCGTTAAAATCCACAGACTCGTAAAATTCCAAAGTATTTAAGAAAAAAAATTCCCTTGAAATTTCCTGGTCTTTACATTACTCTCACCTTAGGGATTTATGTTCCCAAAAAGCTACAACATAAACTAGGGAAACAAATGGGGGTACTGTGCACGCATATGGGCCTCTCGCTCCCATGTGCTGTCACGAACCAGCCCGAGTCGACCCTGATCCGGTCACCCAGGCCAGCCCGTGACAAGTCCCGAGAGGCGTTCCCGATCCTCCCGGGATGGTGACAAGCACCAAGGGCATCAATAGAGTACACAAGGGAACGTTTTCACCAATATATAAACAATCAAACAAACAGTGGAAACAAACAGACAGCCCAAAATAAATTTATATAAAAAAATGAACTAAATATTATTTGTACAATAGACTAAAAGTAGAACAAAACCAAACACTCAACTGAACTATCCCGATGACCAACTAACTCCATGTGACACTTCTGGTGACTCTCCAACACAATGATCAAATGTACCCAATGTGATCAAACTAAAGATGAAACCTGCACAAGGGATTAAAAAAGAAGAAGACTATAGGTGTGAGTATTAAAACACAGTAGGTTAGCCCGATATTCTATTCCCAATGCACATTCATTTAAAATAAAAGAAACATCAATTTATAGTTTTAAATTCAAGATATGAAAGTATGGTTTTCAAATGAGGTTCCATGCTATAATAATTATTAGACAAAAACATGCATGTTTAATAAACAAATATTCAAGTAACAATTTTTTTCAAATAGGTGCAACTTCAAAATGAAAATAGTTTTCAAGAGGGCTGCTTTAAATAATTTTAACTTTTAAATAAATAACACATACTACTTAATTTACCAACCAAACACACCGTATGCTGACGGTGAGTACAAAATAGCCAATGAGCACTAGTCACGGGAACACCCCTAGGCACTAGTTAGTTGTGAGCCCTAGGTACCTCGTATCTCGGTGAAAGTAACCATAATAAATATTTGTTCCCATTCACGAGCCACTAGTAGGGAACATACCCATAACCTAGCGGTCCCCAATCATCATCATCATCATAGTTTAGTTAGTGTTTTCATCGTCAAACTTGCTACGTGAAACAGGTGCCAACACCCACAGAATCACTAGCATACTAGTACACGTTCGCCCACCTAGATACTCGGGATTCCCTTTAGTGCTCAATAAAGTTACACATATTATTAAATACACATTTCACATACAAATTCCATTCCAAAACCATAAAAACACAAACAGACCATAATCTTTCTTCACATTTCTTACACTAATCAACAAACCGCTAAATATTTTGGTAAAACAATTTCATAAAGTGTATTGAGGCTTTTCACATAAAACTCTTTCAAAAACACTCTTTAAATTATAAAAACACATAATAACCAAACAAAATCATATTTGGAAGCCCAATAAACATTTAATAAAATCATTTAATGGACCATAAAACAATCCCAATTGCACAACTTGTTATATACAAGTAAAACACTCCTTCATTTCTAGGAAATTCCAAACGGGCCTTTAAACATTTTCGCAAAACTAACCTTTGATGAAGGTATGCATTTTAATTTTATTAAGGATCTATCTAAACATCATTTACAGCAGCAAACCTCATTCATAAATCTCTTATAATACTCAGGTTACATATTCAAAACACAACCATTTTTATAAAGATGTGAAACGGTCCATTTTTGGGAAACTCGGGCCAAAATATGTTGTAAATCAAAACCCACTTGTTTGTAAAAAAAATCCAAAATGGAAATCAATATAAGTACCCAAAAATACCATTTATAATTCTTTCAATTCCTTTATAAATCCAATCAAATAACTTTTAAATCACACATCACACATAAAAGCCAACCGGGAAATTTACCGAACACATGCCATACCCTTTTTAAACAAAAAAAAATTATTTTATGTACATGAAAAGGAATAAAACACCAATTGAATGTCATATTGAAGCTTTTCACGCAATCAGGAAATCAACAGAGGTGTGGAGTGATAGATTAACATCCTTACTCCTCTTTTTTGGTAAGTTAGTTACTATGTCAATGTTTTGGTTCCTCATTTTTATGAATTTCCCTTTGTCACAACAAGCATGCACTAGTAGAATACTAACCTATACCAACGGTTCCAAACCGTTAGTATAGGCCTCCAAACCGTTGGTATAGCCTATACCAACGGTTTGGAGAACCGTTGCGAAGTAAGCCGTTGGGATAGGTCTATACCAACGGTTTTGGGAAAACCGTTGGTATAGACCTATCCCAACGGTTTTCAAAACCGTTGGTATAAGTAATATTAAAATCTATTCCAATGGTTATAAAACCGTTGGTATATGTATTTCAAAAAAAACATGTGGTGGGATTTGATCCCACAACCCCCCGTTTATAATTAAACGCCTTAACCACTAACCTAACATAACTTTTATAAACATAACTTCATAAATATATATATGCATTATCATAATTATTTAAAATTTATATTTATATAATGTTCTCGGGTAGTAGACCTGGAAGAAATCAAAGAATCTATCCCAACGGTTCTCAAAACCGTTGGGATAGGTGATAATTTCCAGGGGTGAATGCTGGATTTTGGGCTGAGCTTTCCCAACAGTTCTCCCAAACCGTTGGGAAAGGGGGGGTCTTTCCCAACGGTTCTCCCAAACCGTTGGGAAAGGGGTGTTTTGAGGGGGTCTTTCCCAACGGTTCTCCCAAACCCAAATCGTTGGGAAAGGGGTGTTTTGAGGGGGTCTTTCCCAACGGTTCTCCCAAACCATTGGGAAAGGGGGGTCTTTCCCAACGGTTCTCCCAAACCGTTGGGAAAGGGGTGTTTTGAGGGGGTATTTCCCAACGGTTCTCCCAAACCGTTGGGAAAGGGTGTATATAAGTGTTGGGAAAGATCCGATTTCCAGTAGTGATGGTGGACTTAACCCCTCACACAGTGTCTATAGTTATTCCTTCATGGATGTGGGTTTTCAATAAATGTCCATGTGTAGACCGTCTATAAAAATCTAGTGCAGTCTTGGTGTTACCTATTCATAGGGGGAGAGTTTTGGGTAGTTTCTTTGTTTCTTTTGTTGTTTCAGTGGCCAAATTATTGGGTCTGCTTCCCTCTCATCCCCAAGTGACGGGGGTCCAGAATTGTGCTGAATGTGTCGACCAAGTTATTTTCCACTCCATTCGGGAGTGGGTGGTTTATATGTTCATGTTATAACTCTATTAACTTGTTATAGTAGTTTTTTTTAGGAGCGGTTTTTTTGGGCTTGTGTGAGTGAGTCCCAACTCCAGCTCATGTTCAATTCTTGTCTATTCATTGCTAGTTGGTTTCTAATGGTGGGGAGACCCACCATGGGTCTCCTGGATTTTCATCCTAAGAAATTTTATAGTGCTAGTTGATTCTTAATGGTGGGGAGTACATTTTGGAATCCTTAGGTGTTGTTTTTTTTTCAGCCGGAAAGTGTTATAGCTTTTCGGGGGTGGAAAGCTTTAATGGTGGGGAGAATTGTCACACACGGTTTTTTTTCTGTCTTTGTATTGATCCGGCCCATTAGAAATCCCGATCCTTTTCATGGGTATTTGATGAGATGAATATTGAGTTTTGAAGTTTCATATATGTCTAACCACCATAATTTGGGATCCCCATTGCTTTTTTAGGAGTTTTTGAAGAAAGGGTGGTTACTTCATGATTTGGGCCAACCATGAGCCCATTCCCAGTTTTAAAAACTGAATTTGTTTCTTTTATAAATCTTTTGTTTTTCATCCTTTTTCACCCATTCAACTTTCCACTTGTCATATACCGATATATTAAAATTTATATATCCTTTTGGACCCATTAGAAATTCATAAGCCGGGTGAATTTGGGTTACTTATTTAGGTATTGGGCCAGCCCATGGGCCCATTTCCTGTTTTAAAAAAATAATTTGTTCCATTTATATATTTTTCATTTTTTACTACTGTTTGGTGATTCCACCTCCCCCTTGAAGACAATAACCCTATCCTAACCCTAATAATCGATTTTACCTCTTTGGAGCTCATGTGGGTCACGGATTAGGGAGAAAATGCTCAGGAAACCTCAAATCGCCCAGAATTTTTAAGGTAACTTCCATCATTCATAAATAAATCAATTAGTACTCTTTTAGCCACAAATATTCTTCCTATGGTTCTTCCAGACCTTAGGAGTCTCTTTAATAATTTTCATGCCATTCCCTTTTCTATAGGGCTTCAGATCTAATGGAAGACGAAGAGTTTTCTAGGATGAAAGGTGAGATTCCTTCTCCTTTCTTCTTCCTCTTCCCCCTCCTTTCATTATTTCTTGGTTTTATATTGTACCCTAGTCTTGATCGACCTAGGGTTTTGTTATAAAATGTTTTTTATGGGTTTTATGTTTTTTTAGGTCTGGTATTTATAGTTTTAGGGTTTATAAACCCACGGCGGGTGATTTCGGGTGTGCGTTTCAATTACGCCAAAGATATGAGGTAGGATATCCCTTGCACATGACTTTATCATAGAAGTTTCATCATTTTAATATTATCCTATACTGATATAAATGTTTATTATTGTTTTTAATCCTTTTTATAATTTTCTTGGTGTGCAAAGTTGTTGTTTAATCATTGTTATGTGAAAGGTAGTGTTGTTTTGTCATGAAAGTGCTCAACAAGTGTTTGTTTAAATGTTCCATTATCTTTTGAAAATATTTTGTGAGGTTTGAAAAGTATGGGTTGGATGTTTTGGTTTTAAAAAACGGAAATATTTGGTTTTGACCCTTGGTGTTCTCGTGGGCAACCACATGCATGACTGTATATGGGAAAAAGAAATGGTTAATGGCACAAGTGGATGAGTGCCTGGATGGACATGAGGTGTGTGCCGGTGCGGCATGAGAACATGCATGTACGAGGCTCATGGGACGCCATTGGTGTTTGTGCAACCCATTGGGTTAGATTATTTTCAAAATGTTTTGTTAAAGGAAAAAAAGTGTTTTAGTAAACGGTGTTTTTGTGGCATGTCCTTTTGTTTAGGAAATGTCAGATGTGAGGCGTTTTGAGCCGAGGATCCTTTCTGAATGACTTATGTCCTGAGTTTGAATTCTTATTTGTAAGTTGGTAAGCAAGTGTGTATCTAGTTAATTAATTTGAAAAGTACATCGGGGAGCCCTTGTAGTGGTCCCCCCCCTGCACATTTTCTTTTTTCTTATGGTATGTCTTGATCATCAGACCTGTTTGATTGGGTCCACGGTTCTCCTTCTTGGATCATGTACGCCCCCAATAAAGAGTTAATGTGTGAATGACGTGCGGCCACCGGTAATTCGCCGTTGGCCAACCCTCCAGTTGATTAAAGTAAGGACTCTTACTTTTGGGTGACAATGCTAAGCCTTTTCCTTTTTCCTTTCGGTTAAGTAGATCCTCTCACAGTGGGATGATATATGTGAGGGGAGTTGAAGGGAGTTTCAGTCTCTTTGAGTTGTCTGAGTTGTAGGGTTTGAAGTTTAACATCGTTGTGTTTAAAGGATCCCCTGGAAGCGGTGAAAGAAATTCTAGCGGGGGACGGTGAAGGCTATTCAGAGTTATAAGCGCTTACCGATGTCTTGAATGGGTTTCAGTGTTTTCATCGGCTACAAGGGTCATGTTTGGTGACCACTTGCAGTGTGAGTTCTTTTTGAAGTGAAAAGGTGGGAACAACCTAGGGTTGTCGGTGTAGGCTGTTGTTTTAAATGACCTTTGGTCCTTCGACGGTTTTGTTTAAGAAAAGGGTCGTTTTAGGCTACTAGTTTGGCAGACCCAGTCGTATGAGGCTGCTATGGTCATTTGCAGGAATCACGTGTTGTTCAAGATGCAGTTTAAAGTCTTTCTCATTGTAAAGTTCCTCTCAACAGCAACGGTCATGTTCAGGTGATTATTGGTGGTGTCGTGTTCTCGTTCAGTATGATAAAGGGTGATGCGCATGAAACTTTTCAACTCTGGTGTTGGTGAATGTTCCGCGTATGATCAGTCAGATGCTGTAATGTGTTGTGTTTGATGGTGTTGCCTCGGGTGCAATATGATTGCGTGTGGCACCAAAATGAGAAGCTCCTTTTGGGAGTCTTCAATGCCTGACTGCGAGGCAGAAGATGCTTCAAACATCAGAGCTCCAGCCATAGGTCTCGGAGTGAAGCTGGCACGTGGTCAGGAACCCCAGGAGTGGATGGGACCCCAACTTTATTTTTGTCACCAGTGTTAAAACCAGAGGTAGTTTAAATTGTTTCCAAGGTTCTTCTGCTCCGAATGAGCAGTTTGGTTGCATAAGGTTTTCACGGCCATGTGGAGGTGTGTTCGTCTTGTTGCCTTAAAATTCTTGGGGATTACGTCCCACTGGATACAATCTCTTTAGTGGTCCTTATGGGAGTCTATTGGGTAAATTTGTCTCAAACTTGAATAATGCACATCCAGGAATTTGGAAATGCTAGTTTGTCTTGGGTCATT
The DNA here is from genome assembly GCA_963277665.1 of Viscum album. Lineage (NCBI taxonomy): Eukaryota > Viridiplantae > Streptophyta > Magnoliopsida > Santalales > Viscaceae > Viscum > Viscum album. Next base: position 805,734,685 of record OY728137.1, read on the forward strand.
TTTTTGACGACCTGGTAGTCGGCCCCCTCCCTCCTCACCCCTTGTGGTGGGGTGTTTGGTCACCATCAAGAATTTTTTTCAAAGTTATGTATCCTCTGTTTTTTCTAATGGTAGTGAAACCCATGATGGGTCTCACACAAAGGTCTCTGGAATAAATCGGTGTTGGCCTTTCCTTAATGGTGGGGAGTCTGCTCAGACCTCCCCATGTTGGTTTTCTAATCTCGTCTTGGGCGTTTGTATGTTCTTAATGGTGGGGAGACCCACATTGGGTCTCGCACAAATGTCTCGAGAATGAATCAGTGCTGGAATTTTCATTAATGGCAGGGAGTCCGCCCGAACCTCCCCGTGTCAGTTTTCCAGTCTCGTCTCGAGCGTCAGTGAGTTCCAAATGGTGGGGAGCCCCTCGGGCCTCCCCATGTTGATCTATTGCTTCTGTTTTTAAATATGGATTGTTGATAAGTGATAAGAGTGTTCCGTGGACGTGGTTTGACCTTGTTGTTTTTTCTAGCCAAATGGTGTGGTTTTCATTTAGTAATGTTTGAGATGTTTCGGCTTGTGAAGTTTGTTTCCGTGGGTGAGAGGGTTCCCTTTCTCGGACAGTCAACTGGAGGCGTTCTAGATCTTTGGGGTAGGAGACACATATCAGAAAATCTTTAAATGAGTTTCTTGAAGTTTTCTTTGAGTCACTTTCTCTAAGCATGATACTTTTGCCCCTCTTTTCTTGGTGTTTGTGGGGATCCCCTTTGAACCATAAGGGAGTGTGGTTTCCTGTTGTGGGGTTTGGTTCTGGTTGTGGCTTTCCAGGGACAGAAAACTTTATGGTGGGGAGAATTGTCACACCCGGTCTTCGCACTGCGGCATGTTTCTAATTTTTATGTTTTATCCTATAATTTTATCTGCTTCAAATGATTATTTCTATTATATATATATATATGTGTATATCAAATGTGGGGCAATCCCAACTGGGTTTTTGCGCTTTTTCACTGATAAATTAATGTTTTGGCCTTGACACGCAACCTCACCGACGCTGCGTGACCTCGCCCGGCTCATCGGGACTTGACAGCATGCGACGCACGAGCGAAACATAATTGTGAAGCCGTGCGACTTCGCCAGCGCCGCCGAGTGACCCGTACGTCGTTCAATTAGCATAATAATAATAATAATAATAATAAAGAAATAAAATTAAATGTGTGATATAAATTTAATAAATTATTTCAATAATATTATTATTATTATTATATGAGGATGTTATTTTTAATATTATTATTATTATCATTATTGTTATAAGTGTTAACTCTTATTTTATTTTATTACAACCCTTTTATTATTATAAATGTATTTTGTTTTATATTTTCTTTTCTTTTTTATTTATTTAACTTTTTTTTCTCCTTTCCCCCTATTTCCTTTCCCTTTCTTTTTTTCCCACTTCCTCTCTCCCTCCCCCTCTCTTGCGCCGCGACCTATCCCCCCTGAAACCCTACCTCGTGCCCCCACCTCTCCGGACCTCTTTTCACGCCGCTGCCTCCCATCCAGTGTCGCCCACCCGCCTACTCCGGTCTGGCGTTGCGCACACCTCCGCGACCTGCCGCTGCTGCCGTCCTGTTTCAGCTCGCCGCCTCGGAGCCCACCGCCAACGCGGGTCATCATTGTCGCACCAGCTCCGGCCACCATCCCGATCGCCCACTCGCATCGCTCGATCCACCGACCACCCAATCACGCCAATGCCGCCCCTGCTCTTTTGGTACAGCGACCTGCCGTCACTCTGACTCCCGCTACCTCTCTCAGACACCCGCTGTCGCACCCCCCTTTCTAGGCCGCCTTGCACCTATCCCAAAAACCCGGCGCCATCACCTTGTTTCCCTCGGGATCCAATGGTCAGTGACCTCCATCCGCTGTCCTTCCTGCCTTTCACAACGCCTCGGGCCGCTTCCCAGCCGAGGCCCCTCCCCTTGTGGCCGAAATCTCCAGTCGTTAAGCCCCTTCTTCATTCTTTTTTCCTTTTATCTTTTTTTGAGGTTATTTTTTTTTCAGCATGTTTGTGGTCCAATTTAGGGGTTGTTTTTGATTTATTTTTGTTCGAATTGTGGTTTTAGGGTTCAATTGATCTTTGTGCGGTTCGTTCATGGTGTGATTGCAGTTTCACACTCATTTGTGGGAAAATTAGCATCAACGGTAGGTGGTTCAAAGTCTTTACATCTTTTAGAAAATTTAGTTTCGTTGTTTAATTAATTTAAGATGTTCTATAATTTAATTTCATAATGTGATCCATGTGTATAATGTTCTGGCATGCTCGTCTGATGAGATTGGATTTCCGAAATAGTATGCTCTTGTTGTTTATATGTGTGTTGTCGTATAAATGATTGGTTTTTCTTTAAAAGTTGTGCGAAATAAATTTTAAAAATTGTTTGACATGCATGCATCATGAAAATTTCACTTTCTTTATAAATGATCATGTTTTCTTCATTTTGACTTTATTGGGGTAAGTCCAAAAAAAAATTTAATCAATTGTTTATATGGTTCAAATGTGGTTTTAGAATATTTGAGTGTGAAATTTATTTTAAAGTGGTCTTTTCACAAAAACAATATGTGTTGTTTTGGTGCAATGTTTTCAAGTTGGGTTCTAGGTGATGTTTGGTTGGTGCGAACTTAGTTTTTAAGGGTAATTGAGTTGTGTATGTCTAAATGTGGATTTTTAATGTGTAGCGAATCATTTTAAGCGTGTTGTCTTGGTTTTGTTTTGTTTTTTTTCTTTATATTTGTTAAAGGGTGTCTTGTAAACAATGGTGGCTTCTTTAAAGCAGTTTTTGGTGTTTTATAAGAGGTACAGATGGTTCAGATAATTTTGTAGTTGGTGTGAAACTAGTTTTAAGGACAATTTATTAAGAAAGTGGTTTGAACGACTCCCTTCTTTGTAATTGGGTGTGTTTATTTGTGTCGGCCCTTGTTGTGTTATTAAAATAATGCTCCTAAGTTGTGAAAATTTTTTATGTTCTTGTTTGAGTGTTTTTTCAAATGTGGTTTTTCCGAAATGATTAGGTAACGACAAATATATTTTTGGAAAGGTATTTTGGGCGTGTGTGAGTTTTTGAAATGTTGTTTGGGTGTGAAAATAGTGATTTCTGTGTAATGTCTGGTTTGGTCTGTGATATGGGAAAAACAATATACCATGTGAATGTGAAACTTGATTGAGCACAATGGAAAACCCTGGGTATCTAGGTTGGAGGACTAGAACTATTGCGCTAATGAGCTGGATGGGTATCGTCCCTGTTTCACTTAGCTGGATTGACGATTGCAACACTAACTAAACATATGTTCTGAGGTTCGTGGCCTTCTAAGCCACGTTTTCTGAGGGTCGTGGCCTTCTAAGCCACGTTTTTTGAGGGGCATGGCCTTCTAAGCCACGTTTTCTGAGGGTCGTGGCCTTCTAAGACACGTTTCACTGAGACACGAGGTTCTAGGGTCCCACTTGAGCTAGATGAACCTTAGGGGATTTACCCACAGTGCTCTACCATCTTTGGCATGGTTCCTTCCATCGGCATATGGAGGACCACTTGGGTGTGAGTGTGTGTGTGTGTGTGTGTGTGTGTGTGTGTGTGACGTCCTTTTGATGTTGTGGCATGGAACCTTTTTATTGGGTGACGTCCTACTGGGCTTTGCGCTCACACCCTGCATACACCTTTAGGTGTATGTAGAACTTGTTTCTTGTATATTCCAGGTTATGCGTCGTACTCAGTGATGGTGTTTTTGGTCGGTGATGGTCTTCTCGTGCAGGTTGGTGTTGTGGCGTGCGGATGCTATACCACTCTTGTCGGTTGGAGGTTTGAGTTATATTTTTAGTTTTTTTTGTCCTTTAATTTTTGGACGTTAGTTCTAGTTATAAACCTTTAAATTTTGATTTTAGTTTAATGGTCTCTTTTGTTGTCGATTCCAAGTTATTTTTATTATTATCTTCTTAGTGTTTGTGTATACCATTCCAGGTAAACCGTTCCCACAGGTTACTCTTGATACCCGGGCACTTGTGCCAGCCCGTGGGGATCGGGAACGCCCTTCGGGCCATGTCGCGGACTGGGTCGGGCGCCGGTTCGGATGGCGACCCGGGCTGGTTCGTGACATGTGCTCTCCGGGAGGTTCCCATGCTTCCAACGAATGTGCACCAGAGGAATTAACTGTTCATGTAGGACTCACTCCTGTCGATCCTCAATCTCCACTGGGAACTCCATGAATGTAGCCCCATCATCGATGTCTAGCTCCCCATGATCAAGGATGCGAGTCGGGTCATGCATGTATCTCCTCAACTGAGATACGTGGAAGACGTCATGCACCCAGTGCAACTGAGGTGGAAGGGCCAGGCAGTAAGCCACCTCGCCTACCCTGCTGAGGACCTGGAAAAGGTCTGATGAAGTGTGGAGATAACTTGTCTCCCCGGCCAAATCTCAACAATCCATGTCGAGGTGAGACCTGTAAGAAAACGTGGTCACCGTCCTCGAACTCCAGTGGTCTCTGTCTCCTATCATCATAGGACTTCTGTCTGCTCTGTGCAGTCCTCATCCACTCTTGGATGATCTGCACCTTCTCCATCATAGCCTAAACCATCTCCGGTCCTACAAGTTCTAACTCCTCAGGGTCAGTCTAGCATAGAGGTGATCTATAGGGTCGGTCGTACAGTGCCTCGTATGGTGCCATCCCGATAGTGGAGTGGTAGCTGTTGTTGAACGCAAACTTCACCAAGGGTATGTGATCCTCCCAGGTGTGACCATAGTCAAGGACACATGCACGGATCCTGTCCTCGAGAGTCTGAATGGTCCTCTCTATCTGGCCATCCGTCTGAGGATGAAAGGAGGTGCTCAGGCGTAGCTACGTCCCAAATGCCTCCTGCAACCCCATCCAAAGCCTGGATGTAAAGCGAGCGTCTCGATCGGATATGATAGACGATGGCACACCATGAAGACATACGATATCCTAAACGTAGAGGCGTCACAAGCTCTCTAATGAGCCCTTCTCTCTGATCGGAAGGAAGCGGGCCGACATGGTGAGTCGGTCGATGATCACCCAGATAGAGTCATTTCCTTTGGATGTACATGGAAGCCTCCCCACGAAATCCATAGATATCTCATCCCACTTCCACTTCAGAACCTCTAAGGGATGTACTAAGCCTGCTAGTACATGGTGCTCCACCTTTACTTGCTGGCAAGTGATGCATCATAAAATGAACTCTGCTACAACCTTCTTCATACCCGGCCACCAGTGCTATCTTTTGAGTTCTTGGTACATCTTCGCTACTCCAGGGTGTACCGCTAGAGGTGAAGTGTGAAACTCCCTCAACACTTTCTCCTGCAGTGCAACTGGTACCATGATACGTCCCCTGAAGATGATTAAGTGCTCTCCTCCTTTAGAAAATCTATCAGGCACCAGCCCTGTGGAAATCTGACCATGTCGCGTCTCACAATCAAGGTCCCCACGTTGTGCCTCTCTGACCCGCTGAAGTAGTGGAGGAGTAACTATGAGGGACTGTTGAAAGGTTTCCCCATCTCTATCCACAAAGGATATCTGCAAAGCGGCTAACTACACCGTCACCTCTCCATGTAGCTGAATGACCGATCTTCTACTGAGAGAATCAGCTACTACGTTCCCCTTCTTCCTTAAGGCTGAAAACGGTGCTACAACTCTGTATAAGTTTGTCACAAATCTCTGATAGTACCCAGCCAGACCTAGGAAACTCTGCACCTCCATAACGCTCTTCGGTGGCTCCTAAGCAAGTACTTCCTCAATATTCGAAGGATCCACTGCAAATCCCACCTCCGAGATGACGTGCCCGATGAAGTGAACCTCTCAAATCCAGAACTGGCACTTTGAGAGATTACCATAAAGCTGGTGCTCTTGGAGTGTGTCTAGTATAACCAGTAAGTGGTAGGCGTGCTCCTCCTCAGTAGTCGAGTAAATCAGTATGTTTTCGATGAAGACTATGACAAAATGATCGAGTTAAGGATGGAAGATCCTATTCATGAGACTCATGAACACTTCTGGTGCATTGGTTATGCCAAAGGGAATAACCAAGAACTCATAGTGGCCATACCGACACTTGAAGGCCGTCTTCTGCACATCCTCATCTCGAACTCTAAGCTAATGATATCCTGACCTGAGGTCTATCTTCGAGAACCATCGTGCTCCCTTGAGCTTATCAAATAGGTCGTCAATCCTCAGGAGTGGGTAATTTTTCTTTACAGTCACCTGATTCAGGCGACGGTAGTCGACACATAGTCGTAAGCTACCATCTGCCTTCTTGGCGAAAAAAATCAGAGAAGTCCAGGGTGAAACACTGGGTCGGATGAATCCCTTTCCCTATAAGTCCTCCAGTTGTATCTACAGCTCATGAAGCTCGGAGGGAGCCATCCGATATGTTGGAGTAGATATCGGTGTTTTCGCGAGGTACAGGTCAATATAGAAATCTACCTCTCTGTGATGAGGTAGTCCTGGAAAGTCTTCAGGAAAAACTTCCGCATACTGATCCACCACAACAGGAAAACTCAGACTCCGCACATCAACCACTCCTAGTATGAGACTAGCCAACTGATGTGTGATCGGCTTCCCTCTCCTCTATGTAAGTTCATCCTACCCTACAAAGGCTCCCTTCTCACCGGTGAAGGTGAAGCTGCTCCCATCTATGTGGACAAACCGCACTTTGCGCATAATACAGTCGATATGGGAATGGACTATAGATAACTAATCCATACCCAAGATGACGTCGTAAGGCCTCGACGCCCTAAATGAAGATCTCAGCCGAAGTTCTCGCCTCCTAGAGTAAGCTCACACTGCCGGCACCAGGGCGTAATCATTGAGTCTGCTCCCGTAGGTGTCTCTAACCGTAAGAATCGAGCCAACGGCTCCGTCAGAATCTCCGAGCTCCGAACAAGGGCAGCAACAATAAAATAATGACTCGCTCATGTGTCTATCAGAACTGCCGCAAGGGTGGAGTAGACACATATAGTACCACGAATCATCTCTGGTGTGTCATGGTCGTAGGCCTTGACTTCCTGGAGCTGAGCCTGCCCTTGTCTAACACCTCCCTGTGGTCAGGGTGGTCCTCCTGGTGGTACTGGTGGTAGAGACTTGAAGCGTCGTCCACCACAAGCTTCTTGGCCAGCTCCTCTGCCTCGTCCGCATGCTCCCTGCAGACTGCCATGGTCGAACCTCTACCACTGCCTGGGAGGTCCCTCTACTATCTGTTGCTCCTCTACATGGTGGGTCAGGCAGTCATGAGCCATGTGGCCCTGCCTGCCGCATGCATAGCATTCCCTGCCCCTCGTATGGATGAATCTGCTGCGTGTGCCCCATACATCTGAACCAGAATCCTGGGGTCACCCACCTGATTGCCTGGTCCACTTGAACCTCTATGACATCTATCTACTGCTAGCTGCAGAAGACTCTGCTACGTGTCTCCCTGTGGTGGATCTCGCTGCTGGCATCAGCTCAGCAAGAAAACTCTCCACAAGAAGGGCTCTCTCCAGTACTCCTGTCTGTGTTGGAATGCTGAAGGATATCATTGAATCCCTGATCTCATGCCTCAGTCCCTTCTCAAATGTTCAGGCCCGGAAGAATGGATCTCGTACCATGTCCGTGGAGTAATGCGAGGGGTCAGTAAATCTTGCCGAGTACTGGGCTACTGTCATGATGCCCTTCCGCAGCTATAGTAACTCCTGGATGCACGCCGCACGGAGGGTGGCTGGAACAAACTCCGTGCGGAAGAGGCTCTTGAAGTCCGTCCAAAGTAGAGATGCCTCTTCGTGTACCTGGAGCATCAGGATCCACCATCTACATGTTGCTGCGTGCATGAGACTCGCGGTAAGGATCACCATAAGGTCTGCTGGTGTCCCTACCAATCTGAACAATCTAACGATAGCCTCCAACCAATCCTCGACTGCCTGAGGGTCCGTCTCTCTGTTGAACCTGGGTGGCCTCTATCGCTGAAACTCATGAAACACACTCAGGCATCATGAAATCTCTAATGTTGGGGATGGTGGCATTGATGGTTCAGCGGGTAGTGGTACCGCTGGTGCCTCCGCTGTAATGGGGCCCTTCACCGAGGCCTCTTCGCTCAGTGGGCTTCCATCTCGCATGTAACTAGGAACCCTGGCTGGATGCCTTCATGGGGCCATCCTGAAAAGAAACAGGTGTGCCACAGTTAATACAGTATACCTGGTGATCTGACAAAAATTAATCACAAATAAAACTCTTGAAACACAAATACAATCAATGTTTTTGTGCACTAAGTCGGAAATCAGAAGTCAGGGTCCTGGTGTATGGATACGTTGGCTGCCGTACCAACACTAGACTCCCTAGACTGAAAACCACACTCAATACTCTTAACACTATTGCTTCACAGAGAAGAAAATATCAGAGTCCTGAGTTTTGTGGTAGAACCGACTCCTCTAATAACAATTTGTCACGACCCGTCCTCAGGGCTCGTGCCGTGACTACCCCAAGCCCGCCTTCCATAGGCCAGGGGCTGGCGACTAGCACCAAAGGCTCAAATCCCAGAAAAAGGGAAGGCATTGCCTTTATAAAGGTAAAAAAACACAACAGAGTACACAAGTGAAGTAAGAACTAAGTAAAACTGAGTACAAAAGTAAGTGCTGGAAAGTAAATGGTCCAGTATAAAAACCCAACTTAAACTATAGTACAAACTGAGAAAGAAAGTACAATAGCTGTAAAGTAAAGCAGTAACCACCAAGTCATCCTCCGGGAATCCCACCTGAAGGGTGGGTACAGATAGTCTCGTCGGTACCTCGGGTCCGTCCGTCCACTCCGTGTACGTCCCGCCTGGTGGTCCACCCACGGATATTGTCCAACTCCTCAAGCCTCAACCACAATCAGTGTTGTCCATCGTCTGCAACCAACACAACATAGTGCGGGCATTTCCCGTGCTGGGATGAGTATAACGATACTTAGTAGGGACCCCGAGACTCCCGAAGGTCTCCCAGAATCCACGAAGGATAAACCAAAAAGTAAAGATACAAACATGAAGTATCAACCGAATCTACTTAGGTATATTCCCATACATATACCTAAGTCATCAATCTTAGTTCAGCTCCAACTTCCGAGCCCATGTACAATCCAGTCTACACAGGAATGAAGTCAATCACATCAATGATAATGATTGAAAGACAAGACTCAGCTCACATAGGTATACTACTTTCAAAGAGAGGTGGAGATGATTATATGAACTCTCTGAATCATCTCCTCTGCCGAACCCACGTAGGATCCAAGTACAGAAGTCATCGCTGCTGAAACCATGTAGGATCAAAGTACAGTAACCATCACTATCGAACCCACGTAGGATCCAAGTACAGTCGTCATTGCTGCTGAACCCATGGAGGATCCAAGTATAGTCATCCTCGCTGCCGAACCCACGTAGGATCCAAGTACAATCATCTTCGTCGACGAACCCATGGAGGATCCCAGCACGATTGTCGTCATAGTGGAAGCCAGCTCAAGGGTTCCCAGGCACAACGTACTCAATTTCAGGAGGGTCCGCTTCTCGAGTAAAGGGGTCGATACATAAACTGTCACTACGTCCAGAGTTTATGTATACCGAAGTTCCATCTCATCAAAAGGAACTCAACGCGACAGACAATGCGTCAATCGGACGCCCGATCTGAGAGATATTTGCTTTTTCGTTTCAGGGGCCCGGTTGAAAATATGCTCGTTCCAAACCCAGTAGTTTACCAAAGTTGTCCAAAACTCAGTTAGAGTATTTAAAAAGGACTGCCTCATCGACAAGGTCCCAGGGCCACAGACGGCACGTCGATCGGACACGAGGTCTTTAAGTTATTCATGTTTAAGTGAATAACGGGCCCAACCCGATAAGCCTAGTGGGCTGGCGGGTCGAGTCACCCAGTTTTGGAGGGTCCGTCCCGGTAGGGGTGTCGGACTATCCCGAAGATTTGTGTGGCCCGGCCTGAGGGGCGCGGCCCAGCCCAAATAGAGCGCGGCCCAACCCGAGGTTGCGCGACCCGGCTGGCTCGGCCAGCCGACCAAGCAGTCCGAGGTGGGGGCGCCCCTCCCCCCTCCCCCGGCTCCCCGAACTAGCAGCGCCAAGTGGCTCCGCCCTCCCAAACCGTCCGGCCTTCTGGCACAAGCGGCCCGCACGGGTGGGCTGCGGGTTCTCCAGCGTGGCGCTCTCCTAGCGTCGCGGCCTTGCTCCGCCCGGCCGCCCTACGGGAGGCCGATCCTTCTGCCGAAGTGGCCCGCAATGCGGGCCATGGTTCCCGATGCATAGCCGGCGCGACGACACCGGCTTCCTCTAACGCGGACTTTTTTGGTCGCGGCTCCGCATCCCCGGCACAGCGCGACGGTGTCGTGCTTCCTCCGTCCTGGCCCTCTTGGTCGTATCTTTTCATAGCGTGCGCTACGGCGGCCCTTGCGCCGCCAGTCTCTTCCACATTACGCCTCCGATCGTCGACTCCATATAATTAAACAAGATCAAACGGAGGGTCTTCAGGCCATGTTCATTTGGCCCGTGCCCTCCGTGTTAAGCGATAGCAATAGGCCGAGAAAAATCAAGGTTATACAATGAAGAACTGAGGAACAATTTTAATCCATTAAAATTGAACTTAATCTCCAACCTCGATAATTGACGTCGCACGTCAGGCGTTGCGGAAGACGATGTTGCGATGAAAGGATTTGTAAGCGACATCAGAGTATGTCCAAGGAGGAAGCGACATCTCCTCACTTGTCATGGAGAAGAGAATGGTTGGGGCGTCGTCATTCTTCCTGGATCCGGCAATCTTCATCGAAGAAGTCACTGTTCTTCGTCGGAGGGTCGGTGTTCTTCCCAAAAACTCAAGATCTCCCACACAACAAAATATTTCCCCTAAAACAAAATAATAAGCTACATTATTATTTTAATTAACACAATCCATTTCAAATTCAAACATTCAAACCACCTTATTAATTAAATGTGTTGGCAATTAATTGAAGAGAGGGAGTGGAGGTGGAAGATCTCATAAATGTTGGGAGAGTTATAAAAATTAAACAATGGTGTTTATGGGGGGGTTAAGGAAGTTATTTGGGGAGTTTAAAGTGGATTAATGGAGATTAAAGGATGGGGCTCGTGTGGGCCCCACCTCTCATTTATCCTCACATGGGATGTTGGGTGGTTGTGGGCCCACCAACAACTTCCCATGGGAGGGTTTAACTTCCAAAGTTATAAAATAAAATTGTTCTAACAATTTTATTTATCTTAAACTAATTCCCCATATAATAATTCTCAACCCGCTTAAAACGCAACTGTGGTAAAGGTCCCCTTAAGCAATTACCGGTGCTGCGAGTTCATCGGTGCCCTCGGATTTCAATTCCAAGCACTGATTCAGAAGATAAAAAACCCTGCTCGTTCATTTACTGAACATACCCGAGCTAAACTTCGGAAATTGAGTCTGGGCACACTGGGCCTCAGAATCAAGTACCGTCAGAAGCCACAGACTCGTAAAATTCCAAAGTATTTAAGAAAAAAAAAATTCCTTGAAATTTTCAGGTCTTTACACCATAGTAAACCAAAATTGAATTCAATGGGTGTTCTGCCTTTCCATACTATAATGGGTAATGGTTATAAAAAACAAGTAGGTCTCTAGTTCTTTGCCTTAATATTCTATAAATTAGGGCATCTTGACATGAAGTTTGTATTCAACCTCTTTATCCCCGACCACCAATACTAATATCTAATATCATAATAAATTTTTGTAGTCCCAGGGTTCTTGGATTATCTATACTAATGTATGATAACCATGAACTCTTGATTCAGATATAATAAAATGACCATTTTTCTTCATAAACACAAACTACTATCAAGAGACTGATACCAGACACCTTAGGTCTCCCCAACATATTTTAGATTAGTATAATGATGAAAATTGATATCTATTTCTTGCCCACAATGAATCCAATCATTGTGTAACAAATAAAATTTCACACAAGAAAATACCACCATCCCATAAACATATTCTACTTTTAAACATATCTCAGTCATAAAAGTTATAAAATAAAACTCCACCACTTCTTTCTTAAAGGAATGAGTAGGTAACTTCCTAATCAATAAATCAAAAACCACATTAACTCTTATAGGTGTATGTTAAATATCAAAATAAAATGCCTAAATAAATTCAACCCAGTGTCTGTATGGTAAGTTCAAGTTTCTCTAGGTAAAAATATACTTTATTATATTATGATTTGATTATACAGTGAACCAATTACTAAATAAGTATTGGTACAATTTTTGGAGAGAATGCATCATTGTTTCCAACTCGAGAGAATGTGTAGGATAATGATTCTCATAAGGAAATAGTTAGAGAGAACTATAATCCACCACATGATTCCCTAGTATCAGAACACAACCTAATCTCATACTTTCATCATCATGAAAAATAGTATATCCCAAAACTGGTTTTAGAAGAATTGGAATACGATCTGACATCAACATCATATTCAGTTCCCCAAATAGTCTTTGAATCTTATCATTATATTTGAACTTGAGACACTTATGATCAAACTAAATTATATGATACAAATTCTTATACAAATAAAAAATTAATCTTTTATAATAATAATAATAAAATCCTAAGAATCTATGAATATTAAAAAAAATCTCAATTTCTCCCAAGAAATCACTTCTTGAATATTTTTATGATTTACTAATATTCCCATATCAGATATAACATGGCCTAAAAACATCACTTCTTCATTCCAAAACACACATTTAGAAAACCTTCCATATTTATGATATTGCTTATTTTATGAACAAGAATCATATGATTCTAGAGTTCCTATTCTAACATAGAGTTAAGAAAAATATCATCCACAAAAACAACCACAAAATGGTCCAAGAACAAATTAAAGATATGATTCATCATATCCTAAAACACCACATGAGTGTTAGTAAGACCGAAAGTAATAACCAAATATTCTTAATTACCATAACTAATCCTTATGGGTTTTTAAGAATATCCACCTATCGAACCGTTAATTGATAATACTAGAAACACCAATTGATTTTATGAATTATTATTTTTGGAATAAAATAAATTTATTTTTAATCTTGAGTTACAAGTAACAACATGTTAATCATTTACTACACACAACACTGGGTTATCTTGTGTTACACATGACACTGAGTTTTACTAAAACCAAGATATGTAATTAATATAGTTATTTAAATGAAACTATTATAAACTAGTCATTAAACATAGTGATATTAAAATTAATAACTAATTTATAATTATTATTTATAATAGTTTTATATATGGTAAATGTATTTATAAAAAAGTACCTAATTCTCAGAAAAGTCTTTATATGTTTCAAAAATAATATTTTCTAAAAAATGATATTTATTTCATTCTGTGAACATTAATAACCCTAAATTTTCACAAATTTATAAAAATAATTTCATATAATAAAATATATTTTTTAATAGCTATTATAAAATTATATTATGGTAAATGTTTGGTATTTTTAGGAAAATATTCCTTTTTTGATGAATATTGAAAGATATTTAATATTATCTAAAAAATACCTTTTAAATTAATTTCTTTATAAATATAATTATATTTTAAATTGGATTTAAAGTAAAATTAGTTCAATTATACATCAATTAAACCAATTTATTTCATTTTAACCAATTTAATATTGAATTATGATATAAAAACATTGTAATCTTTTGAACATTTTTTCTCTAGAAAGCTGCTTTCTCTTCACGTCTACTGGATTAATTTTAAATTAAAAATGCCACTTTTTTTAAAGTAATTTGGAAAAATGGGTCACATATTTTTAATAATAATTGTTTATATTATCTAATAAGGTAAACATATTTTTTACCATAATTAAAAATAAAAAATATTTACCACAGTTTAGGTAAAAATGGGTTTACCCGGGGGTTAAACTAAAAAGATAAGGGTTGAAAATGACCCAAAATTTTACCAACTCACATTGGAAGGAAATATTTATAATTTAGCCTTTCTATTATCTATAATAATACATTTTTAATATTTTTTGCTGTGAACAGCATTTTACACCTTTTCCTTTCAAAAAATTACACGTGTTACACTATCTTCACTAATAAAAATCCACCCCTAATCCTTTCATATTAACACCTTCAAAACCTTTTGGTTTAACCAAGACCTACCCAAATAACTAACCAATTTCCATCATATCATCCGAGAATACTAATTTTGGACATAAATCCAACATAGGAATCATTTTTGTGCAAACCTAAGGAGGATACTTGAATAATAGACAATGTTAACCAACAAGAATTTTTTGTTTTATTTCTTCTTAAACCTCCATATATTTTTATTAAACCATTATAATATAATGAACTTAGTATATTATATATAATTATACGTTTTTATGTTAATAAAATTACATAAAACCATCTCCAACTCCATAAAATGTGTTATCAAATCATCATCCGTGTGTACAATGGACTACTTCCTCGTGAATTAATGTCATTTTTTTCCGTTAACCCATCTAATGATTCTAAATAAAAATTTACTTATTTTTTATATATTATATTTATTATATTATTATGTTTATGTTTTTATTTTATCAGATATACCTTTATTATTTCCATTTTTTGGGAATACGATAACGTCGCTCATGTGTCTGAAAAATTACTTCCTTATGAAGTGATATGATTCATTCAAGATTTACATAAAAGGTAATAAGTATGGTTTTAAGGAAAAAATAGATATATATTAGAAAAAAATTATTTTGGAGTGATAACATATCATTTATCTTTATTTCCTAAAAAATATCAAAAAATGGAAATAACATTCATAGGTACACATGAACAACCGTCTCCATAAATCTTGTATTTCTTTTTATATCTCTATCATTTATAGATTCATATAAATAAATATAGAATGAATATATATTATATTTATATAATTATTAAATTAATATATATTATGGATTCATGATCAATTTAAGGGGACCAAAAATTACAAATCAAAACATGCATGAAAAATAAAGCAGTTAATTCCTGAAACGTGCCTTTGACATGGAATTATTAATAAGTGTGTAATAAATTTTCATAAGTAAATAAAATTTGAAATGATATGTATATTTATGGTTTTCTAATATTTTTATGATAAATTTATTTGTATTATAAAGGATTTTTGAACATGTAAGAAAAAGACTGAAACTCAAGGTAAGGTATTTTTTCTCAATTTACCTCTTTGTGAACTATAATTTTTTATGCACCTATATTCATTCAAGAGGTATATATAAAAACCCTTTTAAATATAATAACATTAATTTATTTATCCTCCTGATATTTTAAGTTCCATTTTATGTTATTACTTGATGGAGATTATATTTCAAAGCTACCAATGTGGTAAAAATTTATGTTACAATCTCATCATTTATCAGGATGGTTTATTATTATATTTATGATGATAAAATATTACAATCCATATCTAAATAAAGTAGTTATTTAACTTATACAATGGTTATTAATGATATTTTCATGTAATAGTACCATTTTACACTCTTTTCTACTATAAATAATTGGGAACATGATTTTAGAAAATCTGACTTTATTTCTCTCTTTAGTCAGAAATCCATTTTCTTCAAAAATCATGTTTTTTAAAAATGTTTTAAAATTTTATTATTATACACCTATTATTTTTAAAATACATTAGTACTAATTTTTTTATTTTTTAGAAAAAAATAAAAAGGTATATTCTTGTCCATTTCTAAAAAATGCCCATTTGGGTTTTAGAGATAATTTGAAAATAATATTTATTTTAACATGTACAACATGAAAAATATTTCCCATTATTATGAAGAATATTTTAATCTAATCTTACTTTATATGTTTTCAAGTATATTTTCAAAGAAAAATATTTTCATAATTTTTTATGTTTTAAAAAAGTTTTTTTCAATGAAGAAAGTATATTTCCTTTATGAAATGATTTAAAGGATTTTTAAAAACCATTTTACATCTAATATGACATTAATTGATGTTTCATATGACTTAATAGTGATATGATCCAAGGATAATATTCTTATTATCTCTATGAATGATTTTTTTTGATGGAATGGTATTGATGAAACCCATTTCTCTTCCACGGGTTATACAATGATAAAATTCTTATAAAAACCTCTTGTTTTTCAATGGGTTATTCTATCCATGGAAATGAGCCTTGACTATTATGGAAATTATTTTCTATGCTTATGTGTATGCCAAAATACTATGTCTTATAGAAATTTTATGTTTTCATTTCTCATGTTCTTTGATTCCATTATTTTTCATGCCTTGTGAACTTCTAATATTTATCCCTTGACTCGTGATTATGATATTTCATACGAATGGAATTGTTTTAAAATATTATAATCATTTTCTCGTAACATTATTCCCATTTTATGCTTATGTATACCAATTTTTTTTCCATACTGAGTTTTTTATAAACTTTTCTTATATTTTCATTACCGAGGTTATGAAGAATGGTTTTTATGTAGGATTACTAAAGGGGAAGACCATTATGGGAGACATTTATTATCTTTCAAGAAATAAGAATATTTCATTCTATGTTTCTAAATGAACTAACTATTGATGTCCTTAGGTGTGTATTCATGTAATGTAGTGAATATTAATCTAAAAAGATGTAATATCCATGCATGATAAGCCTGAGTCTCTATAGTTGTTATCAAATGATAGGTTCCTCTATCCATTAAAAATTAGGATGATAAAACTTTAGTGAGATCCCTCTGTATATTTCTAAGGATATGTATACGGATATCAGAAAGGATAAGTCCAAGTATGAGTCAAATTATAGGAAAATGTCTTTGAATTATGGTATATAATAGAGAAGTGATTTCCATGAAATCACATCCCCATTAAGATACTGCAAGTGGATGTGGCTCTAGCATAGAGGTACCTAGGAGTAATAAATTCTAAAGGGTTCATTAAGATGGTATAAATCATTACCTTGTATAGTAAAATTAGCCTTTCTACACCCTAGTTTTTATAATCCCATGGGATATGATTTGGAAATTCATAAACTCTTTACGAACCATAATTAAGAATTTTAAGAGATAATGACCATGAATAAACTAGATTAAGCCTATTGTGTCATAGATTGAGTAGAAGTTGTTATGATTTAGACACCCTATAAGTTATTTTCCATTATTATGTGGTTCCATAATATAATTATTGTTTCTCACACAATGATTTTAGTTTTAATTGATTGTTCGAACCTAAATTATCCTTGTTAATGTTGGGTGCAATAGAAAACACAATGATTGTTCTCTTTAGTTTCCAAATATTATTGGAGTTGGAATGAGAAATATTGTTTCTATGATCACACAACATTCTCAAGATATGAATAATGTTGTACTTACAAATGATAAGAGGAGGTAAAATAATTTTATTTATTCCCTTTAAGTGACTAGTGGATCATGTAAGTACACTGATAGAGGGGGTGGGTGGTGAATTAGAGCACTGAAGTTTTCACCAATTTTCTTTTATTTACTTTTACACTATTTAATAATTTGAACCCCTACACCTATTATAGTGAATAGATATTACCTATATACAAAAATAATTAAACTACATGCATGATAGAAAATAAATTAATCATATCACATATTTTTTTTTACAAGAATCTCCCCCAATCTGGGTGACCACATCCTTGCTGTTTTTGGGATGATCCAAGTCACATATTTTCCACTAGAAATAAACCGAAAATTACAAGTGGGTTAGTCATGTATCACACTGAAACCAAGGTGTGTAGGTATGACCCATTTTCCAAAATTATTTTGGTATCAGTCCAATGTTCTTTATATATAATCTCATTTATGTAATTTATACTCGAATTCCACTAGTGTTTACAAACCCAACTCTAAAAAAATGAGAAAGATCACATAATGATAAATCTTACACTACAAAAAATGGATATTCCTCTTCAATATGCTATAATAATATAATTATTCACTTTCTCACTTAAATATAATATCTTAGTTGAAGGTAGAATATAACCCCCAAACTTCATCGGATGGACCTGATTAAACAGGTTGGATAGTGCTGGATCTTTATGGATATTTAATAGAAGGTGAACAATATTGTTAAACCTAAATACAATATAGTTTCTGAAAATAACTGAGAACTTATTTATAATAAATAGTGTCTTATTATAAATTCAAAATCAAATAACTACTAGAACTTCCACGTTTCAACACTCCTCTATTTTGCTGCCCCACATAGTGGCTCTGTTTCCTCCCTTTTTCCTTCTTATGGTACACTATACATGCCCTCGACCACAATATACCACTGAATAGACTATGGTTGATCCTAGTGTCCTAATAAGTAGTGGTGTACATGGGTCCCATGTTTTGCAGGTTTCAATACCATGTTTTTTATATATTCTAGTGGTAAGTTTTATCCTAACATAAAACTATTCAAGTCAAGAAAATAAAAGGATTTCTCAAAATATTCATCATAAAAAGTATATATTTTTCATGGTCTTCATTAACTCCTCTTTTATCTTATTATATCATTAATTAAAATTGTAGGAATAATGTGTAATCCCCAAATGTAATATGGGAACATGTTTTGAACAGTAAGAAAAACTATGAAATCATCACAATTAACATTTCATTATTTAAAGCAACTCTTCCAAAAATATATCATTCAAAATTTATGAATAATTATCAAGGATAATTAAATGGAATTCATTAAAACGTAAATCACTGTGACATTTAATTCTTAGTATAAAAACACATTGACAATAATCACAAAAAAAATTGTTACTCTAAAAATTTGGTCTCCCCAATCTCCCACTTTGGATTTTTTAATACCTATTTCACATACAAAGTCAATATTTTCCTCACTCTATTAAATGGAAATAAAAAATATGTATGTATAGGAAATAATTCAATTCATTTCATTTTTTAAGAACTAACATTTTCTTTATCTCTCCTTCAATCTCCATATTTCATAATTAATGTCACTTTATAAAAATTAAAATTTATCTACCTGAGAGAAGGAAAGAATTATATTTCTTAAAGAAGTGAGTCATTAATTAATCATATCCAAGTCTAACATGGAAAACCAGTGTAGAAAAATAGGTGTGATTATTCTATACAACAAAGATATCAATAAATTTCTCAGAATGTGATTCCAACACAGAATCATTCTTTTAGTGGTTGTTCAAATTATTTCCATCAAATCTCATGCATTAATCTCAACAAATAGATTAATACATTATACTAAAAGAATGTAATTCCAATTAATTAACCCACATTAATTCTTTCATAAAATTATCAGTCCCCACACCCTATAATAATAATTATTATTCATATATAGATATGAGAACAAACCCATTTGATGAAAATCATTAATTTCAAGAATTTAAAACCATCAGATTAATCCCTTAACAGACCTTCAAATATTAATGTCATACCGATTGATATATTCAGCTCTTGTAATTTTTCCTCTTTTCACCCCTATAAGGGTTATATTCATTCATCTTCTTCATCGTGATTAGCTTTATTCAAGAATGAACATAAAGAACAATTTTAACATCAATTAAAATAATTAACTCCCATGGTGGTTAACCTCTTGATTATTTTATAATGTGTTCATAGCACTCATATCTTCTAAACTCCCCATGAATATATACAACAACTTCAATCCCATTAATAAAAGAAACAAACAAAAAATTAACATGGGAATAAAGTGGTTCTTCAATGATTTTTAGTTAAATCACCGGGCATGTGAATTATTTCTCAACCAATAAATTTCTTTCAATACATCCCCAAATTTTTGAAAACTCGTCATTCTTTCTCATTATTTGACTTTAAAAAGTTAGTCATTTTAGGTAATTAAGGGATTTTTAATTTCATAAACATACATCTTAGATGGAATGGGATTCCTCACCATCTCAAGTAGTGAACTTTCATTCTTTTCTTCTAGCTCTAATATCTTTTGGTGATTCTAGATGATCTATACATAAGACTACGAAATATTTAGATACATGATTAGACTTCTTGTTATGTGTAGACTTGTTTTTAAAGTATAATTTTTAGTAGAAGTATCCATTGGTGTATTTATTTTATTCTTTAATAGTTCTTCATATCCCAAAAAACATGTCATGAATTTGTCAGCAATATGCCCTGATATTTTTCACCTTCAAAAAATATATAGAGAAATAATAGGGTTAACCATTTTAGATGTCCTCTCATGAAATTATATATTTTCATCTTGATTTTCATACGCAAAATATTTCATGTTATTTGTTTTTTAGATTAATTTATTTTTATACAAATCACTCTTCAACTAACATTAGTTTTTATAAACTGTTTTCAATGGTCCAGGATATGACCTATTCTTCCATATTAGAAGAAAATTTTTCATTGGAGTGATGTTTATTTCATCATTATTCTTGTATATATCATTATTTAATGTTTTCATAACTTTATTCTCATGCGTATACCCCAAGGAATAATTTGATTCTTTTGTTCTTTTCCTTTGAATTTGTTGAGGTCTTATCTTCTTATCATAATATTCATAGTTCATAGTCAGTACATAAAATAACTCATCATAACTATGACTACTTCTATAGAAGTAATCATCAAATTCTTCCAAGCACTCAAATCTATTATTGATATACAAATTCATCTTAATTTATGAATTTTTCATTAATTCTATATATTTTCTATTCACATCATATCTAATACCCCTAAGTGTTGACATTTTTTAGTTATCATGCATTGAATAATTAGGCCAGTAGTTAATGGGATGATTTTGAAATTTACAATAGCATCAACTATAGCCAAAAAAATATTTATTTTTTCTTCTGTGAAACAATTTTCCTAGCTTTGGCATCATCTTGTTTTTGGATAATTTGATTATTCATCTAGATATTTGGGGGGAATAATAATTGAAACTCATCTTAATATCCACCTTTGATGATGTGGTGCATTTATCATCAGTCTTATTCACTGATGTTTGACCATAATTCATTTTGAAACATATACAAATAGAAGAATCAGTATTATTACAAATAGAAACTTTTATAATAAGGGTTAAGTATTTTAATGATCTTGCAATAGATTTTTCTTTTGATAGTCTCAAGATATTCTTTCCACTTTATTTAGTCTTATTTAAAGTAATACTATTTTAAAAAGTTAATCTTGATATCATTATTAATCTAATAATTTTGGGAATTTTATTCTTGGGTGTACTCTATATTTCTAAACATTATCTCCAACTAAAGAAATATTATATTTAGAGAGTTATTTTGATATCCAAGACATTTCATCATATCTTTACATTCATTTTGGGAATTCATTAAATTTTTTCCATTGGTTTTTTCAAATGGAATTCTATTTGAAGAAACTTCATGTTGAGTAATCATTTCTCATCCTCAATAAATTTCAGTTTGTATTCCCATTGACTTCCCATTGTTATAAATTGATCTTGAGGAATTTTATTTTCATCCATTAGAGAACTATTAAACTCTTTAATTATATTTTTCTTAACAACTACCAAGGCATGTTTTATGTTCATAGAGGTTCTGTTAAATTTCTATAATCAATGGAAAAATTCTATATACACTCCCCCAATCACATCCTTCTCAAAAATATTTTTTTTAATTCAACTTTAATTAAAGTGAATCTTTAATTTTAGTTTAATAAAGTCTATTCATTTTATTCTTCAATTGGGATGAATACCTCATTATTTTCTTTGATTTTAAACTGAGATTATTTAATATTTATTATAGCCTTATAAGATTCATTAATTGTATGAATCATATTAGTAAGTACTATATTAGTTACTTCATTCTCACAAACATTTCTTTTAAATCATTCTTCAATAGAGGATAAATTTCCATTGTAATGTGGTGTATTTCATTCTTTATCATCATTCAGTTGTATGGAAATTTAAATCATTATAACTTCTTTTTCAATGATTTCTCCATATCCATAGAATCCTTTTCAATTTTTGACTTTTTACCATATTAGAGTGAAAAATAATACTATAAACATTTTCTATATAATCTTTGACTTTTTCATAAAAAACACTAAACGATTTAATAAATTACTATCCATCACTACTTGAACCTACTCATAAAAAATATCTTTATCAACTGATTTAACTGATACTGTTGATAGATTACCACTACGAATACATTTAATTTTTTGTGCTCCCCCCTTATTATTAAAATTAATTCTCATATTTCATAAATATTTCTTTTATCCATTCTTCACAGTTTTTATAGAAACCTTCTTATTGGTACTAATAGTGATAGAAATTGAATTCTTCATATGAGACAAATCTATTACCTCTTCCAAGTAAAATATAGAAATCATATATATCTAATACAAGAAAATGGAACAATATAATATACCCAATCAGAGGTGTAACATTTTCTCGGATACCAATTTAAGTGTCTACTGGATCTTTTTGGTACACTGAGAGTGTGGGTGAATTAGTGTACAAAAGTTTTTACTGATTTTAATTTATTTACTTTTAACATCATTAATTATTCAAACCTATGCACTTATTATACTGAATAGATATTACTTGTTTATAAACGCAATTATACCACATGAAAGATAGAATGTAAATGAAACACAACACATAGTATTTTTACTAGGTTCACCCACAATGTGGGTGAATACATCATTACTGTGTTCAGGATGATCCAAGTCACATATTCTCCAATAGAAATCAATCACCAATTACAAGTGGTTAGTTCAAGTTTCACCCTGAAACCATGGTGTGTAGGTATGAACCATTAGCCATGTTATACTAGTACCCCACAAGTAGTCAATATAATTCTATCCTACCATATTATTTATAATATAATTCTGGTAGTTTTTATAAACACAACTCTAAAAAATGAGAAAGGTCACACAAACATAAAGTTTCCAATGAAACAATAAAAATATTTTCCACTTTGAGCAATTAGAAAAACATATTTTTCACTTTCTTGCTTAAATTTAATCTCTTTAAATACAACTGGATTTTATAAAAAACCACTATATACATGTCATCTCTGTACAGTCCTCTGAATTTTTGAAGATATTGCTTCTACTTTAACTCCCTGTAGTATTGTAATGGAAAACATAAGATTAATCAACACACATTTTATTATTTTTCACATTGCAAAAAAATATTGATTCAGTTGAGAAAATAGTGTTAATATTGTTTTTTAATCACTACACACAAGAAACTGGCGTTTCATTCAAGCATGTTGAATGTTAACAATATTTTCAAGAATGGAGTACTCATCACACTAACACATGAATGTACTTTATTATTCATGATTCTCTTATTTATCAAATATTTAAAAATTACATAGTATTATTATTATTTCATATTACCACTGAACAAGTATAAACTTCTTAATTTTCTTGTGAAATACAATATGTGGTATTTATCCTTATTCATGTAAGTAAATTGAATCTTCTTTGTACCGTGATATAAAATGCACAAAACCCATGGAATGGTTCTTCAATTCTTAATCAGTCACATGTTCATGGGTATAAAAATGTGTGGGTGTACTTCTTACAATGTTCTTCACATAATAACATAGCCTTCTTAACTCAATACCTTTACACACAATGAATTCTTGTAATACATGTATCAAACATTGGTATTTCATGATTTTTACTATAATTATTCACAAGATTCTAATGTTCCTATAATTAACAAAAGGAACATGCAATCTGTTCCTTAAATTATATATTTAAAACCAAATTCATGGATTATTCTCAAAACTCTTCACGTATCACTATATTAACTAAATATAAATTTATTTCCTCTTTATGTAATAGTATATGTGATTAATATGTTTCAGATTCCTCTATCTTGTATTTGAATGAACACAAATCTAACATTGGTTCTCTTTATCTTTTCATAAATTAATCATGATAACCACTACCATATTCTTGTAACAAAGGTGATTTTTGAGATCCGGATTCATATAAACCATACAATGTAAGTATATGTTATATCCTTCCAGAAAAAAAAATTCTTCATAAATTGGTCACAAAATCAGAATAAATTTTGGAAAATATTTTAGAAAATACATTTCTCTAGTTCATGGAACCTCCTCTTGAGTATTAAGTGCTTTCAGGTCTCTATTTCATTCTATATATCTCAAGATATTTCTCTAGAGAAGTTTTATAATCTTACTATAAGAAAAAAACATTTTTTAATGTATTTATTGAGAAATAACCTTCAACTCTATGCTCTAAAAAACATATATAGTCATCCATTCCACTTCATGTGATGATGAGAATCATCGTCTCCAAAAAAATATGCATTTGGTGTTTTCTTTGGTTTGATTATTTGTTTAAACATGTAAACAAAGACTCATGTAGTTTCAATAATATTTGAATCCTTATAAATATAATGATATTCTTGGAAGATTCATCATGGTTATTTAGCTATCACTGTATGAGGATCTCTTGATGAACACTGGAATCTCTCGAATGAAGGTAGAAGACAACCCACATTGTTGATCAAATGGACCTAATTAAATAGATCTGGTGGCATTAGATATTTAAGGATATTTAATATCAAATGAACAGTTCCATGCAACCTGAATACCTCGTTAATTTGGTGAAAATATTAATAATTTATTATAATAAAAAGTGTGATGATATTATTTCAAAATAGAATAACTATAGGAACTACCATGTTCTGGCACACTGCCACCATTACACCCGACATAGTGGCTCCTCTTTCTCCTTTATTCCTTCTTGTGGAATGTTATACGCTCCCTTGACCACTATATGATAGATTGTTATTCCATGTTTGATCTTATTTCCCACCCAAGAAGTTGTGTAGATGGGTCCTATGATTTTATGGTTAGCAGACCAAATTTTTTTTATAAGCCAATGGTAATTGTGATCCCAGCATAAAAATAATTCATCCTAAGAAATACAAATAATTTTTGAAAATATTAATCATTCATAATATATATTTTTAATGGTCTTCATTAAATACACTTTTTAACTTCTCATATCATCAATTTAAATGGTGAAAACGATGTAAAATATTCTGAGGCAATTTTGGCTCATGTTTTGAATAATAAGAATAATTATGAAATCAAATCATTTAATATTTATTTATTTGGAGAGACTTTTCCCAAAAAATTATCCATTTCAATTTATGAATAATTCTCAACAATAATTCAATAGGATGAATCCATAATTCATTCCCTATAACATTTAATTCTAAACATATAAACACATTAAAAACAATTACAATACAATTATTAGTTTAATCAATTTGGGTTCTTTATCCTTCATGAGAAAACAAAAAAATTCTTTCAGTGGGTCTTCTGATCCACTAGTTTTTCAGAAATGGATTACTACCACTAAAAAGAAAATTTCAATCCTCCTGTGTTTAGAGCATGAGAAATTCATTTTAGTTGTATACAGTTTGGAAGGTGAAACTGATAAATAGTGGAATATTATCAGGAATATAAGGTAGTAGGATGAAATTGACTCCAGGGATTGGTGTGAGTTCAATAACTTATTTTTGTACAAGTAATCTACTCATATTCTTTGTATGAATATAGGAATTAGTTCATGTAGCTAAATAAAAAGGATGATGAATTTATTAGTGAGGCAAATTTTACAAGACATATGAGGTATACTTCTAACATTATTGTCCAACCTAAAAGTAATGTTGATCGATTATTTATTGTCTTAAAACAAAGTATTTCAAGGGTGTTATCCACAAGAGACTTCAGTATATATAAATATATTTTTTGATGTTATATAAAGGTAGAAATGGAGGTTGGATTCATGCATCAATCACATAGTTTTAATAAGAAGGTAAAATGGAATTTATAGAAAAATATTTAAACCATGTACAGAATAATATGAGATTTTCTTTATGCTCAAGGTGTGGGAAGAAAAATGGTGGAAATTATATTTAGGGAAATATTAATGGTTTTAACTAATGAAGATAAGGTTATCATGAAATGGATTGTATAAGTGATGGGAAGAAGTTATATTATACTGAGAATATAGAGAAAGTTGAAAATAATGCATCGACCACACTCTAGTGTTTCAAATGAAAGGAGTACGGGAATTGTGATAGATAATGCCCAAATACGAAGGTTAATGATGATGATTAATGCTAGTATTATCTTAAGCCTAGGTAAAAGGGTAATCACATGTAACCACTATTTTTGACATGGGGTACGGTAACGACATGGTTAAAGTTACACTTACCATTCAATCTAGTACTGATAATGTCTTATTTGACTCTATATATACCTATTAAATCATATATTAATAATTTTATAAGTTTATTAATATTTAAGCCAAAACAATTAGATGTATAATTAGAAGTGAAAACCCTTAATGGTATGATGATTGCATCTCAAGTCTATGATTCCTCTCAGGTTTATATTGGTGGGAATGTGCTTCTTGAAAATATGATCACTCTTCATCTAGTTTAAGTTTTTGTTATCTTGGGAAGGAATTGGATTTACATACACAAATCCCACTTCAATTGTCAAGGAATATAAGTTATATTTGATATTCCAAACCAATCTATGATCATCTATCAATGTGATGATAAGTACAAACATCCTATGGACACTACTTCAATTTCAAGGGTCTTAATTTGCATTTAAAATGGGTTCTTATCACAAATAGTTTAGGAGAAACATGACATAATAATATTCCAATTGTACAAGAAGTTTTAATGTACTTCCAAAAGTATTTACTATCCTTCCACCCTAATATAAAGTTGAGTTCTCATGAGAAACCATACCAGGTTCTATACCAATTTCAAATACGTCCTATATAATGGAACCAATTGAGTTACAAGAATTAAAGAATAAATTCTTGAAAAAACTTGATAAGGAACAAATTCGTCCAAGTGTGTCACCTTGGGGTGAAACATTTCTTTTTCTTAAATAAAGATGGATCAATGTGGCTCTACATTGATAATTGGGATCTGAAAAAGATCACAATTAAGAAAAAGTATTCCCTTACCCATATTGATGACTTGGTTGGTCAACTATTCAAAGGTCAATACATTTCCATGATTGAACTTCATTTTGGATATCATAAATTGAGGGTCAATAAATATGATATACCTAATTCAACATTCAATACAAGGTATGGACACTATGAATATATAGTGATTCCATTTGTTCTAACTAATTCCACTTCAATCTTCTTGGATGTAATGGTTTGAGTATTTAGAGATTACCTTGATTAATTTTTTATAGTATTTATAGAATATATTCTTATATAATAAAATATAAATAAATAGCATCAACACAACTTGATAATTTAACTAAATAACCTAAGGTATGAGAAACTATATGAAAAAATTATAAAGTGAAAATTTTGGCTGAAAAACGTTTCATTTTTCTGTTATATAATCTCAAGAGAGGGTATATTAGTATATCCATCAAAGAAAATAGTTATTGAATGGTTCCCAGACCAACCATAGTGACTAAAATACATAGTTTTATTTCTTTATATAGACATTATCGACAGTTTTTGGAGATTTTCTCACAATTATGTAATCTTATCAGTAAGTTAAATTAGAAGGAAGCCCAGTTTCTATGGTCTGATGAATGTGAGTAGTATCAAGTAATTGAAGAGAATATTATTTATTGAACCTATTCTGAAATTAACCTATTGTGGAGAAGGATTTTTAATCTTTAGTGATAGATCCAAGAGGGGATTGGGAAGTGAAATTATGTAGAATTACATGGTTATAGATTATGCCTTATAACAATTAAATATTCATGAGAAAAATTTTACAGCCCAAAATTTCGAGTTAAATACTATAATATTTTTATTAAATATATGGAGGAATTATATTTTAGAAAAAATAGTAAAATATATTCCCTTATATTGAAGTTTAAAGTATATATTCACTCATAAGGAGTTAAATATGCTCTAGATAAGATTGTTATAGCTGATTAAAATTATTACTTCTCAATACATTACAAACCTGGGAAAGAGAAAAATGAGAATTATGATTTGAGTTGAAAGGAGCATTCTAGATTATATATTATGATGGTTTCAAAAGATACAATACTTATATATTTATAGTGGTTGGATCTAGTAATCCCATAGGAAGGTGAACAATCTTATCTTGATAAATTGAATATCCATCCATCTATCGATGAAAAGATTAAAGAGGCATATTATGAATATATAGAGAAAAAAAGAAGGTCAGAAATGTTTCATAGTTTTAACTAGATCATGATGTAATGATAAAGTTCTAAGAACCATGTATGAATTAAATCCATACCATATTTAAATAAGTATTTGATAGAGTATGTTCAAATTTATTCATTCATTATTCATATGGGATGTATGAGGACGTATCGATATTTTAAAGAGTATTTATGGTGGGATGACAAAAAGAGATATATCTCAGAGCTTGTATCTTGGTGCTTGGTATACAAGAATGTTAAGATGAGGGACAAATGTATAAGGATATGTTATATCAATTTCACATTCTAGAATTGAACTGGGAAAACATCACCATGGATTTTGTTTATTGGACTCCCCAAAATGTCTAAATATCATAGTGGTATAGGGTTTATAGTCAATCACCTTACTAAGTAAGAACACTTCATTATTATCAAAGAATACTTCTATCTGGATCATATTTATAGGATATAAATTAAGGAATTCATAAGGTTTAATGGAGTACTACATTCCATTGTGTCTGA
Source organism: Viscum album (assembly GCA_963277665.1). Classification (NCBI taxonomy): domain Eukaryota; kingdom Viridiplantae; phylum Streptophyta; class Magnoliopsida; order Santalales; family Viscaceae; genus Viscum; species Viscum album. The sequence continues at coordinate 805,763,409 of OY728137.1, forward strand.
TTAGGATATCAGGTTTTAACTCAATGTTTTGGTAAAATATTCAGCATACTCTTGATATACATTTTAGTTTCAACACTTCACATCATCCTCAGACATATGGTCATTATATAAGAATAATACAAATATTAATGGATGTATTGAGTTATTTTTATTTTTATTTTCAAGGGTTTATGGGATCAATACCTTTCTATAGGTTAGTTTTCTTATAATAATAGCTTTCACTCAAGAATTTAGATGGTCCTTATGAACCCTGTTATGTAAAGAAATGTAGAGATCCAGTAATTTAGAATGAATATTGATAAATATATCTATTGGTTCTAGAGATAGTTTAAGAGTTGTAAGATAATGTTGGATCTATTCATCAACACATCAAGGCAGCCTAGAGTCAGTAGAAAATTAATTCAGATAATTTCTTATGTGATCTAGAATTTAAAGTTAGGGAAAAGGTGTTTCTAAAAATTTCTCTATGGAATAAGGTTATGATATTTTAGAAGAAAGGGAAACTAATACATATGTATATCAGTCCCTTAAAAATTCTTGGTTGTATCAATATAGTATCCTATCCATTGGTGCTTCCACTAAACCTATCTCAAGTCCATGATGTGTTCTATGTATCTATCCTAAGTAAATATGTACATGAAATTCACATGTATTGAATTCAATGGTTATACTATTAGAGAAATATATTTCTTATGAGGAATAAATAGTGAAGATTATGTATATTTAATAGAGACATTTACAAAAAAGACCACTCACGTAGTCAATGTTTTTGGGGGAAACCACTAGTTTTAGAAAACTATGTGATAAATTTAGGATATGATGATATAGAAGTATCTTCATTTTTCTATATTAGAGTAAAAAATTTTGAGGGATAAATTAGTTTTAATGGGGGTAGAATATAGAACCATGAATTTTTATGAATTATTTTTTCCCAAATAAATTAAATTTATTTGATATCTTGCATTACACGTAACACCAATTCAACCTTGGGATACATGCAACACATGGTTATCTTGCGTTAAACATGAAAATGATCGTAATAAAATTGTGATATATTATTAATATAGTTTTTGAAAGATGACCATTAAAACATAGTAATTAAAAATAGAGACATTAATAGTAATAACTACATTTTTAAATATTAATTATATTTTTTTTATTTAAAGGAACCACATTTATAATAAATTAATAATTTTTTTGATAAAGTCTTTATTTGTTTCAAAAATACCATTTTCTAAAAAATGGATTTTTATTTATTTTTTTGTAAATTAATCAAATTAATTATTCAGAATATTATAAAATTAATTTTCTATAATATAATTTACTTTTTCAATAATCAATTCAAATTATCTTAGGTTTATTCTTTGGGATTTCTCAAAAAAGATCTATTTTTTAAGAATAGTGAAAAATTCATATTTTTAATTGAAAACTAGTTTTTTTAATTTATTTATAAAGTTAAATTATATTTTTAATTGGGTTTAAAGTAAACTTAGTTCAATTATTCAACCATTAGTACAATTCAAGTCATTGGAATCAATATAATATTGAATTTTTATATAAAAACTTTGTAATCTTTTGAACATTTTCTATCTAAAACCCAACTTTCTCATCGCATTTGTGAGGTTAATATTAAATGAAATTGTAACACTTATGTGAATTTAATTTTGGGAAATGTATTAAAAATTTTGAATCATACAAATTCAAATTATCTAAAATCTTCAAAATAATTTTTTTCCTAAATAAATACTAAAAATTATTTACCGTGGTTAAGGTAAAAATGTGTGTACTGGGGGTTAAACTGAAAATATAAGGGTCAAAAAAGAACAAAAACATGTCCAAACCCCATTTTATAGATATATTTAGACCTTATACATTATATTATCTATAATAATCTATTAAAGATCCTTATTTCATAAGAAAAACTCCAGTACACCTCTTCCCTTTGAAACAATTACAAGTGTGCCACTCACCTCAGTTATAAAAGGCCACCCCTATCCTCTTTTATTCACACCTTAAAACCATTTTAGTTTGGATAAAACATTAAAAAATAATATTAAAATATACCTAATATAATCCAATAATTCATTTTTTGGATATAATTTCAGCCTATTATGGCTTTTGGTGCAAACCTAAAAAGGATACTTGAAGAAGAAGTAATGTTCATCAATGAGTATTTTTGTTTTTATTTCTTTCTTGGCCTCCTACAATTTATATTAAACCATGGTTACTTAATAACCTAATTATCTTAAATATAATGAGATATTTTTTATGTTAATATCATGATCAAAAAACATATCCATTTCCTTCAAATGATTTATGATATCATCATTTTTATGTGTGTCGAACTACCACCTCATGAACTGATGTCATTTGTTTTTTCCATTACCACCTCTCAGAGATGAACATAATGATAAATTTTGTGTCTATATTTGAAATTTATTATATTATTATGCATTTATAATTTTTAAATCACACAAAACTTCATGATTATTATTTTTTTGGGAATATGATAACATCGCTAATGTGTACGATAGACTATCACCTCAGGAAGTGATGTGACTCATTCAAAATTTACATGGAAGGTAATAAGGATGGGTTTAATTAAAATTTGTTATATTTATTAAATAAAAATTGTTTTTTTAATATAATATATTATTTACAATCCTTTCATTTAAAACATAGAGAAAATGGAAACAATGTTACTGCCTACATACTTCCTATCATCTACATGAACAGTATGTTTAATTTTCTATCTACATATTTTATGTATTAATTTAAATACATATTTACTAAATATATATATGATACTTATATCATGAATAAAATTATAGATATTATGGAAACATGATAAAATTAATAGGACCAAAAATAACTAATTAAAACATACATGAAAAACAAAGCAGTTATTGGTCGAAATGTGACTTTAACATGGAATTGTAAATAAATAGGTAATGTAATGGAATAAGTAAATCATATATGGTATCATATATATATATGGTTATTTAAAAGATTTATAATACACATATATTTATTATATAATAGTTTTGAATGTTTTTGAAGGAATTCTATTCTTAAAGTAATAGATTTTTCATAATTTTCCGTTTTTGAGACGTATGTTCTGTCATGAACCAATATTCCTTCATGAGTTTAATATAAAAACCCTTCTAAAAATAATTTCATTATTTTATTTACCCTAATGATATTTTATGTTCCATTTTATGTTATTCCTTCATGGGGCATACATTTCAAAGTTACCAAAGTGGTAATGATATTATATAGCAATATTATCATTTATCGAGACTATTTATGAATATGTTTATTATGACAAAAACTTATGATTAATATATAAAGAAACTCATGAATTTTATTCTAAAGATTTCATTAATTATATTTTCAAAAAATAGTACAATTCATTTATTATTTATTAATTAAAATAAATGAGAATTTTTTTAATAAACTATGAATTTATTTTTCTATTCAGTCAAAAATCAGTTTTTATCCTCATTAAAGTATATACATTTTATACCATCAACAACATGTCCTCCATGCTTAAATTAATTAGTATCATGCAAAGTAAATAATTAGGGTAGGAAAGGATATAATTGGATTGTAATTTAGATCTTACCTAACATGGTAATTTAGGTTTTTTATGTGTTAATAAGATGGAAACAATTTAAAATTGAGTCTCAAGAGTAAGTGATTGTCAAAAATGCCTCAATAATATTAAAAAAACATTATGACATCATATTTTTGATTATATAAAAATGAATTTTATAAGAGAAAACATGTCCCATGTTCCTATTAAAAAATATGATTAGAATAAAAGGGAAATATTTTATTAGAATCCTATTAGGATTGAGAACACATGATAAAATTAAATCACTCATGGAATGTAAAACAATAATAAATCAAAAATAATGAATTTCATAAATTCAAAAAATAAAAATTGTAAAGTAATTTCAGCTACATAAATTAACTAGCCTCCCCACGCAATGATTTATAAAATTAACGCCCCTATGATTATCTCTATTCATTCATCCCCAAATATTACAAAATAAATTTAATTAAAAATGTAATATAAATCATGTAATTATGGGATTAATAAGTAAATAAAATATAATAGATAAAAAAGAAAAATCTAAGTTTTGGGTAAGAATTTTTCTCAATTAAATATCAAATATGTATTTTAAATATTACGGGTAATAATAATAAATGAAAAATATAATAATGTACTTCCCTTTCTCTTAAATATCTTATTTTACATATTTTATTATTCTTTTTCCTTATTCCTTTATCTTCATTAACCTATAAAATAAAACATTCAAATTAGATTATAGGGAACATGAAATTAATGATTAAAAGAGTCAAGGGATTGAACTATTCATAAAAAATCCAAAAATTATATTAAAATTAAATTCTTATAAAATAAATAAAACACTCAAGTTTCCTCCCAAAATGAATTTGTTTATTATCATTATTCTCAACTACACCTCTTTGATGTTAAGTTATATAGGGTTGTAAAGGAGTTACTCAGTCTGGATCAATGGATGGATGACTTAGTGACTCCTATAGATAGGTGGGTATGTGTTTATTTTTTTATATTACTTTCAATATTACATAAGCAAAGACCTTTTCCACATACATGGGCTATACAACTTGTGATTAGTCCATATAAAAAAAGGGTAATTATTGGTCTGACCGAAGCTATTGTAGATTCTTGAAATTTTCTAGTTTAGATGATCCTCTACTATCTTTAACCTTTTAAATAGATTTTATACTTATTTCCCTCTTTTTAAGTCATATATTCCTTTTGAATAGTATCTCCATCATTTATTTTGCAAATGGAAGAATTTTCCTCTTCTTGTTTCAAGATATATTTACCTAGATCATCTTTATTTTCACTGTAAATATTCATTTCCATGTGTATATTAAAACTAACTTACTATCCACTCAACCTTAAACTCAACTCTCCACTTTTAAAATTGATTAAGGATATTCCAGTATCCATAGAAACCAAAAATCAAGTGGTATTCTCATTATACGTATAAAAATGAATGGAATTATACCAATATATTTAACTTATCCACTTTTAAAATGAAATCTTTAATAAATCATAATTCATGTCTAACCATTGTGTCTTCTATGTATAAAAAAATCTTGTGGGAATTATCTATTAAATCCAAGGATCTTTAATTTAGAGTATATAATGATATTCACACTCACTCCAAGACTATATAAATATTTCCCACACTCATTAAAACTAATGTTGATAGGAATTGAAAATATACCTAGGTTTTTTTGATTCTTTTGTAAAATTCCCGATACTATATTTGAGCATTCCCCAATGATTGGTATTGTGAACACCTCCCCAAGATACCTCTTATTTGAAACTATTTCTTTCATGAATTCTGATTATGTTAGTATTTATTTAAGGAATAAGTAAAGGTAATATTAATATGAAACTTTTTAATCATTTTCAAAAACATACCATACTTTTATTCCAATTTCCCTTGTTCAATCCTACCAATAAATATGGGTGATGGTCCATATGGGGGTGGGGATTATTCTCTAAATTTGTTTCTCAACCTTTTTTCCTCCTAACTATTTTTTAATTTTTTTGTGTTGTTTTCCAAAAAAATCACTACTCAAGCTAATGGAATTAAGTTCTCCATGTGTAGGGACATCCATGTCATATAATAGTAATCCTCTTGGAATTTTCATTAGTTAGAAGGAAACTTTTCCTACATGGAACTCTATATTTTACATGGAAACACTTTTATTAGCCTTTTAGTCTTTTCTGTTAGCCACGGTGGTTTCCATGAAAGTACAAAAGGCCTCCTAAAATGATTTTATTAGGATTTAATGAGAAGGACCATAATATGGGAACCTCAATGACCTTTTTTGTACCCTTAATTTTATTATTCCATAGTAATCTAATCTTGAAAATTATTTTGATGATTATATTTCATATTTATAATATCATCAATCTATATACCTTATATTTGGTTCATCGTCATTATCATGTCCATATTTTGTTTCATGGCGTTAAATTGTGAATCCATCCAATTGTTTCTATCAACCATGTAGAATCTTCACTTTTTCCTTCTTTACGTTTTTATCAAAATTTATTCCTCGTCATGACATCTAATAATGTATAACTCTCTTGCAGTTAATTTTTCATTAGAAAATCTCTAATAGTAGCATAAATGAGTGATTTACTTCCCTAACATACACCATTATATAGTGTTTGAATTAGTAGCCACCTATCAATTCCATGATGGTCACATCTCATAATAAATTCTGTAAACCAATCCCATGAATGTTATAATGATTCTTTAACAAATTGATTGAAATTTAGAATATTTTGTTAAATATATATAGATATTATGGGAGGAATGAAATTAGTAAATAATTTTCTTATCAATTCATCCTATGTGTCTAGGGAATGAGGCTCTAAACATTAGATCAATTATTAGTATTTAACTTTAATTGAGAATTGAAATAAGTGCATTCTTGTTGTATAACATGACACATTTTTGAACTGGAATGTATCACATAGGTTAAGTAAACTAATGATGTGAGTGTTTGGGTAGTCAAAAGGTCTCATGATGAGTTATATATATTTTGAAATCATTTTTATTATCATTGGATTTATATTAAAGTGGTTCACAGTAACTGATGGTACTAGAATATTTGGTTGATCCCACATACTTAAATGTTGTCCTTACTCTGTTAGTGTTCATAGCCCCAACTCTCCCCCTTACATCACCTAGTTATATCTTTGTTCCATTTTTTATAATCCATCCATATGTTCATTTCCCTTCATATTCTTTTTTAAAGAACTCTATATCTCAAGGTTATAATAGAAGAGATCTCCTTCCACTTTCCCATGAGATGATTGGTTGTGTATCAATGATATGACCTATAATTCACAGCACTAGAAGAACATCTATCAGAGAGAAATAAAAACATTTAAATGGGAATAAATTCATAAATATATTAATCTGGTTAAGAAATTACCCCCAAAAATGGAAATAATAACTTGAACACACATAATGGATCAATAATTCTCACGGTTAATCTAGTTTAAAAATTAAAAAATCAACAAAAAAATTAAATTCTAAAAGGGTGTAGTATGTATACCATTTGATCATGAACCTAAATGATGTATTAAATTCACTTTGAATGTATATGACCGAATGAAAACGAAATAGAATTTGGTTTGGAAACAATCAATGAGAGAAATCATACCAAGTATAGTAAATCCAAGTTCACTGACTTGGTAAAGTAAAAGTGATATTTATTAAATCAAAGATGTTGTTGGAATTAGATCTAAGTGAATCTAATAGTCACGGTAGACACTCTCTAATCAAAAATCCAATTTTCCACCTCTCATATATTATGGTTAGTTATAAAATAAGTAACCTAAAACCTTGTTTAAACATAAACACATGTTCTTACTAAATGTTCATTGAATAAAAAAAGGCAGTTAGTTAATGAATTGAAGTCATACCTTCCTAAAACTTCAATGGTCATTCTATTTAGAATAGGGATAAGATTTATAATAATGTAATTAAGGGAAAATCCCATCCAAAATGAATCCTAAAAAAATCACTCTAGTATGTAAAATCCTATTTTATTACATGCTTGGAACTAGGAAATCATTCCCCTTGTGCTATTCATATAGGAGTGTAACCAAAAGATGCAACCTAAGAAATAGAAGAACTCCCTAGCAGTCATAATCCAAATTATAGGATTTATTCTCCTACTATTGTTCTTTTCCCCGGATTTATAGAACCACTTATTTATATGAAAATTCTCCTTGTGAAATACCATCATATCTCATCTTCTATCTTAGATAAATCTCAAACATACAGTTCTATATATAATCAAATTTCAACATCCTTATATGTGTAGTAAATCCATTATAAAATATCTTATTCTATCTCCCCAAAAATATATAACATTTATTCCAATATATAAGTGCATGTTTAAGGAAGTTTATCTTCATTATATTTTTTATATTTGTATCTCCAACTTATATGTACACTTAGATACCCAAATATTATCTCTCCTTTTCATGATGCATTTAAACTCCTCAATGATAGAAAAGATCTCATGTGCATGATGCCCACTTTATCCCCCCAATTAAATTCATAATCACATGCATAAATAATATTGTATTCCTAATACAGCTATAAAAGATACATAATCTATAGTGTAATTTATAGATTGTGTCTTAGAACTAATCTCTTCATGCAAGGTTGTTCCATGGAAAGTTATTATAGAACCAAAATTCTCTAGTCATAAAATTCATATGTTGTAAAACTTAGGTTCCCCACAACACAACCTGTATATCTTTCCATAGCCTTCATCCATGAAAATCTAATTTTTCATATTTATTTAACCACTATGAAATAAAAATCTACATAAAAAAGGTCCTATAGATTTGAAAATCAAGGTCATTAAAAATAAATAACCTCCATGAAATCTCAATAATCCTTTGTTACAACCTTAGTTTGCCTAAAAATCTCTCTGAATACTATTGTGAAAGAATATCTTATTTAGCATAACCACACGTAATCCATCAAACACTCATCACTTCCCTATCGAATCGGCATTCAACACAATAGACACATACACTGCTTCCATCTATAGGATACCTATATCAAAACACTTGGTATCATAGTTAATAGGTTATGTTGCGGTCTCATGAGATTTTCCTCACATCAACAGTGGATCACAGTGAAATATAGTGGCTCACGGTACAGGTTCCTCTTCAATGAAACTTGGATTGAATTTCTCAAATGATGCAAATGGTATATCATCATGTATAAAGACCAGTGGTGGAAGAGATGAAATAAGTGAGGAAGACAATGTTGACCTAGCCTCATACAATGGTGTTTTCATAATTTCATAGCAACCCTGGCTGTTTTCATGTCCCACATCAAATTTATAGAGTAGTGTGCACCGCTTAAAATATTGGAAATAGTGAACCCATCTCTTAGGATAACCCTATCCTATTGATAATAGGTATAGTCCCTCTACATCCATACATAATCTCCATCATCACCCCATGCTAGGACAATCCCTCTTGCTTCATGTTTTTTATATGGTCTTCCATCTTAGGTACCTAGTTAGCTGACCCTCAAGGTGTCCATGTGTCATTCCTGGTTTGAGTGATATCCTTGTGCTAGATATATTCTTATCACGTCATCGTGTATTTATTTTTCTATTTCAAAATTTTTCATAACACAAGTTTACCTTTATAAAAATAAATCCAAAATTTATAAATTTATATTTATTTTTGTTTCCTTTTATCATAATCACATTTATAATTTAATTTCCCAAAAAACACTATAAAACAATAAATACATAAGAAATCATAAGTAATTATATTTAAAATTTTGCATAAAGTATATTGATATGTTTCCCAAGAATCTTTTGACTATACTTTACCAAGTGGATAAGGATTGGTTGAAACCCATCTCTTAACCCATTATACTAAAAATATTGAAAACTAGAGCTGAAGATCCCATGGATAATCTAATTATAAAGGATCATTTAGCATTTCCTTTAATGATACAATGACTTCATAGGTTGAAGAATGAAAAAGATGTTATTTTATTCTTATATAAAAATAAGGGGCAATAGAAAATAAATTTTAATACATTGAACAAGAAGAAAATAGTTTCATTAACTTCACATATATTAATCATGTTTTTATTCATCACATAGGTATTAAAAAACAAAATGTTTATAACAGACTTTTATTTAAATATAGGATCCATGTATGAATAAAAATATTAAAAGTAGAACTTAGATAGAGCTTAGAAATGGTGGTTTTTATGTCAACCAAAGTGGGGACCTAACTTCTGATTTCAAAAATGGATTGATTCTATTTTTTACTTAGTTTTATCAAAAATTTATCTTGGTTCCAATTTAGACATAGTGATACATTATTTCGTTCATAAAATTATGATTTTCATGGTTTCATAATAAATTTATATTAATTCAATTAAACTATAATCACTCATATTCAATAAAAAATAATAATAAATATAAATTAAAAGACTTGAACTCGGTTATGGAAAGAAAATTATGTATCAAGAAAATCTAAATGGTTGTTATCAAATAATGAACAAAATATTATTTAGTCTCATTAAAGCTAAAAAATAGGGTTTTTAATATAAATACATACTGAGTTTTAGAAAAGGAATCCTTTAGAAATAGAGCTATGGAGTAAAGACTTTGGAATTAATTCAGCTACATGGCAATAAAATTTATAAATCGAATATATAAATAAATTCATACAATTCATTCAATTCCATTAAATAATTTTTAGGAATTATAGATTAAATTAATTAATGTACTGGGTATAATATACAAGATCCCCAATGCTAGTATATCAGATAATATCTTAACCAAGTATTCATTTATCATAGAATATGGAGTGATGTTTTCCTAAAATCACATTACCTTATTCACATCATCGTGATGGTTATAGTATAAGGTAGATCAATGAGGAGCGTTATATATGTTGCATGTATTCCTTGATTCCATTCTATATGTGTTTTTGAAAATATAATTGTAACAGTTAACCATATACCAACTAAATTGAATAATGGATTTCATATAAGTTATGATATGATAAAAATACATTATTCCATAGGCTTCGGTGGTTTTTATTTGATCCATTTTCATAGATAGTGTAATCTTAAAATGTACATCATAAAATGTAAGGAGAATCTCAATTAATTATCTTATAGTTACTAATGTTATTATCAACCCAATATATAACATGTATTAATCATACCAACTATATTTGTATGAGGATATCACATTTCTTTTGATATACTGGGACTAATTAAGACTTTGGTTGAATTTTTTATCTGTAGTCACAAGTTGGTATAATAATGGTAATCTCTACAAGTTTTAGTGTGAGGAATATTTTTAGAGACACGTACATTGTGAGAAGGTTAAAACCACAGCGGTGATTTTATATTCACTAGAGCGGGTAATATATTATTTATTAAGAAAAAAATCCTACAAATACCACTAAGTTATAACCATCTATGATTTAAAAGTTCTTATGAATTCAAAAATGGTTTCTACGTACCAAAATTCATTTTTTATTTTTTGTGGTTGATGTAAATTCATCAGTGGGTATTCAATAGAAAACATACATGGATGGTGCAAGAAATATACCAATACAGCTCAACTGGTGGTTATGAATAATAATACATAAATACATTTTAATTATACTTATCATAGATACTATAATCATTATGTTAGTAATTCAATAGAAAATCCACCACCCTTAGAGGTAACACTATCAAACATGTCTACGTGGCATGATCAAAAATATTGGATGCCTCAATGAATTCCAATATGTAATGAATTTTTCATGGATACATTTATGGTTCAAAATAAGATTAATGATCATATAATGTTCATTTTAAATGAATTGTTGTTAGGTGTTGAAAAAAGGTTATTGGGGCACTATAGTTTTCTTGGATAGGTATTTCTGGAAACATATAGAAAACAAGTTATTTGTCTTATGGTTATATAATACTAAACAATTTCTCCAAAGATTACTTAATAAAAACCTATGTTTTATGGAACAATATATTATATTATAGATCAGCGGGTTACATAATCCAAGTCATAGTACACTGTTGAAATAGTATTGAAAAATACAAGATTGAAAAATAAACCTGATTTATTTCAGCATGACATGGAATTCTTATTACGTATATACTATAAATTCCTAAGAGTACTTTGGAACTATATATAACATGTTATTATATTTAATCATTTTTTATATTTCATATAAATGAGTCATTGAATGAAAATATAAAACAAGACTATAAGTATTATACAAATTGTATTCAAAACTATCTAATAGTGCTTCAGAAATCAAAACGAGATGAGTTTATAGAAATTAGAGAAACTTCAATGATAGTTTTTAGGGAATATAAAACTATTATTATTGAGATTATTTTTGTATTGAATCTTAGTAATTATAAGTTAGTATTCAAGGGTAAATATTTTTGAATCTATTAGTTGTTATATCGATATAAAATTGAGTACATCATGGTTTCAGATGCAGTTTAAGAAATGGGTTTAGAAATAATTTGTTCCAATCATTGGAGTTTTACCAAGATAGTAAAATTAAATCATATCGTGATGAATTTTATCTATGTTATTGTATAATATTTCAAGGATAAAAGAGTTCATATAATTGATAATTCATCTCTTGGGGGGATATTCTCTGGGTAAAGAGATAACACTAAGTAGAAAAACCACGAGTAGAATTATTGGACTAGTAGCTATATCCCAATATCAACATAAGTATGGTTAACTTGTATGAATAAATAGTGTAGTGTTAGTAGTTCTATATTGTACAAGTTGGATTCTATTGGATTTGGTTCTCTATAACTGACTTCATTAAACATTATATTTTAGGAATACTTGTAACCTTGGATATTAAATAATTACTTATCACCTGATGATCATCCTTTTTCATGACATATATGTGATAAGTAATTAGGGTACTTCTCACACTAGAATTTCATATTAGTTCCCTCATATGATAAAAATTTAGAAGTGATGTGGTATTAATCTAAAATATATGTTCTATTAATGGATGTTATCATATTATGGGACACAAATGATGCAGGTTATCAAGGGTGGATAATCAAAGTACTTTGAGAAACTTCCTTATAGTTTATTCCATTGGTAATATTTATAGAACAATATTATGATAACATGACCCACTAGTATAAAATATACATTTATATGTTTCATTGGATGTTCCTATATGTAAATGTGTGCAATGATCCTTCAACATTAATATTATTGTTAATGCATATTAAGAGTTGTGTACTTTGATGTACTGACCGAATCATTAATGACATATAGTTATAAGAAATATGGTGAATTATGTGCATCAAAAGTTATATTTACTAATTAATAATCTGAGAAATTATTTACTCCTTCAGTTCTTTAATAGAATTTGATATCTCAGGCCCTTTGATGGAAATGGAACTAGCTGGTTAAGTCTATGTCCATGGAATTATTTTTCGCATTATATAATATTAATTTATTCTATTTTATTCACAAGGTGAAGAATATTTATTTACATTGGTATGTATATATTTATTAAATATTTATTTACTAGTATTTATAGATATGATATTTATTTATTTATTGGTGAATAATTTTGTGATATTTATTTATTAAATAATTAGTCATTATTCTAGGACTGACAAAAAAATAATGAGGGTGGTGTATTTAGTTTAATGATCTGATGCTAAATGTTATATATAATATTAATTTAGTAAATATTAATTTATTTGTTCAAGGAAATAACTTTTTTTCAATGAGTTTAGTACATTTCAATTAAATAATAATATTATTATTATTATTGTTTAGACACGGGGTTCTAATTGGATTAAGAAAATAATAAGGGACCATCTGGAATTATTATTTCCCTAACCATGGATCTATATAAACCTGATTATGTCATTTTTAAACCTAATTATTGTTGTGTACAATGAAATTCTAGAGTGATTTCTCTCAAACCCTATATATATTTTCTTTTAAAATGTCGTTAATAATGGTGAGTGATCCTCCTCCACCACCCTCTCAATTCTAGAGAGATCTAGGAGAGTCCTTCCACCTGAAGATATTCTTGAGGCGATTATCAATGAAATATTCAAGAAATAGAATCTTTTTTGTTAGCATATGAGTATTTATATCGCGAATTTCATAGGTTTGTAGTTCATGTGTAAATATATTCAAGAGGGATTATATCCTTTTATACTCTCATCATAATGATAGTACACCAAAAATGGTCAACTAATTCATCAATGAAGAAACAATTTCAACGAAAGGTAATTCTTTATCTGAATAAATTAATTATAAATTATATGTGATGACCATGTCTTCCAAGTTCGAGAATAATGGTAAATTAATATTTTATTGATTTTTTTTTTCACGAAATTCTTCATAATGTATATCTTTTATTATCATTTTGTTACAATAAAAATCTGAGTTTGGAACAACCCAATAGGTGATCCCACTACACCTGGACGCATCATATACTCCCACTAAATTGATAATGGCTTACATCAAGTTTATTTTTTAGAATATATCCATATTTCATTAATACTTTAGTTCAATTTATTTTTTTTTCTAGGTAATTAAGTATTTAGTTATTAAATCATGTCAATTAGACCATATATAACTCTTAAATATTTTAGTGGACAATAATTTCTCAAAATTTATCTAATACACTAACCAATATCCATTTCTATGCTTAATGAACTTTCATTGTTACCTATCCATTTGTATGTAAAAGTCATTTTAAAATATATTTACCAAACTTTTAGGGTTATTCATATTAAGAAAATCTTATTCAAATATAATACATGAGAACTTAATCCTAACATGGTCATATCTGTTGAACAATTGTTGTAATTGTGAGAGATTACCTTGGGAAGCATCTAACACCTTGTTTTTTATATGGATTTAAAATACATCACCATATAATATTTATATATATATAATTTATATTACATATCAATAAGTTTTATAAATTATTATACTGATTCAATTTTAAAAACTTATAATTTTTAACCAAATTCACATGTTTCAGTTATGTTAATGTATAACACTAATATAGAAAATAATTTTTTTTACTAACCTAATGTAAAAAAACTTAATTTTAAATTCCAAGTATACATAAATTCATCACATACCAATGATACATGAATCCCCTTTCAAATAATGGATTAAAATCATAACAACCCAAAAATACCACCTTAGGGCATGTATACTATGATAGATAGTTGACCTATAATTTTCTAGATAAATATTAATCTCACAAGATAATGACTAGTCTAACCCAAGATCTCATTATCCTTAGACCATGATTGAAGAGTGATTTAAATCATCAATAATGAGTTTAACTCTAAATAAGAAATAATAATAATAATAAATCCTTACTTTTTAATTATAATAAATAAAGTATTTATCATGGTTGAAATAAATTAAATCGTTTATTTTAACAAATATGAAACTCTTTAAATGTATATTATGAAAAATATATAGTTCATTTTAATCATTCAAGTAATGAATTAAAATATTTATAATATAAAGAAGTTAAATTTATTAATATGTAAATTATATAATTAAATAAATGAATGAATATTTCATATATTTAACATGATATGTATGAATACACATTATTTAAGAATATAATATATGAAATTTTTCAAATAAAGGTTAATATAAATAATTTATATTTCAAAATATAAATTTATATGTTTTTTCTATATATATCCCATAAATATGAACAGTTAATTTTTAAAAATTACATGATAAATATTTACCATTCATATTTATTAAAAATACATAATTCATTTTTAATGTGAACTCTTCATATAACTTCTCTTAATTTATATTAAAACTTCATCTTCCATAATTTTAAAAAAATATATTATTTTAAAAATTTATATTTAAATTGAATTGTATATATAAAACATTTTATAAAAATATTATATCTACCAAAACAAATTTACTATGGTCTAAAGTCATGTGGATTTGAAACGATCTCTACATACCTTCATCAATGGATGTTTTTAGGATAATACATTTATACGAATAAACAAAATTTGAATACAAATAAATTATAGGACCTTATTTTTATAATTTAATATTTATTTGTTCAGTTCATAAATGAATTTTTTATACCCTATATTGTGACCAGTAATATGGATTATTTTATATATATATATATATAGGAAAAACCAATATCACTAGTCATCTATGCTATTGCATAACATTGTACCCTATCACACATGCAATAATATCATATATCACTTCAAATTGATATGATGGAACCCTTTAAGGTGTCATAAAAACATATGTAATCATCCAAAATATATTTTCCAAGAATTAATATCTCCATATCACTTACCAACAATAATTCAAAAATAAAAATTATGTTATACCACATACAACAATATCACACTATATTTTTCCAAAATAGGACACTCTATTTTGAAAACCCAAAAAAAACCAAAATGTAACTGGTGAAATAACATATAATTCCCATATATATATATAAATATCAATAATTTATGATTATTCATGTTTTCTAAAACCATATCATAACCAATTTTATATACATAACGTTGAATGAGATATCGTGTTGATCATAAAATAGATTTTTATAAAAAAATGATCTTCTTTTAAAGAAACAATAATTTTAATCGTGATACCACTCAATGGGATTAAAAATATTTAATAATTCTTAATAAAATTGAAAAAACAAAACACACACACCAATATAATCCAAGAGAAGTTTAAAATATAAATAAATATTAAGAATATATATATATAATTTGTTTTTTTTACTCAGTATTGATCTAAGTGAAATCTTCATATACTTGATGATGATCATTGATAAATATCCATCCAGTTCTTATCATTGTAGGTAATCCCCCATCCACTTGAATCATGAATCACCATTTAGAGGAACAAATTTTATCCACTACATTATAGGACCTGCTAAGTAAATAATGGGAGTAGTATCACAAATGTGAGTTTTACTATCAACAAATATTCTTGTATATTGTCTTGGTTTTCCTTTTGTATCCCTCCACCAATAATTATAGGAGTTTCTAACTTGCCTTACATTACATGAACATTAAATTAATAAATAAAATATTTTTTGACTCTTTTAATAGATCATTAAACAAACCAAGTGGAATAAACATTAAATGCATTTTGACATTATTAATTCACCTTAAACTATATTTAAACACATTATATAATGATTTTTTGGTCAATATATAATAGATAATGTGGATAATAAAGTATGAAATATATAACCATGCATTATATTATCTATTACGAAGAAATATAGTATATTTACCTAATATATATATAATGTCCACAACATTACATATATGCTTTAAGGCATCTCTCTTCCACATGAAACTATATTGTTTGGAAATGCATTGTATATTTGTTTCATAACTTATCTTATATAATTTTATAGTTTTGTCATAAAGTTTCATCGACCTATCATGAGGTCACTAGTACTATGTAAAATAAATTTGAATTTCCAATATTCACTATGTCGAGACTACAAAGTGTAACATAATAAAAGATAATAACAAGAAAAATATTAATAATTATTCTTGAAAATATAACCGTTTTTATCACATATAATAAAAAATTTATATTATAAAAATTTTACTATATATGTAAATAAAGAAATATCTGACAAGGGTTATATAAAATGTATACATGGGAAACATAAAGTTATTTTTTTACTCTTTCTTTCCATAATTAGCTATATTTTAATGATGATTTTGTTACAATATTTGGGCACATTGACCCATCCCAAAATTTATGTTAGGCTTCGCAATCAAGAAATACTGGATATAATAGTTTCATATAAGATTCATTTTATTGTTTTAGCAATAGTAAATACAGAAATAAATTCACTTTCAAACATAATTTTATTTTTTTACCGTATTATTAACAAATTTAAAGACCCTTTAACATGTTTTATTCTTGATTTAATTAATAAATACTTATAGAATTCAAATTTAATAATATTTTCATTATTACATATTATGTATAATCATATTCACTAAGTTTCTCAAAGAAAAAATAAACCATGATAATTTTTTTCCATCTATAGATGGGTTTGATCTAAGACTAAATGATTTATCCAAAGTAAATAAACTAAATTTTCTGAAAAAATGTCTCTCATATACTACTACAAATATCATAACATGCGAAGTTTTCAACAAATTTCTCATCTTCATTATTTTCATTACTAATTACTTTATCATCTCTTTCCATTAACACAATTCCACCCTAGTATAAAATAACTAATAGATTAAGGTTACCTATCAAGATTATAGTCACCCAACCTAAAAATTATACATTATGTTAGAAAGTTAAAAGTATTGATAATTTCTTTACATTATTTAAGTTTGGTTGTCGGCATTGAAAAAAAAGAAGTAAAAATTCATTCCCATTTATGATTCTTATAGTACTTCATTTTTCTAACGTATGGAGATATTCTCTAAATCCTATACACATTTTTTTCAAGATAAAATCCTAATGTTCAATATATATGTCATATGGTATGGCATAATGAAAACCAAGGAACATCATATATCATTGGTCTGGGATATCATAAGGTGTGGTATAAGCACCACTATCTTAGATAATCATACTGTATGATTGGATATATAATTAAGAATAGTGAATTTTATTGTTGAATTAATATAAGATCATAAAATCCATTTTGAAATTTGATCATTAAGAATTAACATTAAAATTATATTCCATGCTAGCTATCACTAATACTTGAAATGCATGGGTGAGATGGTGGTTGAAGGTTATTGACATTCTACCTATTTCTATTTTCTCATACATTTTGTAACCTATTATTAAATGTGATATATGCTTAATGAGAATCCCCAATGCCTATATAAGGAGTCCATGTCATCAAGATGGTGTTGTTCCAGGATTTTCATTGATTTATAATGATTTTACCATTAACATAGAGCTACCTTTCTCCTTATCTCTTTACAACCCAGAGGTACTATCATACTATGGGATTTGTGAAGAATTTTTCCAAAGTGTTGGGTGATTTAGAATCAGCGCATAGATATACTATGGAGGAGGGAGTATGTTGAATTCAATTAGGGGTATTCATCAAACACTATGATTAAAGACAATATTATCTACCACCATTGGTGAAATGTACACATTGTTTGTTCTATATAGTTTATACATGGTTTTGATTTCAAGAATGGATATCAAGGAAATTTAAGGTCTCTAATGTCTTTAATTGAATCTAATTATTGTTATTCAACTCATAAAAACTCTTCAAGGGTATCCAAGTATTTAGATGATTATTGATTCTTAAAATAATATTGCCAAATAAATAAAATTTGATATAATTTTGAAATCATATTTGATATGATAAAAACGATATAGAATTTCTTTTATGGATTCTCTTATGATATTGGATATTGGATGTTGTTATTGAATTTACCCATGTGATATCTGATGTTATAGAATGTGATTTAGTGTAATCCATTTGTTTTCAATATATCATAGCATAAAATATAGCTTCTCATAAGGTATGATAGCACCAATATGAATTGTTCAAGTAGCTAAAAATAGAGCATCTTGTCATCATTATGATATATTTTATATCATAAGAGATTACATGTTAATTGTTGAAGGGTTAATATTAAACAGTCCACATCTTGTAAGTTGTGATTATCGATCCTTGTTGAGTTAATTCTATAGAGGACACCATGGCCTATCATAAGCTATATATTTTCTATTTTAAAAAGTGATATATAATGTTCACACCATCTATCTCATGAATAAATCCATTTCTTACGATATATTGTATATCATAAAATACGATATATATGAAAAAAATATTTTTCTTATTTTCATTTTTGAATTGATTTGTATAATTTATAAAAGTTTTATATTTTACATAAAAAGGTATTTTTTATATTTATTTAATTTATAAAATTTTCACCAATTTCTTAATTAAAGAAATACTTAATTTTTATAAAAAATTTATTAAATAGATACCTAGAATATTAAATGTAAATATTAAATATATTTGAATTTTTTTTGGAATGGATTATAATTTTCATATAAAATATTTATATATATAGTATAAGTGTGATTTATAAGGAGATAATAAATTAAAAAAATATACATAAAAGAGTTTATATTTAAAATTTTAAATTATTTATAATTATTTAAACTTGAATTGTTTAAATTAAAAGCCTTATTTTAGAGACTAGTTAAACTATATCAAAAGTATTTTTTATAATTGATGTGATCATGGTTTAAATACTATTGAATGTGTGATATTTAGATTATTTAAATTTTTTACATACCAAAATTGGAATGTGAAATGTTTATATTTCATTTAATAACATAGATAGAAGGTTCAAGTGATAGGAAGAAACCTGCTCCCATCAAAATTATTAAAGAAAATTGAAAACAGTACAATACAGCTAAAAAACAGGAGGCCTTACAAAGACTTGAATACAGAACACCATTCCTATCATTGCTAATCAAATTTTCACAATAGAAAGGTAGAACAAATGACCAACTGGAACTATCCTCCATAATGGATCTTTTAGATAGAGCATCAGCAACCTGGTTAGCATCACGATATGTATGAGAGACATAAATACATAAGCTGTCAGCAAGCCTAAGACATGATATCCAAGCGGGCATCATCCTCCAAGGAACATTACGAGATCTGTCTTTCAGAATCTGCACAGCAAGAGACGAATCTGACTCTAACCATACTCTATGCCAACCTTAATGCACTGCATACCTAATGGATTTTATCATCTCCCATAGTTCAGCTTCAATAGCATGAGAATAGCCAATATAATGGAAAAAACATCCTTTCACAAAGCCGTGATGAGTTCTGAAGACTCCACCGCACCCTGCAGGACCCGAGGCACTGGCAGCCGCCCCATCAACATTGACTTTCAACCATTCTGGAATTGGTGGAATCTACCTAATGTATTTGATCATTCTAGGCTTCCTTTCCATGCCACTAACACCAAGGGACCTCAAAATGACAAAGTCAAAAATATCATTGTTCATGGATCCATTTTGGATCTTGGAAGCAACTGCAATACTTCGGTGTAAATACAGAACAACCTCCCAGAATGAGGCCTTTACATTGTTAAATATAACAGAATTTTGAGCTTTCCAGATGTAGAAAAAAACTGATAAAATGGCAGTAGTAAACAGGGATTTCAGTTGATCACTGAAATTAGTCTCCAATAGAGAACTTAACACCGATTCAAGAGACCAGCAATCAAGGCAACAATTGAAAATTGATTGTACATACCTCCATGACCGAATAGGAAGAGTGTAGTGAAGAAACAGATGTGAAAGAGATTCATCAAAGTTGAAATAGAAATGGCATACCAAGGCTAGATTAAGTCTAGTACACTGAAACACAGATTAAATGGGCAATATGTTTTTTTAGATTCACCAGATCAACATAAGATCACTGTGGCAGATGTACAGTTGACGAAGACCTGCCAGTCAAGAAGGAATTCCGGAAAGAACACCACACTGCATATTGTAATAATCCCGACTGGAGAATGATCCACTAAGAGAAAGTTTCTAGATCATAATGTCACTATCAGCATAAATAGAATTATAAATTTCCCTACAAATGTTATGTGGAATAATATCAAAAGCAGTTGTGTTTTCCTGCAGCTCAGAAATGGAAATATTTACTAGGGAGGAGGGAATATTTACATGATCCTTTATTGGAGAGGACAACCATAGTGTGTTCCACCAATTCATATGAGAATCAGGAGAGGCCAACCAAATTAACTGAGACATTATAGATGAATAAGCACTCCTAATTGAAGGCCAAATGGAATATTTCAGAAAACTACACCTGTTGTTTTGAAGTCTGTCCATGAACCTTCCAACCAGAAAATCAAGAGAAAAGTCAGTCTTAGAGAGAAGTCACCAAGTGAAATTATGAAGAAGCGCATTATTAAAAATTCTCGCATGCTTGATTCACATTCCTCCCATATTGATTGGATTTATACACTCCTTCCATGCAACAGTAACAAGTTTCCTCTAATGGATTGATCCAGTCCAAATGAAATTCTGAATCATTCCAGTCAATTCCTTTAGAATTCCTTTAATAACATATATTTATGTATAATTCTATAAGAAAAGAAAAATATGAATGAGTTAATATTCGATATAAATATAAAGTGTTTGTACATATTTCAATATATAATTTCCATAATACATGTATACATTATAATTTTTTAGTAATTGGTACTATTTATAAATTATTAACAAGTAGTTTATCTCTTGTTTAAATATTCAAAATATTCAATTATTAATTTTATTAACATATTTTTTCATGAATTTAATTGTTATATTATTAATGGATAAGTGATTTAGTTTAAATTATCAATATTATTTCATAAATTTTCATGCATGCATCTAAGGAGTTACCTACTAGGTATGATAATTGATTTAGCTTTCTTCTACCTTGAGTTTTGATTTCATTGTGTTATGAGATTAAATTTAAATCTTTATTATTGTTCATACATATTAGGTGTTGGAATAGTGATTTAATTGACGTATCTCTTGAGTAATGTATCCTTACATAGAGGGATTTTGGGTCGGACAACTCACTAGCCTAGAGGTTTATGCCTTTTCTAGAAAAGTAGGGTTTGGATATCAATCACTCTAATATTACTCTTATGGGGATTAATAATTTTATATAATTATAATCATTTAAAATAAAGGGTTTTATATACCTTATATGTATGATTCCTATGGATATGTGTGAATATAGTTCGATTTTAATTCTGGTTAGTAACACAAGGTATGTGTTATGTAAATATATACACATCGATATAGTTTGAAATTATTGATTTTGTGAAAGGATACATATTCAAAAATAAATCATTAGATTCATTTATACGTGGAATATAATACATGAGATAATATAGTGAGATTAAATCCTCTCTAAAATGAAATGTGTAAGATTCCTTCTGAAGAAAACACTTATCAAGATCCCAAACATCCAACTGGGTAATTCATGAAAAAACTAGGATATCCTAGACAATCTTGTGTAATTTAATAATGAAATGGGTGAACCTAATAGGATTAGGGGACCATTTTTAGAATTTTATTTAGGATACATTTAGTTGGGAGACACTAATTGGATAAGTCTACCAATGTAATAATGTTGAGTGAACCCATATAATTGAATAATGTAAATAGTTATCCTCTCAACTATCCAAGATTCATGTCTAATATGATTTAAATGATTGTCTAACTATATATATAATTTATGGGATAAATGATAAAGAGACCTAAATCTTAGTGAAATATGGACCTCGGTCAACTAAAGGTTATGATGTACGTTTAAATGGGTCATCATATTAGTCAAAGAAAATTTTATAAAATTCCTTATTAAATGATTAAAAAACATGATACTCATATGATAAATGATTGTATTATAGATAAATGTAATCATAATAATCTAAATATAATTTGAGATCAACCTTAAAACTAGGAGGATATTAATGTAAAAAAATTCTCAGACTGGTTAAAAACATAATGATTATTCCTATATAAGAGAATAATTCAATGAATTAAAGTTATCTCTTCCTAAGTAACCCTATGTCAAAGTACTTCAATACTTGAATCTAGATGACTATGAGATTCATAGAAGTATCCCCTTAAGGTTTAATTGAAAATATATGTAAGATAACTAAATGAACGTTAGTCTCCAGTCACATACATAATGTTATTCATTATTCCAATGACATATAGATATTGAAGTTTTCCTATAATTCTTGATATGGGTATGGAATTCATTTTGGAATAATTATTATAAATGTTCCAAAATTTTGAATGAGTTAAATAAAATTTTACCCTGATTTCTATAAGTGTTTAGGATAGAGGTATTGGGTTCGTGTTCTTGTACTATGCTAATAATATAATAGGATAAATTTTTATGTTATAATAAAAATATTGGATCATTAAAAATTTATCCATTATCATGGAGACCAAAAGAATATTTTAGGAAGAAATTAAATAATTTCCTTATGAGGGAATTTTCTGAGATACCTAATGTGGTTTAGGAAACACCATGAAAAAACCATGTCAGGTATCAGTGTTATAAATATTACTTATTTTATTTTTCAATAAATATGATACTAAATGAATAATTTATAAATTTTTTAAATATATAGGAGTTTAAAATCAAGTCCTAAATGGCCTAAAGGCCTTTTATTTTTAATCATTTTTTATAATCCCCCTTTCAATGTAAGAATTGATTAAGCTTGTAATTTTCATTCAAATGATAAAGAAAAGGTTTGTTAAATCATGAAATTGAATGATAAGTAAGTTAAAAATTATATATGGATCAAACTAGAGGTATTTTATTTT
Source organism: Viscum album (assembly GCA_963277665.1). Lineage (NCBI taxonomy): Eukaryota > Viridiplantae > Streptophyta > Magnoliopsida > Santalales > Viscaceae > Viscum > Viscum album. The sequence goes on from OY728137.1 coordinate 805,787,445, forward strand.
CATCATATTTATCTATATGATAATAGAATTTGTTTGTTAACAATTAGTTTTTAAGAATAGATTGAGATGATATTTCAGTAAAACTCATTTATAATTCATTAGATTATATAACATATTTGAAAATAAGATAGGTATAAAATAGTTTTATCCCAGGTAAATGAGTGTATCCAAGATCTTTTTTAAAATATGAGGGATATGATGCCACCACCTTTCAATTTAATATTTTAATGAATAAAATCCTCTTAAAAATAACACTGCAAATTAATATAACACCATATTTGATATGGTTATAAAATTTTATTTGATATATATTTCCACTAAAAGGAAATAAGTGTTATTTCATGAACACAAAAGTGTCTCTAAATATTAAAATGATATTTTAAAAATAATATATTTTCTTAGAGGATAGTGGGAGTATATTATCACTTAAATAATTTCAATGTTTAACATGTAAAATATTATACCAATCCAAACACAAAGAAAATGTCAGTTAATATCTTAAAAGGGCTTGGGTGTACCAATAAAGTAAAACGAGAAGAGTTATATTTAGTTACTACAATAATGTGAATATAAATTTTTATATTAATGGAGTTTAGTGATTTTTAGTAAGGAAAGATTTAAAGAGTTAAATTTTTTATTGAATAATATCAAGTAAAAGCTTGATGGAAAAATTCAAAGAAAAATGTTGATGATGAACTTATAAAGATTAATAAATAATTGAGAGAAGTTATTAAAAACATAAAATTTTATGCTGTAAAGATAAGAAAGTTTGAATACTATTCTCAAAGAGTTTACCATTAGGAATAGGGTTCAAAAATATCACCATTATTCAAATTTTTGTACTTCATAAATGTTACACACTAAAGAGTTTAGTGAGTGGGTTTCTTCTGATGGTCACTATTTTATAAATCTTTCCACTAAGGAGGTCATTGGAATTGGTATGTGCTTTCCTTATCAATTTTGTAGTGGTATATATCCTTGGAATGGTCACTACCCCTCTAGGTTGTGAGGACCTACATTCCCTTTTCCTAAAGGTGGGAATCCTCTACCACCCTGATCGATGATTTATACCCTTGATCAAAATGGGATGATGGTATACCCACTCATCCTTCAATTGATTCCTCCCTATAGTTAATCACTTAGTCCATGTCTATGTTGTAGATTTAAGATATGTTCTGGAATGTTGTTCCATGTGACATCTTAAGGTGGACACCAGTTAATTCTGATACTTCTTTAATGACTGGGCATATACCTATAGTCGGATATGAGTGTGAAGTTTGATACATCTATACATTTATGGACATAGGTTGTATTGAGAATCTATAAATTATTCCTCTTTTAGAGTTGAGTGAAACTAATATATGAGGCTTCTTAGGTGTAGAAACCAAGACATAGCATGTTGGCTATGAGATAAATTTTTCTATTGGTGTAAGTCTTCCATGGCTCTTTTCCTTAGGCATCCCATTTAAACACATGAGGTAGGGATTTTTATACTTATGGTAGGTTCATAGGTTTGAACACTTATGGGTATGTGGTCATAGATTTAGATTCTTTTTGAGACATCGTAATGGGTTTAGAGTCTTTTGGTGAATTTTTTTTCAAAGTTTTAACTTCATTTTGGGACATGGTCATGGGATTAGAGTCATTTGGAGACATGGTCATGGGTTTAGAGTCAAGTGGGGACTGGTTGGTCATGGTTTTAATGTTTTTTGGGGACATGGTCATAATTTTAGAGACTTATGGGAATTTTATTTATGTACAATTACAATTTAATTGGTCGGATATGGATTAGCATCACATGGATACCCTGAGGTCTAGTAGGGACCTTGAGTTTGAGTGGTGAGGTTAGTTGTTCCCTCAAGTAAAATGATTTTACCTCAGATTCACCGCTATCCATAGGGGAGATTGAGAGATTTTATAGTGATGTTGGGGTATTGAGATTAATCCTATTAGAGGCGTGCCATGTTTGTTGGTATTGATCCTCAAAGAGGTTTATAACATGCACTATTAGAAGATAGGGATGAAAATACACATAGTCAAAGTTCATTATTTAAAGTCATTTGATAGGACTGGACTATGTAGTTTATCACCATACGGAAAGGACACATATACCATGGTAGGAAAGGTACGAATGGATAGTGTAGGGATTGTACATAAGATTTATCTAGAATATGTGGGTATTATCTCATGATTATCACATGATGAATCCTATTTTTATCACATAGGGTATGGATATAGTTTAATTTCATGTGTTGAGGAAATTATTATATAGTTATATAGTATATGAATAGGTTGTTGTCATGTATTTTAATGTTTCACAACAATGACATGGTGCTCTATAGTTTAACTTCTTTTAGCTCTTATATTTTTTTGGACATATGAACTACATAACTCGGGTGCTACTAGGAAAAAGTGATGATGTGATTTGGGCTTATGCATGGAATTTTCCTAAGTGTTTCTAAGTATTAGTAATGGTATGATTGGGGATTATGTGTGGAATTTTACCAGGTACTACTCAGTAGAAACTTTGGTGTGGTATGGGGATTATGTATGGAAGTTTCTTTGGTACTTTTGAGGTTCAATGTTGGTGTGGTTAGGGATTATTCATGAAATCTACCTGAGTACTGCTGAGGTGAAGCATTGGAGTGGTTGGGGATTATGTGTAGAATATGAATTTGTGATTTTATGGATAAATTATTGTATGAATGGGGATTTTAAACTTAGATATATAGGTGATAATATGGAGTAGAAAAGTTATGAGTGGGGCATACACAATTGAGATTCATAGGTGCTAATATGGTACAACGAAGGTGTGAGTGGGGTTTGTTCAATGGGGTTTCCTAAATACTTATATGGTAAATCTAAAATTTGATAAGGGAATACACAATAGGGATACTCGATTTATATTATGGAATAGTGAAGTTATAAGTGGGGATTATGAAATAGGGATGATCGGGTGCTACAATGGAACAACGAAGGTATGAGTGAGACTTCTATAATGGGGATACCTAGGTGCTTCTATAGAGAAAAAAATGTATGAGGGGATTATGCAATGAGGATTCCCATGTGATACTATGGATCAATGAATGTATTAGTTGGGATTATGAAATGGGGATTCTCTAGTGTTGTTATAGAGTAGTGAAGGTATGAGTGGGGCTATGCAATTGGGTCACTCGGGTGTTGCTATGGAGTAGTACAGGTTTGAATGGGGCTTATGTGTAGAAATTTCCCTAAGGATAGAGGTATCATCTCATTCATATAACGTGAGGTATCTCATTATCTTCACATGAATCATCTCATGCTTATTACATATGGAATACCATGTTCATTACATAGTGTAAGATCTTGGTTTAACATCATGTGAATGAACATTGTGTGTGCTTATGCATTGAGTTCCCCCTTATTTATTCCTCATGTCAAGTCATAGGGACATCTCAACCCACTTTTGGGCCGTAGAATATGATTAAGCCTTCCACTTGAGGAGGTTCCCCATATGGGTACATTAGAGTAGTAGGGATACATGTGGGGCTTGTGCACTAGGGTTTCCCATTATTTTCTCCTCATGTTAGGTTATGAGGGTATCTCGTCCTGCTGATGGATTGAGGAATATGATTGGGCCCTACACATAATAAGAAGGCCCTGAGGGACTACTTGGGGGTCATATCGTGATCATTAAATAAGGCATACTATGCTTGAAAGTAAGGAATTTTTTTCTTATCACAGAAGGCATCCAATGCTCATCACATAGATTATAGTATAGTTTAATGTCATTTAGAAAGGACTGTAAGGAGGAAGATTCTTTGAAATGGTTGGTTTGGGACTTATTCCAAATCATCCCTTTTTGTTTCAACCCAACATAGGATTTAGGTGATGAGGTTTTAGGGATTTTTTATGGAGTATTTCGACTCAAGGTATTCAAGGAAACCGAGGGGAAAATATCAAATACTAGCATGGGAAAGGAACAAAAATGTGTATGTTGACTCAATTTATTTTAGGGACTATATAAGAGTATCTCATTTCATGGTATTAAATGGATAATACACAGGTGTTTTACAGAACACAACCTAAAATTTCCTCAACCGAATCGAAAATATCACAATGTGACTCTCCATATTCATGGGGGGCAGTGATTGTAGCTAAGGTAATGTGGTGGAGGACCGATATTGTATCCCAATAGTGATCTTGAGAAAGGGTGTGGGGGTGAAGCATGTGTGGTACAGACCATTGTGTATTCATGATCAAACACTATTTCAGGAAACATATTACTTTTTCATGCAATTTTTTGTGTTACATGAAAAAGAGTTTGTGTGAGGCATGGCCTATGATCACATTTTAATAAATCACTATATCATTAAACTTTAAAATTGTGAAGAAATATAGTTGTATTCAAGTTTTTACTTTCTTAAAAATTATGTTACCCAAGGATAATGTTTTGTGAAAACATATCAAGAAGAATCGCATGTGTTAAAAGGACATTGTGAGGTAATTTTATGCAAGTTTGGGATTTTGGGGTTGAGTTAAGTGTGAAACCATCAGTTTCGTGAGGGATATATTTATCACTAAAATCCTGAAGTTCATCCCCAATAACGAGGGTTTGATTCAATTTTTATAGGCCTTGTGATTATGTCACGTAACTTATCTTGTGTCACAAAACTTTTAGGCTAAGTCCCACAACTCCATGAAGTTGAGTAAACCTACCTTTATTTTAACTTCATCTCATGTATACATAGAGATTATATGTTTGAATTTTACATTCTTACACAACTCATTTTCATAACCATGTAGGGGGTTTCACACACTTTGTAATTTTGTGTAAAATCCCACACATTTCTCCAGAATTTCCCAGGATGACTATTTTTTGAATTTTAACTATGAACGACCATAAATTTTGATCTATATGTTTTATTGGGGTCCTTGACTTTTAAAATTGAAGCATGTGAAATGAAATACACTCTTGAATTATATATTTCAGTATTTTTACCATTCTTGGATGAATTTTTGAGCACCAACAGTCACATAGGGATGTAATGAGTTTAAAAGACCGCTAAAAGTATTACAAACTTAAGGTATCAATGGTGGTCAATCGTATGTTATATTATTATAAAATATATTATGTATAGTTTCTTTAATATTATTATATTAGTTTTAGAATAATAAATGTATAATTTTATATAAAATAAAATATCCACTTTATCATTCTTTCACCATGATTGCATATATTATGTGAAGCGAAAGGATAATTAACCTATCAACATAAGAGTTTGTCCTGTCCCTAACTGATATTTTCATTGAATTATTATAGTATGTGATGAAATTTTATGCTTATAATGGGTCGTATTTCTTATAGAAATGAAAAATATGATCATGAGGAAAAAAATTGATTTCTCTTCACTAGATGACCATCCAAATATACCACATTTAGTGCCATGCACTATGTATTTGGTATATTATGGGTTCATTTTTTATAATTATATTTTTGAAATTACTGAGTTTGGAAATACATGTGGAAGGAGAACCTTAATACATTGATACCTTTCTTTCATGAGCCTTGATTGTTAGTTAATAAAGGTGTGGTTGGGTTTTTATCATGTCATTGGCTAAAGAATAACCAAGATGGGATTTATCCTCTCATAACACAAGTATGAAATATGGTCATTTGTTAGAGATAGACTGATGGAGTGGATGATTACACCTCAATAATACATGTGATGTAATTTTTTATTTAAGAGGGTAAAGTTATTTACTTATCCAAAAAATATGAATGGCATGTGATGTTTCTGTCGACCTACATAGTTTATACTTAGAGAATCGAGAACATATGAGTAACAATATGGGATTGATATACTCCATGTCATGTGGTTAATTTATTTATTAGAAAAAGGGATCATATGAAAATACATTATTGTATAATATATAACTAGTTTACATAGGTATAATGATATATGTATTTGATGGAGATCATATCAGATCCATTTATAGCTTGAGTAGCACATATAATTTTCTAGAGGTTGTTCTTTTCTTAAATTTATGAATTCATATATATTTTTAATGCTATTAAATATTGTGTCATTACACATTGTGGATGAATTAATGCGATTTAGTGTTAAAAAACTCATATATTTTCTCTAGGAGTGTTTTAGAGTATATCTAAAATTTGTTTTGGATGTATATTTATATGGTATTACATACAATGTGATATAAGATGAAATCAATGATAGATTTCCAAAAGTGTTTTAGAAAATTTTCAAAGTATCTTTGGATATGGCTTAGAAATATATTGTATATGATAAAATATAAAGTGAAATGACACAAAGTCTATTATATATCTGTTAAATTATGATAATAGTAATTAATACACTAGAAAATTCATACAGTAGACACAGATCCTCTAGAAGGAATCCCTAAATGTTTATGTATTGAATGATAGGAAGACCTCACACCATACTCACTACACCAAGTTAACATCATACAAAATCAAGTAAAACTCATAACTCAAAAACATTCAAACAAAAAAACATCGATGGAAATGTTGGAATATGGGTTTAAATGGTTCTTATGTGAGTCATGCTTCCATAAGAGAAATGTTGTTTCCTTCTCCCTTATAATGGGAAGATAAAGGAATTTTAATCCCTTTTTACAAGTAAGTAAATTAGATAAAAAATTACAATTAATTCCTCAATTGAATTATATTTAATGCATCGGTGGTCCCACTTACAGTATGTTCCAACTAGACATCTAATTTAACCACTATCCAAGATTCATATAAAACCCACCGTTGAAGTTGGTAACTATCATATTCCTATTGAAATTATCACCTAACCACTATAGTTGGTGAGTAGTGAAAACATTAATCATCCCTATCCCAACGAACTATAAGGACCAACACTGTAACATATGTTGAACAACATCTAATGAAACTAACCAATTCTCATTCCCACCATATGATATTTTCATCTGATCATCCTACAATCCTCTGGAGATCCCACAACCACTTCATAGACTCTCAAGACCAATTTATCACACAGTTATCCTCCTTACCATATATTTAATCTATACATGAACAAGATTGACACTCCCGGTAATCCCCCACTTGAATACTAATTAAATTAGTTCCTAAAAACTCTCCAAACACTCTGTCATAAACAACTCTTCGACATACATAACAACAACAGCCGATGTTATCCATATACTTCCTTTCAACCAAGTCCCACTAAGGAAAATTGTTTTCTCATAATTTATTAGACTAAATATTTTTTGGGTGTGTTCACTAGATTAATCTTTACAATAATCATCTATAACTCTAGCACTTTTTCCTCTAGTATATTCTAGGGGAAATGGTATCTTAGTTCAATATGTTTCATCGATGAGAGAAAAACTGGATTTTGAGTCAAATGGATTACTCTACTATTATCATATAATAATACTCCACCCTATTGAATCCTCCTAAACTCATTTAATACGTGAATAAACCAAAAAAATCCTACTCTTCTTCTATTTAAGCCACATACTCATGTTTTATTTTTTGATAAACTAACAACTGGTTGTAGTCATGATATCCAATTGATTTTCATCCCTCCATAGGTAAACACAAACCCTATGGTGATATTTTAGTTTTATTCATCCATAGAAATGTGTATGTTTGCATAACCTTAAAATGGATCATCTATCCCAAAGCATATAGTTTTATCTTTCATTCCTTTAAAGTATCTGATGATCAAATTTTCAGCCTCCTAGTGTTCTCTTCCTAGATTTGACATGAAATGGCTCACCAATCCCATTGTAAAATGAAATTTTTAGTTAATTAAATATCATGGAATACATCAAGCTACATAGCACTGATGAAAATAGAACTTTCAATGTGTTCTGGACCTTATATTTAATTTTAGGTACCTTATCCCTAAAAAAATTGATATGTCTAGCCAATGGAGTTTATATCGAATTATATATGGAAATTCCAAACTTCAAAATAATTTTACAAATGTATTTTTATTTAGATAAAACCAAATTGATTACTTTTATATATATCTAAATATTTATTACCAAAATATTTTTGGAATAATCAAGATCTTTCATCTCAAATATTCTGGAAAACCCAGGATTCAATATCTAAATCCTCTTAATGTCTAGACTAGATTGAAAAATTACATCCATGAATAGAAGTTTGTTGAAAATAAAATCATACCATGACTTCCAATAGAAATAGTGATCTTTGTTTCATAGATTTAAATCTTTCTCGATCGTGAAGGAATAAAATTTATAATTCTACTACCATGGTTCCTACTTCCAGACATAGAGGCTTCTTTTTAGTTTATACACCATATTGTCATTCCTCTAATCTATGAAACCCATTACTCGCTTCTTGTAAATTTATTCCTCCAAATATCCCTTCATAAATTTCATATTTACATCCATTTTATAATATATAAATCATAAAATATTTCCATGATAGGAATTTTATAGATGGTATCATTTTTAATTACTAATGATAAAAATTTTGAGAATATAATTCCATACTTATATTTAATTCCCTTCACCGCCATCCATGCCCTGTACTAATTCCATTTATTACCTTACTCCATCAAATGAAAAAAAAACAAATTCTCAAGTGATCTTATCCCTTTTGTTAACTCAATCATCTCCCAAGTTCGATTGGATTCCAATGAACACATTTCTTCTTCATTCACTCACTCCCATTATCCATAGTCACTAAGAGTGGTCACCACTTTCAAGATTTCTAGTTCTCCTAAAACTACCTAAAGTAAGAAGTTCTTATTAGCCTCAAATACATGCATTGACCACCTAACCCTAAAATTTCATCATAATTGAACTTGATACTCTTCTCTTTCCTACCCTATAACTTCTAGTAGTCTAAATTTATAAGAACCAACTTTTGATGCCCCAACATACAAATATTTACCATGGGATTTAATAATCCTTAAGAATTCTAGAACATCTTATTATAGTCTCACTTATGGTCTTAAAATTCTTCCATATAAAACCTCAAAAAATTATTCCGTTATGGTTTCCCATTTACATCAACATGGTTTTTTTCAATTTATTCTCTACTCTCATCTTCCTTTTCATCCAAGATCTAGTCCTCCCATAGAACCATCTCATGGAAGAGAACATACCAAATTGTAATGACTTTCTTACTTTCATGATCCTAAATTTAAAATCCAATGTTTTCATGTTTATATCTATAAAAGCATTACTAATATTTTTCATTAATTTTATACCATTCCATATAATTCATAACGAAATAAGAAAGACTTACGAAAACTTTTTAGTGTCTAAATACTTACTGTTTATAGAACTATATCTATTCTGGAACGTTCAATACCATTACAGTATATAAACTTCAGTTAACTAAGTGAATCACTATGTTCACAGCATCTGTGAAAATTCCTTATTAATTCCATAGTATGGCCTCATGTTTTATAACTTTTTAAATGTTATCTAGTTGGATTTATCTTATATTCCAATCTTCAATGGTGTATTGATCATTGTAATCTCTAGACCAATCCCTTTATTCTAAGATATTTTTTGAAATCTTTATTAAATATACTCACCCCCATTATTAGATCTTTGGAATTTATCTTTCAAAAAATTCCCCCCTCCACCATGACCTTCCATTAAATTAATTTTTTTAGAGACATAAGATTAATTATTTAGTAATTAAACCCATTATTTTCTTATCAAATAATTAATAAAATTCAAAAATTAATGTGACCCGCTATGTGTTTATACTAGGGAAGGTCCCCAAACATATAAGTGAACCAGTTCTGACTTTTAGTCTCTAATATTCTATCAATTAAAGTTTAGGAACATTGATAGTTCATCATTTTCATGGACTTTAAATGTTAAATAAATGATCCCATATGTATAAAAGAAATATAAACATATGTTTGTATCTCAAGGATCTATTCCTAGAGTATTAATATCCAGTGTCACTTACATTTTTTGTTTAGTTAATTTTAAAATATCACAAAAAAATGGAGATGGATTAATGAAGAATAGAAAATAAAAATTAAAATATATAAATCAATGAAATAAGATACCAAATCCACCCTATGATTCAACTATGATGATATTTCATTGTCTCTCTATCTTAGTTCCCTAATAATACTGCTTCTATATTTCCAAAAAGTTATACACACCTTCTCTGTATAAGTTTTGTGAATATACCTCACAATCAAGATATATTTTAAGTGATTATCCTACAACTATCTCAAATATACACCAATAATGAGTTCAAATAGCACTCAAATCAGTTGTCCCATCACACACCAGTGATTCAAATAGTGAGCGAGTAATTTATTTTAGTAATGATAAAGTAAAGAGGGAGAAGAGACTCTTGAGGTGCTATCTTTCACCTATACAACTCAATCACGTAAATCCCTAAAATATAATAGAAAATTCAGAACTAGTTGGATGTGTTATGGAATCACTGGTTGTTATCCATTGGGTGATCCTTAGGTCATCGTCTCAGCATAAATGAGAGCTTTATAATAACAATTAAAAAAACAAAAAATAAACGAGGGGGAGAACACTTAAATAGAACAAAATTCAATTGTATTAAAAATGTATAAATTATAGTAAAACTATATAAGTCAAGAAAATTTCAAATATAAGGTCTCAATTTATTTAAAAAATGGGTAGAATAAAATATTTTTAATCATCTAATTATTCTTCTCCCTCATCATAGACTCCAATTCCAAGATTAACTACTCTAGATTGTCTCTATTTATGTAGGAAAATGGTATATATTTATTCAAGAAGAACCTCTCATGAATCTTATCAACTTCTATCCCTTCCCATGATCATTGGTTTAATTAGTTGTTGGATGGGTTCCTTGTGAATCACATGGAGAATCTCTTCCCAAAATATCAAGATGGGAAAAAATTTATTTTAGTTTGAGACTTTTTGTTATTAGGAATTTCCAATATTAATATCTCTAGGTATCTAAAACATCAAATTTATAATTTCTAAATGAAACCAAATATCACCACTAGAAAATAATATGTTACATGTCTTCTCATCATAATTTTTTAAATCCCAAATATCATACATGTTGACCTTAATTGGGAGGAATTATATTATGAAATATTTATCCCAGATTTTCACAAATTCTATCTTCATGAATATGAATTTTCTTGGGTGGGAACATCTTATGTTTCAACATAATATTTAGAAATATTGTTATGTATAACTTTATTGGTGAAAAATATGTTATATATCTCTGTATTTGGGAGAAATATGTAATATATTTCCCACTACTTCCAAAAAATGTTATGTATCTATTATATCTTTAAAAAATCACACCTTTCATCTCAACCTTCTCAAAATATGTCACGCATCTGTAGATTTAACAAAAATTTTCTCATGTATCATCTCTATTATTGAATAATGTGTTATTCATGGCCTGTATTTCAGAGAAAAATGTTATAAATAAACATCCTTAGAAACATTCATACAAATTCACCTTGGCCCATCAAAAATCATCCTGTATCAACTCCCTCTAATCGTAAAAGTTAAAAAATATTATTCATTTCTCATTGAACCTAAAAAAATCATTCATATCATATTATAATGGAGAAAATGTTATGAATGGTATATTTATCCTAGAAATATGTTATATTTCATAATATAACATGCCTTTTCCAATTTTGCTCAATCCTGAAACCACGAAAAAAACAAACTTAATGTAGTCTTTATTCAAGATATTCCAAAATTGATTTAAAATAATTAATATTATAATTATAATCATTTAAATTATTTTAAAATTGGAATGAGAAAACAATATATGGAATTTCAATTAATCCCAAAAATGAATAAATAAATTATAAATCTAGGTTTATGCAATTTAAAAAATTTATTTCAGATTAATAATAGTATTAATAAAGAGATAATTTCATCAGTTTTAACTAAATTATGGTTTTAATTATAATGTCATGAGATTTGGAATATATTTTTTCCAAATTAATAGTATCTTTAAAATCTTATTTCCCAAGGAACACTGAAATAGAATGAACCATGAAATATTTGATGAAACCTTTTAAGAAAAATAACATAATAATAAAAAATATAGTAAATAAAAGGTAATAGTCAATTTAAATTCTTTTATTTATATGATAAATTATTAATATTAAAAGGTATTATTTTTTTCAAATAAATATTTTTTAAAAGTATTTATTAATTTACCCTAATAAATTAAATTCACCACTTTTAAAATATTATTATAATAATATATGTTATTTTAATATATAAACTAATATCTTAGCATTATTTAAATTTGATATTTTTTTGAAATAATATTCAAAAAAGTACATCATTCAATCATAGTAGTTTTCTATATATATTTTTTTATTTCCATTAAAAATATATAAATATAAATTTCATAAATTGAATAAGATAAAAAACATAATTTTTTAATTTATAATATCAATATTAGTTTAGGGTTTATTATTGGTGTTTTCCCAAAATAATTAGTTTTTTAGTGAATACGGAGAAATATAGTTTTTTAAAAAATCATAATTTTTATGAATTTATCAGTATATGATAAAGAAAAAGAAATTTATAAAACGTTTTAATTGATTAAATATTTATAAAAGGAGAATAATATGTATTTTTAAATAATATTTTGAACTTATAAAACTTATTTTTAATTTATTAAACATAAGTTTCATTTTATTCCAATTTAAAAATAGTTTTAAGTATTTTCTTTCAATTGAATATTTTTATGGTAAAATTTATTTTTTCATTTATTTTAAATCCAAAAAACATTAATCTAAATTATAAATAAAATAATTTGTGACATTAAAATCAAAAACATTTGTAATTTTTTCCTACACATAAAATTTAATCTCAAAATAAAAATTTTATAAAAATTAGTTTTTATGCATAATGTGTGATAATACTAAAATTAATTTATTAAACCCTAATAAAATATGTCACTCAAAAATTTTAATATAATAAAATTATGTTTAATAGTGTATATTACACACAAAACCAAGCTTAAACAACCTATGAATTATATTATTTAAATTTGATCACTATAAACTAACAATTAAATTGGTGGGTATTAATAGGACTATAAAATTAATAAAAATATATGGTTTACACATGTATAAAATAAATTAATTGGTTATAAAATGATCGTAAATGAAAATAAAAATCAATTGAAAGTAAAATAAATATTTTCCAAAAAACAGATTTTACGCATGAAATTTGTTTTTATTCTAATAAAATGAATTTATCACTATTATTGAATTATTATAATGAAAATTATATATTATATATTCCATAAAATTTTGTATCATTAATGTATAATTTAATATAATCATCGGATCATAACAAATCACTTTTATGCTTAAAAATTGTATTTTTCTCAACAAATGGTTCTTTCAGGGTTATCACACTTATTTTAAAATTAACTTTTACAAATTTCTGAAAATAAATTTGAAAAAATGAAATTAAGTTTTGAAATAATAATATCAAAATCATCTTGGAGAGTATTTTTTAGAATTTTTTGAAAACCTTAATTTTTCAATGAATAGTTAAAATGATGAATTTTATTGAAAAATTCTTTTTTTATTAAAAGAATTTACAAGTTTAATTTTGTTTTAAAATTGTTTTAAATTTAAAACTAGTTTAATTATATTATAATTAATCAAATATATTTCATTATAATCAATTATATGTTGAATTTTTATATAAAAGCATGTTATACTTTTGAAAATTTTTCATTTAGAAAACCATTTTTTCATCGCATCTACAGGTCTAATTTTTAATTAAATTCTACCACATATATTAATTTAATTGGGAAAATTTTATTTAATATTTATAATTATAATAATTAATATTATATAATAAGTAAATATTAATTTTTGGTCATAATTAATAGTAAAAATAGTAAAAATTATTTACTGCAATTAAGTTTAAAACATGTTTATCAAGGGGATAAACTCAGAAGATGAGGGTTAAATTGACCTAAAACTTATCCAATTTATATTATATACAAAAATTTCAATCTTATCCAATATTTTTTTTATAACGATCCATTTTTTATCCCTTTTTCATGTGAAAAAAGTGGGTATAATTTATTATCTTCAAAAATTCCAAGTGTATCCTCTCCTCCACTTATAAAATGGAACCTACTCCCCTAATCTATTAACACTTAAAAGCCTTCTCGTTAATCTAATACCTACCCAATACCCTTATATTAATCCCTACCCAATAAATGGAGTCCTTTATTATCATAAAACCATTCTAGGAAGGATTTAGTTGTAAACCTTAAGTGGTTCTTTGAAGAATAGGTGTAGTTCTTAACTATGTGTCTTCATTTTATTTCTTACTTTATCCTATACAAATATTAACCAAATATGATAAATTAATTAAAAAAATTATTTTCCACATAATAATATGTTATTATTTTAATGTAATAACATAAATCAATCTCAACTTCCATCAAATGGAAAACAAAATAGTGATCGTGTTAATGGCGGACTACAACCTCTCAGACCGATGTAATCCATTTTCCATCATCATCTCTCACAAATGGATATAATAATGGATTTAATTTTTATATATAATATTTCTGATATAATTATAAATCTTTAATTATGATATCACATATACTATATTACCTTTCAATCTGTTAGAGAACTATAATGTTGCTCATGCATACATGTGGACTACCGCATCCTCAAAGTGATGTGAAATATTTTTCATTTTATATTGAAATGGATGGTAATAAGGATATATTTAATTTATATATCTGATATATAAGATATCATAATTAATTTTTAAGTATATTTTTCTACCTTTATTTCATTCTATCTATTGGGAAAAATGGAGACAACATTTATGTGTAAATATGGCCCACTGTCTCCATAAACGGTGTAACCCACTTTTCTATCTCTATCATTTACAGGCTATTATAAATACTTATATAATGAATATATATTATATTTATATAATTTTTAACATCATATATATAATTTAACCATGATAAAATTATAAATACCAAATCTACTAAACCAAAACATACATGAAAAGTGAAGTAGTTTACACTCGGAATAAAGATTTTAATAATGAATTATTAATAAAAGAGTGAAAACAGTTATAAGTAAATCATATATGGTGTGATATATATTATTATGGTTATTTAAAAAAAATATATATATATATAATATATTTATTATACATGATTTTCAAACATGTATAAATTAAATCATACGTAAGGTAAGGGTTTCCCATCTAACTTTTACTTCATGAAATATACATCATATTCACCACATATTAATTTTGTTTGGTGTTTATACATCTCCTATGATATTTTATATCATGAATTAATATATATTCATGGTATTTAAATTTTCATTTGAATCTATTTCTTTTATTGGTTTTATGATTCAAATGTTACCAAAGTGGTAAGGGTTCAATTCATAATCTCATCATTACTCAGGATTGTTTATGTTTAAGTATTCATTGGAGGAATTATTTGATATTTTTATCCTAAACCAAATATATATTATTATAATATATTTATTCATTAAATTTTCATGTAATAATTTCGTTTTCCAATATTTTTTACTTAAAATTATTGATAATTTTTGTAAGAAATTCCTACTTTATTTCTCTCTTCAGTTGAAAATATTTTTTATTCTAAATCCGTGTTTTCAAAAAATGTTTTCAAGAATGTTTTGAATATTTTATTATGATATTTTAAATTTATTTTTACCTATTATTTTATTTTTTTTAAATGTATTCTTCTAATAATTTTCCAAATGAGTTATTTTTTAATATTCATACAAAAATGTGGAAGGAATCATTGTTCTAACGTGTAGTTAGGAACAATATTCCCCTTCTCTATAACCACTTATTACATTGAAAGTTACTTTATAATTTTTTCAAAGATAAATTAAAATATAAAATTTTACCAAATATTATGTAAATTGTTTATTTTAAAAAAGTTATTTTTCAAAGTGAAAACTGTATTTTCATCAATAACTTTTTTAATGGAATTTTTATAGTATTTTTATTCATCAATGACACAAACTTTTATTTTAATTATTCTCTAGTGGGGATATGTTGTAATGATACTATCCTTATTATTTATCTGTATGGTGTGTGACCAATTTGACCAGGGATATTATATTTTTGTAAATTCTTTCATATTACTCTAGATGTTTATGATTATGGTTATTTATTGGTGTAATTATTAATGTTTCATATGCTATTTTTTCATAAAATTGATTACATTGATTATTTGGGATGGATGTTGTCAAATTTTTTATGTGTAATCTTAAAGGTGTCAGATAACATTTAAGTTTAAAAAACTATTTAATGTTGAGTTTTTTGGTGTTATTGGAATATAATGTCATTTGTTTAAGTAATTATCAATGTAAAACCTTTATTATTATGAATTTAAGAGATTAGTGTATTATATTTATCCATATTGGATAAACTGTACTAATCATTTTGATTTTAGTAAAGAATAATGGTATATATTGCTATCATTTTATGGATTATGTGACCCATTATAATATTATTGTAGTGGTATGGGCATTAAAAATTATCTTAAATACTCATCATTTGGTGATATTGTGGTGTCAATTGATTAAAGGATGAAACTCGATATATTAAGTATGTATATTTCCGTATATTATTCATCTAGATGATAAAGGAATTAATTAACACTATAAAAAGGTTCTTGAAAAAAAATTGTTATATTCTTACCTTCATTTTTTATGAATCAATTATCTTTTCACACCTTAATAGTTTATGGTTTTTCTATTGTTATCTTTCTCATGATCATTCACTTTCTAAAGATCAATGATCTATATCACTCTATATTATTATTTGAAAAATAAACTATTATTCCATGTCCATATCTTCACTTCCCACGAATTTTATCATACTTGGAAACCTAGTTATGTGTTATTCTATAATACCTTCATACATCCCATTTTCCCTTATCTTGAGGAAGTTTTATTAACCCTTTTTACAATTTGGGATTTCATAAAAGGTATTTCAAAATGTAAAACACTTGATTTGTGAGCATAAGATAAAATTTAATGGATATAATTTATTTAAGGTAAGATAATGTAACACCATAATATTTTAAAAGATAAACATTATGTACTATAGCATATATGACATGTAATACCAAGCTTAAAGGGCCCATAAAATATATTATTTAAAAATAACCATTATAAAATAGTCATTAAATTGGTGGGTATGAATATAAATAACTAAATTATAAAAAGTAAATGTTTTTAACATGTATAAAATTAATTCATTGGTTATAAATTTATTAGAAATGAAAATAAAAATCACTTGAAAGTAAAAGAAATGCTTTCTTAAAAACAGATTTTATGTGTGTAATATGTTTTTATTCTCATTAATTGAATTAACCATTATTATGGAATTATTATAATTAAATTTATATATTATTTATTCAATAAATTCTTTATCATTCATTTAATATATTTTCAAATAATTATATTATAATAATTCTAGTTTTATGCTTAAAAATAGTATTTTTATAAAAAACGATTCTGTCACATTTTAAAAACTTATTTCAAAATTATTTTTTATCATTTTTAGAAATTATATTTTAAAAAAAAACTTAATTTTTGAAATAATCATGTCAAATCTATCTTAGAGTAAATTTTTTATAATTTTCTAAAGAGATTAATTTTTAGATGAATATTGAAAAATAATCATTTTTATTGAAAGATGCCTTTTCAATTAAATAAATTATAATTTCTATTTTTTTAAACTGTTTTAAAAGTAAAATTTGTTTAAATATAATATTATTAATCCAATTTAGTTCATTTGAAAAAAATTATATGTAATAGTTTGATATAAAAACTTTTTAAACTTTTGAATAATTTTTCTTTAGAAACAAATTTTTTTTGGTGTATGCGAGTTTAATTTTAAATTAAATTATAAATATAATATAAATTAAATTTTGAAATATGGATTTCATATTTTAAAAAATAATAATTAATATTATGTGATAATCCAAACTTAATATTTTTTCATTGAAAATTAATTATCATGGTGATGGTTAAAACAGGTTTACTAGGGGTTAAACAAAGAAGATAAAGGTTATAATGACCTAAAAACATATAAAATATATATTTTATGTCCGTATTTAGACCTTATATCATATATGGTTAAATAAATAACCTTTTTTAATCCTTTTTAATGGGAAAACAGGAGTATAATTTATTCATTTCAAAAATTTCAAGTATGTCCCCTCTCCCACTTATAAAATAGAACCACCTATACTATATTATTCACACTTCCAAAGCCATTTGTTTCAGAAAATAACTCCCTAAATATTTTCCCTACATACATACCCAATACCTAGAATCCCTTTATTATGATAAAATAATTATAGGAATACTTTAGGTATAAACCTAAAGTGGTTCTCTGAAGATGCGGTATAGTTCATAGTCATGAAACTTCGTTTTATTTATTCCTATATCCCCTATGATAAAATTATAACACAATTAAATTACATATAATGATATGTTATTATTTAAATTTAATAACCAAAATCCATCTAAACTTCCATCAAATGGTAAATTAAACTATCGGTCATGAGTGCGGAGGACTAACGCCTCGTCAACAGATGCAATCCAATTTCCATCAATATCTCTCAGGGGTGGATATAATAATAGATATAATTTTTTTATATAATATTTATGATATAATTATAAATCTGTAATTAGGATTTAGTATCTACCTTCTTAACTTCCAATTCATTTGAAAATGATAACGTCGCTCGTGCGTGAGTGTGGACTACCACCTCCCCAAAACGATGTGAAATGTTTTTCATTTTATTTTTACACGGATGGTAATAAGGATATATTTAATGAATATATATTCTATATATGATATTATAATTAATATTAAAATATGAAATTTAATTTACCTTTCTTTCATTCCATCCATTGAAAAAAAATGGAAATAGAGTTCATGTGTACGTACAGTATATCATCTCCATCAATGTTGTAACTCCTTTTTCTATATTTATATTTAATGGAAAATTATAAATACTTAAATAATTAATATATATTATATTTATATAATTATTAAAATTAAGTAGATAATTTAACCATGTTCAATGTCCACGATCTGAAACTACCAAGCTAACATACACATGAGAATTGAAGCAATTATCACTGAGAACAGTGATTTTAACCAATAATTATTAATAAGTCGGTGATATAAGTTTATAAGTAAGTCATATATGGTATGATATATATTATTATGGTTCTATAATATTTATAATAAATTTATATTTATTCTATAGGATTTTTTAACACATATGAAGGAAATTAGACCTAAGGAAATGGTTTCTTGTCTTAATTTTACTTCCATGAGACATAAGTCATATTCACCACTAATTCCATCTAATTAGAGTATATAATACCCATTATATATGTTATATAATTAATATATTTATATTCATGGTATTTAATGTTTTATTTTATTTATTTTATTTTATTGGGGTTATGATTCAAAAGCATGTAAAGTGGTAAGGTTTTAATTCACAATTTCATATTTATTCAGGATTGTTTAAGTTTAAGTCTCAATTGGGATAATAATTTGGCATTTATATCATAAACATAATATATTTTTTATCATATAGTTATTCATGAAATTTTAAGGTAATATTACCATTTTAATATATTTGGTAATTAAAATGATTGATTAAATGTGTATAAGAAAATACTTCTTTATTTATCTTTTCGATTAAAAATCCTTTTTATTCCAAATCCATGTTTTCAAAAAAAACAAAAATAATGTTTTTGGTGTTATCCTATGATATTTTAAATTAATATTTACCCATGATTGGATTTTTATAAAAATTAGTATATGGAATCTTCCTTTTATTCTCTAAACGTGGAATTTTTTACTTTTTAAAAAAATTGAAAGGAATCGTTGTTTTGACGTGTATGGAATGAATGTTATTTCCTAAAACCATAAAATCAAATTGATTTAATGCTTTAGTACAAGTTTAAAAGTTTCATTTTAATTTAAGTAAAATTTTTAATATTCTGAAAATTTTATAGTTTCAATGTGATTGTTTAAAGTGAAAAGGGAATTTTCCTGAATAATGTTTTTAATGACATCATAATAACCCAAGACACGTACTCCCAGATCCAGTGCTAGAATTATAAGAATTATATTTTCGGATTTGATCCCAATAATTGTGTCCCATTTTTTCATCCAAACCTTTTGAAATCCAAATGAAAAATTGTATCACTTAAATTCTCAAGAACATTTTAAGTTTAGAGTTTCAGAGAATTATGAAAAAACTCCTAAATAAAAATTCACATGAATTTAACTAATAATTTATTCCGCTTAACCCATCATTAATTATTCACATTAAGACATCATCATCATATATATGAAATCCTTTCTAAACAAAATTCATTAAACCTCTTTCTTTGTAGACTGAAGAATAGGAAACATAAGAGGGGTGAGTTTAAATGAGCAGTAAGGGAAAACATGAGCATTATCAAATTAATTCCAATAGTGATCATAAGAAGAGAATAGGGGATGATGACATAATCAAAGTGCATGAATATAAAATAGGAATATTTATACCCATCAATAATCATATCATCAAACTTGAAAACATTGCATAAGGAATTAAAAAGGAAAAATCCATAAGAATCAATAATGTTCCATGTTATATCAATCTTAATCAAATAAAACATCATAAACCCATAGAAATCATAGACAAAACATATTGGTATCTTGGAACATCATCTCATAGAACCCTTAAAGAACCCTTACAATTTAAATAATCATATGTTTGATATTTAATATAATTGTCTAGAGAAAATAATCATTACCCAATGCATTGGGGTTCGATTTGGTCACTCCTATCATAAAGTTGTAATGGGCTCACTTGGTGCTATCTCAGTGCACCCATCACTTATAATGTCAAATAACTAAAGAATAAATAAAGCACATAGAGAATTCAATTCATTATAACTCATTGAAACAATATTTATTCTTTTTATAACATGATCAATCCAGGGAAAGGAAATAAGTTTCATAATAATATCTTTGAAATATGGTTAAACCTTGGAAAAGAAACAGGTTCCATAACAATCTCTATGAATCATGATTAACCAATGGAAAAAAACAGGTTTCATTAAAATATATTTGAAACAATCATAATATATCTAGAGAAATAATGTGGATGGTATTAATAAATAATATCCCTAATACAGAATATGTGACAATAGGGGTTCTTGACATTGATTAATGAAAATACCATTGAAATACCATTAATGAAATTTTAAGGAAAATACCATTTTCATTTTGAAAATAATTTTTGAGAAAAAATTTATAATTAAAATGATCTTGAAAGATTATAGTGGAATATTTTAAAATTCATTTAGAAAATTTCTTGAGGAAAATAAAATTTCCTTTTTGAAAAAAATTTTTTAAAATATTTTAAGAAAACATGGTTGTTAAAAGAAAATTGATTTCCAACCAAATTGAGAAATAAACTTGTATTTTCTTAAGAAAAATTCTAAAATATTTTAAGTACCTAATAGTGATAAAATGTTAAAATTAATTGAAAATATCATGAATAAATAGATTTGAATATAATTCATCAGAAATATAATATTTTAATATCTGGCACTTAGTCATACACAATCCCGATTACTGATGAGATTATAAAAAAGACTCTTTCCACTTTTATAGCATTGAATAAAAATAGGCATGAAATAATAACATTAAATGGAACGTATAATATCATTAAAATAACTTATTCATGATAAAACATATCACATGTTAATTATATACACCTCATAAAATATTTTATGTGGATAACACGACATAAGTCTCAAAGAAGGAAAATTGTTTCAAAGATCCATTTCTGCTTTGATAACATTGAAATTGTAAACCCAATGAAAGATATATAACAAATAAAATATGTAAATAAACATATAATGAATTTTAATGATCATAAAATAAATTCATGGACATTATATACACCACACAATAAAAAATAATTGTTGAATATGGAATATATCTCACAAAAATAAAAGTGAGATCAGAGAAACCCTTACCTTGAGTCTAATTCATATTTCTTATTATTTATATTCATAAATAATAAAATATTTTTATTATTTAATTTACTTATAAACTTTTAAAATTTTATTATTACCATTCCTTCACTTATAAATAAGTTATATATAATTTCTCTATTAATTAATTAAGTCATATTTTTTGACCATATTTGACTTAAGTGTAAAAAATGATTGGTAGGATGATTGTGGTAAAAAATGTAATTATTTAAACATAAAAAGAATAAAAATCATGAAATAATTATCATATTTATACATAAATTGTAATTTTTAAACCAATCATTAAATATTGTTTTGAAAAATGAACAAACACTGCGATCTTGGAGACAATAGGAAGTAGGTACGCATGAGCAACGTTTCCATTTTTCAATGATTATTATAGAAAGAATGTGAGTAATATTTTATATTTAATAAATGGTAATTATATAATAAATTAAATTATATACAATTATATATAATTATATATATTATTTGTGTGATGTAAATGGAATCACTTCGCTTTGAGGAGGCGTTAGTTGACACGTCCACAAATGACGTTATAACTTTTTCAATGTGTGAAAAGGTAATAAAAAAAGTGATATGTTATACTTAAAAAAAGATTATAATTTCATTAATATCATTATTATTACATTTATATCATAAATATTTATTATTTTTCCTTTATTACCTTCCATGTAACGTGTTAGTAAGAAACGGTTCACATCACTTCGTGAGGCAGAAGTTTGTCTTACACTTTATTGACATTATCGTATCTGATAGGGTATGTAATATAAAAGGGTAAATATGATATAATGATCCTAGAGGTATAATTATGTTAAAAATATAATTTATATACTTTATATACATCATTATTCCAAAACATTATAGGTGCTAATAGAAAAACAAACGACAGTAGTTCGTGAGGCAGTAGTCCACCAGACACACGAATGAAGATTTCATTGCCCAATTGATAGAAGGGTTTGTAGTTATAGGTTATAAAATTAGCATAAATTTTTTTATATATTTAGTATACTTAATTTATTATATAATCATCATATAATAAAAATTTAAGTGGGTGGAGAAAGAAATAAAACCAAAATTTACATTGACGAATGTTATCTCTTATTATGGTAACACCCTTTGGTTTGAACCAATGGTCTTCCTTTGTTTCCTTTATTCCAAAATTTTGGATTCTAGGATTAGAGGAGGGAATTTATGAATTTATTTTTTCACATTTTTTATAATCCAAACTGCTTAATATGTGTGAATAACTTAGTGGAATGAGTTCCCTTTAATAGTTAAGGAGGACTGGCATTGTTGTGAACACATAACAATATTCCTTATTGGGAGGTCTCACATACCTCATATTCCAAAAAATTTGAATAATAATGGATTTTAGGTATTACATAGTCTATAAACACCTCCAAAATACAATATAAAAAAAATTAATAATTTTGTTTCTTAACACCTATGTTTCCTTATTTTTTCATTTTGGTCTTTCATTGAGGTAACTTGTTTTCTAACCTAAGTAATTTTCAATTAAGAATAAATTATAGTGAGACTTACTATAAAATTTATATCCAAAAAATTAAATCCAATTTTTTAAATAAAAATATTATGTGTGTTTGAAAATTAATTTTAATTGAAGCACATTTAATGTGAAAAAACACTATTTTAACCATAACCATCCAAACAATGTTTTTACTATTTAGGGGTCAATATGTTCATTATAAATGAATAATAGGTCCATGAATAGAAAATATTTAGTATTTATTAAAATTTAAAATAACATGGCAGAATAGAGGTTTTTTATTAATTTTAAATCATTGAAAAAAAACATCATTTATTATAATAAAAATTAATGTCAATTTCAACATTATTTAATTAATTTAAATATTAAAATATCAATAAAAATTTGTAATTTGAATCTATTAATTTAACACTTGTGTTAAATTATTTAGTCATCTAAAAACCTAATGTAGTAACATAATCCATTAAATTTACTTCACTTTTAATATTTTTAGTAACATTTATTTTAATTATTTATTAACTAAATAATTACCATGTTGGAATTTCTTAAGAATTTTAAGTAATTAGTCCATCTTTAAAAAATAAATATAAATTTTAATGATAAATAACTCATTTATATTTAAAAATTATATATATAACTAAACATATGTTTTTTGTCCCTATCCCAAGGATATATAGAAATTAAAAAGGAAAAGTGTTCATTTTTTTCTTTTTCTTTACAAAACTTAAAATATGGGTAACATTCATAGACTAGGGTCCCTAAAACACATAAAAATAAATAATAAGTTCATAATCATAGACATATGTCCATAAAATAGGTTTCCAAAAATTTTCTAGGTCTTTTTTATTCTTAAGTTAAATGTTTAATATGTTGGTAGACCCATTGTTACCATGATCGTTGTTATTAAATTTAAATGTTTTCACTAATCACCTTGGAAAAAAATTAAATTTTCAATATTAGAAATTATAAATTATGGATATTACAAATACTTAATCCATTTTTAAATATTCAATTCACAAAAGTTGCAAAATATAATTTAATATAAATCTTGCATACGCGGTGAGATAACATGTTTTTAAGAATAGTATTTTCTAAAAAAAATATGATTCTATATTAACTAAATTCGTCTTAACAATTATTGTATAAAAAATGAATATTTACTGATATGTAATATATAAATTTAATTTAAAAAAATTCCCTAATAGGTGTTTTTTTAATTAATTAAAATTTGGAAACATTATGCATTTTAAAACTATTTTTAGAAAACCCATTTTTTTAACAAAAAAAAACAAACTTATACTAAAAATCAATATATTGATTATTTTAATTAATTAACTGGATTAAATATATAATATGTTAATTTAAAAATAATTCACAACACATTAGTACTTTTAAATTATTTAATTTATTGAAAATAAAGTACTTTTTACAAATTTGGTATTTTCACTATACTCTGAAAAATCAATATTTTTTGAAAAATATCAAAATTACAACCAATATAAATTTTGATATTATGGTTCCAAAAACAATTTTAGTTTTATAAAATAGATTTTATAAACTTTTCAATAATTTATTATATAATTTTTCATGAAAATTAATAAAAAAAAATTTTGAACAAAACATCTTTTTGAAGAATAAAATCAATTTACTAAAGATGATTGATTATTTAATAAAAATATATCAATAATTTATATTGAGTGAGACATATATATGTATCCTAATTTGTTTAATATAATTCATTCCCTCTAGTTTAACGACTAGTTTATTATGGTAATATATATATCATGGGTTGTTCATGTTTAGTGTTGTTTGTTGAATAAGTTATCGAACATAAAAATTATCGATGTTATCTATAATGAAAGATAAACTGAGTGTTGCGTGTAATTAAAGATAAAATTTGTTTTGTGTTTCCTTTACTCTATCAAATATAATTTTCTTCTTTTAAAATCTTGGGGTGTTGCAAAAAAAATTCTGGTATTTTGATTCATCGATGATAACAACCCATATTTTACTTATCATATACTAGGGATATTCTATAATAATATAATCCTTATTGTTTATATATATATTTTATGAATAGTTTGAGTGGGGATGTATTATTTTGATACCATTCACTATATTACTTTGGATAATTTATGATTATATTTTTTTTATTGGGGTAATTATTAACATTTTGTATGGTAGTTTTTTTAATAAGAATGTTTACATTTATTATGAATCACCCATTTCAAATGAGGAATAAATTAGACTTAGTAAGTGATTGGTGGGGAATTCTAGAGACCCTATATTCATCAGTTGGTCTTATGAGACAAACTAGATTAGTTATTTGGTTGAGAGATTTCCCATTTATGTAAGATATCTATGCATGAGGGCTTGATGGTATGGTTATTATGTTTGGAATTATGCATTCCTATATTATGAGATTAGTTATTGATGTCCATGTGATTATTTGATTAGTTATAATACTAATGGAAAAGTTTTAAGATCATGTTATTGTTAATATTTAATTATTTAAAACTAATTTATTCCTACCATATTATTCTTTATGTTCAAGTTATTTATGAAATAGTAGGTTTTTCCGTGATTTTCATTGAAATATTGATTATTCCTTATTTATTCATGATAGCTTCCACTGCATGTATACCCTTTCTAAGCATCATATCTCAAAATTTTCTTTTTTTCATTTACATGGGATGACAAGAAGTATATCACCACTAAAAAATAGGCATTTAACGTACTAAAAATGGCCATTATTGGCACAAGAAAAGCACTCACTACGAGAGGGAGATTAAAATTTATAGTATTTTATTAGTACTAAAAATGTGTTTATAAATGGGTCCTTTATCTATAATTTTATTTATCACTGATAAATGGGACCTTTATCAGTTCTTATAAGAGCACTATAAAGGACCCATTCATTGGTGCTTTTAAAATCACTCAAAAAGGGCCTAATTATTAGCACTTTTAAAATAGGTGATAAAGGGGCATATTGTAGTGTATGGTAATAGTACACTGCAGCACCAGTGCAATGTGATGTAACAACACACCGAAATACTAGAAACACCACCAGATATCAACAAAATCAAGTACCAATATAGAATTTAAATTAAACGAAATTTGAAACACAAATAAAAGAAAATAAACACTATATTAAATACATTTAAAACATTGGTTTATATAATTAGATAAGTACAAATTATTACATACATTCAAAAACATAAATGTTCCTTTTTGTTTTGATCCTGACCCCAACTCTTGATATTTCTTAACAAACCACCCCTGCTTAAGAAAAATAACACACATGTATAGGAAAAAATTTCTTATTTTAGTAATAATATAAATAAATAAATTAACAAAAAGTGTTAATTTTGAACTGAAGTTTGGGTCATATAAGGAACATTGTATATCAGATTGATATATGGTTGATTATTACATGTCATACCTTTTCTTTTTTTATATGTAACTATTATCTCTATGAATATTAATTAAATAAGTATAAGATAAATCCACATGGGAACAACCTAGTGGTTGCATCATGTGGTGGTGATGTGGAGGTCTCGGTTTTGAGCTTCCCCGTGCGCATTTAGGAAGTTTTTTTCCCCTTCTGTGAATAATGTAATATAAATATGTATCAGATAAAAATAATAAGAAAATTAACTAATTAATATTAAATAGAATGATGAGAAAATAATCTATTCTCATTTTCATGGCGTTGGAAATGTGATACGTATTTCAAAAAAAATGAAACTTATATATTGAAAAGATATGCTCGTATTCATATTGGTCACATAATGCATCAGATTTAAGTGAGGCTAATTACTACACATCTCAAATGAATTTTGGATAATTTTACCAAATCATCAAAATAATAAAAATGTGTTCGCTCAGTTTTGAGCACGTCATTTTACTTTTTTACTAAAATGTCATTTTAAATAGGAAAAATGCACATGACTCGTACCATTCAAATAGAATGTAAATTTAGTGTGATAATTATTTTTACATTTCATAAATTACTTATGAATCATTTTCCTATATTATCAATAAAATACAACCGCATTTTCTCGATTTTACATGAGTTACATTTTTTGACCTAAAATGTCGATTTTAAACTGATAAAGGATAGATTGAATCATACCAGGAACATCGTGTATCAAATTGAGGTGTGGATAATTAGAAAAAATCAAAAATTATTTATGGTTTGTTTTCCTAAAGTATCAAAGTAATCTGATGTGTTTTCTCAATTTTGAGTAGGCCATTTGTCATTTTAACTAAAATTGATGTTAATTTTAAATAAAAAGACACACTTGGAGTTATACCGGCCACACCATGCATAAAATTGAAATTTATTAGATTAATAAAAATTTAAAATGACTTATGGATAATTTTCCTAAATTATCAAAATAATTGGAATTTATTTTCTTGGTTTTGAGTACATCACCTGTCTTTTTTAATAAAATGGCATTTTAAACTACAAACATGCACTTTGATGCAGACTGATCACATCATATATCATTTTCAAATGAGATAAATTCTTATACCTAAAAAAATAATTATGATTTTTTTACTAAATTATCAATAAAATCAAAGAGTGTTTTCTTGGTTTTCAGTGAGTAACCCTTTTTGAACAATAATATCAATTTTAAACTGGTAAAGAACATCTTGAGTTATACAGGGCACATCATGTATCATATTGAGGTTAGGATTATTACTACACATAAAAAATGAAATATGTATCATTTTACTAAATTATCAAAATATTCCAAATGCATTTTCTCGATTTAGAGTAGGTTAGTTGTCCTTTTTACTAAAATTGATTTCAATTTTAAATAAAAATATGCACTCTGAGTCATACTAATCACACTGTGCATCATATTTAAGTGAGGATGATTCCTAAATGTCTAAAATGATGTATTAATCAATTTAATAATGTATAAAAACAATATTAATGTGTTTTCGCATTTTTTGAGTATGTCACTTCTCATTTTTACAAAAAATCCATTTTAAATCTGAAACATGTAATTTGACTCATACCAATCACATGATGTTTTGGTTTGATGTGAGACTGATTATAACACATAGAAAATAATTTATTAATTCATTTTATAAATATTCAAGAAAATCAGATCATGTTTTCTTGGTTTTTAGTGAGTGACACATTTTGAACTATAATGTCAATTTTAAACTAATAACGAAAACATAAAGTCATATCTGGTACATCATGTATCGGATTGCAGGGTGGTTAATTCATACACATAACAAATCAATTATGTATTATTTACCTACAACATAAGAAAAAATCATTTTATTGGTTTTGAGTACATCAGGTTTCCTTTTTAATAAAATTGATTTCAAATTTAAATAAAAAGATGCATTTGGAGTCATATCGGTCACACTTTGTGTAAAATTGAGGTGTGGATAACTCCTACATGTCTCAAATGACTTATGTATCATTTTCATGAAGTATCATAACAACATGGATTTGTTTTATCTATTTTTATTATGACACTTTTCTTTTTTACTAAAATGTTATTTTGAACTGGAAACTCGTACTTTGACTACTACTAATCACATCTTCTATCAGTTTGATGTCAAAATAATTCCAAAATGTAACAAATTATTTTTTATTTTATGTCATATATTATTAATAAAATTCAATCATGCTTCCTTGGTTTTAAATGAGTAGCACTTTATGAACTAAAATGTCAATTTTAATTTGATAACAGACACTTTGAGTAATGTTGGGTAAATCATGTATCAGATTGAGGTGCATCTAATTCCAACATGTCAAAATTATTTAATGGTCATTTTTATAAAGTAAAAAAACAATATGAATATTTTTTATTGGTCTCGAGTATGTCAGTTGTGTTTTTTACTAAAATTATTGTCAATATTAAATAGAAATAATCACGTGAAGTCATACTAATGAAATCTTGTGTTAGATTGAGGTGCAGATGATTTCTATATGTTCCAAAGTCTAAAAACAATCGTAACTATTAATGTTATAACAATTTTAATTGCATTTATTTTTAAGAATTCTAAAATTACGTATTGAATTTATGTTCTTTTCTGGAAAACCTTTTCTCATTATTGAAATGTATAATAGTAGAGGAAGCTCATGCACCCATTATATCACAAGAAGTCACCAAAAATGGAACATGATGTTAAGTCAATAAGGTTTTCCTTATGAATTTTCCATTCCTTCTTGTTTTGAAAATCACAAACACCTTATACTTAAGCAAAACTATATTTTACTTCTATAAGGAAAATTTCCTTCCGTAAGGAAATTTACCCAAACCTAGATTTCCTTACACATATCAATTTTTTATTAAGTGTAAAAATAGGATTCATATCAAAATCTCAGAATCATATAATGATTAGATATGAAGCATTCTGTTTTAGGATCCAAATTTTGGATTTGAACTCTAATAAAGTTCCACTCCGAATTCTGGATATGAACTCTGACAGAGTTCCATATCGAATTCTGGAAATGAACTTTAACAAAGTTCGACTCCAAATTCTAGACTACGAACTTTTATAAGTTCGACTCCGAACTTTTATGAGTTCGACTCTGAAATTTTATGAGTTCGACTCTGAACTTTTATGAGTTAGACTCTGAACTTTTATGAGTTTGACTTCTAACTTTTACAAGTTCGACTCCAAACTTTTACTAGTTCAACTCCGAACGTTTATGAGTTTGACTCTGAACTTTTACTAGTTCGACTCTGAATTTTTACTAGTTCGACTCTGAACTTTTATAAGTTCGACTATGAACTTTTATGAGTTCAACTCCAAACTTTTATGAGTTCGACTCCGAACATTTACAAGTTCGACTGCGAACTCTGTAAGTTCAAATTCTGAACTCTGGTGAAATCAGACTCCGAATTTCCTTAGAAATTCAGACTTCAGACTTCTTCAAAATTCCGATTCGGAATTCCTATAAAATAGAATCTAAATATCCATTTATTATAGACTCCAAATTCCATTTTGGTTAGAATCCAAACTTTTATTTGATTACAATCCGAACTTCTATTTTTCTTATATTTACACATTTTTTGTTATAAAATGATGTCGTCTATTCTGTTTCTAACTAACTGTTGGTTGAGTGACATGTGTACAGGTCCCTCCGAATTTTAAGGAAAATATGACTGTTGGAGGAGGGAGCCGACCATTGGAGCTTTTCCTATAAATAGGAGTTCATTTGAAAAGCTCCATGCTGATCTTCGATAACTTTGACAACTTGTGCTTATATGTTGTTGAAGTGATTTCTAGAGAGAGGCTCTTATTAAGTCTCAAACTTCGTGCAGAAAGTCTGAATGACTTGTTCAAACTTTGCCTTGTACAGATTTCTTCGTGCGACTATGAATGTTGGTGATTACATTTGAGGGCTTCCGGGGATAGGAAGACAGAGGTACCGACTACCTTAAAATTTGAGGGTTTCCTTGCTGAGGAAGACAGAGGTTCCAATTACCTTGATGTTGAGGGCTTGCGGGGATATCAAGACAGAGACTCTGATCTTCGTATCGAGGGCTTACCCTGGTGTGGGTAAGATATACTTTCTTGAAAAAAAATCAAGGGACCTTTATCCAAGGTTGTTGGATACCCTTCTCTTTGGGTTAAAAGATCTATATCTTGTTACTTGTTTTTGTTACAAGTTTTTCGGCTGCATTTCATATTGTAAGGAAAGTATAACCTTATATTTCCTTACACTTGTACTTTGATTCTTTTAGACTCTATACGGTTTTAGTTTGAATCTCATATTTTAAACTTTCATTAAGTTTCTGTTTTCCAGAATCATATTTCTAGATCCATCTTTTCGGAATCATATTTCTGGAACCTGTTTTTCGGAACTGCTTTCCAGTTTTATGCATTTCTGTAAAACTAGAAGTTTGTAACTTCATACCCTATACCAATCCTACAATTGGTGTTAGAGGTGTTGTGAATTTTCTTAGTTTTACTTTGTTAAACTTATATCTTTCCTTATTTAAAGAAAATTTTAAAGTATAAAATTCACCCCCCCCCCCTCTTGTATATTGAGCATCTAGATCATTATTTCGATCCTACAATTGGTATCAGAGCAGGTTTTAGTTCAATCTGATTTAATCTCACAATTAAAATCAGAAGAAAATTTTTCTCATTCTTTCTCGGAATAGATTTTTCGTATTCGGTTTTTCGGACTCATAAAGTTCGGATTCAAATTTTGGTTACATCCACTAATGTTCTATTTTTGTTACATATAATATCCAGAGTCAAATTTTGGGAGTCATATTATTTTTCAGATTCATATATTTTCTTTCATTACGAACTCTTGTTGCTAACAAGTTTTGAGTGCCAAGGGTTATTTTAAGGATGGAAAGTTTAAACGTTGGATCTATAAAAAACTTAAATCCTACAAGACCACCAATTTTTGATGGTAATGACTATGAGTATTGGAGGGATAGGATGAAGACTTTCATTATCAACACTGGTGTTGAAAATTTCGTTATGCTTACTGGTGGAAATCAAATTCCTGACAGGGAACTGAGTACCTTTACAAACCAAGAGAAGCATGATTATCAATTGAATTATAAAGTACGCAATACTCTACTATGTTTAATGACTAGGAATATATATATCCAAATTTATTCTTGTGAAATAACTAACTGTATATGAAAGAAACTTGAAGTTACTCACTTTGGTACTTCTAAAGTGATTGAGACTAGGAGAGCTATGTTAAGGACTGAGTATCATGGTTTCAATTTTCCTTATGGAGAACCCATATGCAAAGCGCAACAAAGATTTATGACTATAGTGAATATCTTACAACTTATGGGTGAGAAAGGTCTAGATGATAATTCTCTTTTGGAAAAAAACTATAGATATTATGCCAAATGAGTGGGAGTCCAAGAGAACTGCTATTAATGAGAATAGGAAGGTTTCCCAGATTACTCTTGATGAATTATTTGGAACTCTTCTTCACCATGAAACAAGAATGAAGAGAGATGCTGATAACATCAAAAAGAATAATGGTAATGATACTGTTGCTTTTACTAAAACATCTAATCACATGAAAGATAAGACTCCAGATAGAGTAACTAGATCCAAGTCTAAGATGGTTATTATCCAATCCAAATCTAGTGAGAGTGAAGTCTTAGAAAATGAGTTAGCAAATCTTTCTTGAATAATGAACAAGATAGCTGGTCAAAGAAATTTCCAATCCAAGTATAAGAAGAAGGAGAGGAAAGATAAGAAAGATTCAGAAATTACATGCTACGAATGTAAGAGAAGTGGACACATATGACCTGATTTACCTATGCTCAAGAAGAAAGAAATAAAAGAGAGGCATTATGAAAGGAATATGAAGAAGTATTATAAAGATAAAGCTAAGAAAGTTCTGAAATCTAATGATACATGGAGTGACAGTGGTGGTGACTCTTCTGATGAATCTTCTGATTATGAATCTTCTGGACAGAAGAATCTTTTTCTTATAGCCAGATTACCTATTAACAATCATTGCTTTATGGATAAGGTACACAATGCTGAATAGTTGACCAATGTTTCTTTAAACTTTAATGATAGTAAATATTATAACTCTTCAGATGAATAATCCTCTTCTGATGAAGAAAATACTTTACCTACCTTGGAAAAAGTTTCTAGGTTTGTTGAAATTCTTGAGATTGAGAATTATAAACTCAATAAAAAGCTTAATAAGGAAAACTCTTGAAATACTATTCTTACTAAAGAAAAATCAGATCTTTCTAAAGATCTTGAAAAGAAAAATGCTGATTTTGTAAGCGTTTCAAAAAATCTTGAGGAAGTAAATTCTGAGAAGAATAAACTTTCTAAAGATCTAGAAAAAGTAATTTATAAGAAAAGTGTTTTCAAGCCTACCTCTAGTTCCAAATATAATGATTTTGAAGATAAAACATGGTTATAAAACTCAAGTCCGAAATTTTTTCCTTGAAGAACTGTTTGTCAAACTTTACCTATGGTAAAGAAAATTTTGATAAAATGTACTCACAAATACAACCTTTAAGAAACAAGTCTGAATTTGGTTATACCCATGCAAAACCAACTTTTAGTAACAATTATTTTGTTCCTCAAAGTGCCCCATTTTGTTCCAAGTGTCAATGTGGTGGTCACTGGGAAAAGAATTTTTCTTTAAACAAAACCCAATCTTTAGGTTTTCATAAGGTTTATTTTTCTAAAAATATGTGGGTACCCAAAATATTGTTATCTGAAAATCTCGGATCCATAAAAGTTTGGATTCCGAAAGTCTAATTCTTGTCTCAGTTTCAGGAAAATAGGGATAATTTCAACAACATTAATTGGTACATGGATAGTGGAAGTTCCTGGCACATGACTGGTAAAAAAAACTATTTCAGAATGATTATCAAGACCAAAAGAGGAAAAGTAACTTTCGGAGATAATTCTTAGGGAGAAATTGTTGGTATAGGTAATATTGTTCTTCTTGGTAAAACATTGATTTCAAATGTTTTATTTGTTAAGGTTCTTAAGTACAACCTGATTAGCATAAGTCAGTTATGTGATGAAGTATATCTTGTGAATTTTAGGAATGATAAGTGCTTAGTACACAATTCCAAGGAAGAATTTGTTCTTTCTTCCAATAGGCAAGAGAATGTTTACACTTTGAACTTAGAAGACCTTAGGAGCCAAGACGTACCCTGCCTAAGTGAAATGGAAGATCAATCTTGGTTATAGAACAAAATAATTGGTCATTGTAACCTTAGGAACTTATGTAAACTCTCTAAGAAGAAACTAGTTAAGGATCTACCGGACCTTAGATTTGATTCTTCTAAACTTTGTGATCCTTGTCAATATGTAAATCAACATAAATCTAGTTTTAAATCGATTGGTGAAGTCTCAACAACTGATGCATTATAGTTGGTGCACATTGATCTTTTTTTTCCAATACAAACTCGAAGCATTGGAGGTAAATAATATGTGTTTCTTCTAGTTGATGATTACACTAGATTTACATGGGTCTATTTTCTAGAAAAGTAGTCTAAAGCTTTTTCTTATTTCAAAAGTTTTAGGTCCCAAGTTAAAAATGATAAAAACCTTCCACTAAAAACTAATCATAGTGATCATGGAGGAGAATTCCAAAATTTTGATTTTGAAACTTTTTGTAGTAGAAAATGTATTACTCACAACTTTTCAGCACCTATAACTCCTCAAAAAATGGTGTAGTTGAAAGAAGATATATAATTCTTCAAGAAATAACTAGAACCATGTTGAGTGAATATTCTATATCTAGACATTTCTAGGCTGAAGCTGTAAGTACAGCCTATTATACTATAAATTGAGTTTTAATTAGACCGTTTCTTAATAAAACTCCTTATGAGTTATGGAATGGTAGAAAACCTAGACTTTCCTACATTATGGTTTTTAGTTGCAAGGTATTCATTCTGAACACCAAATATAATCTTCACAAATTCGCACCAAAATCTGATGAAGGAATTTTCTTAGGCTACTCCACAACTTCTAAGGCTTATAGAGTTTTCAATAAAAACACTTGTAATGTTGAAGAAACAGTGCATGTAAAATTTTATGAATCTAATCCTTTTGTTTTCAAATCATCCCAACCTACAACCTCATATGTGTTTTCAAAAACTAATTATCAACCTTTGATAGAAGATCCTTCTGATAAGGAAAATGTTCAAGAAGATGCTTCTGAAACATATACCCCAGAAGACTTTCTACCCTATGTTGATGAACATGTTTTACATAACCCAAGTCAGGTGTTTCTAAAGGATCATCCCAGTGATAGTATCATTGGTGATGTGAATCAACCTGTAAGGACTAGAAGTTCCTTGAGGAATGAAGTAGAACATCTAGAATTCCTTTCCCAATTAGAACAAAAAAACAGTAATGAAGATTTAGGTGATGATGATTAGATCAAAGCAATGCAAGATAAACTAAATGAATTCGAAAGGAATAAAGTCTGGACCTTGGTTAAAAGACCTAAGGAAACTTCTGTTATTGGAGTAAAGTGGGTCTTCAGAAATAAGTGTGATGAAAATGGAATCATTGTTAGAAATAAAGCTAGACTAGTTGCTAAAGGCTATAATCATAAAGAGGGAATAGACTATGAAGAAACCTATGCTCCATTAGCTAGACTTGAATCTATTCGTATCTTACTTGAATTTGCAGCATTCTTTAATTTTAAACTTTTTCAAATGGATGTGAAATATGCTTTTCTTAACGGTTATGTTCAAGAGGAAGTTTTTGTTGAACAACCTCCTGGCTTTGAAGATAAAAAACATCCTGATCATGTTTTTAGACTTACCAAAGATTTGTATGGCCTTAAACAAGCCCCACGAGCCTGGTATGATAGACTTACAGGATTTTTTCTTTAAAATAACTATGTTAAGGGAAATGCAGATCCAACCCTTTTTATAAAGAAATATAAGAAAAAAATTTTGATTGTTCAAATTTATTTTGATGAAATAATATTTGGTTCAACTCGGCAATCTTTAACTAACTCCTTTGCAAGTCGAATGAAATCTGAGTTTGAAATGAGTATGATGGGTGAGTTAAAATTTTTCCTTGGTTTTCAAATTTCTCAAAAACCATAAGGTACCTATATAACTCAACATATGTATATTGAATATCTTCTTAAAAATTATGGATATAACAACACTAAGAGTATAAGTACTCCCATCGGTACCTCAAAATATTTAGATCTTGATGAAGCTGGGAAACCAGTAGATCAAACATCTTTTAGAGATATGATAGGAAGCCTACTATACTTGACAGCTAGTCATACAGACATAATGTTTTCAGTATTCTTATGTTCTAGATATCATTCCAATCCTAATTAATCTCATTTAAAGCATTGAAAAGAATTTTTTTCTACTTAAAGGGAACCATGGATCTAGGATTATTTTATACTTCTGGAAAAAAATTTGTTTTAAAATGTTTTTCGGATGCTGACTTTGGTGGATGTAGAATGGATAGAAAGAGTACATACAGAACTTGTAATTTCCTAGGAGATTCATTAGTTTCTTGGTCCTGTAAGAAGTAACACTCAGTAGCACTCTCCACTGCTAAAGCTGAATATATAGTAGCTGCAAGTTGTTGTGCTCAATTGTTGTGGATACAACACACACTCACAGAATATGGATTGAGTTTTACTAGGACTCAAATTTTGTGTGATAACACAAGGGTCATTGACCTTAGTAAAATTCATGCACATCACTCTCTTGCAAAGCACATAGATATTAGGGATCACACACAAAAAGGAGATATCATTCTTCAGTTTATCAGAATGCAAGATCAACATGATGACATTTTCAAAAAATCCTTAACCTTCGATAGATTTGAATACCTTAAACAGAATTTAGGAATGATAACTGTGAGGTAATCCTTCTCCATTTACTTCTTGTTGAACAATTCTCCTTATAGAAATAAACTTTTTTTCATAGGGGGAGTACATTTGCTTTTTAGTGTAATAAAAAAATTTTGTAGTCAGTTTTTAAACTTGTGTAAACAAACTTTTCATACTCAGATTTTTTGTACTCATATTTTTCGTACTGAGATTTTCGTACTCATACTTTTTGTACTGAGATTTTCGTACTCATATTTTTCTTATTGAGATTTTCGTACTCATACTTTTCATACTGAGATTTTCATACTCATACTTTTCGTACTAAGATTTTTGCACTCATACTTTTCATACTAAGATTTGTGTACTCATACTTTTCGCACTAATATTTTCGTACTCATAATTTTCGTAATGAAATTTTCGTACTGGAACTTTCGTAATGAAGTTTTCGGAACTGGAAACTTTCGTAATGAAATTTTCGTACTGTAAAATTTCCTAATGAAATTTTCATACTAGAAATTTTCGTAATGGAAATCTTGGGAAGTGGAATTTTTGTACTAAGATTTCTGTACCCATGATTTTTATACTGGAACTTTTTTATAATAATGTTTTTCATAGTGAGTTTTTTTTCCATAGTCAAATTTTCCTCAAGAAGAATATTAAAAATTACAAACAATATTTCTAGCCAGTCTGAATGGTATAATTTCCTCACATGATTTTTCAGAGTTATATTTTGATTGCTGGTATTTTCCTATGAGTTTTAAAATTTTCAAATTCTACTTTTCTTAAATCCGATTATTTTTTTCTAAAACCTCATAAGATCGGATTCAAGTTTTCCTTGGGGGTATGTTTTCAACCGTCAGATCAGATCAAAGGGTTTTTCAATCGTTAGATTGCTTTGGAAGTTTAAAGGTCAAACCCAACGCCTATATAAAGGGGACCCCCGAGGGTCTTCCCACATAGTTTTTTCAAAGCCTTCACGTCTCGAAGCCCTGACTCTCTTATTAAGGTCGTTCCGATCTTTGACAAGTCGTTCTGAATCCTTCAAAACTCTCCATTCTGAATGTCTGTTGAAGCTACTTCCTAAGATATGTCCTCCTCAAAGCCAATTTCAAAATGGCAAGTGTACAGAGAAAGGTTGGTCCATCTGAACTTTGTCAAGTATGAATCCATAATTTCCAAGAATATCAGGATGAATGGTTTGGAAGATGTTTGTGTATCCAAGACAAGTGATCAGGATCCTGTCTATCCAGAGTTACTTGTAGAATTCTATGAATCAGCATATTTCTATGAGGAAGATGGATGTGAAATGTTTTCTTTCAAGTCTTATGGAAAGACTTAAAAACTTACTTACACAAAGGAGGCAAGCTTGGTGGTTCTATCATATGAAGGAAAAGATAAATTTTGTTCACACAAACTCCCAGATACTCAAGGTAGTTTTTTTAAGGTTAAGGCCTTACAATGTCTCAGAATTTTTGATGTAAACATAGCCAAGATTCCTCACCTGTCTCCTAATAATAGGATTCTTTAGATTTGGGTACAAGGATTCTTGGTTCCAAGAAAGGGTGATAAAGATACCCTAAAGAAATGTAACATTTATTTCTTATACTTCTTGGTGAATCTATGAAAAATAAATTTGATGAGGCATGTCCTTGTGACGATCATGAATATCAATGAAGGAAACTTAAGATCTCAAATCATCAGGTACCCTACCATACTATCAAAGATGATAGTCTGGTGCTTAGACTCTTTCAAGGTTTCATGCAAGTCTAAGGTTCAGAATTGCAAGCTCATTCTTGTCAGTGATGACACACTGAAAAGAACGAATATGGCATTTTCAAAAGAAACAGGAGAGTTTTATAATTTGTCAGAGACAGAGGCTGAGGCCATTCTGGAAAATGTGGAGAAGGATGAACCAGTGAAGAAAGTCACTAAGAATAGGAATCTTAAGGGCGTTTTTGCGGAAGATAAAACCCCTAAAGCTAAGGAAACCCAGTCTGAACCTCCCAAGCTGAAAAAAACAGAAATCATTTCCAGATGAAGTGGCTGCCAAGTGGAGAGAAGACAAAGAGAAGAGGAAAGAAGGGGATCCACAGTTCGGATTGGCCCCTGCAGAGGCTAAGGCCCTAAAAGAGAGAGCTGCTGATGAGTTAGAAAATCAAGCAAAAGAGAAAAAGATGAAGAAGAAGATGACAGAAGAAGATATTGTTCAATCTCTTTTGAAAGCAATAGAGATGGCTTATGAGCAGATTCCTATTCTGGAAACTTTTGATGTCCAACCATCTTTACCAGAAACTCCAGCAAAGAACTATATAACTCCAGAAATGTCTAAGGGTAAAGATATTGTTGAAGAAGTAGAGGAATAGGTTGTTGAAAAAGAAGAAGAAGTGGAATAAGGAAGTGAGGATTTAGATGCCTTGATTAAACAAGTAGAAGATTATCAGGCTGAATCTTCAAAGTATATCACTCCAGAAAAGGTAGCTGAGAAAGAAGGAAACAAAGATGATAAGGAAAAGGAAGAAAAACAGTATGAGTTGTCTGAAGAAGAAATCTTTGAGAAGAATTTTCTTGAAGAAGGAGTAGAGAAAGAGCAACCAGATGAAAGCAAGCTTGTTCAAGTATCAGAATCAAAGGAAGAATCTCTTAGTGAGGAACCTATTATGAAAACTGATAAAGGAAAGAAAGTTCTATTCGAAACACCAACAAAATATATCATCAGGAAGAAAGACATTGGTGGAACTTCTAAAAGAAAGTTGTTACATATTGAAGAAGAACAATCCCCAAGCAAGTTATCTGATTCGGAGTCATCAGCACATGGTCATGATTCTGTTGTTGAATCTTTGAAAAAGTTGGTGGACACCATTCTGATATTTCCCACTATAGACTCCAGATGTGAGATGCTACATCATAGTTTGAATAAGAAGTTAGAATCCTTATCCATGGTTATGGATAAGTGTGTGAGTATGGAGTCTAACCATAGAAATTTCCTTATCAATTATGATGTGCATAAAAAATCATGCAGTAAAATCACTTTTTGGTATATAAAAGTTGAAGAAGACATTGCTGACTTTGATCGTTTTCAGAATGAGGTAAAATATGCCTTTGAAACCAAGGAAAACGAGATTAAGAATCTTCAGGATGAGCTGACCACTGAGAAAAATATTCGGAATCAACAAGTAAGGGATCTAAATGGAATCTTAACTCGGTATCTCAAAACTGGAAAGGTGAAAGATATTTTCAGCTTGAGTTTCAGAAAAAGATGAAAAAGCAAGATGAGATACTAAAGATGCTGGAAGAGGCCATGAAGGCTTAGGAAGAAGCTTTGAAATCTCAAGATGAAAGGATTAAATCTTTGGAAAGGCAAGTTGAGGATGATCAAAGAGATTTGAAGAAGATGAAAACCTTGTTGAAGAAGCTAATTCCGAAGAAAAAGGAAGACAAATAAACTCACTCTGATATTTTGTTGTATTTGTCTTTCCTTATAATTTTTTTTTCAACTCTAATGAAATATTTGGTTGGATGTATCATGTATTGTTATATACTAATTTTTCGGATACCATATTTTTTTCCATTCCCTTAAATTATTTTTGAAAATCACAAAGGGGGAGAAGAAAAAAGAATCACTCAAAAGGGGAGAAAGAAAATTTTAAAATGGAGAAGGAAAAACTTATAAGTGAAGGTATCCTTAAAGTAAGGGGGAGTTTCTCATTACAAAGTTTTCCATTCCCATGATAATGAAAACTTCACTCCGGAAAGTCAGAATACAATCCATAGAGTTTCAATGCATAAGGGGGAGTTAGTTGTATTCACTATCATCCATGAACAAAGGGAGATAAGTTTTAATTTCAAAGCCTAATGAAATATTTCAACGTCCTTATACTCTTTTTCGTATGGATGTTTGTGCTTTCTAAAAAGGGGGAGATTGTTAAGTCAATAAGGTTTTCCTTATGACTTTTCCATTTCTTCTTATTTTGAAAATCACAAACACCTTATACTTAAGAAAATCTATATTTTACTTCTATAAGGAAAATTTCCTTCCTTAAGGAAATTTACCCTAACCTAGATTTCCTTACACATATCAATTTTTTTCTTAAGTGTAAAAAATTGGATTCATATCAAAATCTAAGAATTATATAATGATTAGATATGAAGCATTCTATTTTAGGATCCAAATTCTGGATATGAACTCTAATAAAGTTCCACTCCAAATTCTGGATACGAACTCTGACAAAGTTCCATTCTGAATTTTGGATACGAACTTTAACAATGTTCAACTCCAAACTCTGGACTCCGAACTTTAATAAGTTTGACTCCGGACATTTATGAGTTCGACTCCAAACTTTTATGAGTTCGACTCCGAACTTTTATGAGTTCGACTCCAAACATTTAATGAGTTTGACTTCGAACAATTACTAGTTCGACTGCAAACTTTTATGAGTTTGACTCTGAACTTTTACTAGTTCGACTGTGAACTTTTACAAGTTCGACTCCAAAATTTTAAAATTTCAACTCCGAACTCTATAAGTTCAGATTCTGAACTCTGGTGAAATCAGACTCTGAATTTCCTTAGAAATTCAGACTCTGGACTTCTACAGAATTAAAATTCCATATTCCTATAAAACAGAATCTGAATATCCTTTTATTATAGACTCTGAATTTCATTTTGGTTAGACTCCGAACATTTATTTTCATACATTCCGAACTTCAGTTTTTCTTATGTTTCCACATGTTTTATTATAAAACGATGCCATCCATTCTGTTTCTAACTAACCGTTGGTTGAGTGACACATGTACAGGTCCCACCGAATTTTAAGGAAAATATGATTGTTGGAGGAGGGATCTGACCGTTGGATCTTTTCATATAAATAGAAGTTCATTTGAAAAGCTCCATACTGATCTTCGACAACTTTGAAAACTTGTTATTATATGCTGTTGAAGTGATTTCTAGATAGAGAGGCTCTTATTAACTCTCATTCTTCATGCAGAAAGTTTGAACGACTTGTTCAAACTTTTCCTTGTGCAGATTGCTTCGTGTGACTCTGAATATTGTTGATTACATTTGAGGGATTTCGGGGATAGGAAGACAGAGGTGCCGACAACCTTAATGTTCGAGGGCTTCCTTGCTGAGGAAGACAGAGGTTCCAACTACCTTGAAGTTGAGCTCATGAGGGGATAGCAAGACAGAGACTCCAATATTTGTATCGAGGTCTTACCTTGGTGTGGGTAAGACAAACTTGCTTGAAAGTATAAATCAAGGGACCTTTATCCAAGGTTGTTGGATACCCTTATCTTTGGGTTAAAAGATCTATATCTTGTTACTTTTTTTTGTAATAAGTTTTTCCACTTTATTTTGTATTGTAAGGAAAGTATAAACTTCTTATATTTCCTTACACTTGTACTCTGATTCTTTTAGATTCTATACACTTTAAGGTAGAATCTCATATTGTAAACTTTTATTAAGTTTCAGTTTCCTGGAATCATATTTCCAGATCTATATTTTCGGAATAATATTTCTGGAACCTGTTTTTCAGAACCGCTTTCCAGTTTTAACCAGTTGTGTAGAACTAGAAGTTTGTAACTTCCTACCCTATACCAATCCTATAATTTTTGTTAGAGGTGTTGTGAATTTTCTTAGTTTTACTTTTTTAAACTTAGATCTTTCCTTGTTTAAGGAAATTTTTAAAGTATAAAATTCACCCCCCCCCCTCTTGTATATTGATCATCTACATCGTTATTTAGATCTTATACATGAGATTCCTATACTCATTTTTCTTTAAATGAGAATGGTTTTTCAGATAAGAACATGAACTCAATATGAAGTGGTTTCAGTTATACAAATAACGAAAATGGAAATCTAGGTAACATTGGTAGAAAGGAACATTTAATCTCTTTTTTAGCTTGTTATAGATAGGTAAAATAAGGATATGACTTTCTAAAATATGGGTGGAACAAAAAACTAAATAATCATTAGAACAAAAATTATAAGGAAAATAACTTACAAATATTAGATAAAATGATGAAAAAAATTAATTACATAAGTTTTAGGAATTCACCTTTTCATAATGGTTGTATTCATTCTTGATGCATTTCCTAATTATCATTATCTTTGTTTCATCATTAAAGTCCAATCTCTCAGGAGCATAAGAATCACAAACAAATCACCCCAATTCGAATTAAAAACCCTACATGTATAAGAAAACAATTATTATATGAGTAATAGAAACAATCAATAAATTAAATATAAATATTAAAAAATACATAAATTATGTGAGAAATGATTTTACTACGGAAATATTATGATTACCTCTATTATTGAGCAGTGGAGGAAACCTTGAGGAAATTGATAAATGAAAACACTATTGGGATTAAAGGGTTTTTAGGGAGAAGAAGTTCTTGGAAGTTTTAGTGTAGAGAGGAATAAAATATTGACAGACCACCCCAAATCAAAAAAAAATAATCCACATGTTTGATAAAAAATTCTTAGGTGAGTAATATAAAAAATAAATAAATTAACCATAAATTTGAAATAATCTAATAATTCTAGGTACAATGATATTATTGTGAAAACGTAAATATTTCCTCTGTGGTTGATCAGAGGTGGATTTTTTTCTCTTCCTTCAATGGAAGTGGATGAAACATGATGGAAAGTGACAAATGCTAACACTATATGGGTGAAAAAGTTTCAAGGGAGAAGAATTATATTGATGTTGTGGTGAATAAAGGCATGAAAGATTGATAAACCACCCAAAATAGAATAAGATAATACACCTTTATAAGAAAACAATTATTATGTGATTAATACTAAAAAGAAATAAATTAATAGAAAATATGAAACAATAACTTAATTCGATGGACAATTATTTCACTGTATAAATAAAAATATTAACATTGTTATTGAGTAGAGGTATCTTCTTTTCTCTTCCTATAAAGGTAGTTGAGGGAACATGAAGGAAAGTGATAAATGCATACACTACATGGGTGAAAATGTTTTGAGGGAGAAGATGTCAAATAAGTTTTGGAGAAAAAATGAATAAAATATGGATAGAAATATTTTAAAATAAATAGAATCTATAAGAAATAATGAAAATTAAATAAAAATTTCATTATATAATTTTTCAATAAAATACTGAAAGAATATTTTAAAATTACCTTTACATATTCCCAAATAATTTCCTTCATTTTAGTTTATTATTATAAAGTATTGTCCATATCATCATTTCTGTAATTCATTGTATTCATGAGTAGCAAAACATTTAATTTATATTATGTAAATGAATTATAGAACATATAATATTATGAGGAAAAACATAGTATATTAAAAAACACTTTTACCTTCTCATTGAAATATTTTTTTAATGGTTTTAGGGATTTGGTACATCTATTGAGAAATCAAATCCCCTATTTGTGATCCCTTATAATAAAAAATACATAGTCTACATTGGTACCTCTATGAACTAATTGTAATCTCCCAATGAAAGTTTCAACCTTGATTGATTTTTCATCTGACCTGAAATTTGTTTTAGTCTCCAGTAAGAAA
Source organism: Viscum album (assembly GCA_963277665.1). Classification (NCBI taxonomy): domain Eukaryota; kingdom Viridiplantae; phylum Streptophyta; class Magnoliopsida; order Santalales; family Viscaceae; genus Viscum; species Viscum album. Next base: position 805,831,949 of record OY728137.1, read on the forward strand.
ATCGGCCAATTATTGTTTGTTAGATCTGAGACATAAAATACATACCCTAATTTTCATTCCATTGTGAATGGTTCATCTTTTCCCCCTTCCACGTTGAATTTCAACTTCACAAATTCCATTTCATAAACGTTCACTACACTCTTGTTTTCAAGCCATTTTCAATTGAAAATAGGCACTTGAAATGTATGTGCAATAAAAATTGTATATCAATTTGATAGTTCCAAAATATGACATATTTTAATAAATTAGGTTTATATCCTTGGAACTAGATATGTACATCACTTCTTCCACAAGTGTAACACCATTATTTTTCATCATACTGTAGTCATCGTTTTCTTTTTTATAGAACATATAACTATTTATTATAAAAATAGTGTAAGATATAACATTTTCATTTTATCCCATGGATAACCATTGAAGTCATTTTTTAATTGAATTAATATTTTCAGATAAATCCTTTTAAATTTGATCTCCAAACCATCATATAAACAATTGATAATTTGTATTTAAAATCCATACTTTAACCTTGATGGATTCAAATCTCTAAGAATATATTGGTGGGATTTAATTTATGCATCAAAATCATCACTATTATGTAAAATGTAAAGTTACACTTTCTCCCACTCTGTTAAGGTAATTGTAACAACATATCTTTAGAAAATAACTTTACCCATAAGGTGTTTGTTGTGACAAGACTTTGGCAGACTGATGTTTTCAACATATGATAGTTAATTGTTATAGAATTCAATAGCTTCCTCCATAATATATCATTCTGCAATAAGACCTTCTAGATGACTTTTATTCTTGATATACACTTTGAAAAAATTCATATAGCGTTCAATGAGGTACATTCGTATATAATAAATAGGACCACATAGTTGAACCCCTCTAACTAATTGAACCATCATGTGGACCATTATATCAATGAATGATTGTGGGAAGAACATATCTAATTCACATAATATGACCTAGACCTATTTATTAATTATTGGAAACTTCATTGGTTCTATAAATTTACTGTATATGGATTTGAAAAAGAAGTAGAGTCTGGTTGATGTATGTTGTACATTTTGAGTCAGAATTCCATGGAATGAAATAGTCATAAAATATTTCATCAAAACATGATAGTCATGTGATTTTAATACTTGTAACTTAAAATTAGTCATTGAAAGTACATTCTTGTTATTTTATGAATACCCCTATTAAAATTTTAAACTATTAAGGAAAGGAAAAAATTGAACTTTTTCCTGTCTGGATAGAGTGTAAGCTACTGGAGAAAGAAAAGTCCACCCTTTACCCTTAACTGGTGCAAACTCTTCCTTTATCCCAGGGAAATCATTTCTAACCTAGAATTGATTCCATATTTATTGTTTCAGAAACATTTAGTAAAGTTCCAATAACACTATAAAATACATTTTTTTCTATATGCATGAAAATAATAAAATTTCAAACATACAAACAATTACAATACACTTGATCAAAGAAAATTGATCTCTTCTTCCAACTAGATTTCGTAAGGTTTTTCAAAAAAGTTTTACTAAGAAAGAATGTCAATATCATTTACTTTATTGAACATTTGGTCACCCTTTATTTGATATGGTGTTATAAATTTGAAATATTCCCATTAAATGTTGTCGTCCAGGATTGGTATTTATGTTATTGAGGTAAGCATTTCAGATATACTAAAAACACAATATTTGAGGAATATATCAACCAAACTGAGTGTATTTATTTTTTACAAATGGTAAACCCCCAACATTCCTTTAATTATATAGCCTCATAAATTTCTATAAGTGGGGAAGTCATTTATCATCCCATACAACATGGACCTAAATGCGAATTATTCACTTCTATAAGAATCATACATTACAACACTTATTTATTTCATCAATTTTAGATCTTCAATCAATATAGATTTATTGACATTAATTTCATTACTAGGTTACTTTGGTCAACATATGAGTAGAAACATCCTAATTTATATGTGCTTCATGCATAACAATGGAGATGAGTTAAAATTTACTAACATGATGGGCCATGTACTTTGAGTACTAATAAGCACACCAAAAGGATTTATTCCATCTATATATAATGAATGATTAATGTTTCCTGGTTCATTTCCCAATTCAGGATACTCTTAATTAATTTTTCTCAACTAGGGAGAATGTACTAAATGGAATAGGTTCTAATCTTTAGTTCTTGTATATGTAATCCATGTCAATTGTCTCACGATTTTTAATATCTATATAGTCCTATAAATAATTGAATAATCAAAAAGTACCATAAAAATTTTTAGGGACAGGATTATTTTTTATTGTATCGATCTACGCCACACTTAGGTCATTTTGTGATTGATTCATCGTCCTTGAGAAAAAAATATGCAATCATTTGGAAAAGTATGTGTTTTATATAGATCATTCCCATTGAACGTTTCATTTTTTATAATCATATGTTTGACATGGTAGTTTATTTTCTTTTGGGATCATATCATTCGAGATACCAAGTAGTTTTTAAAAGTTGGTTTCACTCCATTTTCTACCAACTTTCAAATTATATAACTTCAATATTGCAGGGAATGTTGTGTATTTAGTATGACCAAGATATAATGTCCTCTCAGCCCAACTATTTAACTTCTCGGAAAACATTGGAAAATCACAAAGTACATATTAAATTTCCATTTTCATTTCTTCTATGTGATCTTCATCATCATTTACACTACTATTCATATCCAACGATCCATAAACCATAGTATCATCCCAATAGGTGTTCACGTTCAATGTTTCCCCATGTTTAGTATAACATTTATAGGTCTGATCTATTTCATGATAAATCAAATGTTCTTCCAACTCTTCCAGACTAATTTTTTATTAATAAAAACAAAATAAACATGGAAAAATGATTTGAGAAGGGTTGTGTGCATGATCTATTGAAGACTTGATAAAATCTTTAACTCCATCTGCATAATATTATGTCAAAAAAATAGTGTTCATCCATTTTTGATTCATATCCATCATGTTGGGTTCATAAAATATTAATTTTTTACAATAAATAAATAAATACATGTAAGATACTCATTATCAAAAGTGCAAGTTATAGATAATTCTTATAAGGTAAACCCAACATTTGATTGTTTCAAGGAATTTCAGTATTCTTTGAAGACAATTGGTAACTGAATTTAAAAAATAATTACTCCACTATGGTGGGTGTTATTGTAACAATCCTGAAATTTTATGAGAATTATTATTTTTAATTTTATTGATGTCTTGTGTTGTACGTGACACCAAAATTATCTTGTGCTATGTGCAACACCGTATTAGCTTGTTGTATACGCAACACTATTCTTGGCTCGTGTTACACACAATTTCAAGTTCGTTTTGTAGAAATTATTCTATGCAACATTAAGTATAGATTTTTTTAAATGTATAAATGAAATAAGTTTTTAATTGTGTTATATGCTAAACCAAAGGGATCTTTCACTACATGCTTCCCTGACTTGGCTTTCATTACACACAATCGCAACCTTTCTCGATAGCATGGGTAGTACGCAATACCGAATTTCACTAAACAATTATATATTATATAATATTATTATGGACTAGATTTTATGAATAGTATTAACTATATTTTGAATTTTATAACATTATTATTCATCTTACACATTTTTTAGAACATGGTATGAGAACAAAATAAATTTTTCAGGTAAAATAAGTATTTTTTTTAAAATGCAGTTTTTCCGCCTTTTGATGGCGCACCAACTTTAAATATAGTTTTTAACATGTTTATAAGTTCAATTTGACAAAATAAAATTCTTCTTTGGGATCATGATATAGAAATTTACACTGGATAAATTTTTCATATTATTCTGATCACTTTCATTTTTTAATGAATAGTTAAAACACGCTATATTTTAATTAAAAACAACTTTTTTCATCGGAATAATTTATATCGTTAAATTATAATATTTAATTTTTTTAAAGTATAAATAGAATATATTTTTACCATTTAATATAATTTATGTCATTACCATTAATTTTACATTGAATTCATAGGAAAAAACATTTCAATCTTTGGCAATGTTTTAACTTTTAAAACCCATTTTCTTAACAACGAGGTTATTTTAAATTAATTAATGCAACTTCTGTGTTTTGAATTTTGAAAAATGGATTCCGTATTTAAGTTTAGTGGGTTAAAATTATGTTAATAGGTTACTTTTTTTTGATATTATGAATAGTAACTACGATAATTTTTATTTACTGGTGTAAAAGGTAAATCGGGTGCTTAAGGGTAAAAATAAGATTATAAAATTACCTTAAAACCTTAAAAAATTCTATTGGATGACTAAAAGTCTACCCATATTACTTAATGGTCGGAATAGATTTATTTTATGGACTTTTGACCATGAAAATAATTTAATTATTATTAAAACCAAAGAAAGTGACAACATGTCACTCTCTTAAATCTTATAAGTATAATAATTTTAATTTAGTGATAAACATCATGAAACTTAAAACATGAATAGTATCTAGAAATATAATAAAATTATCGACATCATATGAGTTTATTTAGAATTTTTAGGGATTAAATAACTATAATTAAAGGTGACACAATAGTGATGTTGAAATTTTTTTATTGATTGAAATATCAAATAAATGGTTTTAAAGATATTAAAATAAATATTATATGAACTATTTAATGTGCTCCACTAATTTTATATAAAAATATGAAATTTTATGAATATATTAAATCATTTATATCAAACATATCTTATGTTTGGATTTTATTTAAATTCAAATAAATGGATAGTGTCAAAATTGACAAAATTGTTATTTTATAAAAATAACATAATATAAAATTGATTAAAAATCAAAAAAATATTTAAAATTTATAAATTAAAATTTATATGGTCTAAAATGTCATAAATTATCCATTTATAGACAATTAAAAACACATAAGTAATTATTTATAACAATTTAAAATTTAGAATCTTATTACCACAAATAAAATTAAATAGATTAAATAAGGATAAATCAAGTTGATAATGTTTAAAATAAATTCCCAACATGTATAAATTTTATTGGATGATGATATTACAACCCTATATCATTTAAGATTCTGATTTTAGAAATTTTTGAATTTTTTAAGTGGGGTTTTATTTATTATAAATTAATATTTTTGAGGTTTCCAAAGATGCCCCTCTCCTCCCTTATAAAAGGGAACCTCCTATCTCTCCTATTCACAACACTTTGAGCCTTCATTCTTGGCATAACCCTGCCCATTTATCTTCTCCACTTCCCTAGAAACATTATGGAGGTTCTTGTATTCTCAAAAGACCAACTCTAGTCCCTTAAGAGGAAGCTTAAAGGAGGTGCGTCGAAGAAGAGGTAATCTCTTCTACCGATTCTTTAAAGTTTCTTTCTTCTTCAACTTCCTCTTATTTAGTTGTTTCATTGTAAAGTAATACAATAAGTATCAATAATATACTTATATGATATTATAAATATTAAACGACCCTATTTAACCTTCTATCCATCCTACAAAAAACGAAATCACCGCGCGTGCGTACGTACGGAATACCGTCTCCACGCCGTGGTGTAATCAGTTTTTCCACCACCACCTTACTTGGATGGGTATAATGGTATAAATAATAAATATATATGGTTATTATAACATCATACTTATTCTAAGATATTATATCATCCACTCCAATTTTATTCATTAATTATGGGAACGATATCATCGCTCGTGCGTACGTACGGACTACCGTCTCCACGAACGCGATGAGATTCATTTTCCATGATTAACCATTGTAGTATGATTATAAAGTATATATAATAAATAATCATGAAATATATTACATAATAATGATATTGGATTTATGTACATATATGTTTCATTTACGTAATTCTATTAAATTCAATAAGGAAATGAAAACAGCATTCATGCGTACGTACGACCTACCGTCTCCACGAACGGTGTATTTCATTCCATTTATCGATCTACCATATATATTTATATGATGAATATATATTATATACAAATCATGTTTTACATTATGGAATTAAGTAAATCATGATATGAGTAATAATATCAAGAACAACAAATCGAAACACGTACGATAAATGGAACGATTTTACCCAAAATGCTGCTTTAACAAGGAATTTACAAAAGAACGGGTAAAATAAAGTCATAAGTGAACCATATATGATATCATAACAATGAATATGATTCTTTAATAAGTCATTGAAATTATTTAAATCATTATACAGGAGGTTTGGATACAGACTAAGCCTATCGGACATAAGGTAAGGGATAACTTTTCCAATCTCGTTTTTGTCTGAGATTGTTTATTCGTAAGTATTTACTAGGGTTATATTTATCATCCATGTCCCTATTTTCTAAAAATTGTTTCATGTATGTTTAAAGTCTTTTTTACTGATTTTTGACTTTTACTTCATTGTATGTAAGGAATCTTTCTTTTGTTTACCATATGAGGTACTTTTTGACTTTTCCAACAAAAGTACGAGGAGAATGTTTTTTTTAACTTATATGGCATGAACGGATTTTTACGTTTTCATAACGCCTAATTTTAATGAAGCTTCCACTACAATATTTCATTAATATTTTAAACAAAATCCTTTTCTTTTAAAATTGCATGGAATTTTGTGAAAAGAAAATGATTTTGAAAAAGAAAGGATATTTTCCTCATGAATTCATTTCAAGTGTTTTGTCAAAACTATTTTCCATCTAAGATGACATTATTTTATATGTGTATGTTTCAAGTATAATGTATCTATTATTTACATGGTTTAAATATTCTTATAATGAAATTATATCCATTTGTTTTATATGGATTATGTTATGATGGGATGATGTTTATGAAACCCATTTTATTCTTTGGGGTATGATGAATGATTTAGGTTTATTTTGTGGAACAAGTAAGAATGATTTCATTATGAGATGGGTGGGACCTATATATCCCTCCAATTAATTGGGTAAAGATTTATATCACATGAGATACACATGGTTTTAATGGCAAGTTAATACGGTTTAGTGATATAGGACTGGAACGAAAAGTGAACTCGATTCAGTAAAGGACTTTGTCCACTAAGATGGTCTTGGCAGTAATGCCTTGATTAATATGGAAATCATATCATGTGCTTAATGTTTTTCCACAATTACATGTTTTATTACCATGCTATTTTATCATGATTAATGTTCCATTATGATCCATTCCTTACATACTGCTATGTTTTATGTCATTGCTCAAGATTTTGATGTTTAAACATTTTGTTCATGTTTTTAAGTTCAAATGTAAATGGTTTGTTTTATTTTCTACAAGCTTACCCTTACTGAGAATTTGAGATCACCCTTTATATGTTTTATTTTCCCTAGGATATAAAGAAAGGTTTTAGGTAGGAAAACAAAAAGGGGAAGATCTTTATTGGAGATGTTGAAGATCTTTCACCATGATAAGATTATGTTCCGAGTTTCCAAAGACACTAAACTATTACGATCCTTGAGTGATGGTTTTTGATATATATTAATTATTATGCAAAAGTAATGTAATGTCCATTTATGTCAATCTTTGGGTTGTTATTGTTATCCTATGAATTAATTCAAAGGTGAAAGTTATAGACAGCTTTCATCCTAATCAGCTAATCGCCCAAACATTTGTCATTGTATTTTTTTACACACATCCTCCATCTCTTGTGTACATTCACCTATGTTTCTTGAAATACTCTAATATGTAGTCATACATAGGATTACCAATGCTCATAATAGAAAAATCAGCATAAAAGATATGTTGGATTCGTCTTAAGAAAAAAAATCAACAATAATTGGTAAGGATATATAGTTGGTGATGATGATAATTATATTACATTATGTTCTCTAAAAGGGGTAGTGCATACAATTTTTGATAATTACACCATTAGAAATAGTTATTAACTTTTGGCCTAATGAAGGTGATATTTGGGAGGCATAAACATTATTTTATATGATTCAATGGGTCTCGGTGGAGACATGTTATAATAGATGAATATTTGGGGCCTCTATGAATTCTATATATATAAATTGATTCAAGAATTACGTATGGATAGGTTGAAAAAAAGAATTATTTTCAAGAATATGAGGAGTATTATTTATAAGAAATTTTCATTTTGATGGCCATTATGGGTTCTATGGTGATTTTTGGAACATAGTATAAAATTTTAGTCCAAATGAATTAAATAGTTGTAATTATTGAAGATATAGAGGTTTTATATAACATGAGAGATGACCCACTCTTAAAGAATTGTTTCAATGCGAGACAAATCATCATAAGTAAAATTGGATGATGAATTTCAACATTGAATGAACTCTATTGAAATATATTTGTATAATATATTTGTATAATATATTTGTATCATATATTTGTAAAATATACTTGTATAATATAATTGTGTAATATATATTTCTATAATATATATTTTTGTATTGTATAATATATACATTTATTTATTTATTTATTTATTTATTTATTTATTTATTTATTTATTTTATTTTTTTAATATATAACTTTATTTGTATAATATAAATTTTTATTTTATATATTTTTGTAATATAATATATTTTTTTTGTATAATATATATATTTTTGAAAATTATTTTTATAATATATAAATATTTAATATTTAATATATATTTATTTACATCAAGATATAATATATATATATATATATATATATAACAAATTTGTATTTTTTTTAGTTGTATACATGTAAATTTGTGTAATATATTTGTACAACATATTTTTATAATTTATAATTTTATAATATTATTATAAAATATATGTATATAGAATATTTTCATAATATATTTGTATAATATATATTTTTATAGTATAATATATATTCGGATTTGTATAATATATATATTTAAATAATGTATTTTTATAATATATATCTATATTATATATATATATATAATTTTTGTATTTATAAAATATACTTGTGTGTGTGTCTATGTATATATATGTGTGTGTCTGTGTGTGTGATATATAAATCTATAACATATAATATATATCTATATCTATTTTTTTTATATTTTTATATTTTTGAATTTATTCTTATAAATATATAAATATTTAGCATATTTATATTTGTAATGAGTTAAATCCATTAAATAAAAAATTATATATATATATTTATTTATTTATATATTTATATTTATATTTTATATTTTATATACACAGACATATATATATGACATACATAAATATAAATGTATTTATAATCATGTGTGAGGGTGTGTGTGTGTGTATGTAAATATAATTATATTATAAATTTACCTTCATATATATATATATCGTTTTATTGATATGTGCCATGTGATTTGGGAATGCACCTGGCTTTCATTCCATAAAACCTATAGTCGAGTCTAATAGGAAGAGAATTTTTTGTTTGGTGTTGTCAGTATGTCGAAGGGTGGTGGTGGTCGCCCTTGCTTGCATGAGTGAGAACTTGAAGGGGGAGGCAGTCATGTGAAGAATGAGGGAACTATGTAGATGATGTTTCTTCTATTTAATAATTATGAAAAAATTTAAGGGGTTGGTTATCTCATGAAGTAGGATTCAGTGGAATTGGGGTTGGCGGGTTGCACAGAATCGGCAAGAGGTGAGGGTAGGATAGTGAAAGGAACTATATCCCTATCTCCTTTCAACCAAACATCCCCAATAAACATTTTTTACCACAAGGATATGCCGATGGTAAACAAATAATGATGATAAAAATTGAAAATGGATCTATCCAAATAAGAAATCAATGAGTGAGGTGGAGGAGAAAAGAAGATACCTTGGATTGAAGCTTTGAATCATCTGAGAGAAAGTAGAGATATCAAAAACCTATAAAATATTCGATACATGGATATATATTAAAATAAATGTGAATACATATTGTAAATATTAAAACATGGTAAATAAATATATATAAAATAAATAATAAAAATTGACTGAATTCTGAAAAACATGTTGTGTTTTTGAGTTATATATAAAAATGAATTATTTACTTATTTGTAAAATTTATATAAAACATGTTTGATCTATATTAAATTTAAAAATGAATCGACATTAAATTATGTTCATTAATCGATGCAATTATTCAGTATTTTTAATTCATATTAATTTTAAATTATAAACTATTATTCACTAAATATTTTATTATTTAATATAAAGCATAAATATTTTGAACTATATAAACCATATTTATATATATAAATATATATATATATAATGTTTATTAAGATTATCAATAATTATTTAATTAATAAAATGTTTATCATTTCTCTCAATTTACTTACTTTTAATTTTTATTCATTTAATTTACATTTTACATATATCTATATATTTAATATATAATATTTATTAATATTTATAATTTATATATATTATAATCAATTTCTTCATTTTATCAATAATTATTTAATTCATAAATTTTTTATATTTTTTTAATAAATTAATTTTTAATTTTTATTTATTTTATTATTTAATTTTATTTAGTTATTTATCTACGCTAAAAAGCGATTATAAAGATCTCTTTGTGGGTGCTAAAAATAAAGCGCTGAAAAATGGAACCCTTTATATGCGTTTATCAGTGCTAAAAAATACTGATAAAGTGTGTCTTTTATCAGCATCACCAAAAAAAGGGATGATAAAAGGTACCATTTCTCAGTGCTTGTTTTAGCAGTGATAAAGGGAACCTTTATCATGGCTTTTTTCTAGCGCTCATAAATGCCAATGCTATTAAAGGAATGTTTTGTAGTTGTGTTTTATGATTGATATTATGGGATATTCTAGAGGGAATAATGTTGTTCTCAAAGATAAATCTATGTTGTATTTTATGTCCTCAATTTTAATATGATATTCAAGTATGTATTTAGTTTACCAATACTACTAAACTATTTAATCCTTTGGGATGTGATTCCTTGTATCACATGCCAATGTAATAAGGTAACCAATGACACTGAAGTACTAGGGTTAGGGTCTTTATAGAAATTTTATTTGAAAAAGATTAATTTAATATTTTAAATGATCATATCCGAATTAGGATTTAATTTTAATTTCAATTTATTCATTGAAAATTATTTAACAAGGTTAAGAATTAATAACAATGGTAAATGGGTTAATTTTTAACAACCATGATCTTTATTTTATATGTTAACATGATTTATTACATAAAATTACATATAAAACAACCTAAAAGATCGATAGGTCTAGTTTATTTGGAAAATTAGGTACATTACAAGTAACCTTAAAACATGAAAATAATCATCTTTATTGAAAACTTCTTTAACATGATCAAAACATTCCTTCGTACTTAACACTGCATGGGATAACCTGGGGACATACATAAGAAAGAGGTGAACTATAAAACACTTTATTGAAATAAGCAACACATAACATGAAGAATACAATACATGTTAGACAATAGTCATATCAATTCAGCATAAATGAACATGAATAATAAGGCATAACATTGCATGATAATCATAACATGGGAAATGTGGAAACGACTTAAAACACTACATCATAAACAAAGGTCAAGGGTAAATCTTCCAAAACATCTTGGTGGAATATGTACCACAAATGAATTAGGTAAAAACCTTATCACTACATGATGTATCAGGATAATAACCATTAACTAATTCATTAGATCGCTATATAATTTTGGGTGCACCCATAACTTTCATTTCATTCTCATGCTAAAGTATACCACATAAAAAAGTGAACATGAATTAATTCATCATCATAATTTATTCCATGATAAAGGAGTGTGAAATAAATTTATGTATGTCCCCAATAAAAGAGTTATATTTTTATAAAGATGAATACTCATGATATATAATGGGAATGGTATTCACTACACAATTATTTTCGAATGGAAAATCATGGTGCAATTCCAGTAGCATATCGATGTCACATTGAAATTCATAAAATGTATTGATGAGAGAGAAATAAGTCTCTAATAATTTAGTTATTAAATTCACTATAATAGGGACATGGAAATACATTTCCCAATATAAGTAATTGGAAAAATAAGTAGTAACATAATAAAGAAACATAAATAAATAGGATAAAGGAAAGAAGCCTTAATTGAATGTGTGACTCAAAAGGCTTGGGAGTGGATTATTAAAAAATTTTGGAACCTTGGGAGTACTATAGGGAGTTTAGGTCCTATTTTGGATGTGCTTCAAGTATTTCTAGTGATGAGAAATGAGGGATTGGGTGTGTTTATAAAGGAAAGGAGGGGGATTTATTTAGTATTTTCGTTTGGGTACTACATAAAAAATTATTCAAAACAAAAAACCATCCCATGGTTTTTACACATGGTTTATTCCAAATGGTATTGGATTAAATTATTTTATAATTATAAGGGACTAACTCATTAATATATTACCATTGGTGATGTAGACATGAGTCACACTCTTAATGAAATTATTTTAAAGTCATAAAATATATTATAACTCTTGGATGATTCATAATGGATTTAAAAAATAAATAAAATAAACTTAAAATTAAATTATTTTAATGGAAAAACATATATTTTGTCATGGATGTTATTTATATTACTTATTACATCACTTTTGTGTCATTTTTATGTCCTAAAACACATGGTATATTTAAACGATATTCAATTTTTACCCGAAAATTTGATTGTCTCAGAAAATTATAAAAAAAATCATAATTGGATAATTTCAACGTAATGATTCCAAACATAATATTAATTTTATCTTAATAGTTTCATAAATATGTGAATTTTCTATTTTAAAATAAAAACATACATTTATTCAAAATGACGTGTTTTTAACAATAACATTCTTTTTCTACCCTTATAAAAAATTACATTTGAATTCATAAAAATTATTAGATAATTTATATTTGACAAAAATTATTTAATAATAGTATTTTAAAAAAAATTATTTATTTCAATAATCCATTAATTCATAAATTCATTATTTGAATTTTAATATTAACCAAAAATGTATTTTGTTCATTACAATCATTTACAAAGTAACAATAATAGGATGAAAATATTTTCATTACTCTATAAAAAATAATGTACATACTCATATTGATAGTGTATTGATACAAATCCCTTTAATACACCAGCATACTACCTAAGATTAAGGTGCGTGATGGTGGGGCTTTCATGGGCCCATTTGGAGAACATGGTTTGAGTCATGATCTCGATGAGCTTGAACTTATCTCGTAAAGAGTTTCTCTCATGCTTAAGTTGTTGGATCTAAGATTGTTCTTGGTCACGGGAAAGCCAAAAAATTCTATCTCTATGATAATTTTCAATAAATGAGATTCATAGGGTATGATCCTACTTGTTTAGTTCATCACTTATTTTTCTATGTCAAAAGTATTTTTTAAAACCCCTATATTTATACTAGTCATGTGATCATAGTACAACAATTATATTATCAATGGTAATGATATATAACGGTCATCTAAATACAATTTTATGTAATAAAAAAGAATTTTATGTGTTTTATATAACCATAATACATTTAATTAAATAAAAAAGGGAAATTTTATTCATAACAGTTCGAGTCGTTACAATCTTCCCCCCTTCAAAAATTTCACCTTAAAATTTTTCTTTTTTTAAACTAAAATAGATGAGGGTACCTATACTTCATCACCTCCTTCAGTTCCCATATTGCTTCTTCAAACTTGTGGTTTCTCCATTTTCGGTTTCTCCACGACACTTTGATGAGGGGTATTGTCTTATTTCATAGAACTTTTTCTCTATGATTTAAGATCTTTACTAGATGCTCTTCATAGGAAAGATCATTCTCCATTGGTACCACCTCTAGATTGAGTACATGTGATGAGTCTGGTATATATTTTCTCAAGAGGGGTATATGGAATACGTCATGTAATTGATATAGGTTCGATGGGAGTGTTAGTCGATAGACCTATCCTACAATGTGATCCAGGATCTCAAAAAGGATCGATGTACCTTGGAGTAAGATTTCCCTTCTTCCCAAATCTCATCACTTTATTCCATGGAGATATATAGAGGAATACAATGTCTCCCATATAAAACTCTATATCTCATCGAAAAATTTAAGAATAACTATTTTTTCAACTCTAGGTATCCTTGATGTACTTCTGAATAGTGCTACACTTTTCCACCATTTCCTCAACCATTTTAGGACCAAGAAGTTTTTTCCCCAACTTCATCCCAACATGTCATTGTTCTTCACCTCTTCCCAAAAATGGCTTCATAGGGACCCATTTGGATACTCAAATGGAAAAAATTGTTAAAAGAGAACTCAACCAAAGGAATATTTTGGTCCCATATTCCATTTAATTCGATATAAGATTATCATAACATGTATTATAGTCTCTAAATGATCTTCTCATATTGGCCATCAGTTTCAGGATGATAATCCATACTGAACTTTTTCTTAGTTTTTAAATCATGTTGGAGACTTCTCAAGAACATGGTGGCGAAACTTGGATCTCAATCGGATACAATCAATAGTGGTACTCCATGAATCCTTACAACATATATGATGAATATATATGCCAGTTGATCCAGTGAGAAACCCTATCAAATTACAATGAAGAGTGTAGTCTTTGTAAGATGATCTACAAAACCCCTGATAACATTGTTTTCTTTGGATTTCCTTGGAAGTCTGGTGACAAATTCCATTGTGATATTTTCCTATTTTCATATTGTTTTGGGTAATGGTTGTACCATCCCCTTAGATGTCTGCATTTACACCATCACTTTATGAAATATCAGGCACATTGATATATATTCAGCAATCTCCTTCTTAATGTTGTCCCACCAATAGTGCTCATAGAGATATCGATTCATATTTCTTTTTCCTGAGTGAATAGAAAAAATTAAAACTATGTGAATCATCCAATTTTTACTTATTTAACTTAGGATTTTATAGAACACATAGACTTGACCAAATTTCCTGATTCCTATTTTATTAACATTGAACTCTAGGGATTTACCTTTACTTATAGTTTCCACTCTCTTCTAAATTCCCACATTATCTTTTTAAGTATTCTTTAACCTTTCCAAAATATATGGTTGAGAAATCATTTATGAAAGGATTGATTATGTTTCCTTTTTTATGATTCCCATGTCTATCCTATTAAAATCCAATAATATTAGACCCTTATCAATTATATTTAATGAAAGAATTATTGGGTAATTTCTGCTCAGAACATCTTATACCTTATTTTCTTTACCAGGATAATAGTAGATTGAGAATTCATAATCCTTGATGAGATTTAACCATCTTCTTTATAACATATTAATCTCTTTAAATGTGAATATATATTTTAGGCTCTTGAGATCAATATATAACTCACACTTCTCCCCATATAGATAATTTCACTATATTTTCAACACAAATATCATAGCTACAAACTAAAGATCATACGTGGGATAGTTTTCTTATGAATTTTTAACTATATTGAGTTGTATACAATGAATTTTTCAATTTTCATCAATACACAACACAATCCCTTCTTCTATGCAATGCTAAATTTTATGAAAAGTTCCCCACTTATGGGTAGTGTGAGAACATGGGTTGTGATAAGCCTCAATTTCAACTCCATGAAGCTTTATTCACATTCATCGTTCCAAGAGAACTTGACTTCCTTCCGATTTATCTTAGAAAAATGGTTTTAAAATAATCATGAATTTCTCACAAATCAGTAATAATACATAGCTAAATCAAGGAGGCTATGGATATCTCTCAGGGATGTTTTCACCGTCCATCCCTAAATTGATTTTTTTCTTTAAAGAATCCATAGATATCCCATTGTTTTGATGATATTACCCAATAATTATACTTCCTTCAACCAAAACTCACACTAAGTGTAATTTTCATAGAGATTCTCCTTTTTTAAGGACTTATCATAATGCTCAGAAGCTGCACATGGTCCTCCTTGGTTTTGGAGTACATTATAATATCATCTATAAAGTTTACCACAAATTTGTTGAGGTAATCTCTAAAGACTCTATTCATCAAGTCCATGACAATTACTGGAGAATTAGGGAGTCCAAATGGAATCACTATAAACTCATAGTTCCCATACCTTGTATGAAAAGCGGTATTGGGGACATATACCTTACTCTCCATTACTTGATAATATCCTAACCGAAGATCCACCTTAGAGAAGTATTGTGATCCACATAGCTGATCGAACAAGTAATCAATCTGAGGTTGAGGATACTTGTTCTTTATCGTGATCTTTTTAAGATCACAATAATTAGTGCAAAGTCACATTGATCTATCCTTCTTCTTAATGAAGAGGATTGGTGCACGCCATGGTGATGCACTTGGACATATAAACACTCTATCTATATTCTTCTATAGTTGTTTCTTAAGCTCCTAAAAGTCCACAACATCCATTCTATAAGGATTCTTGGATATTTTCAATGCCCCAAGTATAATCTTGATGGAAAATTAAACCTCTTTTCTAGGAGGAAGACCAGGTAATTCCTCAGTAAATGCATCTGCATATTCCCAAAAAATAGGCATGTCATTGAGGATGGTTCTTTCCTTTTAATCAATCATTTGATCTATATATGTCTACTGATTGGGAAATAATATCAATGCTTGAGATGATGGTGCTAAAAAGGATTCATCCTCTTCCATTCACTTTTACAAAATTGGGGGTTGATTCTTTATATGGATAGTTTTTTCCTTATCATGGAAATTTATGTTGGCTCTATAGAGGTAAATCCAATCCATGTCCATAATTTCATCAAATTCCACAAAAGGGAGTATGAAAAAGTTCTTTAGGATTTCCATACCACAAATTTTTATAGGGGTAGTTATATACTTTAGTGCCAATAATTTCCTCATTTTTCATTTTCACTAAAATATCCACTTCCATGATTTTTTTTGGGATTTGAATAGTTCTACTAAACATCCATGTTATCAAGTAATTCATAGAACCAAAATCAAAAATTATGTTTTCTATTCTTGAAGGAATAAATATTATACCTATTACCTCTTCATTTTTGAGAACCACCTAGGTAGTCATGATAGAAAAATCTATCCCTTTTATCCTGATATGTTGTTTTTTGCCTTTGAAAACCCTCCACTTAGTGCACTCATTTTCAAAGTGTCCCAGTTCCTTGTAGAAAAACATCTCCCTTGTTTCTCCGATTAGAAATCATTGGATAGGTTCCCTTATCTTCCACACCTAAAGCATTTCCATGTCCCCCATTAGGAAATTTCTGTGGTGTGTCATTCTGTACCTTTGACAAATAGGATGCTGAAATTTCTTAACTCCATTGGATTTATCCATTAAGCCCCCAGAATTAAACTCCAGTTTTCACTTATTTTCCCCATAATACCCTTTGGATTATCTAATCTCCATTTCAACTTTGAGGTAATAGAAAACAATTTTCTCATAGATATCAATCTCATGGATCGCTAGAGCTTCTCGTGGACAATGATTTCTCTCACCAAAGAAGCGGCCAACCTTATATTCGGGAGTAAAGAAAAATCCACAGGTGTGTCGAACAAGTCTTTTGAGGTTTTCCTCATACTCCTTGATATATTTATTATCTTTTTTTATTATGTTCAAGGAAGTACCTTTCCATTTTAATATAGTGTTTGAAAAAATATTTATTGAAAAACATTTTCTGAAATTCCTTCCACTCCATTATTTTGATCTATTCCTCAAGCTTCTTATTCTTCATCGGTGTTCACCACTGGTCATATTCTCCCTCCATATGAAAAACATCGAGATGATCCTTCACTTATTTGAAGCATTTAAGGATGGATAATATCTTCTTAATCGATTTGATTCATTTTTTGTGATTAAGAGATCAAATGATCCATTGAAAGTAGGTTGCTTTTATCACATGAAGCCCTCCATTGTGACTTGTTCTATCTTGGGGGGGATTCAACGATCCACATAATCCAAGTTTCTATTCATAACATGATTTGGTTGAGAGAGTGTCATCATGAATTTCGTAATTTCTACCCTCGTCGGGTTTGGCATCTCATTGGGGTAGTCATCACATTTCCCCTTGTATCGGTAGTTAACCTGATTCCTTCTATAACACCCCAAGGTTTTCTAAAAATAAATTGAAATTCTTGAAATTCTATTTGATTTAGATATTTAAAAGTATCATTTAAACATAATTTTACTGCTTTTATGTTTTGAATTTAGAAAAATGGTCATCTACAATTGTGTTTAGTATGTTATTTAGAGTCTTTTGGAACCAACTTGTTTTTTAGTGAATAGTAACATACCCTTATAAATAGTAATATGACCCTAATGAATAGTAAATTTTATTATTATTTTATTTTCTTAAGGATTTATGATAATAACATCTTGGTTACTTTTTCATTGTAAAATAGAAGTAGTTATAGAATTAGAATTGTTAATTTTTTAATTAAGTATACTTTTATTTAAAAATTAAATTTATAATATTGAAAAAATTATTTTCAAAAAATGCACTTTATTTTTGAATTCTACATGTCAAAAAATGGTTAGGGTGAATTTTTGGGATTTTTCCAAAATTCATGAATTTTCGATGAATAGTGCAATACAATAAAATACTGTAAAATAAAATTATCAGTAAAATACACTATTGTTTACATCATAAGTAATGTAAGGACACATGGTTCTAACTAAAATTCCATTATTACTATTTTAGGTCCCATTAACTAATACTATTCATAATCTTGGGCAAAAATATTATAATAATGATTAAAATAATGAAAAATACCCCCTCTCCTCCATATAAATACCACCCTCACTTCCGTCTTCTTGCCACACCTCTCAAGTCTTGATCCATACCTAATTTCTTCCCAATACTCCTACCAAGGCTCTTCCCCACTTCCTAGAGCTTCTGGTCTCACCAAAGAACCAAAACCAAAGCCCTTAAGAAGGATCTCAAGGAGAAGAGATCAAGAGGTAAACATCCTCTTTTATTTTATTTCTTTTCTTTCATTTTATGTTATTCTATTATATTCCCCTTGGATTATGTTGGGATATTTCATTAAATATACCCCCTTACTATCCATATTATGTATGAATTTTGATATTTCTCCTTCCTCTCATCAAACTATTTTTATAAAATTTTAAGAGACGTTGTTAGGCTGCCGAATTTTCGTGAGAAATTTATCAAGTTTTCTTTTATTTTAAGATTCCTTTCTTTTCTTCTTATTTCCTCACATACTCTTAACCAATAGGAATGAAAGCTCCAGAATCATGTATATTCTGGATGTTCTAATGTTTATGGAAAATTCATCATCATTATTCTTCTCCTCCCCCACTTATTCAAGGAATAAAAAACATTTTCCATCATGTGTTGAATTACCGACACCATGGACGATCTGATTTCATTTTTATTTAAATCATTAAAGTATAGTCATGAAACCATTTTTATGGTTGAACCAGGTTATAATATATGTTTTGTGTATCATCCATTGTTCTGGATTTCTTTTGTACATATTTTTTTAATTTATAAAACAAAATGAGGTTTTTATTATCAAAGAACCCCTAAAATGATCTAAATAAACATCATTGATGTTTTAACTTATGAATCATTATCATGTAAAACATAAAAACAATAAATTTTATGAACTATGGTACTAGAAATATGTAAATACCATTCCATTCCAATTCTGGATTTTCACTTCCAATCGACAAGAACATCCATCATGAACCAATCATGGAAATCATGTAAGGAACTCACCCAAAATAGTGCAAGGAACAAAATACTAATAATTAAGGGGTAAAATGAAGTTATGAAATAATCATATAAGATGATACAAACATGAACATGTTTCTTTAAAATACTAATAACTCTCTTTTAACCATTATACAGGAAGTTTAAATAAGTTTTAAGTAATACAAGCCTCGGGTAAGGGAATTCTTAGCCCGATTTCCATTATTTGGGTTAACCTTGAACTTTGTTATTTATGTGGTATTAAAATTTTTTGTGATGGGTTTTGTTTATGTTATGTGTAATTATGTATATTTACAGTATATATACATATTCCATCCACTCTATTAAGTCTCCCTTCAATTATATGATTTATGTAAGGGACTTTTCTTTTAAAATCCACTTTTAAAATTTTGTTTTACAAAATTCAATGCAATGTTTGTATGCTATTATTTATGTTGTATGATTATGTTCTGGTTCTTGGGAATTGTTTATGATTAAGCGTTGGACCTATATCTCCCTCCAATTAATTGGGTATGTGTATGTTGGAGGTTGTTCGTATGGTTACTCCAAGTGTAAATGCGATGGTTACACAAATTGTAAGGTAGTCAAGAGGGTTACAGATGATAAGGTAGCCAAGAGGGTTACAAGATTATTTAGTAATTCCCCAAGATACCTTTATGATTATGATTATGTTATCATGTTTTGTGTGGAACTTTTTTAAATCTCTTGTTTCACAAATAATTATATATGGGTGACAGGCATGTCTTTTGAAAATTTTTCATACGATACAAGTATTCATATTTTTTAAATCCCTTACTGAGATTTTGTGCTCATCCCAGGTTATTAAATGTGTTTTATAGGTTATAATTATGTGTAGTAAATTGAATAAAAACATGTTAAATTTTTGAAGAATTTTCACGAAATTATGTTTTACGTTTTAATTTTTTATATTTTGAAGAAAATGGAAATTGTTTTTATGGTATCCGCTCTGTAACAATGTGTAATGTTATGAATATATTATGTCCCAATTATCTAAAGCTCTAAACTTTAAAAGATCCTCAATGTAAAAGGAAGTGTTTTCTTGTATAAATTCGATATTATGTATGTAATAAGGTCGGGTCCTTATAGTTGGTATCAGAGGATGGTTTAGATAACTTTAAGGTTTAGAGTGATGTTAACAGAATACCATAAATGGTTTTCAATCTATGATTAATTTCAAATGTTATAAAATATAAAGATTAACATGTTTCTTCGTATAAGATATGTTTGTTCAGAATGGTTTTCCGCATATGGAATAGGGATGTTGAAGAGGAGAGGTATCGAAAGAACGACATCCTTCCAGATCTACTTCTCGGAATGGTAGGGATTGGAACCAAGTAGTTTGTGACAGTAATGGCTTAGATAAATATGGCAATAAATAGCGGTTTCATCCATTCAAGAGAACATATATAGGTAGCACAACAAAACATGATAGTAGTGGAACATTTTATGAGACAACACCCTCCTGCTTTCAATGGATCTTCTGACCCAGTTGTAGCTGATTGATGGATCAAATCCCTTGAAAAGATATTCAACGTAATGGGATGTTCAAACAATCAAAAGGTAAGTCTTTCCAATTATCATTTTGAAGGTGAATCCAATCAGTGGTGTTCAATGGTAAATAACATCAGGGGTAGAGAGGATTTTGATGCCTTAGAGTGGGATGAGCTTAAAATTGTTTTCCTTGAAAAATATTTTCCTAAGGTGGTACAACTTTGGATGGAGAACCAATTCCTTGAAATGAAGAAAAAGGATAAGGATTCAGTGGTTGTGTATGAAGCAAACTTCACCCGACTGGCAAGGTATGCCCCAAATCTTATTCTGGATCTTGATAGAAAAATGAACCGATTTTACTCAGGATTAAAGCCAAGGTATCGAAGGGCGTTGGCCTCCCGTGAATTCCAAAGTTATGAGAAACTTATCTGATGTGCTGAGAGGGTAGAGATAGAGTTTTCTGAGGATCATGTGAATTTTAAAAACAAGGATAAGAAGAGGTCTACGTGGAAAGAGATGGGTAATAATCAACCAAATAAATCTGGTGGTAATAAAATCCAGTTTCTAGTTTGTGAAAAGTGTGGCAAGAAACACCCTGGAGAATATCCTAGCATAACTGTGAAGTTTTTTAAATGTGGTAAGCTTGAAAATGTGGCCCGAGATTGTAATGAAAATGATCCAAAGACTAATCCTGATAAGAAAACTGTAAAGTGTTCTAAATGTGGAGATATGGGTCACTATGAAAATTTCTTCCCAAAGAGAGATCTGAATGATGTAAAGAAGCCAGACTCTAAGCAGAAAGGTTTAGTGAGATACTTTGCGACTACATCAGCATATGTCGGTCTATCCAATGAATTTGTATCATGTACTTTGTTTGTTCACTCATATTTTTCTAAAGTTTTGTTTGATATAGGTTCTATAAAGTTCTTCATATCTGACAAATTTTCGTGTAAATTGGAAATATCACCACAAAAAATGATACCAGAACTTGTTGTTAAAACACCAGGGGGAAATATTATAGAAAATAGAAATTATAAGAATCTTTATATTGTGGTCTATAGAAAGACATTCCTTGAAAACCTTGTTGTTTTACCCTTAGTCGAGTTTGATGTTATTCTAGGAATGGATTTGATTTATATTTATCATGAAAAGATTGACCTTAGTGCTAAAGAAGTGGTTTTTTAGAAAGAGTTTCAGTTTGTATAAAAGAAACAACCCATAAAATTAATAACATATCAGGAAGCTGAGAAACTATTGAACAATGGAAATGAAAGTTAACTTGTTCATATTTTTGAAAACAAGGGAACTGTTCAGATTAATGATGTACCGGTGGTAAATTAATACCTTGATGTATTTCTTGATGTGTTAACCGGTGTCATACCTGATCGGGAAGTCGAACTCACAATTGAATTAGTTCTTGATATTATGCTAATTTCAAAACCCCCTTATCTTATGGATCAAATAAAACTTCTTGAATTCAAAAGTCAATTGCATGATTTGCTTGATAAAGACTGTATGGAAAATTCAGAAAGTGTGATTTTTGGTTGTAACAGATTTCTTTTCATGGGCACATAGTAAATAAGGATGGAATAACAGTTGATCCTTCCAAAACAAAAGTGGTCGATGAATTGCCAAGACCCACAAATGTTACAAAGATTCGTAGTTTTCTTGGATTAGAGGGTTATTACCAACAGTTTGTAAAAAACATTTCACTGTTACCTAGCCCGATAACTAAGTTAACACGAAAAGGGGTTAAATTTGTTTGGATAGAAGAATGTGATGTTTGTTTTTAGGAACTGAAGATGAGAGTGGTAAATGCTCCAGTTTTGGCCTTGCCTTCCCAAAATAGTGATTTCATCATCTACAGTGATTCTTTGTTGAAGGGACTTGGTTGTGTTTTGATGCAGAATGATTAGGTAATTGCTTATGCTTCAAGAAAACTAAAACCTAATGAGGTAAATTATTCCACTCATGATTTAGAATTGGCAGTTGTGGTTTTTGCTTTAAAAAGTTGGATGCATCATTTGTATAGAGCCAAATGTCAAATATATACTGACCATAAAAGTCTCAAGTGTATATTCACTCAGAAGGAATTAAACATGAGGCAGATAAGATGGCTTTAACTGATAAAGGATTATTATTGCACGACTAATTACCATCATGGAATAGAAAACAAAGTGGAAGATGCCTTGAGGTGAAAAAATCATGTATCATTAACCATGTTAAGTTTGGAACATGATCCCTTGATTAAATATTTGATGAATTTTCTCTTAGAATTTGTTGGTGTAGGGAATACATCTATTTTGTTTCAGGTTTCAGTTCAGTCTTCATTGTTAGACAGAATTAAGCAAGAACAGAATGAAGACCGTGAGCTACAAAAAAAGGTAGAATTGGCTAAAGTGGGAAAGTTTCCAGAATTTAACCTTGATAAAGATTTTGTTTTAAGATTTGGTAAAAGGTTGTGTGTGCCTTGTCATTCCCAATTGAAGAAAGAATTGTTGTGTGACGCTCATAGTTATCCATTTTCAGTTCTTCCTGGCAGTACTAAGATGTACAGAGACCTTCGATAGTATTTTTGGTGGGATCGAATGAAAAGAGATATTGGCAATTTTACCATGAAATTTTCGACATGTCAATAGGTTAAAGAAGAGCGGAACTTACAGAAGGGGATGCGTCAGCCTTTTCCAGTGCTAGAGTGGAAATGGGAGAATGTATCCATGGACTTTATGGTGGGACTACCAAATACTTTTCAATGTAACAATGCGATTTGGTTTATTGTTGATCGTCTGAAAAAATCTGCACATTTTCTTTCTTTTCGAGATACAATGTCTTTGGATCAGCTTTCTCGACTGTACCTCAAAGAGATTGTCAGGTTACATGAAGTTTATATTTCCATTGTATCTGATCCAGATCATAGGTACAATTCTAAATTTTGGAAGGGACTTCAGAAGTCGTTGGGCAAAGAATAAAATTTCATTACAACTTTTCATCCTCAATAATATGTGTAGTCAGAACGAACGATTCTGACTCTGGAGAATATGCTTAGATCTTATTCAATAGACTAATAGGGAAGTTGGGATCAACAGATTTCTTTAGTTGAGTTGTCTTATAATAATATTTTTCATTCCAGTATTCAGAAGTCACCTTTTGATGCTTTGTATAGGAAGCGGTGTCGGACTCCAGCGTTTTGGGATGAAGTTGGTGAAAGGAATTTGATGGGGCCACAATTAGTAGAAGAAGTGGCTGGGAAAGTAAAGATGATCCAGAAGCACATGAGAACAGCTCAGATCAGGAAAACAAGTTATGCAGATGACAAAAGGAAAGACTTCTCTTTCGTGGTAGGTGACCATATTTTCCTTAAAATCTCTCCTTGGAAGAGTGTGATGTGTTTTGGTAAGAAAGGAACGTTAAGTCCAAAATTCATTGGTCCTTTTGAAATCTTTGAAAAAGTTGGACCGGTTGCATACCGAGTATCTCTACCTCCAAGTTTGTCTCAGGTACACAATTTTTTTCATGTTTCGATATTGATAAAGTATGTGTCAGATTAATCACATGTCTTGAGCCCATAAGTAGTTCATTTGGAAGAGAACCATTCTATTGAAGAGAAACCAGTTCAGAATCTTGATCGAAGGGAACTGGTATTGCAGAATAAGGTAATCCACCAGGTAAAGGTTCTTTGGAGAAACCACATGGTTGAAGAAGAAACATGGGAGTCCGAAAATGCTATGAGGGAAAGATATCCTCACTTGTTTAATAAGTAAATAAAATTGCGAGGACGCAATTTCCAAAAGGTGGGGATATGTAACACCCCAAGGTTTTCAAAAAATAATTTGAAATGTTTGAAATTTTGTTTAATGTATATATTTATAAGTATCCTTTAAACATAATTTGACTGCTTCTATGTTTTGAATTTAGAAAAATGGTCATCTACAATTGTGTTCAGTATGTTATTTGGAGTCTTTTGGAACCAACATCCTTTTTTGGTGAATAGTAACATACCCTTATTAATAGTAATATGAATAGTAATATAACCCTAATGAATAGTAAATTTTATTATTATTTTATTTTCTTAAGGCTTTAAGAAAATAACATCTTGGTTAATTTTTCATTGTGAATAGAAGTAGTTATAAAATTAGAAGTGTTAATTTTTGAATTAAGTATGATTTTATTTAAAATTAAATTAATAATATTTAGAAAATTATTTTTAAAAAATGGACTTCATTTTTGAATTCTACATGTTGAAAAATAGTTAGGGTGAATTTCTGGGATTTTTCTGAAATTCTTGAATTTTTGATGAATAGTGAAATACGATAAAATGCCGTATAATAAAATTTTCAGTAAAATACACTATTTATGACATTATAAGTGATGTAAGGCCACTTGTTTCGAACTCACATTCCATTATTACTATTTTATGTCACATGAACTGAGACTATTCATAATCTTGGGAAAAAATATTATAATAATGATTAAAATAATGAAAGATACCCCCTCTCCTCCACTATAAATACCACCCTCACTTCCCTCTTCTTACCACACTTCTCAAGCCTTGATCCATACCTATGTTCTGTACAATAATCCTCCCAAGTATGTTCCCCACTTCCTAGAGTTTTCTGTCTCACCAAAGGACTAAAACCAAAGCCCTTAAGAAGGATCCCAAGGAGAAGAGATCAAGAGGTAAACATCCTCTTTTATTTTCTTTCTTTTCTTTCATTCAATGTTATTCTCTTCCATCACCTTTGGCTTATTTTGGGATATTCCATTAAATATCCCGCCTTAATATCAATATTATGTATTAATTATGAGATATCCCTTTCCACTCATCAAAATATTTTAATGAAATTTTAAGAGACGTCGTTAGGCTGCCAAATTTTCAGGAGAAATTTATCAAGTTTTCTTTTATTTTAAGATTCCTTTCTTTTCTTATTATTTCTTAGAATCATATTAAAAACGAGGAATTAAAGCACCAAAATCTTGTATATTCTAGATTTTCTCATGTTTATGGAAAATTTTATATCATTATTCTTCTCCTCTCCCACTTCTTCAAGGAATTAAATACATTGTCCATGATGTGTCGAATTACCAACATCATGGACGATGTGATTTCATTTTTCTTTAAATCATTCAAGTCTGGTCATGAAACCATTTTTAGGGTTGAACCAGGTTATAATATATATTTTATATCTCATCCATGGTTCTCGAATTCATTTTTACACATGGTTTCAATTTCTAAAACAAAATGAGGTCGTTATTATCAAAGAACCACTAAAATGATCTAAATGAACATCATTGATGTTTTAACTATGAATCATTGTCATATAAAACATAAAAATGATAAATGGTATAAATAATGGTACTGGAAATATTTAAATACCTTTCCATTCCAATTATGGAGTTTCACTTCCAATCGACAAAAACATCCATCATGAACCAATCATGGAAATCATGTAAGGAACTTACCCAAAATAGTGTAAGGAACAAAATACTAATAATTTAGGGGGGAAATGAGGTTATGAAATGATAATATAAGATGTTATAAACATGAAAATGCTTCTTTAAAATAATAATAACACTCTTTTAACCATTATACATTATGTTTAAACAAGGTTTTAGTAAGACAAGCCTGAGATAAGGGAATTATTAACCCGATTTCGATTCTGTGGGTTAACCTTGTTCTTCATTATTTATGTGGTATTAAAACTATTTCTGTGGTGGGTTTTGTTTATATTATATTGAATTATGTCTATTTAAAATATATATACATATTACAACCACTCTATTAAGTCTCTCTTCAATTAAATGATTTATGTAAGGGGCTTTTCTTTTAAAATTCTCTTTTACAAAATTAAAATGCTATTTTTTTATGCTATTATTTATATTGTATGATTATGTTCTGGTTCATAGGAATTTCTTATGATGAAGGTTGGGACCTATATCTCCCTCAAATTCATTGGGTATGTGTAAGTTGGAGGTCGGGCATATGGTTACTCCAAGTGTAACTGCGATGGTTACACAAATTGTAAGGTAGTTGTGAGGGTTACAAATTATAAGGTAGCCGAGTGGGTTACAAGATCATTAAGTAATGCCCCAATATACCTTTATGATTATGATTATGTTTTCCTGTTTTGTGTGGATCTTGTGTAAATATGATGTTTCAAAAATAAGTATATATGGGTGACAAGCATGTCTTTTGAAAATGTTTTCATACGATACTGGTATTCATGTACTAATGTGCTCTTTTCTTATTTTTTATATCCCTTAATGAGATTTTGATCTCATACCAAGTTATTAAATGTGTTTTACAGGTTATAAGTACATGTAGGACAATGTAGGAACCATTTTAAATTTTTGAAGAATTTTCAAGAAATCATGTTTTAAATGTTAATGTTTTATATTTTGAAAAAAATGGAAACTGTTTTTATGGTATCTACTCTGTAACAATGTGTAATGTTATGAATGTATTATGTCCCAATTATCTAACGCTATAAACTCTAAAAGATACTCAATGTAAAAGGAAGTGTTTTATTTTCTAAATTCACGATTATGTATGTAATAAGGCTGGGGCGTTAAACCTTCTATCACCAACCATTATATAGAATGAAAGTAAAATTAGGGATGAGCATTTAAAATTATTAAACACATAAAGGGGAATCCAATGACATTAAAGGGATAACTTATAAATTACATTTATCTCCTTAACTTAAGAGATTATGGTATTCAATCTATGTTATCCATGATCTATTTCCTAACACATATTTTTTTAGGATTTTTCTTATATTATTAATGATGTTTAATACTGATATTATGAACTTAAAAAAAATCCCCCAGGGTTGTCAAACTAGGTGTGCAGTAAGGACCATTTTCATGTATCAAATCTCCCTGAGTTAGGTCCAAAACATCTTGTCAAAGTTTTTACCTCTAGGTACATATTTGCCAGAACCATGTCCAGTTGTAGTATAAAAATAGAGATATATTTTTTGGATAGACCACATACCCTATACTAACAAAAAATTTGAGATGTTTTCTTATACTTAGTATTATCACTAAGTTTTTCTCTAAAGTTTTCTAATCCCAATCTAAAAATAACTAATCATATCCTCTGATACCAACTATAACAACCCTTATCTTTATTTATGATTAAAACAAGATTTATGACATAAAATTAAAATTAATACATCCCAGATGATTGATAGGTCTAGTGTATTTTGAAATTAGGTACATTATATAACAACATAAAACACTAAAAACAACATCTTTATTGAAACTTCTTTAACCTAATCAAACTGATCCATCGTTCTTAACACTACATGGGATAACCTGAGGACATACATAAGAAAGGGTGATCTATAAAGCCTAGTAAGTGAATAATCAAGTAATATTATGAAGAAAAAAATACATGTTAGACAATAGGAATATAAATGGATCATAAAAGGAATAGTAATAATAAGTCATGATATAGAATGATAATCATAACATGGGAAATGTGGCAACAACTTAAAACATTGCGTCATAAAAATATGTCAAGGCTAAACCCACCAAGACATCATGGTGGAAAAATTCACATAAAGTGATTAGTTGAACCCTCTTTCGCAACATGACTTAGCATGATACTAACCATTACCCAATGAATTAGAGCTCTATATACTTTCTAGTTCACCCATCATTTTCATTTCATTCCAATGCTTAAGTGTTCCACATAGAATAATCAGCATAGATTCATTAATCATCATAATTTATTCCATGATAAAGGGGTGTGTATTACATACATATAAATCCCAAATAAAATAAGTATACATCTATAAAGATGAATACCCATGACATAAAATGGTCATGGTATTCACTATATAATTGTTTTGTAATGGAAAATCATGGTGCAATTTCGGCAGCATAACAACATCACATAAAAATTCATAAAATGGGTTGATGAGAGATAATGGGGTATCTAATAATTTATATATTAAATTTAAGGTAATATGTTTGTGGATATATATGTTCTATCATAAGTAATTTAAAAAATAAGTCAAAATATTATAAAGAAACTTGAAGAAAGAGGAGTGAGAAAAGAACCCTTACTTGAATGTTTGACTAAAAAGGATTGGGAGGGGATTCTTGAAATCATGGGGGAGACTTAGGAGGACTATATGAAGTGTATGGATGAGTGTGGACATTCTAAAAAGATTTTTTTAGTAAAGAAAAATGGGTTCTTTGGTGGGTTTATATAGGAAAGGGGGGGATTTCTTTATTTTTTTGCTTTTGGACACTACATAATAAAATATCCCAAACCACAAACCGTCCAATGTTTTTTCCCATAGTTTCTATAAAAAGGTATTATTTTACATTATTTAATAAGTATAATGTACTAAATTATTAAAATATTACCATTGGTGATGTGGTGGTGTGTCATACTCTTAAAGAAATGATTTTGAAGTCATAAAATATATTTTAACTTTTAGAGGATTCATATGGATTTAAAAAATAACTAAAATAACATTAAAATTAAATTATTTTAACTGGAAAACATATATTTGGTCGTGGATCCTTTTTATATAACTTATTATATCACTTTTGGGTCATTGTGATGTCATAAAACACAAGGTATATTTATATGGTATTTAATTTTTACCTGAATGTTCGATTATCCTAAAAAATTATGAAAAATTCATCATTGGATAATTTTAGCATCCTGATTCCAAAAAAAATATTCATTTTATCTAAATAATTTCTTAAATATTTGAATTTTATCTTTTTAAATAAAAACAGATATTTATTGAAAATGATTGGTTTTTTATAGTATCATTTTTTAAACCTTTATAAAAAAATATATTTAACTTCATAGAAATTATATTATCATTTATATATGATTAATTTTTTTAATTATAATATATTATTAAAATATTATTTATTTCAAAAATCAATTAATTCATAAATTCATTAATTGAATTTGAATATCAGCTAAAAATAAAATTTTTTCTTTAAAAATCATTTAGAAGGTAACAATAATAGGATGATGATATATTCATTACTCTATAAAAAATATCGTACATACTTATATTGTTAGGGTCTTGATACATATCACTTGGATACACCAGCATACACTTAAAGAGTAAGTTGTGCGATGGTGGGGCCTTCATGGGGACGTTCAGCGAACATGGTTTGGGTCGTGATCTCGATGATCTTGAACTTCTCCCATAAATGGTTTCGTTCATGCTTAAGATATTGGATCTCTACATGGTAATGGTCATGGTAAAATCCTAGAAATTATATCTCCATCATAAGCATTGATAAATGGGATTCATAGGGTATGATCCTATGGGTTGAGGCCATCACATCCTTTGTCTGTTTCAAGATGATTTGTTAAAAACCCTATATTTATACTAGTCATGTGATCTCTATTCAAAAGATATATTATAAATTATAATGATAATTAGTGATAATTTAAATCCAATTGAATCTAATAAGGCAAAAAAATCATGTGTTTTTTATAACCATATAAAATTTAATTAAATCGAAAAGGGTAATTTTATTCATAACAGTTCAGGTCATTTCCTAATCGGAGTAAAAGATAAAAACTAAGGATAAAATCCCTAAATCACTTAATAATATATCAAAATGAATGTTTGGTAGAATTTTATACCCATAGACCATATTAAATCAATTATTTCCCACATTTTGAGTCTTTTACCATCAAATAGTGTCATGCAATTATTAAAAACTAATGAGTATTTACATAATTAACGTTTTCCTTCATTTGTAAAAGGGTATAACTTTGACCACGTAATTTCATACCCATTACATTGAATTTATTTTTGAAACTATTATATTTTATTTCCCCTTGAACCCTCTAACATTTTCTTTATCCCTTTGATCATTAATCTTTCCCAATCCCCTTCAAAATCAATGAGGTTTCCAAGAGAAGATTAGTTTCTTCTACGTGTCTTGTGTCACATTATTTTGATTCATTTTTTATTATTTTACCTCCCCAAATAAATTCTAATATAATTAATCCAATGTTATTAAAATTATGAAAATTTTATTTTATTAATGGAGAAATCATTATCAATTCCTTCCCATCCACTTAGAAAAACAAAGGAACATTAATCATGTGGACTACCACCTCAAAGAAGTGATGTCTTCCATTTTACTCCACCACATCTATTAATTAGTTATAGTGATATGATTGAATAATAAATTTTAAATATATAATATTATTATCATTATTAAGACAAAAATTATTATCCACCTTTATTCCCTCTCATTATTGGGAAAATGAAAATGTAAACTGATCATTGTACGAACTACTTCTTCGATGAGGTAAAGTTTTCTTTCTTTTCATATTTACATTAATTTTTTTACAAAATAATTTAAAATATTATTCAAATACATAGAAACATATAATAAATATCATTATTATTATTTTATAATTATATTATATACATCCTTAACCATACTCATCCATTGAGTTATAGTGTGTTCTTATTTGTTTTGTTTTAACCACCTACATGAACGATGGTATAAAACATAGTCATGGATAAATACGGGAACTTAAATAATTATATTATTATAAATTAATTAGAAAATAATTATTATTTTAACCTTTTTTAAGGTTATATTATTTATTTAACATACTATTAAAATATCACCCTTGATCACTAAAATTACTGAAATAGGACGACACCAATTTCATTTTCAAGCAACATAACTAAAACACTTATGGAATGAGATAAGATATTTATAAATAAATATAAGTTATTGATTCTAGTAAATTAAATGATCTATGAATTATTAATTTGGTATTAAATAATGGGTAATATAATCAACATAATAAATCATACAAAAAACAATTAAAGAAACTAACACCTGATGTTACAAATAAGTTCTTACTAAATAATATATTCATTATAAATTATAATCAAGAATTAAATATAAGGTAATGTAAGTTAAATTATTGTTAAATTGAATATTAAGATATTTATGTTTTTTATATATGCTATTAGAGTGTATTCAATTAAGTGTGGAAATAATGTAAGGGCTTCCTGTCAAAAATTTAGTTTCTTAAGATAGATTTATTATCATACACCATCTTTTTATTAGAATAGT
This sequence comes from Viscum album, assembly GCA_963277665.1. Classification (NCBI taxonomy): domain Eukaryota; kingdom Viridiplantae; phylum Streptophyta; class Magnoliopsida; order Santalales; family Viscaceae; genus Viscum; species Viscum album. Next base: position 805,864,287 of record OY728137.1, read on the forward strand.
GTATATACTCTTCCTGTAATATTTGGAATTTGTATCCTATCATTATTCATGGTATTTATTATTTTATTTGAAAACATATCCTTTAAGTGGTTTTTATTCATAATTTTATAATGTTGTAAGGGTTCTTTGTCTCAAATTTAAACTCCTTGAGACATGTTTATATTATACACCATGTTTTCATCTGTATGGTTCATGTACTACCCATTGTCATCTGATATCTTTATTATGTTTTATTTCTAGATATCTGATTTTATATTCTATATTCTTTCTCTTATGAAGTTTTGATTCAAAATATACCAATGTTGTAACAGTTTTCTAAACTCATCTCCCTTTTTTGAGTTATAATGCTTCTTTTTGAAATTTTTTATTCTAATATTGATTTCTTCCACCCTATGTTTTAATTCCATTGATTTCCTTAACACTAATACCATACTATTATTAATTTTAGGTGGTAAATTCATATAAATCCACCACTAATTTTATCTTTCCTACTCATTTACTTTATATATGAATAAATCGTATTCTAATTAATTTCATCTATGAATAATCCATATTTAATCCCATTAATTTAAGGGTGTTCATATAGATTTCATTCATTAATTTATTAGGGAAATTATTTACTAAAACATATACCATTTAGTTATATGGTTTAAATACCATATACTTCATTGAATGGAATCTACTTATAATGTTATTTATATTCCTTTGACACCCATTTATATTATATGGGTCAAAAATATTTATTAACGGAGTTATGAATGTTTCCATTATTTTATTCCATATAAAAGGGATATGAAATCCATATTCTTTCAAAGGATTTTTTAAGATACTATTATGGTATATTTTAAGTAGAACACATATATATTTATGATGATAGGTGGGTCTTATGTCTACCTCTAATTCATTAGATTAATTGGATATATCATGAGATATTTAGGCTTGTATATAATGGTTTTGTTCACATGGTTACATTTTTTCACAAGGTTTCCTATACTTATGACTTTATATTTTTCTAATTTTCTTTTATTTTTAGGACATCTTAAATTCCATATTTAATCCTATTTTATAATATATTTATAGTTTAATGTTATGAATTTTCTTCATGCAAGATCGATGATCTATGATTTTTTGGGTATAACTTCCTTATGTATCCTGATTGTACCCATATGTGCATCTTATTCTCATTTATGATATTTGATTATTATCAATTGTGGTTCTCCCAACTGAGCATCTGATATCACCCCTTTCTTATATTTCCATTTCCCCAGGTTATAATGATGATTGGGACCGATGAGAAGTCCGTAATAGAGTATAGTATGGTTTAATTATGGAGAAAGATTCACATGTTTTGTAAAATAAAGTGCCTATGTAACTATTACTCAAATAAACTAAACAAAAAAGATTATCCGATTTATGTGATATTATTGTGAGATATAACAATAATTTTAATTTTTTTAAATTTCAGATTAGATTATATCACTTTATATCAATGTTATATCATAAAAGTATGTATTTTTATTACCAAAACTGGGAGTGCAGGCCAAAGGCACCTCACTTGGTATCAAAGGAGTGTTTAGTTATTTTTGAGGATTATTTTAGTTATTTTAGTGATTGAGGGGAGATAAATTTTGTGTAAACCATAATGATAAGTATAAAGGATAGGTATAGTTATATGATAACATCCCAAATTTCGGTAAATTGAAGATCTTATGGCTCTCCAATAAATTAAATCTCTATCTAGATACTATAAGTGGATCCATGCTATGGAATAGATGTACCTAGTGGTATTAACCCTAAAAATGTTGTATTTTTTTTTCAATCAATCATAGCCTAGTGGATAATAAAGTGACCTCACTACACACATGGTTTGATGCTCCTGGGGTATATGTCTTGGTTAATCATATTTTCATTATATAACATTATAAAATATTAGAGTATGATGATAACTTATTTGGTTAGAGAAACTAATAAGAAAATTACAATAGATGACCAAGGATTAAATAAAGGGAGTCATAGTTTGAATCAAAAATTTCATATATTAAAAATTAATATTTAATAGGGTAATATATATTTGGATTTATTTTTTATATTGATATTTTGGATATTATCATAACCATTTTGGTTTTAGTATTTCATTCAAAAAGGATCGGGAAAATGAAGCCGGGAAAGGTATGTGTCTGGAAACCACTATGCCTTATAAATAAATGCGGGAGAAAAATAATTTTTTTTTATTAATCTTACTACATAGAAATAATTATAGAAAAAGAGAGTTTCCTAGTCTTACCTAAGGTTGTAACACCCCGAGCTTCCACGATACGCTTCTCATTCAATAATGCAATAGCTTGCATTGTACGCAACTTCGAGTTCTAAAACACCGCGACTAATCAAAGTAGCCGTTATGAATAGTAATAACCACCTTTTAAAATTATAGAAATTTTATATTTCAAAATGGGCTTCATTTTTGGATTCGGAATATCGAAATTAGCCTATGTTGAATTTTTGGTATTTTTCTGAGAACTTCTAATTTTTTATGAATAGTGAAAAATACTTAAAACAACTTTTTAATCAAAATAATTTATTGTGATAAATTATAATATTTAGTGGTTTTAAGGTATAATTAGAATATATTTTTACCATTTTATCCAATGGTGTTCATTAGAATTAATTTAACATTGAAATTGGACATAAACAATTGCCAATCTTTTGATATAAATTGTTTCTTAAAAACACGCTATTTGTCGTAACAGCGGGAATTAATTATAAAATTAATTAATGCAACTTATATGTTAGGAATTTTTTAAAATAGACTTCATTTTTGAATTCGGAATATCAATTATAGCTTAGGGTGAAATTTTGGCCTTGTTCTGAAAAACTTCAATTTTTGATGAATAGTGAAACCACTAAGTGGTAGTTAAATAACTGATTTTTCATTTAAATAAAATATTACCACTTCTGTGATTTGATTTTCAAAAATCCAACATACATGGTTGTAAATAAGAATTAAAATGTTGTTCAATGAGATTAAAATAATTTTTTGGTGAATAGTAACTTTTAAGTTCTTAATCGCGATTAGAGGTAATTAGTGTAGTTTAAGGTACAAATAATGTTTTAATAATATGAGATGAGCATGAAACTTGTCCTACTCCTATTGGATGAGTCATGGTCGACCAAGAAAACCCATGGGTCAACTTGGGGACCCCATGGAGCCACTTTAATTGGAAAATGACATTAATATATATTTATTTAATGTTAAAATTAAATTGACACAAACATGAGTTGTTTTACTAAAACAGTTTGTAAGTGGGGTTACACAAGTCCAAATTTTGATTATAAATATTCATTAGAAATATAAAAATATTTCCTACGTCATAATATTTTTTTATAATTTTTATACATTAAATAAATTAAATTAATTATGACATCATTATGATGCAGCGATGACCTCATTATTTAACGATTTTAATAAAATGAAAAGATAATGTAAAATCCAAGGCTTACACTTGTCCAAAGACTATTGGATGGGTATATTTCTAACCCTTATCACCTTATCCACGAATTATATAAGTGTGGGACCTTTAGAATCCGAAAAGCATTGTGTAATAATGTAACATTTCAATCTTTCCAAAAGAGCCCCTCCTCTCCACTTATAAAAGGCCCCCACCTCTCTCGCCTTATTCACACTTCCAAGCCTTTTGGTTCGGCCAAAATTTGCCCAAATACTCTCCCAACTTCACTCCCTTAATCCTAGAAGCTTTACTTTAGTCAGAAAGCCATCCTAAGGAGTCCTTTTGATCAAATCAAAAGGAAGAACCCGAAGAAGAGGTAACATTTTCATCACCCTCTTTCAAGTTTCTTTCTTCTTCCACTCCCTCTTTGTTTATTATTTCAATTCTAAAATTATAACTCCAGTATATTCTATATACTATGATGTTATTATAAATATGGAACAACCATATTCAGTATTCTACCCATCATTTTAGTGACATGTCACCATACGTGCGTACGTACGGCTTACCGTCTCCACGTCGTGGTGTAATTGTTATTCAATATATTATTTTTTAGATGGGTATAATAATAATATGTAATTCATGTAAATAATAAATATAACATGATAATGATTCTGTATATATGATATACTATCCAATTATATATTATTTTAATATCAAAATAATTATATTGTCGCTCGTGCGTACGTACGGACTACCGTCTCCACGAACGCGATGAGATTCATTCTCCATCGTATCCGTTCAAGTATAATTATCATTTGATGATTTAAAAATAATGTTTAAGGACATTATATCATTATAGATATGAATAAGATACAACCTATCCATGAAAAACACGACTTGCATAACAAAACATATAAAAGAAAACGAGTAAGTTAACACCCGAAACAACGATAAATCTAAGATATTGTTAACAAAGCAATGTTAAAAGATCATATATGATATCATATGAATGTATATGATTCTTGTATAATTTAATAACAATTATTTCACCATTATACAGGAGGTTAACCTATCCCAACCAAGGAAAAGTACAAGGTAAGGGTTTACTTTACAACCTCTTCATTATCCAAGGTTGTTTATACATAATTATCTACTGGGACCTCGTTATCATCCACATCCATGTTTCTTAAAAATGTCTTTCAAAACATTTTTACTATTAAATGGAAAATGTGTTAAAGTAATTTACACCCTTATACATTTTTGAAAGGAATCTTACCATCATTTTCCAAACAATGTACTTTTTGACCTCTTTGACAAATTTAATGTAAGAATGTTTTTTTTAACTTATACGGCGTGTGCGGCTATTTTCCGCCATTATAACTTCGTCGAAGCTTCCCTAACAATCTTATAAGAATATCTTCAAAGTAAATGTATTATTTTATGGGACTTTTAAATGATTTCAAAAAGGAGAGATATTACTCTCAAATAGCTTTGATTTCATCCATGTCAACATCCTTTGATGGGTTTTAAGTTTAATTGAAATTGATTTATGATACAAAACTTCCATTGAACATTTTGTGAAATATTTGACTGTGGATGTGTTATTTTTATACCATCCATAGCTTATGGAGAAATTGTTGACATTTCGTATGCTAGTTTTAATACGAATATTTATGTTATGTTTAAACCTATTCATATGAGGAATGTATTGGACTTAATATGTGACGGGTGGAGCCCGCTATAGCTCCTCGATGCATCGGTAGGTCTCATGAGACAAATAGACGTGGAATTGGCTGAGGCCCTTTCCCAATTTGATTTATGGTTTTGGCCGAGGCCTTAATCATTTTAGACGTCTTGGCCGAGGCCTTGACAAAGTGTTTCAGAATGTCTGGCATTATACATTCCCTCATTATGAAAGTGGTTATTGATATTTCATGTGATTATTCGTCTAGTAGAATATCCATGTGAGCAAGTAATGGCATTATTTTATTTTACTTTTTCCATATTATGCTGAAGTTCAAGTTCAATAAGGCTTTTGTTTTAGTTATGCATTGCCTTAAATGCTTATGTTTTCTTATAAAAGCTTCCGCAATATTGTTATCCTTACTGAGCATCTGAGCTCACCCCTTTCAATGTTTTAATATTTTCCAGGATGTGAAGGAGTGTATTATGACTGACTTGCAAGAATAGTCAGTGAGGATATGAGTGTGGACTATGAAGACCATGTTATTATAGTTTGTTTACTTTTTGATGTAATGAAAGACTTATGAATGTATCTAGTGTTTCCAAGGCTACTAAACTAATCGGTCTTTCGAGACTTGATCTTTTGTGATCATGCCAATGTTACGAAGTAATGCACCGACTCTGGGTAGCTGGGGTTGGGGCGTTACAGTTGGTATCAGAGGCAGTTTAGTACTAACCTTGGAAGCTAGATTTAGATAAACTCTGATTAGAGCACATAGCCCGAAGATAGACTTTGAGGATTAGTATAGAAGAACTTCCTAGAATTTTGTTATTGTAGAGATTTTGTGAGTTTTCCGAGCAATACATCCCTGTCTGGATACGAGCAAGTAGAGGCGGCTCTGGCACAGATGTACCTAGGGGTAAAACCTGAAAACACCACTTCGAGCTAGACTCGAACGGGAACTGGTGCACGACAACGGGCCTTGCTGCACTCTTGGTTACGACACTCTCGGGGGATATGTTTAGGATAATTCTCGTTTTCTTTACAAATCACTATGAAGCGTTATGAGTATATACTTTATCAAAGAAAACATTTCTTTTTATGATTATGGATTATATCCATAAATAGTTCAATTTATGTAAAGTGTTTTAAAAATATGGAATTATGTATTTTAATTCATAAACTAATCTAGTTTATGCCTTTGTTTAGAAATGGCACCTATTGGAAGGAATGGAAACTGTATCAATGCACGAACTCCGTGTAGGGATTTCCCTCCTGCTCAAGATAATTATTGTGGATCTGGAGATACAACTAGTAGTGATCAACTTATTACCATACTGGGACAACTCACGCAGGTTATGAATAATAACCTTACTCGTATGGAGCACCCTGATCCGCAATGTGGAGGATCAATGTTAGACCACTTCATGAGGCAACAACCACCAACCTTCAATGGGAGTACAGATCCTATAGTAGGTGAGCAATGGATAAATTCCTTAGAGAAAATATTCCATGCCTTGGGGAGTAGTGAAAGGGAGAAGGTTGTCATGGCAGTTTACCGCCTCACTGGAGATGCCGATCAGTGGTGGTCGCTGATTCAAAACACAAAGGAATATGATGACGTATCAAATATGGAATGGAGGGAGTTCAAAGAGATTTTCTTAGAAAAATACTTTCCTCGTGACCATCGAGCAGATATGGAAAGGCAATTTCTGAGTCTGAGGCAGAAGGAGGATGAGAATGTCGCAAAGTATGAGGCCAACTTTACAAGGTTAGCGAGGTATGCTGCAGATTATATACGTAACCCAAGGAGTAAGATTGATCATTTCTTTGATGGGTTAAAACCATTTCTCCGTCGATCTTTAGTATCACAATCCTTCTCATCATACGAAGATATTGTCTCATGTGCTATCAAGACAGAAAAGGAATTCTCTAAGTCTTATGACAATAAAGTAAAGCAAGAGAAGAAGAGAACGGTGGAACAAGAGACAGATAAAGGGAAAAAGGGAAAGAAGGATTTTCCATTATGTGATAATTGTGGGAAGAATCACCCTGGTACGTACCTAAAAGGAATGGGAGTTTGTTATAAATGTGGAGAAAAGGGTCACCAGGCTCGTGATTGCAAGGGAAAGAAAGAGGCTGTCAAAGTTGAATGCTACAATTGTAGGTAAATGGGGCATTATGCAAATGAATGTCCTAAGCGTTAGGGAAACTTACCTCAGAAAAGGCCAAGGGATCAAGGACAATCTTATGTTGTTACTACAGTTGAAGTAGAATAACTAATGCATTGGTGCTTTTGGACTCATGGATTATATTTTGGTTATTAGAATAATGTGATATATATATATAAGGATTGTACTGCAGTACATGTTGATTTCAGTAAGGTTTTAATATGATGAAGGTAATCATATTTTTAGTATGTGACAATAAGAGAAACTTTACTTTGTTTGGGGAATCTGATAAATTGATTTTGGAATATAGAGACCTTTTAGAAAAAGTCTGGACGAAGGTATTTTGGATAACTATAAAGGTTGGACTGGATTAAGTTGATATTTGGATAGTATTGTTTAAGGTTAAAACATTTTTGAAGATTATTTTTGGAATACTATAATACTATAGTTTTAGGAAAAGGACAACCTGCAGGGTGGGGCATAACCCGTCGCGTCGGACAAAGCTGCAGGAATCGAACCCACAACCATAGTGCGACAAGCCTTTATTTCCTACCACTAGCCTACAGGAAGTCCCTGGTTATTACAAAATAGTTTTACTAATCTAAATGGTATGTGTTAACATTTGGAACCTTATACAATTAGGATAAATAGAATATTTTTGAGTTCCGTTACCATTTGGAGTAAAATTTGGGTTTGTGGTAAAAATTTATTAACGAATGAAAGTATACATAACAAGTATGTATATTCCCTTACGTTCTCAGTAAATCTCCTAAATAAATTCCTCAACATTATAAAAGGTAACTTAAAACAAAAATGTTGTCGGTTAACTTTTCCAACTGGGGATTCAATGACCGTTTAACCAATCACAAGTTTGTGATTTTCTTGTGGTTAAACTTTCTCCTAATCTTGTTTTCTATAACTCTCCATCAGACCTTGATGGTTTTTTTCTCCTCCATATCCATATTTTCATAGAATCCTAGAAAGGGCTATATCGGGTGACCTTTGTACTTATCTTGATTTCTTTTAATGTTATATATTTATTAACCTTATTTCTGATTTGGGTTTTCCTCAAAGGTATTTTCTCTTTTCAACCTTTTATTTTCAAATAAAAATTTCAAATTACGAGGACGCAATTTATTGAAGGAGGGGAGAATGTAACACCCCGAGCTTCCACGATACGCTTCTCATTCAATAATGCAATAGCTTGCATTGTACGCAACTTCGAGTTCTAAAACACCGCGACTAATCAAAGTAGCCGTTATGAATAGTAATAACCACTTTTTAAAATTATAGAAATTTTATATTTCAAAATGGGCTTCATTTTTGGATTCGGAATATCGAAATTAGCCTATGTTGAATTTTTGGTATTTTTCTGAGAACTTCTAATTTTTTATGAATAGTGAAAAATACTTAAAACAACTTTCTAATAAAAATAATTTATTGTGATAAATTATACTATTTAGTGGTTTTAAGGTGTAATTAGAATATATTTTTACCATTTTATCCAATGGTGGTCATTAGAATTAATTTAACATTGAAATTGGACATAAACAATTGCCAATCTTTTGATATAAATTGTTTCTTAAAAACACGCTATTTGTCGTAACAGCGGGAATTAATTATAAAATTAATTAATGCAACTTATATGTTTGGAATTTTTTAAAATAGACATCATTTTTGAATTTGGAATATCAATTATAGCTTAGGGTGATATTTTGGCCTTGTTCTGAAAAACGTCAATTTTTGATGAATAGTGAAACCACTAAGTGGTAGTTAAATAACTGATTTTTCATTTAAATGAAATATTACCACTTCTGTGATTTGATTTTCAAAAATCCAACATACATGGTTGTTAATAAGAATTAAAATGTGGTTCAATGAGATTAAAATAATTTTTTGGTGAATAGTAACTTTTAAGTTCTTAATCGCGATTAGAGGTAATTAGTGTAGTTTAAGGTACAAATAATGTTTTAATAATATGAGATGAGAATGAAACTTGTCCTACTCCAATTGGATGAGTCATGGACGACCAAGACAACCCATGGGTCAACTTGGGGACCCCATGGAGCCACTTTAATTGGAAAATGACATTAATATATATTTATTTAATGTTAAAATTAAATTGACACAAACATGAGTTGTTTTACTAAAACAGTTTGTAAGTGGGGTTACACAAGTCCAAATTTTGATTATAAATATTCATTAGAAATCTAAAAAGATTTTCTACATCATAGTATTTTTTTTATAATTTTTATACATTAAATAAATTAAATTAATTATGACATCATTATGATGCAGCGATGACCTCATTATTTAACGATTTTAATAAAATGAAAAGATAATGTAAAATCAAAGGCATACACTTGTACAAAGACTATTGGATGGGTAGCTTTCTAACCCTTATCACCTTATCCACTACTTATATAAGTGTGGGACCTTTAGAATCCGAAAAGCATTGTGTAATAATGTAACATTTCAATCTTTCCAAAAGAGCCCCTCCTCTCCACTTATAAAAGGCCCCCACCTCTCCCACCTTATTCACACTTCCAAGCCTTTTGGTTCAGCCAACCTCTGCCAAAATACTCTCCCAAATTCACTCCCTTCATCCTAGAAGCTTTACTTTAATCAGAAATCCATCCTAAGGAGTCATTTTGATCAAATCAAAAGGAAGAACCCGAAGAAGAGGTAACATTTTCATCACCCTCTTTCAAGTTTCTTTCTTCTTCCACTCCCTCTTTGTTTATTATTTCAATTCTAAAATTATAACTCTAGTATCTTCTATATACTGTGATGTTATTATAAATATGGAACAACCATATTCATTATTCTACCCATCATTTGAGTGACATGTCACCATACGTGCGTACGTACGGCTTACCGTCTCCACGTCGTGGTGTAATTGTTATTCAATGTATTATTATTTAGATGGGTATAATAATAATATGTAATTCATGTAAATAATAAATATAACATGATAATGATTCTGTATATATGATATACTATCCAATTATATATTATTTTAATATCAAAATAATGATATTGTCGCTCGTGCGTACGTACGGACTACCGTCTCCACGAACGCGATGAGATTCATTCTCCGTCGTATCCATTCAAGTATAATTATCATTTGATGATTTAAAAATAATGTTTAAGGAAATGATATCATTCTGGATATGAATAAGATACAACCTATCCATGAAAAACATGACTTATGTAACAAAACATATAAAAGAAAACGAGTAAGTTAACACCCGAAACAACGATAAATCTAAGATATTGTTAACAAAGCAATGTTAAAAGATCATATATGATATCATATGAATGTATATGATTCTTGTATAATTTAATAACAATTATTTCACCATTATACAGGAGGTTAACCTACCCCAACCAAGGAAAAGTACAAGGTAAGGATTTACTTCACAACCTCTTCATTATCCAAGGTTGTTTATACATAATTATCTACTGGGACCTCGTTATCATCCACATCCATGTTTCTTAAAAATGTCTTTCAAAACATTTTTACTATTAAATGGAAAATGTGTTAAAGTAATTTACACCCTTATACATTTTTGAAAGGAATCTTACCGTCGTTTTCCAAACAATGTACTTTTTGACCTCTTTGAAAAATTTAAGGTAAGAATGTTTTTTTAACTTATACGGCGGGTGCGGCTATTTTCCGCCATTATAACTTCGTCTAAGCTTCCCTAACAAGCTTATAAGAATATCTTCAAAGTAAATGTATTATTTTATGGGACTTTTAAATGATTTCAAAAAGGAGAGATATTACTCTCAAATAGCTTTGATTTCATCTATGTCAACATCCTTTGATGAGTTTTAAGTTTAATTGAAATTGATTTATGATACAAAACTTCCATTGAACATTTTGTGAAATATTTGACTGTGGATGTGTTATTTTTATACCATCCATAGCTTATGGAGAAATTGTTGACATTTCGTATGCTAGTTTTAATACGAATATTTATGTTATGTTTAAACCTATTCATATGAGGAATGTATTGGACTTAATATGTGACAGGTGGAGCCCGCTATAGCTCCTCGATGCATCGGTAGGTCTCATGAGACAACTAGACATGGAATTGGCCGAGGCCCTTTCCCAATTTGATTTATGGTTTTGGCCGAGGCCTTGACAAAGTGTTTCAGAATGTCTGGCATTATACATTCCCTCATTATGAAAGTGGTTATTGATATTTCATGTGATTATTCGTCTAGTAGAATATCCATGTGAGCAAGTAATGGCATTATTTTATTTTACTTTTGCCATATTATGCTGAAGTTCAAGTTCAATAAGGCTTTTGTTTTAGTTATACATTGCCTTAAATGCTTATGTTTTCTTATAAAAGATTCGGCAATATTTTTATCCTTACTGAGCATCTGAGCTCACCCCTTTCAATGTTTTAATCTTTTCCCGGATGTGAAGGAGTGTATTATGACTGAATTGCAAGAATAGTCAGTGAGGATATGAGTGTGGACTATGAAGACCATGTTATTGTAGTTTGTTTACTTTTTGATGTAATGAAAGACTTATGAATGTATCTAGTGTTTCCAAGGCTACTAAACTAATCGATCTTTCGAGACATGATCTTTTGTGATCATGCCAATGTTACGAAGTAATGCACCGACTCTGGGTAGCTAGGGTCGGGGCGTTACAAAGGTAATTAAGTTGATATCTTAAAAGTTATAAAATCGTGATACTCTAATAAATTTTCAATAGTGTGTGATATTTATCAATGATATTTTGGTATATTATAAAATTTATGAGTATTATGTGAATTATATATGGATTTTTATTGTTTCTTTTTACTTTAAATGTGTGGAAACATATATTAAATGTTATTAATACCATAGAAAATTAATTTCATTACAATGTTGTATTTTTTGGGATAATAATTGAAGAACAGATGATTAAGGGATGTGTAAATATTAGGTTTAGTATAAGCTTCATGCTTATATAATAAAGGTTTGATTGATTTTGAAAAAATAAGACATTATTTGTAACCATGGGATTTAAAACTGATTCGTGATATTTTGGAGAAGTTCATCATATTTTTTGGGATTTTGATATATATTGGTTGGTGTTTGATTTTATAACCTAGTAATTAATAACATTACAAGGTTAAAGATAATGTCAATTTTTGGAAGAATGTATGGTTTCACTTTGGTTTAATTTCATAAATAATCATATGGTTTTGTAAAAGGTATTTCTTGGGAATGTATTATTAAGGTTTATACATACTTGAATATATAATTATATGCAAGATTAATACAATTTTAGGAATGATAAGTAACTTAATATATCCTATTAAAGTAAGGTACATGTCATATTATAAGTTAAATTATGAATGATAAATACATTAATAATACTCTCACCTAATCTCATCAGTGATTAATAACTAAAATTGCGAGGATATAATTTATTTAAACAGGTGGAATTTAATGTCTGTGGATTTTGGAATATATTTTCCTCTAAATTATTTCTATCTTTGACAGCCTGTTTCACATGAAAAGCTAAACTAAAATGATTTTTAGTATATTAGATGAATATTATTAAAAAAATAAGAACAATAATACCTCTAGTAAATAAAAGGAAATTAATAAATTTAAAATTCTTATATTTAGAAGATAAATAATTAATGTTAAAAATGATTTTTTTAATTAAACATGTATTTAAAGTGTTTGTTAATTTACCTTAATAAATTAAATATAACACTTTTAAAATATTATTATTATAATATATGATATTTAAATATATGAATTAATATGATAATATTCAATAAATTATGGATTAATATGAAATAATATTCAAAAGTTATATTTTTCAATCAAAGATGTTTTTCTTTATATTTTGTATTTCCTTTAAAAAAACTAAATATGTAAATTTTATAAATAGAATTTTATAAAAATTACTTCATTTATTTAATTTATAGTTTTAATATTATCTTATGGTAAATTTTTAAATTTTTATAAATAATTAATTTTAAAGTGAATTAGAAAAATATAGTTTTTACCAAAATTATAAATTTTATGGATTTATCAATATATGAGGTAAACCAAGAAGATTATAAAATATTTAAATTTATTAAATATTTATTGTATTAGTTACAATATGTATTTTAAAATATTATTTTGAGCTTATAAAACCAGCATTTAATTTTTATAACTTAAGTAACAATTTATTCCAATTTAAGAAAAAAAAATTGGTCATTTCATTTAGTTAAATATTTAGTGGTAAATTTTATTTTAGATTAATTTTAATGAAAAAAATGTTTTATTTTATTTATAATAAACCAATTTATGTCATTAAAATAAAAAAAATCTAATTTTATCATACACAAAAAATTTAATCTTAAAATACACATTTTCTAAAAACAGTTTTTATGTGTTATGTGAGCTAATACTAAAATTAATTTTTCTAACACTTATATATTTGATTTAAAAATATTATTTTCATATTTGAAATAATAATATGAAAATTATCCAATAATTCTAATTTTAATTTTCTCAATAAACTTAATTATCAAGGTTAATAATTAATTTTTTCATAAAATGGTTATTTATGATAAAAGTTTAAATATAAGGATAAAATACCTAAATCACTTAATATTGTCTTAACATTAATTTTGGAAAGTATTATAGACCAAAAATCCATTTTCAATCCATTATTTCCCACATTTTGATCCTTTTACATTGGAATATTATCAGGTCATTGTTGAGAACTAATTATTATTTACAAAATTTCTATTTTTATTTAATTATAAAAGGGGATCACTTCCACCTCTTAATATCACACCCATTCCTTAGAATTCCTTCCATAAATAATTTTATTTTATTTCTTGTTTAATTCCATGCCACATTATTGTTCACTTGGTTCTTTAATATGTCATAGTCCCTATCAAAATCAAGGATGTTTCTAATAGAATGAAAATTTGTTCATCGTATGTGTATCGCTTCTATTTATATTTTCTCTATGTTTTATTATTTTACCATCAAAAAATACATTCTAATATAATTAATTAATTTTTATTAAAATTATGAAATTTTATTATATTAATAGATCAATTATTCATTATTCATTTCCATCCACATAAAAAAATAACAGCGATCATGTCTTTATGTAGACTACCACCTCCTCTATTCAATGGTTAAAAGGATGGAATTTAAGAATAAATATTTAATATATAAAATATTATGATTATGAATATAAAAAATATAATCAACATTCATTCTCTATCATTAATTGGGAAATGAATATGTTAACTATTTTTTGTTTGGTCTACAGAATCCATGAAGTAACATTTTACATTTTTTATTTTGATTTTATTTATTTATCATAACCTATTAAAATATGAATCAGGAAAAAAACATCTGAATAATATCATTATTTTTTTGTTATAATGATAGTATCAATTTCTTAACCATACACACTCATCAAGTTATATCGTGTTCCTATTTGGGTTGGTTTAACAACCAACATAAACATCTATATAAAATGTTATCATTCATGACTATGGGAACCTAAATACAAATATTTTTTCATGTTAATAAGAAAAAAATTATTTTTTCATGTTTATATAAAGTTTATATTAATTATTTAACTTGTTATTAAAATATCATCTTTGATCGTTAAAATTACCGAAATAAGTTGACATTGATTCCATTTTCATATAATATAACTCAAACACTTATGGAGTGATATAATATATTTATATAAAATATAACATATCAATTATATCACCATAAATTATCTATAAATTATAAAATTGGTATCAATGAATGGGTACTAAAATCAAAATCATAAATCATGTGTGAAATAATTAAATTTATTAACACCCGATAGTAAATATAAGCTAAAACTGAGTAATATACTCATAATAAATGATTATAAATTAATTATATAAAAGTTATTATATGTAAATAATTTTATAAAATATGATATTAATATTTTTTTTAAAAGGATATTAGAGTGAATTCAACTAATCCGGGAAACAAGGTAAGGGTTTCTTATAGTGAATTTAATTTCCTAAGACATTTCTTATCATACACCATGTTTTATTAAGAATGGGGTATATAAATATCTGTTAATATTTTTTATCATTATTATATTATTATTAATGGTATTTAAAATTTTTTATTAAAACATTTCCATTAGGGGGTTTTGATTTGAATTTTTCAAATTTCATAAGGGTTCCTTGCCAAAAATTTCAATTCCTTGACACCTTTTTATGTTATACACCATGTTTTATTTTATATAGTGAACTCTACACTCATTTTCATAATATATCATGATTTTATTATATTTCATGATATTCATTATTATATTCCATGTTATATATCTCATGTGGTTTTATTTTAAAAGATACCAAAGTTGTAAAGGTTTTGTTAGCTCAACTCTCTTAATTGAGTTATAATGCTTATTTTTGAACTTCTTTCTTCCAAGATTTATTAATACTACCCTAATATTTTGATTCATAATTTTCCTTATAAATACTATTACAATATTTTATATTTTTTGGCATTAAATTATTAGGAAAACAAAATACTTTTTTCTTACCTAATCATCCATTGTGTATAGGCATAACTTTTCTTCCCATGAATTTTCTCAATGAACACTCTCTATTTTATTCAATTGATTCAAGGGTGTTCACCTAGATGTATTCATCGATTGATTGTGGAAATAATTAACTAAGACATATATAATTTATCTATATGATTTAAATACCATATAATTCATTGAATGGTATCTACCAAGAATGTTATTTAGTTTCACTTGATACCCATTATATTTTATGGGTTTCTATGTTTTTTATGGAATTATGAATATTTTATTTATATGATTCTATATTCAAGGGATATAAAACCCATTTTCATACCATGGGTTATTTAAAATTTTATTATGGTTTCTTTTAAATATCACACATATATAAGGATGATGATATGTGGTGTGTTATATCACCCTCCAATGCATTTTTTAAAGTAGATATCCCATGAGATAGTCAGGAATAAACATAATGATTTTTTTCACATAGGTGTGGGCATAATGAGGGTTCTCAGAAGGTTTCTTATGCCTATGATTGTCCCACATTTCTATGTTTATTTTTTAGGATATTTTACATTATATTTATAAGCCTTTTTCTAAGATATTATGCACATTTTTGTTATGACTTTCCTTATTCCATGAACTATTTTCTATGCTTTTTTGGGTATAACGTTTTTATATATCCAAATTATACCAATATTATCATCTTATTCCCACTTATAATATTTTATTTTTATCAATTATTTTTACTTTTATTTAGAATCTAAGTTCACTCCTTTCATATGTTTCCATTTCTCTAGGTTATAAAGATGAGTGTAACCTATGATAATTCTAAAATAGAGTATAGTATTATTTTATTATAGAGAAATATTCATAAGTTTTATAATAAAAAATGTCTATGTAGCTATTCCTCAATGACTCTAAACCAAAAGGTTATATGATTTATGTCATATAATTATGGTATGTAACACTAATGTGAAATTTATGCAAGTTTATTTTACATCGTCTCTCTTTGTATCGAAGTTAATGTGTAAAAGTATTTATTTTTAGAACTACATCGGTGAGTGTAGGTATGGGGAACCTAATTTATTTCCATTGAAAATAAGATTAAATTTTTTTAAAAAAATTCTATCATGACTCCCCCACAATTACATTATTTCACACATGGGTAATATAATGAATTAAACTACAAAAAAGTATTATACTTACTAATTAAAAACAAACTAAAATATAAGAAAAGAATATATTCATTTAATACCATGACTTATCTATGAATCAAAATCACTATCCATTCTATTTTTTAAAAAAAATAATTTCATGAGTGAAAATATAATAGAATGTAGTGGAATTCAAATTTTAACATGTGGAGCTTTCATACATCCCTTTTCCTATGTTCTTTGAACCCAAGCTCCATTTCTCACTTCCTTAATACAAACCAAATAAAATTATTATAATTAAATTTCTCTCCTTCATCTGGTTTTAATATCCCCCTCACCTAAATCTATTAATTTTTTAAAATCATGCACTATTTTTTAAGTCGTGTCATGGGATAAGAGATTATTCATTTTACCAATGACATGTTTTATTCATCATGCACATGGTGCCTAATTATCATAGAACGTCAAGAGATATCCCTGTTTCAAATTCTACTCTGATTTTAAAATACTTATATGAATTATTTTTGAGTTTTATCCCATAGGTCTTATTTTTTATAAAGGAACATCTATCTAAGATAATGTTAAAAATTCCACTTTTCTTATGTTATAATTTTTATTCCACTTAATAAAATTTATCAAACTCCTTTCCCCAGTTCTAAAACCAAATTATATATGAAAATAGTGGAAAAATAACTAATAAATCATATAAACTACACAATTTTAAAATAGTGAAATGCCTTAAAACTGACATGATCTTCTTCAATAGACATGCTATCATTTAAAGATCAGTTTTTTTACCAAAACAATACTCTAAAAATATTATGTAGAAAACAAAACATGAAGCATAAATTTATAACATATTCTTAAGAAATCCTAAAAATATTTTAAAAATATCCTAAACATGTTGAAACCCACCTCCCCCAAAACAAACGTATCTAACACATCCCAGTTAAGCCTGTACAAATTTATTCAATAATGGTGATAAATAAAATATAAAAGTAAACAAAAAAACTTGGATATTATGGATTGGGAGGTTTAATTATTCCCCTAATAATGGTATTTAATGAAATCCAAAATTTATTCCCTCCTTATAAACTTATAATAAAAACAAAAACATAAATTATAAATTTATTAAAATCTAAATAAAATGGAAAAAAAGAGAGAAAGAGAAAGAGTCTTGGTTATTCATCCTAAAAGGGAACTTTTTTTACTATCCAAAACTAGAAAACCTGTTTTTATCCAAATTATAAAGAGATATTGGGCTTCATTAATTAAAACCACCATGTAATAGTAGTTCACTTATGTTTCACTACTTGATTTTTCTCTTGGACATCTTTGTGTGTCCATCCCCTTGGAAATCTGATACAACTTTCAAGGTGGTGTTAGAAGGATAAAATATGATTCCTCCACATATTATTCCTTACCATCCTCCATATATTTTACTTGGTATTATTGCGGGGTCTCTTTATAGGGTGTATACATGGGTGCTTCAACTTCTTCCATAACCAAATCAGTGGAATCTTGTTTTAGTTATAGGATTGGGTTCCACATATTCGTTTACCTCTTCTTACAATTTATTCACCTATCTTATGGAATATCCTTTAAAATAATTTGGAAAAGGTATAAGAAAATTATTAAAATAACCTACATCCTACTCCAATTAAACCGTTAACACCATTGGACAACACACTTATGCATATTTTTCTCTAGGGAGTAGTTTATCATTTAGGTTTTATTGAAATGATTTTCTAATATGTAGGATCATATCTACAAAAACTCCCTTTTTAATCTTATTAGGTATCCTGATTAGTTTTTCATTTCCTTCTTATATAATCTATTCATCTTCTTCAAGGATAAGTATAAATTTTTTCTGTTCTATAATTTAAAAACAAGGGAAATATAATCAGAATAAAATTTATTTAAAGTAAATAATCCCCCTTTATTTATTTCTTATTCTTTTTATCTTTATTAATTAAACACCCTTGGAATATCACTTCTAATGGTTATTTCCTATGATTTTTCATGATTTTACCTAAAAAATACCACTATTGTGTCTTCATCATCACCCAAGATATGCATAATTTTAGTTGAATATACTATTGTAGTATAATTATGGACATATTTAAAATTATTATGAATAAAATGATTTCATTTTAAGGTTATATTCCTCTCCAATTTCATTATGTACTTCATTTGATGAATTCAATACCTCTTTTATGTAGTCTAGTATAGATGTGGAAAATAGTGGGTCTTCAATATTTTCCTCAAAACACGTCACATTAATTATTCATTTGTCTTCAGTATCCAATCAAAGGAGTGTATAAACTCAATTTATTATTTTTAACTAGGGAGTTATTAGGGTATTTATGTATAGATAAATCAAATATAATAGAATATAATGTAAGGACCACTCCATATAGTGGTTTGGTATGTATCACTTCCTCCTTGTGTTCTATTTCTAGAATCAATTCTACCAGACCAAGTAATAAGGTTTCTTGAATTTTATCCTCCACATTTATAATTATTTTTATTAGGTGATTTAGTTTAAGTTTATAATATTCTATAACCACTC
This sequence comes from Viscum album, assembly GCA_963277665.1. Taxonomy (NCBI): domain Eukaryota; kingdom Viridiplantae; phylum Streptophyta; class Magnoliopsida; order Santalales; family Viscaceae; genus Viscum; species Viscum album. The sequence continues at coordinate 805,883,877 of OY728137.1, forward strand.
ATTGCTAGATTTTCTAGCTATACAAATGGTCCTAAACCAATGGTTTTGAAAAATAATTTTTATAGTTTCAATATACCAATGGTTTTAACTAACCATTGGTATAATATGGTGTGAAATTTCCTATACTAATTATTTTTAAAAACCATTTATATAGTCTTCTATAGATACCACCTCGTGCATCCCCTTTTTTACTTTAAAAAATTAATTTCCCCCATGGATAGGTTTTCATCCTATGATATTCACTTTTTTTTATTTTGATTTTACTTCTATTATTCATCAGTTCATCATTCTTACACTGATTTTTTGGTTAAATCATAAAGGTATATTGTTTTTTTCAACTTTTCTATTATTTTATCCCAATATTTATACATATTCATTCCCTAGATTTAGTATTACCAAAAAAAATAATAAACTTATCATTTTTATATATTATTTTTTAAAATAATGTTTTAATGGAATAATACCAAGTTTAGTGGGATGTATAAGTCAATATACTGTATTATTGTTTCGGTGGATATGGATAAGACCATATTGGTTAAACATTAAATCCATATTTACTTTTATAGGTAAACAATTCAGCTATAAATTAATATTCAAAATCATTTTTTCATCTAAATTTATATATATATATTTATGTTGTATATTACATGACAATCCCACATTTTATTAATGTTATCTTGATCATTTATATTTAAGTCTATGTTTTTCTCTAACATGAATATTATAAATTTTATATAGAAATTTTTTCTGATGATCATTGTTTTGATTAACATGAAATTTTTCTTGATTTCTTTAATTTTTATCATGGTTAAAGTCCTCATGATCCCACCAAGAAGTGTCAATATTTTTTCCAATGTATTGACATTAGTTTGAAATTATGTTATTAGTTATCATATTTTCAGATATTATAGCCTTATTTAATTCAACAGTATGCCTCAATAACATGTCCAAGTAATTTCTCCAACCATGATCATGTGATTTTAAAAATGTGTCACTTCCCCAGGGTCTACTTCCATAGCTATTTATCTATTTTTCATCTAAATTTAAGGGTTTTTGATTGTTTTAATATCATAATTTCTAAATTGATTTTGGAATTTCCCATACATTTGACTTCATTTAGATTCATATTTCTTATTCTATTGGTATTTTGATATAAATCCATACATGTGTTCTTGTAATTTGAAAATCTATAAATTTAGTTCTTCGTAATCAATGGAACTCTATACATTAAAATTTTCCCCTTCGTTTTCCTTTAAATACCCCAAAGATTTAAATTAACATTTTTATTTTTAGAATAACCATTTTATTATCTTGGAATTCATGCAAGTAGGAAAACATCTATAATAAGTCAACTTATCTGTCAACCCTTGAAAAGAAAATGAATAGATTTATGTCATAAAATAATTAATAAATTTATAAGAATATTCATGTGGTGAACAATTAAAATTTTATCACATTTCTACTTGATTATTTTTTAGCATAATTCTTCTTCTTCTTTTTATACCCATACACTCGATTTTCTCCCCAACACATAAGGTATCTCAAGATACTTTAATATTGGTGAAAATGGATTCCAAAACATACTAAATAAAACCTCATAAATGAAACATGTCATAAAAAAATAAACTAAACAATATTAGAACCCAAAAAAAATCTATCAAAATTAAAACAAATAAATTCTGGCAGCACCAAATTGAATTGAATAGAAAAAATTAAAAAAATAGCATAAAAAACAAATAAAAATAAATTAACTTGAACCGAACATAATAAAATCAAATAAATATAAATTTCATCGAATAAAACTAACCTAAATAAAACTAGACTCATCAAACATGAACTTACCAAACCAAAATCAACCGAAACCAATCTGAATTGAACTTAATTGTAACAATATAAATAAAACTTATTAAAATAAAATGAAAAATAACTGAATGTATTTAAATCAAATAAAACTAAATCAAAACCCATTTATTTTTATCAGTTCAAACATAACATAGATAAATCCAATATAAACATATATTATAAAGATGTAATTAAACTATATAGAATCATAATGACCAGATCCATGATACTAAAATATGTATTTAATTGTGGAATTATTTTCTTCTCCTAATATATATTAAAAAGATTCATAGAAGTCATAAATTATCTAATTCTTTTATAATATATATATATATATATATATTTGGTAATATAATGGATATAATTTGGATGTATGATACTGATCAGATCTCAATCGAGATTTAATATAAATTTTATTTTTTCAGATTTTTAATTTAACAATGATTCATATATAGGTCCTATAAAGTTCTCTTATTATTATTATATTTTAATAAAATTATAATATCAGGAATAAGGTATTTAATATATATAAAAAGGGTTATTTTATATAAATTATAATTGGTGTTTCAATTTTTAGGATTCATTGTCAACCGAGCATTAGATCCACTTTTTCCATTAGGATAGTGTGAAGGAGAATATTATTGTTTTAGTCATAATGTAAATAGTTTTGTGAGATATTGTAATTCTTAATATAGGGAAAGAAGTGGAATGAATATGAATATTTCACTGAGATTTCATAGAGCATTGTGTTGTCATGGAATGTAGATCATGATTATACTCAGATATGGGTTTAATCTATCCATGTAAGAGGAGGACCCAAACAGGGTTTTTTTAATTGGGAAGTTACAAGACTGTGAAGGCCTTGATATATTCATAAAGTAATTGATTTTTAATTTTATGATTTCATATGGTGATATTTCATAGGGAAATGGAACTAAGGTTGAAGACTCACTTAAATCAAAAATTGTGTGAACATGGTGATTTCGAGCCACCTTAAGAAAAATGTGAAAATTAAGGAACTTCACACAAGTGAGAATTTTTTGTTAAAGTCCAAAATAGTTTATGAAGTTATGTGAAAGTGATTTTTAGAGGCCTCTTCATTGAAATATATAAATTTTAATTGTTTCATGAAATTTATATAGTGTCGTGAAAATAAAAGTTACAAAATAGGGCAGAGTTTTGTAAACCCAGTAAAAACAAACCAGTGTTGTGTGATGGTAAAGAGTTTCATGATAACGATTATTTAAAAATATTAAATTATTTTGATTCAATAAATTTTCATGAAAGTTCAGTGGTGAATGTGTAAGCTTCATGAAGGGTCGTAAAAGCCAATAAATAGGGTCATAGCCCCCATCCACATTTGAGATAGCTAAACTCAATAAAAATCAGAATGATCTAAATTCCTAAAATATTTGTGAAAATTTATTTATATCATGAGTTAGTAATGAAATAATAAGTTACATAAATAAATTACTTGTGTCTATTTGACCAAGTGAGTTTTGTGAAATATTTTTGAGTGTCATGGAAGTTGAGGGTTGTATGAGTGTAACACCTCAAGATTTTATGAAAAAAATTTCTAAATAAATGTAATATTTTTGATATTTTATATTACATGAAACACCATTATTATATTTAATTACAAGAAACACTAATTTTATCTTATGTTACACACAACACTGAGTTTAGCATGAGTTATACACAACACTAAGTTTAAAGGAAATATTACATAATATTAAAATATTATTATTTAATATAATATTAATCACCTAGCTGCTAGAATTACGGGTAAGAATAATATTAAAAAAATTATGAAATTATTTTTTAAAACAATTATATTAAATTATTTTTATAGACTACTAATTACAAATGAAAATAAAAAACTATTTGAAAATAAACGAAACCATTTTCTAAAATAAAATTTTTATGCACACAAGCATATTTTATCATAATAAATTAAATAAATCACTTTTGATTTATTATTTTAATGAAATTTTATATATTGTTTTTTATTAAAAAATTAAAATTTATCTTATTTTTTTTCTTAGTATGAGATAAGAATAAATCCAATTTTTTCTTAAGAACTGTATTTTTCACAAAAAAACTATTTTATCATATATTGTGCCCATATTCTTAAAATTCATTTTTGAAAATATTAAAAAATTTATTTGAAAAATGAAATTATTTTTTAAAATTATAATTCAAAAATTATCATAGGGTGAATTTTTGGAAATTTTCTTGGAAGATAAATTTTTTGATAAATATTGAAAAATACTGGTTTTCATTCAGAATTGTCATTTATTTTAATGAATTTAAAAACATCAAAATTATATTAAAATAATTTTGAAAGTAAAATTTGTTAAATTATATATATATATATATATATTAGATAAATTTATTTCATTTTAATCAAATTCATATTTAATTTTTATATAAAAAACCTTTTAATCTTTTGAAAAGTTTCTCTTTGGAAAATATCATTTTCATCATGTCTGTGGGATTAATTTTAAATTAAATTATAAAAAATGTTTGAATTGAAATTGATAAAAATAATTAATTATTTGGAATTAGAATAATTTATATTATCTAATATTCTAAAATTAATTTTTTACCATAATGAATATAAAAATGGTAAATATTAATTACCATGATTAAGGTTAAAATTTGTTTACTAAGAGGTTAAACTAAAAAGATAAGGGTTAAATTGATGAAGAAACTTTTGAAAACCCCATTGTATGGATATATTTAGACTATTATTACTTTATTATAGATATTATTGTGATTTTGGGACACTTTACCATGAAACTGACCAATGTGATAGTTTAAATAAATAAAAAATACAAAATGTCACCAAATTACATTTAAATTTTAATTATGTGTTCACATATATAAAAGAGAAATCTTTTAATGAATATTAATAGTAATCTTGATCATAATGAAATTAATTTCTTGAGTGTAATTTATTTTTAATTTTTATTAATCGTATATTATCTTTAAATGCTTAAGCAACTCCAATGTAGAAATTATTTAATTGATTAAAAAATAAAATAAATGTTACTAAATATATTAAAAGAAATATAAATTGAAAAAAATATTTTATTTAATGAATTTTGTAGAAAAATATAACTTTATATATATATATTTAAAAATTATAAATTATAATTCCACTTTTTTTTTGTTGTTTTTAAATTCAAGTTAAATAAATACTGTCAAAATTGATATTAATGTAATTTTATAATAAATAATATTTAATAAAAATAAAATAAAATTCCTAAAAATTAAATACTGTTTTAATTTATTGGTATATGTTTAAAAATATGGACTATGTTCCATTCATGTACAAATTTTTGTTTTATAAATATTATATTGACCCCAAAATAGTAAAAACTTTGTTACTATGGTAATGGGTAAAATGGGGTTTTGTATGTCTCATGTCTTTTTGTTAAATTTAATTTTACACACACATGGGATTTTTATTTTATAAATTTTATAGCATATTTAAAATTATTGGTTCAAAATTATCTAATAATACTCATATTATTTTAATTCTTAAGCGATTAATCAACTAGGTAAATATATAAAAAATAATGTTAATGTGGTAAAAACTAAAATGGTAAAAGTAAGTAAACTTAAAAATAACATGTGTAGCACATGTTTTTTTGTGTGGGAGGTGTTTATATACCATTTCCTCTCTAAAAAAATCAACTATAAATTTTTTAGGCACTTTGGGTGAGAGGGACTCCCTATTATTGATTTTTTTTGAGTATTTATAAAAATTTCACTCCTCTTCTAATATAAAAGGCTACCACCTCTCCTAACTTATTCACTCATATTAATCTATTTTGATCGAAAAACCCCTACAAAAACCCCTCTAAAAAATCCTTATTCATGTTATAGATATTATATTAATCCTAAAATACCAACCCTAGGGTCCTTAATAGGATATCCAAAGGGGATTGTTCTATGTCAAGGTAATTTTCTTCACTAAACTCATTCTTTTTAATTATTTTCTTACCAAATTTATTCAAGTTATATTAATTAAAGTACAATAAAAATATTATATAACATATACTGAGATATTATTATATTTATTTCAAAACCTATTTCCCTCTCCTCAACCATCCAATAGAAAACGAAATAATTTATCGTGTGTACGGAGACTACTGCCTCGCGAATCGATGTAATTCATTTTCCATCACCACCTATCATGGTAATATATAATGATGGATTTAATTTTTATATATTATATTTATTATATTATTATACTTTTGAATTATAATATCACATATACCTTCTTACTTTACATTCTTTGGTAATATGATAATATTGCTTGTCTGTACGGCGGACTACAGCCTCACGAAATGACGTGATTCGTTCTTCACTTACATTTTATAGGGAAAGTAATCAGGATTGGTTTAATGAATATATTTTATATACATGACATAAAAATTCCTCTATAAAGTGTATATATTTTTTAACTTCTTTTTTTTCAATCCTTTATGAAAATGGAAACAATGTTCATGCATACATATGGCCTGCCATCTCCATAAATGGTCTATTTCATTTTATATATTTAAAATTTCTATATTAATCTAAATAAATATATAATGAATATATATTATATTTATATCCTGGTTAAAATTGTGAATATTATATAACCATGATCAATTTAAGATGACTAAATATACCAAATCAAAATATACATGAAAAACAAAGTAGTTATTACCCAAAACATTACATTAACATGGAATTGTTAATAAACAGGTAATAAAAGGTCATAATTAAATCATATATTGTGGGATATATATAAATATTTTTTATAATATTTATATATATATATAATATTAATATATTCATTATACAGTAGGTTTGAATATGTATGAAGAAAGTTGATACTTAAGGTAAGGGATTTATAGTCTCTCTTTTATTTCTTATAGACATATGTCATATTCACCACTTGTTTTTTTATGTGGTGTATATAATACCTATTTGACATGTTATATCATTAATATCCTTACTTTCATGATATTTAATGTATCAATTGATGTTATTCTCTATTATAGATTATGATTCAAATGATTACCAAAGTATTAAGGGATGTTTTTCTCAATTTTTCTTCTTTGGATATATGTTTTGTTATGAACATATCATATTTTATGAGGTATATATACAACCAATTTTACATGTTATTTAATTAATTTACTTTTATACTTGATATTTAAAGTTTTTTTGATGTTATTTTTTAATGAAAGTTATTATTCAATAGTTAACAAATTGGTAAGGGTATGATGTTATGATCTCATTGTTCATCGAGATTGTTTATAAATATATTTTGGATTATGAAATATTATTATCCATATCTCAATAAACTAATTAATTTTCTTCTAATATTTTTATTTCATGATAATACATGTTTCTCCATCATTTTCCTCTCTTTTTATACTCATGATTCCAAATGATTTCTTATAAAGAAAACCGACATTGTATCTCTCTTCGAATAAAAAATATTTTTTCATCCATAAACATATTTTATAAAAAAATTTCCAAAAAAACTTTATTATTCCTCTGGGATTATTTAAATTAATTTTTACCCTTTTTTGAAATTTTACAAAAACAATTAAAATGAATCTTTATATCACGTTTAAAATAAGGATTGTTTGTCTTTTTCTGAAAATGTGAACGTAACCTTCATTTTAACATGTACAGAATTTTCCATCATCATGACCACTCAATGTTTTAAAGATTAATTCATAAGTTTCAAAGTTTATTTTCAAATAATATTATTTTTAAAGTTTTATATGTTTTTTTGAAAATTCAAATTGGAAAGGATATTTTCCTTGAGAAATTTTTTAATGATTTTTAAAGCTTGATTAATAATTTTTCAAACTTATTTTCAATGAAAATGATTTCTATTATAGTTTATGAATTAATAGTTTTAAAATGTGAATTTTAAAGAAATTTCATTTTTCTTAATTAATTTTCCATGTGATTTTCTTTAAAACTAATTCTCTATCTAAGATTAAATCCTTTTATGTTACTTACTTTTTACCTGAGATATAATCCAATGCTATCATATTTATTATTTATTTGGATGGTTTGTGATTATGATGATAGGTTTTTATGAAAGATATTTATTTCCATGAGTTATACGATATTTAAATGTTTATAAAACCAATTATATTTTCATGGGTTATGATATGATAAATGTTTTATGATCTTGTGGCAGAGATATGTATATATTCTATGATAGTTGGGACCTATATTACCCTCAAATGTATTGGGTAAATATGGATATATCATGAGAAAATATATCATGTGTGATCCTAATTACATATTCATAATGTTATGTGTGAACCTGATTTCATGTTCATAACGTTATATGTAAACTTGATGACATGTTCTTATTTTTATTCATGAACCTGATTACATGTTCATAGTGTTATGTATGGACCTAGAATTCATTTACTTAATGATAGTTAAGGAACTATTTTCATGTCCATAAATTTATGTGAGTTCCTAATTTCATTTCCTTAACTTAATGAGTGAACCTATTTCTATTTATACATGTTCACAATTTTATAATCTTATGTGTATGCCACAAATATATGTCTTATTACATTGTTTTATTCTAATTCATCATGTTCTTTGATTATACTATTCTTTATTTCTTATTAACTACTAATATTGTTTCTATGACACAATATTTTGATCTTTGATATATAGGGTGTGCTTTTCATATATTATTCTCATGTTCTCATGCCCTTATTCTCATGTTATGTTTATGTATTTCACATTTTTACCCTTACTAAGCATCTGATATCACCCTTTATTATATTTCCTTCCCTAGGTTATGAATAAAGGTTTTAAGTGGGGAATGTTTTTTAAGATTACAAAAGGGGAATATATTTTTGGTAGATATGGAATATCTTTGACTAAATAAGAATATTGTGTACATAATCTTCAAAGGTAATAAACCATTATCATACTTGGGTGTGTATTAGTGAAATTTAATTAATATTCATCTATTAATATGTCATATATATGTATGAAAATATTGTTTCTTCTATAGTTCGTATAATAGGAAGCATTAGTTAACCTTTGGAAACAAGGATGAGAAAACATTAATGATATTACTAGGGATATTTATATGGATATAATAATGGATATGTATAAGGATATATTTAAGGATGAGTCAAATTATATGAAATTTTTTTATAGTTTTGGTAAAGTATAGATAAAGTGGTTTCCAAGAAATTATTTTCCTTTTCTAGATACAAAAATTAGATGTAGAACTAGTACATAAGTACCTAGGAGAAATAAATTCAAAAAGGACCCATTTAGCTAGACTCAATCATCACCTAGTGCAAAACTACAAGACTTACTACACACATAGTTTGACACTCCTAGGGTATAAGTTTTGGAAATTCAAAAAATCATTATGATCCATCAAGATGGATTTAAATAATGACCATGGACTTCCTATTTTAATCCTAAGGTGTCTTAGATTCAAAATAATGTCATGATTTAGAAATCCATTATTCTATTTTTCATGATTATGTGGTTTACTACTATGATTATTTTTACTCACACTATGATTTTGGTTTTATTGAATGGATGGAACCTAAAGGAATCCTATTAATGATAAAAAAAATATACAATGCAATTTTTTCCTCTCGACCAACCAAAAGTTAAATGATATAGAATACAAAATATTATTTCATTTCTCACACAACTTTCTATGAATCATGTTGAACTTTTAAATGAGAAAAATATGGAACAATATCTGTTGATTCCTTCAAGAGGAAACATCCACCTACCTTTTTTGTTTCTACTAATCTAATAGTTGTTGTGAAATGGATCAGTAACATTGAAAATATATTTTCCATTCTATAGTGTTTAGATCATTAAAAATTCATTTTGGTTTTATATCATTTGGAAGGAGAAGTGGATAAATGGTGAAATATCATCAAGAATAAAAGAAAACATGATGATATTTAATCCATGGAGTGGGATTAGTTTAAGATATTTTTTTCTAATATGTACATCCCTCATATTCTATGTACAAAAATAGAGAAGAAATTGCTTGAGCTAAAGTAGAATTATGATCAACTTATTGGTACATATGATGAAAATATTATATGACTTGTGAGGTATGCTTGTGGAATTATCATCTAACCTAAAAATAAGGTTGAATTATTCTTCATTGGCTTAAAACTAGATCTCTGAAGGACATTTTCCATAAGTTACTTAGATAGATATGAAGATATCATTCATTATGTTATCAAGGTGTAAATGGAGGTTGGAGTTACCCATCAATCACATGGTTTTGATAAGAAAATAATGATGGAATTAAAGGGAAAATATAAAACCATATAGAAAAGAATATGAGATTTATTTTATGCTTTATGTGTGTAAGAAAGCATATAGAAAATTGTATTAAAGAGAATAATAAATTTTTTTAAGTATAAAAAGGAATTTCATAAAGTGGCTGAATTCAAAATTTATGTGAATAAGTTATCTATTGATGAAAATATAGATAAAGATCCATATAATGCACCACTAATACTCTAGTGATTCAAGTGCAAGGATTTTGGGTATTGCTTGAATCAATGCCCCAATCCCAGCAATAATGCGGATGATTATACACCACACCAACTAAAGAAAATTGATAAATGTAAATATTATGAAATCATAATGTATGTATTGAATAATGATAATTTGGGCACACTTATCCTCCCCTCCTTAATTGGGAATTTTATGTTAGATTTTGTATGAATAATCCTTATGAAAATCTTATTATTCATCCTTAGTGAAATTTCATGTGATTTTGAACATTGATTATCTCTCTCGGCATGGATTTTGGGAAAATGAAATCACATTTGATATTATATTAGTATAAGTATGAACCCAAGATTCTAATGAAACTGTTTTTGTATAATATAAAAACTTATTTAAGGAATAAATGGTGAGTTACTATTGGAATCATATATGTATATATGTAAGATTAACTTAAGAGTTATGGATACCATAATGAGTTTATGAGTTTAATGTTGATCATAATTTCAAAGTCATTGAAACATATTTTGAGGTTTTATGTGATGGTATTTTATCAAGATTAAATATATCTTAAGATACATTTATAAGAATAAAACCCTTTTTTATGTTTTAGTGACAAATTTATTTGAGGAGGAATGCCTTAAAACTAAGTAAAAATATGATCAAAGGTATTGGTAACCTTTAGGTTTTATCTTAATTTTAATTTTTAGGTAATTATGGGTTGTAGTTGATCACTTGATGAGGATTAAAACACTTCATTTCAATTAAATAATATTTCTATCTAGAAATGATCTCTATAATATACATTAACAAAGTGGTAAGGTTTCATAGAGTGTTGCATTCAATCATATCTAATCAGGATATGAGGTTTACCTCAGAGTTTAGGCGAAGTCTTCTTCAATCCCTTGATCTATTGTTGAATTGTATCACTACCTGTCATCTTCAAATAGATGGTCAATATAAAAAACCATTCAAACCATATAGGACACGTCGAAATATTTTTATGTGAATTTCAAAGGATGGTTTGGATCAACACCTTCCTCTAGTCGAGTTTTCTTACAAAAATAGTGTAATATTCTGACATGGATGCCACTAATCGGTGCCTTGAGATGGGGGATCACATGAACTCAAGCGCATCTCCCTATATTCCAGAGGCTTTTGAGTAGTATCAAGGGCTTGTGGGGTGTCTACTGGGAGATAATGCCCTCATGAAAGAGAGTAACACAGTGGTAGAAATCATACAATCAATAGAATAAGTAGTAAATAAATCATACTAAAGATAAATATCTAATACCAGAATGTATAAACTATTAAAAAAGAATCTCATATATAATTATGATCATGACATGTCTCTCCAAAGCATCCAAAATGGGTAAATAGGCATCTAGTGCAATAAATGTATCAGAATACCTAAAAGTCCAGAAAGACAATCCTAGATAACATCACAAGACTCATCTCAGTCCTCTACTCCCCTACTCTTAAGAATGGAACAAATCAAGAATCATATAGTGGGGACTTTCCCTGGTCCCTAATTGCATCTATATACTCGGTCGAGGTACCCGACGATAGCCCGAACATGGTGTGAAATAACACTCAGTAGGCCACCACTGACGGTTTCTATAACAATTAAAATATGTGTGATATAAACAAAATCAATGAGAAATATATCATAGGTATAAGAATACTAAAAGTAAAGTGAGTAAGATAAATAGTATCATCTATCTTACCAAGGATCCCTATAAACAATATTCAAGCTCATGCACAAGATAAGTGGTAAAACATAAATACATAAGAGATACAGCCCAGACGACCCACTGGATTCAATACCCATACAAGGGCTATATGTAAGTATAGTAAAATTTCCACCATGTCCATGCCATATAACCGAGTGTATAAAATTCATCATGTCCACTCCATATAATCTTGTACATAAATTTTGCCATATCCATTCCATATAAACAAGTCATCCATAATAGCCTTGTTATGTAATCAAAAGTGCCATACCATGATGGATCGGGTCCATAGTGTAAAATACAATAGAATCCACATAGATTCCCATGAGAATCTCAATGGAAAATTGGTAAAGAATTTGGTGGGTTCCAATGAGAATTTCAACAAACTGTGTCCACTTTGTGCCCAAGAAAGCTAGATCCAATTGGTAGCAAGGACCAAGGCATCCTAAAGAATCAAGACCTAAGGATAAAAAATTCAAAGGCATCCACTATCACAAACAATATCCATGGGATAAACTTCCAAGGACTCTAATGGAATCAAGATCCATAAAAAATCATCCAAGTTATCCACTGCCATTTTAACTCACAATATCATTCATACATCATTTAATATTCAATTACAATCCATGAGTTGATCAAACTCATTTCAAAAAACTCTATAAATATATTTAAACAATTAAACCAATACACATCATGTTATCAGATGGAAAAGAGGTATTATTGTCTCCTAACATTCAATTCAATTCAATTAAACTAAATTTAAGGGATTAATCTAATAAGGAAAGCTTTCACACACCCCATGGGTAGTATAACATAAGGTAAAATACAAAGGTACACCCCATGGGTGGATTAGGTTATGGGAAAAAACCTACAAAAACTCAAAGGTACTCAAAGGGAAACTTAATGTGTTCCAATTCATCCAATTAAATCATTTAATTTATTAAAGGGGCGGCATTAGAAAGTTTGATGTGTGACATAATGAAAACTATCCTTATAAAACACCAAACCCTAAGGGAAAGTTATATAATGCCTACCATATGTCGGTAGTAGAGAACTCTTTTAGTACCAGCTTTTGATTTGATCCAAATCTATAGAAAATTAAGAACAGACAAAGAACCTAAAAATAGGTAATATTAGTTTTCTCCTAAATAAATCCGTTAACACCAATTCAAATGAATAATGGTATAAGATGATCGAGTAACTTACTTGTCAAAATAAAATAAGATGTTCGTTGTTTGAATCTGAGTTTATAAGAAGATATGGGACAAAAGGATAGGGAATGAGCATCAAAGGATCTCCCTATGCCTCAAGGATATCCAACGGAGTAGAAAAAAAAGGTTTAGATTTTAGAACTCATTAAGGGTGAAATTTTAGTTTCCATAAGAAATACTAGGTCACATAGTTTGTTCGCATGTTTGGCCAAACCATGTGCCAACTGTGCACCCTTCACTATGTTAAGGGTCACCTCACATGGCTTCATGCACACAGTTTGGAAAACCATGTCTAAATAATGACTTATACACTATCAGAAACTATAAATCCCCTCACATAGATGTTTTCTCCCTTCTACACAGTTTTATTCAATTGTTCACCTCCTGAAAGATGCATAGACCACCTCGCATACTTAGAAGTAACAGTGTGGTCTATCCTATATAGTTTCTCTTAATTGTGCATCTTGTTTGTATTTCCCAAAAAGTTGTGCTTTAGGATCTGAACAAGCCCATAACAACCCTGATACACCCATGATCACATTGGGTACTCAAAAAAGGCCATAAAAACATTTAAATCAAAAAAAAATCAATGCCTCAAAGGAAAACCTAGGATATTATAATCTTCCCCCCTTAATGAAATTTGTCCCTGGATTTCCCTTTTAAGGGTGTTCAAGAATCGGCTAAGAATAACTCCAGCCACTATACATGTACATCGGCCTCCCGCTCTCAAGTCTCATCCTATAAATAGTAATACTTCCATAACACTCGTGCTAGGGGAATTGAACAGTCTCAGAGAACCTTTGTACTATTGTAAATGATAAAAATAGGATTCTTTTAAAAGGATGTATCTACCTGTAACTCCACATCATTCGACATAATATTTTGAGATTGTTATGAGTGATAATGGAACAACTACGATACATGGAAGACATCGTGTAGGGAATGATACATATGAGGTAACTGTAACTAATTTTATATTATCCTAACACTCTCCAGAATTTTGAAAGGCCCAGCATATCATGATGAAACCTTCCTTGTACTTTAATTATTTTGTTTCTTGTCCTTAGAGAGATTTTCAAGAATACCTCATCCCTGATCTCAAAATATATAGGTCATCAATAGTGATTCATGTAAGATTTATGTCAAAACTGTGTAGTAGAAATACACTTTCTATTCAACTATACACACTCAAAAATATCCTATATTAGACATGGTCCCAGTAAATCTTCCTCACCTATCTCTAATCAGTACGGGGAAATCGTTATGTCCTACCTTGAAAATCCTCATAAGATCCCATATATATAGTCACCTGATAAGAATTATTGTAGGGGAACTCTACTAAGAGTATATACCTGTACTAAGACCCATGAATATCAAGGAAGTGTACTATTAGTATGTTATAAAGCACCTAAACTATATGCTCTGACTAGCCATCAGTTTGAGGTTGGTATATCGTGCTCAAAATAACCTATATACGTAACACCCTCTATAAACTCTTCCAAAAAAGTGGTGTAAACTAGGAATTCATGTCTAATACAAGGGTTTAAGGAACTCCATGAATTCAAACTATCTCATAGATATACAAACTCCCAAGATCATCTACAAATATGGTCTCACTGATCAGCAATAAATGAGAAATATTCATGATCCTTTTCACAACAACCCACACTACATCACTACCTCAAGGAAACCTCGCAAACCAGCCATGAAATCAATTGTGATGTTATCCCATTTCCACTAAGGATTGGGTAAAATATGTAAAATCCTTTATGGTCACTAATGTTCTACATCCACCTATTGAAAAGTGGAAAATATCTTCATAAAACCATCAACCACACATTTCATCCCTAGTCACCTATATCGGTGATGTAAATATTGATACATCCTGGAAACATCGGAATTCACTGGACAAACTGAGTCATTAAACACTTTCATTATCTCCTTGTGTATGTCTACTGGAACCTATACATGACCATGAATATGAATAATTTCATCCTCTTAGATAGTCTAACCAGGATGAGGTTCTTCACCCACCACACTCTCTTGTAGAACCAATTCCTCAGCATCATAAAGTTCTCTCATCCTCACTTTATACAGAAGAGTAGAGCTCATGAATAAAAAAGAAATAAAGGTCTTTCCTTGGAAATACTTCACCTTCAAGTTCAAATCTAGAAATAAATCCATAAGCTGACACTTGTTTTTTCCATCCTAAACTACTTGTATCTGGTCCCTCCTTCTCAGTGCATTATCCACTACATTTCCCTTTCAAGGCATATAGGAAAGCTTGAAGTCAAAAGACTATAAGTACTGAACCCACCTTCACTGCCTCAAATTCATATCTCACCGTGTAAATATATAATTGAGTATTTTTTTCTATTTGAAATACAAAATATTCTCCCAGTAAATAATGTCTCCAGCATTGCAAAGCATGAACAATTATATCTAACTCAAGATCATGTGTTGGGTAATTCTTCTTGTGTAGCCTCAACTGATGAGATTCATATGCCATGAATATCTCCCCCTACATCAAAACATCTCCTAGAATATTACCTAATGAATCTCTTGTCTCTATAATAATTAGTATTGATGCTAAAGTTAGTCTCCCTTTCATATCCTAAAAGTCTATCTTACTGATATATTTCCATACAAACTTCACACCTCTCTTAGTCAAGCCAATTAGTGGTGATGATAAGTTTTAGAAGTCCTGCATGAAATGATTGAAGCATTAAACTAGCCCCAAGAAACTCTATATATCAAATACATTCTTAGAATACACCAAGGAAACTACAGGTCTCACCTTCTCTCAGTCAACTGACACTCCTATCTATGAGATAATATGACCCGGGAGGTGAATCTTATCCTTCAAAAAGTGGAACTTTGTGATCTTAGCATTTAATTAATTCTCTATAAGTGTGTCCAAAATGATCTCAAGATGTTTTTTATGGTCATGTCGGTTGTGAGAATACACCAATATATTATCCATAAAAACTACCACAAATGAATCTCTATAAGTATGGAAAAATCGGTTCATCAGTACCATGAAAACCACTAGAACATTCATGAGACCGAAAATAATAAATAGATACTCATATAAACCATACCTACTATGAAAAGCTATACTAGGTATGTCTATAGGTTGAAAACAAACCTAATGGTATCCATATCTCATATCAACCCTTTATAACACCTATGCATCGAAAAGATCATTTATCTATGTAAATGGATATTGGTTCTTAAATGTCAACTGGTTCAATTTTTTGTAATCTACACATATATTGAGGGTAACATTAACCTTATTTCACCAAAAGGAATGATGATATGTAATTAATATTCATAAAAAATGATGTAATATTTATTTATATAATCGATGGGTCACTGTAGTTGGTATTTGAGAAAGTTTTAGTAGTTGTTTGAAACTAGGATGAGAAAAATATAGTGATAACACCTTGGATAAGCCTCAATTTAGGTAAAAATCCTATGTTATGGTAAATAAAACTGTGTGGTTTTCCATGAAAATACTTCATTATCTAGATACTGGAATGTGGATATAGTTTTTGCACATATTTACTTCTTGGTAATAACTATGACTGAGGTATATTGTGTATTAACTTGATCATAACTGATGCATGATGTGTAGGTATAATATGAAACATAAAGAAAGACACACCTTAAAAAATAATTAGGTTAATCCACATTTCCTTTAAGAACAGATATAAAGGATTTAAATAGTTTAGGACTATGGATAACCTAGGATAATCCAATGGTATTGGAGGTTGAAAAAAAGGAATCATGATTTAGATATCCTATGAATGGTTTTTCTTGATTATATGGTTTCCCAATAAGATTATTATCGCTCACACTATGATTTTTGGTTTTATTCAACGGTTAGAACCTGAAGGAGCTGTGTTATTGATGAATATGATGGATAATGTAATGATTTTCATCATTATAAACCAAAATGAATAGAGATGGAATGTAAAATATTATGATTATTCCTAACCATCTATCTCAATGTATGATTAAAAACCAAAACATTTGATAGTTTTGGAATGAACCAAAAAAGAGAAAAATGTAGTTTCATGAAGAATAACCAAAAAGGGTGATCAACTTAAAACTTGTAAAGAATTTTGGAAAAATAACCTAAGGAAATTTATCCAATGAATGAGAAGATGTTTTTGGTTTGTAGAATAAGTACATGGAGTAAGTAATTGCTCAAGAAAAATGAAGAGTTCAATGGAGGGAAATAAAGTACAACATAAGGTACCATTTATAGTTCAATGTATTATGTTTGGAGAACTTAGGAATTATCTAAGTCAATGCCCTAATCAAATGGCTAACTCCTTGATCAAGGAAGGACATATGATATGCCAATCATTAACGTGGGATTATTTATTAGATTATGTATTAGGATTCAATAATTATGTTTTCTAAATTTTTTATCAATGATATTCTGGTTATAAGAATCAGGAACATCTAAGGATTTTTCTACTATATTTTTTCCTCAAGGATTTTCAAGCATATATTTAATGGTACTATTAACATAGAAAAGTGATTTAGTGATAAGAAGATACTTATGGAAAACAAATGATCGAGGTACGTATAACACTTAATATGTTCATGATGTTGAGATAATAATGTTAATGTGGGATAAATATATTATTGGTATTGATAACGTAAATAATATAGTATTGTTAACCTCATAAGTGATTAGTGATTTGATGAAATAGTTATTTATGTTATCTTTGGTTAAGTTTAATGAATATTTGGATTTATTTAATATATTTGATAGTCTGTGATTTTATTTAACTAAAAATGATATATCTAATTTTTTTTAATCGGTTATGTTTTCATTATGGTTTTATAGTGATTCATGCAATTTTGGGAAAGGATTTTCATTTTTAGAATAATATATGATTATTATATTCATGTGTCTCTTGTGTGACATTATAAGATACCATTTATTTTTTATGGAATAATGTTAAGTTTATTTTTGAAATTTGTTGACATTATTATGAAATTTTTTGGTTTTAAATTTTGTTAGACATATTTTATAGGATCCTTAAGGTTGAATATTTATGGAATGTATTAATATGATATTTGGGTATTGTTATTAAGGTTTTAGATATTAATGTATTATTTTATTATATGAAGATTTATCTATATTGGATTTCATGTGCTAACTATTTTGGTTTTGGTAAATATCTAAAGATATGAGGAATAGATTTTCATTATTTTATATATCTTATAATATGATAAATATTAATTTTAGTGCTTCTTGAATGAAAACATCATCATTAATATTCATTTCTTAGAGTAAGAGAAGAATGGTAAATTTATCGAAGGATAACCGAATATTGAAATTATGACTACAAAATGGAAATAAAAAAAGTAATTATATTTTATTATTATCTATATCTTAATAAAAAATAATCTTAAAATTAAATTTTTATTCTTTTACCTTCTGTTATAAATAATTAATGGTCTTATTTATCCCTTACTAGTTTATGGTCTTGTGGTCATTGACATTCTCATGATCATGTTCTATATAACACCTTTTTATGATTTGGATATTATATTTCTCCTCCATGCACATATTATCACATACCACTAATATTCTCTTTATCTAGTAATATGATTATATTCTATTTTAGGTAATCATTATCCTTCCCACTTCCCCTTTTCAAAGAAATTTTAGTATTCGTTTGTAGGATTTGGGTTTTCACTAAATTTAATTTCAATATTCAAGCCTTAATTATTGGGATAAAAATTTTGAAGTTGAAATTTATTGTGGGTGGGATAATTTAACAGCCTTAAAATTTATTTTAAAATAATAAAATTATATATAGATTTCTTAACACACAATACCCAGTTTTAAGTGGACTATGATATAATCGTAAATTAAAATTATATAATTTTATCATTATAAACTAACCATTAAATTAGGAGGTATGAATAGTAATAATTGAATTATGAAAAATATGTATATATTTTTAATACAATTCAAATGTATTGATTAATTCATAAAAAATAAGTCCTCAATTTTTAGTAGTCTTTCTTAACTTTAAAAATATGTTTCCTTGAAAAATTTTGATTTATTACTTTTTTTGTGTCAAAATTATAATTGATTTAATATTTTTTTTTTGAAATTTTATTTCTTGGAATTAATATAATTTTTTTAATTCATCTTTTTAAGTTTATCTTATAGTCAATTTTTTGGATTTTTCTAAAAATATTTATTTCTCAATGAATAGTAAAAAATACTGATTTTTATAAAAGTATCATTTACCTGCAAACAATCCTATTTTTCATTTTATGAGATTAATTAGACCATGTTGCAACCCTGACACTAGTAACCCATATCTGATGTCTACTTTATTACATTGGCATAAGATATAATTAATTGCATCTTGAAGGAACAAAAAATTTAGGTGTATTTGTAAACTAGATACATACATGATTCCCATTTTACATTTGAAACACAAATTACAATATTTTTTATGTAATATCATTATTCTCTTTATAATATCCTTGTGTATCAATCATACTAAATTCCCTGCATTCCCAAGAAAGGAAAAAATAATGGTGATATCAAATTCTTAGTAAGGGTTAAATATAGTGGAAAATATCATGAATTAATAAGAATAATCAATACATTAAGGTAAATAACTAAAAACACATGTAATTTAAATAACTTTTCTATCATGATAAGACAATGAATCATTAATATGCAAGGTAAATAACTTAAAACGCATTTATTTTAATAAATAAAATGATAATAAAATTGAAATAGAGATAATATCATTTTAAAAACATCACTCATAATAATAATTGAATTATAGATGAATTAAATGATTAATTGTTGGTCGCCATTATATCTGGAGTCTTTATGCATCTACCATCAAGAAGTTTATTAAATACAATCTAAAACTAATCGGTATAAACCTATTTAGCTGAGGATAGAAAACCAATTTGTATCATTAGACTATTAATGCATCGAGGGGATATATATAATTGATCCCCCCCATGCATGCTTGTCCAAAAAATTCATCATATATCAAATAATCAATTTAATTTTGGAATAATTGGTCTTATCATAAAATATATTTATTGTGTAAAGAATACATATTTATTAATATTTCCCTAGAAAAAAAATAATTTTCAATGTGGAACACCGTTTGGGAATGTGATATATTGTTTCAGAAACCAAAATTTCCATGATAAATAATATAGATATTTAGTGGAAATTTAATTTTTAATGATCACATGTAAGTAAATATTTCAAGGAAAAGTTAATAACTACAAAAATATATCAAGAAAGTGAGTGTCAATAATTTACTTGGTCAAAATGATCATAAACCCTACATAGAAAGAAAAATGATAATATAAATCCAATATATACCCATTAGAGTAAGAATAAGGTTTTTTTCATTAATTAATATAAATAACATAAAAATTATTTAAAATATACTTAAGGAAAATATACTTTTTATTTTGAAAAAAAAATTAAAACTAAAATTTCATAAAAATATTTCAAATTAGTTTACTTAAATAACCTTTTATACAGATAAATGATTATTTAAAAAAATTATTGGTCATGATATCTAGAAATTTCATTCATTCTATACACATTAAAATAAATATTCCTTTAAATTTTTTTATAAAATCTAAATGGGAATTATTTTGAAAATGACAGGGAGATTTCTTTATTTATTTTTAAAAAGTAAAAATGTGTAAATTTTCATTCAATAAATTATTTTGGAATGGTTAGAAACATTTTTTAAAATATTTTTAGAAAACATGGGTTTTATGAAAAAGGTTTTTCGACCAAAGAGAGAAATAATGTTAGATTTTCTTTAAAATAATTTATTAATCATTTTAAGTAACAAAGAGATGTAAAATGGTACTATTACTTGAAAAAGTTCCTAAATAAAAGTAAGAGAAAAAAATTATAGGGTTTTATTATACAATTATAAAATAATTTCCTTCAATTTATATTCCTTTATAATCAATCCCATTTAAAATGATATTATGATACAAAACCTCACAAATAAAGTAACATTAATGTGGGAATTAATCATTGAATCAATCATATGTATCGAAAATGAATCCACATAAAAAAATTAGAAATACAATATATGATAAAAAAATCTAATTACAGACATAATCTTATAATAATAGAGAAAACAAATATGTTATATAACCAGCTGAAAGGAAAGTGAGTTATGAAATTCTTTACAACATGGTATTTTTTTATTAGAATCCTTTGTATGAAATAATTTAAATTAAGACTAAAAATACCATTAATTATTAATTAATATTGATTTTACATGTTGAGGGGAATTATATAATCCATTTAAAAGAATTTCAGTTCATAACATTACAATATGATTCAATGAGAAGAAATTAAGACGATGTATCTTACCTCACACTTATTTTTGGTTGAACATGATTTAAACACTAGTATGGTGGTTTTAAAAATGTCAGAAACTTATTATATAACCATATTAGTATTTATAAAACTATATATGAACATTTCATAAAATCTTATCACCTATTCATTTATAATTATTCATTATTTTCTTTATTTCAGTTTTTAATTTCCTTGTTTTATCATTCATGATTTGTTATGAAAGTTTAGGTTATTGTGCATATCATATATTCCCATCATATAAAGAATAATAATAAATAAATTATTTTTATATTTAAACATAAATTATAATTTTTATACCAATCATGAAATAATTTTTTTGATAAATGATGTACATTACAATCATGAAGATGGTAGGTTGTATCTACGTGTGAGTAACATTTCCATTTTTCAATGATCATTATGAAA
Source organism: Viscum album (assembly GCA_963277665.1). NCBI lineage: Eukaryota > Viridiplantae > Streptophyta > Magnoliopsida > Santalales > Viscaceae > Viscum > Viscum album. The sequence goes on from OY728137.1 coordinate 805,906,052, forward strand.
AATTATTAAGTAATATTTTAAATTTATAATATGGTCATAATATCATAAAAACGTATTAATTTTATAAATCTACTTATATATGTCATCCATGGGGAATGGTGATGAAAACAGAGTCACATAGAATCATGAAGGTGGTAATCCACACATCCACGAACAATGTTATCATCTTTAAGTGAGAGAAATGGTAAGAAATAAAATGATATATTATATTTTAATAAGGATAAATATGCCATGAATATAAATATAATTTCATGTATATAATATATATTCATTAAATTTATCCCAATTATCTTCCATGTAAATATTTTTGGAAAAACTAATCACGTCACTTCATGAGGCGGTAGTCTGGCGTACACACGAGCGACGTTATCATATTTTAAACAGAATGGAATGAAAAGTGGTATATGAGATATTGAAATTTAATACATATAATAATATTATAAATATTATATATATTTTTTAAATCCATTATTTTATCTATCCATGTAAGGTGGTGATGTAAAATGAACTACATTGGTTCACGAGGTGGCAGGATGCCCTATAAAAGATCAATGATTTCATTTCCAATTATATAGAAGTGGAGATGGATAAATATTTTTCCATAAACATAATATCTTATAATTATATGGGATTTAATTGTTTTATTATATTTTAAGTTTTAATACATTATTTAAGGAGGATATAGAAGAAAGAAAATGAAAGATCTTTGTTAAGATAACTTCCTTCTCTAAGTGAATACTCCTTTGGATCTCCTCTTAAGGATTATGATGGTCTTTTGGGAGGACTAGAAGCTCTGTAATATGTATAATAATTTTCGTAAGATAATTTCGTAGGTTTTTTAGAGAAAAAATTCTTGTGTATAGTGAGTGAGGGGATGGAGTTCCCATTTATAATTGGTGAAAGAGGACATCTTTGGAAATTACAAGGAAATTTACCAAAAGAATAAAAACTTATATAAGTAATTCACATAAAAAAGATTCAAAATGACATTAGATTCTATATTTTGAAGGATAATGTGGAATTATTTCCATCCAATAAAATTTTTAAAAGTATTTAGGCCATTGTAGCCCTTATATTCTTATTTTAAACCCTCATAAACCCATTTTCTCCTTAACAATGGTAAAAAAATTATTGTTTTCACTACTCATTTTGGTCAAAAATTAATTTGAAATTATTAGATAATATAAATTACTCTTATTCCTAATATGGAATAAATTTTTAAAAAATCCATTCATATAAGTGGAAAATTTTTTATTTAAAATTAATCATGCTTATGTGATGATAAAGTAATATTTCATATAGAAAATATTCAAAACCATAAAAAAATTCTATAAAAATTAAATATCAAAATAATTTAAATTACCTATATTATTTTTATTGTAATATTTTTGAACTAATTTTATTCTAAAACTAATTGAAAATATAAATTAACTTTATAAATGATATAAATTAAAGGGTAATTTTCAATTTAAATTCAATATTTTTAAGTATTCATAAAAAATGAAACATTTCCTAAAAATTGAAAAAAATCACTCTAATATATTTTTGATATTCCTAGTTTAATATTAAAGTTCATTTTATCAAATATTTTCTTTAACTGAGTTAAAAATTAATTTTAAATTATGTTCCGAGAATGAAACTAAAATTTCTTTTAGAAAAAATATTGTTTTTCAAAAAACATTTATTTTTATTTTAAATGATTCTCATTCTATATCTAATCAATTGTTAACCATAATTTTCATAATTTAGTTAGTACTAGTAATACCCACAAATTTAATAGTTTGGTTATAATATTATACCATATTATGGTTCGTTTCGACATGGGGTTTCATGTTCTACAAGCTATCTAAGAGATTAAATTTAATGAAATATATTTCTTAGGTTGTTAAAGATTTTTGTTCTATGTCAAATACCCTATAAAAAATGTTATTCTTTTATAGTAATGAGGCGTTACATCCTCTCCACCTTAAATAAATTTAATCCTTATAGAACAAAATTTTATTAAATATTTTATTGATAATAAGTTACTTAATTTCCACACATTATGTTAAATATATTTATTTTTAAAAAAAATTGTATTTAATCATTCATTTGAAAATTTGATGAAAATTCCCATTTTTACATTTAAAATTCACTATAGTGTATAGAACATAAATATTTTAATGTATAATATTTAAAATTAAAATTTTGTTACTGTGTTCATGAATTAATGGGATACAACATTTATCCAGGATATTTGAGATAAATAGAGAATTTTATTGCAGTAAAAGGGACATTCAGTCAAAGATGTGATAGACTCACCAGATTGGAAAATAGATCAGTATTTGGAAAATAACTTCTTTATCCTTAATTGTATTCATCATAAATTTTTCAAAAAGATCTAGGACCCAATTTGGAACAAATCGTCCTTTTGGAAGGATAGACGGTTCATGTGTTTAGCTGGCTAAATAGGCGTTTTAATTTGGATTAAATTATTTGGCCGAATTTCCCTATTCCCACTTGAAACCTCTAATTATTAACCTCCACACCACCCTATAAATTTTTGTTTTATCATTTGGAGGGGGTTAGATGTGACTTATAGGATTATTAGTAGAGCATAAGTGGTTAATTTTCATTTAAATTCCCCATTATAGGTGGATAGTTACCATGTTAGGATCTCCTCTAAAATGCTCTTCTTTTCATTTTCATGGTTGTAATGTTTTTTTTCTTATAATAAACATCTTTATTTGTCATTTTATTATTGTTTTTTGTTCAATTATATTATTATATACTCATCCTTTTTTTTATTTAAATCAATAGTAGGAATGAGATTTTTTTATACTATTTCAAAAACAATGCAAATGCAAAACATTTCTACGATGACTACACTACCCATGGAAGAGTAGTTCCTTTTAGAAATGCATATACCTATTTAATTATTTCTTAATTTATTTTGAATAAATAAGCTACATTAATTAAATTAATATGATCTATGAATTTATTTTTTAAATTAGAAGAAAATAAGCAAGAAATTCAATAATTAACATATAAACATGTGAGGTTGAGATTTGTGTAAATTACGATAGTGCAATCTTAATCAATAAAAAATCATCCGGGATAAAATTGAAGATTTAAAATATAATAACTAAACAAAATTCATCCCTATTTGTAGAATTTATTTATATAAAAAATAACCACTGACCATAAGTTATCCTTTGAATGAAAATTAAAGCACGATGTCACTATTGCATGTTCTGAAGCTCGCCTAGGGTTTAATTCACTTCATCATTGTGGTAAAGTTAATTACTGTAGGGTTTGGGGTTAAAAAATTAGGGGATCATAATTAAGTGGATATTAATTTAAATAACAATTATTAATAACTAATTAAATGGGTAGAGTTAGATCAATTACACTTTCTAAAAATAGTTTTTTTAAAATTTATTTTCTTATTGCATTTTCTCAATCTTATTTCAAAAACAAAAAGAAAAAAATACAATATTCTTCCATTTTACTTATTATATATTTATAAATGAAAACCCTACATAATTTTAATTAGTTTGTTTCTTCCCTTTTATATTATTTTTAAAATACCTATAGTATTTTGTTAAATTTACTTCCTCCTTTGAGAGACGAACTTGGTCAGCCACTCTACTACACCTAAAATGTAAAAATTACACATCATTTCAGAGCTCCCATGATATAACCTTTCAAATTGGAACCATTTATAGGGAGGAAATTATTTTTTCAAATAATTATAGGAATTATTTTTTAATAAAAATAGTTATATTTTTTACTTCTTTCTTTCTTCTTTCCCCTTCTCAAGTTTTATTTTTTTTGTTCTTCTTTATTTATTCTTTTTTGGACCATTAACTCACACTTATTTTCTATTTATTATGGTCCATTTTTTCTCAATATCCTTTATATTTTTTATTTATTTATGAAATGATTTATTCTTAATGATCTCTTAGATCTTGACCCTGAGATTTAACATAGACTTAGGGATCCAATCAGATAGTCTTAGTCCACAAGAAGTTTCAATGTTCAACTAGTTGGAGAATTTCTCCATTCTAAGAACACTGAAATTGGAGAAGCTTATGAATCAAACATAAAATAAGAAGCAATGGATAAAAACAATAACAATGAACTTAATATAAATATTTGATAATTTACTATACTAGATTTTAATTATCAACCAAATTATATTGCATATCCAAATATCAAATAGGTTTTTGAACTAAAATTTATGTTAATTCACCTCATTCCAAAATTTCATGGATTATCTGGTGAGAATAAAAACAAACATTTAAAATAATTTAATGTGGTTTTGTCAACCATTAAACCAGTAAATGTCTCTAAATATCAAATAAAACATAGAGAATTCCCATTCTCACTTGATAGAACTACAAAATACTGGATGTTTTATTTAAAACCTAAAGATGTAACATGTTTGAATGATTTGAAATTTCTTTTCTTGTAGATATTTTTTCCAGCATCAAGGACTACTTCCTTTTGTAATGAGATTTTAGGCCTCAAGAAATCACAAGTGGAGTGAATGTATGAGTACTGGGAGTGATTCAAGATTTGTGTGAAAGATGACTGCATCACCAAATTAGTGAGAAACTAATAATACAGTACTTTTGTGAAGGCCTCACACCTAGGGATATGAGTATGGTGGATTATTTGGCTAGTGGGTCATTGGTTAGAAAAACTAGTAGCTACACATGCATTCATCAACAATATGGAATAAAACTATATAAAAAATTATTGATTGAGGTACACCACATGTTAGAGGATTACATCTGGTAATTTCATCTTCTCTTGAGAATCATTTAATAGATACTAATTTGGAAAAATCAAACATTATGGTGAGGTATATTAATTTGTCTCAAAAGGCATACCAACCCATTCCTATGAGGCCTTATTTAATTTTCATTGAAACAGACAACCCAACTAATTGTTTCCCCCAAATACAAGAGATTGAATATGTCACATCAGTATTACCTAGGAGATCATATCAACAATAACAATTATCGCATCCCTAGAATAAGTATAATTCATTTTCACCAACATACAACCAAGGTAATAAGGATCAATTAGACATAAGGTATGTATCTAGACAACATTGAATTTCCCCGTCTCAACAAAGTTTCCATTACCCTCCACCTTACCAATGGGGTATCCAACAACCCCAATGGATATTTTAAGCTCATGCATCAATAATTTAAAATGAGGGAATTCTAAATAAAATGTAGATTCAAACACTGATGATATTTTGAAACAAATTATTCTTAATAAAAAAATCAGTTGAATAGTCATGGCTCGTATTTGAGGGAGTTGAAGACACAAATGAGCCAGATTCCCACCGCCCTCCATGAACTCATTGGTAAGTAATAACTCTAGAAATCATCCTTCCCAACATACTCCAAATCATAAGGGGAATGTTAGTACCATCACATTGAGAAGTGGAAAGAGAACTACTAATACTTATACACCTACCATTCCTTGGGGATTCACCACAACCTCGGAAAAGCTTCATTCAAGGCCAACTGATGAGCATCCCAAGGAGAAAGGAAAAGGTAAGAAAAATAATGATTATGTTCCTCAAAAACCCATTCCCTTTCAAAATAGAGTTGTTCAAACAAATAATATGGATCAATAGGTGGATCTAAAAGTGGTTTTGGACATATTCAAGTGTTTTGATATCAACATCCCTATACTTGGATAAATTAAGTGAATCTGAAGGTATAAAAAATCATAAAATACCTTTTTACTAATCAAAGAGGGATCAAGGGAAATGATAGGATCAATATTGGAAGGAATGTGGTATCACTCATTAAACCAACTCAAGTAATTCCAATAAATTGAAGGGATACATGGACATTTACCATCCCATGAACCATAGGGGAGTTACACTTTTCTTTTGATCTTTTTAATTTAAGATATTCAATAAATGTGATGCCTCGATCTGTAATATATTCTTTATAGGTTATTGAGTTAAAGTTGATGATAGTAGTGGTGCATTTAGTGACATATCTAGTGGGAGTCCTTGAGGATGTACTTTTTTGGGTAAGATACATGATCTCTCTAGTAGATTTCTATGTTATTAACATGGAGTATGATTATGTTAATTCTTGTTCTCCCCAAAACTTAGGTTGTTCCTTCCCCAAAAATGAAAAAACAATCATAAATGTCCTTGAGGGTTCACTTTCCATGGAGTTTCAAGATGATTTTGGGATATTTAATGTCATGGAATCCATGAATTACCCCTCGTAGGACCATTCTACATTTTTTATCTCCCATTTTGAACCACAAAGTAAAAACCCCATGGATATTTATTGTCATACGATTAGAGATATTATGAGTATTGGTTCAATTTTTAATTATAAAAGAACTTCCTATCCTATTTCTAATGCACAAAAATCTCTTGGATTTGATTTTGATGTGGATTCAAATTCTGATTTTGATAATTTTCACTCGCACATTGACATGTTTTTTGAGTATTCTGATGGATTTGATGCATTATTTTCTAATTTTGATGATATCAATTCTGGTACTAATGTTCATTATGCACATAGTTTTGTTCCTTTAATGTCTCTATCCATAAAACACCCCCCATAATTGGAACTCAAGCCATTTCCACCAAATCTCAAGCACTTGTAATTGTTGAGTGGTGAGAGGTTAACTACTATAATTTCTAATAATATCCCTTTTGAACATGAAGAAAAACTTTTGAATATTTTTAGGGAGAACATTTGGGAAATCGGGTAGATCTTGGCTGAAATATCTGGTATTAACCCCACCATTTTCATGCATAGTATTATTTTGGAGGATGGGTATAGACAGATTAGGAAACCTCAAAGGAGACTGAATCCCACTCTTCTAGAAGTTGTTAAAAAAGAAGTTGAAAATTTTCTCAAGCCTGATATCATTTATTCCATTTTAGATTACCATTGGGTGATTCCTAGTCATTTTGTTTCTAATGAACATTGTGTTACTATTGTTAGAAATGAGAGAGAAGAATTAGTTTTAATGAGGGTGAAAAATAATTGGTGCATGTGTCTTTATTATAGGAAACTAAATCAATAAACTCACAAGGATAGTTTACCCATCCCGTGTGATTATCAAATTCTTGAGATACTAGCTAGGAATACACACTATTGTTTCTTGGATGGATTTTATGGATATTTTTTGGTTCCAATAGCTCTGGAAGACCAAGATAAGATAACATTCACTTTTCAATTTGGTACATTTTCTTATCGGCGAATTCCATTTAGAATTTTCAATTCCTCAGGTAACTTTCAAAGATGCATAGTGGGTATTTTTTCATATTTTATTGATACATGAATGGAGGTATTTATGGATGATTTTATAGTGTATGTATATTCCTTGGATGAATGTATATTTAGTTTGAGAAAGGTGTTGAATCATTGTATTGAGAATAATATGGTTTTAAACTTTGAAAATTTTAATTTCATGGTAGAACATGGAATTACCTTACGGAATTTAGTTTCAAACATGGGATATATATTGATAGATCTAAGGTAGATATTATTTCATCATTTACATATCCTTCATCTGTGCATGATGTTTCATCATTCCTAGGGCATGCAGTATTTTATCAATGCTTCATCTGATATTTTCAATATGATTTCTCTACCCTTAAATCGATTACCTAAAAAATATATTGAATTCATTTTTAATGATTCATGAAATGTCTCTTTTTATGAGTTAAAGAAGCTTCTAACCACTCCATTGATCATACATCCCCAATGTGTGACCTTACAATTAAGGAATATATGTGACATGTCCAACTTTGAGGTTGGAGCCATCTTATCACAAAGGGTGGAGGGACTTTAAAATGTGATTTCCTATGCTTCTAGGAAACTGTATTCAGTCCAATAAAACTACACAACCATGAAAAATGAGTTTCTTGTAGTCATATTTTATTTAGATAAATTTTGGTGATAATTATTGGGCTCTAAAGAAGTTTTTTTCTAACCATGTAACTCAGAGGTAATTCTTGAAGAATTTAGATGAAAATCCCAGACACATCTAATGGGTTCTCCTCCATCAAGAATTTGATATTGAGATAAAGGATAAGAAGGGGTCATAAAAAAATTTGGTGGACCACGTGAGTATGATTACTCATACACTAGAGACTAACACCTTAGTCTAGGTACCACTTAGAGAAACATTCCCTAGTGTGTACCTTTATTCCATGTTAGGTATGAATCCTTAGTGTGCTGATTTAGTTAACTACCTTGGTACCTATGAAATTCCAAAAAATTTAAAGAAACTTCATGTCCTAAAATGAAATAGTGATTCCTGGTTTTATGTTTGGGATGTTCCCTACCTCTGGAGTATGTGAAGTGATCAAGTTATTAGGATGTGTGTTCTTGATCTTGAGTTTGAGTATGTTATGTATTTATGTCATGTATTTTCATGTTGAGGGAACTTTAGAACCCAAATAATATCTAGGAAAATATTAGACTATGGATTATATTTTCCTAGCTTCTTTAATGATGCTCATGTATTTTTTAAGTAATCTCACATTGCCAACACACTAGAAACATTTTGATGAGACATGATATTCCTCGATAACCCATATTATTCTGTGAGATTTTTTATGTATTAGGAATTTATTTTATGGGTCATTTGCTTTGTTCATTTATTTTTTTGTATATTTCTGATGATTTTGATTGTGTAAGAAAATTTATTGAAGCCAAGGCCACCCAGACTGATGATTATCATGTTGTAGTGGACTTTTTCAAGGCTCAAATTTGATGTATGTTTGGAGTACCAAAGTCCATAATTAGATAACAAGGTACTCTATTTTTCAATTATAATTTTTCTTTAATCTATAGGAAGTATCTGGTGATGCATAAAACATATACTCTTGACCATCCCCAAACAAATTTCCAAGAAGAGGTTTCAAATCAAGAGGTGAATAAAATTTTGGAGAAAATAGTGCAGTCGAATAGGAAGTATTGGAGCGATAAATTTGATGATGAATTGTGGGATTATAGGATGACATAAAAGTCTTCCATCAGTATGTCCCTATTTCAAATTGTTTTTGGGAAATCCTATCATCTCCCCATGGTGGTCGAGCATCGATAATTTTAGTTTATAAAGAAATGCAACATGGATTGGGCCCAATATGTAATTAAAAAGAAGATGAAAATAAAATAACTTGAGGAGATTTGATTATCATAATATGATAACTCAATTATCTACCAGAAAAGATCAAAATTATCTCATGATAGAATGATCAAAAAATGTAGTTTCATGTAGTGGATAAATTTGTACTCTAAGGTTCACAACTGAAGTTGATGTTTGGTAAGTTGTGTTCTAGTTGATTAGGTTCTTATGTTGTATCTAATGTTTTTCCTTATGGTGTAGTATAGATCACACAAGATGAAACATAAATGATATTTACAGTAAATTGGAAACATTTGAAGTAATACATTGAGGATCTTTCTATCGATTCAGCAGATTTCATCACACTGCATGGCCCCATCATCACATGAGAATATCATGATGTTCCTAACCCTTTCACTTCCATATTACTTTTCTTATTTAAAATTCTACATTTCATGTGCATATATCATCTCATAATTTCACATTGAGTAAAATGAAATATTTTAGGTTTGGGGAAGGGGACAAAATTTTGGGGGATTTTCTTTAGTAATTTCATTTATGTGTTTTATTTGTGTTTGATATTTTGTTTTTTATTAAATTTTCAAAAAAAAATAAAATTATAAAAATAATAATAATAAAATAAATCATGTAACATTCTCATTTACATGTGCAATATATGAAAAATTATTATTTTTAAAATTCATTAGTATCATGATAAGCATGAGGAAGATTTCACCATCAAGGGTAGATTTTTATAAAAATGGAAGTCATCAATTATATGACTGGTTGTGTTAATATAAAATCTTTTATATTTTGACACCATTATTTATTATATTTGTTCATGGTAAATTATATCATTTATTTCTCCACACAACTTTTCACGCAATAATGACCAATGAAATTTCTTATACTCAATTGAAGGTACTGCCAGTTTAGTAAAAAAATAATCTTAAATAAATGGTTGGTCCATACATTCATTTCTCTTCTAATCAGTTTCATGGTGTACCTAATTAACCTATGTGTGTATACCTGATATCTGACTGTTATACGTCCTCAAAAAAATATAAAAAAATAATATTATAATAAAGAGGGGAGTGGTGAAATGTATAACAATAAGGGATATCTTGGCTGGGATCTTAAGGTTTGAATTTTAGGAATGATTAATTGAGTGGGTCTTGAAATTTTATTGCAAAGGAATACAGAATAGGTTCGATGAATTAAAATAGGTAAGAATAATTTTTTTACTTGACCTGAATATACTAAATAAATGGTGAAGATATGATCTTGAAGTGGTTGGTACACACACACATGGGGAATTAATGGCATGGTGGACCCATAATGTGTTTCACTATTATTAGTATAATTAATCTAATATAATTTTATTTTGAAATAATTAATGAGATAATGAATTTCAAATTTATTGATATTTACTCTTTATGGGATTCTTACTTCACCCATATTTCCACTGTAGATTGACTAATATTAACACACATATCTTGTTACAATTTTTTTGGAATACAAGAAATCAAATTTATCCTATGAGTGAAAAATATTAAGTGTGGGGGAGTTGATAAAACACAATTTTATTTAGTATTTTATTTATAATAAATGACATAGTTTCCTAACATTGTGTTAAATATGTTTATTTATAAAATATTTTTGATTAGATCATTCATTTAAAAATTCGATGAAAATTACAATTTTCTATTTTAAATTAACTATAGTATTTTAGGAAATAAAAATATTTATGTGTACTATTTATACATAAATTTTTTAAATGTATTCATGAAATAATAGGCTACAGCTTTCACTCATGACATTGGAGACAAATCATGCATTTTATTGGAGTAAAAGCACCATGAAGTCAAAGATTGGATGGACTCTCTAGATTTGGACATTTGTTTAGTATTTAGGTCATAAAGTATCCAACCATTCTCTCATTGGTATCCAATTAGGATAAAATATCTCTGAATCAATTTAGACCAAATAATCCTTCTTTAAGAACAGCATTTTCATGTATTTTGGTGGTCAAACTAGTGATGAAATTTGGACTAAATTATTTGGCTGAATTTCCTTATTCACACTTGAATCATATTAAAACCTAACCTCCCATACACTCCATAAATTGGGGTTTTTATCATTTTAATGGGTTTTTTATGACATAAAATATTGGTAGAAGATAAGAAGTGGTTTCCTTCCATTTCAATTCACAATTGTAGGAGGGAATCTATCACATTATGATCTCCTACAAAATGCTCTTCTTTTTCTTTTCTTTGTTGTAAGGTTTTTGTTCTTGTGATAAACTTATTTTTATCTCTTTCTATTATTCTTTTTTGTTCAATTGTAATCTTCTACACTCATCCTATTTGTTCAGGAAATCAATAGTATAAATGAGATCGATTTATTCCCTTTCTAAACCATTTCACCCGTAAAACATTTCTATGATAACTACACCACCCATGGAAGAGTAGTTATTTTTAGTAATCAATCTACCCATTACCTTATTTATTAAATTATTTTTTATCAATTATCTACTATAATTAACATGTTATGATTTAAGAATTTATTTTTTATGCTAAAAAAACTAATAATTAAATTTAATAATTAACACAAAAACATGAGAGTTTTATATTTGTGTAAATTACGACAGTGAAATCTTTATCAGCAAAACAAAACCACACAGGATAAATTTTTAGAGTTAAAATTTAATACATAAAATCAATTCACCCTTATTTAAATAATTGATTTATACCCTAATTTACTAATAAGAATATGCTATCCATAGAATGATAATTAAATTAGGGTGTTTTGATTACATGTTCCAAATCTCACCTAGGGTTTAGTTAACTTTATCTTTGTGGTAAAGTTAATTCTCATAGGGTTTGGGTGTTAAAAAATTACGGAATAATAATTAAGTGGATATTAATTTAAAATATAATGATTAATAAGTAAGTGAAGAGTTAGATTTATATCAATATTCCTTTCTAAATATATTTTTCTAAAAACATAACTTCTTTTTGTGTTGTCTCAATCTCATTTCAAAAACAAAAGAAAAAAATACAATCTTCTTCCCATATACTTCTTATATATTTATAAATGGTAAACCCCATCCCTTTATGAAGTGTGTTTTCCCTCTTATTTTATTTTCTAAATAATTTTAATGTTTTTTTAAGTTTACTTCCTCCTTTTAGAGACAAACCTTATTGGACACTCTACTGCACCTAAGAAGTAAAAGTTACACATCATTTGAGAGTTCCCACAAAAATGCCTTTAACATCCTAAAACTTCAAAAATGATATCGGTAATCAATTTTTTGGAATTTGTTAATACCATTGTTAAAAACCACACATCGTAAAATACTTAATAAAATATCCTCTTAATAAAAGATAATGGGAGGTAAAAAGGTAATATGGAATTAAAAATGACTAGGTTTCTATGTTAGATAAATTTTGTGGGAAGTTAAGATATGAACGTTGAATAAAAGAATAAATAATTATATAGATATATAGATGTAATTGATCTCAAAAAATGAATAATAAATGAAATTTTAAGTACATCAAAAATAAAAAAAAAATTATGATTTAAGAGACCATATAATTCATTGAATGTGGATATAATAGGATAACATTTTTTTCAAGATCCTTTTCTAAATTTTGAGGAATTAATTAACTACCTATGAATATAGGGAAATATACTTACCTAATATGTTCCAATTTTGTAACCAAAATTTCATCCTTTGGTTGAGCTTTAATCAATTTCAGATTCATCCCTTGATCCAATAAATTAATATCCAAAAATAAATTTTTTATGGTCGAAGCAATAAAATTCCCTTTTAATGGATCATATGATCCATAAAATAGTGAAAACTATTTACATCTTCTATAACTATTTTTTAAAACAAATATGGTTAGCACAAGTTATCCTCTATAATACATTAATCTATAAGCCTCAAAAGTTACACCACTAGTCCATCATTAGTATTTACTTTTCAAATCATTTAACTAAAAACAATGACATATTTACTAGGACATCACATAGGCCAATGGTAGCATTAAACCCTTATTATCTATCAATCATGGTTTCATACCCCCATGACCTTTATGGATATGATTGTTCATCACCCAATATTCAAGTTTTCTTACTTTTCTAAAACCATATTAATATAATTCCTAAAAATTTTCAAATTTATGGTGACCCATTATTGCTACAAAATAAAAGATAATTTAAACCTTAAAGGTTACCAATACCCTTAACCTTGTGTCAAAAAAATGTAATGGTGTTTTTATTAGATAAATTTTCATATTCTAAACCAATGGTTTGTATTCCCTTAATTTTTTTCCCAAAATATCCTTAATAAAGATATATTGCTACTAAAAAAAATTTAAAGGGTTATTTTAAGAATTTGAACTTATTATCAACCATAAAATCATAATACAATGATGGTATTCATAACACTTAAGTTAATGAAGACATATATGATTCTAAAATTTAATAGAATCCTTATATGTTTCATAATTCTCATTAGTAAAATACTATTTTAAAAAATACTTCTACAATTTAATTCTTGAACCCCAATACATAAATACCTCATCCATTTTATTTCCACATAGTTCCAACCTTGGTGTAGTGTTTAACTTTTAGAAGAGGGAATTGACCAGATAATGCACAAGTTCCCTTCATTTAAGAAACTGAACTATAAATAGATCCCTAGGATGAAATTTATTTCTTCAATTATACTCTTTATTTTTTTTCTTGGAAATTATGTGCTTTATGGTCTTAGTTTACACACGTAAAAATAATTTCTCATTCCATTGAGAGACTTTCCTTGGTGTATCCCTCCAAATTTCTAATAGTAATGAAATCAATCCTTCATTTATATATGGTATCCACCACTCAACCTCTTAGAAAACTCCATCATTCTCTTATTTGATGAATCTGGGAGGTGTATAAGGTATAGGATGTTAATCATATTTTGGGATAAATGATTAGGAATAATAAAAATATCTTTCACTTTAGTCATCACCCCATTTGGTTTCTCATAGTCACCACCTTTTACTTCATATTAAGTTTTTGAAAAAAATTTTATAGTTCCATCTATTGAATAAAACCAAAATCGGAGTGTGAGAAAAAAAGGTCAAACTTGAAAAACCATATGGTCATTTATAAGATGATTAAAGAATGACACCATTTTTTAGTCTATTGCATATTTTGTTTAACCTTTCTCATTCATTTTCATCATCTTTTTGAATCCTTTATAATTATTTATAAAGGTTAATTTTCCTTATCATATCCCCCAATACTATCAAACTAGGAATGCAGTAAGGCCCATTGTTGTAAACCATATGGCAATTGGGTCAATCCCAATATTCCCTTTTCAGAGTATTATACGTAGGTACAACTGATCTAGAACCACATCCACTTATGGTATCTATATAGGGATATATTACTTTGAAAAAACATGATCTCTTACCAAACAATTATGATGTTATTATATATATAACAAAAACTTTTATAATAGGGTTATGCTAAATAATCTTTGTTTTCATAAATCTAGTTCTCAAAGTTTCTACTATACTTCATCTAATATCAAATTTAGTGACCCCAACCTTAGTAAACTAGATCTGATGATGAATTTATTACATTTTCATAAGATACAAATTATTGCATCAAAAAACAGAAAATATTTTTGTAGTATTTCTAAAATAGATATGCAAATGATTCTCAAATTCTATTTAAAAACCCAAATTACAAAAAAAATTATAGAATAAAATTATTTCAAATGGAATATCCTATAATAAAAACCATAGTACACTACAAAGATTCCGGGAAAAGGAAAAAAAATAAGGGTGAACACAAATGATTAGTAAGGGTTAAATATAATAAATAATATCATTAATCAATCAGAGTAATTAACATGTAATGGTAAATAACTAAAAACAAATTCCATTTAAATAACTTGATGATAAATATAAGATAATTAATAATCAATATTGAAAGGTAAATAAAAAAACACTTTCTATTTAATCAATAATATTTTAATTAAATTCATTTCGAAATAATATCATTTTTAAAATATCATGGATAATAATAACTAAATTTGGAATGATGGAAATTCAATATTATTATACGTCGTGATCTTAGGAATCATGATAACACTAAAATTAAGATCTTTACTCATTATATCATAAAACATATAGGTATAAACCTATTTTACTAAATATATCTAACTGATTCATCTCATGACATCACTGATACAATGAGGGGCTATCAATAAGTAGGCATCACCCATGTGTGTATGTCCAAATCATTCCCTATATATCAAATAATCTATTTAATCCATGAATAATGTCCCTTATCATCAAATATATATATTTAGTAAAGAATATATACTTATGAATATTTACCTAGATAAAAAATAAGTTTAATTGTAGAAAATTCTATATAGAAGTTATAAATAGTTTAATAAATAAATATATCCATTATAAATAATTTATATATTTATGGGAAATTTAATTTCGAATGATCACTAGAAATTTAATATTTCAAGAGAATGTTAATGACTAAAAAATGAATCAAGAAAATGAGTTTCAATAATATCTTTTTCCAATTTGATCATAAAACATCCATAGAAGGAATAAGGATAGTATCAATCCAAAATATATCCTTTGGAGTAAAAATAAATGGTTATGTCATTAATGAATAGAAATACTATAAAAATATATTTAAAAACATTCTCGAGGAAAATATATTTCTTATTTTTAAAATAATTTTAAAACTAAAAGTTCAAGAAAATTGAAAATAATTTTCATCGAAAATAGAATGTAAAACTTATGAATTATGATTTCAAAAATTTTATTAGTCATGATGACTACAAATTCTATTCATACCATACATGTTAAAACAAATATTCCCTTTAGTTTTTATATAAAATCAAAAGGGGTATTATTTTGAAAACTACATGAAGGTTCCTTTAAGAAAATTGAAATTAAAAATGGGTAAAAATGAATTTAATAAATCATTATTAAAAGGATAAAAATATATTTTATTTTTCTAAGACCTGGGTTTTATTTAAAAAAATATTCCAACTGAAGAGAGAAAAAATGTCATATTTTCTAGAAAAAATTTTATCAATAATTTGAAGTATGAAAGAGTATAAAAATTGTACTATTTTTTGGAAAAGTTAATGAATAAAAATAGGAGAATAAAATGAAGTGGTTTTAGAAGAAAATTATCATATAATTTCCTTTAATGGAAATTCAAACATTAATAATCCAGATTAAAATGATATTGTGAAATAAACCCTAAAATGATCATAACATTAAATTTAGAATTAAAAAATGAATCAATTATGTGTATAAAATGTAAATAATCATAAAATAAGTGAAAATAAAACATAATATATTAAAAATTCATTACAAACATAATCTTATAATATCAAATAAAATAAAGAAGTAATATAACCAAGTGAAAGGAAATCGAGATATGAAATTATTTAACAATTGGAAATTTTCAATTCAAATACCCTTGGATTAAATAAATAAAATTTATAATTAAAATAAAATTAATTATTAAGGAACCATGATGTTACATTTTAGGGTGATGTATACACACCATATAAAATAAATTAGGTGCATAATATTATAATATGCCTTAATGAAGAGAAACTGAGATGAAGTCCCTTTCCTCACACTTCCTTTTGGTTGAACATACATTAACCTCATGTATATAGGTTTTAATAATGTTATTAACATATTCAAGAACTATATTACCATTTATAATATCATATAAGATCCTTTTATAACATATTATCTCTGATTTGTTAATAATATTTCTTTATTTTCGTTGTTTCAGGTGTTAATTGCCTTCTTTTCTCATTCATAATTTTGTATGAATGTTCCAGTTCTTATGTATATTAAATATTTGCATCATATAAAAATAATAATAGTGAAACTGTTATAATATTTATTGATAAATTATAATTTTTAGACCAACCATTAAATATGGGTTAGATAAATGATATACATTATGATCATAGAGACGGTAAGTTGTACGTACGCATGAGTAATATTTCTATTTTTCAATTATCATTATGGAAATGAGATAAGTAATATTTTATATTAGTATAATTATAATAATATCATAAATACCTTATAAATTATTTAAATATATTTATATATATATTGTTCATGTTTTGGGTGATGAAAAGAGAGTTACATCACTTTATGAAAGTTGCAGTCCACACGTACGCAAATGATGTTATCATCTTTAAGTGGGTGAAAATATAATAATTTTAATGGTAAATTATATTTAAAAATTATATATATTTCATTAATAACAAAATTATTTAATTTATATCACATATATTCATTAAAATTATTCTTATTGTCTTCCACATAATGTGTTATGGGAAAATGAATTACATCGCTTCGCAAGTTGGTAGTCCTCCATGCACATGAGTGACATTATAAATTTTGAAACGAAATAGAACATAAAAAGTTATAAGTGATATTAAAATTAAAAAAGTATAATAATATAATAAATATCATATAATGTGTTAAAATTTATAATTATATCCATCCTTGTAAGGTAGTGATGGAAAACGAACTACGTCGGTTCGTGAGGTGGTAGTTCGTCGTACACATGATCGATGATATCATTTTCCATATGATAGAACTGGATATGAAAAAATATTATTCATTAAACATAATAATATCTTAGTATATTTAATATACTTTTTGTCATATTGTGCCTGTTACGACATAATTAAAGGTAGAGAAAGAGTAAATAAAATGTAATATCTTTATTAAGATAATTTCCTTCTCTCAAAGAAACATCCTTTGGATATCCTTTTAAGGACACTTGGGAAGGTATTTTGGGATAAATAAAAGATCTATAATGTTACTGAGGATTATTGGGAGATAAATTTTTAGTGTTTGGTCGAGCAAAATGGCATGGGAGTTGTGAATAACTCAGGGGATGGAGTACCCTTTTAAAAGTCGAAATAGGGGACCACCTTGGAAATTTCCAAAAAAAAATCCTTAGTAATGTCAATCACATTAAAAATAAATAAATATGACCCTGTATTTTAAATTTTTAAGTTTAATGTGGAAATATGTATATAAAATATATTTTTTTACACGTTTTTAGGTCATTTTAACCCTTATATATTTAATATAACCCCCAATAAACACATTTTCACATTAACTATGGTAAATAATTTTTAAACTTTTCACGATTCATTTTGGTAAAAATTAAGATGAGATTATTATATAATATAAATTAAGGTGATTAAAAATATGTAATACATTTTTCAAAATTTTATTCACATAAGTTTCCAAATTTAATTTGAAATTAATCCTAAATAAGCGTTAAGAAAGATGGTTTTCAAAGACAACATGTTCAAAAGTTTATAAAGTTTTTATATTAAAATCAACATAAAAATGATTAAAATGAACTTTTTTTAAATTTTATTATAATTTAACTAATTTTAATTTAAAACCATCTTAAAATATAATTTAATTTTATAAATTATTTAAATGAAAAAGAAATTTTCAACTACAATTTAGTATTTTCACTATTCATCAAAAAATGAAACTATAACATCCCAACCCAGCTTACCCTCGAACTGATAGTCAGACCGATCATCACATAAACTCAAGCGTGTCTCTCTGTATGCCAGAGGATACTAACTAATAGAAAAGGTCTATGGATAGTTAGTGGGGATACTATACCCTTGTATTTAGACTACATAGTAGTAAAAAATAATAAACTCAGACAATAACAGAAGCAGATATAAATCAATAGTTAACTGAATAAAAAAATGTGGCCAACGCCAATATATACAATGCATGCATGTCATGGTGATACATATTTGAAATAAGTAAACAAAATTACATGCTTTACCTTTCAAAACAATAATAAGGAAAAGACTCAAAGTCATAAGGGAGGTCTCTACGAGCATACCGAGCTCCTGCTTGGTCCATTTCTCTTAACTCCCAAGTAAAAATAAATAGCCACAAGAAAGAGTCCACAATAATTCAAAATAGAAAGTCTACTCGGTTGCCCCAGTGAAACGGTGACCCAAATAGGGTGTGAGATATAAATCTCATTAGGTTGGGACCACTAGTGTCTAGCTCAATCTAGAAAATGCAATAAAATTAAATAGAAAGAAGGTATATCAAAGAAATAACAGAATTGAATAAATAACCAACAACCCATCCAGGTTCCAAAGGTACACCTGAAAGCGATACCTGCTTGGACTCATAGCCATAACAAGTGTATGAACTTGAACTATAGATATAGAATGGGTAAATAAACTGTTTAACACATTATTTGATATTATTTACTTAACTGGAAAAATTCTCGGGTTCCCTTGGACACTTGTATCTCAATACATGTCTCAGTCGTTCTAGAGTTTGAACCATTTCTCATATTCAATTCACTAATCATTACATCACATTTGATTTAATTGACCATTTAATTCAATTTAAGTGAAACCATTTGGACACACATTCCACTGTCAATTAATGGGTGTATAATGTCATGTATAACACCCTCCTGAGTATTTGGAGCATCAATCCTTGTCTCACAACCCATAGGTATTTGGAGCATCATTCCCTGTCCCGTAAAAGAAAAAAAATTCTGCATGTTGGGTGAATAACTCCATGTTAGCACCCTATGAGTATTTAGATCATTAGTCCTTATCTCACAACCCATGGGTATTTTGAGCATCAGTCTCTATCCCATAAAAGAAAAATTTTCATGCATGTTGGGTGAAGAACGCCATATGTAGCACCCTGTAAGTATTTAGAGCATCAATCACTGTCTCACAACCCATTTATTAATCATATATATATATCATGGTTGTAGAATGTCATGTCTAGCACCCAAATATCATGTTATTTAATTAATTCATAAATTAATTAATTGTGTCTGTTAATTAAATCAATAACTCATTAACAACATCGTATTCACTACTAAATCAACAATTAGTTAAACATAGTAATTCATTTACTTAACTCAAAAATTAACAAATAATTACTATAACATTAATTAATTCAACCATTAATTAATCTCATCAATTTATCTAGTTAATTTAACAATTAATTAATCAAAATGAAACCATATCAATATCACATAATTAATTCTACAAATAATTATTACATGAAAACCATCTCAATATTACATAATTAATTTACAAAATAATTACCTCAAGGAAACAAACCCAATATCACATAATTAATTTTCAAATTAATTATCTCTGAAGAAACCATTTCAATATCACATAATTAAATTACAAATTAATTATCTCAAGCCAATTGTTTCAATATAACATAATTAATTCACAAATTAATTATCTCAAGTTAGCCCAAAAATAAAAATCTCAAAATTAAACCCCCGATTAATTTTCTATATTACAATCCCATAACCCATAATTAATTCATAATTAATTAGCTTTAACCGATTAAATATCTCATAATTAATCTTTCAATTAATTATCATCTCAAAGCACATAATTATTTCAAAATTAATTATCTTAACTTAACCAATTTAATATCTCATAAATAATCTTCTCATTAAATATCATATCAAAGAACATAATTAATTCATAATTAATTATATCAACTTAAATAATTCAATATCTCATAATTAATCCCCAGATAATTATTATCTAAAAGCACACAATTAATTCATAATTAATTATCTCATCTTATCCAATTTAATATCTCATAAATAATCATTCGATTAATTATCATCTCAAGTCACATAATTAATTCATAATTAATTATCTCAGCTTAAATAATTTAATATCTCATAATTAATCCCTGATAATTATTATCTCAAAGAACATAATTAATTGATAATTAATTATCTCGTCTTGACCAATTTATTATCCCATAATTAATTCCTCAAAAATTATTATCTCAAAAAACATAATTAATTAATAATTAATTATCTCATATTAACCAATTTAATATCTCATAATTAATCTTAAAATTAATTATCATCTCAAATCACTTAATTAATTAAAAATTAATTATCTCAACTTAAACAATTTAATAACTCATAAATGATCTTCTGATTATTATTATCTCAATTATAATTTCAAATCACATTATTAATTCACATTTAATTATCACAACCTATCCCACCTAATACTCATAAATACCACTTAACCCAAGTGCATAATCATGTAAGGGTGGTAATAGAAAAACACATATCATCAACCTAAATGAAAATATCAATCTAAACATTATGTTATTTGCTTGAAAGCAGCACACCTCCACTGGAAGGGTTTTATTACAAAAATGTGATTTTGTAATCTAAAAAATCATTTTACACCAATAAGCAGTTTTCTCCAATATTGCAGTCAACATTATCAAAAGTAGTAAATAAACAAAAAATGCATTTCTTCAAATAAAATCAAATTTGAGGACCCTACCTCAAGTAATTGGTCGGACCAATGCTATCTAACTCAAACCACAATGCGCTGGCACACACACACTTCCACTATATTGTGTGCGCGTACTAGGAATTGATTGCATCACCCTACAATGATAATTGGCACCCAAAATTATTGTGACAAGGACCAACACACCTCTAATTAATTCACTATAACTAAAATACACCATAAGAATCCAATTTAAATGGTGTGAAACTAATTATAAAATTTATATCGTTACCTAAATATAATAGCGGTGAACCAAATAAAGTTGAATTGCCATGCCTTTGGTGGATATTGTCAAAATACAACCCAATTAGTCCCGAGACATCTTCCACACCACCTAGGATTAGATAAAGCAAGAAATATGGGTTAATCCCAAACTGAGGGTTTCCTCCCAATGAAACCTGGGAGCAGGAGGGTCAAGATGGTTGATGCAAAGAACAGAATATATATAGATATGGACTTACCTTGACGAGACAGACATCTTCTGTGAAGACTCTGGGAGGAGAAAGTCGTGTGGAGCGGGAGCTGGAAAGGAGGGTGGTGTTCCACCCATGCGTGTTGCACCATGGGTGTGTCACACCCCCAGTAGGAGGAGGGTGAGGTGTGTCCCCCTCTTCTTTCCTCCCATAAATATATTAAAAATATAATTTAAAATATAATAATTAATATAATAATAATAATAATAACCTTCATATTATTATTATTACCCTTTAATATTATACCCCTTTAATAACATCCAAACTTTCATTTACACATTATTTAATTAAATTCTCCTCATTCAAATTTAATTAAATGAATTCTTCAACTCGTGTTATTTAATTAAATTCTATCAAAATTCAATTTAATTAAATTAAAACCTCTATTTCAACTAAATTAATCAAACTTTTCTTAACCTTAAATTTAATTAAATAAAACCCTCATTTCACATCATTTAATTAAATTCCATTTAACTAAATTTAATTAAATAAAAATCTCCATCTCACCCCATTTAATTAAATTCCTCAACCTCAATTTAATTAAATAAAACTGTCATAATAATAACCATTGATATTATTATCATTTAATAAAATGATTCTTTGATAAAACCCAAAAATATCCATTTAAAAATTATTTAATTAAATTCTTCTCAAAAATTTTAATTAAATAAAACCCACACTTCACATCATTTAATTAAATTCTATATTAGTTAATTTAATAAAATAAAATTATCCATCTTACCTCATTTAATTAAATTTATCAACCTAAATTTAATTAAATAAAATTATCCAAATAATAACCATTAATATTATTATCATTTAATAAAATGCTTCTTTGATAAAATCCAAAACTCCTCAATTACACATCATTTAATTAAATTCTTCTCAACAATTTTAACTAAATAAAAGCCTCACATCATATCATTTAATTAAATTCTATTTAACTTAATTAAATTAAATAAAATTCCCTATCACACCACATTTAATTAAATTCTCAACCTCAATTTAATTAAATAATAATCCCCTATTTCACAAAAACTAATTAAATTTTCCTTAACCTTGAATTTAATTAAATAAAACCTCCATTTTTCATTAATTAATTAAATTCCTCATTGCCTTGAATTTAATTAAATTAAATCCCAACTCCTTATTTACAAGTCTATCAAATTTTACCATTTAATATTTCCCTTATTTAATAACCTCAACTCCTCATTTACCAGTAATTTAATTAAATTCCCCTCATCTCAATTTAATTAAATAAAGACTCCAGCTCATCATCGTTTAAAATAAATTTAATTCTTTTCATATCAATTTAATTAAATAACACATCCATATCAATTTCATTTAATTAAACTCTATCAACTTTAATTTAATTAAAAAAACTCCCAAAAAATCATTTAATTAAATTCATTTCCACCATGAATTTAATTAAATTAATTTAACAAGAAACTCAAAGATGGGTATATCATATAGTTTGACTTTCATAGTCTGACAGATTGTTTGAAAACCATGCATCCACTACTAGACACCTACTTTATTATGCATGGATGACCCACACAGTTTTGACTAATCGTGCGCAGCCCGTGAAAATGTCACTACATAGTCTAGTTTTCCCGAAGCCCATCCTACCATCTAGGAAACACCTTGATCATTTACTCAATACCATTATCAACATTTTAAAATAACCCAACTTGTGAAGCTTCTTTCCGAATCTTGGTTTTAAAACCAAAATATGCATTAAATGAAAAAAAACAAATACTTTCCTATTTTAGCCTGGTCCAAAAAAATAGAACTTTACAATTTACCCACCTTAAGGACTTCTCATCCCTGAGAAGTCATTGGGAGCTACTGCAATACTAGACAACCTACCAAGTTCATGAAGTCTCGTTTGAATGATTGTGATGCGTTCCCAAACACCCAACACACCTTACCACTAGAATTTGGATCCCATTTATCACATCAAATTTACATTCAACCTTTCAACTTTAGTAGCCCTTTTTCAATTGTTCAAAAACACAGGTTACCATTTTCCTAGTTATAAGGCACTCATACACCTTACAACTGAAATTGGGTCCCGTTATAAACGCAATAAAACAGTGTTTCACTCATGCAACCATTTAAATATCTAAACATATCTAGCATGTTTTCATCAGTAGTAACACAACATCATGTTATAAAATAGAAGCCTGGAAAAACAGAAAAACATAGTAATAAATTGGTAGCATGGAATATAAACACCTAAGAATGTCATATCTCTCACTAAAACATGATATTTAAAGGGTAATGCTAAAGAAAATCAAACATGTAATTTCATCCTAGGAACACAATTAAAATTATCAGGCATACTACTAATGAAACTACATGGCATGTCATGTGCATGACATGTGAATCTCTAAGTGCCTAAGATGATGTCTATAATGTGATTTCCTTTCCATATTAGGGTAAGGAAAATTTTAAAAATTATCAAATCAACAAGAAGTGGAAAATACACCAATCACTTGAGGTGAAATCATATCTAATGAAACCAAGAAAAGTATAAACATCAACTCTCATCCCTGGACACTTGGTCATTTCCCGTACGTGGCATGATCATTCCCAAGCACAGCTATTAACTGAGAACCGACACTTTCCTAGTCTCTTGTCTACCAACCCAAAATAGAAAGACAAAGGAAAAAAAGAAAGAAAACTTAAACCTTTGATATCACGTTATAATATCCTGACCCAGTATACCCTTGAATCAATAGTTTAACCGGTTGTCACATGACCTCAAGAGCATCTCCCCATATATCAGAGGCTACCGACTAGCAATGAGGGTCTATCAATAGTTAGTGGGGAGACTATACCCTCATATTCAGAGTGTACAATGGTAACAAATAATAAACTCATAAAATACTAGAAACAGATATAAATCAATAGTCAATAGAATAAATAAATTATCCAATGCCAGTTTATACAATGCATGAATGTCATGGTGATACAGATCTAAAAGTGGTAAACAAAATGAAATAATTTACATTTCAAAACAAAAATAAAGATATTACTCAAAGTTGAAAGGAATATCTCTCCAAGAATACCGATCTCATGCTCGGTCCTTTTCTCTTAAATCCCATGTACAAGTAAATATCCACAAGCAAGAGTCTACAGTCCTACAAACAAGAAAGTCTACTCGGGTACCCATGTGAAATGGAGACTCTAATAGGGTGTGAGATA
This sequence comes from Viscum album, assembly GCA_963277665.1. NCBI lineage: Eukaryota > Viridiplantae > Streptophyta > Magnoliopsida > Santalales > Viscaceae > Viscum > Viscum album. Next base: position 805,931,303 of record OY728137.1, read on the forward strand.
TAAATCTCAATGGGATGGGAACATAAGTGTCTAGATCAATCTAGAAAACATAATAAAATTAAACAGTGTGCATGTATATCGAGGCAATAATGGAATTAAATAAATGACCAACAACCCGTCCAGTTTCCAAAGGGACACCTAACAACAATGCCTGCTTTGGTTCGTAGTTGGAATAAGAGTATGAATAGGAACTATAGATATAGAATGCATAAATAAATTGTTTAAAAAATTATTTGATATTCTTTATTTAATCGGAAAAATCTTTGGGTTCCCCTGGACACTCATATCTCAATACATATCTCGGTCATGCTGGAGTCTGAACCATTTCTCATATTCAATTCACTAATCATTACATCACATCGAATTTCATTAACTATTTAATTCAATTCATTTACGACCATTTGGACCCACAGTCTAATGTCAATTAATGTGTGTAGAACATCATGTCTAGCACCCTAGTGAGTATTTAGATCATCATTCCTTGTCTCAAAACCCATGGGTATTTGGAGTATTAATCCATGTCCCATAAATAAAATTTCATGCATGTTGGGTGAAGAATATCATGTCTAGCACCTTGTGAGTATTTAGAGCATCAGTCCTTGTCTCATAACCCATGGGTATTTGTAGCATCAGTCCATGTCCCATAAAAGAAAAATTTTCATGCATGTTGGGTGAAGAACGTCATGCCAAGCACCCTGTTAATATTTAGAGCATCAGTCCCTATCTCACAACCTACTTATAAATCATACATATATATATATATCATGGGTGTAGAATGTCATGTATAGAACCCCGAGTTCATGTTCATAAATTAATTTATAAATTAATTAATTGATTCCATTAATTAAATAAATAACTCATTAATAACATCACATTCACCATTAACTCAACAATTAGTAAAACATAGCAATTCCATTACATAACTCAACAATTAACTAATAATTACTATAACATTAATTAATTCAACCATTAAATAATCTCATCAGTTTCTCTAGTTAATTTAACAATTAACTAATCAAAAGGAAACCATGCCAATATCACATAATTAATTCTACAATTAATTATTACACGGAAACCATCTCAATATTACATAATTAATTTAGAAAATAATTATCTAAATGCAACCATCCCAATATCACATAATTAATTCAAAAATTAATTATCTCAAAAGCGACCATTTCAATATCACATTTTTAATTTAAAAATAAATTATCTTAAGGAATTTATTTCAATATAACATAATTAATTTGAAAATTAATTATATCAACTTATCCCATTATTCAAAATCTCAGAAATAATCCCCCAATTAATTTTCTATGTTATAATCTCAAAACACATAATTAATTCAAAATTAATTATCATTAACCAATTAAATATCTCATAATTATTATTTCAATTAATTATCATCTCAAAGTACATAATTAATTTAAAATTAATTATCTCGACTCAACCAATTTAATATCTCATAAATAATCTTTAAATTAATTATCATCTCAATTCACATTGTTAATTCATAATTAATTCTCGCAACTTAAACAATTTAATATCTCATAATTAATCCCGCGATAATTATTATCTCAAAGCACATAATTAATTCACAATTAATTATCTAATCATAACCAATTTAATATCTCATAAATAATCTTCCGATTAATTATTATCTCAAAGCACATAATTAATTAATAATTAATTATCTCAACTTAAATAATTTAATATCTCATAATTAATCCACTGATAATTATTATCTCAAAGCACATAATTAATTCATAATTAATTATCTCATATTGGCTAATTTATTATCTAATAATTAATTAATGGATAATTATTATCTCAACGAACATAATTAATTCATAATTAATTATATCATCTTAACTAATTTAATATCTCATAATTAATCTTTCGATTAATTATCAACTCAAAGAACATAATTAATTCATAATTAATTATCTCATCTTAAACAATTTAATATCTCATAATTAATCTTCTTATTATTATCTCAATTATAATTTCAAACCACATAATTAATTCACAATTAATTATTATAACTAATCTCACATAATACTCATAATTACCACTTAACCCAACTGTGTCAAATTGTAAGGGAGGCAATAGAAAAACACATATTAGAAATCTAAAAGAACATATCAATCTAAACATTATGTTTATTTCTTGAAATAAATGCACCTCTATTGGAGGGGTTTTATTAAAAAACGTGATTTTTTAATATAACAAATCATTTTACACCAATAAGAAATTTTCTTCAATATTGCAGTCCACTATATCAAAAGTATTAGATTAACAAAATAGCATTTTTTTCAAATAAAATCAAAGCTGAGGACTGTACCTCAAGGATTTGGCATGGACAATGCTTTCTAACTCAAACCACAATGGGCTCTTACACACACACTTCCACAATAATGGTCGTGCATACTAGGAATTGGTTGCATCACCCTAAAATGATAACTTGCACCCAAAATTAGTGCAGTGAGGACCAAAGCACCTCCAATTAATTCAATGCACTCAAATACACTATAAGCATCTAATTTAAAGGGTGTGAAACCAATTATCAAGTTTATAGCCTTACCCGAAAATGACAGCGGGGAACCCAGTCAAGCTAAACTGTCATGTCTTAGGCGACGGTTGTCGAAATACCACCAAAAGGGTCCCGAGACATCTTATGAACCACATAGGATCGGAAGTAACAAGAAATCTTGGTTAATCCCGAACCTAGGATTTCAGCCCAATGGAACTCGAGTAAAGGAGATCTGAGATGGCCGATGTAAAGAATGAAACATGCAGAGATGGACATACCTTGACGATACAAACAACTTCTGTGAAGACTCTAGGAGGAGATAGCCGTCTGAAGAGGGAGCTGGAGAGGAGGGTGGTGCGCCACCCATGGGTGTTGCACCATGGGTGTGTCGTGCCCCCTATAGGAGGAGGGAGAGGTGCACCTCCCTCTTCCTTTCTACCTTAAATAAATTAAGATTTTAATTTAAAATATAAGAATTAATATAATAATAAAAATAATAACCCACATATAATTATTATTACTTTTTAATATTATACACCTTTAATAAACTCCAATATCATATTTACACATTATTTAATTAAATTCTCCTCAACTGTATTTAATTAAAAGAATTCTCTAACTCATGTTATTTAATTAAATTCTCTCAATATTCAATTAAATTAAATTAAAACCCTATTTTCAAATCAATTAATTAAATTTTTCTTAAACTTGAATTTAATTCAATAAAACCCCCATTTCCATCATTTAATTAAATTACATTTAAGCTAATTTAATTAAATAAATATCTCCATATCACCTCACTTAATTAAATTCCTCAACACCAATTTGATTAAATAAAACCTTCATAATAATAACCATTAATATTGTTATCAATTAATAAAGCACTTATTTGAAAAAACCCAAAACTTCTCATTTAAACATCATTAAATTAAATTCTTCTCAATAATTTTAATTAAATTAAACCCACACTTCACATCATTTAAATAAATTCTGTTTAACTTAATTTAATTAAAAAAATTCGTTATCTCTCCTTATTTAATTAAATTAATCAACCTAAATTCAATTAAATAAAACTGTCATAACAATAACCATTAATATTATTATCATTTAGTCAAACGATTATTTGATAAAAATCAAAAGTCCCCAATTACTCATCATTTAATTAAATTCTTCTCAAAAATTTTAATTAAATAAAACCCACACATCATATCATATACATAAATTCTATTTAAGTTAATTTAATTAAATAAAATTCTCCATCTCACCTCATTGAATTAAATTCTCAACCTCAATTTAATTAAATAATAATTCCCAATTTCACAATGACTAATTGAATTCTTCTTAACCTTGAATTTAATTAACTAAAACTTCTATTTTGAATTAATTAATTAAATTATCATTTTCCTTGAATTAAATTAAATAAAATCTTAACTCCTTATTTACAAATCTATTGAATTTTACCATTTAATAATTCCCTTATTTGATATCCCCCAACTCCTCATTTACCAGTCATTTAATTAAATTCCTCTAATCAAAATTTAAATAAATAAAGACTCCATCCCATCATAATTTAAAATAAATTTAATTCTTTTCATATCAATTTAATTAAATAACTCCTCTATATCAATGAAATTTAATTAAATTCTATCAACTTTAATTTATTTTAAAAAAATCCAATAAATCATTTAATTAAATTCTTTTCCACAACGAATTTAATTAAATTAATTTTACCTGAAACACAAAATTGGGTAGACCATATGGTTTGACTTGCACAGTCTAACATACTTTTTTCACACCGTGCGTCCACTACTGGACACCTGATTTATTATGCAAGTCCGACCCGTAGAGTTTTGTCTAATTGTTCATAGCCTATGGGAACGTCACTGCATGTTCCAATTCTTCGAAAACCTATTCTGCCATCTGGGAAACTCATTGAGCCTTTACCCAAGACTGTTATCAACACTTTAAAACAATCCAACTCATAAAACTTATTTCTAAATCTTGGTTTGAAAAGTGGACCATGTAGTAAATGAAAAAGATGAAAAACTTTCCAATTTTAGCCCCATCCAAAAACACATGACTTTACAAGTTACCCACCTTAAATACTTCTCATCCATGAGAATCCATCGGGAGATCCTACAACACTAGCCAACCTACCAAGGTCAAGAAGTCTTATTTTAACTATCTTATTGTGTTCAAAAATTCCCAACGCACCATTAAGTCACCCATACACCTTACCATTGGAATTTGGATCCCATTTATCACATCAAATTTCCATTTATCCTTTCAACTTTAGCATCCCTTTTCCTATTTTTTGAAAACAGGGGTTACCCTTTTCCCAGTTATAAGACTCTCATACACCTTAAAACTAAGACTGGGACCTATTATAAATGCAACAAAAAAATATTCCACTCATGAATCCATTTACATATCAAAACATCTCTAGCATGTTTTGATAAGCAGTAACACAATAGCATGTTATAACACAGAAGCCTAGAACTACAGCAAAACATGCTAATAAATAGGCATCTTGGCATATAAACAACCAAGAATTTTATATCTATCACTGAAACATGCTATTTAAAGGGGCATGCTAAAGAAAATCAGACATGAAAATTCAACCAAGGAATAAAATCAAAATTAGCAGGCATCCTACTAATGAAACTACATGGCATGTAATATAAATGGAATGTGAATCTATAAGTGCCTAAGATGATGATTGTAATTCAATTTCCTTTCCATATCAAACTAAGGAAAAAAATTTAAATTCTTAAATCAATAAGTAGTGGAAAATACACCAGTCACTTGAGGTTAAATCATATCAATTGTAACCAAAAATAGTATAAACATCAATTCCCATACCTAGCCACTTGGTCATTTCCTGTATGTGGGGAGATCAATCCTAATAATTCCTACTAACTGAGCTCTAACAATTTCTTAATCTTCTATCTACCAACCCCAAACATAAATACAAAGGAAAAAAACAAAGAAAACATGAACCTTTTATACCATTTTATAACATATCGATCTAGCTTACCATTGAACCGATAGCCAAACCAGTCGTCACATGACCTCAACCGCATCTCCCCATATGCTAGAGGCTACCGACTAGTAGCAAGGGTATTTAAATAGCCAGTGGGGATACAATACCCTCATATTCAGAGTTCACAGTAGTAATAAATAAAAAACTCAGACAATAGTGGAAGTAGATATAAATCAATAGTCAACTGAATAATGATAGTGGTCAAAATCAGTGTATACAATGCATGCATTTCATATTGATGCATATCTGAAAGTGGTAAACAAAATGACGTGCTTTCCATTTCAAAACAAAAATAAGGAAAAGAATCAAATCCATAAGGTAGATCCCCACGATCATCCCAAGCTCATGCTCGGTCCTTTACTCCTAACACCCAAGTACATGTAAATAACCATAAGTAAGAGTCTACAGTCCTACAAATAAGAAAGTCTACTTAGGTACCTCAGTGCGATGGTGACCTAAATAGGGTGTGATATATAAATATCATTACTTCAGGACCACCAGTTTCTAGTTCAATCTAGAAAATGCAATAAAATTAAACATCTTGCATGTATATCTATGTAATAACAAAATTGAATAAATTACCAATAACTCATCCAGGTTCCCAAGGGACACCTGAAGATGATACTTACATTGTCTCATAGTCTGAATAAGAGTATGAATATTCTTTATTGATATATAATGCATAAATAAACTTTTTAAGACATTATTTGATATTCTTTATTTAATAGGAAAAATCCACAGGTTCCCCTTGACCCCTGTATCTAAATACCTTTCCTAATAGTTCCATATTATGACCTATTTGTTATATTCAATTCACTAATCATTATATCACATTGGATTTCATTCACCAATTAATTCAATTCATATACAACCATTTCAACCCACATTCCAATGTTAATTAATGAGTGTAGAATGTCTTTTCTAGCACCCTCGTGAGTATTTGGAGTATCAGTCATTATATCAGAACCCATGGGTATTTGTAGAATTAGTCCATGTAGCATAAAACAAATTTCAAGCATGTTGGGTGAAAAATTTCATGTCTATCACCCTGTGAGTATTTGGAGCATCAGTCCCTATCACATAAAATAAATATTTTCATGCATGTTAGGTGAAGAACACCATGTATATCACCCTGTGAGTATTTGGAGAATCATTCCCTGTCTCACAAACCCTTTATCAATCATACATACATTTATATATATATATATATCATGGGTGTATAATGTTATCGTTGTCTTCGAGGGTGTGTCGTATGGTGGCGAAGAGACTTGGATCTGGTTTTATTGCTTGGGTGGACGTCGATTTGCTGATGTTTTCTTGATCTTTGCTTGTCACCTTCATTTTTGGATTTTGGATTGTGTTTGTTCCTGCTCGTGTGGTGGATTTGGGTGTTTCTGTATTTTTGTCTATTGTTCGTGTTATGGAATTTTCAGCTTATTCGGTGTGAACCCAAGGTGTGATTGCAAGAGTGAAGAATTCTTGGTGGAGTAACTTTTAGATTGCTGTTTCGCTTCATATTTCACGGTAGAGTTTTCTGTTTTTCATGAACTTTGGTGAAGGAGGAGTTGGTTTCCAAATTTCCGGAGGAGTATGTGATGGTGTTTTGGTTATTGAGGTTTTGATTTATCCATATTTTGGTGTGAAATCTTTGTCTTTGTGTCTTTTTTTCTTCGATTCTCTACTGTTCGGTTTTGGATTTGACTTCGGTGGAACTTTTGAGGAATTTGTGTTGGTGTTGGTTTGGAATCTGCTGCTGATTTTGGTTGATCTTTTTTGCATGTGCCTCTGTTTTTTGTTGAAGTTCCAAGTCTGCTGTGATTTTTTGGTGTGTTTGTAACCAACTCACTTCTTGGATCTGCCTCAAATGAGGTTCAGAGCAAGAAGGTTTCACCTTCGCATGCCATTCGGATTTAGAAGTTCGAGAGGGTATGGCTTTGCCATCGGTTCTATGCCCGTACAATCCTGCACAAGACAGCTAGCCGAGAGGGTATGCGATAGTGAAGGCTTTTCAACATGATGTGGTCGTTGGGAGGGGAATATCATGTAGTCTTGATTTGGGTTTTACTCTTTAATGGTGTTTTTGGTTGTAATGTTGGATTTCGTGTTTTCTCACTTTTTTCTTTAGAAGTGTTTTGATAATAAAAAAATTTAATTTTCACCACTACTAACTCAACAATTAGTTAAACACAACAATTTCTTTAGTTAACTCAATAATTAACAAATAAGTACTATAGCATTAATTAATTAAACCATTAATTAATATCATCAATTTCTCTAGTTAATTTAACAATTAACTAATCAAAAGGAATCTATCTCAATATAACATAATTAATTCTATAATTAATTATTATATGTAAACCATCTCAATATTACATAATTAATTTAAAAAATAATTATCTTAAGTCAACCATCCCAATATCACAAAATTAATTCACAAATTAATTATCTCTAAAGAAACTATTTAAATATCACATAATTAATTTACAAATTAATTATCTCAAGGAATTTGTTTCAATATAACATAATTAATTCGAAAATTAATTATCTCAACATAGCTCAAAAATCAAAATCCCATAATTAATCCCCTGATTAGTTCTTTGTATTAAAATCTCATAACACAATTTTTATTCATAATTAATTATCTTTAACCAATTAAATATCTCATAACAGATCTTTTGATTAATTATCATCTCAAAGAACATAATTAGTTCAAAATTAATTATCTCAACTTACCCAATTTAATATCTCATAAAGAATATTCTGATTAATTGTCATCTTAAAGCATATAATTAATTCATAATTAATTATCTCAAATTAAAAAAATTAATATCTCATAATTAATCCCCTGATAATTATTATCTGAAAGCACATAATTAATTCATAATTAATTATCTCATCTTAAAAAATTTAATAACTCATAAATAATCTTCAAATTAATTATCATCTCAATGAACATAATTAATTCATAATTAATTATCTCAACTTAAACAATTTAATATATCATAACTAATATCCCAATAATTATTATCTCAAATAGCATAATTAATTCGTAATTAATTATCTCATCTTAAACAATTTATTATCTCATAATTAATCCTTGATAATTATTATCTCAAAGAACATAATTAATTAATAATTAATTATATTATCTTAACCAATTTAATATCACATATTTTAACTTTCGATTAATTATCATCTCATATAACTTAATTGATTCATAATTAATTATCTCAACTTAAAAAATTTAATATCTCATAATTAATCTTTCGACTATTATTATCTCAATTATAATTTCGAAGTACATAATTAATTCAGAATTAATTATCACAACTTATCTCGCCTAATATTTATAATTACCACTCTTCCCAAGTGTGTCAACACATAAGGGAGGCAATAGAAAAACAAATATCAGTAATCTAAAAGAACATATCAATCTAAACATTATGTTTTAGCTTTAAAGTATGGATCCTCCACTGGATGGGTTTTATTACAAAAATGAGATTTTGTAATATAATAAATCATTTTACACCAATAATAAATTTTCTCCAATATTACAGTCAACTTTATGAAAAGTAGCAGATTAAAAAACTTTATTTTTTCAAAAAAAAATCAAGGTCGAGAACCCTACCTAAAGGAATTGGTGGGGACAATGCATTCTAACTCAAACCATAATGCGCTTGTGCACATGCACATCCACAATATTATGTGTGCATACTAGGAATTTGTCACATCACCCTACAACAATAACTAGAACCCAAAATTAGTGTGGAGAGGACCAAAGAACCTCCAATTATTTCACCGAAACTCAAATACCTCATAAGAATCTAATTTAAAGGGTGTGAAACCAATTATCAAGTTTATAGCCTTACTTGAAAATGATAGTGGTGAACCAAATCAAGCTGAACTACCAAGCCTTTTGTGGCAGTTGTCGAAATACAACCCAATGGGACCCAAGACGTCTTCCATACCACCTAAGATCAGAAGAAACATTAAATCTGAGTTAATCCCAATCCTCAGGTTTTGGCCCAATGGAACCCATGAGAAGGAGAGTCGAGACAGCCGATGTAAAGAATGAAACATGTGGAGATGGACTTAACTGGATGAGACAGAAAACTTTCATGAAGACTCCAGGAGGAGAAAGCCATGTGAAGAGGGAGCCATAGAGGAGGGTGGTGTGCCACCCTTGCGTGTTTCACCATGGGTGAATCATGCCCCCTATAGGAGGAGGGAGATGTGTGCCTCCCTTTTCTTTTCTCCCTTAAATAAATTAAAATTATAATTTAAAATATAAGAATTAATATAATAATAATAATAACTCTCGTATTATTATTATTACCCTTTAATATTATACCCATTTAATAAACTCCAAACTCACATTTACACATTATTTAATTAAATTCTCCTCAAACAAAATTAATTAAATGCATTCTCCAACTTATTGTATTTACTTAAATTCTCCCAACATTCAATTTAATTAAATTATAACCTCTGTTTCGCATCAATTAATTTAATTTTTCTTAAACTTTAATTTAATTAAATAAAACCCACATTTCACATCATTTAATTAAATTCCATCTAACTCAGTTTAATTAAATAAAAATTTCCATCTCACCTCATTTAATTAAATTAATCAACCTAAATTTAATTAAATAAAACCACTATAATAACATCTATTAATATTATTATCATTTAATAAAACTCTTATTTGATAAAACCCAAAACTCCCCATTTAAACAACGTTTAATTAAATATTCATTAAAATTTTTAATTAAATAGAACCCAAACTTCACATCAATTAATTTAATATTGTTTAACTTAATTTAACTAAATAAAATTCTCCATATCACCTCATTTAATTAAATTCATCAACCTCAATTTAATTAAATAAAATCGTCATCACAAAAACCATTAATATTATTATAATTTAATAAAATGGTTCATTGATAAAATGAAAAACTCCGTTTTACGCATCATGTAATTAAATTCTTCTCAAAAAAATTAATTAAATAAAACCCACACTTCATATCATTTAATTAAATTCTGTTTAACTTAATTTAATTAAATAAAATTCTCCATATCACTTCATTTAATTAAATTCTCAACCTCAATTTAAATAAATAATAATCCCTCATTTCACAATGACTAATAAAATTCTTCTTAACCTTGAATTTAATTAAATTAAACCTCTATATTTCTATTAATTAATTAAATTCATCTTTTTTAATTTAATTAAATGAAACTCCAACTCCTCATTTACACATATATTAAATTTTACCATTTGGCATTTCCCTTCTTTGATAACCCCTAACTACTCATTTACCAGTCATTTAATTAAATTATTATCATCTCAATTTAATTAAATAAATACTCCAACTCATCATCATTTAAAATAAATTTAATTCTTTTCATCTAAATTTAATTAAATAACGCCTCCATATCAACATAATTTAATTAAATTCTCTTAACTTTAATTTAATTAAAAAACATTAACAACACATTTAATTAAATTCCATTCCACCATGAATTTAATTAAATTAATTTAACCTGAAACTCAAGACTAGATAGACAGTATGGTTTGAATTTAACAGTCTGACAGACTGTGTGCGGATCGTGTGTTCACTACTGGACATCTATTTTATTATGCACGGTTGACCTACATGGTTTTAACTAACCGTGTACAGCTCGTGCGAAAGTCACTGCCTGGTCCGGTTCTTCCAAAACCCATCCTTTCATCTGAGATACTTCTTGAGTCTTTACCCAATCTTGTTATCAACACTTTAAAATAATCCAACTTACAAAACCTCTTTTCGAAGATTGGTTTTAAAACCAAACCATGTAGTAAATGAAAAAGATCAAAACATTCTTATTTTAGCCTGGTCCAAAAACACGGGGCTTTAGAGAAATATTGCAAAAAAATCACAAAAAATCACTCTATGATAATTTAGATATTCTGATTAAATAAATTAAGTTATATTTTTCAAATAAATTTACTAATTGTTTTCAAAATTAAATTTAATTTATGCGTGCAAAACACAACTAAACCATCTTTTATAAAAAACACTTTTTTCAAAATAAATATTCTTTTTTTGATTAAATGATTATTTTTTATATCTAACAAATCGAAACCCATAATTTTCATGATTTATGTTTTACTATTAATACCCTCTAATTAAATTTTTAGGTTATAAAGGTATAAAATATTATGGTTCATTTCAACTTGGGATAACCTGTTTCACAAGCTATTGAATTTATTAAATTTAAAGAAATATATTTGGTGTGTTGTTCAAGTTCGGTGTTCCATGTCACATGTTGTATCCAAAATTATGAAATTCATTTAAAATATCATTATTTTATATATCACCCCCTTCATATATACTAAAATAATGAATTTTGGTTTCATATGTCTTTGATAAAGACCATTATATTTTTTTAAGTAAATGAAAATTACAAAACATCAATCTCTTACATTAATTTTTCATATATGTTAACACAATGATAATAATATGTTAAGAATGTATATAAAAGTTTATTTTGAATAAAATAAATTTATTTTTATCATTTAAATTAATATTTAATATTTATTTTTGGTTAAATTACCTTAAATGCTTACACAATACTAACATAATTTATGTGAATGTAGTATAAAAAAGTAATTGTTTTTAGAAACTTAAAAAGTAAGATTTTTTAAAATAATTATGGTGTAAAAATAATTTTATGGTTAATGATAATGTATAATTTAAGGTTAAAGTGTTTATTCTCTAATTCAGTTGATATCCTGAAGTCCTTAAAGTTAGAATGTGTGAATTATTCTTAAAATGACTTAATGGTATTATATGTTAAATAATATTTTATTAAACGATTTAAAAAACCTAAAAAACTTCAAAAAGTAAAATATTGACATGATATGGTTCAAAATATCATTGCCTTAGATTTTGAGGAAATTTTTTCATCATAAGTAAATTTTTAACCCTTTATGAATAAAAACGTTTTTACCAGCTTTAAATTTAAAGTTGGATAACAAAGGGGTAAAACCTAAATATAAGATTTAAAATTTCACAAAAACCTATCCAAATTTTATTGAATGAATTAATTTAAACGTTTAAATATTGTATATTCTAAATTTATTCACCTGGTGGGACTTTCACATGAAAATGAATTTATTATTTTAAAATATTTTAAATAATTCAATGTGTTCCCTTTCCTTCAATGTAAAAGGAAAACACATCTCCTCTATTATCCACAATTCTTGAACCTCTTATCTCAAATAAGAATTAATGAAATATATTAATAAAATACATAATTATTTCATATAGGTTTTTTTATAATAATTCCATACGTTCAAATCTTATGGGTTAATCCAAAGGAGGTTTCTCAACGAAGAGGCATAACTCTTAACTGCGTACTTTCAATAATATTTCTTCTTCCATCACCTGTAAACCAATATTATCCATTATAAAGTGGATAATAAAGTATCATAAATATAATATGATGTTATTAATAATATTAAACAACCATTTTTTACAAGATTTCAATGAAATGGTAAATGAAAGTATTGATCATGCATATGTATGGACTACTATCTCCACACATTAATATAAATAATTTTCCCCCATCATATTTCATGGTAAGTTTATTATAGATTTAATGTTTATATATTAAACTTATGAAATAATTATGATTATTTAATTATAATATATTATCTACCCGCTTACATTATCATCTATTGTAAAATGATAACATCGCTTATGTATATGTGTAGACTACTACCTCCACATAGAGATGTGAATTATTTTTCATTTATTCTTTCAGTATATGGTAATAAGGATATATTTAATAAATATATATGATATTAATTATATAATATTTATTAAATAAATGTGAATTCATATTCACCTTTATTTCATTCCATCCATCAAAAAATGGACACATAATTCCTGTATACTTATGGATTACCATCTCTACTAAGTGTAGTAATTAGTTTTTATTAAGAACTTTATATGAACGGTTGTAACGTCCTCGTCCCAGGAGCCCCTGTAAGGGTGATCTGAGCCGGTTGGCTACATGACCTCAAATGCATCTCCCTGAATGTCAGAGGCTTTCAACTAGTAGTGAGGGGATTTTAAACATTTCTGTGGGGGAGACTATGGCCTCATAGGTAATAGGTAATACGCAACAGAAGAAAATAAATTCATAACAAGTAGCGGAATCATATAATTAATGAAACTACAGTAAAATTAATTAAATAATCCCAACTGAATAAATGAAAACTGTGTAAGATGACAAATCAAACAAGATACACAAAGATGTCATGATATGATGTTTATACTATAGCGACCTGGACTTTTCTTAAATTACTATTACATCATTTTAAAGATAAACAAAATAATAGTATTACACATAGAGGATCCAAATTTTTAGTGTCTTTGGAAAACTAGGACCACACAAAAACAAATACAACATCAAGCATAAACATTTATTCAATTTCGTCTTCTCCAGATTCTTATTGGCACTTGTCCTCTCCTTAGTACGTGTATCCACCTGAGGATATACATCAAAAGGGGTGACCTAAAATACCAGTAAGAGGATAGATAAGAACATTATATCATGGGGTGAGCATAATCATAACATAGGCAAAAGATCATGAACATGAGTGGAGCATAAATAAAAGACATGAAATGTAGAAATGCATAAAAATGAAACATCATGTCTTAGTGGCTAACTACCACATAAACTTTTGAACCAAGATAGCATCTTGTTCACACATCATTTCACATTTACTCATGAGATTCGTCACTTTACCCAATGCCTTAGAGTGCTATATAATTCCAGGTGCACCCATCACATCATAACATTATCATTTATCATGCATGACACAAAGAACATATAACATAAATAAACATAAATAACCCATGAAAATTAATGGTTTTCATCTTATCAGAACACTTTCATAAACTTTGGGTTCCCAAAAGAAAGAGGGAACAACATACTGGATAAAAGAACCATCAACCTTGAATGAGAGGTAAAAGGTGAGTTCTTAAAAGAAGAGTTCTTTTGGAAAACATTTTGATTAACATAAACTTTAGTAGAAAACATGTATATAACATAAAACTTAAGATAATTATGAAAAAATGATCTTTAAGGGGTAACCATATCAAAAATGGAGTGAAAGAGGGAGAACCCGAAGGATGAAAGTTAGGTTCGAGAATTTCCCCTTACCTTGTATCTGAATGCTTCCTTCTCTTTAATGTCCTGTATAATGAAATTATATTCATTAATTAGAAATACAGAACCATGTTTACATTAATAGGGTTCATTATGGTTTCATTATGTTATATTATGTTCTTTTGGATGACTTAGAGAGTTTGAAAACATTGTTCGGGGATGTTCGTTTTTATGGTTTTTCTTGGGTGGTTCACTTGTATTCTTAAATTAAATTTTGGGTAGAACATGAGTAAACATACAGAAATGATATTAATTTTCATTAATGATATTAGAGAAGTTTTAATGATCTTATAATTAATTATATTTGATCCATGTGGATGAATCATTAGATAAGAATTAAATGATGGTTAATTGGGTCAATTTGGGCAGTTTTTGGATCACAACGAACTTGTTTTAACTTATCACTTAGTAATATGGTCATAGGTTATTTACATAACTTTAAATAGAACATAATAGATATAAAATATTCTGGTTCAACCATAAAAATTGTTTCATGACCAGATCTGAAGGTAGAAATGGAATAAGAAATCATGTCGTTCTTGAAGGTGATAAATTAACACCTCACGAACAACGTTCTCTTTAATAAAATAAAAGGAAGAGGGAAAGGGGTTTTGATGATATAATATCACATTAGAATCATAAAATTATATTATATGTATAATATTGTAGTTACAATACAATTTTTATGAAGATATGTGGGGATATATCAAGAAATGAACTTGAACTTGAAAGGAAATTAAAGGAGAAGAGGGAGAGAAATTACCTCTTGAATCCTTCTCTTGAGAACCTCCTTAAGGGAATAAGCTTGGTCTTTTGATGAGACAAGTAGATCTTGGAAATGGTGGAGGGGATAGGGAAGGTGTTTTCGTAGAGTATAGAGAAGTCTTGGAGCTTGAGAGGTGTGAGAAAATGAGGGTGTGAAGGGTGGCTTTTATAGTGGAGGGGAGAGGGGTTTCCTTAATATAAAATTCATCAGTTTATTAATTTCCCCTAAGACAAGGAATAGTGAGTCTTGAATGAAAAAGAATATTAAATAAGTCATTTGAGTTTGTTATTTGGGTGCTCAAATCACTTGTGATTTCAGGAATAGTGGATTTAATTATAATGTATTTATTGGGTAAATTAATGTATTTTACTATTCACCAAAAATTCATGTATTTTAGAAAAATACCAAAACATTACCCCAACCATTTTTCAACATGTATAATCCAAGAATGAAGTCCATTTTTCAAAAATAATTTTCTAAATATAGTTAATTTAATATTTAATTAAAATCATAATTTACTTAAAAAACAGTTTTTATGATTAAAACTGATTTTATAGAGCTTTCAAAAATTACGTAGGGTATTATAAAATTATATAAACACTATAAGACATTGATTCAATAATTTATGAATACATTTTATGGAAATAAATTTTCTTTTAAATTAATTAATTAATTATAATTATTTATTTATGACTTACAAAATACCAAAACGTTTACTAAAGTCAAATTGTCACTTTCTAAGATGTCAAAATTTTATTTAATTATTCATAGGTAATGTTACTCTTATGTTGGATGATTTACTATTAATAAGGGTCATATTACTATTCATAAGGGTATGTTACTATTCATAAGGGTAGGTCACTATTCACCAAAAATTATTTTTGTTTCATTAGACTCCAAAAATTATCTTGAGCACAACCATGTGAGTTAGATTTTAGAAATTTCAAACACAGAAGTGACAAACTTATGTTTGAAGGTCACTTATCACTTAGTAGTTCATTATGTTGTGTTTTCATATTATTTTATGACATAAATATGAGAAGGTAATTTCCATTGAAAAACTTTGGGTCGTTACATTATTCCCCCCTTAAGAAATTTCACCCCCGAAATTTCACTTTACACAAACAGGTGAGGGTACTTCTCCTTCATTGCCTCTTCTGGTTCCTAAGTTGCTTCCTCAAACTTATGGTTCCTCTACAACACTTTGACAAGATGAGTTGTTTTGTTGCATAGAACCTTATCTCTCTAATCAAGAATCTTTACTAGCAGCTCCTCATAGGAGAGATCATCTTCCAACTGTACCACCTCTGAATTTAGTACATGTGAGGGGTCTGTTATGTACTTCCTTAGTAGTGATACATGAAACACATCATGAAGTTGAGCCATATTTTGTGGAAGTACAAGACGATAGGCCATGACTCCTATGCGGTCAAGGATCACAAATGGGCCAATATACCTTGGGATTAGTTTCCCTGTCTTCCTGAATCACATGACTCTCTTCCATGGAGATATTTGAAGGAAGACTTTATCTCCAACGTTGAACTCCAAGTCCCTTCAACATTTGTTAGCATTTCTCTTTTGCTGACTTTGAGCAGCTTTGATGTGTTTCTGGATGACTTGAACCTTCTCTATCATCTCTTGAACAAGATCGGGCCCAAGTAGCTTTCTTTCTCCAACTTCATCCCAACAGGTTGGAGTTCTACATCGCTTTCCATACAAAGCTTCATATGGAGACATCTGAATACTTGAGTAGAAGATATTGTTGTATGAGAACTCAACCAATGGGAGATGCTGATCCAATCCACCTTTGAATTCTAGAGAGCAGGCTCTTAGCATATCTTCAAGCATCTGAATAGTCCTTTCAGAATGGCCATCTGTTTGGGGGTGATAGGTCATTCTGAAATTTATTTTAGTACTCAAAGCATGTTGAAGGATCCTTCAGAATTTAGATGTGAACCTTGGATCACGGTCAGAGACAATTGAGAGTGGAATACCGTGCAGTCACACCACTTCCTTCACAAATATCTTTACAAGTTGTTCAAGCGAGAGATCTTCCCGAATAGCAATAAAATGGGAAGCCTTAGTGAGTTGGTCAACCACAACCCATATCGCATTATTTCCCTTTGACGTCTTCAGGAGACCTGTGACAAAGTCCATAGTAACATTTTCTCATTTCCACATGGGTATAGGCAATGGCTGCATCATACCCATGGAATTTTGTCGCTCAGCTTTAACTTGCTGACATACCAAGCACCTTGATATATATTCTGCAATCTTCTTCTTCATGTTGTCCCACCAGAAGTGTTCTCGGAGATCACGGTACATCTTGGTACTCCTATGATGGATAGAGAAAGTTGAGCTATGTGCATTATCCAATAGCTCCTTCTTTATCCCGGGTGATGAAGGCACGCAAAGTCGTGTTCCAAACCGAATCACACCATCATCGTTGATATGGAACTCTTGAAACTTCCCTTCCTTTACTGCATTCACCCTCTTTTGTATCTCCACATCATCCCTTTGTGTTTCCTTAATCTTTTCCTGGATAGATGGTTTCAAAATTATTTGGTCAACATTGGATGTATCCCCTACCCTTATGATTTCTAAATCCATCCTTTTCATATCCATGAAGATAGGGTCTTTCTCAATCCAGAACATGGATAGAGTAGAAGGTTCTTTTCTGCTTAGAGCATCAGCTACCTTGTTCGCCTTTCCAGGATGATAGAGAATAGAGAAATCGTAATCCTTGATTAGCTCTAACCATCTCCTTTGACGCATGTTGAGATCCTTTTGTGTGAATATATACTTTAGGATCTTGTGGTCGTTGTATATGTAACACTTCTCTCCATAAAGGTAGTTCCGCCATATTTTCAAGGCAAAAATCATGGCTACCAGCTCTAGATCATGCGTCGGGTAGTTCTACTCATGGATCTTCAACTGTCGTGAGGTGTAGCCTATCACATTATCATTTTACATGAGTACACAACCCAATCCTTTCTTTGAAGCATCTCTGTATATCACAAAACATTCTCCACTTTTTGGTTGTGTGAGTACAGGTGCAGTGATCAGACTTCTCTTTAGCTCTTTGAAGCTTCCATCACATTATTCCATCCATACATACTTTACCCCTTTCCTTGTTAACTTAGTTAGCAGGATTGACAATCATGAGAAATTTCTCACAAAACATCTGTAGAACCCAGCTAATCCAAGAAAACTACGGATTTCTGTGACACTAGAGGGCATGGGCCATTCCTCAATCGCCTTTGTCTTTGAAGGATCCACAGAAATTCCCTCACTTGTGATCACATGTCCCAAGAACGTTACTTGATTCATCCAAAAGTCACACTTTATGAACTTGGCATACAACTTCTCCTTTCTTAATGTCACCAACACAAGTCTTAGATGTTCTTTATGTTCCTCCTTGATCTTAGAGTAGATGAGAATATCATCGATAAACACTACCACAAATTTTTTAGGGTAATATATAAAGACTTTATTCATCAAATCCATGAACATTATAGGGGAATTAGTAAGTCCAAAGGGAATCACCAAAAACTCATAGTACACATACCTTGTTCGGAAGGCAGTCTTCTAAATATCTTCCTTCTTCACCTTTACCTGATGATATCTAGAAAGAAGATACACCTTTGAGAAGTATTGAGCTCCTCTTAACTGGTCGAACAAGTCATCAATCCTTGGGAGAGGATACTTGTTCTTTATGGTGATCTTGTTGAGTTCCCGATAATCGATACACAGCTGCATTGTTCCATCCTTCTTCTTCACAAAGAGCACTGGTGCACCCCAAGGTGATGCACTAGGGCGTATGAACCCTTTATCCAGATGCTCTTGTAGATGCTTCTTTAACTCCTCTAGTTCGATAGGATCCATCCTATATGGACACTTCGAGATAGGAGTAGCACCAGGTATGAGTTCAATTGAGAACTCTACCTCACGATCCGGGGGAATTCCGGGTAACTCTTCGGGAAATACATCATCATATTCCTTTATGATGGGAATTTCCTCAAGGATGGAACCTTCCTTCGACTCAACCATTTGGGTGAGGTATTATTCTTCATAGGGGATCAACACCCACACCATTGAAGGATTTTTCAAAAGAGATTCATGATCTTCCTTGCATTTATAGAGGATCATGGGATGGTTCAGAATATGAAAAGATATTTCCTTTTCCCAACAGTTGATATGTGCTCTATATAACGAGAGCCAATCCATTCCCATTATATCATCGAATTCCACCAAGGGAAGTATCATGAGATTTGCCAGAAGAATCTTCCCACATATGCCAACAGGAGAAGAGTCAAACACTTGGGTTGAAATGATTGTACCACATGGTGTTTTTACAGATATCTCTACTTCAAGGTTTCGAGGCTTCGATTCTATAGTTCTAGAAAACTTTCAAGATATAAAGGAATGCATAGAACCAGAATCAAATAAGACTTTTTCCATTCTTGAGTGAATAGAAAGTGTACCTTGTATGACTTCATTATCATGCACCACCTCCACAGTTGTGATGGCATAAGCCTTCCCTTGTTCCATTGGCTTTGGTGGTTGCTGTCGTTGATTACCCTCGAGAACTCGAGGTTTGGTGCACTGGTTTGCATAGTGCCCTAGCTCCTTACAGTTGTAGCATTGAACCATGAGTGGTTCTCTCCTTTCATCATCTACATTATCCTTCCTTTTCATGTCTTTTCGACACTCTTGAGCATGGTGTACTTCTTTCCCACACCTGAAGCACTTCCTCGTCCCTTTGAGGCAGTTCCCATGGTGCAACTTCCCACATTTTTGGCATGTGGGTCATTGAGTTTTCTTCCCACCTTTATCATTAGATCCACCGACTTGAAACTCAATATTTTGTTTCTTAACCCCATATCCATGGGACCATTCTCCAAAATCCATCTCCACTTTGAGAGCACATCGAACAACATCTTCATAACTCCCAAAGTCTCAAAGTGCAACATCCTTTCTAAGGTGTGGTTTTAATCCACTAAAGAATCTATCAATTTTTCTATCATTGTTGATAACAAAACACGAAGCGTACCTTGAAAGCCTTTTGAAATTCGCTTCATAGGTTGTGACTGATTCTCCTTCTTTTTTCTTGAGCTCTATGAATTCTCTCTCCATCTTCGTATGAAGAGTTTGTGGGAAATACTTATCATCTTAAAGTCTTCCCATTCCATCTCTTCAATTTACTCCCTTAGCTAGGTGTTCTTAATCAAATCCCACCATTGATCTGCTTCTCCATCTAGATGATAAACAGCTTGGGTCACCATCTCCATCTCAGAACAATGAAGCACAGAAAATATCTTCTCCATGGATTTGACCCACTGTTCCGTAATTACTGTATCAGAAGATCCACAAAACATCGGTGGTTGTTGCCGCATAAAACATTCTATAGCCAGTTTCTCCCTATTTGGTGAAGGAGGATGTTCCCCATTATTATGGTTATTATTCATAACCTAATATAATTGGGTAATAATTGCCACAAATTTTTTAACTCCACCTCTCAAATCATTGGGGATGTCGTTCGGGCAATTGTTGCATTGGCCCTCGCATGAGTTGTTGCTCTGATTTCTCCTGGTTCCCACCATTTTCTAAAATAGAAAAGGTTAGAACAAAACATAAGTAAACAAGTCATGAATAACTTATTCATTTAAACAATTTATAACAAAAACATAACATATGGTATCCCTAAGTAAATATTCTTATGTGCATATTTGTACTTAGTCTCATGTTGTAGTTTTTCCCTAGGGTTCACTAATCCTAATTCCCAAATTAACTAAACCTTTCCTCTAATACCAACTATAGCGACCTGAACATTTCTTACATTAATATTACATCATTTTAAACATAAACAACATAATAGTATTACACATAGAGGATCCAAAGGATTAGTGTCTTGGGCCAACTAGGACCACACAAAAACAAATACAACATCAAGCATAAACATTTATTTAATTTCTTCTTCTCTAGATTCTTATTGGAACTTGTCCTCTCCTTAGTACGTGTAGCCACCTGAGGATATACATAAAAAGGGGTGAGATAAAAGCCCAGTAATAGGATAGATAAGAACATTATATCATGGGATGAGCATAATCATAACATAGGCAAATTATCATGAACATGAGAGGAGCATAAATAAAAGACTTGAAATGTGGCAATGCATAAAAATGAAACATCGTGTCTTAGTGGTTATCTACCACACATACTTGTGAACTATTCTAGCATCTTGTTCACACATCATTTCACATTTACTCATGAGATTAATCACATTACCCAATTCATTGGAGCGCTATATAATTCCGGGCACACCCATCACATTTAAACATTCATATTACGCTATATAATTCCGAGCGCACCCGTCACATCATAACATTATCATTTATCACGCATGACACAACGAACATATAACATAAATGAACATAACTAACCCATGAAAAGGAATGGGTTTCATCTCATCAGAACACATTCATAAACTTTGGGTTCCCAAAATAAAGAGGGAACAACATACTTGATACAAGAACCATCAACCTTGAATGAGAGGTAAAAGGTGAGTTCTTAAAAGAAGAGTTATTTTGGAAAAAAATTTGATTGACATAAACTTTAGTAGAAAACATGTATATCCCAGAAAAGGTAATATAAATATGAAAAAATAATCTTTAAGGAGTAACGATTTCAAAAATGGAGTGAAAGAGGGAGAACCCGAAGGATGAAAGTTTGGTTCGAGAATTTCCCCTTACCTTGTATCTGAATGCTTCTTTATCTTTAATGTATTGTATAATGACATTATATTAATTAATTAGAAATCCAGAACCATGTTTACATTAATAGGTTTCATTATGGTTTCATTATGTCATATTATGTACCTTTGGATGACTTAAAGAGTTTAAAAACATTTTTCGGGGATGTTCGTTTTTATGGTTTTTCTTGGGTGGTTCACTTGTATTCTTAAATTGAAGTTTGGGTAGAACATGAGTAAACATACATAAATGGTATTACTTGTCATTAATGATATTACATAAGTTTTAATGATCTTATAATGAATTATATTTGATCCATGTGGATGAATCATTAGATAATAATTAAATGATGGTTAATTGGGTCAATTTGGGCGGTTTTTGGATCACAATGAACTTGTTTTAACTTATCACAGAGTAATATGGTCATAGGTTATTTCAAGACCTTTAAACAGAAAATAATACATATAAAATATTCTGGGTCAACCATAAAAATGGTTTCATGATCAGATCTGAAGGTAGAAATGGAATAAGAAAGCATGTCGTTCTTGAAGGTGATAAATTAACACCTCACGAACAACGTTCTCTTTAATAAAATAAAAGGAAGAGGGAAGGGGGGTTGGATGATATAATATCCCATTAGAATCATAAAATTATAGTATATGTATAATAATGGAGTTAAAATACAATTTGGATGAAGATAGGTGGGGATAGATAAAGAAATGAACTTGAACTTGAAAGGAAATTAAAGGAGAAGAGGGAGAGAAATTACCTCTTGAATCCTTCTCTTGAGATCCTCCTTAAGGGCCTAAGCTTGGTCTTTTGATGAGACCAGAAGCTCTTGGACATGGAGTAGGGGCTAGGGAAGTTGTTTGGGCAGAGTTCAGAGAAGTCTTGGAGCTTTAGAGGTGTGAGGAAATGAGGGTGTGAAGGGTGGCTTTTATAGTGAAGGGGAGAGGGGTTTCCTTAATATAAAATTCATTAGTTTATTAATTTCACCTAAGACAAGGAATAGTGAGTCTTGAATGAACAAGAATATTAAATAAGTCATGTGAGTTCGGTATTTGGGTTCTTACATAACTTTTGATGTCAGTAATAGTGGGTTTTAATTATAATGTATTTATTGGGTAAATTAATGTATTTTACTATTCACCAAAAATTCAAGTATTTTAGAAAAATCCCAAAACTTTACCCCAACCAGTTTTTGATTTTTAGAATCCAAAAATGAAGTCCATTTTTCAAAAATAATTTTCTAAATATTATTAATTTAATATTTAATTAAAATCATAATTTACTTAAAAAAACAGTTTTTATGATTAAAAATGATTTTATAGAGCTTTCAAATATTACGTAGGGTCTTATAAAATTATCTAAACAACTATAAGACATTAATTCAATAATTTATGAATACATTTTAGGGAAATAAATTTTCTTTTAAATTAATTAATTAATTATAATTAATTATTTATGACTTACAAAATACCAAAATATTTACTAAGGTCAAATTGTCACTTTCTAAGATGTCTAAATTTTATTTAATTATTCATAGGTAATGTTAATCTTATGTTGGATGATTTACTATTAATAAGGGTCATAATACTATTAATAAGGGTATGTTACTATTCCTAAGGGTAGGTCACTATTCACCAAAAATTATTTTTGTTTCATTAGACTCCAAAAATTATCTTGAGCACAACCATGTATGTCGGATTTTTGAAATTCCAAACACATAAGTGACAAACATATGTTTGAAGGTCACTTATCACTTAGTAGTTCTTTATGTTTTTTTTCATGTTATTTTATGACATAAATATAAGAAGGGAATTTCCATTGAAAAAAATTGGGTCGTTACATGTACTGAAATAAAAGTACACAAAGAAGGAATACAAACATGGTATCAAAGCTGTAATTAAAATGACAAAAAGTAAAACAACTGAATCTTGAGAAAAGGATGAGCCCTCTTACCCCAATCTCCATCCTAAGCAGCAAGAAATACTCAATCATCATAAGTACCACACTTCCCTTTATCCATACCTATGAACATAAAGTCTACTCAGGTACCAAACTGCGCCTGATCAAGGTGTGAGATATAATCTCAGTAGGTCCGCACCCACGATGTCTAGACCATTCCATTTCATGTTGTAAAAAAATGTAGTGTGCCTATATATGATAAATGTACGAAATTAAATAAACAAAATTAAATAAGTATAACTTGATCCAAGTTCTCAATTGCACCCATCCATACCACCTTCTTCGACCTAAGCCAGGAATTTGAATAAAGTACCTGTAATAAGGATGATGTCATATATATAAAGGCCAGAAAAAAAGAAGGCAAGAAAATAAGGAACATACCCCTAAACTTGTGCTTTATCTTGGGTCTAATTTATGTTCCAAAAAAGTTTCCTTAAAGGCGTGATAAAATAATCACAATTCATAAATAACCCAAAGATGCATCAAATAAAACGTTCCATGAATTATCATTGTTATTATATTAATGTTTATAGTTTGATTCAGAGCCCATCCTAAAGGTATCTCTATTGTACATCCTTCAATTTATACAATACCACTATTCCCATCCAAGGAAATCTTCCAAAAGAACAAGTGCTGCTCTAGACATGGTTTTATCATGAGTTTGTCTCAAGTATCATACATAAAGGGTCGAGTATCACTCGAGGCTTGGCATATCCACTTTTCCAATAGGTCCATCCTTGATTGTCCCTTAGGGAACTGGTATCACTCATGAGTATATAAAAAACCTAGGGATACCCTCACCTTGAAAAGCCTAAGACATAACCTCCCTAGTGCATAGTGTGGTAACAAATCAGGAACGAAAAGTACATGTGTGGGTTCTAAATATGGAACCCACATTCTCTCTATCTTCCTAAAATTTAATTATATTTCAAATAAGCATAAATCACATAGTACACATTTATAATGGCAAAAAATCAATTTAAGCTACTAAAATTCACACACATCCTGATTATTCAAGCCCAACAGTCACAGAAAATATAAGTAGCACAATAAATATATCAACACCCAAACATGCCAAAATAAACCAACTCATCTCATTTTGGGTTGAAATCAATAAACCTCCATTAGAGAAGTTTTATTTCAAAACATGACATTAATATAGTATAAAATAAATTATCCAATTAATTTAATATCATAGTCCAAGGTTTATCAAGGAAAAACACATTATCAGTGAAGAAAGAATAAAAAAGAATTTTTTTTAAAAAATTACATAAAACTTTAATAATTATAATAAGGAATCGATAGGCATAAATAAACCAATAAAACCCCAAATTTCATGGTTCACATTATCCTAAATAAATTATTTGATTGAAAACTCAACCAAATAGGGTCTCGCAAACAGATTTATTTAATAAATTAATTAATAAGGGATAACAAAATTTACACCAATTATGTCATCACACCCAAAGGGGTATCAAAAAATATTGAAACAATTTTAAAAAAAATTACCTCAAACGAGGTCGCAATAGTCTTGAAAATAGTTTAATTAAATTAAATTGAGTAAAATTGATTATCGTTGGTAAGCATCAATGAGTGGCACAAATGTGAAATGTAAAAGACTCAAAAAACGATAGGAATGAGAGTAGAAACCATACCTTATAATCTTGGTAGATCCTACATTCTATGTAGACCTTCGATTTGACCAAAAATGAAAGAAATCAAATGATTTTAGAAAAACTTCAATTCCATATAAAAACATTTTGCGGTAGATTGCACGATGTATATCGTATGAAATCCTATGTTTATTGGTTTTTGAGGTTATCCTTATTGAGAGCTTCATAGTTCTTCTGATGACGTTTGAAAAGGAGGAGAATCATAGGTGCAGTAAGCTTCCAAAGCAGGAGGTGGGTGGTGTGCACCACCTAGGCAAGGGGGGAACGATGCACCAAGAGAGAGAGAAGAGGGGTGAGGGGAAAAAAGAAAACAAATAAATAAAAAGGGAGAGGAAAAATAAATGGAAAATAAGTAAATTATAAAAATAAATAAAATTAAATTAAATTAAATAATAAAAAATGGAGGGAGAAAGAAAAATGATTATAAAAATGGGTTAAACCCATTTTAATTATTTTAACTCTTCTCCAATCAATTTTATTATATTATTTATTTCTATCCATTTTTCATTTCTTTTTATTTAATTAAAATAATTTTTATTCCTTCATAATCCCTTTAACATTTTTTGTAACCTGAACATTGCGCTAGGGTGCGATGTATTATTTTACATAAAACTTGTGCAAATATTTAAATAATTTAATAGTTATACAGGACCCATAATAGAGTTATAAGGCATGCGCCCTGGGTCACTTTAAGTATTTGGCCTAAAAAATTAAATGGTTCGTACCTTGATTAAATTTAGGATGTTACAACCCACCCCTTTAAGACAACTCATCCTCGAGTTTCCCCTTCGAGGGTAGTGGAACATCGTATGAGAAAAGCTCTGACCATTGAGCACATACATCGGCCTCCGGGTCCTAGGTCTCACCCAGAACACATCCATGCTTCCATAGCACCCATACTAGAGGAACTGACCTCCCTCGGAGAACCATTGTGCTATAATCAACAATACGGATCGGACGCTCCTCAAATGATGCATCCACCTCAAGCTGAATATCATCAGGATTCAATGAATGAGACAAGTCTATATAATACTATTGAAGCAGAGATACATGGAATACATTATGAATGGCATGGTTCCTCTAAGTTAATACTAACCTATAGGCTACTATCACAACTCTCTCCACTCTCTCAAATGGCTCAACGTATCTTGGTGATAACTTCCCCTATCTCTTGATCTTCCAGTGACCCAAATTTGGAAAAACACACAAAAAGACTTGATATCCCACCACAAACTCTAGAGGTTTGCAGTGATGATTGGTATAATATTTTTGTATGGGTTGATCTGTAGTCATGTGCTTCTGAATCAACTGAACTTTCTCAGAAGTCTCCTAAACGAGATGAGGACCCAACAAAGTTGTCTCACCTGCTTCGATCCATCATAAAGGTAAACGGCATGGTCTACAATAGAGGCCCTCATACGGATCCATTTGAATTGTAAAATGAAATATATTATTATAGGTAAACTCAAAAATAGGAATATTTTTCTCCCAAGAACCTCCAAAATCAAGGATACAATCCCATAACATATCCTCTAACACTTTTATGGTCTGATCAGACTTCCCATCAGTCTGAGGGTGATATACAGTACTCAATAGTACTTTTGAACCCATCACTTTCTAAAAAAATTTCTAGAACTGTTATGTAAAGAGGGAGTCTCTATCCATGAAAATAAAACATGGTAATCCATGAAGTCGCACTATCACCTAGATATACAGCCTTCGTAACTCATCAATAGATAAGGTCTCCTGGATAGGTAGGAATTGTGCGACTTTGGTCAATCTATTGGTAATCACCCATACTGTGTCACTCCCTCAAGTATATCTTGGAAATACTATAATTAAATCCATGTTTATTTAATTCTATTTCCACTCAAGAATGGATTGAAGCTATAGAAGTTCAATGGGTCATTGGTGCTCTACCTTCACCTTCTAATTGGTGAAGCACCGAGTGATGAAACCCACTATTTACTGCTCCGTACCTGGCCACCAATACTGACTACACATGTCTATGTTCATCATGGTAAGTCTAAGACGAACTTCCCAAATAGAGTTATGATATCCCTTCATTAGTTCTTACCGTAACTCTAATGGTACCCATACATGCCCATGGTAAAGTAATGTTTCACTGTCATCAATAACCCAACAAGGAGGGGGGTTCTCTCCTGTGATGATCTCCCACAAAAAAATCCCCTCTAGATCAGATAACTTTCACATATAGACTCGCTTCATATGAGAGGATTTCAATTTAATAGCTCTTAAAATTTTTTGTCCACACTATTCCCAAACCTCTAGATGCATCTTATATAACAGAGCCATTGTCTTCCACTCATTGATGGATGCCTGGATAGATTGTGTCTGCATTTTACTGCTCAAAGCTTAAGCCACAAATTTTCCCTTACCTAGGGTATAATAAAGATCAAATTCTAAGGATTTTAGTTATTCAACCCACCTAAGCTATCTTAAATTCAAGTCTCATTATGTGGAGATATATTTAAAGATTTAATGATTCATGTAAAAAACGAACCTCTCACCCAACAAGTAGTGTCTCCAATAGCATAAATCATGAACCATAGCTGTTAACTCAATGTCTTGTGTAGGATGGTTTTGTTCATTATGTCTCATATGGGGGATCCATAAGCCACTTCATGATCTCCCTACATCAAAATAGCACCTAGTTTTATTCCTGAAACATCATAGTAAGCAGTATATCTTCTGTCTGGATCTGGAAAAATCATGATTGGAGCTGAGGATAGTGTTCTCTTTAACTGCTAAAACTATTTTTTACAATATTCTAACCAGATGAACTATACACCCTTCTTATTCAGGGTCGTAAGAGGTGCTAATAAGTGGAACAAATCCTAGATGAAATGCCTATAATATCCTACAAGTCCCAAGAAACTACGTATCTTGACAAAATTATTAGGTTTCTCCCATGAAACTATGGCACTCACTTTTTCTGGGTCAACTGGTATTCTTGGATCAAATATTATATGACCTAAAAAGTTAACCTTGTTGATCAAAAATTGGCATTTTCTAAGCTTTCCAGATAGCTGGTGCTCTCTCAGTGTACTCAGCACGATCTCAAGATGGGTTTCACAGTCGTTTCCGGAATGCGAATACATCAAGATTTCATCAACAAAAAACACCACAAATGAATCAAGGTAAGGGTGAGAAACCTGATTCATCGTAGCCATAAATACTACCAATGAATTCATGAGGCTGAATGACATAACCAAATACTCGTACAAGTTTTACCTACTCCTTAACATCATACATGAAATGTCATATGGTCACACATGCACCTGGTGATATCCCAACCTCATATCAATCTTGGAGAAAACAGTTTCTCCTCAAATCTGGTCAAAGAGGATGTCTATTAGAGGCAACATATACTAATTATTTACCATAAGATGGTTTAGTCGATGATAACCTGCACATAATCTGAGAGTTTCATACACCTTCTTTCCAAAAATAACTGGTGAACTACACATCAATTTACTAGGTTTGATAAAACAATTATCCTCAAGTTCATCAAGATAGTTTTTGAGATCATGTAGCTCTATGGGTTCCATCCTATATAGGGGAATAGACACTAGTGTCGCACCTGGAACTAGCTCGATAGTAAACTCCACTCATCTCATGGGAGGTAAGCTAGAGAAATTGTCCGGGAATACCTCCCTGAAATGATCCAAAATGGAATATAATTCCACTAGATATATTCTCTAAACACTCATAAAGAGACTTGCTAACTGATCTATCACTCTTCCTAATCCTGCACATTTAAGTCTATCTTGATTTGCATGCATATCCCATTATCCTTTGTGAATATATGTGTTTCCATCTAGGGATGTGATGGACACACGAAGGTGATATCAATTTACTTGGTCATGATAAGAAGTGAGTCATTTCATACCAAGAATTATGTTTATGCCAGAAATATTGAGGTTGTAATATTTCCAAAATAAATGGTACCAACATATATCAAGGGGGAACTCTTAGCACTGAAATATTCCCTCTATCCTGACCCTTAGAGGAGTGTCGAGAGACATGATGCCACAAAGGTATTCGATTATAAAACCAATACTTTCAACAACAACAAAAGATAAAAAGGAGTGTGATGCACTGGTATCAAAAAGGGTAGGAACTAAAGTAGAGGCTACCATTATAGTACCTCTAACCTGAGAGGACTAGTTTGGGATATACCTAACACTAATATGGGGTTGAAGTAGTGTTTGGGACTTTTTAAAACAATTCCAACTTTTTATCCCTGTACCTCTTGATCTGTTGGGATCTAGATTCTCTTATTCTCTTTTCCCTTGCACATGAAATAATATATTGTAATAAAAATATGCACAGGATATTTTTAAAAGGTTCGCTACTGAATAATAGCAGCTACATCATTTCCTTGCATGGGAATGAACAGTGCATGGATTCTCCACTATAATGTGATAATTGTTACAGTGTTTTGACTAGGAAAACAATCCTCTAGTCAATGTGAGTCCCTACACTTCAGAGGGGGAAGGTAAATAATCCTCTTCCTGAACTAGTGATAACCTAGTTCAACTTGCATCTTCCTTGCTAGTTCATTATAATTACAATAAAGATAGTCTCCCTCCTTCATGATAAGGTAGGTTCTGCTCTTGGACTTCTTTAGTTTTCTTGACTTGGTTACATGTAAAGCAGTAGGTAAGAAACTCTCCTTTCTTCTTCTCTCATCTTCTCTAGTGAAAAACCAACTACACTACTTCTTCTTTCTTCTTATTTAGTTAAATAGCATTCTACACTCGAACTTCTTCCTTTTATTCTTCTTTTAGTGCAATAACTAAATGCACTAAAACTATATATTTTTTCTTTGAAATAATCACATAAACCTATGTGATTATTTAGACACTAAGGATCATATTACTGGGCATCATCCGAATTAATTTTTCTTCTTTATTTTTTCACATGTATGCATGAAATCATGCATGTGGATTTTAATTGAACTTCACCCTTTCTTTAACTTATTATTGATTTAATTAATATTTTTTCAACTGAATTTCACCCTTTTTACATGAATGCAAGCATGAATATACTCCTCTCTTATTCCCTTTTCCCTCCTTCCTTTTTCACTTGGTTTGGGTGGTTTTAATTCATGCACATGAATTCATGCATTTTGTATGAACAAACCAAACACAAATTTTCCACTTATTCTCTTCTTTTACACAAACCCTAGTGGGTATAAGTCTTTTTATACAAATACGGCCTCTTTCCTTCTCATTATATTCTTTGCATGAAACCACACCCGAATGGGTGAAATACCTTAGCACACACATACTGCCTTAGGTTTCATTAAACAATGAACATGAGTGCATGTATACACATATGACCCTTTTTCATGAAATTGCCTTATTCACCAAAAAACAAACCTTTACAAACAATATCGTTTATACATGAAAACCTAGGGGATTCACTATTCTTCTTCATGTAAGAAATACATGGATCTACCTCTTTGTAAGGAATAGTGAGATTGAAACTCAAGCATTGTCTCATGGTTAGATGGCCTTCGAAAAGCACAATAAGGGTTAGTATTCACCGGTTGTGTACCCACAGAAACCAGTTCATGCTCGGAATAGACCTTATTTGTAGAGTTTTTCAAGAGTGTGTGGCACTTGACTAAGGCTTCTGGGATCACTTCTTTGTAAATCCATAAAGGCATGCAGGTCCCCTTACTCCTTCATGAAGAACAATGAACTAGGGAGTGCTCTATTTTTTAATAGAATCACTTTAATATGTGAAGGGAAGTAACATTCATTAACTCAGGGATTCTTATTTTATAGGTGAATATCATAGTTTTATCCTTGTTTAAATCCCATGAGATATTTCATTCAAATCCCTTCTTTGAATCTGTCGAGATCCTATCTTTGAATAACCAAGATCTTTGGTTTTAATATTTCCAAACTCATGTGAAGATATGCTGAGATCTGTGGGTGTTTCATTTTAATGTTCATGACCTTCTCCATGATCACATTCATTCATTAGATATTTTCATGTATCTTTTTTTTTAATCCTCACTCAAATCCATGTGGCCTTCGGCAAATTCATTTTCATCAGCCTTCTTCAAATTCCACCATATTGTTTCATGCATGCAGATGAAATTGCATGCATGAAAATGAAATTGTATGCATGTTCTTGTTTCGATCCATAGACCAACATGATCCTCATATGATATCCAAGGGTCATCCGTGTTTATTGAGATTCTTCTCTGGTGATAGGCAGTAGAGGTGTCATGGAGTTGTGGGAGGAAGACGACGACACACCTGTGGGAGCATCAGATGGCTCTGGTTCAAACACTCACAACATGGGATGGATGAGCGGCCTGGATTAGATGATCAGATGTTGCGCCAATCTAATGGTCGAGTAATATGTGGGATGTAATGAATGTTTTATATTAGTTCTGTCATTAAAAACTGTTTTCCCACATCAAATCCAATATGTGGCTGAGGTGCGGTATAAGTATCAACCATATCCACCTACAGCCCAGATTACTCACTCTCCCTGCATTGTACTACCCTGTATTGTGTTCTCTATGGGCATTCTCTATGCCCAACCTATGCATGGACTAGCCCTCATGTGCTTCTGTAGGCCTATAGATATCCAAACATGTGGGCGCGCATATTCTCAACTCGTGCCACCTTCGAGCTGGCTAGGGCAGGTTCCCTCAGTGTGGTTTTCATTAAGTCCCACATGTGTTGGGATCATGCTTTACTAGTATTACTTTAGGGTTGTCCAATTTTTTAAATAATCCCATAAAAAATAATTCTTAAGTATAATATTCATGGATTCCTTCAATCAATAATCATTCATGTCCACCTTTAGAACATCAAGCCTCTTCAGCTTTTCTTTTATTCTTTTTGGAATAAGATTTCCAAATATCTTCAATCATCCTTAAATGGATGACACTTAAATGTTTTAGAAAATATATCACCTTTATATGTGTATCTAAAACATAGGATTAGTGAAACAATCATCTGATTTGAATAACATGGAGAATTTCCCAAGCATGAAATCCAAAGCTATGAATCCATAACAATTATCTGGGCATCATCACTTCAACCAAACTCCATTAACATTGGACATCCTTCTTAATTTTGACTAGTATTGACAACTTTTGAAAACAAAAACAAATTCATAAACAGATTGGTCCCAAAAATCTCCCCATTTTTATTTTTTTGGAAACACTTCAAAGTTCTTTCTCAAATTAATGTGTTAATATCAAAGTGAGAATCTTCTCTCTCCCCTTCACATCTTTCTCTCCCTAACAACTTTCATTTCTCTTCTATCCCCCTTATTTTCAAGAAATATAAAGTTCATAGTAGAGAGGGTATCAGTTCATATATGAGAAATGTGCCATCAATCATTTCACTCTAAGTTTACTTGAGCAATGGTCGGTGTAGAAAAAAAGTGGATTTTATTTAGACAAAAATGTTGTTCATTATCAACTGATCATGATACTTAATGGGATGAGAACTAATATACTTGTCTTTAAAGATTTTCCACATTCATATTAGTCTGAGGATACAAAATTTCATATGAAATAATCAACCAGAAAATCTTTCATTCACCTCAACAAATGGATCAAAAACATTCAAGTGTAATAGGTATGATGAGTGACCTTGGGGCACTTTCATTCTTCTTATGTCACTGAGTAATTTAGTTACTCCACCTTTGAAATATGACCTTTATTTTGAGTAACCAAGGATGAGAGATTAATAAATAACATACCTTTTCCAATGATATGATCTTCAAACAATTTTAAGAGTAATATAATTTGATACCAACTAGATACTAATTGAAATAAAAACTCTCGTAGATTTTTCATGTGTCTCCACCTCAAGGGAACACTCCTCATCACTTACTCTCAGGTTCACCCCTTGAGAACATGCATCACCATCAATTACCTATATTATAAGAACAAATACAATACATAAATATTTAATGGAATAAGGTGGATCCTCCTTTATTCATAAGTGTGAATAGTTGGGATGAGATTATTTTCCCAACAAAGATTCTCTACTGTTCTCACTTGCACATTTGATTTTCAATTCTGACTGTGCTTGTGTGAATCTCAATACTTCTTCCATTTCTTTATGTGTAAGACTTCTTTCTTCAAGTGCATTTAGAGCACTAAAATCTCATAGTGAAACATTCATCTTCTTAAGAAATTCTTATTGATCTGGAATAAATGCAGTTCAATGTCTAACAGTGTGACCATACTTGTTGTACCTCACACACATAACGTCTTTATCTTCATGTGAAATCTTCTTTTTTCTTTTTGCACTAGCCTTGGATTTTGTATATTATATTCCCTTCATTATTTCTAAATCTTCTATCCAAATAACCAATAGGTCATTATAATTTGAGGCATCAAGATTAGATCATTCACATGGATTCTCTTGAGTGAAATCCTTCTTATAAGTTCTTATGGATGCACCACCCTTCACCTTCTTGGATTTAGAATCCAAGATTTTATCACCTTTCCTTCTTGGAATATTCTTCGGAGAATTTTTTTTACAACATTCTTCTGATTTCATTACAAGGATGATTTTTCTTTCTTATCCAGCTTATGTGATTGTGTTTTCTTATCAGATTTGGGTACTTGTTGAGATGAACATGTACCTACCATGAGACCACTTGCATTTCATACATCGTAGATTTTATCAAGCTTTCCAAATCTATTTATAGTATAAAGATTCTTATCTATCTGTGGATGTTTCTTCTTATTTTCTAGTTTTCTCCCTCTTGATATAGGCTTTCTATGTGATTTACAATTTAAGGGATTGTACCCAAAATCCAATTCATAATTACCAAATCTATTGAAGCACCAACATTAACCAAAAAACCTTGTATTTTTTATATATTTTGTATAATATTACTATTCCTTCTACTTGATTTATTATTCTCTCTGTGGGGAACCTCCTTCCATATTCTTCTTCTTATCCACTGAATCCATAGTGGTAGGTATCTCATCACATTTCCACATTCAAAATTGTTTAGAATTTTTCTTCCACCCTGCACTTTTTGTACAAACACATTTATAAACATTAGTACAAGATGGTATGGATAGTACCTCTTATTTCTCAACTTATTGTGATGGATCATTGAGTGAAGTCATGATCTCCTTATTACATGTTGGAGTAATTTTGCCCTTATAATCCTCCAATGAACATTGAATATCAGTGGAAAATTTCACCTTCTTTTATGAGGGATCAATATGTGTCTTCTCAAGATTTACACACTAAGATTCCAATTTTATACATTCCATTTTGAAGATGATATTATGGTCTTCAATCATGATCATCTTCCCTTCACAAGTCTTATTTAATCTTTCAACTTCCTCACCATGCATCAGAACTTTGTTATGTAATAAAGAGTCAAGTTCCTTGATCTACTTGGAATTTTCTTCCAAATATAAACCATTGACATCAATGCTCTTATTTATCTCATTTTCAAGTTCAAGGATATTCTCTTATAGAGTCTTATGGACTCACTCTTTCTCCTCTACTTCTTTGATCAATTTTGAGGAAATTATTTGAAATTCTATATTATTTTTTTCAAAGTCTCCAACCTGTCTAGAGACCTTTAGAAATTCAATAATTTTTTCTTTCAATCCCTTCTCAAAAACATCATTTTCTTCTTCCAATTAGGTGATATCTTCTTGAATACATAGAAATACTCCACAAGAAAGGGATTAAATTTCTTCTGGAATGCTATGCAAAATTATTCATAATCTATTAACTAAAAACTCCTGAGAATCTGTAGATTGATCGTTGCCACTTGTGCTAGAATTTTCATCATGAGAATAATTTCCAAATGTACTAACACATACCTCTACATCACTTGAGGTGGGAAGGTTATCTATCTTCTTGGTGGTAACTTGAGCCACCTTCTCATTACTTTTCATGCATGATGTTTCTTATTTTTCAGAAGGGAATAGATATCTAGATGCCTCCTCTTCTTTAGATAAGAGGGACTTCTTCTTCAAATTTCTATTCTCCTTATTTTTCCTATTCATCATGGTCTTGGTATATATGGTCTTCTGCTCAGAAACAACAGAATATTCCCTAAAAATTCACTTCATTGATAACTCAGAAAGGAAACTCAACTCTTCAAAAGAGAATAACTTCATTGTATAGAATCCAACAGAGGTGTGCCTCCTCTAATAGAAATTGAGAGGACCATTTTTGGATATACCTAACACTAAGAGGGGGGTAAATCAGTGTTGGAGACTTTTTAAACCAATTCAACCTTTTTATCCATGTGGCTCTTGAACTTTTAGGATCTTGATTCCCTTACTCTATTTTCCTTGTCGCATGTAATAATAGAAAGTAGTAAAAATATGCACATGATTTTTTTACAATGTTCACTACTCAATAAGATAAGGTGCATCCTTTCCATGCATGGAAGGATTAGTGAATGGATTTTCCACTATAATTTGATAACTATTATAGTGTTTTTACTAGTAAAACAATCTTTTAGTCAGTCTGATTCCCTACACATTGGAGGTTAAAGGGAAAAAATCCTCTTCCTGAATTGGT
This sequence comes from Viscum album, assembly GCA_963277665.1. Lineage (NCBI taxonomy): Eukaryota > Viridiplantae > Streptophyta > Magnoliopsida > Santalales > Viscaceae > Viscum > Viscum album. The sequence goes on from OY728137.1 coordinate 805,967,837, forward strand.
GATGACCTAGTTCAACTTGCAGCTTCCTTGCTGGGTCTTTATACTACCACCAAAGAAATTCTTATTCCTTATTGATAAGGTAGGTTCTTATATTGGTCTTATTTAGTACTCTTCACATGGTTATATGCAAATTTTTAGGAAACTAACACTCCTTTATTCTTCTCTCTTCTTCTCTAGTGAAAAACAAACTGGACTATTCCTTCTTCTTTCTTCTTCTTTAGTGCAATAAAAAACTACACTAGAACTTATTCCTTTTATTATTCTTTTTAGTTCAATAACTTAATTCACTAAAACTCTTTCTCTTTTCTTATAAAGAAATATATACACCTATGTGATTATTCAAACACTAAATATCATATTACCTGACATCATCAGAATTAATTCTTCTTCTTTATTTTTCACATGTATGCATGAAATCATGTATGTGGATTCTAATTGAACTTATCCTTTTCTTTCAATTATTCTTGATGCAATTAATATTTTTTCAATGGGATTCCACCCTTTTTACAAATGCATGCAAGCATGCATATACTCTTCTCTTCTTCCCTTTTCTCTCCTTCCATTTTCACTTGGTTTGGGTGTTTTTAATTCATGAACATGAGTGCATGCATGTTGTATGAAAAAATCAAACACAATATGTCCACTTATTTTCTCCTTGTGCACAAAAACTAATGGGTATAAGTCTTTTCATACACACACTGCCTCTTTCCTCCTCCTTCTATTCTTTCCATGAAACCACACCCGAATGAGTGAAATTCCTTAGCACACACAATCTACCTCGGGTTTCTTTAAACAAGGAACATTAGTGCATGTATACACGTATGACCCTTCTTCATACAATGACCTTTTTCACCCAAAAACAAACCCCTACAAAAAATATGGTTTAAACATTAAAACTATATGGCTTCATTGGTCCTCTTCATGCAGGATATGTACGACTCTTCCTTTTCGCAAGCCACAGTAAGAGAAAAACTCAAGAACTGGCTCACAGTTAGATGGCCTTTTCAAATCACAACTAGGGTGATTATTCACCAATTTTGTACCCGAGATAACCAGTTTGTGATAGGAACCAAACTTATTCACAAAGATGTTAGAGAGTTTGTGAGACTTGTTGATGGTTTTTGAGATCTCCTCTTCACAAAGACATAAAGGTATATGAGTCTCCTTACTCCTTTGCGAAGAATAGAAAACCAGGGAGTCCTCCATTTTTGGATCAGAAGCACTGGAATATGCATAGGATAGTAGCGTTCATCGGCTCGGGGCCTCTCATTTTATCTGTGAATATCATAGACTTCTCCTTTTTTAAATCCTGTGAGATATTCCATTCAAATCCCTTCTTTGAATATTCCTAGATTCTCTCTTTGAATAACCAAGATGTTCATTTTTAATATTTTCAAACCCACGTGAAGATATTTCAAGAGTTGTGAGTGTTTCCTTTTCATTTTTACAACCTTCTCCCTGATCAAGTGCATTCATTCTAGATTTACATGTATCTCATTTTGAATCCACACTCAAATCCATTTGGCCTTCAGCAACTTCGTTTTCCTCAGCTCTCTTTGATTTTCACCAAATCGCTGCATACATGCAAATGAAATTTCAGGTGTGTTCTTATTTAGATCCATCAACCAAAATGATCCTAATATGATTTCTAGTGGTTTTCTATGGTGATCGGGCTTCTTATCTAATGAGAGGCAGTGGTGCTTTCATGCAGTGGATGGAGGAAGATGACGATGTGGCTGCGGGAGCATCTGATGGCTCTGGTTCAAACACTTGCAGTGCGGGGTGGATGGTGGGCTAGGATTAGATGATCAGATGCCACACTGATTGAACAGTCGAGTGAGATGCGGTATGTGATGGACGATTTAGATTATTTTATACATTAAAAAATGTCGTCCCACATCAAATCCAACATGCGGCTGAGGCACAACATAAGTATCATGCAACTCCGCTTGTATCCCAGATTACTCCCTCTCCCTCCATAGTATCTCCCCATACCATGATCTCTACGGGTTCTCTCTTCACCCACCATATGCACAGACTATCCCCTATGCGCTACTGTGGTCCTATTCACATCCCAGCATATGGGAATGCATATTACCAACTCATTCCACCTTTGGGATGTCCTGGGTAGGTTCCCTTAGTGTGGTTGAAATTGAGTCCCACGTTTGCTGGGCTCGATTTGGCCTATGATTCCTTGAGGGTTGGCCAATTTTTTATGTAAATATATGTTGCATGTCTTCCTTCAATCAATAATCATGCATGGACACCTTTATAACACCAAGCCTATTTAGATTTTCTCTTATTCTTTTTGGAATAATAATTTCAAATATCTTCGATCATCCTTAAATGGTTCTACAATCTTCACCTATGGTGTTGTTTGTACTGTGTATATAAGACATGAATGACAAACATAAGATGTTTCATGACTGGCTTGAGCAGGTACTCTCTGCTAACAAAAATAGTCTGGAACTTGATTTCCTCGACCACAACCTCCACCATTACCTCAGCCTGATCAGCCGATGGAAAATAGACTTACAACCTGTTGTGGAGTCATAGATTCAATACCTGATATATGTTCTGGTACGGATCCTCTACCTCTAGATACTGATGAGAAATAATGGTATAAATGCTGAAGGTGGCCCATTTTGCCGCAAGTTCGTTACTCCATTGGGTTCCTTGTGCGCGGGGACTTCTTATGTTCAATCCTGCCACACTAATGACATGAAATTGTGTTATCAGTACATGTAATTTGGCTGTCATTTCCCCTCATTCACCCTCGAAGCGGTGCTTCCTACTACCTAAAGAACCATCACCCTGTCACGAAACTGAACTGCCATGGCTCACAGGTTTAGATTCCCTAACATTTCATTTCGAAATTAGGGAATGATTCATTATCTTTGTAAAAGTTTTCAAATTAAATAGGTTCACCTATGAGAGGATGGTATATCTGAGTCCATACTCAAAGCATGTTACAGTTGTATGTGCATCACCGGTCAGAGATGGAGCAAAAAAATGAAGCTCTGTAAAATAATTATAATACTCTATCACTATTATAGATCCATTATTAAGAGTTAATAATTCACTGGATTGATCAACTCTTAGAGTATATGGAAATATGTGATTGTAGAAAGTTGTTTGGAAGTCTACCCAAACCATGTATACGGTCTTCTCCCTCTAAGAAATAACCTCCCACCAATGATTAGTGGAGTCACGAAGCATGTAGACTAAATGTTTGACCCTCCTCTCTGTAAGTGTCTTAATATGGTCGAAGATAGACTTCGTGGATTCTATCCATAACTCTACATCATAATATCAGACACTCCCTAAGAAGGTGGGAGAGTTCTACTGAATAAATTCCCCTTTAAGATCTACCATAGATGGGGCAGTTCTGGAAACATTCTAAACTAACTGCATAAACCTATAGAGACTATCCCTGAACTGAGCATGAGGTCCCATTGAAAGATTGGTAGGAGGTGGTACCATAGGATTTACTATGGGTGGTACTATAGGTAATGTTATAGGAGGAACTAAAAGAGGAACTTATGGTAGTTTGGGACCCACCATCTCTAGAATGTGCTCATCGCCACTCTCTTGAGGTATGACATGAAGATTTCATGTAAGCATTGGTCTACAATATCCAGACAAACACCTTTAGATAGAATTTCAAAGTAGATAAGGAAAATAGTTAAAGGTGCAATAAAGAGGGTACGTACATATACTTCTTCTAGGCACTACACAACAGATAGACCGCTCTAAGATCTGTGTATAGATAAAGAAGAGAACAATTAGAAGGACCAATAAAATGAGTCCTTCTACCAATTTACCAGGTAAATTCAATTTAACATCTAAAAAACTGTCAAAAATTTATATTTAACAAATAGGTACTTCAAATTTTTACAACTAGACACAATAGCACTCACACGCCAATAGGAAGATGTGTGATAAAGGTAGATATGGAATGACAATATGCATGTCATTTTAATCCATATAGTTCCTAATATGATTCTTGTAAATCAATTTAACTCATATCATCTGGTTGCAATGGTAAAAAATATTATATTAATAATACCAATATCAATAACAATACAAAACAAGTGTGTCACGCAATGGTGAAATCATATCAACAATAATTGGCACAATTAATAACTTCAATACCAACCTAGGAATTTAAGTTTCCTCTGTAAATGGGTTAGCTACATCCAAGAATATGGTACATTCAAAATTCCAATGTCCTAGTCTCCTGTGTCACCCAAAAAGTAAGACAAAAGGAAAAAAATCAGTTCTGATACCACTTTGTAACATCCCCAACCCAGGATCCACTGGAAGGGTACTACGAGCTAGGTTGGACACATGACCTCAATCACATATCCTTGAACGCCATAGGATGTAAACTCATAGGGTGTGGATTAAGTCAAAAAGTACACTCCTGGTATACACCTTGGTCTGTCAATCTCTAGCTATGCTCCACCCACTCCTTGTCCTCCCAGTAAAATTTCAAAAGGGTCATCATCTGCATAAGACACGACACATATGGGAAAGGCCCGTGTGGGGGTGAGAATAACTATACTCATTAGGACATACCAAAAACACTAAATGAAAAAGAAAGAAGTATAGCCATCTCAATATAATATTTTATAATCAATGTATAATATAAGAAATCGGATATACTCAGGAAAGACACCACGACATCAGATAGTCATATCCAACTATCAAACACAGGATTCTACTCGAAGCAATGCTCGTTGAGGAAGAACAATCTCCATGATCCATTATATCATCAGGGACTAAATATGTATATCTCATTAGGCCTCACCAATATAGAATTCATTCATCTAAGAAGACTTTGATACATAGATAGGGGTCGCACCTAGAACCGTCGGGGGACACCACAAACCCAATATGGATCAACCCACTATGTAGGGGATCGTATGTCAATGATTCCACAAACCATATCGACATGGCCTGCTAGATAGAGGATCAAATCTTAAATTAGGGAGGTCAAAATGATTCCACAAACTCCAACTAGGGAACTAAGGATTGTAGAGGATCACACTCCATTCTCATTGAGGGACACTACAACTCTATCGGAGACTCATCCTCTAGAGGGGATCACAATCCAGTAATGTGGGTGTAATGCTGTATTGTACCATCAAGGGATAATACCAAGGGAACACACTAAATCTATACTGGTCCAAGCTAAGAAAAAAATATCCTCAAGCACCCCTGAAGGGAGTAAATTGTGTGTAGAATGGGTACATGTCGTGTCCCTTGACCTCAGGTGTTTCCCGTGTAAATGGACCATGTCATCAAACCTTGTTTGTGTCGTTGTACACATAGTGTAAGAACCCCGTGTAATATACTTGTGTGCCAGTACACGAATTTAGCCCATGTACCCATGTATGTGTATCAGTACACTGATTATCCCATGTACTTGGTCCAACCCATATCCTTGTGGGAGAGTACACGTTGTGTAGGCAACCCGTGTACTCCACCCTATGTCTGTGTACTTCCCAAGTACACACTGAGTATCTGAGGAGGAACCACATGCCATTTAGGCTAGTTCACCTGCCATGTGATACCTATATCCAACCCGAAACTATAGATGCTGCTCTGGGGGGTTCACATGATGTGTAATCCTAGATTACACGCCTTGTCGTGTGGGATTTTCTAGAAATCCTAGATCTTCCTCGTACACCTTGAACAATCCTCAATCCTCTGATCTGTCAACCTAATTTTCATGAAATTCATGATCCAACCTCATTTTTCCATTCCATCATCGAATAAACACATTTTATCACAATATATTCTAACAAAATGGAACAAATCGACATTCTTGATTTCTTTTTGAAGAATATTGAAAAACATGATATCAGGAATCATTCGTCATCTAAATCGCTCCATCTCCAATCGGGAATAGTCGAACCTCAGGCCAAATGAAGAATGACCATGATGAATCATGGAAGTGGGGGATTTAATAACAATAATAAACAATAGGAATGAACCTTTATCTATGTTCATGTTGATCTTGGTTCATTTACATTATAATGAAAATTGAATCTATTTACAATTTAATCATAAGAATTTCTCCAACAAAATCAACACAAAATAATCACATCCCACAAGGTGACCAATCTACAAATCAATCCGTTCATCGATTGATTTGTTTTCATCATAGAAATTAATAATGAGGAAGAAATAAAAATAAAACACACACCCTACATTGATTCAATTTGATCACAGATGAAGAATGATTTTTGTGACGCGTTCGTTGGCAAGATCCGTCAAATCCAGGGTTTGTCGATCTTTGATTTGAAAATTTGTTGTTGTCCAACAAAGGGGTCTCCTCCAACACCCTAATGGAACTAGTAAAAAAATTTGGGTTATACAGATAACCCTATGAATTTTCCAAAAGTGTTTATTTAACAAGAAAATTAGGTCGTTGCATCAAAATAATTTTTATTAAACAATTTAATTTATTTTATGCCCACAATAACTTTTCTACAAAAAACATGTGCTAACTAAAATTTAGTTGAAACTAGGGTAAAACTACTTTTCTAAACTCAATGGTTCCATTATATTTATAATCTAGGAACCCTTTTATAAGTTATTACACTTCTTCGAGAATATTGTGCACATGTCATATTAAATATATTAAATATATTTAAAACATTTATTTCAGGCACACCATGCCTCAGAATCACACGTCGTCTTAGCACTTGGTCTAGAAAATAATCCATATAGTATTTAAAAAAAATATGGAAAATATGAGATGTTACATTATCCACACCTTGGGGATTTATATCCCAAAAAATATAAAATAATGGATACTCAAAAAGGTGTGGGTACTGAGCATGAATCTATGTGTCCTGCTCCTATTTTCTCCCACCGGACATGCACCAAAGGAATCAATCACCCAAGAAGGATCCTTTATTTCCAATCATCAAACTCCACTAGGTATTCATCAAATGATTCTCCATCCTTGATTTCTAGGTCTCCCTAGTCGATAACATGTGATGGTTCATACACGTACCTCCTCAACTGCAACACATGGAAAAATTTGTGCACCCGCTCTAACTGCAAAGGTAGAGATAAGTGGTACATTACTTCACTAAATCTATGCAGAATCTAGAATGGGTTGATGAACCTCAAAGATATCTTTCCACCTCAGTCAAATATTCATAATCCATATCGAGTTGAAACCTGTACGAACACATGGTCTCCTTACTATAACTACAAATTCCACCATCACTTGTCAGTATAAGACTTTTAACAGATCTGTACATACTTCATTTGCTCCTAGATAATTTGTGCCTACTCTATAGTATCTCACACCAACTTAAGTACCACAAATTCTAACTTTACTGGAATAATCTGACGATTTGGTGACCTATAGGGTTGCTTGTACAATGCCTCGAATGGTTCCATACCAATGGTGTAACGGTAGATAATGTTATACGCAAACTCCAACAAGGGTAGGTGGTCCTCCCAACTCTAGAAAAATTACAACATGAAAGCTCATATTATGTCCTCTAGAACCTGAATGGCCCGCTTAGTCTAGTTTTCAGTTTGTGGGTGAAATAATGTGCTCAAGCATAAATGAGTCCCAAACTCCTCCTATAATCCCTTCCAAAACTAGGATGTTAAGAAAGTATCATGATCATAAACAATAATCAATGTAAATATATGTAGTTAGACTATCTTCTTAATGTAGAGATGGCATAATCTCTCTAATGAACTCTTCTTCCAAATTACTAAGAAGTGGGGGAACGTGGTTAGTCGGTCTACTATCACCAAAATGGAATCATTTCCACTGAAAGTATGTGGTCATCCCATCATGAATTCCAAGGAAATACCATCCCACTTCCACTCCAGGGCATCAATATGATGGGTTAAACTTGCTGGAACTTGGTGCTCAGCCTTCACTTGCTGAAAATTAAGGCATCAAGAGACAAACTTTGTTACTAATTTAATCATGCCTAGACACCAAAACTGACATCGGAGGACTTGGTACATCTTAGCCACACCTAGATATACCGTCGAAGGGGATGTATGAAAATATCACAACACCTCCTCCCTCAACACCAAAGATACCAATGTTCATCCTTTGGAAAGGATTGAATGCACCCCACCTTCAGAATATCAATTGAGAGCATGTACTGTGAATATCTAAGTAAATAAAGTCTCATAGTCGATATCAACACGTTAGGAATCCCTGAAACTCTATATAATTGATGGGGTAACAACCATCGAATGAAGATATGAAGAATTATCCCTATCCACAAGGGACAACTATAATGATGCTAACTACATCAACACCTTAGACTACAACTAAGAACAATATCTCCTACTATATACGTCTACCACCATCTTCCCCTTCCCAAGAGTATAGAAAATTTCAAAGTCATAGTCCTGGAGGAAATCTATAAATTGCCTCTATATCAAGTAAAGATACTTTTGATAGAAGATATACTTGAGACTCATGTTTTCAGAGTATACGATAAACCGCTCACCCATCAGGTAGTGTTGCCACATCTTCAAATTCAAAAACTATTACTTCCCTGCTATCCCCTCTGCCACGTCTGCCACCCTATGGGCCACCTTTCTCCTGCCTCTATATCTATCGTAGTGGTCCCTCATCCATATCTTGATCAGTTGTATGACGGTTTAGGAAATCTTATGATATATTTCCTTGACCATCTTAAGAGAAACTACGCTTGTCCCTTAGCTGATTCGAGTTAACCTGAGAGCCTTGCATCACTGATCCTGAGACCTGGGATCACATCCTAAATCGTATGTCCTGCTTGGATCCCTATGACTTCTTTCAACTACCTGCTTCTGATGCCTCATCTATAGGGTACCCACTATTAGCTCCCACTTCGAGTGTCTTCTCTACTAGAGAACTTTCTATCTATAGGTCTCTCTCAAACACTCCAGCATAGGTGAAAATGTTAAGAGATACCACTAATTACATGATGTCCTGGGACATGCCCTAATAAAATTTATAGGCCTTGAATAACTAGTCTCATACCATGTCTAAGGAGTAATGTGAGAGATTAGTAAAAATCTTTGAATAATCATCCACGGTCGTAATTTCCTGCTGTAAATGTAGGAGATCATATACGTGTACCGATCACAATGTGGAAAAAGAGAAATCCTTTATGGAGAGAAGCTTGAAGTCTATCTTGGAGAGAACTGTAATAATCATGTGACCAAGTCACCAAGACCCACCATCACCCCATAGATCCCTGAATAGGAATCGTTTTAAGGAGTTACATTTGATCGGTAGGCATCCTCACAGGGCATAAAACATGAGTGACTGCCTTTACCTAGTCCTCACCCACCCAAGGGTCTGGCTCACCTTGAAACCTTGAGGTCACTGCTTATGAAACTTTTGTAATTCAATCAACCTACATGAATATTTGACCGGTATTTATGGTGCCAGCTACTGCTCAATGGGTGGTGGTATAGCTGGTAAACCACATGGAGGTTCTATCTCTGGTAAAAGTCCTTGTACAGATGCCTCTTCACTATGAGGATCATCCTCAGGATCATGTGGATGAATCTGGGTTGGTTGTCTATGTGGGGGCATCCTCAAAATGAAATATTATGTGTCAGGGCCAAAGAATATATATGGGGAGATGACTCAAGAAGGACATGGAAATTACAACCCATTCCTATATGTTTCATATACCAAAAAAATTCCCCACAACCAAATGTTTAAATGTACAGAGAATAAATTTAGGTGATCAGAGTCCTGGTGTATGGATACATCGCTCACCGCACCAACACTGAAATCCATGTCTTGAAATCTGAACTAGAAACACTAAACAAAATTTCCCCAAAAAAATCTCGCTAACTCTTGGTCCTAAAATAGAACCGACCACTCTGATACAACTCTATCGTGACACGAACCACCAAGGTCCAACATGTGACTACATCAAGCTAGACTCCATTAGTCCAAGGGATGGAGACTAGCGCTGAGTAGGCATATCACAAAAATGGGAGGAATTATCCTAAAGTACTTATACACATGCACACATCTCCAAGCCCACATAATGTTGAAATTTAAAACAATTGAAACAATTCTTCCATACATCTATGATCCCACAATAGAGTATGATAATAAAGTACTAAAAATAGGAAATTAAATAAAACAGTCCCAACCAAAACTATAAATAGTCCAACCTACTCAAAGGGAGAGAACTAAGCAAAAAATATTCTCCCGGTAAATACCTCAGTCTTTTAAGCCCCAACTACGCTTCACTTACTCCCTGTCCTCCTAGGACACCGTCAAAAGGGTCATTTTTTATACAAGACATGAAATGTGTGGGAAAATCCCATACAGGGGTGAGTAAAACAATACTCGGTCAGAAAAATAGAAAACACTAAACACAAAGAACCAAGTATATTCAGTTTAATAAAATCTATGAAAATCAATGTATAACAGAAGAAACTAGATATACTCAATAAAGACACCAAGACATAAGGTGGTCCTAACCAACTGTCATCCATAGGATTCTTCTCAAATCAACACTCATTCTAGGAGAACTCTCATTGTGAGACTTGCTATCATCAGAGACTCTCGATAAATAGGTCTAGAACATTATGCCCCACCCAAAGAGAATGCACTAGTCTAATAAGACATTGATACAAAGATAGGGGGCCACACTAAGAACTGATGGGGGGACACCATGAAACAAATATGGATTAACCTGATATATATGGGATCGTTTGTCAATGATTCCACCAACCCTAACAATGTTGGATGCTGGATAGAGGATCTACACTCTTCTCAGGAAGGTCACAATGATTCCACAAACTCCAACTAGGTAACTAAAGATGACAGAGGATCACACTCTAGTTTCATGTAGGGACACCACAACTCTATATAATACTCACACTCAAGAGGGGGTCACAATCCAGTTGTGTGGATATAATTCCACAATGTACCCTCAAGATAAAGAACCAAGGGAATGTACTCAACCTATACTAGTACAAACTAATAAAAAAAGAGCCTCATGCACTCATTAAGAGAGTACATTGTAGGTATTAGGGCCTAAAGTGGAATCCAATGGGCTAGGTATTTTAAAAAAATCATCATTATGAGGACGGAACTTGTCACCGCTAATGATCCAAGTACCAGTAAGGTCTTAAGATCTCGTGTAAATTATTAATATCACGTAAACTAAACTGAAAACATACTTATTCAGATATGAATCCACGCTTAACTGCTACTCATATATGGTTATCATTACTTAAAGTATCCATAGCAGGAACCCTCTAGATCATCCAAACGTGCTTCAAAAATCCACTGTAATGTTGACCGTCGAATTCTTTGTGCTAGTAAGAAGATTTGACGACGCCTTCGATGCCCCGGCGATCACCACAATCCTATACCTTCATTACTTGAAGATCTTCATAGATCATCACTTTAGAGGGAGATACTCTCTCCCTAGGAATAATGATGAGAGAGATGATCTAATTCATAAATGAATGAATAGTCAATTGGGAGAGAGCATATCTCTCTATTTATAGTGGAGTTGCTAAATACCCTCTTGGGTTCCCTATCCCCCATTTATTTCAACCTCAACTAAATAATAATTATGATGAACTAAACTATACCATAAATATTATTAATTATTTATCGCATTATTTTAATTTATATAAATATATTATGTGATAAAACCGAGCCATTTAACTCAACTCACTATTCCCACTTCATATTAAATGAACCTTGAATATAAAAATAATATTCATTTGAATAATATTTTCTTGTATATACTTAAAATGTAAATAATTTAAATATATTAAATCCCAATTATTAATAATTTGAATAATAATGAATTTATTTGTTTCTTTGGTGATCAATACCTTGGAAAATAATTTGACCCCATGGTGGGTCCACCATTTCCAATATACATATTCGACTGAATATGGAAGATTCTTGAATACGTTATTGTGTGTGACCCTCAAGGACCTTATCTCGGTATTAGTGAATAAAATTCACACACCAATAGTGGAGTCTAGAAACCCATCAAGTCCCCTAAAGAGATAAGTATAGTCATAGAAACTACTACCAACCTACAAACACTAACTATGTACTATAATCTCTTTTATTTTAAATATATCATAAAGAAAAACGCACACTTCTGTCATCACCCTTTTCTTGATTTATTATTTTTTGATATGTCTTTATGGATTTACCCTTCGACTGCTTTGGCCAAAGACTTATAAAGGTGTCACCATCCTTATCAACCAGGACTGAGATATAAAACTTTTTAAATTTAGGAGCAACAAATTCTTTCTTGATCATTCAGCTAATGTCATAACAACAACGACGCACCCAACACAAGATACCTCACCATGATTTCATTACCAAGATTTCTCCTTGCATCAAAGTAAGAAATAAAATGGTACATAGTGGTAATGATCTCAAGTCAGGAGACCAATACACATGTCTACAGATAGGAACAACCAATGACACCCAAAACATGTGGTGTTCCTATTAGTGGTTCTGTCCTCAGTATCTCACTACAAGATATCATCAAGTGAAAACATCATGAGAATAAGTCCCAATTCTTATGAGCCCCCAAAACCTGATAGTCAAACATCTACTATGTCTAGTCAGTAAGATGTAACTAAACCATATGAAATATTTTAGATTAATGAAATTATATCTCTAGGTTCTTATTATAGCATGGGATCTTCTGTATCCTTTTGATAAGAAAATTAACATATGGAAATTATCATTAAATAGTGGACACATAAATATCTACTCTATAATGGTAAGTAAACATCATGTATAGCTAACTGTATACACAATATGGTAATCAAAATTACATCATAGTTAGGATTAGGTCACCCACTATTTCAACGCTATATGTAACGTCCCGGCCCAGCTTACCATCGAACTGGTGGCTGGACTGGTTGGTCACATGGCCTCAAGCGCGTCTCCCCGTATACCAGAGGTTGTCGACTAGAAGCGAGGGTCTCGGGAGGTGATAGTGGGGAGACTATACCCTCATATCAGAGTAACACAGTGGTATTATCAGAGTAAATAATATTCAATAGCAGAAGTAGTAAACAATTGAAAGGCAGAAGAAAAAGACAGGTGATAACCATTTTATGAAAGGCGGAAAACTCCAGTTTACAATGCATGCATGTACAGATGATGATACAGTTATGAAAGTAGGAATCAATATAGCATGATTTACCAACAATACAAAAACGAAAGTACAGCAAAGCCCGACGGAGATACCCTGAGCATCCCAAGCTCCCTCTTGGTCCTTTGCTCCTAACTCCTCAGGTACAAACAGCACAACACACAACCGAGGTCCTGCAAGTAAGAAGGTTTACTCGGGTACCCCAGTGCAATGGCGGCCTGAGTAGGGTATGAGATATAAATCTCAGTAGGCCAGCACCACCAGTGTCAAACCCAATCCAGACAGTGTATAATAATTAAACAGTTAGCAGGTATGGAGAAATAAGTAAGTAGAATTACATAAGTATATAACACCCCTCTAGGTTCCCAAGGGACACCTGACGGTTATACCAGCTTCGTCTCATTATAGGTAAAGTAACCTGATCATGTCACCATATATATATATATATATATATATATATATATGGTTTTAGATCATAGATGGAGTGGGGTAAGAATGCCTCCCACCCATTAATGAGAAAAAGCAGCATGAGGTAGGAATGCTTCTCGTCCCTATAGGTCAACCGACAAGGGGTAAGAATGCCTCCCTCCCATCAATTGGGATTAGTGGGCATGAGGTAAGAATGATTCTCGTCCCTATAGGTCAACTGGAAAGGGGTAAGAATGCCTCCCTTCTATACATCGAGATTAGCGGGCATGAGGTAAGAATGCCTCTCATCCCTATAGTTCAACTGGAAAGGGGTAAGAATGCCTCCCTTCTATACATTAAGATTAGCGGGCACGAGGTAAGAATGCCTCTCATCCCTAAAGGTCAACTGGAAAGGGGTAAGAATGCCTCCCTTCTATACATGTATCGAGACCGCAGTTGGCATGGGGTAACATGCCTCCCACTCATACTCAGGATAAGCTGCCATGGGGTATGCATGCCTCCCATCCACAAACATACACAGAATATGGCATGGGATATGAATTCCTCCCACCCAGACACGTATTTATCACTAGGTGGCCTCAGCATGTGCTCACCTTTATTATACTTCATTATGTGGCATCAGCATGTGCGCACTCACAAAACAAGCATTTCTATAGTGTACTGCTTATGGCATTACCTCATAAGCATTCAACAAGTCATCCCATATTCACAATCAATCATGTAGCTCATTTCTATATAAGTGTCCATAAGCACGTTCGTCACAAGTATACTTAAGGAGACTCCTCTTAAGTATTTATAATAACATCAAAATCATATTTATCACATTTATACTTAAGGAAAATCCTCTTAAGTATCTATATCAAGTAATTAACATATTCATATTACTAAAATAATTCGTGCTCAATACATTATCCTAAGGCATGGTCATACCACCCTAGTCCGTTTATTTCTAGTTAAACCATTTCATCTTAAAGGATATGTTTATCATTCTTTAACCCTTTGATACCTTCTAGAGGATACATGTCATATAGTCTTAAGTCATCCCACTAAGGTTACTATCCTACTCAATTTTCCAAACATGGAAAATTGACCCAAACACAAGTATCATAGCCATAACATTCTATTTGTATCAACAAGGAATGTTCACATACATAGCATCAAAAAGGCACCACAACAATCCAGTAGGCAAGCATAAAATGTCTATCACTACTTTTTATCCTGAATATAGCGCACCTCTAATTGAGGGGTTTTATTATTGAATCGTGAGTTTAGTTAGCAGGCAACCATTTTTATCTCAATCCTGCAATTCACACTATTTTCACAGAAGCATTTATTCAAGACTAACTTGAAGAATTCAAATACTAAGACCATGAAGAAAAAACTCTTTACTACATTACTTTAAATTAAAGGGAAAGGAGATGGACCCTACCCCCAGGTGGATCCATCTGTCCACTCTGTCTCTTGACGCTTTCTAACTAAGAGTCGTTGATTCTCCCCCACTGAGCATATAAACCTTCACACACATGCAAGGACACCTTAAACACTTAAGGAAACCATTCTTGGTGCTTCGAAACCAATTGGGGGAAACCCCCTTACCTCGAACCAAAGTCGGCAACCAAAACCTCCCATATTCACCATTCCTTCGGCGGCGGATGCCCAAACTCGAAACCATGGGTCCTGAGACAACCTTGGAACAACCATAGAATGAAGGAAAAATAGGGATCAAGAAACCCCCAATACCTAGGGTTCGGCCAAATCCTGTGGGCCAATGGAGAGGCCAAAATCCGGCTGGAAAACAAGAGGAGAGTGAAGGAGGGGACTTACCACGGAGGACTGGAGAAGAAACCAAGAGAAAATCCGAAGAAAATAGAGGAAGGAGGAGGTCGTAGGAGGAGGGCATCGCGCAGCTCAAAGGGGAAGCCCCTCCCTGTGTGTCATGCAGGTTGAGTGAGGGTAAAGGAGAGTGTTTAGATTTAGGTTTTAATTATTTTATTCTATTTATTTTATTTTAATTTTAATCAAATTCTTAAACACACCCAACTTCATGGTTTGACCCGCACGGTTTGGAAAACCGTGCGCAAACCGTATGGAGTCCACTACCTCCAAGACACTCGCTGCACCAGATAGGCACACGGCTTAGGAAACTGTGCCCAGCCCGTGCGCAAGCCACTTCCCCCTTAAATAAGGCTGCACGGTTCCCTATAAAGGGCCGCACGGTTTGGTCAAACTGTGTGCAGACCGTGTGCCTTCCTCTGCCTTCTAAAAACCAGCCTCTCTCGAGACCGAATCTCCCGAGATCTGCCGAGACACTAGAGAAACTTCGCAGGCCTTCGCCCAAGCCAAAACCAAAACAACAAAGCATTCCAACTCTAGGAATTCCGTTCTGAATCTCGGTCTTAAAAACGAACTGTTCAGTAATTGAAAAAGTTTAAATTCATTCGGGTTTTAGTCCGGTTCAAAACGTAGGTCATTACAACCTTCCCACCTTAGAACTTCTCGTCCCCGAGAAGCCTTCGGGAACAACGTACGCATCACCCAACCTACAAGGGTCATGAAGCTTCGTTCAAATGATCATGTTGCATTCACAAATGTCCAACACACCCTTAAGCATCCATTAAACCCTACGGCGCTTAAGCCACCAAAACTCGAGCCAACACTCATTTCCCAAACGAAACACCAAGACGGCTCTTCCTGAGCCCATCTACCCAGAGACACAAACTCATCGTCGTCTCACCAAGTATCCATCCACAGGTACTTCCCACCTTAGATTTTTAACGTTAAGCAACCAAATCCAAACTACGGTTCGGACCACCGTTGGAATTAACTTTCAAAGCACGCCCCAAGCATTCCCACGACCCTCCTAGTGTGATTTGAAACAGATCAAATGGTCGATTCCCCATTGACCTCAAGGCCCAAGTCGAGCCGTTTGTTCATTTTAGGCATAGGCCAACACAAACCGCACTCGCCTCTACCTGAAGACATGCCAGAAAACAGTATGTCACCAATTGTAGACATTAAACAAGAACCCTGAGTCAAGCCATCTATGCCTGACTATTTACAAGAACGCTCGGCTTAAAAGGCCGACGTATTTCAAACAGAACCACAATGCCTTTCTCCAAGGCACCTTACGTTTAGCACAAACACGTTCACCGAAGTGTACACCCAACTTCTGATGACGTTTCCAAGATCAAACCATACAAGAATCCACGCATCCTGTGTGCAATGCCAAAAGAGAACCATCTGATCAAGCCCAACGTCTTAAAAGCATTAGTGCAGATAAGACCGACACTCTCTTAGTGAATTTAGAACGAGGACAAGATAGGGGAGATGCCCGTCGCTAAATAGAATAAACTAATAGGTTTGAACAGATTCCAGTTAATCATACCAGACTACTGGAAGGAAGAACAGTCAAACCTCAACTGGTCGACTTCTAGGAAGGAACTGGACTTCACCTACCGATGCATCCAAATGTTTTAAACTCATAGGTCTCACAAGAATTCAGACATGACCAACCCATTTCCAAAGTCATTCCAAGAAGAATTCATTCCACATGAAAGGACACATTTACCAGATTCGATGCGACACACTCCCAACCTTAGGAGTGTCCTAGTCGCCGAAGGTAAAGGTGATAACCTAGCTGACCACAAGCGCGCTAGTACACAAACTCCACAATGAATGTCAAAACCCAATGACTATCCTTCTGAACAAGGGTGTCATTAAGAAAAACAAGTGTCAAAAAAGGGACAACGGCATCCGAACAACACCTCACGTCATAAAATCCACGGTACAAGCAAGGAATTAAAACGCTAAGGGTGATACCAACCACAGGCTAGCCCCTTACGAAGATCAAACATCGACCCTAACACTGGGTCACGTGAAACAAAGTCTCTATGTTCAAAATTCAAACATCAAGCCATCGCTAAAGAAAAATAACGCCTATAGAAACACCTACGGTCCCGTTCCAAGGTCACTCGATGAGAATCTCAAAACTACCCCATACACTAGGGTTTCAACACACCACCACAGGTTCCATTACCAAGCCCTTAACATTTTTATCTTGTTTAAACTTTAATCATTTCAAAGTTTCAACCACGCATCAAGAAAACAGGAAATTTTCACAAAAACTACCTTTTAAAACATGAAACATTCATAGACATCCCATCTTTATCAATCAAAAGAGAAAAAAATCCATTTAACCAAGAAGGTGACCTACGAGGGTCCCATATTAACCATCACGGGTTCTTCAAAAAGCAACCACAAGCAGTTACTCAATTACTTTTAAATTTTCAAACACCCCAACAAGGTTATCTCATACAACACTTTCCAACTGACCTACTCGGGTCCAATTGTACATTTAACAGTTAGCCAAAACCTTTCAATTTCAAAATTAGGCAACATTTTCCATTTAATCATTTCACAATATAGTAATCCTTTACATTTAATACGGGTTTACATTTCCCAATTCATGAAGCGCCCATACACTTCATGGATTGAAATTTGACTCCCCTTTTTATCAAAACCAGATTCCAACCCAAAATTTAACATGCTCACATACAACAGAACAAGTATATGGGTGTCTATCTACAAACCTATAAAGCGCCCATACACTTTATAAATTGTCATTTGACTCCCCTTTTTAATCAAAACCAATTTACTTTAGCATTTTAATTTCCACAGCTTTACATTTTTATCAAAATCCCTACAAATGCATTTATATCATGCTCAAAAATGGTTTTAATATACAGGTTACCCCTTCTCGGTTGTAAGGCGCCCATACACCTTACAACTGAAAACTTTCTCCCATCATAATCACAACCAATCTATTTTATCCCATGCAAGCATTCACATGTTAAAACTTAACTAGCATGTTCTCACAAGTAGTAAACACATAACATGTTATATCACAGAAGCATGGCATATCAATCAAGGCACAGAATCAGATCAGCAGGAAATTACTATTGCAACTACATGGCATGGCACTATGCATCACATGTTAATTTCCTATGTGCCTAATATGATGCATGAAATGCAGCTTTCTTTCCATATCAGTCCAAGGTAAAATTCTAGAAATTTCATAAAACATAAGCAGCAGAAATACAATTATCACTCAAGGTGAAATCATATCAATAGTAATAGCAAACAATATGAACAACAATTCCTAGTCCTGGCCACTTGGTCATTTCCCATACGTGGGGTGATCAGTCCCAAGCACGGCTTTTAGCCAAGCGCTGACACTTTCCTAATCTTCTGTCTACCAACCCAAAATAATAAGGAAAAAGAAAAGAAACACCTCTGATACCACATTGTAATGTCTCGTCCCGGCTTATCATCAAACTGGTGGCTAGACCGGTAGGTCACATGGCCTCAAGCGCGTCTCCCCGTACGCCAGAGGCTGCCAACTAGCAGTGAGGGTCTCGGGAGGTGATAGTGGGGAGACTATACCCTCATATCAGAGTAACACAACAGTATTATCAGAGTAAATAATATTCAATAGTGGAAGCAGAAAACAATTGAAATCTAGAAGCAAATGACAGGTGATAACCATTTTATGAAAGTCGTCAAACACCAGTTTACAATGCATTAAAGTACATATGACGATACAGTTATGAAATAAGGAATCAATACAGCATGATTTACAAACAATACAAAAAGTAAAGGACAGAAAAGCTCGATGGAGATCCCCTGAGCATCCCAAGCTCCCTCTTGGTCCTTTTCTCCTAACTCCTTAGGTACAAACAGCACAACACACAACCTAGGTTTTGAAAGCAAGAAGGTCTACTCGGGTACCCCAGTGAAATGGTGACCCGAGTAGGGTGTGAGATATAAATCTCAGTAGGCCGGCACCACCAGTGTCAAACCCAATCCAGACAGTGTAAAATAATTAAACAGTGATTAGGTATGGAGAAATAAGTAAGAAGAGTTACATAAGTTAATAAAACATGTTCAGGTTCCTAAGGGACACCTGACGGTTATACCAGCTTCGGCTGGTTGCCGATAAAGTAACCTGATCATGTCACCATATATATATATAAATGGTTTTAGATCATAGATGGCATGGGGTAATAATTCCTCCCACCCATTAATGATAAAAAGTGGCACAAGGTTGGAATGATTCTCGTTCCTATAGGTCAACCGATAAGGACTAAGAACGCCTCCCTCCCATCAATCTGGATTAGTGGGCACAAGGTAATAATGCTTCTCATCCCTATAGGTCAACTGGAAAGGGGTAATAATTCCTCCCTTCCATACATTGACATTAGCGGTCACGAGGTAAGAATGCCTCTCGTCCTGATAGTTCAACTGGAAAGGGGTAAGAATGGCTCTCTTCTGTACATCGAGATTAGCGGGCACGAGGTAAGAATTCCTCTCATCCCTAAAGGTCAACTGGAAAGGGGTAAGAATGACTCCCTTCCATACACATATAGAGATCGCAGCTGGCATGGGGTAACATGCCACCCACTCATACTCAGAATATGATGGCATGGTTATGCATGCCTCCCATCCACAAACATACACAAAAGATGGCATGGGGTATGAATTCCTCCCACCCAAACACATATTTATCACTAGGTGGCCTCAGCATGTGATCACCTTTATTATACTTCATTAGGTGGAATCAGTATGTGCGCACTCACAAAACAAGCATGTCTATAATATACTGCTTATGGCATTACTTCATAAGCATTCAACAAGTCATCCCATATTCACGATCAATCATGTAGCTCATTTCTATATAAGTGTCCATAATCACGTTCGTCACAAGTATACTTAAGGCAACTCCTCTTAAGTATTTATAATAACATCAACATCATATTTATCACATTTATACTTAAGGAAACTCCTCTTAAGTATCTATATCAAGTAATTAACATATTTAGTTTACTAACATAATCTATTCTCAATACATTATCCCAAGGCTTGATCATACCACCCTAGTCTGGTCATTTCTAGTTTAACCATTTAATCTTAAAGGATATGTTTATCATTCTTTAACCCTTTGATACCTTCTAGAGGAAACATTTCATATAGTCTTAAGTCATCCCACTAAGGTTACCATCCTACTCAATTTTCCTAACATGGAAAATTGACCCAAACACAAGTATCATAGACATAACATTCTATTTGTCTCAACTAGGAAAGTTCAGATACAAATCATGAAAAATTCACCACAACAATTCAGCAGGCAAGCCTAAAAAGTCTATCACTACTTTTTATCCTGAAGACAGCGCACCTCTGATTGAGGGGTTTTATTATTGAATCGTGAGTTTAGTTAGCAGGAAAACATTTTTATCTCATTCCAACAATTCACACTATTTTCACAGAAGAATTTATTCAAGACTAACTTGTAGAATTCAAATACTAAGACCGTGCTGAAATAACTCTTTTCTACTTTTCATTAAATTAAAGGGCAATGAGAGGGACCCTACCTCCAAGTGGATCCATCCGTCCACTCCGGCTCTTGATGCTTTCTAACTAAGAGTCGCTGCTACTCCCCCACTGAGCATATGCACCTTCACACACTTGCAAGGACACCTTAAACACTTAAGGACACCATTCTAGGTGCTGTGAAACCAATTGGGGGAAAAACCCTTACCTCGAACCAAAGTCGGCAACCAAAACTGCCCGTATCTTCCTCACCTTCAATGGTGGATGCCCAAACTCAAACCCAAGTTTCCCGAGACAACCTTGGCACAACCCTAGAACGAAGGAAAAACATTGATCAAGAAACCCCCAATACCTGGGGTTCGGCTGAATCCCGAGGGCCAACGGAGAGGCCAAAATCTGGCTGGAAAAAAAGAGGAGAGGGAAGGAGGGGACTTACCACGGAGGACTGGAGAAGAAACCAAGAGAAAATCCAAAGAAAACAGAGGAATGAGGAGGTCGTAAGAGGAGGGTGTCGTGCGGCTCAAAGGGGGAGCCCCACCCTGTGTATCGTGCGGGTTGAGTGAGGGTGAGGGAGAGTGTTTAGATTTAGGTTTTAGTTATTTTATTATATTTATTTTATTTTAATTTTAATCAAATTCTTAAACACACCCAACCGCACGGTTTGACCCACACGGTTTGGAAAACCGTGTGCAAACCGTGCGGAGTCCACTTCCTCCAAAACACCTGCTGCACGAGCTAGCCGCACGGTTTAGGAAACCGTGCACAACCCATGCGCAATCCACTACCCCTTAAATAAGGCCGCCCGGTTTCCTACAAAGGGCCGCACGATTTGGTCAAACCATGCGCAGCCCATGCGCCTTACTATGCCTTTTAAAAACAATACTCTCTCTCAGGACCGAAGCTCCCAAGTCCTGTCGAGACACTAAGGAAACTTTTCAGGCCTTCGCCCAAGCCAAAACAAAAACAACAAAGCGTTACAACTCTCAAAATTATGTTCTGAATCTCTATCTTAAAAATGACCCGTTCAGTAATCGAAAAAGTTCAAATTCCTTCGGATTTTAGTCCGGTTCAAAATGCGAGTCATTACACTCTCACATGCACTAGAGCCAACTTGCTCAATAGGCTTGTTAGCTACTCACATGAGTCAGATCATGTTTCTATTGAGTAATAGATTTATTTGTTGAGTCTTCCACATTTTTTCCGCATCGCAATTCTTCTATATGTGACCTCGTCTCCTTGAGTAAAAATTTTCAAGAGATGGTAACCCTGAGTATATCCCATTTTTCCAATATCAAAACATAACATCATGGATAGTAATAATATCATAATTTACATTATGCTAATACTTACTAATTGTGATTCCAAGAACTGAAACAAAGTATTGCATTTAGTAACTACTTCTTAGCTTCCTTAGAAGCTGCAATGTACTCGGTATTTATAGATATGGATACCACTAGATTTTATGTGATTGACTAGCTCATCACCTTAGCCTAACTATGATACTAGATCAAATTTATCTAAGGAAGACTACTTTGTGTCCCACCATAACTAGTATCCTTCTTCTCCATATACTAGTTACATATCATTTTTACTTACCGAAGTACAAAATGATAGTTCTGACAGCTTAACTTGCAATGCTCCTTGATATAATTGATATTTTCCTACTATAAAATATATCCTAGCAATATCAATTCTTGTGCATATCATGGAATATGTGATTAATCCGTCATTGAAGTTTATGCAACTCAAATTGCAACTTTAATATCCATCCATGTTCTGAACATGATAATCTAGAGAGATTATGCTATATAACATTGGAAACAATTCATAACATGAATTGTTACAACTTGTATTTTTTAATACCATTTCAATGTATGTATGATTGAAAAGGTCCAAGAAACCATTAGATCTACCTTAATTTATTTTGTTCCCTAGAAATTAGGTTTCTACTTTAAGTCAATCACTGGAGAATTATTTTTATCCTGGTCTTAACTAACTATAAGACCAATAGCTATTTTCCATGTATTTAAAAACATATTTCTCTTGGAAAACTATGTAACTCCCACTAAAATTTGGTAGAAACATGTCAAAGTTCATTATAAATGAATTTTCTAAGACTTTTTCATTCTTTAATCCATAAATGGATTTCAGTAACTTCCAAACCTTATTGGAATCATATGATGTCATCGTCCCTTTCTAGTTGTGGTGTTTAGACACCTTCCATGAAATATGATCTTGGCATCCAATGAAAAATAAAATGATCTTAGAAGTTATAAATGGAAAGTAAAATTCTAATGGATTTAGGCATACCAAAATTATATTACTAATTGACCTGTATTGCTACTGTACTTGTACCATCCATGTATTAACTCACTTGAATACCAACCACAGTATTCAATTAGGAGCCCCTTTTCACTTTGATAAAAGGAATCCATTGTTGAATTTTATTTGGTGTTTTCAATCTTAGATAATTTCCATATACAGCTTACTTGTAGTTGTTATTATTCTCAATGAATAATATATCACCACTCGTCATGAAATCAAAAACATCACCATGGTTTTAAACCTTCATACGCAGTATGTGTCACTATAACATTCATCTTCCGCATTTTCTTGTGAAACTTGTTCTTATGCCAACCATTTATGCATCTCAATAATTTACTAAATCCAAGTCAATATAGTTCCCACTATCTCTAATATAGATGTGTACCCTTTTATAGAAACGTATTCTATAACTTGACTACCATTTTTCAATCTTAGGGATTTATATATCCTATGCAACTATTAGGATAAGAACATGAATGCACTATGTGTTTAGCTTGATGCATGTTTGTTTAAATCCTAAAAAACTATTTGCAACTAAACACATGTCCTATAAAATAATTTTTTTCCATCATACTATGACTCTTATGATATCTAATTGTCATTTTTTTAGTTGGAATATTGGTTATGGGTTTTCACTGTTTTTTGCAAAGCACACCTTGAAATATGATGGAAGTTACTTTAGGTAGTAACATTGACACTACTTACATCATTATTATGATGTATAAAATATGCGTTTCGGAATTTCTCCATGCTAAATTTTTTAGAAAATTTTTAACTTGTAAGACTCATCATCGATCCTTCTTATTAACATCAATTTTTTATGCAGATATAGTAATCTTCATTTAGTAATTTTTTTCACGCTACATTATCATGATTGATGAATGCTTGGTCAAGATATTATTCTGCATGCCGATCTGAAGCAACTCATATCTTCTGACCATGCTTATACTTCAATATCATATTCCTCAATAACTAAATGGAATCTTATGAAGTATCTTTACCAATAGATTTTCCTTGGAACTGTTCATGCTCACTAGTTGAACTAATTCCATAAGTTTTGTGACATACCTTTATTTCTAAAGGTTTCTTTATCCAAACTATAGATATTGATAATACCAAAGGTGTCTAGCTATTCTGAGCCTAAATAACATATTGGGTATATCCTTGACTCCCTTTTAGTTTTTCTTGACAAATAATTATCTATCCACAACTGGGTAAAAGTATTACATTTTTATATTCATCACTTATTGCCTATGATTCAAGTACCACTGAACTATTTGTTGAGTATGCCACCACAAACAACATTCATTCCTAAACATGGAATAAAGTCTCATTATTTCCAAAGTTCATGTGGGATAAATGTTTTTTTATACTCAACAACTTGTTCTACTTGAACCAACCACCTATAAATTAGAAGTTATGTTTTAATCACTACTGACTTAAGTATCACCCTTTCTCAGTTTCTTGGACAAAACACCTTACTTCTTGTAATATTTATATACTTACTTGGTTATTTTATTTCAATACACATAGGTGAAAATCATATTATATTTAATACCTAAGAAATATGTCAAAAACAATAATTTTATTTGATGAATATACACTGAAGAAGAAGTAGGTTCTTGCTTATTCGATTCAGTTCATTGCGTTTTAAACATTCATAAATTTATTTCATAATATTCCATGAAAATAACATCATGCTTAATGACCAAACTCAACATTAAAATACATTGTGAATATTTCTTTAGAGTTTCACTTGTCATTGACATTTTCTCCTTGTCTTCTAATTTATTCTCTATAAGAACAAAAGATGGCACTTTCTTTAATATTCTTATTGCTTGGTGATCCTTACCTAAAAGGTAATGAAAAACATACTCAATAATGTTCATTTGTATCCTTAAATGAAATTAGAGTAATTGGGTGAAAATTTATAAGAATGGGATGTCATTAAAGATCATAGTTCGCCTTTCATGTTTGCATAAAGCCAGTGTAATCATCACATTCAAATCTTGCTTCAATTTCTCCTCAAAAACATCTCAGAGATGAGACTACATGTCTTATCATCCATGTACTATTGTAGTGAACATAACTAACATAAAATGTTGATAATAAAATTTTGATATATCCATAATATTCTTTATACATGAGTCTCCTATAAGAAATTTTACACCCTCACTTCCTGGGGTGGATTAACAGATATGGACACCAGCACCTTCAATTTCTGATATAGTAGTAATGTGCATAAGCACCTATACTGTACATGGAATTTCATGCTAGTTTAGACATTAACATTGTCCAATATTTATCGCATTTTTATTGTTTTATTACATGTCATTTTCTACAAAAAAAATAAACTTTATTAGATAAGTACTTTTATGTGATTACCAGATTAGAAATTACTGATTAATTTAATCATAAAATGTCTCCCACTATTTTTATCAAATTCTAGGATCCCTTAGTATTATAATTGGAATACTCTGTCACATGACTATTCTAGTGTAAAGGATCCTTGAACCACCCATCATATTCCATAATTGTTTGTTAGGCTACTACTCAAATGGTTCAATGTAGGATTTTGACTGTCCAACCACATTAACTCATGGTTCCTTGATCTGTTGAGTGAAGTCCCATCTTCTAAAATATTTACTAGATTTACTCAATGTATTCCTCTAAAATAAAAAGAAATCTATATTTGGATATTTCATTGCTTCAATTTTAGTTAATTCAACCCACAACCCTCATAATAACTCCATGGTAGTAAGAGTCACCCTCATCTTTGGCAAGACCAGCACCTCAAACACCCAGTTTTGATTAAACTTGAATGATGGAAGGTGGTAATGACTTAATATTACTTTGAGGGTTTTGTGTTTTTCTTTCAATGAATGAAATAAATTTCTATTAATCTTGTTCATCTATGTTATCGTGCTCACAACCGAACATTAATAGAAAAACACATTTCCCATATTTATGCATTTTATTATTTATTATTTTATGTATTTTATTGCTGTTATAAAATTCATAAAATAATAAATAAATACACAAAGGTAAGCTAATAACTGACTGGTCTTGAGAATCTAAACAACCTAGGGGAATCATATCTAAGTCGTTGCTTGACTCTTGATGCATCTCACCCATCATGTATGTTCGCTTCTCGTCAGGAGTATCGCCTCATCTTGGCGAAGTCCGCATCACATCTTTGAGTACTGCCTCGTCTTGGAGGGTTCCACATGACGTCTTGCATCATCTTGATCAATGTAAATTGCCTCATCTCGATAGGGTCCATGTCATTCATCATCTTCACCTGAAGTACAAAAATACTCACGTGCAGATGAGGGGGACTAGGGGTGAAAATGTACATCAGTTAAATTGGACACGTAAGTCCTTATAAATTTTTACTGAAAATAAGACGATGTACAGACCATAATTTAATTATTTTCAAACATTGCATGTAGTTAAATAATTAATTAAATAATTAATTGAATGCATAAATACATGGTTCGGTGCTCAAGACCACTATGTGGGTAATATAAAGTGTGATAAAATTAAATTTCATTAAATAAGTATGAGGTTTATTTAATTAAATTAAATAAATTAAATAAATCAAATAATTTATTTATTTTTTGGTCTTCTAATTAATTTTATTTTAATTCCAAAATTAAATTAATTCATTCATTTAATTTACGTACCCAAATTAAATTAAGTTTCCTGATTTATTAAAAATTATTTTTAATTAAAAATTAATATATTAATTAATTTAATTTAATACTAAAATTAAATTAATTTAATCAAATAATTTTGATTAATTTAAAACTGATCGAGCCTTGAAACACCACACTATCCTTTTTCGGGTTGCATTGAACTTGCACACTCCTGTAAAGGGCCAAGAAAATCCAGTTATTGGCATTTCTAGGCCAGGCAGGTCTGGCCAAACCCATTTTGGGTTGGGAAGATCCTCCGGGACCACTTTCAAGGCACTTCGGGTCCTGCATAGGTTACCTCATGCTGCAACCGACTCAGAAGGATCGACGGACCAAGAGCTAGAACCATCATCCCAGATCTAGCCACAAAACACCATGGAGGATAGTTGTCGGCACTGGGGAGGACGGTGCGGGAAGAGCTCAGCCGAAGAGGGCCGACTAGGTCGGTGGAGGGTGGCACGCTTCAGTGGATGGACAACTGATCAGGCCATGTTGTGCCTGATCGGGCGTGGTACCTGTTGCAAAAGTAGAAGTTTGGTCAAGACTTGCCAGTGGGAGTAGGTCGGGAGAAGGATTTGGTGACATTAGAGGTGGTCCGACATGGGGAAGGTGTGACGGAACTCCAGAAGGTTGAACTCGGTCTGACGTCAGTGTCCAGGCAGTGCAGGGGTGGAAGAAGCCATGGAGGAGGCTGAAGGTGGGGCTTGCTCTGGAAGACGGAGGTGGGATGGTGTCAGGGTGAGCCGGCACTACTGCACACAGGGGTGGAGGCATGCATGTGCTGGATCGAGAGGGTGATTGTTGCCGGTCCAAAGGGAAGGTCATGCCTTCGCTGGAGGGATGCGGCAGCGGGGCTCTGTTTGTGGGAGGAAGGAGACAATGGGGTCAAGCCACCCCCATGATTGACCCCCTCATTTTTCTTGTTTTTTTCTTTTCAAATTACTTTTTTTAATGAGCCTACCACCCCTTTTCCCCATTTTTTGTTTCTTCAAATGTGTAGAATTCCCCAAAAATTACCAAACCAATTTAATTTTTTTTTCAAAGGATATTTTTTATCCTTTCGATATAATAGTAATAAATTTATTATAATAAAATAGTAATTTATTATTATTATTTTATTATAATAATAAAATAAAAATTATTATAATAATTAAAATTAGAATAAAAATTATAAACATTTAAAATATAATTTGCATAGGATTGGAATTATTTCTGATGAACTAACACCAGTCGTATCTTGATCGGTTCTTCGGGATCATTAAAAATAATTAATAAAGTTTTAAAACATGAGATCAAACCGCAATTTGATCCATATATAAAATTTCAAATGGCCATAACTTGGCCATTTCAAATAGGATTGGTGTGTGGTCTGAACCGTTGAGACTAATTTCAAACCCTCTACTTAATTTTATGAAAATTAATTTCTATTTGGCCTAGAAAATTTACGTGATCGCTCTGATACCAATTGTAGGTACTAGGGCTCGTATAGGAAGCTGATAGGCTGGGGATTTTAAAATTTCTCATTGTTGGGATGACAGAACTTGTCGCTGCTAACGATCTGAGCCCCGGTATGGTCTGAGGATTTTATGTAAATTATTAAGGGTGTGTAAACTAAAATGAAAACATACATGTTCATATCTGAAGTCGTGATCGACTGTAACTCATTTATGGTGATCGTTTCTCGAAGGATCCACATCAAGAACCCTCTAGATCGTCCACACATGCTTCAAATATCCATTGGAACATCGATCGTTGAATTTTGGGTGCTAGTGTAGAGATCTGAAGATGCCTTCAATGCCCCCAACGATCACCACGATCCTCTTCCTTCATTGCATCAAGGACATCATGGATCGTCACATGAGAGGGAGAGTCTCTCTCTCTTGGAATCGGGAGGATAGAGAATCTCTGATTCATTAATGAATGAATAGTTAATTGGGAGAGAGTCTATCACTCTACTTATAGTGGAGTTTCTAAATACCTGGTTGGGTTCTCCATCCCCCGCTTATTTCAACATCCACTAAATAATAATTATAAAGAACTAAACTATGCCATAAATATTATTAATGATATATCAAATATTTTTATTATATATAAAATATATTACATGATAAAATAAATCTCTTAAACTCGACTCGTCATTCCCTCTTCATATTAAATGAACCTTGAATATAAAAATAATATTCATTTGAATAATATTTTCTTGTATTTACTTAACTTTTAAATACTTTAAATATATTCATTCAAAATTATTCATAACTTGAATAATAATGAATTTATTTATTTCTTTGGTGATCAATACCTTAGACAATACTCGGGCCCTGTGGTGGGGCATACCATGTCTAATATACCTATTTGATTGAATAGGGAGGATTCTTGAATATGCTATTGTGTGTGACCCTCTAGGACCTTATCTCGATAGCAGTGAATAAAATCCATAGAAGAATAACAGAGTCCATCAGCACATCAAGGCCTATAAAGAGATAAGGATAGTCATAGCAATGACTACCAACCTATGAACACTGATTGTGTACTATAATATTTTTGTATTTAAATATATTATAAAGTAGGACACACACTTGTGTCATTTCCCATTTCTTGCTTTATGATTTTTTGATCTATTTGGATGGATTTACCCTTTGACTTCTTTGGCCAAACACTTATAAAGGTAGAACCATCCAGATCAACCAGGCCTGAGATATACAACTTTTTAAACTTGGAAGAAACAAATTCTCTCTTGACCATTCAACCAATGTCATACCACCAATGATATATCCAACACAAGATACCTCTCCACAATTTCATTACCATGGTTTTTTCCTTGCATCAAATTACTCAATCAAATGGTACACACTATTAATGATCTCAAGTCAGGATACCAATACACATGTATGTAGATAGAAGCAACCAATAACTCCCAAAACATGTGGCATTCCTATTAGCAGGTCTTTCCTCATGATCTCACTACTAGAGGTCACTAAGTGCAAACTTCATGAGAACAATTCTCAATGCTTATGAGCCCCCAGAACCTAATAGTCAAACATCTAGTGTGTCCAGTCAATAAGATTTGACTATACCATAGGGAATATTTAAGATTACTTTCATTGTATCTTGAGGTTCTCATTATATCCTGGGATCTTCTATAACCTTTTGATATGAAAATTAATCAATGTAAATTTTTAGTAAATAGTGGACACATAAATATCTACACTATCATGGTAATTAAACATCATGTATAGATAAATGTATACACGATATGGTAATAAAAAGCACTAAATATTTGTGTATAGGGAACCCACTATTTCAATATACATGGCATGCAGAAAGGGTGCACGCTATGTCCCTTGACCCTAGGTCCTTACCGTGTAAGCGCCCTATGTCATCAAACCATTTCCACATAGTATTACATGTTTTGTAAGAAAACTATGTACTCTTCTCATGTTCCTTTACATGGATTCATCCTGTGTACCCATATACAAGTATCATTGCATAGCTTTTCTTATTTAATCGGTCCAACTCGTGTCCATGTGGGGGAGTACACGGCTTATTGAAAATCCATATACTCCCCCTCATGTATGTGTACTTCTCAAATATACTCCAAGTAACCATGGAGGGACCACATACTGTTTAGGTCAGGCCACACATGATGTTATACCTATCTCATACCCAAAACCCTATCAATCGCTCAAGGGCCCCACACACTGTGTAATCCTAAATTACATGTCGTGTCATGCTGATTTTTTCAGAAATCCTAGATTTTCCTCCACAATCCTTAGATGATCATTTTCCCTCTGATCCGTTGAACTACATGCCATGAAACTCAAGATCCTACCTCATTTTTCTATTCCATCACTGAATCAACACATTTCATCACCAGATCTGCTCACAAAATGGATCAACTTGACATTCTTTTATCTGTGCTAAAGAACGTGAAATCAGGAATCATTTATCATCTAAATCGCTATTTCTCAATTTTTGTACCTCCATCGTACCATTCCAATATGAGATCTATGATATCAGATCATTGCACAAAGAAACAGTTGTGTAATAATCAATTGATTAGGAACAGTCAAACCCTGGGAAAAAATGAATAATTCCCATAGTGATTCGTAGAACCGAAGGAGATAACCATCAGAAAAAATGAGAGGAACAAATATAGATCTATTTTCATGTCTATCATATGTTATTTTCATTATAATGACAATAAAATCCATCAAAAATTTAATCACAATAATTTCTCTTGATAAATCCTCATAAAATAATCTCATCCCATAAGGTGACCGATCAAAAAATCAATTCGTTCGTCGATTGATTTATGTTCATCATGGAAATTAAGAATGGGGAAGAAATCCAAATAAAACACATGACCTACCTCAATTAGGTTTGATTACTAATGAATGAAATTTTCCACGTTGTGTTAGTTGGAAGGATCTGTTGAATCCAAGGTTAGTTGATCTTTGATTTTAAAATCCATCATCATTTTTCAATGGGGTCACATCCAATGCTCTAGTGGTACTCATAAAATTCATAATATTATGTGGCTAATGCTGTGAATTTTCCATAAGTGTGTATTTTAATAGAAAACTAGGTCACTACTTCAAAATAGTTTTTATTAAATAATTTTATTTATTTTACACCCATGAAAATTTTTCTACAAATGATCAGCACCAACTAAAGTTAAGTTGTGGCTGGGGTAAAACAATCATTCTGAACTCAACAGTGCCCTTTGATTTCAGATTTGGGAACACTTTTAGAATTTGTTCTACTTTTTTAGGTAAACTATGTTTTCATTCTATTAAATATATTAAATATATTTCAAAAAATTATTCTGAGCACACCAGCCCTCGGAATAGCATGTCATATTTGTTTTTGGTCTTCAAAATAATCTATATAATATTTAATAATAATACAAAGAAAATCTGAGACATTGAATTCTCCCCACCTTTGGGCTTTACATCCATGAAAATAAAAAACAAGGGATACTCAAATAGATGTGGGTACCAAGCATGAATCTGAGACTTATGCTCCTATGTGATCTCCTGGAGATTCCCATGCTACCATTAGACATTCACCAAATGAATCAATCCCTCATGAAGGATCCCCTCCTGCCAATCACTGGCCTCCACTGGGTATTCCACAAAGGATTCTCCATCAACGATATATAGCTCATCCTATTCAATAACGTGATATGGGGCATGCATGTACCTCCTCATCTACGATATGTGTAAGGCATCATGTACCCTGTCTAACTGTGGTGGTAGATCTAAGAGATACACCACTTCAACAACTCTACAAAATACCTGAAAAGGGCTGAAGAACCTCAAATATAGCATATTGCCTCAAAAAAATCAAAATAATCCATGTTGAGTTGAAACCCATAGGAACACATGGTCTCCTTCTTCAAACTCAAAAGTCCACCTTCGTCTGTCAGCATAAGACTTCTAAGAGATCCGTGTATTCTTCCCCCACTCCTTGATGATCTGCACCTTCTATGTATTAGCTCTCACCAACTCTAGGTCCACGAGTACCAACTCTCCTGGACCAATTCAATAAAGTGTTGACCTTCAGGGTTGCCTGTATGAAGCCTCAAATGGTGTCATATCAATTGTTGAATGGTAGCTATTATTGTATGTAAACTCCACCAATGGTATGTGGTCCTCCCAACTCTGACCAATGTCTAACATTAAATCCCACATCATGTACTGTAGAACCTGAGTGGTCCACTCAGTCTGGCTATCAGTTTGTTGGTGGAATGTTTTTCTCAAGCATAAATGAGTCCCAAACACCTCATGTAATTACTTCCACAACTGGGATGTAAAGAGATAATCACAATCAGAAACAATCATCGATGGAACTCCATAGATTCAGTCTCTCTCCCAAATGTAGAGACGTCCCAAACTGTCTAATAAACTCTTCTCCTGAATTGCTAATAAGTGGGCCTACTTGGTGAGACAGTTTATGATCTCCTAGATAGAATCATGTCCCCTGGATGTATGTGGTAATCCCATTCCATGGATATCTCATCCCACTTCCACTCTCCACCTCAATGGGTTGGGTTAAACCCACTGGGACTTGGTTTTTAACCCCCACTTGATGAAAATTAATGAATCAGGAGACAAAATTTTCAACATCTTTCTTCATGCTTGGACACTAAAACTGATATCATAGGTATTGGTCCATCTTATCTACACATAAATTTACCAAAAAATGGGATGTATGAAACTCCCACAACACCTCCTCCCACAAGGCCTAAGGTACCACTATAAATCCTCTGAAAAGGATATTTTTCTACCCACCATCAGAGTATCCATTAAGAGAATGTCTAGTGAATATTTGAGTATACAAATTCTCATATTCGGCATCTCCACATTGATAATATTTGACATGTTTTAGAATAGGTGGGGTAATAACCATCCAATGAATATATGAAGCACTCTCCCTATCCAAAAATGAAAAAATACAATGAGGTAAGCTTCTCTAACACCATGGAAAAAAAACTGAGAAAATAATCTCCTATTAAGAATTTCCTCCACCACATTCCGATTACAAGTTGTATAGAATATCTCAAATTCATAGTCCTGGAGTAACTCTATCCATCATTTATGTATCATGTTAGGATCCTTCTAAGGGAAAATATAATTGATACTCTTATGGTCAGATTATATGATAAACTGCTCACCCATCAGGTAATGTCACCGCATCTTTAATGAAAAAACTATTATTGCTAACTCAAGATCATGGGTTTCATAGTTATTCTCATGTGGTCTCAATTGGCATGAACTATATGCAATAAATTCTTACCTCTGCATTAGAACACAACCAAGTTTGGTCCCTTATGCATTGCATAACAACACGTACTCGACACCCTACTCTGATAACATTAGGATGGGAGTTCTTTTCAACCTCTATCTAAACTCTCGAAATCACTGCTGGAACTTTTCCATCCACAAAAAAGGTTACCCCTTCCTTCTCAAGGCTATCATGGCTGCTACCACTCTAGAGAAGTCATCTGCAAGCCTCAGATAGTACCTAACCAATCCAAGGAAACTCTGCACCTCGGTAACACTCTTGGGTGACTCCTACGAAAGAACTTCATCAACCTTTGCTGGATCCACTGCAACTATATCCTCTGAGACAAAGTGTCCTAGAAACTAGATCTCTCAAATCTAGAACTAAAACTTCTAGAGTTTACTGAAAATATGGTGCTCTCAAAGTTTGTTAAGGGTCATCCTCATGTGTCTCGCGTGCTCATATTTGGACGTTTAATACAATAGGCTTTCATCGATGAAGACTATCATGAACCAATCTAAGAAAGGATGAAATAACTGGTTCATGAGTCCCATGAACATCATTGGGGGATTCTTCATGCCAAAGGGAATCACCAAGTACTCATAGTGAACGTAATGAAATTTGTAGGACGTCTTTGGTATATCATCATCTCGTACTCATAGCTGGTGATAGACTAGTCTGAGGTCAATATTTAGAAACCACCACACCCCTCTCTACTGATCTAGGGGCTCATTGAATCTCGGTAGTGGATAGTTTTTTTCATAGTCACCTGTTATAATAACCGAAAATCCACACATAACCTCAAGCTCTCGTCTACCTTCTTGGAAAAAAACATAGGGGATGCCCAGGGGGAAATATTGGGTCTCATGAATCCCTACTCTTGCAGTCATTCAAATGAATCCTCAACTCTCAAAGATCTATAGAATCCATCTGATATGCTGGTGAATATAACAATCCCATCCTTGGATGCATGTTGATGCAAAAATCTACCTCTCATCGGGGAGGTAAACCTAGTACATCAACCAAAATTACATCCTTATACTCTGCCACCACTACAAAAAACTGATATCCCAAATCATCCACTGCCCCCAGATTCATGATGGAAAATTTGTCAGTATTCGGCTGTACTTTCCTACTCCTGAGATCATATAGCTCCTCCTAGGTTTCCCTTTCACCCACAAAGGAAAACCTAGTTATGTCACTACAGACACACCGCTTCCTTTTTCTAAAATAGTCACTATAGTAATAAACTGTAGATATCCAATCCATACCTATGATGACATTTTAAGGAATCATTTTTGCAATAATGATATCCCATACAAAATTTTCACCTCCATATGTTAGTTCAAACTTTTGGCACAAGTGAAAAATCGCTAAGTCACTGCCCATCAGAGTCTCCAAAAATAATGGTCGAGTCAAAGGCTCAATCGGAATCTATAAATTTCAAAATAGAGAAGTGGGGAGGAAGGAATGGATAGCACCTGTTTCTATAAATACTTTATCTAAATTATAAAACACACAAATTCTTCCTCTTATCATACCTGGTGCCTCAAGGTTATAGGGCTCCATATCTTGTAGCTAGCCTCGTCCCTGTCCACAAGCTCCCTGATCTTAGCTTGGACCACTTGGGGGTGGTGGTGGTAATAGGTCAAACCTACGACCACCTACTAATTCCCAGTAGTCCCCTCTTCCATGCCTAACTCCCTATGGACCACCTTGATCCGACATCTATCTCTCTATTGGGGGACCTTTAACCATCTCCCAATTAGTTGTACGATGGGTCAGGCTATCTCATGCCAGATGTCCCTGAATATCATAAGAGAAACACAGCCTATCCTAGAGCTGATTTGAGCTACCCTGAGTGCCATGCACTACCAACCCTGAGTCTTGGGATCTCCTCCTAAATCATCTGACCCACTTAGATCCCTTTGACTACCATCTTCTACCTACAACTGAGGTCTCAACTACTGGATTCCCACTCTATCTCACACTAATAGTTTTTTCTTTTCTAGAAGATATTATACTAACAAGGATTTCTCATGAACTCCATAAAAGGTTGAAATTCTAAGAGATAAAATTGATGCCCTCATGTCTGGGTGCAAGCCATTCTCAAAAGTCTGAGCCCTGAAGAACCGGTCCATTACCATATACAAGGAGTAGCATGAGAAATCATTAAACCTCACTAAATACTCTTCCATGGTCATACTAACCTGATGCAAGTGCATGAGATCCTATATTAATACTAATCACAACATAGCCGAATGGAGCTCCTCTTTGAATATATTGTCAAATTCTGTCTAGGAAAGAGTTTTCTCATCATGTGACTGAGTCCCCAAGAACCACCATTACCCTAAAGATCCCTGAAGAAGACTCACAGTAAAAATTTACAATTGATCTTAAGGCATCTTCATAAGGCGAAAAACACAAGTGATTGTCTCTATCCATTCCTCAGGCACTTGGGGGTCTGGATAACCCCGAGACCTTAGAGTTCGTTGCCTATGAAACTCATGAAACACACTCAGACTTCTTGTATCCTCATCTGGTAGTGATGGTGCTAGTTACTACTCAATGGGTGATGGTATAGCTGGTAAATCACCCAGAGGTTATATCTCTAGTACATGCCCATATATTGATGCCTCATCACTAAGTGGACCGTCCTCATGATCACATGGTGGAATCCTAGAAGGCTACCTATGTGGAGTCATCCTGAATTAAAACATGATGTACCATGGTCAAAGAATATATCTGGGTACTTGACTCAAGAAGGACATGGAAACCACAATCCATTCCTATATGATTCATATACCAATAAAATTCCCCGCAACCAAATGTTTAAATGTACTAAGTCGAAAGGTAGGTGATCAGAGTCTTGGTGTATGGATACATCGGCCGTTGCACCAACACTGGAATCCCTAGCCTGAATTTTGATCATGAAACACTAAACACTATTTCCCAAAACCAATCTCACTATATCCTTGTCCAAAACTAGAACTGACTACTATGATAAAACTCTTTCACAACCCGACCTGACCCGCCGAGGTCTGTCCCGTGACTACCCCAAGCTCGCCTCCAATTTTCCAAGGTCTAGAAACCAGTGTCGAGTAGTCATATTCCACAAATGGGATGAATTATACGAAAGAAGCTATATACACACACACATCTCCAATCCCACACAATGTTGAAATGTAAACCAACTAAAACAATGCATTTATACATCTACGATCTCACAATAGAGTACAATAGTAAGGTACTGAAAATAGAAAAGGGGACAAAAACAAGCCCAACCAAAACTAAAAAGAGTCCAAACTTCTCCGAGGGAGAGGAATAATTCAAAAGTACACTCCTAGTAAACACCATTTTATTCCAAGCTCTAGCTACACTCCATCCACTCATTGTCCTCCTAGGAAACCGTAAAAAGGGTCATCGTCTTCATAAGACATGACACGTGTGGGAAAATCTGGTGAATGGGTGAGTATACATATTAGGAAAAACCATGAAAACTAAACATGAAGCACCGTGTATAGTCATATCAATAAAGGATATGATAATCGTTGTATAATATAAGCAAGAAGATATACTCTGTAAAGACACCACGCCATCAGGTGGTCATTAAATGTCAGCCACAAGATTCTGCTCGAAGCAATGCTCGTTTCGGGAGAACTCACTCTGCGAGCCATGCTATCATCAAAGACTCTCGAAGAAGAGTTCTATCTCATTATGCCTCACTCAAAGATAACACATTAGCCAAATAATAATTTGATACAAAAACAGGGGGTCACACACAAACTGTTGGGGGACAACATGAACCAAATCTGGATCAACCCACTACATAGGGGATCGTACATCAACGATTCCACCAAAACTACTGATGTATCCTACTAGATAGAATATCAGTGGTATTTTTAGGGAGGG
The DNA here is from genome assembly GCA_963277665.1 of Viscum album. Taxonomy (NCBI): domain Eukaryota; kingdom Viridiplantae; phylum Streptophyta; class Magnoliopsida; order Santalales; family Viscaceae; genus Viscum; species Viscum album. The sequence continues at coordinate 806,005,536 of OY728137.1, forward strand.
AACACTGATTCAACAAGATCCAACTACGTAACTATGGATGACAGAGGATTGCACTCCAATATCACAGACGGACACCACAATTTTATCTGAGACTCATCCTTTAGAGGGGAAAACTATCCAATTATGTAGATGTAATATCATACTATACCCTCGAGGGAAAGGAACATGGGACCACACTCAAACTATACTAGTTCAAACTAAGAAAAAAATATCCTCAATTACCCTTTAAGGGAGTACATGACGTGTAGAAGGGGTACACCCTGCGTCCCCTGACCCTAGGTCATGCCCGTGTAAACAGTCCATGTCATCAAATTGTGTTTGTGTAGTAGTACACACCGTGTAGAAAACCCATGTAATCTAATCATGTGATAGTACATAGATTCAGCCCATGTACCCATGTCCATGTATCAGTACACTACTTATCCCATGTACACGGTCCAACCCATGTCAGTGTGGGGGAGTACACGCCTTGTAGGCAACCTGTGGACTCCACCCCAAGTCTATGTACTTCTCAAGTACATGCCGAGTATCCAGGGAGGGACCATACATCTTATAGCCTAGGAAACATGCCTTGGGATACCTATCACCTACCCAAAACCCTAGAAACCACTCAGAGGGGTCCACATGTCGTATAATTTTGGATTACATTCCATTTCCTTCGAAATTTTCCAGAAATGATAGATTTTCCCCTGCATGCTTCGTTCGATCCTATGGAATCTGATACATCAACCTCCATGTTGTAAAACTCATGATAAAAACTCATTTTTTTCATTTTATCACTGGATCAACATGTTTCAACACCAGATCTACTTGAAAAATAGATAGAAACAATGTTCTTCATTTTGTGCTAAAGAATTCCAAAGAACATGAAATCAGGAATCTTCCATCGTGTAAATTGCTCTGTATCTATCGTCGAACCTCTGTCATGTTATAAAAATCCTAGATCTATGATATCATATCATTATGCTAAGAATTTAGTGTGGAAATATCTATTTATTGGGAATAGTTGAAATCCAATCCAAATGAAGAATACCCATAGTGAATCACGGAAACAGGGGAGAGAAGCATAAGAATAAATTAGAGGAAAAAACCTCTATTGATTTTCATGTCCATATTGGTTTTTTTTCATTATAATTAAATTTAAATCCATCAAAAATTTATTTACAAGAATTTCTCCCACTAAATACCCGCAAATTAATCTCATCCCATAAGTTGATCGATCTACAAATCAATCTGTTCATCAATTGATTTATGTTCATAGTATAAATTAAAAACATGGAATAAATAAAAATAAAACCCACACTCTATATGGATTCAGTATGATCGATAATGAAGGACGATTTCTATGTCGTGTTCATTGTAAAGATTCTTCATATCCAAGTTTCATCGATCTTGGATTTTAAAATCCATCATCGTCCACCAATGAGGTCTCCCCCAACGCTCCAATGCCTCTCTTAAAATTCTCAATTTTATGAAACTAACCATGTTATTTTTTTCATAATAATGTATTCAAAGAGAAAAATATGTCATTGCATCAAAATAATTTTTATTAAATAATTTTATTTATTTTATGCGCATGAAAAATTTTCTATAAATGAACTGTGCTGACTAAAGTTAAGTCGTTCCTAGGGTAAAACCAAAATTTTGAACTCAACAGTGCCCTCATATTTTTGATTTGGGCACTCGTTTATTTGTTATTCCGCTTTTTTAGAAAAATAGTGCATGTGTGATTTTAAATATATTTAACTTGCTTCAAAAATTTATTTTGTGGAAACTAAGCCTCAGAATTACATGCCATCTCAACACCTAGTCTCAAAAAAAGGCCTATAATATTTAAAATTATTACATATAAAATTTGATATTTTACAATCGTTGAGAAATTTTATTGAACAAATGATGCACATAAAAATATATTTAAAGGAAATCCCATTTGAAACCTTTTTAAATGATACCCAAGATGCATTTATTCAAAATTGACACTCATATTTTTTAAATCAATCCATTTCACAAGTCAAAACAAATGAATTTATAATAATATCAAGTAATTCATGAGATAAATCCATTTTATAGAGACATATACCTGACCAGTAATGAAAACCTAGCAACATTCAAAAAAGAGCATAGAATCAAAGAGATTGGGTCATCGCCTACCTAGATACATAAGAAAATCATAAATTCCCCATAAAACCCTATATAAATGGTAATAAAAACCCATTAGGGCTACAATGAGTCATTTGGAAGAATAATTGAGGATAAATATAGAATGAGGAGAATATATTATGTGTAAATAGAAACATACCATGAAGATATCCACCAAAATTGATTAAGAATCGCGAAGGAATCAAGGGGAGATTCCTATAGAGTTTCATGGAATGATTTGTTCAAGATAATTAGAGATTAAAAGGATAATAGAGTTAAAAATAATTAGGGGTGTTGAGGTGATTTTCCCATTTAAATCTTTTAGAGTGGGCCTCACAATTGGGATGAATGGTTAGAAGAACCATGTACTAACTGTGTGATAGCTATTGTACCTTGAAACCCAATGCACATGGTCACCTTGTAATATCTAAATGGTTATAAAACCTTTTCTAAAATCATTAAAATCATCATTGGAACTAACATATCCATATTTCATGGTTATAACACACCTACTTCTATCATAGCGTAGACTGTGTGCCTGGAATTTTTCTCCAACACTTCAAATTTTCAACCCCAAACTCTTAAAATCTTTTCAAACATAAAAAAAGATAAAGTAGATTCAAAATAATATATAAATGATACTCATAGGGAATATAAATTCTCCCCACCATGAAACATTATACCCCCAAAAAGCACTCATGATTCTTGATTCTCAAAATGTTAAGGACACTACTACCTCATCAATAAATCACATTCCCAAATCTCATGGTGATTTCATCTATACTTCTATATTACACATAACACTTTTTTCTTAAAAAAAATATAGAAACTTATATTCATGATCCACAATTAGAACTATCTACTCAACCAATGAGGTGTCAGTCTCAAGTTCAATATCCTCCCATTCTATCACATTGAAAGGATCTAGTTGATACCTCCTCAATTGGTAAAAGTGAAACATTTCATAAATCAACATCAATAAAGATGAAAATAACAACTAATAGCCCACATTTCCAATTTATTATATTATTTTAAATGGGATAAAAAACCTTGTTTATAACTTATACTTCTTATCAAAACATTGATGTACTAAAAAAGATAAAACCCCAATAAAAACCTGATCACTAACCTCAAAATATAGTGGGTGATGATGATGATCCATATAGGATTTTTGGTGACCTTCATCTCTTTATAACCTCTTCCAAATCATCATTACTTTTATTTTTTTAATAAAATGACCATGTCTAACCAAATAATGTTATACCAAATCCACCAAATACAAATAATATTTACAGGGATACCCATAAAATTATTTAAAGGGTTTTATTTATCCAAGGACTGATAATGATTATTTAAGAACTCAACCAAAGGTAGATTCTTTAACCCAGAACCAAAAAAATTAAGAATACATGCCTGAAGCATTTCCTCAAGATCCTAAATAGCATACTCAGTATTCCCATTAGTCTAACAATGATACGCTAAGCTCAAACATAATTGGATACCCATATTTTCTTGTAAACCCTTACAAAACCTAGATTTAAACCATGGATCTCTATCAAAAACTATAGTATAAGTCACTCCATGGATCTTCATTACCTCTCGAACATAAAAGTTTCATGCTTCTTCTTCCTTTTTTCCTCAATAATAGGAGGGAAATTAGAATATTTCATAAGTAGAAAAATGGTCAACCAAATCACATCGATTCCACTAGGAGACTATGGTAAAACAAATAGGAATTCAATGGATATCTTGTCCTTCCATACTATAATGGGTAAAGTTTGTGACAAAAAAGTATGTCTCTAGTGATTTTCCTTAGTATTATAGAAATTAATGCATCATGACATGAAGTCTTCAATCAACCTCCTTATCCCTGGCCACCAATACCAATGTATCAAATCATAATAAAAGTTTTTAGTCCCAGGGTTCTTGGACTATCTAGATTGGTGTACACTAACTATGAAAACTTTATTCAAATATATTAGAATGAACACTCTTTATTATAAATATAATATACTATATGGAGACTGATACCAGACACCTGAGGTCTACCCAACATATATTATTTTACTATAACGATGAAAATAGATATATATTTCTTTCCCAAGATGAATACAATCATCAAGTACAAATAAAATTTCACACCATCTAATAACACCATCCCATCAACCTCTTATACATTTAATCATATCTCAATGAACAAAGTCATCAAGGATACTACTCTACTTATTCCTTTAAGGAATGAGTTGGTAACTTACCAATCAACAAATCAACAACCACATTAACTCTTATAGGTGTATATTCAACATCAAAAACAAAGGTCTAAATAAATTCACCCCAGTGTATCTATTTTAAGTTAAAGTATCTCTTGGTGAAAATATACTTCATACTCTCATGATTTTATTGTACAATGAACCAATCACTGAAGAGGTAGTGGTACCAAGTCTGGAGAGCATGCATCACTATAGCAAACATGAGATCAATGGTGGGATAATTAATTTCATAAGGAAATAGTTATAGAGAAATATAAGCCACCACATTATTCCTTTGCAACGAAACACAACCTAATCTCATACTTTCATCACCATATAAAACATTATAGTCCAAAATTGGGTCTTGAAGAATTCGAATAGGATCTGACATCAACATCATATTTAGTAACCAAAATATTATTTGAAATTTTTCATTATATTTGAACTTGACACCCTTGTGGGTCAACAGTATTATATGATACAAAAACTTATATAAATACCAAATGAATCATCTATAATAACAAGAAAATCCTAATAATCTGTGAATATTAAAAATCTATATTTCTCCCAAGACATCACTTCTTTGATATTTTTAGGATTCACTGAGACTCACCTATCAGATATAACATGGCTTAAAAACTTTACTTCTTCGATATAAAACACACATTCTGATAACATTACATATTTATGATGTTCCTTTATAGTTCTATAAATAAGATCTATATGATTTTGGAGTTCCTATTCTAGCATGGAGTAAAAATAATATCATCCACAAAAACAACCACAAAAGGGTTTAAGAACCAATGAAATATCTAATTAATCATATCCTAAAACACCATAGGAGCATTAGTGAGACCAAATTTCATAACCAAATATTAAAAATGACCATACCTACTACTCATGGTTTTTTAAAAAATATCTACATGTCAAACCGTTAACTGATGGTACCTGTAACTCAAAGAGTTTTTATGTATTATTGTTTTTGAATAAAATAAATTTCTTTTATATATTGAGTTATAAGTAACACCAAGTTAATATTTATCTACACACAACACCGGGTTCTCTTGTGTTACACATGACCCTGAGTTTTAAGAAAACCATGATATATTATTAATATAGTTATTTAAATGTGACTCTTATAACCTAGTTATTAAATTTATAGAGATTAATATTAATAATTTGTTTTTAAGTATTAATTTTAATGGTTTTATATAAGGTAAAATATTTATAAAAAGGTACTTAATTCTCAGTAAATCCTTTATAAGTTTTGAAAATACTCTTTTCTCAAAAAAATGATTTTTATTTCTTTCTGTGAACATTAATAAAATTAACTTTTCACAATTTAAGAAAAATAATTTGATAAAATAAACTGTATTCTGGTAATAAATATTTCAAAATTATCTTAGGATGAATTTTTTGTATTTTTATGAAAATATTCATTTTTTATGAATAGTGAAAAATACTGAATTTTAAGTGAAAACTGCCTTTTAATTTAATTTATTTATAAATATAATTATATTTTAAATTAATTTTAAAGTAAAATTAGTTAAATTTTATATCCATTAATCTAATTTATTTCATTTAAATCAATTTCATATTGAATTATAATATGAAAACATTGTAATCTTTTGAACATTCTCTCTTTAAAAACATGCTTTCTCTTTACATCTTCGGGATTAATTTTAAATTAAAAATTTTCACTTTGGTGAATGTAATTTGGAATAATGGATTATATATTTTGAATAATAATATTTTATATTATCAAATAATGTAAAAAATATTTTTTTACCATAATTATTAGTAAAAATAGTAAAAATTATTTACCGCAGTTAAGGTCAAAATGGGCATACCTGGGGGTTAAACTAAAAATCTAAGGATCGAAAATGACCCAAATATTTTCAAAAACGCATTAGATGGAAATATTTCAAATTTATACCTTATATAATATATAATAATCCATTTTTTAACCTTTTATTCATGATAAAAACATGGGTACAACTTTTCCCTTTCAAAAAATTACAAGTGTGCCACAGAATTCACTTATAAAAGGCCACCCCCCCCCCAATCCTCTCATATTTACACCTTCAAAACCTTTTGGTTTAGACGAGACCTACCCAAATCACTTTCCAATTTCACTCCTATCATCATATAATCCTGATTTTGGATATAAATCTAACATAGGAAGTCTTTTTGTGCCAACATAAAGAGAATACTTAAATAATATAAAATGTTCATCAATAAGAATTTTTTGTTTTCTTTCTTCTTACACATCCTTGTATTTTTATTAAAACATGTTAATATAATGAAATCAGTATATTACATATAATTATATGTTATTTTGTTAATATAATTACATAAAATCATCTCCAATTCAATCAAATGTGTTATCAAATCATCATTTGTGTGTACGGTGGACTACCACCTCACGAATTGATTTCATTTTTTCCATTAACACCTCTAAAGATTGTAAATAAACTTGTATTTATTGTTTATATATGATATTTAAAATATTATTATGTTTATTTAATTATTATATAACATATACCTTCATTATTTCTATTTTTGGGAATATGATAACATCGCTCAGGTGTATGATGAACTGCCGCCTCACGAAGTGATATGTTTCATTCATGATTTATATACAAGGTATTGAGTATGTTTTTATTGAAAATAAGTGATATATAATATAAAAATATATTATGGAGTGATAACATATCATTTACCATTCTTTCCTTCAAAATATTTGGAAAATGGAAATAGCTTTCATAAGTACGCACGGTCTACCGTATCCATGAATGGTGTATTTCATTTTCTATCTCTATCATTTATATTTTACAATTAATTAATATATAATGAATATATATGATATTTATATAATAATTAAAATTATGGAGATGATGGATCCATTATCTACATAAGAGGACCAAAAATAACTAATCAAAATATACATGAAAAATAAAGTAGATAATATCTAAAACGTTCCTTTAACATGGAATTGTTAATAAATAGGTAATAAATGGTGATAAGAAAATCATATATGGTATGATATATATATTTATGTATTTTTAATATTTTATAATAAATTTATATGTATTATACAGAAGGATTGAATGTGTAAGAAGGAGGCTAAGCCTTAAGGTATGGGGTTTTTTCACAATTTTCCCTCTTTGAGATGTATGTTATGTTATGCACCTATATTAATTAATGAGGTATATATAAAAACACTATTACATGTAATATCATGAATTTATTTATCCTCGTGATATTTTAAGTTACATTTTATTTTATTACTTCTTGGGGATTGCATTTCAAAGTTACCAAAGTTGTAAAAATTTATGTTACAATATCATCATTTATCAGGATTGTTTATAATTATATTTATAATGATAAAATATTAAGATCAACACCTCAATAAAGTCATTAATTAACATATCCAACAGTTATTAATGATATTTTCATCTAATATTACAATTTTATACTCTTTTTTACTTAAAATAATTGAAAACATGTATTTAGAAAATCCGAATTTATTTCTCTCTTTGGTTGAAAATACATTTTATTATAAAATTGTATTTTTTTTTTAATATCAAAAAATGTTTTATTATTGTCCTATGATTTTTAAAATACATTTTTACCCATTTTTTAATTTCTATAAAAAAATTTAAAGGTAATATTTACTTCTCTTTCCAAACAATGCCCATTTGGATTTTACTAAAAATGTGAAAATAATCATTATTTTAGTATGTGAAACATAAAAAAATTCCCACCATCATTAAGATTATTTTCATTTAATATTACTTTATATATTTTCAAGGATATTTTCAATGAAATTTTTTTTCATGAATATTTATGTTTTAAAAAAATTCAAAGTATAATGTATTTTTTTCTTATGAAATAATATAAATGATTATTCAAAATCATTTTACATCAAATATGAAATTAATTGATGATACATATGAATTACTGGTGATATGATCCAATGATATTATTCTTATTCTCTCTATGAATGGTATTTACTTTTGATGTAATGATATTTATGGAATCCATTTATCTCCTAGGTGTTATACCATGATAAAATTATTATTAAAACCACTTCTTTTTCAATGGGTTATGCTATCCTTGGAAATAATCCTTGAATACTATGAAAATGATTTTCTATGATTATGTTTATTCCAAAATACTATGTTTTATGCAAATTTTATTCTCTCATGGCTCATGTTCATTAATTATATTATTATTCATTCCATATGAACTTGAAATATTTATCCCTTGACTAAAGATTATGATCTTTGATATGAAGTGTATGGTTTTCAAATTTTATATCCATGTTCTTTAAAACTTATCCTCATGTTATTCTTATGTATCTCCCTTTTTTACCCTTACTGAGTTTCTGATATCACCCTTTATTATGTTTTCTATACCAAGTTTATAAATAAATGTTTTTAAGTAGGAGTACTAAAGGGGAAGACCTTTATGGGAGACATTGATTTTATTTCAAGAAATAAGAATATTGTGTTCCACATTTCCAAATGAACTAAACTATTGATGTAATTAGGTGTATGTCCAGGTAATGTAATTAATATTCATCTAAAAAGATATAATATCCATGCATGAGAATCCTGAGTCACTATAGTTGGTATTAAAGGATATGCTTGGATAACCTTTGAAAATTAGGATGAGAAAACTTTAGTGAGATCCCTCTGTATATTTCTAAGAATATGTTTAGGGATATCGATAATGATAATTGCAGGGATGATAAAAAGTATAGGAAAATGTCTTTGAATTTTGGTAAATAATAGAGAAAGTAATTTCCAAGAAATTACATCCTTATCAGGATACTATAAGGGGATGTGGCTCTAGAAAAGAGGTTACTAGGGGTAATAAGTTTGAAAAGGGTGCATTGAGATGGACTCAATCCTCACCTTATTCATGAAAATTAGCCTTACTACACACCGGGTTTTACAATCCTAGGGGATATGATTTGGAAATTTAAAAACTCTTTACAAAACATAATTATGTATTTTATTATATAACGATCATGAACGACCTAGATTAAGCTTAAGGTGTAATACATTGAGTATAAGGTGTCGTATTTAGACACCCTATAAGTGATTTCTCATTATTATGTGGTTCCCTAATAGGATTAGTATTTCTCACACAATGATTTTAGTTTTACTCGATCACTATGACCTGAACTAACCATGTTGATGTTGAGTGAAATAAACAACACAATGATTTTCCTCTTGAGTATCCAAACATTATGGGAGTTATAATGAGAAATCTTATTGCTATGATCACACAACTTTCTCAAGATATGAATCATGTTGGACTTAAAAATTATCAGAGGAGGGAACACAATTCTATTTTGTCTATTTAAGCACCTAGTGGATCATGCAGGTACACTAATAGAGGGGGGAGGTGGTGGTGAATCAGAGCACTGAAGTTTTTACTGATTTTATGTCATTCAATTTCAACCTATTTAATAATTATAACCTCTGCACCTGTTAGAGTGAATAGATCTTCCTTTTTTATTAAAAACAATTATGCCACATGCAGTATAGAATGTAAATGAATCATATAAGATAGTATTTTTACAAGTATCTCCCCCAATGTCGGTGACTACATCCTTGTTGTGTTTGGGATGATCCAAGTCAAAAATTTCCCACTATAAATAAACCACAAATTACACGTGAGTTGGTCAGGTATGACCCTAAAACCACGGTGGGTAGGTATAAACCATTTCCAAAAATTATTTTGGTATCCCACCAGTGTTATTTATATATAATCCCACTAGTGTTATTTATAATTTAATTCCACTAGTGTTTAAAAACACAACTCAAACAAAATGAGAAAGATTAAAAAATTTAAAGATAACACTACAAAAAAACTCCCATTCCTCTTCAATCAACTAGAATAAAGTAATTGTGCACTTTATCACTTCAACTTAATATCCTAGTTGAAGGTAAAATACAACCCCCTACCTTTATTGGATGACCATGGTTAAACAGATCAGACGGTGCAGGATATTTATAGATATTTAATGGCAGATGAACAACATTGTGTAACCTAAATACCACATCATTTAAACAAAAAACATGAGCACTTATTTATAATAAAAAGTGTGTTAATATCAATACAAAATAGAATAACTTCTAGCACTTCCATGTTATAACACTCCACCATCGTGTTTCCCCACACGGTGCCTCCATTTTCTCCCTTTCACCTTCTTATGGTGAACTATACATGCCCCCAACCACTATATACCAACTAAATGTGCCATGGTTGATCCTAGTGTCCTCCTAAGTACTGGTGTACATGGGTCCCATGGTTTTCAGGTTATAACACCATATTTGGTATATAGGTCAGTGGTAAGTGTTATACCAACAAAAAACTATTCAATTCAATCAAATAAAATGATTTATAAAAATATTAATTATGAAAAATATATTTTTTCCATGGTCTTTATTAACTCTTCCTTTTAAATTCTTATATCATTAATTCAAATGTTGAAAACAATGTTAATATCCTAATTTAATGTGGGCACATGTTTTGAATAATAAGAACAATTATGCAATCATCACAATTATTGTTGCTTTGTTTGAAGAAAATCTTCCAAAAAATTATCCTTGCCAATTTATGAATAATTATCAAGAATAATTAAATGTTATTACTCCATACTTCAATAATTGTAACATTTACTTCTTTGTATACAAAAAAAATTGACAACAATTACAAAACAATTGTTACTTTAAAAAATTTAGGCTCCTCAATCTCCCCATTTGGATTTTTTAATACCCATTTCACCTCAAAAACCAATTTTTTCTTCTCTCTCTTACTTGAAATTAAAACCAAATATGTAAGTATGGGAAAGAATTCAACTCATTTTATTTTTATAATAGCTAAAATTTTCTTTATATCTCATTTAGTCTTATCATTTCAAAATTGATTCCACTTTATAAAAATTAAAATTGATCTTCCTGAGAGAAGGAAAGAATCATATTTTTCAAATTAGGGAGTCATTAATTAATCGTATCCAAGACTAAATAGGAAAAACTATTGTAAAAAAGAGTTATTAATCTTTACAAAAAATCTATAAATAAATTTCTCAGAATGTGAATCCAATACTGAATCATTCTTTTAGTGGTTGTTCAAATTATTTTCATATAATCTCATGCATTCATCATGAAAAATAGATTAAAACATTCTTCTATAAGAATTTAATTCCCATTAATGAATCCACATTAATTTTTTCATAAAATTATATGTCCCCACCCCCTTCAATTATAATTATTATTCATATAGATATAAGAGAAAAAAATTGTTTAATGACAATCATTAATTTCAAGAATTTAAAATCATCAGATAAATCCCTTACCAGAACTTCAAATATTAACATGATATTAGTTGAGATATTAAACTCTTGTAATTGTTCATATTTTATCCCCCTAGAGTTATTAGATTCATCCATCTTCTTCATCATGATTATATTTATTAAAGAATGAACTTAAAGAAAAATTTTAACACCAATTGAAATAATGAAATCCCATGATGGTTAACTTAAAGAATATTTTATAATATTTTCATATAACTCATATCTTTCAAACTCCCCATGAATATATACCACACATTAAATCCCATTAATAGAACAAAAAAAACACAAAATTAACATGGGAATAAGGTGGTTCTCCAATGATTTTTAGTTAGATCACAGGGGTTGTGATTTATTTTTTAACCCAAAAACCTCTTTCAATACAGCTCTAGATTTATGAAAAATCATCATGTTTTTTCAATATTTAACTTTAAAATTTTTATCTTTTAAGGGAATTATGGTCTTTTTAATTTATTCAACTTTCATCTAAGATGGAATAGGTTTCCTCCCACTCTCATGTTGTAAACTTTCATAGTTTTGGTCTAGATCCAATATATTTTCAAATTAGATATAATCTAGTCATATGACTAAGAAATATTTTGGTATATTCTTAGACTTATAATTATGTGTATACTCCTTTTTAAAAGTATAATTTTTAATATAAGTATCTGCTGGTGCTTTTATTTGATTCTTTAATAGTTCTTCTTATTCATGAAACCATTTCATACATTTTTCAACAATATTCCCATATATTTTTCACCTTCCACACAAATCTCTAGAAACCATAGGGTTATACCTTTTAGATAACCTCTCATGAAATTATATATTTTCATATTGATTTCCATACACCAAATCAATCCTATTATTTGTTTTTTAAATTAATTTTTTTTCAACTTATCACTCTTCCACTAACATTATTTTTTATAACCTATCTTCAGTGGTCTATGATATAACCTATTCTTCCATAGTAGAAGAACCTTTTATTTGGTGTGATATTTATTTCATCATTCTTCTTGTGTGTATCATAATTTATAGTTTTTTAACTTTCTTCTCCTATATATACCCTAAGGAATACTTCTCTTCTTTTTTTTTCCTCTTTATTTTTTGAGGTATTATCTTTTTATCAGCATATTCATAGTGCAAAAGTCTGTACATAACAGAACTCATCATAACTATGACAAATTATATTGAAATAATTATAAAATTATTCAAAACACTCAGATCTATTCTTGATAGATAGATTCTTCTTCATCTATGAGTTTTTCTTCAATTATATAGATTTTCTCTTCACATAAAATATAATCATGCATTGAAAATTTATGCCAATAGAAAATGGGTTGATTCCAAAATTTCTAATAGCATCAAAAATAGCCATAAAATCATGATTTTTTATTCTATGATATAATTTTCCTAGCTTTGACACCTTTTTTCTTTTAGATAATCGAATTCTTCATCTAGATATTTGTAGGGAACAATAATTCACACTCTTATTCATATCCACCTTTGATGATGTGGTTTATTTATCATCAGTCTTCTTCACCCATGTTTGACCAGAATTACTTTTGAAACCTATAAAAACAGTTGAAGCAGTATTAGTAAAAATAGAAACTTCTGGAATAAGGGTTTCCTATTTCAATGAGATTTTAATATTTTTATCTTTAGATATTATGAAGATATTAATTCCACTTTAATTAGTCTTATTATAAGTAATACTATTTTAAAAATTTACCCTTGGTATCCTTTTTTATATCAGTATTTTTTGAATATTTGTATTGGGTATTTTCTGTATATCTAAAAAATTTCTCCAACTCAATAAATTTAATATTTAGAGGGTCCTTTTGATCTTCAAGATATTCTGTCATATATTCACATTATTTCTAGGAATTCATTAATTTTTTTTATTCAATTTTTTCAAATGGACTTCAATTTAAAGATGCTTCTTTTTGAGGAATCATTTCTCATCCTCATCAAATTTTAGTTTGTATTCCCATTGAATATTTATTATCTGAAATCAATCATCGTAAATTTTATTTTCTTCCATTAGAGAACTATTCAAATAATTAATTATATTTTTCTTAATAAAAACCTAGGAATATTTATCATTTATATTATTTATATATAGTTTCTATAATGAATAGATAAATTCTATATAAAGTCTCTCGATCACATCATTCTCGCAAATATTCTTTTTTAATTCATCTTCAATCAAATTGAATCCTTCATTTCAATTTAGTAAAGACTGCTCTTTTGATTCTTCAGTTGGGATGAATGTATCATTATTTTCTTTGATTTACAACTAAGTTTCATTAATATTTATGGTAGCCTTATGAGATTATTTAAGTGCATGAATCCTCTTAGTAAGGACCTTATCAATTACTTCATTCTCACACACATTTCTTTGAAATTATTCTTCAACAAGAGAGAAATGTTCATTGAAATGTGACATAGTTTATTCTTTTTCTTCAGTCAGTTGTGTGGGAATTTACATCCTTGAAACTTATTTGTCATGGTTTGATCCATATCCTTAGAATCCTTTTAAATTTATTACTTTTCATCATATATTACGTTGATAAAATAAAATATCCAAGTGAAAACCTGAGTATGAAAATTTTTCATATAATATTTTAATTTTGCATAAAAATAACTAAGTGATTCAATAAATTATTCTTCATCACTCCTTGAACCGTACTCTTCAAAAATATCTTTATCAACTAATTCAACTGATACTGTAGATATACTACCACTGTGAATACATTCAGTTTGTAGTGTTCCCTCTTTATTATTAAAATTAATTCTCAACTTTCTTATATATTTCTTCTGTCTATTCTTCATGATTTTTATAGAAACCTCCTTGTTGGTACTGATAGTGATAGAAACTGAATTTTACATCTAAGATAACTTAATTACCTATTCAAATTAGAATCTACACATCATATATATCTGATAAAAACAACTGGGATAATAGGATAGATCTATTAAATGGTGTAACCTTTTCTCAGATACCAATTGAAGTGTCAATTTGATCTTGTTGGTACACTATGATTAGGGGGTGAATCATTGTACACAAGTTTTTACCAATTTTATTTTATTCACTTCTACCCTCTTTAATAAATTTAACCTATGCACCTATTAGAGTGAATAGATCTTCCTTGTTTATAAAAATAATTATACCACATTAAAGATAAAAAATAAATGAAACACGACACATAGTATTTTTACTAGGTTCACCCACAATGTGGGTGACTACAATAATATTGTGTTCAGGATGATCCGAGTCACAGATTTTCTACTATACATCAATCACCAATTACAAGTTTTTATGTTAAGTATCACCAAAAACCCATGGTGGGTATGTATGAACTTGTTAACCATATTATACTATTACACCACAAGTGTTCAATATAATAGAATCCCACCAATGTTATTTATATTATAATTCAAGCAGTGTTTACGAACAAAAATCTAAAAAAATGAGAAAGGTCACACAAAATAAATCATCCAATGAAACAAAAAATATATTTTCCTCTTTGAGCCATTAGAAAAAATGATTTTTCACTTTCTTACTTAAAATTAAACTCTTTGAGTATAACTGTATTTAATAAAAAACACTATATACATGTCATCTCAGTACATCCCTCTGAATTTTTAAAGATATCACTTCGACTTTAACTCACTATAGTATTATAATGGAAAAATAAAGATTAATCAACACACATTTTATTATTTTTCTATTTAATGAAAAATATTGATTCAGTTGAGAAAAATATTGTTAATATTATTTTTTCTTTAATAACTGCACACACAAACATTTTTAGTCATTCATGCATGTATGAAATCAATAGTATTTACATGAATGGAATACTCATCACACTGACACATACATTTACTATCTTATGCATGATTCTCTTTTTTATCAAATCCTCAACAATTCCATAGTATTATTATTCATTAAATATTACCAATAAACAAGTATAAACTCCATGATTTACCTGTGAAATACAATATGTGGTATTTATTATTATTCTTTAAATAAATAGAAGCTGCTTTGTGTAGTGATAGAAAATCACCACACATAAGGAATGATTCTTCAATTATTAATCAATCAGATATTCATAGGTATAAAAATGTATGGATGTATTATTTACATTGTTCTTCCCATAATCATGTGGCTTTCTAAACTCAATACCTTCACACAAAAAGTATTATTGTACTACATGTATCACACATTATTATTTCACCTTTTTTACAATAATTATTCATAATATTCTATTATTCCTTCATAGAACACAAGAAACATGAAATTTGTTCCCTAAATGATACATTTAAAACTGACTTCATGGATTATTCTCAAAACTCTTCACATATCACTATATGTTCTACATCAAAATTTATTTCCTCTTTACGTAATAGTACATGTGATTCATGTGTTCCAACTTCTTATTTTTTTATTTTAAAGAACACTTAACTAACATCGGTCCTCTTGAGATTTTAATAAATTGATCATGAGAACCACTATCTTATTCTTGTAACAAAGGTGATTTTTGAGAAACAGATTCACATAAACCATCCATTATAAGTATATCTTATATCCTTCAAGAAACCAAATTTTTCTACATAAATGGGTCATGAAATCAGAAAAGCTTCATGAAAATGTCTGAGAAAATACATTTCCCAAGTTCATGGAACCTCCTCTGGTGTATTGAGTGCTTTCCGGTTTATGTTTCATTTATATATCTCAAGATATATCTCTCAGGTAGTTTTATAATCTTACTACAACAAATAAAAACTTTTGTAGGTATTTATAGAGAAATAACCATTGACTCTATGCTCTGAAAAACATGGACATCCATCCATTACTCTTCATGGGATGATAAAAGTCAACATTAAAAAATATTTTTTTTCTTCATTTGGGGTTTTCTTTGGTTTGATTATTTTTTTAAACATGAAAATAAAGTTTCATGTAGATTAAATAAAATTTGAATCCTCAGAATGATAAAACTGTGTTTGGAAGATTCATCCAGATCAATCAGCTATCACTATATGAAGATCTATTGATGAACAATGGAATCTCTCAGACGAAGGTACAAGACAACTTGCATCATTGATCAGATGTCTTTGATTAAATAGATCTTGTGTCATTAGATATTTATACATATTAAATATCATATGGATAGTTCCACACAACCCGAATCCTACATCGATTTGGTGAACATCTGAGTGTTGTATTATAATACAAAGCATGATGATAGCATTTCAAAATCAAATAACCACTGGCACTACCCCGTGATGGAACTCTTCCACCATGCCATTGGCTTTTCTTGCACCCTTATTCCTTGTCATGGCATGTTATATGTGCCCTTGAACACTATATGATGGATGGTTATTCCATGGTTGATCTTAGTTCCCACTAAAGCAGTGGTGCAGATGGGTCCCATGATTTTCTGGTTGGAAGACCATATTTTTTTTATAGGCCAATTGTAATTGTTATCCCAACATAAAAACAATTCAATGAAAGCAATATAAAGAATTTATAAAAATATTCATCATGAAAAATATATATTTTACATGGTCTTCATTAAAACCTCCTTTTAAATGCTTTGATCATCAATTCAAATGGTGAAAACAATTTAAAATATCCTAATGTAATTTGGGCATATGTTTTGAATAATAAGAATAGTTATGAAATCATCACATTTAATGTTTATTTATTTGGATAAACTTATCCAAACAAATTATCCTTTATAATTTATGAATAATTCTAAAGAATAATTTAATTTCATAAATCCATACTTCTATCACTGTAAAATTAAATTATCAACATAAAAACACATCAAAAACAATTACAATACAATTATTAGTTTAATTAATTGGGGTTATTTATCCTTCATGGGGAAAAATCCAAATTCTTTCAGTGGGTTTTCTAATCTATTAGTTTTTTAGAAATGGATTACTACCACTAAAAGGAAATTTTCCATCCTCCAGTTTTCAGATCATGAGAAATTCATTTTAGATGTATACCGTTTGGAAGGTGAAGCCGATCAATATTAGAATATTATCAAGAATACAAGGTAACCAGATGAAATTGACTCCATGGATTGGGATGAGTTCAATAACTTATTTTTGAACAAGTACTTCCCTTGTATTATTTATATGAATATGGAAAAGTGTTTCTATAGCTAAAGAAAAAGGATGGTGAATTTATTAGTGAGGAAAATTTTACAAGACATGTGAGGTATGCTTCTAACATTATCATCCAACCTAAAAGTATGTTTGATAGATTATTTAGTGACTTAAAACCATGAATTTGAAGGGTATTATCTAAAAGAGACTTTAGTATATATGAAAAGATTTTTTTGATGTTCTATAAAGGTGGAAATGGAAGTTGTAGTTAAGAATCAATCTCACAGTCTTGATAAGAAGAGAAAAAAGAAATACACCGGAAAATATATGAACCATGTAGATAAGAATATGATATTTCCTTTATACTCAAAGTGTGGGAAGATTAGTGGTGGAAATTATCTTCAGGTAACTATTAAATTTTTTAC
The DNA here is from genome assembly GCA_963277665.1 of Viscum album. Classification (NCBI taxonomy): domain Eukaryota; kingdom Viridiplantae; phylum Streptophyta; class Magnoliopsida; order Santalales; family Viscaceae; genus Viscum; species Viscum album. The sequence continues at coordinate 806,023,838 of OY728137.1, forward strand.
TTTTTTAAGGGAAGGTAATCAAGAAATTTATTTTAGAAGTGATGGGAAGAAGTTAGCTAATAATGAGAATATAGAAAATTTTCACAGAATGCACCAACCACACTCTAGTGTTCCAAATTCAAGGATTATAGGAATTATGATAAAAAATTCCCAAATATGAAGGTTAATGATGATGATTAATTCCAGCAATCTCTTAAGCCTATGTAAAAGGTTAATATCATGTGATCACTATTTTTGACGTGGGGTACGGTAACGATGTGGTTAAAGTTACACTTACCATCCACTCTAGTACTAGTAATGTCTGGATATACCCATTCATTAATATATGAAGAACTTTATAAGTATATCAAGATTCAACCCAAAATAGTTACATGTATAATTAGTAGTTAAAAACCTAATGGTACGACGATCGCATCTCAAGTCTATGATTCCTATCAAGTTGATGTTGGTGGGAATCTACTTCCTAAAAATCTTATCATTCTTCATCTGGATTAATATTTTGTTATCTTGGGAATATATTGGATTTATATACATAAATAACACATCAATTTTCAATGAATGGAATTTACATTTGATATTCCAAACCAACCTATGATCGTATATCAATGTGATGATAAGTATGAACATCCGATGGAGACCAAATCCATTTTATGGGTCTTAATTCCCATTCAAAATGGGTTCTTATCCAAAATGGTTTGGGAGAAACATGAAATAAATAATATACTTATTATGCAAGAATTTTTTTATGTTATTAAAAAAGAGTTTGCTATCCTTCCACCAAAATTTGAAGTTGATTTTTCAAGATAACTCATACCTGGTTCCATACAAATTTCAAATACTTTCTATATAATGGCACTGATTGAGTTACAATAATTGAAAAAAAACTCTTGGAAAAACATAACAAGGTACAAATTTATACGAGTGGGTCACCTTGGGGTGAAACATTTCTTTTTTTAATGAAGATATATCAATGTGACGTATTAATAATCGGTATTTGAACAAGAACACAATTAAGAAAAAGTATCATCTTTCCCATATTGATGACTTGTTTGATCAACTATGAAGAGATCAATACTTTTCTATGATTGAAATTCATTTGGATATCATCAATTGGGCATCAATAAGGATGATAAACCTAATACAACATTATTTACAAGGTATGGACACTATGAATATATAGTTATTCTATTCGATCTAACTAATGTTGCTGCTATATTTATGGATGTAATGAATTGAGTCTTTAGAGATTACCTTGATCAATTTTTTATAGTCTTTATAGAAAATATTATTATATATTAAAAAAATAAAGGAATGGAATCAACACCACTTGAAAACTGTACAAAAAAAATAAGGAATGAGAAACTATATGAAAAATTTATAGTGTGAATTTTTACTGAAAAAGGTTTTATTTTTGGGTTATATAATGCAACACCCCGACCCCAGTTACCCAGAGTCGGTGCATTATTTTAATACATTGGAATTATTACAAGGAATCAAGTCCCGAAGGACCGATCGGTTTAGCAGTCTTGGAAAATAGATTACATACATGAATGTCACATTACACTTTGTAACATACAAAACAACATAAATAATCCTTTATAAATGCCTTTATTCCCTTAGATTAACCCTACATATCAATCACAATACACTTCTTGGAATCCTGGGAAAATAAAACATAGAAAGGGGTGAGCTCAAATGCTCGGTAATGGTAAGAAATAAAGTGGAAACTTTCAAAAATAAGCATAAACATTTAAGGCAATGTATAAAACTAAAACAAAATCCTTTTTAAAATTGAACTTCAGCATAATATGACAGAAAAAAATGAAAAAAATGTCATTTACTTATTCACATGGATATTCTACTAATCTAATAATCACATGCAATATCAATAACCACTTTCATAACGATGGAATGCATAATGCCAGACTATCATAACGATGTAGCCAAGGCCTCGTTCCAAGACTACAAATAAGATTTTGTCAAGGCCTCGTGCCAAGACACTAGTTTGTCTCATGAGACCTACCGATGCATCGAGGAGCTATAGAGGGCTCCACTCTTCACTTACTAAGTCCAATGAATTCCTCATATGAAAAGGTCCAAACATAACATAAACATTCGTATTAAAACTAGCATACGAAATGTAAATACTTTCTCCATAAACCATGAATGGTATAAAAATAACACATCCATAATCAAACATATCACAAAACCTTCAACACAATATGGAATATTTGTATCATGATAAATCATCTTCAAAACAAGTTTAAAATCCATCAAAGGATGTTGACATAGATGAAAATGATTTGTAAAACTCTTTGAGAGAAATATCCATTTTTCATGAAAACATTTAAAAGTCACACAATTTACAAAAGAAGAAATTTAAATACATTTTTGAATAAAATTGTCCCATACCACTTTGAAACTTTTGAAAGGAATTAAAATTTTAAAAACATTCATGTCCATATAAATAAATCCTTAAAAACCATTTTGAATACATGGACATTAATGAGAAAGATTTAGAAGAATAAATATTTAAAACATTTGAAATGATGTTTTAGTAAAAAAAAGTCCCTTAAAGTAATACCTTTGAAAACTCTTTCATAAAAAATGGACATGGATAATAAATATGTCCCAGTAGATACTTACTTAAAAACAACCACGGATAATAAAGAGATTGTGAAATTAACCCTTACCAATTTGGTAACTTACGAAACATACACCACAAGAAAGAGGTATCATACAATGAATATGTAAATACACATAAATTAAAGTTTATTACACAAATAATACAATTATGGGCAGTACATACACCACACAAAAGGTAATAGTGGTAATATGGCATGAATCTCACGAGAATAAGGAGTGAGATGAAAACCCCTTACCTTGCACTTTCCTTTAGTCGAGGGTATGTTTAACCTCCTGTATGAAGACCGTAGTATGTTATTAAATTATAATATAACCATATTAATATTTATGATATCATACATTATTCATTTATGACTTTTTACTACCCATTTAATAATAATTTACATGTTAAATTAACATTTCAGATAATAATTGCTTTCTTTATCTTACATGTTTTAACTTGTTACTCTTGATTTTATCACTTAGATCATGATTTAAATACTTCCAGAATATAAAACATGATTTATATATCATATATATTTAGAATATAATTATGTATAATAGGTATATTTGAGAAATGGAAAACACCGTTTATGGAGACGGTAGTCCATACGTACGCATAAACGTTGTTTCCGTTTTCATAACGTATTGAACGAAACTAAGTGAATAAAATATTTGTCAGTACACACACACACACACAAATATATATCTAGTAGAATTATTATGTCATATATAACAAACATATTAGTAATATATATTTTTATAATCGTCGATGAATGGTGAATGTGGAAATGAATCTCATCACGTCGTGGAGACGGTAATCCGTACGTACGCACGAGCGACAATATCATTTCCTTAAAGGTGTAGCATTGGGTGGTATATTAATTTTACAGAGACATTATTATGTTATTTTCATTATTTATATACATATTACTCATCATTATATCCATCCAAATAACATAGTGTTGAATAACAAATTACACTATAGCGTGGAGACGGTAAGCCGTACGTAAGCACGCATGGTGACATTATCAATCATAAGATGGATAGAATAATGAATACAGTTGTGAAATATTTATAGTAACATAAAAGTATATATAAGATACTAGAGTTATTATTTTATAATGGAAATAACAAATGAAGAAGAAGTGGAAGAAGAAAGGAACTTGAAAGAGGGTGGTGAAATCATTACCTCTTCTTCGGGTTCTTCCCTTTGATTTGATCAAAATGGCTCCTGAGGTTGGCTTTCTGATCTAAATAAGGCCTCTAGGTTAAAGGGAGGATAGTTTAGAGGGTATTTGGGTAGGGTTTGTCCAATCCAAATGGATTTTAAGCTATGAATTAGAGAGAAGGGGAGTTCCCTTTTATAAGAGGGGTGAGGGGCACCTTAGGAAAAACTTAAAATATTATTTTATAATAAATTCATATTCAGTTTCTAATGGCTCCAAAGTTGATTATTTAAAGTATAAGGTGGGGATAGGTCGAAAACAACTCAACCAATATGTTTTATACAAGTTGAGGTTACCATTTTATCCTTATCATTTAGATTTAACTCTAAGTTAAATAATTTAACTTTTACCATGTCATCTTGTATTCTTACACTATGTGGTTAATAAACTTACTATATACTGCCAATAGAACCCCAATTGGTTCCTTAATGTCATATATATTATTATATAAGTCCTTTGGCCGAACCTTAGATTTTTAGGACCATTATATCAATTAATAATATAATATTGTTTTTAAAAACTATTTTATGTCAATTTTGACACTATTTGGTATTTGTTTTTTTTTTAATAATAAAAACATGATTACTTCAAAAAAATACATTGAATAAATCCTAAAATGTCATATTCACCTAGAAAATTCGTGGATGTCATAAAAACTTTGAAATTATATTTATTTTAATATTTATAATACCATTTATATGATTCCTTCATGAATAAGGTAATTATCGCATCATCATTGTGTCATAAATAAAATTATTTATTTAATGTCTAAAAATTACAAATAAAATACCATGAAGTATTAAATCTCTTTATATTTCTAATTAATATTTTTAATCGAATTTATCTTATGTAAAACTATATATTAAAAATGTTTTAGTTATTAAACTTTTATTTTAACTCTTTTAAGTCTTCTTTGAATTAAATAATAATAAATGTCATAATCTAATCCAAGTGGACCTAAATGATAATATTTTATTCTTAAGGTTGTTTTTGGTCGAGATAAACTTGTCCAATATAATTATGACATGTGTGAGGGTGATATTAATATCATTTTTACCCTTAATTACCATATTTACTTTTAACCGTGGTAAATAAAATTAAAAAGTTACTATTCACCAAAAATTATTTTCATCTCATTGAACCACATTTTACTCCTTGATATTAACCGTGTCTCTCGGATTTTCGAAATTCAGCTCATAGAAGTGGTAAAATTAAGTTTTATGTGAATTTACAAAAGCTCCTGGGAGGTGGGTAAAAGACGGTAAAAAGTTCGATAAAAAATTTTATATATCTAAAATTATTATAAACTGACTCCAATGAATTACATTGAATTTATATAGGTATTATGTATCTATTTTTACCTAAAATAAATTTAAATAAAATAAATTATTATTTAAATAAAAATCCGGTTTTAAATAATAACTCGGTGTTTTTCACTATTCATTAAAAATTGAAAGTTTTCAGAAAAATACCAAAAATTCACCCTAGGATAATTTTAATATTCCGAATCCAAAAATGATGTCTATTTTACCAAATTAAAAATATAGAAGTTTCATTTATTAATTTAAAATTAATTGCCGTTGTCAAAACCAAAAGACGTATTTTTAAGAAATAATAACTATCAAAAGATTGACACTTGTTTATGTCCAGTTTAAAGGTGAAATTACGTCCAATAACCAACATTGTATTAAATGGTAAAAATATATTCTAAATATACTTTAAAACCACTCAAATTCATAATTTATGACTGTTAATTATTTCAATTAAAAATATGTTTTTAATTAAAATTTAGTAATTTTCACTATTCATCAAAATATGAAAGTTTTCAGAAAAACACCAAAAATTTATTAAAACTAAATTCTTATGTCTCGATTCTTAAAAAGAAGTTTATGTTGTAAAATTTAATATATAAAAGTTTCAAATATTGGATTAAAAAGGGACAACCATTAAAAGGCGGTAAAAGTGCATTTTTTGAAAAATACTTCTTTTATCTGAAAAAAATGAATTAGTTTTTACATTATGTCTAAGAAACTCATAATATGGATTCTAAAATTATAAGGAATATATATATATTTCAAAATTCAGTTAATATTATTCATAAATACTTTTGAACAGCTAGTTTGGTAAGTTATGGTGTGCTTGAACTCAGTGTTGCGTGTAGTGCAAGTTATTGAATTACATTGAAAAAAAATAATGTTCTATGCAATCTTGGGGTGTTACATTATTCCATCCTTTAATAAATTGAAACCTCGCAATTTGAAATTGTTCTTCGAAAATAAAAGGTTGAATATAGAAAATACCTTTGTGGGAAAACCCGCATCGGAAATTGGGTTAATAAAATTTAGTCTTAATAAGAGGAAAAGGGGAATGAAAAAGTCACCACCAAATTATGATCTCGATTAGGAGAACATTAGTGGCAATTAGAGACACATAATTGGAGTAAAAATGTAAATATTTATAGGGAGTGATTGATTTCATCAGTCACAAACAATTGTAGAATTGTGAGCCTCAAATCCACCAATCTATGATGATTTAAAATACCATCAGTTCAACAAAATGTAAGGTATTAGGATAACACATTTTTGGTTTTTAGATGCCTTAACTAAAGTTTAATAATTTATTTCTTCGTAGAATAAGGGAAGAAAATAAATGTATAGTTGTCAAGTAGATTTCCATCCTTTAACTAATTTCTACCACAAACTCGTCTTTCACTCCATAAGATTTCAAAAAAAATCTATTTATCCTAATCATATAGGGTTCCAAAAAAATGAATTTATAATTCATTTATAAGACTATTTAAAAAAATATAAATTATACAAACCAGTATATCATGTAGTCCAATCGTAGGTGATGCACCCTTGTCACTCTTCGGTTGTGAGTTTAAGTCTCACGGCCTTGTCGGACGCAACTATTTATCTCCTGACCTCTGGGTTGTCCTTTTATAAAAATCCAAAAATAACCTTAACAATTGTATCCAATTTCAAACATAATCCATTCCAACCTTTAGAATTATCCAAAATACTTATATCCAAACTCTTAGTCCAAATTTTATAAGGATGTTAAACATAATGAGGATCCTTTTTTCCAGGTAATAACATGTGAATGCCTTTATCGTGTCTTCCTTTACAACACCGCAACATCATGAATTACCAAAATCAACCATCTCTTATTCCAAAATCACTACCTCATTATCAGGACCATATTAAGGATTACCTTTCCTTCAACCATTTATTTTCCAAAAAGTGTAGCTTACTATTAAGTCACTTTTCTTAGAACCATATAATCTCAAATCCTTAATAAAATAGTGCTACAGTACAATCCTTATTTATCTCCATAATTCATGGAACCAATATACTATTGATACAACACTCAATGAAATAATTCTATAATAACATAAGAACACTAGTCATTCCTCTTTATCTGAGGTAGTATCATAACTTGATTATTATCCAATAGCATCGTTTGGTGCATACTCTGATGATTTGGAAATTGGTTTGTATATTGTCCAAACTCCTTGCAGATGAAGCATTGTACATTTGAAAACGTTTTCTTACCCTTGCAATCACGTACTTGGTGTCCTTTTTCTCCACGCTTATAACAAACTCCCATTCCCTTCAAGCATTTACCAAGGTGATTCATTCCACATTTATCACATATTGGAAAATCCTTCTTTCCCTTATTCCCTTTATCCATATTTCTTTCTACCAACATTTTCTTCTCTGGATTCCCTTCAAATCCATAGGACTCAAAGAATTCTTTACTTATCTTATTAACACAAGATACTATTTCTTCATATGATGATAATACATGAGAGACTATTTCCCTTCTAAATTCTGGCTTAAGACCATGAATGATATTATCCATCTTACTCTTTGGATCATGCATATTCCTGGAGTTCTCATTCCTTCTACTCAGAACCATTTCTAAACAATGGCATACACTAGGTCAGTTTATAAATAGAAATTCATAATTCCAAATATGTAAAATACCTAACGTAAATTGAACAGTTTATGGATATAATCCATAATCAAAAATGTATTTTTTGAGGAGATATATACTCATAAACCCTTCATATTGGTTTGTAAAGAAAATGAGAATTATCCTAAGCATATCCCCCGAGAGTGTCGTAACCAAGAGTGTAGTAAGGCCAGTTGTCGTGCACCAGTTCCCATTTGAGTCTAGCTCAAAGTGGTGTTTTCAGGTTTTACCCCTAGGTACATCTGTGCCAGAGCCGCCTCTACCTTCTCGTATCCAGACAAGGATGTATTTGCTTGGAAAACTCACAAAATCTTTACATTACCAAAATTTTAGGAAGTTTTTCTATACTAATCCTCAAAGTCTATCTTAGGGTAATGTTCTCTAATCAGAGTTTATCTAAATCTAGTTTCCAAGGTTATTTCTAAACTTCCTCTGATACCAACTGTAATGCCCTGACCCCAATTACCCAGAGTTGATGCATTATTTTAATACATTGGCATGATTACAAGGAATCAAGTCCCGAAGGACCGATTGGTTTAGCAGTATTGAAAAATAGATTACATACATGAATGTTACATTAAACTTTATAACATACAAAACAACATAAATAATCCTTTATGAACATCATTATTCCCTTCGCTTAACCCTGTATATCAATCACAATACACTTCTTGGAATCCTGGAAAAATAAAACCTAGAAAGGGGTGAGCTCAAACGCTCAGTAAGGGTAAGCAATACAGCGAAAACTTTCAAAAATAAGCATAAACATTTAAGGAAATGTATAAAACTAAAACAAAAGCCTTTTAAACTTGAACTTCAGCATAATATGGCTGAAATAAAATGAAAAAAATCCATTTACTTATTCACATGGATATTCTACTAATAGAATAATCACATGCAATATCAATAACCACTTTCATAACGATGGAATGCATAATGCCAGACTATCATAACGACGTAGCCAAGGCCTCGTTCCAAGACTACAAATAAGATTTTGTCAAGGCCTCATTCCAAGACACTAGTTTGTCTCATGAGACCTACCGATGCATCGAGGAGCTATAGCGGGCTCCACCCGTCACTTACTAAGTCCAATACATTCCTCATATGAAAAGGTCTAAACATAACATAAACATTCGTATTAAAACAAGTATACAAAATGTAAATAATTTCCCTATAAACCATGAATGGTATAAAAATAACACATCCACAGTCAAACATATCACAAAACCTTCAACACAATATGTAAGATTTGTATCATGATAAATCAACTTCAAAACAAGTTTAAAATCCATCAAACGATGTTGACATAGATGAAAATGATTTGTAAAACTCTTTGAGAGAAATATCCATTTTTCTTGAAAACATTTAAAAGTCACACAATTTAGAATAGAATAAATTTAAAGACATTTCTAAATCAAAGTGTACCATACCACTTTGAAACTTTTGAAAGGAATTAAAATTTTAAAAACATTCATGTCCATATAAATAAATCCTTAAAAATCATTTTGAAGACATGAACATTAATGAGAACGATTTAGAAGAATAAATATTTTAAACATTTGAAATGATGTTTTAGTAAAAATATTCCCTTAAAAGAATCCATTTGAAAACTATTTCATAAAACATGGACATGGATAATAAATATGTCCCAGTAGATACTTACGTAAAAACAACCTTGGATAATAAAGAGATTGTGAAATTAACCCTTACCAATTTGGTAACTTAGGAAACATACACCCCATGAAAGAGGTATCATACAATGAATATGTAAATACACATAAATTAAAGTGTATTACACAAAGAATAAAATTATGGGTAGTACATACACTACACAAAATGTAATATTGGTAATATGGCATGAATCTCATGAGAATAAGGAATGAGATGAAAACCCCATACCTTTCACTTTCCTTTAGTCGAGGGTACGTTTAACCTCCTGTATAAATACCATAGTATGTTATTAAATTATACCAGAACCATATTAATATTTATGATATCATACATTATTCATTTATGAAATTTTACTACCCATTTAATAATAATTTCCATGTTAAATTAACATTTTGGGTAATAATTTCTTTCTTTATCGTACATGTTTTAACTTGTTACTCTTGATTTTATAACTTAGATCATGATTTAAATATTTCCAGGATATAAAACATGATTTATATATCATATATATTTAGAATATAATTATGTATAATAGGTATATTTGTGAAATGGAAAATACCATTTATGGAGATGGTAGTCTAAACATATGCATAAACGTTGTTTCTGTTTTCATAACGTATTGAATGAAACTAAGTGAATAAAATATGTGTAAGTACATATATATATATATATATATATATATATATATATATATCTTCAGTACCATTATTATTTCATATATTACAAACATATTAGTAATATATATTTTTATAATCATCGATGAATGGTGAATGTGGAAATGAATCTCATCACGTCGTGGAGACGGTAATCCGTACGTACGCACGAGCGACAATATCATTTTCTTAAAGGTGTGGAATTGGGTGGTATATTAATTTTACAGAGACATTATTATTTTATTTTCAAAATTTATATACATATTACTCATCATTATATCCATCCAAATAACATAGTGTTGAATAACAAATTACGCCACGATGTGGAGACGGTAAGTCGTACGTACGCACGCATGGTGACATTATCAATCATAAGATGGATAGAATAATGAATATAGTTGTGAAATATTTATAATAACATCACAGTATATATAATATACTGGAGTTATTATTTTATAATGGAAATAACAAATAAAGAAGAGGTGGAAGAAGAAAGGAACTTGAAAGAGGGTGGTGAAATCATTACCTCTTCTTCGGGTTCTTCCCTTTGATTTGATCAAAAGGGATCCTTAGGTTGGCTTTCTGATCAAACTAAGTCCTCTAGGTTTAAGGTAGGATAGTTGAGAGGGTATTTGGGTAAGGGTTGGTCGAGCCAAATGTATTAGAAGGTGTGAATTAGAGATAAGGGGAGTGCCCTTTTATAAGAGGGGTGAGGGGAACCTTAAGAAAACGTAAAATATTATTTTATAATAAATTCATATTCAATTCATAATGGATAAAAAGTTGATTATTTAAAGTATAAGGTGGGGATAGGTCAAAAAAATTCAACCAATAGGCTTTAGACAAGTTTAGGTTACCATTTTATCCTTATCATTTAGATTTAACTCTAAGATAAATAATTTAACTTTTACCATGTCTTCTTGTATTCTTACATTATATGGTTAATAAACTTAATATATACTGCCAATAGAACCCCAATTGGTTCATTAATGTAATATATATTATTATATAATTATTTTGGATGAACCATATATTTTTATAACCATTATATCAATTAATAATATAATATTTGTTTTAAAAACTATTTTATGTAAATTTTGACACTATTTGGTATTTGTTTTTTGTTAAAATAATAAAAACATGATTACTTCAAGAAAAATACATTTAATCAATCCTAACATGTCCTATTCACCTAGAAAATTATTTTATGTCATAAAAACTTTGAAATTATAATTATCTTAATATTTATAATACCATTTATTTGAATCTTTCCTGAATAAGGTAATTACTGCATCATCATTGTGTCATAAATAAATTTGTTTATTTAATGTATAAAAATTATAAATAAAATACCATGATGTAGTAAATATTTTTATATTTCTAATTAATATTTATAATTGAATTTATCTTATGTAAACCCTCTATTAAAAATGTTTTAGTTATTAAGCTTTGATTTTAACTCTTTTAAGTCTTCTTTGAATTAAATAATAATAAATGTCCTAATCTGATCCAAGTGGACCTAAATGATAATATTTTATTCCTAAGGTTGTTTTTGGTCGAGATAAACTTTTCCAATATAATTAGTACATGTGTGAGGGTAATATTAATATCATTTTTAACCTTAATTACCCTATTTACTTTTAACCGTGGTAAATAAAAGTAAAAAAGTTACTATTCACCAAAAATTATTTTCATCTCATTGAACCAAATTTTAATCTTTGATATTAACCGTGTCTCTCGGAGTTTCGAAATTCAGCTCACGGAAGCGGTAAAATTAAGTTTTACGTGAATTTGCAAAAGCTCTTAGGAGGTGGGTAAAAGATGGTAAAACTTTCGATAAAAATTTTTATATATCTAAAATTATTATAAACTGAATTGAATGAATTACATTGAATTTATATAGGTATTATGTATATATTTTGACCTATAATAAATTTAAATAAAATATATTATTATTTAAATAAAAATCTGATTTTAAATAATAACTCAGTGTATTTCACTATTCATCAAAAATTGAAAGTTTTCAGAAAAATACCAAAAATTAACCCTAGGCTAATTTTGATATTCCTAATCCAAAAATTATGTCTATTATACCAAATTAAAAACATATAAGTTTCATTTATTAATTTAATATTAATTCCCATTGTCAAAACCAAAAGGCGTATTTTTAAGAAATAATAACTATCAAAAGATTGACACTTGTTTATGTCCAGTTTAAATGTGAAATTACATCCAATAACCAAAATTGTATTAAATGGTAAAAATATATTCTAAATATACTTTAAAACCACTCAAATTCATAATTTATGACAATTAATTATTTCGATTAAAAATTTGTTTTAAATTAAAATTTAGTAATTTTTACTATTCATCAAAATATGAAAGTTATCAGAAAAAAACCAAAAATTTATTGAAACTAAATTATTATATCTCGATTCTAAAAAATAATTTTATGTTGTAAAATTGAATGTATAAAAGTTTCAAATATTGGATTTAAAAGGGTTCACCATTAAAAGGCGGTAAAAGTGCATTTTTTGAAAAATACTTCTTTTATCTGAAAAAAATGCATTAGTTCTTACATTATGTCTAAGAAAATCATAATATGGATTCTAAAATTATAAGTAATATATATATAGTTCAAAATTCAGTTAATACTATTCATAACCGCTTTTGAATGGCTAGTTTGTTAAGTTATGGTGCGCTTGAACTTCGTGTTGCGTGTAATGCAAGTTATTGAATTACATTGAAGAAATAATATTATATGCAATCTTGGGGTGTTACATATAATCTCGAGAAAGGGTATATTAGTAGATTAATCAAATACAATGGCTATTAAATGGTTCCCAGACCAACCACGGTGACTAAGATACGTATTTTTATTTTTTTTATCTGGACTTTGTCAATAGTTTTGGAGATTTTCTCATAGATATCTAATCCTATCACTAAGTCAAATTAGAAGAAAGTGTAGTTTCTCTAGCCATATGAATGTGAGGAATTTCATGGAAGTAAATAGAATATTATTCATTAAACCTAGGATTATATTACCCTATATTGGATAAGTATTTTTAATCTTTAGTGATAAATCCAAGAAGGTATTGGGATGTTCCACTATGTAGAATGACATGTTTATATTTTATACCTTATGAAAATTGAATGTTCCTGATAAAAATTAACCAACTCATGATTTGAAGTTAATTACTGTAATTTTTGCATTAAATGCAATGAGGAATTATATTTATAGATAAAAGTGTAATATATATTATGATCATATAAGTTTAAATTATATATTCACTTAGAAGGAGTTGAATATGATCTAGAGAAGATTGTTATAGCTAATTAAATATTATGACTTCTCAATATATTAAAAACCTGGGAAAGTGAACATGGTGGCCAATGATTTGAGTTAAAAGGATCATGATATCTTATATATTATGATGGTTATAAAAGATCCAATATTTATGGATTTATAATAGTTGGATCTAGTAATCTTGAAGGAAGGTGAAAAATCTTATCTTGATAAATTTAATGTCCAACCATCTATCAATGTAAATATTAAATAGGTGTATAATGAAGATATGGAGAAACAATAGAAGGTTATAAATGTTCCATAGTTTAACCATGATCATTATGGAATGATAAGGTTCAAGAACCATGTATAAATTCTATCCATACCAGATTTAAAGAAGGACTTGTTAAAGGAAGTTCAAATTTAGTCATTATTTATTCATATGGGATGTACAAATATGTATAAATATTTTAAAGAGTATTTATGGTGGGATGACATTAAGAGAGATATCTCAGAGCTTGTATCTTGGTGTTTGGTATATCATCATGTCAAGAAAAGGGACAGAAGTCTGAGGAGATGCTACTTTAATTTCCTTTAACATAATTGAAATGGGAAAACATCACCATGGATTTTTTTGTTAGACTCCCCAAAAAGTCTAAATATCATAATAATATATGGTTTAACACTTCATCACTATTGGAGAAGACTTCTATCTAGATCAGATTTTGTGGATATATGTTAAGGAAGTCACAATGTTTCTTGGAGTACTACATTCCATTGTGTCTGATCAGGATCTGAGGTTTAACTCAATGTTTTGGTGAAGTCTTTAGCATAATCTTGATATAGAGTTGAGTTTTAGAACTTTATATCATCCTCAGACATATGGTCATTTTCAAAGAACAAATCAAACACTAATTATTTGTTTATTCTTTTCTATTTTGATTTCAAAGGTGGATGGGATCAATACCTTCTTATAGGTGAGTTTTCTTACTATTAGAGATTTTAATTTTGAATTCAGGTGTTCCTTATAAACCCCATTATGTAAATAAATTTATATCTCTAGAAATATTGAATGAAGTTAGAAAAAAACAATTGGGTTTAGAGATATTTGGAGAAATTTAAGATAAGGTTAAATCCATTTATCAAAACATCAAGGCAGCTCAGAGTCAGTAGAGAAGTTGTGCTAATAATTTCCAATGAGATCAAGAATTTGATGTTATGGAAAAGGTTTTTCTACAAATTTCTCCATGGAAGAAGGTTATGAGATTTGAGAAGAAAATGAAACTAGTCCATAGGTATATCAGTCCCTTCAAAATTCTTAATCATATCAAGATAGTATCCAATCCATTGGTTCTGTCACTAAACCTATCTCAAGTCTATGATGTGTTCTATGTATCTCTCCTAAGGAAGTGAATACTTGAGCCTACACATGTACTAAACTCAATGGCCATACTAGTAGAGAAATATTTTTCTTATGAGGAACAACCAGTGAAGATTCTTGATCATACGTAGAAATTCCTATGAATAAGAACAACCATGTAGTCAATGTTTAGTGGAGAAACAACTACTTTTAGGAACCTATGTGAGAAATTTATGATATGATGAGGTAAAATTATCCTTATTTGTTTGTATTAGAGTAAAACATTTTGAGGGTTAGATTAATTTTAAGGGGGGTAGAATGTACCACCATGAGCTTTTATGAATTATTATTTTTTGAATAAATTAAATTTCTTTGATATCTTGAATTACACGCAACACCAAGTCAATCATAGGATGCATGAAACACTCAGTTATCTTGTGTTAAACAAAACACTGAGTTTTAACAAAACCATGATATATTATTAATATAGTTATTCAAACATGACCATTATAACCTGGTAATTAAAAATATATATATTAATAGTAATAAATACCTTTTAAATATTAATTATAATGATTTTATTTAAAGGAACCACATTGATAATAAATTACTTAATTTTTAATAAATTCCTTATTTGTTTCAAAAAAACTTTTTTCTCAAAAATGGATTTTTATTTATTTTTATGAACATTAACAAAATTAATTATTCAAAATGTTATAAAGTTAATTTTATAAAATAAAATTCATTTCTGTAATCATCAAGTCAAATTAGCTTACGATAATTTTTTTGGATTTCTCAGAAAAGACCCATTTTTGATGAATAGTGAAAAAATCAGATTTTTAATTGAAAAATTCCTTTTTTTAGCTTATTTATAAAGATAAATTATATTTAAAATGTTTTTTAAAGTAAAATTAGTTCAATTATTCAACCATTAATCCAATTATTATCATTGGAATCAATTTAATATTAAAATTTGATATAAAAACTTTGTAAACTTTTGAACATTTTCTATTTAAAAACTAACTTTATCATCACATTTGTGAGATTAATATTAAATAAAATTGTGAGATTTATGTGAATGTAATTTTGGGAAATATATTAAATATTTTGAATCATAAAAATTTATATTATCAAAAATTCTCAAATTAATTTTTTACTAAAATGAATCGTAAAAATAGTAAAAATTATTTACCACAATTAAGGTAAAAATGTATTTACCGGTGGTTAAACTAAAAAGATAAGGGTCAAAAAAGACAGAAAACATGTCCAAAACCCATTTTATGGACATATTTAAACCTTATACATTATACTATGTAGAATAATCTATTATTGATCCTTTTTTCATGAGAAAAACATCGTTACATATCTTCCTTTTGAGACAATTATAACTGTACCACTCACCTCACTTATAAAAGGTCACCCATATCCTCTTCTATTCACACATTAAAACCCTTTATATTTCAAAATATATGCCCAAATAACATTAAAACTTACCTAATATAATCCTATAATACTTATTTTGGATATAATTCCAATCTAGTAAGGCTTTTGGTGCAAACCTAATGAGGATATCTGAGGAAGAGGTAATGTTCATCAATGATTGTTTTTGTTTTTATTTCTTTATCCACCTCTATAAATTCATATTAAACCATGATTATTTAATAAACTCATTATATTCCATATAATTATATATTTTTTATTTTAGTACCATGATCTAAAAACATCTCCACTTCCTTCAAATGAGTTATGAAATGATCATTTGTGTTTATGACGGACTACCGCCCCACGAACCGATATCATTCATTTTTTCCATTACCACCTCTCACAGATTCACATAATGATAGATTTATTGTCCATTTATAATATTTACGATATTATTATGCATTTATAATTATCAAATCACACATATCATCAAGTTTTTTAATTTTTTGGGAATACGATAACGTCTCTCGTGTGTTCGGCGGACTACGGCCTCATGAAGTGATGTGATTCATTAACTATTTACATAGAAGGTAATAAGGATGGTTTTAATGAAAATACATGATATATATTACATAAAAATGGTTTTTTTGTTATAATATATTATTTACCATTCTTTCATTCAAAACATAGATAAAATGGAAACAACATTCATGCGTACATACAATCTACCATCTCCATGAATGGTGTATTTCATTTTCTATCTCTATTTTTATGGATTGATTAAAATATAAATTTAATGAATATATATTATACTTATACCATGATTATAATTATGTAGATTATTTAACTATGATAAAAGTAATAGTACCAAAAATAACCTATCAAAAAAACATTAAAAACAAAGCAGTTATTGCTCGAAACATGACATTAACATGGAATTATTAATAAATTTGTAATAGAATGTAATAAGTAAATGATATATGGTATTATATATATATATATATATATTTAATAGATGTATTATATACTTATATTTATTATATAGTATTATTTAATGTGTATGAAAGAAGTCAAGACTTAAAGTCTGGGATTTTTTTCTCAATTTTCCTTTTTTGAGATGTACGTTATGTTATAAACCTATATTCTTTAATGAGGTTCATATAAATACCATTTTACATATAATATCATGAATTTATTTATCCACATGATATTTTAAGTTTCATTTTAGTTTATTCCTTCATGGGGCATACCTTTCAAAGTTACCAAAGTGGTAAAGATATTATATAACAAACTTTTCATTTATCGGTATTATTTATGATTATGTTTCTGATGATAATGTATTATGATTCATATCTATATAAACTCATGAATTTTATTACGAAAATTTTTATTCATTATATTTTCAAAAAAATATTATAATTAATTCACTCTTTATTACCTAAAATAAATGTTATTTTTTTAATAAAATAAGACTTTATTTCTCTCTTGAATCAAAAATTGGTTTTTATCCTCATTGAATTATATGCTTTTATACCATAAACAACCTATCCCCAATGAATAAATGAATGAGTATCATTCAAAGTACAATAGTAGGGTTGGAAAGGATATAATTGGATTTTAATGTGGATCTTACCTATCAAGGTAATTTTGGGGTTCTGTGTGTTAAAAATACGTGTACAATTTGAGATTGAGTCTCAAGATTATGGGATTATAAAAAATGACACAATAATATTAAAAATGACCTTATAAAATCATAGTTCTTATTATATAGAAATGAATGTTCTTTAAGAAAACATGTCCCAATTTCCTATTAAAAATATGATTATAAAGAAAAGGAAATATTTTCTTATAATCCTATCAGGAATGAGAACATAGGATAATATTCAATAGCTCATGGAATTTAAAACAATAATAAATCAACCAACATGGATTTCATAAGTTCAAAAAATAAAACATTTAAGGAAATTTCATCTATATAAATTAACTAGCCATCTCAAATCATGATTTATAAAATTAATGCCCCTATGATTATCTATAGTCATTCATCCCCCATCTTACTCATTCAATTTAATTAAACAATGGAATATAAATCATCGAATTATGGGATTACTAAGTAAATAAAGTATCATAGATCAAAAAAATAAAGATCTAATTGTGGGGCATTAATTTTTCTCAATTAAATATCAAAAATATATTTTAAAAATTACAGGTATCAATAATAAATGAAACCGTTAATAATGTACTTCCCTTTCACTTGATTCTCTTATTTTTCACATTTGATTGTTATTTTTCCTTGTTCCTTTCTCTTAATTAACCTAAAAAATAAAACATCCAAATTATATTACAAGGAATATGTAATTAAAGCTCAAAAAGAGTTTGGGGATTGAACTACTCCTTGAAAAATTACTAAATATTATGAAAACTAATTTCCTATAAAAGAAATAAAAACACTCAATTTTCCTCAGAAAATGAATTTGGTTATGATAATTAAGTTCAAACATACCTCTTTTTTATCAAGTGATATAGGGTTGGAAAGGAGTTACTCAGTTTGTATCAATGGATGGATGAAGTTTTGACTCATCCACGTAGATGGGTATGTGTCATTTTTTTATATTAACTTCATTATTCCTCAATTAAAGACCTTATCCACATACATGGTCCTATAACACTTATGATTGGTTCCTATCAAAAAATAAAAATGGTAATTCCTAAGCTGACCAAACCTATTATAACTTCTTAATTTTTCTATTTTTAAAGTTCCTCCATTTTATTCAACATTTTCAAAAGATGTTTCTCTTAATTTACCTCTTTTTCAGTCATATCTACTTTCTCAATAGTATCTCTATTGTATATTTTGTTAATGGAAGAAGTTACCTAATATTTTTTCAAGACATCTTTACCAATATCATATTCATATTCACCCTAAATATTCATTTCACAGTGTATACTAAAACTAACTTAATCACCAGTCACACTTAAACTCAACTCTCCACTTTTCACATTGATCAAGAATAAACTAGTAGCCATAGCTCCCCAAAATTAATGGATTCTTCTCTTTATACCTATAAAATTCAAGGAATTATACCAATATATAGAACTTATCCACTTTGAATATGACATAATCAATAAATCCTTATTCATGTTTGGACACTATGTCCTCTATTTATAGAAAAACTCTTATGAGAAATGTCTCCTCCAATCCTAGGATCTTTAATGTGGAGTATGGCATGATATTCAAACTCATTTCTAGACTATATATTTCTTTCTCATACTCATTAGAACCAATGTTAATAGGAATTTCAAAGATTCATATGTTTTTTTCTTTTATAATCTTCTTCATACCATATTTGATCATTCCCCCATGATTGGTATTGTGCACACCTCCTCAATATTCCTCTTTTTTGAAACTATTTCTTTCATGAATTTTTTATATGTAGTTATTTTTTAATGAATAAGTAAAGACAATATTAATATGAAAATTTTTAATCATTTCCAAAAACTTACCTTACTTTTATTTCAATTTCCCTTGTTTAATCTTACCCATAAATAATAGTGGTGGTCCAAATGGTGGTGGGTATTATTCCCTAACTTATTTCTCAACTTGTTTATATTTTCCATTTTGATTTTACTCTATTTTATTCCATTATTTTATTTTTTGTTCCTAATATTATTTTTATTTTTTTTAGTGTTATTTTCCATATTTTTACCACTACTCAAGCTAATGGAATTAAGTTTTCCTTGTATAAGGACATCCAAGTCATCTAATAGTACTCCTGTTGTAATTTTCTTGAATTTTTTGGAAACTTTTCCTACTTTGATATCTATATTTCACATGGAAACACCTTGATTGGCCTTCAAATCTTTTATGTTAGCCTCAGTGGTTTTCATGAAAGTAGAAAAGGTATCCTAAAATTATTTGATTAGGATTTAGTGAGAAGGGCCATAATATAGGAACCCCAATGGCCTTTTTTGGTACCCTTAATTTTATTTTTCTTGAGGAATATATCCTTGAAAATTATTATGATGATTATAATTTACATAAGTAGAATTGTCAATGTATATACCTTATATTTGGTTCATTTCCATTATCTTGTTTATATTCATTTTCATTTAATATAGTTATGAATCCACTCATATGTTTCTATCAAACATGTGGAATCTTCAATTTTTTTCCTTCTTTAACTTTTCATTAAAATTTATTCCTTGTCATGTCATCTAATAATGTATAACTCTCTTCCAATGATTTTTTTCATTTGTAAATATCTAATAGTTTCATAAATGAGTGATTTATTTACTTAACATACACCATTATAGAATTTTTTTAATTAGTATCTATATCTCAATTACATGATGGGTACATCTCCTAATAAATTCCTTAAACCTCACTCATGCATGATATAATGATTCTTTATCAAATTTATTGAAATTTATAATATTTACATGATTATACATAGATATTGTGGGAGGAAAGAAATGAGTAAATAATTTTCTTATCAATTCACCTTATGTGTCTAGGTAATGAGGGGCCAAACATTTGATACATTATTATGATTTATCTTTAAGAGAGAATTGAAATAAGTGTAGCCTTACTGTGTCACTAGAAATATTGTTGAACTGGAATGTATCACATAGGTCAAGGAAACTAATAAAGTGATTGTTTGGGTATTCATAAGGTCTCTTAATTAATTATATCTATTTTTAAATCATTTCTATTATCATTGGATTTATATTAATGTGGTTTATAATAACTGATGGTACTAGAATACTTGGTTGATCCCTTATGCTTGAAGGTTGACCATACTCCATTAGTGTTCATATCCCTGGATCTCCCCTTTACATCACTTACTTAGCTATTTGTTCCCTTTTTTCTACTACATCCATCCATTCATTTACCTTCCTATTCTATTTTAAACTCCTCTATATCTCATGGTTGAAATCGAAGAGATCTCCTACCACATTACTATGAGATGAGTGGTTGTGTATCAATGATATAACCTAGAATTCATATCATTGTAAGAACATGTGTAAGAGATAAATAAAAACATTAAAGTGAAGAAAATTTCCTAAATATATTAACATGTTTAAGAAACTAATTATGTAAATAGAAACACAAACTTGAACACACACGAGGCATCATTAACTCTCACAGGTAATATAGTTTAAAAAATAAAAACTCAAACAAAACATTAAATTCTAAAAGGGCGTATTATGTATAACATTTGAGCATAGACCACAAGGACATATTAAATTCACTTTTAATGTTTAGGATCAAATAAAAACAAAATAGAATTTGGTTTGGAAACAATAAATGATAGAAATAATACCAAGTGTAGTAAATCCATGTTCATTCACTTAGTAAAGTAAAAGTGAAATTTATTAAATCAAATATGTTGTTGTAATTAGGTTTATGTTAATACAATATCCATGGTAGACACTATCTATTCCAAAACACCATTTTACACCTCTCAAATATTATGGTTAGTTATAAAATATGTAACCCAAAACCTTATTTAAACATAAACACCCTTTCCCACTGAATGTTCATGGAATAAAAATAGGCAATCAATTACTGAATAAAAGGAATACCCTCCTAAAACTATAATGTTTGTTCTAGTGGGAAGAGGTATATGATTTAGAATAATATAATTAATGAAAAATACCATCAAGAATGAATCGTAAAAATATCACTCCATTAAGTAAAATCACATTTCATTACATGCTTGGAACTAGGAAATACTACCCCTTATGCTAGTCATGTGGGAGTGTAACCAAAAGATACAACCTAAGAAATAACAGAACTCCCTATCAGTCAAAATCCAATTTATAGGATTTATTCTCCAATTATTGATCCTTTACAAGGATTTATAGAACCTATTATTTATAGAAAATTTATCCTTATGAAATACCATCATATATCATCTTCAATCTTAGATAACTCTCAAACATATCATTTTATATTTAATCAAATTTTAACACCCTAAGATTTGTAGTAAATAAGTTTTAATATATCCTCTTTTATATCCCCAAAAAGATATAACATTTATTCCAAGATATAAGATCATGTTTAAGGATGAGTATCTTCATTGTGTTCTTTATATTTGTATCTATAGCTTGTATCTACACTTAAATACACAAAAATTATCTCTCCTTTTCATGATGCATTTAAATACCTCAAAGATAGGAATGATATCACATGCATGATTCCCTCCTATATCCCCCCATTTAAATTCGTAAGCACAGGAATAAAGAATATAGTACGCATAATATATCTATATAAGATACATAATCTATGGTGTAAAACATATCTTGCAACTTAGAACTAATCTCATCGTGCTAGGTTATTCCATGGAAAGATACTATGTTACAAAAATTATCTAGTAATAATCTTTATATGCTATTAAATTTATGTTCTCCATAGTTCAACATGTACATCTTACGATAGACTTCACCAATGAAATCTCATTTTTCTTATTTATTATACCACTATAAAAGAAACATCTATATCAAAATGGTCCTTAAGATATGAAACTAAAGTTCATGAAAAATCAATAACCTCCAAGACATCTCAATAATCCTTTTTCATAGCCTTCTTCAACCTAAAACTCACTTTGACTTTTATTGTGAAAGAGTCTTCCCTTTAGAATAACCACTCATAAGCCATAAAATGATCATCGATGCTCTATTGACTTAGCATTTAGAACAATAGATACATACATTACTTCCATCTATAGGAAACCCCTGTGAAAACACTCAGTGTCGTAGTTCTTTGGATACGGTGTAGTCTCATGATCTTTTCTTAACATCAATAGTTGCCTATAGGGAAATATAGAGGCTCACAGTATAACTCCATCTTCCATGAAACTTGGATTGAGTTTATCCAGTGATGAAAATGGTATGTCATGGTCTAAGAAGACCAGGGATATCATAGATGAAATAAGTCAGGAAGGCAATGTGGACCTGGCCTGATATAACAATGTTTTCATAAGTGCATAGTACCCCTAGGTGTTTTCATATCCCACATAAAATTTATAGGGTAGTGAGAACCACTTAAAATCTGGGACATAGTGTACCCAACTCAAATTACTCTTAGGAACACCCTATCCTATTGATCGTAGATTTGGTCCCTCCACATCCAAACATAATCTCTAGTGTTGCACCATGCTAGGAGACTCCCTCATACTGCATGTTATTCATGTTCTTGGCCTTTCTAGGTTCATAGTTGGCTGCCCCTCAAGGTTTCCATGGGGGCATTCTCAATTTGAGGGATATCTTTGTGCTGGTTATATTTTTTATCATGTCATCATGTATTTACTTTTCCATTTCAACATGTTTTATAACACAAATTTAAGTTTATAAAAAACAATAAAAATTTGTAAAATTATATTTCATTTTTTTCCTTTTATCATAATCACAATTCAAATTCAATTTCCCAAAAAACATAATAAAACAATAAAAAAATAATAAAAATTTATAAATTATATTAAAAAAATAGGAAAAAAATAGAGTGATATGTTGCCTATGAATCTTTTGACTATACTTAACCAAGTGGATAAGGATTGGCTGAAACACATTTATAAACCCCTTATACTGAAAATATTGAAATAAAGAGATAAAGATCCCATGTATAATCTAAATCTAAATGATCATTTACAATTTCCTTCAATGACACAAAGGTTTCATAGGATGAAGAATGAAAAAGAGGCTATTTTCTTCTTATATGATAAGAATGGACACTAGAAAATAAATTGTACTAAATGGAACAAGAAGAAAATATTTTCATCCACATCACATATATTCATCATGTTTCTATTCATCACTTAGGTATTGAAATACAACATTTTTATAACAGATTTGTATTTAAATAAAGGAAACATGTATGAATAAAAATATTACAAAGTGAAATCAAAAGGATCTGAGAAAGGATAGTTTTATGTCAACCAAGGGGAGGACACAACTTCTGATTTCAAAAATGGATTGATTATATTTTTTATTTAGTTTTATAAAACATTTATTTTAGTTCCCATTTATACACAGTGATACATTATTTCATTTATAGAATTATTTTTGTCACAGTTTTTTAATAAATTACTATTAATTCAATTATACTATAATCACTCATATTTAAACAGAAATAATAATTAATATAAATTATAATACTTTTATACAGTTATGGAAATATAATTATCTATCAAAAAACAAAGTGTTGTTATAAAAAATGTGACCAAAACATTATTTAGTCTCTCTGAAGCTAAAAAAATTAGTTTTTTTCAATATAATTACTTATTGATTTTTAGAAAAAGAAACCTTTGGAAATAAAGATATGGAATAAAGATTATGTAATTAATTCATCTACATAGCATGAAAATTTATAAGGAAAATTTATAGGTAAACTCATATACTTCATTCAATTCCTTTAAAGAAATTTTAGGAATGATATATTAAAGTAATGACTACACACGGTATAATGTATAGGGTCCCCTGGGATAGTATATCAGATAATATCTTAACTAAGTATTCATTGGTCACTAAATATAGAGTTATGTTTTCCTAAAATTACATTACCTTATTCGCATCATTGAGATGTTGATAGTATAAGGTAGGTCGATAAGGAATATTATATATGTTCCAAGTATTCCTTGATTCTATTCTATATGTGTTTTGAAAATATAAGTCTAACATTTAACAATATACCAAATAAATTGACTAATGGATATCATATAAATTATTATATGATAAAAATACATTATTCCATATCCTTGGGTGGTTTTTATGTGATCCATTTTCATAGATGGTAGAATATTCAAATTTACATCATAAAACTTAAGGTGCATCTCAATTAATTATCCTATAGATACTAAGGATATTAAAAACCCAATATATAAAATGTATTAATCATAACAACTATATTTATATGAGGATATCATAACTATTTTGAGATAGTGGTAATAAGAAAAACTTCGGTTGAATCTTGGATCCATATTCACAAGTTGGCATAAGAATGATAATCTCCAAAAGTGTTATTAGGAGGAATTTTTTTAGAGATGTGTACTTTTTAAGAAGGTTAAAACCATAGGGGTGATTTTTATATTCACCATAGTGGGTGATATATTATTAAGTAATAAGAAAATCCTACAAATACCACTAATTTGTAAGCATATATGATTTAAAAGTTCTTATGTATTGAAATATAGTTTCTATATACCAAAATTCATTTTTTATTTTTGGTGGTTGATGTAAATTCATTGATGGGTATTCAATAGAAACCATACATGGATGGTACAGGAAAGATACCAATATAAATATACTAGTTTTTTCAAATCATAATACTTAAATCCATTTGAATTTTACTTTTCATAGCTATTATAGTCATTATATTAGGCATTCAATGGAAAATACACCGCTCTTGGAGGTAGCATTATCAAACATATCTACGTGGTGTGACCAAAATGGTTGGAAGCCTCAAATAATAACAATATGTAATGAAAGTTTCAAGCACCCATTTATGGTTCAAAATAAGTTTAATGATCATAGAATATTAATTTTAAATTAATTTTCGTTATGTGTTGACAAAAGGTTAGTTGGGGCGTTATAGTTTTCTATGATAGGTATGTATAGAAACATATGGAAAACATGTTATTAGTCTTATGGTTATATAATAATAAACAATTTATTCAAAAATTAATTAATAAAAACCTAATTTCTAGGGAAAAAGATATACTAGTATAGATCAAGGGGTTACTTAATCCACATCATAGTATACAGTTGATATAGTATTGAAAAATACAAGATTGAAAATTTTACCTAAATTATTTCTGCATCACATTGAATTATTATGATGTATAGACTATATATTCCTAAGAGCAATTTGGAACTATATCTCACATGTCATTATATCTACACATTTTTTATATTTCATATGTATGTTCCATATAATGAAAATATCAAACAAGACTATGATAACTATACAAACTATATTTAGAACTATCTGATGGTGTATCAGAAATCAAAACAAGATGAGTTCCTAAAAATTGGAGAAATTGGAAAGCTAGTTTTTAGGGAATATAAAACAAGTATTATTTAGATCAGTTTGGTATGTAATATTGGTAAGTCTAATGTAGTAATCAAGGGTACATAATTTTGAAGCTATTAGTTATTATATCTATACAAAATTGAGTGCATCATGGTTTACAATGCAGTTTAAGAAATGTGTTTAGAAATAATTTGTTCAAAACATTTGAGTTTTTCCACAATAGTAAAATTCAATCATATCATGATGAATGTAATCTGTTTTATTGTATAATTTTTCAGGGATGAAAGAGTTCATATACATGATAATATCATATCATGTGGTATTTTCTCAGGGTAAAGATATTACACTAAGTATAACAACCATGGGTAGCATGGTGGGATCAGTAGCTATATCCATATCTCAGCATAAGCATGGTTAACTTGTATGACTAACTAGTGCAGTGTTTGGATCTAGTATAAGTCAGATTATATTGGATTTGGTTCCATATAACTAACAATATTAAACATTATATTATAGGAATATTCATAGGCTAGAATATTCATTAATTACTTATCACATGATGATCATCCTTCTGCATGAAATATGTATGATAATGTATTTAGGGTACTTTTCACACTGAAAGGTCATATTAGTTCCCTTCTATGATAAAAATCTAGAAGTTTAGTGATAGTATTCTTAAAAATATGTTATATAGATGGATGTTATCATTTTATGGGACACAAATGATATAGGTTATTAAGGGTGGAGAATAAAATTACTTTGAGACACTTTTTCATAATTTATGCCCTTGGATATATTTAGGGGAAAAAAATATGAGAACATGACCCACTAGTAGGAAATCTACATTTATATGTTTCATTGGGCGTTCCAATCTATAGACGTGTATTATGATCCATAGACTTTAATATTATTGTTAATGCATATTAAAAGTTGTGTACTTTTATGTATAGATCAAAACTATGATGACATATTTATGAAAGAAGTAGGGTATATTATGTGCATCACATGTTATAAATACTAATGAACAATATGATAAAGGATTTATCCCATTGGTTCTTTAACTGAAGTTTATATCTCAGGCCCTTTGATTGAAATGGAACTAGCTGATTAAGTCCATGGACATTGAATTATTTTGACATGAACATTTTTGGAAAGTAAAAGAAAGATACATCAATAATATAGGTTGATAACACTAAAATGAAACCAAATCAATTATAGATAGCATGATAAAGGGATTATATTAAATATTGTACATTCGTGTGTTTTTATTGTGATTAGAATATTTAACCACTTTCTCAATGGGTTCCTTAGAATGTTTCTAGACTCTAACATTGTATTTTAGGTGTATCAAACTAATAACACTAATAAATTAGTCTAAAGGGTCACAAAATAAGTTTATTTTTAAACTAAAATTAAACTCTATTTGAATTTAACATGTTGAATTAATATTATTCACATACATTGTTTAATAATTATTCATGATTACTTGATCACATATAATCAATCACCAAATATTTGATAAAATATTATTTGAGTTCAGTATTACATAAATATTCATTTTTTGAGGTAATTATTAATTATGAAAATATATAATATTAATTTATTCTATTTTATTCATAAGGTGATAATTATTTATTTATTTTATTATGTAAATATTTAATAAATATTTATTTACTAGTTTTTTGGATATGATATTTATTTATTTTTTAGTGAATAATGTTGAGATATTTATTTATTAAATAAATATTCATTACTCAAGTCATGATAAAATATTAATGAGGTTGGTGGATTTATTTTAATGATCTGATGAGAATAGTTATATTGAATGTTATTCGAATAAATACTAATTTATTTATTCATGGAAATAACATATTTTTTTCAACAAGTTTAGTACATTTCAATTAAATAATATTATTATTATTATTATTATTATTTAGACTTTGGGTTCTCTTAGGAATAATAAAATAATAAGGGCTCATGTTAAATTATTATTTATCTAACCATGGATCTATATAAGTCCAATTATGTCATTTCTAAACCAAATTATTGTTGTGTACAACGAAAGTATAGAGAGAGTTCTATCAAACCCTAGATATATTTTCTTATATAATGATATTAATAATATAGAGTGATCCTCCTCCATCACCTTCTTGATTCTAGAGAGATCCTGGAGAGTCCTTTCACCCAAATATATTCTCAAGGTGATTATTAATGACATTTTCAAGAAATAAAATTTTTTGTGCTAGCACCCAAGGATTTATATAGTTATGTTCATAGTATTTTAGATCATGTTTAAACTACTTATATATGGTTTCTATTTTTATATAATCTCATTATAATGATAGTAAACTGAAAAATGGTCAACTAATTCATCAATGAAGAATCAATTTCAACGAAAGGTGATTTTTTATCTGAATAAATTAATTATAAATTATATGTGATGATCATATATTCCTAGTTCTAGAATAATAGTAAATTAATATTTGGTTTATTTCCTTTTTCATGAAATTATTCATCATATACATCTCAGGTTATCATTTGATTACAATAAAAATATAAGTTAGAAACTACACAATAGGTGATCCCACTACACCTGGAACCATCATATAATCCCACTAAATTTATAATGACCTACATCATGTTTATTGGTCATAAAAAATCCATATTTCACTAATACTTATGTTCAATTTATTTTTTTTTCTAACTAATTATTTATTTTGGTATACAATCATGTCAATTATACCATATATAACTCTTAAATAGTTGAGTGTAAAATAATTTTTCAAAATTCATCTCATCAATTATCTGATATTAATTCCTCTGGTTAATTAAATTTTATTGTTACCTATCCATTTGTATTTAAAATATCATAATAAAAAATATTTTCTAAACTTGTGGGGTTAATCGTATCAAATATATCTTATAAAATATAATGAATGATCACATAATCCTAATAGGGTCATCTGTGTTGAACAATTGTTGTCATTATTAGAGTTTACTTTAGAAAGAATCTAAAACCTTGTTTTTTATATGGATTTAAAATATATCACCATATAATATATATATATATATATAATTTATATTACATATCGTTGATTTTTATGCATTATTATAATGATTTAGTTTTTAAAACATATAATTTTTAACCAAATTAACATATTTTAAACATATTAATATATAACACTAATATAAATATTATTTTTGTTACTTATATAAAGTAAAAAAAACTTAATTATAACTTCCAAAACTAAATAAATGCATCACATACCAATGATACATGGAAATCCTTTTAAAAAATGGATTAAAAACATAAAAACCCAAAAATACCACCCTAGAGCATGTATGCTATGATAGATAGTCGACCCATAATTTTCTAAATAAATCCTATACTCACAAGTTAATGACTAGTATAATCCAAAATCCCATTATCCTTATATCATGACACAAGAGTTATTTAAATCATCAATAATTAGATTAACTCTAAATGTGAAAAAATAATAATAATAAATCCTCACTTTGTAATTATAATAAATAAATTATTTATCATGGTTAAAATAAGTTGAATCTTATATTATACCCAATATGAAACTCTTTAATTATATGTTATAAAAAATATATAATTAATTTTAATCATTCAAATAAATAATAAAAATATCTATAACATAAACAATTCACATTTATAAATATTTTAATTATATAATTAAATAAATAAATTTACATTTCATATATTTAACATGATATGTATGAATACACATAATTTAAGAATACAATATATGAAAAAATTTATATAAATGTGAAAATAAACAATTTATAATTCAAAACATAAATTTCTATGTATTTTCTATATATATCCTATAAATATAAACACTTCATATTTAAAATTTACATGATAAATATATACCGTTTATATTTATTAAAATACATAATTCATTTGAAGTGAGAACTCTTCATATACCTTTTCATAATTTATATTAAAACTTCATATTCCATATTGTAAAAAAAATTACATTATTTTAAATATTATATATTTAATTTTAGTTTTATAAAAACATTTTAGAAAAATATTATATCTACCAAAACAAATTTACTATGGTCTAATGACACATTGGTTTGAAACGAGCCCTATATTCCAGCATCAATGAAGGTTTTAGGATAATACATCAATACGAACAATAAAAATTTGAATATAAACATTTTATAATACCTTATTTTTTATAATTTATAATTTATTTATTCAATTCATAAATGAATTTTTTTTATACCCTATACCGTAACCAATAATATGGATTATATATTTGTTTTTTATATAGGAAAAACCAATATCACTAGTCATATATGCTACTACATAACATTATACCCTATAACACATGCGATAATATTATATATCACTTCTAATTGATATGATTTCACCCATTAACGCATCATAAAAACATATTTCATCATCCAAAATATATATCACAAGCAGTAATATCTCAATATAACTTCCCAACAGTAATTCAAAAATAAAATTTCTATTATACCACATACAATAATATCACACTATATTTTTCTAAAATAGGAAAATATATTTTGAAACCCCAATAAAACCATAATGTAACTAGTGAAATACCACATAACTCCCATATTGATATAAATATCAACAATCCATGTTGTTTCATGTTAGAAAAAACCATATCACAACCAATATTATATACATAATGTTGTATGAGATATCATGTTCATTATAAAATAGATTTTTATACAAAATATGAACTTTTTTTAAAAATCACTAATTTTGGTTCTGATACCACTAAATTGTACTACATTGTAACAACCTGCAATTATTTCATACATAATCTTGAATTTATTCAAGAAAACACTTCCTTTTACATTGAGGATCTTTTCAAGTTTAGAGCTTTATAGAAATAAGATAAATCATTCATAACATTACACATTGTCACATAGTGGATACCATAAAATCAGTTTCCATTTTCCTCAGAATATAAAACATTTAAACGTTAAAAAAGACTCCTTGACAATTCTTCAACATTTAACATGTCTTACTTCCTTGTATTACTCATCCATTAACCTGTGAAAAATCATTTAAAAACTTGGTATGAGCACAAAAGCTCAGTAAGGTATGAAAAAGAAGGAAAAATCACATTAGCACATGAATACGCATGACGTATGAAAACATTTTCAAAAGACATGATTTCCACCCATAAATACTTAATTTATGTAACATGAGATTTACACAAGATCCCCACCAAACATAATTATAATCATAGAGGTATCTTGGGTCATTACATACATAATCCTGTAACCATCTTGGCTACCTTAAAATTTGTAACCCTCACGGCTACCATACTTTGTGTAACCATCGCAGTTACACATGGAGTAACCATACGGCCGACCTCCAACTTACTCATACCCAATGAATTGGAGGGAAATATAGTTCCCATCCTTCATCATAAACAATGCCCAATAACCAAAACATTATCATACAACATAAATAAAAACATTACTTTTGAATCTTGTAAAACAGAATTTTAAAAAGGAGATTTTAGAAGAAAAGTCCCTTATAAACATCATATACTTGAAGTGAGACTTAATAGAGTGGATGTAATATGTATATACTCTGTAAACACACATAATGAAACATAATATAGACATAACCCATCACACAAACAATTTAAATAGCACATAAATAATAAAGTATACGGTTAACCCAAAGAATGGAAATCGGGTTAAGAATTCCCTTACCTTGGGCTTGTCTTACATAAAAATTGTTTAAACCTCCTGTATAATGGTTAAAAGAGTGTTATTAGTATTTTAAAGAAACATGTTCATGTTTATAATATCTTATATGGTCATTTCATAACCTCATTTCACCCCTTAATTGTTAGTATTTTGTTCCTTGCATTATTTTGGGAGAGTTCTTTTGTGATTTTCACAATCGGTTCATGATGAATCGTTCTTGTTGATTGGAAGTGAAACTCCAGAATTGGAATGGAGTAGTTTTTACATATTTCCAGTACCATAAATTATACCATTTATCACTTTGATGCTTTATATGATGATGATTCATAAGTTAAAACAATAATTATGTTTGTTTAGATCATTTAAGTGGTTCTTTGATAATTACAACCTCATTTAGTCTTATAAATTTGAATCATGAGTACAAAAGAATTCCAGAACCTTATGTGAGTCATAAAACATATATTATAACCTCGTTCAACCATATAAATGGTTTCATAACCAGATTGAAGGTAGAAATGGAAGAAGAGAACATGTCGTTTTTGAAGGTGATAAATTTAACACCTCATGAACAACGTTCTCTTTAATAAAATAAATGGAAGAGGGAAAGGGTGTGGGGTGATATAATATAACATTAGAATCATAATATTACAGTATATATATAATACTGGATTTACAGAACAATTTTTATGAAGATAGGTAGGGAGAGATCAAGAAAGAAACTTGAACTTGAAAGGAAAATAAAGGAGAAGAGAGAGAAAATTACCTTTAGAATCCTCCTCTTGAGATCCTTTTTAAGGAAGATAGGCTTGGTCTTTTGATGAGACCAGCAGATTTTGGACGTGGGGGGTGAGATAGGGAAGGTGTTTGGCAGAGTTTAGAGAAGTCTTGGAGCTTGAGAGGTGTGAGGAAAAGAGGAAGTGAAGGGTGGCTTTTATAGTGGAGGGGAGAGGGGTTTCCTTAATATAAAATTGATTAGTTTATTAATTTCACCAAAGACCAGGAATAGTGAGTCTTGGATTACCAATAATAGTAATTAGATAATGTAATCCCGAACCAAGTGGGCTTACATCAGCAGAACATCATCGGTGACTCAATTAATACATTATTTAGCATTTATTGTGAATTATCGGATTCCACTATTCATCAAAAATTCAAGTATCTCAGAAAAACCTCAAAAATTTACCCCAACCATTTTTTGATGTGTAGAATCCAAAAATGAAGTCCATTTTTCAAAAATAATTTTATAAATATTATTAATTTAATAATTAATAAAAATCATAATTTACTTAAAAAACAGTTTTTAAGATTAAAACTGAATTTATAGTTCTTTCAAAAATTACGTAAGGTCTTATAAAATTATCTAAAAACTATTAGACATTGATTCAATAATTTATGAATACATTACAGGAAAATAAATATTCTTTTAAATTAATTAATTAATTATTTATGACTTATAAAATACCAAAAACGTTTACTAAGGTCAAATTGTCACTTTTTAAGATGTCTAAATTTTATTGTATTATTCATAGGTAATGTTACTCTTATTTACTATTCATAAGGGTCATATTACTATTCATAAGGGTAGGTTACTATTCATAAGGGTAGGTTACTATTCACCAAAAAAACAAGTTTGTTTCATCAGACTCTAAATAACATACCGAACACAATTGTAGATGACAGTTTCTTGAAATTCAAAACATAGGAGAAATAAAATTTTGTTTAAAGGATACTTATAAATATATACCTTAAACAAAATTTCAAGCATTTTCAATTTATTTTTAGAAAACCTTGGGGTGTTACATTATCCTCACCTTCTTGAAATTGCGTCCTCGCAATTTTATTTACTTATTAAACAACTGAGGGTATTTTTCCCTCATAGCATTTTCAGACTCCCATGTTGCTTCTTCAACCATGTGGTTTCTCCACAAAACCTTTACCTGGTGGATTACCTTATTCCGCAATACCTGTTCTCTTCGATCAAGAATCTGAACTGGTTTTTCTTCATAAGAATGGTTCTCTGCCAGCTGAACAGCTTCCGGCCTCAAGACATGTGACGAATCTGGAACATACTTTCTCAACATCGAAACATGAAAAACATCGTGTACCTGAAATAAGCTCGGAGGCAAAGCTACGCGGTATGAAACTGTTCCAATTTTATGCAAGATTTCAAAAGGACCGATGAACTGTGGACTTAGTTTACCTTTCTTACCGAAACGCATCACACTTTTCCAAGGAGAGATTTTAAGGAAAACATGGTCACCTACCTCGAAAGAGAAGTCTTTCCTTCTGTTATCTGCATAACTTTTCTGCCTGCTCTGAGCTGTCCTCATGTGTTGCTGGATCACCCTCACTTTCTCAACCACTTCTTCTACTAATTCTGGCCCTATCAACTTTCTTTCACCAACTTCATCCCAAAACGCAGGAGTCCGACACCGCTTTCCATACATGGCCTCAAAAGGTTCCATCTGAATATTGGAATGAAAATTGTTATTATAAGAAAACTCAACTAATGAAAGATGCTGATCCCAACTTCCCTGATAGTCCATTGAACAAGCTCGAAGCATATCCTCCAAAGTTTGAATCGTTCGTTCTGACTGCCCATCTGATTGAGGATGAAAAGCTGTACTGAAATTCAACTTTGTGCCCAAAGACTTCTGAAGTCCCTTCCAAAATTTAGAAGTGAACCTGGGATCTCGGTCAGACAAAATGGAAAGAGGAACTCCATGTAACCTGACAATCTCCTTGAGGTACAATCGAGAAAGCTGATCTAATGTCATTGTATCTCGAATATAAAGAAAATGAGCAGACTTTGTTAGCCGATCAACAATAACCCATATCGCATTGTTACCTCGAGAAGTTTTTGGTAGTCCCACCACAAAATCCATGGATATATTCTCCCATTTCTATTCTGGCACTGGAAAAGGATGAAGCATCCCCTTCAGTAACTGCCGCTCTGCTTTAACCTGCTGACATGTCAAACATTTCATTGTAAAATCAGCAATATCTCTTTTCATCCCATTCCACCAGTAATACTCTCGAAGGTCTCTGTACATCTTAGTACTTCCAGGATTAACAGAGAATGGAGAACTATGAGCTTCACACAACAATTCTTTCTTCAGCTGGGAATCACAAGGCACACGCAACCTTTTTCCAAATCTTAAAACACAATTTTTATCAAGATTAAATTCTGGAAACTTACCCATTTTAACCAATTCTACCTTTTTCTGTAGCTCACGGTCTTCCCTCTGCGCTTTTATAATTCTATCTGACAATGAAGACTGCACTGAAACCTGAAACAAAACAGATATATTCCCTGCAGCAACAACTTCTAATCCAAAATTCATCAAATCATTAATCAAGGGATCATGTTCCAATCGTATCATGGTTAATGATGCATGATTTTTCCGACTTAAGGCATCTGCTACTTTATTTGCTTTTCCAGGATGGTAATTGATCGTGCAGTCATAATCCTTTATCAGTTCTAGCCATCTTCTCTGCCTCATGTTTAATTCCTTCTGAGTGAATATATACTTAAGACTTTTATGGTCATTATATATTTGGAATTTGGTTCCGTATAGATGATGCCTCTATATTTTCAAAGCAAAAACCACAGCTGTCAATTCCAAATCATGTGTGGGATAATTTAGCTCATGAGGTTTAAGTTGTCACGAAGCATAGGCAATTACCTGATCATTCTGCATCAAAACACAACCAAGTCCCTTCAAAGAAGCATCACTGTAGATGACAAACTCACCATTCTGAGAAGGTAAGGCCAAAACTGGAGCATTCACCAATCTCTTCTTTAGTTCCTGAAAACAAACATCACATTCCTCAGTCCAAACAAATTTAACCCCTTTCCATGTTAACTTAGTTATTGGGATAGATAACCGTGCAAAGTTCTTAACAAACTGTCGGTAATAACTTGCTAAGCCCAGAAAACTACGAATCTCTGTAACATTTGTGGGTCTTGGACATTCATCAACTACTTTTGTTTTGGCAGGATCAACTATTATTCCATCCTTATTTACAATGTTCCCAAGAAAAGAAATTTGTTGCAACCAAAAATCACACTTGCTGAATTTTCCATATATTTTATTTTCTTTTAAAGTTTGTAAAACAACCCTTAGATGTTTTTCATGCTCCTCTTTATTTTTAGAAAAAACCAGAATGTCATCAACAAATACAACCACAAACTTATCCAAGAACTCATGAAATACTCTATTCATAAGATTCATGAATACAGCAGGTGCATTAGTTAACCCAAATGGCATAACAACAAATTCATAATGCCCATATCTAGTACGAAAGGCTATTTTCGGAATGTCATCCTCCTTCACCTTCAGCTGATGGTATCCAGATCTCAAGTCAATCTTAGGAAAGTACTGAGCTCCCTGGAGCTGATCAAACAAGTCATCAATATGAGGCAAAGGATACTTGTTTTTAACAGTGATGTTATTCAAATCTCTATAATCAATGCAAAGTCTCATGGAACCATCTTTCTTTTTAACAAACAAAGCAGGGGCTCCCCATGGTGAAGTACTGGGACGAATGAAGCCTTTGACAAGAAAATACTACAACTGATTTTTCAATTCATGAAGTTCTATTGGAGCCATACGATATGGGGGTTTTGAAATTGGCTTAGCATCAGGAATTAAATCAATTGTGAATTCGACTTCTCGTTCTGGTATGACACTGGGTAACTCCTCAAGAAAAACATCAAGGTATTCATTTACCACTGGCACATCATTAATTTTAATAGTTCCCTTGTTTTCAACAATATAAGCAAGATAACTTTCACTTCCATCTTTCAGTAGTTTCTCAGCTTCCTAATATGTTATCAATTTTATGGGTTCATTCTTGTATACAAACTGAAACGCTTTCTGAAAAACAACTTCTTTAGCTCTACAGTCAATCTTATCATGATAATTAGAAAGTCAGTCCATCCCCATAATAACATCAAACTCGAATAAGGGTAAAACAAAATGCTTTGCAGGTAAAGTCTTTCCACATACCACAATAGAAATATTCTTATAATTCCTCTTTGCTATAACATTTCCCCCTGGTGTTTTAACAACAAGTTCGGGTCTCATTTGTTGAGGTGATATTTCCAATTTACTAGAAAATTTCTCAGAGATGAAGGAATGTGTAGACCCCGTATCAAACAAAACTTTTGCAAAATCTGAGTGAACAAACAAAGTACCTGATACAACTTCATTGGATGGCCCAACACCTGCTGACGTAGTCGCAAAGGATCTCACTACACCTTTCTGCTTGTAGTCTGGCTTCTTTGCATCATTTGGATCCCTCATTGGACAGGAATTTGCATAGTGACCCATCTCACCACATTTAAAACACTTTACAGTTTTCTTATCAGGATTTGTCTTTGGATCATTTTCATTGCAATCTCAGGCCATATGTCCAAACTTACCACATTTAAAATACTTCCCAATTTTGATAAGACATTCCCCAGGGTGCTTCTTGCCATACTTTTCACAAACTGGAAACTGGATTTTCTTACCATTAGATTTCTTTAGTTGATTCTTACCCATTTATTGACAATGGGACCTATTCTTCTCTTTGTTTCCAAAATGCATGTGATCGTCAGCAAATTCCATCTCTACCCTCTCAGCACATCGGACAAGTTTCTCATAACTTTTGAATTCACGGGAGGCCAACGCCCTTCGATACCTTGGCTTCAATCCTGAGTAAAAGCTGTTGATTTTTCTATTGAGATCCAGAATAAGATTTGGAGCATACCTCGCCAGTCGGGTGAAGTTCGCTTCATACACAGCCACTGAATCTTCCTCCTTTTGTTTCAATTCAAGGAATTGCTTCTCCATTCTAAGTCGCACCACCTTAGGAAAATATTTTTCAAGAAAAATACTTTTAAATTCATCCCACACCAAGGCATAAAAATCCTCTCTACCCCTGATATTCCTTACCATTTACCACTACTGATTAGCTTCCCCTTCAAAACGGTAAATGGCAAGACTTACCTTTTGATTGTCCGAACATCCCATAACATCAAATATTTTTTCAAGGGATTTAATCCATCCTTCTGCTGCCACTGGGTCAGAAGATCCATTGAATGCAGGAGGATATTGTCTCATAAAATGTTCCACCACTATCATGTTCCATGGGGGTACCTCTATTGGTTCTCTTGCATGGATTCCACCACCATTTATAGCCTACGTTAGCTGAGCCATTACTGTCACAAACTGCTCGGTTCCAATCCATATCATTCCGGGCTGTAGATCAAGAAGGATGTCATTCTGTCGGTGCCTCTCCTCTTCAGCATCCATGTTCCTTATACGGACAACCATTATGAACAAACGTTTCATAGATGAAGCAACATGGTAATATTTAAATGCTATAAGAAATTAAACATAGAGTGAAAATTATTTATGGTATTCTATTAGCATCACCCTAACCCCTAAAGTTATCTAAACCATCCTCTGATACCAACTGTAACAACCCGCACTTATTTCATACATAATCTTGAATTTATTCAAGAAAACACTTACTTTTAAATTGAGGATCTTTTTAAGTTTATATCTTTAGAGAAATAAGATAAATCATTCATAACATTACACATTTTTACATAGTGGATACCATAAAATCAGTTTCCATTTTCCTCAGAATATAAAACATTTAAACTTTAAACAAGACTCCTTAACAATTCTTCAACATTTAACATGTCTTCCTTCCTTGTATTAATCATCCATTAACCTGTGAAAAATCATTTAAAAACTTGTGAAGAGCACAAAAACTCAGTAAGGTATGAAAAATAAGGAAAAATCACATTAACCCATGAATACGCATGATGTATGAAAACATTTTCAAAAGACATGCTTTCCACCCATAAATACATACTTTTTGTAACATGAGATTTACACAAGATCCAAACCAAACATAATTATAATCATAGAGGTATCTTGGGGCATTACTTACATAATCTTGTAACCATCTTGGCTACCTTAAAATTTGTAATCCTCACGGCTACCATACTTTGTGTAACCATCGCAGTTACACGTGGAGTAACCATACGGCCGACCTCCAACTTACTCATACCCAATGCATTAGAGGGAAATATAGGTCCCACCCTTCATCATAAACAATGCCCAATAACCAAAACATTATCATACAACATAAATAAAAACATTTCTTTTGAATCTTGTAAAACAGAATTTTAAAAAGGGGATTTTAGAAGAAAAGTCCCTTATAAACATCATATATTTGAAGTGAGACTTAATAGAGTGGATGGAATATGTATATACTCTGTAAACACACATAATGAAACATAATATAGACATAACCCATCACACAAACAATTTAAATAGCACATAAATAATAAAGTAGACGGTTAACCCAAAGAATGGAAATCGGGTTAAGAATTCCCTTACCTTGGGCTTGTCTTACTTCAAAATTGTTTAAACCTCCTGTATAATGGTTAAAAGAGTGTTATTAGTATTTTACAGAAACATTTTCATGTTTATAACATCTTATATGGTCATTTCATAACCTCATTTCACCTCTTAATTGTTAGTATTTTGTTCCTTGCATTATTTTGGGAGAGTTCTTTTGTGATTTTCACAATCGGTTCATGATGAATCGTTCTTGTTGATTGGAAGTGAAACTCTAGAATTGGAATGTAGTAGTTTTTACATATTTCCAGTACCATAAATTATACCATTTATCACTTTGATGCTTTATATGATGATGATTCATAAGTTAAAACATTAATTATGTTCGTTTAGATCATTTAAGTGGTTCTTTGATAATTACAACCTCATTTAGTTTTATAAATTTGAATCATGAGTACAAAAGAATTACAGAACCTTATGTGAGTCATAAAACATATATTATAACCTGGTTCAACCATATAAATGGTTTAATGACCATATTGAAGGTAGAAATGGAAGAAGAGAACATGTCGTTTTTGAAGGTGATAAATGTAACACCTCATGAACAACGTTCTCTTTAATAAAATAAATGGAAGAGGGAAAGGGTGTGGGGTGATATAATATAACATTAGAATCATAATATTACATTATATATATAATACTGTATTTAAAAAACAATTTGGATGAATATAGGTAGGGAGAGATCAAGAAAGAAACTTGAACTTGAAAGGAAAATAAAGGAGAAGAGAGAGAAAATTACCTTTAGAATCCTCCTCTTGAGATCCTTTTTAAGGAAGCTAGGATTGGTCTTTTGATGAGACCAGTAGCTTTTAGACGTGGGGGATGAGCTAGGGAAGGTGTTTGGTCAGAGTTTAGAGAAGTATTTGAGCTTGAGAGGTGTGAGGAAAAGAGGGAGTGAAGGGTGGCTTTTATAGTGGAGGGGAGAGTGGTTTCCTTAATATAAAATTGATTAGTTTATTAATTTCACCAAAGACCAGGAATAGTGAGTCTTGGATGACCAATAATAGTAAATTTATAATTTAATCCCGAACCAAGTGGGCTTACATCACCAGAACATCATCGGTGACTCAATTAATATATTATTTAGCATTTATTGTGAATTATCGGATTCCACTATTCATCAAAAAATAATGTATCTCAGAAAAATCTCAAAAATTTACCCCAACCATTTTTCGACGTGTAGAATCCAAAAATGAAGTCCATTTTTCAAAAATAATTTTTTAAATATTATTAATTTAATAATTATTAAAAATCATAATTTACTTAAAAAACAGTTTTTAAGATTAAAACTGAATTTATAGTTCTTTCAAAAATTACGTAAGGTCTTATAAAATTAACTAAAAACTATTATACATTGATTAATTAATTTATGAATACATTACAGGAAAATAAATATTCTTTTAAATTAATTAATTAATTATTTATGACTTATAAAATACCAAAAACGTTTACTAAGGTCAAATTGTCACTTTCTAAGATGTCTAAATTTTATTTTATTATTCATAGGTAATGTTACTCTTATTTACTATTCATAAGGGTTATATTACTATTCATAATGGTAGGTTACTATTCATAAGTGTAGGTTACTATTCACCAAAAAACAAGTTTGTTTCATCAGAATCTAAATAACATACCGAACACAATTGTAGATGACAGTTTCTTGAAATTCAAAACATAGGAGAAATAAAATTATGTTTAAAGGATACTTATAAATATATACCTTAAACAAAATTTCAAGCATTTTCAATTTATTTTTAGAAAACCTTGGGATGTTACATACATACTTTTAATAAGTCATAGTGAAAATGAAAAAACAAAACACACACACTAAGATCATCCCTAATATGTTTAAAATATAAATAAATATTAAGAATATATATATATAATGTATTTTCCTTTACTC
Source organism: Viscum album (assembly GCA_963277665.1). NCBI lineage: Eukaryota > Viridiplantae > Streptophyta > Magnoliopsida > Santalales > Viscaceae > Viscum > Viscum album. Next base: position 806,065,158 of record OY728137.1, read on the forward strand.
GGTGTTGATCTAAGTGATATATTCATATACTCAATGATGATCATTGATGAACATCCTTGGGGTTCTTATCTTTTTAGGTAATCCACCATCCACTTGAGTCATGAATCTCCATTCATAGGACCACATTTTCCCCCACTATATTCTAGAACCTTGTATGTAAATAATGGAGGGATTATCAACAATTTGAGTTTTACTATCAATAAATATTCTTGTATATAGTCATGGTTTTTCTTTTATATCCCTCCATAAATAAATATAATAGTTTTTCATAGGACTTATTTTACTCAAACATTAAATGTATAAATAAAATATGTTGTGACTCTTATAATGGACCATTAAACAAACCACGTGGAATAAAGATTAAATGCACTTTAACATTTCTTGAATGGCCCGAAGGCCTTCATTTTCTTTACTGCTTTTTGATAACCCCCTTTCAAGCGATGAGTGGGAACCCTTATAAGGCCCGTAGGATCAGAGATTACATGGCCTGTAGGCTTAGGAGATTGAATGACCTGAAGGTCTTATGGAATTCAACCAGACTATCTACAAGGAACTACCCCTCCCCAGCATCTGCATCATGATAGTAGCTATCCACCTTCGCATGGTCGTCTGGCTAGGATTCTCGTGCAAGCACAGGCTGGTACCGATGGAATATCTATACCCTATCATTCTGACAATCCATTTGGCTCTCCTCTGGTGAGTGCACCTGTTCTGAATCCTCTTCTAGGGCTGCTCCTTTTTTTAGTAGAGTTTTTCTGGGGAAACTACAAGTGGCCCGAAGGCCTTGAGGTGGCCCTAAGGCCTTAAAAGTGGCCTGAAAGCCCTACTGACCCGAAGGCCTGGGTGGCCTGAAATCCTTAAGGACTCCAAGACCAAACCTGTGGCCCAAGGTGAATAGTTCCAGTTTCTATAGTACTGAACAATACCTGCTACAGTACTACTATAGTGCTTGCTACAGTACCCGCATAGTGTACAGCTCTGCTATTGTACCTGCACAGTGTACAGTTCTTCTACAGTACCTAGACAGTGTACAGTTCTGCACGGTACTGCTAGAGTACCTGCTACAGTATTGCTACAGTGCCTAGAAATATGCCTCTACCTAGTTTTGAACCTGGGTCTTATGGATGCACTTCAGGATACTTCAGCAACTGGGATGAGGCTCATGTGCATGCACTTTAACATTATTAATGCACATTAAACAATATTTAAACACATTATATAATGATTTTTTGGTCAATATAAAATATATATAGTATGAAAAATAAAGAAAAAATTCTATAACCATACATTATATTATATATCTCTAAAAAATATAGTATATTTACATATTATATATATTATGTCCACACCATGATATATAGGCTTTAAGGCATATCTCTTTCACATGAAACGATATAGTTTTGAAATGAATTCCATATTTTTTTCATAATTTTTCTTCTAGAATTTGATAGTTTTGTCATAAAATTTCATTAACCTAGAATTAGGTCACTAATTATAAGTAAAATAAATTTGAATTTCCAGTAACCACCATATTGAGACTAGAAAGAATCTCATAATAAAAGTTAAAAGCAAGATGAAAAAATAATAATTATTCATGCAACAAAACCCACTTTTTATATCACATATAATGAAAAAAAATATTATAAAAATATTACTAGATGTGTAAATAAAGAAATAACTCACAAAGTTTTTGAGACATGTATATATGGGAACCCAAAAATTATCTTTTTAATCTTTATTTACATCTTTAACTATTTTTAATGATGATTTATTACAATAATAGGTCACATTCACCCATACCCCCATTAATGTTAGGATTCTCAATCAATAAATATTGGAAAAAATAGTTTTATATAAGATTAATTTTATTTTTTCAGCAATACTAAATAAATAAATGCACTTTCAAACATAAGTTTAATTTTTTACCATAATATTAACAAATTTACCCACCCACTAACATGTTCTCTTCATTTTTTATTAATAAATCTTTATATAATTCATCTTTAAGATTATGTTTCACTAATACATATTATGTATAATCATATTCTCAAAATTTATCAAAGAGACTATAAACCATGATAATGTTTTTTCATTTATAGATGGGTTTTATCTAAGACTCAATGATGTATCCAAAGTAAATAAACTAAACTTTCTCAAAAAATTTCTCTCATATACTACTACAAATATCATACCATGAAAAAGTTTCACCTTATTTCTCATGTGTATTATTTTCATTCCTAATTACTTTATCATCTCTCTCCAACAACACAGTTTTACTATTATATAAAATACCTAATAGCTTAAGGTTACCAATCAACCATATAGTCACACCCCCTCCATAATTTTACTTTATGTTAGAGGGTTAAAATTATGGATAATTTTTTCACATGATTTAAGTTATGGTTGTCGAAATTGAAAAATAAAACAACATGTAAAATTTCATTCCCATTTATGATTCTTGTAATACTTCATTTTTCTAACTGATGGAGATATTCTCTAAATCCTGTATACATTTTTTCAAGATAAAATCATAATGTTCAATATCTACATGTCATATGGTATGGAATAGTTAAAACCAAGGAATATCATATAACATTGGTCTGGGATATCATAAAGTGTGGTATAAGTACCTTCATCTAAGATAATCGTATTGTATGATAAGATATATAATTAGGAATTGTGAATTTTATTGTATAATTAATATTTTAAAATAAAATTGATTATGGAATTAGTTCATTAATAATTAATGTTAAAATTATATTCCATGCTAGTTATCATTAATATTTAAAATGCATGGGTGAGATGGTGGTTTAATCTTATTGACATTCTACCATTTCCATTTTCTCATACATTTTGTAACCTATGAGTAAATGTGATAGAGTCTTGAGTAGAATCCGCAAGGCCTATATAAAGAGGCCATGTCATCAAGATAGTGTTGGTCCAAGATTTTCTTTGATTCAAACTGATTCTACCCTTATACTGAAGCTATCTTTCTCCTCCTCTCTTTACTACCAAGAGGTACTAGCAAACAAGGGGATTTATGAATAATTTTTTCAAAGTGTTTGGTGATTTAGAATCAATGCATGGATATAATAATGATGAGGGAGTCTGTTTGATTCTCATAGGGGTATTCATCAACCACTATGATTACAGAAAATATTTTCTGCCACCATTGGTGAAAGGTACACATTGTTCGTTATTTACAGTGTATATATGTTTTCGATTTTAAGAATGGAAATCTTGGAAATTTAAGGTTTCTAATATATTTTACTAAATAAAATAAGTGTTATTAAACCCATAAAAACTCTTCAAGGATATCAAATAATTTATATAGTTATTTATTCTTAAAATAATATTATAAAATAAATAAAAGTTGATATCATTTTGAAATCAAATTTGATATCATAAAAATGATATAGAATGTTTTTATAGATTCTCTTATGATATTGTATATTGTAAGTTGTGATTCAATTTCTCCATATGATATGTAATGTTGTACCATGTGATTTAGTGTAATCTATTTTTTTAATATATCATAGCATAAGATATAGATTCTCATAAGGTATGATAGCACCGATATGAATTGTTCATGTAGATAAAAACAAATCATCTTTTCATCATTATGGTATATTTTATATCATAATAGCTGACATGTTAGTCATTGAAGGGAAAATGTTATACAGTCCACATCTTGTAAGTTTTGATTACCGATCTTCGTTGAGTTAATTCTATGCAAGACACCAAGGCCTATCGTAATCTATATATTATCTATTTTAAACTATGATATATAACACCCACATAAACTATCTCATTTAAAAATCCATTTCTTTTGATATATTGTATATCATAAAATAAGATATAGATGAAAACATTATTTTTATTAATTTCATTTATGAAAAAAATTACATAATTTATAAATTGTTTATATTTTATAGAAAAAAATGTATTTTTGGATATTTAATTAATTTATAGTATTTTTTCAATTCCTTAATTAATTAATTTATGTTTATAAAAAATTTATTGAATAAATATCCAGAATATTATATGATAATATTAAATATATTTTGAAATTATTTGGCATGGATTATAATTTTCATATAAAATATTTATATGTATATTTTATGTGTAATTTATAAAGTGTTTATAAATTAAAAAATAGGTCATACGTAAAGGAGTTTGTATTTAATATTATGAATTATTTATAATTATTTAAATTTGAATTGTTCAAATTAAAATCCTTATTTTAGATATTATTTAAAATATATAAAAATGTGTTTTGATAATTGATATGGTCATGGTTTAAATACTATAAAATATGTGATATTTAGATTATTTAAATTGTTTACATACTAGAATTGGAATGTGAAATTTTTATATTTCCTTTAATAAAATATATTTAAGTAAAATTCTATACGAAAAGGAAAATATTAAGTATTTCAAATTCAATATAAATATAAAGTTTTTGTACTTATTTCATTATATAATTTCCATACTACATATATAAATTATAAAGTTTTAATAATTTTCTTTATTTATAAATTATACATAAGTAGTTTATCTCTTGTCTAAATATTTAAAATATTCAATTATTTACTTTATTCCCATATTTATTCATGAATATAATTGTTATATTATGAATGGATTTGTGATTTAGTTTAAATTTTTAAGATTATTTTATAAATTTCCATGCATGTATCTAAGGAGTTATATGCTAGGTATGATAATTAATTTAGCTTAATTCTACATTGAATTTAGATTGCATTGTATTATGAGATTAAATTTAAAGCTTTGTTATAGTTTATACTTATTAGGTGTTGGAATAGTGATTGAATTGAGGTCTCTCTTGAGAAATGTATCCTTACATAGAGGGTTTTGGGCCAGACTACTCACTAGCCTAGAGGCTTATGCCTTATCCAGAAAAGTGGGGTTTGGATATCAATCACTATAATCTTACTCTTATAGTGATTATTGGTTTCATATAATTATAATAATTTACAATAAATGGTTTCATATACCTTATACATAGGATTCATATGGATATGTGTTAATATAGTTAGATTTTAATTCCAATTAGTAACACAAGATATGTGTTATGTAAATATTTACACATCAATATAGTTTGAAAATATTAATTTTATAAAAAGGATAAAAATTCCAAAATAAATCATTAAAATAATGCATACATGGAAAGGAATACATGAAATAATATAGTGAAATTAAATCCACTTTAAAATACAATGTGTTAGATTCCTTCCAAAGAAAACACTTATCAAAATCTCAACCATCCAACCAGGTAATTCATGCCAAAACTAGGCTACCCTAGATTATATTGTGTAATTTAAGAATGTAATGGGTCACCCTAATAGTATTAGGTGACCATTTTTAGAATTTTATTTAGGTTAAACTTAGTTGGTATGCCCTAATTGTATTACTTAACCAAATTAAAAATGTTGAGTGAATCTATATAATTGATTAAGGTAAAGAGATATCCACTCAACTATCCAAGAGTCATGTCTAATATGATTGACATGATTGTATACCTATATAGATAATTTATTGGATAAATGACAAAGAGACCAAAATATTAGTGAAATATGGAACTTTCCCCACTAAAGGTTATGAATTACTTTCAAATGGGTCATCATATTAGTCAGAGAAATTTTTATAAAAGTCCTTATTAAATGATTATAAAACATGATACTCATTTGATAAGTGATTCTATTATAGATAAATGGAATCATCATCATCTAAATAAAATTTGAGATCAACCTTACAAATAGTATGATCTTAATTTAAGAAACTTCTCATACTAGTGAAAAACATAATGATTATTCCAAAGTAGGAGAAACATTCTATGTATTAAAGTTACCTCTTCCTAAGTAACCATATGTCAAAGCAGGTCAATACTTTAATATATATGATTATGAGATTAATAAAAGTATCCCCTTAAGGTTTCATTGGAAATATATGTAAGATAACTAAATGAACATTAGTCTCCACTCACATACTTAATGTTATTGAGTGTTCCAATGACTTATAGATATTTAAGGTTTCCTAAAATTCTTGATCTGGGTATGGAATTAATTTTAGAATCATTGTTATAAATGTTCCAAAAACTTAAATGAGTTAAATAAAATTTTACCCTAATTTCTATAAGTTTTGAGGATAGAGGAACTAGGCCTGTTATATTTTGGTTCTTTTACTATTCTAATAATATAATAAGATAAATTTTTATGCTATAATAAAAATATTGGATCATTCAATAATTATCTATAATCATTGAGACATTAAATTGATTTTAGGAAGAAATGAAATCATTTCCTTATGATGGAATTGTCTGATATACCTAAAGGGGTTTAAGAAACACAATGAAAAACCATGTTAGGTATCAGTTTTATAATGACTAATTATTTTATTTTTAAGTATATGTGATACCAAATAAATACTTTATAAATGTTTTAAATATATAGGAGTTCAAAATCAAGTCATCAATGGCCTAAAGGCCTTATATTTTTATTCAATTTTGATAATCCCCCATTCAAGGTAAGAATTGATGATGCTTATAAATTTCATTCAAATGATGAAGAAAATGGTTTTTAAATCACGTAATTGAATGATAATTAAATTATAAATTTTAGATGGATCAAAATAGTGTTAGTTTATTTTTATCTTATTTCTCTTAAATGATAAGAGATGTTGTTTCTTAATAAGTAATTTATATGACAAGTATGAGATTATATTTCAGTACACGTAATTTATGATTCACTATATTATATAACATATTTGAAAAGAATATATGGATAAAAGAGTTTTATCCAAGGTAAATGAGTGTATATAAGATCTTTATTAAAATATGAGGGATATGATCCCACCACATTTCAAAAGAATATTTTAAAGAATAAAATCCTCTTTTTAAAATAACACTACAAATACATATAATACCATATAGGATATGTATATGATATTTTATTTATAATATGTTTCCACTAAAATGAAATAAGTTTTATTTCCTGAACACAAAAGAGAATGTGAATCTTAAAATGATATTTTAAATATAATATAGTTTCTAAGAGGATAGTGGTAGTATATTATCACTTAGATAAGTTTAAATTTTAACATTTAAAATATGATACCAATCAAAACACAAAGAAAATGTCACTTAATATCCTAAAAGGGTTTGTGTGTATCGATAAAGTTAAATGTAAAGAGTTAGATTTAGTTACTTCAATAAAGTGAATATCACTTTCTATACTAAAGGAGTTCAGGATTTTTTTGGAAATGAAAGATATAAAGAGTTAAATTTGTTATTAAATAATATCAAGGAAAAGTTTGATGGAAAAATTCAAAGAAAAATGTTTATTATGAACTTACAAAGACTTATAAGTAATCTAAAGAAGTTATTATCATCATAAAATTTGATGTTGTTAAGCTAATAAGTTTGAATACTATGCTCAAAGAGTTGAACATTTAGAATGTGGTTAAAAAATATCACTATTATTCAAATTGGTGTACTTCATAAATGGTACACACAAAATAGTTTAGTGAGTAGGTTTCTTATGATGGTCACTATTTTCTAATGCTTTCCACTTAGGTGTGCGTTTGAATTGGGATGTGCTCTCTTTTTCTATTTTGGAGTGGTCTTTATCCTGGGATTGGTCACTACCCCTCCAGGTTGTGCTGACCCACATTCCCTCTTTCGAAAGGTGGGAAGCCTCTACCAGCATGATCGATGATGTCATTTCCTTGATCAAAATGGGATGATGGTATGTATAAGGCCCCATCCTTAATCATTACTTATTAATGATGGAGGTCAATAATCTGACTTAAATTCACATCGAGGATATTTTTAGGTTTAGAGCTTTAGAGAATTAGATCATAAAAAAATACATAACATCTTGAATATTTTAAGTAGACACTTCTACTCACAATCAATTTTTTTCATAAAACAAAAAAAAATTAAAAAGAAGCATGAAATTATTTCATGTTTTAACATCATAACTTTTCCTTTATCCCATCCTTGACTCTATTATTTTTTATGACATGTGAAAAACATTTCAAAACTTTGTATGAGCATAAAAATATCAGTAAGGGATACATAAATAAATAAAACTATTAGTATTGGGATAACAAGAAAAAAATTAATACTTTATTATAAATTAATAATTTTCACCTTTAAGAAGTAGTGAATATACTTTACTGAATATAATCTCATTACTTACCCTTTTTGTGACCAAAATATTACTATAAATCCATAGAAAGAAACATATAGCATATAAAGGTAACTTGGGACATAAGCATTCTTAAATGTAATAACCATATGGTCAACTTTCACAAATATCACTAAATTTAATATCCATATAGATGACTTCCATACCGAAATAATTGGAGGTTATAACGTAACCACCCATCCTTGGTTTATCACGGAACCACCTGTCATGTGGTTTATCACATAACCACCCCTCATTGGTTTATCACATAACTTCCTATCAAATTTCCAAGTAACATAACATAATCATAACACAAAAAATAATCATAAAGTAAAAATAACATTTACATGTTGCAATCACAAGATATCATCTCAAAATATTGATATAATCATTTCATTTAAAACATTCAAAAAGTAGAGTTTTGAATCAAAGTGTCCTAAACTACTCTGAAACATTTGAAATGAATTTACACTTTAAAACACTCATGTACATATAAATAAATCCTTAAAACCTACTTTTAAAACATTTAAATTAAAGATAAATATTTATAATAATAAATCTTTAAATCATTTAGAACAATGTTTTAGTTAAAGAGTCCCTTACCACTTGAGAAACACTTGAATAAAAATCATTCTACAATAAAATCAAAAAGTACTTTAGATATCATGAGAATATACTAATTCATTATATAAAGAGTCAAAAGGGTTGTATATATACATTATATAATAATAAGTGTGCATGACAATAATATATGCCTCAATAAAAGGTGATTGAAATGAAGTCCCTTACCTTGCGTCTGACTCGTCACGTATGTTCCTAGTTCATCCTAAATAAAAAAATTAATTTAATTTATACTTGATTCAAAACCTTTTTCAAGTTTATTTTTCCTTTTATATCACTTATTATCACATTATAAAAATTACATAATTATTTAAGTTAATATTATTTGTTTTTTCAATATTCGGTACTTGAGTCAAATATGAACTTTTTATAATTACAAATTGTCCATGTTGTCAAAATTCAATTATATAAAAAATGGTATTCATGATTTAGTTATCATATATATCATATATATCTAGTATATATATATATATATAATATTCCATAACATTTTGAGATAAGAAATGAAATGCATCGTTCATGGAGACGATAATCCATACTTACGCATGAATGCTACTTTCATTTCTATTTCATATTTAAAGGAATGAAAAATTAATGATAAATAGGTATATTATAATTAAATTATAATATAATATTATATATATGTTACATAATTTAATTAATCTCATCCTTTATATGTTCCATGTATGGCATGAACAAGTCATATCACTTTGAGGGGGTGGTAGTTCACACTTCCTCAAATGAAATTATCGTGTTTAAACATCATGAAAAACATAAAGGTATGCTGTAAATAAAAAATAAACATAGAGAAAATATAAATATAATATATATCATATATAAATATAATTCCATCATAATGGACACCATGAGAGGTGGTAGGAGATAATTGAATAATCATCATTCCCTGAGGTAGTAGTTTGTCGTCCACAGAGACAGTATGTTCTAAATCCATTAGATTGAGGTGTGTGTAAGTGTAGCTAGAATATTTCTAATAAAAAAACCCTTGTATATTTAGGATAATGTTTTTTTAATGTAATAAAATAATAACAATATAATAGAGAGTGAAGAAGTAAAATAAAAGAAAAGAACATGAGAGAAGACGTGACCTCTAAATTGGGTAACTCCCTTTGGTTTGAACCAAAAGGATTTTTGAATAGCCTTAGGCCTAAGTTAAGGCTTCTATGAGGAAGTTAGGGATGTTGGGAGCTTATTTGGATAGATTTTGGACGATACAAGGGGATTGAGAGGTGTTATTAAATGGGTATAGGTGATGGCCTTTTATAAGAAAGAAGAGGGGTACTTTAGGAATGTTTTGAAGTGTTATTTTATTATAAAATGATTTTCATTTTAAAATGGTCCCAAAGTCATTAATATAAAATATATGATTCTTTTGGGTCAAAAAAACTCTCAATCAATAGGTTTTAAACATGTTTTGGTCTCAAATGTAACCTTATCGTTTAGCTTTAAACCTTAGTTAACTAATTTGACTCTTACCGTGTCTTCTTATATATTCATACTATATGGTTAATATAGTTAATATAAAAAAAAAACCTCAACTGGTTAATTAATAACATATTCAACATTATATAATTAATTTTTCCAAATATTATATTTTTAAGACAATTATATAATTTAATAAAATAGTATTTGTTTTAAAAAATCATTTATGTCAATTTTTATACTATTTATATCATGACTTTAAAAATATATAACCACTTTATTATTTCTAAAAAAACTTCATTAATTCAAATATAAACAGTCATAATAATCCATAAAATTCTGGTATGCAAAAAAAGTTTCAAATTAAATTTATTTTAATATTTATAATCTCATTTATTTAAATCATTCATTAATAAGGTAATCACTACATCATCATTGTGTCATAAATAAATTTATTTATTTGATGTCTAAAAATTATAAATAAAATATAATGATGTAGTAATTTTTTTTGGATTTCTAATGACTATTTATAGTCTAATATATCATTTATATAACCCCATATAAAAAAATTTAGTGAAAAAATATGTTTATATTATATTTTTCTTTACTTTAAATTAATTCTTATAAAATGTTATTTTCACATCAAAGTGGCTCCATGGGGTCCAAAAATAGACCCAATTATGAACATGGTCATACATATCTCATTCAATAGGATTATAACACATGTTAGGGTAGTTTAATATTAATATAATAATATTTTTTACCCTTATTTACCAGATTTACCCTTTAACCATGATAAATAAAATAATTACTAAAGTTACTATTCATAATGTCTAAAAATAAAAGATAACTATTTACACAATTTTTACCTTCTAATTCCAAATATGGAATTAATTTTTCCAAATTCAAAACACAGAAATTGTAGTAATTAATTTAGAATTAATTCCCGTTGTTGAAACTAAAAAGCGGGTTTTAAGAAGTAATAACTATCAAAAGATTGACATGTGTTTATGTCCAATTTAAATTTAAAATTACTTTAAATGACCAAAATTGGATTAAATTATATAAATATAATCTAATTACACTTTAAACCCAATTAAAATTATAATATAACTATATAAAAAATTAAATTAAAAGGCAGTTTTGAATTAAAATGCAGTATTTTTCACTATTCATTAAAAAATGAAATTTATCAGAAAAATACCAAATTTTCATCCAAAGTAAATTTTGATGTCCCACTTCTAAATAATAAATTTATTTTTTCAAATATAACATATAAAAGTGACAAAAACTATTTTTAAAAAGGGTTCTCCCTCAAAAGGCGGTAAATCTACCTTTTAAAAGATATTAGATTGTTTCAAGCTTAAAATCGGATTCATTCTTATTTTAAGCCTCTAAAATTTATTACATAAATGTAATGACATTTAAAAAAATGTATAATCATATTATAGTTAGTTTTGTTCATTCTCACCAATATGATGGCTATGTGTTAACTACTATTTAAAATCATAATAATAATATATTATTTTTCGGTACAACTCAACGTTGTGTGCAATGCAAGATTTCAGAGAAACCTGTTGTTGCGTATTGAGTATGCTATCAGACATAGCATCCCCTTTAAAGTAAAATTAATATTTAATTCAAAAATATTAATAAATATGAAAATTTCATGTTCTTTATTTACCTGGGAGGGACAGAGAAGGTGAGCAGAACATTCCAGTCGGAGGGCCTGGTTCACCCACAGTAAGACGTTGGTCAAGGAAGGATTACTCCTGTCTCCCGCGGCCTATGCAGACTCGTTCAGCATCTAGGAAGAAAGGCAAGGTCGCTGTGTCTTTTGCGAACAACATTGTGACTGAGAGGATTTCACCAGACCCTGTTCTGGAACTTCTCAGGAATCGGGTGCAAAGTCCTCAGTATTGGAGGACACCAGGTTGGGAAACAGCCTCGGCCACTGGAGAAGATGAGTATGGCAGGGGATGCGGAGAGGAGTACTCATTTGATGATTTTTACTGATGTTTTTAGTGTGTTTATTGCTGTTTCTGGGTTTATGTTGTGGTTGTATGCTTGGGCACTGGAACCCATTAAACCGTCTATTGAAAATCAAAAGAAAGGATTTCTAGGTATTTACCTGGGATGTTACATCCTTCCCCCTTTTGTAAATTGCGTCCCTGCAATTCTATTCACTTATCAAATAAGTGGGGGTATTTATCCTTCATAGAATTTTCAGATTCCAACGTTGCCTCTTCAACCATATGGTTTTTACACAAAACTTTTACCTAATTAATTACCTTGTTTCATAACACTTTCTTTCTTCGATCAAGAATTTGGACTGATTTTTCCTCATAAGAAATATTATCTTCCAACTGAACTACCTCTAGACTCAAAACATGAGATGGATCCAACATATACTTTCTCAACATTTAAACATGAAAACATTGTGTGCGTGGGATAAATTTCGAGTTTAATCCACTCTTTAGGCAACTGATCCAATTTTATCAAGGATTTCATAGGGTCCAATGAACCTCAAACTCAGATTTCTTTTATTACCAAAATGCATCACACTTTTCCATGGGGAAACATTGAGAAAGACATGATCACCTACCTCGAAAGAAAGATCCTTCCTTTGGTTATCCACATAACTTTTTTGCCTGCTCTGAGCTGTTCTCATGTGCTTCTGAATAAACTTGACTTTTTCTACCATCTCTTCTACCAATTATGGTCCCATCAACTTCCTTTCACCTACTTCATCTCAAAAAGATGGAGTTTGACACTGATTTCCATATAATAAATCAAATGGTTCCATCTGTATACTGGAATGAAAACAATTATTATATGAAAACTCAACCAAAAAAATATGTTGGTCCCAACTTCCCTATTATTAATTAAACAAGAATGTAGCATATCTTCCAAAGTATGAATTATTCATTTTGACTACCCATCTGATTAAGGATGAAAAGATGTACTAAAATTTAATTCAGTTCCCAATGACTTCTGAAGGCATTTCCAAAAGTTATAAGTGAACCTAGGATCATGATCATATATAATGGAGAGGTGAACTCCATGTAACCTGACTATCTCTTTAACATACAACCAAGAAAGTTTATCTAAAGACAAAGTATCTCAAATAGGAAGAAATTGAGTAGATTTAGTCAATTGATCAATAATAACCCAGATTTCATTGTTACCTCGAGATGTTTTTGGTAACACCACTACAAAATCCATGGAAACATTTTCCAATTTACACTCTGGCACTGGAAAAGGATAAAACATCCATTTCAGTAAATTCAGGTAACTTACCCTTCTGAACCAATTCTACCTTTTTCTACAACTCACTATCTTCTTTCTGTGCTTTCTTAATTCTGTCTGATAGCGATGATTTCACTTCCACCTAAAACAAAACAAATTAAGTAAATACACCAGCAACTTCCAATCCAAAATTCATTAGATCAGAAATTAAAGGATCTCATTCCAAATGTATCATGGTTAATGTAGCATTACTCTTTCGACTCAAAGCATCATCCACTTTATTTGACTTTTTAGGATTGCAATGGATCGTTCAATCATAATCCTTGATTAATTCTATCCATATCCTCTATCTCATGTTTAATTCTTTCTGAGTGAATATATACTTCAGAGTTTTGTGATCAATATATATTTCACACTTTACACCATAAAAATGACGCCTCTAAATTTTTAATGCAAAAACAATAGCAGTTAATTCCAAGTCATGTGTAGGGTAATTTAGCTCATTAGGTTTCAACTAAAGTGAATCATAAGAAAATTACCTAATCATTTTTCATTGGGACACAACCAAGTCCTTTTAATGATGCATCAATGTAGATAACAAATTCACCATTCCTGGAAGGCAAGTCCAAAAATGAAGCATTTAACAATCTTCTTTTCAGTTATTGAAAAAAATCATCGCATTATTTTGTCCAAATGAACTTAACTCCCTTGCATGTTAGCTTAGTTAGTGGTCTAGATAACTGAGAAAATTTTTCAACAAACCTTCAGTAATAACCCTCTAATCCAATAAAAATACGAATCTATGTGATACTAGTAGGTCTTGGCCACTCTTCAAAAAAAATTGTTTTAGAAGGGTCAATAGTTATGCCATATTTAGAAACAATATGACTAAGAAAAGATATTTTTTTCAACCAAAATTCACTCTTACTAAACTTTCCATATAGTTTATTTTCTCTTATGGTTTTCAAAACAATCCTTAAATGACTTTCATGTTCCTTATGACTTTTAGGATATACCAAAATATCATCTATAAACACAACCACCATTTATCACCTGAGTAAACTGATTCATTACTACAATAAATAGTTCAGTTTCGATTCTGACCATCTCAGGATGTTGATTTGGAAGGCCATTACCCTCTTTATACCTTCCCCGTATAGCTTCTTTGTATCCTCTATGAAAAACCATTCTGAACACAGACATATCTTAGACGAAGAAACATGGTAATCTTCAAATTAAATGTCATTTCAATTTCACCATAATGTAAAAATATTTTATGGATATTCTAGTAACAAAATTCAAACTCTTAAAGTTATCTAAACCAACCTCTAATACCAACTATAAGGCCCTAGCCTTAAACATTACTTGTTCTTGAGAGAAGTCAGTATTTTTACTTTAATTCACATCGAGGATCTTTTCATGTTTAGAGATTTAGATAATTAGATCATAACTTATACATAACATCTTGAATATTAAAAGTAGACACTTCTACTCACTATATATTTTTTTCATAAAACAAAAACTCTTTAAAAATAAGCATTACATTGTTTCATGTTTTAACAGCATAACTTTTCCTTGATCCCATCCTTGACTCTATTCTTCTTTATGTCCTGTGAAAAAAAATTCAAAACTTGGGATGAGCATAAAAAGCTCAGTAAGGGATACATAAAGAAAGAAAACTATTAGTCTTGGGATAACATGAAAACCATGAATACTTTATTATAAAGTAATATTTTTCACCTTTAAGAATTAGCAAATATACTTCATTGAATATAAGCTCATTACATACCCTTTTGTAACAAAAAGATTACAATAAATCCATAGAAAGCAACATATAGAATATATAGGTAACTTGGGACATAAATATACTTAAATGGAATAACCATATAGTTTAATTCCACACATACCATTAAATATAATATCCATACATCCTACTTCCATATGCAATGCATTTAAGGTTATAATGTAACCACCCTTCCTTGGTTTATCACGGAACCACCCGTCATTTGGTTTATTATATAACCACCCATCATTGGTTTATCATGTAACCACCCATAAAATGTCAAAGTACCATAAAAAATCATAACACATAAAACAAACATAAAGGAAAAATAACATTTCCACATTTCAATCACAAGATATCATTTCAAGATATTGATATAATCATTTAATTTAAAACATTAAAAAAGTAGATTTTTTAATCAAAGTGTCTCATACTACTCTAAAACTTTTGAAATGAATTTACAATTTAAAACACTCATGTCCACAAAAATAAATCCTTAAAACCACTTTGAAAACATGGACATTAATGAGAAATATTTAGAATAATAAATCTTTAAAACATTTAAAACGATGTTTTAGTTATAGAGTCCCTTACCACTTGAAAAACACTTGAATAAAAATAATTAAGGAATAAAATCAAAAAGGAAATTATATATCATTAGAATATACTAATTCATGATATATATAGTCAAAATGGTTGTATATACACATTATAGAATAATAATTGTGCATCACAATAAGATATTACACAATGAAAGGATATTTAGACGAAGTCCCTTACCTTGTGTCTGACTCTTCACGTATGTTCCTTGTTCTTCATGAATAATAAACTTAATTTGTTTTATAATTGATTAATAATAATTTTAAATTTTATTATTCCTTTTATATCACTTATTACTCTTTTATAAAAATTTCATAATTATTTAAGTTAATATTAGTCATTTTTTCGATATTCGGTACTTGAGTCGAAAATTAACTTGTTATAATTAAAAATTTTCCATGTGTTCAAAAGTCCAATATCTCTAGAATTATATTCGTGATTTAGATATCACATATATCATATATTTATCCTGTACATATTTATATATAATAGTCCATAACATTTAGATATAATAAATTAAATGCATCATTCATGGAGATGGTAAGTTGTACGTACGCATGAACGCTACTTTAATTTCTATTTCATATTTAAAGGAATGAAAACTAAATAATAAATAGGTATATTATAATTCAAGTATAATATTATATTATATATATGTTACATAAGTTCATTAACACCATCCTTTATACTTTCCATGTATGGCATTAACGAGTCATATCACTTTGAGGGGGCAGTATTCCGCACTTCCTCAAATGAAATTATCATGTTTACACGTCATGAAAAGCTTAATGGTATGTTGTAAACAAAAAAAGAAATGTATAGAAAATATAAATATAATATATATCATATATAAATATATTTTCATCATAATGGCCACCATAAGAGGAAGTAGGAGATAATTGAACAATCATCGTTTCGTGAAGCAGTAGTTCACCGTCTACAAACACAATATGTTATAAACCCATTAGATGGAGGTGTGTTTAAGTGTAGTTTGAATATTTCTCATGAAAATATCCTAGTATATTTTGGATACTTTTTTTATGTAATCAAATAATAATAATATAATAGAGAGTGAATAATTAAAATAAAATAAAAGAACTTGAGAGAAGATGTAACCTCTAAATCGGGTAACTCCCTTGGGTTTGAAACAAAAAGATTTCTATAATTTCCTTATGTCTAAGGTAAGGATTCTAGGAGGAAGGTAGGGATTTTGGGAGATTATTTGGGCAGAGTTTTGATGATCCAAGGGTCTTGAGATTTGCTATTAAAAGGGTAGAGGTGGTGGCCTTTTATAAGAGGGAGGAGGGGTACTTTAGGAAAGTTTTGAAGTATTGTTTTATTATGAAATGATTTTCAGTTTCAAATGGTCCCAAAGTAATTTATATCAAAGATAATATACTTTTGGGTCTAAAAACTCTCAACCAATAGATTTTAGATTAGTTGTTTTCTCAAATGTAACCTTATCGTTCAGCTTTAACCCTTAGTTAACTAATTTGACTCTTACCATGTCTTCTTATATATTCATACTATATGATTAATATAGTTACTATAAAATTCCAATAGAACCTAAAGTGGTTAATTAATGACATATTAGATATTATCTAAGTAATTTGTCCAAATATTAGTTTTTTTGGAATATTATATCATTTAATAAAATAGTATTTGTTTTAAAAATTTATTTATGTCAATTTTTATAATATTCATATCATGACTTTTTAAAAATATATAAAAACTTCATTATTTCAAAAAAATTAATTAATTAAAATATAAAAATTCATAATCATCCCTAAAATTTTTTGATGCATAAAAAGTTTCAAAATAAATTTATTTTAATATTTATAATCTCATTTATTTAAATCATTCATTAATAAGGTAATCACTACATTATCATTGTGTCATAAATAAATTTATTTATTTGATGTCTAAAAATTATAAATAAAATACCATGAAATATGAAATAATTTTATATTTATAATGACTATTTATAGTCTAAGATATAACTTATATAACCCTATATAAAAAATTAGTAAAAAACATGTTTATGTTATATTTCTCTTTACTTTAAATTAATTCTTATAAAATGTCATTTTCACATCAAAGTGGCTCCATAGGGTCCCAAAATATACCCAAGGATTATCATGGTCAGAAATATATCATCTAATAGGATTATAACACATGTTAGGGTAGTTTAATATTATTATAATATTATTTTTTACCCGTATTTTCCAGATTTACCCTTTAACCATGGTAAATAAAATAATTACTGAAGTTATTATTCATAATGTCTAAAAAGAAAAGGTACCTATTTACACAATTTGTACCTCCTAATTCTAAATATGGAATCCATTTTTCCAAATTTGAAACACATAAGTTTCATTAATAAATTTAAAATGAATTCCAGTTATTGAAACCAAAAAACGGGTTTGTAAGAAATACTAACTATCAAAAGATTGACATGTGTTTATGTCCAATTTAAAAGTAAAATTAATTATAATGACCAAAAATGAATTAAATGATTAAAATATAATCCAATTACACTTTAAAACCAATTAAAATTACAATCTAACTATATAAATAAATTGGATTAAAAGGCCATTTTGAATTAAAATGCAGTATTTTTCACTATTCATTAAAAAATGAACTTTATCAGAAAAATACCAAAATTTCATCCAAGAAAATTTTTATGTCCCACTTCTAAATAATTTTTTTTTTTCAAATATAACATATAAAAGTGACAAAAACTAGTTTTAAAAAGGGTTCTCCATCAAAAGGCGGTAAATCGGCCTTTTAAAGAATATTATAGTATTTCATGCTTAAAATCAGATTCATTCTTATTTTAAGCCTCCAAAATTTATTGGATAAATGTAAATACATTTAAAAAACATGTATAATAATATTTTAGTTAGTTAGGTTCATTCCTACCAATATTATGGCTATGCATTAACTTCTATTTGAAATAATAATATTATTATATTATTTTTTTGTATAACTCAACGTTGTGTGCAACACAAGATTTCAAAGAAACCCGTTGTTGTGTTTTGAGAATTCTATCGGACATAGAATCTCCTTTAAAGTAAAATTAATATTTAATTCACAAATATTAATAAATATGAAAATTTCATATTCTTTATTTTCCTGGGATGTTACAGTATTCCAACCCATACTTTAATGGATTCCTCCCTATAGTTCATTACCTAATCTAGGTCTCTATTATAGATTTAAGATACATTCTGGAATCTTGTTCCATGTAACGTCTCAAGGTGGACACCAGTTAATTATGCTACTTCTTTCAAGATTGGTCAACTACCTATAGTCAGATAAGAGGGTGAAGTTGGATACATCTATACATTTGTGGACATTGGGTGTATTGGGAATCTATAAATTATTCCTCTTTTAGAGTCGATGGAATCTCATATATGAGGCTTCTTAGGTGTAGAACCAAATGCATCCCATGTCAGAAATAAGGTCATTTTTTCTAGTGGTTTAAGGATTCCATGGATCTTTTCCTTAGGAATACCATTCAAACAGATGCGGTTGGGATTTTGATACATCTGGTAGGGTCTCATGTTTAAACTCTTATGGGGATGTGGTCATAGTTTTAGAGTCTTCTTGAGACATGTTTATGGTTTTAGAGTCTTTTGGTGAAATATTTTTCATATTTTTAACATCTTTTTGGGAAATGGTTATGGGATTAGAGTCTTGTGGAGACATGTTCATGGGTTTAGAGTCTATTAGAAATTGGTTTGTTGTGGGTTTAATGTCTTTTGGGGACATGGTCATAAGTTTAAAGTCTTATGGGGATGTTTATTGTGTACAATTATAATGTACTGGGTCAGATATGGATTAGCATGACATGAAGACATTGAGGTCTAGTGGGGACCTTAAGTTTGAGTGGTGAGGTTAAGTGTGCCCTCAAGGGAAATGATCACACCTCAGATTCCCTGCCTTCTAGAGGGGAGACTGAGATATTTTATAGTGATGTTGGGTCATTGATATTAAACCCCTCGGAGGTGTCTCGTGTATTTTGGTATTGAACCTCTGGGATGTTTCCAACATATACGGTTAGGATACAGGGATGAAAATACACATAGTAAGAGTGCATAGTTTAAGTTCGTTTGATAGGATCAGTCTATGAGGTTTATTGTCATACGGAAAGGATGATTGTTCCATGAGAGTAGAAGTACCAAGGGATAGTTTGGGGATTATGGATATGAGTTATCTAGAATGTTTGGGGATTATCTCACTCTTATCACATGATAAATCATATGTTTATCACATATGGTATGGATATAGTTTAATGTCATGTGTTAAGGACATTATTATGTAGTTAAACAATATATGAATAGGACATTGTCATGTAGTTTAATGTCATATGAAAATGACATGGTTCTATATAGTTTAACTTCTTACAGATCCTATATGTTTTGGACATATGTGATATGTAACTCGGGTGATACTAGGAAGTAGTGATGATGTGATTAGGGATTATGAGTGGAATTTTCCTGAGTGCTGCTAAGGAGCAGTGATAGTATGATTAAGGGTTATGTGTGGAAGGTTCCTAGGTACTACTAAGGAGAATATTTGGTGTGGTTGGGGCTTATGTATGGAATTTTCTTGGGTAATTATAAGGTTCAATATTGTTGTGGTTGGGGCTTACGCATGGAAGCTACCTAGGTACTATAGAGGTGCAGCACTGGAGTGGTTGGGGATTATGCGTAGAATATTCCAAGGTGATTTTATGAAGAAATTATTGTATGAATTGGGCTTATGAAACTTGGTTATCTAGGTGATAATATAGAGCATTGAAGGTATGAGTGGGTTATACACAATGAAGATTCTTGGGTTCTAATATGCTGCAATGAATGTGTGAGTGGAGCTTATGCAGGGGGTTCATGAATGCTTATATGGAGCATCAAACATTTGAGTGGTTCATACACAATAGGGATACCCATGTGCTATTATGGAATATTGAAGGAATGAGTGGGGATTATGCAACAATGCTTCATAGGTGCTGCAACGGAACAATGAAGGTATGAGTGAGACGTATAGAATAGGGCTTCCTAGGTGCTTCTATAGAGCAGAAAATGTATGAGAGGGGCATAAAAAATGAGTATTACCATGTGATACTATGAATCAATGAAGGTATTATTGTGGATTACACAATGGGGATGCTCTGGTGTTGTTATGGAGTATTGAAGGTATGAGTTGGGCTATGTAATTGGGTCGCTCGGGTGCTGCTATGGAGTAGCGAAGGATTGAATAGGGATTATATGTATAAATTTACCTAAAGATAGAGGTATCATCTCATTCTTGCAATGTGAGGTGTCTCATTATCTTCACATGAAGAATATTATTATTATTACATAAGGAATCCCATGTTCATTACATAGGGTAAGATCACAGTTTAATGTCACGTGCAAGAATATTGTGTGTGCTTATGCATCGAGTTTCCCATTATTTATTCCTCATGTCAAGTCATAGGGACATCTCAACCCACTTATGGGTCAAAGAATATGATTAAGTCTTACAGCTTAGGAGGATCCCCATGGGGTACTTTGTAGTAGTAGGGATACATGTGGGGCTTGTGCACTATGGTTTCCCATTATTTCCTCTTCGTGTTAGGTTATGAGGGCATATTAGCCTGCTAATGGGTTGAGGAATATGATTGGGGCCTATACCAAATGAGAAGGACTCGAGGGACTACTTGGGGGGTCATCTCATTATCATTAAATAAGGCATCTCATGCTTGAAAAATAAGGCATCTCATTCTTATCACATAAGGAATATCATGCTCATCACATAGGGTATAGTATATTTTAATGTCATTAAGGAAGGACTACTAGGAGGAAGATTCTTAGAAATGGATGGTGTTATAATTATTCCAAGGCATCCATTTCTGGTTCAACCCAATTTAGGATTTAGGTGATGAGGATTTAGGTATTTCTTGAGGAGTATTTCAACTCAAGGTATTCATGGAAATCAAGGAGAAAATGTCAAATAATGGCATAGGAAAGGGACCAAGAGGAGTATGTTGACTCAAGGTATTTTTGGGAGTGTAGAGGAGTATCTCAACTCATGGTAGTGAATGGGGAATACATTTTTGTTTTACAAAATGAAATATAAAATGTCTTTAACCGGCTCAAAAATGTCACAATGTGACTCTCCATTTTCATGGGGGTCAATGATGGTAGCTAGGGTGATAGGGTGGAGGATCAGGAATATAGCTCAATAGTGATCCCAAGCAGGGGTGTGGGGGTGAATCACATGCATTACAACCCATTCTGTATCCATGACCAAATACTTTTTCATGAAATATTGAGATTTTCATAAAACTTTTTGGTTTATGAAAAAAGGAGTTTGTGTGAGGCATAGCCTACGATAAATTTTTAATAAAACACTATGTCATTCAACTTTATATTTGTGAAGAAATATATTTGTATGAATGTTTTTAATTTGTTATAAATTAGGTTTCCCATGGATAGATTTTGGTGAAAACACCTCAAGAAGAATCCCATGCGTTGAAGGACTTCATCAGGTAATTTTATACAGGTTTTTGATTTTGGGGTTGAGTGAAGTGTGCAACCATGAGTTTCATGAGTGAGAGATTTATCACTAGAATCCCTAAGTTCCTCCCCAATAATTAGGGGTAGATTCCATATTTATAGGCCTTATGGTTGTGTCGCGCAACTTATCTTGTTTCACAAAACTTTTGGGCTAGGTCCTGTAACTCCATGAAGTTGAGTAAACTTTCCTTTTTTTTGAAGGCCAGCTCATGAAGACATGGAGATTATATTCTTGAATTATCCTTTCTCACACAACTCATTTTCATAAACATTAATGGGAGTTTCCAACACTTTTTTAATGTTGTTTGAAATTCCACACTTTCCACCAGAATTTCCTAAGTTGGCTATTTTTAGAAGTTTAACTACAAACGACCATAAATTTTGATCTATATGTTTGTTTGGGCTCTATGACTAGTCAAATAAAAGACTACGAAACGAAATACACTCTTGTATTGTATATTTCAGTATTATTTCCCTTCTTGGATGAATTTTTTAGCACCAAAAGTCACATGGAGATGTAATGAGTTTAACAAAACCCTAAAAGTATAGAAAACTAAAGGCATCTACGGTGGTCAATCATATGTTATATGATTATACAAGAGACTATATATTTTGTTTTTAATATTATTAAATTATTGTAAGAATAATAAATATATCATTTTATATAAAATAAAGTATCCACTTTATCATTCTTTCACTTCGATTGTATATATTATGTGAATAAAAATGATAATTAACCTGTCAAAGTAAAAGTTTGGGTTATTCCTTACTGATATTTTCTATGGAGTATTATAGTACGTGATGAAATTTTATGGTTGGAATGGTTGTGATTTCATATAGATATGAAAAATATGATCATGATGCACAAAACAGATTTTTTCACTGAATGAACTACCAAATATACCACATTGAGTGTCATGCATTGTGTCTTTAGTATATTAGGGGTGCAAGTTTTATAATTGTATTTTCAAAATAACTAAGGTTGTAAAGACATAAGAAATGAGAACCTTGATATATTTATACCTTTCTTACATGAGCCTTTATAATTAGTTAATCAAGGGTGATTGGGTTTTTTATCATGACGTTTGTTAAGGCTTAACCAAGATGGGATTTATCCTCTCAGATGACAAGTATGACATATGGTCCTTTGATAGAGATGGACTTAATTAGTGTATTATTTCACCTAGATAAGACATGTGATGTTCCTTTTTATATAAGTGGGTCAAGTGAGGTTCTTATCCAAAAAATATGAATGGCATGTGATGTATCTGTCGACCTATGTAGACCATACTCAGAGAATCGAGAAAATATTAGTAGTTATATGGGATTGACATACTCAATGTAATGTGGTTACTTGATTTATTAGAAAAAGGGGTCATATGAAAATTCATTCTTGTATATGATATAACTAGTGGAAATAGGTATAGTGATACATGTATTTGATAGAGATCATGTCAAATCCATTTATAGATTGAGTAGCATATATACTTTTCTAGATGTCACTCTTTGATTAAATTTATCAATTTAGAAATTCATATATGTTGTTAATGTTATAAAGGATTGTGGAATCACACATTGTGGTTGAATTAATGGGGATTCAGTTTTACAAAACTCGTAGAGTTTATGTAAAAGTGTTTTAGAGTTTATCTAAAAGTAGCTTTGGATATATATTTATATGAAATTACATATGATGTGATACAAGGTAAAATTAACGATAGATTTCCAAAAGTGTTTTATAAATTTCCTAAAGTAGTTTTGTATATGGTTTAAAAACTTCTTATATATGATAAAATATAAGGTGAAATGACACAAATTCTATTATGAATTCATTAAATTCTGATGACTGGAAGTTATCCACTAGAACATTCATACAGTAGACACATATCCTCTAGAAGAAATCCGTAAATTTTTATGTATTGAAAGATAGGAAGACGAAACAACATACTAAATTTTCCAAGTAAAAAATCATACACACTCAAGTAAAAATCATAACTCACAAACATTCAAAAAAGAAACGACAAAGGAAATGTTGGAATATGGGTTTACATGGTTTAGATGTGATTCATGCTTCTATAAGAGAAACATTGTTTCCTTTTTTATTTCAATAAGAAGATAAGAGAATTTTAATCACCATTTCCAAGTCATTAAATTAGATCATCAATTATAAGTAATATCTAAATTGTATTATATTTCATGCAATATTGGTTCCATTTACTTATAGTAAGTTCCATATGGACATCTGATTTCACCACTATCCACAATTTATAGAAAACCCACCATTAAACATGGTTACTGTCAATATCCTATTAAAATTAGAACCTGAACACTATAGTCAGTAAATAGTGAAAAGATTACCAATCCCTATCCCAAAAAACTATGAAAACCAACATTGTAACATCCTTTGAACATCATATGATGAAATTGACCACTGCTCATTCCCACTAAATAATATTATCATCTGATCATCCTAAAATCCTATAGAGATCCCAGTGCCACTACCTAGACCATTAAGCCTAAGTTATCACACATTTATCCTCCTTCCAAAATATTTAATCTATACTTGAACAAGATTCACACTCCCAGCAATCCCATAATTTAATACCAATTAAATTAATTCCTAAAAACACTCCAAACACTCTAGCACAAATAACTCTTCCATATCCATAATAATAATAGTTGATGTTATATGTCTCCTTCCTTTCACCCAAGTCCCACTAAGGAAAAAAATTATAATAATTTCTTAGACTAATTTTTTTTGGATATGTCCACTAGATTATTATTTCAAATAATATTCTATAACTCTAGAACTTTTTCCTCTAGTATGTTCTAGTTGAAATGGTATTTTAGTTTAATATGTTTCATAAACAAGAGAAAAACTAGATTCTAAGTTAAATGAATTACAATATTATTATCATATAATAATAATCCACTCTATTGAATCCTCAGGAACTCCTTCAACAAGTGAATAAACTATACCAATTCATCTTCTTCTTTTATTTCATCCACATACTCAAGTTCTATTTTTAAGAAAGTAACAACTAGTTGTAGTCATGATATCCAATCGATTTTCATCCCTCCATAGGAAACAAAAACCATGTAGTGATATTCCATGTGTATTCACACATAGAAAATTATATGTTGACATAACCTTAAAATGGATAATCTATCCCAAATTATATGGTTTTATCTTTCATTCATTTCCTATATAGGATGATCCAATTTACATCCTCCTAGTGTTTCCTTCCTATATTTGACATGAAATATCTCACCAATCCCATTGTAAATGAAATTTTCAATCCAGTACATATCATTGAATACATCAGGATATTGACCACTAATGAAAATATTACTTTCACTATATACTAGTCCTCATCCTCCATGTTAGGTACCTTATACCTAGACAATTTTATGTGTCCATCAAATGGAGTTCATATCAGATTATATACAGAAATTCCAAAATTCTCGATAATTTTCTAGATGTACTTCTATTTAGATAAAACCAAATTCATTATTGTCCTATCTCTCTCAATATTTATTTCCAAAATATTTTTGGCATAACTGAAATCTTTTATCTCAAATATTCGGGAAAATCAGGAATCGACATGTGAATCCTCTTAATGTTTGGTCTAGATTGAAAAATTACATCCATTAATAGAAGAAGTTTGATGAAACTATCACCATCATATGAATTCCAATAGAAATAGTGATCTTTGTTTCATTGATTTAAATCTTTCTTGATCATTAAAGAATAAATTTTTTTATTCTACTACCATGGTTCCTACTTCAAGAAATATAGGCTTATTTTTAGTTTACACACCATATTATCAATCCTATGATCTATGAAACCCATCAGTTGATTTATATAAATTTCTTTCTCCAAATATCCATAGATAAATGTCATCTATAAATACATTTTATCCTATATAAAATCATAAAACATAACCATGATAGACATTTTATGGATGGTAGCATACTTAATTACTAATAATAAAAATTTTAAGAACAAAATCTCGTCCTTATATTTAATTCCCTTCACCACCATCCATGCCTTGTATGGATTCCTTCTATTACCTTACTACTTTAAATGGAATAATAAATAGTTCTCAAGTGATCTTATCCCTTTTTGTAACTCAGAAATCTCCCATGTTCGATGGGTTTCCAATGAAAATATTTCACTTTTCCACCACTTACTCACATTAACCATAGTCCTTAAGATTGGTCACTTATTTTAGGATTTATAGTTCTCCTAAAACTATCTAAATTAAGAAGTTCTTATTATCCTCAAATCCATGCATTGACCACATAATCCTAAAAGATCTTCACAATTGAACTTGGTACTCTTCTCTTTCCAACTCTATAATTTCTAGTGATCTAAATTTTGAAGAACCTTCTTTTTATGCCCCAACTTCTAAATATTTTCTATGGGATTTAAGAATCCTTGAGAATTCTAAAACATCTTCTTCTAGTCATACTTTTGGTCATAAAATGCTTCCATATAAACCCTCTAAAACATTTTCCCTTCTAGTTTCACTATTTACATCAACTTGGGATTTATCATTTGATTCTCTAATCTCATATTCCATTTCATCCAAGTTCCAGTCCTTTCATAGAACTATCTCATTGAATAGAATATACCAAGTTGCGATGACTTGTCTCTTATCATAATCCAAAATTTTAAATCCAGTGTTTTCATATTCATATCTAAAAAAGAATCATGCATAATATTTTTCATTGAATTTATACCATTCCTTTGCAACCAGAAGGAAATAAGAAAGAATCCCAAAAATTTTGCAGTTTCAAACTTCTTATTGTTTAATAAACTATAGTTGTTATATAACTTTCTATCCCATTAGAGCATATAAACTTTTATTAAATAAGTACATCACTATGTTCACAGCTTCTGCAAAAATTACTTGGGCATTCCTAAGTATACCCTCATGTTTTACACCTTTTCTAATGGTATCTAGTTCACTTTATCTTCCACACCAATATTTAATGGTGTATCAATCACAATAATCTCCATCCAAATCCCTTTCTTCTGACAGATGTTTTGAAATTTTCATTAATTATACTCACCAGTATTGTCAGATCTTCAGAATTTTAACTTTCTAAAAATTTCCCTCTCCACCATTACCTTCCATTAAATGAATTCTTAAAAGACATCATACTAATGATTTATGAATTAAAACCATACTTTCCTTATCACAACATCAATGAAAGTCATAAAGTAAAGTGACCCACCATGAGGTTAGACTAGGGAAGGCCTCCAAATGTATGAGTGAACCAGTTATAACTTTCAGGATCTAATCTTCTGTCCATTAAATTTTAAGAACACCGACAGGTCATCATTGTGGTGGATTGTAAAAGTTAAATTTATAATCCAATATGTAAAAAATAAATCTAAACATATGTTTGTATCTCAATAATCTAGTCCTAGAGTATCAATATCCATTATCAATTATATTTTTTAGTTTTTTTTATTAATTTTAAAATAGCACAAAAATAAATGGATATGGATTAATGAAAAATTAAAAGAAAAATTCAAATACATAAATCAATGAAATGAAATAAAGGAGACACCCTCAGATTCAAATATGATGATCCTTCATTGTCTCTATATATTAGTTCCCAAATCATACTCCTTGTATATTTCCAAATAGTTATACACACCCTCTCTGCATAAATTTTTTGAATGGTAATCACAATCATGAAATATTTTAATTTATTGTCCCAACACTCTCTCAAATGGACAGCAATCATGAGTTCAAACAGCACTCAAATCACTTGTCTCATCATACACTAGTGATTCAAATAATGGAAAAGTAATTTTTTTATTAATGACAAAGGAAATAGGGAGAGTATACTCTTGAGGTATTATCATTCACCTATAAAACTCAATCACATAAATCACTAAAATAAAATAGAAAATTCAAAAATAGCTGCATGATCTCTAGAATAACTACTTTTCATCCATTGGATGATCCTTGGGTCAGCTTCTCACCATAAATTAGAGCTTTAGAATCACAATTACAAAACTAAAAATAAAGGAGGGTGAGAAAATTTTAAAAGAACAAAAATCAATTATATTAAAAATGTATAAATTATAGTAAAACTATCTAAGTCGTGAAATTTTCAAATATATAGTATCAAATTATTTTAAAAATGGGTAAGATAAAATATTTTTAATCATCAATTTATTCTTCTCCCTCCTCATAGACTTCAGTTCCAAGATTCCCTTCTCCAAATTTTTTCAATTCGTATAGGACAAACGGTCTATATTTTTTCAAGCATCACCTATCATAAATCATCTCATCTTCAATCCCTTACCATGATAATTGTTTTAATTAGCTTTTTTATAGCTTCCTTGTAAATAACTTAGAGAATATCTTCCCAATATATCTAGATCAAAAAATTTCATTTTAGGGTAAGACTTTTCTTTTTTAGGAATTTTTTATATTAATCTCGCTATGTCATATACATAACTTATTTTAAAGTTATTTTTAATTTATTTTTCATTCATGCTTTGTTTTGGGGGTTTCCAAAGGTTTTATGGAGAATATGTGAGTTTTCAAGAATTGGGCCAAACCGTGAGCCCAATTCCAGATTTAAAAATAAATTTTTGTTTCTTTTATAACTTTTTCATTTTTTAATTTTTTTCAGTAATTCCAACTCCTAAATGTCCTCCCCTGATATATTAACACCACATTTAAATTTGGAGCCTTTATAAATCCATAATCATGGGGGATTTGGGTTTTTATTTTAGAATTGGGCCAACCCGAAAGCCCATTTTCTAGTTTTAAATTGTTTTTTTAATTTTTTAATATCTTATTCATTATAATGCAGTTTTCGGTGATTCCACCTCCCCCTCGACCCTATGGAGCCTAGACTCTCTCCCATTCATTTTACCCCTCTTTGGAGCTCGTTTGCATCGCGATGGAGTGCTGAAAGTCTTAGTGTTTCAAAAATAGGGCAGATTTGAGGAGGTAATTTATTTACATCATAACTCTCTCAATTATTACTATTTTTCCCCCATTCCAGTTCCTATATGATATCATAATCCCTATTCGAACATCCCATGAATTGTTGGATGTTTTCAAATTCATATTCTGGTGGATTTTGAGTCGTTTTCTTCAAGATTATTTTGGGTATGTGTTTCTCTCTTCAATTCCTTCCTTCTCTTTAGGGTTTCCTCCAACTTTCATAAATTTATAGAGTGTCCAGATATTAGGGTTCATACCTAGGGTTTGATTTGGGGTATTTTTGGTGAAATATTAGGGTTTAGGGTTTGTTTTCACATCCTTGTGGTGCGACGGAGGTGCGGTTGAGGTTTCTCACAAAGATTCAAGGGTTTTGACTCAAAAGGTAGGTGGTTCCATGTGTAAACAATTAGTGATGAGTTAGCTTGCTGTATTTAACCATTTTTCATATTCCTCATATGTTGGGTGGGGTGCGAAAACTGTTTATGATTGATTTGGTTATGTGTTAAATTTTATAGTCGCTTTTTAACATGAAATTGGGTGTTTTCATGTGTAACTCATGGGGTTTTATTTGGGTGTGGTTTATAACTTATGAAATTGTTTCATTAAATCTTGTTTGTCCTGCCAATTCTGGTTTGATAATTTAATAGTGTCATGTGGTTCTAAAAAGAAGGGTTTTGAATAGGTTTGATGTGTAAAACATTGTTATTCTTCTTGAGGTCATTTTAGGAAAATGTGTGTTTTCATTTGTATCTTTTGTGGTATTATTCAAGGTTATTTTATAACACTTGAATGTGTTTTTATAAATGTATCTAGGACTGAAAATTCTACTTTTGATAGGAATTGGTATGGTTTTGGTCTTAAATGTGGGTTTTTAAATGGGTTTTGTGTGCAAGACATAGTTACACCCCTTGAGTTGTTTTTTTGAAAATTGTGAATATTTTGTTTGGTTAAACAAAGTGGATAAAAGAGTGTATATGTACTGTTTGGGGGGTGTGATCACCTAATATGAGTTTTTGAAAGGTATGGTGGTTATTTAAGATTTCAAATATTTTTATTAGAATGTTTTATAAAGTGAAGAAATGTTTTAGAAAATGGGAAGAGAGCTGCAAAACATGGTTGTGGGCTGTTTTGTGTGAGTGTGTTGTGAAAATTGAATTTTGTTGATGGAAGTGGTATTATATGTTATTTGAGTGGGATGTTATGTGAGTTATAATGTCTTGTTATGGTTTATAAAAATGGTTTAAAGGATTTGTAGAAGTGTCCATGTAATGTGAAGAGTGTTGTGGGCTATTTTTGTATGAGTTGGATTTTAAAATCAATTTGAATGAAAAGTGTACTTTTGTGACTTGTGTGGTATACATGTGGGATGTTTGGTGAATTTTTGATATGGAAATGATATTTTCATTTGCAAAGTGTATATCTTGACTTGTTAAACTTGTTTTAGCACAAAGGGAAAACCCGGGTATCTAGGTGGGTGGACGTGTACTAGTATGCTAGTGAATCTGTGAGGTTTGGCCTCAGTTTCACTTAGCAAGATTGACGCTTACAACTCTAACTAAACTATGATGATGATTATTGGAGACCACTAGGTTATGGGTATGTTCCCTACTAGTGGCTCGTGCACGAGAATGGATATTTGTGATGGTTACTCTCACCGAGATACGAGGTACCTGGGACCCACAGCTAGCTAGTGCCTAGGGGTTATTTCCCATTGCTTGTGCTCACTGGATACTTTGTTATTACCGTCGGTATACGGTATGAGAGGCTGGAAAATTCAGTATCTATGGTATTTATTTTAAATGTTTTTATTCTTTAAATTAGCCCACCTAAAAACATTTTTTATTTAATGTTGCATATTTTAGAAATTTTAACTAGCATCTCATGTCTTTGAAAACTTGCATGCTTTTCGCCATTAAATGTTTATCACATGGAATCTATTAGTGGTGGTATCCTATTGGGCTTTTGCTCACACCCTACTTACACCCTTGGGTGTAAGTAGACTTGGTTATTTTTGTTTTCGCAGGTTGGGTACAGTTTTTTTGTTCCAGTGGTTCGGGTTTCTAGCAGGTCCTTGGTAGTGAAGTATTGTGGAGATAGCATAAGGGTGGTGCCACTTGACAAAAGGGTTCTTGGGCTGTCCTTATTTGTTTTTTTACCTTTGTAATGGTCTTTAAATGTAGTTTTAACTTATTTAATTCAGTTCTGAAATTTTTTAAAAGATGGTTTTAGTTGAAAAATCCAGATTTGTTTTATTGAGTTTTTTTGTTGTTTAATGTTTATAAAATCGGGTAAATCGTTCCCAATTATCATTATATGATACCCGGGCACTTATGCCAGCCCGTGGAGATCGGGAACGCCCTTCAGGCCTTGTCACGGGCTGGGTTTGGTGTCGATTTTGGCGGCGACCAGATTTGGTTCGTGACACGCTAAGTATCTGAAACTTCAAATTTATAATGTCCAAAATGAGACCTAGTATCATCACTAGAAAAGAATATGTTACGCATATTCTCATCATAATTTTTCAAATCCCAAATATCATAAACATTGTCCTTCATTGGGAGGAATTATATTAGGAAACATTTATCCCATATTTTCACAAATATGAATTTTCTTAGGTGAAAACATCTTATGTATAAACCTCCTATTTAGAAATATTGTATTGTATAAATTTATTGGTGAGAAAATATGTTACATATCTATATATTTGGGAGAAATATGTTACTTGTTTCCCACTACTTCCAAAAAAACGTTATGTATCTACTGTATCCTTAAAAACCCATACCTATCAGATTAGCCTTCTCAAAATATGTTATTTATTAGAAGATTGAACCAAAATTATCTCATGTATCATCTCTATAGTTGAATAATATGTTATTCATGGCTTGTATTTCAAATAAAAATGTCATACATGATCCTCCTTAGAAAGTTTTAGATGTATTCACCTTGGACCTTCAAAAATATTTATCTATCAACTCCCTCTAATCATAGAAGGCAAAATATATTACCCATTTCTCATTGAACCTCAAAAACACCATTCACATCATCTTATAATGGAGAAAATGTTATGCATGGTCTTTTTATACTACAAATATGTTATATGTCAGAATATCACATGCCATTTCCAATTATTATCAATCCTACAACCATTAAAAAAAACTTAGTGTAGGCTTTATTCAAGTTCTTCCAAAATTAATTTAAAACAATGAAAATTATAATTAAAATCCTTTAAATTAGTTTAAACCTTGAATGAAAAATCAATGTATGACATTTCAATTAATCCCAAAAAATGAATAAAAGAATTAAAAATATAGGTTTATGAAATTTAGAAATTTTATTTTAAATTTAAAAAATATCAAAAAATAGATAATTTCCCAGTTATTAACTAAATTATGGGGTTAATTATAATAACATGAGATTTTGGAATATATTTTTTCAAAATTAATATTACCTTTAATAGCTTGTTTCACAAAAACACCAAACTAGAATAAACCATGACAAATTAGATGAATATTATTAAAAAAAAATAATAATAATAAAATATAGTAAATAAAATGATAATAATCAATTTAAATTTTTTATATTTAGAAGATAAATTATTAATATAAAAAGTATTATTTTTTTCAAATAAACATTTTTTAAAAGTGTTGAGTAATTTACCCTAATAAATTAAATTAACCACTTAAAAATATTTTTATACTAATATATGATATTTTAATATATAAACTAATGTATTATAATTCTTTAAATTAGATATTTGTTTGAAATAATATTCCAAAAAGGACATCTTTCAAAAAAAGTAGTTTTTCTGTATATTTTTTATTTCTATTAAAAAACTAAATATATAAATTTTATAAATTGAATTAGATAAAAAAATTATAATTTCAAAATTAGTTTAGTTTCAATTATTAGTGTTTTTCCAAAATAATTAATTTTTCAGTTATTGGGGAGAAATACAGTTTTTTACAAAATCATAAATTTTATGAATTTATCAATATATGAGAAAGAACTAGAAGTTTATAAAACCATTTAATTGATTTAATATTTATATAAGGAGTAAAATAATGTATTTTAAAATATTATTTTGAACTTATAAAACCTATTTTTTGTTTTTTTAGAACTTAAGTAACATTTTATTTCGATTTAAAAATAGTTTCAATATTTTCTTTTAATTAAATATTTTTAATGTAAACTTTAGTTTTTCCTTGATTTTAAATCCAAATAAAAATTTATCTAATTTATAATAAAATAATTTATGACATTAAAATCAAAAACATTTCTATTTTTTTCCAAGACATAAAATTTAACCTTTAAATAAAAGTTTTATAAAAAAATGGTTTTTACATGTAATGTGTACTAAAACTAAAATTAATTTTGAAAACCCTAATAAAATATAGAACCCTATAATTTTATAAGATTAACACTATGTTTTATATTGTATATGATATATATAAACCAAGCTTAAACGACCCATGAAATATATTATTTAAATATGATCATAATAAACTAACCATTAAATTGGTGGGTATGAATAGGAAAATAAAAATTATGAAAAATATATGGTTTACACATGTAAAAAATAAATTAATTGGTTATCAAATGATTATAAATGAAAATTAAAATCACATGAAAGTAAAAGATATGTTTTCCTAAAAAACTGATATTATGCACGCAATATGTTTTGATTCTAATAGATTGAATTAGCCACTATTAGTGAATGATTATAATGAAATTTATATATTATATATTCAATAAAATTTTTATCATTCATATAATATTTATTCTAAGCATCGGATCATAATAAATCAAGTTTTATGCTTAAAAATTTTATTTTTATAAAAAATGGTTCTTTCATGGTTTGCCCACTTATTTTAAAATAAATTTTTACTAATTTTAGAAAATTAATTTAAAAAATGAAATTAAGTTTTTTTAAAAATCATATGAAAATTTTCTTGGAGGGTATTTTATATAATTTTTTGAAAATCTTAATTTTTCGATGAATAGTGAAAATGATGAATTTTATTGAAAAATACTTTGTTATTTAAATAATTTACAAGTTATATTTTGTTTTAATTTTTTTTAAAGTAAAAAAAAGTTTAATTATATTATAATTAATCAAATTTATTTTATTGTAATCAATTATCTCTTCAATTTTTATATAAAAACTTGTTTGACTTTTAAAAACTTTTCCTTTGGAAAACCGTTTTTTCATCGCATCTCCGAGTTTAATTTTAAATTAAATTCTACCACTTATCTTAATTTAACTTGGAAAATATATTTAATATTTATAATTAAAATAATTAGTATTATATGATAAGTAAAAATTAATTTTTTTGTCATAATTAATAGTAAAAATAGTAAAAATTAATTACTATAGTTAAGTTTAAAATTGGTTTATCAAGGGGATAAAATACGAAGATGAGGGTTAAAATGACCTAAAACTTATGCAATTTATTTTATTTGGAAAATTTTAATTCTTATCCCATATTATTTTTTATAATTATCCATTTTTTATCCTTTTTTAATGTGAAAAAATAGGTATAAATTATTATCTTCCAAATTTCCAAGTGTGTTCTCTCCCACACTTATAAAAGAGAACCCACTCTCTTATTCTATTCAAACTTAAAAATAAATTTTGTTCAGACAATACATAACCAAAACCCTTACATAAATCCATACCCACAAATTGGAGTCATTTATTTACCATAAAACCATTCTTGGATGGATTTATTTATAAACCTTAAGTGGTTCTCTGAAGAAGAGGTGTAGTTCTTAACCATGTGTCTTCGTTTTATTTCTTCCTCTATCCCATTAAAATTTTATCCAAATATGATAAAATAAAAAAAAAAATATTTCAATATACTAATATTTTATTATTTTAATGTAATAACCTAAAAAAATCTCAACTTTCATCAAATGGGAAACAAACCTATAGATCATGTTTACGGAGGACTACAACCTCACGGGACGATTTAATTCATTTTCCATCATCATCTCTCATGGATGGATATAATAATGTATGTAATGTTTATATATAATATTTATGATATAATTAAACTTATTTAATTATTGTATCATGTCAAATATCTTATCTTTCAATCTGTTGTAAAACTATAACATTGCTCGTGCATACGTGCGGACTACCGCCTCTATGAAGTGATGTAAAACATTTTTCATTTTATTTTGAAATGGATGGTAATAAGGATATATTTAATGAATATATATGATATATATGATATTATAATTAATATTTAGAGTTTATTTTTTTACCTTTCTTTCATTCCATCTATTGGAGAAAAAATTGAAATAGTGTTCATGCGTACATATGGCCTACTATCTCCATGAACTGTGTAACTCGTTTTTCGATCTCTATCATTTAGAAGATATTATAAATACTTATATAATTAAAATATATTATATTTATATCATTTTTAACATTCTGTAGATAATTTAACCATGATAAAAGTATAGGTATTGAAACTTCTAAACCAAAACATACATGAAAAGTGAAGTAGTTATCATGCAAAACAATGATTTTAATAAAGAATTGTTAATAAATGAGTGAAAAGGTTATAAGTAAATCATATATGGTATTATATATATTATTATGTTTATGTAATATATTTATAATAAACATATATTTATAATATAGTAGGTTTAGACACGTACGAATTAAATCAGACCTGAGCTATGGGTTTCCCATCTCACATTTACTTTCATGATATATACATCATATTTACAACTTATTCTGTTTGTGTGGTGTATATACTTCTCCTATGATATTTTATATCATTAATTAATATATCTTAGTGGTATTTAACTTTTCATTTGAATATATTTCTTTCATTGGTGTTATGATTCAAAAGTTACCAAAGTGGTGAAGGTTAAATTCACAATCTCATCATTATTCAGGGATGTTAATGTCTAAGTCTTCATTGGAGGAGTTATTTGATATTTATATCTTAAACTGAATATATTTTATTATAATATGGTTATTCCTGAAATTTTCATGTAATAGTTTTGTTTTAAAATATTGTTTACTTAAAATTATTGAGATTTTTTTTATGAAAATCATACTTTATTTGTCTCTTTAGTTGAAAATATTTTTTATTCCAAATCCATGTTTTCAAAAAACAAATCAAGAATTTTTTTAATATTATCTTAGGATATTTTAATTTTTTTTTTACCCATTATTTTATTTTAAAAGAAAATTTTAATTTAATTTCCTATCATTTTATAAACAAGTTGTTTTTTAATTTTCTTACCAAAATGTGAAAGGAATCATTGTTTTAACATGTACAGCATAAACGGTATTCCCCACCTCCAAGAACACTCATTACATTGAAAGTTCCTTTAAAAGATGTAAAAGTTAACTTAAAATAAACAATTTTCTCAAATATTCTATAATTTTTTTAGATTTTTTTTCAAAGTGAAAATGGTATTTTCATCATGAATTTTTTTAATGACATTTTTATAGAATTTTTATTCATCAAAGACAATAACCCTTATTTTAACTGTTATATAGTGGGGATATGTTGTAATGATACCATCCTTGTTATTTATCTGGAAGGTTTATGACCAGTTTGACCTAGGATGTACTATTTTGGTATGTTTCTTCATAATACTCCTTATGTTTATGATTATGTTTATTTATTGGGCTAATTATTAATATTTCATATGTTATTTTTTCCATAAAAATGTTTACATTGATTATTTGGGATGAATGTTATCAAATTTTTTATGTCTAATCTTAATGGTTTCAGATAACATTTGAGTTTCAAACACTATTTAACATTGATTTTATTGGTGTTATTTGAATATAAGGTTATTTGTTTAAGGAATTATCAATGTCAGACCTTTATTTTTATTATTTAATTTTAGAGATTAATGTCTTATATTTATACGTATTGGACAACCTATACCAATCATATTGATTTTAGTAAATACTAAAGGAATGTCTTGTTATCCTTTTATGGATTATATGACCCATTATAATTTTATTTTATTGGATCAAGCATTAAAAAATTTCCTTGAGTACTCATAATTTAAATAAAAATATGATATTGTGGTGTCAATTAATTAAAGGATGAAACTCGACATATTAAGTCAGTATATTTCCTTATATTTTTCATCTAGATTGTAAAGTAGTTAATCAACCCTATAAAATGATATTGAAAAAAAAATGTTATACTATTACATTAATTTTATATAAATCAATTGGTATTTTTATCACCTCACCAGTTTATGGTTTTTTGGTTGTTAACTTTATCATGATCATTCACTTTCTTGTTATAAAGTATCTATATCACTATAAATCCTTATTTGAGCACTAAACCTTTATTCCATGTCCATATATTAATTTTCCACTAATTTTTTCATACTTGGAAACCTATTTATGTGTTATTCTATATGACCTTCATACATCCCTTTCTCTATTATCAAGAAGAAGTTTTATTAAAACTTTGTACAATTTCAAATTTTATAAAAATTAATTTAAAATTTAAAACACTTGATTTCTAGTAATAAGATAAAATTTAAAGGATAAAATTTATTTAATGGGGGAAATGTAACACCCTAATATATTAAAAGATGAACATTATGTTCGATATCATATACGACATGCAACACCAAGCTTAAACGGCCCACGAAATATATTATTTAAGTATGAATATTATAAAATAATCATTAAATTGGTGGGTATGAATATAAATTACTAAATTATGAAAAATATATTGTTTGAAAATGTATAAAATAAATTAATTGTTTATAAATTTATTATAAATGAAAATAAAAACCATTTGATAGTAAAAGAAATGTTTTCTTAAAAAACTATTTTTATGTGTATAATATATTTTTATTCTTATAAATTCAATTAACCATTATTATTGAATTATTATAATTAAATTTATATATTATTTATTTAATAAACATTTTTATCATTCATATAATATTTTTTTTAATCGTGATATTATAATAAATCCATTTTTATGCTTAAAATTGTATTTTTATAAAAAACGGTTCTGTCATATTTTAAAAACTTATTTTAAAATTAATTTTTTTCACTTTTAGAAATTATATTTGAAAAATGAACTTAATTTTTTTAATAATAATTTCAAAATAATCTTGGAGTAAATTTTTTATAATTTTCTAAAGAGATTAATTTTTCGTTGAATAGTTAAAAATACTCATTTTTATTGAAAGATGTATTTTTGTTTAAGGAATTTACAATTTCCATTTTGTTTTAAAATTGATTTAAAAGTAAAATTATTTTAAATATATTATAATTAATATAATTTAGGGCATTTTAAAAAATTATATATTCAATTTGGATATAAAAACTTTTTATACTTTGGAATACTTTTCTTTGGAAACCCATTTCTCATCGGGTCTACGGGTTTAATTTTAAATTAAATTATAGAAATAAAATAAATAAAATTTGGAAAAATGGATTCCATATTTTTAATAATAATAATTAATATTATATAATAATTCCAAATTAATATGTTTTCATTCAAAATTAATTATCATGGTTAAGGTTAAAACAGGTTTACTAGGGGTTAAACTAAGAAGATAAAGGTTATAATAACCTAAAAACTTATAAAATTTAAATTTTATATCCATATTTTGACCTTATATCATATATGGTTCAATAAATATCATTTTTGGATCCTTTTTATTGTGAAAAAACATGGGTATTATTTATTCATTTCAAAAACTCCAAGTATGTCCTCTCCCCCACTTATAAAAGGTAACCAACTCTGCTTTCATATTCACACTTACAAAGAATTTTGGTTCATAAAATACCCACATAAATACCCTCCAAACATACCTAAATAATAACTAGAATCCATTTTTTTTATTATAAACCCATTCTAGGAATACTTTAGGTATAAACTTGAAGAGGTTCTCCGAAGAAGTTGTATAGTTCATAACCCTCCATATTTGTTTTATTTATTCCTCTATCACCTATTCTAAAATAATAACACAGTTATATTAAATATAATGATATTTTATTTTGTTAATATAATAACATAAATCCATCTCAACTTCCATCAAATGGTAAACTAAATTGTCGATCTTGTGTATGGCGGACTACCACCTCGTAAACCGATGTAATTTAATTTCCATCACCATCTCTCAAAGATAAACATAATGATGGATATAATGTTTATATATAATATTTATGATATAATTATAATTCTCTAATTTTTATATCATATCTACCTTCTTAACTTCTCATTCATTGGAAAATGATAACGTCACTTGTGTGTACGTGTAGACAACCACCTCCATGAAGCGATGTGAAACGTTTTTCATTTTATTTTCACATGGATGATAATAAGGATAGATCTAATAAAATATATATTCTATATATGATATTATAATTAATCTTAAAATATTAAATTTAATTTACCTTTATTTCAATCCATCCATTTAAAAAAATGCAATCAACATTCATGCATACGTATGGTCTACCATCTCCATGAATGGTGTAACTCCTTTTTATATCTCTATATTTTATGGACTATTCTAAATATTTATATAATTAATATATATGATATTTATATAATGTTTAAAATTATTTATATAATTTAACCATGATCAATGTAAAAGGTCTGAAACTACCAAACTGACATATACATGAAAATTGAAGCAATTATCACTCAGAACAACAATTTTAACCAAGAATTGCTAATAAATTGGTGATAAAAAGTTATAAGTAAGTCATATACGATATTATATATATTATTACGATTATATAATAGGTTTATAATAAATATATTCTTATTATATAGGATTTTTGAACACTTATGAAGGAAAATGGACCTAAAGTAAGGGTTTCTTGTCTCACTTTTACTTCCATGAGACATATGTCATATTCACCACTTATTCATTTTGAGTGGAGTATATACTACCAATTTGATATGTTATAACATGAATCTATTTTTATTAATGTTATTTAAGGTTTTATTTGAATTTATTTCTTTCATTGGGGTTATGATTCAAAATAAATCAATGTGGTAAGTGTTTAATTCACAATTTCAGCTTTATTTAGGATTGTTTCTGTTTAAGTCTCCATTAGGAGAATGATTTGACATTTATATATAAAACACAATATATTTTACTCTAATATAGTTATTCATGAAAGTTTAAAGTAATATTACCATTTCAATATATATGTTAATTAAAATTATTGATAAAATTCTTCTATGAAAATCCTACTTTATTTCTCTTTTCAGTTGAAAATCCTTTTTCTTCCAAATCCATGTTTTATAAAAAAAATTATGACTTTTTTTGATATTATCCTATGATATTTTAATGTAATTTTTACACATCATTGTATATTTATAAAAATAATTATAAGTAATCTTCTTTTCATTCTCTAAATAAGTAATTTTTTACTTTTCTTAAAAAATGAAAGGAAACTTTCTTTTAACGTGTATGGATTCAATGACATTTCCTACCACCATGAACACTCAGTTATTTGAATATTCATTTACAAGTTTAAAATTTTCATTTAAAATAAAGGAAATTTTCTAATATTCTAGAAATTTTTATTTTTAAAAATTGATTTTTCAACTTGAAAAGGCATTTTGCTTAAAATTGTTTCTAATGAAATTCTAATAGCCCAAGACCTACACTCTTGGATCTGGTGATAGAATAATAAGAATTATATTCCTGGATTTTATTCCAATAATTGTGACCCATTTTTTCTTCCAAAAATTATAACATCAAAATGAAAAATTGGATCACTTAAATTCTCGAGGACCTTTTAAGTTTAGAGTTTTATAGAATTAGGAAAAACTCATAAATAAAAAATTCACATGACTTTAACTGATTATTTATCCCATTTGACCTAGAATTTATTTTTCACATTAAGACATTATCATCATCCATATGAAATCCATTCTAAACATAATTTAATAAACCTATTTATTTATAACTTGAGGAAAAGGAAACATGAGAGGGTTTATCTAAAATGCTCAGTAAGGGAAAATATAAGCATTAACAAATTAATGTCATTAGTGATCATAATAAGATAATGAGGGTATTATAACATAATCAAAGTGCATGAATATAGCATATGAATATTCATACTTATGAATACCTGGATCATCAAATATGAAAATTTGGCATAAGGAATTAAAAAAGTAAAATCCATAAGAATCAATAACCATGTACCACGTGATATTAATATTGATAAAATGGAACATCATAAACCCATATCAATCACAAAAAAAACATATTGGTATCTTGGATCATCATCTCATAGAACCCTTAAAATACCCTTAAAATTTGAATAATCATATGGATTAAATCCAATATAATTCTCTAAAGAATAAAATCATTACCCAATTCATTGGAGTTATATCTGGTTTCACCCATAATAAAGTTTTAATGGGCCCACTAAGTGTTATCTTGGTGCACCCATCATTTATAATGTCCAAGAATTGAATGATGAATCAAGCAGATAGAGAATTGATTTCATCATAACTCATTGAAACAACCTTTATTATTTTTAGAACATGATTAATCCATGGAAAGGAAATGAGTTTCATAACAATATATTTAAAACATTGTAAAACTATGGAAAAGAAATAGGTTCCATAACAATTTCTTTGAATCATGATTAACTTATGGAAAAGAAATGGGTTTCACAAGAGTCTATTTTAAACAATCATAATCCATCTAGAGAAAGAATGAGGATTGTATCAATAAAAAATATCCCCAATAGAGGATAAGTGACAATAGGGGTTGTTGAAATTGATTAACGTAAATACCATTAAAATATAATAAATGAAATTTTAAGGAAAATACCCATTTTATTTTGAAAAACACTTTTTAAAACATAAAAAATTATAAAATACTTTTCATTGAAAATAACCTTAAAGGATTTTAAAGTAATATTTTAAAATTCATTTAAAAAATTATTGAGTAAAAACCCATTTCTTTTTGAAAAAAAAATAATTTTTAACACATTTTTAGAAAACATGGTTTTTGGAAGAAAATGGATTTCCGACTAATGAGAGAAATAAAGTGGTATTTTCATAAAAAAACTTTATAAATCATTTTAAGTACCAAAGAATGATAAAATGGTAAAAATTATTAATAATATTATAAAAAATAGAGGATAATATAATTTATTATAATTATAAGATTTCAACATCAGGTACTTAATCATACACAATCCCGATGAATGATGAGATTATAACAAAAGACTCTTCCACTTTTATAACATTGAATCATAATCCCCATGAAAGAATAACATTAAATGGAACTTATAATCTCAGGAAATTAATTTTATTCATGATATAACATCTCACATTTTAATTATATACACCTCATAAAATAATTTATGTGCATAACATGACATAAATCTCAGTGAAGGAAAATTGTGACAAAAATCCATTGTCGCGTTGATAACATTGAAACTGTAAACCTAATGAAATATAGATACTAAATTGGATATTTTGATCCCAATAAATTGAATTATAATAATAATAAAATACATTCATGGACATTATATACACCACACAATAAAAAATAAAGGGTGAATATGTAATATATCTCACAAAAATAAAAGTGAGACGAGAAAAACCAGTACATTGAGTCTAATTTATCATGCTTGTTCGTTATATTCCTGAATAATAAACTTATTTTAATTATTTAATTTCCTTATAACATTTTAAAATTTTATTATTACCTTTATTTCACTTATAAACAAGTTATATATAATTTCTTAATCAATTAATTTTAAGTTAGATGTTTTGACCATATTCATCTTAGGTATCAAAAATGACTTGGTAGGATGACTATAGTCAAAAAGGTAATTATTTAAACATATACAGAATAATAATCATGAAATAATTATCATATTTATATATAAATTATACTTTTAAAATCAATAATTAAATATGGTTATGAAAAATTAACAAACACTGCGATCTAGGAGATGGTAGGCAGTATGTATGCATGACCAACGTTTCCATTTTTCAATGATCATTATGGAAATAAGGTGAGTAATATTTTATATTAAAAAATGGAAATTATATAATAAATAAAATTATATTTAATTATATATATAATTCTTGTGATGTAAAAGAAATCACTTTACTTCGAGGAGGCATTAGACAACACGTCCA
Organism: Viscum album; assembly: GCA_963277665.1. Taxonomy (NCBI): domain Eukaryota; kingdom Viridiplantae; phylum Streptophyta; class Magnoliopsida; order Santalales; family Viscaceae; genus Viscum; species Viscum album. The sequence goes on from OY728137.1 coordinate 806,108,742, forward strand.
TGAACGACGTTATCACTTTTTCATTGTGTGAAAAGGTAATAAATAAAATGATATATTATACTTCCAGAAATATTATTATGTCATTAATATCATAATTATGTCATTTATATCATATATATTAATTATAATTTCCTTTATTACCATCCATGTAACGCATTAGTGAAAAATGGTTCACATTACTTCGCGAGGTGTAAGTCTGTCATACACATGAGTGATGTTATCGTATACCCTAGGCTGTGGAATATAAAAGGTTAAATATGATAAAATGACCCAAGATGTATAATATTGTTATAAATATCATTTATATACTTTATATACATCATTATTCCTAACCTTTATAGGTGGTAATAGAAAAAAAAAATGACACCGGTTCGTGAGGCGGTAGTCCACTGCACGCACGAATAAAGATTTCATAACCCATTTGATGGAAGGATGTGTAGATTTGGGTTCTCTCCATAACATAGAAAAATTGTATATTTAGGATAATTATGTTTATTATATATTAATGGTATAATAATAATTGAATTTGTTGGAGAAATAAATAAAATAAAAATCCTCATTGATGAATGTTACCTCTTGTTCTGGTAACACCTTTTGGTTTAAACCAAAGGCCTTCCTTGGTTTTCTTTATTCCAAAATTAAGGATTATATGATGAGATAAGGTAATTTTTGAAGTTATTTGTGAAGATTTTGGTTGATACAAATTGCTTAATAGTTGTGAATAATTGAGGGTAATGAGTTCCCTTTAATAGTTACGGAGGAATGGCATTGTTGTAAATACTCAAGAGTATTCATTATTGGGAGGTATCCCTTACATAATGTGACTAAAAAACTTAATAATAATGGATTTTAGGTATTGTATGGTCTATAAAAACCTCAAAAATATAAAATAAAAACATTTTTAAAAAAATCATCAACTCTTAAGTTTACTTATTTTTTCATTTTGGTCCTTCATTAAGGTAACTAGTTTTCTAACCTAAGTAATCTATCTATTAAGAATAAATTAAAGTGAGACTTATTATAAAATTTATACCCATTGATTCTAAATGTTAAATACCATTTATTAATTATAAATCTCACGTGTGTTGTAAATTAATTTTAACAAAAGCATATTTAACATGTAAAACACTCTTTTAACCCTAACCATCCCAACAATGTTTTTACAATTTAGGGGACAATATGTTCATTATAAATGAAAATAGTTCCATGAATAGACCATATTTTGTATTTATTAAAATTTAAAAATATCTTGGATGAATATAAGTCTTTTATTAATTTTAAAACATTTAATAAAATATCATTTATTGTAAAATAAAATTAATGTTAATTTCAACATTATTTATTTAATTTAAATTTTAAAATATCACAAAAAATATGAAATTTGAATCTATTAAGTTAAAACATGTTTGAAATTATTTATTCTTATAAAAAAATATTTTAATACAATAATTCATTCAATTTACTTCACTTTGGATATTTTTAGTATCATTTATTTTAGTTATTTATTTACTAAATAATTACCACGTTGGCATTTATTAAGAATTTTAAGTAATTATTTCATCTATAAAAATTAAATATGAATTTTAATGATAAAAAATCATTTATATATAAAAATGATATATATAACCAAACATATGTTTTTTCCTACTGCATGGCATTATATAAATTAAAAGGGAAAAGGGTTTGTCTTTTGTCTTTTTCTTTACTTAACTTATTATTGGGGTCACATTCATATAATAGTATCCCAAAAACTCAAAAAATATATATAATAAGGTTATAAGAGTATACATATTTCCATTAAACATGTTTTGGACTAGTTTCTAGGTCATTTTTTTCCTTAAGTTTAAAGTTAAATCCCTTGGTAGACTTGTTTTTAACTTAATCGTTATAATTAAATTTAACTATTTTCAATAATCACTTTGGAAAATTTAATTTCTTCAATTTTAGACATTTTAAATTATGATTATTAAAAATATGGAATAAATTTTTAAAAATTCAATTTACATAAGTGGAAAATTTTATTTTAATATTAATCCCGCAGACGCGGTGAGACAGCGAGTTTTTAAGAGTATTTTTTAGAAAAATATGATTCTATATTAACTCAACAAATTATAATAATAATTTTATGAAAAAAAATAAATATTTATAGATATATAATATATAAATTTAATTTAAAACATTTCCTATTAGGTATTATTTTAATTAATTAAAAAGGAGAAACATTATTCATTTTGAAACTGTTTTTACACAAACCCTTTTTTAAAAAAATTAAACTTATAATAAAACCAATATAAATATTATTGAATTAATTAAGTGGATTAAATATAAGTTATGTTAATTTAAAAAAAATTCAAAAAAACATTGATACTTTTAAATTAATTAATTTATTGAAAAGGAAAAACTTTTTACAAAAATCCGTATTTTTCACTATACACTGAAAAATCAATATTTTCTGAAAAATCCCAAAATTACACCCAAAGTAAATTTTGATATTCCAATTCCAAATATCAATTTCGTTTTATTAAATAAATTTTATAAATGTTTCAAAAATTTATTATAATAGTTTTCAAGAAAATTAATAAAAATCATTTTTTAATAAAACATATTTTTGAAGAATAAAATCACTTTACTAAAAATTGATTAATTATTTACTAAAAATATATCAATGATTTATATTTAGTGGGACATATATATATTTATTTATATATTTCATAATTTGTTTAATATTATTCCCACCCTCTAATTTAATAGTTAAGTTATAATAGTAACACATATATCATGGCTCATTTAAGTTCGGTGTTTCATGTTGAATAAGCTATCGAAAATAAAAAATATCAGGGTTACGTATAATTAAATCTAAACTGAGTGATTCATATAATTCAAGATAAACTCATATTTTTATTTCCTTTATACTATCGAATATAATTTTCTTCTTTTAAAATCTCATGGTGTTGCATACATTTTTTGGGTATTTTTATTCATCAACGATAACAACTCATATCTTACTTATGATACATTAGGGATATGTTGTAATGATACCATACTTATTATTTCTTTGAATGTTTTATGAATAGTTTTAGTGGGGGTGTATTATTTTTATGTCATTCACTATATTACTCTGGATGGTTTATGATTACATTTTTTGATTTGGGTAATTATTAACATTGTGTATGCTAGTTTTTCAATAATAATGTTTACATTTATTATGTATTGCCCATTTCATGTGAGTAATGAATTTGACATAGTAAGTGATTGGTGGGGCCTGTTATAGCCCCATGATGTATCAATCAGTCTCATGATACAAACTGGCTTAGGTATTTGGCTGAGGTCTTACTCATTTATGTAATTTTTCATGGCATGAGGCCTTGATGGTATGGTTATTATGTCTGTAATTATGCATTCCGATATTATGAGATTATTTATTGATGGACACGTGATTGTTAAATTAGTTAAAATATTAATGGAAAATTTTCAATCCCATGTGATTATTTTTATGGTATTATTTTATCATCATTTATTCCTATCATATTATTCATTATGTTCAAGTTATTGATTAAATAGGATGTTTTAGAATTATTTACCTTGAAATATTTATTATTCTCTATTTATTTATGATATATTCCACAATATGTATAACCTTACTGAGAATTGTATCTCACCACTTTCTTTTTTTTTCATTTACATATGTTGCTAAGAAGTGTATCACTACTACAAAATAGGCTTTTAAAGTGCTAAAAATGATCTTTATTCGTGCTAGAGAACATTGACTACCACTGCGAGATTAAAATTACTAGTATTTTATCAGAACTAATATAACAGATACATCCTTATTATTCGTTATAAACATCATTAGGTCTATAAATTTACTACATATGTATTTTGAAAAATAAGTAGTCTGGTTAATTTATGTTGTATGTTTTGAGGTAGAATTAAATGGAATGCAACATGCATCAAATCTTTCATCAAAACATTATAGTCATGTGATTTTAATCCTTGTAACTTAAAATTAGTCATTGAATGAAATTCTTGATATTTTATTAATACCCCTTTGTAACTTTTACACTATTAAGGAAAGGAAAAAAATTGAAATTTTTCATTTCTGGATAGAGTGTAAGATACTAGAGAAAGAAAAGTCCACCCAATACCCTTCACCGGTTCCAACTCTTCCCTTATCCCATGGAAAGTAGTGAGGGTGGGGGAGTGAAAGGAATGATATCCCCATATCCTTTCAACCAAACAACCCCAATAAACATTTTTGACCATAATGATATATAGATGGTAAAAAAATAATGATGATGAAAAATGCAAATGAATCTCTCCAAAAAAGAAATTAACGACTAAGGAGGAGGAGGAGAAAATAAGATACCTTGGATTGAAGCTTTGAATCATCCGAGAGAAAGTAGAGATATAAAAAACCAAGAAAATGTTCGAGACTTGGATATATATTGAAATAAAGGTCAATACATATTGAAAATATTAAAACATCATAAATAAATATATATAAAATAAATAATAAAAATTGATTAAATTCCCAAAAAAAATGTATTTCTAAGTTGTATATAAAAATTCAATATTTACGTAATGTGAAATCAATATAACACACGTTTGATCTATGTTAAATTGTAAAATCAGATGACATTCAATTATTTCCACTACTCGATGCAATTATTTTTGTAGTTTTAATTCATATTAATTTTTAATTATGAACCATTATTTACTAAATATATTACTATTTAATGTATAGAATAAATATTTTTTATTATATAAATCAGATTTATAGACATTCGTATATATATATATATTATATACTATTTGTTAACATTATCAATAATTATTTATTTAAAAAAATGTTTATTATTTTTCTCAATTTACTTATTTTTAATTTTTATTCATTTAATTTTTGTTTTACATATATCTATATATTTAATATATAATATTTTTTATTATTTATAATTTATATATAGTATAATCAATTTATTCATTTTTATCAATAAATATTTAATTAATGATTTTTTTAATATTTTTCTAAATAAAATCATTTTTATTTTTTATTTATTTGATCATTTCATTTTATTCGGACCTTTATCAGCGCTAACAAACGATGATAAAGGATCTCTTTATGGGTGTTCAAAATAAAGCACTGATAAAGGGTAACCTTTATTAGTATTTATGAGTGCTAAAAAAATAATGATGAAGGGTGCCTTTTATCAGCACCACAAAAAAAAGCAATGATAAAAGGTATACTTTATCAGCACTTATTTCAGCATTGATAAAGGGAACCTTTATCAGTTCTTTTTTCTAGCACTGATAAAGGATAATGTTGTTAAAGGTCTTTTTTGTAGTTGTGTATTATGATTTGTATTAGGAGATATTCTAAAGGTAATAATGGTATTCTCAAAGATAAATCTATTTTGTATTTTAATTTCTCAATTTTAATATGATATTCAAGTATGTATTTAGTTTACGAAGACTACTAAACTATTCGATCCTTTGGGATGTGATTCCTTGTATCGCATGCCAATGTAATAAGTTAACCACCAACTCTGGACTACTAGGGTCAGGGTCTTTACAGAAATTTGATTAGATAAAATTATTTTAATATCTTAATTAGGATGTAATTTTAATTTCAAATTTTTCAATGAAAATTAATTACCAAGTTTAAGAATTAATTACCATGGTAAATGGGTTAATTTATAAAAACCATGAACTTTATTTCACATTTAAACATGATTTATTACATAAAATTACACTTAATACAACCCAGAAGATCGATATGCCTCTTGAGTCAATAAGGTTTTCCGTGTGACTTTTCTGTTCCTTCATACTTGGGGGAGATTTTTATGTCAATAGGGTTTCCTTATGACTTTACTTTTCTTTCTTGTTTTGAAAATCACAAACACCTTATCTCAGGTCAAATCTTGTTTTACCCTATGTTTTACTTCTATAAGGAAAAATTTCCTTCCCCAAGGAAATTTATCCTTAACATGTTTTACATTGTTCTTTATCCTGTCTAAGTATAAAATTTGGTGTCATATCTAAATCCTCGGAATCGTATAATACTAAGATATGAAGCATTTTGTTTTAGAATCCGAATTCTGGATATGAACTCTCATGAAGTTCGAATCCGAATTCTGAATACGAACTCTCATGAAGTTTGACTCCGAATTCTGGTTAGGAACTTTCATGATGCTCAAATCTGAATTCTGATTACGAACTTTCATGAAGTTCAAATCTGAATTATGATTACAAACTTTCATGAAGTTCAACTCTGAAATATGATTACGAACTCTCATGAAGCTCGACTCCGAATTCTGATTACAAACTTGTATAAAGTTCAACTACGAATTCTGATTAAGAATTCTGGTTATGAATTCTGATTACGAATTCTCATGAATTCTGACTCCCAATTCAGACTACAAATTCCTTAATAAATAGAATCCGAATATCCTTGTATTATAGACACCGAATGTATTTTTGGTTAGACTCCAAACATTTATTTGCTTACACTTCGAATATTTGAGTTTGGTTATATAACCATATTTTTTCTTACACATGTTTTTGTTATAAAATGATGCCATACATTCAGTTACTAATTAACCATTGTTTGAGTGACACATGTACAGGTCCCTCTAATATTTAAGGAAAAATATGATCGTTGGAGGAGGGAGCTGACCATTGGTGTTGTGCCTATAAATAAGAGCTCATTTGAATGATCTTCATACTATTCTATGACTCTAGAGATTACATGTTGTTGAAGTTATTTTTAGAGAGAGACTCTCATGCTTAGTGCATACTGAACTTCTTGTTCAGAATTTCTTTGTGCGACTCTGATTGTTGCTGTGTACAATTGAGGGCTTCTGGGGATAGGAAGACAGAGGTGCTGACTACCTTAAAGTTGAGGTATTCCTTGCTGAGGAAGGTAGAGGTGCCGACTACCTTGAAGTTGAGGTCTTGTGGGGATAGAAAGATAGACTCTGATCTTCATATCGAGGGCTTACCCTGGTATGGGTAAGACAGACTTTCTTGAAATTATAAATCAAGGGACCTTTATCCAAGGTTGTTGGATACCCTTCTCTTTGGGTTAAAAGATTTACTACTTTTTACTTGTCTTGTTACAAGTTTTTCTGCTGCATTTTATTTGTTGAAGAAAGTATAACTATCTTATACTTCCTTGTACTTGTACTTTGATTTAGTAAGATTCTATATGCTTTAAGTTAGAATCTTTATCTGTATAAACTTTCATTAAGTTTCATTTTTCGGAACCATATTTCTGGATCCATATTCTCGGAATCATATTTCCATAATATAGCAAGTGTGTAGAACTAGAGGGTTTGTGAATTATCTTGTTTAACCTTGTTAAACATAACCATATTTAAAAGTTCCAAAGGAATTTTTAAAAGTATAAAATTCGCCCCCCCCCCAACTCTTGTATTTTGAGAATCATTAGACACTACATACAATATCTCTATTATTTCGATCCTAAATTTGGTATTATAGAGTATATCATAGTCACATACCATTTCAAAAATTGGTATTAGAGCATTGGTTCAATCTGAATTATTCTCACGATTATATTCATAAGAGAATTCATCTCATTATTTTCTCAGAATCAGTTTTTCGGACTCATAAAGTTCAGATTCATTTTTTCTTAGATATACTTTAGTTTTATATTTTTTCCTTGCCTAGGAATATTTTCCTTGTTTATAAACATTTATTACTAAAAAGTTTTTTTGTGAAAAGATATTTTTCTTTAATATGGCATAAATCAATGTTGGTTCCATAGAAAATCTTAATCCTACTAGACCGTCTATCTTTGATGGAAATGATTATGAATATTGGAGAGATCGAATGAAGACTTTTGTTATCAACACTGGAGTAGAAAATTCTGTTATGCTTACTGGAGGATATAAAATCCCTGACAAGGAAGTTAGTACCTTTACCAATCAAGAAAAGCACGAATATAAACTGAATTATAAGGTATGCAATACTTTGCTTTGCTCCATGACTAGAAATATATATAGCCAAATTTCATCTTGTGAATCAAAAAATTGTATTTGGAAGAAACTTGAAGTTACTCACTTTGGAACTTCCAAATCTATTGAAACTATAATAGCCATGCTTAGAGCTGAATATCATGGTTTCTGCTTTCCTTATGGAGAACCCATATGTAAGGTTAAACAGAGATTCATGACTATCATGAATAGTTTACAATCGATGGGTGAGAAAGTATTAGGTGATGAATATCTTGTTGATAAGATCATAGACATCATGCGAAATGAGTGGGAATCCAAGAGAACAGCTATTGATGAGAACAGAAAGGTTACTCAGATTTCTCTTGATGAACTTTTTGGAACTCTTCTTCAACACGAGACTATGATTAAGAGAGATGCTGATAACATCCATAAGAATAATGGGAATGGCAGTGTTGCTTTTACTACAATATCAAATCATATGAAATCCAAAACTCCTGAGAGGGTTACTAGATCCAAATCTAAGAAGGTTTCTATATAATCCAAATCTAGTGGAAGTGAATCTTCAGATAATGAGCTTTCAAATCTTGCTTGAAGGATGAACAAGATTATCGGGCAGAAGAGCTTTTAATCCAAATATAAAAAGAAGGAAAGGAAAGATAAGAAAGATTCAGAAGTTACTTGTTATGAATGAAAGAGATCTGCACACATAAGACCTTATTGTCCTATGATCAAGAGAAAAGAATGAAAAGAAAATAATTCTGAGAGAAACTGAAAAAAGTACTAGAAATCTAAAGCTAAGAATGTCTTGAAAGCTAGTGACGCCTGGAATGCCAGTGGTGGAGACTCCTCAGAAGAATCAGTAGATTACGAATCTTCTGGATAGAATAATCTTGTTCTAATATCCATAATTCCAATTAACAATCATTTCTTAATGGCTAAGGTACACAATGCTGAATCAATGACCAATGTTTCTTTGAATGCAAACTATAGTGATAATAAATATTATAACTCTTTGAATGAAGAATCTTCTTCTGATGAAGATAATACTTTACCTACCTATAAAGAAGTTTCTAGGTTTTCTAAACTTCTTGAGATTGATAATTAAAAACTCATGAAAAAACTTGATAAGGAAAATTCTAGGAATACTATTCTTACTAAGGAAATATCTGATCTTTCTAAAAATCTTGATAAGAAAAATGATGATTTTGAAAGTATTTCAACAAATCTTGAGGAAGTAAATTCTAAGAAGAATAAACTTTCTAAATATCTAGAAAATGTAATTTCTAAGAAAAATGTTTTAAAGCCTAGCTCTAGTTCTAAAGCTAATGCTTTGGAAGACAGGAACTTAGTTATCAAACTGAAATCCGAAATATTTTCCTTGAGGAAGTGTTTGTCAAACTTTACCTTAGGTAAGGAAAATTTTGATAAAATGTATTCTAAAATCCGACCTCTAAGGAATAGTTCTGGTTTTGGCTCTACCCATACTAAACTGATTTTTAGTAACAATTATTTTGTTCCTAAAAGTGCTCCATTATGTACTAAGTGTCAGTGTGGTGAGAATTGGGGAAAAAATTGTTCCCTAAACAAAACTCAGTCTTTATGATTTCATAAATCCTATTTTTCTAAAAATATGTGGGTGTCTAAAGTTTTTCTTTCTAAAATTTTCAGATCCAAGCAAGTCTGGATTCCGAAAACCTAACTTTTTCTTATTTTTAGGAAAATAGAGAGAGTAACAACAACAATATATGGTAAATGGATTGTGGATGTCCCTGATATATGACTAGTAACAAAAACTATTTTCAAAAGATTATCAAGATGAAAGGAGGGAAAGTAAATTTCTGAGATAATGCTCAGGGATAAATTATTGGTATAGGTAACATTGTTCTTCTTGGAAAAACTTTGATTTCAAGTGATTTATTTGTTAAGGTTCTTAAGAAAAACCTCATTAGCATAATCCAATTATGTGATTAAGGTTACCTTGTGAATTTTAGGAATGACAAGTGCCTAGTACACAATTCCAAGGAAGAATTTATTCTTTCTCCCCATATGCAAGAGAATGTTTACACACTAAACTTAGAATGCCTTAGGATCCAAGATCTACCTTGCCTCGGTGCAATGGAGGATCATTCTTGGTTGTGGAATATAATGTTAGGACACTGTAACCATAGGAACTTATGCAAACTTTCTAAGAAAATAATATTTAAGGATCTACCGAAGCTTAGATTTGATTCTTCAAAAGTTTGTGACCCTTGTAAATATGTAAAGCAATATAAATATACTTTTAAATCAATCGGTGAAGTCTCAACTACTGATAGATTACAATTGGTGCATATGGATCTTTTTGGTCCAACAAAAACTGGAAGCATTGGAGTCATGTATTATGTATTTGTTTTAGTTGATGATTACACTAGATTTACATGGGTCTATTTTCTAGAAAATAAATATGAAGCTTTTTCGTATTTCAAAAGTTTTAGAGCTCAAGTTAAAAATGATAAAAACCTTCCATTGAAAACTATTCATAGTGATCATGGTGTAGAATTTAAAAATTCTGATTTGGAAACTTTTTGTAGTAGAAAAGGAATTACTCATAACTTCTTAGCACCCAGAACACCTCAACAAAATGGTGTTGTTGAAAGAAGAAATATAATTCTTCAATAGATAACTAGAACCATGTTGAGTGAGTATTCTGTAGCCAAACATTTTTGGGATGAATCTGTAAGTACTGCTTTTTATACTATAAATCGAGTTTTGATTAGACATTTTCTTAATAAAACTCTTTATGAGTTATGGAATGGTAGAAAACCTAGACTTTCCTACTTTTAAGGTTTTTTGTTACAAAGTATTCATTCTGAATACTAAATATAATCTTCATAAATTCGCACCAAAATCTAATGAAGGAATGTTCTTAGGATACTCCACAACTTCTAAGGCTTATAGAGTTTTCAATAAAAATACTTGTACTGTTGAAGAGATAATACATGTCAAATTTGATGAAACTGATCCTTTTGTTTTTAAAAAACCCCAACCTACATCTTCAGAAGTGTTTTCAAAAACTGATTATCAACCAATGATAGAAGATCCTTCTGATAAGGAAAATGTCCAAGAAAATATTTCTGAAACATTTACTCTAGAAGACTTCCTACCCTATGTTGATGAACAGGATTTACAAAACCCAAATCAGGTGTTTCTTAAGATTCATCCCAGTGATAGTATCATTGGTGATGTGAATCAACCTATAAGGACTAGAAGTTACTTAAGAAATGAAATAGAACATTTAGCATTCCTTTCACAATTAGAACCAAAAATCACTGATGAATCTTTAGGTGATGATGATTGGATAAAATCTATGCAAGATGAGCTAAATGAATTTGAAAGGAATAAAGTCTGGACCTTGGTTGAAAGACCTAAGGAAACTTCTGTTATTGGAGTAAAATGGGTCTTCAGAAATAAGTGTGATGAAAATGGAATCATAGTTATAAATAAAGCTAGATTAGTTGCTAAAGGCTATAATCAACAAGAAGGAATAGACTATGAATAAACTTATGCTCTAGTAGCTAGACTTGAATCTATTCGTATCTTACTTGCCTTTGCAGCATCCTTCAATTTCAAACTTTTTCAAATGGATGTGAAATGTGCTTTCCTTAACGGTTATGTTCAAGAGGAAGTTTTTGTAGAACAACCTTCTATTTTTTAAGATAAAAAACATCTTGATCATGTTTTTAGACTTACCAAAGCTTTGTATGGACTTAAGCAAGCCCCTCAAGCCTAGTATGGTAGACTTACAGGATTTTTGCCTCAAAATTATTTTGTTAAGGGAAATGTTGATCCAACCATTTTTATAAAGAAAGATAAGAAAAATATTTTTATTGTTCAAATTTATGTTGATGACATTATATTTGGTTCAACTCAGCAATCCTTAACTGATTCCTTTGTGGGTCTAATGAAATCTGAGTTTGAAATCAGTATGATGGGTGAGTTAACATTTTTTCTTGGTTTTCAAATTTCTCAAGAACCAGAAGGAATTTATATATCCCAACAAAATTATATTAAATATCTTCTTAAAAAATATGGATATAACAATACTAAGAGTATAAGTACTCCCATTGGTACCTCAAACAAACTTGATCTTGATGAAGCTGGGAAACCAGTAGATCAAACAATTTTTAGAGGTATGATAGGAAGTTTACTTTACTTGAAAGCTAGTCATCCAGACTTAATGTTTCCAGTATGATTATGTGCAATATATCAATCCAATCCTAAGGAATCTCATCTAAAGGCAGTGAAAATAGTTTTTTGCTACTTAAAGGGAGCCATGGATTTAGGACTCTTTTATACTTCTGGAAATGATTTTATTTTGAAAAAAAAATTAGATTCTGACTTTGGTGGATGTAGAATAGATAGAAAGAGTACATATGGAACTTGTCATTTCTTAGGAGATTCATTAGTTTCTTGGTCATGCAAAAAGCAACACTTAGTAGCACTTTCCACTGCTGAAGCTGAATATGTAGTAGCTGGAAGTTGTTGTGCTCAAGTATTGTGAATGCAACACACACTCACAGACTATGGTATGAGTTTTACCAAAACACAAATTTTTTGTGATAATACAAGTTTCGTTGCCCTTATTAAAAACCTTGCACATCACTCTCATGAAAAAGACATAGATATTAGACATCACTTTCTTTGGGATCACACACAAAAAGGAGATATCATTCTTCAATTTATCGGAATGCAAGATCAACTTGCTGACATTTTTACAAAATCGTTACCTTCTAATAGATTTGAATACATTAAACAGAGGTTATGAATGATAATCATAAGGTAATATTTATTGATTAACTTCATGTTGAACCAATATCCTTATAGTAATAAACTTCTTTTCATAAGGGGATTACATTTGTTTGTTATTTTTTCATATTTTTCGTAATAAAGTTTTTCATATTTTTTGTAATGATGTTTTTCATATTTTTCGTAATGAATTTTTTCATATTTTTCGTAATGATGTTTTTCATATTTTTCGTAATGAAGTTTTTCATATTTTTTGTAATGAAGTTTTTAATGTTTTTCATAATGTAGTTTTTCAAAATTTTCGTAATGAAAATTTTCGTAGTTAACTTTTCAAATTTTTCGTATTCAAAATTTTCATAATGGGAATTTTTGTACTCAAAATTTTTGTAATGAGAATTTTCATACTCAAAATTTTCATAATGGAATTTTGGTACCCAAAATTTTTTTTGCAATAAAATTTTCGATCTTAGATTTTTCATAATGAGTTTTTCGTAGTCAATTTTTTCAAGAAGAATATAACCTATTATGAATAATCTTCCTTGTCAATCCTAAAGGTATGATTTCCTTCTTAAGTTTTCGTAGTCTTTATTTACTTGCTGGTATTTTCTTTTTTATTTTAAAGTTTTTGGATTCTTCCTTAAATCCGAATGTTTTTCTTAAAAAAAACCTCAAATGATTAGATTCTATCAATATTTCATTATGGAAATCATATCAACCGTCAGATCATATACGAAGGATTTTCCTCCATTAGATCAACTTTAGAAGTTCAATTTTCACTTTCATCGCCTATATAAAGGACCCCCGAAGGGTTTTCCCACATCGGTTTTCAAGCTCTCGCGTGCTAAAGTTCTGTCTCCCTTTTTTAAGCCTGTTATGAATCTAGAGTTTCTCCAATTCGAATGTTTGTAGAAGCTTCTTCTCAAGAGATGTATACCATGAAGCCAATCTCAAGTTGGTAATTATACAGGGAAAGGTTGGTGCATCTGAATTTCTTTTCCAAGTACGATTCTATTATATCCAAGAATATCAAGATGAATGGATGTAAGAGTGTGTACATATCAAAGCCAGGTTCTCAAGACTTGGTGTATCCTAATCTGCTCATAGAGTTTTATGAGTTAGTTTTTTTCTTTAAGGAAGAAGTCCGAGAGAAATTTTCCTTCAAGAGTTATGGAAAAACGTATAAACTTTCATACACCAAGGCAGCCAGCTTGGTGGGTATTGCATACGAAGGGGAAGCTGAGTATTGTTCCCACAAGTTAATGGATGTTCAAGGAAGTTTTATCAAGGTGAAGGCTTTAGAATGTCTGGGACTTTTGGATGTCAAGACCGCAAATATTGCTCACTTATCTACCAATAATCAGATCTGAGAGTTATGGGTTCAGGGCTTCATCATTCCGAGAAAATGTGATAAATACTCCTTAAAGAATAGTGACATATATATCTTAGATTTCTTGGTAAATATAAGGAAAATCAATTTAATGAAGCACATTCTCATTACGATAGAGAATATCAAGAATGGGAATTTGAGAGCATAGATTATCATGTATCCTGCCATACTCTCTAAGTTAATTATTCAGTGCCTTGAGTCTTTTAAGATTCTTTGCAGTTCCAAGCTAAGGAATTGTAAATTTATGCTTGTAAGTGATGATATAATGAAAATAATGAATATGGGTTTTTCTAAGGAATCAAGAGAATTCTATATTCTACCATGGGAAGAGGCTGAAGCTGCTCAGAAGGAACAAGAAGCTCTGAAACTATCAATTAAGGCATGAAAGAAAAGAAAGATGAAGGAAGTGGAAGTAGAAGAAAAAACCCTTAAATATAAGGAAGTCCAATCCGCACCTCCTAAACCCAAGAAGCATAAATCTTATCCGAATGAGGTTGTAGAAAATGGAGGGAGGGTAAGAAGAATAGAAAAACAGGGGAGCCATAGTTTGGTTTAGATCCTAATGAGGCTAAGGCCTTGAAAGAGAAGACTTCTGAAGAGCTTGAGAAGCAATCCAAAGAGAAGAAGCTTAAGAATAAAATGTATGAGGCTGAAATTGTGAAATCTCTTTTAAAGGATACTGAAGTAGCATCCGAGAACATCTCTGTACCACAATCTTTCTTGACCAAGGATTTACCTGAGACACTGGGGAAGAAATTCTTCACACCAGAAAAAGATAAAGAAAAATTTGTTGAAGAAGTGAAAGAGGTGGAAGAATAAGAAGAATAAGAATAAGGGTGTGGTGACACATATGATCTTATAAATCAATTCGAAGATTATCAAGACATGGGAACCTCATCCGAAAAATTGTCACTCCAAACATCGGAAGCTGAGTCTTCGAAACATGTCACTCCTGGGAAGGAAGAAGAGAAGGGTGAAGAAGAAGTAAATAAATTATCTAAAGAAGAAAGTTTAAATCATGATTTAATTCATCCTGAAGATATTGAGGCAGGATCCAAGAAATAGAAAATTGATGAAGATATAATTATCCAGTTATCTGAAAGTGAGCATGACTCTCCATATGAGGAAGTTGTTCTGAAAACCAACAAGGGGAAACAAGTGGTTGTAGATACCCCAACCAAAGAAATTTTAAGATACAAGGAAGCTGGTGCATCTTCTAAGAGGAAGTTGGTCGAGCTACAGGAAGAAACATCACCAAGAAAAGTGTCAGATTCAGAATCATTAGCTCCGGGACATGGTTTTGTCATTCAATCTCTGAAGAAGCTTGTCGACACGATTCTGATCATTCCAACCATTGACTCCAGATGTCAAATGCTCCAACATAGCATGAATCAGAAATCAGATTATGTATCCATGTTGATAGATAGGTTCATAAATATTTAGGCTGATTACAAGAATTTACTTATCAACTATGAAGGTCACATAAAATCTTGTAAGAAAATGGTCAGCTGGTCGAAGAATATAGTAGAAGACTTGAGAGAGATTGATGACTTTCAAAATGATGTTAAGGAAACTTTTGATACTCAAGATAGCAAAATAAAAGATCTCACAAATATTTTTGAGAAAAAGATAACTCTTGAGAAAAATACCCAGATTTAGGATGTCAAGGATCTGAATGGGAAGTTGAATTATGTTGTCCAAAGTTGGAAAACAGAAAGGGATCTTTGGATCGAGATTGAAGAAAATCTAGTAAATAAAGATGAGTTGTTGAAGGCCCAAGAGGAGGATCTTAAATCTCAAGAAGAAAGAATCATAGATTTGGAGAAGAAAGCTCAGGAATATCGTAAGGAATTCAAAAAGCTGAAGACTATCATCAAGAAGATGGTGTCGAAGGAAAAATAATGATAACTTTATTACAATCCGATCTTTTGTTGTATTTTTTTCTTGTACAAATTCTTACTATTTTAATAAAATTTTGGTTGCTCGTTTTTGTTTGCATGTTTTGTACTAATATTTCAGGTACTATAATTTCTTTTCCATTCCCACAAATTATTTTTGAAAATCACAAAGGGGGAGAAAGGAAAAATAATACTAAGTAAAGAAGAAATATCCCTAAGTAAGGGGGAGTTAAGGGGGGGTTTTCCATTACAGAGATTTCCGTACTCAAGATAATAACAAATCTAATTTAGGAAATCTAGAATACGATCCTTAGTGTTCCAAAGCCTAAGGGGGAGTTAGTCGTATTCATCTTTGCCAATGTAAAAAGGGAGATAAGTTTTATTTTCAAATTCTTGAAAAAAAAATCTAAGTCCTTTTATTCTTTTTCATAAGGATTTTTGTGCTTTACAAAAAGGGGGAGATTGTTAAGTCAATAAGGTTTTCCTTATGACTTTTCCATTCCTTCATACTTGGGGGAGATTGTTAAGTCAATAAGTTTTCCTTATGACTTTACTTTTCCTTCTTGTTTTGAAAATCACAAACACCTTATATCAAGGAAAATCTTGTTTTACCTTGTGTTTTACTTCTATAATGAAAATTTTCCTTCCCCAAGGAAATTTATCCTTACCATGTTTTACGTTGTTCTTTATCCTGTCTATGTATAAAATTAAGTGTCATATCTAAATCCTCGAAATCGTATAATACTTAGATATGAAGCATTATTTTTTAGAATCCAAATTCTGGATATGAACTCTCATGAAGTTCGACTCCGAATTCTAAATATGAACTCTCATGAAGTTTGACTCTGAATTCTGGTTACAAACTTTCATGAAGCTCAACTCCAAATTCTGATTACGAACTTTCATAAAGTTCAACTCTGAATTCTGATTACAAACTTTCATGAAGTTCAACTCTGAAATCTGATTACGAACTCTCATGAAGCTGTACTTTGAATTCTGATTACGAACTTTTATAAAGTTTGAATCTGAATTATAGTTACGAATTCTGATTACAAAATCTGATTACGAATTCTCATGAATTCTGACTCTGAATTCATACTACGAATTCCCTGATAAACAAAATCTGAATATCCTTGTATTATAGACACCGAATGTATTTTTGGTTAGACTCTGAACTTTTATTTTCTTACACTCCAAATATTTGAGTTTGGTTATATAACCATATTTTTTCTTACACTTGTTTTTGTTATAAAACGATGTCATAGATTCAGTTACTAACTAACCGTTGTTTGAGTGACATGTGTACAAGTCCCTATGAGATTTAAGAAAAAATATGACCGTTGGAGGAGGGAGCTGACCATTGGTGTTGTGCCTATAAATAGGAGCTCATTTGAACAAGCTCAATACTATTCTACGACTCTAGAGATTACATGCTATTGAAGTGATTTCTAGAGAGAGACTCTCATGCTTAGTGTGTACTGAACTTCTTGTTCATATTTTCTTTGTGCGACTCTGATTGTTGTTGTGTACAATCGAGGGCTTATGGTGATATGAAGACAGAGGTGTCAACTACCTTGAAGTTGAGGGCTTCCTTGTTGAGGAAGACAAAGGTGCTGACTGCCTTGAAGTTGAGGGTTTGTGGGGATAGCAAGATAGACTCCGATCTTCATATCGAGGGCTTACCCTGGTGTGGGTAAGACATACTTTCTTGAAAGTATAAATCAAGGGACCTTTATCCAAGGTTGTTGGATACCCTTCTCTTTGGGTTAAATGATTTACTACTTGTTACTTGTCTTGTCACAAGTTTTTCCGCTACATTTTATTTGTTGAGGAAAGTATAACTATCTTATACTTACCTATAATTTTACTCTGATTTAGTAAGATTCTATATTCTTTAAGGTAGAATCTTTATCTGTATAAACTTTTATTAAGTTTCATTTTCCGGAACCATATTTTCGGATCCATATTCTCAGAATCATATTTACATAATATAGAAAGTGTGTAGAACTAGAGGTTTTGTGAATTATCTTTTTTAACCTTGTTAAACATAACCATCTTTAAAAGTTCCAAAGAAATTTTTAAAAGTATAAAATTCACCCCCTCTTATATTTTGAACATCATTAGATACTACATATAGTATCTATATTATTTTGATCCTACATTCGATATTATAGAGTATATCATACTCACATACCATCTCAACAAGGCCTTGTTTCTTTGGAAAATTAGGTACATTACATGACAACTTAAAACATAAAAAACAAAATCTTTATTGAAAAAATCTTTAACATGATCAAAATGTTCCTTCGTACTTAACATTGCATGGGATAACCTGAGGACAAACATAAGAAACGGGTGAACTATAAAGCCTAGTATGGGAATAAACAAGGCATAAGGACAAACCTAAAAAGAACAAGATCCGGAAGGAGGATGAAAGAAGTAGATTTCACCATAGAAGAAGCTAAATGGATTTCAAGAATGAGAGGGTATGGCACCTGCTATCGGGACAAGCCTGTGGATATACGGGAAAGCCTAGATGAACAACCATGTGAAGGTGGAGAGATGATTTCACGATGAATATATTGGGGAGGAGTAGTTAGAAGTAGTTATTCTGGGTTGTATGTGATGTTTGAAACCTACGGGCAATGAATTCCTCTAAGGCCTAGAGGCCATGTAACACTTATGCCTATGGGCCTTGTAAGGGTTCCACATCACCCCTTGAAAGGTGGATTATCAAAAATCAATAAAAAATGAAGGCCTTAGGGCCATTTTATGAGGAAAATAATCATATAAATGGATCATAAAAGCAACGTGAATAATAAGGCGTGATATATCATGATAATCATAATATGGGAAATGTGGAAACAACTTAAAAAAATGCATCATAAACATAGTTCAAGGCTAAACCCACTAAGAAATAATAGTGTAAAACATCCCATAAATGAATTAGGTAAACCCCCTTATCCCAATGTGATATATCATGACACTAACCATTACCCAATTCAATGGAGCACTACATAATTCTAGGTTCACCCATCACTTTCATTTCATTCTCATGATTAAGTATACCACATAGATCAATCAACACGGATTCATTCATCATCATAATTTATTCTATAATCAAGGAGTTTAAAAAATATATATGTAAGTACCTCATAAAATAATTATATGTTTAAAAAGGTGAATACCCATGATATAAAATGGGTATTGTATTCACTAAACAATTTGTTTTGGAATGGAAAATTGTGGTGAAATTTCAGCAGCATAACAATGTCACATAAAAATTCATAAAATGGATTCATGAGAGCAAAAGGGGTCTCTAATAATTTATATATTAAGTTTATAGTAATAGGGACATGTAAATACATGTCCCAATATAATTAATTGGAAAAATAAGGTGTGACATAATAAAGAAACATGAAGAATGATGAAAAAAGGAAAGAACCCTTACTTGAATGTGTGACACCAAAGGCTTGGGAGTGGCTTCTTGAAAACATGGGATGCCTTATGAGGAATATAGGGAGTGGTGTTTAGATTTTGGACTTTCTAAAAATATTTTTAGTGAATATAAATGGGGTATTGGGCTGTTTTATAAAGGAAATGAGGGGGATTTCATTTTTATTTTTGTTTTGGGAAATACATAATAAAATATTCAAAACCAAAAACCATCCCATGGTTTTTACCCATGTTTTATTCAAAATGGTATTGTTTTAAATTATTTTATAAGGAAAAGGGCTGAACATGTTAAAATATTACCACTGTTGATGTGGATGTGAGTCACACTCTTAAAGAAATTATTTTAAAATGATAAAATATATTATAACTTCTGAAGGATTCATAATGGATTTAAAAAATAAATAAAATAAACTTAAAATGACATTATTTTTAATTTAAATCATATATTTTGACATGGATTCTATTTATATTAATTAATACATCACTTTTGGGTCATTTTGATGTTATAAAACACAAGGTATATTTATACGGTATTGAATTTTTACCCGAACATTTGACTGTCTTGGAAAATAATAACAAATTCACCATAGATAATTTCAACATCATGATTACAAAAATAATATTATTTTTATATAAATAATTTCCTAAATATGTGAATTTTCATTTATAAAATAACAATTGACATTTATTAAAAATGACAGGTTTTTGACAATAACATTTTTTTGAACCCTTATAAAAAATTACATTTCAAATCATAAAAATTATATGATCATTTATATTTGATAAAAATTATTTAATAATGACATTTTTTTAAAATTTTATTTATTTATAAAAACCATTAATTCTTAAATTCATTAATTAAATTTGAATATTAACCAAAAATATAGTTTATGCATTAAAATCATTTACAAAGTGACAATAATATGATGAAAATATATTCTTTACTCTATAAAAAATAATGTAAATATTCATATTTATAGGGTATTTATAAAAATTACTTTAATACACCATCATACTCCCTAATATTAATGTGTTTTATGGTGGGGATTTCATGGGGTCATTCGAAAAAAATAGTTTGGGTTGTGATCTCGATGAGCTTGAACTTCTTCTGTAAACGGTTTCTCTCATGCTTTAGTTATTGGATTTAAGCTTGGTCTTGGTCAAGGTAAAACCCCAGAAATGATATCTCCATCAGAAGCATTGATAAATGGGATTTATATGGTATTGTCCTTCTATTTGAGGTCATCACATCTTTGTTTGTGTCAAAAGGATTTGTTAAAAATCCTATATTTATACTAGTCATATGATCATTGTAAAACGGTTATATTATCAATGGTAATGATACGTAACAGTCATCTAAATAAAATTTTATATAATAAAACAAAACGATTTCATGTGTTTCTTATAATCATAATAAAATTAAATAAATCAAAAGGGAAATTTTATTCATAATAGTTCGGGTCATTACAATATTCCCCCCTTTAGAAATTTCACCCTCAAATTTTTTGTCACATTAAAACTGATGAGTGTAACTCCACTTCATCCCCTCCTTTAGTTTCCATGTTTCTTCATCAAACTTTCAGTTTATCCACAACACTTTGATGAGGGGTATTGTATTTTTTGTATAACTTTTTCTCTATGATCTAATATCTTAACTGACTACTCTTCATAGGAAAGATCATTATCTAATGGTACTACCTATGGATTGAGTACATGTGGGGGGTCTTGTATATACTTTCTCAAGAGGGATACATGGAATTGATTTTATTAATATTTTCATGGCTTATTATATTCTCCCTTTACTTATTTTATATGAAATGTGCATAATTTGTGTGAAATATTAATGTTTTAATATTAAGTATAATATTTGAGCATTTTTAGAAGTAGTCCAATTGAGTCAGTTTAATGTTTTAATTATAACTGCCACTATACTGATCCAAATTGTGTTGTTCTTATTTTTTATGATTCTCCTTTCAATATAAAACATTTCATTAGAAGTAACCATGATCCAATTCTTCCATTTGAAGGGTCATATGGTCCTCACAAACAAGACCAAAGAATTTGTGAGCAAACTGGACCAGCCTTGAAGATTGATTTACTGGGCTCAATACAGAAGTCCAAAAACATTAACTCTCCACCATAATTCGGGGGACACTACATGTCATCTTGGATAAAAATTTCATGTCCCAAATACAAGTACAAGGGGCCCAAATGAAGCTTTGAAGTCCAGCCCACCATTCTGTCCGAGAATTAAAATCAGTATACGATTCATGACATATCTCATTATGTAAGCATCAAATAGAGCTGAGATTTTTCAGTGGGAAATAGGAGATATAGTCGGCCGACTTTGTTGAATAAGTAATTCGGATTTGAAGGCATCTTCCTGTTCAAAAATCCATTCACATTTTGGCTATCGAAAAAGCATGGATAGAAATGGACAGTTTACCGTTGTTTAATAAAACCACCATAACTTTGGATCCACTTGTCCAAATGCCTCCATATTTTTACAGTAGTCGGAAAACTTTATTATCTACAAATTTTAAGAAGGAGATATTTGGATATTCTTCTTTCTGAATAGCCAAATTGGCGATACAAGTGGACGGACAGATTGGGAATGCAAACAGTCCACTCCTTGGGCTATAAATACTCTCCCCTTCTCTCCTTGAGAGGGGTTGGAATTTCAGAAGAGAGGAGATCATATTGGCACGACCAAAGCTTTGAAAAAGGCTTGGGAGGACCTTCCATACTCAAGATTTCACTTGAGATACCTTTCCTCCTCTCTTTGTTTTCACTTACTTTTGTGTTCTTCATTTTTGTAATCTTGTAATTCTGTTTCTTTGTAATTCTGTTTTAATGAAAGTTACATCTTCAATATCTCTTATTCTCATACACCTTCTGTAGTTTAATATTTATGTTCTTAAAATAGTTTAAATTCAGTTGAATCTCATTCCCTTCTTTTGCTTCCTCATTCAATCGAAAATCCGTTTTTAATTATCATCATCGTTCGTGTGTGTGTGTCAACGTACCACTCTTTTCTAATCCCTTTCTTTTTATTCTATTATTAATTTATCATCATAATTATTTTAACCAGAATATTAAACATCCAAATGGCTGAGTAAATCTCTCATTGGGGTGAGTTATAATTCAGGGATTTTAAGTGATTGAGAGTTTTTCTCGATGAGTATTCTTTAAATTAATATTGTGTATGTTAAACTTAATATGTCATGGATTAATGATATGTTTTGTTTAACGAGTGGTTTCCATGGATTATTGGAACCATAAATACACTACCATAAATAAGTTTTGATTGAGATTAGAACCCTAAGTTAAGTTAAGGCTTGGATTAAAGCCTTCACACTTAAGAATTCCAATCAACGTCAACTTATGACATGGGTGTTAATTTAATGCAATACAAAGTAAGGCTCAAGGATATCACGTGCTTAAATCCCCAATAATGAACTCACCCCAATCTTTATCAATTTGGTAAATCAAACATCATCCATAAATCATTTAAATTAATCTCTGCAAACAAACCCCCCTAATCAAAATACAATCAACTAAAAACAAACGACTATTACAAAGTGTCATCGCCGAGGATTCGACCCCAGTGCTGCTATACACATTAGCAGAGCACCGGAACCTTGAACGGTCGATAGGCGACAATCAGCCGCACTTTCAAATGGAGACGTTGCTGGGGATGGTGCTTTAAGTAGTCATTAGTTTCTTGTTATTGTAAAAAAAATCCAAAAAAAATCAAAATTTTTTAAAAAAAATTGAAAAAAAACACAAAGAACAACCCGCCTTCCTCTTAAAAATCATAAACTGAAAAAATACAAAGGAAAACCCATCGTCCTCATCCTTTCTAAATCTCTCTGAATTCCCCGCAGCCTCCCAAACAATCCCTCGGATTTGTTTCACCCTGAAATTGATAGAACTCTTCGTCGACTTAGGAGGACCATTAGGGATAACCAAATCACCCAAGAACCAATCATTGCCCTACCAATTGAATTAGATATGGCCAATCCTAGGGAACAAACATTGAAAGAACTTGCTGCCCCTGATATGAATTACCAACCTATTGGTATTCAATATCCAAACATTGAAGCTGACTTTGAACTCAAATCGGGTTTGATTCATCTTCTCCCTCATTTTCACGGGCTAGCCGGTGAGGATCCACATCTTCACCTTAAAGAGTTCCAAGTAGTATGCTCTACCATGAAGCCTCAAGGGGTTTCTGAAGAACAAATCAAGCTTAGAGATTTCCCCTTTTCCCTAGCAGATTCTGCCAAGTCTTGGCTCTACCACCTCCCACCTGGTTCCATAAACTCATGGGTTGACATGAAGAGACTTTTCCTTGAGAAGTTCTTTCCCGCTTCCTGAACAGCTTCTATCCGAAAGGAAATAAGCGGCATCCATCAATTCCCTAATGAATCACTCCATGAGTATTGGGAGAGGTTCAAAAAGCTTGTGGAAACTTGTCCACACCATCAAATCCCTGACCAACTCTTGATCCAATACTTCTATGAGGGGTTATTGGCTATGGAGCGAACTCTCATTGATGCCGCAAGTGGCGGTTCTCTTGTTGACAAAACTCCTGCAGCTGCACGAGAACTCATAAGCAACATGGCTGCAAACATGCAGCAATTCCATACTCGAGCACATGCTCAAGTGAAACAATCCCAAGAGAATCAATCCATAGAGCCCAACAAGATGACTGAGTGGATGAGTGAACTTACAGGTCTTGTGCCTCAACTAGTGGTGGCTACCAAAGCCCCAACCTCATCTTCTCCACAGTCACTATTCCCTGTACCTATCAAGAATTGTGGAATCTGAAACTCTCCATCTCATCCGACTGACACATGTCCACAACTTCAAGATGATCCATCTAGTCCAATGGAGCTCAATGCGGCATATGCTCAGCGAAACTTCAACCCTCAACAATCAGGTCAGTTTGTTAGAAACTTCAACCAACCCCACTCTGAGCCCTTCTCTTCTACCGTTAACCCACCTCTGAGGTATGGTAATCCCATTTCTCATCCTCCTCAGTTCCCTCATTAAAATCCAAACCAGTTCCAATATGTTCAAAGTGGTGGTAACATCCATCAACCTTATCCTTTTGTTCCTCAACCCCAAAGGAACAATCCTCCTCCTAGATTCCACTATCCTAACGAGCCTTCCCAATTCCCCACCCAATACAATCGCTTTCCCAAGAACCAAAATCAAGGCCAACCCAATTTGGGACAAGCCTCTTCTTCTAAACAACCATGGGAAAGTGCTGTATAGGATCTTACTTCCTTCACCCATTCTAGCCTCAAGAACATTGAAACCCAAATAGGTCAACTTGCATCCCACCTTAGCCAGCAACAACCATCCAATTCATCCCAACTCCCAGCTCAACCATTACCCAACCCTAAGGGTAATGTAAGTGAAATTTCACTTAGATCGGGAAAGCAAATTACTATGCCCCATGCTGATTGCTCTACCTCCCCTTTCGATGTTGATCTAGAAAATGAAAAGACAAAAATCTGGAAAAGGAACTTGAATCCACTCCTTCACCTCCTTCCATTCCTCTAAGGAACCCAATTCCTTTTTCTCAAGCCATCTTCAAGCCTAAGAAGTCCTTTGAACCTGATCCTGAAATGCTTGACATGTTCAGACGTGTTGAAGTGAACATCCCCCTCTTAGATGCCATCAAACAAATCCCTAAGTATGCCAAGTTTCTTAAGGAATTGTGCACCCATAAGAGGCAACTTAGGAACATTGAAAATGTTTCAACCCAATAGTCCATTCCCATGAAGTGAAAAGATCCAGGGACCTTCACGGTTCCATGTCAAATAGGAAGTTCCAACTTTGATGATGCACTCATAGACCTTGGAGCCTCAATAAATGTCATGCCCAAATACATTTTTTCCAACCTTGTTCTAGGTCCCTTGCACCCAATGAGTGTTGTCATTCAATTAGCCAATCGAAGTACTGCCAGTCCTGAGGGGATAATTGAGGATGTTCTTGTTCGGGTCAATGATCTTATCTTCCCAGCTGATTTCTGTGTCCTTGACATGGAAGGTGAGACGACCTCTTCTCGATCTCCCCTAATTCTAGGAAGACCATTCCTCATGACTGCGAGAACCAAGATTGATGTCCATTCAGGCATCTTATCCATGGAATTTGGTGACCAACTGGTCAAGTTCAACATTTTCCAAGTCATGCGATACCCATCTGAGGATCACTCTGCATTCTCAATCCAGGCTTTTGAGGACACTTCTAAGATTCAATTGAACCCCAATCCACCATGTTCTTCATGTTCTAATGATAAAGGATCTTGTGAAATCTGCACCATGATTAAAAAAGTCATAAATGGTGAAGTTGATGTGGACCTCTCATTCATAGACTCCATCAATCTAGAGGAACTTGAAAACTCTCTTGAATCCCACATCAACTCTGATCTCTACTACTCCACCTTGGACAGTGTTGAGGAAAATGATCCAAACCCATCTGGAATCCCTTCTCCTGCTCCTAACTTGTCTAGCTCTCAAATCAAGGATGAAACTGATCTAAAACCACTTCCTTCACACCTCAAGTATGCATTCTTTTTTCATGATCCCTCCTACCATGTCATTATCTCTGCTTCACTTTCTGAAACTGAGGAGTCCCAACTTGTTCAAGTGTTAGAGGAAAACAAAAATTCCTTAGGTTGGACCCTAGAGGATATTCTAGGAATCAACCCTGCCCTTTGCATGCATCACATCCATCTAGAGGAATCATCCAAACCAATTAGGCAACCTCAAAGAAGACTCAATCCACTCATACTTGAGGTAGTTAGGGAAGAGATTACCAAGATTCTTCAAGCTGGTATTATCTACCTAATTTCTGATAGTGAATGGGTTAGTCCAATTCAAGTCGTTCCTAAGAAGGGCGGGATAACAGTTGTCACAAATGAACATGGATAAGTGGTCACAACTCGAGTGAAAAACAAATGGCGTGTGTGCATCGATTATCACAAATTGAATGCTGAAACACGAAAAGATCACTACCCACTTCCTTTCCTTGACCAAATGCTTGAGAGATTGGCCGGAAAGTCACATTATTGATTTCTTGATGGTTACACCGGCTACTTCCAAATTCCAATCGCACCTCAAGACCAAGAAAATACCACATTCACTTTCCCCTTTGGAACCTATGCCTATGGGCGAATGCCTTTTGGCCTTTGTAATGCTCCTGCAACATTCCAGTGGTGTATGATGAGTATCTTTTCTGAATTCATTGAGAATTGCATGGAGGTCTTCATGGATGACTTTACCATTTATGGCGAGTCATTTGAATCTTGTTTACATTCACTCTCTTTGGTCCTTCAAAAGTGTGTCAAGTGCGACCTTGTGCTGAATTTTGAAAAATGTCACTTCATGGTTTCAAATGGGATTGTTCTAGGGCACATAATTTCTCAAGAGGGTATCAAAGTTGATCCAGCCAAAATTGAGGTGATCCAATCACTTCCTGAACCCAAATCAGTTCGATACATTCGGTCCTTCCTAGGTCATGCCGGTTTCTATCGGCGATTCATTCAGAACTTTAGCAAGATTTCCCTCCCACTCACTCGTTTACTTCAAAATGATGTCACATTCAATTTTGATGAGGCTTGCAAGAGAGCCTTCATTGAACTCAAATCTGCTCTCACATCTGCTCCAATAATCCAACCCCCAGATTGGTCCTTACCATT
Organism: Viscum album; assembly: GCA_963277665.1. Classification (NCBI taxonomy): domain Eukaryota; kingdom Viridiplantae; phylum Streptophyta; class Magnoliopsida; order Santalales; family Viscaceae; genus Viscum; species Viscum album. The sequence continues at coordinate 806,135,955 of OY728137.1, forward strand.
TGAATTGATGTGTGATGCTTCTGATCGGGCCATTGGGGTTGTTCTTGGTCAAAGAAGAGAAAACCTTCCTCATGTCATCTTTTATGCCTCAAAAACATTGGATGAAACTCAATCACACTACACTATGACTGAAAAAGAACTTTTAGTTGTGGTTTTTTCCTTGGATAAATTCTGGCCCTATCTCTTAGGTGCCAAAATCATCATCTTCACAGACCACTCAGCATTAAAGTTCTTACTTAAGAAAAGTGATTCCAAACCAAGGATAATAAGATGGATTTTAATGCTCCAAGAGTTTGACCTTGTGATAAAAGATAAACCTGGAAAAGAAAATCATGTGGCTGACCACCTGAGTAGAATTTCTAATTCTTCTCATTCTGAAATAATTGATCCTGAATTTCCAACTGAACACCTTTCATCTCTCACTCCAAAGTTACCATGGTATGCCCCAATTGTCAATTACTTGGTTTCTGGTGTTTTCCCTGAATATTTTTTAAAAGAACAAAAAGAAAAGATGAAAAGTGATTCAAAGCATTATTTTTGGGAAGATAATAAACTTTGGAAAACTGGGGCTGACATGGTAATTAGGAGATGTGTTGATAAAACTGAACAATCCTCCATCTTGGAATTCTGCCACTCAATGCCTGGAGGTGGCCACTTTGGACCACAAAGGACTTCTCGAAAGGTCCTAGATTCCGGATTATTTTGGCCTTCACTCTTCAAGGACTCACACGAGTTCTTTCAATCATGTCCCACTTGCCAAAAGTTTGGCACAATTTACAAAAGAAACGAAATTCCTCAAAAGCCATTAATCTTCTGTGAGCTTTTCGATGTTTGGGGCATCGATTTCATGGGACCTTTTCCCCCTTCCAATGGATTATCCTACATTCTCCTTTCTGTTGACTATGTTTCTAGGTGGGTCGAGTCCAAACCCACTAGGAAAGATGATTCTCAAACTGTGAGTGAGTTCCTCAAAACCCATATCTTCCATCGATTCGGAACACCACGTGCTTTGATAAGTGACTTAGGAACTCATTTCTGTAATAGAACCATGGAGTCACTTTTGAAAAATAATGGGGTTGTACATAAAACATCCACTTCATATAACCCTCAAACAAATGGAATGGTTGAACTTTCTAACAGAGAAGTGAAAAGAGTGCTTGAAAGAATTGTTAAGCCCATAAGAAAAGACTGGCCCGATAGACTTGGTGAAGCACTTTGGGCCTATCGAACAGCCTATAAGACACCCATTGGGATGTCTCCATTTAGGCTAGTTTTTGGTAAAGCCTGTCATTTACCAGTTGAAATCCAACATAAGTCATTTTGGGTTGTCAAAACTTTTAATTTTGATTGTGAAAAATCTAGTGAAGAAAGATTGTTGTTGTTGACTGAATTGGAGGAGCTTCGACTCGATTCATATGAGAACTCCATTCTCTACAAAGAAAAGGAAAAGTCACTCCATGACAAGCACATTCTTCGAAAGGTATTTCATGAAGGTGAGAAGGTAATGCTCTTCAATTCTCGATTTCGACTTCACCCAGGTAAGCTTAATTCTCGTTGGGAAGGTCCTTTTGTTATTACTAACGTTTACCCATTTGGTGCAGTGCAAGTCCAAGACCCCTCTTCCAAAAGGACATTCACGGTTAACGGACATCGGTTAAAGCATCACCATGAGAGGTCTCACAATCCAGGAACCACGTCGACTTCCATCAAAACCCCATCCACTTCAATAGAACCACCACTGGATGGAGACCCGCCAAATCCAAATCAAGGGGCACCTCTTTCCCTTTAACTCTCTCTCTATCTCTTCCTCTCTCTACCTCTTTCTTCTTCTTCCTCTCTCTTTCATTTTTTTACCACTTTATTCATCAAACCCTTTCTTTTTATCTTTCTTGTGTGGGTGTGTATTTTTAAAAAAAACCTTAAAAACTAAAAAAAAACAAAAAACACAATTACTTAAAAAATTACAAAAAAAGAGTCATGCTTACTCACCATCGAGTTTTGAAATTTTGTCCAACCATTTTGGGGAGTTAACAGACATATTTTCATCTCAAAAATTTTGTATTTTCATCATGACTTTGGATAAAGAATTTTGTGTCAAAACCAACACATTTTGAATGCTCAATTTTTGATTTGGAAAATGCTTTTCCCCTACCGTGAGGAATAACATTAGCCTTCATGCCAAGGTCATCTATGGCCATCTTTTTCATTGTGTGTCTTCACCACTGATTGTGAGTCTTGAGTTTGTGGACCTTCGAGCTGAATTTCCATCTTTTGTGTGCATTAATATGATAGAGGAATTTTCTAAGCCACATGAGAATCAGAATAGCCAAATAGCCTCCTGTTACCCTTACATTGATCCTACTTTTGAAAGCCCCTTTGAGCCTATGAAAACCTTTCTTTTGATAGCCACATTACAAGCCTAATACCTTGTCCCACCCAACATCTTCATGGATTTTCATTGTACAATTTATTGAAATTTAAGTGTGGGGGGAATGGACTTCATTTTTGGGCGTACTTTCATTAATTTCCAATGTGTCATCATATGCTTGAGGGCAAGCATCCATTCAATTGTGGGGGAGAGGTTGTAATTCTGTGAGCTTTGGGGTGTATATGTGTAATTTTCATTTGTACAAAAGTCATTGAAAAGTGTTCAAAAAAATGAAAAAAAAAATTATATTAAAAAAATGAAAAAAAAGGAATGGGTTGTGTCTTGGGTGGGTCAAAAATCATTCATCATCAACCTTTGATCGTGTTATAACTACTAAAATTAGTTCCATGAGAAGATCAAACATGGGTTGGGAGATGACTGTGAGACTTGTTTTAAGCACAACTTTCGAAGAAAAAAAAGAGCAAAAAGAGAAAAAAAAAAGAACACTTGAATCATCTTGTATTGTGTCATTATTGGAAGTCTTCCATGTTGTACATATTCCATCATCTCACCCTATTCCATTTTCTATCTCCCTCACTTTTCATTCATCACACATTCATGCCCTTGTAAATATGTGTTTCTATTTCCTTTCAAATCAAATTTCAAAAAAAAATGTGCATTGATTTTTCCATGTTGGTGTTTTTAACCCCTCTTTTCCTTTGGACATTATATACCTACCATCCCATTGCCACTAAAAAACCCCTTAAAAGAACTCTTGATTCTTGTACACATTATATTTGGGAATGGAAGCTGAGAGCTCTTACAAACTCTTGATTTTCACTTTTTGTTGGTGAATGAGTGAACCTCCTAAAATACATTTTTATCATCTTGAGAGGAGTAAGTTTTGAGTGCCTACATTTTCCAATTCAAACCTTGAACATGAAAAAATGAATTGTTTCTGATGCATTATTTTGAACCAAATTTGTGATGGAATTCAATATGGATGAGTGAAATAGTCTAAACCTCCCCTGATTGGAGAAAACAAAATTTTAATATTTGTTGGTGAGTGAAAATGATTTTGTCATGTTTTTATATTTGTTGCACATGAGGACACGCGCAAATCTAAGTGTGGGGGAGTTGATGTTATTAATATTTTCATTACTTATTATATTCCCCCTTTACTTATTTTATATGAAATGTGCATAATTTGTGTGAAATATTAATGTTTTAATATTAAGTATAATATTTGAGCATTTTTAGAAGTAGTACAATTGAGTCAGTTTAATGTTTTAATTATAACTGTCACTATACTGATCCAAATTGTGTGGTTCTTGTTTTTAGGATTCTCCTTTCAATATACAACATTTCATTAGAAGGAACCATGATCCAATTCTTCCATTTGAAGGGTCATATGGTCCTCACAAACAAGACCAAAGAATCTGTGAACAAACTGGACCAGCCTTGACGATTGATTTAATGAGATCAATACAGAAGTCCAAAAACATTAACTCTCCACCATAATTCTGGGGACACTACATGTCATCTTGGATAAAAATTTCATGTCCCAAATCCAAGTACAAGGGGCCCAAATGAAGCTTTTAAGTCCAGCCCACCATTCTGTCCGAGAATTAAAATCAGTATACTATTCATGACATATCTCATGATGTAAGCATCAAATCGAGCTGATATTTTTCAGTGGGAAAGAGGATATATAGGTGGCCGACTTTGTTGAAGAAGTAATTCGTATTTGAAGGCATATTCCTATTCACAAATCCATTCACATTTTGTCCATCGAAAAAGCATGGATAGAAATGGACAGTTTACCTTTGTTTAATAAAACCTCCATAACTTTGGCTCCACTTGTCCAAATGCCTATATATTTTGACAGTAGTCGAAAAACTTTATTATATACAACTTTGAAGAAGGAGATATTCGGAGATTTGGCTGTCTGAATAGCCAAATTGGCAATTCAAGTGGAGGGACAGATTGGGAATACAAACAGTCCACTCCTTGGGCTATAAATACTCTCCCCTTCTCTCCTTGAGAGGGGTTGGAATTTCAGAAGAGAGGATATCATATTGACATGACCAAAGCTTTGACAAAGGCTTGGGAGGACCTGCCATACTCAAGTTTTCACTTGAGAGACCTTTCCTCCTCTCTTTGTTTTCACTTACTTTTGTGTTCTTCATTTTTGTAATCTTGTAATTCTGTTTCTTTGTAATTCTGTTTTAATGAAAGTTACATCTTTAATATCTCTTATTCTCATCCACCTTCTGTAGTTTAATATTTATGTTCTTAAAATAGTTTAAATTCAGTTGAATCCCCTTCCCTTCTTTTTCATTCTCATTCAATCGAAAATCCGTTTTTAATTATCATCATCGTTCGTGTGTGTGTGTCAACGTACCACTCTTTTCTAATCCCTTTCTTTTTATTCTATTCTTAATTTATCATCATAATTATTTTAACCAGAATATTAAACATCCAAATGTCTGAGTAAATCTCTCATTGGGGTGAGTTATAATTCGGGGATGTTAAGTGATTGAGAGTTTTGCTCGATGAGTATTCTTTAAATTAATATTGTGTATGTTAAACTTAATATGTCATGGATTAATGATATGTTTTGTTTAACGAGTGGTTTCCATGGATTATTGGAACCATAAATACACTACCATAAATAAGTTTTGATTGAGATTAGAACCCTAAGTTAAGTTAAGGCTTGGATTAAATCCTTCACACTTAGGAATTCCAATCAACGTCAACTTATGACATGGGTGTTAATTTAATGCAATACAAAGTAAGGCTCAAGGATATCACATGCTTAACTCCCCAATAATGAACTCACCACAATCTTTATCAATTTGGTAAATCAAACATCATCCATAAATCATTTCAATTAAGCTCTGCAAACAAACCCCCCTAATCAAAATACAATCAACTAAAAACAAACGACTATTACAAAGTGTCATCACTGAGGATTCGACCCGAGTGCTGCTATACACATTAGCAGAGCACTGGAACCTTGAACGGTCGATAGGCGACAATCGGCCGCACTTTTAGGAATACATCATGTACTTGAGATAGGTTCGGTGGTAGTGTGATTCAATAGGCCACTCCTCCGATGTGATCAAGGATCTCAAAAGGGTTGATTTACGTTGGACTAAAATTTCCCTTCTTCCTAAAATCACATCACATTCTTCCATAGAGATATACGAAGGAATACCATGTCTCCCATATCAAACTCTAGGACTCATCAACAAATTCCAGCATAACTATTATGTCAACTCTGAGTATCCTTGATGTAATTCTAAATAGTCTTAAAATTTTCCACCATTTTTCAACCATTTTAGGACATAGATGTTTTCATTCCCCAACTTCATCCCAACATGTCGGTATTCTGCACCGCTTCCCAAAAATGGATTCATATGGAGCCATTTGGATGCTCGAGTGGAAACTTTTGTTGTAATAGAACTCAACAAAATGGAAGATGTTAGTCCCATATACTTTTATGTCCATATAACATGATCTCAACATGTCATCTAGTATCTTAATGGTCTTCTCTAATTGGCCGTCATTTTGAGGATGATATTCCATAATGAAATTCAGCTCAGTGTTTAGAGCATGATGGATATTTTTCTAGAAATTGGTGTCGAATCATGGACCTCAATCAGATACAATCTATAGTATTACTCTTTACATCCTTACCACATATTTGATGTATATTCATGCCAGTTGATCTAGTGATAAATCCTCTCAAAATGAAATGAAGTGTGCAGCCTTTATAAGGCGATCCACAAAAACCTAGATAAGTTTGTTTCCTTTGGATGTCTTCGAAAGTCTATTGACAAAGTCCATGGTGATGTTTTCCCATTTTTATGTGTTTATAGGTAATGGTTGTCTCATCCCATTAGACTTATTCCTTTACACCTTCACTTTCTGACATACCAGGCACTTTGATGTATATTCAGCAATCTCTTTATTCATGTTGTCCCACCAATAGTTCTCTTGGAGATCTCGATACAACTTTGTTTTTCCTGGGTGATTGGAAAAATTAAAACTATGTGCATTATAAAATGTTTCCTTCCTTAACTAAAGATTTAATAGAACACATATTATTGACTCAATTTCACAATTACTTCTTTATTAACATTGAACTTTGAGGATTTCCCTTTCCTTATAGTTTCCAATCTCTTCTGAATTCCAACATCATCTTTTTGAGATTTATTTAACCTTTACAAAAGATACAATTGAGTAATAATTTATGAAAGGATTGGTTATTTTCCTTTCTTTATGATTACCATGTCCATCCTCTTCATTTACAAGAAGATAAGACCCTTCTAAATTCTCATTAATGATAGAATTATTGGGTCTTTTCTGCTTAGATCATCTGCTACCATATTTAGTTTATCAAGATGGTATTAGATTGAGCATTCATAATTATTTATGAGCTCTAACCATATTATTTATCACATAATAATCTCTTTATATGTGAATATATATTTGAGGCTCTTGAGATTAGAAATATCCCACACTTCTCCCCATAGAGATAATGCCTCAAGATTTTCAATGTAAAGATCATAGCTACCAACTCTAGATCATGTGTGTGATAGTTTTTCTCGTGAATTTTCATCTAACTTGAGACATATAAAATGAATTTTTCATTTTACATCAACACATATCCCAATCCCTTCCTCTAAGAATCACTGAAAATTATGAAAAGTTCTCCACTTGTGGGTAGTGTGAAAACAAGGGTAGTGATAAGCCTCCTTTTCAACTCCATAAATCTTTATTCACATTCATAATTCCAAGAAAACTTGACTCCCTTCCAAGTTATCTTGGAACGTGGGATTGAAAATCATGATAAATTTCTCACAAATCAATGATATTACCCAGCTAACCCAAGCAGGCTACGAATATATGTCATGGATTTTTTCCTCAGTCATCCTTCAATTGATTTATTCCATAAAGGATCCAAAAATATCCCATTTCTTGTGATGATATTCCCCAATAATTATACTTCCTTCAACCAAAACTCACACTTGTTTTAATTTACATAGAAATTATCCTTTTTCGAGGTCTTTAGCACAATGATCATAATCTCTTTATAGTCCTCCTTGGTTTTTGAGTACATTAGAATGTCACCTATAAAGGCTACAACAAATTTTTTTAGGTAATATCTAAAGACTCTATTCATCAAGTCCATGAAGATTATTGGGTAATTAGTGAGTTCGAATGGAATAACTATGAAATAATAGTGCCCATACCTTGTATGAAAATAGGTCTTGGGGATATCTTACTTCTTCACCCTTACTTGATAATATCCCAATTGAACATCCACCATGGAGACGTATTGTGTTCCACATATCTGATAGAACAAGTCATCAATCTGAGGCATAGGATACTTGTTCTTTATCATGATATTTTTGATATCACGATAATTATTACAAAGTTGCATTGACCCATACTTCTTTATAATGAAGAGGATTGTTGCAGCCCATGGTGAAGCACTTGGACGTATGAACCCTTTATCTAGATTCTCCAATAATTATTTATTCAGATCCTCAAGTTCCACAGAAGCCATTCTATAAGGAGTCTTGTATATTAGAAATTCTCCAGGTATAATCTTGATGGAAAATTCAACCTCTATGATAGAAATAAGACCAAGCAATTCCTCAGGAAACACATCTACGTATTCCCTCACAATAGGCATGTCTTCGAGGATGGTTCTTTCCTTATACTCAATCATTTAAGCTAGATACAGTTGCTCATAGGGAAAAAATATTCATTCTTGAGATGATTGTGCTAAAGAAGATTCATCCTACTTTCACTTTAACAAAACTGGGGGGTTGATTCTCCATATGAAGAGTGATTTCCTTCTCGTTGAAATTTATGTTGGCTCTATATAGAGAAATACAATCCACGCCCATAATTGCAACAAATTCCACTAAAGGGAGTATGAAAAGGTTCGCTAGGAAGTCCATACCACAAATGATGATAAGGGAAGAGTTATATAGTTGGGAGGAAATAATTTCCCTATTTTCCATTTCCACCAAAATATTTAATTCCATGATTTGTGGGGGTGTTTGAATAGTTCTATGTAACTTTCTTGATATGAATTCATGTGTAGAACCAGAATCAAAAAGTGTATTCTTTATTCTTGAATGTATAAATAGTGTACCTATCACCACTTAATTTTCAGGATTCACCTCACAAGTTGTGATAGAAAAATATATCCCTTTCTACCTCATAGGTTGTTGGTTGCCTTCAAAAACCCTTGTCTTAGTGAACTGGTTTTCAAAGTGCTTTGATTCCTTGTAGTTGAAGTAGTGAACAACTCATTAAGGGTTGACCGGAGAATTATTTTCCTCTTTCACATTGGTTGGTTTCTCCTATAGGCAATCATTGTCCAAGTTCCCTTCTCTTCCACACCTAAAGCATTTCCTTATTCCCCTTAGGAAATTTCGAGGGTTCTTCTTTATGCACCATTGACAAGTGGAATGATGAAATTTTTTAGCACCATTGGATTTATCCATAATACCTCTATAATTAAACTCTAATTTTAACTTATTATCCCCATAATACCCTTTGGATTATTAGATCATCATTTCAAATTTGAGATCACATAGGACAATTTTATCATAGCTACCAAAGTCATGGATCTCCAGATATTTTCATAGGCAAGTCTTTAGCCCACCAAAGAAGTGGTCAACCTTACATTCAGGGGTAATGAAAAAGTTGGGGATGTATCACACAAGTATTATGAATTTTTCCTCATACACCATGATATATTCATAATCTTTTTTCTTAAGTGTAATGAAATCCCTTTCCATTTTAATATAGAGAGTTTGAGGAAAATATTTATCAAAAAAATTCTGGAATTCCTTCCACTCCATGATTTTGATCTCTTACTCAATCTTCATATTCTTTATCAATGTTTACCATTGTTCAGCTTCTCCCTATGTATGATAAATAGTCATAAGATACTTCTATTATTCAAAACATTGATGTATGGATAACATCTTCTTAATGTAATTGATCCATTGTTTCGTGATTCAGAGGTCAGATGATCTATTAAAAGTAGGTTTCCTTTGTTTCCTAAAGCCCCTGATTTCATGTTGTTCTATCATATGGGGGTTTTATTCTCCTCATAATCCATTCTTTTATTCATAACTTGATTCAATTGTGAGATTATAATCATGAATTTCACAAATTCATTCTCCCATCAGGTTTGGCATCTCATTGGGGTAGTCATCACATTTCCCTTCGCATCGGTTGTTAACTTGATTCCTCCTATTACTGGCCATTAGCTATAAGAAAGGAAAAATTAGGGATGATTATTTTAAAATAGTAAACACATAAAGGGGATTCCAATTATATTAAAGGGATAACTTATAAATTAAATTTATCTTCTTAACTTATGGGTTTTTAGGATTCATTTTCGTGTACCAAATTACCCCAAGTCGGGCCTGAAACTTATTTTTGGAGTTGCTACCGCTAGGTACATATATGCTATAACTATGTCCACTTGTAGTATCAAAATAGGGATGTATTTTCTTGATAAACCACATGTCCTTACTAACCAAAATTTTGGTATTTTTTCCTATACTTAGTCTTATCCCTAAGGCTTTCTCTAAAGTTTTCTAATCCTAATCCCAAAAATAACTAAATTTATCCTATGCTAGAAACTATAATAACCCTACTCTTTATTTCACATTTAAATAGGATTTATGACATAAAATTACACTTAATGAAACCCAGAATATCAAGAGTTCTAGTGTATTTAGGAAATTATATACATTACATAATAACTTAAAACATGAAAAACAATATCAATATTGAAAACTTCTTTAACATGATCAAAATGTTCCTTCATACTTAACACTGCATGGGATAACCTTAGGACATACATAAGAAATGGGTGAGCTATAAAGCCTAGAAAGTGAATAAAAAAGGAATAAAATGAAGAAGAAAATACATTTTAGACAATAGGAATATCAATGTATCATAAAAGGAACATGAATAATAAGGCATGATATAGCACGATAATCATAACATGGGAAATGTGGAAAAAACTTAAAACAATGCATCATAAACATAGGTCAAGGCTAAACTCGCCAAGGAGACATGGTGGAAAGATTCCCATAAAGTAATAAGGTAAAACCTCTATCCCAAAATTATGTATCATGATACTAACCATTACCCAATTCATTAGAGTGCTATATAATTTTGGGTACACCCATCACTTTCATTTCATTCTCTTGCTTAAGTGTTCCACATAGATCAATCAACATGGATTCATTCATCATAATAATTTATTAAATGATCAAGGGGTTTGTAATAAATACATATAAGTCCCAAATAAAATAATTATTTGTGTATAAAGGTGAATACCAATTATATAAAATGGGCATGGTATTCACTATACAATTGTTTTGTAATGGAAATTCACGATGCAATTTCAACAGCATAACAGCATAACATAAAAATTAATAAAATGGGTTGATGAGAAATAAAGGGGTGTATCATAATTTATATATGAAATTTTCAGTAATATGGACATGTAAAGATATGGCCCAACATAAGTAACTGTAAAAATAAGTCACAACATAATAAAGAAACTTGAAGAAAGAGGACAAAGGAAGGAAGCCTTACTTGAATGTGTGACTCCAAAGGCTTGGGAGGAGCTTCTTGAAATCTTGGGATGCCTTGTGAGGACTGTAGGGATTGGATGGAAGATTTTTTACATGCTACAAGAAGTTTTAGGGAAGAAAAATGGGGTCTTTAGTGGGTTTATGTAGGAAAGGAGTGGGATTTCTTTATTATTTTTGTTTTGGATACTACGTAATAAAATATCAAAAACCACAAACCATACCATGGTTTTTCCCCATTGTATCTATAAAATGGGATTTTTTGAAATTATTTTATAATTATAATGGACTAACTAATTAAAATATTACCATTGGTGATGTGGAGGTTTGTCACACTCTTACAGAAATGATTTTAAAATCATAAAATATAATATAACTCTTGTTGGATTCATAATGGCTTTAAAAAATAAATAAAATAACCTTAAAATCACATTATTTTAAAAGGAAAAAATGTATTTGGTCATGTATCCTATTTATATTACTTATTACATCACTTTTGGGTCATTGTGATGTCATAAAACACAAGGTATATTAATATGGTATTTAATTTTTAACTAAAAATTCGACTATCTTAGAAAATTATGAAAAATTAACCATTAGATAATTTAGACATCCTAATTCCAAAAATAATATTCATTTTATCTAAATAATTTCCTAAATATGTTAATTATTAATTTTAAAATAAAAACCGACATTTATTGAAAATGATGGGTTTTTTACAATAACATTTTTTTGAACCCTTATAAAATATTATATTTGACTTCATAAAAATTATATGATCATTTATATATTATAAAAAATATTTTATAATAATATTTTATTAAAATATTGTTTATTTCAAAAATAATTTAATTTGAAAATTCATTAATTTAATTTGAATATCAACCAAAAATACAATTTGTGCTTTAAAATCATTTAAAAAGTAACAATAATAGGATGAAAATATATTCATTACTCTATAAAAAATAATTTACATAACCACATTTCTAGGGTCTTAATACAAATCCATTTAATACACCCATATACACCCAAAGAGTAAGTTATGCAATGGTGGGGCCTTCATGGGACTGTTCGGTGATCATAGTTTAGGTCGTGATCTCAATGAGCTCGAACTTTTCCCATAAACAGTTTCACTCATGCTTTAGCTGTTAGATCTCAGCTTGGGCTTGGTCATGGGAAAATCCCAGAAATTCTTTCTCCCTAAAAATCCAAGATAAATGGGATTCATAGGGTATGATCCTACTAGTTGAGGTAATCACTTTCTTTGTCTATTTCAAAATTATTTGTTAAAAACCCAATATTTATACAAGTCATGTGATCACTATTCAACTATTGTATTATCAACCATAATAATACTTAACAGTCATCTAAATCTAATTGTATATAATAAAACAAAATTAGTTCATGTGTTTTTTATAACCATGAGACATTTAATTAAATCAAAAAGGGGAATTTTATTCATAATAGTTTGGGTCATTACATAATTAGGGTAAAAGTTAAAAACTAAAGATAAAATCCCTAAATTACTCAATAGTATATCCAAATGAATGCTGGGTAGAATTTTATACTCCTAAATCTTTTTCAATCCATTATTTCCCACCTTTTGAGTCTTTTACCATGGAATAGTGTCATGAAATTATTGAAAACTAATGAGTATTCACAAAATTACAATTTTCCTTCACTTGTAAAAGGGTATCATTTCCACCAATTCATTACACAACCATTCTGTTGAATTTATTTTTTAAACTATACAATTTTATTTCGTCTTTGACCCTATAACCTGTTCTTGATCCCTTCTGTCATTAATATTTCCCAATCCCCTTCAAAATTAAGGAGGTTTCTAAGAGAAGATTAATTTATTCTACATGTCTTGTGTCACTTTAGTTTTATTCATTTTTTTTATTTTACCACCCCATATACATTATAATATAATTAATAAAATTTTATAAAAATTATAAAATGATATTATATTAATGTAATAATCATTATATATTTATTCGCATCCACTTAGAAAAATAAAAGAACGTTGATCGTGTGGACTACCGCCTCAATGAAGTGGCATCTTCCATTTTACTCCACCACCTATATTAATTGGTTATAAGGATAGGATTGAATAATAGATTTTAAATATATAATATTATTATGTTTGTTAATAAAAATATTATAATCCACCTTCATTCCCTCTCAATAGTTAGAAAATGAAAATGTAAATCGATCATTGTACGGACTACTACTTCAATGAAGTAATGTTTTTTGTTTTTCATCTTGACTTTCATTTTTTTATAAAAACCACAAAAAATATGATTCAAAAACATAAAAACATAAGAACAACATATTTATTCTTCTATTATAATTACATGATATACTTCCTTAACCATACTCACACATCGAGTTGTAGTGTGTTCTTATTTGGTTTGTTTTAACCACCTACGTGAACGATGATATAAAATTTAGTCATAGATAAATATGGGAACTTAAATTATAATATTATTATAAATTAATCATAAAATAATTATTTTTTTATGTTTTTTAAGGTTATATTATTTATTTAACTTATTATTAAAATAGCATCCCTGATCTCTAAAATTACCGAAATAAACCGATACCAATTTCATTTTCATGTAACATAACTAAAACACTTATGAAATTAGATATGATATTTATAAATAAATATAAGTTATCAATTATATTAAATTAAATGATCTAGGAATTATAAACTTGGTATCAAATAATGGGTACTAAAATCAACATAATAAATCATAAAAAAAAATTATAGCAAATAACACCCGATGGTAAAAATAAGTTATAACTAAATAATATATTCATAATAAATTATCATAAATGAATTATATACAAGGTAATGTATCTGAATAATGTTATTAAATAGACTATTAAGATATATATATTTTTTATATATGATATTAGAGGGTATTCAATTATGTGTGGAAATAATGTAAGGGCTTCCTGTCTTAAATTTAGTTTCTTTTGACATATTTTTTATCATACACCATGTTTTCTTTAGAATAGTGTATATACTACCCATTTAATATTTTGTATCATTATCCTAAAATTATTAATGGTATTTATTATTTTATTTTAATACAAATCCTTTAAGGGGGTTTTATTCAGAATTTTCTAATATTTTAAGGGTTCTTTGTCTCAAATTTCAATTCCTTGAGACATGTTTATGTTATACATCATGTTTTATTCTCTATGGTTCATGTACTACCCATTGTCATCTTATATCATGATTCTATTTTATTTCAGTATATATGATGTTATATTATATATTCTTTCTCTCATGTAGTTTTGATTCAAAAGATACCAAAGTTGTAAGGGTTTTCTCAACTCATCTCCCTTTTTTGAGTTATAATGCTTCTTTTTTATCTTTTTTATTATAAGCTCGATTGCTTCCACAATATGTTTTTATTTCAGGGATTTAATTAACACTAATCCCATACTATTTTACTTTTTAGTTATTAAATTCATATAAATCCATCACTACTTTTATCATGCCTACTCATCCACTTTGTATAGGAATAACTTTTATTCTAATTCATTTCCTCTGTGAATGCACCATATTTCATTCCGTTAATTGAAGGGTGTTCATATATATTTCATTCATAAATTTATTGGGGAAATTATTAACTAAAAAATATAACCTTTAATTATATTGTGTAATGAAGTGCGGCCAATTTTCTTCTATCGACCGTTAAAGGTTCTGGTGCTCTGCTAATGTGTATAGCAGCACACGGGTCGAATCCTCGGTGATGATACTTTTTATAGTCGATTGTTTTTAATTGATTGTATTCTGATTGGGGGGTTTTTTAGAGATTAAATTAATTTATTGATGGTTGATGTTTGATTTAAAAAATTTATAAATATTGGGGTGATTTCATTATTAGGGAGTTAAGTTTTGATATCTTAGATATTTTATTTATATTGCATTAAATTAACACTCACTTCACAAAATGACTTTGATCGGAATTCCCAAGTGTTGAGGCTTTAATACAACCCTTAACTTAACTTTGGTTTGTAATATTAATCAGATTTTATTTATGGTTGTGTATTTATGGTTCCAATAATTCATGGAAACCACACATTAAACAAAGAATGTCATTAATCTGTGACATTTTATGTTTAACATTCATAATGTTAATTTAAAGAATATTCATCGAGAAAAATATCTCAATCACTCAAAATCCCCAAATTATAACTCACCAAAAAGGTATATTTACTCATTCATTGTTTTGGTTAACAATATGGTTGTAATATTTATGATTATGAATTGTAGAGATAATAAAAAAAGGGACAAGATAAGAGTAGTGTGCTGAACACACACAAAAATGGTGAAGTAAATGTTAAATATGGAATTTATATTGAATGAGAAAGAGAAGGAGAGAGTGATTTTAAACTTGATTTAAACTATTTAAAGAGCATTAATATTACAAAATAGAAGTTTTATGTTAATAGGATACAAATAAGAAGAAATATTCATTAAACTTATATTGAAATGAAAACAAACTTACACAATTAAAAATAAGAAGACCACAAAATAACATGAATCAAAAAGAGGAGGAAGAGTATATTAAGTGAAAACTTGAGTATGGAAGGTCCTCACAATAATTTTTAAAGGATTTTTTCATTCTAATGTATGATCCTCTCTTCTGAAATGCCAACTCCTAGCAAGGAGAATAGGGGGATGTATTTATAGCCCAAGGAGGTGGACTGTTTGCATTCCAAATCTTCCTCTCCTCTTTCATCTCCAATTTGATAAACTATAATGTCAAATATGGAGAAATATTATTCTTAAAAGTTTTATATATAATTTTTGAAAGTGGACTCTCAAAATTTGGGGGAATTTTGACTTATGGAGCCAAAGTTATGGAGGTTTTAATAAATAATGATAAACTGTCCATTTCTATCCATGCTTTTCGATGGCCAAAATGTGAATGAGTTTTTGAATAGGAAGATGTCCTAAAATCCAAAAC
The DNA here is from genome assembly GCA_963277665.1 of Viscum album. Lineage (NCBI taxonomy): Eukaryota > Viridiplantae > Streptophyta > Magnoliopsida > Santalales > Viscaceae > Viscum > Viscum album. Next base: position 806,151,959 of record OY728137.1, read on the forward strand.
ATTATTCTACAAATTCGTCAGACTAAATATAATCTTTCGCACTGAAAAATATTAGATCGAATAGATTTCTAGATAAGGAGAAATGACACATTTTTTGTGCTAATTTCACTTCTTGGACAGAATGGTGGGTTGGACTTTAAAACTTCAATTGGGCCCCCTTTTGGATTTGGGCCATGAAATTTTTATCCAAGATGAATTATATTGTCCCTCGAATTTTGGTGGAGGATCAAGGATTTTTTATTTCTAGATTGAGCCCAGTAATTAAATCTTCATAGTTATTCTAGTTTCTTCACAGATTCTTTGGGACTTCTTTTGTGGTCCATATGACCCTTCAAATTAAAGAATTGGACAAATATTCCTTCAAATGATATGTTTTATATTGAATAAGGAACCCTAAAAAATAAGAATCACAAAATTTGGATTAGTAGGATGACAATTATGATTAAAACATTAAACTGACTTGAATCTAGATTAATTAAAATAGTGCTCAAAAATCATATTTAATATTAAAACATGAATAATTCACACCAATTATGCACTTTTCAGGTAAAATTAGTAAAGGGAGTAAATAAAAAGTTATGAATATATTAATAACATCAAATCCCCCACACTTAGTCTTGTGCATGTTCTCATGTGCAGCAAATATAAAAACATAACAAAATAATTCTCACTCACCAAAAAATATTTAAAAAAAATCACTAATCAGGGGAGGTTTAGACCACTTCACTCATTCATATTGAATTCCAACAAAAATTGTTACAGAAACAATGTTCCAAAAACAATTCATTTTTCATACTCAAATTTAGAAATGGAAAATGTGGGCACTTAAAACTCAATCCTCCCAAGATGATAAAAATTTATTTATCGAGGTTCACTCATTCACCAACCAAAGGTGAAAATCTTAGAGTCTGAAAGAGATCTCGGGTTCCATTATCTATCCTAAAGTGAATAGGAATCAAGATGTCTTTTGAAGGTAGTTTTTCTGTGGATATGGGATGGTAGGAATTTAATGTCCAAGAGACAAGAAAAGAGGGGTAAAACATTAGCATGGGTAAAACAATGCACAATTTTTTTGAAATTAAACATGGAAGGAAATGGAAACACATATTTATAAGGGCGTGATTGTGTGTCAAAAAGACACAAAGGAGGAAGAAAAACTAAAGGGGGTGAGAGGATGAAATATTAAAACTTCTCCCAATGACATAAGTGTTTTTTTTTTCTTTTCTTTATTTTTTGCATTTTTTTCAAAAGTTAAAATTGAAAAGGATATCACACTCATATCCCAACTCATGTTTGATCTCCTCGAGAAACTAATTGAATAGTTATAATAAGATCAAAGGTTTAGGAAGAATTATTTTTGACCTGCCCAAGACACAACTCTTTTTTTTGTGTTTTTTTTTCATTTTTTTCAACACATTTAAATAAAATTTGTACAAGATTTCATAAACATGTATACATTCACAAAACTCAATGAATGACAACCTACCCCCCTCCCCACACTAAAATGGATGGTTTCCCTCAAGCATATGATAACATGCTGAAAGATGAAGAAAAGGATACCCAAAATGAAATCCATTCCCTCCACACTTAAATTTCAATAAATTATGCAATGTAAATCCATGTAGATGTTGGGTGGGACAAGGTATTGGGCTTGTAATATGCCTATCAAAGAAAATGTTTTCATAGGCTTGAAGGGACTTTCAAAATGAGGATTAATGTAAGGAAAATGGGAGGCTATTTGGCTATTCAATATAGGAAAACTGGCGTTTCGCGGCAGTTTTTTCACGGCAGTTTAAAAATCTCCACGAAATGTGTTAATTTTTTTTATAATTTTTTTAATTTTTTTGAGGATTAACGGCGATTTTTAAAAAAAAATTCCGCGAAATTACGGCGTTTTGGGTAAAACCGCCACTAAATGAAAGGAAAAAAAACATTAGAAACTCTGAAATCACTAAAACGACCATAACTTTTGATCCGAGCGTCCATTGGAGTGCCACGACAAGTAAAATCAAAGCTCATGAAGAGATCTATAGGCACGTATAATCAAAATCCTAAGACGGTCTAAGGTGAAAAAGATATGAGATTTATAAGAAAATTGAAAAAAGTTCTCCAACTTCAAAGGGCCATAACTTTCTCTCCAGGTGTCCGTTTGGGCTCTACCACATATCAAATCGAAGCCAGTAAAGAGAGATACACACCAGTTTGACAAAAGAAAGCTTCTGTCAAGTTTTTTGACCCCCAAAACCCCTTTGAAGGCCTTAGAAACCTTGTTTCTGTCACCGGTGTCCCATCGAACTTGTCTTCAAACAGACCTAACTTTCGATCCGCGTGTCAGTTCGGACTCCTCCACCTTCCAGATCGTAGTTCATTTCATGACCTTCAGTTTGACTGGTCGCGGTGCCCACATGGACTTTTGGATCATAAGTTATGGCCTTTTAGTGGGTATTGGGTTTGTTATGTTTTTCGATGCTTGGTTTCTAGCACCTCTTCCCCACAAGCTTGTTTTTAAAACGGTCGTAACTTCTAATCCGTCTGTCCATTCGATCTCTTTCACCTATCAGGTCAAAGATCGTTTCAGGATCTTTGATTTGACTGATCACGGATCTGGAACGGACTCTCAGATCATAAGTTATCTCTGTTAATGTGATTCCAATGTTTTTGTCACTTTCTGACCGTTTTGACGGGTTTTAATGGTTGTTCTATTTATTACTGTTTATTTGGGTTTCTATAACTTGTTATCTTTATCAATGGTTTTTTGGGGGTTATTATGATGATTATGTTGAATTCTTAAGGGGTTTTCCAGAGTTGTCATGAGTTTCCATGTGTTTCCATGCTTTCTAATGCTTCTTCATGCTTCTCCATCCGTTTTTATGCGTTTTCATGATTTTTCATCCCTTATCACGTCTTTTCATAATTTTTCATGTGTTTCATTTATTATTTATTATTTATTATTTATTATATACTTTAATTTAGTTATTATCTATTATTTGTTACGGGTTATTTATTATTTATTATTTACTATTTATTATTTAATATTTATTATTTATTATTTATTATTTATTACTTATATTTATTTATTATTAATTATTTATTATTATTATTATTATTATTATTATTATTTTATTTATTATTTATTATATATTATTTATTATTTATTATTTATTATTTATTATTTATTATTTATTATTATTATTATTTTTTATTTTTTATTTTTTATTGTTTATTGTTTATTGTTTATTGTTTATTATTTATTATTTATTATTTATTATTTATTATTTATTATTTATTATTTATTATTATTATTATTTATTATTATTATTTATTGTTTATTTATTTCTAATTATCTATTATGTGTTATTTATTATTATTATTTATTATTTATCATTTATTATTTATTATTTACTGTTTTTATTTTTTATTTATTATTTGTTATGTATTATTTATATTTATTTATTATAAGTTATTTCTTATGTGTTATTTATTATTTATTATTTATTATTTATTATTTATTATTTTTTTATTTAGTATTTATTATCTATATTTATTTATTATTAATTATTAATAATTATTTATTTTTTATTATTTATTTTTTATTATTTATTATTTATTGTTTATTATTTATTATTTATTATTTATTATTTATTATTTATTATTTATTACTATTATTATTACTTATTATTATTTATTATTTATTTATTTATAATTATTTATTATGTGTTAATTATTATTATTATTATTTATTATTTATCATTTATTATTTATTATTTACTGTTTTTTGTTTTTAATTTATTATTTCTTATTTCTTATTTATATTTATTTATTATAATTTATTTATTATGTGTTATTTATTATTTATTATTTATTATTTATTATTTTTTTATTTAGTATTTTTTATTTATTTTTTTTATTATTAATTAATATTTTTTATTTTTTATTTTTTATTTATTGTTTATTATTGTTTATTGTTTTTTATTTATTATTTATTATTATTTATTGTTTATTATTTATTATTTATTATTATTTATTATTTATTATTTATTAGGTGTTTATTATTATTTTTTATTATTTATTATTATTTATTATTTATTATTTATTATTTATTATTTATTATTTATTATTTATTATTTATTATTTATTATTTATTATTATTAATATTTATTATTATTAGTTATTATTTATTTATTTATAATTATTTATTATGTCTTATTTATTATTATTATTATTTATTTTTTATCATTTATTATTTATTATTTACTGTTTTTTGTTTTTTATTTATTATTTCGTATCTATTATTTATAATTATTTATTATAATTTTTTTATTATGTGTTATTTATTATTTATTATTTAATATTTTTATTTTTTATTTAGTATTTCTTATTTATTTTTATTTCTTATTTATTATTAATTATTATTTTTTATTTTTTATTTTTTATTTATTATTATTTATTGTTTATTATGTATTATTTATTATTTTTTATTTTTTATTATTTTTTATTTTTTATTTATTATTATTTATTATTTATTATTTATTATTATTTATTATTATTTATTATTATTTATTATTATTTATTATTATTTATTATAAATTACTTATTATTTGTTATTTATTATTTGTTTCTTATTATTTATTGTTATTTATTATTATTTATTACTATTTATTGTTTATTATTTATTGTTTATTATTTATTATTTATTATTTATTATTTATTATTTATTATTTATTATTATTATTTATTATTATTATTATTTATTATTTATTTATTTATAGTTATTTATTATATGTTATTTATTATTATTCTTATTTATTATTTATCATTTATTATTTATTATTTATTATTTACCTTTTTTTGTATTTTATTTATTATTTCTTATTTATAATTTATATTTATTTATTATAATTTATTTATTATCTGTTATTTATTATTTATTATTTGTTATTTATTATTTATTATTTATTGTTTTTTTATGTAGTATTTCTTATTTATTTTTATTATTATTTATTATTAATTATTATTTTTTATTTATTATTTATTATTTTTTATTTTTTATTATTTATTATTTATTGTTTATTATTTATTATTATTTATTGTTTATTATTTATTATTTATTATTATTTATTATTTATTATTTATTATTTATTATTTCGTTATTATTATTTATTATTATTTATTATTATCTATTATTGGTTATTGTTTATTATTTATTGTTTATTGTCTATTATTTATTATTTATTATTTATTATTTATTATTTGTTTATTATTATTTTTTATTTTTTATTATTTATTTATTTATAATTATTTATTATGTGTTATTTATTATTATTATTATTATTATTTATCATTTATTATTTTTTATTTATAGTTTTTTGTTTTTATTTATTATTTATATTTATTTATTAGAATTTATTTATTATGTGTTATTTTTTATTTTTTATTTTTTATTTTTTATTTTTTATTTTTTTATTTAGTATTTCTTAGTTATTTTTATTTAATATTAATTATTATTTATTATTTATTATTTGTTATTAATTATTATCTATTGTTTATTATTTATTATTTATTATTATTTATTGTTTATTATTTTTTATTTTTTATTTTTTATTGTTTATTATTTATGTTTATTATTTGTTTATTATTATTTAATATTTTTTACTATTATTTATTATTATTTATCGTTTATTATTAATTTTTTATTATTTATTTTTTATTATTTATTACTTATTATTTATTATTTATTATTATTGTTATTTATTATTATTATCTATTATTTATTATTTATAATTATTTATAATTATTTATTATGTGTTATTTATTATTATTGTTATTTATTATTTATCATTTATTATTTATTGTTTACTGTTTTTTGTTTTTTATTTATTATTTATTATTTATTATTTATTATTTATTTATTCAGTATTTCTTATTTATTTTTATTTATTATTTATTATTAATTATTAATTATTAATTATTAATTATTATTTGTTATTTATTATTATTTATTGTTTATTATTTATTATTTATTATTATTGATTGTTTATTATTTATTATTTATTATTATTTATTTTTATTTTTTATTATTTATTATTTATTATTTATTATTTGTTTATTATTATTTATTATTATTTATTATTATTTATTTTTTATTATTTAATCTTTATTATTTATTGTTTATTATTTATTATTTATTATTTATTATTTATTATTTGTTATTATTATTATTATTATTTACTATTATTATTTATTATTTATTATTTATTTATTTATAATTATTTATTATGTGTTATTTATTATTATTTTTATTATTATTTTTATTATTATTATTTATCATTTATTATTTACTATTTACTATTTTTTGTTTTTTGTTTTTTATTTATTATTTATATTTATTTATTATAATTTATTTATTTTGTGTTATTTATTATTTACTATTTAATATTTTTTATTTAATATTTTTTATTTAGTATTTCTTATTTATTTTTATTTATTATTTATTATTAATTACTATTTGTTATTTGTTATTTGTTATTTATTATTATTTATTGTTTATTATTTATTATTTATTATTATTTATTGTTTATTATTTAGTATTTTTTGTTATTTATTATTTTTTATTTTTTATTTTTTATTTTTTATTTTTTATTTTTTTATTATTTATTATTATTTATTGTTTATTATTTATTGTTTATTATTTATTGTTTATTATTTATTAATTATTATTTATTATTTATTAATTATTATTTATTATTATTATTATTTACTATTATTATTTTTTATTTATTTATTTATAATTATTTATTATGTGTTATTTGTTATTATTATTATTATTATTATTATTTATCATTTATTATTTATTATTTATTATTTTATTATTATTATTTATTATTTATTATTTATATTTATTTATTATAATTTATTTATTATGTGTTATTTATTATTTACTATTTAATATTTATTATTTAATATTTTTATATAGTATTTCTTATTTATTTTTATTTATTATTTATTATTATTTTTTATTTTTTATTTTTTATTTGTCATTTGTTATTTATTATTATTTATTGTTTATTATTTATTATTTATTATTATTTATTGTTTATTATTTACTATTTTTTGTTATTTATTATTTATTATTTATTATTTATTATTTATTATTTGTTTATTATTATTTATTGTTATTTATTATTATTTATTGTTTATTATTAATTATTTATTATTTCTTATTTATTGTTTATTGTTTAATGATTATTAATTTTTATTAATTTTTTTTATTTATTTTTTATTTTTTATTTTTTATTTTTTATTTATTTATAATTATTTATTATGTGTTATTTATTATTATTATTATTTATTATTTATCATTTAATATTTATTATTTACTGTTTTTTGATTTTTATTTATTATTTCTTATTTATTTATTATAATTTATTTGTTATAATTTATTTATTATGTGTTATTTATTATTTATTATTTATTATTTATTATTTTTTTATTTAGTATTTATTATTTATTTTTATTTATTATTTATTATTAATTATTTTTATTATTTATTATTTGTTATTTATTATTATTTATTGTTTATTATTTATTATTTATTTTTATTTATTGTTAATTATTTTTTATTTATTGTTCTTTATTATTTATTATTTATTATTTATTATTTATTATTTATTATTTATTATTTGTTTATTATTATTTATTATTATTTATTATTATTTATTATTATTTATTTTTATTTATTGTTTATTATTTATTATTTATTGTTTATTGTTTATTATTTGTTATTTATTGTTTTTTTACTTATTTTTTATTTTTTATTTTTTATTTTTTATTTTTTATTTTTTATTGTTTATTGTTTACTATTTGTTATTTATTATTTATTGTATTATTATTTTATTATATTGTTATTTTAATTTCGTAATTTTATTATTTTATTATTTTATTTTCATAATTTTATAATTTATGTATTTATTATTATAACTTATTTGTTATTTATTATAATAAACTATAAATAATAATAAATAAATAACTCAATAAGTAACTAATAAATCAATAATTATTTATTATTTATTATTTATTAGTAATTAATGATTATTGCATATTGTTTAATTATTATTGAGTTTATATCTATTAGTTATGTATTATTTGTTTTTTCAATTAGTATGTATAAGTATATTAAATTCCGTTTATTAACCACATGACGAGCCTACTGGAGTGGTAAGTCTTTGGAAAATATGCAAGAGGTTAGGGGTTCAAATCTCACGAAACGCAGAATTTCTTTATATTGCATGGGCATGGGCATGGGCATGGGCATGGGCATAGATAAAGTAAATAAAGTAATACGAAAAAAAATAAAATAAATAAGAAATAATTAAAATAAATAAAATAAAAACGAAATAAATAAAATAAAAACGAAATAAATAAAATAAATACAAAATAAATAAAATAAATACGAAATAAATAAAAGAAATACGAAAAAAAACCGTCGTAGAACGTTTCGCAGCGGTTTTTTTGAATTTTTTTTAAATTTTTTATTTTTTTTAAAATTTTTGTAATTAAATTTTACTTATTTCTTTCTTTCTTTCTTTCTTTCTTTCTTTCTTTCTTTCTTTCTTTCTTTCTTTCTTTCTTTCTTTCTTTCTTTCTTTCTTTCTTTTTCCCGACGCACGATTTAGCGGCGGTTTTTCAAAACCGGCATAGAACGATTTAGCGGCAGTTTAAACCGCCGTGAAACGGAAAAAAACCGCCGCTAAATATGCATTTTTCCGTAGTGATTGTGATTCTCATGAGGTTAAGAAAATTCCTCTATCATATTAATGCACACCAAAGAGGGAAACTCGGCTCGAAGGTTAACAAACTAAAGACTCGCAATTGGGGGTGAAAAACGTATAAATTGAGAAGACGGTCATAGGCGACCTTGGTATGAAAGATAGTGTTGTTCCTCACAGTTAGGGAATATCATTTTTCAAATCAAAAATTGAGCATTGAAAATTCGTTGGTTTTAACACAAGATTTTTTATCCAAAATTATGTTGAAAATACACAATTTATGAGAAGAAAATATGTCTTTTGACTCCCCAAAATGGTTGGAAAAATTTCAAAATTGGATGGTGAGTAAGTATGACTATTTTTGTTGTTTTTTTTTCATTTTTTTATTTTTTTTATTTTTTTTAGTGTTTTTAAAATACACACCCACATAAAAGAGAGAGAAAAAGAAAGGGTTTGATGAAGAAAGTTGTAAAAAAATGAAAGAGAGAGGAATAAGAAGAAAGAGGGAGATAGAGTAATAGAGGGATATATATATATGTGTGTGTGTGTGTGTGTGTGTGGAAAGAGGTTCCCCCGGGTTTGTATTTAGTGGGTCTTCATCTCCATCCAGTGGTGGGTCTATGGAAGTCAATGAATTTTTGGGGCATGTATCATCTCTAGTGATGCTTTGTAAAATTTTCATTACCTACAAGAGAATCAAAAACAAGAAACATTATTCATTTAATAAAAAAATTAAAAAAATTAAAATTTCATAAATGTAAAAGAAAATATGGGTTGCCTCCCAAGTAGCGCTGCAATTATTTGTCTACAGCTATACAATTATAGTGGACTACCCATAGTTCGATGGTGGCCACTGTATTTTCTCAACTCTAATGTGATTCCAAAAAAACTTCTCCTTAAGATGCCTAATTGTTCATTGGATAATTTCTCCCCTTCCTTGATGTTGTGCTTGCAATTCAATGGGGGTGGACAAGGAATATGGTTATCCTCTCTTTGGTCTCCAACTTGAGGTATTATGCATCCCATTAAGTGGTTGTTTTCTATGATTGGAAGTTCAAGAATATGTTTCAATTCTGATGGTGCATTGATGTATGGTTGAAATAATATTAAATCAAATTACGAGATCCCGGTTATTTTTAACTCATTTATTTCATCACTTATTGAAGTACAGTAATGAGGATCATTGGAGTAATAATACTGAATAATCTTTTTAATATCCTTCATATCAATATTTTTTTTCCAAATAATGGTCAATTTCAACCTCATCAGTGATCACTTTATTAATTTGGGAACATATATCACAAACATCACTGCCATCAAGACAAGATAAATACATTGGTCTAGGGTTCACCTCATATATAACTAAATTTTCAGAATCATGGATAGGAAATTATGAATGTTGGGTAATATTACTTGAATCAAAAAATGAACTTGCATGTTCGTTTTCCTCATTACTGTCCAAGTTAGAGCAGTGGAGGTTAGAGGTGATATGGAATTCCAAAGAGTTTTCAAGATCCTCTAGATCAATGGTGTTTTCATTTTTAATGTCAACATCAACTTCTCCATTTATTACTTAGTTAATGAGGATGAAATATTCCCAAAATCCTCTATTTGTATAATAGGAAGAACATGATGGATTGGGATTCAACACACTCTCAGAGAGACTTTCAGAAGCATGGATAGAGAATATAGATTGATTCCCTGATGGGTATCGCACGGATTGAAAATTATTGAACTTTACCAGTTGGTCACCAAATTCCATGGATAAGATTCCAGAATGGACATCAATTTTAGTTTTAGATGTCATGGGGAAAGGTCTTCCTAGAATCATGGGAGATCAAGAAGAGGCAATCTCATCTTCCATGTCAAGGACATAGAGATCAACTCAGAAGATAAGATCATTAAATTAGATAATTATGTCCTCAATTATTCCCTCAGGATTAGCAGTGGTTCGATTGGCTAACTAGATGACAACACTCATTGGGTGTAAGGGACCTAGACCAAGGTTGGAGAATATGGGTTTAGGCATGAAATTTATCGAGGCTTCTAGGTCTATGAGTGCATCATCAAAGTTTGAACTCCCTATTTGGCATGGAACTGTGAAGGTCCTAGGATCTTTTCACTTCATGGGTATGGACTGTTGTGTTGAAACATTCTCAATGGTCCTAAGTTATCTCTTATGAGTGCACAATTCCTTAAGAAACTTGGCATACTTAGGAATTTGTTTTATGGAATCTAATAGGGGAATGTTGACTTCAACCCATCTAAACATTTCAAGCATTTCAGGATCGGGTTCAAAGGACTTCCTTTGCTTAGAAACGACTTGAGGAAAAGGAATTGGGTTCCTTATAGGAATGGAAGGACGTGAGGGAGTGGCTTCAGATTTTTTTCCAAGCATTTTGGTATTTTCCTTTTCAAGATCAATATTCAAAGGTGATTTAGAGGATTCATCATGAGGAATAGTGACTTGATTTCCCAATCTTAGTGAAATTTCATTTACTTTACTCTTAGGGTTGGGTAGTGGTTGAGTTGGGAGTTGGGAATAATTGGATGGTTGTTGCTAGCTTATGTGGGATGAAACTTGACCAATTTGGGTTTCAATGTTTTTGAGGCTAGAACAGGTGAAGGAGGAAATATCTTCCAAAACACTTTCCCATGGTTTCTTGGAAGAAGAGGCAAGTCTCGCATTGGGATTACCTTGATTTTAGTTCTTGGGAAAGTGATTGTATTGTTTTGGGAATTGAGAAGGATCCTTAGGATAGTGGAATCTAGGAGGAGCAAGAGGATGATTGATCCTTCGAGGTTGAGGAACAAAAGGGTAAGGTTGTTCGAAGTTACCACCACCTTAACCATATTGGAATTGGTTTGGATTTTGAAGAGGGAACTAAGGGGGATGAGAAATGGGATTACCATACCTCAACCCTTGGTTGAAGGTAGAAGATAAGGGCTCAGAGTGAGGTTGGTTGAAGTTTCTAATAAACTAACCATATTTTTGAGGGTTGGTGATCCTCTAAGTATATGCTGCATTGAGCACCATTAGCTTGGTTGAATCATATAGATCCTCTTGAATTTATGGACATGTGTCAGTTGGATGAGATAGTGAGCTAAATATTCCGCAATTCTTGATAGGTCCAGTGAATAGAGATTGCAGAGAAGATGAGGTTGGGTCTTTGGCAGACACCTTTATTTGTCTCACAAGACCTGTAAGTTTTCTCATCCACTCAGTCATCTTGTTTGGCTCTATTGATTGATTCTATTGGAATTTTTTTTACTTGATAATGTGCTTGAGTATGGAATTTTTGTGTGTTTGAATCCAATTTGCTTATGAGATCTCATGCAGTTGTAAGAGTTTTTTCAACAATAGCACCGCCACTTTAAGCATCAATGAGTGTTCTCTCCATAGAAAATAACCCCTAATATAAGTATTGGATCAAGAGTTGGTCAGGGTTTTAGTGGTGTGGGAAGTTTTCCACAAGCTTTTTGAACCTCTCCTAATACTCATGTAGTGATTCATTAAGGAATTGATGAATACCACTTTTTTCCTTTCAGATAGAAGCAGTACGAGAAGCAGGAAGGAATTTCTCTAAAAAGAGTCACTTCATGTCATTCTTTGTGGTTATAGAAGTGGGAGGGAGGTAGTAGAGTCATGACTTAGCAGAGTTATCTAGGGAGAAAGGGAATGCTTGATGTTTGATTTGTTCTTCAAAAACCCCTTGAGGCTTCATGGTAGAGCACACCACTTGGAACTCTTTGAGGTAAAGATGAGGATCCTCATAAACTAGCCCATAAAATGAAGTATAATATGAATCAAACCCGATTTGAGTTTGAAATCAGCCTTAATATTTGGATATTTAATACCAAGGGGTTGGTAATTTATATCTTGGGTAGAGAGTTCTTTAAGGGTTTGTTCACAATGATTGGTCATATCAAGAACAATTGGTTAGACAATGATTGGTTCTAGAGTGATTTTATTATCCCTAATATCCCTTCTAATTTAGAAAAGGGTTCTCTTGATTTCTGGGTCAAAAAAAATATGATGGATTGTTTAGTAGGCTACGGGGCATTCAGGGATGTTTGGGAAGGATGAGTAATATGGGTTTTTCTTATGGTTTATTTCGTTTATGATTTCTATGATAAGGCACATTTTTCTTTGTGTTTTTTTCAAAAAAAATTGCTTAATTTTTTAATTTTTTTTTTAAATCAAAAACTACCGACTAAAGATAGTACCATCCCCAAAAATGACACCATTTGAAGTGTGTTTTATTGTCTCCTATCAACCGTTCAAGGTTTTGGGAGCCTGCATAAAATGGAATTCTTAACTCAAAAAACTTTTATAACCACTACTTTTTCAACTCTAACAATAATCTAAGCTGGGTTAAAAACTTCAAAAAATCATGGTTAAAACCATCTCGTCTTACTCTTATTTGGAGGATTGTGCATCAAAAAGTTCCTACTGATATTTTATTAAAATCTTATGGTATTAATCTTTGTTCTAAATGTAGAATGTGCAATCAACATAGTGAGGACATCAATCATATTTTCCTATCTTGTAACAATGCTTCTAATCTTTGGCATTACATTTTTGATCTTTTTAAGTGAATATGGATTTTGGATAACTTTATTTTCTCTCAGCTAAAAAGGATGGTTCATTTCTCGGGGTCCTCGCAAATAAGAAACCCCTTTCTCACAGTTGTTCCAGAGCTCCTTCACATCCACTGGTATAGTAGAAATGATTTTATCTTTAAAAAAACTCATTCAGATTAAATGAAGGTAAAATGAGGATTCTTATTTCTATTAGAGAGGCTGCCTCAATTCAAAAGGACCACTGCGACAACTCCGTTAAGGATTTCTAGATCCTTCGCCGCATCAGAGTTCATGGAAACTACCCAAAGCCCAAATACACTATTGAAGTTTTTTGGAAATCTCCTCCTACTGGATGGATAAAATTCAATGTAGACAGAGCTTCAAAGGGAAACCCGGGACCCTCGGGCTGTAGTGGCATCTTTAGAGACCATCTTGATCAGATCATAGGAAATTTCTATGGAATATACGGTCTATATTATGCATTGGAGGCTGAAAGTATGGGTGTTATTCACACCATTTCCTTTTCCAAAAAGTAAAACTGGAACAACATTTGGATTGGGAGACTCTATAAATATAGTGAAATCCATTTGGAATGGTGTTGCTCATCTTTCTTGGACTCTCACCTCTTGATGGATTGATTTTCTTAACTCACTCAGGAATCTCAATTTTATTATCACTCACACCTACCATGAAGTGAACAGGATTGCCGATGGTATTTCCAATATGGGATTTCCTCATGAAGTTATTTGGAGGAATGACCTTTTTTCGGATTTGCTTCCTAATTATATTAGAGACACCAAAAAATTTCCTACTTTTCGTCTCATGTAATTTCCCCTTGTACTCCTTACTTTTTTGAATAAATTTTAGTGTTCTAGTCTTTGACCAAAACACAACCATCCTTAAGAAAATAGTCGATTGTTTTTAATTGACTGTATTTTGATTGGGGGTTTGTTTGCAGAGATTAAATGAAGTGATTGATGGTTGATGTTTCATTTAACAATTTGATAAATATTGGGGTGAGTTCATTATTAGGTAGTTAAGATTGTGAAATTCTGGAGCTTTTCTTTATATTCTATTAAATTAACACTCACTTCACAAGATAACTTTGATCAGAATTCCCAAGTGTTAAGGCTTTAATCCAAGCCTTAACTTAACTTAGGGTTCTAATATTAATCAGATCTTGTTTATGTAATTTTATTTATGGTTCCAATAATCCATGGAAACCACACATTAAACAAATCATGGCATTAATCCACGACATTTTATGTTTAACATACACAATGTTAATTTAAAAAATATTCCTCGAGCAAAAGCTATCAATCACTCAACATCCTCAAATTATAACTCGCCCAAATGGTAGATTTAATCAGCCATTGTTTCGGTTAATAATATATTTTTAATTTTTATGATGATGAATTATAAAGAGAAGAAAAATAAAGGTAAAATATAAGAGTAGTGCGCCAAACACACACAAAAACGGTGAAGTTAATGTTAAATATGGAATTTAGATTGAATGAGAAAGAGAATGAGAGAATTATTTTCAACTTGATTTAAAAAATTTAAATAACATTAGTATTAAAAAATAGAAGGTTTATTTTAATAATAGATTAATAATAAGAAACATGCATTAAAATTATATTGAAATGAAAACAAACATACACGATTACAAATATGAACACAAAAGAACATGAAATAAAGAGAGAAGGAAGAGTCTCTCAAGTGAAAACTTTAGTATGGAAGGTCCTCCCGAGACTTTAAAAAAGATTTGGTCATGTTAATGTATACTCCTATCTTTTTGAATTCCAAATCCTTGAAAGTAGAAGTGGGGTATGTATTTATAGCCCAAGGAGGTGGACTGCTTGCATTCCAATTATGATCCTCCACTTTCATTGCCAAATTGATTAATTAGATAGATAAATCTAGAGAAATATTATTCTTCAAAGTTGTAGATATTAATTATGACAGTTGACTCTCAAAATTTTGTGGCATTTGGAATTATGGATCCAAATTTATGGCAATTTTAATAAACAATGATAAACTTTCCATTTATATCCATGCTTTTTCAATGGCCAAAATGTGAATGATTTTTTGAATAGTAAGATGCCATAAAAGGCAAAAAATTATTCTAAAAATTAGGCCAAATAAATTTCCTATTTCACACTAAAAAATCTCAGCTCTAATGGATGTCTAGATCAGGAGAAAATTCATGTTTTTTGTGCTGATTCCATTTCACAGACAAAATGGTGGGTCGGACTTCAAAACTTCAGTTGGGCCCCTTTTTTGGATTTGGGCCATGAAATTTTTATTCAAGATTAATTATATTGTCACAAAAATTTTGGTGGAGAATCAATTATTTTGGATTTTTTTATTGATCCTAGTAATAAAATATTCACAGCTGGTCCAGTTTCTTCACAGATTCATTGGGCCTTCTTGTGTGGTCCATATGGCCCTTCAAATGGAATAATTTGCCAAATCTTCCTTTTATTGATATGTTTTATGTTGAATAAGGAACCATAAAAAACAATAATCACACAATTTAGATCAATAGGATGATATTTATGATTAAAATATTAAAATTAATTGAATCAGGATTAATTCAAATAGTGCTCAAAATCATATTTAATATTAAAACATGAATATTTCACACAAATTATGCACTTTTCATAGAAAATAAGTAAAGGGAGTAAATAAAAAGTTATGAATATATTAATAATATAATTTAAATACCATATACTTAATTGAATGTCATATACCTATAATTTTATTTAGTTTCCTTGGATAGCCATTTATATTCTATGGGTTAATCATATTTATTGATGGAGCTATGAATGTTTCCATTATTTGATTCCATATAAAAGGGATATGAAACCCATATTCTTTCAATGGTTTCTTTAAAATATTAATATGGTTTATTTTAAGTGGAACACATATGTAAGTATGATGATGGGTGGGTCTTATGTCCACCTCTAATTCATTAGATTATGTAGATATCTCATGATATATTTAGGCTTATGCATAATGATTTTGTTCACATGGTTGTGGTCATATAACTTTTCTCACAAGGTTTAATATTCTTATGATTTTACAATTTTAAAAGTTTCTTTTCTATTCAGGCTATCTTAACTTCCATGATTAAGCCTCTTTTCTAAGATATTCTACGGTTTAATGTTATGGATTTCCTTCATACGTGATCTATGATCTATGATTTTTTGGGTTTAACTTCCTTATATATCTTGATTATACCCATATGTACATATTATTCTTACTTATTATACTTTATTATTATCACTTATGTTTACACCTAATGAGGACTTGATCTCACCCCTTTCTTATATTTACATTTCCCCAGGTTATAAAGATGATTGTAACCTTTGAGAATCCTATAATGGAGTCTAGTATGGTTCAATTATAGAGAAATATTCACAAGTTTTGTAAAATAAATTTCCTATATAACTCATACTCAAATAAACTAAATAAAAAATTTCTCTGAGTTGTTTGATATTATTGTGAGATATACCAATAATTTGAAATTTTTGAAAGTTCAGTTTGGATTATATCACTTTATATCAAAATTAATTTGGAAAAGTATGTATTTTTAGCACCAGGCCTAGGAGCGCAGGATTGAGGAAACTCATTTGGTATCAAAGGAGTGTTTAGTTATTTTTTAGGATTAGTTTATTTTTTTTGTTGATTAGGAGAAGAAAAATTTAGTGTAAACCCTAATAATAAGGAAATTATAAGTATATTATAACATCCCAAAGTTTGGTAAAGTAGATATTTTATGGTTCTCCTAGAAATGACATCACTATCTAGATACTGTAAGTGGATACAGGCTCCGGAATAGATGTACCTAGTGGTAATAACCCTAAAAATGGTAGATTATGAATTCAATCAATCATCGCTTATTGTATACCAATGTTACTAAACTACACACATGCTTTGAAACTCCTATGGTATGTGCTTTGGATAATCACATTTTCTCTATATAACATTACAAAATATTTGAGTATGATGATAACTTATTTGGTTAGAGGAACTAATAAAAAATGGCCATAGATAACCAAATATTAAACAAATAGACTCATAGGTTGAATCGAGAGTGTCATATATTAAAAATTAAGGTTTCATAGGGTAATACATATTTGGATTGATGTTTTCATATTCATATTTTGGATATTATCATAACCATTTTGGTTTCATTATTTGATTCAAATAGGATCATGAAAATTTATCTGAGAAAGGTATTCATCTAGAAAGTATTGTGTCTTATAAATGAATAAGCTAGAAAACATAAATGGTTATGAATCTTAGTATATACCTATTATGATGGAAAAATTGATTTTACTAGTCTTACCTAAGGTATTGAAGTTGACATATTAATAGAAATTAAACCTTGATATTCTTAGAAATTTTCAATAGTGATTGATATTTATCAATGATATTTTGGTATATTCTAAAATTTATGAGTATTATATGAAACATATATGGATTTTCCTTCTGTATGTTTTCTTTAAAGGTATATAAACATATATTAAATGGTATCAATAACATTGAAAATTAATTTCATGATAAGGTTATATTTTTTGGGATAACTATTGAAGAATAGATGATTAAGGGATGTATAACTCTTAGGTTTAGTATAAGATTCATGTATATATAATAAAGGTTTATTGATTATGAAAAATTAATTTAAATATTATTGGTAAATTTGGGATTGAAAATTGATTCATGATATTTTGATGATGTTCATCATATTTTTTGGGATTGTGATATATATTGGTTGGTGTGTGATTTTATGACCTAGTGATTAATAACATTATAGTGTTAAAGATATTGTTAATTTTTGGAAGAATGTATGGTTTCACCACGGTTTAATTTCATAGAGATTCAAATGGTTTTGGAAAAGTTATATCAGGGGAATATATGATTAGGGTATATACATACTTGAGTATATGATTGTATGCCAGATTAATATTATTTTTGGAATGATAAGTAACTTAATATATCCTAATAAAGTGAGGTAAATGTCATATTATTTTATAAAAAATTATTTTTTTGATGTAGTGAATTGCCTTTTTAATAAGTATTTGTCAATAATTTAGGGTTAGACTCATAACCCTGAAATTTCTCTAGATACATAGAGGAAGAACATCTGGAGAAACCGTTGGTGAATGACGACGGATCAATCGAACGATGCCCCTCGGATTTGACGATGCAACGATCGTTCTTAGTTAGTGACTGATCCAAATCAAGGTAGGGTGGTTGTTTATTTTTGGTTTCCCTATTCTTGATTTCCATGATTAATATGGGATAATACATGAATATATTGATCCATATATGTGGTGGTGTTGGCAGCCCGGGGTAACGGCGATCTGGTTGGCGATGACTGGAGGTGGTGGTGGAGGCTGCATGAAGTGGAGGCCACAGATGTGGCTAGGAGGGTCATGTGTGGAGTACCACGCATGATAAGGCCTAGACAAGGGTGATGGTTTGGGCTAACAAAGTTAGGCTCAGGCAGTTCGGGCCGAGCGGATGGGACCCGGGTCAGACCCGGAGGCGACCGGGCCGGAGCCAGGCCACGATCGACCGCGACAGTTGAACGTGAGCCACATTTACTCTAGTTTTCCTGTTATCGTAGTATCTAGGTGCATGGTTGACCGATGAAGTCATTGGACTAACCATGTGGTTGGTCTATGGGCCTAGTGACCCCCTTTGAAACTTCAAACTACTATAACTTTCAAATGGTATGTCTGTTTGATTAGTTGTTTACGGAGTTGGGACCCTAAATATGAGACGGTATTTTTGAGACAAGTAATGAGTTTTTATCATTGGCCAGTATAGGTTTAAATTGTTACCTTGGTACTTTTGTTGAGGGTTTGGTATGGAATTACATACACATCTCTATATTATAATACCCTCTAGAGTTTGTGACCCAGATATAGTATGGTATCCCTCCATGAGAATGGAGTGAGATCTTGTATCACCCCTAGTGGGTTTTTTTGTAATTTATTTAAACACTGAGAGAAGAGTGTTGGTCCTCCATCTAGCAGGTTTCATCAGTAGGGTTAGTGGTATTCCCTAGTATGTCTGGGCAGGATCCTCTACGTTGTGGGTTGATCTAGATTGGGTATGTGGTATCCCCCAGTGTGTCTAGGTGTGATCCATGGTGTCCCCAAGTGTGTCTAGATGTGATCCCCTCACTTTGTGTCATAATCTTCCTTGTCCTATACGTTCTATTTGGGAAGGGCCCAAATGAGACAGACCTCTCTGTGAGTGTCTCTAATGATATCATGGATCAAGGAGTGAGTTATCCTGAAATGAGCATGCTTCGAGCAAAATCCTATGGTAGGTAATTGGTTGTGGATTACCTATAGTCTATGTGTCTTGAACTGAGTATATCTAGATATTATTTCTACATGTATCGTAGACATATACCTGTGTGGATCTGACTATATTTTTCCTCCGTGGTATTTCCCTTATGGTATTTCTTTTGTGGTTTTGAGGTTTCCTACTAGGTATTGTTATAATCAACCTTGAATGGGATTCTCTCACACATGTTGTGTCTTATGCAGATGATTTACCCTTTGACGGAGTTCCAGGCAGACTAGGACTGGGTGGTGCTTAGCATGTCTAGACAGACTGAGGTGTGTTCCTACGGTTCAGACAGCAGTCCCAGTACCTCTTTTTTATAGGTTGGACTTTTGTTATGGACTCTTTTTTGTGGGCTCGTATTTGGCCATGTTTACTTCTAGTACTTTTACTATCATACTCTGTTGCGAGATCTTAGTAGTATGCATGCATTTTTTACTTAGTTTTTTTACATTTTATCATTTGTGGATTGTAGATTTGTGTGTGTGAAGGTACTTAGGAAAATGTCTCTAATTTTTGGGATATACCTACTTGGTGATAGTAACCATCCCTTGGACTATTGGAGGCATGCTTGGGGTATTCATGGAATGGGCCCCTCTGGGATGGGTCATGACATAGTGGTATCAGAGGGTAGGTCAGTTATAATTTAGGATTGGCAGTCTTTGAGGTTGGTTTGGGGAAATAGTGTTAAGTGTTTCTAGTTCAACTTTCAAGACAGGGACTCCAATGTTGGTGCGACATACAATGTATCAATACACCAGGACTATGACTACCTAATTTTTGACCTGATACATGAAAACATTGGTTTTAGGGAAAACAATGGTACATGCATCATATAGGAATGGTTGTGATTTCCATGTATTTCTTGAGTCATCTATCCAGATATACTATATTGACCATGGTATGTCTTGTTTTAATTTAGGATGCATCTATGAAGACATTCATCCATGATTACACTATGTGATCACAGGGATAATCCTCTTAGTGAAGAGGCATCGGTACAGGGGATTGTACTAGAGATTGCACCTTCGGGTGGTTTACCAGTTATACCACCACTCGTCGAGCAGTAGCTACTACTAGCACTAGTAGATGAGTACGCACATAGTCTGAGTGTGTTACATGAGTTTAATAGGTAGTGACCTCCTAGTTTTCTACATGATATAGAACCCCAGTTGGCTATGGATTGGCTAGAGGCATTCACCCCTGTTTTTTACCTTGTGAGTACATCTACCAACCAGATGGCAATCCTCACCGAAAGTCTTATTCAGGGATCCGTGAGGCAATGGTGGAGCTTGGTGATAGTCTCATGATAAGATAGATCTCTCCTAGATAGACTTTGAGCCTCTCTTCATATATTAGTTCTATCTGGCCATGTTGTGATCAGTATGCATACAGGAGCTTCTGCATCTATAGTAGGGTAGTATGACTATGGAAGAGTATTCAAAAAAGTTCATTGACCTTTCGTGCTACTCCATGTACATGGTGTGAGACGAGTTCTTCAGGGCTCATACCTTTGATCAAGGCTTAAACCAGGATATCAGAGCATCAGTGGTATCCCTTATCATTCCTACTTATGTTGTGGTACATGAGTGATCCCTTCTGGTGGAAATTTTTCTAATGGAGAAAACACTAGTAGTGGGAGCTAGCAGTGGGCACTAGGTGGTTGAGACATCAGTAGCAGGCAACCAACGACAGTCACAAGGATCCAAGTGGTATGGTCACTTCACGGTATGATCCCAAGACTCAAGTTCAGTGATATAGGGATCCCAGGGTAGCTCTAGTTATCCTAGGGATGGACGGTGTTACTCATACGGTGGTCGGGGACATCTAGCATGAGATTTTCTGACCTGTCGTACAACTGATCGGGATATGGTTGAGGGACCACCAAGGCAGAGGAAGAGGTAGGATAAGGGTGGTTAGCAGGTAAGAGGACATGGAAGAGGAGTAGATAGGGCAGTAGGAGGTGGTTGGAGGTTTGACCTAACACCACCCCCACCCCCAAGTGGTCCACACCAAGCTCTAGGAGCTGGTGGCTAGGGATGAGGCCAACTATAGGCGATGGAGGCTTATGATCCCAAGGCTCTATGGATGATTCAAGGTAATATCTATTTCTTTTCCACCTTATCTACAATTTTAATAGACACATGTTCTAGTCATTACTTTCTTTCCACAAACCTTGTTCAAGACTCAGAGATTTTGGTTGAATTCTTGACTCGACCCTTACACTTAGAGACTCTTACGGGAGTAGATTCGATGATCACACACTGGTGTCGATAGTGTGATCTGACTCTTGGAGGTGAGATTTTTGGTTGGGATATCTTGGTAGTGGTGTTGAGGTCTTATAATTTCATTCTTGGTATGGACTGTTTATCCACATTTCATTCTTAGATTGACTATTTTAGGCGCAGAGTGTGGTGTGTCTATAGTGATGGAACCAGGTTTTCCTTTGTTGGGGAAAAGTAAATACAGGCGGTGTAGGATGGACTCGCACATAAGAGGGTGTAGCTAATTACTCATCAATTGGATAGCCTCACCCTCAGTGTAGTGTATGATATGAGTCCTCTGTTTCCTACAGTGGTGGAGGAGTATGAGGATGTCTTTCCTGATGATGTTCTCAATTTACCTCCCCATAGTGAGATGGACTTATACATTTATATACACCCTAAGACAGACCTAGTATCTACACCTGCATATCATATGGATCTTACAGAGCTGCATGAGTAGAGGGTATAGTTGGAGGACTTGCAGAGGAAGGTCTTTATGAGACCCAATGTTTCACCCTGGGCATCCCCGGTTTTGTTTTCCAATAAGGCATATGGGAGCTTAAGGTTGTGTGTGGATTACCAGTTCTTTAACCAAGTGACCATGAAGAACATGTATCCACTATCAATGATCGATGACCTATTTGATCATTTTAAAGGGGTGCAATGGTTCTCGAAGATTGACCTCATATCAGACTATCACCGGTTGTGAGTATGGGATGAGGATATACTGAAGATGACCTTCAGGTGTTTTATGGTCACTATGAGTACTTGGTGATGTCATTTGGAATGAATAATACCCCAAAAGTGTTCATGGGACTCATGAACCGAATCATTCAGCCTTATTTAGACCAATTCTTGGTGGTCTTCATCGAAAAAATCCTAGTGTACTCGATGTCTGAGGAGGAGTATGCAAGGCACTTCAATACAGTTTTAGACACTCTCTGAGAGAACCATCTTTACATAAATCTCTATAAGTTTCAGTTCTAGATTTGATAGTTCCATTATCTAGGACACGTCATTTCATAGTATGGAGTTGCAGTGGATCTAGTGAAGATTGATGCAGTGATTTATTGGGAGCCACCCAAGAGTGTTACCTTGGTGAAGAGTTTCCTAGTGTTGTAAGGGTACTATCGTAGGTTTTACCAAACTTCTCTTTAGTATAATCAGCCTTGATAGCTTTGACATGAAAGGGGAATACTTTCATGTGGATAGAGAAGTGCCATAAGTTCTTTCAGGAGTTGAGGTAGAGGTTGACGAGTGCTCTCATCCTAAAGTTATCAGAGGAAGGCGTCGAATACATGGTGTTATGTGATGCATTAGGGATCGAGATTGGTTGTGTCCTGATGCAAGGGAAAGTGGTTATTTCCTATGGTTTTTGATAATTGAGACTTCATAAGTAAAATTATGTTACCCATGATCTTGATCTAGTAGTTGTAGTCTTCGCATTGAAGATGTGGTGACACTGCCTGATGGGTGAGTGGTTTATCAGTATATATTTTCTTAGAATGATCTGAACTTGAGATATAGGTAATGGCTAGAGTTCCTACAAGAATATGAATATGAGGTTGTCTATACTCCTAGTAAGGGGAACATGGTGGAAGATTCTCCCAGTTGGAGATATAGTTTTCAGTTACTGAATGAGGTGTCAGAGTAGTTGGCATCATTGCAGATATCCTTTATGGATGGAGATGGAGTAGCTTACCTCCATTTGATGGTTGTCACCCCTCCACTCTTATAGTTATTGAGGGAGGAATATCTTAGGGACACCGACTATGAGACCTTACATGCTCAGATGTCCACAAGACATGCTCCTTATGGATATTCAAAAGGTGGGGAGTAGATCATTATTTTTATAGGGTGCACAGTTGTACCTTTGGTGTTTTGGGAATATATTTTTAGGGAACTCCACACATACCCTTTATCGGTGCATCTAGGTGTGGAAAATATGTACCAGGACCTCCAAAATCAGTTTTGGTGGCTAGGGATAAAGAAAAGAGTTTCATAGTTTGTCTCTTGATGCCTCACTTATCAGCAAGTGAAGGCTGAGGACCAAGTTCTAATAGGTTTAGCTCAACCAGTTGAGGTGCCAGAATAGAAGTGGGATGGGATATAGATAGACTTCATGATAGGTTTACCATGTACTTCTAGGGTACATGATGTCATCTAGGTGATCGTTGACCGACTCACCATGTCAACCCACTTCCTAGATATCTGAGAGCATAGTTCACTAGATAACATTGGACGCATATTCATACAATAGATAGTTCAACTCCATAGAGTCCCATAGACAATAGTTTTAGATTGTGATGCTTGCTTTACATACTAGATGTGGAAGATATTGTAGGAGTCATTTGGGACCCAGTTACGTTTGAGCAAGTGTTTCACCCACAGATGGACGACCAGACCGAGCGAACCATTCCAGTTCTAGATGAAATGCTATGGGTGTGCATGTTATATTTTTCCCATAGTTGGGCGGATCACCTACCACTGGTGGAGTTTTCTTACAAAAACATCTATCACTCCACCATTGGTATGGCACCATTCGAGTACTTGTACGGGTGACACTATAGGTCACCACTTTGTTAGAATGACCCAGGATTGTCAGTACTCATGAACGTGGAGTGGGTGATAGATACTATTGAGAAGATAGAGATCATCCAGGAGTGGATGAAGACTACATAGATCCATTATAAGTCTTATTTTGATAGGAAATAGAGACCTTTGGATTTTGGGGAAGTAGACCATGTGTTTATTTGGGTTTCACCTCGATAGGGATTACCGAAATTTGGCTGATGTGGAAAGCTATCTCCAAGATTCATCAGCCCTTTTCAGATACTGTGTATAGTTGGTTAGTTGGCATACCTCTTGGATCTTTCACCATAGTTATATTGGGTACACGAGGTCTTTCACATGTCCTAGATGAGGAGGTACGTACATGACTCATCGCATGTTATTGACTAGGGTGATCTAGACATCAAGGATGGAGAAACTTTTGTTGAGTACCTAATAGAGATCAAGTATCAGTAGGAGAGGATCCTTTATGGGTAGTCCATTTATTTGGTGCATGTCTAGTGGTAGCATGAAAATCTATAGGAGAGAACATGGGAGCAGGAGACTCAGATTTGTGCTCGGTATCCTCATCTATTTGAGTCACCTTTGTTCTAGAATTTTGGGGGTATAAATCCCCAAGCTTGGGAGAATGTAACATCTCATATTTTTTCATTTATTATTTTTAGAAATTATATGGATTTATTTCAAGATCAGGCACTGAGATAGGATGTGATTTTGAGGCCCAGTTTTTCTGAAACAATTATTTGAAAATTATTAAACTTTAATAGCACACATGTGAAATTTTACTGAAAAGGTAGAAAAAATTTTAAACGGGTTCTCATATCTAAAATTTGAAGTAACCGTTGATTTTGAAGTCGTGACTTTACCCTAGATGCGACATAACTTTTTTTTTGCATGGTTCATTTGTAGAAAAATTCATGGAGGGTGTAATCATAAATAAAATAATTTTTTTAAAAAAAAAATTGACGCAGTGACTTCCCATTTTAATAAGTATTTGTAAAAAAATAAGGGTTATCCTCATAGAATTTAAATTTCTCTGGATTAATGGAGGAAGGTACTATGGTGAAATCGTTGGTGAATGATGACAGATCAATCGAACGACGCCCCTCATATTCGACAAATTGAGGATCGACGACGACACGATGACCGTTCTTCATCAGCGACCGATCCAAATCTAGGTAGGGAGGTTATTTCTTTGTGGTTTCCCTATTATTGATTTCCATGATTAATGTGGGTCAATCCATGAATAGATTGATCCATGGTTTGATCGTTGTGGGATGGTATATAATTGTGAGGATTATTTTAGGATTTTTTCTTATTCTTCTTTATTATTTATTCTAACGAGAATGAATTAAGGAAAACTCGAACAAAGGATGAGGTTCATTCCTCAGGTTTTTCTTTGTGGTTTCATTCCCCCCTCCCTCGGTTCTTCGTGTTCTTCACCGTTGGACCCCCGTGGCCATGGTTTGACTTATCGGGTGGCTCTGAATGGGATCAAACCCTCTAATTAGAGGAAAACCAACAACAGAGTGTAGATCAGGACCTGAGGAGCAGGAATATATGACTGTTTTGAATTATGAGAATTAGAGGTGGCTCAGTGGTCCGTAGAAGGGACCATCGGCATGGCGGTCAGGCGAGGCGAGGTGGAAGCATCGGTAGCCTAGGGCAGCGGAAATTGGAGGTGGTGGTGATCGAGGTGGCGGTGACCGGATGCGTCGGCGGTGGCCATGTGGAACATGGTGGGTGTCCACGTGGGAACCAGAAGAGTCATTGGGAGTGGACCACGGTGGTATCTACATGAGGCATGGTCGTTTCGTGGCCCAAGCAGCGCGCACGAGAGCGGGCTGGGCCAAGGGAGATGGGTCGGGCCTAGGTGGAGTGGTTCAGGCCCAAGTGGGTTGGGCCAAGTGGGTCGGACCCAGGTCATGCCCTAGGGAGACCAAGCTAGAGCAGGGCCATGGTCAACCACATCGGTCAACCATGAGCCATGGTCTCTCCAGATGCCGCACAGTCACGGCAGTTGGGGGGCACGGTTGACCGCCATGGTCAGTCCACGGGCCTAGTAACCCCCCTTTGAAACTTCGAACTGCTATAACTTTCAAACTATACGACCATTTGACAATCCATATGTGGAGTTGGGACCCTAGAAATAAGAAGTTATTTTTTATATAAGTAATGTGTTTTTATCTTGGACCAGTATAGGTTGAGAGTGTTCTCTTGGTCCTTTCCTCTAGGGTTCAGTACGACATTACATCCACATCACTGGATTGTAATCCCCTCTAAAGGATGAGTCCCAAATAGAGTATGGTATCCCTATGTGGGGATGTAGTGAGATCCTCTATCACCCCTAGTGTATTTTTGTGTAATTGACATAACCACTGAGATTAGGGCATTAGTCCTCCATCTAGTGGGCCGCATTAGTAGGGTTAGTGGTATTCCCCACTGTGTCTGGGCAAGAACCTCTACGTTATGGGTTGATTCAGATGGGGTATGTGGTATCCCCCATTGTATATGGGTGTGATTTGTGGTATCCCCTAGTGTGTCTGGGTTTGATCCCATCTCTGTGTATCATAGTATTCCTTTACCAATACGTTCGCTTTGGGTAGGTCCCAATTGAGTTATACCTCTCTATGAGTGTCTCTGATGATATCATGGCTCGAGGAGTGAGTTATCCCATAATGATCATGCTTCGAGTAGAATCCTATGGCTGGTAATTGGTTGTGGATTATCTCTAGACCGTGTGTTGTGGACTAAGTATATCTGGATATTCTTACTACAAGTGTTGTAGACATATACCTGGGTGGAGCTAACTGTATTTTTCCTTCATGGTATTTACCTTATGGTATTTCATTTATGGTTTTGGGGTGTCCTACGGAGTATTTTTATACTCACCCCTACATAGTATTTACCCACACGTGTCATCTCTTGTGTAGATGATTGACCATTTGATGGAGTGCTAGGCATATCAGGAATGGGCGGTGCTTAGTGTGGCCGGATAGACCAAGGTGTGTTCCTGCGGTTCAGACAGCAGTCCCAGTACCTCTTTTATTACAGGTTGGACTTGTGTTACAGAATATTTTTGGTGGGATTTTATTTGTCCTTATTTACATCCAGTACTTTTACTGTCATACTCTGTTGTGAGATATTAGTGGTATGCATGCATTTTTTTACTTAGTGTTTATACATTACATCATTTTGTGGCTTGGAGATGTTTCTGTGTGTACAGTTACTTAGGAAAATACCTCCCATTTGTGGGATATACCTACTTAGTGATAGTTACCATCCCCTGGCCTATTGGAGGTGGGATTGGGGTAGTCACTACATGGGCCCCTCTGGGACAGGTCATGACAAAGTAAGTGGTTTTCCTTCTTGATTTCTCCTCTTTTCTATGGTTTCTCTTCTTCTTTATTGGGGTTTAATATCTCCAATGGGTTGGGTGATCTATTTAGGGTTGGATATTTATTCTTAGGGTTTAATATTGATATTTTTGGTTCAATATTTCCCTTATATGGTCCCTTGGTGGTGCAGTTGTGAATTAGCACCAATTTCTGAAAGTATCTACACTTGAGGTGGGTGGTTCCATGTTTAAACATTATTTGGTGATTTTGTTACATGTTTCTTGTTATATTCTATGTATTTTTCATGAGGTGATAAATGTATTTTTAAAAGTATTCAAGGTGATTTTGTGTTTAAATGTGGTTTTCCAAAATAAATGAGTTTTGTTTCATGTGTTTTTCATATGTGCTTCCTTGTTTTGCTTCTTAAAGGTGTTTGATAAAATGTGTAAATGGTGAAAAACATGTTTTTAAATGGATTTGGTGTGTGTTTAGATTTAAAAGAGGTTTTGATTATGGAAATGGTGGTTTATAATGTGAGTTTATATTTTTTTTCTTGTGCATGTGTGAAAGTGATGTCATATGTGATGTGTGGAATAGAAATTGATAATGAAGGGAATCCTATGTATTAAGGTGGGAAGACTAGGAATAGTAAACTAGTTGAATCATAAGTGTCTTGGTTCGGATTCATCTAGAAGGATTTATGATTACGTTACTAACTAAATTATGATGGTGAATAGAGACCACTAGAACTTTGGATGTATTCCTCTATAGTGGCTCATGCATGAGGATGTTGTGGTTTGTGGTTGCTATACCATGTTTCATCAAGATATGAGGTACCTAGTGTCCCACTAGAGTTAGTGCCTATAGGTATTTCCTGTGACATAGTTCTCTCTTGTGATATTGTACTTATTGTCGACATACGGTGCACTTTTTTGTTCATTTCAAAAGAAAAGCATGTTTCCTTTAAAAAAATTTCTATAAAAATGTCTCTAGACCTTTTTATAAAACTTTCATGTTAATTTATATTATAATTTTTTGGCATGGAATCTCTTTGTTGGGAAGTATCCTACTAGGATTTGGCTCACACCCTACAAACACATTTGGGTGGATGTAGACCTTGTTATTATTTACTCAGGTAAAGGTAAGATATATCATGGTGAAGGTGGATATGGTTTCCAAAGTTCCATCTCTTGCAGGAGTTGCTGTTGGTGAATTGATGGTGGTTATACTCTTGTTATGTGGAGTTTTTTTTATAGTTTGGTTGTCCCCTTTTGTTGTGGTATCCCATTTTGGTATTTTTTTTAATTTGTAAATGTTGAATCTGAAAGACTATTGTACCATGTTTTTTATGATTATTTGGTTATGTTTTGTTTATTATTTTTTGTTATTATGATTATGTAAATGGGTGAAATCATTCCCAAAGAATAATGTTTATACCTAGGCACTAGTTTCCAGCCTGAGGGGATCAGGAATGCCCTTCAGGCCATGTCACGGGCTGATTCGGGTGTCGGGTTGTATGGAATCCTCAACTTGGTTCATGAAAACATCTTCATCATTATGCATCACCACTACTATCAACTATAAAACCATAAACAATCCCCAGTTCCCATGAAGAATTTGTATAGAAACTATACATTGTTTCCCATCAATCCACATTATTTATCTTATTTATAGATTTATCATTACCATCCATATTACATTCAATGTGTCATTTTAATTACATATTTAATGAAAAACCATTCAATCCATCACCCAAATTTATTTCAATGCTTACTTATTAATTTTATGCATCATTATTTTATTTACAGTCATGATTTTAGTTTTATTCCCACCATACTCATTTCCAAATTCATAATTACTGATTATATTCTGATCATACCAAGAAAATAAAAAAACTCACATTAACAATTCGTGTAATCATCCCACAACAACCTATACATTTCTTATTTCCAACTGTGTTAAGGTAACCACAACCCTGATACATAATCTACAACATAATCCCAACCACCACACACTAGAAACTATCACTACTCGGTCTAACCAAAACACCACCCCACTACCCAACACATCCCCTAGAAACTAGCCATAAAAAAAATCTAAATCGATTTTATAATTCCCCTCCCTGAACCACTCTCTGGTGCTTGGATTAGAGATGTTATAAGACCTTAGGCATGTCTCTCAATACACAAAAGGTTATCGACTAGTGACAGGGGATGAATTCATACAATGGCCTATGCCCCTGAATCATTCATACATCAATGGAAAAATAACAAAAACATCCATCCATAATCAAAGTATGCATAATAAATAAACAAACACAATGTTATAATAAATATCATGCGGAATTCATAAAGTCATATATCAACTCTTCACCTAATGGTTTGATCCCAAATATAAAATAACCTAAAAATATAATGTAAAAAAACTATCCCTACTGCCTTCCCTGAGTCTCACACACCCTATCTCTAAATACCCTCAATATTATCCATCCCAAACCACTGAAAATTTTGTGTCAAACCTAAAATAAAACATAAGGTCTACACATGCACCAAGGTTCCCATGCAGGGTGTGAAAAATACATCTTAGTAGGGTCTCAACAAGTTCCTACAGTATATGCCATCATATACATGTATGCATGAGTAATAATATAAACATATCACACAGGTGATTTGGACATTGTGTACTGACCAAGCCACCATGGCTCCATATGCATTAAGTCATCATGTGCTAACCAGCCACCATGGAACCCGATCATACCTGTTTCGGTGCCATACTGGAATTCCACATTGTAACCTCCTCTCGTATCATTATACTAATGCACATCCCATACCCTAAGACTTATGGTAGGGTGACATGTAAACCTAGAACCTCTATCCAAAAGGAAAGGGCAGAGTCATATGTCTATATCATAACCCATTTCCCCATTTCTTGAGGAAAGTTTCATTGGTCATCTCTCGCATCACACCACGACCCAACCCTCTAACGAGAAGTCCTTAACCCAATCCTACATAATAAAAGGTATAATTTATGCACACCAACCCATCCCCACACACATAAGGAAGGTCACATAAAACACATTGACCCATCTCCATTGACTCTAGGGAGTTTATATGCATATTGAACCATCCTTATGGATTCTGGGGAGGTCACAAGCACATAGGGTCATAGCCTGTCACACATATCTTCAGTTGATCCCAGGGTGATAATATATTGGGACTTATACCCTTATTATATCACATATTATCTTTCCTATTAGTCCATCCATTGGATCCTCCATACCCATTAAATCCTATCCTCATTGATACCATCTCGCACTCATCAACCATCAGTGACAACACTATTTGGAGGATGCTCTTACCTAACACTAAGGTCTGGTCCAACCTCACTAAAATTATCGTTACTCCAGGTTCTGCTACCTAGGGATCTTTATAATGACCTAGGCTTATCATAAATAGATATTACATCATTTTTTTTGAATATTCATTACATTACATAAACACATTCTTGAGGACCGTAATAGTTTAGTGTATTTGGAAACTTGTAAACACAAACAACCGGTCCATAGGTAAACTACATAATCTACCGTTATGATCTTGATAACTATAAACCTTATTAGATATATCATATGTAATAAATTTCTTCATAACCTGGGTAAAGGAAACATAATAAAGGGTGAGCTCAGATGTTTAGTAAGAGTAAACAAGAGATATATATGAGCATAACATGAATATAAGGGTATGAGAACATGAGAATAACATTTGAAAACTATACCCTTCATATAAAAGATCATAATATTGGTTCATGGAATAAAAATTCGTAGTTTATAAGACATGAATCATAAGGTAATAAAAGAGCATGATCCATGAGTGCATAACATTGGAATAAGACATAAATTTTTGACATATATATAAGTATAGAAAATCATTTCAATAGTAACCAAGCCTCATTGCCAATGCTATCATAGTGGAATGGGTTCACTCCCCAAACCATCATAGTATTCAAGGTTCACTCCCAATACCATAATAATATCATCATATCATACCCTATGTAAAAGTGAAAGGTTTTATAATCATTCATCATAGCATATACCATGAAAAGAAGTGGGTTTCATAATCATTTACTCATGGTGTAACCCTTGGAAGAGAAATGAGCTTCATAAACATCATTCCATAATAAAAATAAACCATTTAGTTAAATAATAATAATGGTATCCTTGGATCATATCCCTAATAAAGAATAAGTATCATAAAAGGATGTCATCTTAGATGGAGAATAGTTTTGAGAGATCACTTAGAACATTTTTAGAGGAAAATATATTTTATTTTAAAATCACTTTCTAAAACTAAAAATTAAAATAATTTTAAATAATTTTCTTTGAAAATAAGAATTCAAACTTATAAAAGATGATTTAATAGTCATTTAAAACATATCTTGAGAGAAATACCCTTTCTACTTTAAAAAACTTTTTAAAACATAAAACATTTTAAAAATATTTTTCTTTGAAAATAAATTTGAAAACTTATAAAGTAATCTCAAAGAAAATAATGTTCAAGATGATGGGAAATTTCGTTCATGTCACACATGTTAAAATAAATATTTATTTCGCATTTTTAATAAAATCCAAATGGGAATTATTTAGAAAACAATATAAAGATTACTTTTAAATAATTTTTGTAAAAAAGTAAAAGATGGGTAAAAAATTCTTTTAAAAATAATTTTATAATACTAAAAAAATTAAATCATTTTTAGAAAACAAGTTTTTGGAAGAAAACCAATTTCCTACCAAAGAGAGAATAAAGTCATATTTTTCTAAAAACATTTTTTCAATTATTTTAAGTATAAAAGAGTATAAAAATGGTACTATTACAAGTAAATATTATGAAAAACTATAGGATAATAAAATTCATGTGTTTATTGAGAGATATATAATAATATTTTATCATCATAAACATAATCATAAACAATCCCTAAAAATGATAAGATTGTAACATAAAATCATTATAACTTTGGTATCTTTAAATCATAAGCTCTATGAAGGAATAACATAAAACAGAACTTAAAATATCATGGGGATAAATAAATTCAATATATTACATATCAAATTGGATGTATATACACCTCGTGAAAGAATATAGGTATAAAACATAACATACATCTCAAAGAAGGCAAATTGAGACAAAAAACTCTTACCTTAAGTCTTGAATTCTGTCGTACACATTCAAAAATCCTATATAATATATATAAGTTTATTATAAATATATTTAAAAAAATATATTTATATATATATCAAAACATATATTATTTTATTTTTACCTTTTATTTATTGCAACCAATTTGTGTATAAGGTTGTATTTGTTGTCAATAGTTGTCAATGAAGATCAAAATGAAGACGGATATGATAAAGAACATCAAAGTTATTGAGAGTGATAATTTAGAAGATTTTTAAACTGATCTTAATTTCAAATTACATGTATCAAATGTTATACTTTATATACAAAAATAAAACCATCTCAGAGAGTTTTTAAGGGATTTGTGTTATAAAGTGATCATGCAACATAACACTATTCTAAGAGACCATGAAAGAGACTACCTGAAGAAACATGCATCATTGAATGAGGGATCATGTGGAAATTTAAAGATTTAAGAATGATCATACAAAGTTTAGAAGATGATTCTAATCATATTCAGTGTTGATTAGAAAGACTGATGTTTCAAAAATATAGGGAAGTTGGGAAGTTGCAGTACATTACCTGGAGAATTTGATGATGATAAAGGTGATCAATAAAAAACTATATATCATAAATGATAAGGTTCATGATGAAAGAATATGATTGTTGAAGAAGAAAGATGATAGTGAATTAGCATGGGTGTTCTTGTCGAAGCATATGTTTATGGTGGTGTTGCTTCCTAGAATTTTCCAAATTTTTGGACCTCAAAATCGGGATTTTGTTTTTGGAAATGGAAGGATTTATACATAGGAGTGAACGAGATGCAAAACTGCAAAGGAAATCGGAGAAAGAATAAAATCGCATACCTCGGAGCATTGACCGCATACCATGTTTTAGGATTGATTCGCGGCCGCATACCTAGAAGCAGAAATGGTACTCGGAGTGGTGCACATAACCAAAAATGGTTTGCAGCGGCGGTATACGGTGAAGGCATGCGGTACACGGAATGATGATGGTTCGCGGGGGAGGGATTTGCAGTACCCGGGATGGCTCTTCGTTGGAGGAATAGATGTGGTACGTGGACCAGAAGGCTTACAGTACTCAGAAGGTTAATGGTATGCGATGAAGACTTATAGTATGCAGTGGAGTATAGTATGTGGTGAAGATTGTCCCACATTAAAAATTTAGGTAAAAAGGATTAGCAAAAATTATGGAGTTACTTGCCTATATAAGGAGTGTTAATCCCATTATTAAAGAGAGAGAAAATTCAATAAGAAAATATCATCATTGTGGAAGAACTCAGTTAAATTAGAAAGTAGTATGCAAGAGAGACTCTGTGTAGGATGAAGTGGTACGTGAAATACAAAAGGGTTTGTGAAATTGGAAGGATCAGTCTGTGGAAGAGATTTTGTGTAGGAAAAATTGGTATGTGGGAGACAAAATAATTTGAAGAATTTGTAGAAGAATTTTGCGGGGGGGAGAAATGGTATGTGAAGATGGAATACAGAGGCGGTACGAGAAGGCGGTACATGAAGGTGGTACGTGAAGACGGTGAGCAGGTACGGTGCATGGATAAGGGGTGTTGCACACAGCAGGCACAGTGAGTGGAGCAGGCACGGAGCAGGCATAGTGCATGGAGTAGGCGCAGTGCGTGGAGCAGGTGTGGTGCGCAGAGTAGAGGCGACACACGGAGCATGCGCGGTATGCGGAGAAGGACTTGTATGTGAAGTAGGTGTGGTACGAAGACCAGGCGTGGTATGCAGACCAGGCACGGTACACCGAGCAGGCGCGGTACGCAGATCAGAGATAGTCTGTAGAATCAGGGAGAATTCGTAGAAATGGAAAAATCATAAAGGTAGTTTGTGATTCTAGAGAAAATAAGAAGAAGTTCTAGTGCATTCATTAATTGCACTAAAGGATGAAACTGAATATATAATAGCATCAATTCTGGACTTCAATGCAAGCAGTGTCTCGTGCTGAATAGAGACAAAGACTTTTCATGTCAATCTGTTGAAATGAACTTCAAGTTGATAAATTGAGAGAGACATCTCCCAAGTCACTGATCCATGGGGAGTCAGCATAAGTGTTCCGAGGGAAGCAATGGGATATCCCTAAACCTTTGTAAAGGAAGTGTGTCTGAGACAGAGTGACTATGCCCAAACCATTATAATCCATAGCCAGTGAAGATTAATGGAATTTGGTACGACCGGCAACCTGTCGGTGTATGCTCTTTGTATGTATCCCTTAGTGGTGAACCAATTAAAAAATCATTGTGTTGTCCTTCTTCATGTGAATGTTTTAATTACTGCACATATCCATCATATAGGTTTAAACAAGTTCCTACTAATGTGGGAATAAGATCCAGTAAAGAAGAGAAAAATTGATACCCTGATTCACCCCCCCCCCCTTCTTAGGGTATTCTAGAGTCCTTAAATTGGTATCAGAGCCAGGTTCATGTAGGTTGGATACTCTACATAAATTCTATTCAGAAGAGTATTTGAGTTTCTTTCCTAAAGTCAACAATGAAGTGCAATATTGATGAAGATTCATTCATTTCTGAGCAGAATTCTGCATCTAGAAAGACCATGACAAATAGGAAAAAGAAAGAGAATAATTAGTTGAATAAGTCCCTCATGTCCAAATAAGATTCTTTGTCTGGTTCTCCATGCCCTTCCAATAATTAAGAAATATCAGGCTTGGAAAGTAAGGATAAGGTGGCTCAGGTTTCTACAAGTGGAAAGAAAGACACTTCTATATCATTTTCAATTGATCAGTAGAAATTAAAAACCTATCTACATGATATTCCTGAAGAAATATTTGTTGTTGTTTGTAGAATATTTCAATGTATGCAGGTTGAGATCACCCGACTGGAAAGAGAAGCTGATAATGTAGAAAAGGGATTGGAAGCAAAAATTATTGAATGTTTGAATCTCTCTAGAAGGATTTAAGCCTTTGATGAGAAATAGGGAGTTAATAATACTTTGGAATAAAAGATCTGTGCATTTAAAGATGAGTTGAAAAATAGCACTGAATTGAAGGTTCTAAATTTGGAAGAAACTTCTAAGAATAACAAAGAGCTTGACTCTTTGTTACAAAGAAAAATTAAGATGCAAGAATATGGGGTTAAAATATTGAAAAGACTTGTGATGAGAATATGAACATGATTGAATATCAGAAGATCATCCTAAATATGAAATGTCTAAAATTGGAATCCTAGTTGACCAATCTAGAGAAGACACATATTGAGAATTCACAAAAGAAAAAAACAGTTGTTGCTGGTATTCAATGCTCAATAGAGGATTCTACCGTCAAAATACCTCCAACATGTGATAAAAAGATCATGACTTCACTCATAGATCTGTCACAAGAAGTTGAGAAAGTAAAGGTACCATCCATACCAACCTTTACTATTGTTTCGAAATATGTTTCTACAAAAAGTGTAGGTTGGAAGAAAAATTATAAGCTGGTATGGATGAGGAAAGGTGATGAGAAGAAACCTATCACCATGAATATGGTGGATAAGAAGAAGAATCTAGAATATGGTTCCCTAGATAGATCACAACACATTAAGAAGAATTCCCAACAAACTTATACAGAAGATATCAAGAAGACAATATTTTTGGGTCAATATTGGTTTTGAAACAGATTTGGGCATTGTGCACTAGATTGTTGGTAAAATACCTTAAATGAAAAATCAAAGAGAAAACTTATATCAAAAGGGATAAATTCAGAGAAGAAGAAGCAACATCAAAAGATCCAGAAGCATCTGTATACTAAAAACCGATTTGCAATGCTAGAAAACATCTGTGATGTATGTAATGGGAGTGGTCACAAGAATGGAGCATTCTTATCTCAACATATATCCATAGTTAATAAGAAAATAATACCTCTTATGCCAACTAAGTATGAAGAATCTACCTTGGGAAGAAATCAGAAGAATATTGTGAACACAAAATTCCCCAAGAAGATCTCATGTAGGGAATCTGAGAATACCCTAGATTTTAGATCCATGAAATTTAAGGGAAATTCATAAAAAAGAGAAACTAATAGGGATGACACTCAGATGAACCCATGTGGAAGATCCAAACTAGCTGCAATAGTTCCAAATGACATGTTGGTCATCTGGACAGAAGATTTGAAAAGAATGAGAAAACTTGAAGATGAAAAGGCCAAGTCTGGTGATAAAGGAAAATGAAAACTTTCACATAATGAAGATAAAGTGCATGAGAGAGTGAGAACCAAAATAAAAAAATGTGTTAAATAAGTTATGTGTCATAGATGTATGAAATCTTGTCACATTACAAAAGTTTTTCTAACCTTAATACTAGAGAAATAATCAGTCCTTAAAAGGAGTAAGAATGAATCATTTATGATGGATGTTAAGAAGAACAACTCTCCATGTAAAGAAGAAGAGAATGTGAAGAGACCCATGCCACATCATCACGGATCAGAAAATATGTTCAGGTGTGAAAGCATGAATACTGGAGAAAATGGATCATCTTGGTTGAGAAAAACATCTCAGCTTTCCTTCTCACATTAAATAAGCAAAGAGGAACCACCTTATTCCCTTGATCATTTGTGTATTTTATTTTTGTTGATAATACAAGTAATTGAACATGAAGCATGCTCTTAGGGGGAGAACCTGAGAAGTAGTGATTGATGTCAACTCTTGATATCTAAGCTAAAAAAGTTCCTATCCTTGGAATATTATTCAACTAATATTAAAAGCTTTAAATGATGAAGGATCACCCTTAATGAAGATGATGAGGGGTGTTTCCCTTTAGGGGGGGGGACAAATGAAGAAGCTTCCAGAATTATTATTTCAATCAGTATCAACTTTCATTGGTATTAAATTCAATTACTTTGGAAATTGCTTGAAGAACATGTCATTGGAAAAGTGAGTGCAGGAGTTTCAGGTTGATTATTCCCTATCACATTAAATTTATTCAAACTAGAATGAAAGTGGAAAACCCTTGAAGACAAAGTACATGAGTTCTCATCTCATGTGTTATCATGATTAGTGAATAATGGACAGCTTTGTTTTCTAAATCAAATCCTCTTGTTTTCTACACCAAGCATTGATCAAGTATAATTAGATTGAAATGATTGATGGCGCATTACCGAAGTATGGATTGATACCCTTTTCCCATGAACTTTTTATTTATTGTTAATAAGGGGGAGAGAAGTGAAATGAATGTAAGGGGAGAGATAATATTCTCATTTTGATATTGACACATTCACTTGAGGTGAAATTTAAGGTATTGAAAACAAAATACAAAGGTGGAGATTGTTGGAACCACTTTGTGTATAAGGTTGTATTTGTTTTCAACAGTTGTCAATGAAGATCAAAATGAAGAATTAGATGAAAAAGAACTCCAAAGTTATTGAGAGTGGGAATTTAGATGATTATTGAACTAATCTTAAGTTCAAAATACATGTATCAAAGGTGATACATTGTATACAACAATAAATCCATCTCAGAGAGTATTGAAGGGATTCATGTTATAAAGTGATCATGCAACATATCACTATTTAAAGAGACCATGAAAGAGCCTACCTAAAGAAACATTCATCATTACATGAGGGATCATGTGAATATTTGAAGATTTAAGGATGATCATACAAAGCTGAGAAGATGATTCCAGTCATATTCAGTGTTCACTGGAAAGACTGATGTTGATGGAAGACATGGAAGATGGGAAGTTTCAATAATTTCCCTAGATAATATGATGATGCTAAAGGTGATCAATCAAAGACTATATATCACGATAGATAGGGTTCTTGATGAAAGAAGCTGATTGCTGAAGAAGAAAGATGACAGTGAATTATCATGGGTGTTCTTGTCGAAGAATATGTTTATGGTGGTGTCGTTTCCCAGTGTTTTCCAAATTGATAGACCTCAAAATCGGTATTTTGTTTTTGGAAATGAAGGATTTCTACATAAAATTGAACAAGATGCAGAATGAAAATGGAAATCAATGAAGGAAGAAAACCACGTA
Organism: Viscum album; assembly: GCA_963277665.1. NCBI lineage: Eukaryota > Viridiplantae > Streptophyta > Magnoliopsida > Santalales > Viscaceae > Viscum > Viscum album. Next base: position 806,191,017 of record OY728137.1, read on the forward strand.
CCTTGAAGCATGAACCATGTACCATGTTTCAGGAATGGTTTGTGGCCATGTACTTGGCAGAAAAAATAGTACATGAAGCGGTGCACAGAACAGAAAATGGTTTGTATCAGCCGTACGTGGTGAAGGCATGTGGTACGCGGAATGTTGATGGTTCGCGGTGGAGGGAGTTGCGATATGGGGGATGGATCATCATTGGCAGAAGATATGCAGTACGTGGACCGGCAGGCTTACAGTATGCGGAAGGTTAATGGTACACAATGAAGGCTTATAGTACGTGGTGGAGTTCAGTATGCGATGAATATTGTTCCACGTTGAAAATTTGGGTAAAAAAGATTAGTGAAATTTGTGGATTTTTTGCCTATATAAGGAGTGTTAATTCCATCATTAAAGAGAGAGCGAATTCGATAAGAAAATATCATCATTGTGGAAGAAATCGGATAAGTCTGAAAGTGGTATGCAGGAGAGATTCTGCATAGGAGAAAGTGGCATGTGAAAGACAAAATAGTTTGCAAAATTGGAAGGAGCAGTCCATGGAAGAGATTTTTTATAGGAAAAAGTGGTATGTGGGAGATGAAATAATTTGCAGAATTTGTAGAAGAAGTCTACGGAAGGAAGAAATAGTACGAGAAGATGAAACGTAGAGGCAGTACGTGAAGGTAGTACATGAAGGTGGTGAGAAGGCATGGTGTGTGGGGCAGACGCGATGCGCAAAGCAGGTGTGGTGTGTCAAGCAAGCCCAATGCATGGAGTAGGCATGGTACGTAGAGTAGGCACAGTCTGCAGAGCAGGCGCATTGTGTGGAGCAGGTGCAGTACGCAGAGCAGAGGCGGTATGCAGAGCAGGCACAGTACGCGGAGAAGGTGCGCTATGTAGAGCATGCGTGGTATGCATATCAGGTGTGGTATGCAGAGCAAGCGCAGTATGCCGATCAGAGACAGTCTGCAGAATTGGGGAAAGTTCACAGAAGAAAAAACATCATAAAGGGAGTTTCTGATTCTAGAGAAAAGAAGAAGTTCCAGTGCATTCATTAATTGTACTAAAGGAGAAAACTGAATATAATAGAGAATTAATTCAAAAATTTGATGCAAGCAGTGTCTCGTGATGAATATAGACAAAGACTTTTCATACCAATATTTTGAAGTGAACTTCAAGTTGATAAACTGAGTAATACATCTCCCAAGGTAGTGAGCTATGGGGAATCAACGAAAGTGTTCCGAAGGAAGTAGTGGGCTATCCCTGAACCTTTTTAAAAGGTAGTGTGCCTGGGATAGAGTGACTATTCCTGAACCTTTATAATCCACAGCCAGTGAAGATTAGTATAATTTTGTACGATTGGATTCCTTTTTGCATATGCTTCTTGGATGTAGCCCTTAGTGGTGAACCAAGTAAAAAAATCATTGTGTTGTCCTTCTGCATGTGAATGTTTTAATTACTGCATATATCCATCATACAGGTTTAAACAAGTTCCTACCAATGTGGGAACAAGATCCATTAAAGAAGAGAAATAGTTAATACCCTGATTCACACCCCCCCCCCCTCAGGGTGGTCTAGGGTCCTTTAATTGCCATTAGAGCTAGGTTCTTATATCTTGGATACTCTACAGTAATTCTATTCATAATAGTATTTGAGTTTCTTTCCTAAAGTCAACAGTGAAGTGGAGTATTGATGAAGATTTAGTCATTTCTGAGTAGAATTCTACATCCAGCAAGACCATGAAAAACAAGAAAAAGAAATAGAAGAAGCAGTATAATAAGTCCCTCATGTCCAAAGAAGATGTAGTGTATAGTTCTCCATTCTCTTCCAATAATAAAGAAATTACAGTCTTGGAAAGTAAAGAGAATGTGGCTCAGGTTTCTACTAGTGGAAAGGAAGAAACTTCTATATAATTTTCAAGTGATCTAGAGAAATTAAAAACCTATCTGCATTATATTCCTGAAGAAAGAGTTGTTGTTGTTTGTAAAATATTGCAATGTATGCAGGTTGAGATCATCCTATTGGAAATAGAAGCTGATAATGTAGAAAAGGGCTTGTAAGAAAAAGATATTGAATGTTTCAAGCTCTCTAGATAGATTGAAGCCTTTTAAGATAAATAGGGAGTCAATAAGACTCTAGAAGAAAAGATCCATACATTTAAAGATGAGTTGAAAAAAAGCACTGAAGTCAAGGTTCTAAATTTGGAAGAAAATTCCAAGAAGAACAAATAGATTTACTCTTTGTTAGAAAAAAAATTAAGATGCATGAAGATGGGGTTAAAAGATTGAAAAATACTTGTGATGATAATATGATCATGATGGAAGATTATAAGATCATTCTCAATATGGAATGTCTAAAATTGGAATCCCAGATGACCAATCTTAAGAAGACACATATTGAGCCTTCACAAAAGAAGGAAACAGTTGATACTGGTATTCAATGCTCAATAGAGGATTCTACTATCAAAATACCTCAAAAATGTGATAAAAAGATCATGACTTCACTGATTGATCTATCACAAGTAGCTGAGAAATTAAAGGTACCATTCATACCAACCTGTACTATTATTTATAAATATGTTTCTACAAAAAGTTCAGGTTGGAATAAAAATTATAAGAAAGTATGAATGAGGAAAGATGATTAGAAGAAACCTATCACCATGGCTAGGGTGTATAGGAAGAAGAAGCTGTAAGATGGTTCCCCAAATAGAGAATAACACATTAAGAAGAAGGCCCCAAAACCTTATAAAGAATATATCAAGAAGACAAGATTTGTGGGTCAATATTGGTGCTACAACATATTTGGTTATTGTGCACTAGATTGTTGGTAAAATCCCTTAAATAAAAAATCAAATAGAAATCTTATATAAAAAGGGATAAATCTAGTTAAGAAGAGGCAACATCAACAGATCCAGAAGCATCTTTATACTAAAAACATATTTGGAATGCTAGAAAACATATGAGATGTATGCAATGGGAGTGGTCACAATAATGGGGCATGATTATGTAAACATATATCCACAGCTAATAAGAAAAGAAGACCTCTGATGTTGTCTAAGTATGAAGCAGCTACCTTGGGAAGAAATCAGAAGAATATTGTGAACACAAATTTCCCCAAGAATATCTCAAGTAGGGAAGCTGAGAATAACATAGATTTTATATCCATGAAATTGAAGGGCAATTCATCCAAAAGAGCAATTAAGAGGGATGACACTCATATGAACCCATGGGGAAGATCCAAACTAGCTGCAACAGTTCCAAATGACATGTTGGTCATCTAGCCAAAATATTTAAAAACAATGAGGAAACATGAAGATGAAAAGGCCAAGGATAGTGATAAAGGAAAATGAAAACTTTCATATGATGAAGATAAAGTGCATGAGAGAGTGAAAACCAAAATAAAAATACATGTTAAAGAAGTTCTATGTGAGAGATTTATTAAATATGGTCACATTGCAGAAGGTTTTCTAACATTAATACCAAATCAAGAAGAAGTCCTTAAAAGGAGTAAGAATGCATCATTCATGATGGTTGTTAATAAGAATAACTCTCCATACAAAGAAAAATAGAATGTAAAGAGACCCATGCCACATCATCACGGATCAGAAAATTTGTTCATATGTGAAAGCATGAATACTGGAGCAAATGGATCATCATTGTTGAGAAAAACATCTCAGCCTTCCTGCTCACATTGAATAAGAAAAGAGTATCCACCTTATTTCCTTAATCATTTGTGTATTTTATTTGTGCTAATAATACAGGGAATTGAAGGTGAAGCCTGATCTCAAGGGGAGAACCTAAGAAGTAGTGAATGTTGTCAACTCTTGATAGCTAAGCTGAATAAGTTTCAATCCTTTGAAGATTCTTCAACTGATATTCAAAGATTAAAATGATGAAGGATTACCTTTGATGAAGATGATGAGGAGTGTTTCCATTGAGGGGGTGACAAATGAAGAAGCTGCTATAATTATTATTTCAATCAGTATCAACTTCAGTTGGTATTAAATTCAATTACTCAGTAAATTGCTTGAAGAACATGTCATTGGAAAAGTGATTATAGGAGTTTCAAGTTGATTATTCCCTATCACATTAAATTTCTTCATCTTGGAATGAAATTGGAAAACCCTTAAAGAAAAAGTACATGAGTCCTAATCTCATGTGGTATCATGATCAGTGAATAATGGGAAGTATTGTTGTCTAAATAAAATCCTCTTGTTTTCTACACTGAGTATTGCTTAAGTAGACTTAGAGTGAAATGATTGATGGCACATTTCTTAAGTATGTATCGATACCCTATTCCCATGAACTTTGTATTTATTGTCAATAAGGGGGAGAGAATTGAAATGAATGTAAGGGGAGAGATAAAATTCTCATTTTGATATTGACACATTCATTTGAGGTGAACTTTAAGGTATTGAAAACAAAATAAAAAGGGGATATTGTTGGAACCACTTTGTGTATAAGGTGGTATTTGTTGTCAACAGTTGTCAATAAAGATCAAAATGAAGAAGGAGATGATAAAGAACTCCAAAGTTATTAAGAGTGGGAATTCAGATGATTATTGAACTAATCTTAAGTTCAAAATACATGTATCAAAGGTGATACATTGTATACAACAATAAAACCATCTCAGAGAGTGTTGAAGGGATTCATGTTATAAAGTGATCATGCAACATATCACTATTCAAAGAGACCATGAAAGAGCCTACCTGAAGAAACATGCATCATTTCTTGAGGGATCATGTGGAGATTTGAAGATTTAAGAATGATCATACAAAGATGAGAATATGATTCCAGTCATATTCAGTGTTGACTAGAAAGACTAATGTTGTTGGAAGACAGTGAAGCTGGGAAGTTGTAATACTTTCCCTAGAGAATCTGATGATGCTAAAGGTGATCAATCAAAGACTATATATCATGATATATAAGGTTCATGATGAAATCAGCTGATTTCTGAAGAAGAAATATTAAAGTGAATTAGAATGGGTGTTCTTGTCGAAGAAGATGTTTATGGTGGTGTCATTTCCTAGCATTTTCCAAATTGTTGGACCTCAAAATCAGGATTTTGTTTTTGGTAATGGAAGTATTTCTGCATAGGAGTGAACAAGATGCAAACGGCGAAGGAAATTGGCAAAGGAAGTAAACCGCATACCTCGGAGCATGGACTGCATACCATGTTCCGAGAATGGTTCGTGACCACATACCTAGCAGCAGAAACGGTACGCCGAGCGGTGCACAGAATCGAAAACGGTTTGCAGCGGCGGTATGCAGTGAAGTAATGTGGTACGCGGAATGCTAATGGTTGACGGCGGACGGAGTTGCGGTAAGCGGGATGGATCGTCATTAGAGGAAGAGATGCAGTATGTGGACCAGTAGGGTTACGGTATGCAGAAGGTTAATGGTACACGATGGAGGCTTATAGTACGCGGTAGAGTTCAGTATGTGGTGAAGATTGTCCCACATTGAAAATTTGGGTAAAACGAATTAGCGAAATTCATGGAGTTATTTTCCTATATAAGTAGTTCTAATCCCATCATTAAAGATAGAGAGAGAATTTGATAAGAAAATATCATCGTTGTGGAAGAACTCGGCTAAGTCTGAAATTGGTACACAGGAGAGATTCTGTGTAGGAAGAAGTGGTACACGAAAGACGAAACGGTTTGCTAAATTGAAAGGAGAAGTCCACGGAAGAGATTTTTAATAGGAAAATGTGGTATGCAGGAGATGAAATAATTCTCAAAATTTATAGAAGTTTTTGGGAGGAAGAAATGGTACATGAAGATGGAACGTAGAGGCGGTATGCGAAGGTGGTACACGAAGGTGGTAAGCAAAGGCGGTGAGCAGGCACAGTGTGCGGAGTAGGCACGGTGCGCAGAGCAGGCACGGTGTGTGGATTAGGGGTAGTACATGGAGTAGAGGCAGTACACGGAGCAGGCGCAGTGCATGGAGTAGGCATGGTACGTGGAGTAGAGGTGGTATGCGTAGCAGGAACAGAATGAGGAGAAGGCGCGGTAGGCGGAGCAGGCGTGGTACGCAGACTAGGTGCGGTACACAAACCATGTACAGTACACAGAGCACGCACGATAAGTAGATCAGAGACAGTTTGAAGAATTAGGGAAATTTCACAGAATCAGAAACATCATAAATGGAGTTTGTGATTCTAGAAAAAAGAAGAATAAGTTCTAGTGCATTCATTAATTGCACTAAAGGATAAAATTGAATATAAAAGAGCATCAATTCGGGACTTTGATGCAAGCAGTGTCTCATGCTAAATAAAGACAAATAATTTTTATGCCAATCTGTTGAAGCGACCTTCAAGTTGATAAACTGAGTGAGACCTATACCAAGGCGGTGAGTCAGGGAAAGTCAACGGAAGTGTTATGAGGTAAGTAGTGGTCTATCCCTAAACATTTGTAAAGGTAGTGTACCTAGGACAGAGTGATTATGCCCAAACCTTTATAATCCATAACCAGTGAAGATTAGTGTAATTTGATATGACTAAAAACCTTTCGACGTATGCTCCTTGGATATATCCCTTAGTGGTGAACCAAGTAAAAAAGTGTTGTGTTGTCCTTATGCGTGTGAATGTTTTAATTACTGCACATATTCATCATACAGGTTTAAACTAGTTCCTACCAACATGGGAACAAGATCCAGTAAAAAAGATAAAAATTTGACACCCTGATTCACCCCCCCCCCCCTATCAGGGTGTTCTATGGTCTTTCATTATTATCTTTTTATTAATAATTCTCTATTAAATTTGTGTTTTGGGTAAAAACGGTTTTTCTTTTCAAGTATGTTTTGATTGGTTATTTTTTTTCCTCTTACTTTGGCCATGGTTACATAATATCCAGAATTTTAAACATGATATAAATATCATATATATTCATTATATATTTACTTATATTAATCTATAAAATATAGAGATAGGAAATGAAATACACCATTTATGGATACGGTAGGCCGTATGCACGCATGAACGTTGTTTTCATTTTCTCAACATATTGAAAGAAATAAAGTTAAATGATATATTAGAATTAAATAATAATTTCTATGTCATATATATCATATATTTTAATTAAACACATCCTTATTACCGTTCATATAAAGCATGAATGAATCACATCGTTTCGTGAGGCGGTAGTCTGCCGTACACACAAGAGACGTTATCGTATTATCAAAAAATGGAAAGCATCAAGTTATGTGTGATATAATAATTGCATAAGAATAATAATATCATAAATATCATATATAAATAATAAATCCATTATTATTTACAACTATGAGATGTGGTAATGTAAAAATGAATGACATTGGTTCACGAGGCGTCAGTCCTCCATACACACAAATGATGATTTTGTAACCCATTTGATGGAAGTGGATATGGTTTTAGATAATTATATTAACATAATAACATATTATTATATATTATATACTGATTTTATTAAATAATCATGGTTTAATAAGAATTCAAGGAGGTGTAGAAATAAATAAAATAAAAATGATTGTTGATGAACTTTGCCTCTTCTTCGGGTATCCTCCTTAGGTTTTCACCAAAAGCCTTACTAGGTTGGATTTCTATCCAAAATAAGGATTTTAGAATTATATGAGTTAATTTAGGAATTTATTTGGGTATTTATTGTCTAAAATAATGGTTTTCAGGTGTTAAGAGAAGAGGAGAGGGTTTGGCCTTTTATAAGTGAGGTGAGGGGCACACTTGTAATTTTTTGAAAAGAAAAAGGTGTAACCACATTAATCTCATGAAAAAAGGATCCAAAATAGATTATTCTCAATAATATAATTCATAAAGTCTAAATATGTCCATAAAATTGGTGTTGGAAAAGTTTTGGGTCATTTTTTTTCTTATTTTTTATTTCAACTCCCAAATAAACCCATTTTTACCTTAACCGCGGTAAATAATTTTTACTATTTTTATTATTAATTTTGGTAAAAAATTAAGTTGAAATTATTAGATGATATAAATTGGGTTTATTCCAAAAATGGAATCCATTTTTTTTAATTTCCTTTATATTAGTTTAAAATTTAAAATTAAATTTAATCTCGCAGGCATGACGAGAAAGCAGGTTTTTAAATAGAAAATGTTTAAAAGTTTACAAAGTTTTTATATCAAAATTAAATATGAAACTAAATCCAATAAATTAAATTGGATTAATATATTTATAATTTTACTAATTTTACTTTTAAAAAATTAAAATATAATATAATTTTATAAATAAATTAAATGAAATGTCATTTTTCAATTAAAATTCAGTATTTTTCACTATTCATCAAAAAATAAATCTTTTTAGAAAAATCCTATAAATTTACCCTAAGATAATTTTGAAATGTTGATTACAAAATTTTTTTTATTTTATCAAATTAAATTTCTAAAATTGTGAAAATTTAATTTATTAAGGTTTACAAAAAGAAATAAAAACATTTTTTTAGAAAATAGTATTTTCAAAACATATAGAGAACGTATCGAAAATTAAGTAATTTTTTATCAATAAGTTTAATTAATATAAAACCATTATAATTAATATTTACAAAATAAATTATTACTATTCATATATCTAAGTTTAACAACTATGTTACAATGGTTATTTTTAAATAACTATATTAATAATATATCATGGTTTTGTTAAAACTCAATGTCGTGTGTAACGAAAGCTAACCCAGTGTTGTGTGTAGCACAAGAATAACTTGGTATTGTGTGTAACACAATATATCAAAGAAATTTAATTTATTTGAAAAAAATAATTCATAAAAAACTCAGGGTGTTACATTCTATCCCCCTTAAAATGAATAACTCCCTTGAAATTCATCACTCTAATACAAACAAATAAGACTACTTATGCCTCATCATATCCTCAAGTTCCCACATAGATTCCTCAAACTGGTGGTTTCACCATAAAAATTTGACCAAGTGAGTGGTATTGTTTTATAGAAATTTATCTGTATGATCTAAAATCTCCACCAGTTGTTCCTCATAAGAATGATCTTTCTCTAGAGGTATGACCTCTTAGTTTAGTACATGTGAAGGGTTAGGTTTGTACTTCCTTATGAGAGATGCATGGAACACATCATGGACGTGGGAGAGGTTTTGTGGAAACACCAATAAATAGTATATTATCTTGATATGATCAAGAATTTTAAAGGAACTGATATACCTAGGGTTCTGTTTCTCTTTCTTCCTAAATCTCATAACCTTATTCTAGGGATAAATTCTTATAATCGCCTTATCACCAACTTTAAATTCTAGATCACTCTAATAATTATTAGAATAAATGTTTTGTTGAATCTAGGATACCTTAATGTGTTGATGAATGGCTCTAACCTTCTCTATCATTTCGTCATCTATATCAGGTCCTAATAGATTTCTTTCTCTATCTCCATTTGATAACATTAGAGATCTACTTTTTTTTCATAGTGGTCTTCATAAGGAGACATCTAAATTCTTGAGTAAAAGATTTTATTGTAATAAAAATCAACTAGAGGAAGTTTTTGATCCCAAATACCTTTTAAATCCAAATAACAAGATCTCAACATTTCCTATAGGGTTTAAATTCTTCTTTTATACTAACCATATGTTTGAGGATAATACACAGTGCTGAAACACAAATCTATATCAAGATATTACTGAAGACTTATCCAAACCTTTGAGGTAAAACTTGGATCCTGATCAGACATAATGAAATGTGGTACTCCATGAAACCTTACCACTTCCTTAATTTATATCCTAGAAAGATGATCTATATAGAAGTCTTATCTGATATTGAAGAAGTGTTCTGATTTAGTAAGATTATTGACAATAACCCATATAACATTATTCCCTTTAAATGTTTTGGGGAGTCCAATGACAAAATACTTGGTGATATTTTCTCATTTCCATTTTGGTATGGGAAATGGATGTAACATCCCCCTTAGACTTTTACCTCATATCCTTAACCTTCTATCATACCAAGCACTAAGATACAAACTCTATGATATCTCTCTTCATGCCATCCCACCAAAAATACTCTTTCAAATCTATATAAATCTTTGTACTTCCTAGATTAATAGAGAATGAATAACTATGAGCTTCCTCTAAAAACTCCTTCCTCAAATATCATATGTACAAAATTCATACATGTTTATAAAACCTTATCATTCTATAATGATCAAGGTTGCATTGAGGAACATTTATAACCTTATTTTTCATCTCTACATCTTCCTTCTATGCCTCTTTATTCTTCACTTGGATAGATGGTTGAACATTCGATTGATCAAGATAAGATTTTTTTCCTTACTTCAGGATTTCTAGATCCATCCTATAGCATCCCACCATTTTATAACATAAACTTTCATTACATTACACAAAACTGAGGATCGTTAAGGTTTAGTGTCTTGGAAACAAGGATCATAAAACATAAAAAAAAAACATAAAAACATTCTTCTTAAACACTTGAAAGGCTTCTCCTTTAGTTCATCCTATGTTCATTATGCATCTCATAACCTGGGGACATACATCAAAAGAAAGGGTGAGCAGAAGGCCCAGTAAGGGAAATAAGAGGAACATTTTACATGTGAACTTGAGATACTTCAATAAGGACATGAAAAGAACATTAAGGCATAAGAAAGAAATCATGAGGCATTTCATAATAAAAATAACATTTTTCATAACTTTAAGATGTGGCTACATCATTTAACATAGACAATCATGAACATATCACCAAGGTCCATCCCCAAGGTGTCATTTGAAAATTACCAAGGTTATTCACCAAGGTATCGTGAAAATTGTAATCTCTAGTGGTTACATCATTACCCAATGCATTGGAGCGCTATCAGGGCGCACCCTTAAATTTGCCTTTATTATCATGTGAGCCACATATATCATCATCAAACATTTCATAAATAACCCACATAGCATAAAATAAATGGGCTTCATTTCATAATCATAACGTTTTAAAAACTGCTTTAAAGACATGATCTTTACGTCACTTTAAACCCACGGAAAGGGAAAGCGGGTCTCATGTATGTAAATCCCAGAATTTAAAATGGAACATTTTGATATATATGTGAATACCTTTGTAGAAATAAGAGCTTTGAGTATTCACTTTATAACATAAAATAATTTTTGAGAAAAGAGAGAGGCATTTTGAGGGGAAAATTCTGCAGCATAACGGCTAAGTTTCGGGGTTTTAGAAAACGTTGAAATGAGAGGGGACATGGGTCACCCACTCATAAATGATCCATAAAACAGTAGGGTGAAAGAATAAGAAGGACATATGGACATGGTAACGAAATTTTAGGGACATACCATTTGAAATGAAAAACATGGAAGGAAAAAGATTAGATTTCTCTTATGAAAATTCGGCAGCCTTACGGCGTCACTTAACTTCAAAAGAAAATGATTTGACAAGATCAAAAAGGGTCCCTCATCATATGATCATAAGAGATCAGTATGATTGATATAGAGATCATACCCCAACATAATAAAAAGGAACTTGAAAGACTTGACATGAAAATCGAACTTGAAAAATGAGAAGGGTGAAAGAATCCCTTAAAAATTCGGCAGCCTAACGGCGTCACTTAAACTTTCATAAAACGAAATGATGAGAGTAAGAGGGGATCTCTCATCATATAAACATGAAAGGGAAGTAAGAGAAATAAAAAAGAACATCCTCTCACATAAAAACATGGAGCATAATAGGAATGACATAAAAGAGATTACATGAAAAGAAAGAGAGGGGTCGGATCCCTTACCTTAAAACGTGACTCTTGAAACTCAAAGGATTGGACCTTGAGGGCTTGGGGGCACCTTGGGAGGACTCTTTGGAAGGTAAGAAGACCAGAACTTCATTGGGGAAGAGTTGGGAGTGAAAACCAAGGGAGGAAAGGGTGGGTATTTATAGGGAAAGTGAGGGGACAAAGCATTAATGGCCAAAGGACACCTCACATGTGCTTTTCTCAAACCCATGGGCTCTCCCTTGGCATTTATCATGGAGTTAGGCCACATGGGGCCCCCAAAACAATAATTCATCACCCTTGTCCGGCCAACCCTCAAAAGATCTCATGACATCATCATGACATCATTATGATGTCATTAAACATACCGAAACCCTAAAACGGTATTTTTACTATTCACTGAAAATTCAACTTTCTCAGAATAATCCCAAAATTTCACCTTAACCAAATATCAATGCTCTGATTTCAAAAACGAAATCCATTTTATAAAAATATTTTTCTAAATATTTTTAATTTAATTTTTAAATAAAAACACTATTCATCGAAAATTCATTTTTTTCAAAAAAATCCCCAAAAATTACTTTAACATAATATCGATGCTCTGAGTTCAAAAATAAAGTCATTTTTATAAAAATAATTTTCTAATTATTTTTAATTAAATTTTTAATTAAAAAACACTATTCATCCGAAAAAACTAATACTTGATTAATAATTTATGAAACCGTTATTTACCCATTTTATTGAATCACATTACTTAACCAAGGTGTCTAAATTATATTAAAACTTTCTTTAAGTGAAAATTACTAATCCATTTGGTCACATTACTAATCCTAAGCGTAAAATCACTATTCATAATTTACTATTCATCAAAAATTAAGTTGATCTTATTAGACTCCAAATTCCTTAATGAACACTTTTGTAGAAGACCATTTTTTGAAAATCATTACACATCATTAGTTATTTAGGGTTTACATAAATATTTCAAAATATCCCTTTTTCAAAATTCATCAATAAAATACATTCTAAAATTATCTAGGCATTTGAAATTTCACAAACATCACTAAAGGAAGAAATCTCAATTTATTCATCCGAAAGGATTACACAAGGAAACTAGGGTCTCATCACATAGCCCCTTATAACACTGGCAAAAGACCTAAGTGTAAGGTGTTCTATGGTGATAGAATCTGAGGGAGTCTCAGATAACATTGCCCTAGTAGCAATCTCCACTAACTTGAACTTCTCCTGCAAGCGTTTTCGTTCAAGCTTGACACGCTGGAGCTCGGATTGGGCTTGGTCCAAAGCGAAGCCCACAGATGCTACCTCCTTCCCAAGCTCTGATAAGTGGGCTTCATAAGGGTTGAGTCTACTGGATGAAGCCATCGACTCCTCTTTCTGCATTAATCATTAACATCTTATTAAATAAATAAGAGTAAGTTAATATACTACTCAAAAAGATTGGGTCGTTACATTCTTCCCCCCTTAAGAAATTTCGTCCCCGAAATTTACACTCGAGGCCTAGTCGAAAAGGTGAGGGTACTTTTGCTTCATTGTTTCCTCAGGCTCCCAAGTCGCCTCTTCATATTTATGATTCCTCCACAACACTTTCACAAGGTGGGTAGTCTTGTTTCGTAGAACCTTGTCTCTACGGTCCAAGATCTCCACTGGCTGCTCCTCATAAGAGAGGTCATGTTCCAGTTGTACCACCTCTGGGTTCAGTACATGCGAAGGGTCGGGTATGTACTTCCTCAAGAGAGATACATGGAAGACATCATGAACTTGAGCTAGGTTCGGTGGAAGTGCTAGACGATAGGCCACTGCTCCTATGCGATCAAGGATTTCATAGGGGCCAATGTACCTAGGGCTGAGCTTCCCTTTCTTCCCAAACCGCATGACTCTCTTCCATGGAGAAATTAGAAGGAAGACTTTGTCACCAACACCAAACTCCAAGTCCCTTCGACGATTGTCAGCATAGCTCTTCTGCCGACTCTGAGCAGCCTTTATGTGTTGTTGGATGGCATGAACCTGTTCTGTCATCTCTTGCACGAGATCAGGCCCAAGAAGCTTCCTCTCACCAGTTTCATCCCAACAAGTAGGAGTTCTACACCGCTTTCCATACAGAGCTTCATAGGGTGCCATCTGAATACTCGCATGGAAGCTGTTGTTATAAGAGAACTCCACTAATGGGAGGTGTTGATCCCATCCACCTTTAAATTCCATTGAGCATAATCTCAACATGTCTTCGAGTGTCTGAATAGTCCTTTCAGATTGGCCATCAGTTTGAGGATGATAGGCCGTACTAAAATTCAATTCAGTATTCAGAGCATGCTGAAGACTTCTCCAGAATTTTGATGTGAATCTTGGGTCACGATCAGATACGATGGATAGTGGTACCCCATGCAGCCTTACCACTTCCTTCACGTATATCTTGGAAAGCTGATCCAGAGAGAAATCTTCCCGAATAGAGATAAAATGGGTTGTCTTGGTGAGACGGTCCACAATAACCCATATCGCATTTTTTCCTTTGGATGTTTTTGGGAGACCAGTTACAAAGTCCATGGTGATATTATCCCACTTCCATACTGGTATGGGTAGCGGTTGTAATACCCCCTTAGGAAGTTGTCTTTCTGCCTTTACTTGCTGACACACCAGGCACCTTGTAGTGTAATCGGCAATCTCCCTCTTCATGTTATCCCACCAATAATGATCACGAAGGTCTCTATACATCTTAGTGATTCCCGGATGTATAGAGAAAGTAGAGCTATGAGCTTCATCCATCAGTTCTTTCTTTATCTCCGGAATAGATGGAACACATAGTCTTGTACGAAATTTCAATACACCTTCTTGATCAATATTGAAATCAGGGAACTTCCCATCCTTTACAGCCTCGAACTTCTCCTGCAGCAAAGGATCTTCTTTTTGAGCCTTCTTGATCTTCTCTAGTAATGAAGGTTGAGAAATCATTTGGGATAGGGTTGATGATGTCCCTTTCCTTATAATTCCTATGTCCAGTTTTACTAGATCTTTAATCAAGGGATCTCCCAGGATCCTCATTGTTTCCAGAACAATAGGATCTTTCCTGCTTAACGCATCCACGACTTTGTTTGCTCTACCAGGGTGATAATGAATTGAAAAATCATAGTCTTTAATAAGCTCCAACCATCTCCTTTGTCTCATGTTCAATTCTTTATGTGTGAAAATATACTTTAGACTTTGGTGGTCAGTGTATATATCACATTTCTCCCCATAAAGATAGTGCCTCCATATCTTTAGAGCAAAAACAACTGCCGCCAGCTCTAGTTCATGCGTAGGATAATTCTGCTCATGAATCTTCAACTGTCGAGATGCATAAGCAATTACTTTGTCATTTTGCATGAGGACGCACCCAAGCCCTTTCAGAGATGCATCGCTAAAAATAACGAATCCTTCTCCGATAGAGGGTAGTGTTAACACCGGTGCAGTAACCAATCTCTTCTTCAGCTCTTGGAAACTTTCCTCGCATTCCTTTGTCCAGATGAACTTAACCCCTTTTCGAGTCAACTTAGTTAGTGGATTAGAAAGCCGTGAAAAGTTTTTCACAAACCTCCTATAATATCCCGCTAAACCAAGGAAACTATGAATCTCAGTTACTGTTGTGGGTTGAGGCCACTCCTCCACAACCATTGTCTTTGCAGGGTCAACCGAGATTCCTTCATTGGTTACGATGTGCCCCAAGAAAGCCACTTGTTGTAACCAAAACTCACACTTGCTGAACTTCCCAAAGAGCCTCTCCTTCCGTAGAGTTTTCAAAATAACCCTCAGATGATTTTCATGCTCCTCACGACTTTTTGAATATATCAAAATATCATCAATAAAAACTACCACAAAGTTATCAAGGTAGTCCTTAAAGACTCTATTCATCAAATTCATGAAAATAGCAGGAGCATTAGTCAAGATGAAGGGCATAACAGTAAACTCATAATACCCATATCTTGATCGGAAGGCAGTCTTTGGAATATCTTCCTTCTTCACCCTCAGTTGATGATAACCAGATCGAAGGTCAATCTTAGAGAAGAATTGAGCCCCACGAAGTTGTTCAAATAAATCATCAATTCTTGGAAGAGGGTATCTGTTCTTCACTGTGATCCCGTTCAGTTCTCTATAATCAATTCATAGCCGCATTGATCCATCCTTCTTCTTCACAAAGAGAACTGGTGCTCCCCAAGGAGACACACTCGGTCGGAAAAACCCCTTCTCCAACAAGTCTTGGAGTTGTTTCTTTAGCTCCTCTAGCTCCACATTTTCCATTCTATACGGAGTCTTTGATATCGGTTGAGACCCAGGTACGAGTTCAATGGAGAACTCTACCTCTCTTTCTGGGGGAGGTCCAGGTAACTCCTCAGGAAATACATCCATGTATTCTTGAACAATCGGAACATCTTCAATTTGTATGCTCCCTTTCCCTTCTTCCTCATCACCGATTAACTCCATAAAGAAAGCTATAGGAGGTGCTTCTAAATAGGGATCAGTTCGGGATATCTCTCCTCGGAAGATAACTGTAGGTCGTTCATTCAAGACTACTGAGATTTCCTTACTTATGCATTTGATCTTAGCATTATACTTTGAGAGCCAGTCCATCCCTAGTATAACGTCGAATTCCATCATGGGGATGACTACTAGATTTGCGATAAGATTGTGCTCACCAAAGTAAACACTAGAGTCTCTAAACACTGTTGATGCATGGATAATCCCACTTGGAGTCTTGACTGACAACTCTACCTCAAGCAATTCAGGGATTGATTCTATATTCTTTGCAAACTTGGAAGAAATAAAGGAATGCGTAGAACCAGAATCAAATAAAGCACTTGCTAGTTTTGAGAGGACAACAAGAGTACCTGCTACCACATCATTCGGAACTTCAACTTCAGTTGTTGTGATAGCGAAAGCACGACCTTGCTCCCTTGGCCTCTGCTGAGGTTGATGGTGATTCCCCTCCACCGCCCTCGGATTTGGACATTGATTAGCAAAGTGCCCAAGATGTCCACACTTGAAGCATGTGACTTCGGGTAGGGCCAGAACCATCTTTCCTCTGTCGTTAGTGTTGGGAAGTTGAGGCTTCACATCACCACGACAATTCCGAGAAATATGGCCTTCCTTTCCACACCTATAGCACTTGCCACTTCCGATCAAGCAGTTCCCCGGATGCTTCTTCCCACATTTATTGCATGTGGCATGTTGCATATGCTTTCCACCTCTTTCCTGATCAAAACTTCTTCCCAGGCTCGGTTCTAGAGTTCTCTTCTTCTCATTAGATTTGTGAGACCACTGTGTCTCCCCAAACTCTAGTTCAACTTTCATAGCACTTCGAACTATTTCTTCATAGCTATCGTAGTCCCTGTTGGCTAGATTCTTCCGCAGATGTGGTCGTAGTCCGCCAAAGAATCTATCAACCTTCCCATTAGGGTCCATGACAAAGCTTGAGGTATAACGGGAAAGCCTTGTGAAGTTCATCTCATAGCTTCCGACAGATTCGTTCTCCTTCTGCTTCAGCTCGAGAAACTCTTTCTCCATTTTCGTTCTCATTGAACGAGGGAAATACTTGTTAAAGAAAATTCCCCAAAATTCTTCCCACTCCATAGCTTCCATCTCTCCTCGTGGCTTCGTGTTTTTGATCAGTGACCACCACTGATCAGCTTCTCCCTCTAGGCGGTAAACAGCAAGGGTGACTTTTTCTTGTTCCGAACAATGAAGTACAGAAAAGATCTTTTCAATGGAGCTTATCCATTGTTCCGCAACCAATGGGTCAGTAGATCCACTGAATGTTGGCGGTCGTTGACGCATGAAGGACTCAACAGAAAGTTGTTCCCTTCGTGGTGAGGTCGGCCTCTCAGCTTGATTCAAGTTATTACTCATAACTTGAGTCAGTTGGTTCATCATCCGCATGAATGTTTCCATTCCAGCTTCCATCGGAGGGCCGTCAGCACATGGTGCATTGCGGTCACCATCGGCACGGTTTCTCCTATTGCCCGCCATTTTCTAAAAGAATAAAACCTTAGTGAGAAACTTATTTCATTTATGAATCTTTTAACTAAGACTTCGTGCTTAGACAATTATAGTTCTCTATAATTCCTTCATAATGATTCATAAAAAGCATGTGATTAACCAAACATATCCCCCGGGAGTGTCGTAACCAAGAGTGCAGCAAGGCCCGTTATCGTGCACCAGTTCCCGTTCGAGTCTAGCTCAAAGCAGTGTTTTCGGGTTTTACCCCTATGTACATCTGTGCCAGAGCCGCCTCTACCTGCTCGTATCCAGACAGGGATGTATTTGTTTGATAGACCACTTACTTAATACTTACCAAAATACCAGGAAGTTTTCCTATATTTAAACTTTTCTATAGGGTTCTTCCTAAAGTTTTTATATCCTAATTTCCACAAATAACTAAACCATCCTTTGATACCAACTATAGCATCCCACCATTTTATAACATAAACTTTCATTACATTACACAAAACTGAGGATCGTTAAGGTTTAGTGTCTTGGAAACAAGGATCATAAAACATAAAAAAAAACATAAAAACATTCTTCTTAAACACTTGAAAGGATTCTCCTTTAGTTCATCCTATGTTCATTATGCATCTCATAACCTGGGGACATACATCAAAAGAAAGGGTGAGCAGAAGGCCCAGTAAGGGAAATAAGAGGAACATTTTACATGTGAACTTGAGATACTTCAATAAGGACATGAAAAGAACATTAAGGCATAAGAAAGAAATCATGAGGCATTTCATAATAAAAATAACATTTTTCATAACTTTAAGATGTGGCTACATCATTTAACATAGACAATCATGAACATATCACCAAGGTCCATCCCCAAGGTGTCATTTGAAAATTACCAAGGTTATTCACCAAGGTATCGTGAAAATTGTAATCTCTAGTGGTTACATCATTACCCAATGCATTGGAGCGCTATCAGGGCGCACCCTTAAATTTGCCTTTATTATCATGTGAGCCACATATATCATCATCAAACATTTCATAAATAACCCACATAGCATAAAATAAATGGGCTTCATTTCATAATCATAACGTTTTAAAAACTGCTTTAAAGACATGATCTTTACGTCACTTTAAACCCACGGAAAGGGAAAGCGGGTCTCATGTATGTAAATCCCAGAATTTAAAATGGAACATTTTGATATATATGTGAATACCTTTGTAGAAATAAGAGCTTTGAGTATTCACTTTATAACATAAAATAATTTTTGAGAAAAGAGAGAGGCATTTTGAGGGGAAAATTCTGCAGCATAACGGCTAAGTTTCGGGGTTTTAGAAAACGTTGAAATGAGAGGGGACATGGGTCACCCACTCATAAATGATCCATAAAACAGTAGGGTGAAAGAATAAGAAGGAAATATGGACATGGTAACGAAATTTTAGGGACATACCATTTGAAATGAAAAACATGGAAGGAAAAAGATTAGATTTCTCTTATGAAAATTCGGCAGCCTTACGGCGTCACTTAACTTCAAAAGAAAATGATTTGACAAGATCAAAAAGGGTCCCTCATCATATGATCATAAGAGATCAGTATGATTGATATAGAGATCATACCCCAACATAATAAAAAGGAACTTGAAAGACTTGACATGAAAATCGAACTTGAAAAATGAGAAGGGTGAAAGAATCCCTTAAAAATTCGGCAGCCTAACGGCGTCACTTAAACTTTCATAAAACGAAATGATGAGAGTAAGAGGGGATATCTCATCATATAAACATGAAAGGTCAGTAAGAGAAATAAAAAAGAACATCCTCTCACATAAAAACATGGAGCATAATAGGAATGACATAAAAGAGATTACATGAAAAGAAAGAGAGGGGTCGGATCCCTTACCTTAAAACGTGACTCTTGAAACTCAAAGGATTGGACCTTGAGGGCTTGGGGGCACCTTGGGAGGACTCTTTGGAAGGTAAGAAGACCAGAACTTCGTTGGGGAAGAGTTGGGAGTGAAAACCAAGGGAGGAAAGGGTGGGTATTTATAGGGAAAGTGAGGGGACAAAGCATTAATGGCCAAAGGACACCTCACATGTGCTTTTCTCAAACCCATGGGCTCTCCCTTGGCATTTATCATGGAGTTAGGCCACATGGGGCCCCCAAAACAATAATTCATCACCCTTGGCCGGCCAACCCTCAAAAGATCTCATGACATCATCATGACATCATTATGATGTCATTAAACATACCGAAACCCTAAAACGGTATTTTTACTATTCACTGAAAATTCAACTTTCTCAGAATAATCCCAAAATTTCACCTTAACCAAATATCAATGCTCTGATTTCAAAAATGAAATCCATTTTATAAAAATATTTTTCTAAATATTTTTAATTTAATTTTTAAATAAAAACACTATTCATCGAAAATTCATTTTTTTCAAAAAAATCCCCAAAAATTACCTTAACATAATATCGATGCTCTGAGTTCAAAAATAAAGTCATTTTTATAAAAATAATTTTCTAATTATTTTTAATTAAATTTTTAATTAAAAAACACTATTCATCCGAAAAAACTAATACTTGATTAATAATTTATGAAACCGTTATTTACCCATTTTATTGAATCACATTACTTAACCAAGGTGTCTAAATTATATTAAAACTCTCTTTAAGTGAAAATTACTAATCCATTTGGTCACATTACTAATCCTAAGCGTAAAATCACTATTCATAATTTACTATTCATCAAAAATTAAGTTGATCTTATTAGACTCCAAATTCCTTAATGAACACTTTTGTAGAAGACCATTTTTTGAAAATCATTACACATCATTAGTTATTTAGGGTTTACATAAATATTTCAAAATATCCCTTTTTCAAAATTCATCAATAAAATACATTCTAAAATTATCTAGGCATTTGAAATTTCACAAACATCACTAAAGGAAGAAATCTCAATTTATTCATCCGAAAGGATTACACAAGGAAACTAGGGTCTCATCACATAGCCCCTTATAACATTGGCATAAGACCTAAGTGTAAGGTGTGCTATGGTGATAGAATCTGAGGGAGTCTCAGATAACATTGCCCTAGTAGCAATCTCCACTAACTTGAACTTCTCCTGCAAGCGTTTTCGTTCAAGCTTGACACGCTGGAGCTCGGATTGGGCTTGGTCCAAAGCGAAGCCCACAGATGCTACCTCCTTCCCAAGCTCTGATAAGTGGGCTTCATAAGGGTTGAGTCTACTGGATGAAGCCATCGACTCCTCTTTCTGCATTAATCATTAACATCTTATTAAATAAATAAGAGTAAGTTAATATACTACTCAAAAATATTGGGTCGTTACACATCCTTTGAAAATCCATAAATATTTGATCTTTTGTAATCCTTATCATAGAAAATATAGCATGAACCTTTTGACTCAAATCATTATCCACCTTGTTCTCTTTCCTAATGTGGTAATTTATTGATCAGTAATAATATTTAATTATCTCTAACAATATTCTTTGGCACATATTGAACTCCTTCTATGTGAATATATAGTTTAAAATTTTATGATCGGTGTATATATACCACTTTTCTCTATAAAGATAATTCCTCTATATCTTTAATGAAAAAATCACCACAGATAACTACAAATCATGAGTTGGGTAAATTTTCTCATCAATATTCAATTTTCATGAGGAATAAGCTATAACCATGTCATTCTGCATAAGAACACATCCCAATCCCTTCTGGGATGCATCACTAATGTTTACAAATCCTTCTCCACTACAGAGTAATGTAAGAATAGGTGCACTAACTAATATTCTCATTAGTTCCTTGAAATTTTCCTCACATTCATCTATCTAGATGAAATTATCTCCCTTCTGAGTTAACTTAGTTAGAGGATTAGATATTCATGATAAATTTTACATAAACCATCGATAATATCTAGCTAAACCAAGAAAGCTAAGGATCTCATTCACTATGGTTGGTCTGGGCCAACATTCAATAGCCTCTATATTTGATAGATCTACTGATATACCCTCTCTTGAGATTATATTACAAAAAATGAGACCTTTTTCTGTTAAAATTCACACATAGTAAATTTTTCATATAGTTTTTCCTTTCTTATGGTATTTAGTAAAATTATCAACTGGTCTTCATGATCTTCCTCACTATTTGAATAGATAAGAATATCATCTATAAATACTTCCACAAAATGATCAAGGTAGTCTCTAAAGAATCTATTCATTAAATCCATGAATACAGTGAGGAACCGAATGACATCACTATATATTCTTAGTGTCCATACCTTTCATGGAATGATGTTTTTGTTATATCCTTCTTCTTGACCCTCAATTGATTATATCTAGAACATAGGTGAATCTTGGAAAAGTATTGATCTCTGTGTAGTTGATCAAACAAGTCATCAATACGGTGAATAGGATACTTATTCTTAATTTTTATCTTTTTCAGCACCCAATAATCGATGTAGAGTCAAATCGATCCATCTTTATTTTTAACAAAAAGAATAGGTGCACCCTAAGGTGACACACTTGGCTGAATGAATCCCTTATCAAGGTTTTCTCAAAGTTGGTTCTTCAATTCCTGCAACTCAACCAGGTCCATTATATAGGGAGTATTTGATATTGGTATGGCACCAAGTATGAGTTTTATTGAGAAATCAACTTCATGTTTTGATGGAAATCTAGGAAACTCTTCTGGAAAGACATCAACAAATTCATGCACAATAGGTATATCATTGATGTCATGTTTCTTCCCAACCATTTGATATAAATAACCCTTCTGAATGGGAATTAAGATCTATGAAATGGATGTGATATACATCTAAAGTTTACACTTATCATCACATTGATATATGATCATAGTTTGTTTTGAAATATAAAATGATAATTACCTTCCTCAATAATTGATGTGGGATTTATGTAGAGAAAACTAATCCATACCTAAGATAACATAAAATTCAATTATAGGAATAATGATAAGATTTTCAGGAAGTACATTCTCTCCAATTTCAACCAGAGAGGAATCGTAGACTTGATATGTGATAATCATACCATTAGGGGTTTCCTATGATAATTATACATCTAAGTGTTTGGTTGGAATCTTTATACCCTTAGAAAATTCATCAGAATGGGTAGATCAAAAGTCAAATAAGATATTAGCAGTTCTAGAGTGGATGGTAAGTGTACCTTTCACCATGTTGTTATCACACTCCTCATCAAAAATAGTGATCTCATGAGATTTCCCATTTTCCATCATCTTAAGAGGCTACTGGTATTGATCAACATCATTAACCTTTAGATTTTGGAATTAGTTAGCATAATTCTTGTAATCCTTGCATCTGAAACACTGGAGTGTGGGTGGTGAATTTTTGCATTTTCCTCTCTATTTTCATCATTAGCTAACTTATTCCCATCAATTTTGAAATCAATTACTGATTGAACTTCCCTTCCATGGAATTTACTAGTCACATTAAGAAAATTTATTCTATTTTTATTCCCATACTTTGAGCATAAAAGAAACTTCATCTTCTTCTCTCTATGGTTCTTAGATTTTATTTTTAATTATATTTTTCTTGTCTTATAAAAACCATGATATTGATACATAACTTCAACCTATATTTCCACCTTGATAGCACATAGAACAATATATTCATAGCTAATGAAGTCTCTTATGGATAATTCCCTTCATATACTTGGTTTCAAGCCACTAAAGAATCAATCAACCTTACTTTTAGGTTGGATGATAATACAAGAAGCATACCTCTCAAGTCTTGTAAAATTTTCCTCATAGGTACCAACAGATTCATCATCCTTTTTCTTTATCTTAAGTAACTCCTCATACATATTTTTATGAAGAATATGAGTAAATTAATTATTGGAAAATAATTTCTTGAACTCATCCCAATCTATAGAGTCAATTTCATCCTATTGACTCGTATTCTTGATAATATTCCACCATTGATCCACTTCACCTTATAAACTATAGACATATAAAATTACTTTTTTATGTTTTTTATCACTAGAGAATGAAAAATATCTTTTCAGTGGTGTTGATCCATTATCTAGTAACTAGTGGATCATAATACCCATTGAAATAAGTTGGGTATTACCTCATGAAGGACTCAATATAATTTTGTTCTCTCCTTTGTTCATTTAGAATCCCATTATGATTCATAGCTTGAGAAAGTTGTGTGAGCATAGTAATGATATTTTTCATTCCATATCCCATAATTTTTGGATGCTCAGGAGGAAAATCATTGTCTTTTATATTGTACTTAGTATTAACATGGTTCTTTTAGGTTCCAAACATTGACTAAAACCAAAAATCATATTGTAAGAAATAATAATCATGATGGGGAACCATATAATCATAAAAAAATCAGTTATAGTATGTCTAAATCATGGAACCTTATTTAATCTATGATACATTATGTTTATCCTAGGTCATTCATAGTCATTATCTATTTAAATACTCTATTATGGATCATAAAGAGTTTTATGAATTTCCAAAGCATATTCATCGGTAGTGTCAAACCAGGTGTACAACAAGGAACATTTTTGTGCACTAGGTAATGATCAAGTATATCTCAATGAACCCTTTTCAAAGTTATTACCCCTAGGTACCTATGTTCTAGAGCTACATCCACTTATAGTATCCATATAGAGATGTAATTTCTTGGAAACCACTCTCCTTATACTTTACCAAAATTCCATGAAATTTTCCTATACTTTAACTCATCCTTAAACTTAACCTTATACATATTGTTAGGGATCTCACTAAGGTTTTCTCATCCTATTTTCTAAAGGTTAGATAAACCTATCATGTGATACCAACTATAACGACCTAGGTTATCATACATAGATATTACATTGTTTTTTATGAATACTCATTACATTACACAATCATATACCTAATGACTATAATAGTTTAGTGTATTTAGAAACTTGGAAACAAAAAAACTGATCTATAGGTAAACTACATCATATCCCACTGGGATATTCATAACTATTAACCTTCTTAGACATATCATATGTAATACATTTATTCATAACTTGGGGAAAGGAAACATAAGAAAAGGTGAGCTCAAATGCTTAGTAATGGTAAATAAGGGAGATACATGATCATAATATTAACATAAGGGTATGAGAGCATGAGAATAACATTTCAAAACCATATATTGTATAATAAGGATCATAATATTGAGTCATAGAATAATGATTGTCACTTCATAAGACATAAATCAAAAGGGAATCAAAGAACATGAGACATGATAGCATAACATTAGAATAAGACATAGATTTGTGGCATACACATAAAAATAGAAATCATTGCCATATAATTCAAGGCCCACTGATAAGGCTATCATGTTGGAATGGGTCCACTCGAGAAACCATCAAAATAGTCAAGGTTCATTCCTATCACACCCCAACCATGGATACTACTTTAATTTATTATTTTCTCTATGTGGGATCTTTTGGTTGAAGTTAGGGTTGAGTTACCAACAAAATTCCTTGTGTTTTGTGGTTTTGGTTTCCTTTTATACCTATGATTAGTTATTGTTCTTCGTATTGAGATAAATTTTCATATTTAGGAGTTTTTGACACCCACAGTGTCACTAATTTTTGTTTAAAACATTAAAGGATCATTGGGTGGGATTCACTAGTGTTTGGGGTGTCATTTGAGGGTTTTTTAACAATTTTTCAGGTTTCACAGTTTGAGAATAGTTTGAAAAAATTGTGTGACTCATACCTGAAAGTTTTCATAACTTTTCCAGTAGTAGTCGCATGGTTTGCGCATGTTTTAAAAAACTGTGCATCCCATTATGAGATTAATAAATTTTATCCTAAAAATATGATTTGGGTGATTCCAAATCTCAAATTAATCCATCATTTTTGGCTATAGACCAGAGGGAGCCCCCACCCCCCTTCTTCCTAATTAAATTTGGGATGATTTTGGGGAGATTTTTCAAGAAAGGTTGGTGATTCTTCATGTTTCCTTTATCAAATCTTCTCTCTTTCTCTTCCCCTTTTTGTTTCTAGGGTTTTATTTAGGGTTATTCTTCCATGGAAAAACCTTAATGACTAGGTTTTATGTTTGGTACGTTTTCCTTTGGATATAGGGTGTGAAAAAGGTCTGTGGGGCTTAGATCTATCCTCCCTTGAAGTTTCATCGCATCCTCACTCCATTGAGGTAGGTGTTTCCATGTTTTTACTTTCTGGTGAAAAACATTAGTGTTTGAGTGTCTTCAATTTATTTTTTAAATGTTTTTAAAATCCTTATAATGGTAATGGATAGTCTATTTTTGTGTTTCCTTATTGGTAGAATTTGACAAAAATGGTTTTCCAAGGGTTTTCTTTATTATGCTTATAAATGTATGCACACAATGT
This sequence comes from Viscum album, assembly GCA_963277665.1. NCBI lineage: Eukaryota > Viridiplantae > Streptophyta > Magnoliopsida > Santalales > Viscaceae > Viscum > Viscum album. The sequence goes on from OY728137.1 coordinate 806,217,091, forward strand.
GTTTGATAAAATGCCTATTGTTTTCTAAACATGAAATTGAGATTGTATGGTATTTTTTGGACTTGGTTTTATATATTATATTTAATAAAGCATTAATTAGATCATGAAATGTGATTTAGGTGCCTATTTATAGATTGATGATTTATGGTGAAATTTTTTGGAAAGGTTCCTCGGGTTTTTAAAATGTTTATGAGAGATGTTACAATTGTGTTGGTTTAAAGGGAAGTAGTATTTCTATAAAAAAATTGGGTATTATTATGGATCTTCAAAGGGTTTGATTAGATGTTTTCACATCCATGGGTTCACTAAGTGCACACATGGATGAGCATTCAAGTGAAAATGACACTTAAAAATGATGTTACACATGAACCTTGATTTTTCATATGTTTTATCTTCTCTCTCCCATTATCTTCCTTCTAAAGTGGCTCTTTGATTTCTAAAAAGTGTGTTGGTGTTTCATGTGTCTTTAAAATTATTTTGCATGTGTTCTTTAAAATTTTAAACTTTGGGTATCTTGGAACATGGTTGGTTTCTAAATGGTTTAAAGGCCTATTTGGCATGGCATACTTGGAAATGGTTTTAGAAGTGACTTGAGAATGTTTTGGTAAATTTATTTGGGTGTGTAAACATAAAGGACCATTTGGAATTGTAATTTTAAGGGTGATGTTTTGTGTTTATTTTAGAAATGAGCGTGGTTTGAAAGACATGAACACCTAATTGGAAACTTAAAGAATTTGAAAAAATGGTTTGAATACTTATGTGATGTGACATGCCAATCAGCACTTTGATGATTTGACACAGATATATATATGTGTGTGTGTGTGTGTGTGTGTGTCTGTATGTATGTATGTATGTATGTATGTATGTATGTATGTATGTATGTATGTATGTGGGAACCTCTATATGAGGGATTTCCCTTCATGGGTTATTGTATAAGGTGCCCGTATTTGGGGTTGGCAAGTGCGGTGAGATGAGTCATGCGTGCGAGGTTCTCCTATTTACACAGTATTATTATTACCACCATGGGTTCCTGGGAGTCTTTTAGATGATCGAGTGATGGTTACTTATTAGCCCTGATTATATGGGTTGGTACCCTCCTAGAGTTGTGGATAGGCCAGAAGGTCTTCAACACTGGTAAGACTGTGAGAGCATCTAGTTGGTTATAGACATAGGGGCTTCACCATACTCTGGTATGTGGTTCTGAACTGAGTACATCCAGGGGTCTTCTAGGGATGTTTAGGATTTCCCATGGTTATTATTTGTATTACTTGTTTACTTTATGCTACATTGAATGTTCATTTGATTAGTTTATTTATTGTCAGCATATCCCTAGTGTTGTTGATTTAGGTTTTTATTTAAAATAGAAAATCTATTTTGAAAGTGGAAACATGGTGTGCATAGTTTGGAAAAAAGGAAAGAAATGTGTTTATTTTTTAAAAAGAAGAAAATATATTTTTATAACCTTATTTACAAACTAGTGTTAATGGATTGTTTTGGGAAAATAAACACGTAGAATCTTTGGTGATTGCCTACTCAGCTGTCTAGATCACACCCTACTTGTACCATTCAGTGTTCATAGACCTGAGCTGTTTTGTATGTTCAGGTTTTGTTCATGTTCTTCTAGTTAGAGTTATCTCTTGGAGCAGGGTGGTGTTGTGGTTGGTGGTGACCAAGCGGTCACATGGGGATCGTGTTAATAGCTAGTTGTTTCTATTTTTTTGTAGATTCTGGTTCTTTTAGTGTCAAATTTATTCAGTTGTATTTGTATTAAACCAGATTTTTCATTTATTGAGATTCAGTTGAAGTTAGATCTACTGCATTTTCAGTTTTGTATATTTTCATCCTCTTTATTATTGGTATAAATCTTTCCCTCCTGTTTTATTTTGATTCCCATCACTATTTTCCACCCCATGGGGATTGGGAATGCCCTTTGGGCCATGTCTCAGACCAGGTCAGGTGTCGAGTCAGATGGCATCCCATCTTGGTTCATGAAAAAATGTTATCATAGTGGGGTTCTTGATATTTGGGGTGTCTGGTAGTTAGAGATTAGGACTTTTTGGACTAAGGAGTTCGGTATTGTAAGGGAGTCATGAACCATTTCTCATTCTGAACCTTGAATTACCAAGTTTATTCTAGGATTCGAGTCTTTTGTTCTTGTTTTGGATTGAGGGATTACAACGGAGGAAAGATGGTGTCACATTGTGACCCCACATGGATTAGTGAACCATGTTAAGTCCAAGTTCCCATTTCAAGTTCCTCCTGGTTTTTATTTCTTACTTGGGGCATGGCCCACTGCCATGTCATTAGGTTAACCATAACTACTAGTTCCTCATTTCAGTTTTTTGGTGAAAGTCGAGTCTTGTTTGGGATTGGGTTAATGTGAGTATGATTTTAAAATGAAAAAGGGTTTTAGAAAATAAAATGATTTCTTATAAATGGTTTTAAATTGGTAAAGTGTGTTTGTGAAGAGAAAGGGGTTTAGAAAAGGAATTTTTTTTCTTTTAATTGGTTTTAAAATTTGTATGGATGGTTTTAAATGCAATCATTTTGGTTTGAAAAATTTGGTGATTGTTGGGAGTTGGTAAAGAAGTGGATTTGTGCGACGCTTGGTATTTATTATGAACTTTTTCACATGTGAGGGAATGCGTGTGGAAAGTTCATATTGGAACATTTGGATGGAAGTGGATGAACACATGTGCAATGGTTCATGGGATTCCATGGGTGTTCATTTCAGAAGTCTTGGCATCATTTTTTTCTAAAATGATTTTTGAAGGAGGAAAATGATTCTGGAAATTGGTTTTTGTTTTAGAATGTGGATTTTGTTTTGTGAAAAGTGGGTTTCGGTATATGGAAAGTGGACTTGGGAGAAGGCATTTTTGAATCTTAAATGAAATGGTGGTTTTTGGAAAAGAGGGATTTTGGTTGTGTTTGTATATGTTTGGTTTGTGAACCATTTTTTTGGATTCAGATATTCCTTCTGATCATTCTACATTCTGATGTTGGTTTTGGTTTTGTGTCTTTCATGTTGTTCGAAAAATTCCACCCAAAAATATTACCAAATTTTCTAATTATTCATGCTCAGTTTCTGATTATTCAAGATTTTTACCTATCTATTTTGGTGATCGAGGATCGTTAGAGGTGATGGAGTGCCTTAAAGAAGTAGAGCACGTCTTCAGGTTGTTAGGAACTCCCAAGGTTGTTAGAGCTCTTGTTGTCTTGGGGTTGCTTGAGGGTGCAGCCTTGGACCAGTGGAAGCTGGTTGTCCCATCATCATTGGAAGTTTTGATTACATGGGAAGTGTTTAAGGTCACCTTCATCCAAAGTTTCATACCTGAGGATGTGAAGTTGAGGAAGGTGCAAGAGCTGCGGGACGTTCAGTAGGGCTAGTGGACTGTGAAAGCTTATATTGATCACTTTAGAGAGTTTATTTCTTAATCTCTAGAGGTATCACTAAAAGATCAATTAAAGGCTCCAATTTTCATTTAGGGTCTTATTCTAGAGATTTCAGAAAAGGTGTTATCTTTTGGAGAGACCTGTTTTGAGAAGTTGGTGGACGAGGTGTTCCTAGTTGAGTTAGTTTCCGGAGCTCATGTGGTTGGCAGTCTCGTGTATCTTATTGATCAAAAAGGTTCCCCATCTATAAAGGATTGCATGCCAAAGGAATATATATCTAAGGAGTTTCCTTTATTGGTTATAGCATCTAGTTCATTTGTAAATTCCCTTGTGTGCTATCAATGTTTCCGTCTCGGGCATTTGAAGCCATATTTTTGCATCCCTCCAAAGGTCCACCATCGTTGTGGACATTTGGGTCATCTGAAGAAGTTCTAAAGGAAGCGTTTCTCAAAGAATGAGTTGTGACCAAAGGATTCATGTACCGAACTGTGAGGAAGAAGATGCTTCATCAATTAGATCCCCAGCTATAGCATCCCACCTTTTTGTCACATAAACTTTCATTACATTATACAAAACTGAGGATCTTTAAGGTTTAGTGTCTTGGAAACCAGGAACTTAAAACATGAAAACATAAAACATTCTTCTTAAACACTTGAAAGGATTCTCCTCATGTTCATCCTAGGTTCATTACTACATCACATAACCTGGGGACATACATCAAAAGAAAGGGTGAGCAGAAGGCCTAGTAAGGTAAACAAGAGAAACATTTTACATGTGAACTTGAGATACTTCAATAAGGTCATGAAAATAACTTTAAGGCATGAGAAATAAATCATGAGGCATATCATAATAAAAACAACATTTTTCATAACTTGAAGATGTGGCTACAACATTTAATATTGACAATCATTTAGTTTCACCAAGGTCCATCCCCAATGTGTCATTAAAAATTACCAAGGTTATTCACCAAGGTATCAGTCTAAAAAGTCATCTCTAGAGATTAAGTATTTACCCAATGCATTGGAGCACTATCTGGGCACACCCTTGACATGTCTTTATTATCATGTGATCCACATATATCATCATCAATAATTTCATAAACAACCCATATAGCATAAAATAAATGGGTTTCATTTCATAATCATAATGTTTTAAAAACTGCTTTAATGACATGATATTTATGTCACTTTAAACCCACGGAAAGGGAAAGCGGGTTTCATGTATGTAAATCCCAGAATTTAAAATAGAAGATTTTGATATATATGTGAATACCCCTATATAAATAAGAGCTTTGAGTATTCACTTAATAACATAAAATAATTTTGAGAAAAAGAGAGAGGCGTTTTGAGACGAAAATTCTGCAGCATAACGGCTACGTTACAGGGTTTTAGAAAATGTTGAAAAGAGAGGGGACATGAGTCACCCACTCAAAAATGATACATAAAACAGTAGGGGAATAGAATATATAGTATTTAAGAACATTGTAATGAAATTTGAATGATATACCATTTGAAACGAAGAACTTGAAAGGAAGACAAAAAATAAGATTTCTCTTATGAGAATTCGGCAGCCTAACGGCGTCACTTAAAACTTCCAAAAATGGATTGACGAGATCAAATAGGGTCTCTCATAATATGAACATAAATGTTCAGTATGATAGATATAGATATCATACCCCAACATAAGAAAAAGGAACTTGAAAGACTTGGCATGAAAATAGATCTTGAAAATGAGAAGGGTGAAAGAACCCCTTAGAAATTCGACATCCTAACGGCATCACTTAAACTTCAACAAAAATGAATTGATGAGATCAAATAAGGTATCTCATCATATGAACATAAATGATCAGTATTATAGATTTAGAGATCATAACCCAATATAATAAAAAGGAACTTGTAAGACTTGACATGGAATTAGAACTTTGAAAAGGGCAAAAGGTGCAAGGACCACTTAAAAATTCAGCAGCCTAACGACGCCACTTAAACTTCAAAATACTGAATTGAAGAGATCAAATGGGGTCTCTAATCATATGTTCATAAAATATAATTATGATATATATAGAGATCATACCCCAAAATAACAAAAAGGAACTTGAAAGAATTGACATGAAAGTAGAACTTCAAAATGAGAAGGGTGAAGAACCACTTAAAAATTCGGCAGCCTAACGGCGCCACTTAAAACTTCAAAATACTGAATTGAAGATATAAAATGGGGTCTCTCATCATGTGATCATAAAATATCAGTATGATAAATTTAGAGATCATACCCCAACACAATAAAAAGGAACTTGAAATACTTTACATGAAAATAGATCTTGAAAAATGAGAAGGGAGAAAGAATCTGTTACAAAAATTTCGGCAGCCTAACGGCGCCACTTAAAACTTCATAAAAGGAAATAATGAGAGTAAGAGGGGATATCTCATTATATGAACATTAAAAGGGCAGTAAGAGGAGTATAAAAGAACATCCTCCAACATAAGAACATGGAGCATAAAAGGAATGACATAAAAGAGATTACTTGAAACGAAAGAGAGAGGTCGGATCCCTTACCTTAAAACGTAACTCTTAAAACTCAAAGGTTGGGACCTTGAGGGCTTGAAGGAACCTTGGGAGGACTACTTGGGAGGTAATGAGACCAGAACTTCATTGGGGGAGATTGGGGAGTCGAAATGGATGAGAGGATGGCTTGGTATTTATAGGGAAAGTAAGGGGACAAGTCATTAATGGTCAAGGGACACCTCAAAAGTGGTTTTCTCAAAACCATGTGCTCTCTCAAGATATTTCCCATGAAGTTAGGCCACATGGGGCCCCCCATACAATAATTCATCACCTTTCGTCAACCATCCCTTAAAATATCTCATGACATCATCATGACACAGTTATGATGTCATTAAACATACTGAAACCCTAAAACTGTATTTTTACTATTCACTGAAAATTCAACTTTCTTAGAAAAATCCCAAAATTTCACCTTAACCAAATATCAATGCTCTGATTTCAAAAATGAACTCCATTTTATAAAAATAATTTTCTAAATATTTTTAATTTATTTTTTTAAATAAATACACTATTCACCGAAAATTCATTTTTTTCAGAAAAATCTCTAAAAATTACCATAACATAATATCGATGCTCTGAGTTCAAAAATGAAATCCATTTGATAAAAATAATTTTCTAAATATTTTTAATTTAATTTTTAATTTAAAAACACTATTCATCCGAAAAAACTAATACTTGAATAATAATTTATGAAACCGTTATTTAACCATTTTATTGAATCACATTACTTAATCAAGGTGCCTAGATTATTTTAATACTTTCTTTAAGTGAGATTACTAATCCATTTGGACACATTACTAATCCTAATCATAAAATCACTATTCATAATTTACTATTCATCAAAAATCAAGTTGATCTTATTAGACTCTAAATTTTGTACTGAACATAATTGTAGAAGACCATTTTTTGAAAATAATTACACATTTTTAATTATTTAAGGTTTACATAAACATTTTTAAAATATCCTTTTTCTAAAATTCATAAAAAATATGCATACTATATTTATCCGGTCATTTGAAAATTCATAAACATCATCATAAGAAGAAATCCCAATTTTTATTTAAAAAAAAGGATTACGCAAGGCAGTTATGGTCTCCTTACATAGCCCCTTATCACGCCAGTATAGGACCTAAGTGTAAGGTGTGCTAAGGGGATAGAATCCGAGGGAGGATCGACCAACATCGCACGAGTAGTAATTTCTATCAGTTTGAACTTCTCGCGATGGCGATTCTGTTCTAGCTTCACACGATGAAGTTTGGCTTGGGTTTGGTCCAGAGCAAAGCCCAGTGGTGCTACCTCCTTCCCAAGTTCTGTTAGATGGGCTTCGATCGGTCCAAGACTACTAGGTGAGGCCATCGAACCTTCTTTCTATAATAATTAACCAAGATTACTTGTATTTAGAGATAATAATCGAAACGTTTAGTTTACAGTGGTCATATTGACCAATGGTCATATAACAGTCAAAACCCAACGGTCTCATTTTAATTATACTCATGTTATCAAATGAAACATTTTTGTTGAGTATAAAAATAAAATAAAATAACACATAAAATTAGGAAACAAGATTTATTCAAAATTTCGAGTCATTACAATCTTCCCCCCTTAAGAAATTGCATCCTCGCAATTTTTAAAACTGGGTTTTAAAATTTCATTGAAAGTCCCACACCGGAAAAGGAGTCATTAAAACTATTACTTTAAAATAAATAAAGGTAAGTAAAAAAGGTCACTCGTGTTAACCCATACTAGGATCCCATGTAGGAAAACATGGACGTGGAGGAAAAAAAAAAGGGTCACGTTTTAAGGGAGAGTGATAGAAAACATGATTAGGAGAAAGTCAACCATAAGAAAATCCCAAACTTATGATGTGTGTAAACGGTCTTTGATTACCTAGTAGGAAACATAAACCAACAACATTTTTGTTTTACGTTCCTTTTCATAATTTTGAGGAATTCATTTACAACATAGAACATAAGAAAATATACCTACCTTCATGTAGAGTTTCATCCTTTATTAAGTTTCTACCAAAACTAATCTTTTCTCCAAATGATGAGAATTCAAAAACACTTGGTCTCATCAAAATCACAAGAATCATATTCTAGAGAATCACATAATCCACAAAAGATTAACTATCTATTTCTTCTATCTTTAAAAATTATCCCAAAAACAGAAAGGGTAAGGTAAAACAACTCTTCAAAAAAAATAATCACATAGTAAGGGAGACTACTTTTAAATCTTCAAAGTTCCATGTAACTACCCAAAGTTCATCATAGACCATTCCATAAATAACGGTCCTTAAAATTCTTCAAAATAAACCAAACTAAGATTGAAACCCAAATACAAGAAGGATTTGATAACACAGTCTTCCAAGGTAAACTTTATCATTAATCTCCAAACAACATCAACCACCCCTAAAATATTATAACAAAACTAACTAACCTAAACATATTTACCCCAATATAGGTTAATCATTTCCATAAGTAACCTATAATACCATAAGTTTACCTTAAATTCATCGATTATTCAAAATATAAGTCAACCTTACTCCTCAATGAAAATACCGTAGTAATCTATTTACCTCGATCATATAGGGTCCCCAAAATAGTGAATGTCTTCCAAAATAATAATCATCTTTTAATCCCCTAATCATCTCTGTCATATTAATATGAAAATCGTCGCATTTCCTATCACATTGGTTTTTTGGACATGTTCTTCCATTTCCCGCCATTAACTAAGAAAAGAAACTATAATTAGGGGCTTAAATACTTAGCTAATAATCATGAAAAGGAAACTTTAAGCATAAAAGGATAAACATGTAGAATAAAAGTATATCCTAACATGTGATCCCCTAGGTTCCAATCTAGGTTATCCATGATCATATATTCTTATGTGAATCTTTATTTTTTTTATCCTTGTTCCTTTAATAATGGTTCATACTAAGCTTATGAATTTACCAAAGCATATCCCCCGGGAGTGTCGTAACCAAGAGTGCAGCAAGGCCCGTTGTCGTGTACCAGTTCTCGTTCGAGTCTAGCTCAAAGCGGTGTTTTCAGGTTTTACCCCTATGTACATCTGTGCCAAAGCCACCTCTACCTACTCGTATCCAGACAGGGATGTATTTGCTTGGAAACCCCTTACTCAATACTCACCAAAATACCAGGAAGATTTCCTATATTTAAACTTTTCTATAGGGTTATTCCTAGAGTTTTCATATCCTAATTTCCACAAATAACTAAACCATCCTTTGATACCAACTATAGCATCCCTCCTTTTTGTCACATAAACTTTCATTAGATTATACAAAACTGAGGATCTTTAAGGTTTAGTGTCTTGGAAACCAGGAACTTAAAACATGAAAACATAAAACATTCTTCTTAAACACTTGAAAGGCTTCTCCTCATGTTCATCCTAGGTTCATTACTGCATCACATAACCTGGGGACATACATCAAAAGAAATGGTGAGCAGAAGGCCCATTAAGGGAAACAAGAGAAACATTTTACATGTGAACTTGAGATACTTCAATAAGGTCATGAAAAGAACTTTAAGGCATGAGAAATAAATAATGAGGCATATCATAATAAAAATAAAATTTTTCATAACTTGAAGATGTGGCTACAACATTTAATATTGACAATCATTTTGTTTCACCAAGGTCCATACCCAAGGTGTCATTAAAAATTACCAAGGTTATTCACCAAGGTATCAGTCTAAAAAGTCACCTCTAGAGATTAAGTCTTTACCCAATGCATTGGAGCGCTATCTGGGCGCACCCTTGACATGTCTTTATTATAATTTTAGCCACATATATCATAATAAATCATTTCATAAACAACCCATATAGCATAAAATAAATGGGTTTCATTTCATAATCATAACGTTTTAAAAATTGCTTTAATGACATGATCTTTATGTCACTTTAAACCCACGGAAAGGGAAAGCGGGTTTCATGTATGTAAATCCCAGAATTTAAAATAGAACCTTTTGATATATATGTGAATACCCCTATAGAAATAAGAGCTTTGAGTATTCACTTAATAACATAACATAATTTTGAGAAAAAGAGAGAGGCATTTTGAGACGAAAATTCTGCAGCATAACGGCTACGTTACAGGGTTTTAGAAAACGTTGAAAAGAGAGGGGACATGGGTCACCCACTCAAAAATGATACATAAAACAGTAGGGGAACAGAATATATAGTATTTAAGAACATGGTAATGAAATTTTAATGATATACCATTTGAAACTAAGAACTTGAAAGGAAGACAAAAAATAAGATTTCTCTTATGAGAATTCGGCAGCCTAACGGCGTCACTTAAAAACTTCCAAAAATGGATTGATGAGATCAAATAGGGTCTCTCATCATATGAACATAAATGATCAGTATGATATATATAGAGATCATACCCCAACATAATAAAAATGAACTTGAAAGACTTGGCATGAAAATAGATCTTGAAAATGAGAAGGGTGAAAGAACCCCTTAGAAATTCGACAGCCTAACGGTGTCACTTAAACTTCAACAAAAATGAATTGATGAGATCAAATAGGGTATCTCATCATATGAACATAAATGATCATTATGATAGATTTAGAGATCATAACCCAACATAATAAAAAGGAACTTGTAAGACTTGACATGGAATTAGAACTTTGAAGAGGGAAAAAGGTGCAAGGACCACTTAAAAATTCAGCAGCCTAACGACGCCACTTAAACTTCAAAATACTGAATTGAAGAGATAAAATGGGGTCTCTCATCATATGTTCATAAAATATCATTATTATAGATATAGATATAATACCCCAAAATAACAAAAAGTAACTTGAAAGAATTGACATGAAAGTAGAACTTCAAAATGAGAAGGGTGAAGAACCACTTAAAAATTCGGCAGCCTAACGGCGCCACTTAAAACTTCAAAATACTGAATTGAAGAGATCAAATGGGGTATCTCATCATATGATCATAAAATATCAGTATGATAAATTTAGAGATCATACCCCAACATAATAAAAAGTAACTTGAAATACTTTACATTAAAATAGATCTTGAAAAATGAGAAGGGAGAAAGAATCCGTTACAAAAATTTCGGCAGCCTAACGGCGCCACTTAAAACTTCATAAAATGAAATAATGAGAGTAAGAGGGGATCTCTCATTATATGAACATGAAAATGGCAGTGAGAGGAGTAAAAAATAACATCCTCCAACATAAGAACATGGAGCATAAAAGGAATGACATAAAATAGATTACTTGAAACGAAAGAGAGAGGTCGGATCCCTTACCTTAAAACGTAACTCTTAAAACTCAAAGTTTGGGAACTTGAGGGCTTGAGGGAACCTTGGGAGGACTCTTTGGGAGGTAATGAGACCATAAATTCGTTGGGGGAGATTGGGGAGTCAAAATGGATGAGAGGATGGCTTGGTATTTATAGGGAAAGTGAGGGGACAAGGCATTAATGGCCAAGGGACACCTCAAAAGTGGTTTTCTCAAAACCATGTGCTCTCTCAAGATATTTCCCATGAAGTTAGGCCACATGGGGCCCCCATACAATAATTAATCACCTTTGGTCGAACATACCTTAAAATATCTCATGACATCATCATGACACAGTTATGATGTCATTAAACATACCGAAACCCTAAAACTGTATTTTTACTATTCACTGAAAATTCAACTTTCTCAGAAAAATCCCAAAATTTCACCTTAACCAAATATCAATGCTCTGATTTATAAAATGAACTCCATTTTATAAAAATAATTTTCTAAATATTTTTAATTTATTTTTTTAAATAAATACACTATTCACCGAAAAATCATTTTTTTCAGAAAAATCCCCAAAAATTACCATAACATAATATCGATGCTCTGAGTTCAAAAAAGAAATCCATTTGATAAAAATAATTTTCTAAGTATTTTTAATTTAATTTTTAATTTAAAAACACTATTCATCCGAAAAAACTAATACTTGAATAATAATTTATGAAACCGTTATTTAACCATTTTATTGAATCACATTACTTAATCAAGGTGCCTAGATTATTTTAATACTTTCTTTAAGTGAGATTACTAATCCATTTGGACACATTACTAATCCTAATCATAAAATCACTATTCATAATTTACTATTCATCAAAAATCAAGTTGATCTTATTAGACTCTAAATTTTGTACTGAACATAATTGTAGAAGACCATTTTTTGAAAATCATTACACATTTTTAATTATTTAAGGTTTACATAAACATTTTTAAAATATCCTTTTTCTAAAATTCATAAAAAATATGCATACTATATTTATCTGGTCATTTGAAAATTCATAAACATCATCATAAGAAGAAATCCCAATTTTTATTTAAAACAAAGGATTATGCAAGGCAGTTATGGTCTCCTTACATATCCCCTTATCACTCCAGCATAGGACCTACGTGTAAGGTATGCTAAGGTGAGAGAATCTGAGGGAGGCTCGACCAACATCGCACGAGTAGTAATTTCTATCAGTTTGAACTTCTCGTGATGGTGATTCCGTTCTAGCTTCACACGATGAAGTTCGGCTTGGGTTTGGTCCAGAGCAAAGCCCAGTGGTGCTACCTCCTTCCCAAGTTCTGTTATATGGGCTTCGATCGGTCCAAGACTACTAGGTGAGGCCATCGAACCTTCTTTCTATAATAATTAACCAATATTACTTGTATTTAGAGACAATAATCGAAACGTTTAGTTTACAGTGGTCATATTGACCAATGGTCATATAACAGTCAAAACCCAACGGTCTCATTTTAATTATACTAATGTTATCAAATGAAACATTTTTGTTGAGTATAAAAATAAAATAAAATAACACATAAAATTAGGAAACAAGATTTATTCAAAATTTCGGGTCGTTACACCAGCCATAGGCCTCAGGGTGAAGTTTGTGCACAGTCAGGAGTGACGGGGGGTGTAAAACACCAACCTAATTTTGCTTTCTATGTTGGGATAAAAATGTTTAAGGTTTCCTTATTCTTATATTCCTACTATTATAAGTACATCATTTTTTATAAAGTTTTTATGGGATTGTTCTATTATAATCCATGTATTTGAGTCTATCTAAATGTGGCCTTTGAAATTTTTTATTCTTCTTTGAGTGTGTCTTGACTTTGTGTAGGTCGTTCTCAGTTTTAACTTTCAGCAGTTGTCATTTGAATATGATTGAGTTCTGGAGAGTTGATATATTTTGGGTCTAATTCATGTGGGAGGTTCCTTGTGTTAGTGGATTTAGTGTCCAAATTGTATATGGATGTTTGGGTTTGATCCCCGATCAAGATTTTTGGTTTTCAGAGTTTTCAGGAGATTTTTTTTCAGGTGAAGCATGGTTACCACATGGTTAGTCGAAAACATGCAGCCTTAGATATGCGGACAAAACCAACTACATGGCCAGTGCATGGCTATGTGGTGGGTATCAGTTGTCGTGCGGCTTAATTCTTTCTCAGGTAGTGACATTTGGCACTATTGGTGCATGGCTTGTAAACCATGTGACCAAGCCATGTGGGATACCCTTATGAACAATGAGGGGCACACGGTTGGCGCATGGTTTAGAAAACTGTGCAACCAAACCATGCGAGCTATCTAGAAATTTTAAATGTTGAAATCCCTAGTTCCTGATTGCAGTGAGGGTGTTGTTTGAGGTTTAAATTTTGTTCATATTAGTTGAGTTCTTGTGGTGGGGAGAACCCTCTCGTGTTCTCCCCTCATCCTCATTCATGTTTTGTGATTTATTCTTGATCGGTCAGGTGTGACTAGTGGGGTGAAATTTCAGAATGTGGTTCATGTATTCATTGGTTTTGATCAAGCATAAACTCTAGTTTTATCTACCTTTTGACTTGGGGACTTTCAGTGGGTGGAAAGTGTTTGTGGTGGGGAGAATTGTCACATCCCGAACACATATACTCCTTTATTTTATTCTCTTCTAGATGTTGGGTCTTTTGGTTGAGGTTTGGGTTGAGTGACCAAACAAGTCCTTGTGTTTTTGTGATTTCGGTTTCCTTTATACCTATGATTAGTTATTGCTGTTGGTATAGAGAAAAAGTTTCATGTTAGGGAGTTTGTGACACCCATAGTGTCACTAATTTGTGTTTAAAACATTCAAGGATCATTGGGTGGGATTACCTAGTGTTTGGGATGTCATTTGAGGATTTTTTGGAAAATTTTCAGGTTTCAAGGTTTGAGCATAGTTTTCCCAAACCTTGAAACTCATACCTGCATGATTTCAGAACTTTTCCGGTAGCAGTCGCACGGTTTGCGTACGATTTACAAAACCGTGAAGCAAAATCGTGCATCCCATTACAGGCTTAATAACTTTTATCCTAAAAATCATATTTGGGTGATTACACCTCTAAAATGAATTCATAGGTGTCTCCTATCAACCAGATCCCCCCCCCCCTTTCTTCCTGCTTCAATTTGGGAAGAAATGTGGTGATTTATCAAGAAAGGTTGGGGATTCTTCATCAAATCTTCTCTCTTTATCTTCCCCTATTTGTTTCTAGGGTTTTCTTTGGGGTTGTTCTTCCATGTACGAACCCTAATGACTAGAGGTTATCTTTGGTTCAATTTCATTTAGATCTAGGGTGTGAAAACAGTTTGTGGGGCTTAAATCTCTCCTCCCTTGATGTTTCATCGCATCTGCACACCATTGAGGTAGGTGTTTCCATGTTTTTCCTTTCTGGTGAAAACCATTGGTACTTGAGTGTCTTCAATTTTTTTAAAATATTATTAGAATCCTTATAATGGTCAGGGATAGTCTATTGTGGTGTTTAATTATTGGTATAATTTTACAAAAATGGTTTTCCAAGGGTTTTCATTATTATGCCTATAAATGCATGCACACAAGGTGTTTGATAAAATGCATATTGTTTTCTAAACATGAAATTGATCTCATGTGATATTTTTTGGACTCGGTTTTATATATTATATTGATTAAAACATGAATTAGAGCATTAAATGTGATTTAGGTTCTTATTTATGGCTTGATAGTTTATGGTGAAATGTTTTGGAAAGGTTCCTAGGGTTTTTAAAATGTTTATGAGATATGTTACAATTCTGTTGGTTTAAAGGGAAGTAGTATTTCTAAAAAAATGTTTTTGGGTATTCTTATGGATCTTCAAATGGTTTCATTGGATGTTTTCACATCCATGGGTGCATTATTTGCACACATGGATGATCATTCAAGTGAAAATAACACTTTAAAATGATGTTACACATGAACCTTGATTTTTGAAATTCTTTCTCTTCTTTATCACATTATCTTCCTTCTAAAATGGATCTTTGAATTCAAAATATTGTGATTTTATTTCATGTGGCTTTAAAATTATTTTTAATGTGTTCTTTAAAATTTGAAACATTGGGTAACTTGGAATATGGTTGGTTTCTAAATGGTTTAAAGGACCGTTTGGCATGTCATACTTGGAAATGGTTTTAGAAATGACTTGGGAATGTTTTGGTAAATGTATTTGGGTGTGTAAACATAAATACCTATTTGGAATTTTAATTTTAAACATGATTTTTTGTGTTTATTTTATAAAAGAGCATGGTTCGGAAGATGTGAATGCACGATTGGAAACTTAAAGAGTTTTGAAAAATGGTTTGAATTCTTATGTGATGTAACGGCCTAGTCGAAACTTTGATGATGTGACATATATGTGGGGGGGAACCTCTATAGGAAGGATTTCCCTTCATGGGTTATCATATAAGGTGTCCGTGTTTGGGGTAGGTAAGTGTGGTGAGATGAGTCGCACGTGCGAGGGACTCCTACTTACACAGTATTATTATTACCACCATGGGTTATTGGGCATCTTTTAGATGATCAAGTGATGGTTGCTTATTAGCCCCAATTAGATGGTTTGGTACCCTCTTAGAGTTATGGATAGGCTAGGAGGGATTCTTCACTAGTGAAGCTGTGAGAACATTCAGTTGGTTATAGACACAAGGTCTTCACCATACGCTAGCAGGTGGTTTTGAACTACGTACGTACAGGGGTATTCTAGGGATGTTTAAGATTCCCCATGGTTATTATCTGTATTTTTTGTTTACTTTATGCTGCATTAAATGTTCATTTGATCAGTTTATTTATTTTCAGCATAGCCCTGGTGTTATTGATTTGGGTTTTTATTTAAAATGGAAAATCTATTTTGAAATTGGAAACATGGTGTGCATAGTTTGGAAAAAGGGAAAGAAATGTGTTTATTTTTTAAAAGGAATAAAACCTATTTTTATAACCTTATTTACAAACTAGTGTTAATGGATTTTTTGGGAAACTAAACACATGGAATCATTGGTGATTTCCAACTGAGCTATCTAGCTCACACCCTACTTGTACCATTTGGTGTCGGTATACCGGATTTGTTTTGTAGGTTCATCTTTTTTTCAGGTTCTTCTAGTTCAAGTTATCTCTTAGAGAAGGGAGGTGTTGTGGTTGTTGGTGACCAAGAGGTCACATGGGGATCTTGTTAGTGGCTGGTTGTTTCTATTTTTTTGTAGATTTTGGTTCTTTCAGTGTTAGATTTATTCATTTGTATTTTTATTTGACCATATTATTAATTTATTGAGATTCACTTGTGGTTACCTCTGCTTAATTTTCAGTTTTTTATATTTTTATCCTATTTATTATTGGGATAAATCATTCCCTATTGTTTTATTTTGATTCTCGACACTATTTACCAGCCTGTGGGGATTGGGAACACCCTTTGGGCCATGTCGAAGACCAGGTTGGATGTCGGGTCAGATGGAATCCCATTTTGGTTCGTGACAACTCCCAAGATTATCATAGGGGACAAAGTCCTTTACCGAACTGAGTTAAATCCCCATTATAGTCATGTATATCGCATGAGATGTAAATTTTTACCCAATGCATTGGGGGAGATATAGGTCCCACCCATCTCATAATAAAAACCATATTTATGTGTTCCACAATATCATAAAACATTCTTCATATCATAATCCATGAAATGAATGGGTTTCATAAACATCTCATCATATCATAACCTGTGGAAAAGAGATAGGTTTCATAATCATTTAATCATAGAATAACCCATGAAAAAAGTGGGTTTCATAATCATTTCCTCATAGTATAAACTATGGAAGAGAAATATATTTCATAAACATCATTTCATCATAATCATTAATCATTTAGATAAATAATAAGAATGGTATACTTGGATCATATCCCTAGTAAAACATAAGTAGCATCAAAGGATGTCATCTTAGATAGAGAATTATTTTGAAAGATCAATTAGAATATTTCTTGATGAAAATAAATTTTATTTTAAAATCAATGTTTAAAACTGAAAATTCATAAAATATTTTGAAAATCATTATCTTTGAAAATAAACTTGAAAACTTATAAAGGAATCTTTAATAATTATCTAAAACATTTCTTGAAGAAAATATCATTTCCACTTTGAAAACACTTTTTAAAACATAAAACATTTTGAAAATATTTTTATTTGAAAATATCCTTGAAAACTTATAAAGGAAGATTAAAATCAAATAATGGTCATGAAAATAGGAAACTTCTTTTCATGACATATATGTTAAAACATAGATTCTTTTCACATTTTCAGTAAAATCCAAATGAGCGTTATTTGGAAAATGACATAAAGATTAATTTAAAAAAATATGAAAAGTAAAACATAGATAAAAATTTATTTTAAAAATAATAGGAAAATAGGAAAACATTTTTCAAAACATTTTTAGAAAACATGGTTTTGGAATAAAATGGATTTCTGACTGAAGTGAGAAATGATTTCATTTTTTCTTAAAAAAATCTTAATTATTTTAAGTATCAAAGAGTGAAAAAATGGTACAATTACTTGAAAATATCATGAATAACCATAGGATAATAAAATTAATGAGTTTCTTGAGATATGGATCATAATATTTTATCATCAGAAATTTAATCATAAACAATCTCAAAAAATGATGAGATTGTATCATAAACTCATTACCACTTTGGTATCTTTAAATCATAATCCCCATGAAGGAATAACATAAAATGGAACTTAAAATGTCATGATTATAAATAAATTCATGTTATTAAATTTAAAATTGGTTGTATATACACCTCATGAAATAATAAATATGTATAACATAACATGCGTCTCAAATAAGAAAAAATGAGACAAAAATCTCTCACCTTAAGTCTTAACTTCTATCATACATATTCAAACCTACTATATAATAATTATAAGTTTATTATAAATATATTACATATAAATATTTATATATATCATATCATATATTATTTTCTTATGACCTTTTATTACTCTTTTATTAACAATTTCATTTTAAAGTTATGTTTCAGGTAATAAATGATTTGTTTTTGTGTATATTTGATTGGTTATTTTGAGTCCTCTTACTTTGATCATGGTTATATAATATCTATAATTTTAACTATTATATTAATATAATATATATTCATTATTTATGTATTTATAGTAATCTATAAAAGATAGAGATAGAAAATGAAATGCATCGTTCATGGAGATGGTATGTCGTACGTACGCATGCACCCTGTTTCTATTTTCTTGATGTATTGAAATATATGAATGTAAATGATATATTATAATTATATAATAATTTTTATTTCATATATATCACATATTTTTATTAAAATAATCTTTATTACCTTCCATGTAAAATGTGAATTAATCACATTGCTTTACGGGGCGGTAGTATATTGTACACACGAGTGATGTTATTGTATTCTCTAAAAATGGAAAACATAAAGTTATATGTGATTAATAATTATAAAATAATAATAATATATTAAATATAATATATAAATAATAAATCCATTGTTATTTTCAACCATTAGAGGTCATAATGTAAAAATTTATGACATTAATTCGCAAGGCGGTAGTCTGCCGTACACACGAATGATGATTTCATAACCCATTTAATGGAAGTGGAGATATTTTTAGGTCATGATTTTAATATAAAAACTTATAATTATATGAAATATAATAATTATATTATATAATCATGGTTTAATAATAATTTAAGTAGGTGGAGGAATAAATAAAACAAAAACACGTGTTGATGAACGTTAATGTTTCTTCGGGTATCCTCCTTGGGTTTGCATGAAAATCCTTCCTAGGTTGGATACTATCCAAAATAAGGATTATATAATTATAGGATGTAATTTGGGAATTTATTTTAGTATGGATTCACTAAACCAAAATGTTTTTAAGGTGTAAATAGGATAGGAGAGTGGGTGTCCTTTTGTAAGTGAGGTGAGTTGCACACTTGTAATTTTCTGAAAAGAAAAAGGTATACCCACGTTTTTCTCATACCAAAAGGATATGAAATGGATTATTATTGATAATATAATAGATAAGGTTAAAATATGGTTATAAAGTGAGTTTTATACAATTTTTGGGTCATTTTTACCCTTATCTTTTTATTTTACCCCCCCCCCCCGATGAACCCATTTTTACCTTAACCGTGGTAAATAGTTTTTATTGTTTTTACTTTTAATTTTGTTAAAAAATTAAGTTGAACTTATTATATAATATAAATTATTCTGATTCTAAATATGGAATCCATTTTTTAAAATTCCATTCACAGAAGTGGCTAAATTTAATTTAAAATTAATCCCACAAACATGATGAAAAGACAGGTTTTTAAAGAGAAAATGTTCAAAAGTTTACAGCATTTTATATCGAAATTCAAAATAAAATTGATTCCAGTGACCTAAATTGAATTAATTTATGTATAATTTAAATAATTTTACTTTAAAACCAGTTTAAAATATAATTTAACTTTATAAATAAATTAAAAAAATGTTGTTTTCAATTAAAATTCAGTATTTTCAACTATTCATCAAAAAATGAATCTTTTCAGAAAAAACCCTAAAATTAACCATAAGATAATTTTGAAATTATGATTAAAAAAACTATTTTATCAAATTAACTTTCTAAAAGTGTGAAAATTTATTTTTATTAAGGTTCTCAAAAAGAAATAAAAGATATTTTTTCAAAAAATAGTATTTTCGAAACATATAAAGACTTTAACAAAAATTAAGTACTTTTTTATCAGTATTTTTCCTTTATATAAAACCATTATAATTAATATTTAAAAATTAGTTATTTCTATTCATATTATTAATTTTAATGTCTAGGTTATAACATTCATGTTCAAATAACTATATAAATAATATATCATGGTTTTTTTTAAATCAATGTCATGTGTAACGCAAGCTAACCCAATGTTGCGTGTAGCATAAGATTAACTTTATGTTGAATGTAACATAGTATATAAAATAAATTTAATTTATTTGAGAAAATAATAATTCATAAAAACTGTTGGTGTTACAATCATTCTGAGCCACCATGCTCTATGCCCCTTGGCATCCCGATGCCAAGTCCCGAACAAAACAAACAACCCACACCTGGGTCTCATCTCCCATATACTAAGGGAGTTCTGTCATCCTATAACTTAAAGTAAAATCATCTCTATCAGGTAATCCAAGTCCTAAAGGACTCATCCCGCTCACAGTGATCACCATGACTCATACCACACTTAGGAGGGTGTCACTCACTGGGTGTGAGATGTACGACTATATCACCCATCATTATTGGGATAATGCCTCTCTATATCATCCAAATATCCCTAGGGAAACCCATCATAAGATACCCACATATCATCTCACCTCTTGAGACCAACCAAAGTCTCTAGTTAACCCAAACATCATGCTCTCCCCTTGAAGACATGGTCACTGAGTAATTCCAACTAACCCAAGTGTTAAAGAAAATGTATCTCAAGTGTAGGATACCCAAATTCATCCCATATCTTCTCCTTGGCCACACCCAATCCCTATCCATCCACCTCACCCAATACAACATGCATGCAGGAAATAAGTCATGCATAAACGCACATATTTCTTTTTATTAAAGGAACCACCTACCTCCAAAACTGGGTATCCATCCATGCCAAGATCCATTAGGCCTCAACCAAACTCGTCCATGACATATCCATGATCATACCACCACCCAATATCTTTTATCATGTGATAAGACATAAATGATTAATTGTAAACATTTATAATTAATTATTTAATTTAAACAAAGGATACATAGTCACTGGAAAACTCATAAGGGGTATTAATCACACTTAAACCTCAACCAAACACCTATATATGATCCATGGAACACCCCTGGAACCATCCCAGACAAAAACCCTATCACTTGGTCCTTGTACAACCATCAATTTCATCCAATTTAATAAAAATTACTAAATAAATGTAATAACCCGGTTTTTCTATGTGGTATGGTTCCTTTTATTTTTCATTCTAATTCCTTGGTTTTGACCTAATATGAGTTCCTAGTAAGCCTATAAAATAAACTAGGGTGCTTGGGGATTAATCGAAGACTGGATCCCCAGAAAGTGGAAGGAACAGTTGGGCCACACGATTAGTAAAAATTGTTCAACTCATTCCCCATGGTTTCTTCTAAATGTATGGGGTGTTTCAGTGAGAAAAAGTGGGCCACACAGTTTTCCCTAATCATACAACCCAGGACAAACGACTATGAAGAGGCTCTAAAATTTTTAACAGATCCAAATACAATGGTTTATGCATTATTTCTCAAACCATGCACATGAATGTGTGAGTCCCCTCTTTTGATAATAGGTCAAGCATGGTTGGCACACGGTTTGGTTAACCATGTGTCCAAACTATGTGACCCAGTTTTAAAGGGGTAAAATTACTATTTCACCCTTACTTAATTAAAATACATCACCCCTATTCTTTATTATTTCCAGCAAACAAGACCTCCATCCTTCTCATTGATAGCCCCTCTCATGGTTCTAAACTAGGTTCATTGATAACTTTGTCATCAAACCTCATAATCAAGATTAATTCATCTCATTGGTTTCCTATAGTTGATATCTCTACTCCTTAGGCTCCTTTATTTGTTATTATTTCTATCGATGAAGCTATTTTGGTGCAAGGTCGTATGCCCTATTTTTTAGGGAATTTGTTCGTTCTTCAATTTTCTTATGATCCAAGACATACTAAGGGCCGATAATGGATGTTTCTTTGACTACAGGAATAATTTTGGTGGTCTATGACTCATACCTTAAAGTATCATCATCTATAAATTGTTTCTATTGTGCACACACCGGTTTCACCAGGTGATGCCATTTAAATTCATCTACCTTAAATTCAATTGACTAAATTGCAAGTTATATCCTTAGTGGGGCCTCTTTAACACTGTTGGAGGTTGATACCTCAACATGGATCACCCATTTAGGGTTTATTCTTTATTTATGCCTTGGTGACATATATTGAGATTATTTGGAACATAGTTTGGGTGTGCTCAACTTGACCTTTAATAAGGTAAGTGCTTTAATTTAATAAATAAATCTTAAATTGTTAAATAGAAAGCATATATATATGTGTGTATATATCACTTAGCCTTGTATAATATAATTGAATTGATAAATTATTGCATGTACATATCTCGCATTGTCATTCTAAATGAAATTTAATGGAATGAACCTATTAAATGAAAATGTAATTGAATTGGTATTGATTTCTTGTCCATAATTCAACTTGTCATGCTTAATGAAAGGTAATGGAATAAACCTATTTAATGATTATTTGACATCAGAATTAAATTTAATATGATTAAATTTATATAAATGGAATGATTATAAGGTGCATATTTCCTTAGTAAATTTTTAATCTTTGTAGGAATGGTCAGACTTGAGTCGATGTTGGATTTCTAAGGGAATGCCTTGAAAATTGAGAGGATACCATTATGATTCATTAATATGATTGTCATGGGAGATAACCCCCACAGAATATGGTATTTGTATTATTATGTGAATTCCTTATAATTTTACCAATAATTAACTTGAAATATTTCTCTATATATTAGAATGTATTGGATACACTCCTTAGATTCGAGTTGATATATTCAGACATGCGGCGCCATGGATTCTCCCCATTGGACCCAGTAATTATTAGCTCGATATTACTATGGATGATCTCCATGGACTCATTTAGACCCTTCTACAATATAATTCCTTCAGTGTATCCCTTATATTACACTCAGATCCCTTTTTTCCATACTAAAAGAGTTACTATTATGAGTTGGTCAACCCTTGAGGTCAAGGATTCCTTAGTTTCCCTTGGATTCTCACTTATTATTATTATTATTATTATTATTATCTATTCAAGTGTTTTTGACACCTTCACATGTTCCATATACATAAATTGAATCTTAAATTAATTAATTAAATGGTTACATGTTCAAACACCAGCTAAGGGTGAAGAAGGTGTGGGATGTTTATTTTGTACTATCTTACTTTTATATACCTTCACATTATACAGTTTATATTCATAGAATGAATTTGTATAGAAATCATTGGTGGTGGCCTACTAAGATTTATCACACACACTATCTAGTCCACCATTGGTACCTAGGAATATTATATGATCACAGGTGTGGACAATGTGAAGCATCCCTCTTTGGACACCTAATTTGCTTGCTTTATGATGGGAGTTGGGTGGTAGATGACTGAACTAGAGCTTGGGAAGGTTGGAGAGTCTTTTTTATTTTTGATTCCTTTTTATATCATGTATTATAATGTATTTATACTTCCATGTATGCCTAATTTTCAATTTTTAGAGACATTCCATCATCATTTTGTATGTGATATAGTTTACAGCTTTTGAGCTGATTATTTATTACCTGGAAGTTTATGTTTATTTTCACTGCCTTGCTTATTTATTATATTACTTCTACTGTTTATTCATCTATTATATCTATTTTGTGCTTCAGTATGACATGAGTTCATAGTCTCCTCACGAACAGACCCTAGTCCCTCATTGATAGTCAGAAACCTTTGGCATACAGGGATGCATGCTTGAGGCTATGTGGCCAACTAGGTTCAGTTACTCATGAGTGAACTGGGTCTGGGATGTTATAAAGTGGTATTAGAGGATTTCTTTTCTTATATTATTATTTGAAAATTTTATACTAGATATTAGGAACATAATGGAACTTGGTCATAATTCATTCTTAGGAGTATCTAACCCACATTTAGGGTAAATACTAAGTTTCCTAGGAATGGAAAATTATTTATCTATATTTCTCCTATTATAGTTGATATAATTTCACCGTTGGGTGATTTACATGACTTGTGGTATTTTTTATTATTATTGGAGATTCTACCTTAGCCCGATATAACAATAATCATTGTTAAATGCATCATTATAGGCACCTAGGATTCACATTCCATGCTTATACCATGCTATATATGTGAATTTAATTTCTTGCATTTTCTATGTTTCTTATGATTGTTGAGTGTTCCTTGGTTGTGATATATGCATTTTCCACTAAAATTTTCTATAGGGAATGGATATTATTTGTTTATAATTTCATCATCAAACTAAATGGTTTATTCTCATATTGATTGATGGTGGCATATTAAAAAGACAATTTCAATATATACATGTTATGTAACCCTTGTTACATGAGCTAGGATTTGACTATGATTACATGACTACCAATTTCAATTTATAAGGTTTATGGGCCCTTATAAATTGGAAATGGTAATTCATCAAAATTAAGCCATCATATTTTACCCATTACATTATGAGAATTAATGTAAAGGGTGCTAGTTACAATTACAAGGGTGTCAATTTCAATTTATAAAGTTTATGGACCTTTATAAAATGGTAATTACAATCCATTTAATTGAACCTTATATTATATATAAAATCACTTATAAACCTTTAATATGAATTATTAAATATAAATAAAATGGTTTCCTATAAATGATAAGATCGAGTGCAATTTAAAGAGTGTTTTTCTCCTTATATTTCAATTGACCCTCCATATATCAGAACCCCTATAAATGAAATATTGAACGCTTAGCAATACCCTGGACTTTTAAGAGGGTAGTTGGGATATTATACCTTGGGTAGTGAACCCTTTCCTTTTATTATACTTTCTTAGAGATATTATTTTCTTTGAATATTGTTTTGAGGCATGTTCTTGGAATTTGTAGAGATATTCAACCATGATTTCCTCTAATCGTGTGCTAGGAGGGTGGAAAAGATGTTACTCCAGAGGTGGTGGGCCCTAAGCCAACAGTGATACCTCTAGTAGTGCCACCTGAAGCACCACCTTATATTCTTGAACTGGGAACTAACTCTCAACTTTGAGAGATTTTCCTACATTTGATGTAGTATATGAATGGTGCTCCATGACTTACACCTATGATGTTTGATCTAACTCAGGAGTTCCAGTAGAAGCATCCTCTTATCTTCTTATGGGAAGGTGGTATACAAACTATTGAGTCGTGGATAGAATCCATATTATCTATATTTGAGGATCTGGATATTTCTCTATAGAGGAGGGTTAATCTCACCACCTACATGCTGCATGATTCCATCAAGTGTTTGTGGGATATGATTACCTAGGCTGGTTGTCATCGGGGCATGGTATGGGTGGACTTCCATACTGGATTATATTATTACTTTTTCCATCAGAAGTTGAGAGTTGATAGAGATAGGGAGGTCATATGTACACCTAGAGTAGAGTGTTATGTCCATTATGGACTATTCAATGTGTTTCAATGAGTTTAAATGATATTCAATGCTTCTTTCTGGTGATGAGCTATCATGAGCGAGACTCTTCAAGGATGGGCTGAAGTATTCCATCTACTCAAAGGTGAATTTATTTCATCTATCTACCTTTTATAATATCGTAAACCAAGTTCTTATCACTGAGTGAAACTTTAGGGAAGATGATAGTTCTAGGAATAGAGTTTCAGTGTTGATATAGGGTAGTATTTCTTCCGAAAGTAGGAATCGTATCCTTGAGGTTTCTCTTCAGAGTTGTGGTGGATAGAGTATCCACATTGGTAGATCTGTTTTATGCCATAATTGTGTATGGCATGGTCATGTGAATCCACAGTGTGATATAGACCCACTTGAGTGTCCTGTTTGCAGCCAAATGGGTCATATTCAAAGGTTTTTCTAGACCTTTACACTTGTTTCTAGTGAAAGAGGACTCGTTCTATCTCCACCTTCAAGAGAAAGATATGTGGCTTCACATCAAGCAAGAAGCTGGAGTAGTACCAGCTAAATAGGACAAGGAGGAATTCATGGCTAGGGTAGCTAGATTTCTGAATATCAGTTCTAGTATAGCAGACCTTCTCATGGTAGTCTAGCTATAACTGAAGGTTGTGGATCAGACCAGTTTCTCACATTACAGTCAATACCTAAGGATTAGAGTGTAGGTTATCTACTATATAAGGTACTATTCTAGTACCCTCTAATATCATATCTAATTTATTAGATACAGATGTCTCCTACTTCATTATATATTTATTGATTAGGTAAAACCTAGGGTTATAAATTCAGTACTTTTGTGGGGTGATAATCATGGAAACACTATTAGGTGTGAGATCAAAGGGTATATGCCAATGAAAGGACTATCCACCTGAGTTGGAAGATATTTTTTCTTATGGGACCTCTTCATCCTTGAGATTGTAAGATTTTATTTCATTCTCAGGGTGGACTAATCAGTTCCCTATCACACCTATGTAGACTACTATCACTACAGGGTATCATTTGTTGGAACCAAGGATATTCGTTGATAATAATGGAGTTTGGTTTGTGTTTGTTTTCAATATTCACATAGATGACTAGGGAGTTTGCAAGGAATGAGGTCATATGATTGAGGCTGAAAGCAGTATTGAAGGTGGTGTAGTTTCCTAGTGTTTTCTATTTTTTTGGGCCTAAAAAATCGGGAGTTTGGAAATAGTATGATGTGAAGGTGCACGGTACGCGGTGAAGGAACATGGTACACGGTGAAGGTGCATAGTACGTGGTGCAGGCACATGGTACGCGGTGTAGGTAGTGGGAATGGTACACGGACCGATGCGCGGAACCAAGAACAGTTCGCAACAATGGTACACGGTGAAGGATTTCGGTACGTGGAATGCTAAAGGTTGAAATGGAAAATGGTTTGCAGCAACGGTACGTGGTGAAGGAATGCGATACGCAGAATGATGAAGGTTGGAAGGATTGCTACGGTTCGAGAAATAGGAGCAGTACGTGGTGGAGGCTAACCGTATATAGATGGAGTAAAGATTGTCCCACATTGAAAATTTGGGTAAAATGGATTAGCAATTTTTTTAGAGTTATGTACCTATTTAAGGAATAGTAATCCCCTTTGTTAAAGAATGATATTAGAGATTATAATTTCAAAAAGAAATCTGGAGAAATCCGAAGTGTTTTGCATTGGAGAATATGGTACGCAGAGAGACTCATCTGTGTAAGGAAAACATCCCGCATAAGAGTGTGTGTTTCATGCTGAAAGATCTTGCAGTATGTGGCGAGCAAGGAAGTATGCGGAGTAGGTAGGTAGGCAGAGGTCTGGAGCAGTACGCGGAGTAGGGAGGAACATGGAGAAGCGCAGTTCGTAGAGGAGCTGGATGGTACGTGGAGGAGATGGATGGTATGTGGAGGAGCTGTACAGTACACAAAAATAGTAGTGGTACGCAGAAACAGCAGCAGTATGTGGAACACCCAAGGAAGTCTAAAAATTGGACAAATCAGTTTGTGAAATTAATTTCCATAACATACCAGTATAAGGGAAAATAAATTAAATCTATGGGTGATTACGGGACTTTAACAGATCATCCATTTATAGTTTAGGATGCATGATTTAATTCTAAACCATTGAAGTGACCTTCAAGTCGGTAAACTGGGTAAAGATTCTTCCAAAGTAGTGAGAAAAGGAGAGTCAGTGGAAGTGATCTGAGGGACGCAGTGTGCTTTCTCTAAAACATTGTAAAGGCAGTGCGCCTGGCATAGAGTGACTGTGCTAAACTCTTGTATTCCATAACTTGTGAAGATTAGTGGTTTTGGTATGACCAAAACACTATCAGTGTATGCTCCTTGGATGTATCCCATAGTGGTGAACCATGTAAAATTGTTGTGTCATTTATTTGAATGAGATTTTTTATTTTCTACACTTCCTCTTCAGATAGGTTTAATAGGTTCCACCAACATGGGAACAAGATCCATCAGAAAGTTGACACCCTGATTCACCCCTACCCTCTCAGGGTGTTCTGGGGTCCTTCATCATTTACATCACCAGAGGGTAGTAGTTATCTTCATAAGGGTGAGTGGAATATTAAATCAAGTAGATATGGACTAGAGCATCATAGGATAAGTGGAGTGAAATCCTAGATTGATAGCCTTTATATTCATGAGCAAGAAATACAACTAATAGATTTTAATATAGTGGCGGATCAATTCAAGGACGTTTTCCCTGATTAATTCTCTAGACTACCTCCTGATATAGGGTTAGAATTTACGATTGATCTCATTAAAGGAGCAGCTTCAGTATTTATTCCTTTGAATAGGATGGAACCTACTGAGCTCTAAGATCTCAAGAGACAATTTTATGATTTAGAATATAATGGTTTTATCTGACCCGGTACTTCATCTTAGGGTTCACCCATGATTTTATCCAAAAATGAGGATGGTACCCTTGGGTTATGCATGGATTACCAATGGTATAAACAACTTACAGTGAAGAACTAGTATCTATTTCCTCATATAGATGATCTTTTTGACTAGATTTGAGGAGCTAGATTGTTTTCAAAGATCAACCTAAGATCGAGATATTATTAGGTTTAAATCAGGCCTTCAGACATACCACATATGGATTTCCAAAGTCGGTACAGTTTATCTGAGTACTTGGTTATGTTGTTCGGTCTTATGAGTGCACCCACTATTTTCATGTCCTTGATGAATAGTATTTTGCATCCGCATCTAGATTCCTTTGTCATGGTTTTTGTGGATGACATATTGGTGTATTATCACACTCGAAGTGACCATTCCAAACATCTTGAGATCATACTGAGTACACTAAGAGAGTATCAATTATATTATATTCTCATGAAGTTCCACTTTTAGATTGACATGGTTCACTTCTTGCTTCATATTATCTCAGAATCAGGAGTATTAGTTGACCCAGAGAAGGTGAGTGTTGTTATTTCCTATTAGAAACCTAAGAACATGTTTGATATACATAGTTTTTTGGGGATGGGTGGATATTACAGGTATTTCATACAGTACTTCTCACACCTTATGGTACCTCTTACTAGTCTAACTAAGAAGGGTGTAAAGTTCATGCGGTCTGAAAAATGCAAGAAATCCTTTTAGAATATAAAATTAAGACTTCCTTCAACACTGATTCAAATAATTTTTGAACCTGTAAGAGGTTATATAGTGTTTTGTGATGCATCAGGCATTAGTTCAGGTGAATTATTAATGTAGGAGGATCGATTCATTTCATACAGGTATCTCCAGTTGATACCTCATGAGCATAATTACCCAACACATGACCTTAAGGTTACAACAGTCATCCATGCCTTGCATTACTGGAGGCATTATCTGATGGGAGAGTAATGTTTTGTGTATACGGACCACAAGATCCAAAAATATATCTTTAAGTAGAATTAATTAAATCACAAACAATGAATATTGGTCAATTAACTTTGTTATTTTGACTTTGAGCTTGATTATACATCTAGAAAGGGAAATACGATAGTTGATGCATTGATCCGGAAAACTCAAGTATAAGACATTCAGGAATCCAGTGATGAATGGAATTTTATGGCCCCTCTTTATGATATACATCTATAGTTTCATTAAATTCATAAGCAGCCTTTTATTTCAGCCTTAGCAGTTAACTCTTCACTCTTGGATAGGGTGAAGAGAATGTGGTTCTTAGAACCGGAAGGTTTGGTCACATGGGAAGGTATTTATGGGTTCCTATAAACATGCTAGAGGAGATGATGAAATAATCTCATGCTTCTCAATGGAAATTACATCTACGTATCTCCAAGATGTATCGTGATATGCATCACTAGTATTTTTGTCCTAGGATAAATCATCAGATAGTAATTTTTATCATTAGGTGTTCCACCTGTCAGCTGGTGAAGGTGGAGAACCAGCAACCTTCAAGATTTTTACATCCATAATAGGTTCATAAATGGAAATGAGATGATGTCACAATAGATTCTATGGTTTTATTATCTAGGTTTCCTTGAGGTAGGTATGTGGTTTGGGTATTTATGAATTGGATTATAAAGGTATCCCACTTTATTCCTATCTGGGAGACTTTATCAGTTGATGAACTAGGAAGACTATATGTTTGTGAGATTATATTACTACACGGGGTCCCTGGTTCTATGATTTCATATAGGTATGATCATTTCACATCGAGGTTCGGTAAAGGGTTATAGAAATCTTTGGGTACACAATAGCTTCTGAGCACATCTTTTCATTCTCAGACTAATGTCCTATCAGAACGGACTATAAAAGTGTTGGAGGACATGATCAAAGCATGTGTACTTGATTTTGGTAGTTCTTGGGAGAATCATATCCTTATAATTGAGTTTTACTACAATAATATCTTTCAAGATACCATTCATATGGATTTGTATGAGATCTTATATGGTAGGTCGTGTCTTTCACCCCTGTGCTGGTTAGAGGCAGGAGAGGCAGTGCTACTAGGTACTCATCTCATGTAGGAGACTTAACAATATTTGAATATTATCATAAATTAGATGTCTAATAGTTAGTATAGATATAAATTTTATGCCAATCACCATTTATGGCCTATGGAGTTGAGCTCAGGGATCGTGTTTTCCTGCAGGTATCACCCAAACTTGGGCATAGGTGGATATGAAGGTAAGGGAAGTTGTTACCCCATTTTTTTAGGCCTTTTGAGATCTTGGATATAGTCAGGTCGATAGAATATTGGTTTCTATTACATCCTAGCTACTATTCCATACATGATGTATTCCAGGTTTCATAGCTTCATCATTATCATGGCGACCCGTCTCATAATTTTGATCCTAGGGATATTGAATTTCATAATGATTATTCTTTTGAGGAGTATCCCATATGCATCATTGATCAGATCATGAAGAATCTTTGAGGATAGTCTATAACTTTAGTATGGGTGTTATGGTTTCACATCCATGTACAGGATAAGTCTTAGGAATAGAAGTCTGGCGTATGTTCTTAGTGGTCGAAGTTATTCTTAGATGAAGTTTCACCAACCTTGGTAGGGAAACTCAGGGATGAGTTCCTTTAAGGGGTGAGACTGTAAGAAACTATTTTTTCTATAAAGTGTGTATCCTTTTAATTTTAGGTCCAATTTTTCAGTCTTAACCTAATATAAGTTCCTAGTAATGATATATAAGAAACTATGGTTTTGTGGGCTTGTTCAGAGACCGGAACCCCAGCCAGTGGAAGAAACAGATGGGCCCCATGGTTAGTAGAAACTATGTCTCCCATTCCACACAGTTTCTCCTAACTATGTGAGGGGTTTCAAGGATTATAACTGAGCCACACGATTTTACCTAACCATGTGACCTAGGCCACATGACCATTCTAAGGCTCTATAGTTTTTAATAGATCGAAATAGCATGGTTTGCACATAGTTTTCCAAATCGTGTGAGTCCCCACTTTGGACAATAGGCCATGCACGCTTGGCACACAGTTTGACCAACCGTGCAGGAAAACTATGCAACCAAGTTTTAAAAGAATAAAATTACTATTTTAACTTTAATTCATTAAAATACCTCACTCCTATAATTTCTTATTTCTAGTGGATAAAACCTCCATCATTTACATTGATAACTCCTCCCATGGTTCTAACCTAGGTCCATTGATATCTTTTCTTTCTAACATTGGAATTGATATATGTTCATCTCGTTGGCTTTATATAGGTAAGATCCCCAATACTTGGAATCTTTTCACCATTATTCTTCCTATCAATGATTCTATTTAGGTGTGAGATCATATTACCTATTTTTTAGGGGGTTTGTTCCTTATTCTATATTATTCTGATCCAGGCCAAAATAAGGGCTGATATTGGATGAGGCATCTACTATAGGAATAAGGGTGTGGTATATGACTTGTCCCTTAATGTATAACTATCTATAAATTGTTTCTATTGTTGACATACCAGTTTCACCAAGTGATTCCCTTTAAATTCATCTACCTCAAATTCAATTGACTGAATTGTAAGCTATGGCCCTAGTGGGACCTCTTTGACATCATTGGTTATTGAGACCTCAACACGGACCACCCATTTAGGGTGAGTTAATAATTAATGCCTTGGTGACCTATATTGATATTATTTGGGACACTATTTGGGTGTTCTCTACTTGACCTTTAATAAAAGGTAATTTCTTCCATTTAATAAATGAATCTTATATTTTTTAAATGGAAAGAATATATATATGTCAATATCACTTGGACTTAGATAATATAATTGAATTGATAAATGGTTTCATGTCCTTAGCCCATCTTGTCATGTTAGATTAAAGTTAATGTAATGAACCCATTAAATTATTATGTAATTTAATTGGTATTGGTCGCATGTACCTAATTCACCTTTTTATGTTTAATGAAAGGTAATGGAATGAACCTATTTAATGATTATTTAGCATAATTATTACGTTGCATATGATTACATGTGATATGAAAAGAATGAGTATAAGGTGCCTATTATCTTGTAAATTTTAATATTTATAGGAATAGTCATACTTGATCCATCCTTCTATTCCTAAGTTAATTCCTTAAGAACTTATAAGATGGAATTCTGATTTATTAAGATGATTTTCAAGGGAGATACCCACCAAAAAATATAGTCTTTGTCTTATTATGAGAATGTATCAATGTTTTTTTAGAAACCCAACCCTTGGAAGATTGGAGCCAGTGTATACTACCATTACATTATCTTAATTAAAAGGAATCAAATCCTGAAAGACTGAAGAGTTTAGTAGTCTTGGTAAACTAGATACATACATGAATATTATATTAAAAATTTACACACTAATTACGACATATTTTTTTTCTTTTGAAGATAACTTTATTCCAACTTGAAATATCCTTGAAAATATTTATTAATATACTTATTGGATTCCTAGGTAAAGGAAAAAAAATAAGGGTGAACTCAAATGCTCAGTAAGGGTAAAGTATAGTTGATGTAATAATGAATCAATGAGAATAGTTGATATGGAAAGGTAATAACTGAAGACACATTCCATGTAATCAATAAAATGAGAAGGAAGTTTTTAAACAATATTGAAAGGTAAATAATAGAAAACACATTCCATTTAAACAACTATATAAGGCATAATAAATATGGTAAGGTAAGAAACTGAAAACACATTCCATTTAATCAATGAACTAATAATGAAATTCATCCATAGATATTGTCAAAGAAAAAATCTCATGGATAATAATAAATAAATACTGAAATATCAATAAAGTAAATACTTAATTATCATACGTCATGTCTCCCAGGCACATGATACCTTTACCATCAAGACCTTTAATAATATATTTTAAATCTATATGTAGAAACCCATCTATTCTGTTTGGAAAAAACCTTGAAGGGTTTTTAATCAACTAATTTCATCTCATGAGACTACTGATGCATCATGGGGATTGCATTAACTGGTCCCCAACCCATAGGGATTGCATTAAACGGTCTGCAACCCATTTATTTCATGTCCAAATCATTCCTATTATATCAAGTAATCAATTTAATTACTGAACAACATTCCTTATCAAATATTCATATTGAATGAAAGATAAAAATTTATCAATATTTCCCCAGTTTCTCAAATAACTTTAAAAGTAAAAAATCATATGAAAATATGGTATACAGTGTAGGAAAAAAACATATCCCTAATAAATGATATGGATAACTAGGGGAAATATGATGTTCAGTGATCATAGAAAATTTAATATTTCAAGGGGACTAATAAAGGAATCAAGTAAGTGAATGTCAATATTATCCTTGCTCAAATCAATTGCAAACCATCCAGAAGAAGAATAAAGATTGTATCAATACAACATATACTAGTTGTAGTAAAATAAAGGTTTGTCTTCATTTATTAAATCAAAGAATAAATTTAAAAAAATATTTAAAAAAACATCCTTTTATTTTGAAAACCCTTTTGAAAAAAAATTCTTTGAAAATAACTTTTAAAAACATAAAACATTATTTAAAGGGTGAAAATAACTTTGATTAATCATTTTGAAAAGTTTAAAATTACTTTTGAAAACATTTTTATAAAACATGGTTTTAAGATAAAATAGATCTCTAACCTAAGAGAGAAATAGAGTCCAGTTTTATTAAAAACATTTTATAAAACATTTTGAGTACCGAAGAGTGGAAAAATTGAACTATTACTTGATAAAGATCATGAATAACTAGAGGAGAATAAATTTAAAGTAATTATTAGACAATGATCAAATAATTTCTTCTGATGGAAATTCAAGTGTAAAAAATCCTGAAAAATGATATTGTGAAGTAAACCCTTGAAAAGATCATAACATTGATGTGAGAATCAATAAATGAATAGATTATGTGTGTGATCATGTAGTGAATCACTATTTATTTCTACCCTTATACCACTATGATAAACTCATTTTTTATCAAAAATTTAAAATTTAATAACAAATTGAAATTCATGTTCCATTCAATTTTTTTGTTTTAATCACTATTAAAAGGGTATCTTCACTTTTTTGGATAATTTCATTATATTTGGAGGTGATTTTGAGGGCCCATGACAAAGTTGAAGAAAATTAGGCCGAATTGCGCTGAAATCCAAGAACATATGTGGAATCAACCGCACACTAATACTAATCCTTAGATACAATTGGGATGATATTTTTTTTAATGATCCATAATTCATTTTTATACAAGTTTTATGAATAAAAAAATCCCAATTTGTTCATATGGTGGATCAACCAGACTGATCTTTTCCAAGTAACCAAATCTGCACGAAGTCAAAAGTTGTGTTTTGTATTTCTTCCATATCTCAAGCTGTGAACCTCAAAATGATTCCAAATTTTCAGTGGATATATTAAATAGTTGGTTTGATAAATTTTTAGTTTTCTCCAAATAAATATAAGACTTTTTGGATTCCTAAAACCATGGTTCATGTGGTTTTAATAAATTTATATGCCTAAAATAACCTTCCACTTTGCCTATAAAATGGAACCAACTAGGAGAAAAGATCTTCCATTTTGGAGTCCCAAAGGATTCCTATCCTCATACAAGAAGTTTTTAAATACTCTATACTCATAATGGGATCAAGGATTAAGGATAAGTCCCACCCAATCCTCATCCTCCTCTCGGTAGAGATCTAAATAGTGGATAATCATTTCGAGGGAGCTACACATACTTGGGAGTTATTTCAAACACTTTTTATTCTAATGGTTTTGTGTAATTTTTGTGTTAATTGTTTCACTTATGTTTTATCTTAACATTATTATCCTATAAATGCATTACTTTGGTTTAATTAAGTGAAGCACTTTTTATTTCAACACTAATTTCGTTGAAATTTCAAGTGGGAATCTTGGGTTGTTTCGATTGGAAAAAACAAGAATCCTATTTTTCTAACACATAATTAAGATATTAGAATTCTTTGGCATCCCTCACTCTATGCTTGAGGTCCAAACCCTGACAAGTTTCAAGGGGTGGTTCATTGTGCATATTTTTAAGAGGAAAGAGGGTTATAGAGATCTTGAAAACCCTCAACCAAAGGGTTCCATTAAACCATGTGTATTTTTTAAAATAATGAACTAACCAAGATGTACAGTAAATTTTAAATGACCTCCTTCTATCATAATAATAAAAAAATCACTTTACTTTTTCAACTATTAAACTCATTAATAATTTAATCTTATTTTTAAAACTGTTTTCAAAACCAACCCATATTTTAGTCCTTTTTATTAAAAATACATACTTTAATCCCTCCAATGCTCCTTGTTTATACACTCCATTTTTTTGTTAGAGGATGTTCTTGTGAGGGTAATAAATTAATTTTTCTTACTATTTTTTATGTTATTAAAATGGAAGATGATATGATGAATGGACATGCCCCAATTATATTGGAGAGTCCTTTCTTGAAAACTGCCAAAACCATAATTAATATTCATAATGGTACATTATCTATGGAGTTTAGTGGTGAAATTTTTCACTTCAACATCCTTTATTCTATGAATCACCCCTTAGAAGAACATTCCTCACTTTTAGTTAATTCAATTGATGTACTCCCTCCCCTAAAAAACTTTCATTATTTTCCATGATCCCCTTTCTGAGTTATCATCCTTGATAGACATGATAGGTAATGAGTCATGCATTGAATGTTGTAGTGGTATAGAAAAATGTCGTACATGTTTGTTAATTGATAATTTCTTTAGAACTGAGGATCCCATGACCATCGATGATACTGCTGATCTTATAAAATATTATTCCTCATCTAAGTATGTTACCATTGAGTAGTTAGATGAGATAATTAACCTCCCACATTCACATTCACTCCCATAAATCAAAAATCCACCTGAATTGGAACTTAAAAAACTACCTCAAAATTTAAAATATTCCTATATTGAGAATGGAAACAAGATTCCTATCATCATTTCTAGTTCACTCCCTCTAGAGAATGAATTGTGACTGCTTGACTTTTGAGGGGGTATAAACAAGATTTCAGATAGACACTTGCTGACATTATGGGTATTAGACCATCAATTTTCACACATCATATACTGTTAAATGATGAGGCTAAACAAGTGAGGCAAGAAAAATTTCTACTAAACCCAAACCTCCTAGATGTTTTTAAAAAGAAGTTGACCAAATTACTAACTAATGGAATCATTTACCATATCAATGATAGATAATGGGTCAGTACAGTGAAAGTTGTTCCTAAAAAACTGGTCTTACTATAATTAAAAATGAAAACAATTAATTGGTTCCAACCCATGTGAATAATAATTGGTGTGTCTGCATAGACTATCATCAACTTAACCAACACACAGGGAATGACCATTTCCCATTGTCATTCATTGATCAGATACTAGAGAGTCTAGTGGTGAAGTCCCACTACTATTTCTTTTATGGGTATTCTGGATAATTTCATATCCATATTTCCCTAGAATATTAAGAAAAGACAACCTTTACTTTCACCTCCGGCACATTTTTCTATAGAAGGATGGCATTTGTTCTATGCAATGCTCTGGGTACTTTCCAACGATGCATGGCTAGTATTTTTTCAGATTACTTAGATAATTTCATGGAAGTATTCATGGATGATTTCACTATTTATGGATCCTCTTTTGATGAATGTTTGAGTATTATTGGTTCTTTCCTATGTCATTGTATTGAAAATAATCTTGTATTAAATTATAAGAAATTTCATTTCATGGTGCGATAAGATATAGTACTTGGGCATGCCATTTCTAGGGATGGTATACAAGTAGATAAATCAAAAGAGGATATCATTTCTTCCCTACCATTCCCCAAAAATGTGCATGATGTACGGTCTTTCTTAGGTCATGATGTATTTTAACATTTCTTCATTCACAACTTTAGTATGATTACACTCCTCCTCTCCCATTTAGTCTAAAAAGAAAAAGAATTTTTTTTATAAATAATGTGAGGAAGCTTTTAACAAATTGAAATGAAGTATCACATCACCCCTAGCAATCCAACCACCTTGGTGGGATTTACCATTTGAGCTCATGTGTGACTCCTCTAAATATGAAATTGGGGTTGTCTTATCACAATGGGTTGATCAAGCTCCACATGTCATTTCATATGCCTCACGTACATTGGTACCTACCCAAGAAAACTACACCATAGCTAAAAAATAATTCTTTTCCATTGTATTTTCTTTAGATAAATTTAGGTCATACCTTTTAGGATCTAAAATCCTTGTATTCTTGTATCATGTAGCCCTTTGTTATCTCCTAAAGAAACTAGAAGCCAAACCACATCTCATTTACTGGATGCTTCTACTTTAAGAATTTAATATAGAAATTAGAGATGAAAAGGGAGAAAATAATTTGTTAGATGACTATATCCATAGGATCCTCTCATCCTTGTACATTGACTCATCCACCTATATTCCCATAAATGACATGTTTCCTGATGAGAAATTGTACTGAGTGAAAGATGTTATTCCTTGGTATGTTGAAATTGTAAATTATATAGTAGCATCTTGCATTCATATTAAATTCAAAAAAAACCAAGCTAACCATCTGAAAAATGAGTCACATTGGTACATTTGGGATGACCCCTACCATTGGATCACATGTAGTGATCATGTCTTTAGGTGTTGTGTTCTCGATAGTGAGTTTCAATCTCTCCTTAGGTTCTTCCACACTCTTGTGGGGGACATTTTGGTCCCCAATAGACTGATCACAAAGTCCTCAATTTAGGTCTCTTTTGTCCAACATTATTTCAGGATGACCATGATTTTTGTAAAGATTTTCCTCACTGTTAATGAATGGGTAATGTCTCTAAAAGAAATGAAATGCCACAAAAACCCTTGCACTTCTATGAAATTTTCAATGTTTGGGGTATTGAATTTATGGGGCCATTTCCTAATTCCTTTGTAAAATTGTACATTATTCTGGAAGATGATTATGTGTAAAAATGGGTAGAGTCATGATCCACAAGGATAGATGATTCCAAGAAAGTTGTGGAATTTTTAAGAACCCAAATTTTCTATAGGTTTGGATTACCTAGGTTAATCATCAGTGACTAGTGTTTTAATTTTTGCAACTAAACAATGAAATCACTTTTTCATTAGTATGGGGTTGGGAATTGAGTGTCTAATGCATATCACCCACAAAACAATGGTAAATATGAGGTTTCAAATATAGAGGTAAAACAAATTCTTGAAAAAATGGTGTAACCCAATAGAAAAGATTGTAATCTTAGACTCAATGATTCATTATGGGCTTACTGTGATGCCTCTAAAACTCCCATTAGAATTTCACCTTATCGGCTTGTTTTAAGAAATAGTTGTCAACTTCCTATTGAGATATAGCATCAGGCATACCGGGACATTAAATAATGAAAATATAATATTTCTGGTGCAGGTTCTCAAAGGAAGCTGCAGATTCATGAGTTTTAGGAAATGCGTAGAGTTTCATTTGAAAAATCCTAGATTTATAATGAGTGAACGAAGGATTCCCATGACCATCTCATCCTTCATCATCAATTTCACATTGGTTAGAATTTCCTACTTTATAATGAAATGATGAATTTTTATCTCGGTTATATTCATTCCCATTAGTTCATTCCATACACTATTACTAATTTTTATCCATTTGTTGTTGTTCAGGTTCAAAATAAATAAACAAAACAAACCTTCACTATCAATGGGAAGTGGTTGAAGCACTTTCACAAAGCCATTCTAGAGTCCTCGATAGAGGAACTCCAAGTTTAAGAAGAAACCTATGAATGAAACCCACTAGGTTTTATCCTTCCTCCCTACATTCTTTTTTATTAAAGTGAGGACACTGCATACTCTAGGTGTGTGGGATGGGTATATCCCTGGGTTAATTAGGAATTTTCATCATCTTTATTACTTTTCCCTTTTTTTCTTTTTGAATAGTATTGTTACTTTCCCTCCCCCCCCCCCTTACTTTTATAATAGAATATTAATTTTTTATTCTGACTTAATCATGGAAAATGATTCCCACTTAATCATTGAAAATGATTCCCACTTAATCATGGAAGTTATTGAAAATTCATGATGAATTTCCCTATTTAAATTTGTTTTAACATTTAAAAAAACAATGATGAAATGTGTGTTTTAGCATGAATTTAACATTAAGGTGTGACTTTTTCTTGAAAATTGGTTGTTTTTATGATATTAATTGTTGTATAATTTTGAAACCTTTGAGAATAATGATACCCTTTGTGTAAGTATTTTATAGGAAAATTGTGTCTCTTAATATCTCCAAACAGCTTTTCACCAAACCATGTAGTGTGAATTTTTCCTACTCAATATAAGGATAATATAATTTAGGTTAGTATTTATCATCTTTCCAAAATTATTTTTTCACGCGTTCATTCCTTATCTGATCTGTTTCATTACTATACCAGATTGACCTATGTGTGTGTACCTATTATCCAATTGTTTTACTTCCTCAAAAAAACTAAAAATAAAAATAAATAAATAAATAAAAACACAAAAAACATGGTTTGTGTCTTGGGTAGGTCAAAAAACACTCTTCATCAACCTTTGATCTTGTTATAACAATTATAATTAGTGTCGTGAGGAGATCAAACAAGGGTTGAGTGATGAGTGTGAGATTTGTTCCAAGTTCAACTTTTGAAAAAAATAATAATAATAATAAATGAGGGGAGTGATGAAATGTAAAACATATAAGGATATCTAGGTTGGGATATTAAGGTTTGACTTTTGAGAATGCTTAAGTGAGTGGGTCTTGAAATTTTATTGCAAAGGATGTAGGTTCGTTGGGAAGAATCATTTAAGCAGAATTTTTTTTAAATAACCTGTATTTAATAAATAGAATGTATAAATAATATAATGAAAAAAAATCATACACACACATGTATATTTAGTGATATTTTTTACTTTTTAATTATTTTCTCAAATTGGTATCATTAATCTCCTTGAATTTTGTTCTGATACAATTTATGAGACATCTTTTTCCATGATCACTGATAATAACTCCTTGGTGTGATTTTTTCTTTGATCATATTTCTATAAAGAATTAAATTTTAATTGAATTCTAAATCTTCATTAATTTTGGAATATCTCCATGAATATTTTTTATAAATGTGACTTTTCCTAGGACTGCAAATGTTTTGGTGTGGGTGTGTTATCGCGTAGCGATTCACTATTCAATTCTACCCTTATACCACAGTGATAAACTGATTTTGTATCATAAATTAAAATTTTAATAAAAAATTATAATTAA
Source organism: Viscum album (assembly GCA_963277665.1). Lineage (NCBI taxonomy): Eukaryota > Viridiplantae > Streptophyta > Magnoliopsida > Santalales > Viscaceae > Viscum > Viscum album. The sequence continues at coordinate 806,257,874 of OY728137.1, forward strand.
TTTTTTATTTAATTATTTTGTGTTAATCACTTTTAAAAAGGTTAATTTCACATGTTTTTATAATTTCATTGTAGGTGGAGGTGATTTGAAGGGCCCGAGACGAAGTTGAAGAAAATTGGGCCAAATTGTGCAGGAATCCAAGAACATATGTGGACTTAACCAAAAACTTATACTAATAAGTGAATCCAATTGGGATTTGATTTTTTGGGATGATCCAAAATTAAGTGGGATACAACTTTTTTGAAGACACCCAATCCCAATTCATCCATATGGTGGCCCAACTGAACTGATCTGTCCAAGGAACCAAATCTGCTTGAAGTCAAAATTTATGTTTTGAATTTCTTCCATCTCTAGATATTTTAACCTCTAAATGATACAAAATTTTAGGTGGAGATATTCAATAGTTGGGTTAAAAAATGTGTAGTTTTCTACAAATCAATATAAAACTTTTTAGATGCCAATTTTAATAAATCTGTGTGCCCAAAACCACCTTTCACTTTTCCTATAAAATGGAACCTTGGGAACCCCATTTCTAAGTTTGAACCAGGAGAAAATATCTACAATTTTAAAGTACCAAAGGATTCCTATTCTCATACAAGAAGTTATGTAGGCCCCTATCCTCATAGGGGGATCAAGGATAAAGGTGAATTTCCACCCAAGCCTCATCCTCCTCTCGATGGCGAGCTAAACGGTGGAAGGTCATTTTGAGGGATCTACACATACTTGGGAGGGAGTTTCGACACTTTTTATTCTACTAGCTTTTTGTAATTTTTATGTGAATTATTTCATTTATTTTTTATCTTAACATGATTCTCCTATGAATGCATTACTTTGGTTTAATTAAGTGAAGCACTTTTTATTTCAACACCGATTGGGTTGAAATTTCAAGTTGGGATATTGGGTTGTTCCAATTGTACAACACAACAATCCTCTTTATCTAACACATATTTTAGATACCAGTATTCTTTGGAAACCCTCACTCTATGCTTGAGGTCCAAACCTTAACAACATGATTGTTGTATCAAGGGGTAGTTCATTGTGCATCCTTTAAAGTGGAAAGAGGGTAATCGAGATATTTACAACCCTCAACCAAAGGATTCCATTAAACCATGTGTATTTTTTAGAATGATGAACTAACTAAAATGTGTAGTGAACTTTAAATTACCCCCTTATCTCACAATCCTAAAAACAACACATTGCTTTATCAATTATTAAACTCTTTAATTAAGTCATTTTATTTTTAAAAATGATTTCAAAACCACCCCCCTCTTTTAGTCATTATTATTAAAAATACACACTTTAAATCCTCCAACACTCCTTTAGAGATGACCTAGGGTCTACTCTATACTATAAATCAACTTTAAAAACATAATCAATTTGATGCATTGTAATAACACCTTGAGTGTGTCAAATTTAAATCCATATAAAACAAGTGGAAATAAAAAAAAATAGAGAGTAAAAAGTTATTAAACATATAATCTTATAATATTAATGACAATTATGAAGTAATATAACCTAATGAAAAGGAATCGGGTTATGAAATTATTTACCACTCAATAACTTTTAACTCAAATCCCCTTATAATAAATAATTCAAATTGAAACTTAAAATTCCAATAATATAAAATAATTAATGATTTAATATATCAAAATGGGTATTATATTCACTACACAAAATAGATAAGTTGTGATTATGATGTGTGCCTCATGAAATTAAAAGTGAGAAAAGAATCTCTTACCTTACATTTCCTTTCAGGTGAATGTACTTTAACTTCATGTATAATTGTTTTAAGAATGTCACTAACTTATACCAGAACCATAATAATATTTATAATATCATATATTATCTTATTATAATATCCTATTACCCTTTTTTTAAAAATCATTCATCATTTTCATCATTTTGGGTGTTAATTGTCATGTTTTTCGAGTATGTTTTGACTTGTTATTTCTGTTCTTCTTATGTAAACCATGATTTCATCATCTCAAGGACATAGAAAATTAATATAATATAAAATATCTTCAGTATATATGTATTTAAAATAATTTATAAAGTTTGTAGATAATAAATTAAATACACCATTCATAGAGACGATAGGTCGTACGTACGCATGAATGCTACTTCCATTTATTTATCGTTTTAAAAAAATGAAAAGTAAATGATATATATATATATATATATTATAATTAAAATATCATATTTATGGCATATATGTTACATAGATTTATTAAAATCATCCTTTATACATTTCATGTATAGCATGAACGAATCACATCGCTTTGAGGAGGCGGTAGTCCACACTTCCACAAATGATGTTATCGTATTCCCAAAAAATGGAAAGAATAAAGGTAAGTGTTATATAAAAAATAAATAAGAATAAATAAATTATAATTATTTTATATACAATATAAGAACAATTTTTCTATCATAATTACCAACCATGAAAAGTGGTAAAGTAAAAAACGAATGACATCGTTTTGCGAGGCGGTAGTTCACCGTACACGAATGATAAGTTTGTTACCTATTTGATGGAAGTGTGTGTAGGTATAGGTCAAACCCTTAAAATAAAAAAATTTCATTATATTTAGGATACTTATGTTATTATATAATCATTTAATAATAATAAATTAATGGGTGTATAAACAAATAAAACATAAATCCACATTGAATAATGTTACCTATTTTTTGGGTAAATCCTTTTGGTTTGCACCAAAGGGATTCCATGGTTTTCTTTCTGCCAAATTTTAGGATTATAGGATGATGGGAGGAATTTTTTTATCTTATTTGGGCATATTTTTTTCAATAAAATTTGTCTTGATAGGTGTGATGAAGTGGGAGTGGTGAGTACCTTTTTATAGTGTAGGAGGAGTTGCATTCTTGTAAATATAAAAAGGTAAACACTGTTGAGAGGTCACCCTTACATATTGTACAATTAATAATGATAAAAATTAGATAAAAGGGATTATATGGTCTAAATATGTCCATAAAATTTCTTGGGGATATGTTCTAGGTTATTTTGTCCTTTAAGTTTAAGGTTTAGTCCCTTATTAATCTAATTCTTCTCTTAATCGTTGTAATTAATTTTAATCAATTTCACTAATATTTTTGATAAAAAATTAATTTTAACTAATTATAAATTATAAATTATTTTTATTACAAATATGGAATCATTTTTTTCAAATTATAATCACATAATTGGCAGAAATTAATTTAAATTTAATCCCGCATAAGGGATGATATAGCGGGTTTTTAAAGTAAAGACGTTAAAAAGTTTGCTAAGTTTTTTATATCCAATTTCAAATTTAAATTTATTAAAATTACCTACATTGTATTTATTGATATAAAATTTTTATAATTAATCTTTAAAACCAATAAAAAATATAATTTATCCTAGGTAAATTTGACAAAAAAGCAGTTTTGAATTAAAAATTAGTATTTTTGCACTATTTATCAAAAAATGAAATATTACAAAAAAATAACAAAAATTCACCCTAAACTAATTTTTATGTTTCAATTTCAAAAATAAAGTTATTTTTTATGTATTAAATTTATAAAGGTTCCAAAATTTTGATTTAAAATAGGTTCACCATAAAAAAGCGGCAAAATTTCCTTTATAGAAATATAGTTTTCTGTGCATAATATTGGGTTTGTTCTTATCTTATTCCTACCAAATCTATTGGATTAATATAAAAACTATTTTAATGAATATATAATATATATATATATAACATTAATATCACACACTAGTTATAATTAATTTAATTTATTAGGATAAAATAACTTTTTGATCATAAAAATAGTTTTCTATGAAAATGTTTCCTTTATATTCAATTGTTTCTTATATTAAATTATAATTAATTTTTAACCAATGAATTAATTTTATATTTGTGTAAATAATATATTTTCATAAGTTATTTAATATTATTCATAACCTCTAATTTAATATCTATGTTATATCTTTTATATTAAATAATAATCTTTTAATAATATATTATAGTTCGGTAAAACTCGGTCTTACGTGTAACACAAACTACCAAACAAAGTATTTGTTGTGTGTAATGAAAACTAACTTATTATTACTTGAATTTCAAGCTATATCATTGATTTAATTTATTTAAAATAGTAATTATATTATAGAGTCTCAGAATATTATATTCCCTTATGTGTTTGGTGTTGCGTGTCATAAAAGATATTGAATAAAAATTTAATATTTTAGAATTTTTGGGGAGTTACATTCTCCCCACCTTAATTAAATTGTGTACTCACAATTTAAAATCGATATTGGTAATATATTTTTTGATATATCCTATGTTGAAATACCACATCATGATAAGGGTTCGTAAAACATGCTCTAGAAAAAATAGAATGGGAAGTAAAAAGTTCACATGGACTAACATATAACTAGGTCTCTAAGTAGGATAAAATTAGTAGAAAGTGAGACTATGGACTTGGAGTAAAATCATAAACAATTATAGGGAGTGATTGATTTCATCAATCACAAACAATTTAACAATCAATGGAAAGTTGAGGGCATTAAATCTATAAATCGATGATGATTTAAAATACCATAGATTCAACAAAGATTAAGGTATTAGGACATCATTTTTTATTTAATAATTTTTCTAATGTTGAGAAATTATTTTATTAAACATGAATATAATAAAATATACATACATAATACATCTCAATTTCATAAGAACAATTTCATATTTTTTTGTGCTTCGATAAAATTATAATTCATCCCTTACTCCATGAAATGAATATCCAAAAAATTAGCTTTAATGAATAAATCACAAAAATACACTTTTAACGGATCATAAGGCCCATAAAAGAGTGAAAATTATTTCCATTTATCTCTAACTATTCTCCAAATCCAATAGGGTTAATATATTAATCTATAAACCTAAAAAGTAACACTACTAGTACATTATTAATATTTATTCATAAAATTTTTTAGCTAAAAGTACTAAGACATTAATGAGTGCATCATGTAGGATATTGGTAAGTGTGAAACCCTTATCACCCTTCAGTCATGGGTTCAAGCCCCACTTCCTTATAGGTTTTCCTTTTTATAAAACCATATAATTTCCAAAATAACTATGACTAGCATCCTTGAAATTTAATCATTAAATATTCTTTTTGCTGAGGTTTTCAATAAAAAAATCACAAAGTCTAATAAATCATATTTGATTATAATGATCAATTAACCCTAATGGTCATCAATACATTTAGACCTATGTATTTAAAATTTAAATTAATTATTCCTAAAATAACTTTTCAAATTATACATATGATTATAAAATCGATCATAATCCTTATATGCTTCATGATTCTTATAATCAAAATAACACTATTAAAATACTTTTACAATTTAATTATTAAATCCCAAAAAAAATACTTCATCTATTTTATTTCAAAATAGGTCTTTCCTTATTCTAGTGTTTATCCAAGTTCATTCATTATCATTATCTATTCAAATCCATTATAATTTTTTGTAAAGAAAATGTGAATTATCCTAAGAATATCCCATAGGAGTGTTAAACCAGGTGCGTAGTAAGGCCTATTGTCATGTACTAGGTTACGCTCGAGTCAAGCCCGACACACCTTGTTGGAGTTTTCACTCCTTTGTACATCTATTCTAGAACCAAATCCACTTGTAGTATACAGACATGGATTTATTTCTAGTAATACCCACATAATCTCTACCTTACCAAAATTATAGGATGTTCTTCTATAATTATCCACAAATTCTACCTTGGGGTTATGTTCTTCTAATCTCTATTTTCCTAAATCTAGTTTGAAAGGTTTTTACTAAACATACTTTAATAATAACTATAGATACCTGACCCCAGTAATCCCATAGTCATTGTCTACTACAATTACATTGGATTTATTATAAGGAATTAGCCTCAGAATTACCAAAGAGTTTATTCGTCTTAGTAAGCCAGATACATGTATGAATATTGTATTACAAATGAATACACTAATTACAACATGATTTTTTTCTTTCAAGGATAAATTTATTCCCACTTATCATATCCCTTCAAATATTTCGTAATATACTTCTTGGATTCTTGGGGAAAGGGGAAAAAATAAGTGTGAGCTCAAATGATCATTAAGGGTAAATTATAGCGGAAGGAATAACGAATCAATAAGAATGTTAAATATAGAAAGGTAATAACTAAATACACATTCCATGTAATCGCTAAAATGATAAGGAAATATGTAAACAATATATCAAGGTAAATAACTAAAAACACATTCCATTTAAATAATAGTATAAGTCGTAATCTATATGGAAAGGTAAGAAACTGGAAACACGTGTCACTTAATCAATTAATTGAGAATTAAATGCATCCATAGATAATGTCAAAGAAAAAATCCCATAGATAATAATAAATGAATACTGAATTCTCAATAAAGGAAATACTTAATTATCAGACGTCATGTTTCCCAGGTATATGATACCTTTACCGTCATGACTTTTCATAAGACAATTTAAATCTATGGGTAGAAACCCGTCTATTCTTCTTGGAAACAAACTCGAAGGGTTTTTTGCTAACTAATTTCATCTCATGATACGATTTATACATCTTGGGGATTTTAAAAACTAGTTCCTAAACTATAGGTCTTGTATTAAATGGTATTCAACCCATGTATTTCATGTACAAATAATTCCTCATATATCGAGTAATCAATTTAATTAATGAACAATATTCCTTATCAAATATCTGTATCGAATGAAAGAAACAGATTTATTAATATTTCCTTAGTAACTCATATAACTTTCAAAGTAAAAACTATATAAAAATATGTTATATGGTTTATTAAAAGAACATATCCATGATAAATTATATGGATAACTATGGGAAATTAAATGTTTAAAGATCATAGTAAATTGAATATTTCAATGGGAATAACAAAGGAATCAAGGAAGTGAATGTAAACAGTATCCTTAGTAAAATAAGTCAAAAAAATCTAGATGGAGAATAGGTATGGTACCAATACAACATATCCCAATTGGATTAAAATAAAGGGTTGTTTTCATTGATAAAATATAAGAATAACTTTAAAAACATTCTTGAGGAAAATATCCTTTTGTTTTGAAAAACCTTTTGAAAAAACATTTTATTTGAAAATAAATTTTAAAAACATAAAAAATTATTTAAAGGGTGAAAATTCCATTCATAAATCATTTTAGAAATGTTAAAAACACTCTCAAAAACTTTTTTATAAAACATGGTTTTGAGAGAAAAAAAATCTCTGGCCCAAAAGAGAAATGGAGTCAGGTTTTCTTAAAAACATTTTCTAAAACATTTTGAGTACAAAAGAGTGGGAAATGGTATTATTAATTGATAAAGGACATGAATAACCAGAGGATAATAAAATTAAACGATTTATTATACAATGATCACATAATTTCCTTTGATGTAAATTCAAGTGTAAACAATCCCGAACAAAATGAGATTATAAAGTAAACCCTTGAAAAGATCATAACATTGATGTGAGAGTCAATAAATGAATAGATTGTGTGTTTAAAATTTAAATACACATAAAAAATTAAAAATATAAAAATATATGGTAAAAATTTAGTTCACATATAATCTTATAATATTAACGACAATGAGGAAGTAATATAACCCAATGAAAAGGAACCGGGTTATGAAATTCTTTACAACTTGGTAAATTTTGACTCAAATCCACTTAGAAGAAATATTTAAAATTGAAACTAAAAATACCATGAAGATAAAATAATTCAATATATATAATATCAAAATTCTCAGTAGATACACCACACAAAATAAATAAGTGGTGATTATGATGTGTTCCTCACGAAAGTAAAAGTGAGATAAGAATCTCATACCTATCGTTTCCATTCAGGTGAACATCCTTTAAAATCATGTAAAATGGTTTTAATATTGTCCATAACTTATAATGTAACAATAATAATATTTATAATATCATATATTAACTTATTATAATATATAATTACCAGTTTTTTACAATCATTCATCATTTTCATCGTTTCGGGTGTTAATTGTCATGTTTTCTGAGTATGTTTTGACTTGTTATTTTTGTTCTTATTATGTTGAACATAATTTTATAATATATGAGATGTAAAACATGATTATAATATAATATATATTCATTATATATATATTTATAATAATTTATAAAGTTTGGAGATAAGAAATGAAATGCATTGTTCATGGAGACGGTAGGTCGTACGTACGCATGAACGCTACTTCCATTTATTTGTTATATTAAAAAAATTAAAATTAAATGATATATATTTATATTATAATTATATTATCATATTTATTTCATATATGTCTCATAGGTTTATTAAAACCATCCTTTATACATTTCATGTATAGCGTGAACAAATCATATCGCTTTGAGTAGGCGGTAGTCTACACTTCCAAAAACGATGTTATCGTATTTCCAAAAATGGAAAGAATAAAGGTAGTTGTTATATAAAAATTATATAAGCATAATGATATTATAAATATAATATATATAATATAAAAATATTGTGTCCATCATAATTCCCAACAATGAAATATGGTAAAGGAGAAAATGAACGACATCGTTTCGTGAGGTGGTAGTTCGTCGTATATGAATGGTAAGTTTGTTACCCATTTGGAAGTGTTTGAAGGTATAGGTTTAACCCTTAACATAAAAACATTTAATTATATTTAGGATACCTATTTTTTATATAATCATGGAAATTTAATAAATAAAGAGGTGATGACACAAATAAAACATAAGTTCACATTGAAGAATGTTGCCTCTTTTTCGGGTAACTCCTTTTGGTTTGCACCAAATAGATTCTTTGTTTTGATTTCTGCCTAATATTACGATTCTAGGATTAGGGGAGGTATTTTGGGAGCTTATTTGGTCATATTTTGGTTAATAAAAAGTTTCTTGATATGTGTGAGTAAGTGGGAGGGGTGCATGCCTTTTTATAGTGGAGGAGTGGTATTCTTGTAAATATAAAAAGGTAAACACTATTGAGAGGTCCCACTTACATAATGTGACTCCAATAATGATTAAAATTAGATAAAAGGGAGTATATTGTTGAAACATGGCCATAAAATGGATTTTTTATAGGTTTCTAGATTATATTTTCCTTTAATTTTATGGTTTAGTCCCTTGTTAAGTTAATTCTTCTCTTAATCACTGTAATTAATTGTAATCACTTTCACTAATATTTTTGTTAAAAAACTAAGTTGAACTTAATATAAATTATAAATTATACTGATTCGAAATATGGAATAATTTTTTCCAAATTCTAATCACATAAGTGACAAAAATTAATTTAAATTTAATCCCGTAGACGGGATGACATAACAGGTTTTTAAAGTAAAGATGTTCAAAATTTTAACAAGTTTTTTATATACAATTTCAAAGTTAAATTGATTAAAATTACCTAAATTGGATTAATTTATATAAAATTGGTCTAATTTTACTTTAAAACCAATCAAAAATATAATTTATTCTTATAAATAAATTAGACGAAAAAACAGTTTTGAATTAAAATTCGGTATTTTTTCACTATTCATCAAAAAATAAAATATTCCGGAAAAATAGCAAAAATTAACCCTAACATAATTTTTTATGTTTTAATTTAAAAAATTAAGTTTATTTTGATATATTAAATTTATAAAAGTTCCAAAAAATGTATTTAAATTAGGTTCTCCAATAAAAAGTGTCAAAATTATTGTTATAAAAATATAGCTTTTTATGTGTAATATTGGGTTTGTTCTTATCTTATGCCTATTAAATCTATTGGATGGATTTAAAAAATATTTTATTTAATATAATATATATATATATTAAATTAACATCACTCGCTAATTTTAATTAATTTAATTTATTAGGATACAACACCTTTGTAAGAATAAAAAATAGTTTTCTATAAAAACATTCCCTCTATATTAAATTGGTTCTTATATTCATTTATAATAAATTTGCAACCAATTAATTCATTTTATATTTTTTTATATCATATATTTTCATAATTTATTAAATACTATTCATAATCACTAATTGAAAATCTAGGTCATATCTCATTATATTAAATAATAATGTTTTAATAATATATTGTTGTTTGGTAAAACTCGATCTTGCGTGTAACACAAACTACTGAAAAAAGTCTTTATTGAAAGTAATGAAAAATAAACTAGTATTTTGTGCATTTAAATCTATATCATAGATTGAATTTATTTAAAATAGTAATTATATTGTAAAGTTTTGGGATATTATATTCTATTATGCATTTAGTGTTGCGTGTCATACACAAAATCAAATAAAAAGTTTATATTTTAGAATTGTTGGGGTGTTATATTCTCCCCCACCTTAATTAAATTGAATCCTTTAAATTTAATCTTAGTCTTGGTAATAGATTTTTTTGATATCTCCTATATGTAAATCCCACATCATGAGAAGGGTTCGTAAAACATCCTCTAGAAAAGAGAGAATATGAAGTACAAAGGTCACATGGACTAACATATAACTAGGTCTCTAAGCATGAGAACATTAGTGGAAAGTGAAAATATAGACTTGGAGGAAAATTGAAGTTCCAAAGGATCGAATAAAAACTAAGAAGGGGGGTTGAATCAATTGTTCACTTTTTATAAGTCTCAATTCTTTTTAAAACTTAACCCCTGTAACCTGTTAAGATGTATTTCCTTATCAACTTTTTAGTAAATACTCATCCATTAAAAGGTAGTAAAGCAAGTAAAGAACACAAGATTTGCAAGTTTTATCCTTAGTGTGGGAACCTACATCCTTATCATAGCCACTTTCATGGGTCTATAGAATCCACTGTTATGAATAAGTGAATAAAACTTATGACAAATCCTATTAGACACCTTCTATCTTCTGATAGGAAAGATTATATTGACTCCCGTTAGTTTACAAAGTTGGATTACAAAACAATTGAGCCGAAATAAAATAATACGACTTTGTTCAATTTGATCCACAAATGTTCAGTCTGGATCATCAGTCTGATTTGGATGATCTGATTCTCTCAATCTGATGAGGTCAATATGATTCTCCCTTGCTCAATCTACAATTCTCAAACTCTTATCAAACACTCAGTCTTATATTCCTCAATCCAAATAACTCAATATGATGGACTCAATATGATGGACTTAATACGATGAACCTATTCTCAATATGAAAAGCTTAAACTCTACTCAAATGATCAATATGATCTTCCTCATCCTGGTAAAAAAAAATCTGGTGTCTGGTCTTCTTCATAGATATCAGTCCAAAAATAAAGAAATTGGTAATAATTATGTTTCTATTTTACTTTTATGATCATAATAAAAAGTTATGAAATGTCAATGAAGTGTGTATCTATTTATAGATGAATCATAAAAACAAATGTCATGACCCGTCCTCGGGGCCCGTGCCGTGACTACCCCAAGCCCGCCTTCCATAGGCCAGGGGCTGGCGACTAGCACCAAGGCATAAATCCCGGTAAAAAGGGAAGGCATTGCCTTTGTAAAGTAAACAAGCACCACAGAGTAAGAAAGCGGAAAAGTAAACTCTAAGTAAAAACAGAGTACCACTGAAAGTGCGGAAAAGTAAATGGTCCAGTATACAAACCCAAAACTGAAAGTAAAGTACAACTCGAAAGGGAAAACAGCAACTGTAAAGTAAAAGCCGCTACATCGAGCTGTCCACTGGAAATCCCACCTGAAGGGTGGGTACAGATAGCTCCACTGCTCCTCGGGTCCCGCCGTCCGCTCCGAGCACGTCCCGCCCAGTGGTCCACCTCCAAGTACCGTCCTGCTCTGCAAGCCTCAGCCAAGATCAACGTTGTCCGTCGTCTGCAACCAACACAACGTAGTGCGGGCATAGCCCGTGCAGGGGTGAGTATAAGCTACTCAGTAGGGACCCCGAGACCCCTGAAGGTCTCACAAAATCCACAAAGGATAAACCACAAAGGAAGATACAAACACAAAGTAACAACCGACACTGCTTAGGTATATTCCCATACATATACCTAAGTCATCAATTCCAATACGCTCCAACCTCCGAGCCTAACTACAACTCAGTCCACACAGGAAAGTAAATGTATTCCACACAGGAAAGCAAAACGAAATCCACATAGGATAGCACAACTCAATCCACACAGGAAAGTAACAGGATTCATCTCACAAAGGTATACTTCTTCAAAGGACGATAAAGGTGATCTCTGATCCATCTAAGTCGTCGGACCCATGAAGGATCGATAGGTAACTAACCCCCGCAAAGACCCACACAGGATCGGGCCCACACAGGACCTGTAGGTGCTGGTTCACACAGGACCGCTGAGCGCAAAGACCCACACAGGATCGGGCCCACATAGGACCTGTAGCACTGATCCACGTAGGATCGCTGAGTGCTGTAGTCGTCGTCGAATCCACACAGGATCTCTGTACTATCGTCGTCGCAGTCACAGTAGCAGTAGCAGTAGTAGCAGTCACAGTAACAGTCGCAGTCGCAGCCAGCACTAGGGTTCCCGCACACAGCAAGCTCATTCAGGAGGGTCCGCTCCACGAGCCGAGAGGCTGATACTTCAACTGTCACAAATTCCAGAGTTGATGTATCCAAAAGTTTCGTATCGTCAACAGGAACTCAACGCAACAGACGGCGCGTCGATCGGACGCCCGGTCTGAGAGTTATTGGCTTTTTCGTCTTAGGGGCCCGGTTGGTTTTTAAGGCAAAACCAACCCGATCATACTCCACCTGCATCCAAACCTCGGGCGGAGTATTCCAAAAGATCCGTCTCACTAAGAGGAACACAACAAAGCTGACGGCACGTCAATCGGATGTCCGTAGCTTAAGATATGAGTGTTTCTGCTGCGAGGGCCCGGTTGGTTTCGTGTACGAACCAACCCGGCCGAACTCAAAGTATTTCAAAACTTTGAGTGCAATATAACGAATCGACCGTCTCGATCCAAGGATTGCATTTCCGCTGAAGGTTCATCAATCGGAGGTTTGTGGCTCAAGTTATGGCCAAAAGATCGAAATCGTCTCGAAAACGGGGGGTCCGGGTCTGGGCCGACCCGGCCCGACCCCCCCCCCCCCCTGGGTCGGCCCGAACCGGGTCGAACCGACCCGGGTCCGACCCGGCCCGGCTGGCGGCGCGGCGGCGCGGTCCGGCACGGCGGCGCGGCCCGGCCGGCGGCGGCGCGGCCTGGCGCCGCTTGGTGCCACGCGCGGGGGGCAAGGCCCCCGCTTCTTCTTAGCTGGCGGCGCGGCATCATGTTGCGCCCTTTTTGTCATTCAACGGCCCCCCTTCGTGGGGGCCTGCCGTTTGGAAAAACGGGGGGGCGCTGCCCCCCCTTTGTGAAACCGGTCCCCCCCTCACGTGGGGGGGGCCTTCTAGTGGCCAGCCGGGGGAATTAATTCCCCCGGCACCTCTCTTCCGGCCGGCCCGACATGGCCGGCCGGTCCTTCCTCAACGGGACCGGCAAGGCCGGTCCCCTTTCGGCTTCCGACACCGGCGGCCCGGTGAGCCGCCGGTCTTCTCGTCCCGCCGCGGCCCGGAACCGGCCGCGGTGTTCGTCGTCCAGCGCGGTGCGACGGCACCGCACCCCTCCGCCGCGGCCCCGCTCTGGCCGCGGCGCCTTCGGTTTTCTTCGATGCGGCGCGACGGCGTCGCGTTCATGATGATCCTTCCATGGCGCGGCGTGACGGCGCCGCGTAATACAACCGTGCGAATTCCCGCGTGGTGCGACGGCACCACGCCATCTCGTCATCCACAAGAAAATAATAATCACCACGAACAAAGGAGGGGGAATTCGGCCGTGTTTGTGCGGTCCGACCCCCCTCTCGTTAGATGATAACTCTTAAAAATTATCCACAAGACTATCATGCTAGAACCAAGAACGAGAAAGAAAATAACCAACAACAACCCCTTCCTTGGTTCAAGATCGATGATCGTCAACAACTCGCGGAAGACAACGTCGCGGAGGTCGGGCGTCGCGGTAATCGTTCGTCAAATTCGTTGACGAAGAGGTACGTCCGAAGAGGTTTGGAGAATCTTTATAAGCCGACGAAGGAAGTCCGAGGAGAAAGTGGCGTTCCCTTTCGTTGACACGGAAGGCGTCGTCGATCTTCGGAAGCAACCGGCTACGAAGAAGAGAGGAGCGGCGTTCTTCGTCGGAGCTCGAAGGTTCTTCGCGTTCTTTGTCAAAGTTGAAGAAGAAGAAGGAGCTCTCAAATACTCTCAAGATGCCTAAACAATTCTAACCAAATAAAATAAGCTAAGGGCTTATTTTATTTACTCAACCAAACCATTTGAATTTCAAAGGTTTGAATTAAGACAACTCAACCCATTAAATAACCCAACTTGCCAACTTAATTTAAAAGGGGAGTTTAAGGGAGAAGATGAGGGGATGGGGTTCATGTGGGTCTCACCACACTTAATCCTCCCAAGGGAGGTTAAGTGGATGTGGGTCCCACCTTTAACTCCCTTTGGGAGAAGTTAACCAACAAAGTAAAAATAAAAAGTGTTTCCACATTTTTATTTATCTTCTTATGATTTCTCCCAAAAACTAACTTTCGACCCGTAATAAACGCAACCTCGGAAAAGGTCCCCTTAAGCGAATATCAGCGCTGCGAGTTCATCGGTGCCCTCGGAATTTGATTCCGGGCACCGGTTCAAAAGTTAGAAATTCCTGCTCGTTCGTTCACTGAACGTACCCGAGCCAAACTTCGGAAATTGATTCCGGGCACACCGGGCCTCGGAATCAGGTGCCGTCAGAAACCGCACTCTTGTAAAATTCCAAAGAAAATTAAGAAAAAATTTCCCTTGAATTTTACGGGTCTTTACATTACTCCCACCTCAGGTCTTTACGTCCTCGTAAAGATACATCAAAAACTAGGGAAACAAATGAGGGTACTGAGCACGCATCTGAGCCTCCCGCTCCCATGTTCTCTCCTGGAGGTTCTCGTGCCGCCATTTGATGCGCATAAGAGGAATCGATCGCCCACATAGGACCTGCTCCTGTCGATCCTCTATCTCCACCGGAACCTCCGTAAAATTCGCCCCATCGTCAACGTTAAGCTCCTCATGGTCAATGATGTGCGTCGGGTCGTGCACGTATCTCCTCAGCTGAGACACGTGGAAGACGTCGTGCACCCGGTGCAACTGAGGTGGTAGAGCCAGGTGATAAGCCACCTCGTCAATCCTGCTGAGGACCTGGAAGGGTCCGATGAAGCGCGGAGATAACTTACCGCCTCGGCCAGATCTCTGAATACCACGTCGAGGTGAGACCTGCAAGAAGACGTGGTCACCATCCTCGAACTCTAGTGGCCTCCGCCTCCTGTCAGCGTATGACTTCTGCCGGCTCTGAGTTGTCCACATCCGCTCCTGGATGACCTGGACCTTCTCTGTCATGGCCTGAACCATCTCTGGTCCCACAAGTGCTGACTCCCCAGGGTCTGTCCAGCACAAAGGAGATCTACAAGGTCGGCCGTACAACGCCTCGTACGGTTCCATCCCGATGGTGGAGTGGTAGCTGTTATTGTACGCAAACTCCACCAAGGGTAGGTGGTCCTCCCAGCTACGACCAAAGTCGAGGACACATGCGCGGAGCATGTCCTCGAGAGTCTGAATGGTCCTCTCCGTCTGACCATCCGTTTGAGGGTGAAAGGCTGTGCTCAGACGTAGCTGCGTCCCGAACGCCTCCTGTAATCCCTTCCAAATCCGGGAAGTAAAGCAAGCATCTCGATCGGAGACGATAGATGATGGCACGCCGTGGAGCCGCACAATCTCCTGAACGTAGAGACGTCCCAAGCTCTCCACTGAGCACTGCTCTCTGATGGGTAAGAAGTGTGCTGACTTGGTGAGTCGGTCAACAATCACCCAGATGGAGTCGTGACCTTTGGAAGTGTGTGGAAGTCCAGTCACGAAGTCCATAGATATGCCGTCCCACTTCCACTCCGGGACCTCCAAGGGCTGTACTAAGCCTGCTGGTACCTGATGCTCTGCCTTCACCTGCTGGCAGGTGAGGCATCAAGAAACGAACTCTGCTACTGCCTTCTTCATGCCCGGACACCAGTGCTGTCGTCTAAGATCCTGGTACATCTTCGCCACTCCAGGATGTACCGCCAAAGGAGAAGTGTGAAACTCTCTCAGCACCTCCTCTCGTAAAGCGATTGGTACCATGGTACGTCCTCCGAAAAGGATGTCGTGCTCTGCTCCAAGGGAGAAACCATCAGGTGCCTGTCCCGAGGATATCTGTGTACGCCGTGTCTCACAGTCAGCGTCCTCACGCTGTGCCCCTCTGACCCGCTGCAGTAGTGGAGGGGTGACTGTGAGAGACTGAAGAAAGGCTGCTCCATCTCTATCCACGAAGGATATCTGTAAAGAGGCTAGCTGCTCTGTTGCCTCCTCAAGTAGCTGAATGCCCGTCCTCCTGCTGAGGGCATCGGCTACCACGTTCCCATTCCCAGGAGTATAGACAATCTCAAAGTCATAGTCCTAGAGGAACTCGAGCCATCGCCGCTGTCTCAGGTTCAGGTCCTTCTGCGAGAAGATATACCTGAGACTCTGATGATCAGAAAAGACTGTAAAGCGCTCGCCCATCAGATAGTGTCGCCATGTCTTCAGAACGAAGACCACTGCTGCTAACTCCAGGTCATGGGTAGCGTAGTTATGCTCATGCGGCCTCAACTGACGTGATCCATAGGCGATCACTGCCCGCTCCTGCATCAGAACACATCCGAGTCCGGTCACTGATGCATCGCAGTAGACTACGTACCCTACTCCCTCCTCAGGCAACCTCAAGATAGGTGCGCTGGTCAATCTCTGTCTCAGCTCCTGGAAGCTCTGCTGACATCTATCTGACCATACGAAGGGTTTCCCCTTCTTCGTCAAAGCTGTGAGTGGTGCCGCAACTCTAGAGAAGTCTGGCACGAATCTCCGATAGTATCCATCTAGTCCCAAGAAACTCCGAACCTCAGTCACACTCTTGGGTGGCTCCCACGCTAACACAGCCTCGATCTTTGCAGGATCCACTGCAACTCCCGCCTCAGAGATAACGTGTCCCAAGAAGTGGACCTCACGTATCCAGAACTGGCACTTCGAGAGCTTACCATAAAGCTGGTGCTCTCTAAGTGTGTCTAGTACAACTCGCAAGTGATAGGCGTGCTCCTCCTCAGTCGTAGAGTAAATCAGTATGTCGTCGATGAAGACCACGACAAACCGATCAAGGTATGGCTAAAAGATCCTGTTCATAAGGGCCATGAACACTACTGAAGCATTGGTTACACCGAAAGGCATAACCAAGAACTCATAGTGGCCATACCGACATCTGAAGGCCGTCTTTTGCACGTCCTCGTCTCTGACTCTGAGCTGATGATAGCCTGACTTGAGGTCTATCTTCGAGAACCACTGTGCTCCCTTGAGCTGATCAATGAGGTCATCAATCCTCGGTAGTGGATACTTGTTCCTCACTGTCACCTAGTTCAGGCGACGATAGTCAACACAAAGTCGCAGGCTCCCATCCGCCTTCTTGGCGAACAATATCGGGGAAGCCTAGGGTGAAACACTGGGTCGGATGAACCCCTTTCCCTGCAAGTCCTCCAACTGTACTCGTAGCTCTCGAAGCTCGGCGGGGGCCATCCGATATGCTGGAGTGGATATCGGGGCTATCCCGGGGTACAAGTCAATATAAAAGTCTACCTATCTGCGAGGAGGTAGCCCTGGAACGTCGTCAGGAAAAATGTCCGCAAACTGATCCACCGCTGCAGGAAAACCAGGACTCTGCACGTCAACTGCTCCAAGGATGAGGCTATCCATATGATGAGTGATGGGCTATCCTCTCCTCCGCGGAAGTCCATCCTGTGCTGTTAAGGCTCCCTTCTCGCCGGTGAAGGTGAACCTGCTCCCGTCGGTGCGTACACATCACACCTTGCACCTAAAATAGTCAATCTGTGCATGGACCGTAGATAGCCAATCCATGCCCAAGATGACGTCGTAAGTCCTCGACGCTGCTACAAGAAGATCTCAGCCGAATCTCTCGCCTCCAAGAGTAAGCTCACACTGCCGGCACCAGTGCGTAATCGTCGAGTCTGCTCCCGTAGGAGTCTCTAGCCGTAAGGATCAAGCCAACAGCTCTGTCGGAATCTCCGAGCTCCGAACAAGGGCAGCGGCTATGAAAGAGTGACTCGCTCCTATGTCTATAAGAACTGCAGCAAGGGTGGAATAGACACAGATAGTACCTCGAATCATCTCGGGTGCGCCGTGGTCGTAGGCCTCTACTGCCTGGAGCTGTGCCTGTCTCTGCCCGCTAGCTCCCTGTGGTCGGGGTGGACCTCCTGGTGGTGGTGGTGGCAGAGCCTCAAAGCGTCGCCCACCACCTGCTGCTCGGCCAGCTCCTCTGCCTCGTCCGCTTCCTCCCTACGGACCGCCACGGTCGACCCTCTGACTCTGCCTCAGTGGTCCCTCAACTGTTTGCTGCTCCTCGGCACGGCGAGTCGGGCAGTCACGAGCCATGTGGCCCTGCCCGCCGCACGAGTAGCATTGCCTGCCTCTCGAAAGACTTGCTCCTCGTTGTGTGCCCCGCACTGCTGAGCCAGTGTCCTGAGGTCGTCTGCCCGAAGGTCTGGTCTGCCTGAACCCCTGAGTCATCCATCGACTGCCTGCTGCAGATGACTCTGCCACGTGCCGCCCTGTGGTGGGTCTCGGTGCTGGTGTAGACTCAGCAAGGAAGCTCTCGATCAAAAGGGCCCACTCCAGTACTCCTGTCTGAGTCGGTATGCTGAGGGAGATCAGTGATGCCCTGATCTCATGTCTCAAACCCTGCTCGAAGGTCCGGGCCCGGAAGAATGGGTCCCGTACCATGTCGGTCGAGTAGCGCGAGAGATCGGTAAATCTCGCCGAGTACTGAGCGACCGTCATGCTGCCCTGCCGCAGCTGAAGAAGCTCCTGGATACGCACCGCACGAAAGGTGGCTGGGACGAACTCCGAGCGGAAGAGGCTCTCAAAGTTCGTCCATAGAAGAGATGCCTCATCGTGCACCTGGAGCATCAAGCTCCACCATCGTCCTGCTTCTGCGTGCAGTAGGCTCGCAGCGAGGATCACCATGAGGCCTGCTGGTGTCCTCACTAGCCTGAAAACTCGTACCACTGCCTCCAGCCAGTCCTCGGCTGCCTGGGGATTCGTCTCCCCGCGAAACCTGGGTGGTCGCTGGCGCTGAAACTCATGCAGTGCGCTGAGGCGACGTGCATCGTCAGCTGCTGGTGCTGGAAGTATCGGTGGCTCGACGGGTAGAGCTACCGCCGGTGCCACTGCTGACAAAGGGCCCTGCACCGAGGCCTCGTCGCTCGGTGGGCTGTCGTCACGCTCGACTCTCGGAACCCTAGCTGGCTGCCGTCGTGGGGCCATCCTGAAAAGGAAACAGGTGCGCCACGGTCAGAACAGTATACCTGGTGAGCTGATATAAGTAATCAAAAAGAAAACTTTGAAACACACACGTAATCAATGTTTTCGTGCATTAAGTCGGAAATCAGAAGTCAGGGTCCTGGTGTACGGATACGTCGGCCGCCGCACCAACACTGGACTCCCTGGACTGAGAACCACACTCAATACGCTAAACATTATTGCTTCACATAGAAAAGATCAGAGTTCGCGGTAGAACCGAACTCCTTTGATACCAATTTGTCACGACCCGTCCTCGGGGCCCATGCCGTGACTACCCCAAGCCCGCCTTCCATAGGCCAGGGGCTGGCGACTAGCACCAAGGCGTAAATCCCGGTAAAAAGGGAAGGCATTGCCTTTGTAAAGTAAACAAGCACCACAGAGTAAGCAAGCGAAAAAGTAAACACTAAGTAAAAACAGAGTACCACTGAAAGTGCGGGAAAGTAAATGGGCCAGTATACAAACCCAAAACTGAAAGTAAAGTACAACTCGAAAGGGAAAACAGCAAATGTAAAGTAAAAGCCGCTACATCGAGCTGTCCACTGGAAATCCCACCTGAAGGGTGGGTACAGATAGCTCCACTGCTCCTCGGGTCCCGCCGTCCGCTCCGAGCACGTCCCGCCCAGTGGTCCACCTCCAGGTACCGTCCTGCTCTGCAAGCCTCAGCCAAGATCAACGCTGTCTGTCGTCTGCAACCAACACAACGTAGTGCGGGCATAGCCCGTGCAGGGGTGAGTATAAGCTACTCAGTAGGGACCCCGAGACCCCCGAAGGTCTCACAAAATCCACAAAGGATAAACCACAAAGTAAGATACAAACATAAAGTAACAAGCGACACTTCTTAGGTATATGACCATACATATATCTAAGTCATCAATTCCAATACGCTCCAACCTCCGATCCCAAGTACAACTCAGTCCACACAGGAAAGTAAACGTATTCCACACAGGAAAGCAAAACGAAATCCACATAGGATAGCACAACTCAATCCACACAGGAAAGTAACAGGATTCAGCTCACACGGGTATACTTCTTCAAAGGACGATAAAGATGATCTCTGATCCATCTAAGTCGTCGGACCCACGAAGGATCGATAGGTAACTAACCCCCGCAAAGACCCACAAAGGATCAGGCCCACACAGGACCTGTAGGCGCTGGTTCACACAGGACCGCTAAGCGCAAAGACCCACACAGGATCGGGCCCACACAGGACCTGTAGCACTGATCCACGTAGGATCGCTGAGTGCTGTAGTCGTCGTCGAATCCACACAGGATCTATGTACTGTCTTCGTCGCAGTCACAGTAGCAGTAGCAGTAGTAGCAGTCACAGTAACAGTCGCAGTCGCAGCCAGCACTAGAGTTCCCGCACACAGCAAGCTCGTTCAGGAGGGTCCGCTCCACGAGCCGAGAGGCTGATACTTCAACTGTCACAAAGTCCAAAGTTGATGTATCCAAAAGTTCCGTATCGTAAACAGGAACTCAACGCAACAGACGGCGCGTCGATCGGACGCCCGGTCTGAGAGTTATTGGCTTTTTCGTCCCAGGGGCCCGGTTGGTTTTTAAGGTAAAACCAACCCGACCATACTCCACCTGCGTCCAAACCTCGGGCGGAGAATTCCAAAAGATCCGTCTCACTAAGAGGAACAGAACAAAGCTGACGGCACGTCAATCGGACGTCCGTAGCTTAAGATATGAGTGTTTCCGCTCCGAGGGCCCGGTTGGTTTCGTGTTCAAACCAACCCGGACGAACTCAAAGTATTCCAAAACTTTGAGTGCGATATACCGAATCGACCGTCTCGATCCAAGTATCGCATTTCCGCTGACGGTTCGTCGATCGGAGATCCGTGGCTCAAGTTATGGCCAGAAGACCGAAATCGTCTCGAAAATGGGGGGTCCGGGTCCGGGCCGTCCCGACCCGACCCCCCCCCCCCCCCCGGGTCGGCCGTACCGGGTCGAACCGAACCGGGTCGACCCGACCCGGGTCCGACCCGGCCCGGCCGGCGGCGCGGCCCGGCCGGCAGCGGCGCAGCCTGGCGCCGCTTGGTGCCACGCGCGGGGGGCAAGGCCCCCGCTTCTTCTTAGTTGGCGGCGCGGCATCATGCCGCGCCCTTTTTGTCAATCAACGGCCCCCCTTCATGGGGGCCTGCCGTTTGGAAAAACGGGGGGGGGGGGGGGGGGGGCGCTGCCCCCCCCCTTTGTGAAACCGGTCCCCCCCTCACGTGGGGGGGGCCTTCTAGTGGCCAGCCGGGGGAATTAATTCCCCTAGCACCTCTCTTCCGGCCGGCCCGACATGGCCGGCTGGTCCTTCCTCAACGGGACCGGCAAGGCCGGTCCCCTTCCGGATTCCGACACCGGCGGCCCGGCAAGCCGCCGGTCTTCTCGTCCCGCCGCGGCCCGGAACCAGCCGCAGTGTTCGTCGTCCGGCGTGGTGCGACGGCACCGCACCCCTCCGCCGCGGCCCCGCTCCGGCCGCGGCGCCTTCGGTTTTCTTCGACGCGGCGCGATGGCGTCGCGTTCATGATGATCCTTCCACGGCACGGCGCGACGGCGCCGCGCAATACAACCGTGCGAATTCCCGCGTGGTGCGACGGCACCACGCCATCTCGTCATCCACAAGAAAATAATAATCACCACGAACAAAGGAGGGGGAATTCGGTCGTGTTTGTGCGGTCCGAACCCCCTCTCGTTAGATGATAACTCTTAAAAATTATCCACAAGACTATCATGCTAGAACCAAGAACGAGAAAGAAAATAACCAACAACAACCCCTACCTTGGTTCAAGATCGATGATCGTCAACGACTCGCGGAAGACAACGTCGCGGAGGTCGGGCGTCGTGGTAATCGTTCGTCAAATCCGTTGACGAAGAGGTACGTCCGAAGAGGTTTGGCGAATCTTCATAAGCCGACGAAGGAAGTCCGAGGAGAAAGCGGTGTTCCCTTTCGTTGACACGGAAGGTGTCGTCGATCTTCGGAAGCAACCGGCTACGAAGAAGAGAGGAGCAGCGTTCTTCGTCGGAGCTCGAAGGTTCTTTGTGTTCTTCGTCAAAGTTGAAGAAGAAGAAGGAGCTCTCAAATCCTCTCAAGATGGCTAAACAATTCTAACCAAATAAAATAAGCTAAGGGTTTATTTTATTTACTCAACCAAACCATTTGAATTTCAAAGGTTTGAATTAAGACAACTCAACCCATTAAATAACCCAACTTGCCAACTTAATTTAAAAGGGGAGTTTAAGGGAGAAGATGAGGGGATGGGGTTCGTGTGGGTCCCACCACACTTAATCCTCCCAAGGGAGGTTAAGTGGATGTGGGTCCCACCTTTAACTCCCTTTGGGAGAAGTTAACCAACAAAGTAAAAATAAAAAGTGTTTCCACGTTTTTATTTATCTTCTTATGATTTCTCCCAAAAACTAACTTTCGACCCGCAATAAACGCAACCTCGGAAAAGGTCCCCTTAAGCGAATATCGGCGCTGCGAGTTCATCAATGCCCTCGGAATTTGATTCCGGGCACCGGTTCAAAAGTTAGAAATTCTCGCTCGTTCGTTCACTGAACGTACCCGAGCCAAACTTCGGAAATTGATTCCGGGCACACTGGGCCTCGGAATCAGGTGCCGTCAGAAACCGCACTCTTGTAAAATTCCAAAGAAAATTAAGAAAAAATTTCCCTTGAATTTTACGGGTCTTTACACAAAAGTGGGAAACTTGAAAACTTTCCCCACTTCCTAAAATTTCAAAAACTATGAAATTCAATCACATTTAAACTTCAAATTTTAATTCCTCAAACCTTCTCATATTTCTCTGAGATTTATGTTGAATTTGAATATGAAGTATTGAACGCTTCAACTCTTTACATATCATCTTCTCTATAATCATCCTTCCTGAATTTCCTATATTTTCTTCAGTATGATAAAACCTCCTCATCTCATTATGATGAAACTTCATCAACTTCATCTTCCTATTATTATTATGATCTACCTTTCTTTCTCATCTCATTATGATCTTCCTTCCTTTATCAACTCATTATGATCTTCCTTTCTTTCAAATATAATTACAATTTGTCTTCATTTCTCAGATCATTACAATCTGAATTTATTTTAAATCTCATTAGATATGCCTTTATTTATCATCTCATTATGATATACCTTTCTTTATCAGCTTATTATGATTTTTCTTTCTTTCTCAGCTCATTACGATCTGTCTTTATTTCTCATCTAATTATGATTTTTCCTTTCTTTCTCAGATTCAGTCTGATGGAATCCTCATAACGATGGAATTCTCATTACAATGGAATTATTATTATGGCATCCTACCATTTTATTACATAACTTTTCATTACATTTTTCAAATAGATGATCTTTAAAGTCTAGTGTCTTGGAAATTAGGGACATAAAACATGA
The DNA here is from genome assembly GCA_963277665.1 of Viscum album. Lineage (NCBI taxonomy): Eukaryota > Viridiplantae > Streptophyta > Magnoliopsida > Santalales > Viscaceae > Viscum > Viscum album. Next base: position 806,281,699 of record OY728137.1, read on the forward strand.
AAACAACATAAAACATTATTCTAATCCACTTGTAATGATTCATAATATGTTCATCCTATGTAAAATTATTGCATCTCATATCCTGGTGACATACATCAAAGTAATGGGTGAGCAGAAGGCCCAGTAAGGGTAAACCAGGAATCAGTTTACTTGTGATATCAATAAGAACTTGAATAAAAACATAAAGATATGAGCAATGGATGTATAGGCATATCATAATGAAAATAAATTGAAACATAATTGAATGTGTGGCTACAACATTTCATTTATACATTCATGAACATATCACCAAGGTCCATGTTTCCCCTTAGAATTTCAGGAGGACCTCCTTCATGGGAGGTTCAAACATTCCGATCGGTTTCTAACGGGTTTGTTCGTAGAACCGGAAACATCCAATGATTCCACATCCATTTGGACCTACTTTCCAAAGGTAGGTGCTAATTAGTTTGTGGACTGATGAGGCTTTGAAATTTTCATTGGTCGAGAGGATGGGAGGTCAGACTCATCACACCTTTTTTAGGGGAATTATTCTCTACTCTGGGACTGTCTTTATAGATTTAAGTTATGTTTGTGAATCCTTATTACATTACCAAGTATAAAATGAATTTTCCTTCAGATCTGACAATCAATGATTAAATATGTAGAAAATTTAGAGAATCTTTTATATGTATTTTAGGTTCTTCATCGATAGAGAATCATCTGTATTTATTAGAGATTCTTCATCAATGGTATCCTTCGATACATTTATATAGAAGTCTCTTGGTCATTATGATGACCATGATGGTTTTAAAGACACTCAGTGGGGCACTTGAAGTTTATTGTCATTCATAAGGACATAGATTATTTCAGAGTTGGGATCGAACCCACAGATGGGCTACCTACGTATCCTTTGTTTTAGAAAAGGAATCATAACCCACGTAGTTCGAGTAATGGAGTATGATGTTTATGATTGATGGCTCAAATAAGAATGTCATAATTACTTTTACACTCTAACCTCACGTGAGTCATGCTCGGTGTGAGAAACAAGAGGTATTGGTAAAAATTAGACAATTGTTCCATGAAAGATGCAATCATAAGAAATAATGTGGGGCTTATGTATGTATGACTACCCAGATAAATGAAGATTAAGATTTACTTCAGGGAAGAAATCCAGGAACAGGGTCCATAAAGGTATATGTGCTTCATGGAGATTTGAATACTCTAACTTGGGTCTTACTCTTGAAAAGGAGACCCAAATTGGGAGAGGACTTATGATTGGGTTTTTTACTCCTGAGAAGGAATCCCGGATCAAAGGTAATTTAGGACTGGTTAAGGTAAATTAAGATTGGGGCTTACTCCTGAAGAGGATTCCCATATTTATTACTGGGTCTTACTCCTAAAAAAAGGATTCCCAGGTGAACAGGGTCCATAAAAGGTATATGTGTTTTATGGATATCTATACTCTTAATTTTGGATTTACCTCTGAAAAGGGTACCTAGAATTAAGGAGGGAACTTTGAATTATGACTGGGGATTACTCCTGAAAATGATGCCCAGGTTAATGGAGATTTGAAAAATTAAGGGACTTGGGGCTTATTCCTGAAGAGGATGCCCAAATTAGGGGACTGGGGCTTACTCCTAAGGAGGATGCCTAGGTTAATGAGTTCTCTCATCGTAAAGGATGAGGTTGAATGAATGAAATCTCAATTTTTAGTGACATAAAGATGTGTAAATCACTAGATTTTGAGAGTTATTCCACAAAATTCCTTTCAGATAAGGATTTCAAATCAAGAAATCATGCCATAAATGTCTTTGAATAGTGTCTTGAAGACTGAATATTGAATAGGAAAGGTGGAATGAAATAAGAGGGGTGAAATGGACAAGAAGGGCACCCAAAAAGGCAGGGGCGTGCAAGTCCTAACAGGCACGCAGGTACTGTGTGGGAACGCAGGTCCTGGTCGCGCAAGTATACCTGCATGACAAATGGGTACTTGCACGATGGTTATCCAACAGGGAAATACTTGAGCGACTCTTAGTTAAAACCTTTAGAATCCTCTTGAGGTTCTTCCAGAAAAGGGGTGTGCAAGTTCTTTTGAAGGAGTAAGGTGGCGCGCAAGTGTGTCCATTTCCCTTAAGGGATGGCCACTCAGGCGCGTAAGTGTTGATGAGTTTCAATACTTAGGCCTTCCTCCCCCTATTTAGATCTTCCGTTCTATGTAAGAAATTACCTTAGAAGTGTTTCGGAATCTTTTAGAAGAGACTAGGGCACTGGGAGATTAAATCTGAGTTTCTGAAGAAAAAAAACCTCCTTGAATGGGGGGCCCACAGGGTCTATTTATAGGCAAGAGAAGACCCTGGGAAGTAATCCTTTAGGGAACGTAAGTCACTTACTCGACCATTAGGCATCGCGCAAGTGGACTTGCGCGACAGTGATGGAACTTGCGCGGCACATGTGCTTTTGAAGCCTTGTTCATGCCTTTGTCGATTTTTGATGTTTTCTTAAAATGATGAATCAATTTGTGCTAAGTAATTTTCCTTTCCATTCATTCAGACACAGTGATGAAAAAGGAGTGTCAACAGTCCATCCCAAAGGTTTCATAGAAATTACCAAGGTTATTCATCAAGGTATCGTGAAACTTGTCATCTCTAGAGATTAATTCTTTACCCAATGCATTGGAGCACTATCAGGGCGCACCCTTAATATAAATTTACTTTCATATGATCAACATAGATCATAATCAAACATTTCATAAATAACCCATAGATAATTAAAGAAATGGGTTTCATTTCAAAATCATGACGTTTTAAAAAGTACTTAAAAATAAGATCATTATGTCATTTATAACCCATGGAAAGGGAGTGAGGGTTATCTGTATGTAAAATCCAGAATCAAATATATCATTTTTTTTATTTATGAACACCCATAGAAATTAAATAGGTCTAGTTATTCACATAAATAAAATAAGATAATTTATTGAGAGAAAGAGAGAGAAATTTTGAGACGAAATTTCTGCAGCATAACGACTACATAACATGGTTTTAGAAAATAATAAAAAGAGAGGGTACAAGGGTAAAACACTCATAAATAACTCATATTACAATATAAATACATAATAAAATGGAGATAAGAACATGTTATGGATATTTGAATGACATACCACAAGAAAAAGAAACTTGTAAGGAAAGAGAAGATGTGATATCTTTTATAAGAAATTCGACAGCCTAACGGCGTCACTTAAAAATTCAGAAAATAAATTGATGAGAGCAGAAAGGGTCTCTCAAAAATTATACATGAAATTTATAGTAATTAGAACATATAATAACATACCCTCAACATAAATATATGGAAACTAGAAGACACAACATAGAGGAAATCATGACTTAGAATAGGAGGGTGAAAGGATCCCTTACCCTGAAGAGTAAATTAGAAAGCTTGAAGGTCGGGACCTTGGGAGGCTTGAGGGAATCTTGGGAGGAATACTTGGGAGGTAAAGAGACCATAAATTCGTTGAGGAGGATTTTGTAATTAAATAGACGAGGGAATGTTTTGGTATTTATAGGAGAAGTGAGGGAACGAAGCATTAATTTCCAAAGGACACCTCATCGGTGGTATTGGCTAAACCATGGGCTTGCCCATGGTATTTTCCCATGGTATTGGCCACTTGGGACACCTTATAGAATATATCACTATTCATAAGCTGACCAGAATTATTACATAATTATTACATCCTTAATAATGTCATTAAACGCCTGAAACTCAAAACTGTATTTTCACTATTCACCAAAAATTCAACATTTTCAAAAAAATACCAAAAATTCACCTTAACCTATTATCGATGCTTTGAATTCAAAAATGAACTCCATTTTATAAAAATAATTTTCTAAATATTTTTAATTTAATTTTTAAATAAAAACACTATTCACCCAAAAAAAGTTAATACTTATTTCTGAAACGGTTATTTACTTATTTTATTGAATCACAATACCTAATAAAGGTTCCTAAAATATATAAATACTTTCTTAAGTGAGGTTACTAATCCATTTGTTCATATTACTATTCATAAGTGTAAAATTACTATTCATAATTTACCATTCACCAAAAATTAAGTTGATCTTATTAGACTCTAAATTTCTTACTGAACACAACTGTAGAAGACCATTTTTTGAAAATAATTACACATCATTAATTATTTAAGGTTTACATAAAGATTTTAAAATATCATTTTTTTTTAAATTCATCAATAATATACATCCTATATTTATCCGGGTATTTAAAAATTCACAAACTTTACCATAAGAAGAAAATCACAATTTTATTTATTTCAAAAGATTACACAAAGCAGATACGGTCTCATTACATAGCCCCTTATAACACCATAATAGGACCTAAGTATAAGGTTTTCTAAGGTGATAGAATCTGGGGGTGGCTCGGCCAACATTACCTGAGTAGTGATTTCTATCGGCTTGAACTTCTCCCAAAGGTGATTCCGTTCCAGCTTCACACGATGAAGTTCAGCTTGGGTTTGGTCCAGATCAAAGCCCAGTGGTTCTACCTCCTTCCCAAGTTCCATCAGATGGGCTTCAATCAGCCCGAGACTACTAGATGAGGGCATCGAATCTCCTTTTTGTATTAATTAACCAAGATCACTTGTATTTATAGACAATAATCGCAACATTGAGAGTATAGTTTCCAACGGTCATATTGACCAACAGTCATATAATAGTCAAAACCCAATGGTCTCATTTTAATTATACTCATTTCATTAAATGAAATAGTTTTGTTGATTATAAAATAAAATAACACACAAAATTAGGAAACAAAAATTATTAAAAATTTCAGGTCTTTACATTCTTCCCCCCTTAAGAAATTTCATCCTTGAAATTTTTAACTCGTACCCTCAGAAGAGAAAAGGTGTGGGTAATTCTACCTTATAGACTCCTCTGGTTCCCACATGTCTTCTTCATATTTGTGGTTCCTCCACAACACCTTAACAAGGTGGGTAGTCTTTTTATGTAGAACCTTGTCTCTACGATCCAAGATCTCCACCGGCTGCTCCTCATAAGAGAGGTCATGTTCCAGTTGTACCACCTCCGGGTTTAGTACATGTGATGTAACACCCTGATATTTTATGAGAATTATATATTTTTTTATTCACAACATCAAAGGAATCTTTCACAACACACAACACCAGCTTGGCTTGTGTTATACGCAAGAGCAACCTTCCTCGATAGCATGTGTTGTACGCAATATCGAGTTTCACTAAACAACGATATGTTATTATATAAAGTAGCCCTTATAAATAGTATTAAAAACATTTTGAATTTTATATAACATTATAATTCATTTTACATATGATACGAGAAAAAAAATCAATTTTTTGGATAAAAGAATTATTTTTTTTTTCAAAAATGCAGTTTTCCGCCTTTTGATGGCGTACCCATTTTAAATCTAATTTTTGAAAAGTTTATAAGTTTAATTTTACAAAATAAAATTCTTCCTTTGAATCAGGATATAAAAATTTACATTGGATAACTTTTTGATACTTTTCTGATAACTTTTATATTTTTATGAATAGTAAAAATACGCTAATTCTTAATTGAAAATAACTTTTTTCATAAAAATAATTTATATGGTTAAAATATATTATTTAATGGTTTTAAAGTATAAATAGAATATATTTTTACCATTTAATATAATTTATGTCATTAGCATTAATTTTACATTGAATTCATAGGTAAAAACATTTCAATCTTTGACAATGTTTTAACTTTTAAAACTCGTTTCCTTAACAATGGGATTAATTTTAAATTAATTACTACAGCTTATTTGTTTTGAATTTTGAAAAATGGATTCCATATTTAGATTCAATGGGTCCAAATTATGTTAATAGGTTACTTTTATTTTTTTGATATTATGAATAGTAACTACGGTAATTTTTATTTACTACAGTTAAAGGTAAATCGGGTAATTAAGGGTAAAAATAAGATTGTAAAATTACCCTAACACTTGAAAAAAATTTATTGGATGAATAAAAGTTGACCCATATCACCTAAGGGTCGGAATAAACTTATTTCATGGACCTTTGACCATGAAAATGATATAATTATTATTAAAACTAAAGAAAGTGACAATATGTCACTCTTAAATCTTATAAGTGTAATAATTTTAATTTAGTGATTAACTTCATAAAACTTAGAACATGAATAGTATATAGAAATATAATAAAATTATCTACATCATGTAAATTTATTTATCATTTTTAGGGATTAAATAATTATCATTAATTATGACACAATAGTGATGTTGAAGTTGTTTTATTGATTAAAATATCAAATAAATGGCTTTAAAAATATTAAAATAAATATTATATGAACTATTTAATGTGCTCCACGAATTTTTTAGATAAATATGACATGTTATGAATCTATTAAATCTTTTAGTTCGAACATATATTCTATGTGGATTTTATTTAAATTCAAATAAATGAATAGTGTCAAAATTGACACTATTGTTATTTTATAAAAATAACATATTATAAAATTGTTTAAAAATCACAAAAATATTTAAAAATTATAAATTAAAATTTATATGTTATAAAATGTCATAAAGTATAAAATTATGGACAATTCACAACATATAAGTAATTATTTATAATGATTTAAAATTTAGAATATTATTACCACAAATAAAATTAAAAAGATTAAATAAGGATAAATCAAGTTGATAATGTTAAAAATAAATTCCCAACATGTCTAAATTTTATTGGTTGATAATATTACAACCCTATATCATCTAATATTCTAATTTTAGTAATTTTGGAAGTTTTTAAGTGGGGTTTGAATTTATTATAAATTAATATTTTTTAGATTTCCAAAAATGCCCCTCTCTGCCCTTATAAAAGGGCACCTCCTCCATTTCCTCTTCACACAATTTTGAGCTTTAAATCTCGGCCAACCCCTGCCCATTTCCCTTCTCAACTTCCCTATAAACATACTATAGTTCTTGGTCTTCTTTAAAAACCAATTTTAGTGCCCTAATAGGAGGTTTCAAAGAGGCGTGTTGAAGAAGAGGTAATATCTGTTACCGATTCTTTCAAATTTCTTTCTTCTTCTACTTCCTCTTATTTATTTGTTTCATTATAAAGTAATAACATCAGTATCACTCATATACTTATATTTTATTATAAATATTAAACAACCCTATTTCACCTCTTATCCATCCTACGGGAAACGAAATCACCGCGCGTGTGTACGTACGGAATACCGTCTCCACGCCGTGGTGTAATCTGTTTTTCACCACCACCTTACTTGGATGGGTATAATGATTTAAAGAATATATGATAATTATAACATGATACTAATTATGATATATTCTATTATCCACTCCAATACCATTCAATAATTATGGGAACGATATCGTCGCTCGTGCGTACGTACGGCTTACCGTCTCCACGGTGCGATGTGATTCATTCTACATGATCTTCATTAAACCATGATTATATAAATGAATTGAATGAATAAATATGATATATATTATAATAATACCATTCTTTAAATGATGTATCTATAACCTAAAAAGAGGAATAATAATTTATTCTACAAAACACGCATAAGAACATAAAGCAATAAACACCCAAATAACAAGTATCAATGAAATATTACTAATAAGAAGATAAGAATATGACAATATATGATATCATAAAAATGAATATAATTCTGGAATAAGTCAATAACATTGTTTAAATTATTATACAGGAGGTTCAGATACGTACAAAGTATATCGGACCTAAGGTAAGGGAAAATCTCACAATCTCAATTTTTATCTGAGATTGTTTATACTTCAGAATTTACTGGGGCATATTTATCATCCACATCCATGTTTCGTCAATATGTAATATTATTTATATACTCCTACAATTGATTAAATCCAATTTTTCATATTGGTTAATTTTTAGTAAAAGATATGAAAGTAATATTTTGTCGTTTTCAGTACGAGGTACTTTTTGACTTTTCCGGCCAAAGTATGAGAAGAATGTTTATTTTTAACTTATACAGCATGAATGGATTTTTATGATTTCATAGAAAATTATTTCCATGAATCTTCCTTTACAATTTTTCAAGTTTATTTTCAATTAACTTCTTTTATTTTAAAATTGTATGACATGTTGAGAAAGGAAAAAAAAAATTTGAAGAAGAAAGGATATTTTCCTCAAGAATGGAGTTCAAGTGTTTTATCAAAATTATTTTCCATATAAGATGATATAGGGTTCTGTTTCTATCCCTATTATTACATTGATTTGATTATGTTATGATGGAATTATTTTTATGAAGTCCTTTTTTGGATTATGTTATAATGGCATGATATTTATGAATCCCATTTTTATTACATGGGTTATGCTATGATGTATGATTTATGATTTTGTGGCACGCATAAGAATGGTTTCATTATGATATGGGTGGGACCTATATCTCCCTCCAATGAATTGGGTAAAGATTTATATCTCATGAGATAGACATGGCTGGAACGGCAAGTTAATCCGGTTAAGTGATACAGGACTGGAACGAGGAGTGAACTCGGTTCAGTAATGGAATTTGTCTGCTATGATGGTCTTGGAAATGAGTCTTCACTAATATGAAATAATTTTATATGATTATGTGTGTATACCACAAAGTTTCATGTTGTAAGTTATGATTATTGGGATTACATTTCACTACTATGATTTATCCCATGTCATGATATTATGATCTCTTTTGCAGGTTAAGATTTTAAAAATGTTATGTTCTTATGAATATGATATGATTGATATTTCCTTTGTCTACCCTTACTGAGCATTTGAGCTCACCCTTTGTGTGTTTTATTTTCCCCGGGTCAGGAAGAAGGGTATTAAGTAAGATATGCCAAAAGGGAGTCTAGATATGATGAAATAAACAGGAGACAATGTAGATGATTTATGAACCAATTGTTTATGTTTACCAGTTTCTAAAGACACTATACCTATACGGTCCTATAATGGTTTTGTTATATGTTGTAATAAGTATGATTCAATTCTGAAGTAATAACCATGTATGGAAAGTAAGGGTCGTTATAGTTGGTATCATAGGAAAGGTATAGTCAACCTTTGGAAACTAGGATGTGAAAGCTTTAGTAAGAACCCTAAGGATATGTTTAAGAATAAACATAGTCTTAGTGTTTTTGAAATGGCCATTAATAACCTATGATAAGACTTAAAGTGTGAAATTTTATTACTGATTATGTGTTTTTTCTATTGTAATTAGTGTTTCTCACACTATGCTTCTTGGTTTTAGTCAATGGCTGGAACCCTAAGGAACCGTGTTAATGCTGAATGCGATGTAAAATGCAATGATTTTCCCCCTGAGCAACCAAACGTTATGGGAGCTGGAATGCAAAATCTTGTATCCATGCTCACACAACTTTCTCTGGCTATGAATCATGTAGGACTTCCAAACGAGCAAGGGAAGGAGCAACATTCTATTGAATCCTTCATGAGGTAGCATCCACCTTCATTCAGCGGGTCTTCTGATCCATTAGTGGCTGAATAATGGATCAGTACCACTGAAAAGATATTTTCAGTCCTTCAATGTTCTGACCATGACAAAGTTATCTTAGTAGTATATCATTTGGAAGGTGAAGCTGATCAATAGTGTAATTTTATCAAGAATATGAGGCAAAGAGGCAAAATTGAGTCCATGGAATGGAACGAGTTCAAGAAATTATTTTTCAATAAGTACTTCCCTCGTATTCTTCGAACAGAGATAGAGAAGGAGTTTCTTGAACTAAATAAAAAGGATGATGAATCAGTCGGTACCTACGAAGCAAATTTTACAAGACTTTCAAGGTACGCTTCTGGAATTATTATCCAACCTAAGAGTAAAATCGATCAATTCTTTAGTGGCTTAAAACCAAGTCTTTGAAGGGCGTTAGCCATAAGGGACTTCAATATCTACGAGGAAATTGTTCGATGTGCTCTCAAGGTTGAGATGGAGATTGGAGTAACCCATCAATCATATGGGTTTGATAAGAAGAGGAAAATGGAATTCAAAGGAAAATCTAAAGACCACACTGAAAAGAAGATGAGTTTTCCCTTATACTCAAAGTGTGGAAAGAAACATGGAGGGAATTTTCTTAAAGGGACAGGTGAATATTTTAAGTGTGTAAAACAAGGTTATCGAGCAATTTAATGTTGAAATAATGGGAAGAAGATGTCTAATGATGCGAACAAAGAAAGGGATACACAGAATGCACCTCCTACACTTCAATGTTTCAAGTGCAAGGAAATGGGGAATTATGCCAATCAATGCCCTAATCCAAGGGTTTTTGATGATGATCGATGTCAACAAACTCTTAAGGCCAAAGACAAAGGAAAGTCACATGAAATTTCTATCAGCGATGTGGAGTATGATAACGAAGTGGTGAAAGGTACACTTACCATCCACTCTAAAGTAGCAAATGTTTTATTTGATTCTGGATCCACCCACTATTTTATTTCTGAAGAATTTTCTAAGGGTATCACCATATTACCTCAGTAATTAGATATTGAGTTAGTTGTGAAAACCCCTAATGGCACAACAGTCGCATAAAAAGTTTACAATTCTTCTCTGATTGAAGTTTGTGGGAAAGTGCTTTCTGCAAATCTTGTGATCCTTTATATAGTGGAATTTGATGTGATTCTTGGCATGTATTGACTTTATTTATACAGAGCTCATATCAATTTCCAAAGAAGGGAAGTCACATTTAATATTCCGAATCAATCTACGATCATCTATCAATGCAAGGATGAATATAACCTTCCAGTGGAAATTTTTTCCATCTTATGGGTCTTGATTCCAATAAATGAAGTTTATTTATATCAAATGGTTGTAGAGAAACTCAAGATTAATAATATTCCCATTGTACGGGAGTTTGATGATGTCTTTCCGGAGGAATTTCCTGGTCTTCCTCCAAATCGTGAAGTTGAGTTTTCAATAGAACTCATACCGGGTGTTATGCCTATTTCAAAGACACCATATAGAATGGCCCCAATTGAGTTGCAGGAATTGAAGAAGCAACTCTAAGAGAATCTTGATAAAAGATTCATATGCCCTAATGCATCACCTTGGGGAGAACCTGTTCTCTTTGTTAAGAAGAAAGATGGATCAATGAGACTTTACATTGATTATCGAGAACTTAACAAGATCACTATCAAGAAAAAATATCATATCCCACGCATTGATGACTTATTCGACCAACTACGTGGAGCTCAATACTTTTCCAAGATTGATCTTCGTTCAGGGTATCATCAATTAAGGGTCAAAAGGGAGGATATACCAAATATGGCTTTCCGTACAAGGTATGGACACTGTGAATTTATAGTGATGTCATTTGGTCTTACTAATGCCCCTGCTATCTTCATGGATCTAATGAATAGAGTCTTTAGAGACTATCTTGATCAGTTTTTGGTAGTCTTTATAGACGATATTATTTTCTATTCAATGAGCAAGTAAGAACATGAAGATCACTTGAGAATTGTATTAAAGACCCTAAGAAAGGAGAAGCTTTATGCCAAATTTACCAAGTGTGAATTTTGGCTTCAAAAAGTTTTATTTTTGGGTCACATAATCTCAAAAGAGGGGATATCTGTGGATCTAGCAAAAACAGAGGGTATCGAAAGATGGTCTAGACCAACAACAGTAACTGAGATCCGAATTTTTCTTGGTCTGGCTGGATATTATCGACGTTTTGTGAAATGTTTTTCAAGGTTATCTAATCCACTCACCAGGTTGACTTGAAAAGGATTTCAGTTTGTTTGGACATAGGAGTGTGAAGAGAATTTCAAGGAGTTAAAACAAAGGTTATCCAGTGCACCTATGCTCACACTACCTTGTAATGGATAAAGGTTTGTGATCTACAGTTATGCATCCAAGAATGGATTGGGGTGTGTTATCATGCAAAATGATATGGTGATAGCTTATGCCTCACAACAGTTGAAAATCCATGAGCAAAATTACCCAACTCATTATTTGGAGTTAGCCATGGTAATATTTGCATTAAAAATATGGAGGAATTATCTTTATGGTGAAAGGTGTGATATTTATACTGATCATAAAAGTTTAAAGTATATTTTCACACAAAAGGAGCTGAATATGCACCAAAGAAGATGGTTGGAGTTGATTAAGGATTACGACTGCTCAATTCATTATCACCCTGGGAAAGCAAACAAGGTAGCAGATGCATTAAGTCGACAAGACCATGCTAGCTTATCCATGATGAGGATCACAAAAGATCCAATATTTATGGATTTACAAAGTATGGATCTTGGAATTATAATGGAAGGGGAAAAATCTTATCTTTCTCAAATGAATGTTCAACCATCTATACATGTGAAGATTAAAGAGGAAAAAAAGAAGATGTAGAGTTACAAAAGGTGAGAAATGTTCCTGAATTCAACCTTGATTGTGATGGGATAATAAGGTTTAGGAATTGGATTTTTGTTCCTCCCATCCCAGAATTAAAAAAGGAGTTGTTGTATGAGGCTCATAGTTCTTCATTCTCTATTCATCCTGGAAGCAAGAAGATGTATAGGGACCTGAAAGAGTACTTCTAGTGGGATGGCATGAAAAGAGATGTTGCTGAATATGTCTCTCGATGCTTGGTTTTACAGTAAGTTAAAGCTGAGAGACAGAAGTATAAGGAGATGTTACAACCATTACCCATACCCGAATGGAAATGGGAAAACATCACTATGGACTTTGTCACCGAACTTCCTAAAACATCCAAAGGCAATAATGTTATCTGGGTCATAGTTGATCGTATTACGAAGTCAGAAAACTTCATTGCTATTATAGAAAATTTCTCTCTGGATGAAATTTCTAGGATATATGTAAAAGAAGTGGTAAGATTTCATGGAGTACCACTTTCCATTATATCTGATCGGGATCTGAGGTTTACCTCGAAGTTCTGGCGAAGTCTTCAGCATAATTTAGATACAGAGTTGAGTTTCAGGACTGCTTATCATCCTCAAATAGATGGTCAGTCTAAGAGAACAATTCAAACTCTAGAAGACATGTTAAGAGCTTACTCTATGTATTTCAAAGGTGGTTGGGATCAACACCTAACTTTGGTGGAATTTTCTTATAATAATAGATTTCACTCCAGTATTTAGATGGCTCCTTATAAAGCTCTCTATGGAAAGAAATGCAGAACTTCAACTTGCTGGGATGAAGTTGGGGAAAGAAAGCTATTAGGACCTGATCTTGTTGATGAGATGGAAGAAAAGGTCAGATCTATTCAACAACACATAAGAGCAGCTTAGAGTCGACAAAAAAGTTATGCTGACAACCGAATAAAAGACCTAGAGTTTGAAGTGGGTGATAAAGTGTTCTTATGAATATCTCCTTGGAAGAGAGTAATGATATTTGGAAAGAAGGGAAAGCTTAGCCCTAAGTATATCGGTCCTTTTGAAATACTAGATCGTGTTGGGAAGGTATCTTACCGATTGGCTCTTCCACCGAATCTCTCTCAAGTTCACGATGTGTTCCATGTATCTCTCCTGAGAAAGTACATACCTGATCCTTCACATGTACTAAGCTCAGAAGTTATACCGCTGGAGCAAGATCTTTCTTATGAAGAATAGCCGATAGAGATTCTGGATCGTAGCGAAAAAGTTCTATGGAACAAGACCACTCTCTTGGTGAAAGTTTTATGGAGGAACCACCAATTAGAAGAAGCTACATGGGAGCTTGAGGATATGATGAGGGAGAGGTATCCTCATCTGTTTGTTACGAAGTGACGAATTTCGAAGGCGAAATTCATTTTAAAGGGGGTAGAATGTAACACCCTGATATTTTATGAGAAGTATAAATTTTTTTATACACAACATCAAAGGAATCTTTCACTACACACAACACTAGTTTGGCTTGCGTTATACGCAAGAGCAACCTTCCTCGATAGCGTGTGTTGTACGCAATATCGAGTTTCACTAAACAACGATATGTTATTATATAAAGTAGATGTTATAAATAGTATTAACAACATTTTTAATTTTATATAACATTAGAATTAATTTTACATATGATACGAGAAAAAAATCAATTTTTCGGATAAAAAAATTATTTTTTTTTCAAAAATACAGTTTTCCGCCTTTTGATGGCGCACCCATTTTAAATCTAATTTTTGAAAAATTTATAAGTTCAATTTTACAAAATAAAATTCTTCATTTGAATCAGGATATAAAAATTTACATTGGATAACATTTTGATAATTTTCTGATAACTTTCATATTTTGATGAATAGTAAAAATACGCTAATTTTTAATTGAAAACAACTTTTTTCATCAAAATAATTTATATGGATAAAATATATTATTTAATGGTTTTAAAGTATAAATAGAATATATTTTTACCATTTAATATAATTTATGTTATTATCATTAATTTTACATTGAATTCATAGGTAAAAACATTTTAATCTTTGGCAATGTTTTAACTTTTAAAACCCGTTTGCTTAACAACAGGATTAATTTTAAATTAATTACTGTAAATTATGTGTTTTGAATTTTGAAAAATGGATTCCATATTTGGATTCAGTGGGTCCAAATTATGTTAATAGGTTACTTTCATTTTTTTGATATTATGAATAGTAACTACGGTAATTTTTATTTACTACAGTTAAAGGTAAATCGGGTAATTAAGGGTAAAAATAAGATTGTAAAATTACCCTAACAATTTCTAAAATTCTATTGGATGAATAAAAGTCTACCAATATTACCTAAGTGTCATAATAAACTTATTTCATGGACCTTTGACCATGAAAATGATATAATTATTATTAAAACTAAAGAAAGTGACAATATGTCACTCTCTTAAATCTTATAAGTGTAATAATTTTAATTTAGTGATAAACTTCATAAAACTTCGAACATGAATAGTCTCCAGAAATATAATAAAATTATATACATAATTTGAATTTATTTAGAATTTTTAGGGATTAAATAATTATCATTAATTATGACACAATAGTGATGTTGAAATTATTTTATTGATTGAAATATCAAATAAATGGTTTTAAAAATATTAAAATAAATATTATATGAACTATTTAATGTTCTCCACTAATTTTCTAGATAAATATGACATTTTATGAATCTATTAAATATTTTATTTCGAACATATCTTCTATGTGGATTTTATTTAAATTCAAATAAATGAATAGTGTCAAAATTAACACTATTGTTATTTTATAAAAATAAAATATTATAAAATTGTTTAAAAATCACAAAAATATTTAAAATTTATAAATTAAAATTTATATGGTCTAAAATTTAATAAAGTATAAAATTATGGACAATTCAAAACATATGAGTAATTATTTATAATGATTTAAAATTTAGAATATTATTACCACAATTAAAATTAAATAGATTAAATAAGGATAAATCAAGTTGATAATGTTTAAAATAAATTACCAACATGTCTAAATTTTATTGTTTGATGATATTACAACCCTATCTCAACTAATATTATAATTTGAGTAATTTTTGAAGTTTTTAAGTAGGGTTTTAATTTATTTTAAATTAATATTTTTTAGATTTTCAAAGATGCCCCTCTCCTCCCTTATAAAAGGGCACCTCCTCCCACTCCTCTTTACACAATTTGGAGCCTTAAAGCTCAAAAAAACCCTTCCCATTTCCCTTCTCAACTTACCCATCAACATACTAGAGGTCTTTGTCTTCTTCAAAAACCAATTTTAGTGCCCTAAGAGGAGGTTTCAAAGAGGCGTGTCGAAGAAGAGGTATTATCCGTTACCGATTATTTCAAATTTCTTTCTTCTTATACTTCCTCTTATTTATTTGTTTCATTATAAAGTAATAACATCAGTATCACTCATATACTGATATTTTATTATAAATATTAAAAAACCCTATTTCACCTTCTATCCATCCTACGGGAAATGAAATCACCGCGCATGCGTACGTACGAAATACCGTCTACACACCGTGGTGTAATCTTTTTTCCACCACCACCTTAATTGGATGGGTATAATAGTGTAAATAATAAATATATATGATTATTATAACATGATATTAATTCTTATATATTCTATTATCCACTCCAATACCATTCAATAATTATGGGAACGATATCGTCGCTCGTGCGTACGTATGGCTTACCGTCTCCACGGTGCGATGTGATTCGTTCTACATGATCTTCATTAAATCATGATTATATAAACAAATTGAATGAATAAATATTATATATATTATACTAATACCATTCTTTAAATGATGTATCTATAACCTAAAAAGAGGAATAAGAATTTATTCGACAAAACATGCATAAGAACATAAAGCAATAAACACCCGAATAACAAGTAGCAATGAAATATTACAAATAAGAAGATAATAATATGACCATATATGATATCATAACAATGAATATGATTCTGGAATAATTCAATGACATTTTTTAAATCATTATACAGGAGTTTTGGGTACGTACAAAGCATATCAGACCTAAGGTGAGGGAAAATCTCGCAATCTCAATTTTTATCTGAGATTGTTTATACTTCGGAATTTACTAGGGCATATTTATCATCCACATCTATGTTTCATCAATATTTAATATTATTTATATCCTCCTAAAATTTATTAAATCCAATTTTAACTATTGGTTAATTTTTAGTAAAATATATGAATGTAATCATTTGTCATTTTCAGTACGACGTACTTTTTGAATTTTCCAGCCAAAGTACGAGAAGAATGATTATTTTTAACTTATACGGCATGAATGGTTTTTTATGATTTCATAGAACATTATTTCCATGAATATTACTTTACAAGTTTTTAAGTTTATTTTCAATTAACTTATTTTAGTCTAAAATTGTATGACATGTTGAGAAAGGAAAAATGTTTTTGAAGAAGAAAGGATATTTTCCTCAGGAATGGAGTTCAAGTGTTTTATCAAAATTATTTTCCATCTAAGATGATATAGGGTTCTATTTCTATACCTATTATTACATTGATTTGATTATGTTATGATGGAATTATTTTTATAAAGTCCTTTTATGGATTATGTTATAATGGCATGATGTTTATGAATCCCATTTTTATTACATGGGTTATGCTATGATGTATGATTTATGATTTTGTGGAACACATAAGAATAGTTTCATTATGAGATGGGTGGGACCTATATCTCCCTCCAATGTATTGGGTAAAGATTTATATCTCATGAGATAGACATGACTGGAACGGAAAGTTAATCTGGTTCAGTGATACAGGACTGGAACGAGGAGTAAACTCGGTTCAGTAATGGACTTTGTCTGCTATGATGGTCTTGGCAATGAGTCTTGGCTAATATGAAATGATTTTCTATGATTATGTGTGTATGACACAAAGTTTCATGTTTTAAGTTATGATTATTGGGATTACTTTTCACTACTATGATTTATCCCATTTCATGATATTATGATCTCTTTTGCAGGTTAAGATTTTAAAAATGTTATGTTCTTATGAATATGATATGATTGATATTTCCTTTGTATACCATTACTGAGAATTTGAGCTCACCCTTTGTGTGTTTTCTTTTCCCCGGGTTAGGAAGAAGGGTATTAATTAGGATATGCCAAAAGGGACTCTAGATATGATGAAATAAATAGGAGACAATGTAGATGATTTATGAACCAGTTGTTTATGTTTCCCAGTTTCTAAAGACACTATACCTATATGGTCCTATCATGGTTTTGTTATATGATGTAATAAGTATGATTCAATTCTGAAGTAATAACCATGAATGGAAGGTAAGGTTCGTTATATGTGAAGGTTCCGGTATGCACTTCCTCAAGAGAGATACGTGGAATACATCATGAACTTGTACTAGATTTGGAGGAAGTGCAAGGTGATAGGCCACTGCTCCCACGTGATCAAGGATTTAATATGAGACAATGTACCTAGGGTTGAGATTCCCTTTATTCCCAAACCTCGTGACTCTCTTCCAAGGTGATATTTAAAGAAAAACCTTGTCACTGACATCAAACTCCAAGTCCCTTTGATGGTTGTCAGCATAGCTCTTTTGCCGACTCTGAGCAGCCTTAATGTGTTGTTGGATGGCATGGACTTTTTCTGTCATATATTGCATAAGATCAGGCCCAAGAATATTTCTCTCTCCAGCTTCATCCCAAAAAGTAGGAGTTCTACATCGCTTCCCATATAGAGCTTCATAGGGTGCCATTTTAATTCTTGAGTGGAAGATGTTGTTGTAAGAGAACTCAACTAAAGGGAGATGTTGATCTCATCCAACTTTAAATTCCATTGAGCATGTTCTCAGCATGTCCTTGAGTGTTTGAACAGTCCTTTCAGATTGTCTATCAGTTTGGGGGTGATAGGTCGTACTGAAATTCAATTCAGTGCTCAGAGCATATTGAAGAATTCTCCAGAATTTTGATGTGAACCTTGGATCACAATCAGATATGATAGAAAGTGGAACTCCATTCAGCCTTACCACTTCCTTCATATAAATCCTGGAAATTTGATCAAGAGAGAAATCTTCCTGGATAGAGATAAAATAGGCAGTCTTGGTGAGATGGTCCACAATAACCCATACTGCATTGTTTACTTTTGAAGTTCTTGAGAGACAAGTGACGAAGTCCATAGTGATATTGTCCCACTTTCATGCTGGTATTGGTAGTGGTTCCAATACCACTTTAGGAAGTTTTCATTCTGCCTTCACTTACTGACATACTAAGCACCTTGAAGTGTAGTCAGCAATCCCTCTTTTCATATTATCCCACCAAAAATGATCATGAAGGTCCCTATACATTTTTGTGCTTCCAGGATGTATAGAGAAAGTAGAGCTATGACCTTCATCCATCATATCCTTCTTTGTTTCCAGGATAGATGGAACATATAGTCTTATACGAAATTTTAGTACACCTTCTTGATCAATATTGAACTCAGGAAACTTTCCATCCTTTATAGCCTCAAAATTCTTCTGTAACAAAGGATCTTCTTTCTGAACTTTCTTGATATTCTCTAGTAATGACAGTTGAGAAATAATTTGGGTTAGGGTTGATGATGTACCTTCCCTTATAATTACTATCTCCAGCTTTACTAGGTCATTGATCAAAGGATATTTTTGAATCCTCATCATGGAAATAACTACTGGGTCTTTCCTTCTTAATGCATCAGCAACTTTGTTTGCTCTTCTAGGGTGATAATGAATGTAACAACCCAAAGTTTCATTAATTTAAATCCCTCTTGATATAATTAAATGTCTCTTTATGTTTATATAAAATTTCAACTTCATTGGTTTTATGTTAAGAATTTTGACTGTTGCTAATATAGCTGTTGAAAAGTGATCACATGATTAGTATAAATATAGGGATTTAACAAATCCAAATTTACTCAGATAAAGGAAGCGATGGCCTCATACAGTAGAATTTTCCCATATGAATCCCATTTTTCGGAGCTTGTAAAAGAGGTGGCATCCTTGGGCTTCGCTCTTGACCAAGTCCAAGCTGAGCTTCATCATGTCAAGCTCGAACGGGACCGTCTACAGGAGAAGTGGAAGTTGATAGAAATTACCACTCGAGCGATATTATAGGAGTCACCCCAAGAGTCTGTCACCATCACACACCTTACCCTTAGGTATTATGCGGTTGTTTTAAGGGGTTATGTAACAAATAAATAGTACTATGTTCATGTACATTTTTTTGTATATAATAATGAATATACTTTCTTGTCATTATTGATACATTGTAAATAGTTTTTAAAGTACAAATAATGTTTTTAGTTATTATTTAATTAAGAATTATATTTTATTAAATTAAAGGATTTTTGAATTAAATGATATTTTAATAAAATATTATTATTATTATTATTAAATTAATTTTTATTAAATATAAATGATCTTATAATTTTAGGAATGCAATTGTAATTTTTATTAAGGTTTGAAAGCCATTTCTGTCAAAACCTGTGAGTTTTCGATAAATGTCAGTTTTTATTTTAAAAGTGAAAATTAACATATTTAGAAAATTATTTAGATAAAATAGATGTTATTTATGGAATCAGAACGTTGAAATTATCCAATGGTGAATTTTTCATAATTTTCTAAGACAGACAAATTTTTGGGTAAAAATTAAATACCGTTTAAATATATAATGTGTTTTATGACATCATAATGAACCAATAGTGATGTAATAAAATACTATAAGATTTATGTTCGGCCAATATATGTTTTACCATTAAAATAATGTGATTTTGAGTTTTTTTTACTTACTTTTAAAAGCATTAATGGACCCCTCAAGACTTATTAAACACCTTGTCTTTTTAAATTATTTTCCATGGGAATGTGACCCACCTCCACATAAGCAACCCTATTATTTCAAGAAGTTAAGAATTTGGCCTTATAAAATATTTTTTTCCTATTCCCTTTTCCAAAAGCCATGGGTAAAAACCAGGGGATGGTTTGTGGTTTGGATTAATTTAATGTAAGGGGTCCCAAATCTAAATAATAAAGAATTCCCTCACCTTTTCTATATAAACCCACCAATGCTCCCACTTTCTCATCACTCAAAGCCTTTTTAGTTCATCCAAAATCTTCCCTACTCTCTCTAGAATCCTCCCAAGGTTCCCCAAGCTCCCAATAATCCTCTCACAAGCCTCTCTCTAGCCTTTGGAAGCACACTTCCAAGTAAGGGTTTTTTCTTCCTTTCTCATTTTTGTCTAATTTTCTTTAAGTTGTTTTGCCCTTTTAATTTCAATTTTGAATGTTGGGGTATGGTTTCTCACCTTTCTCATACTTCCCTCTTTATGTTTTAATTATGGGATATCCATTTCTCTCTCATTAAATTCCTCTCATGTACACCCGTTACTATGCCGAAATTCCGAAAGGAACTTCTCTCTCCTCTTTTACATTCAAGCAATACTTTTGTATCATGAATCTAAATTTCATTAAAATTGTTGGGAAATGTATATATATGACCTCCTTACTTTCTATTACATGTAGATATGATGTGGAACCCCTTTATCCCTCATCAAACATTTTTATGAATTCTTATGTCACGTCGTTATGTTGCCGAAATCGCACCGATTTTCTAAGCCAATGTCATTGTGTAGTGAATACCATGCTCATTTCTCCATAAATGGTATTCACCTTTATGCACATTTAATTATTGATTATAAAGTTTCATGTATTAATTCCACATTCCTTCATCGTGGAATAAATTATTATGTTTTATGAATCCATGTTTTATTATCCATGTGGCACACTTATGCATGAAATGAAATGTTTAAGAAGGGTGCACCCTTATAGCGCTCCAATGCATTGGGTAAAGTATAGTATCATGATACATCATGTGAAATGAGTGTTGACTCATGCTAATTCAAGTTCAACTAGGGTTTACTCATGCTTTATGTGCAATGAGGATTTACTCATGCTCTATGTGCAATGAGCCTTGGATCATGCTAATTCCATGTTAAGTGTTGTTGCCACATTTCTATGTTATGATTATCATGCTTTATCATGCCTTTATGTTCATGTTTATTTTATACTCTATTTATATGCCTATTGTCTAACATATATTTTACTCCTCATGTTATTCCATGTGTATTCCCTTACTAGGCTTTATAGCTCACCCTTTTCTTATGCATGTCCTCGGGTTATCCCATGCAATGCTAAGTACGAAGGAATGTAGTGGTCATGTAAAGGAAGTTTTCAATAAAGATGTTGTATTTTTTGTTTTAAGTTTGTATGTAGTGATATTAATCCCCAAAGACACTAAACCTATCAATATTCTTGTTGTATCAAGTGAAGTTTTATGTAATAAATCATGTTTAAGTTTGTAATAAAAGCAGGGTTGTCATAGTTGGTATTAGAGGATAGGTTTAGTTGTTTTTGGGATTGGGATTACAAAACCCTAGTAAATCCTTAGAGATAAGACTAAGTATAATAAAAACATCCCTAAGTTTTGTTGAGTATTGAGTAAGTGGGTTATCAAGCAAATACATCCCTTTCTGGATACGAGCAGGTAGAGGTGGCTCTGGCACAGATGTATCCTAGGGGTAAAACCTGAAAACACCTCTTTGAGCTAGACTCGAATGGGAACTGGTGCACGACAATAGGCCTTGTTGCACTCTTGGTTATGACACTCCCGGGGGATATGATTTGATAAATTCATAATCTTATTATGAACCCTTATTAATGGAATTAAAAACAATGCCCCTAAGAATATATGTTAGAAGGTAGATCATGAAAATCCTAGATTGAAGCCTATAGACTCATGAGTTAAGGAAATAAAAGTTTATTTATAAATCATCAACTTTTGTCTTTGGATTACCCTTTATGTGTTACCCATAACTTTCCTTTTATTCCAGCCAATGGCCGGTAATAGGAGGACTCGGGCTAACAACCATTGTGAAGATCAGTGTGATGACTGTACTAATGAGATGCCCAATCCAATGGGAGCGGGAATCGCGAAATTTGTCACGCTTATCTCTCAGCTAACTCAAGTTTTGAATAGAAACATGGGTCAAGAGGAACATTCACCCCCCCCCCTTAAGAAAGAACAAGTCGCTATCAAGAGCTTCATGAGACAAAGGCCTCCTACTTTTAGTGGATCATCTGATCCCACGATCGTTGAACAATGGATCAACTCCATTGAAAAGATCTTCTCCATCATTCAATGTTCTTAACAAGATAAGGTTCTCCTGGAGGCTTATCATATAGAGGGTGAAGCTGATCAATGGTGGACATTGATCAAAAATAAGAAGCCTGAGGAGGAGATCAAGGCGTTGGAATGGAAGGATATTCGGAAGATGTTTTTTCAATAAATATTTTCTACTCACCCTCCAGCTTAAGATGGAAAGGGACATTCTTTCCCTCAAGCAAAAAGATGAAGAATCTATTCGAGCGTACGAGGAAAACTTCACAAGGCTTGCACGATATGCTTCTGGATTTGTCATTACCCCAGAATGCAAAGTTGACCGCTTCTTTGGTGGGTTGAATCCTAGCCTACGGAAAGCATTAGCAATCCGTGACTTCAACAGCTATGAGAAAATTGTCCGATGTGCCCTCAAGGTCGAAATGGAGAATGGAGAATCACAGGGGTATCATGGGGATAAGAAGCGTAAGGTGGAATTCAATGCTGGTGGTCCGATGGATAAATTCAACAGTGCTAAAAAGTTCCAACACCCCACTTGCCAAAAGTGCAGAAAGAAGAACCCTGGAAATTGTCTTAAGGGGACGAGGAAATGCTTCAGGTGTGGAAGAGAAGGGCACCTAGCTGTTAACTGTCGGCAAGAAATACCCGCAGCTGCAACAGAGGAGAGGAATGCTTCGTTCGAACCTCAACGCGTTTTTCAATGCTACAAATGCAAAGAACCGGGTCATTTTGCAAATCAGTTCCCTAATCCAAGGGTTTTCGGAGGCAACCAACAACCTCCAAGGCAGCAAGGAAGAGCTTTTTCCAGCACTTCTGCCTAAGTGAACCCCGACAACTAAGTGGTGACAGGTACGCTAGTTATTCTTTCAAGAATAGCGAATGTACTTTTTGATTCAGGTTCTACGCATTCTTTTATATCTCGAAATTTTAGTAGAACAATCCCAGCACCACCACAAATCATGGAAGTGAAGATGTCGGTGAGTACGGAAAATGGGGCAATCATTGCATCCCATGAATATAAGTCCTCCCCTGTTATAATCTATGGATTTAATTTCCCGGAGAACCTCATCATACTCCCTCTGGTGGAATTTGATGCAATTCTTGGCATGGATTGGCTTTCCTTATACAGAGCCAACATAAATTGTCGAGAGAGGGAAATCACACTCCATATGGAGAATCGACCCCCGATTCTTTACAAGTGTAAGGAGGAAGATGAATCTCCTTTAGCTCCATCATCTCAAGCATGGATATTACTACCCTATGAGAATGAGTATTTGGCTCAGATGATTGAGTCAAAGGAAGAAACCATCCTTGAAGAAATGCCTATTGTGAGGGAATTTGCTGAAGTGTTTCTCGAGGAACTGTCTGGTCTTCCTCCTAGAAGAGATGTTGAATTCTCAATTGAACTTATACCCGGGGCTTTACCAATATCCAAGAATCCATATAGAATTTCTGTTTTAGAGCTTGAAGAGCTGAAGAAACAACTACAGGAGAATCTGGATAAAGGGTTTATACGCCCAAGTGCTTCACCATGGGGTGCACCAGTCCTCTTCATCAAGAAGAAGGATGGGTCAATGCAGCTTTGCATCGATTATCGTGAACTTAACAAAATCACGATAAAGAACAAGTATCCTCTCCCATGAATTGATGACTTGTTCTATCAGCTGCATGGAGCACAATACTTCTCCAAGATGGACTTGTGGTTGGGATATTATCAAGTAAGGGTGAAGAAGGAAGATATCCCCAAGACTGCTTTTCGCACAAGATACGGGCACTATGAATTCATAGTAATGCCTCTCGGACTCACTAATGCTCCAGAAATCTTCATGGACTTAATGAATAGAGTCTTTATAGATTACCTCGACAAATTTGTGGTAGTCTTTATAGATGATATTCTAATATACTCCAAAACCAAGGAGGATCATAAGGAACATTTAAGAACTGAACTAGAGACTTTGCGCAAGGAGAAGCTCTATGCAAAGTACAGAAAGTGTGAAATCTAGTTGAAGGAGGTCTCATTCTTGGGCCATATCATCACAAGCAATAGGATATCTGTGGATCCCTCCAAAACAGATGCAATTGAGAGATGGCCAATACCAACATCGGTAACGGATATCCGTAGCTTCTTGGGGTTAGCTGGATATTATCAAAGATTTGTAAAGAATTTCTCATGATTGTCCAACCCTCTTACCAAGCTAACTTGAAAGGGATTAAATTTTTATTGGAGTGATGAATGCGAAGAAAGCTTCAAGAAGTTGAAAAGGAGGCTTATCACTACGCCCGTGCTCACTTTATCCACAAGTGGGGAACCTTTTGTGGTTTTCAGCGATGATTCGAAGAAGGGATTAGGTTGTGTGCTGATGCAGAATGATAAATTTATATCCTATGCCTCAAGGAAATTGAAAATCCATGAGCAAAACTATCTAACGCATGATATGGAGTTGGCGGCGGTGATCTTTGCCTTGAAAATATGGCAACATTATCTCTATGGAGAGAAATTTGAGATATATACTGATCACAAGAGTCTTAAATATATATTCACACAGAAAGAGTTTAATATGCGCCAGAGAAGATAGATAGAGCTTATAAAGGATTATGACTGTTCAATCCATTACCACCCTGGAAAAGCGAACAAGGTGGAAGATGCCCTAAGTAGAGAGGATCCAGCAATTCTATCAATGATGAGAATTGAGAAGGATCCAATCTTCTTAGACTTGATGAAGATGGAAATGGGAATCATAGAGAAGGGAACATCATCAATCCTTTCACAAATGATTTCTCAACCATCTCTTTTGGAAAGGTTAAAGGATACTCAAAAGGATGATGTGGGAATTCAAGAAAAAGTGGAAGTTATCGAAAAAGTGAAATCCTCAGAGTTTAATGTTAATGAAGAAGGAATTGTGCGGTTTGGGAAAAGACTATGTGTTCCATCAAGTCCGGAGCTGAAGAAGGAACTTTTGGATGATGCACATAGTTCAAATTCCTCTATTCATCCAGGGAGTACAAAGATGTATTGATATCTCTGAGAAAACTTTTGGTGGGATAATATGAAGAAGGAGATCGCTGAATATACATCAAAGTGTCCGGTGTGTCAACAAGTGAAGGCAGAGAGGCAGAAGTCTAAGGGGATGATGCAACCATTGCCCATACCAGAATAGAAATGGGAGAAAATCACCATGGACTTTGTCACCGGACTTTCAAGGACATCCAAAGTCAACAATGAAATCTGGGTTGTTGTGGATCATCTTACAAAGACTGCACACTTCATTTCTATTCGGGAGGATTTCTCTTTGGATCAACGGGCAAGGATATATATCAAGGAAGTGGTAAGGCTGCATGGAGTACCACTATCTATTGTGTCTGACCGAGATCCAAGATTCACCTCTAAGTTTTGAAGAGTCTTCAACATGCTATGAATACTGAACTGAACTTCAGTACGGCCTATCAACCTCAAACTGATGGCCAATCCGAGCAGACTATCCAAACACTTGAGGACATGTTGAGAGCATGCTCAATGGACTTTAAAGGAGTATGGGATCAACATCTTCCTCTGGTTGAATTCTCCTACAACAACAGTTTCCACTCAAGCATCCAAATGGCACCATATGAAGCCCTATATGGGAAAAGGTGCAGAATACTGGCATGTTGGGATGAGGTTAGTGAACGTAAGCTGCTTGTACCAGAAATGGTCGAAGAAATGGTGGAGAAGGTGAAAACCATTCAGCAGTATATCAAGGTATCCCAGAGTCGACAGAAGAGTTATGCAGATAACCGTCAACGATACCTTGAGTTTAAAGTTGGAGACATGGTTTTTCTACGCATATCTCCATGGAATAAGGTCATGAGGTTTGTAAATAAAGGGAAGTTAAGTCCAAGGTACATCAGCCCCTTCGAGATTCTTGATCGTGTCGGGGTTGTGGCCTATCGACTAGAACTTACACCTACTATGGAAAAAGTACATGATGTCTTTCATGTATCTCTCTTAAGGAAGTACATACCGGACCCTTCACATGTACTCTCTTCTGAGGTGGTACAATTGGAAGATGATCTTTCTTATGAGGAGCAACCAGTGAAGATCTTAGATCGTAGATAAAAGGTTCTACGAAATAAGACAATGCCCCTCGTCAAGGTGTTGTGGAGAAACCACAAGTTTGAACAAGCGACTTGGGAATCAGAGGAAATGATGAATCTGAGTTACCCACATCTGTTTTAGTGTGGAAAAAGGGAAATTTTGAGGGTGAAATTTCTTAAGGGGGGAATATTGTAACGACCCAAAGTTTCATTAATGGAAATCCCTCTTGATCTAATTAAATGTATCTTTATGTTTATATAAAATTTCAACTTTATCGGTTTTATGTTATGAATCTTGACCATTGCTAATATAGTCGTTGAACAGTGATCACATGATTAGTATAAATATAGGGCTTTAACAAATCCAAATTTACTCAGACAAAGGAAGCGATGGCCTCATCCAGTAGAATCGCCCAATACGAAGCCCATTTTTCGGAGCTCGGAAAAGAGGTGGCATCCTTGGGCTTCACTCTTGACCAAGACCAAGCTGAGATTCATCATGTCAAGCTCGAATGGGACCGTCTATGGGAGAATTGAAAGTTGATAGAAATTACCACTCGAGCGATGTTATCTGAGCCGCCCCAAGAGTATGTCACCATCGCACACCTTACCCTTAGGTATTATGTGGCTATTTAAGGGGTTATGTAACAAATAAATAGTACTATGTTCATTACATTTTTATTGTATATAATAATGAATATACTTTCTTGTCATTATTGATACATTGTAAATAGTTTTTAAAGTACAAATAATATTTTTTGTTATTATTTAATTAAGAATTATATTTTATTAAATTAAGGGATTTTTGAATTAAATAATATTTTAATAAAATATTATTATTATTATTATATTAATTTTTATTAGATATAAATGATCTTATAATTTTATGAATGCAATTTTAATTTTTATTAAGGTTTGAAATCCATTTCTGTCAAAACCCGTGAATTTTCGATAAATGTCGGTTTTTATTTTAAAAGTGAAAATTAACATATTTAGAAAATTATTTAGATAAAATAAATGTTATTTCTGGAATTAGTACGTCAAAATTATCCAATGGTGAA
Organism: Viscum album; assembly: GCA_963277665.1. Taxonomy (NCBI): domain Eukaryota; kingdom Viridiplantae; phylum Streptophyta; class Magnoliopsida; order Santalales; family Viscaceae; genus Viscum; species Viscum album. The sequence goes on from OY728137.1 coordinate 806,309,463, forward strand.
TTTTTCATAATTTTTTGAGACAGTCAAATTTTTTGGGTAAAAATTAAATACCGTTTAAATATATAATGTGTTTTATGACATCATAATAACCCAATAGTGATGTAATAAAATACTATAAGCTTTATGTTCGACCAATATATGTTTTACCATTAAAATAATTTGATTTTGGGTTTGTTTTACTTGCTTTTAAAATCATTAATGGACCCCTCAAGACTTATTAAACATCTTGTCTTTTTAAATTGTTTTCCATGGGAATGTGACTCACCTCCACATAAGAAACCCTATTATTTTAAGAAGTTCGGACTTTGGACTTATAAAATATTGTTTTCCTCTTCCCTTTTCCAAAAACCATGGGCAAAAACCATGGGATGGTTTGTGTTTTGGATTAATTTAATGTTAGGGGTCCCAAACCTAAATAATAAAGAATTCCCTCACCTTTCCTATATAAACCCACCCAAGATCCCACTTCCTCCTCACTCAAAGCCTTTGGATTTCGTCCAAACATTGCCCTACTCTCTCTAGAATACTCCCAAGGTTCCCCAAGCTCCCAAGAAGCCTCTCACAAGCCTCTCTCTAGCCTTTGCAAGCACACTTCCAAGTAAGGGTTTTTTCTTCCTTTCTCATTTTTGTCCAATTTTATTTAAGTTGTTTTTCCCTTTTAATTTCAATTATGAATGTTGGGGTATGGTTTAGAACCTCCCTCATACTGCCCTATTTATGTTTTAATTATGGGAGAACCCTTTCTCTCTCATTAAATGTCTCCCATGTACACTCGTTACTATGCCGAAATTCCGAAAGGAACTTATCTCTCCTCTTTTACATTCAAGCAATACTTTTGTATCATGAATCTAAATTCCATTACAATTGTTGGGACATGTATATATATGACCTCATTACTTTACATTACATGTAGATATGATTAGGACCTCTTTCTCCCTCATCAACCATTTTTATGAATTCTTATGTCACGTCATTACGCTGCTGAAATCGCACCGGTTTTCTAAGCCAATGTCATTGTGTAGTGAATACCATGTCCATTTATCCATCAAGGGTATTCACCTTTATGCACATTTACTTATTGATTATAAAGTTTCATGTGTGAATTCCACATTCATTCATCATGGAATAAATGATTATGTTTTATGAACCCATGTTTTATGATCCATGTGGTACACTTATGCATGAAATGAAATGTTTAAGAAGGGTGCGCCCTTATAGCACTCCAATGCATTGGGTAAAGTATAGTATCATGATACATCATGTGCAATGAGTGTTGACTCATGCTAATTCAAGTGCAACGAGGGTTTACTCGTGCTTTATGTGCAATGAGGATTTACTCATGCTCCATGTGCAATGAGCCTTGGCTCATGCTAATTCCATGTTAAGTGTTGTTGCCACATTTCCATGTTATGATTATCATGCTTTATTATGCCTTTATGTTCATGTTTCTATTATTCTCTATTGATATTCCTATTGTCTAACATATATTGTACTCCTCATGTTATTCCATGTGTATTCCCTTACTAGGCTTTATAGATGGCCATTTTTTTAGGCATGTCCTCAGGTTATCCCATGCAATGCTAAGTATGAAGAAATGTAGTGGTCATGTAAAGGAATATTTCAATAAAGATGTTGTATTTTATGTTTTAGGTTTTTATTTAATGATCCTAATCTCTAAAGACACTAAACCTCTCGATCATCTTGTTGTATCAAGTGAAGTTTTATGTAATAAATCATGTTTAAGTTTGTAATAAAAGAAGGGTTGTCATAATGAATTGAACAATCATAGTCTTTAAGAAGTTACAACCATTTCCTTCATCTCATGTTCAATTCCTCTTATGTAAAAATATAATTCAAACTTTGATGGTCTGTGTATATATCACATTTCTCCCCATAAATATAGTGTCTCTATATCTTCAGATCAAAAACGACCACAGCTATCTCCAGATCATGCGTAGGATAATTCTGCTCATGAGTCTTCAACTATCGATATGCATAAGCAATGAACTTGTCATTTTTCATGAGGATGCACCCAATCCATTTCAGAGATGCATCGCTAAAAATAATGAAACCTTCTCCACTTGAGGGCAGAGTTAACACGAGTACAGTAACCAATCTCTTCTTCATCTCTTGGAAACTTTCCTCATACTCCTTTGTCCAGATAAACTTGACCCCTTTTCGAGTTAACTTGGTTAATGGATTAGAAAGTCATGAGAATTTCTTCACAAACCTCCTATAATATCCAGCTAATCCAAGTAAACTTTGAATCTCAGTTATTGTTTTAGGTTGGGGCTACTCCTCTACAACTTTTGTCTTTGCAGGGTCAACTGTGATTCCTTCATTGGTAAAAATGTGCCCCAAGAAAGCAACTTGTTGTAACCATAATTCACGTTTACTAAACTTCCCAAAAATCCTCTCCTTCTGTAGAGTTTGTAAAATAGCCCTTATATGATTCTCATGATCCTTGCGACTTTTTGGAATATATCAGAATATCATCAATAAAAACTACCACAAAGTTATCAAGGTAATCCTTATAGAATCTATTCATAAAATCCATAAAAATAGAAAGTGTATTAGTCAGTCTGAAGGGAATAACAACAAACTCATAATTCCCATATCTTGATCGGAAGGAAGTTTTTGGAATATCTTCTTTCTTCACCCTTAATTGATGATAAACAGAACGAAGATCAATCTTAGAGAAGAATTGAGCCCCATGAAGTTGGTCGAATAAGTCATCAAATCTTGGAAGATGGTATTTTTTCTTCACTATGATCTCATTTAGTTCTCTATAATCAATACATAGCCGCATCGATCCATCTTTCTTCTTCACAAATAGAACTGGTGCTCCCCAAGGAGACACACTCGGTCGGATAAACCCATTCTCCAAAATATCTTAGAGTTATTTCTTTAATTCCTCCAGCTTCACATTTTTCATCCTATACGGGGTCTTTGATATCAGATGAGATCCAGGTACGAGTTCAATAGATAACTCTACCTATGTTTCTAGGGGAGGTCTGGGTAACTCCTTAGGAAATACGTCAACGTATTCCTGGATGATGGGGATATTTTCTATCCTTAAACTCTCATATCCTTCTTCTTCTTCACTGATAAACTCCATAAAGAAGGATATAGGAGGTTCTTCTAGACAAATATTAGGTTCATATATCTCTCCTTGTAAGATAACTGTAGGTTTTCCATTCAATACTACTGATATTTCCTTTCTTCTGCAATTGATCTTAGCATTATACTTTGAGAGCCAGTCCATCCCTAGTATAATGTCAAATTCCATCATGGGAATGACTACTAGATTTGCGATAAGATTGTGCTCACTAAAATAAATACTAGAGTTTCTAAACACTAACAATGCTTGGATAGTCCCACCAGGAGTCTTGACTGATAACTCTACTTTTAGAAAATCGGGGGTTGAATCTAATTTTTTTGAAAACTTGGTGGAAATAAAGGAATTCATAGAACCAGAATCAAACAAGGTACTTGATAGATTTGAGAGGACAACAAGAGTACTTGATACCACATCATTCGGAGCATCGACTTCAGTTGTCGTGATAGCAAAAGCACGGCCTTGATCCCTTGGCCTTTGCTGAGGCTGATGGTGGTTCCCCTCCACTGCCCTCGGATTTGGATAGTGATTGGAAAAGTGCCCACGTTGTCCACACTTGAAGCACCAGACATCAGGTAGGGCCTGAACCATCTTCCCCTTGTCTTTATTGTTTTGAAGTTGAGGTTTCACCTCGCTATAAGAATTCCTCACAATGTGGCCATCTCTGCTACACTTGTATCACTTCCCACTCCCAAACAGGAAGTTCCCCGAATGCTTCTTCCCACATTTATTACACATGGAAAGTTTTACTTTCTTGCATCTTCTTCCTTGATCGAAGCTACTCCCTAATATTGGCTCCAACAATATCTTCTTGTCATTTAATTTATGAGACCACTATGTCTCACCAAACTCTATCCCGACTTTCATCGCACTCCACACAATCTCCTCGTAGTTATCATAGTATTGGTTGGCTAGATTCTTCCACAGGTGAGGTCTCAGTCCACCGAAGAATCTATCAACCTTACCATTTGGATACATGATAAAGCTAGAGGTATATCATGAAATTCTGGTGAAGTTCATCTCATAGCTTCCGATAGGTTCGTTCTCCTTCTGCTTCAGCTTGAGAAACTCCTTCTCCATTCTTGTTCTCATGGAATGAGGGAAATACTTACTGAAAAAGATCCCTCTGAACTCTTCCCACTCCATAGCTTCAACTTCTACTCTTTGCCTCGTGTTTTTTATCAGTTCCCACCACTGATCAGCTTCTCCTTCTAAGCGGTAGACAGCAAGGGTGACCTTCTCTTGCTCTAAACAACGGAGCACAGAAAAGATCTTCTCGATGGATCTGACCCACTGCTCAGAAATCAATGGGTCAGTCGATCCACTAAAGTTTGGTGGTCGTTGATGCATAAAGGACTCAATAGAATTTTGTTCCCTTCATGGTGAGATCGGCCTCTTAGCTTGATTCAAGTTATTTCCCATAACTTGAGTCAATTGGTTCATTATTCGCATGAATGTTTCCATTCTGGCTTCCATCGGAGGGCCGTCAGCGCATGGTCCATTGCGGTCACCATTTGCATGGTTCCTCCTATTTTCCGCCATTTTCTAAAATAATAAATCCTTAGTGAGAAACTTATTTTATTTACGAATCTTTTAACTATAAATTATTTTATGTACTAAAACCTCATGCTTATATAATTATATTTCTCTATAATTCCTTCATAATGATTCATAAAAAGCATGTGATTAACCAATAATATCCCCCAGGAGTGTTGTAACCAAGAGTGCAGCAAGACCCATTGGCGTTCACCAGTTCACGTTTGAGTCTATCTCAAAGAGGTGTTTTCGGGTTTTACCCCTATGTACATTTGTGCCAGAGCCGCCTCTACCTGCTCGTATCCATACATGGATGTATTTGTTTGGTAAACCACTTACTCAATACTTAACAAAATATCAGGAAGTTTTCCTATATTTAAAATTTCCTATAGGGTTCTTCCTAAAGTTTTGATACCCTAATTTTCATAAATAACTAAACTATACTTTGATACCAACTATGGCATCCTACCTTTTTATTATATAACTTTTCATTGCATTTTACAAACAGAGGATCTTTAAAGTCTAGTGTCTTGGAAATCAGGGACATAAAACATGAAAACAACATAAAACATTCTTCTAATCCACTTTTAAGGCTTCATCATATGTCCATCCTATGTACAATTACTGCATCTCATATCCTGGAGACATACATCAAAGTAAAGGGTGAGTAGAATGCCCAGTAAGGGTAAACAAGGAATCAGTTTACTTGTGATATCAATAAGAACTTGAATAAAAACATAAAGACATGAGAAATGGATGTATAGGCATATCATAATGAAAATAACTTGAAACATACTTGAATATGTGGCTACAAAATTTCATTTATAAATTCATGAACATATCACCAAGGTCCATCCCCAAGGTTTCATAGAAATTACCAAGGTTATTCACCAAGGTATCGTGAAACTTGTCATCTCTAGAGATTAATTTTTTACCCAATGCATTGTAGCGCTATTAGGGAACACCCTTAATATGTATTTACTTTCATGTGAGATACATAGATCATAATCAAAAATTTCATAAATAACCCATAGAGAATAAAATAAATGGGTTTCATTTCAAAAATCATGACATTTTAAAAAGTACTTAAAAATAAGATCATTATGTCATTTATAACCCATGGAAAGAGAGTGAGGGTTATATGTATGTAAATTCCAGAATAAAATATATCATTTTTGTGTATTTATGAACACCCATAGAAATTAAATAGGTCTGGGTATTCACATAAATAAAACAAGATAATTTCTTGAGAGAAACAGAGAGAAATTTTGAGACAAAATTTCTGTAGCATAACGGCTACATAACATGGTTTTAGAAAATAATAAAAAGAGAGGGTACAAGGGTAACCTAGTCATAAATAACTTATATTACAATATAAATACCGAATAACATGTATATAAGAACATTTTATGGATATTTTAATGACATACCACAAGAAAAAGAAACTTGAAAGGAAAGAGAAGATGTGATATCTTTTATAAGAAATTCGGCAGACTAACGGCGTCACTTAAAAATTCAGAAAACAAATTGATGAGAGCAGAAAGGGTATATCAACAATTAGACATGAAATAAAAAGTAATTAGAACATATAATAACATACCATAAACATAAATAGATGGAAACTAGAAGACACACCATAGAGGAAATCATGACTTAGAAGAGGAGGGTGAAAGTATCCCTTACCTTGAAGAGTAACTTCGAATGCTTGAAGGTCGGGACCTTGGGAGGCTTGAGGGCACCTTGGGAGGACTCCTTGGGAGGTAAAGAGAATAGAACTTCGTTAAGGAGGATTTTGGAATGAAATGGATGAGGTAATTACTTGGTATTTATAGGATAAGTGAGGGAACAAAGCATTAATTTCCAAGGGACACCTCATCGGTGGTATTGGCTAAACCATGGGTTTTCCCATGGTATTTTCTGATGGTATTGTCCACTTGGGACACCTCATATCATATATCACTATTCATAAGCTGACTATAATTATTACATAATTATTACATCCTTAATGATGTCATTAAACACCCGAAACTCAAAACTGCATTTTCACTATTCATCGAAAATTCAACTTTTTCAGAAAAATCCCAAAAATTCACCTTAACCTATTATCGATGCTCTGAATTCAAAAATGAACTTCATTTTATAAAAATAATCTTTTAATTATTTTTAATTTAATTTTTAAATAAAAATACTATTCACTCGAAAAAAGTTAATACTTAACTAATAATTTCTGAAACGGTTATTTACTTATCTTATTGAATCACACTACCTAATCAAGGTGCATAAAATATATAAATACTTTCTTAAGTGAGGTTACTAATCCATTTGGTCACATTACTATTCATAAGTGTAAAATTACTATTCATAATTTACTATTTACTAAAAATTAAGTTGATCTTATTAGACTCTAAGTTTTTTACTAAACACAACTATAGAAGACCATTTTTTGAAAATCATTACGCATAATTAATTATTAAAGGTTTAAATAAAGATTTTAAAATATCATTTTTTTTCAAAATTCATCAATAATAAACATCCTATATTTATCCGGATATTTGAAAATTCACAAACTTCACCGTAAGTAGAAAATCACAATTTTATTTATTTAAAAGGATTACAAAAAGAAGCTATAGTCTTGTTATATAGCCCCTTATAACACCAGCATAGTACCTAAGTTTAAGGTGTGCTAAGGTGATAGAATCTAGGGGCGGATCAGCCAACATTTCCAGAGTAGTGATTTCTATCAGCTTGAACTTCTCCCAAAGGCGATTCTATTCCAGCTTCACACGATGAAGTTCGGCTTGGTTTTGGTCCAGAGAAAAGCCCAGTGGTGCTACCTCATTCCCAAGTTCCTTAAGATGGGATTTGATCAGCCTGAGACTACTAGATGAGGCCATCGAATCTCCTTTCTGTATTAATTAACCAAGATCACTTTTATTTATAGACAATAATCACAACATTGAGAGTTTAGTTTCCAACGGTCATATTGACCAATGTTCATATAACAGTCGAAACACAACGGTCTCATTTAAATTATACTCATTTCATTAAATGAAATAGTTTTGTTGAGTATAAAATAAAATAACACACAAAATTATGAAACAAAAATTATTAAAAAGTCTGGGTCGTTACACTCATTACGATGAATTTTTCCATTATGATGGAAATACCATTACAATTATTTTTCTATAAATATGGAAAGTATTCAATGATGATTCCACTTAGAAACTTTGAAATTATTCAAACTTCATCAGCTTCGCACATTCTAACTTCTGGATCTGATCTTCTGTGTCCAAATTTCTTGAATCTGATAAAGACTTTGTCTTGATCAATGGAACCAATTCAATCCTTAAGATTCCTCCATTTACTAAAAATATTTTATTATGAGTATGTTTCATGATTTATAAAGACTTCATGATCAGGAAATCATCATCTGACTTAATTTTGAAAGTATGAACACTTTATAACTCCTGACTTCACAATATTCTTTTAAAAACTCTTCAATAACAATATGAATTCTTCAAACAGAAAAATCTGACTTTATAACCAGCGTTGGGTCTAATGAATCTTCATGGTGATGGATCTAAATCTGATAAAACATTAAATCAACAAATTCATCTTTCTAACTACTTCTGCTTCCGGTGTTTCTCAATTCAGAAACCTAAGTCCATATACCTTTGTTTAGAAAAAAAATCTTAAAGACAAAAACTTTTATCCCACTTTATGGTTGGGTTTGAACATTTTAAAACTTTCAACTTTCTTAAAAATCTCATTATGATGGACTGGTTATGATCCTGCAAAAAAACATTCTTATAAAAAAAGGTTAGTTTTCAACAAATATAAAAACTTTGTTAAAAAAAATTATCACAAAGGTTCTTCAATTTCCCCATTTGGATTTATTGGCAACCCTTGTTAAAAAAAATCAACTCTCGGAAATTTTTCACAACTCAACTTTTGTAAACAACTCAAGTTTTTTGAATTTTATCAAAACATAGCCTTTATCAAAAGAGAGTGTCCTGAGACCACACTACTGGATAAAGTAATGTTTTTTAAGGAATTTCATCCCTTAGTGGCAATAAAATTTTGTGGCCATGTAAAGATAAACTCCCCATCACTTTATCTTTTCCTCTCTCACTTTTCTTTTTCTCTCCCCCATTTTATAATAACCACAACTTTGGATTCATTTAAGAAAGATAAGTAAAAACTTATTACAAAGTAAAAATTTGTTACTTTATCTCCCCCATTTTTAACATAATCCAAATCATGATGGGGTTACTTCCTTATGAGGTTAAGGGAGTCATGGGAGGAGGGTGAACATGAAGTTATAGCCTCAATTCCACAATTTTTTCTTTCAGCATGGATTTTGTAAAAATATCAGCAATTTGATACTTTATTGAGATGTATTCCAACATAACATCTCCAGAAGAAACTTTCTCTTTTATAAAGTGAAACTTTATATAATTTTGTTTTGATCTTGAATGTTGGATATGATTTTTAGAAAGATCAATTATACTCTAATTATCACAAATTATCTTCAATGGTTTAGAAAATTTTACTTTCAAATATTCCAATTGAACTTTCATCCAAAAAATTTGAGTACAATCTTGAGTAGCTACAACATGTTCAAATTCAATTGTGCTCAAAGTTACTGAACTTTTTTTCTTACTATGACAACTTACACAATATTCACCCAAGAAAAATGTTCCTCCTGAGGTTGGTTTTTTATCATTACAATCTCCAGCCTAATCGGTATAAGTATAACCATGAAACATCATCTTATAATTTATTTTGTATAACAATCCTTGTGAATTTATTCCTTTGACATATCTCAGAATCCTATTTGCTTCCAACATATGTAATTATTTAGGATACTTTGATAACAGACACACAAAGTTACAATATAAAAAATATCAGGCTTTGAGGTTGTAAGGTAAAGAATACTTCCTATCAGCTTCTAAAATTATTTCTAATTCATAATTATTCTGGATTCATATTTACTCAACTTTGTGCTCAATGAAATAGGAGTAGAAACTTCTTTGGATTTTTTCATCCCAAACTTCTTTAACAATTACCTGACATACCTTTCTTGAGATAAGAAAATGTTTTTTTATTTTTTTTGAACTTATAAGACAAGAAATAAAGTTAGTTATCCTAACATAGATAATTCAAAATTCTTCTTCATTTCCTCAGAAAATGTTTTACAAACATCTTCTATATCCCCAACAAAAATTATATCATCCACATAAACAATTACAATTAGAGTTCCAGAGTCAAAATATTTCACATATAAGTTGTTATCAACTTTTCCTTTATAAAAATTTAACATTCTCAAACAATTGTCAATTTTTTAATACCAATCCTGTGGATCTTGTTTCGTCCCATACAAAACTTTCTTCAGTTTAAAAACTTTTTTTTATCCTAATCAATTAAAAACCCACAAGTTTTTTCAAAGTAAAATTCTTCCTCAATCTCACCATTTACAAAGGATAACTTTACATCTATATGATAATATTTTTAGATCTGATGTGCGTCCACTGAAAGAAAAATTTTAATAGTTTCTAATATTACAACTTGGGAAAAAGTTTATTCAAAATACACACCATCCACCTATGCATATCCTTTACAAACATTCCTATATTTTTTATTGAAACTTCTCAATGTTCATTCAAATTTTTTTTGTAAACCAACTTCATTCTGATGACAATTTTATTTGATGTTCATGGAACAAGTCCCCATGTTTCATTATTCTCAGTTTGATCCAACTCTTCATTCATAGAATCCACCTATTCTTTGTGTTTAATAGCTTATGAAACTAGTTCCAATTCAACTTTTTAGATAATTGAAGTATGATTTTATAATATCAATGTTCTTCTTATCTGAACTGGAACCTTTTAATTTACAATAATATTTTCAGACTCAACATGTTTTTGTAAAGTAGTAAATTTCAAAGTTTCTTTCCCAACTGAACTTTCCTCATCCCATGAATTTTCTGAGTCTTGGTAAGGATGTTTTTACTTACTTTCACTATTATTGGAAATATCTAGTTTATCCTACTCAACATTATCAACAAATTTTGTTAAGTAATTTTTATTTTCAATTAACTTAACATAATATGAGTCCACCAACTTTTGTAAATTTTTGTTCCAACATTTGTAACTTCTTCCATTTGGTGAATAACCCATAAAATTTCCTTCCTCATCTTTCACATCAAACTTTACCAAATGCGTATTTTTTATTTTAAGTAAACATGGAATCTAAAAATATTTGAAGTAATTAAATATAGGTTTTTTGTTATAACACATTTCATAATAAATCATCTTGGATTTAAATCTCAAAAAAACATTTGTTTTGAATATGTATAGCAATACTGATATCTTATTTCTAATAAAACTTCGAAAATATGTATTCTGCTAACATAGTTTTTCCCATTTCCACCAAGCTTATATTATTTCTTTCTACTACTTAATTTTTTTGTGGAGTATATGGAGCACTATACTGATGTCTGATACTATGTTTTCTTAGATAAGCTTTAAAAGAATTGATAGTGAATTCAGTACCATTATTTTTCCTCAACTTCTTTATATAAACCCTCATTTTTTTCTCAACTTCTTTTCTAAAAAACATGAACACTTACACATCATCTGGCTTGGGTTTCATAAACATGATGTTTGTTATTTGGGTGAAATCATAAATAAAAGTGATAAAGTATAAATATCCTTTTATTGATTGATGTATCATTGGCCCACATAAATCAGAATGAATAAGTTCAAGAGGTCTGGTGGATAATAATGAGAAGTAGGGCACATGGATTGATAAGTAGGGCCTGATTATAATAAGGGAAATATTAGTATTCCGGAGTACATCCAAGCTTGGGATAATCTAGCATTAATATTTGAAGATATTCTGATGGATGAACACAATACTCATGTAAACACTATCTTGTGGAAACTATTTAGAGAGGTTAAACCTGGTAGGATGAAATTGTACTTTAATGGTTCAGTTATTTCCTTTTGTGCTTGAACTATGATTTCTCACTTTTTTCATTAAAAGTGTTTGATAATAAAAAAAATAATTTTCAGTGAATTAATACAAACATTGTCTTATCTTATTTTCAATTCTGATAAGTTTCTGATAGCATCAACTCCAGAAATTTTGTTCATGTTTTTCTATCCAAGATGATCAAGTCTTCTGTACCATAATTTATTTTCATCTTTAGCACTTAAGTAACATAAGTTATTAAATTCTTCAATTTAGAAAATATTCCCACTGGTTCTTTCTCCTTTTATAATCACTTTTCTATCATTCACACTTTTGATAATATACGAATCTTTTCTATAGATTACTTCTTTTCCATAATCAAAAATTTGACTTACACAAATTAAGTTATGTTTTATCCCATAAATAAATAAAACTTCCTTAGATTTCAACTTTTCTGCTTCAATATCATCCATTCTGATTCCTCTAATTTTTAAGGAACTATCATTACCAAAGGTAACTGCTCCTCCATCATGACTTTCAACATTTTTCAATATTTTTATATCACCTGTTATATGTAAAGAAAGACCATTATAAAGTATCCATAGTTTGTTCCTTTTACTTGATTTTAAAGTTATCTCCACAAAAAATATATTTCTTTACTTTCTTATTTTAATCTTACTTTTCTTTTCCACTATAAGAAACTTGTTCTGAAAGGTGTGTCATGCATTTTTCAGAATGATGACCATCCTCATAACATCTTCCACAAACCTCTTCCAAACATTCAAATTGATTTTTTGTTGGAAGGTTTCTCACATCTTGAGATTTTTCTTTTCTAACTTCTTATGGATTAGTAAAGTTATTCATTATTATTTCATCAAACCTTATTCTGGGAAGAGATATTTTATGCCAAAAATTATAATCTCTATGGACATAGATTCCACAACACCAGCAATATCCATCAAATCTTGATTTTCTATTTAAGTAAGATCTTTCTTTATAGAAACCTTATTGAGGTTGATAACTTCTTCATGTTTCAACATAATCTGGTTGTGGACCATCTTTCCTCCTAGGTGAGTTTTAAACTTTTGTAGATGTGATAGGTTTCTCACATCCTTTTTCCACCCAAACTTTTCTAATACTTTTTCCAAAACCTGAAATGTTAGTAAAATCAGATGAAACATTATTTTTGATGTGTGAGTATTTCACATAATTCTTGATTTGATTCTTCTTAGCAACTTTAGAAGTATTAGATTTTACTTACAAGGATTTGTTAATGTTTTCATTCATCTTTATCAATGTATTTTCATACTCAAGAAGTTTTTATTGAAACTTGTTAACTTCTTCTTCCTTAAATTCCATCTTCTTACTGAGATCTTCAGTCATCTTTCCCTGGTCAGCTTTTCTAAGTTTGTAACTTAAGATCTCTTGAATGTTTTCATCCTCATACTTAATGAAATCTTTTCATTATATAGTAAATTATTCACAATATTTATTTATCATTATGATTTCTTTCTTGAGATATTTTTTTCTCAAGATATGCAAGAAATTGTATTCTGAGTTGATACTCTCTATAAGATTCTTCACCTCCTTCTTCTTCGCTATTTTAGGAATCTTCAACTTTCTCAACTTTTGAAATGAAGTTTCTAAATTTTTTTGAACTTTAATCTTTTGAAGAATTGTTTTCAGTTGAGTTTAATTAATTTTTATTACTCAAAATACTTATTTTATTCATAGTAAACTTCTTTTTGGGTTTTTTGGATGAATTTTCTTATTTAAAACTTTTGTTCTACTTTTTCCATCGATTTTTTCATCAAAATCATCTCAATATTCTCCAAATTTCCTCTTGGGGGAATTCATAGAAAAGTGTACAATTCCACCACACTTAAAACATTTGAGAGGAAGTTTACCTCCATACTTTCATCTTCCTCTTTGATAGTTATTAGGTATAAGATACATGTTTTCATCATTCAAATAATCATCCTCTTTACCATCAGATTCATAAGGATCAATATCTTCAACATCTTGAATTTTCGACTTTCTCATGGCTTCAAAATCCATTTCATCTTTCATCTTATTTTTAAACATTGAAGCTTTTCTCATTTCATAAGAAATAAAAAATTTATGCAATTAATCAAGAGATAAATCATCTTTATTTCTATAGAGGAAATTTTTGAATCAAACTTGTACAGGATTTTTCATAGAAGTTTCTTCACAATTGTAGAATCTTCAAGGACATCTCTAAATCCTTTGATGTTGTAAACAATTTCATTTACTCTGGTGAAGTATTCATCAATAGTTTCTTCATCTCTCATTCTGATGTCTTCATACTTACTACTCCATATTTATATATTTGATTCCTTCACTTTAGTATTCCCTTCAAAAATACTTTCTATATTATCCCACACACTTTTTGAAGTATTGAGACCCATCATCTTCTGATAAAAAATCTCTGATAAGGACATAAGGATTGAATTTCTATCCTTTCTATCAACTTCTATATTTCTCTTATCAGCAAACATTATTAGAGAATATTTCTCAAAAGGTGGAAAACTAATAGTAGTTGTATCAATAACATCCAGACCAAGAGATAGGAGACAAGGAATCATCCTATTTTTTAATCAATAATAATTTTTTCCATCAAATGTAGAAATTACTATACTATTGATAAAATTGATATTATCTATGATGAGTATTCAAAAAGGGAACATTTGGCTCTGATACCAATTTAAGTTGAAAATGATCGAATAACAATTGAGAATGGGGTTGAATCAGTTGTTCTCTTTTTATAAGTTTCAATACTTTTTAAAATTTAACCCATGTAACCTATTAAGATTTATTTCCTTATTAACTTTTTAATAAATATTCATGCATGAATAAGTAGGAAAGCAAGTGAAGTACACAAGATTTATAAGGCTTGTTCTTAGTATGAGAACTTATATCCTTTCCACGGACACTCTCATGGGTCTATGGAAATCCACTATTATAAAGAAGTGAATACAACTTGTGTAAACTCCTATTATATACCTTCTATCTCCCGATAGGAAATATTATACTAGCTCCCATCAGTTTACAAAGTTTTCTTACAAAACAATTTATTGTAAAAAAAGAATAATATTGTTTTCATTTTTCTCCACAAAAGCTTAGTCTAGATCCTCAGTCTGATTTGGCTGGATCTGATTATCTCAATCTGATAAGATCAATATGATTCTCCCTTACTTAATCTTCATTGCTCAAATATGGTCAAACACTCATTCTGATCTTCCTCAATCCGATTAACTCGGTATGATGAACTAATTTTCAATATGAAAAACTCAAACTCTAATCAAATACTCAATAAAATCTTCCTCATTCTAGTAAACAAAAATTTCAGGTGTCTGATCTTATTCATAGATCTCGGTCCAGAAATAAATAACTTGGAAAGAATTATACAGTGCTTTTCCTTTTCTTCTCATAAGAAAAAATTGCAAAATGTGAATAAAGTGTGCCTCTATTTATAGGTGACCTGGAAAATAAAAAGTAGGAAACTTGAAAACTTTCCCCACTTCCTCAAATTTCAAAAACTCCAAAAATCACTCTCATTTAAACTTCAACTTTGAATTATTCAAACCTTATTAGATTTATCCAATATTTATGTTGAATTTTAATATCAAGTTTGATCACTTCAACTCTTCACATAACTTCTTATTCTTAATCAACCTTCTTGAATTTTCTATCTTTTCTTTAGTATGATGAAACCTTCTTAGCTCATTATGATGAAACTTTCTCAGCTTTAACTTCCTCTACTTATTACGATTTTCATTTCTTTCTCATCTCATTATGATCTTACTTCATTTCTCATATCATTATGATATGTCTTTCTTTCAAAGATCATTATGATCTAGCTTCCTTTCTCAACTATTACAATATGCCTTCGTTTTAAATCCCATTATGATCTGCCTTTCTTTCTCAGGTTAATTACGATCTATCATTCTTTCCTATCTCATTACAATCTACCTTTATTTTTCAACTCATTACAATCCACTTTTCTTTCTCAGTTCATTACGATCTATCTTTCTTTCTTAGATAATTATGATCTATCTTTCTTTCTCAAATTCGGTCCGGTGGAATCCTAATAATGATGGAATTATCATTACGATGCAATTCCCATTACAATGGATTTTTCCATTATGATGGAAATCTCATTACTATAAATTTTCCATAATAATAGAAATTATTCAATGATAAATCCACTTAGAAACATTGAACATCTTAAAAATTCATCATATTCACACATTCTAACATCTGGATCTGATGAATACTTTGTCTTTATTACTAAAACCAATTCAATAATTAAGATTCATCCATTTCTTCAAAATATTTTATAATGAGTATGTTTCATGATTTATAAAAATTTCATGATCAGCAAATCATCATATGATTAAATTTAGAAAGTATGAAAACTTTATAACTTCTGACTTCACAATATTCTTTCAAAAACTCTTTAGAAATAATATGAATTCTTCAAATAGAAACATCTGACTTTCTAACCAATACTGAGTCTGATGAATCTTTATGGAGATGAATCTGAATCTAATAAATCATCTGATCAACAACTTCATCTTTCTATCTTCTTTTTCTTCCTATTCTACTCAGTCCAAAAACCTGAGTCTAGATACCTATGTCTGGAAAACAAATTTCTTAAAGAGAAAAAAATTTCTCCCCATTTATTTTTGGGTTTGAACATTTATCAACTTTTAACTATCTTACAAATATCATTATGATAGACTGGTTTCAATCCTGAAAAAACCATTCTTATACAAAAAGTTTAGTCATCAAAAAATACAAAAACTTTGTTAAAACAATTTATCAAAAAGGTTTTTCAAAAAGTATAAATAATTATAGGAAGTGATTGAGTTCATCAATCATAAACAAGTGAATGATCAATGTAAATTTGAGGTCATCAAATCCATAAATCTATGATGATTTAAAATACCATTAGTTCAATAAAAATTATGGTATTAAGACATCATTTTTTTAATTTATCATTTTCCTAATATTGGGAAATTCTTTTGTTGACCAAGAATGTAACAAAATATGCATACATGATACATTTCAATTTCATAAGAATAATTTCATCTTTTGGTTATTCTTTGATCAAATTCTAATTCATCCCTTACTTTATGAAATGGATATCCAAAAATTAATTTTGATGCCTAAAGAACTAAAATACACTTTTAACGGATCATAAGGCCCATAAAAGAGAGATAATTCTTTCCATTTTTCTCTAACTATTCTCCAAAACCAATATGGTTAATACATTAATATCTAAACCTAAAAAGTAAAACTACTGGTTTATTATTAATATTTATTCATCAATTTTTTTAGCTAAAATCAATGAGACATTAATTAGGACATCATGTCATCCAGTGGTAGGCGTGAAACTCTTATTGCCCTTCAATCATGGGTTTAAGCCCCACCACCTTATAGGTTGTATTTTTTCTAAAACCATATAATTTAAAAAATAACTATGGTAGATGTCCTTGAAATTTAATCATTAAATATTATTTTTGTTAAAGTTTTTAATATAATTTTATTTTTCATAAAGCCTAATAAATCATATTTGACTATAATGATCATATTAACCCTAATGGTCATCAATACATTTATACCTATGTCTGTAAAATTTAAATTCATTATTCCTTAAATAAAATTTCCATTAAAAAATATGATTCTAAAATCAAGCATAATATTTAGATGTTTCATGATTCATATAACCAAAATACCACTGGTAAAATACTTCTACAATTTAATTATTGAATCCCAAAAAATATTTCATCTATTTTATTTAAAAATAGGTCCGTCCATATTCCAGGGTTTATCCTAGGTCATTAATTATCATTATCTATTCAAATCCTTCATAAAGGTTTATAAATAAAATGTGAATTGTCATAATCATATCCTACAGGAATGTTAAACTAGGTGTTCAGTAAGGCCTGTTGTCATATACTAGGTTATACTCGAGTCAGGCCCAACACACCTTGTTAGAGTTTTTACTCCTAGGTACATTTGTACTAGAACAACATCCACTTGTAGTATCTAGAAAGAGATTTATTTCTAAGAATACTTACATAATCTCTACCTTACCAAAATTCTTGGATGTTCTTCTATACTTATTCTCAAATTCTACCTTAGGGTTATGTTATTCTAATATATGTATTCTTAAATCTAGTTTCCAAGGTTATTACTAAACTTCCTTTGATTCCAACTATAGTGAACTAAACCCAGTAATCTCAGAGCCGATGTATACTACCATTACATTGGATTGATTATAATGAATCAAATCTTGAAGTACCAAAGAGTTTAGTAGTCTTGGTAAACCAGATACATACAAGAATCTTGTATTACAAATGAATACACTAATTACAACAGATATTTTTTATTTCTAGGATAACATGATTCCCACTTAGAATATCCTTACAAACCTTTATTAATATAATTATTAGATTCATGGGGAAAGGGAAACAAAATAAGGGTAATCTCAAATGATTGGTAAGGGTAAAGTATAGCAAAAACAATAATGAATCAATGAGAATAGTCAATATGGAAAAGTAAGAATTGAATACACATGCCATGTAATCAATAAACTAAGAAAGAAGTGTGTAAAAAATATGTCAAGGTAAATTAATGAAAACACATTCCATTTAAATAAATGGATAAGGCATAATCAATATGGAAAGTTAAGAAACTGAAAACACATTCCATTTAATCAATGAACTAAGAATGAAATGAATCAATATATAATTTCAAATCAAAAATATCATGGATAATAATAATTGAATACTAGATTCTAAATAAATTAAATACTTAATTAGTGGATGTCATGTTTCCCTAGAAAATGATAACTTTACCATCAAGATCTTTCACAAGACAGTTTAATTCTATGGGTAGAAACCCATTTATTCTACTTGGAAACAAACTCGAAGGGTTTATCTCTAATGAATTTTATCTCATAAGACTATCAATGAATCGTGGGGATTGTATTAACCATCCCCAGCTAGTAGGTATTGCATTAAATAGTCCCCAACCCATGTATTTTATGTCTAAATAATTCCTCATATATCAGGTAATCGATTTAATTAATGAACAACATGCCTTATCAAATATCTGTATTGAATGAAATATACATATTTATCAATATTTCCCTAGTAACTAAAATAACTTTAAAATTAAAAACCATATGAAAATATTGTGTAGGTTTTAGTCAAAGACCATATCCATGATAAATGATATGGATAACTAGGGTAAATTCAATGTTCAATGATCATAGGAAATTGAATATTTCCAGAGGACTAACAAAGGAATCAAGGAAGTTAATTTCAATACTAACCTTTATAAAATCAATCACAAACTATCTAGAGGAATAATAAGGATGGTATAAATACAACATATCCCAAGTGGAGTAAAATAAATGGTTGTTTTCATTGATGAAATATAATAACTTTAAAAACATTCTTGAGGAAAATATCCTTTTGTTTTGAAAACCCTTTTGAAAAACCTTTTATTTGAAAATAACTTTTAAAAACATAAAAAATTATTTAAATAGTTCAAAAATTAATTTTATAAATCATTTTTAAGTGGATAAAAACACTTTTGAAAACTTTTTTATAAAACATGGTTTTGAGAGAAAACAAATCTCCGACCCAAGAGAGAAATGGATTCAGGTTTTCTTAAAAAGATTTTCTAAAACATTTTGAGTGCTAAAGAGAGGGAAAATGGTATTATTACTTGATAAAGGTCATTAGTAACCAGAGGAGAATAAAATTAAAGGATTTATTAGACAATTATCAAATAACTTCCTCTGATTTAAATTCAAGTGTAAACAATCCTGAACAAAATTAGATTTTGAATTAAACCCTTGAAAAAATCATAACATTGATGTGAGAATAAATAAATGAATAGAATAAGTGTTTCAAATATAAATACACATAAAACAAGTGTAAATACATCAATATGTAGTAAAATTTTATTACACACATAATCTTATAATATTAATGACAATACACTACTAGAATTTGGACTTATAGCTACGGATCTATAGCCACGGACAATAAAAACTGTGGATATAGATCACTTATACCCACGGTTGTGTTTGCAGTCTGTGGAAATAGTGCCCCACGTGATCCCTCCCCCCCCCCCCCCGCCCTCGCGAATTTTCCATCCTCACTACCCCCACGATCCTACTCCCTCTCACGATCCTCCTCCTCTCCCGGTGTCTCTGACGCGGCCACCCCACCTCCCCGCAACCCTCCTTCTCCGACTCGGCTCCGGTATAGTTCTGATGCGGCTCTGGCATGGTATCATTGCTCCCTCCTCGAATCTCAAACCCAGCATACCAGCAGTGGCTGCTTCACTGCATGCCTCCACCACCGTGCCTCTCCACCCACCCGCCTCACCTCCTCCCTGCCAACCCAATCCTTGTCATGCCCCTTAGCCTTGCTTTCCAGCCTCCTCCACCCCCTTAACCTTATCCATAATGATATCACTCAGCCACACCTTGATTCTATGGCTTTCATCCCTGCTAACGCATCACCCTTATATGCCTCCTTGCCTCTTTCCTTTTTACCTTCTTATGACTTGGTTTTTCCGGGGTTCCTCTTCTTGCGTTGCATATAGCTGCAACGGAGTCCATTTACTCTATAAGTACTTTAATTTTCTCTTTTCTCTTTTTTGCAGAAATTTTTGATGAGGGGTATTTGTCTAATCTCATCTAGATATGTTAATTTGATTTTAATTCCAAATTATTTTGTTATTTATACTGTTTATCACTAATTGTAATTTTAATTTAGTCATCTTTCATTATTTTGATATATAAAACATCAATTTAGTACATATTATAAAGTCTCTCAAAAAGTCATGAAAGTCATAGAGTTCATTCTAATCAGAAGGAAGGTGATAACCCAAAATGGGTTTTTAAATCCATAAGTATTTTAAAACCTTTTAAATTATGGAAATAATTTGTGTCATTTAAATTATATAATAATGAAATGCATATGGGTAGACTGGGATAATCACAAACTATATTTGAAATGGTGTGTCTATTACCATACCATTGAAAAATCATACCAAGGATAGATGTTTTCCAAACTTGAATTATAGGTTCTACTGTATTGTTATTGAAATAATATAAGATTATCGAGTCTTATCCTTCAGGGAAAGGACATGCCTTTGGTTGGTTATAGGTAGGTTAGATATACAGTGTATTTACCATCTCCCGATAGAGGTGTCTATCAAGATTTTATGTACACATTACCAGTATATGTGGAAAATTTTTGGGGACTAAAATGCTCAAGTTAAAAATTAGGTTATAAAGGAAAAGGATATTTTATATCTAGTTTCTAGTTCAGATCTGATTAGTATTGTGTCCTTGAGGAAAATTATGGAGGAGTTTAAGTGGATTAAAATTTAAAATTTGGACCAAGAAAGGTTATCTGGATGTCATTATATATCCTAAAATAATAGTGATCAAACTATATGTATCTTTAGGATGGTATAATAATTCTCATCCTGGTGTAGGGTTGATGAAGGAAAATACTACGAGAATAAGTAAACTTGAGTGTCAGAATATTGATGGGAAATGGGATGGAAATGGAATTCCTGGATGGAACTTAGATAAAAAAAAATTGGGGTTACAACATATCTTATAATAACAAGAATAAGGATACAAATAGTTCTTGGTAAAATGGTCCCTATACAGATTTGGATTAAACACAAAATAAAATGAAAATATTTCATCCAAATGAAGGGTTATTGGAGAAGACTTGGTCTGAATCAATGAGGGAACATATACCAAAATAAGATATGAAATTGGTGGGAATGATACTTATAGTTGGCCCCAAGATAGAGTGTCCTTGTTTCACTATATATCCTATGAAAATAGTAATCAAGCCACATATAGTTCTTGAAAAAAGTCTATATATATATATGGATTATACATAGTGGAAAGGGTAATGAAATATATGAGTGTCATGATGATAGAAGGAAGGAAACATGATATGAATAAGGTCTCATCACAAGGAGAAATTAACATAGTTCTATCCTAATGTAGGGATATTGGAAGACCTCGTATTAATGAGGTAAAGATCCAAAACACTAGGATAGATGGTGTGGTTTAAAGAAGATAAGAATTTTGGTTAACCCTAAGATAAGTGATTTGGTATTCACTGCATATATCATGATAATATGAATTAAGTAATATGTGGTTATTGAACATGAGGGTATTTTTATCTAGACATTGGGTTATAGATAGGGGAAACCGTATTTTTAGAATCTTTTATGGATCTCAATCTCGTGTAAGTAAACCTTTTCATATGATACAAACCACTCCATATAGTTTAAGGGTCATGTGGGGTGGATATGGTGTCGTTTAGTACAACACCATGTGATAAGGATTATATACTATGCAATTTGAAATCACGAAAAAAGGACATTTAGTGCCATCAATTTAAAGGTTATATGACAAGGACCATATCCAAGTAGTTTAAATTCATGTGAAACACACTTTTAGCTAAGGCTATGTAATTTATTTCATTGTAAATATTATGTTGGTGGAAGGTTTGATATTCCCTCCATCCATTGTGATCAGGGAATAATCCCACTAGAGTGGACCTTATGGATGATGTAAGGTTATTACCATTTCTATTCTATAATTAGAGGCTTTTTTCCATGTATCATTGGCGTTCTCATGGAAAATACTAATTCTCATGTGACATGCTTTTAATAGACTCCATGGTTATATAGTGTGAACAAAATTTTCTCATAAACTCATTATATCTCATCAATCTACGTCTAAGACTTTCCATATTCTGAAAATTGATCAAAAATGGAAGTTTAAAGTGAACTAAAGTAAACTTCTATGGGTAAGGATACTTCTCTCCTATATACTAGAAAATATGGGGTTTCTTGTGTACTAGTATGTCTTTTGTTTCGATATTCCCCCAAATCATGAAAGATATTATTAGAATAAGATCTATTATCCTTGTTCACAATCATATGAAGGATATTATATAGGGTCCTATTGAAGTCCTTTATTTATCCATTTATATTTGCATGATAGAAGGACAAATTATTGTATTGAATATTATAATTATGGCATTCATTATTCAGTTTTAATGCATAGAATTTAGTGTTGTTGATCCCACATTGTGTGTGTTTTATTTTCCAATGATTTTGAAGTTTCAATGAATATTAGTGTCAATATGTAAGAAATGAGAATTTATGGATAAAAATATCTTGGAAGTTGGTTAGCGAACTTAGTTTTGTTGAGAATAAGGGTTCCTAAGAGAGGTGTGACATTATATTAAGTAAATGAGATTTAGAGACACATATTTTATGTTTGATTATGAAATACTTTTCATTCTTCATATGAAAAGGGAATACCTTACCTTTTGAGTTTTTAAGATTCATTTATATAAAGTAAAAAATGTTTTAAGTGTTCTTGAATTACTGCCAAGATTCTTTTTTCTTGGGATAATCTAGTTTTAAAGAGGGAAATTTAAAAAGGAAATTTCAATAAGGATTTGAGTTTCATGGAGAATTTATAATAATGAATCTTATATGTGTATGATGAAGGTATTTTAGAAGTTCCTTTGTTATGTATATAAGATTGTAAAGTAAAAAACTATTCAGGAAAATACATAGATGAAGTTGAGGAAGATTAAAAAAATGTTGATATTATTGGAGTATAGGATATTGTTATATTTGAAAAGGAATGTTTATGTTTGAGTTGTTTTTTAACTTGGATTATGAGTGATTTTTTGCTGAGATATTTTCAAAGGAATATTTTTATGAGTACATAGTTGACCCTTATGATTTTTCAGTTTTTTTTAAATTCTGGATAAGGATTTATAAAAAAATACCTTAATACAGCACTACCCAAGAAGATAAGTCATCAGATATAGGTGGCCAAGATTAAAGTCATTCAAGTTAGGATGGAATGTATAAAAGCATGTGTTGGTCAAAAATGACCTGAGGAGAGTGCACCAATTTTTTATTGGTGGAGAGTGAAGATTAGAACCATTGTACAAGAAAGCATGATAGAACTGTGAGCATAATGGATTTGAATGAAAGACTAAGGAGTGTTATAGGTAATAAATAATAGGCCTCACAAACAGAAGTCTGGTGTGGGACGCATCAAATAGAATTATTGTTCATCATTTAAAAACTCAAGCATTGGTACTTGATATGATATATTATAGGTTTTCTTCTTAAATTATTTAGTTTGTGTCATGATTATAATTTATCCGCACAATAAATTATAGAGTGATCCATAATGTGAGATCATAAGAAACTCATGCCATATTCAATAATACTAGGAATTATAAGGTATGTGAAAATATCTTCATAGGTTATATTTTTTAGATGAAAATGGAAGAATATAGGGTTGATATATTCCAATATAAGGTTATTTATAAGTTACATTCATATCTGTATAGAGTTGACGGAATTCCATATAGAGTTCATGAATAGCTTTATTTGAAATGTTGTGATGGATTTGGGTGTTTCTAAATATCCTTAGAAGAATATTCATGCACTACTAGAATCCATACTAAAATAATAATACTTCATAAGTCATTGTATGGAATATCATAAGACTTTGAATTGAAAGACTTTGAGGAAATTTCGTAAGACTCGAACTTCATAAGAATTTGAGGAAATTATGTAAGACTATAAATTATAATACTTTTCTGAAAGTCTTATCAAATTATGCTTAGAAAAAGAAAATGAAATATGATAAACTAAATATGATGATTCATAGTGATCTATTCTTCATAGACATAAATATCGTAAAGAAATATTGTGATTCATGCTTCCATTTCATAACTACATGTTTTACAGAAATCTTTACACCATGAAATGAGAAGATGAAACCATGAATATTTTTATATATAATTTAGGCATATATGGAGTTTTTTATGAAGTGGTTTATACATGTATGTATACAGTTACAAAAAATTGTGAAGATAAGTAGTGGGAGTTTTGAAATGTCAAGATATTAGGAATTTCGAATTATTGAGAATTATAGTAATTAAAAATGTAGTATTCAAATGGTATAATGTTTACAAATAAGAGAGAAAGAATAGAATTAATATAATGGATATTGTTTCATGTATCATATATATATATATATATTTCATGTCAAATAAATTTTCAGTTTGAAACTATCATTCCAAGAAAGAAAAATCCTTGCATTAAGAAGAGATAGCTGATATTGAATCCTATAGAAAAATTCCTTGAGTATTGAAGGAGAGAATAGATCCAAAACTGAATATATTATGAATAAGTTTTATGGATTAAGGATAATGTAAATAGGATATCTAGTGCATATTGGTTTCACTAAATAAGAATAAGAATAAGAAGAGGGAAGAATATTTATGTGAAGTCCAATTTTCAAAGAAAGAAGTGTATTTTATTTATGAAAGGGAAGAAGAAAATGGTTTTTTCATTTTAGTTTTCTATAGTTACAAATAATAAGATAGTTAAAAAAAGAGTTCTAGTTTTTTAGAGTAGATTAATATTTGAAAAAAAATATTTCCTAGTAGGAATAATGGAGATACTTAGTTGAGAAAATTCTCAAAACCATTCTGTTCACATTGAGAAATAAGAAGTTTTATCTTATTCCCTATCATATGTGTTGTACATATGTTCTTATAGTGTTATTAATTGAATTTGTAACATGTTAACAAGGAGATAACTAAATAAGGTTTTTAAGATATCAAAAACTATAAAATAAAATGAATAATGCTCCATTATGAAATGATCTATCAACTAGTATTCTAAAGAACATATGATGAAATAATCATCCTTAATTATGATGAAAAATATATCAAAGTTGGAAAGTAAGGTGAAGATATCCATCTTGAAATTGATCTAACATTTATTACTATTAAAAATTGGATCATTATTAATTTTGAAAACTATAGAGTCTCCTTGAAGGTTAGAAAAGTAGAGAAGTTTTTGAAGAATCTTCTACAATTATCACTTCATCAAAATCTGAATTCTGGAAGGTGATTGAAAAGGGTATTATTGAAAGGTTATGATTTCATAATATCTAATTCTTGATTAAAACAATAAAATACTTATATATGGGGGTATAATGTTTTTAAATTAGTGGAATTTATATAAAATATTGAATAAGTTTTGGGGTGGTTTTCTAAAATTAAAACATGCTACTTAATTTGAATGTTTTCTCTTGTATGTTAAAGTGGGTAAAAAAATAAGTTTGAAATATTCCATGAGAATCATTATAACAATTTGTATCAATCAATTGTCCCAGCCTAAAAAAATAGTTTGGTGACTCTTGAAAAATGTAATAGTACTTTCATTTCATATTGGAAACATATTCTTTGTTAAATGGAGACCTTTGATGTCTAAATCAAACCCACCTTTTTATGCATTGATCATGAATCATGTGGACTTGGAGTGGAATAATTGATGGCGCATTACTTGAGTATGAAATGATACCATTATATCTCCTATAAATTGTATTTTTTATCAATAAGGGTGAGATAAAATAATGAGAAATTAAAATTTCTAGGTACAGTTGCCCAGGCCGGCACTATTTCTACCCTATCTAGGTTTGATCCCACACTTAGGAAAGTTTCAAGGTATGGTTGACTATGGGGATTAAAATCTGGAATACCCAAAAATTAAAATAGACATCCTAAAATCAATTCCCATTTTTTCTATTCAAAAAAATTGTGGAGAGTTTCCCACACTTGGTGTGTTGGTTTGTGGGTGGGGTGACATCAATTACTAGAAGGAAAACTTGTTAATTCATTTTTACTTCATCCCTGGATTCCCAATCCCTCACATTTACTTTAGGAATGTGAGAATAAACCCAGGGTTTATATAATCATCCCTCTATGAGGATCATAAGATTTTTTATGATAGGATTTATATGCTCGATGAACCGGATATGTGCACATTCTCAAATTTTACCTTATGATAATTTAATTCTTTGAAGTTTTACTTGTTATTAAGATCCAACCAGAAGCATGATGAGTGGGTGAGAAAAGTCTTGTCTAAATAAATCCCAATTAATTTGAGCATACATTTCTGGAGGTTTTGCAATAAGGGCATACCAAATGAAATTAATATCCATAGAAAAGTAATTTAGATACCCTAACCATGTATGTGTTGTGAGAGGCTAAAATCTGAGTTAGTCTAGAACTTATTTTTTGATGTAGAATGAGATTGCTTTTCTTGGGACCTTATTGGGAAACTTATGGGATTTCAATTTTAGGGGGGATACATCTCTGACTTTTTGTGTACATTATTTCAAAGTGTTAAGAAACATTCATATATGGTTAATCTTCATGTAATAGTGTTTTCAGTGGTGTGTTGGGTGATTTAGGAGACAAGGAACAAGGGTCGTGAAGGCAAGAATTTATCCCTCTATTAATTCAAGTTCATGTGCTCTCTCTCATGGACAAACTAGGTTCCCTTCTTCCTATTGAAAAGAGAATGGCTACTAGTAAGGGGATCCTTCCTAGGGATGTGATTACAAATGATAGAGCTCCTCTAGGGTGGTGGATCAAGTGGATACCCCCCAATGTTGTACTAAAACATAATGTGAATGGGTCCCATAAATAGGGAGTTATGAGGAGGTATTGTGCATGATTCTAGGGGATCTGTGGTTATTGAATATAGTTCCTTTTATGGTTTAGTTAATTCTATCTGGGTGGAGAAAATATCTTTACTCAGATACCTTTAAATTTGGAGGATAGATAACCTCAATATTTGTATGGTTGAGTAGAACTCCAATATTATTTTAATATTCCTATATAATGATGCAAGTGCTCCTTGGTATTCAGTTTCTAATATTAGGAAGTGTAAGTCCCCCATCGATCAATGCACAAATATCATTCATACTTAGAGGGAGGGGAACTTTTCTGCATAAAATCTATCTGGTAAAGAGATACCTTATGAGATTCTTGTTATCTATAATATTAAAGGGGATCTTCTACATTACTATAAAATTATTGTTAGTGGTGAAACCCTTAGTATTCACCCCTTTAGACTCCCAAAGTGCAATATTTTCCAATAAAAGGTTCTTCTTGAGTGACTGATATAGTAGTGTCCATTTACAGAGAACGTATCATTATGTTTTCTTGTAGCTTAATAATTTATCTTTTAGACAATGGATTTGTAACCATTACTGTTTTCACCTTCAATTTATGGTTCTAAGAACTGCTTATTCAACCCAACTTGTGGAGGGTTAGCAGGTCTGAAAAGCCCAGGTGTTGCAGCTATGTCAGTTCTTCCATCATTGCAATGCATTTTACAACAAAACATCATTTAAAGAGTATGCTTGTTCTTATCTTCTATGTCTGCTTTATTAATGGTCACATATGTTCTACTATGACTCATCTATTGTATGTGTACAGGTTTATGTAGCATACACACAATATTTACTTTTTTTAAAATTAGATACACATGCATGCATAATGTATGAATACATTGTTTGAAGGTACATACACCTATACAAATATAGTAAACTGTATGTAGTACAAAATTGCAAGCTCCCACACATCCCATACCTCTTCCAAATTAATAAATTGCATTTGGTATGTATACATTATTTTAATTTACCTACGCATGTATATATACATGCACATTGTTTAAAAAACATATGCATGCATAATTGTATTTTCTCACTTATTGACCCCCCCCCCCCCCCCCATTACATTGAACACTATTTATTACATATTAACTTATAAATATTCACTCTGGAATTTGTTTCTATTTTCATATTGTATCTTCCTAATATTTTTAATATGAAAAAGTTATTTTTATTTTTATTTGTTTCAAAATCTATTATGTATCTTGAAAATGATGTGAAATTAACAACAACCTTGCATCAATGTGCAAGAAATTATGTGAAATTATATCAACATTAATTGGATGTTATAAATTTTTTAACATGCATGATATATTATTAAATGTTTTGTAATTTTAACAACAAATACTAACAATATGTCATGTCACATTGTAAAATATTTTAAACAATGTTAATTGCATTTTCTTTTAAGAGACGTTTCTTGTGGTGTTTTATTTTGGTTGATATGCAATTTATTTTTTGGATTTAAATACATTTTAGGGATTAATTATTTATTTGGAAGTGTTTTTTATCATTGCTCAGGTTTTCTTACGTGGAAGCCCTCTCTTGGAACAGAGGTTGAAAAACCATGCAGTACAATGTTATCTTTATTATATCTTACTACATAGGGCACTGAGTGAATGGATTTGGTTGAGTTTTTTATAGATATGTTGATGAATAATTTTTTACAGGGAAGGATGCAAAAAAGAAAAAGAGGAAATGAGTAGATTTTGAAGACGCGTGGGTTAGGGAAAATTCCTAGGAGAGGTGATATTCCAAGACAAGACTTCAGAGTTTTGCAGTTACTGGTTCTCAACCTTTCCATTGAAGTTATCTTTCTTCCATCTCTTTTTTAAGGATTCCTTTTATAATAAAATATAGAATGTTTATTATTATTTTTATGATCAAATATAGAATGTTTTAGATTTCAGTTTCCTTTATTATTTAAAATGTTTTACTAATACTTATTGCAATTATATTTTATATAAAATATATTTGTACCACTTACATAATTTCATTTTTTAGTTTTATTTTATTTGTGTCATTTATTAAGAACATGATTTCAAATAAAACCTGGTAAAGTTCAATGAAAATAAAAAATATTTCTTAATCTTTGAAGTGTGCTTGGAAATCACATAGCCTACTATAAGTGCATAGGGTGTTGTAAAATATTATATGGGAGTTACCTGTGTTATATCTTTAGTTACAATCTTATTTATTTTAAAAAATAATAATTTAGTTATGACAGAAGAATGAAAATAATGGTGTGTGATTATTGGTAATGTGTGAGGACTAAATGAAACAACACAAGAAATACTAGTGTGTGAGCTATTGTGGAACTAAGTTATAGTGAAGTAAACTAGAAGAAACCATGTAGATGGTTAGAGAAAGTGTATAAGGATTATGTGTTATTATTTTGAGATAGTGGGAGTGTTCAGATAAGTTTAACTCTTTTATACTATTTACACATAAATTTATCGATTTTATGTGTTCTTGTTTTGATTTTTAGAATCTCAAAAATAAATTTGGCTCACACCATTTTTGTTCTTATGAATTATTAGAATCTTTTACTTGGTATCTGATTGAGTGTAGGAAATTACATCCATCTTTCCCATAGTGCACTACAAAAAACACCTTTGAATTGGAGCATCATGGCCACTCTTTTCTCACCATAGACCTTGTTTTATTTTTTTTAACTTAAATGATTGAATATGATGTTGATTTTATTTCTTTTTAGGTAATCTCATGTAGAAAATAGAAATTTATCAATAGCTCTTCTTAGCATTTCATTCTATTGATATAGAAGTGTCCATTTATAGAGCAATTTTTTTAGGTTTATGAGAGTAGTTAACTATAATCTCTATATTAATAGGAATTGTTATAGACAAATGATGGCGTAGGTTTATACAATTTAAACTATCTAAAATTTGTTTGTTGGATGAGCTGATAGGGCTGTGAACTTCATATTCATGAGGTGTTTCTCATTTTTAGGAAGTCCAATAGACAATGCATTTCCTTATAGTTCAATAAACTAAGTGTGGGGGAGTGATCAAACTAGAAATTTCATAAATTTTTATATGTAATTCATTGTTTTATTCCCTCAAATTCCTTTAAAATCCTTGGAATTTCTATATTTTCACATTTTGTATGATTTTCTTTGAGTAAAATAAATCTAGATTGATTTGTTTATTTTAGTGATAACCATTTTATGTTTTCATTAATTAAATGTGTTCTCATTTATTTGTGTTTGGTTTATGTGGATTCTTCTGCTCTTGCCATTGATTTAGGTGTATATTCCAATGCGGATGTTGATGATGATGGCGGTCTGAGAGGAGGAGATAATGATGTTTTTGTTTCTGAAGGATATGATAAGGGTCGTGATGGTTTTGGGGATACTGATATTGAGGTACATTTTAGATGTAAATTTTATTCTTGTTTTATACATTGAATTATACCATATAATGATGTTAGTGTTTGGTAGATGTTGTGGTGTATACTGTTTTATGGTGCAAGGGGTGTGCAGAGGGTGGAGGGGGAGGGGGCCAGGGGGCGGGGGCAGAAGGGGTGTGCAGGTGGCCAGGGGGTGTGGGTAGGGGGAAGGGGGTGTGGGTGTGCAGGGGGAGGGGCAGGGGGTGTGCTGGGGGCAGGGGGTGTGCTGGGGGCAGGGGTAGGGGGCGTACAGGGGGCAGGGGGAGGGAGGTGTGCAGGGGAGGGGCAGGGGGTAGGGCAGGGGGCAGTGTGGAGGTGTGCAGGGGGTAGGGGAAGGGGCGTGGGGGGGGCAGGGGAAGTGGGGTGTGCAGGGGTCTTGTCTCTGAATTACATGGTCAGTTATCCTGAATAATTTTTTGGTAGTAATTTGTAAGAAATAAATGGAGTATATTAGATTATTTACCATATGTTTTTAGGTTCAATTAGTTTGGTAAATATATATAATCCTAACTTTACAACCATGATAGTCATGGTTTTTGAGGATGTTGAAAATTTGTATATAGAATTTCCTGAAGAGTATTTCAATTCCTCAAAGTGTGCATAAATCATGTTTTTTTATTTCCACTCCCAAAATAGGGTAGGTTATCTTAAGACCTAATAGGATTAATCCTTAATTGTAATAATATGTTGTTACTGTATTTTATGCCATGCTGCAGAAATGGAACCTGCTACTAGTACATTTATTCCTCGGTATCCATCATGTGATGTTCAAGAGGTATATCAAATTTTAGTCATGATGATATCCAATATGGATTAGAAGATACATCCTATGGAATCCAAACTAATCAGTTTTCAAGTATCTCCCAAATGAATTCAACAGATTCTATATAAAGAACATCCTATAATTCAATCCAGTTCTCATCTAAATTAGTTTGTTCCTCTAGAGTTTCTCAATCAGATATATTTAATATTTTAAATGGACTATCAATAATGGTTTCTCAATTTTTTCATATATGTTCATACAATAATCTATTATTATTCTTTAGTTTTTTAAGTTAGATATATTCAAGATGAATAATATGTGTTTTTATTCCATGTTCTATCTAAGAGAATAGAGAACTCTATTATCAAGGAGGGATATGGATCACAGAGAAATTTATTTATAGAGGAAGATGAGTACATGGATGGAATGTAGAGTGTTTCACATAGGATATATCTTCTATTATTTACTGGATAAGATCCTTTTGGTTGGTTAACTAAGATTGATACTAAATTTTTTGTTAAGTGAACAACTAAAGAAATTAAACATCACCTGGAAAATATTTTCATGGAATATAATATATTGTATTTCTTTCTTATCTTGGTAGGGTTATTATCCTAGTTAATCCTAGGATAAGATCAAGCTAGAGTTATTAGATATGTATTGGAATACTGCTAATGGGGATCCATTGTGGTATATGATTTAATTGTGAAATACTGGAAATGTATATGAATGCATCAAGGAGTTTGAGCAACATGCATTGAGAACTCTAGAGTTTCCAGTGTAGTAGTACATAAGCTTATTTTTTTGGTGATTTCAACTAGAGGAAAAAAACTGAGTCTCCAACCATGATCTAGGAATTAAGTTTTTATTGATTTCACTTTATTGTAAATTGAGACATAACTTTTGGAAGATGTAATTTTGAGAAGTACTCATTGGAGGACAATGGTTCCATCTATTTCTTATGGTACTGGTATTATGGTGCCATACAATTTTACCAGTAGGATTCAGGGAGAACAACCCTAGATGGAGGAGGACATTAGGAGAGTTATATGGTATAAACATTTGAATGGTTACAAGACTATCAGCTGAAAAGAATGAGAGAAACATAAAAATGGTGGGACTATGTTTTCGATGTGCAGGGGGGTCTGCAGGGCAGCGGGGAGGGTGCAGTTGGGGTGTCCTGGGGTGTGTCCAGGGTTAGTCCAGGGGGAGGGTGCAGGGTAGGGGGGAGGGTGCAGGGGGTGTCTATGAGGGGTTGTCCAGGAGGGGGGTGTCTAGGAGGGGTGTAGGGTGTAGGGGGGGTTGCAAGGCAGGGGGAGGGTGCAGGTGGGGTGTCTAGGAGGGTTGTCCAGGGGGTTGCAGGGTAGGGAGGAGGGTGCAGGTGTTGTGCAAGTGGGGGTGTCCAGGAGGGGTGTAGGGGGAGGGGGTGCAGCGGGAGGGGTGCAGCGGGGTCTGCAGGGCAGGGGGAGGGTGCAGGTGGGGTGTCTAGGAGGGGTTGTCCAGGGGGGTGTCTAAGGTTTTTCTAGGGGGCTGTCCAGGGGGGCTGTAGGCAGGGGGAGGGTGCAAGGGGGGTGTCTAGGAGGGCGGCCTGGAAGGGGGGTCTACAGGGCAGTGGGGAGGGTGCAGGTGTGGTGCAAGGGGGTGTCCAGGATGTGGGGGGGCCTGGAAGGGGGTGCAGGGGGAGGGGGGTGAAGTGGGGCAGGGGGGAGGGTGCAGGTGGGGTGTTCGAGAGGGGTTGTCCATAAGGTGTACAAGGTTTTTCCAGGGGCTGTCTGAAGGGGGGGTGCAGTGGGGTCTGTAGGGTAGGGGGAGGGTGCAGGTGGGGTGTCTAGGAGGGGTGTCCAGGCGGTGGGGAGGGGACCTGGTAGGGGGTCGGGGGGGAGGGGGGAGGGGGAGGGGGTGAAGCGGGGCAGGGGGAGGGTTCAGGTGGGGTGTCTGGGAGGGGTTGTCCAAGGGGTGTCTAAGGTTTTTCCAGTGGCTGTCCGGAGGGGGGTGGGACCTGGAAAGGGGTGCAGGGGGAGGGGGAGGGGGTGCAAGGGGTGCAGGGGGAGGGGGAGGGGTGCAGGGGGGAGGGTGCAGGTGGGGTGTCTGGGAGGAGTTGTCCAGGGGGGTGTCCAAGGTTTGTCCAGGGGCTGTCTAGAGGGGGGTGCAGTGGGGTCTGCAGGGAAGGGGGAGGGTGCAGGTGGGATGTCTAGGAGGGGTTGTCTAGGAGGGGTGTCCAAGAGGTGGGGGCTGGAAGGGGGAGGGGGAGGGGGTGTAGCGGGGCAGGGGGGAGGTGCAGGTGGGGTGTCTGGGAGGGGTTGTCCAAGGTTTGTCTAGGGGCTGTCCGAAGGAGGGGGTGCAGCGAGATCTGCAGGGCAGGGGGAGGGTGCAGATGGGGTGTCTAGGAGGGGTTGTCCAGGGGGGTGTCCAAGGTTTGTCCATGGGCTGTCCATGGGGTGTCTGGGGGTGTAGGGGGGGTATGCAGGTGGGGTTGTCCAGGGGCTGTCCAGGGGGGTCTTCAGGGCAGGGGGGAGGGTGCAGGTGGGGTTGTCCAGGGGGGTATCCAGGGGGGTCTGTAGGGTAGGGGGAGGGTGCATGTAGGGTGTCTGGGAGGGGTTGTCCAGGGGGCTGTCCGAGGGGGCTGTCCAGGGGGGTGTACAGGGGGGTGTCTAGGGGGGAGGGGGTGTCCAAGGGGGTGTCTAGGGGGAGGGGGTGTCCAATGGGGGGTGTCTAGGGGGGTGTCCTGTGGGGGTGCAAGGGGGTGTCCAGTGGGGGTGAAAGGGGGTTGTCCAGGGGGTGCAAGGGGGTGTTC
Source organism: Viscum album (assembly GCA_963277665.1). Lineage (NCBI taxonomy): Eukaryota > Viridiplantae > Streptophyta > Magnoliopsida > Santalales > Viscaceae > Viscum > Viscum album. The sequence goes on from OY728137.1 coordinate 806,343,715, forward strand.
AAGGGGGCTGTCCAGGGGGGCATGGGGTGCGGGGGGGGTGCAGGGGGCTGTCTAGGGGGGCATGGGGGGAATGGGGGTCCAGTGGGGATGCAAGGGGGCTGTCCAGTGGGGGTGCAAGGGGGTTGTCCAGGGAGTGCAGGGGGTGTTTAAGGGGGTGCAAGGGGGTTTTCCAGGGGGCATGGGGGTGTAGGGGGGGTGTTCGGGGGGGGGGGGGGGGGGTTGTGGGTTTTTTTTTTATGAAATGGGAAGGCCTATAACCATGGTTTTAAACCATGGTTGTAGTTCTATTTCCATGGTTTTAAACCGGGGCTAAAACTATATAGCCATGGTTTTGAACTGTGGAAATAGGGCATGTATGGCTTAATGTTCTGCCATGGTTTCAAACCGTGGTTATAGGTCTTGCCCTATAGCCACACCGATACTAGCCATAGTCCATTGAACTGTGTCTATAAACTATACCCACTGTTTTTGGGCATATATCCACGGTTTCAAACCATGGCTATATCCTAAATTTCTAGTAGTGATAAGGAAGTAATATAACCCAATGAAAAGGAATCGGGTTATGAAATTCTTTACCAGTTAGTAATTTTTAACTCAAATCCCCTTAGAATAAATAATTAAAATTGAAACTCAAAATACCATGAATATAAAATAATTAATTATATTATCTATCAAAAGGGTCAGTATGTACACCACACAAAACAAATAAGTGGTGATTATGATGTGTGTCTCACGAAAGTAAAAGTGAGACAAGAATCTCTTACCTTTCATTTAATTTCAGGTGAACATCCTTTAAATTACTTTATAATGGTTTTAATCATGTCACTGACTTATAATAGAACTATACTCATATTTATAATATAATATATTAACTTATAATAATATCTTGTTTCCCATTTGTTAACAATCGTTCATCATTTTCATTGTTTCGGGTGTTAATTATCATGTTTTCTGAGTATGTTTTTGACTTATTATTTTTTTTATTCATACATCAACCATGATTTCATAATATACAGGATTTAAAAAATTATGTGAATATAATATATATTTTTCATATATGTATTTAAAATAATCTATAAATTTTGGAGATCATAAATGAAATGCACCATTCATGGAGATGGTATGTCGTATGTACGCATGAATGTCTCTTCCATTTACTTTTCGTATTAAAAAAATGAAAATAAAATGATACATATGTATATTATAATTTAAGTTTCATATTTATTTCATATATGTAACATAGTTTTATTAAAACCATCCTTTATACATTCCATGTATAGTGTGAATGAATCACATCGCTTTGAGGAGGTGGTAGTCTGCACTTCCACAAATGATGTTATCATATTCCTAAAAAATGAAAAACATAAAGGTACGTGTTATATAAAAATTAAAAATTAAAAAAATTATATATATCATATATATCATATAAAAAATTGTGTCGATCATAATTCCCAACCTTGAAATGTGGTAAATAAAAAATGAACAGCATCGTTTCATGAGTCGGTAGTTCATCGTACACGAACGGTAAGTTAGTTACCCATTTGATGGAAGTGTGTGTGGGTATAGGTCAAACCCTTAAGATTAAAAAATTTAATTATATTGAGGATACTTATATTCTTATATAATAATGTAATAATAAGAAATTAAGGGGTGTAGAAACAAATAAAACATAAATGCACATTGAATAATGTTTCCTTTTTTGGGGGTAACTCCTTTTGGTTTGCACCAAAGGGCTTCCTTGGTTTTCTTTATTCCCAAGGTTAGTATTATAGGATTATGAAATGGATTTTGGTATATTATTTGGGTAGATTTTGGTTGAGAAAAATTTTCTTGATAGGTGTGAGGAAGTGGGAGTGGTGAGTGGATTTTTATAGTGGAGGAGGAGTGACATTCTTGTAAATATAAAAAGGTAAACACTATTGAGAGGTCTCTCTTACACCATGTGCCTCCAATAATGATAAAAATTTTATCCAAGGTATTATATGGTATAAATATGTCCATTTAATGGATTTTTTACAAGTTTCTAGCTTATTTTTTCCTTTAAGTATAAGATTTAGCCTCTTATTAAGTTAATTCTTCTCTTAATCACTGTAATTAATTCTAATCACTTTCACTAATATTTTTGGTCAAAAACCAATTTAACCTTATTAAACATTATAAATTATTCTGATTCCAAATATGAAATCTATTTTTACAAATTCTAATCACATAAGTGGCGTAAATTAATTTAAATGTAATCTCACGGACGGCATGACATAGCGGGTTTTTAAAGTAAAGACATTCAAAAGTCTACTAAGTTTTTTATATCTAATTTCAAATTGAAATTGATTCCAATGAAATACATTAGATTAATTGATATAAAATTTTTATAATTAAACTTTAAAAAATCAAAATATAATTTATCTTTATAAATAAATTAGACAAAAAAGTAGTTTTGAATTAAAATTCAGGGTTTTTTCACTATTCATCAAAAAATGAAACATTCCATAAAAATAAAACAAAATCACCCTAACCTAATTTTTATGTTTCTATTTAAAAAATTAAGTTTATTTTTATATATTAAATTTATAAAAGTTCCAAAAATTGGATTTAAAATAGGTTCTCCATTAAAAATCTGCAAAATCACCTTTATAAAAAATAGTTTTTTATGCATAATATTGTGTTTGTTCTTATATTATGACTATAAAAACTATTAGATGATTGTAAAAAATATTTTCATTTAATATAATATATATATATATATATTATTAATATCATTCACTAATTTTAATTAATTTAATTTATTAGGATAAAATAGCTTTGTGAGCATAAAAATAGTTTTCTATAAAAACATTCCTTTTATATTCAATTGGTTATTATATTCATTTATAATAAATGTGTAACCAATGAATTCATTTAATATTTGTTTAAACCATATATTTTCATAATTTAGTTAATATTATTCATAACTGTTAATTTAACAGCTAGGTTATATCTTATTATATTAAATAATAATGTTTTAATAATATATTATTGATTGATAAAACTCATTATTTCCTGTAACGTAAACTACTGAACCAAGTATTTGTTGCATGTAACGCAAGATAACTCAATATTTTGTGGACTACAAGCTATATCATAGATTTAATTTATTTAAAATATTCATTATATTTTAAAGTCTTGGGATATTATATTCTCTTACATGTTTGGTGTTTCCTTCCATACATGCTATCAAATAAAAAATTAATCTTTTAGAATTTTTGGGGTGTTACATTCTCCCCACCTTAATTAAATTTCATCCTTTCAATTTAAACTCGATCTTGGTAATATATTGTTTGATATATCCTATGTTAAAATCCCACATCGCATGAAGGGTTCGTAAAACATACTCTATAAAAGAGAGAATGGGAAGTAAAAAGGTCACATAGACTAGAATATAACAAGTATCTAAGTAGGAGAACATTAGTGGAAAATTAAAATATGGACTTGGATGAAAATCATAAATAATTTTAGGGAGTGATTGATTTTATCAATTACAAACAATTGAATGATCAATATAAAGTCATGGGCATCAAATCCATAAATCTATGACAATTTAAAAGACCATTGGTTCAAAAAAATTATGTTTTTAGGAAATCATTTTTTATTTTATCATTTTCCTAATATTGAGAAATTATTTTATTGAATAAGAATATAAGTAAACATACAAACATGATATATTTCAATTTCATAAGAACAATTTCATCTTTTGGTTGTGCTTCGATCAAATTCTAATTCATCCCTTACTCCATGAAATGGATATCCAAAAAATAACTTTGATGCCTAAAGCACTAAAATACACTTTTAACAGATCATAAGTCCCATAAAGAGTAAAAAGCCTTTCAATTTTTCTATAACTATTCTCAAATCCAATACAGTTAATACATTAATATTTAAACATAAAAAGTAGCACTATTGATTCATAATTAATATGTATTCATAAAATTTTTTAGATAAAAGCAAAGAGACATCAACTAGAACATCATGTAGGATAGTGGTAGGCTTAAAACCCTTATCGTCCTTCGGTACTGGGTTTAAGACCCACTTCCTCATAGGTTTTACTTTTTCTAAAACCTTAAAATTTCCAAAATAACTATGATGAATTTCATTTAAATTTAATCATTAAATATTCTTTTCGCTAAGGTTTTCAATAAAAAATCACAATGTCTAATAAATCATATTTCACTATAATGATCATATTAACCTTAATGGTCATCAATACATTTAGACCTATGTCTATAAAATTTAAAGTAGTTATTCCTCAAATAACTTTTCTACTAAAACTTATGATTCTAAAATCAAGTATAATCCTTAGATGTTTCAATATTATTATAACAAAAATGTCACTGGTAAAATACTTCTACAAATTAATTATTGAATCCCAAAAAATACATCATCCGTTTTATTTTAAAATAGGCCCTTACTTATTCTAGGGTTTATCCTAGGTTATTCATTATTATTATCTATTAAAATACTCCATAATGGTTTGTAAAGAAAATGTCAATTATCTTAAGAATATCCCTTAGGAGTGTCAAACCAGGTGTGCAGTAAGGCCCGTTATCATGTACCAGGTTACACTCGAGTCAGACCCAACGCACCAATCAGAGTTATTACTCCTAGGTTCATCTATTCTATAACTATGTCAACTTATAGTATTTAGATAGGGATTTATTTCTAGTAAGACCCACATAATCTCTACCTTACCAAAATTCTAGGATGTTCTTCTATACTTATCCTCAAAGTCTACCTCAGGGTTATGTTATTATAATCTATGTTTTCCTAAATATAGTATCCAAGGTTATTAATAAAATTCATTCAATGCCAATTATAGAAACCCAACCCCAGTAATCTCGGAGTTGGTGTCTACTACCATTACATTGGCCTGATTACAAAGAATAAAATCTAGGACCGAAGAGTTTAGTAGTCTTGGTAAACTAGATACATACAATAATCTTGTATTACAAATGAATACACTAATTACAATATAATTTTTTATTTTAAGGATAAATTTATTCCCACTTAGCATATCTTTACAAATATTTCTTAATATACTTCTTGGATTCCTGGGTAAATGGAAACAAAATAAGGGTGAGCACAAATGCTTAGTAAGGGTAAAGTATAACAGAAGTAATAATGAATCAATGAGAACAGTTAGTATGGAAAGGTAATTACTGAAGACACTTTTCATGTAATCAATAAATTTATAAAGAAGTTTGTAAAAAATATGGAAATGTAAATAATTGAAAACACATTCCATTTAAATAATTGTATAATGCATAATCAATATGGTAAGGTAAGAAACTAAAAACACATTCCATTTAATCATTGAACTAAGAATGAAATGCATCTATATATAATTTCAAAGAAAAAATATCATGGATAATAATTACTGAATACTGAATTCTAAATAAAGTAAATATTTAATTATTAGACATCATGTTTCCCAGGCACATGATACCTTTACCATCAAGACCTTTCATAAGGTAGTTTAAATCTATGGGTAGAAACTTGTCCATTATAATTGGAAACAAACTCGAAGGGTTTTTTCTCCAACTAATTTCATCTCATGAGACTATAGATGCATCATGGGGATCACATTAACTAATCCTCAACCCATTGGGATTTCATTAAATGATCCCCAACCTGTGTATTGAATTTCCAAAGCATTTATCATATATTGAGTAATTGATTTAATTAGTGAACGACATGGATTATCAAATATCCATGTTGAATGAAAGATATGGATTTATCAATATCTCCCCAGTAACTCAAATAACTTTAAAATTTAAAATTTTATGAAAATATGGTATACGGTTAGTCAAAGAACATATCTCTAATAAATGATATGGATAACTATGGGAAATTCAATGTTCAATGATCATAGGCAATTGAATATTTCAAGTGGACTAACAAAGGAATCAAGGAAGTGAATGTCAATATTATACTTGGTCAAATAAATAAAAAACCATCCAGAGTAATAATAAGGATGGTTTCAATACAAAAAATCCCAAGTGGATTAAAATAATGGGTCGTTGTCATTGATGAAATAGAAGAATAACTTTAAACACGTTCTTGGAGAAAATATCCTGTTATTTTGAAAAACCTTTTCTTTGAAAATAAATTTTAAAAACATAAAATTTTATTTAAAGGGTTCTAAAATTACTTTGATAAATAATTTTTAAAATGTTAAAAACACTTTTGAAAAAAAAATATAAAACACGGTTTTGAGAGAAAACATATCTCTGACCCAAGAGAGAAATAGAGTCAAGTTTTCTTAAAAATATTTTCTAAAACATTTTGAGTACCAAAGAGTGGAAAATGGTACTATTAATTGATAAATTTTGTGAATAACTACTGGAGAATAAAATTAAATTATTTATTATAAAATGATCAAATAATTTCCTCTGGTGGAAGTTCAGCTGTAACAATCCCGAACAAAATGTGATTGTAAAGTAAACCCTTGAAAAGACCATAACATTGATGTGAGAATCAATAAATGAATAGATTATATGATTCAAATGTAAATCCACATAAAACAAGTGTAAATACAAAAATATATATTAAAAATTCATTACACACATAATCTTCGAATACTAATGACAGTGAGGAAGTAATATAACCCAATGAAAAGAATCACTTTACTAATTGGTAACTTTTAACTCAAATCCCCTTAGAAGAAATAATTGAAATTAAAACTAAAAATAATATTAAGATAAAATAATTAATTATATAATATATCAAAAGGAGTATTATATACACCACACAAAATAAATAAGTGGTGATTATGATGTGTTCCTCACGAATGTAAAAGTGAGACAAGAATATCTTACCTTGTGTTTCCTTTAGGGTGAACATCCTTTAAATTCATGTATAATGGTTTTAATAATGTAAATAACTCATAACATAACCATAATAATATTTATAATATCATACATTAACTTATTATAATATCCTATTACCTATTTGTTAACAATCGTTCATCATTTTCATCGTTTCAGGTGTTAATTGTCATGTTTTCTGAGTATGTTTTCACTTGTTATTTTTGTTATTCTTACATAAAACCATGATTTAATCATCTATAGGATGTAAACCATGATAATAATATAATATATATTCATTATATATGTATTTATAATAATACATAAATTTTGGAGATAAGAAATGAAATGCACCGTTCATGGAGACAGTAGGTTGTACGTATGCATGAACTCTACTTCCATTTATTTGTCATATTAAAAAAATAAAAAGTAAATGAGTTATATGTATATTATAATTATAGTGTTATATTTATTTCATATATTCCACAAATTTTTATTAAAACCGTCCTTTATATACTCCATGTATAGTGTGAATGAATCACATCGATTTGAGGAGGAGGTAGTCCACACTTCCACAAACGATGTTATCATATTCCCACAAAATGGAAAGCATAAAGTTAAGTGTTATATAAAAATTAAATAAGAATAAAAAAATTATAAATATAATATATATCATATAAAAAAATCCATCCTAATTTTCAACCATGAAAGGTGTTAAAGGAAAAACGAATGACATCGTTTTGCGAGGCAGTAGTTCGTCGTACACGAACAGTAAGTTCGTCACTCATTTGATGGAAGTGTGTGTGGGTTTATTTTGAGACCTTAACATAAAAAAAATTAAGTATATTAAGGATACTTATATTATTATATAATCATGTAATAATAATAAATTAATGGGTGGATAAAAAAATAAAACATAAATGCACATTGAAGAATGTTACATCTTTTTTGGGTAACTTCTTTCGGTTTGCACCAAAGGGATTTCTTGGTTTTCTTTCTTACCAAGTTGAGGATTATAGGATGAACTTTTGGATTTTTTTAAATTATTTGGGTAGATTTTTGTTGATAAAAAGTGTCTTTATATGTGTGAGGAAGTGGGAGGGGTGAGTTCCTTTTTATAGTGGAGGAGGAGTGACATTCTTGTAAATATAAAAAAGTAAATACTATTGAGAGGTATCCCTTACATAATGTGCCTCCAATAATGATCCAAATTAGATAAAAAAGAGTATATGGTCTAATTATTTCCATCCAAAGGATTTTGGATAAGTTTCTAGGTTATTTTGACCTTTAAGTTTAATGTTTGGTCCTTTGTTAAGCTAATTTTTCTCTTAATCATTATAATTAATTGTAATCACTTTCACTAATATTTTTTGTCAAAAAATAAGTTTAACATATTATAAATTATAAATTATACTGATTCAAAATATGTAATTCATTTTTCCTAATTTAAATCACAAAATGTCAGAAATTAATTTAAAATTAATCCTACAGACGGGATGACATGGAGGGTTTTTAAAGTAAAGACGTTCAAAAGTTTGCTAAGTTTTTTTATATCCAATTTCAAAGTGAAATTTATTACAATAACCTAAATTGGATTAATTGATATAAAATTGGTCTATTTAATCTTTAAAACCAATCAAAAATATAATTTAACCTTATAAATAAATTAGATGAAAACGTAGTTTTGAATTAAAATTTAGTATTTTTTCACTATTCATCAAAAAATAAAATATTCCATAAAAATAACAAAAATTCACTTTAAACTAATTTTTTATTTTTCTATTTAAAAAAATGAAGTTTATTTTGACATATTAAATTTATAAAAGTTCTAAAAATTGGATTTAAAATAGATTCACTATTAAAAAGTGGCAAAATTACCTTTATAAAAATATAGCTTTTTATATGTAATATTAGGTTTGTTCTTATATTATGCCTATCAAATATATTAGATGAATGTCAAAAATATTTAATTGAATATATATTATTTATATATATATATATATATATATTACATTAATATTAATCACTAATTGTAATTAATTTAATTTATTAGGATAAAGCAGCTTTGTGAGCATAAAAATAGTTTTCTATAAAAACATGCACAAGAGCCTCAGCCCAGTTGGTGAGGAATCGACAAGTGCATCCAAGAGACCCGAGTTCAAAACTAGGTGGAGACATATTTATAGGTATTGTGGCATCACTGTAGTAGGCATTGTAGCAATATTGTAGTAGACATTGTAGTAGGCACTGTTCGGTACTGTAACAGCCAAAACTATTCATCCATTTAGGCTTTCGTGCCACCGGTTTGGGCCTCGGGTCATTTAATACCTTCGAAACACCCAAGGCCTTCATTCTAGTAAGTTTTTTGGGCCACCTCAAGGCCTTTGGGCCACCTTAAGGCCTTCAGGCCACCTAAAATTGTGCTTAAATGATCAGACAGACTCTAGATGAGGATTCAGAGCAGGTGCATTCACCGGAGAAGAAGCTAAGTAGATTTTTCAGAAATAGAGGGTATGAAATTGTCATCGGGATCATCATGTGCTTGCACGAGAATCCTAGACGAACAGTCATGCGAAGGTGGAGAGATCATATCACAATGAAGAAGCTGGGGGGAGGAGTTCCTAGTATAGTCTATATATTTCCTAAGACCTACGAGTCATGTAATCTTTAAGACTATGGGCCTTGTAAGGGTTCCCCCGCATCTCTTTAAAGGGGGTTATCAAAAATCAATAAAAAAGAAGGCCTTTGGCCCATTCGGGTATAAAAACATTCTATTTTTATTCAATTTTTTCTTACATTCATTTCTAATTAATTTGTAACAAATGAATTCATTTTATATTTGTGTAATCCATATATTTTCATAAGTTAGTTAATACTATTCATAACCACTAATTTAACAGGTAGGTTATATCTTAGTATATTAAATAATAATTTTTTAATAATATATTGTTGTTTGGTAAAACTCAGTCTTGCATGTAACGCAAACTACGGAACAAAGTATTTTTTTCATGTAATGAAAGCTAACTCGGTATTGCATTCATTTCAAGCTATATCATATATTGAATTTATTTAAAATAGTAATTATAGTGTAAAGTCTCGAGATATTATATTCCCTTACATGCTTGGTGTTGCGTGTCATACATGTTATCGAATAAAAAGTTACTCTTTTAGAATTTTTAGGGCATTACAGTTGTACCGATGATTCACTTGACATCTTTCTATGGATATTATAATGACATGGATACACTCCTTGGATTCATCTTGATGTCTTCAGACATGCGGCGCCATGGATCCACCCCATTGGGCCTAATCATGCTTAGTCAGAGATTGTTGTGGATGATCTCTATGGAATCAGTTAGACTCTTCTATAGTGGAATGTCTTGGGTGTACCCCTTGGATTACACTCAAAACCCTTTTTTCTAGATTGCATGAGTTACTATTGTGAGTTGGCCAACCCCTGAGGTCAAGGATGCCTTCGTTTCACCTTGGATCCTCACTTATTATCATTATAATATATTTTAGTATTTTTGAAACCTTCACATGTTCCATCTATATAAACTGAATATTAAATTAATTAATTAAATAGTTTCATGTTCAGACACCAGTTGAGGATGATTCGGGTATGGGATGTTTATTTTGTATTATCTTACTTTTATATACCTGCAAATTATTCATTTTATATTCATGGATTATATTTTTGTCGATGTTGTTGGGGGTGTCTTATTGACATTTATCTCACACCTTATTCGGGGTGCCATTAGTACCCGGGAAGATTATATGATCATGGGTGTGGACAAGGGGAAGTGTCCTGCTTTGGAAACCTGACTTGCTTACTTTATGATGGGATCTGGGTAGCAGATGAATGATCCAAAGCTTGATATGCTTGTATAGTTTTTGATATTTTTGATTCTTTTGTATATCATGTATTTTAATGTATGTTTGCTACTATGTATGCCTATTTTTCATTTTACAGAGACATGTCATCATCATTTTTCATATGATGTAGTTTGCAGCTTTTGATCTAATTATTTATTACATGGATGTTTATGTTTGTTTTCACTGCCTTACATATTTATTATACATATTATAATATTTATTCATCTGTTATATCTCTGTTTTGATCCACTCTAGCATGATGGAATAGTCTTTGCATAGACACACCCTAGGCCCTCACTACTAGTCATCATCCTCTAGCGTACGGGGAGGCACACTTGAGGTCATGTGACCAACCAGGTTCAGTTACTCAGGAGTGAACCAAGTTTGGGACGTCATAATAAATTATAATAGTGTCTTGAATCCACAAAAATCACTTCCAATGGTGTAAGATAAACCCTATGGGTCCTCCCCTAACCATTATGAAAAAAATATCTATCACATTTAGATGATTTCACCATTCTCTGATGAAATTATCACACACCCCTGACAAAAAATCAAGCAAAATCAATAGTTATAACTGGAAGTAAGAATAGGGGAGAATACATACTTGGAATCGATACAAAACACCACCAAGGACCACATTGAATCAAGGGGGAGAAGAGGGGGGAGACATTGGTCGAATGACCATCCTCGCACGTGCATCCAACCTAAATTTAAACTCTTGGCTCCCCTTTCATGGAATGAACACTATGATCACATCGTGAATGGGTTACTGCTATAATTATACAGCATCATGGCCACACAACCCTTCTCTGACCTCAACCCGAACACCTATGCAACCAATTGGGGATTTTTCCTCATCCAAAAAATTTTTTTTGAGACATCCAAACTCTCAAAATATTGTTATAATCCCCAGTTCTCTAAATGAACCCCTCAACAGATCAAAATTTAAACTTCCTTCAAAATGTAACAACCAGAAAATACATGGGGATTTACCGAGGCCACACAACTACCATTTCAAAATAATCACATAACATCATACATCAACCAATTAAAACATCAAACACTACTACAAATTCCATTTAAATCCATACTTCCATATTAATTCTTCTTTGATTATATGAACACTAACACACCAATTTACAGATTTCACACAGTCAGTTCATTACAATATTTACATTGTTAACCTTTTATGAAATGTGGTTCTAACCGTAAGTTCATAGTAAAAACACTAAATTCACAATAACAATAATGATTTTCAACAAAAATAGAAAACAAGCATCTAGAACATGAACAATGTCATGGAAACAAGTAAACATATGCAAAACACCCATTTCCCATCAATTTCTTTAAGACTGGTTCATTATCTTCATTAAGTCAATCTATAGCATCCACCAAAAGAAAAAAAAAAGTCATGCTAGTTTCACATTATGCACAAAATATAAGAGAGTCTCTGAATCCCCTACCTCAACCAATGCTTCGATGGTCGATGTGCAAGCACAAAGAAAAGATGATCTCAAGGCCCAAATTACGCAAGATAACCTCAACAGCCTAGAACATATCGATCCCCATCAGAATCATGACCCAAGGACACCAAAACCATCACTAATCCATCGTTAATACCTTCTATGGGAAATGGATGAAGAGGGAAGCAAGAAGAAAAGAGGAAAAATTACCATAGATGGAAGAATTCTTGATCTCGTGAAGCCAAGGATTAAAAGTTGTTCAAGTGGGATCAAAAGACCCAAAAGACACACCTCTGAACTCTAATGATTTGAGGTAAATCGAAGGGATCTAAAAGAAATCGAGGGGACTTCCATAATTATATCTGGTTGTAAAAACAACCGATTGTAGCTCGAAAGGACATCTCCATGATGCAATCTTCCCAAAAACTCTGAGTTGTGACATGACAAATTATGGTCACACCATGAAGGGATAATCTCCATCAAAGACCTAAAATTCATGATGTGAATCCCTCAAATATTTCCCCTCTTAAACTCGGTCAATGCCTTTGATCTAATTCAACCAAAGAAGGGTCACAACGTGACCCATGCTGTTTGGTCTTAATGAGAATGGTCAAGTGGTCAAAAGGGTGGCGAATTGATCTTTTTTAAATTAATTTTAACCCCTTATTAAAGTTAAGTTAATGTAGCGAAAAATAAAGAGAATTGAACATTGTGATTTTTATAGTGGTTCAGATCAAAATGATCATACTCTATTATTCACCCCTCTCACAAACTAAGAGAGATGACACCCACTATAACGAACTCTTTGACTTTTGAAGGGAGATCGCAGCCCATTTATAACTGTATTTTTAACCCTTGGAGGAAGAACCCAATACGACAGCCTTTTGCACACTTGGTAGATTAACCTGATCACCCTGCATTTTGCACAACCCAGAAGCTACCTTTTGAAGTTGTGGTTGAAACCAAACCTGTCTTTTAACTAATCTAAGGAACAACTGAATCCCCAACCTTCTGTAGTTATGGTAGAACCCATATTATCCTTTTGCTCACTTGGAGGCACAACCCAAAGTCTGGTTTTTGTATGACAAACACAACCCACTATCCTACCTTTTAATGGGTGATATAACCTGATACAATTACACACATGGAAAAGTACAGAAACAATTAAAACCAAAAAACCAGATATACAATTTAGGGTCTAAGTGTCGAGGTGACAATATTCTCTCCAGCAACAAGGCATCAAACGATTGTACTTCAGTTGAGAGTAGTAGTTGATCGCCAAAGTATGTAGCACTTATATAGTTCAAGAATATCCTTGGCCTCATGTATTATGACCAGAATCTATTTAACTCCATATATAGAGTTCTTTTATGCATAGCAGATTCAAAGCATAAAGGCCGTTGCATTTCATCCTTCCCAAAGCAATGTATGATTTCTTCATTGAATGTGCATGCAAAACATACAAACGTGGATCACTTCGATAATATGTAATATTAAAAACATATTGTACAGTGATAACACATTGGAATAATTAATACAGTATCAACAAACAATAATAATCAACATTAAAGTCCATTAGAACACTCTCATAAAGTATGTGAGATAAACTATTCAAATTCTAACCACTTTAAATTTGAAACTCGTGTTTTCCCAAGAAACCAGTGTGAGTCTTCAACCCATGTGATGAACATTTAATCCTACATAGAATTCTTTCAAATAAAATTCATTAGTATTGAAATAACTATTAATTATTTAAGGAATAATTAAATCAAGATAAACATGTAAAACAAACATGTAGTAATTCGAAATATAGAAGTATAAATAAAACATAGCATGTTTTGAACTAAAATATGACAAAGTAATTAAGTGACCATAGGTAGGTCATAAGGTATGTTAAACACTTTGCCAAATTTCAACGGCCGCTCACTTCCGTTTTCAACTTGCGCTCACTTCATTTTTCAACTTACGGTAACTTCATTTTTGTTCATGCAGCCACTTCTTTTGTTCATGCGGTCACTTCAATTTTGTTTTATGCAGTCATTTCACAGGGTCACTTCACAAAGGTCACTTGACAAAGTCACTTCACAAGGTCACTTCACTCGCACATACGGTCACTTGATTTCCTTCATGCGGTCACTTGAGAACTTTGTCAAATTCTCACTCACGATCAGTTCAACACTCATACGGTCACTTGAGGATTTAACCAAAATATGCAAAAACTCAAAACCGACCAGTCATACTGTGTATGATAAATTAGAATTATTGCAATTATCAAAAATACTAATAAATAAATTGGATTAAGGAGCCAATTCAACACATACCACCACGATGCAACATCACTTGAGAAATAATCACCCAGAAACCATAGGTAGAGTCGCACCATTAATCACACCATCACGAAACTCCCCAGATTCGACCCCCCAAGTTTTGTGATGTAATGTCCACAATCGCACCGCGAACCTATACGTGGAAAATCAAACGAATCTACCCAGGGCACCTTCGCACTGCGAATCATCCTTGCACGCTGCGACCTACCTGACTACGACACCTCCTACTTCCTACTAGTGGACACCCATGCCACGACACCAAGGGCCACGCAGCGACCTACCTCTTTCAGCCAAAACCAGTTACTTCACTCATTTCTTTATCATATCCCTTTCTGACACCTCCAACATCCAAAACACTCAAAGCAACGACCCGAAAAGGTCTAGATCGATACAATATTAATAATTATAGTAATTATTGTTTTATTATTATTAATTATTAAATATTGATTATCTTATTAACTATCTTATTAATTGTTAATCATAATATTAATAATTAATTATATTATCACTTATTATTAATTATACTATTTATATTATTATTTTTTGTTATTTATATAATAATTATATATTATTATTATTTTTCTGATATTGAAAAAGTAAAAGTTGAATCTCACATGAAAAACCATAAAGGGGTGTCAATGACACTTTCTTTATATGTGTGTGGGGGTATGATTTTTCGTTGTTTTTTGAGATTAATTTCATGCAAGAAATTTCAAATAAAATAACAGTATTTTAAATGCAGTTTAAAATTATATATGTAACAAAAGAAAATAATGAAAATATATAATATTAACAAAATATAAAAGCATAAAACAATTTCACGCTCTTCTCTTTGGCTTCTGAAGTAGAGCATGAAACTGTCTCGCGCTCTTCCGATCCATATTGATAAATAATCTGAACCTAGACTTAAGAAAATGGAAAAAAAATCCATTATGGGGTTTTGTCATATCAACTCATACAAATTCATTTTATCTATAATAAAATAAATAGATTGTGGATTAGTTTGCTAGGGTTGTTGATGCGTTGCCAATGAGCTCAGGATTGAGTGTCGGGGCAATACAATTCTGACTATTATGAAAAATTTGATTTTCGTGATCTGTACTAGCGGTAGATGTGTTAACAAGGTGGGGCGGGTCAACGCATGAGGTGGATTACGCTGGATATAAATTTTATTGAGCGGTTCGGCTCGGTCCACAAAGAATGCGGGCCTAAAAAACGAAGGTCTGATCCTATTCATGCGGGGCTCACGAACTAAAGGTTTGGCTCACGATATTAAATAAAATAATATATAATAATACTTTTCTGCCTGATGAACCATAATAAAGTGGAGCGAGAAAGTAGGGATGTTTTAGATTAGGAAAAAACCCCAACAACAACCTTTAAAAAAATTATATATTTGATAGTTTAGGCATTGTTGTATTTAGCCGGTTTAAATTTTCCATACTCATGTTAATTTATATTACCACATAATCTTATTTTATTTTTCAATTATAATTGCAAGTAAAATGGGACCGTAAACACGCTGTGGGGTTAGTCTGTGCACGCTATGGGTTCGACGGGTCAAATCTAACACGGTGCAAAACTGTACCGTTTTCCCTTCAGCGCTCGTCACTGAGAGCCTCACCCTAGCCTGGTTCTGGTGAGCACCCAGTATACGCTTTCCCTACCATGGCGGAAAAGAGGAAACGCCGACGAGCACAGCCGGGGTCCGATTCGGACGATGGGGCGGACGCTCTACCCTTCAAGAAAGACTTGAGGCCGGACTCTTCAATTCTCCAAACCCTGGAAGATTTCTCAAAAACCACTGCCGCAGCGGCCTCCACTGCCGCCGTTAAAACCCTAACAGATCTCGCCCTCTCCGAAAACTGCCGTGAGGTTTCTGATCTCGAACTCTCCTCCGTCCGATCTGTCATTGAGCGCCTCATTCTCAAGGTCACCCATTCCATTCTTGCTGGCTCGGGATTCGCTTTCGACGTCCCCTCTCGCTCTTCCTCGAACCAGCTCTTCGTTCCGGAGCTCGATCGCATCGTACTTAAGGACAAGACTTCCAGCCGTTCCTATGCCGCAGTGAACACGGTCCGTAAGACCACGGTCACCGTCCGAATCCTCCAACTCATCCACCAGCTATGCCTCAGGAACATCCATGTCACCAAGCGTGACCTGTTCTACACCGACGTGAAGCTCTTCCAGGACCAGACCCAGTCCGACGGGGTTTTGGACGACGTTTCCTGTATACTTGGGTGTACTCGATCCAGCCTCAATGTCGTCGCTGCAGAAAAGGGGGTTGTCGTGGGGAGGCTTATATTCAGTGACAATGGCGATATGATCGATTGCACTAAGATGGGGATGGGAGGGAAAGCAATTCCTCCCAACATTGATCGAGTTGGGGACATGGCGAGTGATGCGTTGTTTATCCTTCTTGTTGAGAAAGATGCTGCTTATATGAGATTGGCTGAAGACCGGTTTTACAACCGGTTTCCTTGTATCATTGTGACAGCCAAGGGACAGCCCGATGTTGCCACGAGATTGTTCTTGAGGAAAATGAAGACGGAGCTGAAGCTTCCTGTTCTTGCGCTGGTTGACAGTGATCCCTATGGGTTAAAAATCTTATCAGTTTATGGCTGCGGGTCGAAGAACATGTCTTATGACAGTGCGAACTTGACGACGCCGGATATAAAATGGCTGGGGGTTAGGCCGAGCGATTTGGATAAGTATAAGGTTCCAGAGCAATGCAGGTTGCCGATGACAGAGCAGGATGTTAAAACGGGGAAGGATATGTTGGAGGAGGATTTCGTGAAGAAGAATCCTGGGTGGGTTGAGGAGTTGAGTTTGATGGTGAGAACGAAGCAGAAGGCTGAAATTCAGGCATTGAGCTCGTTTGGGTTCCAATATTTGTCGGAGGTCTATCTGCCATTGAAGCTGCAGCAGAAGGATTGGCTATGAGTTTTCTGGTAGAGGTAGAGGTTAGTCGTGATGCTTGCTTCTTTCCTGTCTTTTTATAGTTATCTTTCTTCAATTCTGAATTTTCCTTTGCTTACATTCAAAATGTTTGCGATGCTATCAAACTTTGGAATTCAGGCGTCCAAGACTCGGTAAAATATTCCACCATGGGCAAAGGGGGTGAGGCTTGGGGCACCACTGGGCGTTCGGCTTGATGGATTGTAATATCAGAGAAGAAGAAAGCAGGTGCGTGGTTCTGAACAATTGAAATGTAGTTGTTAATGTCAGCTTTCAATGCATTTTGAATCAGCCCAATCAAAGTTGTATAACAGAAGTCATGACTGTTACGAGTGGTTAGTTAATGATTATCTATTTAACAGAGTTCCTGGGTATCTTCTTTTATACTGTGTTGAGGGAGTAATCTTTGTAATCGTGTAAAAAATGTTAAAACTACAAGGATGTATTGTACAAGATAAATGAGGGATTCTTCCTCCTATCACTATTGATAGTGATGGTGGATTGTGTGATCTCAAAGTGATCCGATCATTTCATGGATGCAGTCATCTACATTAGGATGAACCTTGTAGATCCCATATTATTTGTGTGTGTGGGTTTTGATCATTCACATGTGTGAGAAACTGAATCGATTTTGCCAATTTTGGAGGTTGCATTTTGAAAAACTTTGTAAAAGCCGGGAAATAAATTGAGTCACTGATTCATCTCCTCTTTGTGAATTGTATTGTATCAAAGCATGGTCATCTCTGAATGTCCAAAGAAATTTATCCTAGTGTTTGTTTTGTGTGAATCAATCTCTTGATTTTTGGAAGCCTTGATTATATTGTTGATTTTTATTCGATATGAAGGGCATTTATTTTTAAATTAGCAAGGTTGGGTAAGTTTTGGAGAACATTATTTAAATTGTTGATAGAATAACAAAGGAAAACATGGACACTAAATTTGCAGAGAAATCTATCATTGAATATGATGTAGAAAATAAATTCTTGAAACTTATTTCTATGAAGATAAAAAAAAGCTAAGAAGATTACTTAGGTGAGATTTTTTTTGAGCAAGCAAGATGAGAATAACTCAAGAGCAAGTTGTAGACAAAAAAGAAAGAAAGAAAGTTTGCATTTTAGTGATGAAATAAATTTGATGGATGAGTCATCAAGTGTAGGTGATGAGAGCAATGACCATGAATATGAAAATTCTTACTTGCCCTTAAAGGTGAGGTGATTCAATCCACATGTAAAGAAAGCCCAATAAGTGAGGATGGTTAAAGTAGTTATGTGAGAATTTTGAGAGCTCAATATGCAAAACCAATTAACTTTTGATTAATTGGTTATTGAATATTTGTTTAATGCTTGTAATGGGAATCCACCCATTTTTGGGAATCATTTTGAAAGATTTAATTTTAATTAAAGGGTATTGTTTTTTTAAATGACAAATATTGCATTTATTGTAATTAAGTGATCTCATTTTGAAGGCTTGGTTTACTCGGAAGAGTTTCTCGGAGTGGGAGAGGTTGACGCTAGGGCTTGTCTATTTAATTAACCTCATTTTAAATTAAGAATAAGGGAGCCACCCCCCCTCCCGGGTTGGGGGTGCTGATCGCGGGGTTGAGTCTCTTAGCCGTTTATTTGCAGGTTTTTGTTGTAGCGTGCGTGAGCCGCCATTTGGCGGTTATAACCCAACCTTTTAATAAGGGATCCATCCCCATCTCCCATCTCATTATTGGCTTTCACCCATCGTAGGGGGTCCTCCCTTTCAGGGTGGGCCAAAAAACTGTTTGAGCGAACCAAACTGCAAACCAGATCAAATCAAATCGGAATAACAATTTTTTTCATGTGGTTCAATTTGTGGTGCAAATTAAATAGACCCTTGCGGTTTGATTTAGGTGTCATATGAAACTGCACCTGTTAAACTGAAGCACATCTGTATTTAAAAAAAAACCCTAATTTTCTACTTTTCTATTGCTCCATCCCATGCATCCATTCCCTAACCTCATTCATATTTGAAATTTTATTTTTAGTTATCATTAACGAAGAAAGGTTTTATTTTGATAGCTGGTTAATGATGATATCATGTCATCATATCGATGATTATGTATAAATTTTGTTCAAATTATCACATAATCATCATAAAATATTTTAATTCATATCTAGATTATTAGTATTAAAAAACAGGTTAATTCGCAATTTGAACCGGATCAAACTGCAAATTAATGGTTTAGAAATTTTTTAATCTAAACCAAACTGTTATTAAATGGCTTGATTTTTATGTATAAAAACCGAACCACAAATTGTGGTTGGATTTGGTTTTTAGTCAAAACTAAATTAAGCCAATCTACGTCCACCCCTACTCCCTTTAGCCTCTTTCTTCGACCACTTCTTTAACGCACAACTATCCCTTGCGTGTTCTTGGATGAATCTATGGAAGCTCAATGCAAGGCATATAAACTCATCTTAGTTTTCTTTCTTTTCTTCTCCTCTGACTTAGTTGAGGTTCTTTGCGATTAATTTTTGCATAGATATGTAAAGGTTTGGTTCATATCGCTGACGTTCGTTGAAAGCATAAGAGGGCTCTTCTCCTTTAATAATGCTAATTTTTTATGATGGATTTTAATATGTTTAAGCTAAGTTTTGTTTTTTTGACACTTTCATGAATTCATGGGAATGTTTGGCTTGGGAAATGGTTTAGGGAATCATGGTCTCCTTAATTTAATCATTTTATTTCTAATTTGGGTAACCATTGATATTTGTAAGTATCTCAAGCTATACACATAGCGAGTTGCTTAAAATCGTGGAAATTTCATTGGTCTAATTATTTTTATTCTTGGTTTGAAATCGAACCCACAAGTCCGAGTTTATGTGTTTCTTTATAGCTTTGTAGTTCCTATTTTTCGACTGTTTGTAATATAACTCAAGTTCGAGACCGAACCCACAATGACCAGTGATTCTTATCATGAAACCCTATTTTGAAAGTCAAGACGATCTATTGATGCAATTAAAAGAAATCTAAAACTAAATAAGAGAATTATGGATGATGAGAGTGCACTGAGTTTTTATAAAATTAGGATAATAAGATAATTCAAATTCAAATGTTTTTAATGAATGAACTTATTGTTTTCAAGAATTGAACCTACGCAAACACTTGTCTTGGAATTTACTCTCTAATTACCAAACTTCTCTTTTCTTATGACCAAGCAATTTGATTCATTCAGCAATTAGATAATCCAAAACCATATTTAGACATATCACTTAAACTCAATCCATGATTAAGAAGGAATCTAAGCACCGGTTCATGCATTAAAAAGCAATCTAGCAACCAATAAACAATGATCATGTATAGAGGTGAAAAATGTATAAGAAAAGATGAATGCATAAACCCAATAAGAATCACTCTTAAAAATAAAAGGAAATAATCAATCAATCACCATTCATTACAAAACTCAGCATAAGATGTTGACCCCTTCATGCTTTCACAAGAATCAAAGAGTTGATCCATGTTAGACAAGAAAAAGAGAGAGAAAATCCTAATATAAAATCTAACCACAACCTTCAAGCTCCTAAATCCTCAAGCTGAAGTCCCTTCCTCTTGAGTCGATGTGGTGATCCAAGCCAAGCTCCTCCTTTTATAGACCAAATTCCATAAAAATCTTATTATATCTTCGTAACCTATTTCCTTAATTTGATGTCCCAATCAATCTCAAATTAGTCTTTAAAGATTGAATAAGACTCTTTAAATAACTCCCCAAAAGACATCATCATGTTTTCAAAAGGGATGAAGATATAAAATCTTCAAATTTGCTCTAAACCCCATCATCATGACACAAGGGTTCGCGTCACACAACAACACTTGTATCTCTTGCATATTACACAACAACTTAGAAATCTTCGGTCGTTAATTGAAAAATTCATATTCATTTCCCAACAAATCACATTGTTAAGGTTGCTTCGTCGTGGCATGAAATTTTGGTGCAACTCCATTTCCTCTCTTCCTCCATTATAATGCAAAGTAACCAGTCATGTCGCAATGCTTCATTTCATAACTTAATATCTATCCCTATGAAAAAGTGCGATTCCTCTGTCTGCTTGACCATGACACATCACATGTAGCCACGACATAACTTTTCCGTGCTTCTTCAAATTTTAATGTTACGATGCTTATCACGGTGTGATGCTTCTCCTGTCACACCATGGTTTTCTCCTTTATTCCTTAAAATTTTCCAAACCTCTCCAAAGTTATCCTGAAGCCAAATCATGTCATAAAACATTAAAAACAAACTAAATTAGACACAATTAAACCATTTATCAATAAAATTATCATTGAAAAAGCATGCATAAATTTGAGCTATCAATTCCCTCCACACTTAAACTCTTGCTTATCCTCAAGAATAGATCTCCACCCCATCACAAAGAAAATCCATCATATCCATGCTTTAAACACAAGTCAATAAAACCGAGCAATTATTAACGAGGCTAGACTTTCAGGCATCACATAAAAATATCATAACTCCTCACTTTTTAAGAAAACTCGTTAACCATGTATTTTACTTTTCCTCTTAAATAGATAATATTTCTTTTCTATTCCATTCAAATCTTTCAAAATATTATTAATTTCATGTGCACTTGTGATCTACCTTACCAAAAAATTTTCCTATCATCACTCTAGACCATTTAATTTGAAGTTATACACAATCTTAAGTACATGCACTCTATTCACACACTTGCAAGATATTCTAAATCTCCGCTTAAAAATTAACCCAAACTAATCAAGAGGGGTTTCATTAAGGTTTTGATTCCTTTATTGGTAAGGGTTGGTGGGTAATCCATGTAAAAATTCAAGATTAAGGCTCAAAAAGGAGGCTCAACTCTTGAGTACAATGTGTTGGAGTTGGTGTCTTAGAACCAACTATTTATACTTTGATTACATGGATATTTAATGTATTTAAATATTAAACATCTTATTACATATTGTTCATTGTTCTGCATGACTATAATGTAATAATGTCCTAGAGTATTTGTCCCATTAATAAGGTCATAGTAGTTCCCTGTTATGATGAGAACTTTGAAGTGCGATGACAATATTCTTAAATATAGTTCTGCGGTCGCATGTTTTGGTGACATCGAATATTCCTATTTGCGAGCGTGTGAAATAATCCTTAGACTTTAAGATTATCATTAATACGTGTCAGGAACCACGCACTTTGATTTATTGATGAAAACCGTCACGCCATCTGTTAGCGGGAAGTAGAATACATTGGGTGTGTCACAAATGACATGTTATTAATGGATAAGTCGAGGAAAGATTTGTCTCTTCCATTTATAGAAGTTGATATCTCGGCTCTTTGATTGAAATAGAACCGTCGCCCTAAATTCCATGACCATGGTGTAACGATGAGTTTATTTCAGGTAGTCAAAGAATGACGTATCAAACATATAGGTTGATGACACTATCATGAACCTGCTTGATGAGATATTGTGAAAAAGGAATTATATTACACAGTGGGCGTTCGTATGTGGATGTCGTCGTTGCGACTTTAAGTTCTTTCTTTTGGGTGCCTTGACCCGTTGCTAGACAGTAATATTGGATTTTAGACAAACCCGCCTAATGCCAATGAGAAAGAATCCTAGAGGGTCACACACTAAGTGTTTCTGCTAGTCTCGATTAAATTCTATTTGAATTTAATTAATGGAATAAATATTATTCTTAAGACCGAGGAATAATTTTATTCAAGTTAAAATGATTGCATAAATTAAATAAATATTTATTCACCGGATTGTGAATAAAATATATTTATTTATTTTATTGAACATTTAATAAATATTTATTTACTAGTTTTTAAATAAAAAATATTTATTTAAGAGAATAAAATATTTTATTTGGGTGTTCAATAAATGGAAGAGAAGTTCGAATAGACCAAAACTATGTCTGTTGATAAATTAATTATTTACAAGTCGGTAAATAATGTTTATCCGGTTGGCGTAAGAAATAATAATAATACTGTTATCATTATGTGACACATGATTTCATTTATGGTTTTGTTTTTCACAAGTTGACGCACCACAAATAATGGTGTTGTTATTGTTATTATGTGGCATGAGTTTTCTCTAATAGTTATAATTGCATTTAATCGCTGTTTCACAATTAAATATTGTAACTGAGACCCCATGTCGATTAATAGGCAAGTACGTCTATTGTGCCAAACCATGGTGGATTGAGAATTGTTGAGTCAAACATTTTCTCTCTCGACTCCTCTCATCTCTCCCTCTCAAGAACAAGATAAGTTCTTCAAGACCGAAGAACGAGCGATCAAGAACGATCGACGCAAGACATTCGCTTCGCCGCGTTAGCACCCTGTCAGTTGCATGGTTTTTCATTATGGATGTATTGTCGCTACTACATAATTAATGAATTAACAAACATGCAAGATGGAACTAAAATAAACCAGACTTATGCATAAATATTATCAAGACATGGTTAATCACTTAAGTAAATTCCACTTAATATTAATAAGAATGTGATAAAGATAATAAGACAATTTACGCATAAGAGATAAAGATCTCTCAATAAAATATTAAGTCAGACTAAGTCTTCCATTACTTGATTAAGGGCAAGACTCAATAAAACTATGTTTTTGACCAACCCTTGTTGGGACACTTACTTTTATACAAGAAGCTCTTATGAAAGTTTCGGGTTGACTTAACCATTTTACATCAATAGGAGTAACCCTTACTAGACTTGGTGTAAATTTGGAGGCAAGTGTTGAGGAAATCCAAGTCAGGATTTCAGGATTGAGGAGTCCACTCAACGGATCAAGGAGTTGCAAGCCCGTAGTTGGAAAAAACCTGCCTACCTAAATACCTTCAAATAGCTTGACCAACCCTTGTTGGGGTTATGCGAAGGAGAATATGGATCCTTTCCAGTAGAATGTCCTAGCAACTAGACATTTCGAGTTCAATGGTGAGTGCCATTGTGACTTGATAAAATAGTGAGACTTAATAAAATTAATTTATTATTTCTCATAAAATATAATCAAGAAAGTACTAATTATCTGCTCTTTTAATTGTAGAAAAAAAATGACAAGCTTGTTAACCACACTATCCCTGTGATCAATACTAGATAAAGACAACATCCTCACCGGCGGTAACTTACATGAATGGTTTAGACGCATTCAGGTCATTCTACGCCATGAACAGAAATCTTACATGCTGGAGTCCTCATTACCTGATCCGCATGCCCAAGAGGTGAGTGATGAAGAGTTCCTGGTCTACGAGAAATATACGAACGTCACGATCAACGTTCAATGTTTGATGTTATAATCAATGTCTAGTGATCTCATGAAGTCTCACGAAAATATGGATGCCTGTAACATGCTTGAGCACCTCCGTGGTCTTTACTAGAAGAGATCAAGAAATGAACGATTTGAGATCTCTAAGGCACTCTTTCAGAGTAAGCTTGGAGAGGGTGCTCCAGCTGGGCCTCACATAGTCAAGCTCATTGACTACACTGAGCACCTGAAGGTTCTAAGGTTTAAACTCCCTGAAGAACTGGGTACTGATCTTATTCTCGCATCACTCCCTCAGAGCTTCTCCAATTTTGTTGTGAATTTCAATATGAACAATATTGAGAAGTCTCTACCAAATCTTCTTATCCTCCTTCTCCAAGTGGACAAAGACATGAAACATGAAAAGCCTTATGTCCTTATGGTGAATAAGAGGAAAGGGAAGATGAAGATCTTTAAGCCCGAAGCTTCTTTACGTCCTTCTAAGAAAAGGAAGATCAAAGGGGAGGGAAGGGAACAAGAAGTTGTTTGTTTCGCATGTGGCAAGAAGGACTACTGGAATAAAAACTACACCCAGCTAAATAAGCAAGGGGAAACTTTAGGTGTGTTTGTTATAGAGTGCAATTTATATGTTTATACAAATTTGTTATTAGATACAACTTGTGGTGCTCACATATGTATCCAAATACATGAGCCAAGTAGATTTAAGAAAATTGACCGAGGGGAGGTAGATCTATGAGCAGCCAACACAGCTAGACTTGCTGCTGTAGCTGTCAGGGACTACCACCTCACATTGCCGACTGAGATAATCTTGGTATTAAAAGGTTGTTATTATGTGCCTTTTGTAACCAAAAACATTATTTTTGTATCCATACTAGATACAAATGGATTTATTTTCAATTTTGTAAATTAATGTTGCTTCTTTTATAAAGATAACATTTGTTTTGGTAAGACACGTTTATATAACGGTCTTTACGTGTTGGATTACACAAACCAAGTAATGACAATCGATAATGAAGCTACTTCACATGACTCATACCACACCCAAATTTGACATCACCGACTAGGTTATGTAAATGAGAAACTCTTGACAAAGTTACATTAAGATGGATATTTAGATTCTTTCAAACTAAAACCACTTGGTGTATGTGACACATGTTTACAAGGCAAAATGACCAAAACCCCATTTAGTGGGAAAGGTGAAAGGGCCAAAGAGCTTCTTGAATTGGTTCATACCGATGTGTGTGGACCATTTCTAGTTGAAGTAAGGGATGAGTACTCATACTTCATAACTTTTACTGATGATTTTAGTAGGTATGAATATATCTACTTAATGAGGTATACATCAGTTTATTTTGATAAGTTCAAGGAATACAAGAATGATGTTGAGAACCAGTTTGGTAAGAAGATTAAGAAACTTCGCTCAGACTGAGGTGGAGAATATCTTAATCAAGACTTCATTGATTACTTACAGGAGTTTGGAATCCTATCCCAACTCACTCCTCCTTACACGCCCTAGTGAAATGGTGTAAGCGAAAGGAGGAACCACACCTTGTTGGACACGGTGAGATCAATGATGAGTCATGCAAGTCTTCCATTATTCTTTTGGGGATATGCGTTACAAACAACGACACACATACTAAACCAAGTACCAACTAAATCGATAAATGGTAATCCATACGAGATTTGGAGTGGAAGAAAAGCCATGTTATCAAATTTACATGTGTGGGAAAGAGAAGTATTTGTTAAGGCCTCTTCAGGTAAAAAAATTGCACCCTGAGGCACAAAGTGTACCTTTATAGGATACCCCAAGGAAACAAGGAGATATTACCTATACGACCCCTCAGACAAAAAGGTTATAGTGGCAAGACATGCCATATTCCTTGAGAGGGAGAACATCTCTAAAAGAGATAGTGAGAATGAGATAGACTTCGATGAAGACGAGGCTCAAGCTACACAGGAGTTAGTACATGATCAGATTCCACAAAGCCTTGTGGAAGAAAAATCTATTCTAGAGACACAAGTACTGCGTAGGAGTACAAGAGAGGTTAGAGAACCAAAATGATATGATTTTCTAGTTATCGAGGATGGTGACTCATTATTAGTTGATATTAATGATCCTCTAACCTACAAGGAAGTAGTAAGTGGCACAAACGTTGCCAAGTGGCAATAAGACATGAATTCTGAAATGGATTGCATTTACCAAAACCAAGTCTGGATTTTGGTAGATCCTCCAGTAGATGTAAAGCTTGTTGGTTTCAAATGAGTATTTAAGAAGAAAATGAACATGGAAGGAAAAATCAGTACCTATAAGGCACGATTGGTTGCAAAAGGGTTTAAACAACGTCAAAGCATTGACTACGACAAAACCTTTTTCACCAGTTGCAATGCTCCATCAAAATTCTACTGGCCATTGATGCTTAACATGATTATGAGACTTGACAAATGGATGTCAAAACAGCCTTCCTTAACGGGAACCTTCAGGAAGATGTTTATATGACACAACCTGAAGGGTTTGTGACTCCAAAGGATGCCAATAAGATGTGCACGTTGCAAAAATCCATTTATGGATTAAAGAAAACATCCGAGTCATGGAAAATTTGTTTTGATGAAGCCATAATGGAATTTAGTTTTATAAAGAACAAATACGAGCCTTGTGTCTACAAACGGTTTAGTGGGAGTGTAGTCGTTTTCCTAATAGTATATGTTGATGACATATTACTTATTGGAAATGAAATACCAGTCTTACAGTCTGTTAAGGCATGATTGAATAAATGATTCTCTATGAAGGAATTGGGTGAGACAACATATATTCTTGGGATCAAGATCCATCGTGATAGCTCCAAGAGATTGCTGAGGCTAAGTCAAAGTACATACATTGACAAGATACTGAAGAGATTCAGTATGGAATAATCCAAAAGAGGATTATTGTCAGCATCAGATGACATTCATCTTTCCAAGAAAATGTGTCCTCTAACACATGAGGAAAGAAAGAGAATGAAAAGGATTCCATACACATTAGTGATTGGGTCAGTCATGTATGCTATGTTATGTACTAGTCTAGATGTCGCCTATGCATTGAGTGCGGTAGGAAGATATCAAGCTAATCCAGGTGACCATCATTGGATGTCAGTCAAGACCATCCTTAAGTATCTGAGGTGTACTAAGGATATGTTCCTGGTTTATGGAGGAGAGAAGAATTAGCCATCAGAGGATATACAGATGCTAGTTTCCAGACTGATCAAGATGACATGAAGTCACAAATGGGATACATCTTCACTTTTAATAGAGGTGTTGTGAGCTGGAAGTGCTCAAAGAAAGGTGTGGTCGCAAATTCTACAATAGAGTATGAGTATAACACAACTTTTGAGGCAGTTAAAGAAGCAGTTTGGATGCGGAGCTTCATCCAAGAGATGGATGTGGTTCCTATTAGTAAAGATCCCATCACACTCTATTGTGATAATACTGTAGCGGTGACTCTCAAAAAAGAGCCAAGGTCCCATCAACGGACGAAGTACATACTTTGGAAGTATCATCTCTTGGGGGATTTTTCTCAGAGGGATGAAGTTGCAGTGAATAGTATTTCCACAGAAGACAACATGAAAAACCCCTTGACTAAAGTCTTGACTCAGCAGAAACATGATCACCATGCGGGGTCTAGTGGACTGAAAGTCATAGGTAGTTGGCTCTAGTCCAAGTGGAAGTTTGTTGGAGTTGGTGTCCTAGAACCAACTGTTTGTACTTTTATTACATGAATATTTAATGTATTTAAATATGAAACATGTTATTACATATTGTTCATTGTTATGCATGACTATAATGTAATAATGTCCTAGAGTATCTGTTGCATTAATAAGGTCATAGAAGTTTCCCGCTATGATGAAAACCTTGAAGTGCTATGAAAATATTCTTAAATATAGTTTTACGGTTGGATGACATACTATGATGGGACACATAGTATACAAATTGTCAGGTGCAAGTACTCGTAAGCGGATGTGACTTCTTCTCATGAAGTTCACACTTGATAATCTCCAAGACGGGATATTATGAGAGCATACTCGCCAGTAGGAATTCCGTATGTTTTGGTGTCATCATATATTCATATCTGTGAGCGTGTGTAATGGTCCTTAGACTTTAAGATTATCATTAATACGTGTCATGACTCATGCACTTTGATTTACTAACGAAAACCATCACGCCATATGTTGGCGGAAAGTAGGGTACGTTGGGTGCGTCATGAATGACATGTTATTAATGGATAAGTCGAGGAAGGATTTTCCCTTCCATTTATGAAAGTTTATATCTCAGCCCTTTGATTGAAATATAACCGTCGCCCTAAATTCCATGGTCATGGTGTAATAATGAGTTTATTTCAGGTTGTTAAAGAATGATGTATCAAGCATATAGGTTGATGACACTATCACAAAACCTGCTTGATGAGATATTGTGACAAAGGGATTATATTACACAATGAGCATTCGTATGTGGATCTCATCATTGTGACTTAAAGTTCTTTCTCTTGGGTGCCTTGATCCGTTGCAAAATAGTAATCTTGGACTTTAGGCAAGCTCGCCTAATACCAACGAGAAAGAATCCTATAGAGTCACACACTAAGTGTTTATAGTGGTCTCGATTAAATTCTATTTGAATTTAATTAATAGAATACATATTATTATCAAGACCGGGGAATAATTTTATTCAAGTTAAAATGATCACATAAATTAAATAAACATTTATTCACTGAATTGTGAATAAAATATGTTTATTTATTTTATTGAATATTTAATAAATACTTATTTACTAGTTTGTAAATAAAAATATTTTTTTAAGAGAATAAAATATTTTATTCGGGTGTTCAATAAATGGAAGAGGAGTTCGAACGGACCAAAACCATGTTCGTTGATAAATTAATTATTTACAAGCCAGTAACTAATGTTTATCAAGTTGACATAAGAAATAATAATAATTCTGTTATCATTATGTGGCACATGATTTCATTTATGGTTCCATTTTGCGCAAGTTTCCACACCACAAATAATAGTGCTGTTATTGTTAATATGTGGCATGAGTTTTCTCTAATAGTTATAATTGCATTTAATCAATGTTTCGCAATTAAACATTATAATTGAAACCCCATGTCAATTAATAGGCATATACGTCTATTGTGCCAAACCCCGATGAATTGAGAATTGTTAAGACAAACATTTTCTCTCTCGACTCCTCTCATCTCTCCCTCTCAAGAACGAGAGAAGTTCTTCAAGACCGAAGAACGATCGATTAAGAACGATCAACGTAAGACATTCGCTTCGTCGTGCTAGCACCCGAAGAACGAGTGACGTTGTTTGGAGACCATTGAAGCACATGTGGATCACTGCTAGAGGGATTCTACTTTGGATCCTCACAAGCGCAACGAAGGTAATCCAAAAGGGTCATTCCGGATGATCAACGATCATCAAAGAAGAAAGTACCAAAGACCCAGTTATTCAATTTCTTCAGAAATTAATAAATCAATTATAAACATGATGTGAAAGATCCTCTTTCTTAGATCCAACATTTTTCTTCTCTTTGTCTAAACATTTGATTTTATTCCGTTGATACTGGCATTCATCATCATATTGATCCCATATTGGTCACCGATTACGGAAAAAGCAATGTTGAGCCCTCCCAATAGCCACACTTCCACTATGTCTGGATCCTTCATAATGCATGATATACAATTCAAATTTCAATGGAAAAAATCCTCCTTTAAATGATATCACCCCATCACAACTTCTTCCTCCTTATCCCATAGGGTCACAAATCATGACAAAAAGCATAATGAAATATTTTCCCTCTTTTCAACATATTTTTCACTTTCTTTTTCTCAAAGGGTAGCTATGAAAGTACAACGACATATCAACATGCAAAGAATTTCTCCCACAACTAATGATAACCACTTGAATTCTCTATTTTTCAATACATTTCCCCCATCAATATCATGAAATTGATCTTCCCCCACAATTATTCCATTATAAATCATGTAAAGATACTAAGAGTAGGGTGGGAAGAAAGAATATGTTTGTAATATGACTTTCATATCATGAAAATTCATGGTATCTATGGGTGTAAAAAAAGATCAAATGTAAGGTAGGTCTCAAGATTGAATGGTCTAAATAGTAATCAATTGATGACCTCAATCACATTAATGTGGTTTCAAATCTCTATGTTTTGAAAAGATTAAAATGAAAGTTCTAATTTAACCAAAACATCCTCAATCAAGACTCATAGATATCTCACTATTGTGTCCACTAATTGAAGAGAAACCTTGGTGAGATTCATCTCCTCCAATCCCTAGACTTTGAATGATTTGTATGAAATGATGTTCAAACTCACACCTAAACCACATAATGAATTTCCAAACTCATAAGATCTAATATTTATAGGAATTTAAAAACTATCTAAATCTTGTTGCTTCTTCAATAGACTCCTCGATACTTTCTAAACATTCTCCTATAAGTGGTATTTTTCCCATATCCTTAAGCTTTCTCTTGTTTAAAACAAACTCCTTATTGAACTTTTCATATATTGGAATGTTCACTAAAATTTCTATAAAGGGAATTCTAATGTGAAGTTTCTTAAAAACTTCTAGAAACTTACCCCTTTGTTCCTCAATTCTCCCTTTATCCTTTTCAGGATTGGTAGTAGTGGTTTGCAATGAGGTGACCTAAGCATTTCATGCATAAATATTACATCCTTTTAGATGAATAATCAATACATCTAAAAAAATCACATGCCCTTGAACTATAAATGTTTTAGTGTACTTGGAGACTAGATACATAAACAACTTATTTCATGAAAGATCTTCAACATCTCCCATAAATATCTTCTCACATTATACTCTTCTTTGACATATCCTACTTAAAACCTTTCTTCATAACCTGGGGAAAAGAAACATAAGAAAAAGGTGAACTCAAATGCCCAGTAAGGGTAAAATGAGAGATATCAATTGATGATAATATGAAAACATAAGATAAACATAAGGGTATGAGATCATGATCAAAACTTAAAAAGTTCATACTCGATCTATCATTGATCATAAAAACTAGTCATGGAACAATACTTTATCATTTCAAAAGACATGAATCATAAGAGTGAGGTATCATCCTAAATCAACCATAAACTATTTGTTCGAATCATAAGCATAAAAACATGCCAAAAGAGCGTGGAACCATTATAGGCATAGAATACATATCATATGTCAAGGTTAACTACCAAGACTATCATATCATAGTGGATTAGGCATTAACATATGTTTCCCATAAAGATCTTCTCACATTATACTCTTATTTGACATACCCTACTTAAAACCTTTCTTCATAAATCAAGGAAAAGAAACATAAGAAAAGGGTGAGCTCAGATGCTCAGTAAGGGTAAACATGAGAGATATCAATTGATGATCATATGAAAGCATAAGATAAGTATAAGGGTATGAGATCATGACCATAACTTACAAAGTTCATACCCGATCTTTCATTGATCATAAACACTAGTCATGGAACAATACTTTATCATTTCAAAAGACATGAATCATAAGAGTGAGGTATCATCATAAATCAACCATGAACTATTTGTTCAAATCATAAGCATAAAAACATGCCAAAAGAGCGTGGAACCATTATAGGCATAGAATATATATATCATATGTCAAGTTTAACTACCAAAGACCATCATATCATAGTGGATTATGCATCAACACCTATTTCTCATATCATAGTGGATCATGCATCAATACATGTTTCCCATATCATACTGGATCATACATCACCACCTGTTTCCCATGGAGGTTTTGGGCACAATAGAAGTGAGTAATGGGTCATGCCCAATATTTCTTTTTATCATGATCGATGATCAATCCAAGATTTACATGACAAGAAACACTGTGATCAATGGGTCATACCATCGTAACACTTTTGGGTTCTCATCACATAGGGGAATTGCTATGACCTTTCAGCGCAACAACTACTCTTAGGACATTATCACATAATATTTTACACAGAAGAACAATCATGATGTGATAAGAAGATTATTAATATTAATAACTATGAATACAATTTATCATAAAGTACACAAATATTGGTTCTAGGGAACCAACTCCAACATCCCATAGTGTATCAAGCACATCAAATCGTTTCCCATAATTATCTCATGAGATATAAGACTTTACCCAATACATAAGAGGGATATAATAGACCCACCCATCACATAATGAACACCATACATATGTGTTTCACAAGATCATAAAACATTAATCATTTCAACATATCATAACCCCTGTAAAAGAAATGGGTTTCATAAAGATCTCATAATAACTTAATTAACCCATGGGGAAGAAACCAGTTTCATAAAGATCTCATCATAACTTAATTAACCCATGGGAAACAAACATGTTTCATATAATTATCATCATCATAAAGAAACCAAAAAAAGTGGATGTTATCACAAGTTCATAACCCCAGTGAAATATAAAAATCCTTAAAGGATGATGACATAGATGAAAAATACCTTTAAAATTTCATTTGAATATTTCTTTGAAAACATGAGAAAATATCCTTTTCCTTTGATAAAATTTCAACTAAAAAATCCATGGATATTGAGAAAAACATTTTATTTGAAAAAAAGCACAAAAAATTGTAAAGGAATATTTAAATAAAAGAACGATCATGATAATGGGAAAATCCGTTCACACTGTATATATTAAAAGAAAACATTCCTCTCATACTTTTGTAAAAAGTAAAAATTGTCTTATTCAGAATTTTTTTAGAAAGATTCCTTTTTAAACCTTTGTAAATAAAATCAAAGGTAGTGAAAAATGAATTTTAAAAAAAAATAAAGTATAGGAAAGAACTTTCAATTTTTTTTAATAGCATGGACACAAAAGAAAAAGTTTATCATCCAAAGAGGAATACAATCAAATTTTATTTAAAAACATTTTATTTATCATTTTAAGTAATAAAGAGAAAAAATGATACTAATACTTGAATATTTAAAGAATAAATAGATAATAAGAAAATATATTAGGTTAAAATATAAGACCCATAAAATTTCCCTCAATGGAAATTTAGCATAGAAAATCTCTAAAATAAATGAGATTGCAATATAAACCCTTACCTCGAGTCTTCTTTTGTGATGCTTCATACATGTTCAAACTTCATTTATAATAAATATAGATTTATTATACATATAATAAATAACCATAATCATATATATCATACCGTATATGATTTATTTATAACACATTTTCACCCATTTATTAACAATTCTTTATTAAATCCACTGTTCCGGGTGATAATTGCTTCATTTTTCAGGCATGTTTCGGTTTGACAGTCCTGGTCCTTATAATTTGATCATGGTTAAATCATATCATGAATTTTAATCATGTAATTATTATCATATTTAATCATTATGTACATTTAAAAATATTTATATAAATCAGTGATGAAAAATGAATTATATCACTTTATGGAGACGTTAGTCCGTATGTACACACGAGTGATGTTTCCTCTTTACGACAGATATAACGAAAGGAAATTAAATAATAATTCACCTTGAAAAAACTATAATAATATTATAAATATCATATATTTTTAGTAAATCCATCATTATCATAAATAATGTGAAGCGGTGATGAAAAACAAAACACATCACTTCATAGAGGTGGTAGTCCACATATACGCACGAGCGATATTTTCTTTTCCCATAGGATGAAAATGAGGTGGATAATGGTTGTTCCATCATTATAATAATAATTCATTATATTTAATACACCTAAGGAATTATTTTATGATGGATAACATAGATTTATAGGAGGTAGAAGAAGAAATAAAATTGAAAGTACCTAGTAAAGAGTTATATCTCTTTATTGAGAAAACTCTTTTGGATTACACCTTAAGACTTGAAATGATGGTATTTTGTAAAGATAAAAAGCTATAGTACATGGGGAATGAAAATAGGATGGTATTAGTGAAGGTATTTCCTAAGATATAAGTCTCAAACTTTGTGAATAAGGGAGAAGAGGAGGTGACCTTTTATAATCAAGGTAAATGATACACTTAGAATTTCTTAAAAGATTTAAATATAATATATATCATAATCATGTTAAGTGGAACGAAATAGAAAAATTTAGAAGTTAAGAAATTATAAGGTTGAAATAAATTCAAAAAATAAAATTTATACAAGTTTAAGTTTCATTTTAAATCCTATCTTTTGGTTTAACCCCCTCGTTAACCCTTTTTAACCTTAACCGTGGTAACATATGTTTTCTAATTTCAGGGTCATAAATTTACTTATAAGGTGAAAAGTGGATCAAAAATGGTCCATGTATGAAATTTTATACCATTTTCCATCAAACTTTTCCTCTTGCAATATTTTTTTGATTTTTAAATCATTTAATAAAATATTGGTTAACATAAAATATCATTAAAGCTATTTTTGAGACTATTCATTTAATTTAACTTCAAAGACATCAATATATTAATTGAATTCAAATATAAAAACATTTACCATAATTTATACTTTATAATTATTTATTTAATTTATAGAATACCTTATTGTTTTTAAAATAATTTTCCTTGATTTTTCTTCTACTCGCACAAGCACTGTATCGATGTTGCGTAAGAGTTTAAGGAAATTATATCATCACTAAAAATTAAAAATAAATTACGATCATAAAAATAAAATATTTATATTCAAAATAACCTTTTATATTCATTCATAACTTATTTTTATCACTATGAAAATACTTAAGGGAAATTAAATTCAAGAGAGTGATATTTTGTATTTATCCTTTTCTTAAAATAATATAAAGGTTATAATCAAAGAAAAATGAAACCAAGTTACCACATTTTTGAAACTTAGTTGAGTATGGGTGAACTAAACTCATAAAATAGGATAAATTAAAGTTTTAGAGATATTTTAAAGTCTTATCCAAATGTTTTAACCCAAATTTACCTGTTTTACCCTTACTGAGGTGACAAATATTTAGTAAGGTTACTATTCATAATGATAAAAAATAAATGGGGTCTATTTTCAAAATTTTAACCTCTTGATTCCAAATATGGAATTAATTTTTAATGATTAAATTTATTAGTGGAAGAAACCCATTTTAAAATAAGCACACAAAATGCAACGAAAACCATTTTTACAAAAATACCATTTTAAGCATAAAAATAGATTTTTTTTATATCATGACCAGTAAAAACTATTAGATGAACGTTAAAAAATTTGACTGGATATATAATATATAAATATTATTAAAATAATTAATTAATAGTGATTAATTTAATTTATTATGATAAAGACACACTGCACACATAAAAACTATTTTTCAGAAAAACATATCTTTTACTTTCAAATACTTTTATTTTAATTTATAATAAATTGATAACTAGTGAATTAATTGTATAAATGTGTAAGTAATAATTTTTCATAATTTATTTAGTCTTATTAATACCTTCCAATCCAATGGCTAGGCGATAACTATCACATTAAATATTAATATTTCAATAGTATACCATAGTTCGTTTAAACTCGGTGTTGCATATAAAGCAAGATATCAAATAAATAAAATTTATTTAAAGAGAAATATATCATAAAATATTAGACTGTTAAATTATAAAACCTTATAATAATTTTTTTATTGATATTATATCACTTCAATGTAAACAACTGAGGATAATTCTGCCTCATCACATCCTCAGGTTCCCACATTGCTTCCTCTAATTTATGGTTTCGCCACAAAAATTTGACCAGGTGAGTGGTATTGTTTCATAGAAAATTATCTATATGATTTATAATCTCCATCAGTTATTCCTCATAAGAGATATATTTCTCTAGTGGTATGACCTTTGAGTTTAGTATATGTGAAGGATCATGTATGTACTTCCTCAAGAGAGATACATAGAACACATCATAAAATTAGGAGAGATTCAATGGAAGCACCAAGAAATAAGATACCATCCTGATACAATCAATAATTTTGAAGGGTACTTTATATCTGTTGCTAAAATTTCCCTTATTTCCAAATATCATAACCTTGTTCCAAGGAGATATTCATAGGTTTACCATATCACCAACTTCAAAATCTAGATATCATAGAAGATTGTCAGCAAAAATCTTCTATTAACTCTGAGCTACCTTGATGTGATACTAAATGACTCTAACCTTCTCTAAAATTTCCTTAACCAACTCAGGTCCCAATATATTTCTCTCTCTAACTTCATTCCAACACATTGTTGTTCTGATTTTTTTGTTATAGAGGTATTAATAAGGAGCTATATGAATGCTCGAGTGAAAGCTATTATTGTAAGAAGATTACACCTAAGGAAGGTGTTAATACCTACCACATTTGAAATCGATAGAGCAAGATCTCAACATATCTTATAGATTTTGAATGGTCATCTCAGACTAACCATATGTGTCAAGATGATATGTAGTACTAAAACTCAACCATGTATCCAAATCCTACTTAATAATTCTCCAAAATTTTGAGGTAAACCTTATATCTCGATCAGATAATATTGATATTGGTGCTCCATGAAATCTCACAAATTCATTAATGTATAACCAAGTAAGCTTATCAAGATATAAATATTCTCTAATAGTAATAAAATGCACTGATTTTTTAAGGTGATCAAATTAAACCTAAATATCATTGTGGACTTTAGATGTTTTGGGGAGTTCGATGATAAAATCTATGAAAATGTTTTCCCATTTCCATTATGATATGGTTAATGGTTGTAACATCCCATTAGGATTTTTTCTCTCAACCTTAACTAGATGACATACCAAGAATCAAGATATATACTTTTCAATATACATTTTATTATTACCCTACAAGAAATATTATTTCAGATCTCTATACATCTTTGTACTTATAAGATGAATAAGGAATGATGAACTATGAGCTTCATCTAATAGTTCATTTTTTTCAATTATGGTAATGATGGGAAACATACTATATTCATGAACATTATCATTCCATCACAATCATGGTTGAACTTAGGAACATTCCTCACTTTCTTATGCATTTCTACATCTTCCTTCTATGTATATTTATTCCTCATATGGATGGATGGACGAACATTCATATGAGAAAGATAGGATCTATCCCCTTTATTTAGGGTTTCAAGTTCCATATTCTGTAAATCTGTAAGTATTGAATCTCTTTCAATCATCATCATGGTAAAACTAGCATATTTCTTTCAACTCAGATCATCATAGAACTTATTTTTCTTTCTAGGGTGGTAATGTATTGAGCTGTCATAATATTTGATCTACTCCAATTATCTTATCTATCACATATTCAACTCTTTCTATGCAAATATATACTTCAAGATTTTATTATTCATATATATATATCACACATTTCACTATATATATTATTCCTCCACATCTTCAATGTAAAAATTACCAATCCCAGCTTCAAATCATGAGTTAGGTAATTTTTTTCATGTATTTTCAATTGGAGAGAGGCATATGCTATCACTATACCATTATGTATAAGGAAACATCTTAGTCCCTTATTTGATGCATTACAATAGATCACAAATCCTTCTCCACTATAGGGTATTGTAATCATAGGCATGCTAATAAACCTTCTCTTCAGTTATTTGAAATTATCCTCACATTTATCTGTCCACAAGAACTTGGATCCTTTCTGAGTCAACATGGTTAATGGATTTGATAGTTATGAGAAATTTATCATAAAATGTCAACAGTATCCTTACAACCTAAGAAAACTATAGGTCTTGATCATTATTGTTAGCCTATCCCATTTTTCAATAACTTCCCTCTTTGAAGGATCCATCAATATACCCTCACCTGAAATTATATGACCCAATATTGAGACTTTATGTAGCCAAAATTCACACTAGGTAAATTTGGAATATATTTTCTCCTTCCTCAGGGTATTTAGAAAAATTTGAAAATGTTTTTCATACACTTCCCTTATCTTAAAATATATAATAATATCATCTATAAAGACTACTAAAAATCAATCAAGGTAATATATAAATACTCTATTTATTAAATCTATGAAGATAACAGAGGCATTAGTAAGTCCAAATGGAATTACTATAAATTCATAATGACCATAACTTGTACAGAAAGATTCTTGGGTATATCCTCCTTATTGACCCTTAGCTGATGATATCCATATCAAAAATCAATCTTGGAAAAATATTGAGTTCATAGATTATCAATATGGGGTAGATGATACTTGTTCTTAATAGTTATATTGTTAAAATATAAATAATCAATGCAAACACATTGACCCATCATTGTTTTTAATAAAGAGAACAGGTGCACCCTATGGTGAAGCACTAGGATGAATGAATCCCTTATCAATATTCTCTTGGAGTTGATTCTTCAATTCTTGAAACTCAATCAGGACCATTCTATATGGAGTCTTTGAAATAATTGTAGCACCAGGGATGAATTCTATTGAAAACGTAACTTTATGATTTGGGGGAAGACTAGGAAATTTCTCAAGAAATACATTTAAAAAATCATGTATAATAACATATAATCAATGTTGAGTTTCTCCCCAACCATCTAAGATATATACCCTTCATGGATAGATATTTAAACCCATAGGATAGAATTATTTTCTATTGGAAGTTTGTATTCATCCTCACATTTATAAATGATCATAGGTTCATTCAGAATATGAAATAAGTCTCACCTTCTTTGAAAATTTATATGATATATATATAAATAAATTCAGTACATTCCTAGAATCACATAAAATTAAACTAGAGGGATACTCACAATATTTTCAGGAAGTAAATTCCCAAAAACTTCAATCAAAGAGGAACTATAAACTTGAGATACGATCATTGTAGCATTAAGAGTTTTCATTTCTAACTCAATATCTAATAATTGAGGTGGTAATGTAATACCATTAGAAAATTACTGATATTTAAAAGAGTGTGTAGATACAGAATCAAATAATACATTAGTTATTCTATTATGGATGATAAGCATACCTTTAACCATATCATTCTCTTAACCTAATTGAACAACCATGAGCGCATGATACTTCCATTTATCTTATGGATTAATAGGGTTTTTACCCTGATCATCATGATAAACCTTTAGATTCATACAATGGATGGTGTGATAACCATATTCCTTGAATTTGAAGCATTGAAGTGTGGGTGGTGTATTAGTTGGCATCTTCCTTTCCTATATTTTATTAACCAACCTCTTTACCTCCTTTTGATATTCATGGGATTTATGATCAACCCTTTCACATTTAAAATACCTCATATCTCCATTAAATAAATTCCCTTGATGTTTATTTCCATATTTATGGCATATAGGTGATAAAAATTTCTTTCCACCATGTGATTTATTTGAGTTTTCATGAGACTCAATCTTCCTTTTCATATCAAAACCATGAGAATGATGAGAATATCTAATTTTCATTTCTACTTGAGATCACATCAAACTATTTCTTAATATATACTAAAGTCACTTATTTCTAAAAAAAATTAGAGACTTAGTTTTAAGACACCAAATAATCGATCAATTTTTCTTTCAAGGATGATGATTAAACTATAAGCATACCTTATAAGTCTTGTAAAATTTTCCTCATTGGTACCGATGGATTCATCATCCTTGTACTTAAGCTCAATGAATTACTTATCCTTTTTTTTACATAGAATATAAGGTAAGTAATTACTAAAAAAGTATCCTCTTAAATTCATCCCATTATTGGGAGTCAATTTCTTCCTCTCACCTTGTATTCTTAATAAGATTACACCATTGATCTGGTTATCGTTCCAAATGATAAACATATAAGATTTTTTTTTCATATTCCAAGCATTGGAGAACAAAAAATAGTTTCTTAATGGTGCAAATCCACTGCTCAAACACTATTGGATTATGAGAAGCACTAAAAGAAGGTGGATTTTTCCTTATGAAAGACTCAATAGTACATTGTTCCCTCATTTTACCATTCAAAATACTAGCATGATTCATGGCCTAATAAAGTTGTGTGAGCATAGTAACAAGATTCTAAATTCTAGATCCTATAAAATTCAGTCTCTCAAGAGGATAATCATTGAATTTTCCATCACATATGTTTTTATAATTATTCCTTGTGGTTCTAGTCATTGACTAAAATCAAAAATCATAGTGTAAGAATCATGATACAATAATCAGATTAAGTAATCATATAATCATGAAAAATCATTCATATGATGACTAACTCATGGAACCTTCATTTAAACCTATGGAAATTCAGTTTTAACCTAGTTCATCCATGGTCATCATCTGTTCAAATCCCTCTTAATAATTTATAAAGATAATTTGAATTAACCAAAGAATATCCCATGGGAGTGTCTAAATAGATGTGAAATCTTGGGACCACTCATTATGGACTAGTGATAATCAAATTAATACCCAATCCACACCTTTCAGAGTTGTTACCCCTAGGTGTATCTATGACACAACCACATCCACTTGAAATTATATATATAGGGATATATGTTATAGTAAAACACATAATATCAACTTTATCAAAACTTTAGGATGTTATCATATATTTAGACTCATCCCCAGGGTTTTAACCAAATTTATCTAATCCTAATCTCTAAAAATAACTAAACCCTACTCTGATACCAACTGAGGTGACACAATCATATCGTACTTAAATATTACATACTTTTAGATGAATAGTCAATACATATAATAAAATCACACACCCTAGAACTGTAAAAGTTTTAGTGTACTTGGAGACTAGATACATAAACGACTTATTTCATGAAAGATCTTTAACATATCTCATAAATTTCTTCTCACATTATACCCTTATTTTACATACCCTACCTATAACCTTTCTTCATAACTTGGGTAAAGGAAATATAAAAAAGTGTGTGCTCAAATGTTATGGGTAAGCATGAGAGATATCAATAAATGATCATATGAAAGCATAAGATAATAATAATGGTATAAGATCATGATCAAGCATAAGATAATCATATGGGTATAAGATCATGATCATAACTCAAAAAGTTCATACCCAATTTATCATATATCATAAACAAGAGTCATAGTATATACCTTTATCATTGAAAAATACATGAATCATAATAGTAAGGAATCATCATAATAAATCATGAACCATGAGTTCAAATCATAAGTATAAAAACATGTAAAATGTGTGTGGAACCATCATAAACATAGAAACCATATCATATGTCAAGGTTAACTGCCAAGACCATAATATCATAGTGGATCAAGAATCAACACCTATTTCCCATATCATAATAGATCATACATCACTACCTATTTCCCATATTATAGTGGATCAGGAATCACCACCTTTTTTTCATAGTGGATCAAGCACATAAACTCTTTTCCAATATTTATCTCATGAGATATAAGACTTTACCCAATGCATTGGAGGGTTATAATGGACACACCTATCATATAATGAAAACTATATATATGTGATCCCCAATATAATAAAACATTATTCATTTAAACATATCATAACCCATGTAAAAGAAATTAGTTTCATAACTATCTCATCATAACTTAATTAACCCATGGGAAAGAAATGAGTTTCATAAAGATCTCATCATAACATAATTAACTTGTGGGAAAGAAACATGGTTCATGGAATCATCATCATAATCATATTAATTCAAAAGAAAGTCGA
Source organism: Viscum album (assembly GCA_963277665.1). Classification (NCBI taxonomy): domain Eukaryota; kingdom Viridiplantae; phylum Streptophyta; class Magnoliopsida; order Santalales; family Viscaceae; genus Viscum; species Viscum album. The sequence goes on from OY728137.1 coordinate 806,386,149, forward strand.
TGGCATTATAAGATCATAACACCAGTGAATCATCAAAATCCTTAAAGGATGATTACATAGATGAAAAATATCTTTAAAATTTTATTTGAACATTTATTTGAAAACACAAGAAAATATCCTTTTCCTTTGATAAAATTTTATCTAAAAATTCCTTGAATGTTGAAAAAAATTTATTTGAAAATAACCATGTAAAATTTTAAAGTAAGATCAAAATAAAATAATGGTCATGATGGTGGGAAAATCTATTCATGCCGTATACATTAAAAGAAAATATCCCTTTTACACTTTTGTAAAAAGTCAAAACGATTTGTTTAAATTTTTTTTAGAAAAATTAACTTTTAATTTTTTTTAAATAAAGTAAATGTTAGGGAAAATAACCTTTTTAAAACATTTAAATCATAGTAAATAACTTTTATAAAATAATTTTGAAGAGCATGAACATATAAGAAAAAGTTCATCATCTAAATAGGAAATACAATCATCTTTTCTTTAAAAAAAATTCTTGATAATTTTAATTACCTAAGAGAGAAAAATGGTGATAACATTTGAAAATTAAAAGAATAACCATAGATAAAGAAAATATTTGGTTTTTAAAGGATAATATATTTAAAATTTCTCTCAACATAAATTTAGCATAGATAATTTTTTTTAAACAGATTGGGACTAGCCCTTTTATTGAAGAAAAGAAAAACAGAGACCTCTTTTAAATTGGGTAAGAGGGGAACCATTACATGCCTAAGGCCAAGGCACACAACCTTTAGAATGAAGGGTACAAAAGCCCATGGAATCAAAATACCCAAATGTCCAGAGAAAATTAGAAACCCCTGAACCGAACAGACTCCCCGTAGTCAACAACGCCATCATGCCCAGGCCAAGCGTACCGCCCGCTGAAACCGTGCCACCTGAGACGTCCCCCAGAAGCATCATCCCTGAGAACCACCCTGGCTTTCCGATGCACACCCACTGGTCGTCCTTCGAAATGCCATCGCCCTTCCAGCCCCAATGCACGAAGTCCACTGCCATCGCCATCAGGGAACCAACACCGGACTATGAACAAGACGCCACCGTCGAGATCCCGACCAAAACGAGCCGAAAAAACCAGATCTAAAACAGATCTGAAGATGGAGACGCCGAAGTCCATGGTGGCCAGAGACGCTGTGGGGGGGGGGGGGGGATCCAGAGACGCCGAAGCAGGATGAAACACCAGATCTGAGACAAATCTGAAATGCCGATGGCCACTGAACTGAATCGCCAAACCGCCAGACCAGCGACCGAATCCACGCATGACCAGATCACCGAGAGCCCTACAGACCGGAAGCCACGGCCCAAATCCACCACGTCAAGGGAGACACCGCCAAAGAAGCCGCCGAAGAAGCCGCCACGGGAGAAACCCTATAGGGTATAGAGATCTCTCGGCCGAAGCCAAGAGATCAAATGTGTTATCGGTTTAGAGGGTATTAAGGCAGCCTTACCCCACCCCCTGTCGCACGTCCCCAGCTAGGCCCAAGGTGGCCAACCTTGGGCTTGGGCCAGTTCCCACGAAGTTTAGGGGACGAGAGGATCGCTGGCGTATGGTGTACGTTGCCTTTGTGAGGACTCGAACTCAGAACCTCAACGAAAGGATGCCACCGCCTTGAACCAACTCACCCAGCCCCCACGGGCATTAGCATAGATAATTCCAAAAAAATGAGATTGTAACATAAACCCTTACCTCAAGTATCATCTTACTTTGTACATGCTTGAAACTATTGTATAATAAATATATATTTATTATAAATATATTTCATAACCATAATCATATATATCATATCATATATTATTTACTTACAACACCTTATCACCTGTTTATTAACAATTCTTTATTAAACTTACTATTTTAGGTGATAAGAACTTCTTTTTTCATGCATGTTTCTGTTTGGTAGTGTTGATCCATGTACTTTGGTAATGGTTCAATTATATATATAATGTTAATAATGTAATTATTATCATATGTAATAATTATATACAATTTCATAACTATTCATATAAATTGGTGATGAAAAATGAATTACATCACTTTGTGGAGACAATAGTCTGTGCGTGCACACAAGTGATGTTTCCACTTTTTGATGGATGGAATGAAAGAAAAGTGAATAATAATACAACTTTATAGAAATATAAAAATATTATAAATATCATATATATACATTAAATTTATCATTATGACCATCAATGTGAAGTAGTGATGAAAAAATGAAATGCATCTCTTCGTGGAGGTGGTAGTCCACACATACACACGAGCGATGTTTTCTTTTACCATAGGATGGAAAGTAAGTGGATAATGGTTTCTCCATAATCATAATAAAAATTAATTACATTTAAGATATTGAATTCATTATTTTATAATTAATTCCATATATTTAGAGGAGGTAGAAGAAGAAATAAAATTGGCAGTACTCGGTTAAGAGTTGTACCTCTTCATTGAGAAACCTCTTTTGACTTACACATTAATCCCTAAAAGGATGGTATTTTGGAAAGAATAGAATATATATTATGTGGATAAGGAATATAGTATTCTATTAGGGTAGGTATTTTATGATCTATAATTATCAAACATTGTGAATAAGGGGGAAGTGGAGGAGACCATTTATAATTGAGGGAAAGGACACCTTTGGAATCAATTAAAATATTTAACTATTATATATATCATAATCCTGTCAAGTTTCACTGAATGGAAATAATTTATATATTATGAAATTATCAGGTTTAAATAACTTCAGCCAATAAAATCTATAAATGTTTAATTTTCATTTTAAACCTTATCATTTGGTTTAACACCCTTGTTATCCTTTTTTGACCCAAACTGTGGTAAAACACGATTTAGCCTTTAAGGGTCATAAATTTACTAATAAAGTGAAAAGTGACACAAAAAATGGTCCATGTATGAAATTTTATACCATTACCCATCACACTTTTCCTATTTTAATATTTTTTTTCATTTTTAAATCATTTAGTAAAATATTAGTTAACATAAAATATCATTAAAGTCATTTTGGGAATATTCATTTATTTTGACTTAAAAACACCAATAAAACAAATGAATTTGAATATAAATACATTTAACACAATTTATACTAATTAACTATAAAATTAATTTCATACCACAATCCATCCAAAATATATTAATTTTATTGTTTTTAAAACCATTTACCTTAATTTTTCTACTACCTACACAAGCACCATATTAGCATTGCGTAAGCGTTTAAAGAAATTATATCAATAATAAAAAATAAAAATAAATTATTATCATATAAATAAACTACTTATGTATAAAATATTTTTTTATATTCATTCATAACTTCTTTTTATCCCTATGTAAACACACAATAGAAATTAAATTCAAGATAGTGACATTTTGTATTTATCCTTTTCTTAAAGTTATATAAATGTCACAATCAAATAAAAATGGCACCAAGTTGCTACATTTTTAAAATTTAGATGATAATTTCCAAACTAAACTTATAAAATTGGATAAATGTAAGTTTTAGATATATTTTAAATCCTTATCCCAATGTTTTAACCCAATTTTATATGTTTTATCCTTACTAATGTGACAAATATTTATCAAGATTACTATTATTAACTGAAAAAAATAAATGGGGAATACTTACAAAATTTTATCATACTAATTAAAAATATAAAATCCATTTTTCAATATTAATTTTTTATAAGTGGGAGAAATTAATTTTAAAATAATCACACAAAATGCAACAAAAACTGTTTAAAAAAATGCATTTTAAGCATAAAACTAGATTTATTCTTATCCCATGAATAGTAAACACTATTAGATGAATTTTAAAACATTTTATTTAACATATAATATATAAATTTTATTAAAATAATTCATCAATAGCGATTAATTTAATTTATTAAGATAAAATCACATTGTCACATATTTTTTTTTTCTGAAAAAAATCTCTTCTATTTTCAAATCATTTATAATCAATTGAAAACTAATGAATTCATTTTATAAATGTGTAAACAATATTTTTTCATAATTTTTTTATTCTTATTAATACCCTCCAATCTAATGTCTAGGTGATAACTTTCATAATAAATATTAATATTTAAATAGTATATCATGATTTGTTTAAAATTAACATTTCATGTAAATAATGCTATTAAAGAAATCAAATTTATCTAAATATAAATATATTAGAAAAATTTAGGTCGAATATTGGTAAAATGTCAAGTGGGGGTGGGGGTAATTTCCCTTTAAAAAATTAAAGGGTGATAATCCAAATTTAAAAAAATTTCATTATAAAATATTAAATAAATTAAAATATTTTGAAAATAAAAATAAAAAAATAAAATTTGAAAGAAAAAAATAATAATTAAATAGAAAAATAAAAGTATAAGAATAAAAACAAAAGCGATTCAATTAAGTGATTTAAAAACATTTAATCGATTTGAAAAATAAAAATTGTTAAATGCTAATTGATGGATTAAACAATTTAATAAAAGAATTATTGAAAGTGATAAATAATTGTAAATGTGAAAAATAATTGAGACAAAATATTTGTTAAGAAATTACATAAATAGTACCCAAAGGTTCACCTGTGTATGTCACCTCAATCGCTTGAGGATTTAATATATTAGTACCTTAGATTTAATGGTATGTGAGATACTGAAACTATCCCTTGATTTTTATGTTATATAAAGAAACCAGATACAATATATACTGTATTATTAATGAAAAAGATAGAAACAAAAAACAAAGTAGTTCCTTACCTTTTTACAGGAAATGAAAAGAAAACCACAGTTCCTTACTTTAATGGTAGTAAGCACCAAGATCAGATGAAGGAGGAGGAAGATGGTATTTTTAGATTAGTCTCTAATCTCCCAAATAATATGATGAAACACTATGAGAGATTGAAAAAATAATGAGAGTGATAAAGATATACAATTTGTCACACAATATTTGAAAGAAATAAATAATATTTAAAAAGAGATATCTTTAAGAGATTAAAAATATTTGAAGATCATTGACTAATTGAGTATGTTGCTATCATTGTGTTGTAAATTTACATGTTGGAACCAAGTTTATTCTTTTCTATAAATTGAGTATGGTTTGTGTTTTTTGAAAATACTCACATGGAAGATGAGGGATTTTGGAAGGAAAGGGATCTTACAGTTCGAGCTAACAATAGTATTGAAGGTGGCGTTGTTTTCCAGTGTTTTCCAAATTTTTGGGCCTCAAAATCCAGAGTTTGTTTTTGGAAAAGGAAGGTTTTCCTCATAGGAGTACACAGTTTTCAGACCCCAAAGGATAGTTCAAAGACCACATAGGAGGTACGCGGAACAATGATGCAAATTAGTAAAGGGAATATTTACACATAGCAGTGCTATGCGGACCATGAAGCGCGGTACTCAGATCACGTATGAGAAACTATTTACGGGGAAAAACTAGTTCACGGGAAGGCTCGTGGTCTATGGAAAGAAAAAGAAATTCTGAGAGGGCTCGTCATTTTTGGAAAGGATGTGGTGATTTGAGGAGCCACAGAGGGTTTTATTCATGGAAGACATAGTCCTCCATGAAGGAAAGGTGCTATGCGGACTGCAGACGGAAAACGGTTCGTGGTAGGAGAACAGTACGCGGTGAAGGTTGTACCACATCAAAGATTTTGGTGATTTGGATTAGCAAAATTTTTGGATCTATTTGACTCTACAAGGACCACAAATCCCATCATTATATAGAGATATTTTCATTAGAAAGCACTCATTCTCTGGAAAGAATCCGGATAAGTCCGAAGTGGTTCATTGGGAAAAAATTACACAAAGGAGAAGAGTTAATGAGGGAGGATTATGTGAAGGGTAAATTGGTTCACGTGAAAAATTCATGAAAGGAAGTTTGTGGGGATTCGTAGCTCACAAAGGAAAAGAGTCCACAGAAGTAGAGGGAGTTCATAGAAGAGGTAACAGTCTGTAGAGGAGAATAAGGGTCCATGAAGGAGAGTTGGTCCAAAGAAGAAGAATTCATACATGAAGTTGGTACGATCTATATAGGATATGCGGTTCATGAAAAAAGAATCCATCCATGAAGAAGGGATGGTCCCTAAGAGAAGAGGTGGTCTGCAAAGCACTTGCACCATGCTGTGCAACGCGGTTCGTGAAGGAAGCAACACAATTCTCAGAGGAAGCAAGGTTATTCCACGAAGGCAGTTAGCTTCACAAAGGGTTGATTTTTGAGAAGGTTCTTTAGGAAAGGCAGTTTTGAACATCATTTTTTTAGTGACCAGTGATTTCAGAGTGCATCAAATCAGGTCTAAGGTGCAAGCAGAGTCTTGTGATAGATAAGGATAAAGACTTTAATGCTCATCCATTGAAGCGACCTTCACATCGATAAATTGAGTTAGATTTATCTCAAAGAAGTGAGCTAGGGGGAGTCGATGGAAGTGTTCTGAGGGACACAATGATATATCCCTAAATTCTTATAAAGGCAATGGGCCTGCCATATAGTGACTGTGTCTGAATTATTGTATTCCACAATTAGTGAAGATTAGTGGACTTAGGTATGACCGACACCTTCTCAGGGTGTTCTGGGGTCCTACAAGTAGTATTAGAGGGAAGGTTCATGTATGTTGGATACTCTACAGTAAAGATATTCTCTATTGAAGATTTTAGTTTCTTTCTTGTGTCAACAATGAAGTGTAGTTTTGATGAATATCAAGTTATCTTTGAGCATAAGTCTATATACACCAAGATTATGATGAACATGAAAGAGAAAGATAATAGAAATTTGAAGAAGTACCTATTATCTAAAGAAGAGATAATATTTATTTCTCCATGCCTTTCTAACAATAAAGATAGACTAGGCTTGGAATGTAAAGAGCAGGTGGATCAGGTTTCCATCAAAGAAAATGAAAACACTTCTACATCATGTAAATGAACATTTTCAAGTGATCAGGTGGTATGTATTAGTACCTTTGAAAGTTGACCCCAAAATAAATATCCTAAATAGGTGGATATTTTGATCAATCTACAACCTCAAATGAATTTTCAATTGAGAGATTAAGAAATTATCTGCATGACATTCCCGAAGAAAGATCCACTGTTGTTTGTAGAATCTTTCAATGTATACAGATATAGATCACCCAGTTATAAGGGGAAGATGATACTATGGAAAAGGGATTATAAGGAAAAGTTCTTGAATGTTTAAAGATCTCCATATAGGTTAAATCCTTTGAATAAACAAATAAGAAACTTGAGATAAGTTCCTTGAAACACCTCAAATAAGTTGAATAGAAAGAGGGAGTCAAAAAGGATCTTAAAGAAAATATCCATGTTCTTGAAGAGAAATTAAAAAATAGAACTAATTTCAAGGGTCTACAATTGGATGGAATATCCATGAAGATCAAGGAATTTTACTCTTTAATTCAGAATAAAGTGATGGTACATGAATAAGAAGTTGTTAAAATGAAGAAGTCTTGTGAATAAAAGATGATTATGATTGAAGATCCGAAAATCATCCTCAATATGAAATGTATAGATTTGGAATCCTAGTTGGTCAATCTTGATAAGACATATATTGATACCTAAAAATGAAGGAAATAGTTGATGAATCTATACAATGTTCACCGGAAGATTCTAAAGCTGAAATACCTACAACATGTGATAAGAAAATCATGACATCTTTTGATGATCTATCTCAAGAATTTGAGAAGACATAGGTACCATCCATACCAACTTGTTTTAATGAATCTAAAACTATTGTAATGAAGAGTGAAAGTTGTAAGACAAATACTAAATAAGTATGGATGAAGAAAGGTGATAAGAAACCTACCACCATGACTAAGGTGGATAGGAAAGAGTATATGGAATTAGGTTACCTGCAAAGAACACAAAAAGTCATGAAGAAGATTCAAAAACCTTATAAAGATGATATAAGGAGATCAAGGTTTGTTGGTCAATGTTGGTGCTGCAACATATTTGGGCATTGTGAATTGTATTTTTGGTACAATCCTCTAAATTAAAGAGCACAAAGGAAGCCTACTTCAAGGGGGAGCAAGCCAGAGAAGAATAATCAACATGAACAGGCACAAAAGAATCTATAAAACTGAAAATAGATTTGGGAAGCTTCATAACGTCTATGATGTATGAAATGGAAGTGGTCACAAGGTTGGTACATGTTTATCACAACATGAATTCATTTTTGATAAGAAAATAATTCCAAAAAAGTTGGCTGAGTATGAAGAAGCTACCTTGGGAAGATATCAGAAGAATATAGTGACCACAAATTCTCCTAAGAAGATCTCAAGTAAGGATGAGGAGAAGATCCTAGATTCTAAATCAAAGGAGTTTAAGGATATTCCATAAAAAAGAAACACTGAAAGGGATGAAACTCAGAAAAACCCATGTGGAAGATCCAAACTTGCTGCAACAATTCCTAATGCATGTTAGTTATTTGGCCAGAATATTTTGAAATAATAAGGAAACTAGAAGATACATAGGCTAAGGCTGGTGAAAAATGAATACAAAATATTCCACATGATGAAGAAAAAGTGAATTAGAGTTTTCAAACAAAAAGAAACTCATGTGTTAAAGAAGTATTGTGTAAGAGATGCAAGAAATATAGTTACATTTCAAATTTTTTTTTAACCTTACTACCAGAATAAGAAGTAGTATTTAAGAGGAGTAAGAATGTATCATCCATGAAGGTTGTTAAGAAGAAAAATTCTCCACACAAAGTGGAAGAGGATGTGAAGAGATCCATGTCGCCTCAACATAAATAAGAACATATGTCCAGATGTGAAAGCATGAAGACTATAGTAAATGGAACAACTTAGTTGAGAAAAACTTCTCAACCATGCAGTTCATATCGATGAAGTAAGAAGTATCCACCTTATTTTATTAATCTTTTGTGTATTGTATTTGTGATTATAATGCATGGAATTGAAGGTGAATAAAGTTATCATGGGGAGAACTTGAGAAGAAGATTGGACTGTTAATTCTTGATAGCCAAGCTAATGAAGTCACCATCTTTGAATGATTATTCAATTCATTATTCAAATATAGATATTATAGAGGATCATTTTTTGATGAAGATATAAATTTTATATTATATACATTTAGGATAAATAAGGTACCATCATGGATTGATCTTATTTATGGTATCCTGGATAACAAGTGTTCAAGAAGATTATACTTAGTGATGTTATAAAGGTTGTCCAATGTGGAAAATCACAAGTTGAAGACCCATTCCGGTGTATTCTCTATAATGAAATTTCTTGAAATTCATTCTTGATGAGATTAACCACTATGAAGATGATGAGAATTGTTTCCCTTGAGGGGGAGAAAAATTAAGAATGATGAAGAAGCTACCAGAATCATTATTTCAATTGTTATCAAACCTTATTATTCTAGAAATTTATTGAAAATAATGTCATTAGAAAAGAAGTTTTAGGTTGAATGTCCTCAAAATATTCTTATCAAATTTAGTATATTCACCCTATAATGAGAGTAAAAGAAACTTGAAGACAAGTATATATTTTCTCATCCCATGAGGTATCATGATCAGTGGAGATGGAACATACTCAAATGCATTTGGAATTGATGTTAAAGAAACATTTTATCAAATATCAAGACTGGAGTTAATTAGGATTTTCCATGCTATGGGAATTCAAATAAAATATAATGTTTATCAGATGGATGTCAAAACAATATTATTAAATGGAGGTCCTGAATAAGAAGTCTACATTGAACAACCAATGGGATTTCTAATTGGAAATGATGAGGCAAAGGTGTGTGTACTAAAGAAGGTTCTCTATGGTCTAAAGTAGGCATCACGTTCATGGTATTCTCGGCTGGATACTTATCTAAAGAAGATTAAATTAAAAATATAAGGTTTGAATAATAATCTCTATGTGAATAACTCATAGAATAATCATTAGAAGCATATTATACTTGACTATGACACGACCATATATTGTCTTTGAAACATGCTTAACGACCCGCTTTCAAAGTAATATGAAGGAAAAACATATGGAATAAGTTAAACTAATCATGAGGTAAATTCAAGGTACACTGATTTTTTTCTTATACATTTTTGTAGGAAGAGATAATGAGTTTTATCCTTTATCTAATGCTGACTGGGCTGGAGATGTGGTTGATAAAATGTCTACAAGTGTTGGAGTATTTTTTATTAGCAAGAAATGTGTGGGATATTTGAGTAAGAAATATGAAATTACTTCTCTTAGTATTGCCGAAGTATAGTATATCTTGGATACAAATTCATACACTCAGTTCAATATTCTCGTACGAAACTACTGAAATTTGATATCACTTCATCAAAGAAATTTTTGATCAAAGTGTGATTCAAATGGATCACGTTGAAACTAATGACCAAGTGGATGACATTCTGAAAAATCCATTGGCAACACATGTGTTCGAGAAACATTAGTTGAAACTAGGTGTTCAACCACCTCCAAATATATGAGGAGGCTATAGTTTTTACCCTCTATACAATTATGATTAACTTTTTTAATCTATTTGTGGAAATTATGTAGATTTATGGGGGAGATACAATCATGGGAGAGTATATTTTGAGCTCTACAAGTTCAATAAATAGTTATTTGATTTTATTTATAATGGAGAAGAATGGAAAAATTCAATGATACAAAGGAGGAGAATGAAAACTGAGAATGAAAATTTTATTGTTTTCTAGTTGCAGGAGAATGGATAATGGAGAGTGGAAAGATTTCCTTGGTCATCATTGCACATTCTAGAACACGATAACTCAATTCATGGTTCCTATATTGTTTTCTACATCAAGCTTTTCTTACATAGACTTATAGTGTTGGATAAATTGTTTATCATGTATCAGGTTTTGATTGTGGCTGGTGATTCATTGAATTTATCTATAGATTGCCAACAGATCCAAAGGGGGAGATTGTTGGAACCAATACCATTATTTTCTATAAATTGAGTATGGTTTTTGTTTATTGAAAATACTCATATGTAAGATCATGGAGTTTTCAAGGAAAGGGATCTTATAGTTTTAACTGAAAATAGTATTTAATGTGGTGTTATTTCCTAGTCTTTTCCAAATTTTAGGACCTTAAAATTGGGAGTTTTTTTTTGGAAAAGGAAGGTTTTCCACGTAGAAGTACACAGTTCAAGGACCATGAAGGACAGTTCATGGACCAAATATGAGGTAAGAGTAACAAAGATGAAAATCAGAAAAGGGAATATTTTCACATATCAGTGCTATATGAACCACAAAGTAAGGTACGCAGACCGCATAGGGGAAACAGTTTGTGGGATGAAACTAGTTCATGGGAAGGATTTTGATTTGTGGGAGGAAAATAGTTCACAATATGGATCATCATTTAAGGAAAGGAGGTAGTTATTTGAGGAGCTGTAAAGGGTTTCATTCATGAAATACATCGGCCTTAGTGAAGGAAAGGTGCTACGCAAACCACATATGGAAAACATTTCGTGGGAGGGGCATGATATGCATTGAAGGTTGTACCACATCAAAGATTTTGGTGATTTGGATTAGCAATATTTTTGAATCTATTTTTCTATATAAGGACTGATAATCCCATCATTATGTAGAGAAATTTTCATTATAAAATAGCCTTTGTTTAGGAAGAATTCAGATAACTCCTAAGTGGTTTGAGGGGAAAAAATTCTATGAAGGGGAAGAGTTCGTGAGGGAGAATTCTGTGAATAGTGAATCGGTTCATGGGAACAGTTCATGAAATGAGGTTTGTGGGGCTCTGTAGCTCGAAAAGGAAAAGTGTTTACAGAAGTAGAGGTAGTCCTTGGAAGAGGTAATGGTCCACAGAAGCGAATAAGGATCCACAGAGGAGAGAGGATCCACAAAAGAAGAATCCACCTAAGAAGCAGGGATGATCCATTGAGGAGAGGCGGTTCACAGAAGAAGAATCCATCCATAAAGAAGGGATGGTACGTGGGAGAAGAGGTGGTCCATGAAGAACTTGTTCCATGTGGTGCAGCACAGTTCATGGAGGAAACAAAATAGTTCACAGAGGAAGCAAGGTTGTTTCACAAAGAAAGTTATATTCGTGAAGGGATGATCTTTGCGAAGGATCTTCATGAAAGAAAATTTTGAAAATCAGTTTTTTAGTGATCAGTGCTTTCAGAGTGAATCAACTCAGGTCTATAGTGAAAGAAGAGTCTCATGATAGATATGAAAATAGACTTTAATGACAATAAATTGTGTCACGAACCAGCCCAGGTACCCTGGTAACCCGATAATCGAGTTGGCCCTAACATAGCCTAAAGGGAATTCCCGATCCCCACGGGTCGATGACTAGCACCTGGCATCACACAACATGCAAGTGGGAACGATTTTTCCACCAATAATGCTGAAGAAAATAAATAATACAGTATACAAAACAAAAGAAACTCCACTGGGAGTAATGTACCAGAAGTCAACAAGGCATAAACCAGCCCAAAGCACTACAACCAAAGTACCAAAATAGGGATAACAACCCAGGGTCCTGAGGAACACAACTCACTAAGCCCAATGCTCAATATCTGGATCCACCTCCAAGAGATCCTTTCCCCTTGCTTGGACCTGGAAGAATAAATTCTAAAAACACCCTAAGGAAAAAGTAGGGTGTAAGATAAAAAGCTCAGTAGGGTCTCAGTACAGATTCTATAAAAGATGCCAACAATTGACTAACCAAATGAATGATTTCAATTTTTAAAGATAAAAAAGTTTGACATTTTAAATCACAATTAAACAAATCATGCTATATAGTTCAAATGATGGAAAAATACTTTAAGAAAATACTTTAAAAAATGATGGAATATTTCTAAAATAATGGATTAAATAAAACAGTTACATAAAATAGTTTAAGTAAAATGAGACGGCCTGTAAAGTAGTTTAAAATAATTGGCATACATTTATATCTCAAATATAAATAAATAAGCGAGCAACATGGTCATATGCCAAAAGGTACGATAGTATTAACTAGTTATAGTATTCCACACTCTCTATGTGAACTTAGAAAAATGTGTATATAAACGTCCCTATGAAATTGTCCAAAGTAGACTCATCACCAACCAATCGGGGATGTGACCCACTACAAGTATGTTTTAGAACGTTGTCGTAGTGTAGAGTGTATCCAAATAACTCACTAATTACCTAAGGATTTCATGAGATCTTACATGATGGGTAAAATATTTTAAGACTAATTAAAAATACAATCAATACCATTCTTTCATTTCAAAAGTACCAATTTCTTTCCATTTAAAACCAAAACAAGTTTTATTCAAAAACATGCCTTTTTCACAAGATAAAACCACTAGGTTTCTATCAAATCATTTTAAGACATTTTCACCAGCTTTAAATCCATTCAAAACCAATTCCATAATTATATAATTTATTTCCACAATTAAATTCAACAATTTAATTGAAATAATTTCCATCAAATCCACAATTTAAATTAAAAAATTTAAATCAGCCAATTTCCATAAACACACCCAATTCAATGGAATTGGTGTTTTTCCAAATTTCCATACCAAAACCATTTCAAATATATTGATTAACTAGAATTGGATTTTTTATCAATTTAATTAAAATAAAATTTGGTCAATTGAATTTAAATAAAAAATTTAAATAAATCAAGAAATACAAGGATAATCAATTTAGCTAATCAGAACAGAAACACATACCTCAAGGTCATTGATGTCAGTGTCAATGATAAACCACCATGTGTGGTTCAATATACTTCTGTATGACCCTATTATCATAAGCGTCAACACACCAATGGTCGATGTTCGTCAAGAGTTCCTAGAACAAAAAATATCCATTTTATTTCACAAGGAACTAAAATATCAAATGTAAAAACATTTTCTCTCTCCTGAATAATTTTTACATTATCATTTAAATTATCACATGCGGTGATAATTTATCTCACTAGGATAAGTTTCAAATTACATATATATTATCACATGATATAATATTTATCTTTCATGATTTTTTTTAATTTATCATTAGGTTAACACATGCGATGGTGATTATCCATCAAAATAATTATCTTTGATAAACTAAAAATTATTGTTTTAATAATATTAATAATTAACCTTTGATAATCTCAAAATTATCATTCGTTTATTATATTAATTATTCTTTGATAAAGCAATTATCATTTAATAAAACTTTGTATTTATCTAGTGATAAATTATTTAATAACCAAATTTTGATAATCTCAAGAAATTATCATTTGATGATATTAATAATTATCATTTTTAATCCACACAATTATTGTATGATAATTTTGATAAACTATTCTCCGATCTAATTATCATAAATAATTTTTGCGTATTTAACCCTTGACAATTGTATAATTATTATCTAATGATTTATTTTACAAATTATCCATCTATAATTATTTTATGATATTTTTTCACAAATTATCCATTTATAATTTAGAATTTCTCCTTTGATAAATTATTTTAAAAGATCCATTAAAAAGTGAAAAATCGGATCAAGTAATACCTTGGTGACTTCGAAATAAAAATATTATTATGTTTTTGATCATCGAGATGAATTCAATGGTACCGACATCACAAAATTCCAATCAATAATGAAGACATTATGGAATTTAGGAGATTGGAAGAGTAATAAAAAAATAAAAAATAAAAAATAAAAATAAAAGAGGAACAACCTTCTATAGGGTGCTACACACAGGAGGAATCCAAAAAGGGGTAATCAATAAAACCCTTACTATGTTTTAGTCACGGATAGTCCGATCTCAACAATGGAGTTTTGAGATAGTCTGATCTCGATAGATTCCACCCAAAAAATAAGTCAATGAGATAATATGAAACCCTTCCCGTGTTTCAATAAGGGCAACTTCAATACCCTATTTAATGATCCGTTTCAGCATGAATATTGATTACTTAAGGTTTTAATTCAAGAAATTAAGGCATTTGGGATTTTAAATCATCAAAAATGGATGATTTACAACCTTTTGTTTTCAAAAAGCATTAAAAGTGGTGGTTTCCAAGTTTTGGTGGGGGAAGATGAACAATGAATTAATTTTTTATAATTAATATTTTAATTATTTAACATAAAAATTAAATGATACCAAACATCCATTGCACATTAAATTTATACCCCATTTAGGGTAAAAACCTCATTTCGGACCCAACGGTGGTCTCAGATTTCTCATAGGACACACTGTTTGAGATATATTAATAATTTATTAATTAAAAATTAGAATAAATAATTAATTAAAATAAAAAGGGTTATTTTTGCGAGCGATGCATCCAAACACTCGACGCTAACAAATGTTATACCTTTTCTAGGGCAAAACCCTCATTTCGGACCCATCGATGGTATCCAATTTTCCATATGATACACTATTTAGGAGATAATTAATTATTTTTAATAAAAATATATATTAAATATTATTTAATAACTTTATCTCACAAGAAAGGTGTCTAAAAATCCGACTCTTTCGAATGTTATACCCATCCTAGGGTAAAAACCACATTTCAGACATAATAGTATGCTTAGATTTCTTATACTATAGAAATTTTTGGAGTTATTCAATTATTTTGAATAAATTTACTATGCTTAAAATAATATATTTAATATATTTTTTTCTATCCTCCCCTAGGATTTTCAGACCTCATAAACTCATACTTACTCAGTGTTTAACTCAAAAAATATTTAATTGAATATTCTGGAGTATTAATTGGGTGTTTTACCATTCTGTGAAGTGTTTAACAAAAACACAACTTTTCACTGATAAACCATTTTTTCCATTTAACATAATAATAATTTAACAAAATATGGTTTAGGAATACCTAAAATAGTAATAGGATGTTACAACCTCCCCTCCATAGGAACTATCTATCCCCAGAAAGCCTATAAAGAAGCCTATGCATCAAAAATATTATGTCACTTCTCTCTCATCAGTTTCTTCCTATCCTACGTCTCATGAGAATTAGAACCATGCTGATATAGCACACGAACCAGAGGTATCATCCTCCCATAAAATACCTTGGTCTCAGAATCAACAACCTTGACCAGACATTCAATCACAGATAAATCAGGTTCAATCTCACGATCACTTCATCTCAAAATGCGAGATTGACCAGATAGATATTTTCGCAACTGCGATATATGGAACACATTATTTATCAAAATTAGCTGTGGTGGTATTTATAAATGGTAAACAACTTTCCCCACCTGATTAAAAACCTCTAAAGGTCCCAAAAAATGAGAAGCAAGATTCTCTTTTCACCCCTCCCCTCTCAGGGTGTTCTAGGGTCCTACATTCCAAGGCCTCCAAATGTATCTATTTATAGTCTTCAAATACTTTGGTAAATTTCTATAATATTTTAGGGGTTTTAAAGATAAAGACATACATGTTTAATGAATCTTGAAAATAATAAATATAGGGTTTATATTGCTTTCTCATGTCATGGTATAACATTCTACATCATGGAGGAAGTCTTTGTTGTGTATGCAAATGCACTACAACATTAAGTCTCATAGGAAGATTTTTAAGTTTAAAAAAAATTGATCTCACTGTGGAATAACCTATAGGCTATGGTATGGATCATTTTTGAGGTTCTACCAAATTCAAGGTAGTTACAACATATCCCCTATGCAATGGAAAACTCCTTCAAAGAAGACACTGAAACATATAGAATACCTTTCAGTATGGATTTGGCCGAGTTTATAGGATCCAAACTTTAATTGTAGAGTGGAATCCAGAATTTTCATTGTAAATATGACAACGGGATTCGACCAAGATAGGCTATGACATGGTACCAAGAGCTAAGATTTAATCCTTATTCCTACATAAGATTAACCTAAAAATATCCTATGTCATGTAAATGTACCACTAAATTCTTCAAGGAAACATAAGGGTATTTTTGTGATGGTGGAGTTTCATAAGGGGCATCCCATATTTTTGGATTTCCTTCCCTTCTATAGATTGGTCTTATGTGCTGTATTATAGAGATTATTCAAGGATTCTAAAATGAATTCAAGAATATATCTTCAAAGAGATCTATTATGATGAGATCAATCTAGTTTTTCACCATGTAATAGAAAATATTAAACAATTTAAGAGTTTTTTATCATTAAAATAAAAGAATGGTGAGAAGCACAAAACACTCCCTAATGATCATAGACACTTGAATAATAATTAAATTAAAATAAGTAAAAAAGATAAAAATTTACCGTGTTTCTAAGATTTCCTTGTCACACATTTTTTTCCTTAAAAACACTTATCCCCAAATAATATAATTCTCCCTTTGAGAGAAAGAATAAAACTCCCCCCCTTCTATAGAATAGACAAAACATATATTTTAATCATGAAAATAGACTTTTCTCCTACTTTGAGATTATCAAAAAGGATACAAACATTGGGGTATATAATAAATAGATAATATCTCTATTTATCATCATTAATGTTCTTTTTAGGGAGACAAAAAATAAATGTTTTTGATTTTTTTATAAACATTTACAAGAATAGAAAGAATTATTTTTAATAAAACTCAAGATAAAACTTTGGGATTTTTTTTGAAATAGAGTTTCCTAATTTTTTTAAAAATATTTAGAAAAAGAAAATGTATCTTTTAGGATTATTTCAGCATTAAAAATATTATATCTCCTTCAATTAATGCATCAGGAGAGTTTAAAGGGATCATAGCCATTAAACAAGACTAAAATAAAGAAAACACTTTGAAAATAAATATTTTGAAAAATAATTCCATTATTATAGTTAAGTAAAGGTTTTATTAATAAAACATAGAAAATTTCCTAGGAGTGTCAAAATAGGTGTGTAGTAAGGCACACTCATCATTCCCAAGATGGATAAAAGATTAAAAAATCTAATCAACTCGTTTTGGGATAAATACCTAGGAGTATTTGATCTATAACCACATCCATTTTTTTGTATCCAGTCATGAATGTTTTTATTATATTATTATACTCACTTCACTTTTAAACATTATGAAAAGTTTTTTTATATAAAATTAAATTATAAATCCATTTTTGGAAAAAAATTATTGAAAAAAATTATAAAAATTATAAATATTTATAAGTGATTAAGAGATAATCATCACAAGATAATCATAACCAAATCACCTTTGATGAAGTCAAAGCAATCAAGATAAAGGGGTTTGGTGAAGATATCAACAAGTTGAAGGTTTGGGAAAACAATATCAAGAACGATATCAACTTTTTGAAAGTGATATCATAGAATATGGTTACTAAAGTTAATTTGCTTAGTGTTAGAGTGTTGTATAGGATTTTTTGAAATACTGATCACACCAGTGTTTTCACATTTGATATGGATGGAAGAGCATGTTAGAAAAAATTCAAAGAGAGTATGTTTCATCCATATAACTTGAGAAAAACTACTCCCAACGACTATGCATTCCTATTTGAATGTATAGAGAGCATTAGATTTTTACTTATTACTACTCCAAGAGATGTTGTATTTCCATAGTAATTGAAAAGTCCCACTATTTATTTTCTTATTTAGTTGGAATCCTCTAAAATCAACATCAGAAAAACAAGAAAGTTAAAAAGTAGTTTCTTTAGGATAAAATAATCTAAGTTTTTTAGTTCCTTTCAAATAAAAAAAAATTATTTTAAGGGATTTTAAATGAGAGTCCTTTGGTTTGGATTTAAAATGATCAAAAAGGTATACACTAAACATGATGTCCAGATGGGTCATAGTAAGTTAAAGTTGACTTCCAATCATACTTCAATAAATCTTATTATCGAATGATTAACTAGCTTTATCCAACACCAGCATACATTTTGTACTCATGGGAATTTTAATTTCCTTAGAATGATCCATTAAAAAATTATTATGGTCATTAGTTTATTTACTTTGGCTTAAAAAGCTTCCATTAGGATTTTTGGAATTTGAAAACCAAGGAAGAATTTAAGTTCTCCCATAAAACTCATTTCAAACACTTTATTCATTAAATTAGAAAATTATTCTAAATATTTTATTTAGTTGAGATTAAAATAACATCACAAATATAAATTTGAATGATTAATAAATCATTTGAAATGGTTTTTAGAAAAATGGTGGAATCAACTTTTCTCATTTTAAAATAATTTAATAAAATAAAGTTTTATAACCTCTCTTACCAAAACCAAGGGTATTGTTTCAAATTGTATATATCTCTAGTTAACTCAAAAATAAATTTTGAAATTCAATATTTTTAAAACTAGGTGGTTGGTCCACAAAAATATTTTTAGAAATAAAACCATTTAGAAAATAACTTTTGAAATCCATTTGAAAAATGTTAAAATTAAAATGAGAATTGAATAAAAATAATATTATAGTAAAATTGAGTCAAGAAACAGGTGAAAAGGTTTCACCATAATCAATACCTTCTTCTTGATTATAGCCTTTAGCAACAAGTCAAGCCTTTTTATGAATTCAATTTCTTTTTTTTTTCAATTTTGCTACAAAAACCCCACTTGGTGCCAATAATAGGATGATTATTAGTATGTTCCACATGATTCCAAATGTTGTTCCTTTAAAATTAGTTCAACTCCTCTTACAGAGAAAGTATCCAATTTTCACTATTAATAGATTCATCAAGAGAATGAGGTTAAATATGAGAGATAAAATCTTGATGTTCAACCTCATTTAATAACAACCTTATAGAATATATTTTAGATTGTAATTATTCAATAATATTCTCAAGAGGATGGTCTTTGGATTGAGTCCATGACTTGGGTAAAGGTGAGGATGAGGATTCTAGATCATATTTAATTATCTTATAATATTGAGGTTGAGTAAGGGTTGAACTAGTTTGGTCAACATAATCATCAATTTTAAGATATAATTTAGGAATATTCTCATTGAATTTGATGTGAATTGAATATTATAGGGTCTTGGTCATTTTTATTAAGACTCTAAAGGCTTCACTTGAGTTAGAGTACCCAAGAAAAATTACTTCATCACATTTAGGGTCAAAATTTCTCAAATTATCCTCGGTATTAAGGATAAATCATTTATAATTAAAGAATTTAAAGAATCTAACATTTAGAATTTTTAATTTCCAAAGTTCATAAGGGTTTTTTTATAATATGGCTCTTATAAGGACATAGTTAAGGATAAATCATGAGGTATTAACCTTCTCAGTACAAAAATATCAAGGAAGGGAAAAATAATTAAGGAGATTCCTAGAAATTTCTTGGGTGGTCCTATTTCATATTTCAACAACCCCATTTTTTTGAGGAATTCTAGGAGAGTAAAATGAGTGTTGATAACCTTGAGAATATAAAAACTCATCAAAACATTTATTATCAAATTCTCCACCATGGTCACCTCTCAAGGAAAATAGTTTGTAGCCTTTTCCATTTTTAAATTTTCTTAAAAGTTTAACAAAGAAATTACAAGCCTCATTATTATGATCTAAGAAGAAAACCCATGTAAATATAGTAAATTCATCAATACTCACAAAATTAAAAATTTTAACTCCAATAATAGAAACCTAAGTTGAAAAAAAAGATCATTATAGAATAGTTATATGGATTTAGAAATGTAAATAAGGTTTTTTGGTTTGATAGAATACTTGTGTTTCTTTCCAAGTTTGGAAGGTTCACAAAATAAATTATATTTAAAAGACATTTTTGGTAAATCTCATACTCATTGGTTATTATTGAGTTTGAAAAGAGAAATAATATTATAATGTCCATGATGTCGATACCAAATCCAATAATCATTATCTTGTTCACTTAAACACTTAACATTTTGAATTACTAGATATTTTAAATCTATAATATAAACATTTTGAAAATGGTATGCGGTAAATAAAACTTTCCTTTAGAATTAAAAACTTTAGAAAAAATAATTTTTAAATGTAATTTTAAAACCTATATCACATAATTTACTTATACGTAGTAAATTATGATTAAAACATTTTAAAAATAAAACTTTTATAATAATATTAGAGTTAGAGAAACCAATTGTACCCACATAGAAAATTTTGAATCTAGACTCATCTCCAATGGTGTCATGTCCTCCATAAAAAACTTTGAGATGATTGAATTTGGAAGGATAACTATACATATTCCTTGATTATATTATATCTATATACCATACTTCTTGTTATATTTTTATCCTTTTCTATAAAATATATAGAATCTATATCTTTTTGTATCTATATCTAGGGTCCACTTAAGTTAGCTAATAAAGATTTTGGAATCCATACTTATTTTGAACAAGTTTTTAAATTTTAAATATGTTAAGAAAGATGAATCATTTTAGGTCTATCATATATATCATTATTAAAATTACATCCATAAATTATATTTCTAAATTTATTATAATAATTAAATAATTAATTTTTATAAATTACCTTTACAAATGTAGTTTTTTAGAATTGTTGGGAAAATTAGATTGTTTTGAAAAACCAAAACCATAGCAATTTTTAATAGGTTTTTAAGATCAAAAAATATTATTTAAAATTTTTCCCATTGGGTAAAATGGGAAATAGTATTTTTAAGATATTAAATTTTAAATTACCAATTTTTAACATTTTTTTATCTTTTAATTTTAAAAGAAAATCCTATTTTTCTTTTAAAATTTGATTATTTTCAGAAACAACAAGGTTATGATTATTTTAAATATATTTTAATTTAGAAAAAAGACCATAAAAAATATTTTAGATTTCATTTTTAGGATTAATAATATTTTCATAATTTAAAGAATATTTATAATAATTATAAGAATAAGAAGAGTAATGATAAGAAGAGAGATAAATTTTATAACTCACCTCAATTTTACCCTCAACATGTGTTGTGATATGTTTAAGACTTTTTTTCTTTAATCATATACTTAAATAAAGTCATTGATTTCACCCCAAGTTAGGACCTTTAAATATTCATTACCCTGGTTCTCATATTTTGTTTTTTTGTTATTAAAGGGATAATATGAATTTATGTGACCCTTATTTTTTACAAAAAAAATATGTTACCTCAAATTTTTTATTTTTATATTTAATGTTTCGAGTGGATATGTTATTTTTATTATACTTTACCATCATCTTGGTAAAGTTGGTGATACCAGATTCACTCCCTAATGAGTCATAATTGTTTTCCTTAACAATAATTATTATTTAAGTTTTCTCAACATACTTATCCTACTTTTCATATTTTCTATTCATTTTTAACTTATATGTTATGAGAGAACATATGAGTTCCTAAATTGACATATTTTTAGCATCTTTAAATTCTTGGATCATGGGTGAATTTTAGAGCCCAAATACTTAGTAAAACTAAAATGACTTTCTAATTTAATGTTTCTGTAGAATGAGAGTCATAAAGTTATTTTAATCCATTTTAAATATCATTTAATATAATAAATATAGGAGTAATAGGTTCATTATGATGCATAGAGAAACTCTCAAACTCCTTCCTATACATGTAAATCCAATTATCCTTAACTTTATTTATACCTTCATGCATAACTTCTAATAATTTATAAATTTCATTCGCAATTTTACATAAAGAAACTATATTAAAATAATTAACATATAAACCATAATTTAATGCATTAATAGATTTACCATCATGTTTAAAATTAAAAATATCAACAAGGGTCCATTTTTCTTATTTTTTAGATGAAAGAGTACAACTATGCATGGCCCATGGGGTGTTAGTTGAGTGGTACCCACTAGTTTTACCCCTCACTCTCAATGGGAATTGGTGGAGGCTCAAGCCCCTCCAGACACAAACATTATGCCTATTATGCATAGTGTGATTCAAAACTATTTTATAGTCAGGGAACATGAGGCATGCTCTGGGCTTGGCCGGGTCCCCCCGTTGGGAGTCGAGCATAACCTATACACACATTTTTCAATTGGAGTAGAGCTTGAGCGGTAAATCCTATAATCCTGTATCTAAATTACTAGCGTTCAAATCCTGGTAATCCCAATGGGGAATTTACATCGTAGGTAGTGACACAATCATGATGTGGGAATGTAGTGATGCAGGCATGAAGGCAGGCAGTGATGAAGGTAGGATGATATAGGCATAACATTGCACTGGGAATTCAGGCCATGTTCATAGGTCACTTGGTCTTGGGCATACATGTTATGTAATGGGTCTCCATCTACTCAGATATAAAAAGGTTTTTTCTTTCATAAAAAAAGAGGCTTCAACCCCATTTTTTAAAAGTATATCTATGAAAAATAATTTTATAAACATACTATTCAATATATTTAAGAAAAGTTTATATTCTAGATTTTTAATAAGTATAATTATTACCATTAAAAAATAGATCACAACAAATTTATTGACCTTTATGACCACCATGGGTGTTTGAAAAATATATTTTGAAAACATATTTTTTTAAAAAACCGATTAAATATTTTGAAAATAAAAACTTTGAAAGAATTTGAAAACAAAGAAATTAAGAAATTCAAAATCCATCTAATACCAAATGTAAGATAGATATAGGTAAAATGGAAAGAGGGGGGTGGTGGGGGGTGAATTT
Source organism: Viscum album (assembly GCA_963277665.1). NCBI lineage: Eukaryota > Viridiplantae > Streptophyta > Magnoliopsida > Santalales > Viscaceae > Viscum > Viscum album. The sequence continues at coordinate 806,409,656 of OY728137.1, forward strand.
CCATTTAAAAAATTAAATGAAAAAAATCAAATTTTAAAAACCTTTATTTATAAAAGATTAAATAAATTAAAACATTTTAAATAAATAAATAAATGAATCAATGTTGAAAGTGAAAAAAATAATTAAATAAAAAATATAACTTAAATAATAAAAACAAATAATGATCTAATTAATCAATTTTAAAGTGTTTAAGAGATTCAAAAAATAAAAATTATAAAATTTTAATTGATGGATTAAACAATTAAATAAAAGAATGATTGAAAGAGATAAATAATTGAAAATGAAGAAAATAAATGATGAAAGATATTTGTTAAGTAAGTTTGGTAATAGTACCCAAAGTTACCCTTATATTTCCCACCAAGATATCTTAAGGATTCAATATATTAGTCACTTAGATTTAATGATATCCAAGATACCAAAACTATCCTTTTATTTTTAAGTTATAGTAAGAAACTGGTAATGATAAAAGGGTGGGGAGGGACAAGCCCACATGAGTTTATCCACAAAATTCCACATACAATACAAACAAAAAATTTCAATCCCATACATCCCCTCATTAGCCTGAATTTTAAAAAAATATTGTTTATAATCATTTATCTATTGTATTTTTTTCATTCATGGAGGTAGTTGGGAGAAGTATGGATCGATCATAGCTGGAATTTTATGGGCTGTGGTGGAGCATTATTTGGAGGTTTGATAGTAGCACATGGCGATACTTATGTGGGGGAAAACTATTGTGATGTAAATTAGGTAAGTAATCGGTGAGGGGCTACAAAGGATGATGTTGGTGGCATGGTGATGCGAAGGACTGGACCAATGAATGAATGGAGACTCTCTAAGTAGTGACTAGTTTCTGAGGTTTCTATTAGGGTACCCATGGGGCTATTTCCTATTTTTTTTAATAAAAAAATAAAATAAAATAATAATAATAATAAATCAACTAAATAATATTATGATTATAACACCAATTTTAGAATTGAAAATGTGTGCAAGGGAGATGTGTTCCATTTTTTGAGTGGTGGGATGATACACCATGTGAATATGGTTAATAATTACTAAATAATTATTGTTATATCAAATTAAAACAATAAATACATACCTATTTAAAATTAACATATGAATGGTTGGTGAATTAGTATGATTATTATGGTGGAAAATCATATATCATGGGTTAATCATGCTGTTTTTATTAAAAAAACAAATATTTTGAAGAAGAATATATTCTATTTTTTTTAAATCAATCTTACATGAAATCCTGAACATGCACGGACTCAACCCACCTTGGTCTACACCCACATGGGCTCAAATTTCATTGGCCCTCACTCTTAATGTTCAAAATTTTTAGGCCCACCCACCTCGCATCCGCACCATATCTGTGAAGCCCACATGATATGGTCCAATTTTTCATTTCTATAAGAAACTAAAAATAATAGAACCCATATCATTTATTATAAATATATAATCCAAAAACTAAGCATTCTATTGACTTTTTAAATTAAATGGAATGAAAACCAAAATATATTTATATAATTTTAGTATGATCCAATATTATAAGAAAGAGGAGGAAAAGGGTATTTATAGCATAGTATCTAATCTCCAAATAATATGAAGAAACACTCGGATAGATTGAGAAAATAGTGAGTGTGAGAAAGATATAAAATTTTAATCATAATCTTTTAAGGAAATAAAGAAGATTTAGAAAGAGATATCTATTATAACTTGAAAATATTTGAAGATCATAGAGTAATTGAGCATGTTTCTATCTTTGTGTTGTATATTTCCAAGGCCTACAAAGGTCTTTATTTATAGGCTTAAAATCCTTTAGTAAAATATGGAATCCATCATTAGTTTTAAATATGATGATGTCCAAGTTTAATGGATCTTGATCATAATAAATATAGGGCTCAGACTAGCTTCTTGTGGTGTGATCTATCATTCTACATCACCGAGGAAGGCTTTGAAGTGTAAAGAAAGGCACTGCAACACAAAGTCTCATAGGAATATTTTTCGGTTCTTTCAAAATAGAGATTGAATTGGCATAGACTCTAAGTTTTTCTATATATATTTTTTGGTTTTTCTAAATTCATTGTAGATGTGGCATAACCTCTGGGATGTGGTGTGGATAAATACTACAAATAATACACTAAGACATATATAATACCTTATGGTGTGAATTTAAATGAATTTATAGTAAATGAACTTTGAATGCGGTGTGGCCTCTAAAATTTTAATCATAAATCTCACAATAAGATTTGACTAAGATAGGATTTTATGTGGTCCCAAGAGCTATGCTGTAATCCTTATTCTTGGGTAAGGGTAACATAAAAATTTCATACACTGCATAAAGGTACCACTAAAATCCTTAAGGCTATGAAAGGGTATTAATGTGAGGGTGGAGTTGTGTAAGGGTTATCCCAATTTTTTAGATTTCTTTTCCTTCTAAGGTGTGGTCCTTTATACTATTCCATTGAACTTATTTAAGGAGTCTAAAATGACTTCAAGAATAAATATTCAAAGAGATCTATTATAATGAGATAAATCTAGTTTTACACCACTTAAGTGAAAATATTAAACACTTTAAGAGTGTTTGTGATCATTAAAATCAAATACTAGTGAGAATAACAAAAAAAATCTTGAGGTGTTACATGTAAGTTGTTAGATCATATTCCCTTAATTTTCAATTTAACCAAACTTTTTGGCCCCTTTTCCTCCTCTTTCATCTCTTTTTTCTGCTTGATTCTCATGTTGTCGCCTCCTTATTTTATCACTTTATTATATGGATTTTTCACTTCTCTAGGTGAAAAATTTCAACTCTCTACATGGATTGATCTATATGCCACTCAACGGCACTCTTGTTGGCCTCTACTTAAGTTGATTTTTAATTTTTACAAATTTAAACTCAAGATTCCTCATGTAATCTCTCTGATAATTAGAATCTACTTTCAATTCATTGATGTCATCCCCTATTCCTATCATGAATGTTTCCATAGTTTTCTATAATTAAATTATTTGACATTGAAGTAATGAACTTTTTTTTTACTATTGGAATATGGTTACACGTTTTGAATCCATCCTCTATATTTGTCTCTTAGAGAAGACTTGAATAAGTATATCCTTTTCATGTTATTAGAAACACCATTAAAGTAAAAGTATCACATAGCTGAAGAAAAATTCCCAAGTGTACATTTGGATATTCATGTGGCATGCTAGTGAATTGAAGTAAATTTGGTATCATTTAAATGATCATAAACTTTATCTTTAAGTGATTTTCAGTAAAAATAGGTACTATAATACTTGGTTGTACCCCCAAACTTAAAGGTAATCCATACTGCATAAACATTCATTTCCTCAAGAGTCTCCTTTCCCAACTTGTTCCATCTCTTGTACTCGAACCACTCTAACTAAGTCTTTTTTCTTCTTGAGTCTTTTAATTCTCTACTTTAACTTGGGATCATACCTAAAAAAGTTATTCACCATATTTTTTTATCTTCTCACAGGTTGATTCCTTGTGAATCCATAAGTTATAACCTAAAAAATGAAACACTATCACGCCAAGCATAACATAGATAATAAAAAGTAAAAATAGATATGTTTATAGGAAAATAACTATCCTAATCAATATAAACCAAGTTTATACTAATTTCACAAGTCCTTGACAATGAAACTAAACAATTTAGCCACCCATGATTTGATTTTAATTCTAAGCGAGAATCAAGTTTAGAAAATTAAAATGGTCTTCCTTAAAACTAACACTACAAAGGTGTAGTATAGATTAAGTTCTAGGTAGAAACCACATATACTAGTGATTTATAGCTTCAAACCATAGTCCAAAATTTATGATGACATATTGATTAAAATAAATCTAAAATTAAATAAGATAAGTATAAGTGATGAGAGTGCACCGAGTTTTTATAAATCCATGATCATGAGACAAATGAAATTCAAATGTTTTTAATGAATGATCTATTTTTTTCAAAATTGATACAAAGTAAACCCTTGGTGTTGAAATTCACTATCTAATTACTAAAATATAATTTTGTTATGATTTATAACTTTTATTCATTTAGTAATTAGGTATTTCAAAACCATATATAAACATAACACTTAAAATCAACCCATGATCAAGAAGAAATATATACACTAGTTCATGCATTAAAAATAAATTCATAAACCAATAAACAATGATCATTATTATAGAGAGATGAAAAGATGTATAATAACATATTAATTATTGAAACTAATAGGAATCAATCTTAAAAACTAAAGTAAAAAATCACATAATCTCCATTTATTACAAAACTCAGAACAAGCTATTCACCCCCGAATTATTTCACAATAATTAAAGAGATGACCCATTTTAGACTAAAAATTGGGATTATGAAAATACTAATCTAAAATCTAACCACAACCTTCAAGATCCCAGATCCTCTAACTGAAGTCCCTTACTCTTGAGTTTATGTGTTGATCCAAGACAAGATACCCCATTTTATTGAAAAAATTTCATAAAAAAACATCCATATATCTCCCATATCCATTTCCTTAATTTGATATTCTAATATATCTCAAATTAGCCTTTAAAAATAGAACGTGACTCCTTAAATATCACTCTAAAAGATAACTTCATGATTACAAAAGGGATGGAGATATAAGATATTCAAATATTCTAGAAACTCCATCATTATAGTGAAAGGGTCCATGTCACATTGCCACACTTTTATCTCCTATATATTACACTACAACCCTAAAATATTCACATGTGAATTCATAATTTCAAATCTATTTCAAAAAAAATCATGTCATAAAGGCTTCCTCATTATAGAATGAAATTATATTAAATATAAATTTCCTATCCTCCTTCTATATTACAGTGTAAAGAAAATAGTCACATCATAGTACTTAATGTCATGATGTAATATCTATCTCTGTGAAAAATTTTTATTCCTCTATTTTCCTGAAAATGACAAAAAAATGTGTCATTAATGAAACTCTTCTGGACCTCTTCAAATTTTAATATTTTGTAGCTTGTCATGGAATTATGATTCTCCTATTATTCCATTATATTATATTTTATTCTTGAAAATCTTCCAAACCACTCTAAAGTTACCCTCAAGATAAATCATGCCAAAGAACATAAAAACACACTAAATTAAACAAGTTCAACCCATTTATCAATAAAATTTCCAATTAAAAATCATGTATAAATTTGATTAATCATTTGGTACCCCCTATATTGTTAGACTTATATTGTAAATGGTTGAGTATGATCATAAGTTATATGAACATTGAGTCAATATTTCATCATTAAAAAACTATGAAGTTAGTCAATAGACACCAAAAGGGTCTAATTTGGTACATGAATCCAATTTTTTGAAATACTAGAAAGTTTTATACGATAAACCTGAAGATCTTAGTGAATTATTTTTTCTTTTATATTAGTTAAAATTTAGTAAATGAACCTAATATAACCATGGGCATACTTATTTAAGAAATATATTTTCATTTGGAAATAAGGGAGAGATTAGATGAGACCTAAGAGAGTGTCCTATTTTATGTTATATTTATGTTTATGATTGAAGTTAGTTATAGATAAAGGGAATCACAACTTAAAATATGCTTGTGATGTTATTTAACTCCTAGATATAGTGTGGGAGGAGTAAGTTAATTCTTATTTCCACAAGGTGATGATATGTGTATGGATATGCCTCTTTCTAATTACATGGGGTGATGATATGTGAGGTTTTCCCTTAAGTTTCACCACAAGTCTCTACTCATGAGTATTTACATATAATTTTTACCATCTAGTGAGTCCTATCCATTGTAATCATCTATATATTTTCCTTTCCCCTATTGATATAGATTAAAATTGTGGTTTTGATACGAGTTGTATGGACTTTTAATTTTTCCTTGTATTTATAGGGTAGTAAAGGATTTTATCACCCCTTTCTAGCAGTTTTAATAAGGAATAATTTTAATCTATATTTATGAGTGGAAATTGATTTAGTTTTACCCTTTATAATTATAAAAACAAGGATTGGTGTCTTTTAATTTAATAATCTATTAGGATTATTTATAGTTATCTTTCTTACAAATTTAATTACCATTAAATTAATACAGATAGAGTGGGTTGCTGTTTATGAAATATTAAGTATGATATTTTAATGGAACATATTGATAGAAAATGATACATGCATAGACTATATTCCCATTCATGATTAGATATCAAGGTTAGTAATAAAATATTAATTTGTTTTATACTTAACCTTATATATATGCAACATGCGAGTAAATTTGTATATGTAGATATTATTATTTTCATTATGGTGGTTCATGGGATCTCTCCATGCTGAAGTATAAAGACCATGGGATGGTTTATAAGGAGGATTGCTAACATAATCTCATTTATGGTATTTTGTTAACTTTTTTTTGTTTATTGATATCAATTGATGAGGCATATATTGTATCACATGTCATGTATTAGTTTTATTTTTCATCTTTTGGTTATTTTTATGTGAATAGATTTAATTTGTGTTAATCCCTATTTATATAGAAGTTTTTTTATATTGTAGATGAATGAAAATTATTTATAACTATATATTATTTTTTAATATTATTATTTTTTCAATATTGTTTTGGTACTAGATAGATATATGAATGCATCATACCAAAATTTTATTATTATTTTTTAATGTTATGATATGATTATATTAGAAGGAAAAAATTCCTACCATATTTAAATATATAATTTTGATACTTTTTATTGGCCTTTAATGATTAAAATGAATGTTCTCGAGGCCATGTGATTGTTAGGTGTAGGAATAAATGTATTCTTAGTATGGATCATTACATTATATATCTATACATTCATATCAATATTAAATAAAAAATATTATATGTTGAGATGAAATGAAGTTAAACTTCCATGAAAAAAGGTGTTAAAAATTTAAGTCAAATTTTAGGAAGATTAAATAATTTATTTTAAATATTATTTTTAATATATTTTTGATAAGATAAAGAGAAAATTTATAAAAGGAACATAGTGTGAGATTCAAAATAATTTCAATAAAAAATATTACAATCAAGAATAATAAATTTATTAAGAATAAATTATAATTATCAAAAGATGAATATTGAAAAACATGCGTTGAAATCATAATGGTGTATCACTAATGAAAAGATACAACAAACATGTTCTTATAGTGGCATGATAAGACTATACACTGCATTATTAATATAATATGAACAAAACATTGTGTCAAGTGTCAAACATGTTATGTATTTTATAATGTTTATTGCTTCCTTTAATATGTAGGGTTATATGACATGACAATTCACAAAACTTCATTCCATAATCTTCAAGATAGTTTTAATTTTATCATAGAAAGGTTTTAATTTTTTTGACATAGGTTATTTAAGGAAAGCACAACATCTCCTTCATGGTGAGAGTATAAGTGCCTAAGTATGGTAGTAGAGATATAATGTGGTATAAGTGGTTTTTTAACAATCCCAATTGAGTGTAACATTTAATATCTACATGAAATAATGTATAGTTATGTAAAACATTTTTTTTTCATTTTTTAGTATAAAACCCTATTTTTGGTATGTGTGCATGTTTTTCATTTTTGGTGAATATTGGATGTAACCTTAAGATATAAGAAAATTCATGATTTATATACATTAAAATTGTAAAATTGGGAGTTATATGACATCGAAAGTGATTTTTGACTGTATCATTAGTTCCAAGATGAGGTGTTTTTCTTGGTGTTCATGTTTCAAAAGAAACTAAATTTCTGATAGAAGTTAGGAGTTATTTTACTATGATTGTATGGTTAGCTACATAGGGAGGGTGATTGTGCAACTTGGTATTGGTAACATCAAGTTTTGTTCAACCACATGTATGGGAAGGGGAGACCATGAAAGGGGATAACATGCATTTTTATATTGTAATATAGGTTTATAATATAGGGTTTTTCATGATAAACTATATGATCATAAATATTGTGCAACCATACATTAAAAAAATAGTTAAATTATATGATTTAACTTTAAATTTCCCAAAACTCCCAAAAAATTCCTTATTATTCTATCAAAATATATTGGGTGATTCTATGGTATTCATAGGGGGATTTTAAATGCCTTTATAAATCTCTCATTTTGATGGTTATTAATGAAGATCAAAGTTTTGACATCATATCTTAGTTAAGTTCAAGATCTAATTTCTATCTCTTGGATTCTAAATTATCTCTCTTAGATTCATACTTGGGGATTTTATATCTATGGATATAGGGGATCAAATATTCATATATTATTCATTATGGAAAGGTTTTGAGGATTTATTATATTGGTGTTATAATGGACCAAAAATTATGTAATTCTATAACACAACACATCTAGTCAGGTTACTTCAACATATTCTATGAGTTTGGTTAATATATTATGATTTTTTGGCCAATTATGATTGAATAATGATTTAGATTTCATGATTTTTATAGAATCGTGATTTTTTTCAAAAGGTTAGTTTGACATGAAATGGTTTTTTTCAAATTTATAGGTTTTATACCCATTAATGTTTTATAATTGAAAATGATAATTTTTCAATGGAATTGATTTTATTTATTGAATTATAGATACCTAATTTAATTTTCATAGGCTGTAGATGATTTTGATGGAAAATAAATTTTTGATAGAAACATATTTTTTTAAAATTAACCTTGTTAAGGGTTGGGTGTTGGATCATTATTTTCAATTTTATTTATCTAGAAATTATTTCATAGTGTGTGTGTGTGCATGTGCATATGAAAAATAAATTTTATTTAAGTTTTTTTTTGAAACCTCTTAGATTAATTCATGGTGAAGCAAATAATTATAGAATACGTGTTAAAGAAATAAAAACTTTGGATAATCAAAGACATATGAAAATAGATCAGTCTTTATCTTTGTTAAATTGGTTGGTTTTGCATTAATTCATGAATAGGTGATGACTTGGTTCACATATGGGTACCAAGTGAATAATGATTTGATTCTAACCAAGTGAATAACGACTCATGTTGGGAAACTAGTTGGAATTGTATGGATTTGATTATCCTTTTTATATTTTCTATCATAAATGAATTTAATAAAATGCGGAGTTTTCATGGATTTTGGAAGGATTTCAAGAAAGGGAGAATTTTCATGAATTTTTGGGAAAATTGAGATTTTTTTTTGTGGTAAAATTTTTTAGGGAGAAAACATGGTTTATAAATTAATTTGAAATCAAGGATTTGATTTTTGTTTTCAATAAATTTTGGTTTCTAAAATGACTGGAAATGACTATATTTTATATCTTGGGTTTTGAAAGGTTTTACACATTAATTTTTTTTGAATAAAAATTCATTTAATTTTTCATATTTTGATTAAAATTTCATTATTTTAATTACTTATATAGGGAATCATGTTGGATTTATTAGGGAAATCCAAATATGTTTATAATCACCCCCATATGTAAATTTTAGTGAAAATATAGACATTATTGGTCATGATTCTAGGAAAATGAAAAATTTGATCTTTATTAAAGGTAATCCATATATTCATGTTAGAGATATAGAAGTAAGAGTTGGCATATTGGGATTGATTTACTTTGTCTATTTTGTCAGTATATTAGCTTATTTATTTTAATTGGGTATTGATTTTATAAAACTAAAAGTTTACACTATGAATTTTTTTTAAATAGTTATTTATAGTAGTGAGTTTTACATCTACATGTATCCTTTTGGTTTACTTATTTTTAGGGAAAAAAATTCCCCAAATTGTTTATTCTATCCCTTACTGCCTATCAGAAACCTATATTGACTAGGGAACATGATTGAGGCCATGTAACATTATTACTTGGTACTTGGGATTTAGGTATTAAGTTATGGGTGTATAAAAATGGTATTAAAAAATGGGTTTTAAATTGAATCTTTAGAATTCATGGTAGGCGTGGTGGATTGGATGGTTCTGCTCGAAAATTACTCATATAAAGAAGTATTTTACATATTTATGGAGAAAATTGAGTTCTAGGAAGTATAGTTAAAATATATATTGATAATAACCTCTTAGTATGCTATTATTTTTTCCAAGTTAACCCATGATGCGTTGGAATAAGCAAGAGTTCATGAATCATATTATGCATGGTAAGAATTGTATTATATTACCATGGTTTTAAAGAAAGGATTTTCTTATATAAAACTAATTTTCAATAACTCATTGATTTATAGTTTTTCAAATAGATTTTAATAAATTATTTTTTTTTAAAAATTACTTGATTTGTTGTGATAAAGAAGTTAAAAATTGGATTATCTAAATAAAAGTATAAGAAGCCAACTTGAAAAAAATAAAAAGTGATATTTTGCGATGATGAATTATTAAGAGATTATGTTTTTTAAATTAGTTTTATGTGTTTATACTGGATGATATTTAGGAGTGAAAAAGTTTTCTCTTGTCTATACTTATCTTATAATCATCATTATAAGGGCTATTTGGAAAGTTTTTCGGGAAAATAATTAGGTTAGGATGAATGTATGATTGGGAATACAAATTTTAAAAACCAAATCCACTATCATCTAGAAGTGATTCTATATTGGAGTAGGTGAGAAAAATATTGGAGAAAATCAACTATACATTTCTATTATTATGAATTCTTGAGACCTAAAAGGTTATTTTCCTTTTTTTACTTTTTAGAAAGGCCAGATAGGAATTGGTGGTGATCCAACCATAGAAGTGGGGATATATAAATATCTCTAATATAACGGGATTATAAAATAAATTTATTTATTAATACTTCCTAAAATAATTTAACCTATATATAGCTTTATATTTTTTTTATATTTTGGTCCAAGTAATATGACTGTGATGAAGTATGTGTGAATTTTTGATAAAACTTTTATGGTATGTGTTGTTACTGGCGACGAACATGAACCTAAGGAATAAAGGTTTGATATATAGATATAACAAAATATACATTAAAGGATAATCATGTTAAAATTACATACTTACATTTAGGTAGTATAGATTTAGTGAAGGAAGTTATGATTGGTTGAACAATTTTGACTATATACAGAGTTGATTCCATATTTTATGAAATAGAAATTTCATTGGGTGAAAGGAATGAGAATTGTTTTAATAATAATCAATTATAATTAGAAATGTTGAAATTTCATGGTATTTATTTGTTTTTTATATAAAAACATATGACTTTATTATTATGATGGATCAACTAATAAGATTTAAATATCAAATTGAATGTTGTAGTTGAAGATTCTTTTTCTTGGAACATGATGATACTATCCACATTTTAAAGGAAGAGTGGAGTTTTCATGATAGTTGGGATAGTACAATAGAAAGTGATAGTGGATCTATATATTTTCAATTGGTGTAATAAAACTTGGATCAATGTAATTATAGAATCGACCTCAACTTTTAGTGGCGGTGGATCAATATCCAAATGATTTCCTAGATTTTTTCTTTGATTACAATAAAGAAAGGCATAGAATTTTTTATTGACCTAGATCTTGAGAAGATTTATATTTATCTATCATATTTTTATATAGAACCAATATAATTAAAATATTTGAAGTTGTAGCATGAATATTGGAAGCTAAACTGAGTGATAATGAAAGGAAAATATCCCTTACCCCAAATTGATGACTTGTTTGAACAAATGAAGGGAGATCATTAGTTTTCCAAGATTGAAATTTGTTTTGGGAATCATTAGTTCTTATTTTAGGAATAAGATATTTTAAAAATGGTTTTTTATTAATATGTCTATTATAATTTTTTTTGGTAATTCCTCTTAAGGATAACAATAAACCTATAATATTTATAGAATTAATGAACCAAATATTTCACAATTATTTGGAAACCTTTGTGATTATACTTATGGATTATATTCTTATATATTAAAGATCAAAGGAAGTACATGGGAGGTACCTATAAATTATTTATATATTCTATGTGAATAAAAACCATATGTCAAGTCCTATAAGTCTCCTTTCTATATTTAATTGGTAATGTTTTTAAGTCAAATTATTTTTGATAAAATAATCTAAATTGGTCATGAAAAGTTTAAAGTGGTAATGTTTTGAGAGATACCAAAAAATATAATTAAAATATATACTTTTATAGGTTTGTCTAGATATCCCAGAATACTCATTCAATATTTTTTCAAAATTGAATTCTTCCATGGAAACCCTAACCTAGAAAGGGAAAAAGTTTGATTCAAATGTGATATTCCTGGAGGAATTTTAGAAATTGAAGAAGATACTTACTTTAGATATATTTTATATTATCCTTGAGTTATTAGTTGTCTATGAAGTGTATTATGACATATCAAGATTAGGAATATTATATATTCTAATGAAATAAATCATGGTTTTGGTGTATGAGTCTATGAAAACGAGTCTATAGAAACCCAATTTTCACCTTGTAACACTTTGAAATATTTTTACATATATTTCTAGATTTAGGCGCTCAAACTAAGTGCAATTCCGAGGCTCAGTGTGCCCATAATTAATTTTATAAAAATATTAAGTGTTTTTATAATATAAATGAAATATAAATGGGATACCTCTTAATTGGTAGGTCGGATAAAAAATATAATTCCACAGTTGAGTCTAGAAGGCAGTTTTTACCCTATGAGGGGAATAACTTTCATCAACACAAGACTACTATGGAAAACTCTATCCAGGGGTAAAATGGTAATTAGAAATAATTAAACGTAATTATTTTACCCCTAATATCGAGCTAAATAACTTTCAAATGGTGGGTCAAATTTGAAATTTGAAACTGCTGTTGAGTTTAGAATGATGTGTTTTTCTTAGGCGTGATATAAAATGAGTGGGTGCGACTATTTTGGTTTTCCGTGCTGAGCGAGACAACTATAAATAGAGAGTTAAGTTTCACATTAGGATTAAAAACCTAATCTCTCTCTCTATCTCTAAGATTAATCTCTATCTCTCTCTCTCTAGCCGTTCTTCACTGTTCTTTACCAGATTGAGGGGAAAACTCCACCAAATCTTCAGCAGATCAAGGCGGGAGCACCATGGATGCATCGCCTATAACGAACGACCAAATCGAGGTAGGATTTATCATGTTTTTGAGTTCATATTTAATTTATACTTGTAATTTTTAATTTGTCAGTATAAGTTTGTTGTTATATCATTAAATCATCGATGACTGCATGAACACAACCATCGATCTGTGTTTAAACCATCATTTTATATCTATTCTTCTAAATGTTGGCTAATGAATTTTGGTCACACAATATCACTAGTGGATCGTCGATCTAAGGTCGTTATAGGGAAAAAACCATCATAAGGGTCCCTGATTCACTAACGGATTCACGAACGGGCGATTGGATCGAGCCCGATGGTCCACAGAGCGACAGAGGCACCGCGGTAGTGGCAGTGCCACAATGTGGCCATGCCAAGTGGCCCGACTTTCAATAGGGTGGGGTCGCACCAATGGGACCCCAGGTGGAGACTTCCACTACGAATCCCGTGCAGTCGGTCAGCCGTGTTGATGTTGACGTTGACTGGACCACGAGCTGGGTTGCTCCAGGTGACCGGGATGGGATGGTGGCCCAAGTCGGGTAAATGGGTCAGACTCAGGTTGGATCCTGGGTCAACCGCTACAGTAGTTTCCATGGCATGGATGTGGTCAGTCGGTCAACCATGGGGTAGTCGACCACAAGTCAGTCCACCTACCTCTTGACCCCCTTCTGGGTTTTTCAATCATCCGTAACTTTTAAACTGGGCATCTGTTTGATGTACCATCTATTGTGACATGTTCCTATCTTTGAGACAGAACTATTTAGATAATTTTTAGAATTTGAAGTTTGGGGTCAGAATGAGGGCCCCACTTTGACCCATTCAAGTTTTTTTTAGTGAAAAGCACCCTTTTCATCAGTTATCCATTTTGGGTAAATACATAACCTGTACTGCATGTTTTTCCATGTAAAATGTGATGGTAACCTTAGTTTTGACATCTGGGTTATGAAGAGAGGTGTTATGAACTTGATGCTCATATAACATAGTTTTATGAAAGTAGTGATGATTTTAGAATCATTAGAGAAGTACCTGCTTACCCTCCAGTGGGGCTAGGTAGTGAGGTTTTCTGTTCTCCCTTCAAGAATTACCCTCTAGTGAGGCTGGACAATGAGGTTCGTCATTTACTCTTTCGGGAATACCCTCTAGTGAGGTTGGGTAGTGAGGTTCACCGATTTATCTTTAGGACTTACCCTCTAGTGGGGATGGGCAGTAAGGTTCGTCGTTTACTCTTTAGGGCTTACCCTCCAGCGCAACACCCTCCAGTGGGGTTGGGTAGTGGTGTTTTCTGATGAATCCGGGACGAAGCATGTTTTGACGCTATCTTGGTCTTAAAAGTAAGAGGGGGTGACCAAGACACATCCTGGAGATGAGACAGATCCGTCCAAAGTGAATAGTATTAAGGTGTTGTGTTTGAGCCCCTTTGACTTACAGTTTAGGGTAGATATTTGGGACATTGGGCATCGATGGTGGTTACTCTTGGAACTGTTGAAGAATCTTTACTAGGGTTGAGATTTGATATGTATATCCACTTACTCTCTCTCATTTGAGTTTCTTTGGTTTGATCATATATATATTGACACCCTATCATGGCACCCACTCCTTGGGTTTTGATTAATCTCCTTCTAGGAGAGGCAAAGACATGTGGGGTATGCCATGTTCTTTCCATGTCTAGCTTCTTATGGTTGGTTGAGTATACTATCCTACTAGAGGTAGCAAAGTCTCGATTATAAGTTCACCTTCTCACCATCTATAGCTCCTTGTTTTTGGATGATCTTACTTCAATTACTTGTTGGGTTGAGCTACACTCATTTACTGTACCTTGTTCTATCTCCTGTACTTCCTTTCCTTTGTATCTCTTACTACTCACCTCCTATCCGGGGCATCATACTGAGTATGTTTATAATCACCCCAGTATGAGATTTTTCTAAACATATCATGCTTTATAAAGATGACGAATAGGTTTGATCGGGATGTCAGGGAGCTTAGGATCGTAGGAGTCTGGGATGCGTGTGGTGGTTACAGTTGGATTCCCGGAGCTGGGCTTCATTAGTATCTTTACTTTTAGTTTTCCGTCAGGTTGGGAAACTATACTAGTTGGGCGTGTATTTTTCCCCCTTTTCCTTTCTTTTTAATTTACTTTACTTGTACTGTTATAGTGGTCCATGCATTATTGAGTTTAATTTTATAGAAGGTTGAATCTTTTACATTTCTCCCTTTTCACTTTACATCGATTTGGATGTGTGTGTGTGTACAGGTAATTAGGAAAATGAATCCCCGTATTTTTTGTTCCTTCAACAATAGTCTCCAACCCTGGACTATATAGGTGGGCTTGGGGTAGTTGCGGCTTGGGCCCCGGTATGGGTCAGGTCGTGACAGAGTCTTTATGAGAATAATTACCCTATAAATGAACTATAATTCGATGGTGTCATTCATACATTTAAGGTTTAGATGCATTACAATTTTAGAAAAATATTTATAGTGTATATATATATCATAATAGTTTAAAATATATTTTATAATAACATGATCTTATTACAAGAAAACACAGGTGGGAATAATATCTTATTTTTTTTATTTTAAGCTTATTTATACATTAGGGAAAGGAGAATATGGTGGCTAAATATTTGATCAGAAATAAGGAAATTTAAGTAATGATGAATTATAATGTGTAGTGGTAGATGATGTGACTATTGGAAGACTTATTAATGGATACATAAGTGATGAAAAATGATGTGTTTCTCTTTAAACAAAATGTAAATTCCATGTTAATGGACTAAGTAATAGATATATAGGTTTTTAATAAGAAATGTAGGAGGATACATAATGATATAAATAGTGGGAAGACCATTGATGGATGAACTATTACATCAGATCCAAATTTTTATTTAAAAGTGAACATGGTGGTTTCTATAGTGTTAAATAATTATGTTTTGAAATATTTTAACCATTGGAGTTGGGCAATGCATCTTGGAGCTACTAAGATGTATCATGAAATTAGACACCAATTATGGTGGTCAATAATGATGAAGGTTATTAATGTTTTTGTTTATTGATTTTTGATTTATCAATATTTGAAGGCGGTGAATCGATAAATAGTATGGTTGTTGAAACCATTACCTATTACTATATATAAGTGGGAGGATATTTACATGGATTTTGTGATTAGGTTATCAAGTTCACCATGTAACATCCCTAAATCCAAAAACCTAGATCTGGTAGTTATATCACTTCATTTTTATACAATACAAGAGTTTCAAAAGTATATAATACCTTAGTATTCTTGGAATAATAGATATATACATACACTAAATTTTAAAACATAAGATACAACATGAAAAAATTTAGAGAACATTATTATCCCTTCTATCATATCCCTAAAAATTACACACAGTTCTCCTCTAGTTTTCCTAGGGAAAGAAAAAAAATAAGGGTTAACTCAGATGATTAGTAAGGAGTAATATAAATTGTAAACTATAATAACATAAACATGACATAAGTGATATAACATTAATAAATAAATAACATGAATCCACAATCAACTGAAAATGAAGGCATGATATATCCATGATAATAAATGAAAACATGGATAAAAATAATCATTGATCTCATATTGAATGGAATGCATAATTCCATACATAAAAAGAAGTCATCACTATCATGGCCTTATTCCAAGAAACTATTATGATATGGGGAGAGGAATAAACCAAAACCAAAGTTTTTTTCTCTCATGAGATCTGTTGATGTATTGAGGGGATATATAATTCTGGCCCCCACCTTTCACCAAATTATGTCCAATGTATTATCCTTAAGAGTAAACAATACATTTAATACCATTCTTAAGGAACCACCGACTGTATAAAAACATGGCTATCTATATAATAAAAAATATGGAAAACAAATACTTTTCTATTCAATGAAATAATGTGTATATCTAGGATAAATTCCCTTAATAAAATTAGAAGTTATGGGGTATCATCAAAGTAACATGGAGTATCCTTATCAAAGAAATATAGAGGTGAGGCACTTTCAATGTATAGGGTTATCCTTAGAATATAATAATTGGGTTCAATAGTTTTAATTTGTAGAAGAAATAGGTAATGGTAGGAAAATCCCATCATCATGGTTCATTAAGATAATGCGAATATTCTAAAACATATCCCTTGGGAGTGTCCAGCTAGGTGTATAGTCTTAGGTCCACTCATCATGAATTAGGGTGATTATTAATTCAATGATCAACCAATAATTTTCAGAGTGATTACCCCTAGGTCCATCTGTTCCACAACCACATCCATTTTCTAATATCCATATGAAAACCCATATCTTTAATTCACCTTAATTTATAATTTATTACATAAATATACACATAATACAAACTCAAAATATCATGAGGCCAGTTTCTTTGAAAAATTAGGTACACAGAACATTAACTTGAAACATGGGCACGTAAAAAATTAATTAAAAACTCTAAAATATTCACTTATATTCCATCGATCTCCCAATACTCTATGAGATAACCAAGGGATGTATACAAGAAAAGGGTGATCTATAAAGCTCAGTAATGAAATAATATAAGAATAACATTATGATAGTAATAAATATAAGTCAAGAAAAATATCAAGGTGACATAAAAGTGGTGATAATCATAAACATGACCATCAAAGCATGATATAATATGATAACATCAAGGCAATAGAGAAATTTGGAAACATTATAAAACATGAAATAATAAGAAAAAGTCAAGTATAACTGCCAAGAAATCATAACATAGCGTACTTAGGATAAACTCCCATGAACCATAAATTTCATCTCATGAGATTAAAATATTACCCAATGCATTAAAGGGCTATATAATTTTGGTCCCACCCGTCACATTCATATCATGTACATGTATAAGTGTGCCACATAGATCATATAACATAAGGATGTATTTAATAAATTTTAATCCCATGATTAATGGGTTTGGGTTATATACTTGTAATTAACCAATAAACGAAGGATATTTATATCTAAGTTAATACCATAGAGTGGAAAATGAAACAAGTATTCACTACACAAATATTTGGCACAGAAAATTATAGGACAATTTTAAGAGCATAATGAGTTTAAAAAAAGATTTATGGAAGGAGTGAATGAGAGTGAAAGGTGGTCTCTAATTAATGGGGATAATAATAATAGTAAAGGGATCTGTGAAAACACATAACAACATGGAAATTTTAAATCAAAAGGTGTTAGTACAAGGAAATTTCTTGAAATTAAAAGAAGAGGAGAGAGTCCCTTACCTTGATAGGGTGCTTCTAAAAGCTTGAGAGGAGCTTATTAATAGATTGTGAACACCTTGGGAGGGATTTATAGAGGGATAGGGAGAGGAAATTTGTTCTCAATGGTTTTTGAGTGAATAATAGTTCAAGGTTAGGTGGGTATTTATAGAAAAAGAGAGGGGATTTATTTATTAATTTCTAAACTTAGCTTTTGGACTCTATATGATAAAATAATAAAAACCACAAACCTTATAATGATTTTTAACCATGGTTTCTACCAAAGGGTATTATTTTTCAATATTTTATAAGTCATATAACCTAAAATATTAAAATAATTCCATTGGTGATGTGAAACTGAGTCTTGTCTATAAATAATTGATTTTAAAACCATAAAATATAATACAGGGCTTGGAGGATTCATTAAAGGATTATAAAATCAATCAAATAACTTAAAAAGAAATTTATTTTAAAGAAGAAATATATATTTAGTCATGGATTCCTTTTATATCATTTATTACATCAATTTTTTACCATTAAGACGTCATAATATAAACTGTTTATTTTTACCCAAGAATTCGACTATCTCAAAACTATGAAAAATTCAGCATTGGATAATTTTGATGTGATGATTTAAAAAAAATCATTTTATCAAAATCATTTTATAAATATGATAATTTTCACTTTTAAAATACTAGTTTTTATGATATTAACCATTTTCAAACCATATAAAAATTACATTGGATTTCATTAAATTATATTATCATTTATATTTAAATAATTATTATCTAATAATATTATTTTTTAAAATATAATTTATTTCAAAAATTAATTAATTTATCAAAAGAGTGTCTTAATTGAAACTATATATTTTTAAAAAATATAATTTTGATTTCTTTATGTCAAAAAATTAATTTTTATCATACTCATTATATAATCATTAATAAAGTAAACATAAAAAGGGATAAATATAATCAATATTTTATTAAAAATAAAAATATAAAAATTCATATTACTAGGGTATAGATACACAATCCCCATATTACACCAGCACATGATCTAAGGGTAAAATGTGAGATGGTGTTTCTTTCTTGGGGTGGTTCTATGAACATGGTTTGAGCTATGATATCGATAAGCTTTAAATTCTCACATAAATAGTTTCAATCAAGCTTTATTTGTTGAATCTCATCTTGGGATTGGTCATGGGTAAAGCCTAGTTATTTTATCTCCCTTATAAGTTATAATAAATGGGATTTATGGGGTAAGATCCTATTGGTTGAGGACATTAGTTCTTCCATCTATGATAATTGGAATTTATCATGAAATTTAATATATACTATTCTCAATGGTTATTCTTCAATTTCTATATTATCAATGGTGAAGATTATTAATGATATTTTAAATACAACATGCTGTATTGGTCCAAAATAATCAAAGTAGTGCACGTATTTTCTATAACTATATGGAATTTACTCAATAAAAAGTTAATTTCATTTATAAATTTTTTTGTCATTATATTATCCTCAATTTAGAAATATCACCCCCAAAAATTCATTTTATACACTAAAAAAGACAAGGGTACTTCAGTTTCATCACCTCTTCTGATTCTCTTTTTTCTTCCTTAGATCTGTGGTTCCACCATAATAATTTTACTAAAGTGAGTTGTCTTGTTTCATAGAAATTTTTCTCTATAATCTAAGATCTTCAACGAATGGCCCACATATGAAATATCTTTCTCCAAGAGTATCACCTCTTATAAAATTATAAAATAATTTTAATATAATTTTGAAATTCTGAAATAATTTTTGTCAAACCCATTTTCTAAAACTTCTAAAAATTATTATTCACTCATAGAATGAAAATAAAATCAATTTTAAAGAAAAAATATTTTTGAAGAATAAAGTGTTTTACTAAGCCAACAAGACCGTAAATGAGTGTTAAGGGATCCTTATTGGCATCCAAGAGACCCAGATTCAAAACTGGGTGGAGGTGAATTTTTGGGGGTACTGTAGCAGTCACTGTAGCAGGTACTGTTTGATACTATAACAGATGGAACTATTCACCCGATTTGGGCCTTCAGGACACCGGTTTGGGCCTACAGGTCTCAAGGGCCTTAGGGCCATAAAAGGCCTTTGGGATATAGGGACTTTGGGCCATAGAGACCATGGAGTAGCCCAGTTCACACAGTGCAGGCCCCAGAAGAGGATTAGAGCAACAAGAGTAGCAGTCACCAGAAGTAGAGCTAACCGGATTAGAAGAATGAGAGGGTATGGAAACCACCATTAGGACCAGGCACCATGTAGCTTTGTATGGGGAAATGCTAGCCGATTAGCAATGCAAGGTGGGGATCTTGGAAATCAATGATGTAGAAGCTGGGGAGGGGCAGTTCTAGTGGGTTGGACCTACGAGTCATGTATTGGGCATGGTATGCCTCTGGGCCTTCGGGTCATGTATTTCATGTCATGTTGGGACTTGTAACTTGGTCATATGGGTCATGTACGGGTTCGCCTTCAACCCTTAAATGGGTGATTATCCATAAAAAAATAAAAAAATAAGTCCTTCGGGCCATTCGAGGGGAAAGTGTTTTACTAAAATTGTGTGATAATTTTATAAGCACATACATTCATATTGAGTTGGAAATTTATTTTATTTCATAAATTATTTAGGAATATTTATTCCCACTAATTTAACAACTATGTTATAATATTTATTTTTTACTAATAGCGTTTTGTAGTTAGTTTAAACTCACAGTTGTGTGCAACGCAAGATATTGAAGAATTAAAATCATTTAAGGAGAAATATTTATTAAAATATCAGGGTGTTACATTCTACCCCACTTAAAATTAATTTCTACCTCTAAATCCATTACTTGGATACAAATAAATGAAGATACCACTACCTAATCACATCCTTAGGTTCCCATGCAGCTTTTTCAAATTGGTGGTTCTGCTACAAAACTTTAACCAAGAGAGTGGTTTTGTTTCCTAGAAGTTTTTCTGTATGATCCATAATCTCTATAATTTTTTATACATAAGAAATATCTTACACCAATAGTATGACTTCTAAGTTTTTACAAGTGAATGATTAGGTATGTACTTTCTCAGGAGAGATACATGGAACACATCATGAACTTGAGAGAGATTTGGTGGAAGCACCAATCTATAATCTACCTTCCCAACACAATAATGAATTTTGAAAGGACTGATATACCTAGGTATTAGTTTGAAATTCTTTCCAAATCTCATCACTATCTTCCAAGGATATGTTCATAGAAGTAACTTATCACCCACTTCCAAAAACTAGGCTGTTTCATCAATTTTCAACATAACTTTTTTTAAACTTTGAGATTCTCTTATGTGTTTTTGAATATATCTAACCTTATATTCCATTTCCTCAACTAGACCAGGTACCAATAACTTTATTTCCCTAACTTCATTATAACATGTTGTATTTCTTCACTTCTTACCACATAGAGCTTCATAAGGATCCATTTGAATACTAGAGTGAATGCTATTATTATAATAAAATTCTACCAAAGATAGGTGTTGATCCCAACCAACTTTTAAATCCACAAAGAAATATTTAAAAATGTATTATAGAGTTTGAATAGTCTTCATAGAATGACCATCTATATGAGTATGATAAGAAGTGTTGAAAATTAACTCTATATCTAGAGCATGCTGAAGAATTCTCTAGAACTTTGAGGTAAACCTCAGATCCTAATCATATATAATGGAAAGTGGTACCCCATGAAATATTTCCACTTCCTTAATATATATCCTGGAAATCTAATCAAGAGATAAATCTTCTCTAATATAAATTAAGTGTTCTGAATTCATAAGGTTATAAACTATAACCCATATAGAATTATGGTTTTTATATGTTTTGGGAAGTTTTAAGACAAAATCCATGGCGATGTTTTCCCATTTCTATTACAATATGGGTAATGGTTGTAACATACCCTTAGACTTCTATCTTTTGTTCTTAACTTGATAACAAACTAATCACTAAGAAACATACTCTTCAATATATCTCTTCATTATATCCCACCAAAAATACTAATTCAGGCCTCTATACATCTAGTGCTTCCAGGATGAATATAGAATTATGAACAATGATCATTATCCAATAGATCATTATTTAAATCTGTTATGGGAGGGAAAAAATAGTTCTTAAACCTAAAATTCCATCACAATAAAATTTTAATTCAAAACATTTTTCACCTTCTTTTATAGCTCTACATCTTCCTTTTGTATATCCTTAATCTCCACTTGTATAGATGGCTCAGTATTCATTTGAAAATTATAATATTTCTCCCCTTCCTTTAAAATTTCTATATCCATCCATTCCAAATCCATAAATATTGGATCTTCTATAATCCACATCATAAATAGACTAGCATGTTCCTTTTGAATCATATCATCTATCACCTTGTTCTATTTCCCATGGTGGTAATGTATTGAGAATTCATAATCTTTAATTAACTCCAACCATCTTCTTTGGAACATATCCATATCATTTTGAGTGAAAATATACTTTAAACTTCTATTATCAGTATATATGTCACACCTTTATCCATAAAGATAATTCCTCCATATCTTTAATTAAAAAATTACCGAATCTAACTCCAAATCATGATTTGGTTAATTTTTCTCATGGATTTTTAATTTTCATGAGGCATAAGCTATCACCATATAATTTTTCATGAGAACACTTCCAAGACCCTTCTTGGATGAATCACTATTAAACACAAACCTTTCTCTACTACAGGGTAGTGTGATTATAGGTGTATTGACTAACCTTCTTTTCATATCCTTGAAATCCTCTTCACATTCTTCTATCTATATGAACGTAACTACTTTGCAAGTAAACTTGGTGAGTTGATTGGATAATCTTGAGAAATATTTCAAAAAATGTCGATAATATCCAGCCAAGCCAAGAAAACTTCATATCTTAGTTATTTTTGTTGGTCTAGTAAAATGTTCAATAAATTCTGCCTTTTCTAGATCTATATACATTCCCTCTATTGATATTATGTGACCCAAAAATGAAACTTTATAAAGCCAAAATTCACACTTGGTAATTTTTTCATAAAGCTTCTCCTTTTTTAGGGTCTTTAGTACAATCCTCAAGTGATCTTCATGTTATTCCATACTCTTTGAATATAAAAGTTTATTGTCTATAAATAATATGAAAAACTAATCAATATAGTATCAAAAGACTCTATTCATTAAATCCATGAAGATAGCGGGAAAATTAGTAAGATCAAAATGAATCACTATAAATTCATAGTGTCTATAACTTGTTCAGATTGTCATATTGGGTATATCCTCCTTCTTGATCATCAATTGATGATATCCAGATTGAATATCAATATTAGAAAAGTATTGGTCTTTGTGTAGTTGATCAAATAATTCATCAATACATGGGAGAGGGTATTTGTTTTCAATAGTGATATTTTTAGGTTCTCGATAATCAATGCAGAGTTTCATTGATCCATCTTTATTCTTAACAAACAGAACAGGGGCACCCCATGGTGATGCACCAGGGAATATGAATCCCTTTTCAAGATTCTCTTGGAGTTTCTTATTTAATTCTTACAATCAATTAGGGACATTTTATAAGGATTATTTGAAATATTCATAGTACCAAGTAGGATTTCTATTGAAAACTTAACTTCATTATTTAGTAGAAGACCTGAAAATTATTCCAGAAAGACATTAAAAAAATCTTGTAAAATAGGTGTATCCTTAATAGTGAGTTTCTCACCAACCATATAATATAGATTATCTTAATTTATAGGAATTAATACCCACAATGTGGAAGTAAATTCAACTTAAAGTTCATATTCATCCATGCAATGACAAATGATCATGGATTCATTCATAATATGAAATGTGACTTCCCTTACTCAAAAATTGATATGAGATCCATATAGTGAAAGCCAATCAATTAAAACAATCACATCAAATTCAACTAAAGGAAGGATCACAAGATTTTTAAGAATCACTTTCCCACAAACTTCAACTAGAGAATAATTATAAACTTGTGATGCAACCATTGTTCCATTAGAATTTTTCACAGCTAACTCAATATCTAATTGTTGAAGTAACATGGGGATAACCTTATAAAATTATTTATAAATAAAGTATTATGTGGATCTAGAATCAAATAAAACATCATCTACTTTATATTGGATGGTAAGTGTATCTTTCACCACTTAATTTTCATAATTCCCATTGCCAATAGTGATCACATGAAATTTTCCTTTGTCTTTGGACTTAAGAGGTTGCTGACACCAATCATCATTGATACCCCATGGATTTAGGCATTGGTTCTCATAATGCCCATTTTCATTTCACTTGAAGCATTAAAGTATGGTATGTTCATTTTGTTCAACCTTTTCTCTATTTGCATCATTAGCTATCTTTTTTCCCATCACTTTGACAATCAATTTCCTGATGACATTATTTCCCACATTAAAATATTTACTATCCCCCCTAATATAGTTTCTTCCTTTTTTATTTCCATACTTTGAGCATAAATTCAATCTCATCTTCTTTACACTATGGTTTTTAGATTTTATTTTGAATTCCATTTTTCTCTTCTTATCAAACCCATAATATTGTTGGGTGACTCCAATCTCTATATCAACATTGAGAAAAAATTGAATGATTTATTCATAGCTATTGAAGTCCCTTATGGATAAATCCCTTCATATACTTGGTTTTAAGACACTAAAGAATCGATAAACCTTAATTTAAGGTTGGATGATAAATCCAGAATCATACCTTGTAAGTCTTGTAAAATTTTCTTTGTAGTATGAACATATTCATCATCCTTTTACTTAAGCTCAAGAAAATCCTTATCCATATTAATATGAAGAATATAAGGAAATTACTTATTGAAGAATAATTTCTTTAACTCATCCCATTCCATGGAGTCAATTTCATCTTGTTGCCTAATATTCTTGATGAGATTCCACCATTGATCCTTTTCACCTTAAACAAGATAGACTAACAAAATTAATTTCTCATATTATGAACATTGAAGAACTAAAAATATATTTTTTAGTAGTACTAATAAATTTTTTATCCACTGGTGTATTAGAATACCCGCTGAAAGAAGGTGGATGGTGCCTCATAAAGGACCAAACAAAATGTTGTTTCCTATATTTATCATTTGAAAGTCAATCATGATTCATATCTTGAGAAAGTTTTTTGATCATAAAAATAATATTTTTCAATCCAAAACTCATAACATTTGGTTTATTAGGAGGAAAACCATTTCATTTCATCACATTCAGTATTAACATGGTTCCTTCAGGTTCCATCCATTGACTAAAATTAAAAATCATAGTGTAATCAAAACTAATATTAGTGAGAAAACCACATAGTTAAAGGAAATTACTTATAAAATTTCAATTTAGGACACATTAGATTTTATCTTAGAATATTTATGATCATAATTGAAATTATAGCATTGTATCCTATAATTAGACTTATCCTTAGGGTTCTTAGTAAGCTTTCTCATCCTATTTTTCAAAGTTTAACTAAAACCTTCTCTCATACCAACTATAACAGACCATACTTTTTATACATAGATATTGAATATAAATAGAATAATATTCATTACATAACATAAAAAAATCATCCTATAACCATATAGGTTTAGTTTATTTGGAAACTTAGAGATATAAACAGTTGATTCATAAAACATCTACATCAGCTCCCACTTATTCCTTCTTAACTAGAATCCTTTTTTACATATTACTTAATACCTTTCTTCATATCTTGGGAAAAAGAAACATAAGAAATAGTGATCTTAGATTCTAATTAAGGGTAATAAAAGGATATAACATAAGTATAAGGGAATAATAATAAGAAAATAACTTTTAAAAATTATATCCTATATATAAAATATCATGATATTGACTTATGGAATAAATCATGGAAGTTCATAAGACATGAATTATAAATAACATAATTCATGAGAAGATAAAATAAGACATGAAATTGTGGAATGCACATAAGTATAGAAAATCATTATAATATTAGTCAAGGATCACTTCCAAGACCATCATGGTGGACAAAGCCCCTTACTAAACTGAGTTTACTTCTATTCTATTCTTGTATTACTGAACCAGGTTCACTACTAATTCTAGACCTATATATCTCATAAGATATAAATCTTTAACCAATTCATTATAGATAGATATAGGTACCACCCATAACATAATGAAAACCATATATATGTGTTCCATAATAAAATAATTCATTTATCATATCAAAAACCATGAAAAGAAATGGGTTTCAGAATCATTTCATCTTATCATAACCTAAGGAAAAGAAATGGGTTTCATAATTATCATGCCATCATATGAATACACCAATAAAAAAAATAATAAGGACATTATTATTGAAAAATATACCTATTAAATCATAATTAACATAAAATAATGTTATGTTAGATTAAAAATAATATTAAGATGTCACTTGAAATAATTTTGAGGAAAATATCATCTATTCAGGGAAATTTTAAAAGAAAACCTTTTCTTTGAAAATTAACCTATAAGTTTGTAAAAAAAATATTCAAGGAATTAAGGTACCATAAAAATAGAAAAACACTTTCATTTCTTATAAGTTAAAAAATATTCTTTTCATACTTTTGCAGGAAAATTCACAATGAAGCTTATTTAGAAAATGAAAACAAGATTCCTTTCAAACTGTTTAGAAAAAATTCACACATGCGTAAAAATGAATTTAAAAAATTGCAGAAGAATAGAAAATATATTTTGGAAATTTTTTTAAAGAGACATTTAAATGGAATATAAATACTCCCCAAAATATAATTATATATAAACAACCTCGAATCGTAATGAGATTGTGGAAATTAACCTTTACATTAGATCTGATTCCCTTCATACGTATATGAAACTCCTATATAATGGTTTAAATAATGTTATTAATTTATAAAAAAACAATATTCATATTTTTAATATCATATATTATCCTATTATATCATCTTATATCTTTTTTTTTTCAATAATATTTCATTATTACCCTTCTTTTAGGTGTTAAATAATTCATTTTTCTTTGCAAGTTTTGTCGTATAAGTCCCAGTTCTTATTCATAGAATATAATTTCATCATTTAAAGAATTATATTAAGGTAATATATGTAATATTAATTAATTTTATACTTTTATATAATCATTATTTAATGGTGAACATGGAAAATTAATTGCATCGCGTCATAGA
Source organism: Viscum album (assembly GCA_963277665.1). Taxonomy (NCBI): domain Eukaryota; kingdom Viridiplantae; phylum Streptophyta; class Magnoliopsida; order Santalales; family Viscaceae; genus Viscum; species Viscum album. Next base: position 806,437,230 of record OY728137.1, read on the forward strand.
GACGGTAGGTCGTACGTATGCACGACCGATGGTATCATTTCCTTAATGGTGAAATGGTAAGAAAGTAGATGGTATATTAATTTTTTTTTTCAGAATCAATATAATTTTAAAATTATAATATATATATATATATATTATTTCCATAATTATACCCATCCAAATAAAGTGGTGCTGAAAAAAAAATTACACCACAGCTTGGAGACAGTAAGTCATACGTACGCAAGTGCTGTGATTTTGTTTTTCATAGTATGGATAAAATTTGAAATATGGTTTGTTCTTAATAATAAAAACATCTCATAATATATTTTATATTTTATTTATTACTTTATAATAGAAAAAAAACATTAATAGGAAGTATAAGAATAAATAATCTTGAAAATTTGGTAAATATGATTACATCTTATTTAAAGAACATCCTTTATATATCCACTTAGAGAAACTAGGGTTGGTATTTTGAGAATAAAAAAACCTCTAGAATGTGGATTTAAAATTTTATAATAGAAATTGGTAGGGTATGGTTGATCATGAAGGCTAAATGTGATGTGTATAAGTGAGGGAGGAGGTTCCCTTTTATAATTGAGGCGAGAGGAACTTTTGGAATTTCTCAAAATCTTAATTTATAATAAATTCAATATCAATTAAAATATATCAAAAATGTCATAAATTAGTTTGTAATATTTATTCATTATAATTTAATGTATAGGTTATAATGGTCATTTTATACCAGTAGTGTCTCATGGTTCATTTAAACACACGGTTGCGTGCAACACACGCTATTAAAGAATTAAAATTATTTAAATAGAAATATTTATTAAAATATATAGGTTTTATAGAAGGGATGTCACCTGGACTACAAGATGTCCTTCTTTTAATAAATTTTTTTAATAAATAAGCAAGAAATTCATTTATAATTTTTATTTTTAATTTAAGAAATAATGTTCACAAGAAAATTGGGATGTTACATTCTCTCCCCCTAAAGAACTTACAAACTCTCATTTTTTATTTATCAATAGATAAGTTAATAGAAAATAATAATTCATACCTAAAATTCAGGTATTCATGTATTCTTTTACATTATTTATATTTACATAATCTTTTGGCATAAATTCTATAACTCTAGTAAATAAATGCTCAATTACATTGTGGTATTTCCTTTTCAAGTGAGATGAAAGAATGTGATCATGAAATCAAATAAAATTAATAACATGATCCATTTAAATTTTGGAGAAATGAATTTTTTTTGGATAGATTTAATAATTTCTTATAGAATATTGAAATATTTAAAAATCTTTCAATATCATTAATACCATCTTTTTAAATAATTGTGATGAATGACATGGGTGAGAGTTGAGGATGATGAGAAAGGATCCACGAGCATATCTGTGAACAATCTTCTCTCAAACCCTAGATTCACTGAAGATCAAAAATTAAACTCCTTCATTTCACTAGATAAGGCAAATCAATGTGGGTTCATTTGATCCAGAATAGGAACCCTCCTTCAGCAGAGCCATTCTTGAAGCACCAGAGAAAAAGGATCTACTTGAAGTTGACTTAAATCATGATACTCAATAAAATAATAAAGGAATATAATTTTTAGAAGCACTCAAAGGATCAGATATATCCAAAGAGACTATAATAAATCTCCCCCCCTTCAAAAAAATTAGAGGATGGATCTTTATTGGTAGATTTTGATCCCGAATACCTTCACCAAAGACTCAGTATGTGTAAATACTCTATTTTGGTTTTATTTTCTTATTTAAAAGGTGAAAAACCATGGTATATCCCCAATATAAAACCTCAAATATTTCATTGTTGGATAAAATCCAATTGGAAACTCATTCCAATTGGAAGAGTTTATTTTCTCATAATTCTATGAACCTAGGAAGATTTAAAATTTTTCTGGAAAACTGGTGATCTTCAATTGAAACATGGATTTATTAGATTATATGAGTGAGATATATCCTTTAATCCCCATACACATAGGAATTATATGATGCATATATGGATTAGGTTTCATGGTCTAAAATGGGTATTTTGGCACCCGAAGATCCTAAATGATATCACTTATTGCATTGGGGTCCCCTTGAAGATTGACTAATGTACACTTAATGGGAATCTAAGAATATATAAAAGGGTTATGGTAGAGGATAATCATGAATGAAAACTATCATATTTCATTAGTTTCAATGCCAGTGACTATCAAATAGAGGTTAAAATAGAATATGAACAAAAACCTCCTTTCTATGAACTATTTAAGATAATTGGGCATTCAATATCCAACTGTAGAGTGGTTAAAAAACAAGTTCTACCACTCATTGATAATGAATTTAAGGAAGTAAAAATGAATAGAAAATAAAAATACCCTATATTTTAGAATTCCGAGACTTCCAAAAATAATATTACTGAAAGATGTGTGAAAAAACAAAAAATTCTAAGTGTCTCTAAGGATGAAGCTAGAAAAAACTAGGCTAATTTAGAAGAGGAAGAAGAAAATGAAGCCGATGATATGGATATTTCTGAAGAAATTTCTTACACTATTAGAGATATTGTTAAGCAAAATCCGCAAGAACTTTTAATAGAAGACCCATAATTCAGTAATGGAATACCAATTGTAGTGTCTACTTCTATTCAAAATCTTGATATGAAAAATATATATAATCCAAGTTCAACCCACACCCTTGCTTCTGAGAACTCATAGGAGGCTGGAGATGAGAATAAACTGTCCAGTAAAGACAAAACTAAAGAGGCTACTCTTGATAGAAAACCTCAACAATGTAATTATGAGAACATATGTAATTCTGAAGATAAACTTGATAAATCACATGATTCAGTAACATAGTCTTTCATGGAATAGGTTCACAACCCCTATGAATTAGTAAAATAAATTTCCATTCAAGGAAATGTTTTGAATTTACACACTTCTAATTCCAATGTTACTAGTGACACTACTAACTCCTTATTGGAAGAGGACCAAACCATGAAATAGAGCTCCTAGAGTATAAACATTCAATCAAGGCCCTTAGTTTTGAACAGAAACTATGATGAAGAGTAAAATACCCCCATGGAGACTAAGGTAGGTAAATCTGACACCATTATTTTCCCTGACTCCTCTATTATCATGCATAATAAACTATCTACTACTTCCAATGTAAAAATGCCAAGTAGATAAGAAAACAAACATGGAGAAAGAACTCTATTGGAAAAGGGGGTTCTAACCCCAAATTCAGGTTTAAATGAATATTTTTTTATTGGAATAGATAGTGTATTGAAAAATTTTACACCATAAATTCTTTAAAAATATTTATCTTCACTCATAAATCAATAATATTTTCTATTTTAAATCCTAAAATTAATTTATCTCCTAGATTTGCTGGTTTAAATGAATCTGGTTATGATTTTATTGATTCTAATACTAACAAATCTACTTTAGATTCTCTTTGGAAATTTTCTCACTTCTCTATAAATACTATTAGTGTATATAACATTTATAACCAACCTTTCATATATGAAATGACCTTTCAAAATTTTCACATGTTTTTCATTTTTACTTATTCCAAAAATAGGTATCAAGACAAGAGAAACCTTTAGTAGAAACTATATTCCTTAAATAACAGAATTCATGCTCCTTGGATCATCACTAGAGATTTTAATGTTATACTTGGATTTAGTGAAAAAATGGGTCCTACTCACTCAACTAACTCTATTAGAGAATTCAAATCATACAACAAAGATAATAATTTAATTGAAATCAACCTATTTGGATCCAAATATACTTGGTAAAAAAAGAATTATAACATTATAGTTTCTAGTAATCTTGATAGATACTTTACTAATAATCAATCCCTTGATAAATAGTACACTATTTACAACATTACTATTCTTAAATTAAACTCTGACCATCACTCAATTTTATCCAGACTCTGTACTAGAAGTTCTAGGAATATCCTCCCTTTTAGATTCAACAATTCATAGACTTATATTATGGAATGTGGTAACATTATTAAAGAAAAATGGAACTCTATGAATATTGGTAAAGATTCTTTCACTTGAATAATTAAATTAAAATTCCTAAAATAAAAAATTAAAGCCTGGTAAAAATACAAATAAAACCAAATTGATAATGAAATTACTTCATTGGAATCTAATATTAATCAAATTCAAGTTACCTCCAAAAATCCTAATTTTACTATTGAACCTAGGTATAAAATTGATCTTAGTACTAAGAAAAAAATCCTTTCTCTCTATAAAACACAATCTTAGGAAGAAAATATTGTAACACCCCAAGCTTCTATGATACGCTTCTCTTTGAATAATGCAATAACGTGTGTTGTACGCAACATCTAGTTCTAACACACCACAACCAATCAAACTAGCCATTATGAATAGTAATACCCATTTTTGAAATTTATAAATTTTATTTTTCACAATGGACTTCATTTTTGGATTCGGAATATCGAAATTAGCCTAGGGTGAATTTTTGGTATTTTTCTGAAAAACTTCATTTTTTGATGAATAATGAAACCACTAAGTGGTAGTTAAAAATTGAATTTTTCATAAAACTTAATTTTACCGCTTCTGTGAGTGGAATTTTGAAAATCTGAGAGACACGGTTAATATCAAGGAGTAAAATGTGGTTCAATGAGATGAAAATAATTTTTGGTGAATAGTAACTTTTTTCTTTTATTTACCACGGTTAAAAGTAAATAGGGTAATTAAGGGTAAAAATGATATTAATATTACCCTAACAAATGTCCTAATTCTATTGGACAAATGTATCTCGACCAAAAACAACCTTAGGAATAAAATATTATCATTTAGGTCCACTTGGATTAGATTAGGACATTTATTATTATTTAATTCAAAGAAGAGTTAAAAGAGTTAAAATCAAAGTTTATTTACTAAAACATTTTTAATATAGGGTTAAACATAAGATAAATTCGATTATAAATATTAATTAGAAAGATAAAAATATTTCCTACATAATTATATTTTATTTATAATTTTTAGACGTTAAATAGTTTAATATATTTATGACACAATGATGATGAAGTAATTACCATAATAGTGAAAAATTAAAATAATTGATATTATAAATACCCAAATAAATATAATTTGAGACTTTTTATTAATTAAACTAATTTTATAGGTTAATATGACATGTTAGGAATGATTTAATTAACTTTTTTCGAAGTAATAATTCTATTATAATTTTCACAAAAATCAATTTTCCAAATAGTGTCAAAATTGACATAAAAGAGTTTTTAAAACAAATATTATATTATTAATTGATATTCAATTCCTAAAAATCTAAGGTTCATCCAAGAGACTTATATCATGATAGGTGTATCATTAATGGACCATTTGGGGGTCTCTTGTAGGTATATAGTAATTTTATTAACTATATAATATAAAAATACAAAGTGACATGGTAAGTGTCAAACTAATTAACTAATAGTTAAAACTAAAAGATAAGGTTAATATAATGACCCAAACCTGTATAAATTCTATTTGTTGAGTCATTTTCAACCCATCCCCACCTTAACCTTTAAACAATCCACTTTTGAGCCATTATAAACCGAATATGAATTTATTATAAAATAATATTTCTAGCTTTTCCAAAGGTGCCCCTCACCCCTCTTATAAATGGGCACCCCCCCTTCTCATTAATTCACACCTTCAAAGCCATTTGGGTCGGCCAAAATCTGCCCAAATACTCTCTAAACTTACCTAAATTTATCCTAGAGGCCTTACTTTAGTAATAAATCCAACCTAAGGAGCCCTTTTGATCAAATCAAAAGAAAGAACCCGAATAAGAGGTAATGATTTCACCACCCTTTTTCAAGTTCCTTTCTTCTTCCACTTATTCTTTCTTTGTTATTCCTATTATGAAATAATGAATCCAGTATCTCCTATATAATTTAATATTATTATAAATATGGTACAACCATATTCAGTATTCTATCCATACTTTGAATGACATGTCACCATACGTGCGTACGTACGACTTACCGTCTCCACGTCGTGGTGTAATTGTTATTCAATATATTATTATTTGGATGGGTATAATAATGATTTGTAATTAATGTAAATAATAAATATAACATGATAATGATTATTTATATATGATATACCATCCAATTATATATTATTTTAATATCAAAATAATGATATTGTCGCTCGTGCGTACGTACGGACTACCGTCTCCACGAATGCGATGAGATTCATTCTCCATCGTATCAATTAAAGTCTAATTATAATTTTAAGATTAATAATAATGATTAAGGACTTAATATAATTCTAGATATGATTAATATACAACCTATCCCTGATAAACACGGCTTACATAACAAAACATATAAAATAAAATGAGTAAGTTAACACCCGAAACAACGATAATACTAAGATATTATTAACAAATCAATGTTAAAAGATCATATATGATATCATATTAATGTATATGATTATTGTATAATTTAATAAAAATTATTTCACCATTATACATGAGGTTAAACTACCCCAACCAAGGAAAAGTACAAGGTAAGGGTTTATTTCACAATCTCTTCATTATCCGAGGTTGTTTATACGTAATAATCTACTGGGACTTCTTTATCATCCACATCCATGTTTCTTAAAAATGTATTTCAAAACATTTTTACTATTTACTAGAATATGGGTTAAAGTCATTTATACCCTTGTTGACTTTTATAAGTGGTTTATAAAGGAATCTTTCTGTCATTTTCCAAACAAGGTCCTTTTGAACCTTTTCGACAGAATTAAGGTAAGAATGTTTTTTTAACTTATACGGCGGGTGCGGCTATTTTCCACCATTATAAAATCTTCGAAGCTTCCCTTACAAAATTATAAGAAAATTTTCAAAGTAAATGTTTTATTTTATAATTATGCGACTTTTAAATGATTTCAAAAAAATGGATATTTCTCTCAAATAGTTTTGATTTCATTTATGTCAACATCCTTTGATGTATTTTAAGATTATTTGAATTTGATTTATTATGATACAAAACTTCCATATTGAATTGAATATTTTGTGATTTGTTTGACTATGGATGTTTTATTTTTATACCATTCATGTTTTATGGAGAAAGTATTTACATTTCATATTCTAGTTTTAATACGAATGTTTATGTTATGTTTAAACCTTTTCATATGGGAATGCATTGGACTTAATATGTGACGGGTGGAGCCCGCTATAGCTCCTTGATGCATCGGTAGGTCTCATGAGAAAAACTAGTGTCTTGGGACAAGGCCTTGACAAAATCTTATTTGTAGTCTTGGCACGAGGCCTTGGCTATGTGGTTATGATAGTATGGAATTATGCATTCCATCATTATGAAAGTGGTTATTGATATTGTATGTGATTATTCGATTAGTATAATATCCATGTGAATAAGTAAATGACATTATTTCATTTTATTTTTTCCATACTATGTTGAAGTTCAAGTTTAAAAGGCTTTTGTTTTAGTTATACATTGCCTTAAATGTTTATTCTTATTTATGAAAGTTTTCGCTATATTGTTATCCTTACTGGGAATTTGAGCTCACCCCTTTTCTATGTTTTATTTTTCCCAGGATGTGAAGAAGTAAATTATGAATGAACTGCAGGGACAGTATGAGGGGATAAGAGTGTGGACTATGGAGACTATGTTGTTGTAGTTTTCATTTTTATGTTGTAATGTAAAACTTTATGAATATATCCAGTGTTTCCAAGGCTACTAAACTAATCATTCTTTCAAGACTTGATCTTTCTTGTGATCATGCCAATGTAATGTAATAATGCACCGACTCTGGGTAACTGGGATCGGGGTGTTACAGTTGGTATCAGAGGAAGTTTTTTACAAACCTTGGAAGTTAGATTTAGATAAACTCTGATTAGAGCACATAGACCTAAGATGGACTTTGAGGATTAGTATAGAAGAACTTCCTAGAATTTTGGTATTTTAGATATTTTGGGAGTTTTCCGAGCAAGACATCCCTGTCTAGATACGAGCAGGTAGAGGCGGCTCTGGAAAAAATGTACCTAGGGGTAAAACCCAAAAACACCGCTTTGAGATAGACTCGAACAGGAATTGGTGCATGACAACGGGCCTTGCTTCACTCTTGGTTACGACACTCCTGGGGGATATGATTAGGATAACTCTCATTTTCTTTACAAATCATTATGAAGGGTTTATGAGTATATACTTCCTCAAAGAAAACATTTTTATGATTATGGATTATATCCATAAATATTTCAATTTATGTTAAGTGTTTTATAAGTATGGAATTGTATATTTTGATTCATAAACTGATCTAGTGTATTCCATTGTTTAGAAATGGCGCCTAGTGGAAGAAATGGAAACCATATCAATGCACGCACTCTATGTAGGGATTTCCCTCCTTCTTAAGATAATTATAGTGGAGCTGGTGATGCAACTGGTGTTGATCAACTAATCACCATACTGGGACAACTCACTCAGGTTATGAATAATAACCTTACCCGTATGGAGCACCCTGATCCACAATATGGAGGATCAATGTTTGATTGCTTCATGAGGCAACAACCACCAAAATTCAATGGGAGTACAAATCCATTGGTAGCTGAGCAATGGATAAGTTCCCTAGAGAAAATATTTCAGGCTTTGGGAAGAAGTGAAAGGGAAAAAGTTATCATGGCAGTTTACCGCCTCACTGGAGATGCTGATCAATGGTGGTCATTGATTCAAAACATGAAGGAAGATGGTTAAGTATCAAATATGGAATGGAGGGAGTTCAAATATCTGTTTTTAGAAAAATATTTTCCTCGTGACCATCGAGCAGATACGGAAAGACAATTTCTGAGTCTGAGACAAAAGGAGGATGAGAATGTCGCAAAATATGTGGCTAAATTTACAAGGTTATCAAGGTATGATGGAGATTATATACATAACCCAAGAAGTAAGATTAATCATTTATTTGATGGGTTAAAACCATTTCTCCGTCGAGCATTAGTCTCACAATCCTTCTCATCGTATGAAGACATTGTATCATGTGCTATCAAGACATAGAAAGAATTCTCTAAGTATTATGACTTTAAAGCAAAGCAAGAGAAGAAGAGATCTGCTGATCAATCTGGGAATGGAAATAAAGGGAAAAAGGGAAAATTTGAATATCCATCCTGCAGTAAATGTGGGAAGAAACAACCCGGTACTTGCTTAAAAGGAACGGGAGTCTGTTACAGGTGTGGTGAAAAAGGCCACCAAGATCGTGATTGCATGGGGAAGAAGGAAGCTACAGATGTCCAATGCTACAATTGCAGGGATATGGGACATTATGAAAATTAATGTCCTAAGCGTCAGAGGAACTTACCTCAGAAAAGGCCAAGGGATCAAGGACAAGCTTATGCTATCACTATTGCTGAGGTAGAAGCTCTGAAAGAGGTGGTGGCAGGTAATTTAACGGTTTCCTCAAGTTTAGAAAATGAATTATTTGATTCTGGATCATCGCATTGTTTCATATCTTCCCAGTTTGCTAAGAAAATTAGATATTTCCAATTTGATTTAACAAGGGATTTGTCAGTTAAAACTCCTAAGGGAAGTATCATTGCAACAAAGTTTTGTGAATCAGTCCCCATTAGAGCATATAAATGTTATTTATCTGCTGATCTCATCGTCATATCTATTATTGAGTTTGATATAATCCTCGGTATGGACTGGATTTCGGACCATGATGCGATGATTTATTGTAAGAAGAAGGAGGTTACGATTTTTGATGATGATGATAAGGAACACATTATCTTTAGAGAAGAATCGTCACCACCTAATTCTTATCTAGATCCACCCCCAGTAGCTCAAAAAAATTCAATTATTGGGGAGGAAGAGGATGAAATTACAGTGGGTGAGGAAAGGAATGTTCAAATAGAGGATGTACCTATTGTGAAAGAATATGTAGATGTGTTTCCGGAAGATTTACCTGGACATCCTCCAGAACGAGAAGTTGAGTTTTCCATTGATTTAATTCCTGGATCAAGGCCTATATCAAATACCCCTTATAGAATGGCCACTGTAGAATTAGTTGAACTAAATAAACAACTAGAGGAATTGAGTAATAAGGGATTTATTCTCCCTAGTGTTTCTCCATGGGGAGCCCCTGTTATTTTTGTTAAAAAGAAAGATGGATCTATGAGGTTATGTATCGACTACAGGGAGATCAATGATATAACAATAAATAATAAGTATCCCCTACCTCGCATTGATAATTTATTTGATCAACTGCATGGAGATCAATAATTTTCAAAGATTGACCTTCGATCTGGATACCATCAGTTGTGTGTGAAGAAGGAAGACATTCTGAAGACATCATTTCGAACCAGGTACGGGCATTACGAGTTTACAGTAATGCCTTTTGGATTGACTAATGCACCATCTATATTCATGGATCTGATGAATAGAGTTTTAAAGGAATATCTCGATGAATTTGTGGTGGTATTTATTGATGAGATATTGGTATAATCCAAAAGCTACGAAGATCATAAAAATCACTTGCGCATTATCCTAAAGACTCTGAGAAGACATGAATTATATGGGAAGTTTAGCAAGTATGAATTCTGGCTTCAGGAGATTTCTTTTCTTGTCCACATTGTCTCTAAAGATGGAATCTCTATTGATCCTTCTAAGACCAAGGCAATCCAAGAATGGCCTGCACCGACGAGTATAACTGAGGTACGTAGTTTTATTGGTTTAGCAGGTTATTATCGACGTTTCGTCTAGAATTTTGCCCGGTTGGCTAACCCATTAATGAAGCTCACACGTAAAGGGGTTAAATTTGTTTGGACAAAAGAGTGTGAAGAATGTTTCGAAGAACTGAAGAGAATATTAGTCAATGCTCCTATATTGACTCTACCATCGGGGAATGATTGGTTCGTTATTTATAGTGATGCATTGAAGAAAGGACTTGGTTGTGTCCTTATGCAGAATGATAGGGTTATTGCCTATGCATCATGACAGTTGAAAATTCATGAACAAAACTATCCTACTCATGATCTCAAGTTAGCAGCTGTGATCTTTTCTTTGAAGATATGGAGGCACTACCTCTATGGTAAAAAATGTGAGATTTATACTGATCACAAGAGTTTGAAGTATATTTTCTCACAAAAATAACTCAACATGAGGCAAAGGAGATGGCTTGAATTACTCAAGGATTATGATTGTACGATACACTACCACCCAGGAAAAGCAAACAAGGTGGAAGATGCTTTGAGCAGAAAAGACCATGGAGTTTTGAACAATATGAGAATTGAAAGGGATCCAATTTTCATGGATCTAGTGAAGATGGGCATGGGAATAACCACGGAAGGTGAAACATCAATTATTTTTCAAATGGTTGCCAAACCATATTTACTAGAAAGGATTAAGAGTTCTCAGACCGATGATGAATAATTTCAAAAGAAGATTAAAGCTGTGAATGATGGGAGATTGAGAGACTTTGTGTATGAAGATGGAATTTTGAAATTCAGGAAGGGACTTTGTCTTCCCGATATACCTGATCTAAAAAGGGAATTGCTGGATGATGCTCATAGTTCCAATTTCTCTATACAACCTGGAAGAACCAAAATGTATAGAGACTTGAAGGAACATTTTTGGTGGGACAACATGAAGAGGGAGATTGCTGATTTTGTGTCAAGATGTATGGTTTTTCAACAAGTGAAAGCTGGAAGGCAACAACCTGGAGGAGTCATGCAACCTCTTCCCATACCGGAGTGGAAATGGGACAATATTACGATGGAATTTGTCATGGGGCTACCAAAGACTCCTAGAAGGAACGATGCAATATAGGTTATTGTTGATCATCTGACCAAGTCAGAACATTTTATTACTATAAGAGAAGATCTACCACTGGAACGTCTAGAAAGACTATATATTAATGAAGTGGTGAGACTTCATGGAGTACCCCTATCGATTGTTTCTGATCGTGATCCCCGTTTTACTTCAAGATTCTGAAAAAGTCTTCAGAAAGCCTTGGATACTGAACTTAATTTGAGCACTGCCTACCACCCTCAGACAGATGGACAATCAGAACGAACTATTCAAACCTTAGAAGACATGTTGAGATCCTGATCACTTGACTTTCAGGGTATGTGGGATCAATATTTACCTATGGTAGAATTTTCCTATAACAATAGCTTCCATTCGAGTATTCATATGGCACCATATGAAGCGTTATACGGAAAGAGATGTTGCACACCAACCTGTTGGGATGACGTTGGTGAAAGAAAAATTGTAGGGCCAGAACCGGTGGAGGAAATAATAGAAAAGGTAAAGGTATTCCAAAACCATATCAAAGCAGCTCAAAGTAGGCAGAAGAGCTATGCCGATAATCGAAGGAAGGATTTGGAATTTCAAGTCAGTGATCATGTTTTCCTGAAGGTATCTCCATGGAAGGGAGTCATACATTTTGGTAAGAAAGGTAAATTGAGTCCCAGGTATGTCATACCTTTCAAAATTCTAGAACGAATTGGGGCTGTAGCTTACCGATTGGCAATGCTGCCAAGTCTCTCCAAAGTTCACGATGTGTTCCACGTATCTCTGTTGAGGAAATACATGCCTGACCCAACGCATGTACTCACCTATGAGGAATTAGAACTGGAACCCGATATGTCTTATTGCGAAGAGCCCCTCAAGATTCTTGATACGAGAGAACAAGTACTGAGAAACTGTATGACTCATCTGGTAAAAGTTTTGTGGAGAAACCAGAAGATGGAAGAGGCAACGTGGGAACCCAAGGAACTTATGATGAAGAACCACCCGAGTCTTTTCATGTGGTAGTATTCTAGAAATTTCGTGGACAAAATTATTTGAAGGAGGGGAGAATGTAACACCCCAAGTTTCTACGGTACACTTCTCTTTGAATAATGTAATAGCGTGTGTTGTACGCAACATCGAGTTCTAACACACCACAACTAATCAAACTAGCCGTTATGAATAGTAATACCCACTTTTTGAAATTTATAAATTTTATTTTTCATAATGGACTTCATTTTTGGATTCGGAATATCGAAATTAGCCTAGGGTGAATTTTTGGTATTTTTCTGAAAAACTTCATTTTTTGATGAATAGTGAAACCACTAAGTGGTAGTTAAAAAAATTGAATTTTTCATAAAACTTAATTTTACCGCTTATGTGAGTGTAATTTAAAAAATACAAGAGAAACGGTTAATATCAAGGAGTAAAATGTGGTTCAATGAGATGAAACTAATTTTTGGTGAATAGTAACTTTTTTACTTTTATTTACCATGGTTAAAAGTAAATAGGGTAATTAAGGGTAAAAATGATATTAATATTACCCTAACACATGTACTAATTCTATTGGACAAGTGTATCTCGACCAAAAACAACCTTATGAATAAAATATTTTCATTTAGGTTCACTTGGATTAGATTATGACATTTATTATTATTTAATTCAAAGAAGAGTTAAAAGAGTTAAAATCAAAGTTTATTCACTAAAACATTTTTAATATAGGGTTACACATAATATAAATTCGATTATAAATATTAATTAGAAAGATAAAAAGATTTTATACATAATTATATTTTATTTATAATTTTTAGAAATTAAATAATTTAATTTATTTATAACACAATGATGATGCAGTAATTACCATAATAGTGACAAATTAAAATAATTGATATTATAAATACCCAAATAAATATAATTTGAGACTTTTTATGAATTAAAATAATTTTATAGGTTAATATGACATTTTAGGAATGATTTAATTAACTTTTTTCGAAGTAATAATTCTGTTATGATTTTCACAAAAATCAATTTTCCAAATAGTGTCAAAATTGACATAAAAGAGCTTTTGAAACAAATATTATATTATTAATTGATATTAAATTACTAAAAATATAAGGTTCGGCCAAGAGACTTATATCATGATAGGTGTATAATTAATGGACCATTTAGGGGTCTCTTGGAGGTATATAGAAAGTTTATTAACTATATAATATAAAAATACAAAGTGACATGGTAAGTGTCAAACTAATTAAGTAAGAGTTAAAACTAAAAGATAAGGTTAATATAATGACCCAAACCTGTCTAAATTCAATTGGTTGAGTGGTTTTTAACCCATCCCCACCTTAACCTTTAAATAATCCACTTTGGAGCCATTATAAACCAAATATGAATTTATTATAAAATAATATTTCTAGCTTTTCCAAAGGTGCCCCTCACCCCTCTTATAAATGGGCACTCCTCCTTATCATTAATTCACACCTTCAAATCCATTTAGATTGGCCAAACTCTGCCGAAATACTCTCTCAAATTCCCTCAATTCATCCTATAGGCATTTATTTAGTCATAAATTCAACATAAGGAGCCCTTTTGATCAAATCAAAAGGAAGAACCCGAAGAAGAGGTAACGATTTCACCACCCTTTTTCAAGTTCCTTTCTTCTTCCACTTATTCGTTATTTGTTATTCCCATTCTAAAATAATGAATCCAGTATCTCCTATATGCTATAATATTATTATAAATATGGTACAACCATATTCAGTATTATATCCATCCTTTGAATGACATGTCACCATACGTGCGTACGTACGGCTTACCGTCTTCACGTTGTGGTGTAATTGTTATTCAATATATTTTTATTTGGATGGGTATAATAATGATTTGTAATTCATGTAAATAATAAATATAACATGATAATTATTCTTTATATATGATATACCATCCAATTATATATTATTTTAATATCAAAAGAATGATATTGTCGCTCGTGCGTACGTACGGACTACCGTCTCCACGAATGCGATGAGATTCATTCTCCATCATATCCATTCAAGTATAATTCTCATTTTAAGATTAATAATAATGATTAAGGACTTAATATCATTCTGGATATGATTAAGATACAACCTATCCATGATAAACATGGCTTACATAACAAAACATATAAAAGAAAATGAGTAAGTTAACACCCGAAACAACAATAATACTAAGATATTATTAACAAATCAATGTTAAAAGATCATATATGATATCATATTAATGTATATTATTCTTGTATAATTTAATAACAATTATTTCACCATTATACAGGAGGTTAACCTACCCCAACCAAGGAAAAGTACAAGGTAAGGGTTTATTTCGCAATCTCTTCATTATCCGAGGTTGTTTATACGTAATAATATACTGGGACTTCTTTATCATCCACATCCATGTTTCTTAAAAATGTATTTAAAAACATTTTTAATATTTAATATAATACGAGTTAAAGTCATTTATACCCTTGTTTAATTTTATAAGTGGTTTATAAAGGAATCTTTCCGTCGTTTTCCAAACAAGGTCCTTTTTAACCTTTTTGACAGAATTAAGGTAAGAATTTTTTTTAACTTATACGGCGGGTGCGGCTATTTTCCGACATTATAAAATCTTTTAAGATTCCCTTACAATATTATAAGAAAATTTTCAAAGTAAATGTTTTATTTTATAATTATGTGACTTTTAAATGATTTAAAAAAAAGTGATATTTATCTCAAATAGTTTTGATTTCATCTATGTCAACATACTTTGATGGATTTTAAGATTATTTGAAGTTGATTTATTATGATACAAAACATCCATATTGTATTGAAGATTTTTTGATTTGTTTGACTGTGTATGTGTTATTTTTATACCATTCATGTTTTATGGAGAAATTATTGACATTTCATATGCTAGTTTTAATATGAATGTTTATGTTATGTTTAAACCTTTTCATATGGGAATGCATTGGACTTAATATGTGACGGGTGGAGCCCGCTATAGCTCCTCGATGCATCAGTAGGTCTCCTGAGACAAACTAGTGTCTTGGAACAAGTCCTTGACAAAATCTTATTTGTAGTCTTGGCATGAGGCCTTGGCTATGTGGTTATGATAGTCTGGCATTATGCATTCCATCATTATGAAAGTGGTTATTGATATTGCTTGTGATTATTCGATTAGTAGAATATCCATGTGAATAAGTAAATGGAATTATTTAATTTTATTTTTTCCATACTATGTTGAAGTTCAAGTTTAAAAGGCTTTTGTTTTAGTTATACATTTCCTTAAATGTTTATTCTTATTTATGAAAGTTTTCACTTTATTGTTATTCTTACTGGGCATTTGAGATCACCCCTTTTCTATGTTTTATTTTTCCCAGGATGTGAAGAAGTAAATTATGAATAAACTGCCAGGATAGTATGAGGGGATAAGAGTGTGGACTATAGAGACTATGTTGTTGTAGTTTTCATTTTTATGTTGTAATGTAAAAGTTTATGAATATATCTAGTGTTTCCAAGGCTACTAAACTAATCGGTCTTTCGAGACTTGATCTTTCTTTTGATCATGCCAATGTTATGTAATAATGCACCAACTCTAGGTAACTGGGGCCGGGGCATTACAAAAATAATAATAAAATATATTAAGGATGGTGATAGGAACACCAAATTATAAATTCCTCTCTAAATAACTAGGATTTATAGTTTTCCACTTAACTTTCTAAAGGTTGGAGATAATATTATTGATAATGAGGAAGTCCTTGCTAATAATATTGTATCTTACTTTAGAAACATTTTTAATGGTCCTAACTTAAACAACAAATTAATGTCTAATATCATTATTTTAATGGTTAACAATAATGACAACACCTCCTTAACTATTACCCCCCTGACCATGATATTAAAGACACAATATTCATCCATAATCCTAATAGTTCTTCTGGGCCTGATGGTTTTTCTAACTCTTTCTTTCAATATTATTAGGACATAGTTCAAATCAATGTATGAAATATGGCCAAATCATTTTTTTCAATGGAATTCTACCCCATGGAATAAATTATCAGCTTATCACTTTAATCCCCAAGTTGGAAAATGCCTCTAAAATACACCTGTTTAGACCTATTTCTCTCAATAGAACCCTCTACAAAATCATCTCAAATTACTAGAAAATAGACTTGATCTGACATCTAATAAAATTATCTCTTAAAACCAGTTTGGATTCCTTAACGGAAGAACCATCCAAGATTTCATCTTCCTTGCATCTGAATGATTTTTTTTAAATTAAACTAATAGGGGTGGAATCATTAACATTAAACATGATATTAGAAAATATTTTGATACCATGAATTGCAATTTTATATATAAGGTCCTTAGTAGTTTTGGATTCAATAACATATTCTTCAACATAATAAAAATATTTTCTAATTTTCCTAATTTTTTTTGCTTATTAATGGTTCTCTAAAGGGTAAATTCAATTGTAATTAAGGTGTCAAACAGGGCGACCCCCTCAATATAATTATTTTTACTATTATAGAGGACTACTTAAGCAAATTACTCACCTTCTTGGTTATTCAAGGAAAAATAAATCTTACTAGTTCCTATATAAATTTAAATATTACTTCACACCTATTTTATGTGGATGATATGATATTATTACTAAAATGTGACAAAAAACATAAAAAAATCTTAAAGAGGCCCTCTCTCATTATGAATAAGTCTTTGGTCAATCAATAAACTGGAATAAATGTTTTATATTTTTTGTAAAAAGATTTCCAGTTGCTAGAAAAAACTACATCATAAATGACTTGGGAATCAAATAAGGATCCTTCATTTTCACATATATTGGGGTTCTTATCTTCTAGTTAAATCCAAAAAGTAACTATTTTTCTAAAATAATATACCAACTCTATAATCATCTATCTTCCTAGAAAGGAAAATCCTTTCCATGGTTGGAAGAATTTTCCTTGTTAAATTCAATTTTGTTTATAAATTAGTCTACTCCCTAATAGTCTATAAATGTTCCATTAGTCTGATTAAAAAGAGTAATGGCTATATAAAAAAAATGGAGTGGAAGCACTCTAGATAGAAATATTTTTACAGTCCCATGGGTTATATACTGCAAGACTCTTGCTAAAGGGGGGCTTGGTATCAAGAAAATTATTATTTTTAATGAGGACCTTCAATCTAAGATTATTAGAACATTTTAAATAACAATTCCATATATTTTAATTCATTTAGAGGTATATTCCTTAATACACATAAGAAATTAAATCCTATTTATACGGATTCTTTAATTTGTCAATCCATCAAGCGCTCTTTCACTAAAATAATGCCTCATTATAGGTGGATGGTTAATAGAGAATATTCTTTGAATTTTTGGCTGGATAATTGGAATGAATCACCTATTATCTCGATTTTTGACCCCATGTAAATTACTACTAACACCAATATTTATATAAATGACCTCTTTCACTCCCTATATTTGGATCTTCCCAATGATATTTATACTATTTTTGACAACAATCATTTTGGTAACTCATCTGATTTTATAGTTTGGGAACCTGCAAAAATGGTATTTTGGACTCCAAACTTTTCTATAATTTTAATTTTACTGATGAAAATCATGAGTTTTATTGGTTAAAAATATTTGAAAAACCTTACCCTCCATATTTACTCATTCTTGGAGAATAGTACACAACCAAATCCCCTATAAAAACTACTTACAATTATTTGGTATTTAGCTTTTCTCCAAATGTCATATCTGTAACCAACACAAAGAAGAAGAATATCATATGTTATTATATTTTTCTAATACATATGCTTTATAAAATTACATTTATAACATTTTTTATCATAGATATCCAGATTTAGTCTCCATTCATTTGCAACTCCAAAAGTTCACTACTGCTAATTATTCTTAATATATTAGGAACTTTTTCATATCTACAATTACAGAGATACTACATATTATATAGTATGAAAGAAATTCATTTATACATCATAATAATATCTTTAACTTCCGTGCATCTCAAGTGAAAATCATCACTACAATCAAAGAGTCTGATTTTATTCAGACTGGTACCTACCACCATTCCATCAAAGACTTTATGGTTCTACATTGTTTGGGAATTTTGAGGAGATACAACCATATTAGGGACATGATTGAGTTATTTTGGCATGCTCCCCACCCCATCTATATCAAGATAAACATGGATGGTTCCTCAAATGGAAACCTAGGTGCCTCGGGTTGTAGTGAGGTGTTTAAATACCATAATGGAAAAAATATTGGATGCTTCTATGGTACCTGTGATATTGACTCCTCACTAGAATTTGAGATGTGTAGTGGAATTATTGTAGATAATCTCTTAAAAAAGAAAGTATAAAAAAAAATTTGTATTGAAAGAGACCCCACCACCATTATGCAAGCCCTCTAGAATGATGTGTTGCATCTTGCATGTCCATTCATAGCCTTATGGATGGACTATCTCCAATTCATTTTTGGGATCAACCACATAGTCACCCATGTTTATCATAAGGAAAAATTGGATATAGATGGTCTATCCAATAAAGGATTAAACAATGAAATCACATGGTTAAAGAACCTTTCTACAGATTTGATACCTTTACATGAAAAATATTATGATAAAATCCATACTTTTAGACTCATGTAACTCCTTTTTGTATAATTTAATTTTATACCTTGGTCAATTTTTCCAAGGTAGCACTTCTTTCAAAAAAATAATAATAATTGTGATGACTAAATCATCTAGAAGGGATAATAAGGTTATATGAGATATTTTTCCTTCTATCTTGAAAAATGATCAATAAAAATATGATGAAAAAACATCATAAAATGAAAATATATCATGTGAGTAAAGACAATTTATAAATAAATTGTATAATACTTTAAAATTTAATTCTTTCATTATAAATAATACCACTAGTTTCATCTTAAGTTTATTTAATTTGTTATCCTTTATAATAAAATCTTCAAAATAAACATAATTATCCTTAATGTACTAACCCAAAAGGTTATATAATACTTATAAATTATGATCACTAACCATCACATTAAATCATAAATTTTTCTCATAAAACATAATTCAAATCTATAAAGTTTTCTAAAGCTTTTATATGATACCAACTATAAGGACGAGTGCCTTTAATAACCCATAATTACTAGTTTCATATAATGGATTTAATTTTATTACATTACCAAGATATTTTATGTTTAGTGGTTTAGATAATTATGAAAAAATATTATACATAAAACCCTTACAAACTAATATGGAAACTTCAACTCAATATCCATTTTTTCCATAAAAATTGGATTCCTATATCTAAAATTCCATTTCATATGAATTGCGTTTCCTTCTTTTAAAATGAATCACTATAGTGGGAATATGGACCTTAATATGGTTACTACTCATCCTTAAACCTTGTCAAAAAAACATTTTAAAATGTGGGATGAGCACAAAAATCTTATTAATGGATTCAAAAAAGAAAGAAACTCATTGGTGAATTTTGAAAATCCTGAAATCCTATATAAAATTTTCCTTTTATACAACTAAACCAAAGCTCAAAATAATTATTTAATACTCAAGAAATAAACTTCACATCTCAAATATTTTCATAATACATATCATAATAAATCATAAAGGAAAAAATCATAATCATGAGGGTTTCTTGTAAAATAAGAATACTCATGAAAATTTTTTCTTGAAAAACATAATTTTCATCTTTAAAAGGAGAAGAACTTTAATTTTAATATAGGATCATCATATTACCTTATGAAATAAAAATAATTCCATTAAAAATAATTTTTAAGTATATAAGATTCAATTTTATACCTTGGTACATAATATTCATGTAACTATTATAATCACTCTTACAAGAACTCATACGAATGGAATAACCCACCTAGTTAATTCCAATATTTATTCCCCAAAAGAAAAAAATAATTAACCAATGCATTATAGGGATATATTAGACCCATACATCATTATAAAAAATTTAAAATATCTATAACTTGTATGAAACACATAAAATATTTCATTTTAATCGCACCACTCATAAAAATTTGGTTTTTAGACCATAAGAAAAATCACTTTCATTTATCTCATGAAATGGGAAGAAATACACTTTTCATTTGAAAACATTTAAAATCTAAAAATTCATTAAACAATGAGAAAATTATATTATTTGAAAAAATATTTAAACTTTTATTGGAAACTTAATAATTAATAAAGGATATGATGGAGGGAAAAGAAGGTCATGCGGTAAATGTTAACAAACATTGTTTTTGAACTTTTGTTAAAAATGTTACAAATAACCAGTATAGTAAACTTTGAAAATATTTATGTCTAAATTTTTTTACATGAAGTAAAAATTATTTTAGAATGAAATTAAAAAATCTTATAAGGATAAATAAGAACATTATTGAACCATTTAAAAGAACATGGAGATGGAGGGAAAAGAGTTTATAATATTTAAAAGACCGTTTTAAAGAAAAACACCTTTACACTTGGTGAATTTTAAATAAAAAAGAAATTAAAGGAGTTAAATTGAAATAGATTTCTAAAAATATTTAGTTTCATGAAATTAATAATAAAATACATTTCATATGATAGTTTTTACACTACAAAAAAAATACTTATGGTTAAAATGGAATAAGCCTCAAATGAAATTGAGACGAGAAATACCTTATCGCGAGTCTGACTCACCACATACATTCTTTAACTACTTATATAATAAACTTATATGAATTATTTACTTATTTAGGAATTTTTTCAGGTTTATTACATTATCATATATCATTTTATTTCATTTATTAATATTTCTTATATAGTTACTAAATTGGTTATGAACATATCAGATGTTTTGAGAATGTTCGGTTCATAATCCCAAAACAACTTTGGTAGGTTGATCATTATAAAAGGGTAAATAGTTATATCATATCCATAATATAAATTATTATATAATTATAATTTTTATACATTAAATATAAATTTATATTTTTTGAATGGTAAAAACGAAAAATGCATCACATCACTTTGTGGAGGTGGTAGTTCACACGTACAAACGAGCAACATTATAATTTTATAATGGACAAATAAGTCAAAAGGTAGATATTATATTATTTTTAAATAAATATAATTATTTCCTAATTATCATAAATTTTCATTAAATTTATCATAATAACCATCCATGTGAGGTGGGGATGAAAAACGAAACACATTGCTTTATGGAGGTGGTAGTCCACACTTACGCATGAGCAATGTTTTCATTTACTATGGGATGGAATTTTACCATAAATATAATAAATTATATTATATTTCATATAATTATTTTATCATATCATCATGTTTCTGATAGTTTTTAATGGGATAGAATAAGAAAGAATCATAAAATAACTCGATTAGGAGTTATACCTCTTCTTTAGAAAATATTCCTTGGCTAACACCTTAATCCTTCAAGGTTGGTCTTTTGAAGATACTAGAACCTATAAGAAGTGTATAATAATGTTTTAGTGGTATTTGGGTAGGTATTTATTGAGCTAATGTGAATAGTAATTGGTTTTCCAAGGGAAAAGAGGGTATATTTATACTTTAGGAGAGCGATATTTTAGGGTTAAAATACTCTTTGTTTTAACATTTAATCAAACCACTTGTGGGTGGAATTAATTCCAATGAATTTTAAAAAAGGATTATCTATTGACCATTTAATCATAAAAAACCTAAAGTAATCTTCCAACTACCTCCTTTAATGCATAGAATCCCAAAAATAAATTTTATTAAAGAAAAATCAAATTAAGGTACCAAAATTTCAAGTAAAAACTTATAAATTCAAATTAATATTTTTAGATTAATTATTATACTCCTAAAATAATTTTTTGAATGAATAAAACATTTAATATGTTTTTATATAATGCTATCATCATAATGACATCATCAAAATCATGGTACCCATAAAATCATAATGTTCACTTTTTCTCTAAAAATCAACTTTTTTGAAGAAATCCCAGAAAATACACCCTAATATAATTTTGAAATAATGAATTCAAAAATGAATAGAATTTTCTCAAATTAAAATTATAATATTAAGAAATTTTACTTTTAAACAAAACCATATAATTCATGGAAAAAGATTTAATTATAATAAAAATATTTCTTTTTTATGAGTGAGTGAATTTATATTATTTATCATATCTTACTTATTATATGATTTAAAATCAATTATTTATGGTTATAAAACATATAAATTATATAAAATTATTCATTTTACTAATTGGGATTTATACTTTAATAACATAATAAAAAAAATGGTTTTGGTGTAACAAATTTTAAACATTATGATTAAAATTATATAACAATGACAATTTTAATTTTCTAAAAAACTACATTATCAAATATTTGTAAGGATTTTTTTATAATAATAAACTATAAATAATATTAATCACATTTTTAATGATTATAATAATTATTTCATAATTTTATTTTATTAAAAAAATAATTTACTCAATGTTTTAAAATGATGATTTTTATTAATAATATATATATATATATATATATATATAATACAATAAAAACCATTTAGAAATCGAATAAGATACAATATAATTAAAAATTAATGATAAAGATTTATTTTAGTGTGAAAATTATATTTAACCATTTATCATATGTTCACATAAAAATGTTATAGCACATTACTTTTAATATGTTACAACATTGTAACTTTGAAAACATATATCATAATATGGTAACCATTAAATTATAATGACTTAATTACTATGATGACATAAAATTAAAAATAAAAAGTAATTTATTTTTCAAATAAAACTATATATGTAAAATTATATAACATATAGGTAGGATAACATGTGGGATAGTAGCAGGCGATGCACCATTATGTCCCTTCAGTCATGATTTCAAGCCCTGTGGCCTTGTCAGATGGGACATAATGTCACCTAGCCTAAGGGATGCCATTTTTCAATAAAACTTTTTAATTAACAATAGATATTTTTATTTTTAATTAAAAATAATAATTTAAGAAATAATTTTCATTGTAAAAGTGTGATGTTATACTCCATATTCATGGTTGATAGTTCAGGTGTTGTTATGAGTTTTGGGTGTATGAAAAATTCAACAGGGTGGTATTGGGTGATGAGGGAAGTGGTTGGAACATACTAAGAGACATATGGGTGAAGGTATCATAGGGCTTGACCATAATAATGATAATTTTATTCCCGATAATACAACAATAATGGATAGGATACTGGGAACGACCCTCGATTATCATGATCGATAGAGGATGACATGATGGTGAGGGTGTAGGTGATTCCTAGCAGAAAAAGAAGATTAAATCATATGTATTTGGAATTTTGGGTAAATAACCTAACTACCTGATGTGTTGTTCATAAAAAAACATGTCTTGTAACCCCTGGCTATCACGCTTGGGTTTTAAGAGTTTATAAGTATCAAATGGTGTGTTGAATGGAAACACATGATGAGAAGTTTTTCACACCTTGTGCGGCTCAGGACATGGAAAGGCAGTAGTGAGAATCCATTTTAGCTCTAAAAAAACACACAGTGTGTCCTATGGGACACATCATGCAGTCAAGGACTTTGAAACTAGGAAAACTAGTGGTACACATAGATTTTTCCATGTCGAATTACAGGCTGTGTACTACTATGGGGTATTACATGTACTCAAATTCCAATAGGGATCCATGTATAAGGGATAAACAAAAATTATCCTAAAGGATTCAACATCCATGTACTACTATAAATACACTATTTATTATGTATAGGGATGATCTGAATTTCCTATTTTATACTATATGTACACATTTTGTACCACTCTCGGACACTTTGAGTATTATTCTTTCACATTACATATGTTGGGAAGAACATGACCAGGAAAGTGTGAAAGAGTTACAAATTGTGTAATCCAGTATTATATGACATACACTCTTATATTAAACTCTGTTTATTTCAACCAGTCAAGATGGATCTTCATACTTCCTTTCTCGGGACTTAGTTTTGTACATATGGATAATGTATTCTAAATTTTTCTCTATATAGAATAAAATGATGTTCCTCTCTTCTATATTGCAGGTAAGTAATGAGGTGATTCAATCAATTAATTCTATTTATCTTTTTTACATCCTACAACTAGGTTTGGGCATGATGAAAGAAGTGTTCTAAGGGATAAAAATCCCCTGGAAGCATTATTGTGTCGAGGAATGGTTCTCCCAATATATTTAGGCAGGATTGGTATCCCCCCATGAGATTAGGGCATGGGATCATCTATCTATAGATTAGATGGCATCAATATCCCACTCTACACTTATTCTAGTACTAAGATCCTTTATTCTATGGAGTTGGTTTCCTCTATTTCTAAAGATCTTGGGTGGGATTTTGGATACTCAATTGGAGTCAATATCTTCCCCACTTACCTGGGTCATATGATCCTTCATTTTAGTTCAGGCGAGCTTTAAATAATTATTTGTTAGTGGTAGTTCAAATGCTTGATCGGTGGTATGGTATTGATTTGCCAAAGTATGTGGTATTCCCTTGACTTATGAAAATGATTTGGTGATGAGAAAGATATATTTTATGAATCCTAGTGGTGGTGTTCTAGATGGAAAGGCTAATAAGTATTGATCTCTTAGATACTTGTGACTCCTCAAGTACCCCATGGGTTTCCCTTGAGATATGTCATACAAATGGGATATTTAATTCAAAAACTGTAGACTATTCTATGTTCTTAGCACCCTTATATGCTCGTGTGATGTGTTTTTATGGGTTGGAGATAATATGACTAGAAATTATTCTATTCATGTGATATTTGGTTTTAGAGCATGCATGGATCCTTGCTTGTCATCCTCAGTTACTCTCACTCATATCAGGATCCTTGAGATAAATTTTTGGGTTACCTTGGTAGTTATAGGGATTCCTAATAGGTATGTTTATACTGACCCCTATAGGTTCTTGTTCCAACACATGTTTATTTTTGCAGAAGATGGTTGGGAGATGGTCATGGTGGACATGGAGCATGTAAGACTTGTTCGTAGTAGACACATGATGATTCTTGGTGATAAATGATAGGGTATAATGGTTATTCTAGTGGTGGTGGTGAATATTTTTACTAGAGATCGATCCAGGAGTTATCACGATGAGTAGGATCCTTCCAGTGTATTATGTCTACCTGATATGGAGAACTTTCAGATATACTTTCCCTTAGTATTTGTCTATGTGGATATGTATTTGTACTAGATATCTCTTTCATGCATTGTATTTAGTTTAGTTCATTTGATTATATATATATATATATTATACTGGTGTTTCTAGTTATCTTGTTCATTGGAGATGTTTTTTATAGGTTGATATAGGTTATAGCCTCCCATGTTGTGAGGTATGACTATTTAATGATAGCCACTAGCCCCTGGCCTATTGGAGGTAGCCTTGGGGTGGTACACTTAGTTTTTTCCTGGTTTAGGTAGATCCATAGTGGGTTGGTTCATGCTAGAGTGTTATCAAGATGATTTTTGGAGTTAGTATTCAGGAGAGGTCCAGTTTGGGAACATAGATAAATGATGTTAAGGGGTTTTAGGGTTTGTTTATTAGACCAGGGAGATTAGTATCTATGAGGGGGATGAATTGTCCTTTCATTGGACTCTTATAACTTTTTAGTTGACCTAGATATCTAATAAATCATTTTTTGGTACAATTAATTTGGTACATGCTTTATATAGTTGTTAGATATGATTTCCCATGTATTTTTTGTGTCAGTTCATCCATATATTCTCTAATCCTTGTAGGTTCATTGTATCAAATAAGGGGTGTTACCCATTAATAACCATCCCATTACAGAGGAAGTTTTGGGATGATCCTATTCCTATAGTTGGACCTTTCCATCATTGAATAGTGATCATTGAGATATTTTTTCCAAAATTTAGTTGAGAAAATTTTTTTATAATGACCAGTGATTTTAGATCCTTTAAATTGGTATTATCTTAGATAGCTTATGTCACATGCAACACTAGGATAATTAAACACCTGAATAAAATGATATGTGACATATTAGATGAATATTATTAAGAAAATATAAGAATAATAAAACCTATATTAATTAAAAATACTATAATCATTTATAAATTCATACAAAATAGAATTAAGAATACTTAATGTTTTGAAATGGTAGTTTTCAATAAAGGTATTTTATATTTATATATTGGATTTTAATTTTAAAGATAAATTATATAATTTTATAATTTGAATATAAAAAAATGAACATAATTTTTTGAATTAGATAAAAATGTCATCTAAGGACAATTTTTAGGATTTTTCTTAAATAGTTTATTTTAGGTGGATGGTGAAAAAAAGTTTTTACCAAAATGGTATATTTTATGATCTTATCATTATATAATAAAGAGATATAATTTTATAAAAAAATTTAATTGTTAAATTATTTATTTAATTTTTAAAACTATGTATTTTCAAAATACTATTGTGAAATTAGAAAACATATTTTTAATAACTTAAGTAATGTTTTCCAATAAAAACTGTTTTTGATCTTTTCTTTTAATTAAATACTATTTTGGTAAAATTTGATTTTGGATTCATTTTAAATAAACATAAATTTTACTTGTTTTATAATAAACCAATTTATATGATTAAAATTAATTTAATTGATAATTTTACCCTACACAAAAAATTTGAACTTAAAAATCCACTTTTTTCTAAAAATTAGTTTTTACACGTTACATGCTTTAATGTTAAAGTTTATTTTTATTACCCATAGAAATGTAATATGATAAAATAGATTTAATATTTGGAATAATTATTTCCAAATAATTTAATAATTTCTATTTTATTTTTAGGCATTAAAAGTAAATTACTAGTGTAAAAATTAGTTACAATTGTGTAAAAAATGGTAAAAGTTAAAATTCTAAGACTAAAGAACTTAAAAAATGTTTAAAACATGTTTCAAAATGGATGTTTGAGGTATTATAGATAATATATCATCCAAAAATCAACTGTTTTTCTATTTTAAGTCCAATTTACATGTGAAGCATGTTCTCTCTTTATATTAAGTTGAAATATTTACAAAAATATCATTCTCACCACTTATAAAAGAAGCCTCTCACCACCCCTTCAATACCACTAAAATAATTAGTTTTCAATATGAAAATATAACTATTATATTATTTTAAAATCATATTCCTTTTCGTTGAGCCTCTTCTCATGATAATTTGGATTAAGACCTCCATTTATGAAGAATCCTCAAGGAAAACCCAAATATTTCAATGCGAGTACTCTTTTTTTATAACTTATTTTGATTTCAATCTTACATTCCCAAATAAAAGTTTCTAATTATAATATAATTAGATAATTATTTTTTTTTATAATTAATTTTATTATTCTAACTTAATAACTATTAACCACATTTCCCATTTTATTATTAGGAAAAATGAAACTGTCATTCATGTGTTGTGCGTACCTCTACCTCCACAAAGCGACTACTTACCTTTTTTCACCACTACCTCTAGAAACTATTTATAAATGTGAAATTTATGAATAAATGTGAAATATATAATCTGATTATGATTATTAATATATATATATATCATAATTCACCTTCTCTCCCTCTCATTCTTTGATAAATGAAAACGTTAACTCTGTGTTGTGCAGACTACCGCCTCCACAAAGTAACATATGTCATTTTTCACCTAATTTATTTATTATTTATTAAAATATCTTAAAATATAATCCATAAACATAAAATTATCTAAATAATATAATTACACTTCTATAATAATGATATTATATATTAGAATCCACCTTCTCTCCCTCTCATTCTTTGATAAATAAAAATGTTAACTCTGTGTTGTACAGACTACCGCCTACACAAAGTAACATATCTCATTTTCCACCTAGTTTATTTATTATTTATTAAAATATCTTAAAATATAATCCATAAACATAAAATTATCTAAATAATATAATTACACTTCTATAATAATGATATTATTATATAAATAAAACACTTTTATAATCATAATCATCCATTAATTATGGTATGTTCATGTTTAGGTTGGTCTAACTACCTACCTAATTGAACAATGATATAAAATAATATAATAGATGAATAATAGAACATAATTAATTATAATATATGATATAAATAAGTAAATATTTTTTTTTTTACTTTATTTTTAACTTTAATTTTAAACTCATTAATTAAGATACAACCATCCTTTCATTAGAAATCATCGAAACATGATCATCATCGATTTTATATTTAAGTATCATAACAAAATATCCCATAGAATGAAATTATAACACTATAAATAATTATTAAAGATAAATTATATTAAATTTTATGAGTTTTAAATGATGAAATTTGGGATAATTATTAATAATAACAATGCTAATATGAAACTAGTTTAAAACGAACAAGATTACTGACACCCGAAATTAAAAATATATAATAACTAACTAATATACATGTAGAGAATAATTATAAATTAAGTTTATAAAAGGTTATATATATGAAAAAGTTTTTAAAATGGGTGATTAATATATTTATGTTTTTTATATAGGATCTTATAATGCATTCAACTAAGCGAGGAAATAAGGTAAGGGTTTTTTTATCCAAAAGTTTCACCCCTATAGACATATTTATTATTATACAACATTATTTTTTTGGAATGATATTTATAATGACCATTTAATATTTTTTTATCATTTTCCCATCATTATTCCTAGTATTTAATTTTTTATTTGAAATATTATCCTTCTATAGGGTTTGACTTGAAATTTTCTAAGGTTGTAATGGGATCTTCATCTCAAATTTAATTTCATGAGGAAAGTTTTATATTTCAAACCATTATTTATTTTATATGGTTATTAAATAACCTATTGACTTAAATTATAATGAATATATTTCATTTATTTATATTTAAATTTCTATTTAATGGTAACTCTCTCATGTTCTTTTGATTCTTATAATACCATTACTGTAAGAGTTTTTTTAAATCAACTCCCTTCATCGAGTTAAAATGATTCTTCTTGAAATTATTTCTCCAATGATTTTTTTATTCCACCATAAGATTTTATTTCATGGTATATTATCTCCCCTCTATATAGAAATAATTTTTAATCCAAATATTTTACCTTAATTAATCTCTTCTCCAAAAGGTATATCATTGTAAAGAATAATTATCATCCTCTTTAATGATGGTTTCCCCTCCCTATCCATATCTTCCTTTCCCAAAAATGATCTCCTTTATAATTAGAATCATATTTATGTGTTATATCATGTTACCTCTACATTTTCCTTCTCTTATTTTAAAAATGATGTTTTTTACTCTTTTTAAGGTCTGGGTTTTCAATATATATATTTTAAAATATTAAAATGGTTTTCCATACTTTGAAAATATAATGTTTTATCTTATACCCCACATATTTTGATAACCTTTATTCATTTTTGTGGATTTTTTATTTAATTTTATTTTTCAAAAGTAAATGTTTTATATATTTTTCACTTCACTTTTTTAAAAATAACTTTTGAAAGTGAGTTGTAACTTCTTATTTTTTATTAATATGTTAAAAATTTATTCTAAAATATCTTTTTAATGATTTTGTTGTGAAATCATATTTAACCTGACTTTTTTTTATATAAAACTTTATCTCTAATTTTTAATGGTTTATAAAAGAAAATATTTTTCTCTTAGTTTTATAAAATATTGAGTTTGAAATTATTTCAAAATATCAATGATATTTCTTATTTACAAAGTTATTTTTTTTAAAATAATAAAATTGTTTTTCATCTATGTCATTATCCTTTGATATATATAACGATTGATCAATGATATTATTCAAATGATACCACACACCATCTTTATCTAGATAGATTTTTAAATATTTCTTTCTATAATATAAATGATCTATTACTGCCTTTGTCTTTCCTAGTCAATGAAGTATTATAATCCCAGTTTTTTTATAATGAATTTTTAAATACTTTGTTTTCCATTTATTTGATTAAAGGGTTATCAATTAGATATTATGCATCGATTGATTATGGAAATTATCAACTTAACCATATTATATTTATTTATACAATGTAAATATCATATGATTTATTATATTTATTTAAGGTCATTTTCCTATAATGTTATAGAATATCTTTGGGTAATCATTAATTTTTCATGGTTTTATCACATTATTGATGGAATTATAAATGTTTTACTTACATAATTCCATTTTAAATGGATATGAAACCCATTTTATTTTCATGGATTCTTTTTGATATGATTTATTTTAAGTGACACATGTATGTTTGGATTAATGGAAGGTGGGGTCCTATATATCCCTCTAATGTATTGGTTAAAAGATTAAATCTCATGAAATATGTATAAATGAGTGAAATTATATTGTCATGAAATAATGGGTTCAAGTGTGTTACTCACAAAAGTGATGTATACATGGGCACAAGCATGGTTTCAAGTGCGTGACTCATAAATCCGATGTTTCCCTATACTTATAATTGTCCCACAATTCTCAAATATGTCTTGTTTCATTGATATGTGGAAATTTAATGATATTTTCTTATGTTATATCTTTCCTTATGTCATGATTTATGATCTATTATTTCTTGTCTATAACTTTCTTATGTATCTTCATTATAACCATATTCTAATCTTATTATCACTTATGATATTTGATTGTTATCACTTATGTTTACCCATATTAATCATATGATATCACCCCATTCTTATATTTCCATTTGTCCACATTATATAGAAAATTAATATGTATATTGTGTATAGAAGAGTATATTATGTGGATATTTTTTGGGAGTTGTTGATGAAATTTTATGGCTTAAGTAGTGGCTTATATAGTGGAAAAAATGTATGTTGGTTGGAAAATGCATGTGATTTTTTAGTTTATGTTTTATCCCATTTATATAAAACTCTAAACCTAAAAGATTGTGGGAATATATTATAATGAAATATTTATTTTAAATTCATGTAATTGAGATATCCATATATGCGGGGTATCATAGTTTGTATTATATCAATGTTTAGATAACTTTGGAGATTATGATGTTTTGGTTATAGGTGATTTTGGAGTTAGAAATGTCATCAAAGGTTAATAAGTTAAGTTTGATCATAATTTCAAAGGCTTCGATAATCCATTAGGCTAGTTAAGGTAATACTGAATATTTATGGGATTAATATTAGAGAAAATTAGTAGAAATAATAGGGATATTTATAAAAGATAATTCTAAATAAAGGATAATATCCTAAAGTCTTGATAAAGTAATGATTTTATGATTATTCTAGAAATTAAATACCTATCTGGATACTAGAAAGTGGATAGAGTTATGGAAAAAATTCACCTAGGGGTAATCTCCTTGAAAAAGGATGGTTTATTATCACTTAAATCTTCACTATGGTTATGAGGAGTGGGCCTAAGAATACAAACCTGGCTAGACACTCCATGAAGATATGCTTGGGTTAATCAAATTTTCTTTACAAGATATTATGAAGGATTTATTTCCTAATAAATTTAAGGGATAAGGTTATGAATTATGAGATAACACAATTTAAAGTAACATTGGTTGAACCAATATTGTTATAGGATGAACCAAGTGTGACATAGCCAAAATTAATGTATCATAGGTTAAATTAAAGGTTTCATTATAGAAGAAACATTAATATTAGTCATTCATATTCATATGATCATTTACTCTAATTTTATTGGATATTATCATAACTATTTTTGTTTTAGAATTTGGTTAAAAAAGATTAAAAAAAATGAATCTAAGAAAGTCTTGTATCTAAAAATGACTATGTCTTATAAATGAATAAGGTATCCTACATAAATTGTTGATAATTTTATTATATGCCTTTTATGATGGAAAAAGTGAGTTTCATAGTCTTAATTAAGGTATTGAGGTTGATATATTAATAGAAATAAAATCTATATATTCTTATATATTCTCATTTGTGAGTGATATTTATCGATGATATTATGGTATATTTTAAAAGTTATGAGGATTATCTGAAACATATAATGATTTTTCTTCAGTATATTTTCTTTAAAGGTTTGGAAACATATATTAAATAGTATCAATAATCTTGAAAAATGATTTTATTAAAAGGTTATATTTTTGGGGATAACCATTGGAGAACATGTGATTGGAGTATGGAAAACTATTAGGCATAATATATGATTGATTTTTAGGTAATAAAGGTTTTATTGTTTTTTAGAAAATTTAGTTAGACAATATTGATAGCCTTGTAATTTATTATCGATTTAATTAAAAATAGAATCATGATATTTTTAGTGAATTTTATCTCATTTATTATATTATGATATATATTGAATAGTTTTTGAATTTATAAAATAGTGGTTAATACATTTTAGGGTTAAATATAGAGTTAATTTTTGGAAGAATATATCATTTATTTGCAGTTTAATGTCTTAATGATTCAATTTTTTTTTGTGAAAGTTATGTTATCAATTATATATGATTAGGTTACATACTTACTTGGGTATATGATTGTATGAAATATTAATGTTGTTTAGGGAAATATAACTAACATAATATAGCTTAAAAGAGTAAGGTAGATGTCATATTAGAATTTATACCCCAAATATTTGTCTTTTTGGCTTAGACCTGGAAACTACACCTTTCAACCAATCGATTTTTTAGGGAAGAATGTAGAAAGGAGATGGAACCTAGCTACCAAAATGATTCATAGTGTGAATTCTATTAATATAATGAATTGTTCTAGCCAGACCCCATTGATGATGTGAATTGGTTTTTCCTGGAAGGGGAAAACCTAATTTTTTCATGACATGAATCGTTTTCACATCGTAAATATGTTGTGATTTTTTAATGGGGTATAACCCTTTATTTTCTTATCACACTCTCCCTATATCATTCATAACACACATCCCTACTCCCTTTTAAGCTTCTCCCATCGACTAAAGTGAGGCATTGAAGCATCTATCTCATCAGGACTCTAATCAGACCACCAATTCTCTTGTTGGATCCCTCTCTGTAAGAGCTTCGATCTGTTACTTTATTTTCTTGGTTAATCTCACTATCTTAAGAACTATTTTGGTGTGAGATAATATTCCCCATTTTTAAAGCATTTGTCTATTATTCTATTTTCTTTTGATTTAGACCAAAATAAGGATTGATATTGGATGATTGTTCATCTAATTCCATATAGTAGTTGGTCTATGAATTTTCCCTCAAGTTTTATCAATTTATAGTTTTCTTATTATTTCGAGCACTGGTTTCACCCACGCTTTGATTATGAAATAATTTTTCTTAAATTAGATGTTTAAATTGGGATTTAAATGGATTATTAAACCCATTCATTATAGTTTGATTTTGAGGACCTCAACTTGAGCCACCCCTTTGGGTGTTCCATATATATGGTGATGTACCCCTTTTATTTTATTAACCAAAACACCCATTGGAGTGTTTGGTTAAAATGTAAAATGGGATTTAATTAATTTAAGTGAATGTAATGACACTTTATAAATGTGAAATCATGCTTATCTTGGATCTTAATAAATTGAAATCAAATGACTAATGATATAAAAATCTTACATATCCTTTGTATTTATTGAATGAAAAGGTATAGAATTTAATTATATACATAAATTGAATTAATTGGAATGGTTATCACACATACTTGATTATTTAATTAAAATTAAGGTTCTTGTTTCTAATACAGACCTTTTCCTTGTTATAGGAGTGGTATGACTTGATACATCCATGGATTCCTGAGGGAATGACCTGATCACTCAGAGGACACCACCCCAATTCAATGGGTTGGTTTCCAAGGGAGATACCCACCTTGGAATTTGGTCAATGTATTATTATACATGAATTCCTCAGTGTAGTACTGATGATTCACTCGGCTCTTTTCCAGATATTATAATTAATTGGATACACTCCTTGTATTTATCTAATATTCTTGGACATGAGGCACCTTGGATACTTCCCTTGGGCCCTATTCATGCTTATCCTGAGAGTTACTGTAGACATTCTCAATGGAATCAGTTAGAAACTTTTCCAATGAAATTACTTGGGTCTAACCATCATATTACACTTAGTCCCATATATCTAGGATACATGGTTGATATATTGTGAGCTAGATCGACCCTCTAAGGCCAGGAATGCCTTGATTTCTCTTGGATCCTACTTTTCTATTATTTTTACTTGGAATCCCTAGTTTCACCTTGCGTCCTATTTGTGATTACATAAATAGTACAATTTTGTTATACATTATAGACCATAACCTATTATAGGTTCCTTGTTCAAACATTACCAGCATGAGATGAAGTGGGTATGGTTAGTCGGGCATCCCATGAGGAGTCTCAACCCAAAGTGATTATTATTTCACACATTTTATTCCATTGTTTCCCTTTATACCTATACACTACTACTTTTATATTAAAATACATTATTTTTTACAGAAGTTGTTTATGGTTTCCTACTGAGTATATCTCACACCCTGTTCAGGCCGCCGATTGGTACCCAGACATGCTTCATGGACACAGGTAGGGACAATGGCAAGCACCATGTCATGGATTATTGATTGATTATAGCATGCGATCTTGTGAGTTTGGGATAAATCCTTGGATTATGATACTATTAGAGTTCCCTTGTTTTGTATTTTATTCATTTTGATATACCTATACCTATGTATGCCTACATTTTGTATAGATCCATGATATACTCATCATTTTTTATATGGTTCAAATTTTGGAGTGATGTATTAGTATTGTCTAGATGATTTTATTTTGATACTCTATTTTTCATTATTATGATGTCTCTATTTATTCATTTATTATATCCTATACTACACTCTTATTTATGATGGTATAGTCTCCCCAAAATACCATCATGGAACTTCACTACTCGTTAGAAACCTTTAGCATATGGGGAGGTACACTTGAGGCCTTGTGATCGATCGGGTTCAGTTACTTATGAGTAAACTAGGTATGGGATGTTATAAATTGGTATCAAAGATTTTTTTCCTTTTTTTACTATTTGGGTTATTATAAAGGAGATTAGGATGTTTCAGAATTTGGTAATGAGCATGTGCTTAGGAGTAGGTAACCCACATATGGGTAAAAATCAAGAGTACCTGGGATGTAATTTATTTTTCTTTATTATGCCTATTACAGTTGTACTGATTTCACCATTGGGTAATGAACATAGAGTAAGGATTTCAATATTATTGTGAAATATATTTTTACCCATGGCCCAATACAATTAGGAGTTAGTGTCTCATGCATCATGTGAGTATTTATATGTCATGCATTATGCCATTCCATGTTTACTTACTACATGTTTTTTGTTGCATATTCCTTGTTCCTTTATGGTTATATTTGATATTGTGCTAAAATTTCTTACAGGAATAAATAATTGTATTAATTTAAGTGTATACATAAACCTAAATATTGTTTTCACATATAGTGTGGTGATGGAACCTTAATTAGCCAATTATATTGAGTTTTAATAGTGAACCATTGGTTACATGATCTAAAATGTTAGTTGGTTTCAATTACATGTATTCTAATTACAATTTAAAGAGTGTGAATTACTCTATAAATTAGGAATGTTGATCCATATAATTGAATCATCTTAAAATAATGGTTTCAATTACATGTAGTACCATTTGCAATGTATAAAGTGTATTAATTTATAGCTTTTGAAAGAAAGATGCATCTAACTAGACCTTGATATATATATATATATATGAATATGGATATATGTAATGAAATACTTGAGAAATGTTGAGTTTTAAGAATACATGGAAATGGTTATCATTAAATAGTGATTCCAATTATAACTTAAAGGGATTTCCCCCCAATAATTTTCAATTGAAACAATGTATACCAGAACCCTGATATAAAACATAGAACTTAACCTTGACATGAACTTAGTAGTGGGAAGTAGGAAATATCTCTAGCGTTTCATCATGGTCTTATACGACACCCAGGCCTTGCTTTACGAGAAAATAGAGGGGTTTTATTATAATATAAGAAGGATTATACCTATAATATTCTTGTATCAATGATGTTATCATATTAAATCTTATCTAAGGAATGTTTTAGGAATTTAAAGAGCTATGTTTCCAGAACATCCTCCAATCAATCACTAGGAAGGTGAAGAAAATCCTATTCTTGAGGTGTTATGACCTAAACCTCCAATAGTTACACCTATGGAACCTCCAGTTATACCAGAAATGGGCACTAATTCTTGATTTTGAGATGGTTTATGAAAACTATTTAGGTATCTCTGCGGCTGTCCCCTATTATGGAACAACTAACATGAAAGTTTTAGCTACAAAATCTTCCCATGTTTTTGGGGGATGCTTGTTCACAGGCCACTGAGACATGGATAGGGGCCATTCTATATATCTTTGATCACCAAGAGACACCTCTACATAGGAAGGTCAAGCTTTCAACTTATATGATTTATGGTTCTACCAAGTGTTGGTGGGACATTATTACTTACTCAGGTGGACTAGCATCAGGAAATGATCTTAAGAGATTTTTAGGTTGGTTTATATAACTATTTATTTCTAGAGATGATGAGAAATGATGGAGCTAGGGAGTTATTTCATATAGAAAAAGTATCCCTATTATTTATGGATTATTCATATCTCTTTACTGAGCTTCAGAATTTTTCACCGTCCTTCACTGTTGACGAGTTTTCTAGGGTGAGATACTTTGAGAATGGACTCAGGTATGCCATATTTTCTTAGGTAACTATTTACTTCTTGAAAACTATCTCAATAATTGTGAATCAATCCATTATTACTGAGTGTAATTTGAGGGAAGTCGACAATATGTGGCTTTATAGTTCAGTTCCAATATAGGGTAATAGTTTATCTAGAGGTAGTAAGCATCGTCTAGAGGGTTCTTAATAGAGCAGTGGCAGACAAAGTATATGCACTAGTAATTATATTATATTCCACTAGTGTGAGAGATACAGTCAAATAAATCCTTACTCTGACCAAGACCCAATTGAGTGTCAAGATTATAAAAAATGGGACATATTTATAGGGTTTTCAAGACTTTTACATATGTTTCTAGTAGAAGAGGATCTAAACCAACTAAACCTTCTAGATAAGGATCAGTGGATTTGTACCAGGCTAGAATCTAAACTACCACTGGCTGTACTGGTCAAGGAGGTGTATGTGGTCAAGGAGGCCAGACACAGGATACACAATTCCAGCTAAGTGGGACCCTTCTGGGTAGTCGGGTTGTAGTTCAAGGCCATGGATCGAAAAAAATATACACATTAAAACTTATACCTAATGAGAATGGTGTTGGTCCATCTATTTTATGAGCTATTATTCTCATAGTCTCTACTTTAGTATTTTCTATTTTTTATATGGATACTTTTCTTTATTTTATCTATGTGGCCACTGTGGATATCCTTACACTTGATATTCAGTATTTTTTTGGTGTGATGAAACATGATACTTTGTTTGGAATTCAGTTAGAGAGTGTGCACTGGTTTAAGGGATTCCCCATTGAGGTAGGAAATTATCATTTCTTATTGGACCTCCTCAACCTTGAGATGATGGGCATCCATGTCATTCTTGAGATGTAATGGTTGGTCCCCTATCATGATTATGTCGACCACTATCACTACAGGGTATATTTTACATCACCATAGGGTGGTAGTTATCTTCACAAGGGTAAATGGGATGTCTAAGCAAGTAGAGATGTACCAGAGCATCATGGGATGAGTGGAGTGACAACCCATATTTCTAACCTTTATATGAGGACCATGGAGTACATCTATCTGATTAACCTCCTATCATATATCATTTTAGGGATGTATTACCTGAAAAATTTTATGGTTTACCTCCTGAGATATAGGAATAATTCTCTATTTAGTTAGTTCTAGGTCCAACATCGGTATCTATTCCTCCTTATAGGATGGATACTTTTGAGTTGTAGGAGCTCAAGAGGCAACTAGAGGACTTGGAAGATAAGGGTTTTAGATATACCAGTACTATACCTTGGGGTTCACCTGTCATTTTATCCAAGAAGGAAGATGTTACCCTCAGGATTTATGTGGATTATAATCGATTGAACCAACTTATAGTTAAGAATCATTATCTATTGCCTTGTATCGAAGACCTATTTGACCATCTTTGAGTAGTGAGGGATTTCTACAAGATTGATTCGAGGTGAGGTTATCATCAAGTATGATTTATACTTCTATAAATACCTCACAAAATATTTAATTATAGGTATGGTCTTTATGATTATCTATTTATGTTTCTCAGTCTCAAAAATTTTCCATCTATTTTCATGGATTTGATGAATTGAGTTTTTCACCCGTGTATGGATTCATTTTTGGTAGCCTTTATGGAAAAAATCTTGGTGTATTCTTGTAATTTAAAACACCATGAAAAAATTGTTGAGATCATACTAAATACACTAAGGTAGCACCATATATATTCTAATCTCATTAAATGACACTTTTGGATAGAAAAATTTCACTTCCTAGGTCACATTATTTCATAGGAAAGAGTGTATATTAACTTAGAGAAGGTTAGAGATGTAGTTACCTCAGAGAATCCTAATAATGTATTTAAAATATAAAGTTTATCGTGGTATTCTGGATATTACATGATCTTTATTTAGGAAATTTCATCCCTAGAAGAACCTATTATGGTCTTGACTAAGAAGGGTGATAAGTTTATATGGTCAGAATCCTATGTGACACCCTTTGAAGAGCTGAAAGGAAGATTGAATTCATCACCGATCTTGATTCTTCCTGATCTAGGAAAAATATACATAGTTTATTGTGATGAATAAAGTGTTAAGATAAGATAATTTTTGATGTAGGAAGATCTAGTTGTGGTGTATGAGTCTCATCAGTTGAGGACACATGAGAGGAATTACCTGATGCATGATCTGAAGCTAGCAGTTTTGATTCATGCCTTTCATTTTTTGAGGAATTATTTTCTTGGAGAGAAGTTTGTGGTGTATACATACCCCTAAATCCTCAAGTATATCTTTACACAGTGTGAATTGAACCTCGGGCAGAGAAGGTGGGTTCGATACCTAAATTCCTTCAATTTTTATCTTTCCTATACACATGGGAAGGTAAATATTGTAGCAGATACTTTGAATTAGAAGACTCAAACACAGATAGTGCAGGAGGCTTTTAGTGAGTGGAATCTTATGGACCTATTTTTTGAGATACACATAGGGGTCTAGGATCATCATGAGTTGCCTATCCTTAGGGATTTAGCAGCAACATCATCACTTCTAGATAGAGTGAAGATGAGGCAGTTCTTTGATCCCAAAGGCTTCTTCCTGAGGGATATTATTCCAGGTATGGACCCACCAATGAATTTATTTTTCGATGGATATAACATCCTACTTATACATGGGTGTATCTAGGTACCTAAAAATGTTTAAGAGGAATTAATGAGAGAATACCATAATTTAAAATGGGTATTTCGCCTATGGGTTTCCAGGATGTACCGTGACATGCACTACTAGTATTGGTGGCCTAGGATAAAATGTCATATTTTGGGTTTTATCACTAGGTGTTCCAAATTTCAGTAGGTGAAGGTGGAGTAATAGTGACCTACAAGCTTTCTACAACTATTTCCCATTCTTGAGTGGAAATGTGATGACATCACCATGGAATTTATGACAGTATTATCAAGACCCCTAGGGGAAATTATATGTTGTGGGTGATCATCGATATGCTCATGAAGGTCCCTCATTTAGTACATATTAAGTAGAAATTTATGTGGATGATCTTGGTAGGATCTATTTATGGGAGATTATTCAACTTCATGGAGCTCCACAGACTATTGTATCAGATACAGATTCCCATTTTAATTCTTGGTTCTAACTAGGGTTATAGTAGGAATTAGGTATATAGGTACTTTTGAGTATAACATACCACCCATAGACCGATGGGCAGTCCAAGTGGCCAATAAAAGTTCTAGAGGACATGATTCGAGCATGTGTTCTATATTTTAGAGGTTCTTATTAGAAACATGTACCCCTAAATGATTTTTCTACAATAATAATTTTTAGGTGATGATACAGATAGATCCTTATGAATCCTTATATAGTAGGTGATTCCGATAAACACTTTACTGCCTAGAGACAAGGGAGGTTGCACTACTTAGAACCCATATCATTTAGGAGACTTTAGAGTAGGTCCAGATTATCAAGAAGCATATGACCACTACTAAGTCTAAATAGAAATATCATGTCAATCATCATCGATAACCTCTGGTGTTAAAGTTTGGGGATCGTGTTTTATTACGCGTATCGACTATAATGGGGAATCAATGGTTTAGTAAGTGAGGTAATATTTCTCATTGTTTCATTGGACCTTTTTATGTTTTGGAGAGGGTTAGATCTGTAGATTACTGGATAACACTCCCTAATTGATACTGATCTATGCACGACATGTTCCACATTTATTAGTTATCTCATTACTAATCGAGCCTATCTTATATTTTCTAGCCTGATGAGATGGAACTGGATGCAGATGTTTCTTTTGAGGAGAACCCTATTCACATTGTTGATCGAAGCATGAAGTTTCTTTAAGAAAGGTTAATTCCTTTGGTATAGGTTTTGTGGCTGTATGAACGTGTTTTAGAATGAGAAATGAGAGATAGAGGTTGACATACATGCTTAGTGGTCATAGTTGTTCTTAGATGAAGTTTTAACACCCTTGGAAGGGAAACTCAGGGGGGGGGGGGGGGTTGTTTTAAGGGGGGATACAGTAAGATACTATATTTTTATTATGAGTTAGGGATCATTTATATTTCAATAAACCATCATCATGTTTTTATTTTTGTCTTAGACCTATAAATTTCACCTTTTATCTAGCCAATTTTTCTTAGGGAAGAAGATAGAAAGGGGCGGGATCCTGGCTACCAAACTGATTCATGACGTGAATTAAATTCACAATGTGAATTCAATTGATGAAGTGAATTGGTCTAGACATACCATGTTCATGATTTGAATTGATTTTTCTCTAAAGGGGAAAACTTGATTATTTCATGATGTGAATCATATTCACATCGTGAATATGTTGTGGATTTTTTAAATGGGAAGAACCGTTTATTTTTTTCTCACACCCTTCCGCTATATTTTATTACACACATCCATTCTCCCATTAAAGATTCTCCCATGGACTAAATATAGGAATTAAAGCATTACTCTCATAAATACTCAAATCGGACCACTGGTTGTCTCATTATATCCCTATCGGTAAGAGCATAAATCCATTACCTTGTTTTCTCATTTTATCATGCCATCTTCAGAACTATCTTGGTGTGAGAAAGTATGACCTATTTTTAGGTCATTGGTATATTCTTTTGTTTTCCTCTGATTTGAACAAAACCAAGGGTTGATACTAGATGAGTGTTCATGTAGCACCATAAGGTAGGTGGTCTATGACTTTTCACTCAAGTTTCATTGATTTTTAATTGTCATCATTGTTCCAAGTTCCAGTTTCGCCCATACTTTTCATCTAAAATAATTTTCCTTAAATTAGATTTTTAAATTGGGATTTAAATTATTTATTAGATCCATTCATTATAGTTGTAGGTTAAGTACCTCAACTTGATCCACCCCTTTGATTGTACCATACATATGGTGACATAACCATTTTCTTTATTAACTAAAATAGCCATTGGTGTTTTTGGTTTGAATATCAAATAGGATTTGATTAATTTAAGTGAATTTAATGACACTTTATAAATAGTAAATAATTTTTATCTTGGATCTTAATAAATTTTAATCAAATGATTAATGATTTGACACCATTTTATAGCCATTTTTTTGTCAAATGAAAAGTTATGGACTTGGATTATATACATAAATTGAATGAATTAGAATGGTTATCAATTTTCCTTGATTATTTAATTAAACTTAAGGTTCTTATTTCTACTATGGAACTTTTTATTTTTATAGGAGTGGTATGACTTGATCTATCCTTGGATTCATGAGGGAATTTCTTAATCACATAGTGGACACCACCCTGA
This sequence comes from Viscum album, assembly GCA_963277665.1. Lineage (NCBI taxonomy): Eukaryota > Viridiplantae > Streptophyta > Magnoliopsida > Santalales > Viscaceae > Viscum > Viscum album. The sequence goes on from OY728137.1 coordinate 806,480,102, forward strand.
TTCATTGGGCTAGTTTCCAAGGGAGATACCCACCTTGGAATTTGGTTAATGTATTATTATACATGAATGAATTAGTGTAGTACCTACAATTCACTTGAATATTTTCCAAATATTTGAATGCCTTAGATACACTCCTTGGATTCAGGTGACGCCCTCAGACAGGAGGCACCTTAGATACTTCCCTTGAGACCTAATCATGCTTAGCCCTATATTTACTATGGAAATGATCTATGGACTCTTTTAGACAGTTTTCCAGTGGGATTCCTTGGGGTTTCCCCTTGGATTAAACTTAGTCACTTATAGTTAGGATTTATTGTTGATTCACTATGAGCTGGCTCAGCCCTCTAAGGTCAAGGATGCCTTGAATTCTCTTGGATCCCACTTTTTTATTATTTATGACTTAGACGTAATGATTTTACCTTGGGTACTATTTATTATTACTTGACTGGTAAAATTTTATTATACATACTAGACCCTAACCTCTTGTAGGTTCTTTGTTAAGAAATTGCTGGTATATGCCAAAACAGGTATGGTCAGTTGGGCATCCCATAAAATTCCGAGCCCGCTGTGATTATTATTTCACACATGTTATTCAACTATTTATATTTTTACATGAACACTCCTGCTTTTATATTCATGGATTGTATTTGTATATACGTTACTGGTGGTGACCTATTGAGTATATCTTACACCATGTTCAGGTCATAGATTGGTACCTAAAAAGACTTCATGGATACATATAGGGACAATGGAAAGAGCCCAATATTGGATGCTTGATTGATTATAGCATGGGATCTTGGTAGTATGGGACCAATCATTGTCTATTGATTCTATTTGATATCCATTTTTTGGTCTTTTTTTTTATTTTTATATACTTTTATGTACATATTCCTGCATTTTTTATAACTCTATGACATACTCATCATTTTGTATATGGTTCCACTTTTGTCTTGATGTATTAGTACTGTATGGATGAATTAATTATGTTTCTCTATTTATTAGTATTATTATTCTTCTATTTATTCATTTATTACCATTTTTTCACTACTCTGATCATGAGGGTATAATCTCCCCACCGTACCATCATGGACCCTCACTGCTAGTTGGTAGCCTCTGACATATAGAGAGGATCTCTTGGGGACCTGGGACTGATTAAGTTTGGTTACTTATGAGTGAACTAAGTCTGGTATGTTACAATTTTTATCCACTTCTTAGTATTCATGGCATGTGAAACATGTTCTCTCTTTATATTAAGTAGAAATATTTTCAAAAATACTATTATCACCTCTTATAAAAGAGCATTTCACTACAACTTCAAGACCACTAAAATAATTTTCTTTACACCTGAAACAATACCCATTATCCTTCTATTATAATCCCATTCCTTTTCCTTTAGCCTCTAGTCACAAGATATTGGATTAAGACCTCTATTTTTCAAGGAATCCTCCAAGGAAAACACAAAGATTTGAACGTGGGTACTCTTTTTTTCTTTATATCTGACATTGAAAAACCTAATTTTATAATTAATATATAATAAAATAATTATTGTTTTTATATTATATTTTATTATTCTGAGTTAATAATAATTATCCACTTTTCCACTTTTCTATTAAGAAAAATAAAACCAACATTCATGGGTTGTGGGGATTAAATCATCTATAAAGCGATGACTTCTATTTTTTCACCATCACCTCCATTAACTAATTATAAAAGTGAAATTGAAGAATAAATGTGACATATATAATATGATTATTATTATTAAGAGACAAATTATAATTCACCTTTCCCCCCCTCATTCTTTAAGAAATGAAAGCATTAATTATGCATTATGCGAACTACCGCCTCCATGAAGTAATGTATCTTATTTTCAATCTAGTTTGTTTATTATTTATTAAAAGTGTATAAATAATATAATTATTTTTTTATAATGATATTATTAAAAAATAAACCACTTTAATAATCATAATAATATATTAATTATGGTATTTTCATGTTTGGGTCGGTCTAACCACCTACTTGAATAATTCTATAAAATAATATAATGGATGAATATGTGAACTTAATTATTGATAATATATTATATAAATAAGTTTATATAGATTTTATTTTGGTTCTTGTATGGTAACATTAATATTAAACTCATTAATTAAGATACCAACATCCTTTCATTAAAAATCAAAAAAACATGCTCATCATCGATTTTATCTTTAAGGACCATAGAAAAAACTCTATTAGAATGAAATTATAACATTATAAATAATTATAAAATATAAATTACATTACCTTTTATGATCTATTAATTATGAACTTTGGTATTATAAGTAATAACAACACTGATAATATGAAACTAGTTCAAAATCATTAAGATTACTCACACTAGATATTGAAAATAGATAATAACTAACTAATATACATGTAGATAATAATTATAAATGAATTTTGTAATTGGTTAAGTATAGGAAAAAGTTTTTGAAATAGGTGATTAATATACTTATGTTTTTTATATAGGATCTTAGAATGAATTCAACTAAGCGGAGAAACAAGGTAAGGGTTTCTTGTCTCTAATATTCTCCTCTCAAGACATAATTCTTATTATACACCATGTTTTATTTATAATTGTGTATCTACTAACCCTTTAATATTTTGTATCATGATACTATAATTATCTATAGTATTTATTTTTTCATTTTAAATCATACCCTTGAATATTTTTTTACTTGAAAGTTTCTAAGGTTGTAATGGGTTCTTTGTCTCAATTTTTTTTCATGAGACATGTTTGACATTGCACACTATTATTTATTTTATATAGCGTATTCGTTACCATATTTACTTAAATTATAATTAATATATTTCATATAATTATATTTTAATGTCTATATTATGGTAACTATCTCATGTTATTTTAATTCTTATGTTACTATTACTGTAAGGGTTTTTTTAACTCAACTCCCTTCATTGAGTTAAAATGATTCTTATTGAAATTATTTATCCCAAGATTGATTTCTTCCAACATAATATTTTATTTCATCATAATTTATATCCCTCTATGGGGATAATTAATTTTTAATCCAAATAGTTTACCTTTATGAATATCTTCGCCAAAAATTATATCATTGAAAAGAATAATTATTATCCTCTTTAATGATGGTTTCTCCTCCTTGTCCATATTTTCCTTTCCAAAAATTCACTCCTTTATAATTGGAAACATAATTATGTGATATCTCAAGTGACATGTATATTTTTATTCTCCTCTTTTAAAATGGATGTTTTGGTACTCTTTTTATGGTGTGGGTTTTCAAAAAATATATTTTAAAATATTTAAATGGGTTTCCATCCTTTCAAAATAAAATGTTTTATCTTCCACCCAGAATTTATTTTTATAACCTATATATATATATATTTTCAAGGATATATTATTGAATTTTCTTTTCCAAAAGTTAATTTTTTTCATAGTTTTCACTTCACTTTTGTTAAAAACAACTTTTGAAAGTGACCTGTAACTTCTTTTTTATTGAATATATTAAAAATGTATTCTAAAATATCTTTTTAATTCCTTCCATGTGAAAACATATTTATTACACCTTCATTTTTTATATAATAATTTATCTCTAAGTTTTAATGGTTTCAGAAAGAAATTATTTTTCATATGGTTTTATAAAATATTTCTTTTAAAATTATTTCAAAATATCAAGGATATTTATTATTTCCAAATTTATTTTTTTAAAACTCTTAAAAAGTTTCTTCATCTACTCATTTTCTTTAGATATATATTATTTTTGATCATGTATATTCTTAAAATGATATCATCCACCTTATTTCTCTGGATGTATTATGAAGTATTCTTTTGTATTATAAAAATGATCTATCACCCCCTTTGTATTTCCTAGTCAATGATTTTTTATAAACCTAATTTTTATTTTAATTAATTTCCTTTACGAATAAAATATTTTCCATTTATTTTATTAAAGGGTGTTCACTTAGATATCATACATGGATTGATTGATGAAATTATTGACATAACCATATACCCTTTATCTATACAGGGTAAATACCATATGCTTTATTATCTTGATTGAAGGTTATTTACCTATAATGTTACTGAATTTATTTAGATACTCATTTATTTTCCATGCCTTTATTACATTATTGATGGAATTATAAATGTTTTCCTTATATGATTCCATTTTAAGGGGATATGAAACACATTTTATTTTCATTGGTTATTTTTAATATGATTGATTTCAAGTGGCACATGTATGTATGGATGAATGGTAGGTGGGGTCCTACATCAAACTCATTGTATAGGTTAAAAGTTTAAATATCATGATATATGTATATGTGAGTACAATTATATTGTCTCGAAAGAATGGGTGAAAGTTTTGACTCACGAAGGTGATGTATACATGGTTACAATTATGTTTTCTCACAAGTGTGGGTGCAAGTGTGTGACTCATGAAGGTGATGTTTCCTTATACCTATGGTTGGGCCAAAATCCTCAAGAAGACCTTGTTTCTTTGATATGTGTCTATTTAATGATATTTTCATATGATATTACATGCCTTATTCCATGATTTATGATATATTCTTTCTTAGGTATAACTTTATTATGTATCTTGATTATACCCATATTATTATCTTATGATCACTTATAATATTTGATTTTTATCACTTATGTATACCCTTACTGAGCATCTGAGCTCACACATTTCTTAGGTTTCAATTTCTCTATGTTATGATGAAAATTAATATGTATGATGTGTCTAGAAGAGTAGATTGTGTGGAGGATTTTGTGGGATATGTTGAATAATTGTCATGGATTAATAATTTTGTTATATAGTGTAAAAATTCATGTTATTTAAAAAATACATGAGTTTTGTTAGTTTATATTTTATCCTAATTCTCTAAAACTATAAACCAAATAGATCATGGAAATTTATTGTAATGAAATATTTTATTTTAAACCATGTAATTGTGATTGTCAATTTTGCGGGGTTTCATATTTTTTCCCTACGATCTAAGGTATCTTCTCCCCCTTTCTTTTTCTAAGTGTAGGATTATTTGGGAGAAGATGGTAGTTACTACTAAGTGGGTTAAAACTAAACATGGTTGGATATGTTGTGTGTGTTTTGGTGATTGATCTAAATGTAATCCTTAGGTGATGAAGAATAAGGTAGTGTATAAAAATCACATTTATTTCTATTTTAAGCATACACTAACCATATAATTATTCTTTCTTTGAGTTATATATATAGTATCATGATTCATCGGTGGGTGATGTTTTTTTATAAAATTCATTCTAGAAATGATATACCATCAGTGGAGTTTGATAACTTTTCCAAAATGGAATTTTATCAAAGGTTGTTGAAATTTCCATAGGGTGGAATAACCATTTTTCAAGTACTCTTTGAGACCCACAAAATTTATGAGGTGTTTCTCTGGGAATTTTTTGCAATGAAATATTTTGAGGTTAGTGGTTTGGGTAAATAATTTAGAGGAAGAAGTTACAAGATTTGGTTTTTCTTCCATACAACACCACCTATTTCAAATCCCCTAAGTTATCATTGGTAGAGACAATTGTAATAGTTTCACTCTATTAGTGGGAGTGGGTTATATTTTCACCTAGAGACAGTCAGAGAAGTGACATGGATGGATGTCCACATTAGAGATAATGGTGAGATAAATAACCTATATATTGTTGGCCATGTTTACTAACAATGTTTTTTTGGTAAAGGATCAAGTGGTGAGATAGAAGTTGGATATGTACAATGAATATATTCTCTCCCCCTCTCTAAAAATTTTCTTAGTTCTTATTCATTGTAGAGTGATGATTATAAAATAATTAGGATTAACACATAGAGTATTTCAATGGTTGGGTGATGGTAAGTGTAAATCGTAGTATGAATTGTGTCCTTTTTTCACAAACCCTCATACTAGTTAGTGAATGTTTTCACTATATAACTAGAACTATATTTTTTGAAGTTAGAGATTCCAATGGAGCCTAAATCTAAACCCAGATCAGCTGGAAAACATATAGTGATGGTGAATTTCATTCACTCTCTCCTTATGGTGGAGTGAGTTTATACTTGGTAGAGAAAGAGGACTTTTTAGAGGTTCCTTATGGAAGGTAAGAGTTGTGTTTTTACCCAAATAAGTATGAATTAGTTACATATTATGGGTATCATTAGGTACTGGCGATTTTATAGATGAGGTGGGTTTTATCTATAGTAGTGGGTGAGACTCCCTAAGGGGTGTAAAATAGATCCAACCCAATGGATGTCAAGGATAGGTACCCATCAACTGGAGAGAATGGCTTCATCCATTTTGTGTGTAGAGTAAAAAAAATCAATCATTTTTAATGTTTATAAATATGAGTATTCTTCTAAAGGGTTACCTCTTGTTGAACCTTTTTGGGAGACTAATTTAGACAATTAATTTTATTCCAAGGATGGATTCTGAATGTTGCGGAATGAGAGGATGATCACCCTTGTAGAGTTTATGTATATTATGAGTTGAACCTTCCCTTGATATGGTTCAAGGTGGATCCTATAAGGTATTTGGGTATTTCTCTAGTCTTATCATGAGAGTGTAAACCATAAAGTAAACTCTCATAGTATGAGATCTAGTATTCATGTGTAAATTTTGGCCTTCATAAAGTTAAATTCATGGAATATTATGAGATCAGTGGAGTAAAAATGGCTTGGTAGTTGGTTATTATTAGAAGGGGAACTTGTATCTAGATTATGGGAGAGTTTCTTAATAATTTAACTTTAGATTAGTTTTTTTTGGAAAGGGAGGCATTAATCACCTTCTATCGAGGGTGGTGGAATCACACTTTTCTCATGTTTAAGAGGTGTCATGGTGGTGATGTCGGCTTTTTGATCCTATGTAACTATATATTCTCAAGTAATAGACTCAAAGGGTTTTACTAAAGGTGGAGATCACATCATCGAATTTTCTTTAGGAGGATATTTTTTTTCTCTTGATTCTCATATTTAATGTCATGATGAGCATTCTGAGTAGAGGCCACTTTAGTAGAGCATGGTCTTCAGTATGGAATTCTCATAGGATTTTTGTGGGTGTATCTGTCACATGAAAAACCTTTATATGTGAAAGAATATGATTTTTTAATTGGACTATTGTGATTTTCAATCACTATAGTTTTATAGGTGTTATACTAGGGTCTGGAGTTGAAAAATTAAGGTTGTATAAATATTCAGAAACATCTTCTTCAGATTGTGAAAGATTAGACCACCCGATGGGAAGAGGTGTGATATTAAGCAGTTGGATGAAGTTGGTTTTGTGTCTGATATGATCAATGATAGATTTTAAAATTAATAAATGAAAACACAATTAGGTTATATTTTAAAATGGGTGAAATTATATTAGAGATCATGATGTGGATGGAGGATTCCCATAGATGTTCGAGTATAAGTTTTGGAAGAAGTATTTTGTTTCTATTGTTATATAAGATAATGACAATGGTGAATGTTACTTATAGGAGGAAGATGGATAAGGAGATATAATGAACCTAGAATAGAGAGTTTCCTTGAAAATATTCCAATATTAGTGTGGAATATAGTAAAGTGGTCGGTGTTGAGGTTTATCATAAATGTTCTTCTCTTATATGAAAACCATCTGGAATTCTTTTTCAAGGTGAGGAGTGATGAATTTACACCAAAGTTAGCCTTATTTATGAACCCTTATCAGATGATTGTTTTAGGTTTTAGAATAAATTTCATTCCATATGGAGGGATGACTTTTTTATGAGGATAGATTTTTGGTGCATATTCTTAGAAATACTCTCCTAGAAAGGATGTATGTTTCTATGTAGGTATTTCTTTGAGATAGGCTGGATATGATATCATTGTGGGTGAAAGAGGATGTTTCCTTCCTAGTAGATTATGTACCAAGTTTTCTTATATCTTGGATCTCTAATGGATATGTAATCATGATTGATGATGGTTGTTTTTCACATGCGGTTGTTTATTAAACTTTTTTGTTTGGAAGATCCAATTCTTTCCTTTTGGGGGATAAGAAGGTTGAAGGTGGGGAGGATATAATGACTCAGATATTTATAGTAGAGAATTAGTTCAAAGTATTTAGACCTATATAGGGGTAAAATAACAAATTTACCATTGAATATGATAAAAATGAAATTTTATGATGTTTCCATTGATCTTGGGGGGTGATGTTTACCTCCTGAGATTAGTTTTGATGATTTTTTTAGCTTATTGAATTTTAAGAGATATTTTATATTTATTTATTCAAAAATTATTTATATAATGAGATTATATGGTGATTTAGAAACCATGGTTTTTGATGTTGAACCTTTGGGACATCTTAAATGATATTTTTGGATGAGATATTGAGGCAGTACATAGTTTCAAGCACTGTAGAGATTAGAAAATAATATATTATGAATAATATATTATTTTTAGTTAATGTGTTCATAATTGTGATTAATTTATTATACCTCCTAAATATAGTATATAATGGTAGAAACAATACTATGGTTTAGTTTGAAATAGGTTTCTTACCCTAGGAGCGATGTTAGTTTCATTTTCATTAAGAACCTTAGGTGTTTTCCAGAAAAAGTGGGTTAATTAATTGATTTAATTAATTAATTAATTAATATAGAAACCATGGGAGGAACCCATATATGAACCCTATTATGTTTCCTCTCTATGTTTATCCATATTTTTCACCTACATGGACACTGGATATAGGGAGAGGGTGGAGAGACTGGGATTTTGTGGTGGTGATGTCGGATCGAAGGACCGAGACCAGATATGTAGTGATGTAGATAAGAAAATCATGTGGTTGCGACAACAAAATCGATATGAAAAAAAATCCACCATTGAGGTAGGGATTATTTCTTATATCCATGGATCATTATTTTTTTGAGTATTTGTTAGAAAATTCCCTATGATAATTCTTTGCTACACCTTTTATTATTAAAAATTCTTCTCACATCTATTGTCATTACGACCGATCTATGGGAGATATTCATCTAAATATGGGATTTATTTTTTGTGATGATTCTCCATGATGTTATATATTCAATTTTTCCATTGTATTCTACCCATGTAAATTCTTATTTCACATGTTACTTGATACATGTGTTGCGGTTGGATTTTTTGGGAGGATGGTATTCATATGGCCATATTTCCCCCTTTCCTCAATCATCTTTGGTTCCTTATGGAAGTGCATGTCATTGAATTTATTAATAACTTATGGTTTGGGTTTTGATATTGATTTGGGGATTATAAAAGTTTAATGGGGTAGTATCAGTCAATGTGGGAAGTGGTTGGTGTATATGGGTATACATTAAAGATAAGGTATAATAATGTTTGATCATGATATAGAGAAGTAGCTTCATAATGATGCAATGGTAAACAATTATATGTTGAAAAGGATCCTCAGTATTTTTAGTCAATGGTGTATAGAATGATAGTGTGGGAGAAAGCAATTTCAAGTGATGATGGAGAGGAAATTGGATGGATCTAGAATTCTTGGTGAAGAACTTGACTATAGAGAGTGTAATTCATAAGAAAAAAAAATCCATATACCCCTTGGATATAATGCTAGGGTTTTAGGTGATTATAAGCATAAAATGATTTGTGGAATTAAAATGAAAATCATTTAGTAATACATGTCGTGTGTGGCTTGTGACACATCAGAGAATCAGTGCATGCCCATGTCGGCTCTCGGATCACACATTGTGTGCCCTATAGGAAACACCTTGTAGTCAGGGGATATACAACTTGGACAATTGGTGATAAACATTGAGTTATCTAGATTAAATTAAATGTAGTGTACTACTATAGGAAATTTAATGTTATCAAATACCTACATAGATCCTTTTAATTAAGATACACTTTGAGTAACACTAGGGATTCACACATCATATACTACTATAGAAATGTTGTGTTTCATGTGTGGGAATGATTTGACTTTCCTTTTTGATATCAGATGTAAACGTCATGTACCGCTCTCGATATTCCATGCATGATTAATTCACACACCATGTGTTTGGTATTACATGACCATAATGGTGACCAAGAGTTACACACCATGTACTCATTTATTACACACCATGTACTCCTGCATTTCACTCTATGTATTTCATCCAGTCTCAATGGTTCTTCATACCTCCTTTATCAATACTCAATTTTATATGTGTGTATAATGTATCCTGAGAATTTTTCTATATAGAAATTGATGGTGGTACTTTATTCGATATTATAGGTGTGACATGAGGTGATTTGATAAATTTATTCTCTTTCACTCTGTAGAGCTTATGGATGGGTTTGATCATGATTATCAGAATTTTATTAGTGATGAAAACCCCATAGTAAAACTATTATGTTTGGGAGTGGGTCTCCCTATATTCTAAGGTAGGGTTGATATCCCATATATATGATCAAGGAGGAGTATCCTCTACCAATTTATAAGATAGGGTCGATATACCTCCCACATATTCAAGGATTGGGATCCCCTATTTTTGGATTCGGTATCCCCCTATCTAAATATCTTAGATGGGGTGTGGGATCCTCCATTGGAGTTAGTATATCCCCCAAAAAATTGGGGTATGGGATCCTCCACTACAATTATGGTGAGGTTACATAAATTAATGGTTAATGTTAGTTCAGATGGATGATTTGTGGTATGGTATTGATGAATTAAAGGATATGGTATTCAATCGGCTGATGATCATGCTTTGGTGATGGATAGTATCCCCTTTATGGATTCTAGTGGTAGTTTAGTAGATGAAAAGGCTGATTAGTATGGATATATTTGATACTTTGGACTCCTTGAGAACTACATGGGTTTCCCTTGATATGTGACATATAGATGGACTATTGAGTTCAGATGTCATGGACTCTTTAGTATCTTGAGAACCCTTGGGTTCTCGTGTGATTTATTTTTCACGGGTCAGATTTAGGATGATTTGGACCTCTTTTATTCATGTTATATATAGGTTTATATCATGTATAGATCCTTTCTTGTCATCCATAATTACTCTCACTCATATTAAGAGCCTTGATCTAACTTTTTTAGTTTCCTTGGTAGTTTTAGGGCATCATACAAGCTATGTTTATACTCACCCCTACACGGGACTTGTGCCCACACATGTTGTTTTTGTGTAGATCATTATTTGTTAGTGATATTGGTATACATGGATCTGGTTTCACTTGTATATATCTTATTCCTAATGTTTTTTAGGGATGCATAATAGTTAATGATGGTTTTTTTGGAGCTGGTGGTGATTGTTTCAACTGGAGATATGTCTAGAAGTACTCATGATGTGGGGTGGATTTCTAGTGTATTATGTCTACCTGATATGGATACTTTTATGATGTATTCTTCCCTTTGTATGTTTCCATGTGGATATATATTTTTACTTAATGTATCACTCATGTATTGTATTTAGTTCATTCTAGTTGATTATATATATATATATATATATATATATATATATATATATATATATATATCCTATTTGCATTTTTAGTTATTTTATATATTAGAGATGTGTTCTTTGTAAGTTGATATAGACTAAGGCCTCCCATATTGACTAATATACCTACCCAATTCTAGTCACTAACCCTTATTATATTAGATATGGGATTGAGGTGGCACACTCAACTTTTTTCCAACTAGGAGGGACCTCGATAGGTCAATTAGTGTCATAGAATATTGAGAAAGCTTTATGATATTATTGAGGGAGTAAATAAAGTAAAATAGAAATGATTAAAATCATTTTGAAATAAATACGAGGATATCATAATGGGATATGATGAATCTGTGGATGATTTATCTATTTAAGTGAAAAAACTTTTATCTTTATCCAAATATATAGATAAATTCTTAAATATTCCACTATTTTAAAGAAATTGGTGATAATCCGCTAAAATAAATTTGATGTGAAGATTTCAACCCTATAGTTTCAAGACTTTAATGAGTATACCATCAATAAAATCAAAAATTTTATGATTACTTATTATATAATAATTGTAGTTGGGGTTTGGCTTAGTGGTAAGCACCCCTTAATCCTACATGAAAAATGAGGGTTCAAAACCCATTGGGCGTATGTTACTGTAGCAGTACTGTAACAACAGTGGAAATATAGCAACGACATGAACTGTAGCGGCGACAGGGTACTGTAGAAGCGGAAGGTACTATGTGGTACTATAGAAGTGCGGGTACTGTACTAGTAGTATTCATAGAATGGGCTTTGGGAAAAAAAATTGTGCCAATGGGCCATGTAATGGGCTAAATGCAGACTGGTCCTTCAGGCTATGCAATGGGTATCCCTCTACCCAGTTAAAGTGATCTTTGCTTTGATTTTATAATAAAATGAGGCTTCGGCCCTAACCTTTAAAAAAACTTATTATATAATAAGAGGACCATCTTTATATACAAAGGGTAATCCAAGAAGGTAACACTTTTTATAACTAAAAGTGGTACAAAATATCTTGAGAAAAAGAAGTATCATGAGTATGAAACTAAAGATGAATATGTTGCCATAGTTTTCAAGTAATGCATATATTTATTCTAAAAACTCATAAAATGAATAAAATATAAATAAAAATGTAAACTTCAATTTAATTTATTCAATTATAGAAATATTATAAAATTTTCCACTAGTTTCCCTAATAAGAAACAAGAATATGAGTCCAATTATAAAGATCATGAATAAGTAGAAACAAGATGAAAAATGGTCACAATGGAGGAAAGAACTTTAATGGAAAGGAAAAATCAAATATAAAAAATAATAATAAATTTATCTCAAAACATAAAGACACATCTTGTGATTAGGAAAGTGAAAGAGAGTAAAAGGAATCAGAAGATTAAGGGTCACCAACTTTTATAGATAAATCAAATTATCTTAAATATCCCTTGAGTGAAGAAAAATAAGAAGAAGTGATTTAAAGTGGGTAGAAATAAGTGATTATAAAACACCAAAACATCTATAATTAATAATGGATATTTTATTATGCTTCAAGGAAAAATAGAAGCTTGAGAGAGAAAATAAATCATTAAAACCAGTGAATGATTTTATTAATAAAATATATCAATGAATCAAAAATCAAAGAAAATTTTGAGATAAAATTGGAGTTCACACAAAACATGAGATAAAAAAAAGGGATAATATGATTTATATTACCATAATTAATATCAATTATAAGAATGAATAAGTTAAGAATATTTAGGTGTAATTGATAGATGTTGAAAATTATTTAAGGTCTAATCACCATGTATTCCAAAATATTGTTAATGAATTTAGTGAAAGATCCAAAGCAATAAATAATGTTGTTGATTCTATTAAAAACATGGTTATTTTACTATGGTTCTAATAAATATCATTTTAGATACCTAAAAAATAAACATAAATGGTGATAGTGGTAATAACAATGAAAATAAGGTGATTACATCACCCAAGAAATTAAGCACACTCATTGTTAAATATAATGGTGTCTTTGAAAATTAAAAAATTAATAATGTGTGGAATAAGGATAACACTAAGGTTAATATTAATGTAAAAGTAAAGGTAAAAGTTAAAGATACTAGGAATGAGAAGATTGAAAACAAGAAATGGATTTCAAATCGAGGGACACAATAACAAGTTGATTTTGGAGAATCTATATATTACTTTAAGATATTTCACTTTGAAGAAATATTTTGGTGTTTTGGAGTCTATGGAATCAAATAATATGTGTGATATTATAATTTTTCACTTCCCTAATTCAATAGAGGCATTGAATTAAGGTGAAATCAACCAGAAGTTTCTAGAGGTCAACCAAGATAACACATAAAAGAGATGGTACATTTTCATAGTACTTATTATTATCATGAGAAAATTTATGGAAGGTGTTATTGATATAAAAACACTTCCAAGAAGTATCTCATGATACTACCAAATAAATTAAAATAAAATTATAACTCTAATTCTATTAAAGGGAGTAATCAAGAATAAGAAATATCAGTTGAGGTTACATATAAAAACTGAAAATGAGAGAAGCCTTGAATACTATATAGTGTTTTATTACCACACACGACCAACAATATAAATCTCTTGAAAGATATACAAAGGTATTATAGAGAATTTCTTACTTTTTTAAATGATGGATCACTAAATTTCAAGGGAATTTGATTCACAAAGATTGGTAAGAATAAATTAAATGATGTTCTATTTATTGATGGGATGAAGAAAAATTGAGTTCTTTTAATATTTTTAAAAATTTAAATGAAGTGATATTTCATAAGGATGGATGTTTAATTGGGTTATTAAAGGATGGTATAATCTTAATTAATAGAAAATGAATAATTGGTAATTTATTTCAAATTTTCAATGATCAAGATACTTTTTTCATGAGAATTATAGAGGAAAATAAACTATGGTATAAAAGAATTGTCTATTTAGGGAAAAATAATATGTTTAATAAAATAAAAAATGTGGCTGTGAGGACTCAATCAAAGCTACATTGCAATAGACTCTACACATCTGATACATGCCATTAAAGAAATATAGTGAATAAGAAACACAAGTTTCTAGAGATCAAGGTGTTAAAACCTCTTGAGTTGGTACACTATAATGTGTGCGGACCATTGATCATGAATTTAACCAAAGTATATAAGTATTTAATTACTTGTTTTATGATTTCACACATATAACTCAATTCTATTTTATTTTGAGTAAATCCTATGCTATTGAGATATTCAAGCACTTTTTAAGAATTTATTACAATCAAATTAGAGATGCAATCAAAATATTTTCTTCTAAAGTTAGATCTTAATAAATAATTAAATATTATGAGGTGTATCTTTAAAGAATAAAATAAGGAAATAATATAGTATTCAATACGTAACAAAAAATATAGAATCTAAGTGGGAGAACCCAATTTTGATGGGTATAGGATGTACAATATTATTAGATCATGGATCCTTAAAATTATCATAGTGAAAAACCAAAAAAAATGATTGCATATATTCTTAATCAGTGTCTAATTTGACTATATTCAATTAAAATTCCTTATAAGTTATGGTTTGGTAAGAATTCATTCCTGATAAGTTTAATGGTGTTCAAAAACCCTTTTTATATTTATATTAAAGAAAAATATTTGGTAAAGTTCTATGAGAGAATTGATGAATGTATATTTCTTGGATATACACCTGGTGGAAGGAGTTTTTTTGTGTTAGAATTAGAATTTGAGAAAAATTATTGATATATTTGATGTAATTATTTTTAAAAACCAAAAAAAATCACAAAAATAGCTTCCTATTAAAGATTATATTGATATAAATATCATATAAAACATTAGTGTTAGGTCCACAAGGCTGAATACCCTGAGAGGGGGGGGGGTGAATCAGGGTATGACTAATTTAAACTAAAATCCCGTTCTGATATTGTTTTGTTGTTAAGAAAAACAATATTCTCTCTCTTTCCTGTTGCTCAATATAAACAGAAATTAAAGTATTCACATGACACAACGATTTTACTTGGTTCACCACAAAGGGCTACGTCCAAGGAGTATACGCCGACAAGTTGTCGGTCGTACCAAATTCCACTAATCTTCACTAGAAGTGGATTAAAAGGTTCAGGCTAGATCACTTCTAAGACCAAGCTCACTGCCTTTACAAGTTTAGGGTCAGCTCACTGCTTTCCCAAGGGTCACTCCCTGTTTCTCTCTCTCTGGCTCACTGCCGGTGGAGAGGATCACCTTCTTTCTCTTCCTTTGCTCACTGCTCTTGGAAGGAATCCACTCATAGTTTATAGACCTGTAGGTATCTTCATTTTCATGAAGGAATGCATCTTCCTCTGTATGTAGATGCTCTGTTTAAGTAAAACTTTCACCCGTAGATGAATATCTCTTTGTACCGAAGGTATCGGGCAAACTTCCAGCTTCCACGCAGCCCGAAAATCACTGCTGGAAATAAACCTTACTTGGCGCGCAAGTCAATATCGGTGCGTAAGTATCGGAACACAAGTCACAATGGGCGTGCAAGTCTTCCTCAACCACTTGCACGACACAAGCTTCCTCAACTCCAAACTTGCACGACTCACTTCCTTTTACGCCCAATCCAATATTGGAGCGCAACTGCCAACAATCACCCTTCTTCAAATCTGGCGCGCAAGACCCACTTGCGCAACACACCACCACTTGCGCGACCACCACACCTATGCGACGGGAGCTCTAAATCTTAAAAGTGCTGAACTCTGGTAGATAATGAAGAGGGGTGGTCCAGTATTTATAGGCAAATTGACCACCCTGCGCGACGGCGCACAAGTCTCCCTTCGGCGTGCAAGTATCGGCGCGCAGCTCTCTGCCCCTCCAATTCATTTGCGCGACCCACTTCCTAACATGCGCAAACCTCTTGACTTTTCCATATTTTGATCTTCTGATCTTGAAAAACCATAGGCGCGCAAGTTCTCAAGCTTCCAAGGCATCGGCGCGCAAGTATCTTTCTCGGCGCGCAAGTCACCTGCGCGACCTCACCAAAACTTGTGCAAACCTTATCCCTTTGCCATATTTTGATGAGCTGATATTGAAAAACATATGGCGTGAAAGTTTCCAAGCCTTCACGTACACGGTGTGTAAGTCCCTTTGACAAAAACCAATTTTCTTTATTTGTCGATTTTCAGGCCCAAAAATTTGGCAAACAATGGAAAACGATGCCACCTTGTATCTGTTCTTTTTGTACCACCTCCAGATCATCCATCTATTTCGTCGACGTTTTTTGAATCAAACATGGTTCATTGAGCTCAGCTCTTCAACTCTACATTCCATCATGAAATACTCTTTGTCAAAAAATTCGTATGCCATTGTTTTTCTTTGTCAACAATCATCATTCAGATGTCTACTTTGTCAACAAACACAATCACCTCAAAAATGCTTCAATGATACCTTGAGGAAATTTTTCCCAACAATTAGAATACATGGTCATATTTAAAATGTTCAAGTATATTTCCAAAACTCTCATGATGATTCTAAAATATCTATAGATGTGGAAAAGTAGGAACTAAGTTCCCCAAACTTAAAATGAATGTGTAAGATAAGAAAATACTTGGAGAGATTATCAAAGGTTTTAAAACATAGAGTATTTCGAGTAATTACCATCATACTAGCTGTCATTCAAAATTTTAACAAAGAAGTTCCGAGGAAGTATCACAAAATGAAGATTGGATAGAAGGAATAGATGTAGAGAAGAAAAAAGTTGAGGGGAATGACACTTGGGAATTGGTTTCATGTCCCAATGATAAGAATATGATAAGTAAAAGTGGGTTTTTAGTAATAAACTCAATGATAATGGATAAGTATCATGGAAAAAATATCATATTGTTTGTAAGGGTTACTCTTAAAATTTAGGGTATTGGTTTTGATGATAATGTTTCTCCAATCAAAAATCTATATACTATAAGAATATTTCTTTTGGGTTTTTCTCAGTATAATTACAAAGTTTTATAAATGGATGTGTGAAGTAAATATTTTTAAATGGTTAACTTTTTGAAAAATTATACATTGAATAAATTCAAGGGTTTATCCTTTATGGCTATTTTTCTTGAGTTTTTAAGTTTAATTAGACATTATATGGGCTGAAAAAACCACCCTGAGTGTGTTATTAAATGCAAGAAATTAGCTTAATTAACATGTAATTAAATAAATTCAAAGTGGATTCTAATATCTATTACAATAGATATGACATAAACTCACTCATAGTGATTGTGTATGTTGATGACATAATTTTAAACATACAAAAGAAGGAACATGTGAGTAATCTACTTCCCAAATGAGGATGTACTTAGTGATATATACGATTAGTTAAATAGAACTATTTTTGTCTTTTCAATTTATAAACACAATATCTTATATATTTCTCTCACAAGAAAATTATACCCATGAGATATTGAATAAAATTGGAATATAACAATCAAGAGAATTCACTACTCTAATAGCAGAGAGGACTAATTTTTTCATTGATGAATAAGGTAGGAGTTCATATCAAATGGAGTTTCATAGGATTATTACTATCTTACTTTTCATGATGGTTTCTAGACCTGATATTTTATTTGAAGGTACACTATGTGAATGATTACAAATAAACCCAATGGAATTACATATTATACAAGTGAAATAGATATTTCCTTGAATCAAAGGGACTCTTTATTTCAGTGTTAGGTACGACAATAACACATTATTTTAGCATTATGGATATTATTATGTGGTTTAGGTAGAAGATTTTAGTGATTCAAATTCTATTTCTAGAGGTACATTATTTATTAGAGTATGATGTGTTCCATGTAACTCCAAGAAGAAAAATTTAATCACATTGAGTGAAATCAAAGCTGAATATGTTGTAAAATCCAATTAAATGAAACAATTGATGTGGATAAAGTATCATATCAAAGATGTTATGGTGAATTTCTCATACCCATTGATTATTGAGTGTAACAATCAAAGTATAATCAATATTTCAAAGAATCTGGTGTATCATTAAAGGTTAAATCATATTGATATCAAGTACTAATTCATTAAAGAAAAGGTAGAACATGGTTAGATTTCATTGGAGTATGTTTTAACCAAGAATCAATTAATGGATATCTTGATGAAGATCATAATGAAGGATACCTTAATGTACTTAAGAGTGTTGTTGGGGGTGAATTATTTCTTAAAATACTTTTAATTTTTCTTGATTTTTATCTATTTCATTCCTTTTTATTTATTTAAAAGGGGGTAGAATATAAAAGGACATATTCTTGAAAAGGTGGAAAGGAAAAATTTTATTTTTAAAATTTAATTCAAGGGGGGACTTGAATAGTTGGTAATTTTATATTTAATAAGATATCATGTTCTGATTTACATGTTTCTTATAAATAAAATGGTTAAGATTAAAGATCCCTTAGAGTTTGGAGGGAAATGTAATATCCCTTGATAATTTGGGGTAATTGATAAGTTTTAAGAATCCCATTGTGAATTTAATTGATAAAGGGGAGTGTAATGTCTCAGATTTTACCAGTTCTATTTTTAGAAAATTATTGGGAAAATTAAGAGACCAGGTGCTAAGACGGTGTGCAATTTCGAGGCCCGGTGTTCCCTGAATGGTTCATCGAAAATTGTTAAGTTTTAAATAGCGTGTATGAGAAGTTTTCCAAAAAAGCGGAATAACTCTTAAAAGGTTTTCCGAATCAGAAATCCAAGGGAACCATTGCATTTAGAGTAGTGGGTTTACCCTAGGCACAACTTAAGTTTAGTCGGCTCATGTCTCCAGCGAGAAAACCCCAAAATGGAATAACCGTAAATAAAATAATTAAATAAAATTATTTTATTTTTAAAGTCCTTATAAATCATGAATGGTGTTCAAATTGAAAATCCAAGACCACCATTGAGATCATGAGGGTGTTATTTCCTTAAGAGGAACCTAACATCGACCATAATGAGTTGACTATGAAAGTTGGTTTTTGGGACATAACCATAAATAAAATAATTTAAATAAAATAAATTATTTTATTTTCGAATCCTCATAAATCAAAAATGGTAACTTAGATTAAAAATCTGAGACAACTGTTGAGTTCATAATGAGATTTTATTTTTATGTAGGAATTAACCTCGATCGGCAAAGGTTGAGAGAAAAATTTATTTTTTTGGGATTTTTAAAATAAAGTTACTTGAACAAAATAAAATAAACTTGAGAAGTTTATTTTATTCAAATTAGAGTTTCATTTCAACGCAATGAAATTGTAACCTGAGCATAAAATAAATTTTGTTTCATAAATAAATGAGCATAATGATGTTGTGACTTAGCATAATAGAAATGTTGTCTCATAAATGAAGAATCATAATGACGCTACGACTCAGCGTAATAGAAACGCTGAAATTTTTTTCCTCCATTTAATAGATTAACCAAATACAAGATCCTGGGGAGAGATCAAGGATTTCCCTGAACGTTTAGAGGATTTATATTTGTAAGAGACGAATGATGATAAACAACGAATCACTAACAATGATTGGTTGAGGATCGAGGAATGACAAACGACGGCGGTGCAACTTTGATCTTCGACATCGAATGATCCAACCATGTGGTAGGAGTTTTGTTCTTTATGAATTGGATTGCCTATTATTTCTTTCTAAATAATGAACGTGGATCAACCCACCAATAGGTTCATCCATGGGTCATTTATTTTTGTGGGATTCAGGATTTTTCATGTGGTATTAAAGAAAGGGGGATATAACTTTTGATCATTCGATATCTTCCATTTTTCTGATGTGATAAATTATGGCCAAACGAACTAGGCCAACATTCTTTGCTGTGGGTGTTTCTTGTGATCTCCTCTTCCCCATGCGTTCTTCACCGATGGACCCCCATGGTCATGTCGAATTATTTCTAGGAGGTTCCAAACGTGGTCAGACCCCCGGATCGACAACGAGACGACTTGGGACACATGTTAGTGAAGGCGGTGACTTGAGGATTTCAAAGGTTCTCACAGATCAAAGAACAGACCACAAGAGAAATTCTGGTGGCCCACAAAAGAAACTGTTAGCGTGCATTGGTGGTGCACCATAGGGGTGGAGGTCCCCATGGAATCAGCAGCGGGGCGACAAACAAGGATCACCTGTGGACGCAACATCGAGCTGTATCACACAGATGGAGGGCCACGATCTAGTATGCCCATGGAAAGAGGGCCCTATAGAGAACCCACCACATTGACTGGGACTAGACATGGGGACCGCCACCATGTCCAGGTGTGGAAATTCGGCCTGCTCACAATGGGATGGAATGGAGAAGACGGGCATACCCGGGCAGTTCACGGGGCTGGACCTGAGGCCCAGCGGGATGGATTTGGCCCAGCCAGTTCAGGTTGGGCCCAGCAGGCTAGGTCGGACCTCAGTCAGGTTGGCGAACTTGGGTTGGGTCAGCGGACCTGGGATGGGTCGATGGACTCCAGACTGGGTCAGACCGGACTCAGACCCAACTAGCCCCTTTTTCGGAAAAAAGATATAACTTCAAAACCATATGTCCGATTGAAAAGCCTTTTATAGTGTTGGGGCCCTCACGACAAGGTGGTCCTTTTGACATACTCCAAGTGAGTTTCCTTGGAGGTTTATTTATGACCAATGGCTTGAGGAGTTGATTCTTTCAGAATCAAGCATGCTACAAGCAGAAATCCTATAGCTTGGTTGTAGCGAGAAGTAAGTGACGAGCAGACCTCAATGGCCTGGTAGCTGAGTGGACCTCAGTGTCCTGGAAGACGAGTGGACCTTAGTAGACTGGTAGATGATAAGACCACAGTTTTTCGGTAGATGAGCGTACCTTAGTGGCTTGGTAGCTGAGAATACCTTAGTGTCCTGATAGACGAGCGGACCTCAGTGGCTCGATAGCCAAGAAAACCTTAGTGGACCGATAGATGAGCAGATATCAGTGGCCTGGAATACCTCAGTAACTCATCAGGGATGAGTCCCTTAGTAGTAAAATATGTTTAACATTACAACTGAAGTAGAGTACTTCAAATAGTTATCAGTGTATCTTCTTTGGGCAGGGCCCAAGGAAGTGGGACCTCTTAGTGAAGGTCTATGATGAATTGGTGGATCAAGGAACAAGTCCTACTAGGACGAGCCTGACTTCAACAAAATCCCGTGACAAAAAATTGACTGTGATATTGAGACTTTTTATCTAAGTGAGATCATATGTCTTAGTGAAACTTCATGACATATCGATACCAGATGTTCTATGATATAATTTCGGTATACTTTCTCTACGTGGTTACTATCAGATATCTTGAGGAGTGGGATCTCTCATAATTGAGCATCCTATGCATGGAACAATATGGCTAGTAGTGGATGAGATGTTGCATCTTGTAATCCTATATTAGTATACTTGAATGTTCTTTCTATATGTGTTGATGACATATACCTGTGTTGATATGACTATACCTTCTTAGCGGTGTTTCCTTTATGGTCTTTTGATTTGTCATTTTTAGGGCCCCTTACTTAGTATTGTTTTACTCACCACTGAATGGGTTTTTTCCTACACATTCCTTGTCTTGTGCAGTTGACCGACACTTTTGTGGAGTCCTAGGCAGAATAGGACTAGGACCAAGACCATATGGTGCCTTGTGAGATCAGACGAGTCGAGGTGTTTCCGACAGCTTCTACAGCAGCTTAAGTACCCTTGTTTGCAGGTCAGGCCTTGTAATTGTCTTTCTTTTAGCGGGATTGTATTTTGGACCGGTTGTAATTTATAGCTTTACTTTCTATCATACTTTATTGTTGGTTTATAGTGGTATTGATGCATTTTATTTACTCTGTGTCTTCACTCTCCAACCCTATGGATTTTAGTTGGGTGCATGTGTATAGGTTCTTAGGAAAATGCCTCTCATTTGTGGGATATTCCTACTCAGCGCTAGTCGCCATCCCCTGGCCTAATAGAGGCGGGCTTGGGGTTGTCACAACATGGGCCCTGGAGGATGGGTCGTGATAGAGTGGTATTAAAGAAGGTCGGTTCTACCTTGAAACCAAGAGTCTTTGAGATTGGTTAGGGGTGACAATGTTAAGTGTTTCGAGTTCGGATTTCATTCCAGGGACTCCAGTGTTGGTGCAACAGCTAACATCTCTATACAATAAGACTCTGGGAACCTATTTTTCAACTCGGTACATGAAAAAACTAGTTGTAGGGGAATAAAGGTACATAAATCATATGGTAATGGGAAGTGTTTTCCATGTCCTTCTTGATTCAGATCACCAAGTATACTCTTTTAACCGCAATATATCTTGTTCTCTTTAGGATGTGTTCATGACGTCAGCCATCAAGGTTTCCGTAGCAGGATCAGGAGTTTTACCTGATTATCAATGAGGCCTACCTGATGGGATCCAGTCATAGAGAAGTTTTTCTTGAGGATGTTCAGTAGGTGATGATTTTTCCTAATGATTAGTCATAAGATCCACCTCCAGTGGTTCAGGTGGATGCAACTTTCTAGAATGAGTCTTGTATGGATCTTTTGGTTCTAGATAATAAAGTGCAGGGTTCAAACATGTATCATAGCCTTCCAAGGAAGCGATTTCTCGGGAAGAAGGGCTAGTAAAACATACCGAGAGAAGGTGCGCAAAGTAAGCCGTAGAACCAGAGGGTTCATCAGAAAGGACGTGTTGGTTCCCAGAAGGGAAGGCTTTGTTATGATTGTCATAAATGGGGGAACATCATGTGAGATCATCCCACCATTCATGCTATAGTTAGAGATGATATTGATAAACCACCAAGGAAGAGGCATCGACAAGAAAATATAGATCTGTCTGGCGGAGGACATGGCGGGAGAGATGGGGAAGAAGTAGGAGGTGGCCAATATTTTGGCATGTTACCACCACCACCTCCAGATGGTCCATACCAGACTCAAGGATCTGGAGGATAGGTGAGGAGACAGTTTTAGGCTGTTAAGGCTTATAACCCTAGGACTCCAGGAATGATTCAAGGTACGATCTGTGTCTTTCTACTTTAGCTGTAGTATTGATAGACACTTGTACTAGTGATTTACTTTCCTTCCAATTTTCTTGGTTTATAACTAGATGTTCTAGTTAAAATTGTTGACTTCATCCTCACATTTAGAGACTCACATTGGAGGAGACCCAATGAAAACACACTGGTGCTGATAGTGTGACCTGACTCTTAGAGGTGAAAGTTTCAGTTGGGATCTCTTAGTAGTGAAATTTATACCTTACGATATCATTCTCATTATGGACTAAATCCTCAGTTCATACTAATATTTATTGATTTAGGAAAAATGATGTGGGTCGTCCATGGTGATGGAACTAGATTTCATTTTTTTAGAAAAAGGGAAATACTTACAGCTCTTAATAGACTCAAGAAGAGGAGGGTGTATTTGATATCTATCCGGTTGGCTAGTCCAACCCTAGGTGCAGTGGATATTATGAGTCCTCAAGTTTCTCAGTGATGACAGAGCATAAGGACGTCTTCCTTTAATATGTTCTAGGTTTACCTCTCCATTGAGATTTAAACTTCTGCGTTGGTCTACACCCTGGGGTGGCATCAATATTTACTCCAGTATTTCAGATGGCTCCCCAAGAGCTCCATGAGCTCTGGTTAAAGATGTAGGATATGTAGAAGAAGGGCTTAGTAAGACTCAGTGTTTCACCATGGGAAACCCTAGGTGATATTTTTTGATTATATCTTAGTGTACTTGACATACTAGGGGGAGAACGTGCGGCACTTAAGGATAGTCTTAGACCCACTTTGGGAGCACCAAATACACAAAAATATCTTGAAGTGTATTTATTGGATTCATAAGGTCACTTTTTTCAAGATAGGGAATATTAGAGGCTAGAGTTGTAGTAAAATTAGTGGTGAGGAATGTAGAAGAAGATGCTCCTAGCAGGAATCCGGTTAGTAGTTACTAAGCAAGGAATTGGAGCAGTTGACCTCGTTGTAGTTATCCTTCATGGATAGAGATGAGCAGATTATCTCCAGTCATTGGTTGTTACCTTTCTACTCTTAAATGAGTCAGGGAGGCACAACTTGGTGAAACTGACTATGATTATTCATGTGCTCAATTGTACATAGGGAATGCCCCTGATGGACACTCGAAAGGTGGGGATCACATCTTTCTTTTCAGAAGATGCACAATTATACCGATAGACTCCTAGAGTGGCGTGATGCATCAGGATATGCATTTGGGTGTCAAGAAAGACATCAGGGATGAAAAAATGGGTTGAATCTAGAATTACTTGTTGAGATAAAAATCTGAACGCTTGTATGAATCAGTTTTGTGGGTTATTCTTTCTCTTTTTTGGGGTATTAGGAAGGAAGCAGAAAGAGATATCAATGGACTTCGCGATGGGTTTACCATGTACTCCTATGAGACATGATAATATCTAGGTAATCATTGATCAACTCACCGAGTGGACCCAATTTTTAACTACCTAGAAGGAGGACTAGTAGAGGTCCTGGGATGCCTCTACATGCTGGAGATAGTTTGAATCCATGGAGTTTCATTGAGAATTGTTTCAGATCGTGATGCTCACTTTACATCGCAGCTATGGATGAGATTATAAGAGGCATTCGTAGAGAATGTTCATTCCATATAGGATTGGATGAATAATGAACAAATCTGTCCGAAGTTTTGTGTTGGTAGACATTGGAGAATTTTGGAGTTAGAGGAAGGAGACAATGTATTCCTTTGGGTCTTAGCTCAACGAGGGTTATGGAGATTTTTTATAGGGCGAAAAGCTATCTCCAGGGTTAAAAATCCCTCTTTTAGGTACTTCATAGAGTTTTAAAGGTAGAATACTATTTGTCTCTACCCCATAGTGAGACCAGGTACACTACATCTTCTACGTGCCTCAGCTGAGGAGATATGTACACGGACCATCACATGTAATTGATTGGGGCGATCTGAACATTGACAACAAGGAGAATTTTACAGAGTTTCCAGTGGATATTGAGGATTGACAGGATAGGACTGTAACACCCCAAGATTTTACGAAAAATATTCTTTTTAATTTCATTAATGTCTTGTGTTGTACGCTACACCAAAAGAAGCTTGCAAAACACGCATCCCTTACTTATCTTGCATTACACACAAGCACGACCTTCCACAATAGCGTGTGTTGTACGCAATACCGAGTTTCACTAAACAATGATATGCTATTAAAATATTATTAAAACTAGCCATTATGAATAATAATAACGACTTTTTGAAATTTTATAAATTTTATTTTTGAAAATGGACTTCATTTTTGGATTCGGAATATCGAAATTAGCCTAGGGTGAAATTTTGGTATTTTTATGAAAACTTTCAATTTTTGATGAATAGTGAAAACACTGAGTTACTATTTAAAACCTGACTTTTTATTTAAATAATTATTTATTTTATTTAAATTTATTTTAGGTCAAAATTGATACATAATACCTATATAAGTTCAATGTAATTCATTGGAGTCATTTTTTAATAATTTTAGATATATAAAAATTTTATTGAACTTTTAACCGTCTTTTACCCACCTCCTAGGAGAATTTGCTAATTTACATAAAACTTAATTTTACTACTTTTGTGAATGGAATTTTAAAAATCCAAGAGAAACAGTTTATTTCATTAAGTAAAATGTGGTTTAATGAGATGAAAATAATTTTTGGTGAATAGTAACTTTTTACTTTTATTTACCACGGTTAAAAGTAAATAGGGTAATTAAGGGTAAAAATGATATTATTATTACCCTAACACATGTAATAACTCTATTGGATAAGTGTAATTAGACCAAAAACAACCTTAGGAATAAAATATGACCATTTAGGACCACTTGGATTAGATTAGGACATTTATTATTAATTTATTTAAAGAAGGGTTAAAATAGTTAAAATCAAAGTTTAATAAGTAAATCACTTTTAATATAGGGTTATAAATAAGATAAATTCGACTATAAATATTCATTAGAAATATAAAACGATTTCCTACATAATGATATTTTATTTTTAATTTTTAGACATTAGATAATTTAATTTATTTATGACACAATGATGATACAGTAATTATCTTATTAATGAAATATTAACATAATTGATGTTATAAATACCCAAATAAATTTAATTTCAGACTTTTTATGAATTCCAAAAATTTTATATGTTAATATGAAATGTTAGTGTTGGTTTAATTAAATTTTTTTGAACTAATCATTCTGTTATGATTTTCAAAAAAATAAATTACCAAATAGTGTCAAAATTGACATAAAATAGTTTTTAAAACAAATATTATATTATTAATTGTTATTATATTCCTAAAAATCTAAGGTTCGTCCAAATGACTTAGATAAGGTTATATATATTAATAATAAACAACTTGGGGTTCGTTTGGATTGTTATAGTAAGTTTATTAGCCTTATAGTGTAAGAACACAAAAAGACATGGTAAAAGTAAAATTATCTAACTTAATGTTTAATATAAATGATAAGGTTAAAATAGGAAGCTAAACTTGTATAAATTATATTGGATGAGAGGATTTAGACCCATCCCCACCTTAGATTCGAAATAAATCAATTTGGAGCTATTTAAAACCGAATATGACTTTATAATAAAATAATATGTTTAGTTTTTCCAAAGGTGCCCCTCTCCTCCCTTATAAAAGGGCACCTCCTCCCTCTCTTCCTCACACCACTTTGAGCCTTAAAGCTCGGCCAACCCCTAACAATTTCTCTTCTACACTTCCCTAGAAACATCCTATAGGTTCTTTTCTTCTTCAAAGACCAATATTAGTGCCCTAAGAGGAGGTTTTAAAAAGGCGCTTCAAAGAAGAGGTAATGTCCGTTACCAATTCTTTCAACTTTATTTCTTCTTACGCTTCTTCTTATTTATTTGGTTCATTATGAAGTAATAAAATTAGTATCAATAATATAATTATATATTATTATAATTATGATACAACCCTATTTCACCATCTATCCATCCTACGGAAAACGAAATCACCACGCGTGCGTACGTACTGAATACTGTCTCCACGCCGTCGTGTAATATGTTTTTCCACCACCACCTTACATGGATGGGTATAATGGTGTAAATAAATAACTATATATGATTATTGTAAGGTTATATTTATTCTGAAATAGTATACATACACTCCAATACAATTCCATAATCATGGGAATGATATCATCGCTCGTGCGTACGTACAGACTACCGTCTCCACGAACGCGATGAGATTCATTTTCAATGATTAACCATTCAAGAATGATTATAAAGTATATATAATGAATAATAATTAAATATATGACATAATAATTCTACTTTATTTATTTATATATATATATGTACGTCATATACTCAATTCCATTCAATTCAATAAGGAAACGAAAACAGCGTTCATGTGTACGTACGACCTACCATCTCCATGAACGATGTATTTCATTCCTTTTATCAATCTATAATATATATGTATATAATGAATATATATTATATATAAATAATGTTTTACATTATTGAATTATGTAAATCAAGATATAATTAATAATAACAAGAACGAAGAGTCGAAACACATACGATAAGTGAAACGATTTTACCCAAAACGCTCTTTAACATGGAATTTACAAAAGAACGGGTAATATAAAGTCATAAGTGAATCATATATGATATCATAACAATGAATATGATTCTTTAATAAGTCAATGATATTATTTAAATCATTATACTGGAGGTTTGGATACATACGAATCATATCGGACATAACGTAAGGGATAATTATTCCAATCTCATTCTTATCCGAGATTGTTTACTCGTAAGTATTTACTGGGGGTTATGTTTATTATCCATGTCCATATTCTCTCAAAATGTTTTCATAAAATGTTTACTTTCCTTACATGTATTTTTAAGACATTTTTACCCTTTTATTACTTTTACCACATCGTATGGAAGGAATCTTTCTTTTGTTTACCATACGAGGTACTTTTTGACTTTTCCGGAAAAAGTACGAGAAGAATTTTTTTTAAACCTATATGACACGAACAGATTTTTACGGTTTTATAAAGCCTTATTTTTATGAAGCTTCCTCAAAAAGATTTCATGACTATTTTTAAAAAAATACTTTTCTTTTAAAATTGCATGACATTTTGTGAAAAGAAAATGATTTTGAAGATGAAAGGATATTTTCCTCAAGAATTCATTTCAAGTGTTTTGCCAAAACTATTTTCCATCTAAGATGACATTATTTCATATGTGTATGTTTCAAGTAATATGTCTCTATGATTTAAATGGTTTCAATTTTCTTATGATGAAATTATATAAAACTTTTATGGATTATGTTATGATGGTGTGATGTTTAAGAATCCCATTTTATTACATGGGTTATGCTATGATGTATGATTTATGATTTTGTGGCACACGAAAGAATGATTTAATTATGAGATGGGTGGGACCTATATCTACCTCCAATCCATTGGTTAAAGATTTATATCTCATGAGATAGACATGGCTGGAACGGTAAGTTAATCCGGTTCAGTGTTACAGGACTGAAATGAGGAGTGAACTCGATTCAGAAAGGGACTTTGTCCACTAAGATGGTCTTGGTAGCAATGCCTTGGCTACTATGGAAATCATGACATGTGCTGAATGGTTGCCACAATTGCATGTTTTATTCCCATTTTATCATGGTTGATGTTCTATTTTGATACATGCCTTACGTACTTCCACGATTTATGTCTTTGCTCAAGATTTTGATGTTTAAATTTCATGTTCAAGTTTTTGCTTCCAAATGTTTATGGATTGTTTTATGTTATCTATGTTTGCCCTTACTGAGCATTTGAGCTCACCCTTTTTATGTTTTATTTTCCCCAGGAAGTAAATAAAGGTTTTAGGTAAGGAAACAAAAAGGGGAAGATCGTTATGGGAGTTGTTGAAGATATTTCAACATGTTTAGAAGTTTATATTCCGAGTTTCCAAAGACACTAAACTATCACGGTCCTTGTGTGTCTGTTTTTGTTATGTATTAAGTATTCCGAAAAAGTAATGTAATGTCCATGTAGGTCAAGATTCGGGTCTCTACAGTTGGTATCAGAGGAAAGGTTTAGTCAACCTTTAGAAACTAGGATGCGAAAATTTTAGTGAGATCCCTAGAGATATTTCTAAGGTATGTATAGGGATGTCCCTAAGGATAAGTATACGTATAGGATATAGTCCTAGAACTACGGTAACAATATTATAATTTAACCTAAGATGTTAGATATTGAAGGTACTCCCCCTTTATTATGTTGTTTTCCCTATCATGATTTTTTCCTCTCACACTATTCTTTTTGGGTTTTAGACGATGGCTGGAACCCGAAGGAACCGTGTTGATCAATGTAATGGACAATGCAATGATTGTCCTCTTGAACAAACAAATGTTATGGGAGATGGAGTGAAAAATCTTATTTCTATACTTACACAAGCTATGAATCATTCTGGACTTCCAAATGAGCAGAGAAGGGAACAATATTCCATTGAGTCCTTCATGAGGCAACGTCCACCTTCTTTCAGTGGGTCTTCTGATCCACTTGTTGCTGAAGAATGGATCAGTACCACTGAAAAGATATTTTCAGTTCTTCAATGTTCTGAACACGATAAAGTTATCTTAGCAGTATATCGTTTGGAAGGTGAAGCTGATCAATGGTGGAATCTTATCAAGAATACGAGGCCAAGAGATGAAATTGAGTCCATGGAATGGGAAGAGTTCAAGAACTTATTTTTCAATAAGTACTTCCCTCGTATTCTTCAAAAAAAGATGGAGAAGGAGTTTCTTGAACTAAAGTAAAAGGATGATGAATATGTTGGTATATACGAAGCGAATTTTACAAGGCTTGCAAGGTATGCATCTGGCTTTATCATCCAACCTGAAAGTAAAATTGATCGATTCTTTAGTGGCTTAAAACAAAATCTTCGAAGGGCATTAGCTATATGAGACTTCAGTATCTATGAAGAAATTGTGCGTTGTGCTATCAAGGTAGAAATGGAAGTTGGTGTTACATATCCATCTCATGGTTATGACAAGAAACGAAAGATGGAGTTCAAGGAGAAATCTCAGAATAATGGTGAAAAGAAGATGAATGTTTCCTTATGATCAAAGTGTGGAAAGAAGCATAGTGGAGATTGTCTTAAAGGGACTAGAAAATTTTTTAAGTGTGGAAAAGAAGGTCATCGAGCAGCTGAGTGTTGAAGTAATGGAGAAAGGGTTGCTAATGGGGTGAATAAATAAAAGACTGCAGAGAACGCACCAACAACACTTCAATGCTTTAAGTGCAATGAAATGGGGAATTATGCTAATCAATGCCCTAATCCAATGGTTAATGATGATTGACATGAGCAACCACTTAAGACAAAGGACAAAGGGAAGTCACATGCGATCACTATTGGAAATGTTGAATATGACAACGATGTGGTGGAATGATTAAGTGTTTATGTAATGGGATTCCAAAATAATGTTTTATATAGTATCGTGGAATATTGGAATATTTATGTATTGGTCTATTGTGGTTTTCAATAATTTTATGGTACCGGTAACCATGGAAAGTGATTGAGAAATTTTGGTAAGTAGATGATATGCACATAATGAAGGGATAAGAAGATAATGAGATGTTTGATTGTATTCATGAGCTCATGATTGATATAAGGACTAAGTGATATCATGGTTTGAGTATAAATAATTTTGAGGATTTTGGTATGTGGAAAGTGTTAACTTTTAACTGCATTCATGTTTTCACTAAGGTTCAATGGGTATTCATTCTTCAAGAGAATACATGATTAAGGTATTCACATGTTTGTAATTTTACCAACAAGATATATCTTATGATATATGGGGGATAAATGATGGCATTCATGTGATTGTTATATGACATTTCAAGTAATCATTTTCTTTATACTATGAGCTTGCACCGAAGTATTTTAGATAAGCCTAAAGATTGGAATGGATTATGTTGGACATAAGTTAGTATTGTTTAAGGATATAACTTTTTTCGATATTATTGATGGGATTTTATAGTAATATAGTTTTAGAAAAAGGACAACCTGCAGGATGGGCGACATCCCATCGCGTCGGACAAGGCTGTGGGAATCGAACCCACAACCGAAGTGCGACTGGCCTTTATCACCTACCACTGGCCTACAAGAAGTCCCTGGTTAGTAGAAAATAGTTTTATTTTATTACGAGGTATGATATATGAATTATAAGTTCATTTTTGGAATCGTATACGATTAACCTCACCATAGATGGACTTATGTATATTTGATAACTTTTGTTAACCTTTTGTTTGAAACAGATGGAATGACCCATCATTCTATCACATGATCTGTTAACACTTCACGAATAACAAATTCAACTTCATTTCTTTAAGAGATGAAGTGGAAATTGTTCAAAGCACGAACAATAGTGAGATTGTACCAAAATAAAGTAAGTATTTATTGTAATTCAAATTCTTCAACTTTAGGGAAATGATCTTGAAAAGCAAAAATGTTGTCCTAGTTCCCTTATATCCGATGAATCAGATGGTACCCTAGATCATCACAAATTTATTGCTTTGTGATTTTTGGATTTTTCATAGCCATTTTCTCTACCACTCTACATCAGAACATGATGGTTAGATTTCTCTTCCATATCCATATTTTCACCTATGTTCTCTTATGTGGAAACCCAGTGATTAGTTAATTTGGGTAACCGTTACGTTTCATATGTTAGTTTTTAAATACATGTTTTGGTATTCCTTTTTTACTATGTGGGTTTCTATTAAATAAACTTTCGAGTAGTAAACCATTTATAACCCCAAAGAATTTCGAGGGAGAAATTCATTTTAAGGGGGGTAGAATGTAACACCCCAAGATTTTACGAAAAATATTTTTTTTAATTTCATTAATGTCTTGTGTTGTATGCTACACAAAAAGGATCTTGCACAACATGCATCCATGACTTGTCTTTCATTACATGCAAGTGCGACCTTCCACGATAGCATGTGTTGTACGCAATACCGAGTTTTTCTAAACAACGATATGCTATTAAAATATTATTAAAACTAGCCGTTATGAATAGTAATACCAACTTTTTGAAATTTTATAAATTTTATTTTTGAAAATGGACTTCATTTTTGGATTCGGAATATCAAAATTATCCTAGGGTGAAATTTTGGTATTTTATGAAAACTTTCAATTTTTGATGAATAGTGAAAACACTCAGTTACTATTTAAAACCTGAATTTTTATTTAAATAATTATTTATTTTATTTAAATTTATTTTAGGTCAAAATTGATACATAATACCTATATAAGTTCAATGTAATTCATTGGAGTCCTTTTTTTAATAATTTTAGATATATAAAAATTTTATTGAACTTTTGACCGTCTTTTACCCACCTCCTAGGAGAATTTGCAAATTTACATAAAACTTAATTTTACCGCTTTTGTGAATGGAATTTCAAAAATCCGATAGACATGGTTGATTTCATTAAGTAAAATGTGGTTCAATGAGATGAAAATAATTTTTGGTGAATAGTAACTTTTTACTTTTATTTACCACGGTTAAAAGTAAATAGGGTAATTAAGGGTAAAAATGATATTATTATTACCCTAACACATGTCCTAATTCTATTGGATAAGTGTAATTAGACCAAAAACAACCTTAGGAATAAAATATGATCATTTAGTCCCACTTGGATTAGATTAGGACATTTATTATTAATTTATTTAAAGAAGGGTTAAAATAGTTAAAATCAAAGTTTAATAAGTAAATAATTTTTAATATAGGGTTATACATAAGATAAATTCGACTATAAATATTAATTAGAAAGATAAAACGATTTCCTACATAATGATATTTTATTTTTAATTTTTAGACTTTAAATAATTTAATTTATTTATGACACAATGATGATGTAGTAATTATCTTATTAATGAAATATTGACATCATTGATGTTATAAATACCCAAATAAATGTAATTTGAGACTTTTTATGAATTAAAAAAAATTTCTATGTTAATATAAAATGTTAGTGTTGATTTAATTAACTTTTTTTGAACTAATCATTCTGTTATGATTTTCAAAAAAATCAATTACCAAATAGTGTCAAAATTGACATAAAATAGTTTTTAAAACAAATATTACATTATTAATTGTTATTATATTCCTAAAAATCTAAGGTTCGTCCAAATGACTTAGATAAGGTTATATATATTAATAATAAACAACTTGGGGTTCTTTTGGATTGTTATAGTAAGTTTATTAACCTTATAGTGTAAGAACACAAAAAGACACGGTAAAAGTAAAATTATCTAACTTAAAGTTAAATCTAAATGATAAGGTTAAAATAGGAACCTAAACTTGTATAAATTATATTGGATGAGAGGATTTCGACCCATACCCACCTTATCTTAGAAATAAATCAATTTGGAGCTATTTAAAACCGAATATGACTTTATAATAAAATAATATGTTTAGTTTTTCCAAAGATGCCCCTCTTGTCCCTTATAAAAGGGCACCTCCTCCCTCTCTTCCTCACACCACTTTGAGCATTAAAGCTCGAACAAACCCTACCAATTTCTCTTCTACACTTCCCTAGAAACATCCTATAGGTTTCGTTCTTCTTCAAAGACCAATATTAGTGCCCTAAGAGGATGTTTTAAAAAGGCGCTTCAAAGAAGAGGTAATGTCCGTTACCAATTCTTTCAACTTTATTTCTTCTTCCACTTATTCTTATTTATTTCTTTCATTATGAAGTAATAAAATTAGTATCAATAATATACTGATATATTATTATAATTATGAAACAACCCTATTTCACCATCTATCCATCCTATGGAAAACGAAATCACCACGCGTGCGTACGTACGGAATACTGTCTCCACGCCGTGGTGTAATATGTTTTTCCACTACCACCTTAGATGGATGGGTATAATGGTGTAAATAAATAACTATATATGATTATTTTAAGGTTATATTTATTCTGAAATAGTATACATACACTCCAATACAATTCCACAATCCTGGGAATGATATCATCGCTCGTGCGTACGTACAGACTACCATCTCCACGAACGCGATGAGATTCATTTTCCATGATTAACCATTCAAGAATAATTATAAAGTATATATAATGAATAATAATTAAATATATGACATAGTAATTCTAATTTATTTATTTATATATATATATATGTATGTCATATACTCAATTCCATTCAATTCAATAAGGAAACGAAAACAGCGTTCATGCGTACGTACGGCCTACCGTCTCCATGAACGGTGTATTTCATTCCTTTTATCGATCTATAATATATATGTATATAATGAATATATATTATATATAAATAATGTTTTATATTATAGAATTATGTAAATCAAGATATAATTAATAATAACAAGGACGACGAGTCGAAACACATACGATAAATGATACGATTTTACCCAAAACGCCCTTTAACATGGAATTCACAAAAGAACGGGTAATATAAAGTCATAAGTGAATCATATATGATATCATAACAATGAATATGATTCTTTGATACGTCAATGATATTATTTAAATCATTATACTGGAGGTTTGGATACATACGAATCATATCAGACATAAGGTAAGGGATAATTATTCCAATCTCATTCTTATCCGAGATTTTTTACTCGTAAGTATTTACTGGGGGTTATGTTTATTATCCATGTCCATATTCTCTCAAAATGTTTTCATAAAATGTTTACTTTCCTTAAATGTATGTTTAAGAAATTTTTACCCTTTTATTACTTTTACCACATCGTATGGAAGGAATCTTTCTTTTGTTTACCATACGAGGTACTTTTTGACTTTTCCGGCAAAAGTAAAAGAAGAATGTTTTTTTAACCTATACAACACGAACAGATTTTTACGGTTTTATAAATCCTTATTTTCATGAAGCTTCCTCCAAAATATTTCATGACTATTTTCAACAAAATACTTTTCTTTTAAAATTGCATGACATTTTGTGAAAAGAAAATGATTTTGAAGATGAAAGGATATTTTCCTCAAGAATTCATTTCAAGTGTTTTGCAAAAACTATTTTCCATCTAAGATGACATTATTTCATATGTGTATGTTTCAAGTAATATGTCTCTATGATTTAAATGGTTTCAATTTTCTTATGATGAAATTATATCAAACTTTTATGGATTATGTTATGATGTCATGATGTTTAAGAATCCCATTTTATTACATGGGTTAGGCTATGATGTATGATTTATGATTTTGTGGCACACGAAAGAATTATTTCATTATGAGATGGGTGGGACCTATATCTACCTCCAATACATTGGTTAAAGATTTATATGTCATGAGATAGACATGGCTGGAACGGTAAGTTAATCCGGTTCAGTGTTACAGGACTGAAACGAGGAGTGAACTCGATTCAGAAAGGGACTTTGTCCACTAAGATGGTCTTGGTAGCAATGCCTTGGCTACTATGGAAATCATGAAATTTGCTGAATGGTTGCCACAATTACATGTTTTATTCCCATTTTATCATGGTTGATGTTCTATTATGATATATGCCTTACGTACTTCCACGATTTATGTCTTTGCTCAAGATTTTGATGTTTAAATTTCATGTTCAAGTTTTTGCTTCCAAATGTTTATGGATTGTTTTATGTTATCTATGTTTTCCCTTACTGAGCATTTGAGATCACCCTTTTTATGTTTTATTTTCCCCAGGAATTAAAGAAATGTTTTAGGTAAGGAAACAAAAAGGGGAAGATCGTTATGGGAGTTGTTGAAGATATTTCAACATGTTTAGAAGTTTATATTCCGAGTTTCCAAAGACACTAAACTATCACGGTCCTTGTGTTTCTGTTTTTGTTATGTATTAAGTATTCCAAAAAAGTAATTTAATGTCCATGTATGTCAAGATTCGGGTCTCTACAGTTGTTATCAGAGGAATGGTTTAGTCATCTTTTGGAAACTAGGATGCGAAAATGTTAGTGAGATCCCTAGAGATATTTCTAAGGTATGTATAGGGATGTCCCTAAGGATAAGTATATGTATAGGATATAGTCCTAGAACTACGGTAATGATATTAGAATTTAACCTAAGATGTTAGATATTGAAGGTACTCCCCCTTTATTATGTTGTTTTCCCTAGAATGATTTTTTCCTCTCACACTATTCTTTTTGGGTTTTAGACGATGGATGGAACCCGAAGGAACCGTGTTGATCAATGTAATGGACAATGCAATTATTGTCCTCATGAACAAAGAAATGTTATGGGAGATGGAGTGAAAAATCTTATTTCTATACTTACACAAGCTATGAATCATTCTGGACTTCCAAATGAGCAGAGAAGGGAACAATATTCTATTGAGTCCTTCATGAGGAAACGTCCACCTTCTTTCAGTGGGTCTTCTGATCCACTTGTTTCTGAACAATGGATCAGTACCACTGAAAAGATATTTTCAGTTCATCAATGTTCTGAACATGATAAAGTCATATTAGTAGTATATCGTTTGGAAGGTGAAGCTGATCAATGGTGGAATCTTATCAAGAATATGAGGCCAAGAGATGAAATTGAGTCCATGGAATGGTAAGAGTTCAAGAACTTATTTTTCAATAAGTACTTCCCTCGTATTCTTCAAAAAAAGATAGAGAAGGAGTTTCTTGAACTAAAGTAAAAGGATGATGAATCTTTTGGTATATACGAAGAGAATTTTACAAGGCTTGCAAGGTATGCATCTGGCTTTATCATCCAACCTAAAAGTAAAATTGATCGATTTTTCAGTGGCTTAAAACCAAATCTTTGAAGGGCATTAGCTATATGAGACTTCAGTATCTATGAAGAAATTGTGCGTTGTGCTATCAAGGTAGAAATAGAAGTTGGTGTTACATATCCATCTCATGGTTATGATAAGAAACGAAAGATGGAGTTCAAGGAGAAATCTCAGAATAATGGTGAAAAGAAGATGAATGTTTCCTTATGCTCAAA
This sequence comes from Viscum album, assembly GCA_963277665.1. NCBI lineage: Eukaryota > Viridiplantae > Streptophyta > Magnoliopsida > Santalales > Viscaceae > Viscum > Viscum album. The sequence continues at coordinate 806,517,544 of OY728137.1, forward strand.
GTGTGGAAAGAAGCATGGTGGAGATTGTCTTAAAGGGACTAGAAAATGTTTTAAGTGTGGAAAAGAAGGTCATCGAGCAGCTGAGTGTCGAAGTAATGGAAAAAGGGTTGCTAATGGTGTGAATAAAGAAAAGACTGCAGAGAACGCACCAACAACACTTCAATGCTTCAAGTGCAATGAAATGGGGCATTATGCTAATCAATGCCCTAATCCAAGGGTTAATGATGATCGACATGAGTAACCACTTAAGACAAAGGACAAAGGGAAGTCACATGCGATCACTATTGGCGATGTTGAATATGACAACGATGTGGTGGAATGATTAAGTGTTTATGTAATGGGATTCAAAAATAATGTTTTATATAGTATCGTGGAATATTGGAATATTTATGTATTGGTTTATTGTGGTTTTCAATAATTTTATGGTACCAGTAACCATGGAAAGTGATTGAGAAATTTTGGTAAGTAGATGATATGCACATAATGAAGGGATAAGAAGATAATGAGATGTTTGACTGTATTCATGAGCTCATGATTGATATAGAGAATAAGTGATATCATGGTTTGAGTATAAAGAATTTTGAGGATTTTGGTACGTGGAATGTGTTAACTTTTAACTGCATTCATGTTTTCACTAAGGTTCAATGGGTATTCATTCTTCAAGAGAATACATGATTAAGGTATTCACATGTTTGTAATTTGACCAATAAGATATATCTTATGATATATGGGGGATAAATGATGGCATTCATGTGATTGTTATGTGACATTTCAAGTAATCATTTTCTTTATACTATGAGCTTGGACCGAAGTATTTTAGATAAGCTTAAAGATTTGAATGTATTATGTTGGACATAAGTTAGTATTATTTAAGGATAGAACTTTTTTCGATATTATTTGTGAGATGTTATAGTAATATAGTTTTAGAAAAAGGACAACCTGCAGGATGGGCGACAGCCCATCGCGTCGGACAAGCCTGTGGGAATCGAACCCACAACCGAAGTGCGATTGGCCTTTATCACCTACCACTGGCCTACAGGAAGTCCCTGGTTAGTAGAAACTAGTTTTATTTTATTACGCGGTATGATATATGAATTATAAGTTCATTTTTGGAATCGTATACGATTAACCTCACTATAGATGGACTTATGTATATTTGATAACTTTTGTTAACCTTTTGTTTGAAACAGATGGAATGACCCATCATTCTATCACATGATCTGTTAACACTTCACGAATAACAAATTCAACTTCATTTCTTTAAGAGATGAAGTGGAAATTGTTCAAAGCATGAATAATAGTGAGATTGTACCAAAATAAAGTAAGTATTTATTCTAATTCAAATTCTTCAACTTTAGGGAAATGATCTTGAAAACCAAAAATGTTGTCCTAGTGCCCTTATATCCGATGAATCAGATGGCACCCTAGATCATCACAAATTTATTGCTTTGTGATTGTTGGATTTTTCATAGCCATGTTCTCTACCACTCTCCATCAGAACATGATGGTTAGAATTCTCTTCCATATCCATATTTTCACCTATGTTCTCCTATGTGGAAACCCAGTGATTAGTTAATTTGGGTAACCATTAAGTTTCATATGTTAGTTTTTAAAGACATGTTTTGGTATTCCTTTTTACTATGTGGGTTTCTATTAAAGAAACTTTCGAGTAGTAAACCATTTATAACCCCGACAAATTTCGAGGGAGAAATTCATTTTAAGGGGGGTAGAATGTAACACCCCAAGATTTTATGAAAAATATTTTTTTTTAATTTCATTAATGTCTTGTGTTGTATGATACACCAAAAGGAGCTTGCACAACACGCATCCCTGACTTGGCTTTCATTACACGCAAGTGTGACCTTCCACGATAGCGTGTGTTGTACGCAATACCGAGTTTCGCTAAACAACGATATGCTATTAAAATATTATTAAAACTAGCCATTATGAATAGTAATACCTACTTTTTGAAATTTTATAAATTTTATTTTTGAAAATGGACTTCATTTTTGGATTCGGAATATCGAAATTAGCCTAGGGTGAAATTTTAGTATTTTTCTGAAAACTTTCAATTTTTGATGAATAGTGAAAACACTGAGTTACTATTTAAAACCTGAATTTTTATTTAAATAATTATTTATTTTATTTAAATTTAATTTAGGTCAAAATTGATACATAATACCTATATATGTTCAATGTAATTAATTTGAGTCCTTTTTTTAAATAATTTTAGATATATAAAAATTTTATTGAACTTTTGACCGTCTTTTACCCACCTCCTAGGATAATTTGCAAATTTACATAAAACTTAATTTTACCGCTTTTGTGAATGGAATTTCAAAAATTCGAGAGACACGGTTGATGTCAGTAAGTAAAATGTGGTTCAATGAGATGAAAATAATTTTTGGTGAATAGTAACTTTTTACTTTTATTTACCACGGTTAAAAGTAAATAGGGTAATTAAGGGTAAAAATGATATTATTATTACCCTAACACATGTCCTAATTCTATTTTATAAGTGTAATTCGACCAAAAACAACCTTAGGAATAAAATATGACCATTTAGGCCCACTTGGATTAGATTAGGACATTTATTATTAATTTATTTAAAGAAGGGTTAAAATAGATAAAATCAAAGTTTAATAAGTAAATAATTTTTAATATAGGGTTATACATAAGATAAATTCGACTATAAATATTCATTAGAAATCTAAAATGATTTCCTACATAATGATACTTTATTTTTAATTTTTATACTTTAAATAATTTAATTTATTTATGACACAATGATGATGCAGTAATTATCTTATTAATGAAATATTGACATAATTGATGTTATAAATACCCAAATAAATGTAATTTGAGACTTTTTATGAATTACAAAAAAAATTATATGTTAATATGACATTTTAGTGTTGATTTAATTAACTTTTTTCGAACTAATCATTCTGTTATAATTTTCACAAAAAATCAATTACCAAATAGTGTCAAAATTGACATAAAATAGTTTTTAAAACAAATATTATATTATTAATTGTTATTATATTCCTAAAAATCTAAGGTTCGGCCAAATGAATTATATAAGGTTATATATATTAATAATAAACAACTTGGGGTTCGTTTATCTTGTTATAGTAAGTTTATTAACCTTATAGTGTAAGAACACAAAAAGTCACGGTAAAAGTAAAATTATCTAACTTAAAGTTAAATCTAAATGATAAGGTTAAAATAGGAAACTAAACTTGTATAAATTCTATTGGATGAGAGGATTTAGACCCATCCCCACCTTAGCTTCGAAATAAATCAATTTGGAGCTATTTAAAACCGAATACGACTTTATAATAAAATAATATGTTTAGTTTTTCCAAAGGTGCCCCTCTCCTCCCTTATAAAAGGGAACCTCCTCCCTCTCTTCCTCACACCACTTTGAGCCTTAAAGCTCGGCCAACCCCTGCAAATTTCTCTTCTACACTTCTCTAGAAACATCATAGAGGTTCTGGTCTTCTTCAAAGACCAATATTAGTGCCCTAAGAGGAGGTTTCAGAAAGGCGCTTCAAATAAGAGGTAATGTCCGTTACCGATTCTTTCAACTTTATTTCTTATTTTGCTTCTTCTTATTTAGTTGTTTCATTATGAAGTAATAACATCAGTATCACTCATATACTGATATGTTATTATAATGATGAAAAAACCCTATTTCACCATCTATCCATCCTACAGAAAACGAAATCACCACGCGTGCGTACGTACGAAATACCGTCTCCACGCCATGGTGTAATCTGTTTTTCCACCACCACCTTACATGGATGGGTATAATGGTGTAAATAAATAACTATATATGATTATTTTAAAGTGATATTTATTCTGAAATAGTATACATACACTCCAATACAATTCTACAATCATGGGAATTATATCATCGCTCATGCGTACGTACGGACTACCGTCTCCACGAACGCGATGAGATTCATTTTCCATGATTAACCATTAAAGAATGATTATAAAGTATATATAATGAATAATAATGAAATATATGACATAATATTTCTACTGGATTTATGTATATATATATTTATGTCATATACTCAATTCCATTCAATTCAATAAGGAAACGAAAACAGCGTTCATGCGTACGTACGACCTACCGTCTCCAAGAACGGTGTATTTAATTCCTTTTATTGATCTATAATATATATGTATATAATGAATATATATTATATATAAATCATGTTTTACATTATGGAATTATTTAAATCAATATATAAGTAATAATATCAAGAACGATGAGTCGAAACAGATACGATAAATGAATCGATTTTACCCAAAATTCTCTTTAACATGGAATTTACAAAAGAACGGGTAATATGAAGTCATAAGTGAACCATATATGATATAATAACAATGAATATGACTCTCTAATAAGTCAATGAAATTATTTAAATCATTATATAGGAGGTTCGGATACATACAAAGCATATCAGACATAAGGTAAGGGATAATTATTCCAATCTCATTCTTATCCGAGATTGTTTACTCGTAAGTATTTACTAGGGGGTTATGTTTATTATCCATGTCCATATGATCTCAAAATGTTTTCATAAAGTGTTTACTTTCATTCCATGTATGTTTAATACATTTTTACCCTTTTCTTACTTTTACCACATCGTATGGAAGGAATCTTTCTTTTGTTTACCATACGAGGTACTTTTTGACTTTTCCAGAAAAAGTACGAGAAGAATGTTTTTTTAACTTATACGGCACGAATAGATTTTTACGGTTTTATAAAGCCTTATTTTCATGAAGCTTCCTCCAAAATATTTCATGACTATTTTCAACAAAATAATTTTCTTTTAAAATTTCATGACATTTTTTGAAAAGAAAATGATTTTGAAGATGAAAGGATATTTTCCTCAAGAATTCATTTCAAGTGTTTTGCCAAAACTATTTTCCATCTAAGATGACATTATTTTATATGTGTATGTTTCAAGTAATATGTCTCTATGATTTAAATGGTTTCAATTTTCTTATGATGAAATGATATCAAACTTTTATGGATTATGTTATGATGACATGATGTTTAAGAATCCCATTTTATTACATGGGTTATGCTATGATGTATGATTTATGATTTTGTGGCACACGAAAGAATGATTTCATTATGAGATGGGTGGGACCTATATCTTCCTCCAATGCATTGGGTAAAGATTTATATCTCATGAGATAGACATGGATGGAATAGTAAGTTAATCCGGTTCAGTGTTACAGGACTGAAATGAGGAGTGAACTCGATTCAGAAAGGGACTTTGTCCACTAAGATGGTCTTGGCAGCAATGCCTTGGCTACTATGGAAATCATGACATGTGCTGAATGGTTACCACAGTTACATGTTTTATTCCCATTTTATCATGGTTGATGTTCTATTATGATATATGCCTTACGTACTTCCACGATTTATGTCTTTGCTCAAGATTTTGATGTTTAAATTTCATGTTCAAGTTTTTGCTTCCAAATGTTTATGGATTGTTTTATGTTATCTATGTTTGCCCTTACTGAGCATTTGAGCTCACCATTTTTATGTTTTATTTTCCCCAGGAAGTAAAGAAAGGTTTTAGGTAAGGAAACAAAAAGGGGAAGATCGTTATGGGAGTTGTTGAAGATATTTCAACATGATTAGAAGTTTATATTCTGAGTTTCTAAAGACACTAAACTATCACGGTCCTTGTGTGTCTGTTTTTGTTATGTATTAAGTATTCCACAAAAGTAATGTAATTTCCATGTACGTCAAGATTCGGGTCTCTACAAGGACCCTCTATGGGTGGTCGATTCCCCTATTGCGCGTTCAATGGAAGCACATAAATCTCTAAGTGATCACTTGGTAGTGGGAGGCTCAGGTTCTTTCTCATACCCTCATCTATTTGGGAATACATTGGTTTGGTTTTTGGGGACATAAATACTTAAGGTGGGGGTAATTTAATGGATAATATTTTCCTTATTCTATTTTTAGAAAATTTATGGGAAAATTTTGAGTCCAAGAGATAATACAACATACGATTCCAAGGCCCGGGGTGCCCGGGATGGTCCGTAAAAAATTGTTAAGTTTTAAATAGCACGCATGAGCAGTTTTTCAAAATGAGTATAATAAATATTAAATGGATGTTTGGATTAGAAATTAGAGGGAACCATTTCACTTATAGCAGTGGATTTACCATAGGAGTGACTTAAGTTTAGTCGGTGTGGGTCTCCAGTGAGAAAACCTGAAAATGGAATAACCATAAATAGAATAAATAAATAAAATTATTTTATTTTTCAAGTTCTTATTACTCATGAATGGTGGATTGAAAATCTGAGAGCACCATTGAGCTCATGAGTGTGTGATTTCCTTAGACTAAGCCTAACATCAGCTAGTGCGGGATGACTATGAAAGTTGGTTTTTGGGACGTAACTGTAAATAAAATAATTTAAATAAAAGAAATTATTTTATTTTCAAATCCTCATAACTCATAAATACTAGGTTAGATTAAAATCCTGATACCACTATTGAGTTTGTAATGAGATGTTCTCCTTAATAAGGACTTAACCTCGACTGACACGGGTCGAGGGAAAAATTTATTTTTAGTGCTTTATAAAATAAAGTTACTTGATGAGAATAAAATAAAATTTAGAAGTTTATTTTATAAAAATTCAAGTTTCGCTAAAATGAAATGATGTTGCAACCTGAGTATAACAAAAACAGTGTTTTATAAATAAAAAATGTAATGATGTTGGGACTTAGCTTAATAGAAATGTTGTCACATAAATGAAACAATGTAACGATGCTACGACTCAGCATAATAGAAATGTTGAAACACATTTACTACATTCAATGGATTAATTGAACACATGATTGTGGGTAGATATCGAGACTTTCCCAGAACCTTTGGATTATTTCTGTTGGAAAGTGATGAATGATGATGAACGATGAATCTCCAATGACGACAGGTTGAGGATCAAGGAATGGCGAATGAAGACAATGAAACTCTGATCTTCACCATCAAATGATCCAACCTCTAGGTAGGGGTTTTGTTCTTTATAAATTGAATTCCCCATTATTTCTTTATAAATAATTAACATGGAACAACACATCAACAAGTTGATCCGGGGGTCGTTTGTTCTTGCAGGATTTGTGATTTTTCATGCAGGGATTAAAGAAATGAGGATATAACTTATAAATGTTCGATATATTCCCTTTTTCTGATACAAAGAACAAAATCCAAATTAACAAGTCCAACATTCATCATTGTGGGTGTTTCTTATGATCTCCTCTTCCCCATGTGTTATTCGCCGACATAACCCTGTGGTCATGTCTAATTATTGTCGGGAGGTTCCGAACATGGTCGGACCCTCAGATCGATAATAAGATGACTTGGGACACACAATAGTGAAGGAAATGACCTGATGATTCCATAGGTTCTTGCAGATCAAATAATGGAACACCAGATCAAGTCCGATGGCCCGCAGAAGAAACTGCTGGCGTGCCGCGGTGATGGAGGTCCCCACATCATCGGTTGCGGGGCAGTGGACAAGGGCCGCTTGAAACAGTCAGCAGCGGGGTCTCTGACGGATGCGACATCGAGACATGTAACATGTCCGGAGGACTGTGGTCCAGCATGATCGTAGTCGGAGGGTCATAGGGAAACCCGCGGGGCATTCACGCAACGAACCCTCTGTTTCTGGGCATGGAAAGGTGTCCCTCTCACATCAGCCCAGGCTGGAGAAGATGGGCCACCCCGGGCGGTCCAACGGGCCGGATCGGGCCCATCCAGTTTAGGACGGGCCCAGTGGGCTGAGTTGGACCCAGGTTGGGTCAGAGGAACCAATTCATGTTGGTGGACCCCAGACTAGGTCGGGTTGGGTCGGGCCGACCGAGTCAGACCAGACCCAGACCCCACGAGCCTCTTCTCAGTAAAACAAACATAACTTCCAAACCGTACATCTGATTAACGAGCCATTTGTAGAGTTGGGACCCTCGCGATGAGGATGTACTTTTGAAATACTCTAATTGAGTTTCCATAGAGGTAGAATTATGGATGATGTCTTAAGGAGTAGATTATCCCAGAATTAAGAACTCTATAAGTGGAAATTCTGCAGCTTGGCTGTGGCGAGAAGGAATTAACGAGTAGAACTCAGTGGCCCGGTAGCCAATTGGACCTTATTATACTGAAAGACGAGCATAACTCAGTGGATTTGTAGCCGAGAAGAACTTAGTGTCCTGACAGATAATCAGACCTTAGTGGCCCGATAACCGAGCGAGCCTTAGTGGCCTGACAGACAAGTGAACCTCATTGGCCCGATAGCCGAGTGAACCTCAGTGGTCCCGAAGAAGAGAAGACATTAGTGGACCAAAAAACCTCAGGGACTCATTGAGGATGAGTCCCTCAGTAGTATAATATGTTCTGTGTTATGACTAAATCAATTTACTTCAGGTAGTTCTCAGTGTGTTATCTTTGGGCAGGGCCCAAGGAGAGGGACCTCTTAGAAAAGGTCTCTGATGACTTGGTGGTTCAATGAGTGAGTCCTCCCAGGATGAGTGTGCATTGGGAATAATCCCATGAAAAAGGATTGGTTGTGATATCGAGACTTCTTATCTCAGTAGATCAAACATATCAGGGAAACATCATGGCATATCGAGTTCATATGTTCTCTCAAATACTTTTGATAGGCCTGCTCTATGTGGTTACTATCAGATAGCTTGAGGAGTGGGATATCCTAGAATCGAGCATACTACACATGGAACTATATGAATGGAAGTGGATGAGATGTCATGTCTTTTAATCCTTTATGAGTATACCTTAATTTAGTTGTTATATGTGTTGATGAGATATACCTGTGTTGAGCTGAATGTACCTTCTTAGTGGTGTTTCCTTTGTCGTCTTTTGATTTTTGGTTTTCTGGGTCCCCTACTCAGTATTTTTTTACTCACCCCTACATGGGATTTCCCTACACATGTCATGTGTTATGAAGTTGACCGACGTTTTGGTGGAGTGCTAGGCAGAGTAGGACCAGGACTAGGACCAAAAAATTCCTTGTGAGATCAGACGAGTTGAGGATTTTCCGAAAGCTTCTACAGCAGCTTTAATACCATTGTATGCGGGTCAGGCTTTTCAATTGTCTTTATTTTAATGGTCTTGTATTCTAGCCTGATTTTACTTTACTACTTTACTTTCTGTCGTACTCTGTTGTTGGGTTGTAGTGGTATGCATGCATTTTCTTTACTTAGCGTTTTCACTCTCCAGCCTTGTGGCTTTAAGTTGGGTGTATATGTACAGGTTCTTAGGAAAATGCCTCCCAGTTTTAGGACATGCCTACTCGGTGCTAGTCTCTAGCCCCTGGCCTATCGGAGGCGGGCTTGGGGTTGTCACGACACAGGCCCTCAGGGGTGGGTCGTGACAGGGAGTTATGAGTTGATCTTAATTAAGCATGGACAATATAGAATTTTTCTTACATCAAGAGTTGTATTACTCACATAAACACCATTCATATCCTATAATATGGTGTTTAGTATATAACAACCTAAAATTTTATAAATGAAATTTCCTTTTTAAATGAGTAAATGACTTATTACGAAATGAAGTTATAAAAAACACATGAAATACTTTAGATATTTTTTTTATAATTATATGGTCAGAAAAATTTAAAATACCATTAAGAAACATAACCATTGATAATATAGTTCTTGAAAAGTGGTTATATTACTAGTATATATAAAGGGTTATGATAAAGTCAAATTGACATAGACGGAAGAAGAGATGGTCTCAACCTATAGGACCATATCCTATGAAGCCCATTTATTAGAGATTCTAAGGGAGATAGGGTTATTTCACTTTTCCTTTGACCAAGACCAATTGAAGATTAAATTACTAAATCATGAACAAAACCATTTATATGAGAAGTTCAAGCTCATTGAGATCATTACCCAAACCATGTATGTTGAACCACCCTAAGAAAATCTCACCATTGCACACCTTACCCTTAGGTTGTTCGCTAGTATAATAAAGGGTTATGTATCTAGACCCAAATAGTATGTATTTTTATAAGTTTATTTTTTCTAATAAAAAAATTATTATATCTATCCTTTTATTATTACTTTAAAAATAATAAATAACAAGTTTAATAAAATTTGATTTTAGTGTGATGAAATATAAATTGTATTTATGTTAAATATATAGTTTCAATAAAGACACTATTTTTAATGAATTAAATAATTTTTTTAATATATTATATTTTAATAAAATATTATTATTAAATAATATTTATTAAATATAAATGATAATATAATTTTATAAAGTCAAAAATAATTTTTAAGGGTCATAAAATTGTTATCGTTAAAAAATCAGTATTTTTCAATTAATATAGATTTTCATTTAAATGTATAAATTATCATGATTAGATAGTTTTCATGATAGAATAAATATTATTTTTGAAATTAACACTTCAAAATTAACTAATGGTGAAATCTTTATAATTTTCAGAGACATTCAAATTTCTAGATAAAAATTAAATACGGTATAAATATACTATGTGTATTATGACATCATAATGATAAAAAAATGATGTAATATATTCCAAAAAATTTATACATGACTAAATATATATTTAACCTTTAAAATAATGTGTTTTTAGGTTATTTGATTAATTTTATAAATCCTTAATGAATCCTACAAAATAAATATTATATTTTAATGTTTTAAAATAAATTATTTATAAACACGACTCAGTTCCACATTACCAAGGGTATTATTTTTATGATATCGATTATTAAAATTGTAAAATAATTTAAACCAATTCAATTTGAAAGAAACCATGAAAAAAACCATAGGATGGTTTGTGATTTTGATTACTTTATTAAGTCCAAAACCAAGAATTGGAAATAAATAAATAATTGTCCTCTCTTCTAGTATATAAACCCACCCAACCTACCTTTAATATTCAATAAAAACTCTTATATCATGAAATTAATCTTCCCTTTCCACTATAGAGCACTCCTAAGGTTCCCCCAATCTATCAATAATCTCCCCCCAATCTTTTAGAATCACCCTCTCAAGGTAAGGGATCCTCTCCTTCTCCTCTTTATTCAAGCACCTACTTTATGTTATACCTTTTGTTTTCAATTTTTTAATATTGGTATATGTTATAAAGAATAACTCTTACTTACCTTATTATTTAAAAGTGATTATATAACCCTTTCATTATCATTAATTCCTCCCACGAACCTTTATGTACCCTCATTATGCTGCAAAAATTATCCTTTGATTTTTTCATGTGAAACATTTGTGCAGTGAATACCCATACCCATTTCCACTCAAGGGTATTCAACTAGATGTACCTATACTTAATTTATTGGGTACTTATATGTAATTAACCCATAATCCTTAATCATGGGATAAAATGTGATGAAATATGTCTTTATTTTGAATGATCTATGTGGCACACATGAGCACATACATATTATGATGGGCGCACCCAGATAGCACTCCAATGCATTGGGTAATGTTTTAGTCTCATGAGAAATCATGCGTCTTATTAGTCAGTAAACCTAATCCATCATGGTAATCTACCCACCATGTGATGTTGTTTTGGTAGTTATCCTTGACTTATGTTTATGACATGATTTATGTTGTTTCCACATTCTCATGCCGCCTTTATGATTTCTTATTATATCATGATTTATTTGTTCAAGATTATGATTCTAAACCTTATTATGTTACCTTGATATGCCTCTTGGATCACATGTACTTATTTACCTTATGATATGATTTTTTTATTTTCTTACTGGGATTTATAGCTCATCTCTTTCTTATGTATGTCCCTAGGTTATCCAGTGTAGTTTTAGAAGAACAATGGAATTTTAGAAGCATGTTAATGAATATTTCAATAATGTTGTTATATATATTTTTCAAGTTGATGTTTTATGCACATAATTTATCAAATAAACTAGGCTTAATGATCTTATAGTATTTTTTACGTGTACCTTTATGTAATAAATCATGAAATAAAGTGTATTAAAGATATGGGTTATCATAGTTGGTATCATAGAAAAGTAAAGTAATTTTTGGGATTAGGATTTAAAAACTCTAGAAATATCTTTAGGGTTAATAATAAACATAAGAAAACATCATTATTTTTTTTTAAAGTACATAGTTTGTGGTTTCAAATAAAATACATATCTGGATGGATACTACAAGTATATGTGGCTTTGGAAGATAGGTGCCTCGGGGTAATAACCACAAAAATGGCACATTGAGAGGGATTCGATCATCACATGGTGCATGAAAATAGGCCTTAATACACACATATTTTTCACTCCTGGGGGATATTATTTGGTAAATTCACAATCTCTTTATGAACCATTATTAAGGGAACAAAAATTCCCATAATATTTTATGTTAGGAAATATATTATGAATAACTTTGATTAAATCCTTTAAATTTATAGGTTAAGGAATATATATAATTTATAAGTTATCCCTTTAATTTTAAATTTTTCCTATTTATGTGATTATTAGTTTAAAAAATAATCACCCCTAATTTTCACTTTATTAAATTCAATGGATGGGAATAGGAGGAATCGAGTCAATAACCAATGTGAAGATCAATTTAATCATTGTACAAATAAAATTCCCAACCCAATGGATGAAAGAATAAAGAAATTCATGACCATAATTTCTCAATTGACTCATGATTTGAATCAAAACTTGAATCAGGATGAATGAAATAATCCCCCAAAGAAAGATAAAGTTTATACTGATACCTTTATGTGATAAAGGACTATAATTTTAAAGGGATATTCTAACCCCTTAATCATAGAGAAATGGATAAAATCCATTGAAAATATCTTATACATCTTTCAATTCTCTGAGAAAGAGAATTTCATGCTAGTTTTTTATCATATGTATGGAGAAGATGATTAATGGTATACATTGGTCAAGAATATGAAGCCTAAGCAAGAGATCAAAGAAATGAAGTGGAACAAATTTTAAAAAATGTTTTTAGATAAATATTTTCCTCATACTATCCTACTAAAAATCGATATAGACTTAATTAAACTTATGAAAAAGGATGATAAATTAATCAATGAATATGAGAAAAATTTCACAAGTCTTATATGATACACCTCAATCTTTTTCATTAACCTTGAAAGTAAAGTTGACCACTTCTTTGGTGGGATGAAGCCGATTATATGAAAATACTTATCCATTTAGAACTTTGATAGTTATGATGAAATTATCTGATGTTCCCTAAATATAAAAATGGATATTAGTTAATCTTAAGGTTTTCATGGGGATAAGAAGTATAAAATGGAGTTTCATTTTGGTGGTATGATGGAGAAATCCAATGGTGGAAATAAAAACCGACATCCCACTTTTCAAAAAGTATTGTAAGAATAATTTTGGAAATTTATGAAGGGGGGGGGGGAGGAAATTATTTAGGTACAGGAATGAAGGTCACATAGCTAGTGATTTTTGATGGGAGAAATCCACCAATGTGATGGAAGAAATGAATTATATAGTCAACCCTCAACCAACAGTACATTGTTTCAATTGCAAGGAATATAATAATTATGCAAGACAATATCTAATCCAAGGGTTTTTAGAGAAAATAAACATCAATAACTTCTAAGGAAGAAATAAAGATCTTAAGACATCATAACTACTAAGGTGAAGACTTACAAAAAAGCGGTGATAGGTATTCTAGTTATTCATTCAAGGAAAATGGATGTACTTTTTGATTCTTGTTCGATGAATTATTTCGTATCACACAAGTTTAGTAGAACTATTCAAACACCACCACACATCATGGAAGTATAGATAACGGTGAAAAGGAAAAATAGGGAAATTATTCCATCACATGTATATAACTACTCCATTATCAAAAATTTTGGGAAGAACTTCCTAGTTAACCTTGTGATACTTCCTTTAGTGAAATTTGATGAAAATCTGGGTATGGATTGGATTTCCTTATATATAGAAAACATAAATTACTAAGATAAGAAAATCACCCTCTGTATCATGAATCATCCACCAATTCTATACAAGTTCAAGGAGGAGGATGAATCTCATTTAATATCATCATCTCAAGAATAAATATTATTTCCCTAAGATCAATAATATATAGCTAAAATGATTGGTACTAAATAAAAAATCATCCTTGATTAAATTCCCATTATAAGGAAATTCCCAAATGTGTTTCCCAAAGTGTTTCATCTTCCACCTAGTGCAGAGCTTGATGTTTCAATCAAGATTATACTCAGATATTTACCAATATAAAATACAGAATATATAATGTATTTTTTTGAACTTGATAATATGAATAATAAAATTTAAGAGAATCGGGATAAAGGGTTTATACACCCAAGTGCTTCACCATAGGGTGAAATAGTCCTCTTTTTTAAGAAGAAGGATGGATCAATGCACCTCTGCATTGATTATCATGATCTCAACAAGATGAAAATAAATAACAAGTTTCCTCTTCCACATATTGATGACTAGTTCGATCAGCTACATGGAGTCCATTATTTCTTTAAGGTGGATATTCAGTCGGGATACTATCAAGTAAAGGTAAAAGCGGATATCCCCAAGACTGATTTTCATACAAGGTATGTGCACTATGAGTTCATTGTGTTCTATTTGGACTCCCTAATTATCTTGAAATATTCATGGAATTTATGAATATAGTATTTAGATATTACCTCAAAAAAAATTTGGTAGTCTTTATAAATGAAATTCTAATCTACTCCAAAATCTAGAGGAACATGAGGAGTATTTGAATAATGTATTGAAGAACTTGAGAAAATAAAACATGTATGAAATGTATATTAAATGTGAATTTTAGTTGGGGAAGGTAACATTCTTGGGACATGGTATCACCAAACAAGTGATATCTATAGACCCTTAAAAAATAGAGGTAATTGAAGGACCACCTAGACCGACCTTTGTGATGTATATCCATAGTTTCCATAGATTATCTAGGTACTATCATCAACTTGTGAGAAACTTCTCATGATTTTTATAACCATTTACTAATATAACTCAAAAAGGTGTAAAGTTTTTCTAGAATAAATAATGTGAGTAAAGTTTTAAAGAGATAAATAAAAGGCTTATCACTGCACCTGTGCGCACATTACCCACCATTGGGGATGGATATGTGATCTAAATTGACACATCCAAAAATTTATTATGTTGTATACTCATGAAATATGATAAAGTGATAGCCTATTCCTCCCACCAACTAAACATCATTGATCAGAACTACCTAACTCATGATCTAAAATTGGATACAATGATCTTCACAATAAATTTTTGGTGGAATTATATATTTAGGTAGAAGTGTGATATATATATGGATTATAAAAACCTTAAATCTATATTCAAATTAAGGGAGATTAATATGATCAAATTAAGGTGGTTAGAGATGATCAAGGATTATGATTGTTCAATCCATTACTATCCCGTGAAGGAGAACAAAGGGGGAGCCACTCTGAGTAGGAAGGAACCTGCAAACCTATCCATAATGAGGATTACAAGGGATCCAAAATTATTAGACATATATGGGAATTATAAAATGATAATCATGATACCTTTATCAAATAACTACTCAATCATCCATTCTTGATAGGATCATGGGTCTTAAAAAGATGATGGGGTACTACAGAAGAAGGTATTGAATATTTCAAAGTTTAAATTTAATGAATATGGAGTTATAAAGTTTGGAACTTGGATTTGTGTCCCATAAAAACTATAATTGAAGAGGTAATCTCTATATGATGCACATAAATCACCCTTATCTATTCATTTGAGAAGTACCAAGATGTATAGATATTTGAATAAAAATTTATTGTGGAATAAAATGAACAGAGAGATTGAAAAATTTGTATATTGATGCTTGGTATGAAAAAAATTCAAGGCTAAATGAAATAATTATAAATGTACAATGAAACCAATTTCCATTCCAATATTTAAATTGGAAAACATAACCATGGATTTCATCATAGGACTCCCCAGGACACCTAAAGACAGTAACACCATCCAGGTGGTAGCCGATTGCCCAACCAATTCAGTGTATTTCATTATAATCAAGGAATATTTATCACTTGAAAAAATCACCAAGATATATGTCTTGGAATTGTAAAGACTAAATGGAGTTCCACTCTATTGTATCTGATTGAGATCCAAGTGTTTACATCAAGGTTTTGAAGAAGCCTTCAGCAATCATTGACTACAGAACTAATATTTACCACTTATCACCCTCATATGGATGGTCAATCTGAAAAGACCAATAAAACTCTAGAAGATATGCTGAGATCATGTTCAATGTATTTCTAAGGATATTGAAATCAATAACTTCCCCTAGTATAGTTCTCATATAAAAATAGTTTCCATTATAGTATTCAAAAGGAACCTTACGAGGTTCTGTATGGGAAGAGGTGTTAGACTCTAGCATGATGGGATTAAGTTGGAGAGAGGAAGCTAATGGAACCCTATATTATCCAATAGATGATAGGGAAGGTTCAAACCATTCATCATCATATTAAATACACATAAATTTGACAAAAAATTTATGTAGATAATAATTAATGAGACACGGAGTATAAGGTCAGAGAGAAATTGTTCCTTTGTATATCACTATGGAAGAAATTTATGAGGTTTGGGAAGAAAGGAAATATTAGTCCAAGATACATCACCCCCTTTGAGATCCTTGATCACATTGGATTGGTGGGCTATTGAGTATCACTCCCACCTAACATATCTCAAGTACATGATGTTTTTCATGTATCCCTCTTAAGGAAGTACGTACCAGAAACCTAACATGCACTGAATATAGAGGTGGTACCATTAGATAATGATCTTTCATATGAGGATTAGTTAGTTAAGAACTTAGATAATAGGGGCAATTTTTTATGAAATAAGGTAACTCACCTGGTAAAAGTGTTATAGTGGAACCACAAGTTTGAGGAAGCGACATGAGAACTAGAAGAGGTGATGAAATAGAATTAACCTCATATGTTTTAGTGTATGAAATAAAAATCTAGAGGGTGAAATTTTTTAAGGGGGGAATAATTTAAATACCAAAACTTTTATAAATGAAATTTAATTTTTAAATGATTAAATTCCTTATTAAAAAATAAATTCATAGAAAATAAATGCACTACTTTGGCTATTTTAAATAGTTATATGCTCTATCAAAGTAAAAATACCATTAATCATCATAAAAATTTATAATATAATCATTTAAAAGTGATTATATGACCAGTATATATAAAGGGTTATGATAAAGTCTAATTGGCACAGATAGAAGATGCAATGACCTCGACCAGTAGGATCGTACCCTATAAATCCCATTTATCCAAGCTTCTAAAGGGGAGAACACCACTGAGATTTTCCCTTGACTAAGCCCAAGATTAAATTAAATAACTAAATCATGAAAGAAACCATTTACAGGATAATTTAAAGCTATTTGAGATCAAAGCTCAAACCATATACGTTGAACCACCCCAAAAAGATCTCACCAATGAACACATTACCCTTAGGGTGTTCATTGAGGTAATAAAGGGTTATGTATCTAGACCCTAATAGTTTTAATTTTTATATGTTTATTTTTTCAAATAAAATATTGAGTATACCAATCCTTTTATTATTAATTTAAAATTATTAAATAATAATTTTGATAAAATTTTATTTCAATGGGTTGAAATAAAAATTGTATTTATAGAAAATATATAGTTTCAATAAAGAAAATATTTTTAATGAATTATTTTTTTTGAAATAAATTATATTTTAATAAAATTTTATTACTAAATAATATTTATTAAATATAAATGATGATGTAAATTTATGAATTCAAAAAAAAAATTTAAGGGTCAAAAAACTGTTATTGTAAAAAAAGTAGTTTTTTTCAATAAATGTGGATTTTTATTTCTAAGTGTAAATTCCCATACTTAGAGAATTATTTGGATAAAATAAATATTATTTTTTATATTATTATTTTAAAATTAACCAATGGTGAATTTTTTATAATTTTTAGTGAAACTAGAATTTTTGGGTAAAAATTAAATACTGTATAAATATATAGTGTGTATTATGACATCATAATAACCCAAAATTGATGTAATATGTGCCATAAAAGTTATCCATGACCAATTATATATTTCACATTTAAAATAATATGTTTTTCAGATTATTTTATTAATATAATAAATCCTTAAATATATTTTAATGTTTTAAAATCAATTATTTATAAACATGACTCCCTTCCACACCACCAAGGGTATTATTTTAACGATATAGGTTCTTAAACATGTAAAATAATTAAAACCACGTCACTTTGGTAGAAAACATGTACAAACATCATGTGAGGTTTTTTGGTTTTGATTACTTTATCATATAGTCCAAAACCAACATTTCGAAATTAATATAGAATTATCCTCTTTTTTTCCATATAAAATCACACAAAATCTCTTTCTTCATCACTCAAAACTCTTGGATAATGAAATTAATCTTACCTTAAATATCTATATCCCTCCCAATGTGACCCAAATATCTCAATAAGCTCCTCTTAATATTTTAGAAGCACACACTCATGGTAAGGGGTCTTCTCCTTCTCCTCTTTCTTCAAGAACCTCCTTTATGTTATGCCTTTAATTTTCCATTTTTTCATGTTGGGATTTTTTCTAATACATACCTCTTAATAATAATATAATTTAAAAGTGATTATATACCCCTTTAAATCTCATTAACCCCTCCTATGAACTTTTATGCACCCCTAATATACTGCCAAAATTATCATGTGATTTTTCTATGCCAAACATTTGTATAATGAATACTCGTACCCATTTCCACTCAAGGGTATTCACCTAGATGTACCTATAAATCATTTATTAGTGAATTATAAGTATTTAAACCACAATACTTAATCATGGGATTAAATGTGATAAAATATGTCTTTATATTGATTGATCTATGTGGCACACATGAGCATGTACATATTATGATGGGTGTGCCTAGATAGTGCTATAATGCATTGAGTAATGTTTAGTCTCATGAGACATCATGTATGAGATTATGTATTAAACCTAATATATTATGGTAATCTTTCTACTATGAGATGTTGTATTGGAAGTTATCCTTGACTTATGTTTATTACAAGATTTATTTTTCCCACATTCCCACATTACCTTCATTTTTTCATGTTATATCATAAGTCATAATTAAAAATTAGGATTCTCACCCCTCTTATGTTACCTTTATATGCCTATTTTCTAACATGTACCAATTTAACTTATTCTATGATTTTTTATTCCCTTACTTGTCCTTATAAAACACCCCTTTCTTATGCACATCCCCAAGTTATCCCATGCATTTTTAGAAGAATGATGTAATTTTAAGAGCATGTTAAAGAATTTTTCAATAATATTGTTATATCCACATTTCAATTGGATGTGTTATGTACCTAATTTACCAAAGGAACTACTATTCATGATATTTTGGGATTGTTTTATGTGTACCTTTATGTAATAAATCATGAAATAAATTATATTAAAGATATGGATTTTCATATAGATAACCTTAACATTATAGGAATTATATGAATAGTTTATTGAAACAATTAATTCATGGACTATGAAGATTTTTTGTATTTTATTTATTTAAAATGGGCTCATGGATTCAATTGAGGCACATTGGAGTTGACTGGAGATACAAACGGATGATGTTTTTCTGAGTTTAATAACATCATGGTGTGACGGATATCATTACATTCTGATGGGAGTGTTTCTAATAAATTCTTTCACTCTAATATAAGATCTCTTATAGAAGTGGGACTGGTTATGCTTTGAAGTAATTAAGTTGAAGGAGTGTCACACCATTGGACAAAAATTTGTGTCATGAATAATATATCAAGGGAATTATGGATAGTTTCTACATAATTACATGGATCTCATGAGTTTTATTAGTTTATATATTTTGGTATCCAAATGAAGTTATGAATTTATACCACATCTCACATAATGAGATGGTGGTTAATGATATAATGTCTAAACTATAAAAACAAATTTTTCAGTATATTTTAAGAAATCATGGACATTATTCAATAATGAACATATTCATTCCAAAATAGGTCTTCTATATATATGTATATATGAGTAGATATAGATCTCACACCATAATGAAGATCGTCATGTCATAATGGTGTTCAAGGATATTTAGGATTTAGTTTCCATATCTGTAAAATTTGAGCATCACAACATGAAAGAAGGGGTAATAATGAAATTATTATCTACTATATAAATATAAGAGTATATTTAATAAACCAAAGTGTGAGTGATAAAGTGAGTGACTATGATGGAACTTTGAGTTAGACTGTTGTAGATTTTTTGGATAGTTCTAAGGAGGGTTTTATTGAGGTTTGAGGAGAAGAAAAAGTGTACACACATGATCTAAATTCTGAAGGAACTTGAATTTTGGGAAGTAGATATTGATCAAATTATTGATGATTAGTTTTTTTATTGTACTTCAGAGTTCAAGAATATCTCATTACTCTTTTATTTATTTTTATTGATAATAAAATGAAATCATGGTTAGTGGGATAACAACCTTACACACCATGGATTAGATGCTTGATAGCAAGAGACGACGAACCTTGTATTCTATATTGTGTTGTTTTTGTTTACCTGACCCGTTCACTCATATTTTTATTATCACAAAAAATATCCATATTAAAAAGTTGGTGATAGGAAATAATTTATTTATATTTTGTGTTTTTGTTCACCATTGATCTCCCTCCTTCCCTATAAGTGGTGGTTTACTCTCTTTTTATCCTATTATTGGAACAATATGACCACTAAACAGCCACTAAAAACCAATAATTAACTAGTTATAACATATATAACTTTCTTTATACAAATTTTATGCACCATATTAGAATTAATTAAAATATTAAATTCATAACTATATTTTATTTTCTTGAAACCCCATACATTATTTCTTCTTCACTAATATTATAATCAATTAAACTGAATTCCCAGTGGATAAGGAACAACCATTTCACTCCATGATCATTGTTTTAGAGAGGAATAAATAAATGAAACATCTAAAAAACTCCCATTTATTTTAGTATTACTAGATCAAGAAGAAAATACCCATATCATTATATTCCATCCACCTTGAACATGTAGTGCCTTAGAGACTAAATATAATACCTCAACCCAAATACCTAAATTATAAAGCCCAAGTCTAAATACCACATTGACTCAAGCATTCTTCTTAGTCATCATATACTATTAATATATGGTAAGGGATAAAATAAATAGTTTGGGTAATTATTTTCCCTAAAAATAAGTAAACTAAAAGAATGCACATAGATGTAAAAATCACTATTATAAATAACCATTTAAAAATATAAGTTCTCATTGGAATTTTTTAGTTTTAAAAAATAAAAATATATGAAAATAAAAAATAAAAAATTATAGAAAAAATAAATAAAGTTATTTAAACCCAACCCACTAACTCATTATACCATATCTCTAATACGGATCTATGTCTTACCACTAAAAAAGAAAAATGTTTTCCCTTTCATTAAATCATGAACAATAATATCTTTATGTCAAACAAATAGAAAATATTTATGGTGAGTATACAATTGGTTATATTTCTCCATGGAATCTGATATGATTTCATGCCTGAGAAATTCCAATAATGAAATTATAATAAAAATTTGAAAAATAAAATACATTTTTATCCAAAAATGTTGATTTATCAATGCCTTATAAAAACTAAGATATCAAATCCAACCATTTACAAAAAATTCATAAAAAATATTTTTTTAAAAGAGTAAATCAAATATTTGTTTTAAAATAAATTTTTAAATCATGTTTTCATATCAAAAAAATTATTTCAAAAAACTCTTTGTTTTACTCAAAATTTATGGAAACTATTTGTTTTCCCAAATTCCATAGAAAATATATATTTCCCAAAATTCATGGAAACTTCCAATCTCTCGAAATACTATAATAATTTAGTGAAAATAACTATTTAACCAAAAATAAATTCATATTAATATATATAAAGAGAATAATTTAATCAAGTCAATGCTAATTATCTACCCAGTATGAGTCATCACTCACATATTCAGAATCAAATATCATTCAACTAATCCTCATGTGTGAAATAATTCATCACCTATTAACATGTAAACCTTGAAAAAATTTCTTTAACATGAAAAAGAGTGGGGTTTCACCATATATATCTAGTCATCATAACCATTTATCACCATAACACACACTCTCTAAGATTCTCCTTTACTATGGAAGAATCATAGAGGTTTCAAAAAAAATTTCTTATTGGAAATAATTTTTTACACATTAATGTGCTCAAACCTTACAAGAATTTATAAATAAACAACAATCAAATAATTTCACAACATATAACCCTTTCCATGGTTATTTTAACAAAAATATAATTTTTAATCAAAAAATAATCTTTCATCAAAAACATCACCAAGTAATGAAAACAGAATTATAGATCAATCATTCAATAAATAAAATAAAATAAAATCAAATATTCTCATTTTCAATTTTATAACATCAATAGATATAAAAACCCAAATTCTAAAGGCACCCATTTCACACAGAAAATACCTTTTGAGAAAAATCATGTTTCTAAAAAAATCATGAAATAAAAATAATTATTCAATCATAATCAACCAATAAAGAATAATAGATTAGTCAATATCAAAGAAGGTATCAAAATTTTCCATTAAGATGCATCATGGAGAATTATTAAATTCATGGTTCAATATCACACCAATTAAATGGATCCTAAAATAAATTTCTTGATGAATTATATATTAAGGTATAATCACCTTGATACATAGATATAAACTCCTCAATCTTGGATCTAATAGAAAGAATGAAATAATCCAAGAGAGATAAATTAGATATAAATATTATTAAAGATCTGATTTCAAGACATAGATCTTGAAAAAAATTTCATCGAAATGAGACTAAAATGAAACTAAAATCCCTTAATAATCCTATAGAATTATCTAGGATATTTTGAGATAATAATGATGAATTTTGGATGAGGTTTAGGTAATTTAAAATTAAATATTAAAATGTAATCCTATTTGTAAGGCCTAGTTTCATGGTCTCTGGGATAGTGCACCTGGTTGTGAAAGACCCTCTACGTCAGACCCAAATTACACTCAAAAAATACATAGCCTTCCATACCCATATAAAAATACATAAAAATATATTTTACTCCAAAACCAATTCAGAGGTCTCCCTAGTAGTATATCTAATGGTAAAACCTCTCCCAACTTCCCTTAGAAATTCATATTCTCACAAAACTTAAACCCTAAGGTAAAAACTAACAGTGCTGTTAAAAATAACTTTTAAGATCATATAACTTTATATTTCATAATATCAATGCCAATATATCATGATACTTCCTTAAAAATTGAGTTTATATCCAATATTCACCAAAAATTGAAAACATAAACACATACCAAAAACATTATGGTATAAATCTATACAGAATCAAACTTACCATCCCAGAAAAGTCATAGAGAACTATCATAGTCAAAATGATTTTTTCACTATTGTCACATTATAGATTCCCTATCCCAATTATATTATTAGACTACTATACCCTTCCACATAATTTTTATTAAAATAGGATAATCCATACTTTAATGATCTTCTCTCCATGATCTATGACCAGAAATTTTCATTCCACATAAAACATATCAAGAACTAACTCAAATAATTAACAATTTAATACATAGGTTGGGTATAATTGATACTTATTTAATTTATAAATGGTAAAAAATAATGAATAAAAATATAATTTTATATAAATTATAATTTTTAATCCACTTCACCAATTTTATCTATGATTTTTAAAGTTTAAACATATCATTGAAATAATTACCTTATTCCTAATCCTTTCATGTCCAAACCTAGGAGTCACTTTCAAGAACACATGATCTCAAAAATCAAATCTTAGGGTTCATAATTTATGATATAGATAAGAATTATATTAACCCTAAACTAATATCATGTTCTTTTGGATCTCTTTAACTTAATATTTCATCACTTGTACCAATCTACTTCCCAAAAGAGTCCTCTCACGAGTCTCTACCCAACATAATGGTGAAAAACATATCCTTTCATAAATAAATTAAAATGGTTCCATACATATTATTGATTGGTGGCTTAGGTTATAGAAAAACTCCACCAATATAATATTTCTAACCCAAGAACTCTCAAAACCGAGCACATTTACTAGAATAATATATTCTAAAATTTGAACAACATGTTCCATTTTTCTCTCAATGTAGGGGTTTTATATTTTAATCATCCTCAACTGAATTCCAATAACATTATTAAGACACTTCTAAAATTATATTATATTCCATGGATCTCTATATAAGATGATAAACTTTAATACCCATAAATTTTAACAACTTTATTCAAATAAATCATACCAAGTTCATAAACTGAAAATATTTTTCAGGAAATAATTAAATTAATTAATTTTATTAATATATAAACCACTACCCATACATTACTATGATAATTGGGTGTGTAATACCTAGTACCCCACTATATAAGGTAAACACCATATCCTAAACTATCAAATAATGTGCACTCTAAAGAGCCTTTATTAATGAAAAAATTTAAAAGTTTAATTTATAAAAGTTATAATTTGATTTTAACAAAATAAAATTTATTTTTTAATTCATAATAAATATATTATATTAATATGAAATTTTGGTTTTTTCCAAAAAGATTGATTTTTAGGTGAATAGTGAAAATACCATTTTTGTTAAAATTAGGAATCTTAGGAAATCAATAGGATGTAATCATAAAATAAAAACCATTAAGTCTTTTAAATAGTAAAATATTTATTTAATGAATATCATTATTCATTTAAAAAATATTCTTTAAACTTATAAATTTTTTGACCAACATTATTAGAACGAATTAAAATGTTACATTAATAAAAATTGGTTTTCGGTATTTTCTTTGAATCAAGTGTTTTAAAGGAGAGATTAAGTTTTTTCTTGACTTTAAAGTCTCATATATTCTATTTATTTTATAATAAATCAATTTATTTCATTAAAATTAGCATCCAAGATGATTTTATCATTTATATAAACTTAAATCTTAAAAAATTTATTTTTCTAAAAGTTGTTTTATGTGATTAAGTGTGTTTATTTTAAATTTAACACTTCAAACATTTAGAAATTTTATTTTATAAAATTATTTTCAAATTTTAATTAATATGGTTTAAATTATTAAAAATGTTCAATCTTTATTTTTTTCTTTAAAATTGACTACTGAGGTTAAAAATTATTTACAAAGGTAAAAGGAAATTCGGGCAAAAGATAAAAAGTTAAAAGAAAAGGTACTAAAACACTCAAAGTTGTCTAAAAATGAGTGGGTGAGGTTAATTTCTACCCACACTCACTTTACCATCCTCTTTTTTCTATTTTGTGTTCGTTAAACCTTGAATATTAACTTTACATTATTGAAAATTTAAGGGTTACTCCCAAAAATACCCATATCTTCACTTATAAAAGAGTAACATCCCCACCAATTCAAGACTCACCTTACCTTAAAATTTATCCTTTATACTCTGAAAATTTACTCCTATATTTTTATCCCATGATCAAAATATTTTTTTCACCATTTGTTATCACAATGCCTTTATCTTCCAAGGATAATTCCAAGGACAATTCAAGTCCCCAACATGAGTATTATCCACTATTGATCTTTTCTTCTAAATTATTTTTATTCACATTTATTCTACAAAAAAATATAATGATACTAGTATCATTTATATACTTCAATTTTACTATATTAATGGTTTCATCATTGTCTATTCATCTATCTCATCCATTAAGAAAAATGAAATCTTCATTCATGCATACGTGTGAACCACCACCACCACCACAAGCAACTGAATTCATTTTTCATCACCACCCATAATTAAAGGTTATAATAATATATTTAATGAATAAATATAATTTCTATTACATCATTAAGGTTATGTTATGACAAATTGGATAACCTTTTAATGATATGATCAATAATGATCATTGTTAATTCAATCGTTTAAAACAAGTGTTCAAAGAGGAAAATATTTTATTCAAATTATGTAATATTTTCATATTTATTACTTATTAAACTACTTAATTTATAATTATGATATATTATACTAATATAATATAAGTAAGAACATTATTATTCTAGTATAATGATATTATAACAAAACCACTTCATAATCATTTATTAAATTGGGGTATGTTAATGTTTGGGTTAGTAACTACCTACTTGAAAAGTATTATAAATTTATATCATGAATTAATATGGAAAAATAATTATAATTATTATTTAATATAAATATTCAAAGAAATATTTTTTTATTATGTAGATGTAATATCAATATTTAATTCATCAGTTAATAAAACACCCTTTGATCATTAAGAATCACCGAAACATTCTTATTATCGATTTCATCTTCAAGTAAAAATATTAAAACACTCATTAAATGAATTTAAAACATCATAAATAATTATTAAAAACGCTTAAATTAACTATAATGTCTTATTAATGATGAACTTTGGAATAATAATGAATATACACTACTATTATTAAACTAACACAAAGGATCAAAACTATAAAACCCGATGTGGGAAATATGTATAATTCATAGAGATAATGACTATTTATAGAGAATATAAATGAAAATGGACATGAGTTTGGTTCTAAAATAAATTATTAATATCTCTATATTTTTGTTACTAGACGTTAAAGTAAGATAGAGGAATTAAGGACAAGAGTTAAGTGTTTTCCATCTCAAATTCATCTATTTTGGATATGTTTGGTATTATGCACCTAATTTCAATTATATGGTATATATAATAACTATTTGAGATATTATATTATGAAATTAATTTATTCATTCTATTTGAAAATAATTTTTTTGACCTATCTTTCAAGTAGTTTTGATTGTATTTTTACCCAATCCATAAGTGGGGTTTTTTCATGTTAATTTTTATTCTTCGGGACTCATGTTATATTTACCACCTATTTTCTTTTAGGTGGTACATAAATTTACATGGAATAATTTTTACCACATTAATCATGAAATTTAAGGGATTTAAAACTCTATAGTTTTATCCCTCCCTATTATTATTTTTATTCAATAGTTACTGAATTTTTTTATAAATAAAACTCTTCTATGGTGGAAAAAACATCCTAAGTTTTGGTAAAGTAAAAGTGCATGTAGTTTCCAAGAAAATATATTATTGTATAGATACTATAAAGTGGATGTGGTTGTATAAAATATTCACCTAAGGGTAATCACTCTGAAAAGTTTTGTCTGAGCATTTATTCAATCATCACCCTGATGCATGATGAGTGGGACTAAGTCTATAAACCTCACTAGACACTCCCAAATGATATACTTTGGAATATTCACATGATATTAATGAACCTTAAAGAAGGATTTTTCTACCATTTACTTGGTCTCTTACTAATAAAAACTATTGAACCCATTTACTATCTTCTAAGGATAACACAACACATTGAAAGTACCCTTGAAAATGTATTTATTTGATAAGGGTAATTCATATTTCTTTGACAATACCCCACAACCTCTAAGTTCATTAAGGTATGTTCTACTAAACATCAACATTATTCCATTGAATGGGGTATTATTTATTTTCGTCATATTTTTCATTATATGGACATCCATGTTTTTATTTAGTTAGGGGTTACTTAGGGGATGGTATGAAATGTATTGTTAACTCTTATGGTGAACGAATTAGACATAATCCAGTGATTGGTGGGGGATGACATTATATATCCCCTAGATTCATTGATATGTCTCATGAGAAAAAACATCTTGTGTTTTGGTGTATAACTCCCCCTATTATCATAGTGTCTTAGCATAATTCCCTGACAACATGTTTTGATATTCATAAGTATTCATTCCATTTAATATGAGATCAATGGTTATTTTTATCCATGATTTCATTTATTTTCATAGATATATCGTTCCTTTAATTTTAGTTGATTATGGATTCATATTTTTTTTATTCCCACCATATCAATTATTTAATTTTTATTTTATGATAGCTTCTATTTAATACTACTCCTTATTGGAATTCTGAGCTCACCTTTATTTGTTTTCCTTTCCCCAAGAAACCTAGATCAGAATAATGTGTAATTTTTAGATATATAATAGAAGGGATAATAATGTTTTCACAATTTGTTCATGTTGTATTATATGTTTTCAAATTTAATGAATGTATATATCTTGTCTTACAAGACTACTAAACTTTTGGATCCTTCTAGATTTCTTTTATTCAGTACCAATAATGTAATATAACTACTGGATTTGGTTTTCTGAAGTTTGAGATATTACATTTGGTGTTAGAGGATGTTTAGTAAGAACCTTGGGGAATAAATTTAGAGTAATATAGTAAGATAGTATAGGTAATATTAAAACCCCTAAAGATTTTTAGAGAATACTCTAGAAAACTTAATATAAATTTTATTTTACAATTCAATATCTTGAGATAATAATGTGTATACAATTATGGAAAAATGATATCTAAGAGGTGTAATGGGAACCATATCAACACCCATAGTCAATACATGGATATTACCCCTGAAAAAGTTAATAAATCTATATTTTAGGCTAATCGGTTCATAACTATATTATTCTTCTTAAAATAGGTTATGATAAATAATCTTGCTCATATGAAGCGACCTACTGATCTACAACTTGGTGAAACTATGTTTTACCAATTCATGTGATGAAAACCTCCATCATTTAGTGGAACTACTAATACATTAGTATCTAAAAAATGGATCAAGATCCCAGATTATATCTTCTTCACTTTGGGAAGTAGTGAAAAGTAAAAAATCATTATGAAAGTCTATCATCTGAAGAGATATATAGACCAATGTTGGTCACTAAATCAAAACACTAAAGAGGAAGATGAGATAAAGCACATGTAATAAAGAAATTTTAAGGAGGTATTCTATGAAAAATAATATCCTCATGATATTGGAGTGGAAATAGAAATGTAGTTTATCAATATTATAAAAAAATAGGAGGAAAATATTGTTTATTATGTGGATAACTTTAGAAGGTTAGCTAAATATGTTATAAATAATTTACATAGATCGGAAATAAATATTTATAATTTATTTGATAGATTAAAGTTAATCCTTCAAAGGGTGTTGGTATGTCATACCTTTTCATCATATGAGTATATATTCTCAAGGGATATTAATATGAAAAAAAGTTCTCTATGACCTATGTATTCAAGGGAAATCAAGAGAAGAAGATTTTGGTTGAGAATCACAGGAAGAACAATGTGACAAAGGGTAAGGAAAGAAGGATGGGATTTATCACATATGATAACTATAGGATGAAATAACTTGGGTCTTGTAGGAAGGAAACATGAGTTTATTATAAGTGTGGAGAAAAAGGTCATCAAGATAAATAATATAAAGGCAAGTAAGGATCTATTTATATTCAATTAATTAACTATAAATAAAAGGGACATTATGAAATCCAATGCCGCAAATGTCAAGGGAAATTACATTGTAAAATTACAAGGGAGAAAGGAAAAGTTTATGTGATTACCAAATATGAAGTAGAAATTATTAATAACATGGTTGATGATAATTTAATTATAAACTCAAAGTTATCTAATGATTTATTTGATTATTGATCTTTACACTCCTTTATCTCTCCATTTTTTTCCAAAAAACATTAGATATTTCCCTATCACCATAGTAAGGGATTCATCTCTCTAATTACATTTTTATTTGATTTCCAAAAACATCCACTATTGATGGTCTAAGTGGGAACCCAAACAAAACCAACCATAGAACCACCACCAAACCAACAATTAAGACAAAAATTGGGAATTTTATTCCAAAAAATATGTGTTAGGTAGTTCCAATTATAGTTAATGGGAGTATCTTATTTTTAAATGTGGTTATTTTACTTATGATTTAATTTAATATGATAATTGGTTTGAATTTTCTTCCAAAGTATAATGAAAAAAATTATTTCCAATATATGATATTATGATTTTTGAAGGTGAGGTGAAATATATTTTATTTATAGGGGAGACTTCATCATCTAAATAATTTCTAAATCCTCCCCCAATATCTCTCCTTAATGAAACTTTGGGAATAGAGGAAGATCAAGCATGATCTATAGACATTGAATATATAATAAGAATATGGGATATACATATGGTTAAAAAATTCACTGATTTTTTTAGAATAATTGCATGGTCATCCACTGGAGTGTAAATTTGATTTCTCTATTGAACTCATTCTTGATGCAAGAACCATATCTAAAACTCTCTATATAATAGAACTAGTGGAGTTGGTGGAGTTTTAGAAATAGATGCAGGAGTTTTGTGATAAGGGATTTATACACCCTAGTGTTTCACTATGGGGATCCCTTGTTTTATTTGTGAAAAAGAAGGGTGGTTCCATGATATTTTAAATTGATTATAGGGATATCAATTCCATTACTATAAATAATAAGTACCCATTAGTACACATTAATGAATTATTTGATAAAATTCAAGTATCGTAATAATTTTTAAAGATAAATCTTCGTTCTAGATATCATCGGATAAGGGTGAAGAAGGATGATATTCTAAATATGGAATTTTGAATAATGTATGGAAAATATGAGTTTAAAATAATGCCTTTTGGATTGACTAACGTACCTTTATTCTTTATGGAAATAATTAATAGAGTATTCAAGGACTATATTGATAAATTTGTGGTGGTGTTCATTGATGATATCTTTATATGCTTTAAGATTTATTAATATCATGAGATTTATATGTAAATAATTATGGAGACCCTCAGAAAAAAGAATTAAATGGGAAATATAGTATGTGTGCATTTTTTTTATCAAGGAAGTTTCCATTATTATACAAACTTTCTCCATGGATAGAATATATGTTGAACCTTAAAAGAGAAATTTATTCAAAGAATGTCCTACACCAATAAACATAACTAAGATTCAAAGTTTCCTGGGTTTAACTAGCTACTATCAGTGTTTTTTTTAATATTTTTCCCAGTTTTCCAAACCATTAACCAATTTAACATGTAAAGGGTTCAAATTCACATGGTTAAGGGAATGTGAGGAATGTTTTGAAGAGATGGTTAGGATAACTATTAATGTAATATTATTAAATTTACCATTAGGTAATGAAGGATTTTTAATATATAGTAATACATAAAATAAAGGACTTGGTTGTGTCCTTATATAGAATCAAAGGTTGATTTCCTATGTATTAAGGTAATTTAAAATCTATGAAAATAATTATCCAACTCACGACCTTGAGGTAATAACCACAATTTTTTCTTTGAAAATATGGATGAAATACCTATATGATGAAATATTGGATATATATATATATATATTGACCACTAGAGTTTTGAGTATATATTCTCTAGGAATGATCTCAACATGAGGAAAATATGATTCTTTGAACTACTCAAGGACTACGATTTCTTGATACACTACCACCATGGTAAGTCAAACAAGGTGGATGATGCATTGAGTATGAGAGAGAATGGATTTCTGACCATGATGAGGATTAACAAGGATTCTATATATAGAGATATAATAGACATGAATATGGTGATTTTTAGGAAAGGGGATCCATATTTACTTTTTTAATAAATTGTTAAATAATCCTTACTAGAAAAGATATAGAGGACCTAGTAGGATGAAAATAACTTACAAGGTAAGATTAAAGTATTAAATGATGGTAAATTGATAAAATTAATTTATAGAGAAAAAGTGTTGAAGTTTGAGAAGAGGTTATGCCTTCCATACATACCAGAGTTGAATAAAGAACTTCTAGATGAAGCACGTAGATCAAATTTATCTATACACCCTGGTAGCATAAATATGTATAGTAATTTAAGAGAATATTCTTGATAGAATGTTATAAAGAGAGAAATCATGGACTATGTGTTCATATTCTTAGTATGTTGGTATGTAAATACAGAAAGAAAATGTAACAAGGGAGTTATAAAACCTATTCCTATACCTATATATAAGTGGGATAATATTACAATGGAATTTATCAATAGAATCCAAAATAATCTTGGGAATAATGATTATATATGGGTCATCGTTAATCATCTTATTAATTTTTCTCATTTCTTAGTAATAAGAGAAGATCTAAACCTTAAGATTCTTTCCCATTTATATATCAATGAAATCATAAGACTTCATGGGAAACCTCAATTAATTGTCTCTAATAGTGACCCTTGGTTCACATAGAAAATCTAGAAGATTCTTTAAAGGGATATTGACACCGAGATACATTTAATCACCACCTATCATCCTCAGACCGATGAGAAATTTGAACGAACTATGCATACTTTTCAATAAATGATGAGATCATGTTCACTTAAATTATAAGGTATTTTCGATCAGTATATACCTTTGGTGGACTTTATATACAATAATATATTCTATTTGAGTATCTAGATGGTACCATATGAAGCATTGTATGAGATAAGGTTTTGTACTCCAAATTATTAGGAAGAAGTTAAATAAAGAAAGTTATTTGATCCATATATTATAGAGGGGATGACTGTTAATTTAAAAATTATTCATTATCATATTAAAGCATCACGTATAAGACAAAATTGTTATATTGATAATTGAAGGAAATAATTGAAATTTTATGTTAGGTGTCATGTATTATTAAAGGTTTCACCATGGAATGGAGTTGTAAAATTTGGTAAAAAATAGAATTTTAATCCCTATGTACATTGGGCCTTTTGAAATACTAAAAATAATTATATTTTTAGATTATTTATTGGTTATACCATCAAACATTTTTAAGGTACATTATGTATTACATGTTTCATTAATAAGGAAAAAGATGCAAGATCCAAAGAAGGTTCTCACATCTTAGTGAATATATTTGGAGTCTTACCTGTATTATAATGAAGAGACTATCAAGATTATTTAAATAATAGATAAAGTATTAAAGAATTAGACAACTCGATTAGTGAAAGTCATTTGAAGAAATAAAAAAGTAAGAGGAAAACTAGGAGCCTAGAGAAGCTATGAGGAAGGAATATCTACATTTTTAAATATCTAATATATATTATAATTTTTAGGATAGAATTATTTATGGGGGTAGAATTTAATACGTGAGATCCTACTATGGTTGGTAAATATCATATTCTGAACTATCACACAATGCATACTCTAAAGAACCTTCATTCATAAGTGTATTCAAAATTGAAAATTATCAATGTTAGAATTTTATTTTAAGAAAATAAAAATCATTTTTTAATTCATCATAAATATATTATATTAAGATGAAATTTTGGGTTTTTTCCAGAAATATTGATATTTAGGAGAATATTGAAAATACCATTATTGTTAAAACCACAACTATTATGACATCGCTAGGATGTAAGAATAAGATAGAACTAAAAAAACTTTTCAAGTAATAAAATATTTATTTAAGGAATAAAATTATTCATTTTAAAATATTCTTTGAACTTATAAATCCTATGTCCAACATTTTTAGAACTAATTAAAATGTTACATTAATAAAAATGGTTGCTAGTCTTTTCTTTAAATCACGTATTTTCAAGGTGGGATTTGGTTTTGGTTTTCCTTAAATCACTCATAAGTTTTATTTTTCTTATAATAAAAATATTTATTTCATTAAAATTATTATATATGAAAAATTTATCTTATATATAAATTTAAAGCTTAAAAATGTTATTTTTTAAAATTTGTTTTTAAGCGATTAACTGTGTTTATTTTAAAATTAAAATTTCAAAAATTTAGAAATTTTATTTGAAAAAATTATTTAAAACTTTTAAATCATAATTATAAAATTATTCAAAAAGGTAAATATTAATTTTTTTATTAAAATTGATTACTAAGGTTAAAAATTAATTACTAAGGTAAAAGTAAATTGGGGTAAAAGTTAAAAAGTAAAAAAAAGACCTAGAACACTAATTTATTTTCTGAAAATAGAGAGTTTGAGTTGATTTTAGACCCATTCTCAATTTACTATCCTATTTATTACATTTTATATCCATTTACCTTTGAATAGTAACATTATATTATTGAAAATGTAAGGGTTACTCCCAAAACTACTCTACTCTTAACTTAAAAAAGAGTAACATCCACACCACTTAAATAATCACCTCACCTTAGAATTAATACTTTAAAATATTAAAATTTAATCATACTATAAATCTCTCCCATTTTCAAAATTTTTTGGTCACCATTATTTAGAAAAAGCCTTCATCTTCCATGGATAATTATAAGGAAAATTCAAGTCCCTAACATGATAATAATCAACTACTTAGATTTTATTCATAATTATATTCATTAAAAAAATTATATCCACAATAATATAATGATATCAGTATCATTAATATACTTATATTACTATATTATGTTTATTGTCATTGAGTATTCATATATCCCATCCATTAAGAAAAATGAAATCATCATTCGTGTGTACATGTGGATTAGAACCACCACATGGAATAAAATTCATTTTTTATCAATGCCCATAATTTAAGGTTCATATAATATATTTAATGAGGAAATATAATTTTTATAATATCATTATGGTTATTGTGTTAAAAATTAGAGAGCTTACTAATGATATGATCAATATATGATTTTTGATAATTCAATCGTTTAAAATAAGCATGCCAAGAGGAAAATATTTTATTAAAATTATGTAATATTTTCATATCCATTACTTTTTAATTGTATGGGATGTATGAGATGGGATTTTAGAGATATGAGAGACCATATATCTCTAAAACCCTCACCAGTTTAGGGCTCCTCACTTTATTTCTCCATTCTTCAATTCCATGGAGAACTTCCTCGCACCTGGACACTTTGATTCACATCATTTTGCGATGCCTTAGATGATACATGATCCCCCCTATGCACAATCATATAGTGGACACTCAAAACGAGGATTCCACTGATAAAGACACAGGTAATCATGTTGTTTCTGGTAGATCCCAAGGGATATCATTCATGGATGTGCTGAAAGGATCTGACCTTAGAAATGAAAGCAAGATGAGCATCCCCTTGTCAAGAGACTAGATGGTGGTGGATACCTGGTAGAATCAGACCCATATGCCCTTAAACAATGTGATAAACTAGGAAAATTCTTTGTGATGGGTCCCATCTCCTACCACAAAGGAAACCAACCTTGGCCATTAAATGATCTTCACTCACGTAACCCCATGACGGACATACCTGAACCACCCAAAAAGGAAGTTTGGATAAAAAACACACACAATTTGACACAAATAGGGGATAGTTCAGGTACTAACTGGGCAGATGATGTTGAAGAATAAGAAAAATCTATTAATGATTAAGGAATCTTAATTGAAATTGAAAATCTGGTCTTAGACACTATTAGGTTATCCACTGAACAGGAAAATGTTAATAGCTAACCACCTTACCAAGTATTAAGTCTCTAGAATCAAATCTTGGATAGAGGGAACTTTCCAACTGATAAATTGATGAGACCTGTCTGCAATACATGTAATACCACCCAAAATTATGGTGTCTTCCCCACATAATTTTTTTCAAGTAGTGGTTGACACCCAATTTGGATCCACCAAGTAGTTTCCACCCATGGTAGAAGATGGGGTGGACATGAAACAAAACTTAGAACCTGTATTACATGATAAATCATCTTCAGTTCTAGTACCCAATCATATGAAGGTCTATAAAGATCCCTCAGAACAGAAGTAGAGTCAATTTATAAACTCTATCAAACAACAGTCTATATTGGTCCCACCGGTCCTAGGTACTCCTACTACTCTAACTATTGATAGTGAGGACTATTATATGAAGTATGAAAACATGATCTATGATAAAAATGATAGTCATTCATTGCTTTATTCTAAGTGTTCCTCAAATATTGCACTAATGATTTATCTGGTTCTTCTGTTTCATTGAATTTATGAAATCTGAACAAAACTGAACCATCCCTTAATGCTGCAAAAAGCAATGATAATTCTAGGAACAATGACCTGATTTTAACTCCATGTGACACCCCTATTGAAAAAGGAATTAAACCAAATCACATGACTATAAATCAACCACCTCTCACACTACTCACACTTTCTCTCATAGGGCTGTTCAACCTATGATTCAGACCTTAAGTACTGAGTTTACTACTTATGCTAACATGAAATTAGAACCTGTTCTACATAATAGTATACCTGCTATTCTATAATCGAATAATATGTCGGAAAGTAAGAAATCCCTAAAACAGAAGCACAATCACTCATCTAACTTTGTCAATCCGCTGTCTGCAGTGGATACAAAGACTCCAGGTAATTCTAATTCCCTTACTTTATTAAGTGCAGACTGCTCTATAATGTCTGAAAACATGGTATCTCAAAATACCAATGAATTGTTTCTAGGTTCAAAGGATTCCACATAATCATCTATGACTGCAAAATTAAAATAACCTACAAATAAGAACAATGTCATTTCTCACAATGAACAAGAAAAGAACAATAATAATCAAGAGGTTAGAAGGTCTACTATAAATAAAGGATCTGGAAAAAATAAAAAAGGGAGTTCTAAATCCAAATTTAGGTTTAAATGAAGATCCTTTTTTGGAATTGTCAGGGTATATCCAACTCTGACACACTCAATGTTTTGAAAAGAATGGTTAACACGCATCACCCTTTTCGTTTTTCTATTGCAGAACCAAAAATCACCTTCTCCTATAAATATTCTCACTTATATCAACACAATAATTTGTTTTCTAGTAAAATAAATAATAATCTCAATTATGATTATTTATGTATTTTTTCACATTCTTCTATACAATATTTTTGTGTTTTTAGTATCTCTGATCAGATTCTCACTTGTACCTTTACTATTGATGGTAATCATATCTTCTTCTCCTTTGTTTATGATAATAATAGATACCAAGAAAGAATAAATCTTTGGAATGACCTCTCTTATTTAGGCATTAACACCAATTCCCCCTAGTTTTTTATGGGATACTTTAATGCTATTCTTAACTCTAGTGAAAAAATGGCCCATATCATGCTTCTATCCCCACAATAGAATTTAAAGCCTCGATCGAGGACAAAAATCTTATTGAAATTAATCACACTAATGATAAATAAACCTAGTATAGAAGACATTAAGATAAAGTGGTTTCTTCCAAATTAGACAGAACCTTTATGAATGTCCCTACTTTAGATCAATGGGACACTATCTCCATTATCACCCTTCACAGACTGAACTCTATTCATCACCCTATCCTGGTAAAAATTTCCTCCAAATAAATGAAACCTCGGTTACCTTTTCATTTCAACAATGTGTGACTCTCTGATGACGAGTGTAATCATGTCATACAAAAATTTTGGTCCTCAATGTCTCATAGCAATGATTCTTTGTCTTGTAACCTCAAACTAAAACACCTCAAACAGACTCTCAAATCTTGGTGCAACTCCAAATCCCAACAAGTTAACAATGACATTACTATTCTTGAGAAATAACTCACTAATATGCAAAACGAAAACAAAAATTATGACCTCCACACTACTCCTATGAAATAAATAAACATTGCAGTCAAACTCAATTCCTTGCTCACAATTAAGGAAAACATGAGAAAATAAGATTATAAATTTAAATGGTTAACTAATAGTAACCGAAATACCAAATTCTACAACTCTCTCCAAAGAATCAGAAAGGCCTATGGACCTTTAACCTTTCTAAAAGATGGGGATAATATTGATTACAAGGACGATAACATAGCTCAATATATAGTCTCCTACTATGAGACCATCTTCAATGGCCCTAATAATAATAAATACCTCCTTCCTGAGTTTATTACTCTAGTGATCATCGATGCAGACAATACCTTCCTTCTTAACCCTCCCCTATATCATCAAATCAAAGACACTGTCTTTAGTCTAAATCCTGATAGTTCCCTAAGTCTTTATGGCTTTAACAATGGTTTCTTCCAAAATTATTGGGATGTGGTTCATATAGATTTCTGTAAATTTGTTAAATCATTTTCACCAATGGGGTTCTTAATCATTCTATTAATTCATAATTCCTCACCTTGATCCCTAAAGTTGATAATGCCTCTGAGATTCACTTTTTTAGACCCATTTCTCTTATCAACACTCTTTACAAAATCATCACAAAAATCATTGATAATAGGATCTCAAATATTACTAATAAAATTGTCTATTGGAACCAATTTGTCTTTATAAAGGGTATATCCATTTAAGACTGTATCTATCTTGCTTCTGAGTGTATCACCAACTTGAATAAAAATAATAGAGGAGGTAGCATAACTATTAAACATAACATCCAAAAATCTTTTGACACCATGGATTTGATTTTTATCTTCAAAGTCCTTCAAATCTTTGGTTTTAGTTCCCCTTTTATCACTACTATCAGAACTCTCTTCAACTTGGATATTATCTCTATTTTGATCAATGGATATCCCAAAGAATACTTTAAATGCACCAAAGGTGTCAGACAAGGAGACCCCTCTCTTCCATTCTCTTCTCAATAGCGGAAGACTACCTCAGTCATCTTATCAATCATCTGGCGGTTTAAAATAAACTAAAACCTGTTCATGTATCCTAGAATGTAAATGCTCCCACTCACCTATTTTATGCTGATGACACCATAATTTTCCTCCAAGGTTACAAAATAAAAATTCTTAACCTCAAGACTGCCCTCTCTCACTATGAATAGTTTTCTGGAAAAACCATAAGTTGGAACAAATCTTGCATTTTCTTTGGGAAGAACTTTCCCCTCAACAGAAAATGTAACATTATCATTGAATTAGGTTTGAAAGAGGGCTCTCTCCCATTAACTTACCTTGGTGTCCCCATATTTTGTGGCAGACCCAAGTCTTTCCACTTTGTGATTATTGTTAATCAAGTTTTAAACCAACTTTCCTCTTGGAAGGGTAAATCTATTTCTATGGTAGGTAGGAATTTCCTTGTTAAATCCAATATTGTCTCCAAAATGGTATACTCCATGATGGTCTACAAATGGCCTATTGGTCTAATAAAAAAAATGAACAAAACTATTAAAAATTTCACCTGGACTAGTATTATTCTAGAAATATAGCTTGTGATAGTCCCTTGGTTAATTTTTTGCAAGACTATTGAGAATGGTGGAATTGGAATAAAATACTTAAAGTATTTAAATAAAGCTCTTCAAGCTTGGATTTCTTGGAATCTTTTTCAAAATTCTTCTGAATCTATCACCTTTATCAAAAATATATTTCTTAACAAACCTAAGACTGGAAATTCTAGATTTATTAATTCTTCCATATGGCCTGCCATCAAGCACTCCTTCGCCAACATTATGAATAACTACAGATGGATGGTCTCCAAAGAATCCTGCATGAAATTATGGCTAGATAACTGGGATGTAATGCTTTTTATCTCTATTATTTCTCCTAATAAAACTCCTAAAAATACAAATATATCTATCAAAGATAATCTAAATTCTCAACAAGATCATCTCTCAGATACTATTTTTAATCTCATTGAAAACTATCCTTTTTCTTACAATAATGATTTCTTAATTTGGGAGCCTAATCACAATGGAATGATTACCTCAAAAAATTACTACAATAATATTTGCTGTAACATCGAGAATGATTATAGTTTGATTAAACAATTAAAAAAAACCTTGGATAAAGCCCTTAAGATTCAATATCATCTGGCACCTTGCTCACAATAGAGTTCCCACTGATATTTGTCTTAAAGCATTTGGAATTTAGATTTTCTCTAAAGGTAAAATCTATAATCAACATAGATAAGATACTAACCACCTATTCCTTTCTTGTGATACTTCTTCTGAACTTTAGAACTATATTTTTGACATCTTTGATTTTAGATGGTTTATTCTTGACTCTGTCAAAACTCAACTTATGAAATGTGTAGAGATGGAAGGCTCTCAGCAAATCAAGAACCTTTTCCTTGCTGAAGTTGCTGAACTCCACCATGTGATCTGGTATGATCAAAATGAAATTATTCACAACAACTAATCATTCAATCTTAATGTAGGTCAGATCTAGATCCTCATTGACATACAATAAGCTGCTTTGATACAAAGAGGAAATTTCCACAACACTGTGCATAACTTTGGAATCCTGAAACATCTACGGATCAACAACAATTTTTGTCATCCACATCGAACTCTAGAGGTGTTTTGGAGATCTCTTCTCCTCGAATGGATCAAAATAAACATTGATGGTTCCTCTAAGGGAAATCTGGGACCTTCAGGGTGTGGTGCTATTTTCAAGAATCATCTCGGTCAGATTCTAGGTTGCTTCCTGGGTCATTGTGGTATTTCCACCCCCCTTGAAGCTGAGATGATGGGTTTGATTCACGTGATTAAATTTTCCATGGTTTTTTTGGAACAACCTATGGATTTAAATTGACTGGATGACCATCGTTCAAGAAATTTGGAATGGTGTAACTCATCTAGCTTGGCCGATTACTACCCATTGGATGGAATAAAATCATTCTCTCACCGATCTGAACTACATCATCACACGTGTTTATAGGTAAGAAAACATGGTTACTGATGTCTTGGACAATTTGGGAGTTAATCAAGACATAACCTAGTGTGAATACCTCCCCACTACTCTTATTCCCTTTCATGAAAATACTGTAATATGATCTCGTACTTTGGAATTTTGTAATCTTTCTTTTAATAAATTTTGTGCTTTGGATGTTTGGGTCAAGGCATCACCTTTAAAAAAATCATATCCATTACTTATTTTTATAAATAATTTATAATTATGTTATATCACACTAATATAAACTAAATAAATTCATTATGCTTTCTATATAATGGAATTACAATAAACCACCACATAACCATTCATTAAATCATGGTATGTTCATGACTAGGTTAGTTTAACCACCTACTTGAACAGTACTATGAATTTAAATCATGAATGACTATGGGAAAATAATTAATGGTATAATATAATATAAATGTGTTGATAATTATTATTATTGTTTTTTATTTTTTATATCAATATTTAATTCATCAATTAAGAAAACACCCTTCAATCATCAAGTATCACTGAAACATGTTTTTTTATTGATTTCATCTTAAAGGATAAATACTAAAACACTCATGAAATGAATTTGAAACATCATAAATAATTATAAAACATCCATAAAATTAACTTTAATTACTTATTAATTATGATCTTTGGAAGAATAATGAATACATACATCGCTATTAATAAACAAGTACAAACAATCAAAACTATAAACACTCGATATGGAAAATATGTTGAATTCATATAGGGAATGGATATTTATGAAAAATATATATGAAAATGGATATGAGTGAGGTTATGAATTAAGTGATTAATATAGTTATTTTTTTGGAACAAGTGGTTAAAGTATGTTCATGGAAGTCATGATAATAGGTAAGGATTTTTTGACTCAAATTCCTCTCTTTGGGACATGTTTGGTATTATGCACCAAATTTACATTATGTGGTGTATATAATACAAATTTGAGATGTTTCAATAATTTTTTATTTAATTTCTACCCAATCCATAATTAGGGTTTTTCCATCTCAATTTTCATTCTTTGGGACTCATATTTTTTCACCACTTATTTCCTTTTTTTGTGGTGTAAAAATTGACATAAAAGAATTATTACCATATTAATCATGAAATTTAAGGGGTTTAAAAGTCTATATTTTATCCTTCCTTTAATTATTCTGATTCATGATTTACCAATTTTTTTATAAAACTCAATATTTTCCATGGTGGAAAGCTATACTGAGTTTTAGTAAAGAAAAAGTGTGTGTATTTTAGTAACAAATAAATCCCTATCAATATTTTAAGAGCCTAAAATTTTATAAATAAAATTCCATTTTAATCTATTACGTTCCTTATATTTATAAAAAACACATGCACTAATTTGATTATTTTGGACCGATATAGCCTATTGGATTTAAAAGATCATTAAGAATATTAATCATTGATAATGAAATCATTGAACAATGACCTTAATGAATATTATATATTAATGGTTATGATAAATTTTAATTTACATAGATTGAATAAGTGATGGATTCCACTAGTAGGATCATACCCTATAAATCCCATTTATAAAAGATTCTAAGGAAGATGGTATAACTAGGCTTTTCCATTGACCAAGCCTAATCTGAGATTAAAAAAATGAATCTCTAGTGAAAATATTTATGGGACAATTTCAATATTATCTAGATCACCTCCCAAACTATGTTCACTAAATTTCCCCAAGAAACCTCCATCATCGCACACCTTAACCTTTGGTCGTACACTGGTGTAATAGGGGGTTATGTATTTAAACCCTAGTAATATAATTTTTTATTTTTTAATAAAATAATGATTATAATTATACCTTTTTATTTTTTTACTTTATTAATGATTATATAATGAGTCAGATAAATCATATTTTGACATGAAGAGATCATTTTTTTGGAAATATATTATTTTAATTAAGACACTCTTTTGAAAAATTTAATAATTTTTTTAAATAAATTATATTTTAATAAAATATTATTATTATATAATAAATATTAAAATATAAACAATAATATAATTTAATAAATTCCATCATATTTTTTATAAGGGTAGGAATGCATTAATATCATAAAAACTAGTATTTTCTATTAAATAGGGATTTTATTTAAAAGTACATATTATACTATTTAGAAGATTATTTTGATAAAATAAATATTATTTTTAAAATCAATATATTGAAATTATCCAATGGTGAACTTTTCATAAGTTTTTTGAGACAGTTGAATTTTTAGGTAAAAAATAAGTATTGTATAAATATACGGTCAGTATTATGACATAATAATAGATAAAAAGTGATGTAATAAATTCTATAAAATGAATAAAAGACCAAATATATATTTATTATTTAAAATAAATAATTTTTAAGTTATTTTATTAATTTTATAATCCTTTAAGTAATCCTCCAAAACCTATAATATATTTTAAGGTTTTAATTATTTCTAATCATGACTCAATTACACACCACCAATGGTATTATTTTAACATTTTAGGTTATTGGAATTATAAAATATTTAAAACCACTCACCTTTGGTATAAAAAACTAGAAAAAACCATGGTAAAGTTTGTGGTTTTGATTATTTTATCATATAGAATCCAAAAAACTATGTTTAGAATTTAATAAACAAATCCCCTCTCTTTTTCTATAAATAATCACCCAAACTCCCACTCCTCTTCACAAAAAAAATGATAATTATGTTCCTATCCTTATCCATATATAATTCCCTACCATGGTTCTCCCAAGATCTTAGGAATCTCCTCCCAAGTTCTTTTAAGTTCCCTCTCAAGGTAAGTAACCCTCTCCTGTTCTTTTTATTTCAAGAACTTTATTTGTACTAAACCCTTTTAATTTCCAATTTAAAATGTTTTAATGTGTTTTTAAACATCTCTTTGTACTCCTTATAATTACTATATAATCAGATACTAACTTTCACTCACATTCACCCATTATATAAACCCTTATGTACACCCGTTAGGCTTATAATATTATCCTATGATTTCCCATGAAAAACATTTTTATAGTGAATACCCATCCCAATTTACACTCAAGGGTATTCAGCTAGATATA
This sequence comes from Viscum album, assembly GCA_963277665.1. Lineage (NCBI taxonomy): Eukaryota > Viridiplantae > Streptophyta > Magnoliopsida > Santalales > Viscaceae > Viscum > Viscum album. Next base: position 806,561,329 of record OY728137.1, read on the forward strand.
CATATCTTTAATTTATTGGGTAATTCCTTTTGTGTAACTCAAAACAATTAATCATGGGAATAAAAGTGATGAAATACATCCTCATATTGTATGATCTATTTGGAAAACTTATGCATGTAAATGATATAAATGTGATGAGTGGGCCCAAATTTATATAACCCACCAATGAATTAGGTAATGTTTTTATCTCATGATATGACTTGTATAGTGCATGTGAAGTTATTCTAAGCACACTATGTTATTATTTCTTTGTGGTTATCCTTGAATTATGCTTATGGTTTCATGTTTTATGTTATTTCCATGTTCTCATATTGTCTTGATGTTATCACCTAATATAATTCTTCAATGATCATGTTTATGATTCTCACCCATTTTATATCACATTGATATTCCTATTGAATAACATCTATTACTTTCATCATGTAATTATTTTATAATTCCATTACTGGGATTCATATCTCACTCTTTTCTTATGTACGTCCATAGGCTATCCCATACAGTATTATAAGATCAATGGAATATAAGGGCATGTTTAAGAGTTTTAAATTAATGTTGTTATACCCATGTTTGAAGTTAATGTTCATTATACCCAATTTACTAAATATATTAGTCCTCATGATATTTTTGGTTTGTATTATGTATATATTTATGTAATAAATCATTAATTTAGGTGTATTAAAGATATAGGATTTAATAGTTGGTATCAAAGCATGGTCTAGTTATTTTTGGAGATTGGTATTAGAAAAATTTAGTGAAAGCCTTATGGATAATAAAAAACATAGTAAAACATCCCTAAATTATGGTAAAGTATGGAGTAAGTGGTTTCCAAGAAACAAAATATATGTAAAGATACTACAAGTGGATGTGGATCAAACACGGTTTTACCTAGTGGTAATAATAATGAAAAGGGTTCATTGGGATTTGAATTGATTTTTAACTAGTGCATGAAAAAGAGACGTTTTTGAACACCGGGTTTGAAACTACTAAGTGATATGCTTTTTAAAATTCACAATATCTTTATGGAACACTATAAATGGAACAAACAATTACCATAAAATTTAATGTTAGAAAATAAACCATGGATTACTTAGATTAAATCCTATAAATTCATAGGTTAAGGAATTTATGCCATTTATGAGTTATCCCTTCAATTTTTGTAGTTTCCATTTTATTTTTTTAATAGTTTAATGATTCTCATACCTATTTTTTCCTTTATCTAAGTCAATGGATGAAAATATAAGGAACCGAGTCAACAACCAATATAATGGAAAATTCCCTAATTAGATGCACAACCCAATAGGGTTAGTATTTGAGAACTTCATCACAATATTTAATAAATTAAATCAAGTTTTGAAAAGAAACTTCAATCTAGGGGAAAACCCACATCCCCCTAATAAATATAATGTTACAATTCAGAACTTTATACAAAAAAGACCTCTAAATTTCAATGGATATTTCCATCCTTTAATCAATGAAAATGGATAAAATCCATTGAAAAGATCTTATAAATCCTTTAATGATATGGGGAAGATAATATCATGTTGGTTTTTTATCATATGGAGGGAAAATATCATCAATGGTGGAAGTTGATAAAAAATATGAATCTTGAGGAGGAGTACAAAGTGATGTAATCTAAAGAATTCCAAAAAACGTTTTTCGATAAATATTTTTGTCACACAATCCAACTAAAAATGAAGTTTGATTTTCTTAGCCTTAATAAAAAGAATGATGAATCCATTTGGGAATATGATGAAAACTTTAGAAGATTTTTTTTATTTTCCTCTGATTATTTCATTGAACCTGAAAGTAAATTTAACTACTTATTTTATGAGATAAATCTAAGTCTATGAAAAACTTCAGTGATTTGAGAATTCAACATCTATGAGGAAATTATCTGATGTTCCCTCAAATTCAAAATGGAGATCAATGAATATTAAGTCTCTCATAGGTCTAGAGATAGAAATAAAAGAATGTATTTTAATTCTTATGGGGTGATGGATAAATATCACAATGGAAATAAATTCAAACATCTCACTTGTCAAAAGTGTTTAAGAAGAATCCTAAAAAATTCCTAAAGGGTAAAAATAAATTCTTTATGCATGGGAAGAAAGGGAACCTAGATAGAGAATAATGATGGGAGAAAACCACCAATGTGATGGAACAAAGGAATGATCTATTCAACCCTCAACCCATTGTGAAATATTTCAACTACAAGGAACAATGAAAATATTTGAATCAATGCACTAATTCAAGAGTTTTTGAAAATAACTGATTCCAAAAACCTATAATTCCTAGATATTAGGGTTGATATGTGCCATTAAAACTACTAATGTGGATCCTAAAAATGATGTAGTTATAGGTAGATTGTCTATTTTTTCAATAATAGTGAATGTACTATTTTATCCTGGGTCTATGAATTCTTTTATATCATGAAAGTTTAGTAGAACTATTTAAAAACCACCTAAAAACATATAAGTGGAGCTACCTATGAAAATATAAAATGGGGAAATTATTTCATTCCATGTATATAAAATATTACTTGTCCATATTTGTGGGATTAACCTCTTATAGAACCTTATGATACCCCCTTTAGTAAAATTCAATTCAATTATGGGTATGGATTATTTTTCCTTATATAGATACAACATAGATTGATAAGAGAAGAAAATAATCCTATATATCATGAGTCACCCTCTGATTCTATGAAAATGTGAGGAAGAGTATGAATATCCATTGGTATCATCATCTCAAGAATGGATTTTATTTTGGGTCTATGAATTCTCAATCGATCTTATACCTGGATATTTTCTATTATTCAAGACTTCATATAGAATGGAAATTTTTGAACTTGAAGATATGAAGAAGAAATTGTAGGAGAATCTTGATAAAGGGTTTATATTCCCAAGTGCTTCACCATGGGGTGCACTGATCCTCTTCATTAATAATAAGGATAGGTCAATGTTCCTCTACATTGATTATCATGATCTCAATAAGATCATGATAAATAAAAAGTATCATTTTGCATGGATTGATTAATTCTTTGATCAAATATGTGTAACCTTGAAATTCTATGATTTGGATCTTTGTATGGGATATTATCAAGTAATAGTGGATAAGGGGGATATCCCCAAGCCTACTTTTAGTACAATGTAAGGGAACTATTAGTTCATTATGATTCCATTTAGACTCTCTAATTCTATAGTTATCTTCAAGAACTTAATAAATAGAATTTTTAGGGATTACCTTGACAAATTTATATCAGTATTTATAGATAGTATTTTTATTTTCTCTAAAAATGGGAATAACATGATGAGAATTTGAATGTTGTGATGAATTCATTGCAAAAGGGAAATTTTTATGTGAAGTATAGTGAATGTGGGTTTTGGATAGATCAAGTAACATTCCTAGGGAATGTTATAAATATAAAAGAAATATCTATGGATCCTTTGAAAATAGATGCAATTGAAAAATGTCCCAGAAAAACATCTGTGATAGAGATATGTAGTTTCCTTAGATAAGATAGGTACTATCATAGATTTGTGAGAAAATTCTCATGATTTTCAACTCCAATGACCAAGATAACTCAAAAGGGAGTGATGTTTTTTATAGATTAATGAGTTTGCGTAGATAATTAAAGATTTAAATATGAGGATTTTCATGAACCAACCTGGGTCGACCTTGAACCGGTCACCCAAAAGAGTCCGCGGAATGGACCAAAGGGCGTTCCTGATCCCCACGAGCTAGAAACTAGTGTCATGAATTAAAAAATACACTTAAAGAACGATTTAATCCTGAAAGAAACCAAACGGGGCCAAAATAATAAATATAAATGAACAAGCCATGTGAACCAACAACTTAAAATAGATATAAAATAGTTGGTACAAATACATGATATAACTGAACAAACATAAACAAATAGAAACAAAATGAAAACAAAGCCATGCTAATACAATCTCCATGTGACCTCCTGGTCACCTCCAACCACTAAACTGAACATGCTCCACAACTAGCACCTACCAAGAAGCCTAAAAAAAATATGAACCTCCAACTAAAATGATAAAATAGGTGTGAGCATCGAGATACTCAGTAGGGATACCAAGATAAACCACTAAATCCAAGAATCTCCTTTCCCAAAAAAGTCCACTTACACAAGTTTTAAATACAGTTATAAAAGTATTTTTTTATCATTTTAAATAAAACAACATTATTTTCCCATTTTAAAATCTAACACACAATACCGATCATTTACAAATCCAGATTCCATTTTACAATTAAATTGAAAAAAAATGAAAACTAGGGAAGTGCTAAAAAGAATAAGATAAACAAGAAGGAAAAGAATATAGTACAATAGAAAGTAAAAAAGTAATATAGTAAATAACCACAAGTGATCTTATACATCCCTAGAAAACCCCTGGACGTACTCAGTTTGGAACCACCTACTGACATATGGTGAAGCCCCTATGCCTATAAACAACTGCATGCTCTCACAGCCTCACCAGTGGTGAATCCCTCTTGGCCTGTCCACAACTCCAGGAGGGTACCAACCCATCTAATCGGGGCTAATAAGAAAATGTCACTCAATAATCAAAAATACTCTGAGGAACCCATGGTTGTAATATTAATACTATGTAAGTAAGAGGCCCTTTCATGCGTAACTCATGTCACCGCACTTGCTTACCCCAAACACATGAACCAATATATGATAACCTCTAATGGATATGCCTTCTATAAAGGCGCCCCATATTTATATACAAACATTTCATATCACATGAAGGTGAGAACCGTGCCTCCATACCATTAAACATTTAAACCATTTCATAAAACATTACAGTTTTCCAATCAGGCACTCACATTTTCCAAAACATCTTGAAAACACCACTTTTACCTTTACAAATCCAAAGGGAACTTAGGTTCCAAACACACATTCAAACACTTCACAATTACCAAAAGCGCCATTAACTTTTTTTCAAAATACACCAAAACATGTTTCAAGAAAAATGAAAAAAACTTAAAGAGCCCATTGAAAACCATGTTTTCCAAAAAACTTGAACAACACTTTATAAAATTACATTTAAAACCTTCTTTAGAAACCCCACAAGGGGAGAAACTTTCTTTGAAAGCTAAAATCCACTTAAGAAACCATGGTTTTTAGAGAGATTACCATTTTAAGAGTACTATCTTCATTTGAGGGCACATACATGTGTGCACATAGTGCACTCATGGATGTGCCGACATCCAATGACACCCCTTTTATCCAAGAAACCATTTGGAAACCAAATCCAACCATTCATTATTTAAATGAACACAACCAAACTATTTTTCCATAAAACCCCTTTCAAAGACCTTTAAACCCACCTATCATGCCACACCATTTCAAAATTACACAAAAAAACCAAGTTCACTACCAAATAAGATACATCACACAACATAAGAGTTAAGAATTTCATAAAACACCTAATTCCACTCTAAAATAATAAGGCATTTTAAAACAAGCACCATATGTGATTTAAACCTAAACATTTCACACAAATATCTTAAGGAAACTATTTTTAACAAAATAAATCAACACCAAATCATCATTTATATATATCCATGGGTATAATATAGGTTTGAATAACACTAAATAAGAAAATAAAAACGTGAAAGTGCCAAGGGATTATTCTGGAAAGGAAAAGTTAAATTCTCTTACCTCAAATCAAGTGCGGATGGAGTAAAATATCAAGTAGAGGGATATTGAAGCCCCAAGATAAATACACACACCCTAACCACAATAAAAACGAACCACATTAGTCAAACCTAACCCTAGGGTTCAAACAAGGGAGGAAACCTCAAAGAAAACCCTAGAAACAATAAGGGGAAGGGAAAGAGAGAAGATTTAATGAAGGAAACATGAAGAATCACCAAACTTCCTTGAGAAATCTCCCGAAAAGTGCCCAAAAACGATGGAGGATGAAGGGGGAGGCTCCTATGGTTGATTCCAAAATGATAGGGATTTAGTTTGGAGGTGGAATAACCCAAAACAGGTTTACACATCAAAAGTTATTAAACCCATAATGGGTTGCACTGTTTTGCTACATGGTTTGGAAAACCATGTGCAAACCGTGTGAGAGCTACTGGAAAGATTTAGGAAACCTGCAAAGTTAATCTGCATAGTTTGGGGAAACTGTGATTAAACCATGCGACCCAAAAAATTGGCAAAAAACCCCCAAATTACACCCCAAACACTAGGGAAGTCCACCCAATCATCCCTGAATGTTTTAAACACAATATAGAGACACTGAGGGCATCACAAAATCTCCAAAATACCACTTTCTTCCCAAAAAATTCACAATAAATTTGAATAGGTCTAGAAGAAAACAAATACCACAAAAAACAAAGAATTTTATTGGACACCCAACCCGAACCTCAACCAAAGGATCCAACATTGAGAAATAAATAAAATGAAGGAGTATCTAAGGTTGGGGTGTGACAATTCTCCCCACCAAAGACACTTTCTGACCCCAGAAAGTCACCAATCCAAAATACGGTCAAGATTAGAGTCCATTCCCAAACAAAACCAAAGAAAACTATGAATATCAGGATGAACTCACTCTATATAGGTCAAGTCTGACTAATTCAAGAAGAAACTGAAGCCTAAACTAAGTGAGAACGTGAGAGGGTTCTACCGACCACAAAAACTCAACTAGCTTGAAAACCTCAAAACCACAAAACACCACCCCAGGGGGGGGTGGTCACCACGAGAACTCCCAACTAATATTTACTGAACTTATAGCATGAAAAAAGAAACTCTACCCCAAGGATCCAGATATAGAAGCTGCTACGGAGCAACCTGACATACAGGGCGCCTAAACGGGAAAACCCCAACAAGATCTGACAACCTTCCATACAAGGGTGATAAAAAACACCATTGGAGTTAATATTCTCCATGCCAGCTGGGATTCATAGAACTAGGGTAAACCTAAAGAATAACTCAACCCAAAACCTCCACCAAACCTAAGCACTCTTATCACCAAATTAGAACCTCCAAATCCAAAACCCATCCCTGACTAAACCAAACACACCCTAAGAAAGACAAGAAATTACAAAATCCTTGGTCAATGAACTATACTATTTGCATCATAAAAGAACAAGTCCATCACACCCTCACACTAGAATGATGAACACACCCCTTATGAGAAACAAAAGAAAGGGAACTTCAGATTTTTCCAATATTGAAAAACATGGACCGCACTGAGATCCCTCAAAACCTCAGAAACCCCTGATTTTGTGCGAGCTTCACCCCAAGACCTGTGGATGGGGATCTGATGGATGAAGTATCTCATGTCTCATAGTCACGTACTATAGTACCCTGATCAAAACTCCTTCCACAAAAGAAACTATTTTCAGAACTTTTCTCGATGACCCAAATAGTCACCATGATAACAATACCTTAGAGGGATGCGGAAAAACATCTTAGAATACCTGAACCGGCCATATTGGTGGAATGAAAAAGAAGAGTCTGATGATAAAGAATCCAATAATGATGGACAAGATTCATAAAAAATAGGTTTGTCTAGCACATCCTACTCACCAGATAGGGAATACTTAAGAAATATTACCACCACTAACTACACAACAAACATCAGCGACAAAGAAACAATCGACCTCCACTGGTCTTTAACTGGACCCTCAGACAAACCCAAGATAGCACATAATTCAAAAAACTTGGGATCTCCCAACCAACTAAAAACACACCCTACCTATTTAAACCACATTCCTACCTCTAACACACATCTACCACTCCAAAAGAAAAATAACACCTGAGAAGAACTGGGAACTGGGCATGACTCACAAGCAACATTAGAAACATTTTTGGGCCACATGATCTGAACAATATGAAAAAAACATCTGAAACCATAATCAATACAAAATAAATAAAAAATATCCCAAACCAATGACAATAGGCTTACAAGACAAACATATACAAACACAAGCCAAAACCACTTTTCCAAAAATCCCCATTTTAGTAAAATTTTAAAGCCGCCTTCTCTAAGTCCATTTTACAAATAAAAAAAACCCTCTTTCCAAGAAAAACCAAGTCCCAAAATCACTTTTCGATTCAAACCCATTTTTAAAAAAATCAATCCAAGCCTTAAATTCCAAAACCACACCCATGAAATACTTTGAAGCATAACATGTGTGTCCACCCAATTCCTCTCACTTTATCCATGAACAAGTGCCCACAAGCACTTTCCGTATACACCACACACAAGTGATCCTTCATAAGGAACACCAAGGGTTGAAAATTTATTTTCCTTTTCAAGTCAAAACATATATCAAATTTTTCAAAACCAAAATACCCCCTTATTTAAAACCCATTTCACCAATTTACAAAACAATTAGAGACAGAAAATTGTACATTTAAAAACCACTTTCACTTTAAAAAGCATTTCCATTTCCAAAATCCATTTTCATTTTCAACACACACTCACAACAACCAAGGACAAAAAAATCATAACCAGAAATAGACTATCGGAATGAGAAACTAGTGTTTATGCCCAAACCGATGACACAATGGTGGCCATTACCCAAGTAAGGTATAACACTAAGAGGAACTTGAATTAGACACTTGGAATCCACAAGGTCCACCACTCCATGTGAGGTCACAACATGACGTCGGTCTGCCTCCATTTTCATTTCTCATCCCAAAACAACCCAAGACAAGGACTCACTCCTAGACTACCCCTGGTAACTCATGCCTTATCACGATTGGTGGTGATCAGGAACCGAACTGTGACCTACCTCCATAGCCTCGACAACCCTAGTCTTCATCTACCAGACACCCCAAATAACAAGAACCTCCTCTGATACCATTTTTTCATGAACCAACCCGGGTCGACACTGAACTGGTCACCCAAGCTAGTCTGCGGCATGGCCCGAAGGGCGTTTCTGATCTCCATGAGTTGAAAACTAGTCTCGGGCATAAAAACATACACTTGGGAAAAATTTAAGCCTGAAATAAACTAACTAAAACCAAAATAATAAACAGAACTGAATAGGCCATGAGAACCAACAACTTAACATAGATAAACAACAGTTGGTCCAAATACATAATACAACTGAACAAACAGAAACAAATAGGAAAAAATTGAAAATTAATCCATGCTACTACGATCTCCATGTAACCTCCCGGTCACATCCAACCACTAAAATGAACATGATCCACAAAGAGAACCTGCCAAGAATCCTGAAAAAAATCTTAACCTGCAAATAAAATAATAAAATAGGTGTGAGAACCGAGATGCTCAGTAGGGATACCAAAATAAACCACTAAATCCAAGAATCTCCTTTCACAAAACAATACACTTAAAAAAGATTTAAATATAGTTACAAAAGTATGGTTTTATCATTTTAAATAAAACAACATTATTTTCCTATTTTAAAATCCATCTCACAATATTGATCATTTCCAAAACCAGATTCCATTTTATTACCAAATTCTAAAACAATGAAAACCAGGGTAGTGCTAAAAAGATTTAGATAAACAAACAAGTAAAGAATATAGTACAATAGAAAGTAAACAAGCAATATGATCAATAACCATGGGTGATCTTAAACATCCCTAGACAACCCCTAGATATACTCAATTCAGAACCATCTGGTGACGTATAGTGAATCCCCTATGTCTATAACCAACTAGATTCTCTCACAACCTCACCAGTGGTGAATCCCTCAGGACCTATCCACAACTCTAGGAGGGTACCAACCCGTCTAATCAGGGCTTATAAGCAACTATCACTCAATCATCTAAAATACGCCCAGGAACCCGTAGTGGGAATAGTAATACTGTATAAGTAGGAGGCCCTCAAATGCGTGACTAATCTCACAACACATTCCTACCCCAAACATGAACACCAATATACGATAACCCCTAAGTTATATCCCTTCTCTAAAGGTGAACCATATTTATATACGTACATTTCATATCACACGAAAGTTCCAACTGGGACTTCATACCATTAAGCATTTAAACCATTTCATAAAACATTCCAGTTTTCCAATCAAGAAATCACATTTTACAAAACATCTTGAAAACTACAATTTTACATTTACAAAGCCAAACAAGCACTTAGGTTCCAAACCCACATTCAAACACTTCACAATTACCAAACACGCCTTTATACTTTTTTCAACTCACACCAAAACATGTTTCAAGAAAAATGGACAAACCTTAAATAACCCATTAAAAACCATGTTTTCCAAAACACCTGAGAAACACTTTATAAAATTCCATTTGAAACCTTCTTTAAAAATCCCACAAGGGGACTATCTTGATTTGAAAGCTAAAATCCACTTAAGAAACCATGGTTTTTAGAGATATTACCATTTTACGAGTACCATCTTCATTTTAGGGCACATCCATGCGTGGACCTAGTGCACTAATGGATGTGATGACATCTAATGACACCCCTTTCATCCAATAAACCATTTTAAAACCAAATCCAACCATTCATTATTTAAAATAACACAACCATCTTTTTCCATAAAACCCATTTCAAAGACCTTTAAACCCACCAAGCATGCTACACCATTTCCAAATTACACACCAAAAAACATATTCACAACCAAATAAGCTCCATAACACAACATAAGAGTAAATAATTTCTTAAATGACCCAATTCCACTTTAAAAGAACAAGTAATTTCAAAACAAGCACCATATGTTCCTTAAACCTAAACATTTCACAAAAATCTCTTTAGGAAACTATTTTTAAAATAATCAATCAACAACAAATCATCATTTATATATTGAAATGGGTATAATAGAGGTGAGAATAACATTCAAGAAGAAAATTAAAACATGAAAGTGTAAAAGAATTATTTTAGAAAGAAAAAGTTGAATTCGCCTACCTCAAATCAAGTGCAGATGGAGTAAAACATCAAAAATAGGGAGATCAAATCCCCAGTAGAAACATGCACACCCTAAACACAAGAAAAAATCCACATGAGACAAAACTAACCCTAGGGTTCATCCAATGGAGGAAACCACAAATAAAACCATAGAAACAAAGAAAGGAAGGGAAAGAGAGGAGATTTAATGAAGGAAACATGAATAATCACCAACCTTCCTTGAGAAATCACCCAAAAAGTTCCCCAAAATGATGGAGATTGAAGGGGGGGGGATTTTATGGTCAATGAAAAACTACTAGGTATTTATTTTGGAGGTTTAATAACCTAAAAGGGGGCTCCAAATCAAAAATTATTAAGCCCATAATGGGATGAATGATTTGGAAAAACGGGTGCAAACCGTGTGAGAGCTATTGGAATGATTCTAGAAACTTGCAGGGTTACGTTTCACAGTTTGGGGAAACTGTTCTCAAATTGTGAAACCCCAAAAATTGTCCAAAACCCCCCAAATTACACCCCAAACAATAGGGAATTCCACCCAATGATCCCTAAATGTTTTAAACACAATATAGGGACACCTAGGGCATCAAAAACTATCCAACATTCCACTTTCTTCCCACAAAATTCACAATAACTGTGAATAGGTCTAGAAGAAAACAACTTCAACAAAAACACAAGGACTTTTATTGTACACCCAACATGAACTTCAACCAAAAGATCCAACATTGTGAAATTAATTAAATGAAGGAGTATCCGAGGTCGAGGTGTGTCAAGGATAATCATTTCACTAGTGTTCACATTACCCACAAGTGGGGAAGGATTTATGAACTATAATGATGTTTCCAAAAAGTTCTTGGGTTGTGTGATCATGAAAGATGAAAAATTGATAGCCTATACCTCCTACAAAATAAAGATCCATTAGAAGAACTACCCAACGCATGATCTGGAATTGGCTGTAGTGATCTTCACATTGATGATTTGGTGACATTATCTCTATAGGTATAATTTTGAAATATATAAAAATTATAAAATCATTAAGTATATATTCACATGAAATAAGCATAATATGTGCCAATGAAGGTGGTTAGAGCTGATCAATGATTATGATTGTTCAATCCATTACCATCCTGGGAAGGAAAAAAGTGGAAGATACTTAGAGTATAAAATATCCCATAACCCTATCCATGATGAGGATTGAAAGGGATATAATCTTCTAGGACATGAAAAGGATATAATTTGGAATAATAAAAGGATATTTCTCCTACCTTTATCAAATAAATTCCCAACCATTCATTCTTAAGAGGTTGAAAGAGGCCCAAAAAGACGATATTAAGATACTAAAAAGGAAGTGAATATTAAAAAGTTCAACTTTTATAAAGATGGATTTATAAGGTTTGGAACCTAGATATGTGTCCCATAAAAACTATAACTGAACTGGGAATATCTATATGATTCACATAGCTCATCCTTCTCTATTCATCTAGGAAGTACTAAGTGTAATTTGTTTTTAATCACCTATTTATTTGGATGAGTATAATGATGGAAATAATATATATATATATATATTACAATTATAAAATTATATATATTCTTAAATAAAATTAATATACCATTCACTTTATTACCATTTAATCATTAAGTAAATGATACCATCACTCGTGTGTGCGTGCGACCTACCATCTCCACGATGTGATGTGACTCATTTTACATATTCACCATTAAATAATGATTATATAAATATATAAAATAAATAAATATGGTATATATTACCTTAATATCATTCTATAAATGACTAAAATATATCCTATTCATAATAACTGGGACTTATATGGCAAAATATGCATAGAAAAATAAAGTAGTTAACACCCGAAAGAAGGGTAATAATGAAATATTATTAAGAAATGGGTGATAAGATGATATAATAAGATTATATATGTTATTATAAATATGAATATGGTTATATTATAAATTTATAACATTACTTAAACTATTATATAGGAGTTTCAGATATGTACAAAGGGGATCAGACTTAAGGTAAGGGTTAATTTCCACAATCTCATTATTATTCGAGGTTATTTATATGTAACTAATTTCTTGGGGAATATTTATCTTACATGATAATGTTTCTAAACTTTTTTCCAAAATATTTTTACTATTCTTATATAATTTTTAAAATTCATTTTCACATATATGTGAATTTTTACTAAATGGTCTGAAAGGAATCTTTTTGTCATTTTCCAAATGAGGTTCTTTGTGACTTATCTGAAAAAAGTACAAAGGAATGTTTTTTAAATAATAAGGGATGAATAGATTTTAATATTTAATGATGAATTAATTCCTTTAATCTTACATTACAATATTAAAGGGTTATTTTCAATGTAAATGTTTTCTTTTAAATTTTCACGATAGAAAGACTATTTTCCTCAAGAATTATTTCAAGTGATCTCTAAAGATTATTTTCCATCTAAGATAACATTATTTGATGTTACTTATTATTTAATAGTGGTAATTTTGAATAATACTATACTTATTTTTTTATTGGTTTATTCATTTTATGGAATGATAATTTGTTAACACATTCCCTTTTCATGGGTTATGTAAATATGAAATGTTTATGAAACCCATTTCTATTAATGGGTTCACATATGATAAATGAATTATGTTCTTGGGGAACACATATGTATGGTTTTAATTATGTTATTCATGGGAAATATACCTCCATAAAATGCATTGGGTAAATATTTATATCTCATGATATAAATAGGAATGGAATGGGAAGTGAACCCGATTCAGTAATATATGACTTGAACATGAATAAACTCAGTTCAGTAATAGACTTTGTCCACTATGATAGTCTTGTATGTGACCCTTTAATAGTATAAAAATTAATTTTTATGTTTGTGTATGCTAATATTTCATTTCTTATGTTATACTCCCATGAATTATGTTCTTTATTATTCATGTATTGTGAACTTCCATGATTTATTCCATAACTCAACATCACAATGCTTGATATGAAGGATATAATTTTAAAAGTTATTTTCATGTTCTTATAAACTTATACTTATATTATATACTTTTATTAACCTTGCTAAGCATCTGATGTCACCCTTTATTATGTTTCGTTTCCCAAGGATATGAATAAAGGTATTGAGTATGATGTTTCAAAAAAGATTACAGTTACGAAGGAATAAGTGGGAGATGATGTAGATGTTTTATGAATCAATTATTTATATTTCTAAGTTTCAAAATATACTAAACCTAAAATGTTTTAGCATCGTTTTTTATGTTATTTAATTAATATTAATATATTTATATATAATATATATGTATGAAAAGTATGGTCTATTATACCATTGCATCTGGAAAAGCTGCGAGGCTTGGACCCATGACCTAAAAGTGATAAGGGAGTTGCGCCTACCACTAGCCCATGTGCTATAATGATTCTATGTTCCATATTTTTTACATATTTAGTTTTATTTTTATGTCAACATAGTAATTAATTCATTATAATCTAATAGTTAATATAGTATGATGCATGTTTTTATATCCAAAATGATGTAACATATTAAAAGTAATGGCATATAACATTTTATGATAAGTGGATAAATATAATTTTTATACTCAAATAATAATTTATCATTAATTTTTAATTAAATTTTATCTAATTTAATTTCTAAATGGTTTTTACCATATTATATGTACATATTTTTTATTAATTAAAATAATATTTTTAAAATGTTATATAACATGATTTTTTAATAAAATAAAATGATAAAATAATTATTATTTTTATTTGATAAGGGGATTATTACTATATATATTTCCTTATTATAAAAAAATTTCTACAAATATTTGATAATGTAATTTTTATAAAATATAAAGGCTCATCGATATGTAATTTTAATCATAATATATAAAATTTGTTACATTAAAACTATTTTCTCAGTTATGTAATTAAAATATAAATTATAAATAATTATAAGAATAATTTGAAAAAATCAATATGTTTTATAACCATAAATAATTAATTTTCAATCATATAATAAGTAATTGGTAATAAAAAATATAAATGTAATCTCTCATAATAAAAGAAAAACTTTTATTCTAACTAGATTGTTTTCCATGAATTATATGGTTTTATTTGAAAGTTAATTTTTTTATAATTTTAATTTTAAAAAATAGAATTTATTTTTGTATTCATAACTCAAAAATTATATTAGGGTGATTTTTTTTACGAAAAATTATATTTTCTTTGGTGAAAAAATGAAAATTATAGTTTTACAGGTGCCATGATTTGAATGGTCTCATTATGATGTAAGCATTAAATAATAATTTAAAAAATATTTTATTCATTAAATAATTAACTTAAGGAGTATAATTATTAATTTTAAAATATGAAATTTATTTTTTAAATTTATACTTGAAACTTTGGAACTTTAATCAGATTTCTACTTCATGTTTTTTGGATTCTATGAATTAAAAGTGGTGGTTGAAATATTACTTTTGGTTTTGGACTAATTAAAAGGTCAAATAGTCCTATATTTATATTTAGTTATTAATAAAACTAATTATAATTAATTTCACCCACAAGTGGTTGGATTAAATATTAAAATAAACAATATTTTAACTCTAAAACACCCCTCTCCTCAAGCAGAAATCCCTTATATTTTCCCATGGAAAACAACTTCCCATTAAAATTATCTAGACCAATACTTACCAAAATACCTCTACAAAATCACTAAATATTTCTTAGAAGGTTTTCTCAAAAAGAAACCTATAAGGCTTAAGGTGTAAGCCAAATAGGGTTTTCCAAAGAAGAGGTATAACTCTTAATCTAGTTTTTTCATGTTTATTTCTTCTTCCACTTACTTAAAAAATATCATAACAATGATGATATAATAACATAAGTATATAAAATATAATAAAATGATATTATGTTTATGATACAATTCTTTTCCGTCTTCTTTTCCATCATATGGGAAATGAAAACATCACGTATTTAATTTTTTATCACTACCTCAAATGGAAGATTATTATGATGGATTTAATTATAATATATGATTATTATGAAATAATTATGGGTCTATAAAAATAATTTAATATCTACCTTATCACCCCTCTATACATTATAAAATGATAACGTTGCTCGTACATACATGTAGACTACTACATCTACAAAGTGACACGATTCATTTATCATGTATACATTTCCTGGATGGTTATAAATTTTTATTTCATAAATAAAAATGAATATTTTTTCATTATTTATATTCTAGAGATTATATATCAATGAACCCTTTGACCATGTTCACTGTACCAAATTTTTTTGGGATTATGAACCAAATGTCCTCAAAACATTTGACATAAACCTAACCGATTTAGTTACCATTTAAAATATGGAAATAAAAGAAATAAAAGGACATATGATAAGTTAATAAAAATTAAAATTTTATTAAACATTTAAATGATTAATATAATTTTAATATATAATATTTAAAGAATGTATATGGTGATTTGGAATCGAAGTATTATATTTCTCATCATAATTTCCTTTCTTCGCGACCTATACAATTTTCACAATTTTTTTTCTTTTTAATGGTGTAAAAATTTCCATATGGATATATTTTATTATGAATTTATTTAAATTAAACTAGTTTAGAAAACTATTTCATGTTCTTTCCTTCATTTTCCTTCCTATTTAAAAGTTACCGAGCTGTAAGGGATTTTTGTTTAAAACGTTTTTTTAAAAATTTTAAACTATTTACTCTCCATATTAATGTTTTTATAAATTATTTAAGAATGATATTATTTATCCTTAAAATATTGTTAAAGGTAATTTTAAAATAATTTTTTTATTTATTTAAAGAGGTTTAGAAAGGAATAATTTTAAATTTCACTATACATATTATTTTTAACTTTTTTTTTACAAAAGCGAGAAAAGAATATTTTTTTTAACATTTTCTGAATGACCACTATTTCTTTCTATCATATGATTTATTTATTTTAAATATTAATTTAAAAGTTTAAATTTTTTTTCAAATAAAATCCTTTTAACATTATTTTGGGAGTTTTTATATTTCATTTTTTTCAAATTAAAAGGATATTTTTTTTCCATTTTTATGCGATAATCGAAAACACTTTTGTTTATGGGATCTAAAGTTGATTCTTATGAGTATTATAATGGAAATGAAATATTTTATGTGTTTAGTTCATGTTATGGTTATTGTAAATTATTTTTGATTATGGGTGGGTCTTATATAACCCTTTAATGCATTGAGTAATTATTTTTTTCTCCAGGTAATAATTATTTTAATTAACTGGGCAGGTTATTCAATTTGCAAGAGTGCTTGTAAGAGTGACATAAAGTTGATGTAACAAGGTACCTACAAGAATTTTATATTCATGAAAATCAGTTTTCATGGAATTATTTTTATTTCATAATATAATACAATGAGTTTACGTTTAAATGAAATTTTATGCCCCTTTTAAGGTTGAAAATTATGTTTTTCATGAAAATTATTTCATGAGTACTCTTATTTTATAAGAAACCTTCATGATTATGAATTTTTATTTTAAGATTTACTCTAGGAATTTTTATGAAAATATTTTGAAATTGAATTTGATTTATTTATCAAGTAAATGAATATTTTTAGATCAAGGTTACCTATATAAAAGGATTTTTATGGGATTTCATGATTTTCAAAATAGACTAACGAGTTTATTTATTTTTGTATCCCTTACTTAGATTTTTATATCTTCTAATTTTTTTAAAAAAAATTCATAGTGATTAAGGATGATTAAGAACTATACTTTTTTTTTACTTTTTCCACTATTAGGATTTATTTTAAAAGAAATAAACATGTTTTGAATTAAATAGGAGTTTAAATTAATGATTCCCATTTTTTTAGAAAAAATTTATATTCAGTGGAACTACTTACATTATTTTGTATGGGTTAGATATGTAATTTTTTTTAATAATTAAATAAGACTCTAAAATTAAAAGATTTTGGTAATGTAATAAAATTAAATCCTTTCAATTAAATACATAATTATGGATTATAAAAGGAAATAATCCTTATAGTTGGTATTAGAGAAAAGGTTTAGGAAAATTTAGAGGTCAAGATGTTTTTTTATGAGAAAAATTAATATGATAGCCATGGATCATATGGTAAAAGTATTATATAAACTTTGGGGTTATTATGTTAAGAGGAATTATACTTATTTTGGGTATTGGATTAATAAGATTGTTCTGTGGTTTTCGATTTTTGGCCTCGAAACACCCAACAGTTCTGTATCCAATGATGGATGGACCTGCTTTCCAAAGGCAGGCGTTTTCCAGATGGTTTGACCAGCGATTCTTAAGAACTCATATTGGTCGAGAGGATGGGAAGTCAGGCTCATCGCACCCTTTTTTGGGGGAAATTATTGCCTGTTCCGAGACTCTCTTATAGATTTAAGATGTATTCATATGTTCGCGAATATTTGGTTTATACCCAAACATAGTATCCATAGATTTAACCTTGGTGGGCAATGGTCAACTGGACGTAGGGGTTCAGAATCATTTATGCCCGAGGTTTACCACCCCTCGTTGGATTAATGATGCCGAAGAGTCGGGAGGTGGCACTGGGAGTGGCACATTGAATAGATGTGAAGATAATCGGATCGACCGGTTGTTGGGATTGAACCTCTCAGTGGCTTCCTACGTACCCTTCCTAGGAGGTAGGAATTAAAGTCCACGTAGTTCTCTTAAGTGTCGGAGAACCGACGTGAAGATGGACCGGGGGGTCCGATGGGTAGGGGGCTTGAACCTCATGGAGGCTTCCTACGTATCCTTGCGGTGGGGAATCAAAGTCCTCGTAGTTTGCTGAGTGGGGATTACACTCTGAGGAGGCATAGAGCGCTATATTGGGGCTTACACTCTGAGGAGGCCCATGAGAGGATTTCATGGTCGATGCTTAATCTAAGCCCACGTGAGTCATGCTCGGTGTGAGAAACAAGAGGCACCAGGGACCAGATGATCACGTTGCGGAAGGTGCATCCGTGAGGAATGAAGTGGGGCTTACGCGTGGAGTGGCCCATAAGGTCGAGGATTACTCCTAGGTGGATGCCCAGGGTGATGGATTGGGGCTTACACTCTGAGTAATCCCAGGGCGACAAAGCACAACGGGAGAGGGAAAGGGGGTGCTCCTATGACCATCTCCTCTCTTGCAGTGCATGAGGGCTTCCTTCTGACGGATATTTTACTATCCCTGAGGATCCCTTAACAAGTGGAGGGACATAAAAGGGGTTCCCGAGCTCAGACTCCAAATTACCATGGGAATGTGAACCCAGGAATGCTTTGAAGATCTGCTCAAGGGTCAGGGCAACCCATTCACCTCTATTTACCGTGGGTATGTGAACTCAAAACGGTGCGCTGATGCACCTGAAAGTTACACCACATGGATTCAGTGGCTCTAGTGGAGGCCTCGGCTCAGGGCCGATGAACGGGCCGAGGGAGTTATGGAGGACTAGGTTGGATTGGAAGGATTTTATCTGGCTCGGGGAATGGAAACTCCAAAGGCTCTGATGGGCCACACGTACAAAGGAGTGGTGGCGCCCTTCACATAGGAAGGTGCTACGCGGCTAGAGAAGCCATCTGTGAACCAGGTTGATCCGTGGACTGAGGGGAATCCCGCGAACCAGGGAGGTTTGCGGTCTGGCGAGAATCCCATGAACCAGGGTGGTTTGCGGCTTCGGGTTCGGCCCGCGTACCAAGGGGTACGCGGAGGGGTCTGAGTGAGCGGTGGTGGCCAAGGGCGGCACCGATCGAGGGTTTTTTGGTTGAGGATTCGCCCACATGGGAGGGTGCTACGCGGTGTGGTGGATCAGAAAAGAGGCATAAACTCCCTGCTCCACGGGGAGTGTATCTGCGAAGGGGCCATGGTTCGCAGTTTCCTATTGTTTGTTGTTTAGGTTTGCGGTTCACCAATTTAATATGCGTTTTTGGTTCCTTATTAGTTCGTTTTCCAGGTTTTATACCTTCTCTGTTTCACGAACTGGAACTTCGCTGTTTGTGAGATCCTTAGCCTTCCTTCGAAATCCTTCCTCCCGAATCTGATCGCTCTTCTCGTCCTCCGCCTTCGAATCATCTGAATCTGAATTCCCCTCTTCTCTTTTTTTTTTCTCCTTTCCCCCTTGGTCTCCTTTTATAGAGTGGGGAAAGAGATGTATCTGTGGCCACACAACACCTTTTGCAGAGGCCCATGACCGAAAACCCGGTTTACGGCTGACTTGGTCAATCCGTGATTCACGGTGGGTATTGAGTGCTTCTCCTCCGCGAACCGAACTCGGGGAGTGCTTCGTGGCCGCGGAGGGTTCTGCCTCCATTCCGCGAACGACAGCAGATGCGGTTTGAACCGGTCGACGCGGTCTGAGGTTGGGTCGGTTCATGATGGTGGACCGGACCGGCGCCCATCCTGCCTCACGGCCGCAGAGGATCTCTACCTCCATTTCATGAAAGGCATCAGTTCACGGAGGGGGTGCTTAGCAGGGCCTGGCCGCACCGTATTTTCATGGGACCGGTCCGCGGGCCGGTTCTTCTTGTGTCACTTCTTTGAATTTTCTCCATTCTTCTCCCCAATTATTTGGGGAATTTGGTTAGAATCTCTTTTGCGGATTTTTCAGGATCCTAAAAATGCCCCCCATCAGAATGGGGTCCGATCAGAACGAAGAGGAGGCCATTCCGATGCAGAGTGGTCCTGAAAATCAATGAGTGATTGGACAATGCTCTAAATTTTGCCTGAGCCAAGGGACTTAGTAAGCACAGTTCGACTTTTTCTAGGGTTTTATAGGAAACCCCCACTAACTTTGTGTCTTTTCTTGTTAATACCCTGATTTTTCCTGGGACCATTTGGTGTGGACCCAGAAGGTATAACCTGGCTTTTGCTTAGGTCACCCTTTTCGGGTTTTCGGCCTAATAGGATTTTTGCTTCTTTTTGTGATCGGTTTATAGTCCCGCCTTCAAGACTATCATTACTGATATTTTAGGTCGAATAGATTTGACTGAACATGATGGGGTGAGGGCCCCAATGGGGTTCAACTGATTAAAAGATGCCTCAATACTCTTCAGATGCACATGGGGGGAACATTTTTAACTTTGAACGGCATACAGGGCATGCCACAAGGCATGGGATCCACGTTGGCATACAGATGTAGGAAGGGCATTGCCTAAGGAAAAATTGCCTTTGGTAGGCAGGCCAGGGGTGATCAATATGCAGATCCGCTGAGGGCATGGTATGCATAGTTGTACAAAGGTTTCATTAAGTCAATGTCTATCCATTTCTGATGGCCAGGGGACTTTATGGAATTTTGGATCATGGAAACCATGATGGGTGGCGTGGAAAATTATGAAAACCACCAGGGGTGGCTCAGAAGGGGCGTGTGACATATAAAAGGGTTTTGGGAACATCCATACTGATCAAGAGTGTGGTCCAGAGACCACTTACCTAAGAATTTAGTTAGCGTAAGGGATGGTTGAGGCTTGACATAGTTTAAAGTCATGCAGCTGGGACATCATTTAAAATGGAACAACTTCTCCTGGTTCCCAGTAATCTTGTCAAAGACGTTCCACCACATTCAGGCAGGGTTGTGAAAGAGGTTGGTAAACTATAGCTCAGAGGGTTTCCAAATCCCAGGATAGACATGGGGGCTCAGAGGCCAAGAGGCGTACAGAGCGAAGCATTGCCTAAGTAAAACTTGCCTTTGGTAAACAGGTCAAGGGCGATCAATATGCAGAGTCACTGAGGGAATGGTATGCATAGTCATGCAAAGGTGTCCTTAGGTCAATGATTGTATTCCCCTGATATCCAAACAAATTTAGGGAAGTTGAGATTTGGAACCACCAGGGGTGGCTTATGAGAGTTAGGATTTTTCTGAGTGCAAAGTATGGTTTATGATGAGAGGGTGCCTGGATACGAGGGAAACATCTAGACCAAACTTCCCTAGAATAGGTGAAGTATTCCCTTCTCACGCGAGTGTGAGACGGTGGCTTGTGTCAGTCTGACCCGTGCACTGAAGGACAAAGAAAATCCTCTATTCCTCATTGAACCCATGATGAGTTCGACCGTGTAGTTTATTGTCATGTGGTTGGGAAATATTCTATGCAGTTTAGCGTCATGAGGTAAGGACGAGGGGAATTTTTAAAGGATGCTGTGCAGTTTAACATCATGCAGCGAGGACAACTTCCATGTAGTTTAATGTCATGTGGTAAATACAAGGATATTTTTAAAGGTTTCTGTGCAGTTTAACGTCATGCAGCGAGGACGAGGGGCATTTTTACAAAGGCTGCTCTTCATCAGAATATAACTGGACTTGAGTACCTCAACATTCCCCAGACGTGAAAGGGGGTTTGATTGGTGTAAATCATGGTTCCAGGGCTTCTTGGATCAGGAGAGATGACATGGGGGCTCTGAGGCCAGTAAGCGTATGGGGCTAGGAAGAGTATCACCTATGGAAATCTTTCCTTTGGTAGATGGGCCAGTGGCTATAAATATGTAGAGCCACTGAGGGCGTGGTATGTATAATCATGCAAAGGTGTCCACGGGTCGATAACTTTCCACTTTTGATGGTCGGGAATGGTTATGAGGATTCGCAATTATCCGGTCCATGAAGTTTGTCATTTTGCAGAAGAAATGTCTAGACATGTCGGGGATGTCCATCCCTGGTTTCTTGTTGAGGTTCAAAAGCCCCCCCTACGTTGATTTTTTGTGTGCATGGGGGTGTTCCTTCATTCCATGCAGTTTAACATCATACAGTAAGGACGAAGTACTCCCAGTTTAACAGTCATAGAGCTCGGACCATTCGGTGACTATTGCTGCAGTCACTCGAAGGATAACTGGGTAAACATGCTCTGATATACTTGGAACAAGGTGGGGGATGAAGGTCATAGACTGCAACTTTGATTTTTCCAGGATTAGGAGGTGTGGTGTGGAGGCTCTGAGGCCGGTAAGCATTCGAAGCTAGGAAGAGTGTCGCCTGAGGAAGTCTTGCCTTTGATGGACGAGCCAGGGGATATCATTATGCAGAGCTGCTGAAGGCATGGTATGCATAGTCGTAGAAAGGTGTCCCCGGGTCGATGACTTTCCACTTCCTGTGGCCGTGATTGGTTATGAGGATCCATGATTGCTCATAGTGCAGAGTTCGACACGTGGGGATAATGGCGTCTGAGCATATAAGAAACATCTTCACTTCAATTGTTCGTTGATCCAAATTGGCCTCGTCCTGGCTTGATGTCCATTGAATCAGGTCCCTATGTGAACCACCGGCAGACACACTGGCTAGCCAGATAGGGACACCCTGGCAGCACCTAGATGTGAAAAGGAGAATGAACTTGTAAACCACTGCTCCATAAATTTTGGATCAGGAGATGTGATACGGGGGCTCTGAGGCCAGTAGGCATATGGAGCTAGGAAGAGTACTGCATGAGGAAATATTTCTTTTGAAGGATGAGCCAGGGGCTATCATTATGCAGAGCCTCTGAGGTCATGGTATGCATATTCGTAAAAAGGTGTCCCCGGGTTGATGACTTTCCACCTCTGATGGCCATGAGTGGTTATGAAGATCCATAATTATCTAGGCCGTGGAGTCTGATGTATAGAAAGGATGCATCTAAATGTGAAAGGAGTATCTCCATCTCGTATCGCCATGTGTCTTGGGTGGGTCGCGGTGAAGTCCGTTCAGTTTAATGTCATGCGGTGAGGACAAAGTCCATACAGTTTAATGTCACGCGGTAAGGACGGAGTATACACCCCGTGTAGGTCTGGTCCGTACACGGGGGAAGGGGGTATTTTTAACATTATTGTCCGTATAGTTTAATGTCGTGCGTCAAGGATGAAAAAGTACACCCCATTCAGGTCTATCCCATACACGGGGAAAAAGGATCATTTTTAAATCTTGTTATCCGTGCAGTTTTACGTCATGCGGTAAGAACGAGAAGTACACCCCGTGCTGGTCTGGTTCGCACACGAGGGGAAATGGAATTTTTTTATCTTTTATTCAGGGGGATGGATAAGGACTAGGAACCCTGGAATCACTACGTATCCTGTAGTGGTAGGAATCAAGCCGCACATAGTTCTCTGAAAGATGATACACCCCGTGCAGGTCTGGTCCGTACACGGGGGAAGGGGGCATTTTTTTTATTTTTTTGGGAGTGGATGGGCTTGGATAAGGGACCCCGGCGCCGCTACGAATCCAACAAGGGCAGGAATCAAGCCATACGTAGTTATCTAAAAGATGATACACCCCGTGTAGGTCTAGTCCGTACACGGGGGAAAGGGGAATTTTTTTTGTTTGGGAGTGGCTGGGCCAGGATAGGGGACCCCAACGTCGCTACGTATCCTACAAGGGCAGGAATCAAGCCATACATAGTTATCTAAAATCTATGTAGTTTAACGTCATACGGTAAGGACGAGGGGTATTATTAGACTCCCTGCAGTTTAACATCATGAGGTGAGGACATGAATGCACCCCGTCCAAGTCTGGTCTGTACATAGGGGAAGGAGCATTTTTTTCTTTTTTTTGAGGTGGCTGGGCCAGGGTATGAAATTATGGCGTCACTACGTATCCTATGAGGGTAGGAATCAAGCCTCATGTATTTATCTGAAATAAGTACACCCCGTGCAGGTCTGGTCCGTACACAGGGGGAAGAGGGAATTTTTAAATCATCTTGTCCGTGCAGTTTAACGTCGTGTGGTAAGGACAAAATACTCTTAGTTTAAGGTCATAGAGTTTGGACCATTGGGTGTTTGGAAGTTTAACATCATGCAGCTCAGACGAAGCGTACACCCCATGCAGGTATGGTCCATACACAGGGGGAGGAAGGGAGCATTCTTGACTCTTATTATCCATGCAGTTTATCGTCGTGCGGTAAGGAAGATGTCCA
The DNA here is from genome assembly GCA_963277665.1 of Viscum album. Lineage (NCBI taxonomy): Eukaryota > Viridiplantae > Streptophyta > Magnoliopsida > Santalales > Viscaceae > Viscum > Viscum album. Next base: position 806,586,136 of record OY728137.1, read on the forward strand.
TACAGTTTAACATCTTGTGGTTAGGACAAATAGGCTCTTGGTCTTTATGCGAAATACTTATTCAGGAATCTCACATTGGTAGGAGCCATTGTGAATTTCCCATCCATGGAGATCAGGGAATATGATCCATTGGATTAGACCTTGTGTACAACATATGGTCCCTCCCACTTGGGCTCCAGCTTTGGAGGTTTCCTTCCAGGTATCATTGGAGTCTAGAGGACCAATAACAATTATCCTTCCAAGAAAGACCAGAGGCGGAACTTTTTGTTGAAGTCTTGTGCAATCCGGTTCTGATATACCTCCAGATGGTGCAAAGTGTGCAACCGCTTTTCATCTAGCTGTTCCAATTTACCTAGCTGCTTTTTTGATTGCTCATCGTTGGACAACTGATCACATATGAGAATGTGGAGCGAGGGTAGTTAGAGTTCAATGGGGAGTACCGCCTCTGTGTTGTACACCAATGAGTACGGGGTAGCCTGAGTGGTGGTGCAAATTGTGGTTAGATAGGCCCACAATGCATGGAGGAGTTTATCCGGCCATGACTTCTTGTCTTTGTCCACCATTTTCTAGAGGATGTTGGATAGGGTCTTGTTGAAAGCCTCTATCTGTCCATTGGCTGCTGCATGGTAGTGGGATGAGTGGTTAGCCTTGATACCATACTCATGGTATAGTTTCTCCAATTACGTAGAGCAGAAGTTGGTGCCGTTTTCCGTCAATATGGTATGAGGGACACCAAATCTGGTGATGATATTAGTCTTCACAAATCTGGAAATATTTCTTTCCCTGACTTCCTTGAGGGGAATGGCTTCTGCCCATTTGGAAAAGAAGTTGGTTTCCATGTGGATATACTTTAGCTGTTTGGCCGTGGTGGGAGGATATGGTCCCACGATGTCCATTCCACAGAGAGAAAATGGCCAAGAGTACTTGTCTTGATGGAGTAACTTCGGGGGTTGGTGTATGAAGTTGGTGTGAATCTGGAATTAGTGGCATTTTGCGGTAAAACGCTCATAGTCTCGTGCCACTGTGGGCCAGTAGTACCCAAGCCTTCGAACCTTATGGGAAAGCTTGGTCCTTGGTTGATGTTCTCCACACACTCCTGTATGTACTTCGGTAATGACAATGGCAGTTTCTTCTCCGTCAATGCATCTGAGGAGCACTCCGTCGAGGCCTCATTTGTAGAGGACCTCTTGCTGACCCACACCATCGTATAGAACAAAATTGATTGCCCTTCTCTGTGTCTACTCTCGTTCAACCCTGTCTAATGGAAGCTCTCCCCATTGAAGGTAGTTTACAATGGGGGTCATCCAACTGATAGCATGGGAATATGGCTCGGGGACAAGACTGACTTCATGGATCTCTTTCGTCTTAGATTGAACAAACGACAACACCATTCGACAGTGAGCAATACTGATAACCATTTCATCCCTGCCTGGGTCAGCTAGGGTTGTGGCCACATTGGCTAATGCATCATCCCGGGCATTATGAGACCGGGGAATATAGGTTAATGTTGGTTCTGTGGAGAATTCGGCCATTAACCCTCGAACATGGTCAAACAGGGGTATCAGCTCCTCCTTTTTAATAGCATAGTCACCATTGACTTGCTTGATGACCAGCTCTAAGTCACCTTTTACCTTAAGGTGTTGTACCTGTTCCTGGAGTGTGAGTTCCAGACCTGCAATGAGGGCTTGATATTCCGCTTCATTGTTCGTACATCCCTCTGATAGGAGAAAGGAATACGACAAGACTTCCTTCTCTGGGGACACGAGTATTATCCCCAAACCCACTTTGTTGAATATGGGGTCCTCCATCCTCCTCCTGGTTGGGCTTTGAGATGCGCCATCGAAGTACATTTCCCATGCCGGGAACTCCTTTTGAACCGAGAAGATGTCTTCATCATGTAGCTCAGCGTCTGGTGTTGTGGTCCCTGTCGAAGGGTTCTCTGCAAGAAAGACTGCTAATTCCTGACCCTTGATGGCTTTCTGAGGCACAAACCGGTTGTCGAACTGTTGCAGGATGACCGCCCATTGGGATAGGCGCCCAGTCAGCATTGGGCGACTGAGGATGTACTTGAGCGGGTTACTCTGCGAGTTCAAATGGACTTCGTGATGCTATAGATAATGTCGTAGCTTTTGAACTGAAAATAACAAGGCCAAGCAATTATTCTTGATATTTGAGTATCGAGTCTCAACATCAATCATGGTTCGACTGAGGTAATAGAGACTGTTTTCGTTGTCGGCGTCATTCTTCTGCGCGAGGAAGGATCCCAATGACCGCTCTAGGGCCGTCACGTACAGGATGAGAGGTCTTCCTTAAACTGGGGGCATGAGCACCATTGGACTTAAGAGGTAGCTCTTTAAGTTGTCGAATGCCTCTTGGCAGACATCCGACCATTGGTACGTGACCCCTTTCTTCATTAACCTGGTGAAAGGAAAACATTTTCCTGACAGGTTGGCTATGAACTGCCTAATATAGCCTAGGTATCCTTAGAATCCCCTAAAATCAGTGAGGTTGCGGGGAGGTGGCAGGACAAGGATGGCCTTTGTCTTCTCAGGGTCGACTTTGATGCCACGATGGCGTACGACAAAGCCAAGGAATTTCCCTGAGGTGACCCCAAAGGTGCATTTCAATGGGATCATCTTCAGGCTATACTATCGGAGTTTGTTGAAGATGGTCTCAAGGTTCGACAAGTGATCTGAACGCTGTCTTGATTTGACCACCAAGTCATCTACATAACATTCAACAAATTTGCCTAGGAACGATTTAAAGATCCGATGCATGGCATGCTGATATGTGGCACCATCATTCTTGAGACCAAAGGGCATGATCCTGTAACAGAATACCCCTTGAGGGGACCTGAAGGGAGTGGATTCTTCATCTTCTCAGGGAATCCTGATTTTATTATATCCAGAATAGCCGTCCATGAAGGATAGAGCCTCATACCTGGCCGTTACATCGATTAACAACTCGGTGATTGGAACCTGGAAGTCATCTTTTAGACAATGCCGATTGAGATCTCTGAAGTCAATGAAGACGCGGATTTGACAGTTCTTTTTCTTGATAGGGATGATGTTGTACAACAAAATGGGGTACTGGACCTCTCGAATGAGGCCTGCTTTAATGAACTTATCGACTTTAGCCTCTATCTTGGCAGCATGTGAGGGATGCATCCATCTAGCGGCTTGTTTATAGCCCTGATGGTCTTCTGGCAGACCTAGGTGGTGTGTTGCCACCTCGGGATCGAGTCCCAACATTTTTGTGTAATTCGATGCAAAGACATCCCGATGTTGTCTCAAGAAGGTGGTATATACCCTGTGCTCTTCGGGGGACATGGCTGCACTAATGAGAGTTGGCCTCGGGTCTTCCTCGGTACCCAAGTTTATTTCCCTGAGATCGTCCATAGTGGTGGAGATGCCTTCCTCAAATGCAGAAGGTCCATCCATGAGATGTTCCCCCTCTTCTTCTCCCAAGTCCTCATCTTCTTGATCTGACGAGGAGAGAGTTTCCAGTCTGAGCCTTCGAGGGTTTGAGGGAGAGGCGTCGTGGGCATCCCTGCTTGAGTATTCATCCCCAAATCAAGGGTTGGTGGATGTTCCCACATTTTCGTGCTTGTCCATCGTGGCTAAAGTCATGCGGAAATCCGAATGCGTGTCTGTAATTGAACTCCTACTCTCAACATGGTTGATGGGCAGGACATAATCTCTGCCAAGCTGCCTGAGGGGGTCATCAGGGACCATTTCCAGGCCATTTGGAGCGGGGATCCAGTCGACACCATCGACCAAAGGCTTCTTTTTCTTTTGTTCATAGAACCCAGTGTCAATGTAATGTGACTCAGAGATCTCGAAAGGGGCCTTGTCGGTATGAAATGTTCCACTTTTTCCATTGGCGCAGTACTTGATACACTGGTGATAGGATGAGGGAACAACCATGTGCTTATGGAGCCATGGCCTTCCTAGTAGGGCATTGAATGCTGTGCTCTTCCGGACCACTAGGAATTCCTTGTAGGTTACCAGGTCACCAAAATGGGTCTTTATATTGATTTGTCCCATTGGTTTCTACTCAATCTTTTCGTAACCCAACAAAGTTGTGGCTGAGGGAATTAGATCGTCCTCACTGTAGCCCAACTTGCGGAGTGTCCGTAGGGGAAGAAGGTTACCTCCAGAGCCATTGTCTATAAAGACTTTCTGGATCTCAATACCATTAAGTGTGCCAGACACATATAATGTTCTTATGTGTCCTTTCATGATGGAATCTTCGTCCTGATCGGTGAAGGAAATCACTGCATTGCATTCAGCTGGGTCAGTCTTTGTCCGGTAAATCTCGGCGGCAGCTACCTCAGCTTGAAACTCCTAGGGGCTGATCAAAGCTTCGATAAGCACCTCCCTGAGGTCGGTTGAAAAACTCAGGACATCTAGGATTGACAACTTGGCTGGTACTGACGCCATATGCTTAAGGATGTTGTATTTTTCCTCCAACGGTCGACGCTTCTCCGTTGGTGGGGGAGTCCTAGTAGGCGGCTTGGGGGCCAGAGCATTTGACGAGGAGGGGCCTGCCGCGGGGTCAGATATCGATGGTGCTCCTGTGTTTTGAGGACTTGGCCGGGCCGGTCTGTTTGTGCGCACTAGGCGTCCAGACACTTACTCCTCCTCTGGTGGGTATCGTAAAACAACAGGGCCAGAGTGGATGCCTGTGGAGGTGGAGGGGAATTCTTTCTCCTGCTGAGTCCGTTGAAGGGCTCCACCATAGGTTTCTGCAATATTAATGGTTTTGGCCGGGGTCCAACCGTAGGGTTGGTTTTGGCCGTGGCTGTGCCTCCCCTGGTATCCCCTACCTCTGGGATTCTTCCTCCCGACTCCTCGTGCAGGGAACTCGGGTTCGTAACCATACCCTTCGTCAGGGAATGATTCCATAAGATGGATGACGTTAATGTAACCAAAGATTGGTTCTTCATCCTCTGACAGGTCAACCTGGTCAGTTGTCCCTGATGATGTCGTTTGGTGGGTCGGTGCCCGTGACGCCAAATTTGAGGGCATATAATCTTCCAGGGTCGGGACTAACTTTGGCCCCATCGCGGACTACTCCTCTTGCGATTGTTTCTTCCTTCTATTCTGACCGGATGACCGGCTCGTAGTGGATTGTGAGGCTGATGCTGTCGATCGTGCAGCGTCAGGGGATGTTGGCGGCAATACCGGCTGCCATAGCTGAGCTCAGAGTATGCCCTAGTCTCGGTTGATAGTCTTCCGAGTCATCTAGTCATCGAACTTCTGCCCCTGCTTACTGATGACTTTCTGCCACCCCTCCTCTCAATTGGAGTCGATGGTAGAGATACATGCCACATGCGCTGGGGGGGGGGGGGGGGGTCCCAGCTCGACTTGTTCGGAGTCTACCATCCTCTGTAGGAGGTCTTTGAAGACGAATCACTCTCAGATACTGTGCCCCAACATCCAATGGTAGGGGTAGTAATCTGGCCTATCATCGTGGCTGACTTCTTCAGGTTTCCTCAGCTCCGGGAGGCAGAGCAAGTTTAAGTTCATTGCAGCGATGAAGTAGCCGCATACTTTATCATCTCAGAACGAGTATACTTTTTGTCTTCATTCGTCAAACTGGTTCCGCTTCGGTCCTTGCTGATCGTCCTGTTTAGGCGGAGGGGGCTGCTGATATGCAGGGGGCCCTTGACGATTTGGCGGAGGCCTGAGCGGTGGAGCGAGCATAGGGGCTGGCTTGAGTGTGACAACGAACGCTTTTTCCCTAGGGTATCTTTTCTCAAGATCTTGTGAGGCTATTCGGGACTTCTAATTAGTCCGCTGTCTGGGCAATGGCTGAGAGATGGCGGAAGCCAGTGGTGCACTCAACTGGTATGAGTGGTGTTTGTAGCTCATCTCTAAGATTATCGATGCATATGGCTAGCATCTCATCTTGAGGCATTGGCCTATTCAGAGAATAGGTAAGAACTTTCCATCCTGTAATGAAATATGAGACCCTATCATTCTCCCTCTTCTTGCATTTCACGAGGTCGCTGACTGTTGTTTTGGGAAATGTTGAGCTGAAATGGAACAGGAATTGCTGCCAAAGGTTCTCCCAGCTCTTTATTGACTGGGCTGACAGACTCATGTACCATAAAAAGGAGGATCCCTGCACGGTCCATACGAAGTATCTGAGTTTCACTGCTTCTTGTTGTTCCAGAGTTCCCATCATAGGGTCGCAATAAGTTGCGTAGTGAATCAAATGCTATTCTGGATCGCCTGATCCTTTGAAGATGGGGAATACAGGGATCCCAAAATTGGGTGGAGGTGGTGTGTTGGTCACCCAATATGGGTAGGGTTTCCGCTCTGGCTGTATCAGAGCTCGTCGACATTCCATCGCTTCCAATCGAGCTGTTAGTGCCTCGATGGTGTTGGTGAGACCCTAGTTTACATCCTGTTGGGCCCGGTCTTGGGCAGGTGTAGCCCGAGGCATTGCCTGAGGATCCGGATCGGCCGACACCAAGGGTGCGTGTGCCGTTTGTGGCACATTCAGAGGGTTCAGGTGTACTCACTCCGGTTTCTTCTCGAGTGGAGGGAAGTCTTGGTATTCATCCGAATCTACGTTTAGGTAGTTGGATGGGTCGGGCGCCTCGTTGGACAGGAGCCCTGACCATGTTTCGTTTGCCGAGGCAAACCTTAGTCTTTGAGGTGCACTTGTTGGGAGTGCATGATATGGCTCCTCCTGGGACGCACTTTTAATAAGGCTGTTTCTCTGGAGTAGCTCGGCGTTAAGATGCCTTAATTCTTTCATCTCCTCTTCCTGCTGAGCGAATCTCTTTTCGAGCATGAGTGGCTCATCTTTGTCGAGAGAAGGAGGCGGGTTAAGGGTAACCAGTCCTTTGTTCTTATCCTTATTAGAAGCTCGCTGGGTTGGTAGAGGAGGGTTGGCTGGAAGGACGACCATATTTAGGGCGACCCTCTGGTTTTGGGTGTGCACACCTGGGGGTTCGTTGTGAGTCACAGCCTGACCAGAACCATCGTCCCCCGGTCTATCCTGATTTGCATCATCCCTGGTGTCACCCGTGGGTTTAGCCTCTATGGCATTGATGAATGCATATCACGGGGTGGAGGGGATGTCATCTTCCAAATAGGAAGAGGATCTCCCGCGTCTTCTGCTGGCCTTCCCCTTGATGACCTGGGATTGCCTTTAGAGTTCTTGATGAAGGGTGACGTAGAGAGTTCTTTGATGCGACCTTACAGCGCGCCTTCCTCTCAGAGGGGATGATGATTCGAATGATGGGATAGGGTGAGAACCTCATCTTCTGACCGTCCCCCCCAGACGAGAGAACACTGATTCTCGTGGGGGAGGTTGTTGTTGAGGGGGTAATAATACCCCCAACCCTGAGGTCTGGGGTTGTCCCCATTCCTTGGACATTGAGTCTCTTCCCGGTTTTATTGGTCTTACAGGGGCATTCATTGTTAAAAATGCACCCAGCCCTGTGGGCTGGGGTTGACCCTAGATTGCGGTAGTGGCTGCTACTATTGCTACCTGCCTGATCTTGTGTGCCCCCATTTGGGGGTGAACCGGATTTGGTGTCGAATTCACCTATGGGTCCATCCCTTCTGGGGAGTCAGGAAAAGATCACTGATTGGCCTCTCTTAGGAGAGAGGCCTGTTGTATGCTCTCGGTGGCCTGATTTAGGAGTTCTTGGATGGATTGTTCCCTCCAGGCCTGACGCTTCTGGGACTTACTCAAGGCCTGACTCTGTTGGGTGTGTTGCCTTTCCTGAACAGGGGAACCACTCGATTGCCATATTGACATGATGAAGTTGCAAGACACCATGATGAACGAGTTCTTCTGGCCGGGGAGCAGAGTGAAATGCAGAGCTCCGTGTTCCCCCCCATCCCCTAATATGGGATGGAGTGTCACCGATGAGGTGACGTAGTTGGTGTAGCACACAGAGGCAGGCTATCTCCATGTTTCCTTTACGCCTCTCAGGTCGCTGTTGTCACGCTGTAGGAATGGCCTCCAGGTCAATGTGACGCAAGAGGTCTCCTATCGTCTTCACATGGTCTAAATACCCTTCATAGGGTAGGAATCTTGATTTCAGCCGACAGAGGGTTGTACATATATTGTGGCGGATGCCATGCATGCATTCTTCCGAAAACTCTCTGGGTATGTCATACTAAGAGGTAGCCGTGGGCCAGAACATAACTAGTATACCATTCCTGTCTAGTCGTTTCCTCAGGTGCAACATATCAGCATACTCCTCTGCCAGCGATTCCTCTACCTGGTCAGCCCAACTGAGGCACTCACCATCAATGTGGTCGGAGGCAGTGGGACCGGTAGGTGCTGAATCATTATGTGGGCAATTCCGAGGTGGTTCAGAGGATGAACATAGCCCTAGAACGACTCTTGATCGAAGAAGGGTGTCATTGGTGACTAACTGGGAATGTGAAATGCTTGATCCCGTCCTTCTGAGTGCCTCAGCATATGATGGATTTTATGTGCTTGATTCGGTAGGGGGAGGACCTTCCTGTCGATATGATGTGCCATCACAGGGAGGACCTTCACAATGGCGGTCGTAATGGTGAGGACTACCATTACTGCTTGATGCTTCACTGTATAGAGGAATTTTGTAGTGCCCGCCCTGGGGAGGACCTCCAAGGCGTGTCGTAGCAAGGGGAGGACCTTCTGGCTGCGTAGTGTCATTACAGGGAGGGCCTTCGCAATAACTACCATCATGCCAAGGATGACCATCATGGCTTGACGTTCGATGTGCATCCTGGGGAGGACCTTCAGGACACACTGTGATAAGGGGAGGACCTTCTTGTTGCTTGGGGCTAATGCAAGGAGGGCCTTTGCAATTGTGGTCGTGGTGGCGAGGACTACCATCACAGCTGCGAAAATGGTGAGGACTACCATTACTGCTGCCACCGAGAGAATATCTGCGGGATACACCCTGGGGAGGGCCTCCAGAATGTACCAAAATGAGGGGAGGACCTTCTCATTGCCTGACGTCTCTACGGGGAGGACCTTTGTTATCAGGGTGGCGAGGACTACCACTGTGATCTGATGCCCGGTTGCACAGAGTGTCATTGCAACGTAACCCCTAGAGAGGACCATTAGGGTAGGCCACGACAAGAGGAGGGACTTATTGTCGTGATGAGATGTTACTATGGGGAGGGCCTCCGTATTTGTGACTATGATAGCGAGGACTACTATCACAATCTGTGGTCCCACTGCATGGAGAGTGATTTCAGCATATACCCTGGGGAGGACCTTAAGGGTGGACTACAGAAAGTGGAGTAAATTCTTTCTACATGATCTTCTGGTCACGTGGAGGGTTTCCGTGACTCACATCAAAAGAGGAGCTCTCGAGATCGATTGTTATATTCCTGCGGGGGAGGCCCCTGTGGGTGTTATGGGGAGGACCTTCAGAGCTGCTGGTAGCGACATTACAGGGAGGACCTTCACAACTGCTACTTCCACTCTCATAATATGGTAATGAGAGGGAAGGGTTTCGAGCCTTTGATGTGTGCTTGGAGGCATTGGGAACCCCATCTTCCAACAGAGAAGAGTCATGAACCCATTATTTATTTTCCGGCTGCCTTCGGCGCGTTCGGGGTGCTTTCTTGTGGGTAGCCAGGACCGTCTGGTGTTGATAACATCATTCACCTTTGGGTCCCTGTCTAATTGGGTCCCATTATTCCGTCAGGATACGCTGACGAAAATCTTGACTTTTAGCAGGGATATATGCCTGCTCTGGAGCATCCACCGTGATGGACGGGTGTCCCCCAGTTGGACCAAGTGAAGCTCCTCGATCCGATTGCCCTTGCGTCGCGGAATATGGACGACGACCCTCCTGGGCAGAAGCAGGGATGCATATCTGCTCTGAGGTGGCTATCTCATCTCTTAGATGAGTTGCCTCAATTGGGGAGACGGGCTCACGGGCCCGAGTCCTTGCTGTTTCTGCCGATGCAATTACATTCTGTCAAGTCTGCAAGATATGATCTAGGATAGATACCTGCTCCTCCATCATTACCAGGATATGTAGAGATACATATTTGGCTGGAATGGGTATGAAGGCCCATTCCGGTATTGGAGTAGGAATGTCCTGCTCTGGTCCTCCAGTGTTCAGTGGGTATTGAAAATTCTCCTGTGTCGGGGCAGGTGAATGAATCTACCCCTGTACCGGGATACACCAGTTTATCTCTCCATTTGCTGTCACATTGGGGCGGTGGACTTTACTTGCATCTGTAGGGAGCTGGCCCTGAATATATTGGCTTCCAACCGTATCAAGTTGGTGACCTTAGTTGGCGGGGAGACGTGCCCGCTTATGAATTTCTGCTACATCTGGGTGGCGGGCTTTGTTGATCGCCACCATATCAGGATGTAGGGAGTCAGAAGCATCTGCTAGGAGCTGGTCCTATAGGTGCTGGGTCGCCACCAAGTCAAGCTGGTGGGCATCACGACCCTTGGCAGGGAGAGGTGCCTACCGGGTAGATGTTGTTCTGCGTGAGTGATGGGCTTGATGGAGCTCGACGGGGATGTGCACCGACTCGTATAATGCCGCCATGTCTGGATGGCAGGATTGGGAGGGGAGAACAGGTGTAGGTGCCTGTTTGTGGTACGTCTCCGTGGCTGGGCAGTGGAGCTCCTCCTTAGGGACCGGGGTGATGACCGGTCCCCGATTTTACGTCTGCTGTCCTCGTTGGGCGGTCTGAGGGGCCGGAGCTCGGGGAGCATTGGCATGAATTCTCAGGGAAACATCATCCTTGGCGCGAGGATATTGGGTCGCGGTGTGATCACGATGCCGTCTGCCGGTGGGGGCCTTGGAGCGGAAACCCCGTTCGGTGGGGATGAAGTCTTCAACATCGACCTCATCCGCCTCCCTAAGGCAAGGGAGGTACGCATTGTCCCATTCCGGGGATAGATTCCTGAAACAGTTGGAGGTAGCAACATGGATTGTTTGGATCTGCCTTTTCAGCTGCTACTGGGCAGGAGACCAGCGAGTTTTGGCAGACTAGAGGGTGTGCATGGCCGCCTCCACCGTTGGGAGAGTACCGTTCACGTGGTACTCTCGGATCAGCGTGTCTGAGACCCAACGCTGAAGACACAGGGTGGGTGATGGGGTCCTCCATAGGTGAGGATGTCTGGTCCTTGCGTTGTTAGAAGCGTGTGCTTGTGAGTTCGTTTGCGATGCCATTGGATTGAAGGGAGTTCTAAAGGTAGCACCTGCAAAACATTTTAGAAAGTACAAGAAGAAAACCTATCAAAGCAGCATCTCATGATCCCATGCATAATTAATGACCTTTCTTGGCCCTCGTTGTGAGTAAAAGGGGGCACATGGTGGGTTTAAGTTAAATCCGTCATGTTTGGTTAAATATTCACGTTAGGTTCACCATTTTTGTTCCATGGTTTTCAGTTTTCGGCCTCGAAACACCCAAGAGTTCCATATCCAATGATGGATGGACCTGCTTTCCAAAGGTAGGCGTTCTCCAGATGGTCTGACCAGTGATTATTAAGAACTCACATTGGTTGAGAGGATGGGAAGTTGGGCTCATCGCACCCTTTTTGGGGGAAAATTATTGCCTGTTACAGGACTCTCTTATAGATTTAAGACGTATTCATATGTTTGTGAATATTTGGTTTACACCCAAACATATTATCCATGGATTTAACCTTGGTGGGAAATGGTCAAATGGACGCAGGGGTTTATAATCATTTATGCCCGAGGTTTACCATCCCTCGTTAGATTAATGACCCCGAAGAGTCGGGAGGCGGCACTAGGAGTGGCGCGGTGAACTGATGTGAAGATAATTGGATCGAATGGTTGTTGGGATTGAACCTCTCAAAGGCTTCCTACGTACCCTTCCTAGGAGGCAGGGGTCAATGTCCACATAGTCCGCTTAGGTTTCGGAGAACCGAAATGAAGATGGACCTGGGGGTCCGACGGGTAGTGGGCTTGAACCTCATGGAGGCTTCCTACATATCCCTGCAGTGGGGAATCATAGTCCTCGTAGTTCGCTGAGTGGGGCTTACACTCTGAGGAGGCCCAGAGTGCTGGATTGGGTATTACACTCTGAGGAGGCCCATGAGAGGATGTCATGGTCGATGCTTACTCTAATCCCACATGAGTCATGCTCGGTGTGAGAAACAAGAGGCAGTAGGGACCAGACGATCACGTCATGGAAGGTGCGTTTGTGAGGAATGGAGTGGGGATTATGCGTGGAGCGGCCCATAAGGTCGGGGCTTACTCCTAGGTGGATGCCCAGGGTGATGGATTGGGGATTACACTCTGAGGAGGCCAAGGGCGACAAAGCGCAACGGGATAGGGAAAGGGGGGTTCTCCTATGCCCATATCCTCTCTTGCAGTGCATGAGGGCTTCCTTATGAAGGGTATTTTACTATCCCTGAGGAGCCCTTAACAAGTATAGGGTCATAAAAGGGGTTCCCGAGCTCAGACTCCACATTACTGTGGGAATTTGAACCCAGGATTGCTTTGGAAATCTTCTCAAGGGCCGGGGAAACCCCTTCACCTCTATTTACCATGGGTATGCGAACTCAAAGTGGCGCGCTGATTCACCTGAAAGTTACACCCCACGGATCTGGTGTCTCTGGTGGAGTCCTCGGCTCGGGGCTGATGAATGGGCCAAGGGAGTCATGGAGGACTAGGCCAGATTGAAAGGATTTTATCTGGCTCAGGGAATGGAAACTCTGAAGGCTCTTATGGGCCACACGTACAAAGGAGTGGTGGCACCCTTCACGTAGGAAGGTGATACGCGGCTGGAGAAGCTGTCCGCGAACCTAGGTGGTCCGTGGACTGTGGTGCATCTCATGAACCAGGGCAGTTCGTAGTCTAGAGAGCATCCCGCAAGCCAGGGTGGTTCGCAGCTTCGGGTTCAGCCCGCGTACCAAGAGGGGTATGTGGAGGGGTCTGCGCGAGCGGCAACGGCCAAGGGTGGTGCCGATCGGGGGTTCGTCGGTTGAGGCTTTTCCCGCGTAGGAGGGTGCTACGCGGTCCGGTGGATCAGAAAAGAGGCATAAACTCCCTGCTCTACAGGGAGTGCATCCGCGAAGGGGCCATGGTTCACAGTTTCCTTTTGTTTGTTGTTTAGGTTCGCGGTTCACTAATTTATTATGTGTTTTCAGTTCCTTATTAGTTCATTCCTAGGTTTTATACCTACTCTGGTTCACGAATTGGAACTTCTCTATTTGCGAAATCCTTATCCTTCCTTCGAAATCCTTCCTCCTGAATCTGATCACTCTTCTCTTCCTCCGCCTTCGAATCGTCTGAATCTGAATTCCCACTTCCCTTCTTTTTTTTCTCCTTTCCCCCTTGGTCTCCTTTTATAGAGTGGGTAAAGAGATGTATCTGTGGCCACGTAGCACCTTTAGTGGAGGACCATGACCAAAAACCTGGTTTACAGTTGACTTGGTCAATCCACGATTCACGGTGGGTATTGAGCACTTCTCCTCCGCGAACCAAACTCGGGGAGTGCTTCGTGGCCGCGAAGGGTTCCTCCTCCATTCCGTGAATGACATTAGATGTGGTTGGAACCGGTCGACACGGTCTGAGGTTGGGGCGGTTCATGATGGTGGACCAGACCGGCTCCCATCTTGCCTTGTGACCGCAGAGGATCTCCGCCTCCATTTCGCAAATGACGTCGGTTCGCAGAGGGGGTGCTTCGCGGGGCCTGGCCACGCCGTATTTGAATGGGACCGGTCCGCGGACCGGTTCTGCTTGTGTCCCTTCTTTGAACTTTCTCCATTATTCTCCACAATTCTTTAGGGAATTTGGCTAGAATCTCCTTTGCGGATTTTTTAGGACCCTACAAAGATAATAAATTAAATCTAATTTGGTTGAAACTAGTGGTATTTCATATAATTATGGAATTAATTATTGAGGTATTATATAATCTATTTAGAAATTATATTTACTCACATGAACTATTTTCATTTCATGATATATTTTTTCAATAGATTTAAAGATCATTTATCAAGATATAAGTGAAAAGATCTCATACAACCTTATTATCCATTCTGTATGATTTAATCATTACTATTATTTCAAAATCTAGTACAAATTATTTTGAAAGATTTTAAAATATTAAAATATCATACAAGAAACTACATGATCTATCCAAAACCTTTTAATTTCTAATTTTCTTTATGAATCATGGAATCTATTTTATTTTATTTCAAGATATGAACTCTTTCATCTCACTTGAAAAGTGAAATACCACAACTAACTTGTCTATTTATTCACTGAAGTTATTTAAATCATGCCAAAAGATGATGGAAATATAAAAAATGTAAAATAACAAACTAATATCTAAATTTAAGGTATGAATTATTTTTTTATCCTATCTATAGATAAATAAAAACCATGAGGTCACAATTTCTTTAAGCTAAGGAAAATGTAAAATCCTAGTTTTATTATGAAAATTATTCAATAAATTATAAATGTAAATTATAAATGAATCTATGTATTATTTATTAATATTTTTTATTAATGAAAGATCATCCAACAGGCCAAGTGACACCAGTCATGTTCGGTAAGGCCACATGGCTCGAACCCACAATTGAAAGTTAAAAAGTGTCCAATGCCTATAGCTAGCCCATGTGTTATATTTCTTATATGTTCTGTATTATTTTACATATATATGTTTATTTGATAATTAAATTATTTTTTAGTTTTACTTTTATTTCATCATTATAATTAAGTCGTTATAATCTAATGGGTATCATAATATGATAAATGTTTTCAAAGACACAATGTTGTAACATATTAGAAGTAGTATCATAAAAAAATATGTATGGAACACATGATAAATGGTTAAATATAATTTTTACCCTAAAATAATACTTTATCATTATTTTTTTACTTACATTGTATCTTATTTAATTTTTAAATTTATTTTTATCATATTCCATGTACATATTTTTTATTAATAAAAAATATCCTTTTAAAACATTAAATAATATGTTTTTTTAGTGAAATAACATTATGTAATTGTTATTATTTTTACTTGAGAATAGTATTACTATTATGCAGTGTCTTATTATCACAAAATGGCCATAAATATTTCATAATTTAATTTTTATAAAAATAAAATGGTCATCGACATTTAATTTTATCCATAGAATATAAGAATCATTACAAAAAAATTATTTTCTCAATTATATAATTAAAAGAAAATTTACTCTTAATTAGAAGAAAAATTTAATAAGTTTTTTAACCATAAATTAGTAATTTTAAATATATAATAAATAATATGTAATTACAAATATAAATGTAATCAATTATAAAAAAAGAAATTGTTTTATACTAACTAAATTATTTTATAGGAAATATATGATTTTATTTAAATTCTAAATGTATTAATTTTATAATTTTATTTTTATAAAATGGAACTATTTTTTAATTCATCATTTAAAAATTATATTAGGGTGAATTTTTTGGATTTTTTGGATTTTTTTTTGAAAAGTGAAAATTTCGATTTTATGGGTACCATGAATTTGATGATATCATTATGATGAAAGAATCAAATAAAAATTTATAAAATATTATATTAATTAAAAAATTATTTTAATTAGTATAATGATTAATTTAAAAATATTAATTTGTATATATAAATTTATATATGAAATTTTAGAACCTTTATTATAATTTTTGTAAATAATTTTTTTGATTCTTTGTTATAAAGAAGGTGGTTGGAAGGTTAATTTCATTTTGGGACTGATTAAATGGTCAATTATTCCCCCTTTTATCATTAATTATCTAGTTTTTTTGGAATTAATTGAACCCATAAGTGCTTTTCTTAAATATTAAAATTAATAAAATTTTAAACCTAAACACCCCTATCCTCAAGTATAAATACTTCACCCCTTTTCCCGTGGAAAACTACTTCTAATTAACACTATCTATCCAAATAAATGACCGAATGCCTCCCCAAAATCCTTATAAATGTCCTATAGGTATGGGTATCTCTAAAATACCAATGTAGAATGATTAACGTGTTATCCAAATGTGGTTTTCTGAAGAAGAAGTATTACTCTTAATTGAGTTCTTTGATATTCATTTCTGATTATACCTCCTTCAAACCTATCATAAACAAAATGATAAAAAAATAACTAAAAAGTAACTAAATTTTATTATTTTTATTTTATAACCCCTTTTCATCTCATTTTTCATCCTATAGAAAATGAAAACATCGCTCGTGTATACATGTGAACTACCACCTTCACAAAGAAATGTGTTTCATTTTTCACGACCACATAACATGGATAGTTATTATGATTTATTTAATGAAAATATATATTACTTATTATATAATAATGTTTATTTAAAAAGTAAGATAATATATAACTTTTAACCCTTCCATCAACTGGAAAATGATAACATCAGTCGTGCGTACGTGTGGACCACCACCTCGTCAAAGTGATGTGATTAATTTTTCATTTACAACTTTAATGGATGATTATAAAATTTTATTTAATATATAAAAATGATAATTATTTAATGATTCATATTCTATATATTATGGAACCATGATCCCTTTGACCCTATTTAACCTACCAAAGTTTCTTTGGGATTACAAAACAAATGTTTGAAATGAACTTAACTAATTTAATTACAATATATGAGATGATAATAAATGAAATAAAGAAAATATAACAAAATAATAAACCTAAAAAATTTTCTTAATCAATTAAATAATATATTTATGTTTATTATATATGAGTTATATAATATATATGGTGAGTTAGGATCGAGGTAAGAGATTTCTCATCTTAATTTTATTTCTTTGAGGATTATGAAATTTTCCACACATGTTTTATTTTGTGTGGTGGAAAAAATTCTATAAGGATGTATATTATTATTAATTTACTAAAATTGAAGTTTTTTTCAAATCCATATAATATTCTATCATTCAATTTCTTTTTGATTTAAAAGTTACCAAGTGGTAAGGGATTTGTCTTTAAAACATTGTTTTAAATGTGGTAAATTATTTTCCCTCAATATCCACGTTCTTTTAAATGTATCAAGAATGTTACTATTTATCCTTAAAGTAATTTTAAAGGTCATTTTAAACTAATTTTTATTTTCTTTAAATTTTTTAAAGAGGAATCTTCTCAAAGTTTATGGTATAAGTTATTTTGTACTTTTTTTACAAAAGTGAAAAATAATGTTTTTAATGTTTACCTACTGGAAATCTTTTTTTTTTGATTTTCAAAATCCAGTTTAGGATAATCGGTAACCTCACAACCAAACATAAACTCCTCAAAAAGCAAAACCACATCAGAAATTCTAAATTCAAACAACACGAACCATGTGTCCACCTTGAGCCACACACCACCTCGAGGAGCGTGGCAACGCGAAAACCAACATCGTCAATCAAACCACCGGCAAGAATAACGCCGATGAGCAACATCGGCGTCCTTTATCACCATCACCGTCGGAGGAAACCCAACATCGAATCATCACCGGTCCAAACCAAAATCCATGAGAAAACACAAGCGAACAGGGATAGAACACACACCCCCTTGCAAAGCCTCACAATCGGAACCTTCAACGAGGCAGAAACCCTCGACACATCGCAAAAATCGACACCAGAAATCCACGAAAGCAGCCGACAAATCCGTTGAAGTAAACCAAAAATGAGAAACCACAAATGCCAGATACATCCCGCATAGAAACCAAAAACAACCAATCATCATTAGAACGAACTGGTCTTGAAAAAATCCACAAAATCAAAATGAAGACATCAGAAATCAAGCCATACTGCACATAGAGCACCACTGCCTGCGAACCCCACCTCCAAGAAGAAGGGTTTGTCCGAAAAACCCTCCCGCCGTCATCCTCATCTGCTCAAAACAAAAAAGATCCCAATTCCTCCATCCAAAAATACCAAATATGCAACGATCAGCCTCCAAACACCCAGATCTATGGCCAAAGTGATGATATCTCACCGTCAAACCAGGGACTTAGGCGCAGAATCAACACCGAGTCGCAAAGACCCCGGTGTGCACAAGACAATCTGACACAAAGCCGTGGCAGTATAGATTTTAAATGTTTTCAAAACAAATGTGTATTTCTTCTTATTTTTATGAGATAACTGAAATTGATTTTTCTTATTGGATCAAAAGATGATTTTTGTAATTTTTATGCTGAAAATTCAATATTTTATGTTGTTATTCATGTTTTAGTTATTTTGAATTTTTATAATGATTATTGGTTCAAATATAGCCCTAAAAATCATTGGGTAATGATTTTTTGCTTTGGGGAATAAATATTGGAATTAACTAGGAAGGTTATTCAATTTATAATAGTGCATGTAAGTATGATTATAAGGGTGTCCTAGAGTCGTTGTCATAAGGTACATAAATTAATTTTATATTCATGAAAATGATTTTTCATGTAAGTATTTTGATTTAATAAGGTAATATAATGAGCTTATGTTTAATGGAAATTTCATACCCATTCAGGTGAAAAGTAAGTTATTCAAAAAAATGTTTTCATGTGTACTATTATTTTAAATGAAAACCTCATGATTCTAATTTTTCATGTAATATTGCTTATGAGAATTATTATGAAAATATTTGGGAAGCTAATTTCATTTTGTGCATATGTAAATGGTTATTTTGATCTCAAAGTTATTTATATAAAAGGAATTTTTTATAGGATATCATGATTTTCAAAATGGATGAACATGTTTCTTTATTTTAGTATCCATTATCGAGATTTTTTTGCTCATCCCATGTTTTGAAATGTTTTTTCATAGGGAATGAGGACATGTATGAACTATAAAAATTTATATTTTCCAACATGAGGATATTTATTAAAATGAGTGAATAAATTTTAAATGAAACATGAGTTTAAATTTATGAATCCATGTTTTAAATAAAAATATATATTAAGCAGAAGTGTCAATATTATTTTATAAGGGTTTTATTTTTATGATTTTTTATTCCAAATTCTCTAAAATATAATCATAAAATATATTGGTAAGGTAAGAAAATTCAATCATTTATATTAAAATAATAATTATGGGTTATTAAAGGAAAAATTCCTTATAGGGATAAAAATATTCACTGCCATGAGGTAATAAAGGCAATCAAGTTAAGAGGGGAATGTGGAGAATGTGAATACCAATCACCCAAAAATTTATCCGCAATATTTAAATCAAAGAACATGGTCAAAAATAAATTCCACAGATAAAATACAGTGAATAAATAAAATGGATAACATTATAAAGAGTAATAATAATAAACAAATATTATATTTAGATAACTATCTCTTATAGATCGGTCAAAATAATAATAAATATAAGAATAATCCATAATAATAAAAGGGGGAGTGATGAATTATCATATTGAGTTTTCTAAAAAATACTCAATATAAAGAGCTAGAAAATAATCTGATAAATAAACCCTACTTATATGGTGAATCACCATCGATTCAATTCCATTACCGCAAGAAAAGTATTTTCTCATTGACATCACTATAGATTCAGTCTTGATTCTCTGATCTGATTTCATCACCACATAATCCTTATCTCTCCACCGTCTCTTTTTCTAGGGATCACGAAGATGCCAAATTTCAATAAAACTAGAGAGGAAATATAACTGGTTTTATATATAGGTTTATCATAGGGTTTCACCATTAAATAAAGAAAGAATGAATAAATCAATTAAATCAATTAAATCAATTAAATTAATTAAATTAATTAATTAATACACCCACATTAGTAAACACATGAGGGTCCTGATTCAGATGAAACTAATACTAATAATAGGGTAAATCCTCTATACTAGACTCGATCACACTATGAGTTTTCCTATTTTATAGTTCATTTCGATGGTATAATCAATTCATCAAAAGTACATGCATGTGGGATAAAAGTAATATAATATTCTTAATATATTATTATTTAGGCCCTACAACATTTGAAACTTCACACTGGCTCAAAAATTTATCCCAAAATATAATTCAAGATATCGAAAAGATTCAACTTAAAAAACTAGGGTTTCTACCACACCATCCGAGATAACAAGATAAATATTTATTTAATAAATTAATATTAAATATCACTTAAAATTCAATATGCTTGAAAATTCATCAAAAATAAGCCTGGGGTGAAACATCACACCCATATATTAATAAAAACATCATAAAATTTTACTCATATAATAAGATATGGTAAATTTACCCTTTTACATTTTTAGTGGTCTTAGGACTTTGAAAAAAGTCTCAATCAGGAATCTCTGGGTCACTACATTCCATTTTCTATTTTTAACCCCATTAAATGTGTTAAATCAGTCTCTTTGAGTGATGAAAGTAACAAATTCCATACTCCACCATTGGGTTTGATATTATTTTTATTATGTATAATATAAATTTATTCAAAATTTGGATGATTTAAAACATTCTTAGTGATGTCGAAAAATACAAACCAAGTGATAGAATATATAGAACCATCCTCTCTATCCATAGATGGATTCCCTTTTCATCAAACATAGGAACCAATATATTTTTTAAATTATTCATTTTCTCTATAAATATCATGAATTAAAGATATAAACAATTATTATTTTTTTATATTGGAAAATTTACTTGAAACTTTTCTAAGAATGCTCCGATACCAATTAATAGACCCATGAGAGAGTAAATCACCCCTAAGGGTGGTGGTGGTGGGGGGGGGGTGAATCAATGGTGATAAAAAAACATAAACTCTAAAATAATTATTTGTCTATAATTAGTTAGTGGATATGGATATTTATGGTAATAATGTAATGGTGAGATAAATATATAGAGATAACACACATAACATAAGGGCGAAAGCAAGGTTCATCAACTCTTTATATCAACTGAATAATACCTGGCATGCAACAGTTCTGATCCCACTACCCATGTTATTATTTTGTTTTTAATACTAATAATAAATGGAGTAGGGGTGACCCTAAACACCCAAGTACAATAAATAATTACAATCATTAAAAATTTGATCAATTTCCACTTCCCAAACCTCAAGTGCTGATGGAATTTGGATATCGTGTGTAACCTTTTTCTTCTTTCAAAATCTTAGCCAAAAATTCCTTGGAACACTATTTAGAATGAATTATAGTATAACTTAAATTTTGATCATAATCACCCATTAACTCATTCATAATTTAGTTTAGTAATGACACTCTTCTATATATAGAGTATATAGGCATTATAACAAGAGGTCTTCCTTTAGAACATGATTCTCAGATAAGATAGATATAGAAACTGAATCCAAAAGAACCTTGAACATCATGGGGACCTACATTGTAGTGTAAGCTATATATCTAATCATATATACATTTATCTATAGAATAACTTTTACAACATAAATAGGTGAATTTCAACACAATGTCCCTAATTTATTTATATCTAGCGAAACACATGATTTTCATGGTTTGGACATGATGTTGTGAACCACTATCTTATGATGTGACACATGGTGTAAAGTGTGAGGTAAATTAGTTTCCAAAATAGAAAAATTAAGAAAACTCATGGCCTCCACCTCATGGTCTAATTTCTCCTTGAAATTATATGGATATATTACCCATAGTGAAAATCTTTGGACTGCAACATGGTGCTCCTTCACCTAAAATTTTTCATGGTGAAACTATCCCTACTATAGTGTGAGGTCCAGTGTCATAGTGAAAATTTTCTTCAATAACTCTCCCATTACAACATAATATAATCCTTTATACCATGATATACTTTCACTCAACAAAAATTCATTCTTTTGAATCTTAACTCTACTCTAATAATCCTCCAATAAATTCATTAACATGTTGTTAATAAATAGAACATGAAAAGACCTTTATTTCCCATACATGAATGGACTCATGAAATTAGTCATAATTTGATTATGATGTGAAGGTTATATAAACTAAAAACTATATGATAGAATGGTGTTTATGAAATTAATTTAACTTTTGGTGTGAGAATGATTCCATATTGACCACATCTTAATTGAGATCAACTCATAGAGCCCCTTTATCATTTCACTTCTTGAGGGGCTTCTTCAAACTCGTCAATAGTCCCTAATCATTAAGAGATATTAAATTTACCTCTAAAATTTAAGGAATATTTATAATATGATTTTATATAATTTAATTCAATAAACCATTAATTGATTCTTAGTGACTGGTTTGTGGTATTGATAGTCTACCCCTAGAAAAGTATCAAATTTGGTTTTAATGAATATGTCATATATTGTTTACATAAAATTTTACTTGAATTAAAGGGTTTTAAAATAACTTTATTTCACATGGATAATTATTATATTTTAAATTAAATAAGTGGATATAAACCAATATCCAAACTAATATAATTTCTAGTGGATATTTATGAGAACTTAAGGGAAGTAATTATCACTTTGAAAATTAATTTAATTGGAACATTTCATGAATATTAGGTGTGTGTTGAGAAAATAAAGAGTATTTTTAATGAATTATTAGACATTTTATGGATATCTCAAAACAAGTGGGGAGATATTAAATTAAATAATGAATATCACTAAGTAAAAATTATAAACATTTATTGTTGAAGAATAAAATTTTTAGGGAGTTGAAACAAGTTCATAATTCACTCAAAAAAGATTTTCATTGAGATAATTACATCTAAAGTTCATGGATATATCCTTCTATGTTGGGAGATTTTAATTTTTAATCATAAAAGAACAATTTTAATCTATAATAATATAATTCATATAATAAATGAGGGATCCTTCCTCAAATTATTTTTACTTGATAATAATATTAGGTTTTAAGATCACAAAGAGATTGAATCATGCAATTGATATAGTCATCCACATTTTTATTTATTAATCACATGTGTGAATAAGATAGAAAAGTAAATAAAGTGAAATAAATATATTTAACCAATAATTGAACCTAAAAATTGATTTTTTTTATAAAAGTATTCAATGAATCATCTCCCTATGATCGTACCGCGATTCACTATTTCATTTTCACCCTTACACCGCTGTGCTAAACATATTTTGTATTAGAAATTATAAAAATATTATCAAATTGTACTTCATGTTTGATTAAATAATTTATTGTTTATCACTATTAAATAGGGCAATGATACTTGTTTTGAAAATTACAACGTAGGTGGAGGTGATTTGGAGGGCCCTTGATGAAGTGAAAGAAAACTGGGCCAAAATTGCATGGATCCATGGACATCTGTCCATTGTTTTGAATAGTACACAACATACGTGCATTCAAATGGGATGAAATTTTGTGGGCCTTTCCAAAATTCAATGTTATACATTTCATATTAAGGAACCAAATCCTGATTCGGCTTGCATGGGGCCCATCCGAACTGATCTGTCCAAGCCACCGAATTTGGACCAAGTCAAATACGGTGTTCTCTATTTTATCAATATCTAGAGCATTAGTTGTCCAAACTGTGCCAAACTTTCGGTGGAGACAGTCCACAGGTAGGGATAAAACTTTTCTATTTTTTCCAAAGCGAGATAAGACTTTCTGAAGGCCGAAACGCGTCGTGCAAGTGGATTGATGAAATCTGTGTGCCCAAAACCACCTCCCACATTTCCTATAAAAGGACACCTTGGGCTCCTCATTTGTAAGTTCGGCCAAGGAGTGAAGTGCTTCCAATTTGGAGTCCTAGAAGAGTCTCCTAATCACCTTGGAGGTTCTGGAGGCCCCTATCCTCATAGGGGGATCAACAATGAAGAAGGAGTTCCACCCGAGCTTCCTCCTCCTCCCGATGTCGAGCTAAAAGTTGGGTGTTCGTTGTGAGGGAGCTACACACATGCCAAGGGAGTTCCGATGCATAAATTAGCTACTGGTTTGGAGTAATTTGGGTTTTTAAACATTTCACTCCATGTATATTATTTTATTTCAGATTTGAATGCTTGATTTGATGCATGTGAGTGTTATGCTCTTAATTTCTAACCGATCGGTGTGAGGTTTTGAGTGCATGACTTGTGTTGTTCCGATTGGACATCACAAGAATCCTTTTCATACCCACCTTATTGAGATTTCAATATGCTTTGGAAGATCTTATTCCATGCATAAGTACTGGACCTTGACAATACGATTGTTACGTCAAGGTTGGGTCCTTAAAGCATTGAAATAAAAGCTTAGGAATTAATCGGGATTCTAATTAACTCCAACCAAAGAATTACTCTAAACCCAAGATGAATCTCTATGAACAATGAACTTGATATGTGTGTAGTGAAATCACATCGACCCTTTTATCTCATATTTATCAAAATCCACTTGGTCACTCATCTTTTAAGCTATTTCAACTAAGTCATTGTTTTAAGCTGTTTTCAAAACCACCCCCCCTCTTAGACATTTTTATTAAAAATACACACTCTAAACCTACCAACGCTCCTTGAGAGACGACCTAGGGTTTACCCTAGACTATAAATCAACCTTAAAAATATAATCAATTTGACGTGTCATGACAGAATGGTCAAATTTTGGCGCCGTTTCCGGGGAGCGCTTTGGTTTTTTTGTGCGTGTTTTTGATAATTTTTTTGTAATTTTTGTGAATATTTGTTTGTTTTATCTTCTACCTTTGAATTTATTTTTGTGTTTGAATTTATTTATTGTGTAGGTTCTTTGTATGACGCGTTCTACTCCGGGAGACCTACAAACTTTCGAACCCGAACCGGAGAGGATCCTACATCAACGAAACCGAGACATACAAGACCACACTTTGAAAGAGGAGACATCAAATCTTAAAATTCTTCTTGATCCTTCTTCTTCTTCTGAAACCAAAGTTAAAATTGAACATAACTTGTATAAAATTGCTGAAAATAATAGAACACTAAAAGAACTAACCTCACATGATGTTGATATCCAACCCACTTACATTCAATTACAAGGTGAGGCACCCAATTTTGAACTAAAATCTGGTTTAATTCATTTATTACCAAGATTTCATGGACTGCCTGGAGAAGATCCACATAAGCATTTAAAATAATTTCATACTGTGTGTTCAACCTTAAAACCTGCTAATGTGGATGAAGAACAAGTGAATCTTAGGGAATTACCATTTTCATTAGAAGACACTGCAAAAGATTGGTTATACTATGTCAATTCACCAATTAGGGGCTGGGCAGACATGAAACGCCTTTTTCTTGGAAAATACTTCCCAGCCTCTCGAACTACAACTATAAGGAAAGAAATATGTGGTATAAGACAATCTCAGGGGGAAACATTACATGAATATTAAGAATGCTTTAAAAGGTTATGTTCAAGTTGCCCACACCACCAAATAAGTGACCAAATTTTAATTCAATATTTTTATGAAGGTTTGATTCTTATTGATCAAAATATGATTGATGCTGCTGCAGGTGGTGCATTGGTAGATAAGACCCCAATCGCTGCAAGAACCCTCATTGAGAACATGGCACAAAACACTCAACAATTTAGTACACGGTCCAGTGTTCCCATTTGAGGTGTCCATGAGGTGCAAAGTACTGAGTTTGAGAAGAAGGTGGACACGAAGTTCGAAGAGGTAAGTACCCTTCTACGACAACTAGCTCTCTCCCAAGGGAAATATCAATCTCCTCCTCCCATCCATTGTGGAATATGCTCTTCTGACACCCACTATTCTGACCAATGTCCTCAATTGAGATAAACTTCTGAGAGTTGTGAGGCAATATTTCCAGGACGCCCCTTTAACCAACCCTTTAGGCAAGAACCATACTATCCATCCAACCAAGGGTGGAAGTACAACCAAGCATATAGGAAAGGGGGTATTCAAACCAACCTCAACAGCAATGGAACCAACATGGTCAGAGTAGTCATCCACCACCACCCAAAAATCCTCAACCACCCCAAAGGCCATTCCAACCACCCCTCCAAAAACCGAGCCTAGCCTAGAAGATATGATGAAGAAAATGGCTGCCAATAATATCCAATTCTAACAAACCACCCAAGAAGCCATACAAGACCTAAAGACCCAACTAGGCCAACTTGCCAACTCGGTGGGGGAAATCCAAAGTCATGGGTCGGGTAAACTACCATCTCAACCAGTAGTAAACCCTAGAGATAAAGGAAATGTTAGTGACATCACCCCTAGGAGTGGGACACAACTCAAAAGCCAAATGACCCCTCCATTAGAGTCCTCCCATCCAAAGGAAACCACCATCCCAACTGCTGAAAATGGCCCAAGATAAGAAAACCCTTTTCCTGAGAGAAGCCCTTCCAAAGGAAAGACTATGGCTGTTGATGAGCCACCTATCCCAACCATTCCTCTTCCATTTCCTCAAAGGGCTGCCCAACCTAGGAAACAAAAAGAAACCGAACTTGATAAAGAAATCTTGGAAACTTTCAAGAAAGTACAGGTTAACATTCCTTTGATTGATGCTGTGAAGCAAATTCCAAGATATGCCAAGTTTCTGAAGGAGATGTGTACACACAGAAGGAGGCTTCATGGTGATGAGAAGGTGAGCCTGGGGAGGAATGTTTCAGCATTGATAGAGTCATCACTTCCTACCAAGTGCAATTATCCTGGGACATTCTCGATTCCATGCACCATAGGGGAGTATTCGTGTTCCAATGCTATGCTTGATTTGGGTGCTTCTATTAATGTGATGCCTCACTCTATTTACTCTTCATTGAAGGTCGGTGAACTGAAGCCCACCGGTATTGTCGTTCAGCTAGCAAATCGGAGTACGGCACACCCCTCTGGTGTGTTAGAGGATGTTCTCGTGAGGGTGAAAAATTTAATTTTTCCTGATGATTTTTACGTGCTCAAAATGGAAGATGATAGGATGAATGGACATGCCCCAATTATATTGGGGAGACCTTTCTTGAAAACCTCCAAAACCATAATTAATGTCCATAATGGTACATTATCTATGGAGTTTGGTGGTAATATTGTCCACTTAAATATCCTTGATGCCATGAAGCACCCCTCAGAAGAACACTCCTCTCTCTCTGTCAATTCAATTGATGTTCTCCCTTCCCCTGAAACAACTTATTTTCATTCACCTGATCCCCTTTCTGAGTTTTCTTCATTGATTGAAATGTTAGGTAATGAATCATGCATTGATTGTTGTAGCGGTCTAGAGATATGTCATGCATGTTTGTTAATTGATGATTTCTTGAACACAGAGGATCACATGACCATCGATGATACTGATACGCTTGTAAAAGCTCATTCCTCATCTGAGGATGTTACCATTGAGCAGTTAGATGAGATCAGTGACTTCTCACTTTCACACACACTTCCGTTAATCCAAAATCCCCCAGAATTGGAACTGAAACAACTGCCTCAAGATTTAAAATACTCATATCTTGAGAATGGAAACAAGTTGCCCGTCATCATTGCTAGTTCACTCCCTCGTGAGCATGAATTGCGACTGCTTGATCTTTTGAGGAAGTATAAACAAGCTTTGGGACAGACACTTGCTGACATTCCTGGCATTAGCCCATCAATTTGTACACATCATATTTTATTAAATGATGAGGCTAAACCAGTGAGGCAGTCACAACAATGACTGAAACCAAACCTACTTGATGTTGTTAAAAAATAAGTAACAAAATTGTTGGCTGCTGGAATCATTTACCCTATCTCTGACAGCCAATGGGTCAGTCCTGTTCAAGTAGTTCCTAAAAAAACTGGCCTTACTGTAGTTAAAAATGAAAACAATGAATTGGTTCCAACTCGTGTGCAGAATAGTTTGCGTGTCTGTATAGACTATCGCCGACTAAACCAACACACTAGGAAGGACCATTTCCCATTGCCATTCATTGACCAGATGCTAGAGAGGTTAGCAGGGAAGTCCCATTACTGTTTCCTTGATGGGTATTCTGGATACTTTTAGATCCATATTTCCCCTGAGGATCAGGAAAAGACAACCTTTACTTGCCCCTTTGGTACATTGTCTTACAGAAGGATGCCATTTGGTCTGTGCAATGCTCCAGGTACATTCCAACGATGTATGGTTAGTATTTTTTCGGATTACCTGGAGAATTGCATGGAGGTTTTTATGGATGATTTTACTGTTTATGGATCCTCTTTTGATGAATGTTTGAGTAGTCTTGCTTCTGTCCTACGTCGCTGTATTGAAAAGAATCTCGTATTAAATTATGAGAAATTCCATTTCATGGTGCGACAAGGCATAGTTTTGGGACATGTCATTTCTGGGGAAGGTATCCAAGTGGACAAATCAAAAGTAGATATCATTTCCTCCCTACCATTCCCTAAAAATGTTCGGGATGTGCGGTCTTTCCTGGGTCATGCTGGATTTTATCGTCGTTTCATTCGTGAATTTAGTAAAATTGCACTCCCCCTCTCCCGATTACTCCAAAAAGAAAAAGAATTTGATTTTGATAAAAAATGTGAGGAAGCTTTCAATAAGTTAAAATGGAGTCTCACATCACCCCCGGTAATCCAACCACCTCGGTGGGATTTACCATTTGATCTCATGTGTGACGCCTCTAACTATGCAGTTGGGGCAGTCTTGTCACAAAGGGTCGATCGAGCTCCACATGTCATTGCCTATGCCTCACGTACTTTGGACCCTGCCCAAGCAAACTACACCACCACTGAAAAATAATTTCTTTCCATTGTGTTTGCCATGGATAAATTCAGGCCATACCTTCTAGGGTCCAAAGTCGTTGTGTTCTCATACCATGCAGCCCTCCGATATCTCCTAAAGAAACTAGAAGCCAAACCACATCTCATTCGATGGATGCTCCTCCTTCATGAATTTGATCTAGAAATTAGGGATAAAAAAGGAGCAGAGAATGTGGTTGCTGACCATATCAGTAGGATTCTCCCACCCTCGGATATTAACTCATCCCCCTGTATTCCCATAAATGAATTGTTTCCTGATGAGCAATTGTACTGAGTGCAAGATGTTATTCCTTGGTATGCTGAAATTGTAAATTATTTGGTAGCGTCTTGAATTCCTACTGATTTCACCAAAAACCAGGATGATCGTCTAAAACATGAGTCTCGTTGGTACATTTGGGATGACCCCTACCTCTGGCGCACATGTAGTGATCAAGTTATTAGGCGTTGTGTTCCCAATAGTGAGTTTCAATCTATCCTTAGGTTCTGCCACACACTTGCTTGTGGGGACCACTTTGGTCCCCAACGGACTGCTCTCAAGGTCTTAGATTCTGGTCTCTTTTGGCCCACATTGTTTAGGGATGCCCATGAATTCTGTAAATCTTGTCCTCGCTGTCAAAGAATGGGGAATGTCTCTAAAAGAAATGAGATGCCCCAACAACCCTTACTCTTCCATGACATTTTTTATGTTTGGGGCATTGACTTTATGGGACCATTCTCCAATTCATTTGGGAACCTTTACATTCTTCTGGCAGTGGATTATGTTTCAAAGTGGGTAGAGGCACGAGCCACGAGGACAGATGATTCCAAGACAGTTGTGGAATTTTTGAGAACCCAAATATTCTGTAGGTTTGGATTACCTAGGTTTATCATTAGTGATCAGGGTTCTCATTTCTGCAACCGCACAATACAATCTCTTTTGCACAGGTACGGGGTTGGGCATCGAGTATCTACTGCTTATCACCCACAAACAAATGGTCAAGCCAAAGTATCAAATAGAGAGGTAAAACAGATTCTTGAGAAAACGGTTCAGCCAAACAGAAAAGACTGGAGTCTTAGACTCGATGATTCGTTATGGGCTTACCGTACTACATTCAAAACTACAACTGGCATGTCACCATATCGACTAGTTTTTGGGAAGAGTTGTCACCTCCCTGTTGAGGTAGAGCACCGGGCCTACTGGGCTATTAAACAATGCAATTCTAATCTTTCTGGTGCAGGTATTGAAAGGAAGTTGTAGATTCAGGAGTTGGAGGAAATGAGAAGAGATTCATATGAGAACTCCCGAATTTATAAAGAGCGAACCAAGGCTGCCCACGACCGTCTCATCCTTCATCGTCAATTCCACATCAGGAAGAAGGTCCTTCTCTACAATGCAAGGATGAAGTTGCACCATGGTAAGCTTCATTCCCATTGGTTTGGACCTTACATTGTTACTAATGTCTCTCCATTTGGTGTTGTCCAGGTTCAAAATGAAGACACCAAGCAAACCTTCACTGTCAATGGGCAGCGGCTGAAGCACTTCCATGAAGCCATTCCGGAGTCCCCAATGGAGGAACTCCATGTTCAAGAAGCGGTCTATGAATAACACTCACCAGGTTTTATCCTTCCTTCCCACAGTCTCTTTTATTACAGTGAGGACACTGCATTCTATAGGTGTGGGGGGGGGGGGGGGGGTGGATACATTCCTGGGTTAGTTAGGATTTTTCACCATTTTCTCCTTTTTTTTTCTCTTTTTGTCCTTCTTTATGGTATTTTTATTTTTCCCCATCAACAATTTCGAAATTCCATGATGTGGCGACCATACAGTGGGGAAATTAAAAATACCATAACGAAGGCTAAAAAGAATATTTGTATGAATTTAACATCAGGGAGTTATTTTTAGTGAATTGGTTTTCTGTCAATGATATAAATGGTCGTATCTATGTGAAACCTTTGAGATGATTGATTCCCATTGTGTGAGTAGTTTTTGGGAAAACTGTGTCGCTAATATCTCCAAAATTTTTTGCACCAAACCACAAAGTGTGATTATTTCTTACTTAATATAAGGTAAATATATGTTAGGTTAATATTTTTCAGCTTTAAATGATATTTCCATACGTTCGTTCCTTATCCGATCTGTTTCATTACTGTACCAGATTGACCTATGCGTGTGTACCTAATGTCCGACTGTTGTACGCCCTCAAAAAAAAAATTGTTGTGTCTTTGGCAGGTCAAAAACCACTCATCCTCAACCTTTGATCTTGTTATAACTATTGCAATTAGTGTCGTGTGGAGATCAAACAAGGGTTGAGAGATGAGTGTGAGATTTGTTCCAATTGCAACTTCAAAAAAAAAATGAGGGGAGTGATGAAATGTGCAAAATATGGGGATATCTAGGTCGGGAGCTTATGGTTTGACTTCTGGGAATGATTAAATGAGTGGGTTTTGAAATATGATTGCAAAGGATGTAGGACAGGTTCGATGACAAAATCATTTAAGCTGAAAAATGTTAAAATAACATATATTTATTGGATAGCAAGTGGAAAGAATAGCATGGAATGGTTTCCACACACACACATGGAGAGTTAGTGTCATGGTTTACTTCTGAATTCCTTTCTCAATTGGGTATCATGAATCTTTTTGAATTTCTCTATGATATGATTTATGAGACATCTTTTTCTATTTTCACTAGGAAGAACTCCTTGGTGTGGTTCGTGCAGTGATCACTTCACTTTAAATAAAATTCCCTCAAATGATAAATCTTCATGATGTTGTAAATATATATATATATATATGCATCA
The DNA here is from genome assembly GCA_963277665.1 of Viscum album. NCBI lineage: Eukaryota > Viridiplantae > Streptophyta > Magnoliopsida > Santalales > Viscaceae > Viscum > Viscum album. The sequence continues at coordinate 806,617,492 of OY728137.1, forward strand.
ATGTATTTGGATATATGACTTTGCCCAGGAGTGCAAATGTTTAGGTGTGGGGGTGTGATCGTACCACGATTCACTGTTTCATTTTCACCCTTACACCGCTGTGCTAAACATATTTTGTATTAAAAATTATAAAAATATTATCAAATTGTACTTCATGTTTGATTCACTAATTTATTGTTTATCACTATTAAATAGGGTAATGATACTTTTTTTGAAAATTACAACGTAGGTGGAGGTGATTTGGAGGGCCCTTGATGAAGTGAAAGAAAACTGGGCCAAAATTGCATGGATCCATGGACATCTGTCCATTGTTTTGAATAGTACACAAAATCCGTGCATTTAAATGGGATGAAATTTTGTGGGCCTTTCCAAAATTCAATGTTCTACATTTCATATTAATGAACCCAATACTGATTCGGCTTGCATGAGGCCCATCCTAACTGATCTGTCCAAGCCACCAAATTTGGACCAAGTCAAATGTGGTGTTCTGTATTTTATCAATATCTCGAGCATTAGTTGTCCAAATGGTGCCACAATTTCGGTGGAGACATTCAACAGGTAGGTCTACAACCTTTCTATTTTCTCCAAAGCGAGATAATACTGTATGAAGGCCGAAACACGTCGTGCAAGTGGATTGATGAAATCTGTGTGCCCAAAACCACCTCCCACATTTCCTATAAAAGGACACCTTGGGCTCCTCATTTGTAAGTTCGGCCAAGGAGTGAAGTGCTGACAATTTGGAGTCCTAGAAGAGTCTCCTAATCACCTTGGAGGTTCTGGAGGCCCCTATCCTCATAGGGGGATCAACAATGAAGAAGGAGTTCCACCCGAGCTTCCTCCTCCTCCCGATGTCGAGCTAAAAGTTGGGTGTTCGTTGTGAGGGAGCTACACACATGCCAAGGGAGTTCCGATGCATAAATTAGCTACTGGTTTGGATTAATTTGGGTTTTTAAACATTTCATTCCATGTATCTTATTTTATTTCAGATTTGAATGCTTGATTTGATGCATGTGAGTGTTATGCTCTTAATTTCTAACCGATCGGTGTGAGGTTTTGAGTGCGTGACTTGTGTTGTTCCGATTGGACATCACAAGAATCCTTTTCATACCCACCTTATTGAGATTTCAATATGATTTGGAATCTATTATTCCATGCATAAGTACTGGACCTTGACAATACGATTTTTACATCAAGGTTGGGTCCTTAAAGCATTGAAATAAAAGCTTAGGAATTAATCAGGATTCCAATTAACTCCAACCAAAGAATTACTCTAAACCCAAGATGAATATCTATGAACAATGAACTTGATATGTGTGTAGTGAAATCACATCGACCCTTTTATCTCATATTTCTCAAAATCCACTTGGTCACTCATCTTTTAAGCTATTTCGACTAAGTCATTGTTTTAAGTTGTTTTCAAAACCACCCCCTCTCTTAGACATTTTTATTAAAAATACACACTCTAAACCTACCAACGCTCCTTGAGAGACGACCTAGGGTTTACCCTAGACTATAAATCAACCTTAAAAATATAATCAATTTGACGTGTCACGACAGCACGGTCACCCTACCCTTTTATTGAATTTTTTATCCATGAATCTACAATTTGTATCAATGTATAATTACTTATGATGATCTAAAAATTTTATAAAAATGATTATTTTATATAGTATTAATCTCACTTTATTTTATAATTCTTGAACATATTATTGATTTTTATTTAATGTAATGGTATTTATTTTTAAAATGGAATGGTTAGGTTAATAAATGCAGAAGATCATGATCTATAAAATAATAATAAATCCAATAAGAAATGTTTTTCTATAAAAAAATTATTTCCGATGCTTTTACTCCGGGGCGCGCGTGCGTGTCCATCACGCATGGGAGGACGTGTAGCTTGTTGCCCCACATTCCCGCTTTCCAAAGGCGGGTTTCATCCATTCCTTGTTCAAGGATGTCTGATCCTTGATCGAAACCGGGATGATGGGATGTCGGTTCTTCCTTCCGTGGATTCCTCCTCGGAGCTCGTCACCTAGTCCGTGTCTCCCTCATAGATTTAAGACAGGTTCGTGAAGCTCGTTCCCAGTGCCATATCTGCATAGACGCTAGTTAATTATGCTGCTTCCGTCGAGATGCTCCAAGGGGTCTTGTCGGGGCAACAACCTTCGGTGAGGAGAATGGTCATGTTGGGGTGCCGTTGGTATGTCTTGACGCTGGGGATTGGCATGTCTGTCTTCTTTCCTTTATCACAGGGCTTCTCAAGGGTGCGGAAGCCCGAGTCATCCCACATCGAATGCGAGGATTGTGTACCATCTGAGGTTTTCCTCATCTTCCCATGTTTAACAAGGGGTATGCCGCGAGTTTAACGTCTTGCGGAGACGGATCAGACTGAAGGACCCCCTAGGGGAAACACCGATGTTGGGGCCAGCACGTGGGCAGCTTTTCAGACACCATGGAGTGGAATGGGGTGGCATGATCTCACCGGGATGTGGCGGCCCGGGTAAGGACCAGGATGGGTTATGGAGTGACGGGATTGAACCTCATGGAGGCTTCCTACGTATCCCCATGGTAGGGAATCAAAGTCCGCGTAGTTCGGTGGTACGGTGGGACACCTGAAGAGGCGACCCGTGAGAATGAACGCATGGATTGGAGCCTGGAGAAAGTAAGATTTCCGGGCTAGGGAATGATCTTCCCAAGGCACGTGGGCTCAAGGGGGAAGTCAGGATGAGACGTGGGTGTGAGGCATGGGGCTTATGCTCTGAGACGGCCCAAGAAGGGGAATACAGGGATTACGCTCTAAGGCGGCCCATAATGGTGTTAGTGAACCGAAGGGAAGGGGTCAGAACAATTGAGTGATGGGATTGAACCTCGTAGAGGCTTGCTAAGTACCATGAGTTAGCACGGATCAAAGTCCATATAGTTCAGGGCATACAGTTTAACGTCATGCGGGACAAGGGCATAAAGTTTAACATCATGCGGGACAAGGGAATACAGTTTAATGTCATGCAGGATGAGGGAATTTGGGGCTTATGATCTGAGGCGGCCCAGAGTGGATATAGGGCTTACACTCTGAGGCGATCCATGGTGGTCGGGGAACCAACGTGGAGAGGTCGGAACTACTGGGTGGTGGGCTTGAACCTCATGGAGGATTCCTACGTACCATGCATTAGCATGGATCAAAGTCCACATAGTTCGTTGGGATGGGGCTTACGCTCTGAGGCGGCCCATAGGAGGATGTCATGGTCGATGCGTGCTCTAAGATCACGTGAGTCATGCTCGGTGTGAGAAACAAGAGGCAGTAGGGACCAGATGATCACGTCGCAAAGGATGCATCCATTAGAAGCGGAAAGGGGCTTACGCGTTAAGCGGCCCAAAGAGGAAACAGGGGCTTACGCGTGGTTAACGGCCCTTGGTGCTAGGGATTACTCCAGGATGGAGGCCCATGGTGCGACAAAGAGCAGTGGGAAAAGGACTCCACTAGCCTTGGCAGGGGGGAAGTATGGAGGTGCATGGGTGCAACCTTCTGTAAGAGAGGCTAGGGGATTACGCTCTGAGGCAGCCCTTCCCCTGTAGAAAAACGCCACTCCGAAAAGTAGGATCTCATTTCATGCGAGGAAGATTCCATTCTCGTGGAGATGAGTGGGCGTAAAGAATGTCTGAGACGGGGGGACCCTGCGTGCGAAGCACGGGGTCAGACCACAGTTTAACGTCATGTGTTAAGGATGAGGTGCTTAGCAGTTTAACGTCCTGTAGCTTGGACGAGGTGGGTTCGTTCCAAACCCCTAGGGATTACATGCCCAATTCCCTCTACCCCTATGGGAGGGAAGGCATCGACAAGGCTGTAGTGGGGGGGGGGGGGGGGGCGCAGGGTGAACCATTGAGGGGTCCACGTTAGCGTGGCTATGCGAAGAAGTAATAGCCGTTAGCGTGCCTATGCGGAGAAGCATAAGGCAAAGAAACACAACGGGAAACACCGCCCAATGGACCTTGAGGTTACTTCGTATGAGCCTAGAAGGCCGTACGGGAAAACAACGCATGGCGCCCATGCCCGACAGGGAAGACATCAGGTGCTGGTGCGGAGAGGCAGCCAAGGGGCGTCAAGGTAAAGGGTCCTGGGTGTTGCGCGCAAAGAGAAGGTTTGCATGCAAAACACCGAGATGACGCACAACAGGACCAGAGGATTGCGCAGATAGGTGATTGCGCGGAAAGTATTGGGATTGCGCGCACATAAGGGGATTGCATGCACGGGGCAAGGATTGCGCGCAAGGGAAGAACCCGGAGGAGTGGGAGAATTCACTTAAGCCAGTGGAGTTGCACGCAAAGGCGAACCCCGGGGAAAGGTTTCACGAAAAGAGGAATTACCTGGAAGTCATCTTGCGCATGGGGTAGTCCAAATTGTGCGCACGGGAGCCGTTCTGAATTCCGCAACCCCAAACCATTTGGGGTCGCCTTCTATTTATAGGCATCGGCCGACGCGGAATCCAGACGGCGCATGAAATCTTCTGCGCCGGGAACCGTCGGTGCACAAAGCTTCACCGCGAGGAACCGAGGTGCGTAAAATTGCACTCCCCACCGGCTCGATTACACGAATCCTAGGGATGCTTCGCGTGCATGACTTTATTTCGTGCAAGGCCTCCTTTATTTCGCATACCACTTCCCGGGCCTCCGGACCGGGCCTCTGATTCCGAATATGACTTTGATTTGTCATTTCAAAACTTCCTCTGGGAGTTACGGACTTTTTCAGCGTCTACAAATGCCCCCCCTCGTAATTGGATCGGCGAGAGGTCGCAACGGTCGGATTCCGAGGGAAACGCCGAAGCAGGGCCACTCCTGGGCACTTAGCACGCAAACAACCAACGTGGTGCGCAAAACGACGGATCCGCATGGCATGGAACCCTGGCCTCGCCTACAAAAAGGGGTGATGGGCCCCGAATCTGTACTCAAGATTTTCTGCGCGATAGGCTTACCGCTCTTGTGCGCGAAATTGCTCCCACTGCTGCACGTAAAAATGATCTGGCAGCACATAATTCCTTCCGAATTTTGGCCGTCCTTGCGCGCCTACTCAGGATATTCCATGCCTAGCGTGCCGATTGCACTCCCAACTCCTGGATTTCACGCCGCCAGTTCAGATTTTGCGCAGAACTCTCCGATTTCGCGCACTACGTCCTGATTTAATGCAATTCCCGAGATATTCGAGATGGCCGCAAACCGAGTTGATGAGGGGGAATCCGCCACTCGTAGGACCGAAATGGCGGCGAACGAGGGGGTTTATGGCGCCAAGGTGATATTCTCCAACAACCTGACCTTGTTCAACCTGCTGACTCCAGCCCAGAAGACGTATCCCCTGTCTGAAAACCTCCCGCTCTGGAACTTTGGCATCCTGAAGGAGGTGCCCCTACCGGGCTTCGAGGTGGACACACCACGGTCATGGGTGACCCGGGAGGACGAGATTCCTCACTACAACATCACCAAAAATGGATATCCTTCCAGGGAAACCAGAAATATGGACATATATGTCCTGAACCCGAGGACCAGGACCATTACCGGGGACGAGCCTATCACAGAGAATTTTCTGGTCCTATACACGAGCACATTCTGTCAGAGCGTCACAGATGACACGAAGGGCTGGCTAAAGGACTGGGACCTACGGTCCGGGGGCGACTTCACCAGTGAGTGGGCCTGGGCATTCTGGGTTCACCATACTTGCGACCAGTTCGGGGATGAACTGTGACATATTGGCCTATTCGAGGTGGTATGGACATCGCAGTTCCACTTCCACCATCAACCTGAGCTCGGGCCGGAGCTATTCACCCGGTGGTCTCCTAATACTAACACATTCCACCTTCACCATGGGGAAGTTGGCATCATTCTCTGGGACGTTCACTGCATCGGAGGTATCCCACTAGAGGGATACCAATACGATGAGTTCGTTCCTCCAAAGAACACCTGGGAAGACAGGTCACAGACGCCCATGCTGACGTGGAACCTATTGGAGCTAGCCAAAGAGAGGCTGGGGGTCAAGGAATTCCTGATGGACATTTCCTACAAGGGTTGGTTCAGCCAGTTCCTTGAGAAGGATCCGGCCATCAAGATGCCGGGACGGGGTAAACGATTCCCAACCATGACTCAGAGAAGTAGGTATGGGTCATACTGGAAGACCCTAGAGGCGGGGCAATACCAATCATGGGGCTACCGCGTCATTGAGACCCAGGACCCGAACGTCTGGTACACCGGGTTCCTAACCACCTTCCTGAGCGGGTGGCTCCTGCTGGTGTGGGACGCGAGGATGGGCATCCGTCCAGCAACACTGGTGATGGCGGGCACCATGGCCGCCAACAAACGGTTCAACTTGGGGGTCCTCATTCTGGCCATCTGTATGCCATCCTATGACGCATCTCATGAGGGGGGTCACCTCAGAGAGTATGTGACCCCTTCCAGATCTTCCACGGCTGGGTGGCGGCTCATCTCGGCGGGTACACTTTCCCAAATTCCATCCGTCCTCTGGGCAATGGCCTGCGACCGTCCCTACTGAACGTCGCCGGGGTGGCGCCGATGACACTCAATGAGGAGGGCGTGATAATTCGCATTGGTAACCACACCAACTTCCACTTAAGCCTGTTCCCCACCCCGGTCGTCCAGATGGTGGACAATGAGCGAGGATCTCTGGAACAACAAAAGTATTTACAGAGCATTCGGGGCAGGGTACTCGTGGCTCAGATCGACAGGAAGGTGATCTGCGAGCCTTACGTGCCATCCCGATTCGCCAGGCAATTCAGGTGCCTCCAACGAATACCGAAGAAGGTATTCACGGATGTCTGGCAGGAGAAGAATCCCTGCGTTCTGCGCCAGATGTGGTTGATGTTTACCACTTTCGGCTCCGGTGACGTCATTACTCTTCCTCCCACTGGGGTTGACGCTGGCCTAGCAACCGAGTATGCCGAGCACTGGACCATCGCGTACCCTAAGGGCCTTTTACGCAAGTGAGTCCGGAAACTCGAGGCTACTTGCGCGGAAACCGGACGACGGGGGAGAAGGCAAGGTGCTGCTGGAAGGGGGGAACCAGGGGTGCGTCAGGCAGCGAGGCCCGCGCAGGCTGGGACTTCAATAGCGGGAACATCACACAGCGCCGTTGCGACCTCGTTGCCTGTAGGGGGGTCACATGAGGCGGTCAGGGAGCTTCCCGAGAAGCAGATAAGACACCTGCTCGAACCTTCCCAAGATGCAATTCTCCCAGAACTGTGGTCGGCCTGGATGACCCTGTGGCAATCACTGAGCGTTGAAGCCATCTGGCAGAAGATAATGCAAAACGAGATCCAGCTGCCAGAGGTCGGGCTCGTTCGAGTTACCGACCGGGTAAACTTCAATCGACGGCATGCTTAACTGACGACCATGGACACATACGCGCACCAAAGGGGTCGGCGTGCAGAGCCACCTTTCCTAGTGAAAGTGATGCTCGGCCAGGAGCATGATCCGGAAGTGATGCCGCCGGGAGAGGGCGATAGTGACGAGGAGTCGGAGGGGGAGGAGGAAACTAGAGAAGACGAAGGCGAAGGAGAAGATGAAGAATAAGGAGAACCCGAAGGTGAGGGGTCGTAGGGGGCGACCTACCAAGGGAGTCTCCGAGAGAGCGGCGAGATTGTCGGCTCTGATCTCGACATAACCGAGATACTTGAGGTCTATCTCTATCTTCATTCATTTTCCTTCTTCATCCATTCTCCTTTTCAATTTCCAAACCATATCTCTACCTCACTCAGGAGCATCTGAGTGTTGGTCAAGCATCCCCACTAGAGGAGGGAGGAGAGGAACTAGTGGGACAGGATGGGGATCCAACGCCCATCATTGAATTGAAAAGCGCAGAGGGGTCTCCCATCATGGCGGCTCCTGCAGCGGCCGGAACACTGGAGGCCGACGATCTGGATTCCTATAAGTCTCACGCTTCACTACTGGCGCTTGGTATCAAAAGATCCCAACTAATCAGCGTATGCCTTGTGCAGTGATCTCAACATTGGAGACTCATCAGGTTGTGGAGCCCGGGCCGTCTATGATTGGACCAATGGCGGACATACCACCTCATTCAGAACATGCTCCCTACACTGAGTTGGCCCCAACAATTGGTGAGCAGGGGGAAGTGGAAATTAGTGGCGCTGTTCTTGAGGCGAGGCCGGAGGCTGACGGAGGCTCCGTCGCTACTGGGGTGAGAGAGGAAGGTTGCTCGGACGTCGAGGATCCTATTCCTCATGAAGACATCCCTGAGGTAGATCTGGCTCCCGATATACTGGCTGCCTTCTCTATGTACCGACCCACTGACCCTGAGGAGATAGATGACTCTGACTCAGAGGCAACTGAGGAGAGCCAGATGACACAGCGCAAAGGGTGGAAGTGTATCCAGCGCTTTCTCAGACATCCCTAGTCGGATTGGCTGAGGCGGATGGGATCACTCCAGACCTGGCTGCGCCTCCTATGCGCTGGAGGGTCTGATGCTCAGTGCCTTCATCTGACGGTACATGATTACATGGACGAGAATATACGCGAGAGCAGCCAGCACACCGACGTTGCCCAATGTCGGGAAATATCGGCGAGCGCCCGAGCGTTGCTGAGGGCGGAGCGGGAGGTCCGACACCTCGAAGGGTAGGAAAAAGATAAGAAGGCCTTCATTGAAACATGCTCTGAGCTTGTGGAGCAATTGACGGCCCAGCTGGCTGATGCGCAGGAACAATTGATGAAGGCAAGTCACCAGATGACCGTACGTCGAACCGAGCGGGTGCAGGCACAAGCTAGGATTGGCGAGCTGCGCTATGCGGTGGTTGATGAGGAGAGAGTCTTCAAGGAGCGAGAAGCAGTCCTGGAGGCTACCATCCAAAGGGTAGCAGCGCTAGAAAGATCGATTCAGCACACTGATCCTTAAGGGCTTTGTTTTGGCCATCCCATGAACTTCTTTCTTGTACTGCTCATCATCTCAATACAATACATGAAAAAATACATTTATTTGTACATTTGGTTTAATATGCTCAACCATAATTCAGAAATTAATAACAAATCACCCCTAAGCTCTTGTGGGTCACACCCAACATGAGAAGCAAAGGATACTCATGCTATCATTTCGTCCAACTGTGGGGCATTGACCAAGCTTCAGGCACCCGAAATTGGGCCTGGATTTCTGAGGAGAAGACCTCAGACCGATTGATATTTCACCTTCTCAATGTGCTCTGACACATGAGTGGGGCAATGCTGGGGGCATTGAAATCCATCCGAACATAGGGAGATGGAAAGGAAAGGTGAATCATGCTACCCAAATTCGGAACACTCTGGGGCGCGACGATGGAGGATAACTGTTAACCATGACGGAAACACAGCATCCATATCGTGTTGGCCCAGAATGTGGACAATAAATGAGGGCTGACCGCTGACCATGTTCAAAACACGGGGCCTAACTCAAATATTGCCGGTCAGTTTTCCGGAACGTTGGCCCAGGACAGAAGGCAGACTATATGTCTATCATCCATATGACTACAATAGGCGGACCAAAGGTCTATCATCCATATTGTGGTAGCAGGTGGAACAAAGTCTATCATCCATACTGTTAGGGGGTCCCGTCAAACATGACCAGTCCTCCGGAACGTTGGCCCAGGACAGTAGGTGGACCATAGGTCTATCATCCATACTGTTAGGGGGTCCCATCGAACATGAAATAGAATGTGGATCCAAATAAAGGGGCACATAAAGCGTGGAAAGTGGAGTGGTTGTTTGTTCGAACAGAGTCCAACACTACCGAAATTGCGCCACCGTGGCGGAGGCGCATTAGGCGGACGTACCAAACTGATCACGGATCATCCCAATTTTCAGGCAGGAGATCTCTGGCGAGAGAACTGCCGCTTCCCATTATTACTATGGGGCATCTCGAACTTATTCGGGGTAGATGTCATGATTACACCACTTCCCAAGATGTCAGGCCGAGGGGCCGACAATAAGGAGGGATGGGAATTGGTAATCCCTGGGGCTGGACCAAAGACGAAATGTCCGGGCGTTCCTACGTATCTCATTAGGATGAGAATCAAGCCAAACGTAGTTATAGAATCACAGTTTAATGTCATGTTGGACGAAATACAGTTTAACATCGTGTGGGACAGGGGACACATCTCATCTAGGGATAGGCACGACACGAAGAGTAACCTGACGTGAATGAGGACATAATTCTGCACCACACCGTAAAATCCCATAAGAGAGACCGAGTCGTGGAAATCCAAGGAAATGAGCTTAGTTTTAGGTCTTAGAACTCAGACCAAATGATAAGGGGAATGGGAGACACACAGTAAAGCAGTTGCAAAACCCAACGTGAATGGGGCAAAGCCCTGCTTACTATGTGCTCCTAGGGACGCGTTTAGGCCAAGAGACCGAACACAAAAAGTTAGGATGGGCCTACGGGGAAGTTCCCAGGTGCTCCTACGTATCTCACAAGGATGAGAATCAAGCCATACATAGTTCTTGAGAGGTAGCGTCTTAACGGGATGATACCATCACAGTTTAAGGTCATGTGGTTGGACCTAGCAGCACAGTTTAAGGTCGTATGGCTTGGACCTGGAGACATAGTTTAAGGTCGTATGACTTGGACCTAGCAGCACAGTTTAAGGTCGTATGGATTGGACCTGGGGGAAAATGCACGATGCGATAAAGAATACCTGATGCGGGTGAGGGAGTAATTCCATACCATCACCGTGCGCGATTCCGAGAGAGGAGCCTTGGCCCAAAGGGGCCTACGAGGGTTCAACAATCAGGGGGGGGGTAGAAGATCCTAGCTCCCAGCTATGCTGGGCCCGAAACGCAATGTCTGGGCGACTCCTCATTCCTCATGGGGATGAGGGTCAAGCTGCACGCAACCTGTAAAGAAGAAACCCAAGCACATACTCTAGCACTCAGATCACGGGAGCCCCGAGAGACACCGTTACGCAGCTTGGTCTGTCCGACGTGTGGGGCTGTACTAAGGGTTAGTACAAGGAGTTTCGAGATTCCACCTTGACACGGTGGGGTCGAACATAATGTGAATCATGCAACCAACATTCAGGGCCCGAGGAAGCTGGCGTGACGACTGGGGATAACTGCTGACCATGTTCGCAACACAGAATCCTGTCGCGTTAGCCTAGAGGTAGGGTCAAACAAATGAGCATCAACCGTTGACCACATTCACAACATGGGATTTGTATCAATTTGTTGCCTGAAACCCTCGGGGGCGTTGGCCTGTGACGGTAGGAGATCCCTTAGGCGTTGTATCCAGGACATTCTTGGGGGTCCCTCCGGGTGTGAAAGATGGTGGGGCCTAAATGAAGGGGAACACGAAGCCTGACAAGCGGACGAAAACTTACCTAAGTCGAATCTGACACTCCAGGTCCTAGACCAGAGTACTCTGAACACATTAACAGACCACTGGAGAGGGTCGAAGGGCTCAGTTTGAGAGCGTCCAAAAGATGGAAGATTCTCGAGGGAAGGGCAGGCCAAAAGACCGAGGCAACCAGGAGATCGTGGGATCTCCTAAGAGACAGGGCTGGACCTAAAATATAAGTGTTCAAACGGTCCTACATATCCCATAAAGATGAGAATCAAGACACACGTAGTTCTAGAAGCACTATTTAACGTCATGTAGGATGAAATAAGGATTTTAGTTTTAGGTCTTAGAACTCGGACCAAGGTGCTGTTTAGGGTTGTGCGGGACCGTATAGTTTAAGGTCATGCAGTACCAGGGAGCCCAGATGTAGGGAAAAATGTAGCTTAAGGTCATGTTGGACCATGTAAGGATCTTAGTTTTAAGTCTTAGAACTCGAACCAAGGTCCAGTTTAGGGTCGTACGGGGCCGTATAGTTTAAGGTCATGTAGGACCAAGGATCCCAGATGTAGGGAAAAATGTAGTTTAAGGTCATGCTGGACCGTGTAAGGATCTTAGTTTTAGGTCTTAGAACTTGGGCCAAGGTGCAGTTTAGGGTCGTACGGGACCGTACAATTTAAGGTCATGCAGGACCAAGGATTCTTAGGCAAAGTACTGCTTGAGGAACCTGGCATTGGTGGGAGGATTTACGCGCTCACCATCTACAGTCACTAGGGAATATGCTCCATTGGGATAGACCTTATGGACAATGAAAGGACCCTCCCATTTGGGCTCCAACTTGGGTGGTTTCTTGCCGGGAATCATAGGCACTCTAAGAGCCAGCACCAGGTCACCTTGCAGGAAGGAGAAGAGGCAAACCTTCTTATTGAAAGCTCGAGCCATACTGCTCTGATGCCTTTCCAAGTTATGTAAAGCGTGAATCCTACTTTCGTCCAGCGCTTCCAATTCGTCTAGACGGATTTCGGAAACTCTATTTGGCGCTTGCTGGTCGTAGACTGCCATGCACAATGAGGGAAACTAGATCTCGATGGGCAGGATGACCTCAGCTCCATATACCAGGGAATATGGAGTCACCTGGGTGGAGTTACGAGTCGTCGTCCTATAAGCCTAGAGGGCATTGGGGATCTTTTCCAGCCAACTTTTCTTGTTCTGACCAACCATCTTTTTCACAATGTTAGAGAGGGTTTTTTTAAACGCCTCGATCTATACATTCGCCTGTAAATGATAGTGGGAGGTGTGGTTAGAGCGAATTTTGTACTTAGCATACACTTTCTATAGCTCGGCTGCTTGGAAGTTGGTTCCGTTATCCGCGAGGACAACGTGAGGTACTCCAAACCAATAGATGATATTGGAGCTCACGAAGTCAGAGATAGAATAGGACTTGACTTCCCTAAGTGGGATTGCCTATTCCCACTTGGAAAAGAAATCCGTAGCGGTCAAGATGAACCGGAACTGGTCGGCCATCACCGGCGGGTAAGGCCCTATGAAATCCAACCCCCAGACTGCAAAGGGCCAAGAATACTTGGTAGTATGGAGAGGCTCCGGTGGCCGATGCACAAAGTTAGAATGAACTTGGCACGCATGAAACCTCTTGGAATACTCGATGCAGTCGTAGATCATGGAGGGCCAGAAGTATCCCAACCTCCGAATCTGGTGGGACAACTTCGAGTCGGCCTGGTGGGTGCCACAGGAACCAGCGTGAACTTCTTGCATGACCTGTGGGATCTCGACTCCTTGAAGGAAATGGAGGAGAACACCATCAAATCTGCACCTGTAAAGGAGCTTCTCAAGGCTGGGACCGCTCTGAAGGGTGAACTGCAGCACGCGGCGTCAGATTCGCTCTCGCTTGGCTCGGTCCGGTGGAAGATTTCCGTGCTGGAGATATTCAACCAAGGGCGTCCTCCAGTCAGGAACTGTCTTGATTACTGCACCTGAAGCCCCCGAGGATCCTGACGTAGGGGCGCCAGTGGTGAAATGGTTCACTCGTGGGCCACAATAACCCTCCGGAATAATAGGAGCAATGACTCTCCGGTGCGCCACATGGATAATTAGGTCATCCTGTTTGGGATCCGAAAGTGATGCGGCCAGACTGGCCAAAGCATCTGCTCGACTATTTTACGACCGGGGAATGTGAACGACCTCTGGATGGGAGGGGAACTTAGCAATTAGATGGAGGGTGCACTCCAGCAATGGCATGAGTTCTAGCTTTCTAAAAGCATAGTCACCATTGACTTTCTTGATGACTAGCTCAGAGTCCCCTTTTACATACAGATGGGGTACATCAATTTTGAGAGCCAACTCGAGGCCAGTGATGAGGGCATGATACTCTGCCTCATTGTTGGTGCAGACTTCTGACAACAGGAATGAATACGGAAGAACAGATTGCTCCAGGGTGATGAAGACGATACCCAGGCCCACTTTGTTGAGCCTAGGACTGTTGAGCCTTCTACCGGTGGGGCTCTGAGAGGCACCGTCAAAGTGAATATGCCAGCATGGGATGGCGTGATTGACTGAGAGGATTGCCTCCTCAGAAAAGCCTAGATCCAGTGGCTGGTCTGCGGAGGTTGGGTTGGCAGCTAAGAAGTCTGCCAACGCCTGTCCTTTCACGGACTTCTGAGGTACGAACCTGATGTCGAACTGCCTGAGGATCACCGCCCAGCGCGCCAATCGGACGATCAACATAGGTCGGTTCAGGATGTATATCAATGGGTCTACCTAAGAGACCAGCTGTACCTCATGGTGCTGCAAGTAGTGCCGCAATTTCTGCACGGCAAATATGAGCGCCAGACAGCTCTTCTCGATGGGAGAATATCTAATTTCCGCGTCGAGGAGCATGCAGCTGAGGTAGTAGAGGCTATTCTCTGTTCCCTCGTCGTTCTTATGGGTGAGAAGGGTGCCGGGGGATTGCTCCAGGGCGGTCAAATAAAGGACCAGTGGCTTTCTGGAAATGGGCGTCATCAAGACCGGAGGTTGGAGCAAATACTGCTTGATTTCCTCAAAAGAAATCTGACACTCTTCATCCCATTCATATGCGACACCTTTCTTCATGAGACGATAAAAGGGATTACACTTGCTGTCTTTATTCACAATGAATCCGTGTATATAGAATAAGTGGCCTTGAAGGCCTCTCAGATCCCGAATATTATTCGAGGGAGGAATCTGACTGATGGCCTTGATCTTTTCTGGGTCGATCTCGATGCCTCGATACCTAAAAATGAAGCCAAGAAACATTCCAGAGGTGACCCTGAAGGCACACTTCAACAGGTTCATCTTCAAGTGGAGAGAACGGAGGAAGCCAAAAACTTTCTCAAGGTCTTTGAGATGGTCCTGGCGCTGACGAGATTTAACCACCAGGTCGTCCACATAGCACTCCACCAGTGTCCCGAGGATCAGCTTGAATATGCGATGCATATCCCGTTGATAGGTGGCACCCGCATTCTTCAGGCCGAAGGGCATAACCTGGTAGCAGAAAGTACCCTAGGGGGCCCTGAAGGCAGTGAACTCTTCATCCTCGGGGGCCATCCGGATCTGGTTGTACCCAGAGTACCCATCCATGAAGGAGAGGGCTTGGAACCCATCCGTGGCATCGATCAACAACTCTGTCATGGGAAGGGGAAAATCATCCTTCGGACAGTGGTGATTGAGATCGCGGAAGTCGATATAGACCCTGATCTTCCCATTCTTCTTCTTGAATGGCACAATGTTGGCTAGCCACCTGGGGTACTGGACTTCCTTGACGAAGTTGGATTTGATGAGCATATCAACTTCGACCTCAACCATGGCACCGTGAGAGGGGTGCATCTTTCTGGGAGGCTGCTTGAACCCGCGATGGTTTGTTGGAAGTCCAAGGCGGTGGACGACTACCTGGAGATCTAGTCTTGAATCTTGTCATAACTCCAGGAGAACACATCACAATGTTGTCTGAGGAAGTCTACGTACTGTTGCCATTCCTCGGGGGGCATAGCGGCGCTGACCAATGTGGGTCTCGGGTCCGCCTTACTACTGAGGTTCACCTGCACTAACTTGTCGACCGTGGGGGGGATTCCCTCATCAAAGGCAGGAGGAGAATCTTCCATGTCCTCCTCTCTGCTTGTGGAGGGATCATCCACGGGGGGTTCCGTTTCGGGGCTGCCAGACCCTGATGGGAAGCTGGTGCCGGCTTGGGCGGCAAAGGTCGTCACATCAGGAGACTCATGCACTGCATAGACCATGGATAAAAACGCGGTTGATCCAATCCCATCTAGCCTTCGACCCAAGGGGCCACGCTTTATGACATCAAAGTAGTAGTGGCGCGTTGGCTTGAGCCGGTCGATTCCGGCCCGGTGAAACAGAAACGTATGACGTACTGTCGTTGCCATCAGCCTAACGTCCCGATATCGTACATGGGTAGGGGGCTCGGGGATCACCTAAGCATGGTTGGTGTTAGAGTACGAGGTGATTTCCCTCCGTCGCTTGGACCCAGAAATATGCCTTCCTCTGGTACTCGAAACAACAAAGCACTACCCCATGTCGGGGGTCATGGCCTCCAACCGATGGATTGGGAAGACATATACGTCATCCAAACCTGCCCAGGGATCACTCGTGATAGTGCCGAGCTCAACCTCACCTACCAGGATCTGCTTTTCCTTGCTCTTGTAATAGTCAGCGTCCAGATAACGGGCTTCACAAGAGACAAAATGAGACGCATCTCCTTGGAGCACGCCCACTAAACCCTTAAGGGAGTATTTGAGGCACTGGTGATGTGATGAGGGGACCGCTGTGTGAAGGTGGAGCCATGACCTGCCCATTAACGCATTGTAGGCGGTTTCCTGAGAGAAAACCATGAATTCGGTATTGGCAATTAGGCCTCTGAACTGGGTCTTCAAACAAATCTTGCCGAGTGGAGTTTTCTCGGTCTTGTCATACCCCTGGATCTTGAGGTCGGAGGGAGTTAGATCATCCTCAAATAGGCCCAGCTTCCGCAGCGTCCGAGTTGGGATTAGATTAATCCCGGAACCTGTGTCAACAAGACAGCGGCAGACTTCCATGCCATTGAACTGGCCGGTGATATACAGTGGGCGAATGTGGCCCTGTATGGGAAGGTCTTCATCTTCACCAGAAAACGAGATAACAGCCTGACATTCAGCATCCTCAATTGCCTCAGTGTGGAAGGCTTCTGCGGCCGCCACCTCCGTCTCAAACTGGAGAGGGATCCTTAGAGCCTCGGAGAGCGCCTCACACATTTTAGACGACAGGAGAAGGGCCTCAAGGATAGAAAGCATTGCCGGAATGCCGGCCAGGTGCTTCAGAACATCATACTTCCGAGCCAAACGTGAGCTTCTGCTTACAGGAGGCCGCTCTGCGATTGGAGGCATGAAGGGCCCTGCCGGCGAGACCGGTGACTGACTGGTACTAGGCACGTCTCTCTATTCACTAGTCGAAGCCCGAGAGGTGGCTGTCGTGTTAGGATCGGAAGGTTGTAGTCGGCCGGTGGCAGGGCAGGGCTGGTTGCGGCACGACCGAGGTGGTCCCGCCTGATCCAGCAACACAAACGGTGGTGGAGGCGAACCTGTCGACACCGGGTGAGGGGGCCACGTGTACTGATCTCTATATCGGGCCTGATGCCTTGTCTCAGTAGTGTGCACGGCCTGACTGGAGGTGACGAATTCCGTGCCTCGACGATTCACGTAGCCACGGCTCCACCGATGTTGGCGACGACTGGGGACATTGGGGAGGTCCACCTGGCATTCCTCATCGTTGGGAGTCAAAAAGGGATTTACCAACTCTACGGTGTTAACCAAAGCATACCCCAGGCTTTCACTGGAGGAGTCATCCACTACCGGACAGATTCTCGGAGGGATCCCCATCTCTGGGGGCATAAAATCTTCAATCGTGCGGGATGATGACGACATTGGCAGGGCGTGTTCTTTCTTCTTGTGCCGCCGCTTGCTCTTCTGGGAAGAGGTAGGCTGGGACGATGATGCCAAAGCGGCGCTTGCAGATTCTGAGGGCTCTGGCTGACTCAGGCGGGCACAGATGATTCCATGGGCACAAGAGACCATCCTGCGGGCCATAAAGTCGTTATACTTTTGGGACCCACGGCCGGAAACCTGTTCCCACTCATCCTCATTTCCACTGCTTCCATATGATCTCACGAAGACACCTGCCACTTGCACCGGGGCCAGGGCCAACCTGACTATGTTGTTGTCAATCTAGTCTTGGAGCCAGTCCTTGAACACATAGCATCGCTGGATGGTGTGCGTCAGGGTCCGATGATAAGGGTAGTAGTTAGGGTGATCAGAGAGACGCGCCTCTTCTAGATTCCGGCACTCAGGCAGCCGCACGATCCTCTTCTCCAAGGCGCTACGAAAATAACCAGGGACCTGGGCCTTGTCAAATGAGTAAGTCCAATTCCTTCTGTCTGGAAAGGGGCCTCTTGGAGGCTTACCATGACCAGGGGCTGGAGGAGCATGCTGAGGAGGCAGAGCCTGATTATCTTTCCAGGGTGGTGTCAGTGCGTTACACGGAGGCGCCTACCGATTTTGATTCGGTCGTTGCTGGGCCGGAGGCTGTGCCAGTGGGGGTGGACCCCTATGTGGATGCTGAGTTGGCCTTACTGGTAGCAACTCTAGATGTCTGAGGGCCTCTATATGGGACACAAGAATGGGCTCGGCTCTGGAGGATCTCCTTGCAGGGATTACAGGAGGCAGCGGGCGTGCCTGACTAGCCTGTTTCAGGGCTTCTTCGAGGCGCTGAGCCTTATCTGAGAAGTCCCAAAACCCTTTAGGGTAATTTTGAGTGATCAGATAAGGAACCAACTCTGCCTTGATGTTCCCTATTCACACTGTCAGTAATTGTTCCTGAGTTAGTGGCATGTTAAGGGAGTACGTGAGCCCCTTCCACCAGGTGACGAAGTCCGCGACCCGCTCATCGGGCCTTTGTTTGCACCTGAAGAGGTCTGAAATGTTCGTCTTCCGGGTCATGGAACTGAACTGGTAGAGGAATTTCCGGAAAAGGTCCTCCCAGCTAGTCACAGATCCAACAGGGAGCTGGCTGTACCAGACGAATGCTGGTCCTTCCAGTGTCTGAACGAAGCAACGGAGCTTGGTAGCCTCCTGCTGCACCGGAGTCCCTAACATAGGCCCGCACCTCGATTTGAAGTGGGCCAGGTGTTGTGGCGGGTCTCCGGTCCTGTTAGAGGGGGTGAAACTGGGGTTCCCAAATCCCAGCGGGGCCGACATATCATCCACCCATGCTGGGTATGGCTTGCCGTCCGACGGGATTGCCACCTGCCGAGTTTCCAGGGCCTCTAAGTGGGCGATGAGTGATTCCATTAGATCGTCCGGATGCGGATTCCTATCCTGATAGGGATCTCTAACTACAAGCGCATTGTCAGGCTCTTCAATCTGGTAGTCAAACTCAGCAGCTCGCGGGGCGGCTGGCGGAGCGACTCTTGGAGCAGCGGGAGGAAACCGAGCAGGGTCCCCCAGGTGATCCCGCCGCTCGGGAGGGTTCGGGGAGACGTATCATGCCCTGTTGCCGTAGGCTCCGACCTATCCCCTGTCGGAGAATGCAACATGGTCGCGGTTACCCGGGGGAATCTCGTCAAGGGGTAGGTTTTCTTGCCCCTGCTGTCCTGGCCTAGGGTTACCGTAGTCAGGCCGCCGCTCTGCAATGCATTCGACCAAGAGCTCATCAACTATCCTCTTTTGGTCAGCAAGCTGTTGGCATAGCGTGGTCTTCTCGGGGTCTTCCTCTGCCTTCTGTATTGAGGCAGATGGGTCGGTAATCTTGACAGACCCGACGTGCTCTTTACCCTTGCCGATGTTTCGGCTCAGTGTTAGTGCCTCAGTGGGTGCAGGGAGACCTATGAGGCTCCTCTGTTGGTGAGTAATCTTCCCAGATGGGTCCAGTAGCGGCTTGTCCTCCGGGGGAGAGTCGCCATGGAGGAGATCCACACAGTTTCCCTCATCTGAAAGTTCATCCATGTTGACCGCCACTACCCTTGGCGACATTTCCTCAAGGCCACCCAGTGAATCGGGCTGTCGGCGGATCACACAGAAAAGAAGGGCAGCGTACTACCCCCATCTGTGGACGTGCGTGTGGGGGGTGGCTTCCTCGATAAACTTGCGGAGTGCTTGAAAACTCTGGACGCATTGTTGCTGGAGGGACCTATGGTGGCAAAGTGACTCGGGGTGCTAAACCACGGGGAGCGCATCCAGGTCGACCCGACGACACTGCACACCGATATCCTCGAGATGTGCTTGACTCCTGGGATAAGGCGCTAGCTGATGGAGAAGATGGGAGTGAGTCACCCAAAGAGTCTGGCGGAAACATTCAAACTCTCCTGGGGTGAGCGACTTTGGTATATCAAAATCCAATCCTGTGACCATCCAAAACTTCTCGGGGAAGTGGCCCGATGCGAGGACGGTCCAAAAGCTCCATGACTTCGATTCGGGGTCCGGGCCTTGCTGCCCTTGCTCATCAACTGAGAATGGCCAAGGAGCTAGAAACGGCGCCGAGGTAGGCCACCAAACCAGTGGGCTGACCGATGGGGAATACAGTGAACATGTCGATTGGTCGCCGATCCCTGAGTCGTCCTTTAAGGGTTTCAGTGTCCTAGCTGCCACGTCACGATAGGACGGGATGGAAAACAGGCCTCCTGTCATAGTATCGGTGCTCGACGAGGGTGTTTCACGTTGCGACTCTTCCGTCAGTCCCTAGAAAAGTTCCCCACCCTCCCTGAATGAGGTGGAAGGTGCTTCTGGGGAGGCCAATGGTAACTGCGGGTTTGACCTCTGGGGGTACGCCAAGTCCTCGTCCTCTTGGATATACCTTCACAGGGAGGAGAGAATCATATGGATCTTGCATTCAGGGAGTACGAGACTGACGCGCCACATCCCCATCCCTACCCTCGACTCAAAGGGTTGGGGGGAAGGTTCCATCGTCGAGTCGTACTCCGCCTCAGAGTTCGAGAAATGGACTGGTCTAATTTCTGTCTGGACTCCCCTGACATTCCTCTTATGGTGGCGACGCCCCGCCTTCCTACCCCTGGGTGGATCCTTAGGGTAAAGATGATATCCTTCAAGGATTCCCCAGGCCGCAATAGCGCTGGGGAAGAGGGGACTGAAGGCCGGTGTGTGAGAAGCACCGGGATAGATGTCGAAAGGGACATGGGGAGGACCTCCATGTGAGTGAGCGACCGGATACGCAACCACTCCATACTCGCGGCCAGCGGTAGGGGGAGTGACCTCATACCCAGTGCAGTGAGTGCTGGAAAGAGTCATACCCAGAGCGTAGCTATCGCGAAGAAGACTTCGGCTTTCCAGATCAGTGGCACTGAATGAGCCTTCATGGTGGGTGGCACTACCGCGAATTGGTCAGCGGTGGACATTGCCTGTGCCCACGACCGGGAGAGTCGACCCAACCTGCCTACATGGCGGTTGGGGCCTTGATCCCAGTTGGGCATGTGACTCCCCCTGCTCAATGTGTGTGGGGGTCTGGTAATAGAAGCCAGCAGTGGTTCGGGCCATAGTGGTTGCTGACGTTGGTGCCCCTGGATGGGCATTCTCTTCCGCTCATGCCCGACGCTGGCATCGGGTCAAATGGGTTGGAGCCGGTGGTGCGGGCATGAAGATTGCCTGCTCCTCGGCCCAAGGAGTTGGGCGGCGACGTCGACGCAGCCTGGCAGGGGTTCTTTCCATTAACCCCTGGGACGGGTCTCCGATCGGGCGGACCCAGACATCCTCAACCTCATTGGCGTAGGGGAGGGATGTGTCAAGGCGCTCCGGGGCTAGGCTCCTGAAGCGGTTGAACGTCGGAGTGGGGAGCGGTGGCTCCCTACGCGGCCCTCGGGGGAGACGATGATGGTGAGGCGCAACCGCCTCTAGATCCAAACATGCCATGCCCCTGGTGGGGATGATCCCTTCCTCCTCGTACCTACGAACCAGGTCGTTGGTCACCCTTCGCTGGATGATTTCTGACAGGGAGAGGGGGCGTGAGCACCCAACAGTCGTAGCAATCAGAGCCGGAGTGACTATGGAAAAGGCTGGACTGCGCGGGGTAGCCGCGTCAGTACTGCTCCTGCCCCTGCGCTGGTGGGAAGGTGGAGATCGAGCTCCGGATGTAGTGATCTGATTCCTAGAAGCAGGGAGATAAACCCATTAGTACTAACAGGAAAAGAAATCGACAACCAATATCCCATCGTCATTCTGTCTTCCGTGGTCAGCGAGAGGGATCTACGCTGACGACGTCACAGAACAGAGTGATCAACATCCTGACTGGCTCAACCCCTGGCGGGTTTCACATCCCGATGATAGGTACCTGGACCTGGTGACATGCTAATCTTCTGACACCCCGAATGCTACCCGTCTCCGTATTGAGGAGAAGAGATTCACGTCGGGTTCACCATTTTTTGCTTCTGAAGCTTTTACGTCGGGGAGCGCGCGCGTGTCCGTCATGCATGGGAGGACGCGCAGCTTGTTTCCCTACATTCCCGCTTTCGAAAGGCGGGCAACATCTGTTCCTTGTTCAGGGACGTATACTCCTTGATCGAAACCGGGATGATGGGATGTCGGTTCTTCCTTCTGTGGATTCCTCCTTGGATCTCATCACCTAGTTCGGTTCTCCCTCATAGATTTAAGACGGGTTCGTGAAGCTCGTTCCCGGTGCCATATCTGTATGGACGCCAGTTAATTACGCTGCTTCCGTCGAGACGCTCCAAGGGGTCTTGTCGGGGCAGCAACCTTTGGTGAGGAGAATGGTCATGTTGGGGTGTCGTTGGCATGTATTGATGCTGGGGATTGGAATGTCTATCTTCTATCCCTTATCACAAGGCTTCTCGAGGGGGAAAAAGCCCGAGGCATCCGACATTGAACGCGGGGATTGTGTACCATCTGAGGTTTTCCTCAACTTCCCATGTTTAACATGGGGTATGTCGCGAGTTTAACATCTTGCGGAGATGGATCGGACTGAAGGACCCCCTAGGGGGAACACCGATGTTGGGGCCAACATGTGGGCGACTTCCCGAACACCATGGAGTGGAATGGGGTGGCATGATCTCACTGGGATTTGGCGGCCCGGGTAAGGATCAGGATGGGTGATGGGGTGACGGGCTTGAACCTCATGGAGGCTTCCTACATATCCCCATAGCAGGGAATCAAAGTCCACGTAGTTTTCTGGTACGGTGGGACACCTGAAGAGGCGACCTATGAGAATGAACGCATGGATTGGAGCCTAGAGAAAGTAAGATCTCCGGGCTAGGGCATGAGCTTCTCAAGGCACGTGGGCTCGAGGGGGAAGTCAGGATGAGATGTGGGTGTGAGGCATGGGGTTTATGCCCTGAGACGGCCCAAGAGGGGGAATACGGGGCTTATACTCTGAGGCGGCCCATAATGGTGCTGGTGAACCGACGCGAAGGGGTCAGAACAACTGAGTGATGGGATT
This sequence comes from Viscum album, assembly GCA_963277665.1. Lineage (NCBI taxonomy): Eukaryota > Viridiplantae > Streptophyta > Magnoliopsida > Santalales > Viscaceae > Viscum > Viscum album. The sequence goes on from OY728137.1 coordinate 806,640,290, forward strand.
GAACCTCGTAGAGGCTTCTTACGTACCATGCGTTAGCACAGATCAAAGTCCACATAGTTCAGGGCATACAGTTTAACGTCATGCGGGACGAGGGCATTTGGGGATTACGTTCTGAGGCGGCCCAGAGTGGATATGGGTCTTACGCTCTGAGGCAGCCCATGGTGGTCGGGGAACCGACGTGGAGAGGTTGGAACGACCAGATGGTGGGCTTGAACATCGTGGAGGCTTCCTATGTACCATGCGTTAGCACAGATCAAACTCCACGTAGTTTGCTGGGATGGTGCTTACGCTCTGAGGCGGCCCATAGGAGGATGTCATGGTTGATGCGTGCTCTAAGATCACGTGAGTCATGCTCGGTGTGAGAAACAAGAGGTAGCAGGGACTAGACGATCATGTCGAAAAGGGTGCGTCCGTGAGAAGTGGAAAGGGGCTTACACGTTGAGAGGCCCTAAAGAGGAAACAGGGGCTTACGCGTGGTTAGCGGTGCTTGGTGCTGGGGCTTACTCCAGGATGGAAGCTCGTGGTGTGACAAAGCGCAGTGGGAAAGGGAATCCACTGGCCTTGGCAAGGGGGAAGTTCGGAGGTGCATGGGTGAAACCTTCCACAAGAGAGGCTAGGGGCTTACGCTATGAGGCAGCCCTTCCCCCGTGGAAAAACGCCACTCCGACAAGGAATATATCATTCCATGCAAGGAAGATTCCATTCCCGTGGAGACGAGTGGGCGTAAAGAATGTCCGAGATGGGAGGACCCTGCGTGCGAAGCACGGGGTCAGACCACAGTTTAACATCATGTGTTATGGATGAGGTGCTTAGCAGTTTAACGTCCTGCAGCTTGGACGAGGTGGGTTCGCTCTACACCCCTAGGGCTTACATGACCAATGCCCTCTACCCCCTGTGGGAGGGAAGACAACGGCAAGGCCGTAGTGAAGGGGGGCCGCAGGGTGAACCATTGAGGGGTCCACATTAGCGTGGCTATGCGAAGAAGCAATAGCCGTTAGCGTGCCTATGAGGAGAAGCATAAGACAAAGAAACGCAATGAGAAACACTGCCCAAGGGACCTTGAGGTTACTTTATACAAGCCCGGAAGGCCGTACGAGAAAACAACGCATGACGTGCATGCCCGACATGGAAGACATCAGGTGCCGGTGCGGAGAGGCAGCTAAGGGGCGTCAAGGCAAAGGGTCCTGGGTGTTGCACGCAAAGAGAAGGTTTGCACGCAAAACACCGGGATGGTGCGCAATAGGACCAGAGGATTTCACGGATAGGTGATTGCACGGAAAGTATTGGGATTGCGCGCACAGAAGGGGATTGCGCGCATGGGGCAAGGATTGCGCGCAAGGGAAGAAATCAGAGGAGTGGTAGAATTCACTTAAGCCAGTGGAGTTGCGCGCAAAGGCGAACCCCGGGGAAAGGTTGTGCGAAAAGAGGAATTACCTGGAAGTCATCTTGCGCGCGGGGTAGTCTGAATTACGCGCACGGGAGCCATTCCAAATTCCACAACCCCAAACCATTTGGGGTCACCTTCTATTTATAGGCATTGGCTGGCACAAAATCCAGGCGGCGCGCGAAATCTTCCATGCCAGGAACCGTCGGCGTGCAAAGCTTCACCGCGAGGAACCGAGGCGTGCAAAATTGCGCACCCCACCGGCTCGATTATGTGACTCTCGGAGATGCTTCGTGCATACGGCTTTATTTCGTGCAAGGCCTCATTTATTTCGTGCACCACTTCCCGAGCCTCCGTACCAGGCATCTGATTCCGAATATGACTTCGCTTTGTCATTTTGAAACTTCCTCTGGGAGTTACGAACTTTTTCGGCGTCTACAAAAATAAATAAAAAATAAATACAAAATATAAAGAAAAATATTTCATTGAATATAATGTAAAAAATAAATTCTTGAAGTTATGTAATATAGTATTCCGCCCCAGATTCGACTCACCAGTGCCTCGAGACGGTTGTATATAAGACCTCAAGCATGCCTCCCCAAATGCCAGAGGCTGCCAATTAGCAACAAGGTCCTTGGGTAAGTCCTTGGGAAGACTATGACCTCATTTATGCAAGTATATCATACAAATATATATATATATATATGTATTCAGTATGTAAGAACATAAAGAGAATAAACAATATATAGAAAAAAACAATAATAATTAAACATTCAATCTAAAAGAACAATAAGTTGAAGCTTAATAATAATCCAATGCAATATTATGATCGTGATGATGTATATATACAATATAGAATATACACTAGTTAGGTGATAAAAGAATGTACAACATGCTAAAAATATAGAAAAATACCATAAAATGCTAAGACTAGAATCTTGAGCATATGATCAATCCTCTAACCCCACCTCCTTCCTAGTAATACATTTAATCAAGAATTGGAAGCTAGATGCTTTCCTTTATCAATAACAATAACCATAAAGTCTACTTGTGCACTGAAGGCACCCAATCAGGGTGCGAGATACAATCTTAGTTGGCTCACAACCACCATGTCTAGCCCAATCCATTTCATGAAATATAAAATAACCAGTGTGCCTTAAGAATTTAAATGCAATACAAAATTAAATAATTAAATACATTAGAGTGGGTTCCAATTGGATACCCACACAATATAAAAACTTTGGCCTAAGATAGTGAGTTTGAACCAAAGGATCCTACAACGGTACAATGGGTGTGATAAAGTGTAAGAAGATGTACTATCCCCAAGCATGTGATTAGGATTGGGGGACACATCCCTAAATTTTCAAGGTGAATGAGTCAATTATCATTTAATAACATTTATTTACCTTTTAAATCATTTTAAAATCCCTTTATAAAATATATTGAGACACCTTAAGTTCATCCATAGAAAGTCAACATTAATTTTCCAAGTATCGCATGAGGGATTAGTAAAAATCCAATACCAAAGAGTCTATCCAAGGTGTCTTAAGGATGAAGTCATATGCATCACTCCTGGCATGGTGTGATAAAAGTCAAAGACTAACAGTACTATGAGTTCATACCTAGTATTGGATGTAGGGGCCTGAGTCTCTCTAATGGCATGGTATAACCCATCGTTCTATCAAGCACATCCATGGGGTCTCCCTTAAAGAACTGGTGTCAATTGACAGGAGGTAAAAATAGATAACACTTGGAAATTATGTCTGATATCACCCTGGTGTGTTTAACAAACATCAATATTTATAACAAAAAACATGAGAGTCCATCTAAGGGGTCCTTAAATCAAAACCCCTCGTACCACCCTTTACACTATGATGAAACTGTCGTGAAAGCATCACATATATATAACAAGTTTAATTAAAACGAAGTTCCATTTAATTTAATAAAATCAATCACATTAGTCATATTGGTGAAGTAATGTCTTTGGAAAAACCTCTATGGAAAAAGGAAAAAAATCATTAAGCACTTGGCCAATTCATTTAATCTATCCATTCATTTAGCATGGGAATAGATTATAACACATGGATCATTACCCAATTAAAACCAAACAACCAATTCAATATTAATATGATAAATTAAACCCTCAAGGAGTGATAAGAAAAAATTATAACTCGGCCCATTTATATTATAAGGTATAACACACCCACTTGGGTGGCATAGGTCAAGGAGAACGACCCAAAGGGGTGTTTCACTACTACTAGATAGAGTCACCAAAGGATAGCCATGGAATTCAATTAATTTTTTTTAACAATTTAGAGGTGACAACAGAAAGGTATAGATCACAGCACAACAAAACATTTTATTCAATGCACTGAAATGAGTGAAAATGACATAGAACACCCACCTTAGCCTCATAGAGCATCACTTATTCAGTCATAATGTTTGATTGAAGATAGGTAAGAATAAAATGATAAAACCATAAAATTTCCTGAAAACGGGGAAAATGATATTTCACCAAGATATCACAAAATATCCAAAGAATAACTTGAAATAGAAGCAATGGTATGATACAAATTACCTATAATTTCTTGTTTCTTATGATGTCATGTGAAAAAAATAATGAATGAAGGTTGTAGCTTGGTACCTAGGTAGAAGAGGGAGGGGAGATACTTGTGTGGGAGGAGGAAGAAACCGATGGAGAATAATGATGAGAGGAGAAAGAAAGATTTAAAATCATTAAAGAAGGTAAAAAATATAAAATCACACTAAAAACAACTATGCATGATTTTTCCACATGATTAGCCAAAACATGCACCAGTAACTGCTTCAAAGGGGCACCCCACATGGTTAAGAGAACAATTTATCTAAAAGGGCACAAATCATGAAAAACCATTGCCCAAAAATCCTTGTAATCATTCATGTCAGTGTTCCTAGTCTCACATGATTTAAGACAAACCGTGAGGCCCCTAGGTCTCCACTATTTACAACGTCACGATTTAGGGAAACTATGTAGGATGGGTGGAACAATTTCTACTAACTACACAGCCTAGTCGTTTCATCCCATTTTGGGGATTCGAGTTCCAAATGAGCCCCAGACACTCCTGATTTATCCTTGAACCTTTTAGGAAGCATATTTAGGACTGTTTAATAGAATAAGAACAAAAAATAATGGTCTGTACCTTTAGACATGGTCGAGATGTTACAACATACACTCTTTTAGACAAATCATCCCCGAGTTTCCCTTTCGAGGGTGGTAGAATGTCATTAGAGAAGAGTGTTAGCCACTGTGCTTATACATCGACCTCCCACTCCCAGGTCTCTTCCTATACACATCCATTATTCCATAACACTCAAACCAAAGGAACCGACCTTCCTTAGAGAGCCTTCATGATACTATCAACAATATGTATCATATGCTCCATGAAGGACACATCCACCTCCACCTCAATATCCTCAGGGTCAAATTAATGAGAAGGGTCATGCTTATACTATTAATGATGAGATATATGGACGATTTCATGCATGGAATGATACCTCCAAGTTAACAACAACCTATAGGCTACCAAACCAACTTTCTTCACTATCTCGAAAGGCCCGACATAATGAGGTGATAACTTTCCCTATATTCATATTCATCTATGAACCAATATAGGTTATATTCATAGAAAAAACTGACAATCAATATCAAACTCTAGAGGTCTATGATGATGATCGGTATAAGAATTCGGACTAGACTAAGCTATAGCCATACATTTTGGAATGAAATGAACTTTATCTAAAGTCTCTCAAACAATATGAGAAACCAATAGAGATACCTCACCTAACTCTAAAAAATAGAGAGGTGAACAACATGGTCTACCATAATGGCCTCATACCAAGACATATAAATTGTTTCTTGAAAGATGTTCTTGTAGGAAAACTGAAAAATAGGAATATTATTTTCCCACTAACCTCTAAAATCATAGATACATGCCTATAACATATCCTCTAACAATTGAATCATCCTCTTGGATTTCCCATCAGTCTGAGCATGATATGCATTACTCAAGAGAACTTGTGAACCCAATGACTTATACAAACCATTCTAGAACCACAAAGTAAACTGAGTGTCTTGGTATGATATGATATAATGGGGAACACCATGAAGTCACACTATATACCAAATTTATATCCTTTCAAAATCATTAATTGATAAATTTTCACAGATTGGTATAAAGTGTTAAACTTTGGTTAGCCTTTCAAAAATCACCCATAATGCATTGCCGCCTTGAGGGGTTATTATAAATCCCATCATGAAATCGATTATGATGTCTTTCCATTTCCACTCAGGAATGAAAATAATCTATAGAAGTCCAGAAGGTTGTTAGTGCTCTACCTTCACCTACTGATAGGTGGAGTAATGTGTGATAAAACCCACTATATACCTCTTCATACCTAGCCACCAATAATGACGAAACATATTTTTATACATCTTGGTAAGACCACAAATAATTGACCATATAGAGGCATGTGATTCTCGCATAATATATTCTTTTATATCAAAAGGCACCCATACATGACCATGGAAGAGAAAGGTATCACTTTCATAAACAACCCAACTGGGAGGTGGGTTATCCCATGTGACTTTATCCCTCAAAAAAAGAACCTCAGAATCTAATAACTACCTCATCCAGACCCACTTTAGAAGGGAGGATTCCACTGCTAGAGATGCTAGAACTGGTTTACCATGATGTTTCTAAACCTCAAGATGCATCTCAGAAAATAGATCCATAAGATTCCACTCACTACTGGGCTCCTTGAAGGATTGTGTCTGAGTTTTATGAATTAAGGCATCATCCACAACATTACCATTTCTAGGTGTGTAATCCATCTCAAAATTGAACAAATTCCAGTATTCCACCCACCTGTGCTTCCTCAGATTCAAGTATTGCTATATAGAGATGTATTTGAGTCTTTCATAGTCCATTTAAACAATGAATCACTCAACCAAAAAGTAGTTTCATAAGAAACATAGAACATGAACCATGGATCATATCTAGAGGTCATGCGTAGGAAAATTCTTCTCATGGGGTCTTAGATTGTGAGATCTATATGCTATGAATCAACCACCTTGTTTCATAATTTCATCTAGTCTAATTCCTGAAGCATCACAATAAACTGTATAAATTCTTCCTGGATCAGGTAGAATTAGGATTTTCTCTGAGGTTATTCTTCCCTTTAACTCCTAAAAATCTATGTCACAATCTTCAGTGTAGTTGAATTTCACACCTTTCTTGTTCAAGACTATAAGCAGTGATGATGGGCATGAAATTCCTATGAATATTCTTATGTCAAACAAATTATTGGTCTTCTCCCATGAAACTATGATGCTCACCTTATCTAGATCAACTAATACACCTTCTTAATATATGATATAACCTAATAAGGGAAACCCACTAATCTAGAAGTGGAATTTAATGAGTATCACATATAGTTGGTTCTCTCTTAGTGCATTCATCATGATATCAAGGTAATTGGAGTGATTGTGTCTGGTGTTGGAATACATGAAGATTTCTTCTATGAAGACCACCATAAAGGAATCAATATACAGATAGAGAACCCAATACATCAAATATATAAAAACTAATGGAGTGTTATTTAGACATAACAACATAACCAAATAATCATACAAGTCTTACTTGCTCCAGAATTATATACATGGTATGTCTGATAAAATCCCATGAACCTGATGGTAGCCAAACCTAAAATCAATCTTGGATAAAATAATTTCTCCTAAGAGATGGTTAAAGAGGTCTTATATTTGAGGAAATGGATGCTAGTTCTTCACCATAAGCTGGTTTATTCAGTGATAATACATTAAAAATAAAAGGGTGCCTTCCAAATTCTTGGAAAAAATCATAGGTAAAACCCATGGAGATGTGGTGGGTCTAATAAAACCCTTAACCTCTAAATCTTCAAGCTGATTATTGAGTTCCTAGAGCTCTATAGGTTCTATCATATTGGGAGGAATGGACACTGGTTCTTTACCTGAAACATGCTCGATAGTGAACTCAACTTATCTCTCAACAGGTAAGATGAATAAATTATTTGGGAAGAAATCCCTAAAGTGATCCCTAACTAGAGGGAAATCCATGAGAAGTAATCCTTGCTCGCCCATAAAGAGATTGGCCATCTGGATATTACTATGCCTAACCTATTATGTTTGAGTCAAGCTTAACTAGCTTGGATATTTCATTCGAACTTATAGATATACGTACTACCCTCAGGTGATGTGAATGACACCTAATGGCGATAGAAATACACTTGGGATTGATAAGGCGCAGACTGGTCTATACCGAGAATTATGTCGAAACCGATCATATTGAGGACAAAGAAACTCCATATAAAATGGTACCCTCCAATTTCAAGGGACACTCCTTTCACTGTTGTATACCCTATATTCGAACTTCTAATGGCGTATCAAGGGTCACAAAACTACTAGGGTACTCTATCACTAGGCCCAGACTCCCCATAGTTGCAGGAGAGCTTCACCTATATCAAATAAAAAAGATACTAAAGTATAGCATACTAGGATAGTAACTCTAACTATAGATAGTCCTGGAATATGCTACTCAAGAACAAGATACACTATAAAAATATGTCATGAACCGCGACTTTGAGATACTACCTGATTAGCCTGAGAATATCCACTATACTGAAAAACAAACTCTGAAGCCTGACTGACTCGACCATGACCACCTACTCAGCCCTAACGGACTATAGAAGACCAAATTCCCACTTGAAGAGGTGTTTTTGATCCTACACCTAAAGTCGGTGGTGGAACCAAACCCCATTCACTTGTCACTAGTGGAAAAATTCTTAGAAATAGTAGAGGTGACCCATCTTGCTTCAATCCAAACATTCAATTGGAGTCTTCATACACTAGGGATTCTTATGGACATTCCTGGAACATTGGTGATAGACCATGAGGCTATTAGTTCAATTCACTAGTCGCTACTACACCCATGTGTAACCTGAAAGCATCACTTCCTACCGCTGGATAAACCACTGCCCTACCTAGAAGCTGAACTGCCTTTCTTAACATCACCTAACTCCTTCAAGTTTCGCTCAATGATGAGGGCCTGGTTCACTATCTATGAAACAGTAGTTAATTGAAAGATTTTCACATACAAGAGCATATCTTAAGTAATCCCATCCTCAAATTTCTTTGTAGTAGTCAGCTCATCACCGGTCAAGGTCGGTGTGAAGCACAATAATTTAGTGAATTGAGATGAATATTCAATCACTAACATGTCACCTTTATTAAGGTGCATGAACTCCAAAACATGATCTATTATCAAGGTCTGAGGAAATAAATAGCCGAAGAAGGATATTCAGAAGTCCAACCATACAAAACCTTAATGTTGACTAGACTGAGTCAGAACATCCCACTAATATTTGGAGGAGTCATGTAGTGTGTAGGTCATGAGCTTGACCCTATGCTTTGGAGGTATCTTCAAGTGCTCAGAGATTGAAACCATATCCTCTAGTGTTGATTCAGTAGCACAAGTTTTTCCATCCCCTGAGAGGTGGGAGGATGATACTGCTAGAAATCATGGGTCAAATTTTCCATAGAAGGACCAGGATCAGGAGAAACTTGCATTTATCACATAAAACAGAAGAAACTATCTTGGAACTGGGCATCAACAACTAGTGGAAGAACCGGAGGAGGTGCCTCAGGTGGCACTAAAAGTGGTATAACTAGTGGTTCAGGTCCCACAATCTTAGGATTATAATCAACACCACTTTCCTGTCATAAAACATGAGGTCTTCATAGTGGCATAAATCTATAAATGACAAGCTCATTCCTTATACAAGATTTATAAAATATAGGGAAAGTGATAAGAAAGGGAACGTACAAGGCTATACTTCTAAAAAACACACCCATCTTCCTACTACTCGAGTTTGTTCTAGTTGAGAAGAATAAGAAATATAAGGATCAAAAGATACATGACCTATAACCCACTACTAAGGTTGGGTTGGGCTAAGGTCTCATGTTTCTCATAACGGTAACCATTTCATTTATAGGATCATTTTAATTCATTTATTTATTTAAATTTTCATTAGTTAATTTAATTATATGATTGTAAATATCTAATTAATAATATAATATACACATTATAATTTGGATGGTGGTTTCAATTTAATCCTAACCACAACACATTCTAGCCCATGAGACCAATGGTCTATGGTTCAAATTTCCACAATTGGTTTCTTAAGGAATCCAATTTAAACTATGTAGTAAAACACTGTTAGGTTAAAGAAGATTATTTAAGTTCTAATTGTTTTTTGTTATTCCTATATAAAAATGTCATCAAATTTCTATATAAAAATCTGAGCCACAACAAGGAATAACAACCAAGACACAACAACATTCACATGAAAAAAGGCAAGGAATGCAGATAAGTAAATATGGCATGGCATAATGCATGGAAATTTAGTCTTAAATTGCCTAGTATGATGCATGAATTTTATATGTTCTCATATAATCAGGAAAAATTAAATGATATTTCATCAAATAAAAACAATACCTGACAAGTGAATCACCCATTAATGAAATACCTGAAACCATAACAATGAAATGAATAACAACATTTACCCATCCCATGAGATCTTGGTTTCCCCTATATGTGTTGTAGCTACTCCCAGGAATAATCTCATTACCAAATTACAATATCATAATCTCTTTTATAAAACTAGAATGTAAGAAAAAAGGAAAAATAGATTTGATACCACTTTTTTACATCCCACTCGGGATGCCACTCATCGGTGCCTCGAGACGGTTGGCCAAAAGACATCAAGCGTGCCTCCCTGAATGCCAGAGGCTACTGAAGATCAGTGAGGGACTTAGAAAGTTTTTATGGATACCATGACCTCATTAATCATATTATATCACACACATATATATATATACACAAATATACATATACAATATTAAAAAATAGAAATAGAAGCAACAATAGATTACAGTGAAGATAATAACAATTAAACACTCAAGAAAAAAGATGAATAAGAAGAAGATAAATAATAAACTTATTAAATATGATATGCATCATGATTTATCTATAAAATAATTAATATTTTGTGGTAAGGGGATATAAGTGTATGCAACATGATAAAAAAATATATAAAAGGAAAAAAACTGATAAGACTAGCATCTCAAGCATAAGCTCAATCCTCTACTCCCAACTTAATCCTTATAATAAAAGTCAATCAAGAATTAGAAGCTGGATTATTACCTTTTTCCATACTTGTAACCATAAATTCTACCCGGGTACCAAAGGTGCCCAAGAAGGGTGTGAGATACAATCTTAGTAGGCTGGAAACCACAATGTTTAGGCCATTCCATTTTATGGAATATAAAATAAGTAGTGTGCCTTAATAATTTAAATTCAATAAAAAATTAAATAATTTAATACATTGAAGTGTGTTCCACTTGTATACCCACCCAATTTACCTACTTAGGACTAATCTGACAAGTCTGAACCAAAGGATCCTTAAATTGTAAAATGGGTGAGATAAAGTGTAAGAAGATGGATTGTCACTAATCTGGTGATTGATTTTGGAGGACACATCCCAATTTTTTCAAGTGAAACATATAAATTATCATTTTAAAACATTTATTTAACTTTGAAATAATTTTAAAATCCATTTATAAAATATATCAAGACACATTGAAAGAGTCCATGGAGATTCAATGGTAATTTTCTAAGTATCGCTCGAGGGATCAGTTAAAGTCTAATGACAAGGAGTCTATCTATGGTGACCCAAGGATAAAGTACCTTGTATCACTCCTGGAATGGTGTAACAAAATTCAAAGACTAATAAACCTTCGATTATATGCCTAGTATCATATGTAGGGGCCTGAGTCTCTCTCATGGCATGGTATAACCAATCATGCCATTGAGCATGTCCAAGGGGTATCTCCAAGGGAATTGGTGTCACACATCAATAGGTAAAATCAAATAATGCACAGAAAGCCTATATCAGGCATAACATACATCTCCCCAAGTATGTTTACTAAATATTAACAGTTCTAATAGAAAGCATGAGAGTCTGTCTAAGGGGTACTTAAATCAGAACCCCTTATATCACCCTTGACACTAAGATGAAGCGATCATACATAAAGGACCCCAAAACACCCTGAGAGGGGAGGGATGAATCAGGGTTTCAAAATTTTCTTTTAAACTGATGGATCTTGTTCCCACATTGGTAGGAACCTGTTAAACCTGTCTAAAGAGGAAGTGCAGAAAATAAAAAATCACACACAATGTAAGGACACAAAATTTTTTCTTGGTTCAATACCAAGGACTATGTACAAGGAATATACACTGACAATGTGTTGGTCATACCAAAAACCACTAATCTTCACAAGTTGTGGGTTACAAGATTTTATCACAGTCACTCTATTCCAGGTGCACTTCCTTTACAAGGTTTTATGGATAGAACACTGCATCCCTCTATATCCATGTTATTATAAATGTATCAAGAATGTTATTATTTATCCTTAAAATATTTTTAAATTTCATTTTCAACCAATTTTTACTTTATTTAAATTTTTTAAAAAGTAATATTCTCAAAGTTTAAAGTATAAGTTATTTTGGAATTTTTTTTAAAAAGTGAAAAATAATGTTTTTAATGTTCACCGCATGACCAAATTTTCCCATCATAATTTCCTTTATTCATTATTAAGATTACTATATAAGTTTCAATATTTTTTTAGATAATATAATTTTCCCTTCGTTTTGGTAATTTTTAGATTTTAAATGTTTTCAAAACAAATGGGTATTTCTTCCTGTTTTTATGAGATAACTGAAAGTGATTTTTCTTATGGGATCAAAAGACAAGTTTTGTCATTTTTATGCTGAAAATTTAATATTTTATGTGTTTTATGCATGTTCTATTTCTTTTAATTTTTTTATGCTGATGAGTGGTTCAAATATAGCCCTCAAAATAATTGGGTGATAATTTTTTGCTTTTAGGAATAAATATTGGAATTAACTAGAAAGGTTATTCCCTTTATAAGAGTGCAGGTAAGTGTGATTATAAGGGTGTACTAGAGTTGTTATCCTAAGGTACATATTTTAATTTTTTATTCATGAAAATAATTTTTCATGTAATTATTTTGATTTAATAAGGTAATATAATGAGATTACGTTCAATGGAAATTTCATACCCATTCAAGTGAAAAGTAATTTATTCAAGAAAATGTTTTCATGTGTACTATTATTTTAAATGAAAACCTCATGATTATAATTTTTTATTTAATATTTCTTATGATAAGTCTTATGAAAATATTTGGGAATATAATTTTATTTCTTGCGTATATAAATGATTATTTTGATCTCAAGGTTGTTTATATAAAAGTAATTTTTTATAGGATTTAATGATTTTTAAAATGGATGAATGGGTTTCTTTATTTTAGTATCCCTTATCAAGATTTTTTTTGCTTATCCCATGTTTTGAAATGTTTTTCATAAGGAATGAGTACATGTATGAACTATAACAATTTATATTTTCCAACATGAGGATATTTATTAAAATAAGTGAACATGTTTTAAACTAAACATGAGTTTAAATTTAAGACTCCATGTTTTGAAGAAAAATAGATATTAAGAGGAAGTTTCCATATTATTTTATAAGGGTTTTATTTTTAAGATTTTTTATTTTAAATTATCTAAAATATTATCCTAAAAGATATTGGTAATGTAAGAAAATTAAATCGTTTATATTAAAATCATTATTATGTCTTATTAAAGGAACAAGTCCATATAGGGATAACTATATGCACTACCACAAGGTAAAAAATGAAATCTAGTTCAGAGGATAATGTAGAGAATGTGAATACCAATCACACAAAAATTCATCCACAACATGTACATCAAGGAACATGGTCAAAAATAAATTCCACAGATAGAACAAAGTGAATAAATAAAAGAGATAACATCATATAGAGTAATCATAATAAAAGAATCTCATATTTAGATAACTATCTCCTACAGATCGATCAAAATAATAATTAATATAAGAAGAATACATAATAATAAAATGTAGAGTGTTGAATTATCATATTGAATTTTCTAAAAAATACTCAACATAAATAACTTGGAAAGAATATAAAAAATAAACCCTACTTATATAGTGAATCACCATCCATTTAATTCCATTACCACAAGAAAATTATTTTCTCATTAATGTCCCTATAGATTCAGTCTTGATTCTCGAATCTGATTTCATCACCATATAAGCCTTATCTCTCCACTATCACTTTTTATAGGGATCATGCAGATGAAGAATGTTGATAAACATAGAAGGGAAATATAACTAGTTTTATATATAGTTTTATCCTAGGATTTCACCATTAATGAATGAATGAATCAATTAATTAAATCAATTAAATTAATTAATTAATCCAACCACATTGGTAAACACATGAGGGTCCCGATGTGAATGAAACTAATACCAATACTAGGCTAAATCCACTATACTAGACTCGATCACACTATGAGTTTTCCCATTTTATAGTTCATTTGGATGGTATAATCAATTCATCAAAAGTATATGCATGTGGGATAAAAGTAATATAATATTCTTAAAATATTTTTGTTTAGGCCCCGTAATATTTGAAACTTCATGCTGTCTCAAAATTTTATCCCAAAATATAATTTAAGATATCCCAAAGATTCAACTTCAAAAACCAGGGCTTCTACCACTCCATCTGAGCTCACAGGATAAATATTTATTTAATAAATTAATATTAAATATTATTTAGAAGTTAATATTTTTGAAAATTCATCAAAACTCAGCCTGGGGTGAAACATCACACCCATTTATCAATAAAAACATCATAAAATTTCACTTGGATCACATGATATGGTAAATTTAATTTTTTACATTTTTAGTGGTCTTAGGAATTTGAACAAAGCCTCAATCAGGAATATCTGGGTCACTATATTCCATTTTCTATTTTTAACCCCATGAAATGTATTAAATCGATCTTTGTGAATTATGAAAGTAAAACATTACATGCTCCAATATTAAGTTTGATATTATTTTTGTTATGTATAATATAAAATGCCCCAAATATAGGATTATTTACAACATTATTAGTGATATAAAAAAAATACAAACCAAGTGATAGAATATATAGAACCATCCTCTCTATCCATAGATGGATTCCCTTTCCATAAAACATAAGAACCAATATTTTTTTTATATTATTCATTTTATCAATAAATATCATCAATTAAAGATATAAACAATTATTTTTTTGATATATTGGAAAGGTTACTTGAAACTGTTCTAAGAATGCTCTGATACCAATTAATAGACCCACGAGAGAGTAGAGCACCACTAGGGGGGGTGAATCAATCATGAGAAAAACATCAACTATGAAATTATTGTTTCCTATAATAAGTTAGTGAATATGGATATTGATGGTAGTAATTTAATGATGAGATAAATGGATAGAGATAACACACATAACATAAGGGGCAATAAAAGGTTCATCAACTCTTTATATCAAATGACCATTACCTAGAATGAAACAGTTGTGATCCCACTACACATGTTATTATTTTATTTTCAATACTAATAAGGAATGGATTAGGGGTGACCCTAAACTCCCAAGTACAATAAATAATTACAATCATAAAAAAGTTGATCAATTTCCACTACCCAAACCTCAAGTGCCTATGAAATTTGGATATCATGTGCACCCTTTTTCTACTTTGAAAATCTTATCCAAAAACTCCTTGGAACACTATTTAGAATGAAATATAGTCTAACTTAAATTTTCATCATAATCACTCATTTAATCATTCATACTTTAGTTTATGAAAGAAACTCTTCTATTTATAGAGTATATAGGCATTATAAAAAGAGTCCTTCCTTCAGAACATGATGCACAGGTATGATAGATATAGAAACTGAATCCAAAATAACCTTGAACATAATTGTTGAATGGGGACCAACATTGTGGTGTAATCTATATATCTCATTTTATATACATTTATATATAGAACACCTTTTAAAACATGAATAGGTTAATTTAAACACAATGCACCTAATTTATTTAAATCTAGCAAAACATATAGTGTTCATGGTTTGTACATGACGTTGTGAACCACCATCTTGTGATGTGATAAATGGTGTAAATCTGTGAGGTAATTTAGTTTCAAAATAGAAAAACTAAGAAAACTCATGGCCTCCACCTCATGGTATAATTTCTCATTGAAATTCCATGGATGTATTACCCATAGTGGAAATCATTGTCCTACAACATGGTGCTCCTTAACCACAAATTTTTCATGGTGCAACAAGTCCTATTATAGTGTGAGGTCCTGTGTCATAGTGAAACTTTTATTCAATAACACTCCCATTACAAAAAAATTTGAATCCTTTGCACCATGATATAATTTAACTCAACAAAACTACATTCTTTTGAATCTTAACTCTACTCTAATAATACTCCACCAAATCCATCAGCATGTTATTAATAAATAAGACATGAAAAGACCTTTATTTCCTATATATGAATGGACTCATGAAATTATTCATAATTTTAATATGATGTGAAGGTTATATAAACCAAAAACTATATGATATAATGTTGTTTATAAAATTAATTCAACTCTTGGTGTGAGAATGATTCCATATTGACCACATCTTAATTGAGATCAACTCACAAACCCCATTTATCAATTCAATTATTGAGGGGCTTCTTCAAACTCATCAATAGTCCCCCAATCATCGCGGGATATTAAATTTTCCTCTAAAATATAAGGGATATTATAATATGATTTTATCCAATTGAATTCAAGAACCATTAATTGATTCTTAGTGATTGGTTTGTGGCATTGCTAGTTCACCCCTAGAAAAGTATCAAACTTGGTTTTAATGAATATGTTATCTATTGTTTACATGAAACTTTACTTGAATTAAAGTGTTTTAAAATGCCTTTATTTAACATGTATAATGATTAGATTTTAAATTAAATAGGTTTATTTAAACCAATATCAAAACTAATATAATTTCTAGTGGATATTTATGAGAACTTAGGGTAACTAATTATCACTTTGAAAATGAATTTAATTGGACAATTTCATGAATATTAGGCATGTGTTGAGAAAATAGAGAGGATTTTTAATGAATTATTAGAAATTTTCTGGATATCTCAAAACAAGCGGGGAGATATTAAATTAAATAACGAAGATCAATAAGTAAAAATTATAAACATTTATTATTGAAGAATAAAATTAATAGGGAGTTGAAATAAGTTCATAATTCACTCAAAAAATATTTTCATTGATATAATGACATCTAAAGTTTATGAATATATCCTTCTATGTTGGATGATTTTAATTTTTAATCATACAAGAACAATTTTAATATATAAGAATATAATTCACATAATAAATGAGGGACCCTTCCTCATATTGTATTTAATTTATAATAATATTAGTTTTTAAGATCACAAAGATATTCAATCATGAAATAGACATAATTATCCAAATTTTTATTTATCAATCACATGTGTGAATAAGATAGAAAAGTAAGTAAAGTGAAATAAATATATTTAACCAATAATTGAAACCAAAAATTCAATTTTTTTATAAAATTATTCAATGAATCATCTCCCTACCTTCTTAGTTAATTTTTCATCCATGAATCTACAATTTGTATCAATGTATGGTTACTTATAATGATCTAAAAAATTTATAATAATGATTGTTTTATATAGAATTAATCTCACTTTATTTTTATAAGTCTTGAACATATTATTGATTTTTATTTAATACAATGGTATTTATTTTTTAAATGGAAAGGCTAGGTTAATAGATGTTGAAGATCATGATCTATCAAAGAAGAGTAAATCCAATAAGAAATGTTTTTCTATAAAAAATAAATAAAATATAAATACAAAATATAAAGAAAAATATTTCATTGAATATCATATAGAAAATAAATTCTTTAAGTTATGTAATATAGTATCCTACCCCAAATTCCACTCACCGATGCCTCGAGATGGTCAGATATAAGACCTCAAGTGTGCCTCCCCGAATGCTAGAGGCTTCCAATTATCAACGAGGGCCTTGGGTAAGTCTGTGGGAAGACTATGACCTCATTGATGCAAGTAGAGCATATATATATATATATATATGTATTTATTGTGAAATAACAAAAACAAAATAAACAATAAATAACAACGAAGATAATGATAATTAAACATTCAATCCAAAAGTACAATAAGTGGAAGTTTAATACTAATCCAATGAAATATGATGATTGTGATGATTTATCTATACAATAATGAATATGAATGGGGTAGGGGATAAAAGAATATACACCATGCTAAAAAATATAAAAAATTCTATAAAATTCTAAGACTAGAATCTCGAGCATAGGATCGGTCCTCTACTCCCACCTAGATCCTAGTAATACATTCAATAAATCATTGGAAGCTAGCTGATTTCCTTTATCCATACTTATAACTATAAAGTCTACTTGGGTAACAAAGGTACCCAATCAGGGTGTGAGATACAATCTCAGTTAGCTGACAACCACTGTGTATATCCCCTTACATTTCATGCAATATAAAACAACCAGTGTTCCTAAAGAATTTAAATCCAATATAAAATTAAATAATTAAATACATTAGTGTGGGTTCTACTTGTATATCCACCCAATCTACCTACTTTGGCCTAAGCTAGTGTGTTTGAACCAAAGGATCCGAAAATGGTAAAATGGGTGTGATAAAGTGTAAGAAGATAGACTATCCCAAATATTTTTATTGGGCTTGGGGGATACGTCCCTACATTTTCAATGTGAATGGATCAATTATCATTTTAAAAAATTTATTTACCTTTAAAATCATTTTAAAATCCTTCTATAAAATATATTGAGAAACCTTGAGCTCGTCCATAGAAATTCAACAGTAATTTTCCAAGTATCGCATGAGGGATCAGTAGAACTCCAATACCAAGGAGTCCATCCATGGTGTCCCAAGGATGAAGTCCCATGTATCACTTCTAGCATGGTGTGATAAAAGTCAAATTCTAATAGTACTTCGAGTTTGTACCCAGTATTGTACGTAGGGGCCTGAGTCTCTCTAATGTCATGGTACAACCAATTGTTTCATCAAGCCCATCCATGCGGTCTCCCTTAGGGAACTAGTGTAGCTTTTTAGGAGGTAAAAATTGACAATGCATGGAAATTATTTCTGATATCACCCTGGTGTGTTTACCAAACATCAATATTTATAACAAAAAACACGAGAGTCCATCAAAGGGGTCCTTAAATCAAAACCCCTTGTATCACCCCTTGCACTATGATGAAGCGGTCATACAAGAATCACATATATAAAACAAGTTTAATTTAAACAGAGTTACATTTAATTCAAGAAACATAATCACATTAGTAATATTGGTCAAGGAATGTCATTGGAAAAACCACTATGGAAAAAGGAAACAAGGCATTAAAAACTTGGATAGTTCATTTAATCCAACCATTCATTTATCATGGGCATAGAGTTTAACACATGGATCACTACCCAATTAAAACCAAACAACCAATTCAATATAAATATAATAAATGAAACCCTCAAGGGGTGATAAGAAAAAATTATAACGAGGGATATTTGTATTATAAGGTATAACACACCCACTTGGGTGGAATAAGTCAAGGAGAATGACCCGAAGGGGTGATTTACTGCTATTTAGAGTCACCAAAGGCTAGGTAAGGCATTAAATTAAATTTATTTTGAAAATTTTGAGGTGATGACAGAATGGTATAGATCATGGCACAAAAAATAATTTTATTCAATTCACCGAAATGAGTGAAAAGGACACAGAACACCCACCTTAGCCTCATAGATCTTCCCTTATCCAGACTTAGTGCTTGATTCGAGCTAGGTTAGAATAAACTGATAAAACCATCAAATGATCTAAAATTAGGAAAATGATATTTCACCAAGATATCACAAAATATCCAAAGAATAACTTGAAATATAAGCAATGGTATGATACAAATTTCTTAAAACTTCTTGTTTCTTCTAATGGAATAAGAGAAAAATGACGAATGAAGGTAGTAGCTTGATACCTAGGTAGAAGAGGGAGGGGAGCTACATGTGTGGGAGGAGGAAGAAACCAATGGATAATATGGAAGGGAGGATAAAGAAACATTTAAAATCATTAAAGAAGTTAAAAAAATAAAATCACACTAAAAAACAACTATGCATGATTTTTTCGCATGATTAGCCAAAACTTGTATCAATATCTGCTACAAAGGGGAACCCCACATGGCTAGGAGCACAATTTATCTAAAAAGGCATAAATCATGAAAAAAAACATTGCCAAAAAACCCTAAAATCTTCCATGTTAGTGTTCATGGTATCTTATAACTTAAGACAAACTGTGAGGCCCCTAGGTCTACACTATTTACAACCTAACGGTTTAAGGAAACTATGTAGGGTGGTCGACACAATTTCTCCTAAATATACAGCCTAGTATTTTTATCCTATTTCAGGGCTTTGAGCTCCAAATTATCCCCAAACACACCTGATACATCCTTTCACCTCTTAGGAATCATATTTAGGCCCGTTTAATGGAATTAGAACAAAATATAATGGTCTGTACCTTTAGAAATGGTCAGGATGTTACAAACTCTCCTCTTTTAGAAAAATCATCCCTGTGTTTCCCTTTAGAGGGTGGTAGAACGTCATTTGAGAATATTTTTAGCCACTATGCATGTACATCAGCCTCCCACTGCCAGGTCTCTTCCTATACACATCCATTCTTCCATATCACCCAAACCAGAGGAACCGACCTGCCTCGAAGAGCCTTCATGCTACTATCAACAATATATATCATATGCTCCTTAAAGGACACATACACATCTATCTCAATATCCTTAGGGCCAAATGAATTAGAAGAGTCATGATTATACTATTAAAGATGAGATACATGGAATATGTCATGCATGGAATGATACCTCCAAGGTAACAACAACATATAGGATACCAAACCTACTTTCTTCACTATCTCGAAAGGCCCAACATAATGAGGCAATAACTTTCCCTATATTCAGATTCATATATGAACCAATATAGGTTATACTCATAGAAATAATAGACATCCAATATCAAACTCTAGAGGTCTATGACGATGATCGATATAAGAATTCTGACTAGGCTGAGCTATAAACATATATTTTTGAATCAGCTGAACTTTCTCTGAAGTCTCTTAAATGAGATGAGGAACCAATAGAGATTCCCCACCTAACTCTATGCAATAAAGTGGTGAACAACATGGTCTACCATAATGGATTAATAATGTGACATATGAATTTTTTCTTGAAATATTTTATTGTAGGAAAACTCAAAAATAGGAATATACTTTTCCCAAAAACCTCAAAAGTCATGGATACATGCCTATAACATATCCTCTAACACTTGAATAATATTCTTGGATTTCCCATCGGTATGAGGGTGATATTAATTAATCAAGAGAACCTGTGAAAGAGTGTGTCAATGTTCCTGGTATCACATGATTTAAGACAAACTGTGAGGCCCCTAGTTCTCCACTATTTACAACCTCACGGTTTTGGGAAACTATGTAGGATGGGTTTCACAATTGCTCCTAACTATACAGCCTAGTATTTTCATCCCATTTTCAGGGCTTCAAGCTCCAAATGAGCCTCAAACACACCTGATACATCCTTGAACCTCTTATAAATCATATTTAGGACCATTTAATTGAATTAGAATAAAAAATTAATGGCCTTTACCTTTAGAAATGGTCAGGATGTTACAACCTCACCTCTTTTAGAAAAATAATCCTCGAGTTTCCCTTCCGAGGGTGGTAGAACGTTATTAGAGAAGAGTTTTATCCACTGTACATATACATCGACCTCCCACTCCTAGGTCTCTTCCTATACACATCCATTCTTCCATAGAACCCAAACCATAGGAACCGACCTGCTTTGGAGATCCTTCATGCAACTATCAATAATATGTATCATATTCTCCTTGAAGGACACATCCAACTCTAGTTCAATATCCCTAGGGTAAAATTAATGTGAATGGTCATGATTATACTAGTAAAGATGAGATACATGGAAGATGTCATGCATGGAATGATAGATCTAAGGTAACAAAAACCTATAGGCTACCAAACCAACTTTCTCCACTATCTCTAAAGGCCTGACATAATGAGGCAGTGACTTTCCCAATATTCGGATTCATCTATGACCCAATCCTGGTTATACTCACAGAAATAACTAACATCCCATATAAAAACTCTAGAGGTCTATAACAATGATTAGTATAAGAATTCTGACTAGACTGAGCTATATCTATACATTTTTAAATTAGTTGAACTTTATTTAAAGTCTCTCGAATGAGATGAAGAACCAATAGAGATGCCTCACCTAACTCTATCCAACAGAGAGGTGAAAGACATGGTCTACCATAATGGCCTCATACTAATCTATATGAATTGTTTCTAGAAATATGTTATTGTAGTAAAACTCAATAATAGGAATATTATTTTCCCACGAACATTCAAAATCATGGATACGTGCCTATAAGATATCCTCTAACACTTGAATCATCATCTTGGATTTCCCATCGGTCTGAGGTTGATATGCAGTACTCAAGAGAACTTGTGAACCTGGTGCTTATGAAACCCATTCTAGAACTACAGAGTAAACTGAGTATCTTGGTATGACATTATATAATGGGGAACACCATGAAGTAACACTATATCCCAAATTTAAATCCTTCCTAAATAATCAATATATAAGGTTTCACAGATTGGTATAAAGTGCGCAACATTGGTTAGCCTATCAAAAATCACCCGTAGTGAATTTCCTCCTTGAGGGGATCTCAGAAAGCCCGTTATGAAATCCATTGTGATTTTATTACATTTCCACTCAGGAATGAAAATAACCTGTAGAAGTCCAGTAGGTTGTTGGTGCTATGACTTCACCTACTGATAGTTGGTTTAAAGAGTGATAAAACCCACTATCTACCTCTGTATACCTATCCACCACTAATGATGACACATATCTTTCTACATCTTGGTAAGACCAGGATGAATTGACTATATAGAGGCACGCGATTTTCACATCATATTTTCCTGTATATCAAAAGGCACCCATACATGACCATGAAAGAGAAAGGTATCACTACCACAAACAACTTAACCGATAGGTGGGTTATCTACTTTGACTTTATCTCTCAAAACAAGACCCTCAGAGTCCAATAACTACCTCATCTAGACCCACTCTAGAAGGTAGGATTCAGATGCAAGAACTGGTTTCCCATGATTCTAAACCTCCAGATGCATCTCATAAAATAGAGCCATAAGATTCTACTAACTTCTGGACTCCTTGAAGGATTATGTCTGAGTTTTATGACTCAAGCAATCATCTACAATATTACCATTTCCAGGCATGTAATCCAACTCAAAATTGAATGACTTTTGGTATTCCACCAACCTGCGCTGCCTCATATTCAATTCATACTGTATAAAGATGTATTTGAATATTTTATAGGCTATTTAAAAAATTAATCACTCACCCAAAAATAGGTGTCATAAGAAATATAGAGCATGAACTATGGATTCTAGCTTGAGGTCATGCATAGGAAAATTATGCTCATGGGGTCTTAGGTCGAGAGATTTATACCCTATGAATCAACCAACTTGTATCATAATTTCATCCAGTACAATTCCTAAAGAATCACAATAAACTATATAACTTCTTCCTGGATCAGGTAGAATCTGAATTTTATATGAGGTTAGTCTTTCCTTTAGCTCCGAAAAATCTATGTCACAAGATTCAGTGGAGTTGAATTTCACACACTTCTTGGTCAAGCCTGTAAGTAGTGCTTCCAGGCATAAAATCCCTAAAAACCTACTTATGTCAAAAAAATTCTTGGTCTTATCCCATGAAACTACAATGCTCACCTTATCTGAGTCACTTGATACACCTGCTTAATATATGATATGACATAATAAGTTAAACATACTGATCCAAAATTGGTATTTAATGAGTTTCACATATAGATACTTCTCTCTTAGTGCATTCATCATGATCTCAAGGTGATTGGAGTGACCGTGTCTAGTGTGGGAATACATGAAAATTTCATCTATGAAGATGAACACAAAGGAATCAAGATACATATTGAATACCCAATCCATCAAATACATAAAAACTAATGGTTTGTTCTTTAGACCGAACAACATAACCAAATACTCGTACAAGTCGTACCTGATACATAATTTTGTATGCGGTATGTCTGATAAAATCCCATGAACCTGATGATAGCCCAACCTAAAATCAATCTTGGATAAAATAATTTCTCCTCAGAGAAGGTTGAAGAGGTCTTCTATTTGAGGAAATAGATGCCAATTCTTCACCATAAGCTGGTTCAGTCAGTGAGGGTGTATTAAAAATAGAAGGGTTTCTTCCACATTATTTAAAAAAGGATAGGTGAAACCCATGGAGATGTGGTGGGTTTAATAAAACCCTTAGCCTCTAAATATTTAAGCCTATTATTGAGTTCCTAGAGCTATATAGGTTCTATCATATTACGAGGAAGGGAAAATGATTCTGCACCAGGAACAAGATCGATAGTGAACTCAACCTATCTTTCAAGAGGTAAGCTGAAGAAATCATTAGGGAAGACATCTCTGACATGATCCCTGACTAGAGGGAAATCCATGAGCAGTAATCCCTGCTCACCCATAATGATATTTGCTATCTAGCTATTACTATGCCTAACCTAGAAAGTTTTATTCCATCTCAACTAGCCCCGTGATTCCATTTGACCTTATAGAAATAGTTACTACCCTTAGGTGATGTGAATGACACCTGATGGCAATAGAAATACACTTGGGATTGATAAGCCACAAACCAGTCTATACTGAGAATGATGTCGATACCTATCATCTTGAGGACAAAGAAACTCCATAGAAAATGGTACCCTCATATTTCAAAGGGAACTCCTTGCACTGGTGTATACCCTCTATTCAAACTCCTAATGGTGTATTAAGGGTCATAACACTACTATAGTACTCTATCACTAGGCCCAGACTTCCCATAGTTGCAGTAGTGCTTCACCAATATAAAATAAAAAAGATACATAATTATAGAATAATAGGATAGTAACTATAAATATAGATAGACATGTACTCTGATATTCAGGCCCATGCTACACTATATAAATATGGGCTAAACTGTGACCCTGAGATACTGCCTGACTAGTTTGAGAAATCCACTATACTAACAATTAAACTCTGAAGCTAGACTGACTTGACCACGACCACCTACTCATCCCTAATAGACTATAGAATACAAAATTCCCACTTAAAGAGGTGTTTCTGATCCTACTCTTAATGTCAGTGCTGGCACCAAACCCCGTTCACTTGTCACTGGTGGAAAATATTGGTAAAAACACTAGAGGTGACCCATATTACTGCAATCCAGACTGTTGATTGGCATCCTAATACACTAGGGCTTCTTATGGACATTAATTCCACACTGGTGATATACCATGAGGCTATTAGTGCATTTCACCTAGCTAGTACTACACCCTTGTGTACCCTCAAAGCACCGCTTCCTACCACTGGATAAATCACTGCCCTGCCTTGAAGCTAATCTTCCTTTCTTCATGTCACCTAACTCCATCAGGTTCTGATCAATTACGAGGGCCTGGTTCACTTTCTATGTAATAGTGGTAAATTGAAAGATGTTAACCTACATTCACATGTTATAAGTAATCATATCCTCAAATTTATTTTCAGTAGTCATCTCATCGT
Source organism: Viscum album (assembly GCA_963277665.1). Taxonomy (NCBI): domain Eukaryota; kingdom Viridiplantae; phylum Streptophyta; class Magnoliopsida; order Santalales; family Viscaceae; genus Viscum; species Viscum album. The sequence continues at coordinate 806,665,535 of OY728137.1, forward strand.
TGGTCAAGGTCGGTGTGAAGCACTGTAATTCAGTGAAGCAAGATAGATATTCCATCACTAACATGTCACCTTTATCAAGGTACATGAATTCTAAAACATGATATATTCTCAAGGTATGAGGAAAGAAATAGCCGATGAAGGATATGTGGAAGTCCACCCAGACCATACCTTGATGTCGACCAGCCTGATTCAGAACATCCCACTAACATTTGGCGGAGTCATGTAGTATGTAGGTCGTGAGCTTAACCCTATACTCGGGAGGTATCTCCATGTGCTCAAAGATTGACACCATATCCTCTAGCCTTAATTTAGTAGAATAAGGTCCTCCATCCCCTGAGAATGTGGGAGGATACTACTGCTTGAAATCGATGGTCAAATTTTCCATAGAAAGACCAGGTTGAGGAGAACCTTGCACAGATCGCATAAAGTCGAAGAAACTATATTGGAACTAGGCATCAACACCTATTGGAAGAACTGGAGGAGGTGCATCAGGTGGTACTAAAAGTAATATAACTAATGGCTCAGGTCCCACCATTTTAGGAGTATACTCAACACTAATTTCCTGGCATAAAACATGCGGTCTTCATAGTGTCATAAATCTATACATGACAAGCTCATTCCTAAGAAAAGATTTATAACAGATAGGGAAAGTGGTAATAAATGAAAAGTACAAGGTTATGCTTCTAAAAAAACACACCCCTCTTCCTACTCTTGGAGTTAGGTTTAGTTTAGAAGAACGATAAATAGATGGATCAAAAGAGACATGACCTACAACCCACTACTAAGGTTGGGTTGGGATAAGGTCTCATGTTTCTCATAAAGGTAACCATTTCATTTATAGGATCATTTTAATTCATTTATTTATTTAAATTTTCAATAGGTAGTTGAATTATATTATTATAAATATCTAATTAATAAGAGACCATAAAACATATAATTTGGATGGTGGTTTCTATTTAATATTAACCACAACATGTTCTAGTCCATACAATCGATGGTCCATGGTTCAATGTGCCACAATTGGATTCTTAAGGCATCTTCTTTAACCTATACAGGAAAAAATTGTTCGGTTAAAGAATATTATTTAAGTTCCCATTGTTTTTTGTTAGTACTATATAAAAATATCATAAAATTTGTATATAAAAATCCGAGGCACAAAAAGAAATATCAACCAAGACACAACAACATTCACATGAAAAACAGACAACGAATACAGATAAGTAAATATGGCATGGAATAATGAAGTGAAATTTAGTCCTAAAGTGCCTAGTATGATGCATGAACTTTATATGTCCTCATATAATCAGGACAAAGTAAATGATATTTCATCAAATAAAAACAATGCATGATAAGTGGATCACCCAATGGAAAAATCCCTGAAACCATAACAATGTAAGGAATAAAAACATTTACCCATCCCATGAGATTTTGGTTTCCCCTATATGTGTTGTAGGTTATCCCAGGAATAATCTCATAACAAAATTACAATATACTAATCATTAAGTATATATTCACATGAAAAAATCTTAATATGTTCCAACTAAGGTGGTTATAGCTGATCAAGGATTATGATTGTTCAATCCATTACCATTCTGGGAATGAAAAAAAGTGGCAGATACTTAGAGTATAAAATTTACTATAACCTTATCCATGATGAGGATTGAAAGGGATATAATCTTATAGGACATGAAAAGGATAGAAATTCGAATAATAAAAGGATATTCATCCTACCTTTATCAAATAACTTCCCAACCATTCATTCTTAAGAGGTTGAAAGCGGACCAAAAAGATGATGTTGAGCTACTTAAAAGGTAGTGAATATTAAAAAGTTAAACTTTGATAAAGATGGATTTATAAGGTTTGAAACCTAGATATGCATCCCATAAAAACTAGAACTGAAGAAAGAACTTCTAGATGATTCACATAGCGCATCCTTCTCTGTTCATATAGGAAGTACTAAGTGTATAGTGATCTAAATCAAAAAATTAGTTCATTTTAATTTAAAATAATACAATTATTGTTTTTGAAAAGTATTTTATACATTAATTTATTATAAAAATATTTCATGTTTTAGAGAGGAAATTTTTCTGAAAAAATAGTTATTCATAGCGTTTTACCGATTTCTTTTTAAATTAAATTCTGAAATTTCTACATTTTGAATTTTGAAAATTGGACACCAAATCTAGATTCATATGGTCCAAATTTAGTGAATATTTCCATTTTATTTTTGTCGAATATGAATAGTAACCTTGGTAAATTTTGTTACCTCTAGAAATGGTAAATTGGGTAATATAGGTTAAAAATAAAATGATAAGAACAATAAAATGACCCTGTCACATTCCCAAATATTATTGGATGATGTTAATTAAACCCTTAACACCTAAGGATCAAAATTAATCTATTTAATGGACACATTTCCATGAAAATTACTCATATAATATTTAAATCACAAAATTTCACTTTCTTTATCTTAAATATCCCTTATGTGTCTACATGGGAAAAAAGGTATGTTATGAACGAATATAAATGTAAAATTTTAACTTGATAATTTTTTTCTTGATAGAAATTTATTTTTGACTTTTTGGGCCACTTAGATGAGATTATGATATTTATAATATTTTATTTAATAAAAATTCAAAAACATCACATTCATGTTTTACATATATATCTTTTTTAATATAATATTAAAAAAAGATATACTATACTATAAATATTATTCTTAAATCTAGAATATTTATCTTAATCATGGCATTTTATTGTTAATTTTCAGTGAACAAATAATTATATTAATTAATTACACAATGCTAATGTAGTAATTATTTTATTAATTTTAATATAAAATAAATTTTGTTAAAAATATTAAAAATAAATATAATTTTAGATAATTAATGTAATCAAAGAATCTTATATATTACATTAATCTCTTAGGGATATAATAAAATATTTTTTTGAAGTTAACTTGTTATCTTGATATTTTTAAAAGTCCAAGTAATGAATAGTGTAAAATTACAACCTTTCAATACTGAAAAAATTATTATCATAGTTAAAATTACAACCTTTCTATACTGAAAAAATTATTATCATAGTTAAAATTAATATAGGTTAACTAAGGGTTAATTAAAATGATAAGGTCCAAAATAATACTAAAAATAATAGAAAATATATTGGATGATGATATTATATACTTATCTCATTTTATATTTGAATCCATTTCATTTTGAGGTATTTTTACTGAGATTTAATTTATTATAAATTAATATTTTGAGAAATTTTAAAAGTGCCCCTCACCGCAATTATTAAAGGGAACCTCCTCCATCACTTCTAAAAAAATTGAACCTTAAATCTCAACAATACCCATACAATTTCTCTTATAAAAATACATTACACATTATCTAGGTTCTATTCTTCTCAAAATATCAACCCGCTTGTCCCTAATAAGAGATCTAAAGGAAGTTTTATAAAGAAGAGGTAATCTTCTTTAACATCTCTTTCAAGATTATTTCTTCTTATACTTCCCATTAATGAATTGTTTAAATTATAAAGTAATAAATAAAATATCACCTATAATCCGAGATGATTTTATGATTATGTAAAAACCATATTCCACCTTTTATCCATGCCACAAAAAACAAAAGCACCGCGAGTGCATACGTACGACTTACCATCTCCATGTTGTGGTGTAATTTTTTTTCATCACCTATTTATTTGGATGAGTATAGTGATAGAAATAATATATATATATATATATATATTATAATTATAAAATTATATTTATTTTTAAATAAAATCAATACACCATCCAATTTATTACCATTTAACCATTAAGTAATTGATACCATCACTCGTGTTTAAGTACGACCTACCATCTCCACGATGTGATGCGATTCATTTTACATATTCAAAATTAAAGAATGATTATATAAATGTATATAATGAATAAATATGGTATATATTACCTTACTATAATTCTTTAAATGACTAAACTTTATCCTATGCATAAGAACTGGGACTTATACGACAAAACAAGCATAGAAAAATGAAGTAGTTAACACCCTAAAGAATAGTAATAATGAAATATTGTTAAGAAATGGGTGATAAGATGATATAATAAGATCATATATGTTATTATAAATATTAATATGGTTATATTATAAATTAATGACATCACTTAAACCATTATATAGGAGTTTCAGATATGTACGAAGGGGATCAGACTTAAGGTAAGGGTTAATTTTCTCAATCTCATTATTATTCGAGGTTGTTTATATGTAAGTATTTTCTGGGGAATATTTATATTACATGATAATGTTTCTAATTTATTTTTCCAAAATATTTTTATTATTCTTAAACAATTTTTTAAATTAATTTTTACACATGTGTGAATTTTTACTAAATGGTTTGAAAGGAATCTTTTTGTCATTTTCCAAATTATGTTCTTTGTGACTTATTTGGAAAAAGTTAAAATAAATGTTTTTTAACTTATAATACATGAATATATTTTCCTATTTCACGATGAATTAATTCCTTAAATATTCCATTACAATCTTAATGGGTTATTTTCAATGTAAATGTTTCGATTTAAAATTGCAGGATAGAAAGGATATTTTCCTCAAGAATTATTTCAAGTGATCTCTCAAGATTATTTTCCATCTAAGATAACATTATTTAATGTTAATTATTATTTAATAGTGGTATTTTTGTAGAATAATATCCTTATTATTTTTTTATTGGTTTATTCATTTTATGTAATGATAATTTTGAAACCCATTCCTTTTCCATGGGTTATGAAAAGATGAAATGTTTATGAAACCCATTTCTCTTCATGGGTTCACATATGATAAATGGATTATGTTCTTGGGGAAAACAATTGTACAGTTTTAATTATGTGATGAATGTGAAATATAACTCCCTCAAATTCATTGGGTAAAGATTTATATATCATGATATAGATAGGAATGGAATGGGAAGTGAACCTGATTCAGTAATACATGATTGGAACAAGAGTAAACTTAGTTCAATAATTGACTTTGTCCACTATGATAGTCTTGGATGTGACCCTTGAATAGTATGAAAATGAATTTTTATACTTGATTATGCCACAATTTCATGTATTATATTATACTACCATGAATTATGTTCTTTATTATTCATGTCTTGTGAACTTCCATGATTTATTCCATAACTCAAAATCACTATCCTTGATATGAAGGATATAATTTTAAAAGTTATTTTCATGTTATTATGACCTTCTGATTACATTATATCCTTTTATTAACCTTACTGAGCATCTTATCTCACCCTTTATTTTCTTTAATTTCCCTAGGATATGAATAAAGGTATTAAGTATGATGCTTCAAAAAGGATTAGAGTTATGACAGAATAAGTGGGAGATGATGTAGATATTTTATGAATCAATTATTTATATTTCTAAGTTTCAAAATATACTAAACCTAAAGGTTTATAGCATGGGTTTTATGTTATTTAATTAATATTATTATATTTAGATGTAATATGTATGTATGAAAATTATGGGTTGTGATACCATTTCATTTGGAAAAGCTGCGGGGCTTGAACCCATAACTGAAAAGTGACAAGGGAGTTGCGCTACCGCTATCCCACGTGCTATCATGATTCTATATTCCATCCTTTTTACATATTTAGTTTTATTTTTATGTCATCATAGTAATTAATTCATTATAATCTAATGGTTAACATAGTATGATACTTGTTTTCATATCTAAAATGATGTAACATATTAAAAGTAATGGCATATAACATTTTATGTGAAACATATGATAAGTGGTTAAATATAATTTTTATAATAAAATAATAATTTATCATTCATTTTTAATTAAATTTTATCTAATTTAATTTCTAAATGGTTTTTACCATATTCTATGTACATATTTTTTATTAATTAAATTAATTTTTTTAAAATGTTATGTAACCTGATTTTTTAATAAAATAAAATGATAAAATAATTATTATTTTCATTTTATAATTTGATTAATATAATTTATATTTACTTATTATAAAAAAAATTCTACAAATATTTGATAATTTAATTTTTATAAAATAAAAAAGATTATCGATATATAATTTTAATCATAACATATCAAATTTGTAACACTAAAACTATTTTATCAGTTAAGTAATTAAAAGATAAATTATAATTAATTATAAGAATAATTTGAAAACATTTATATGTCTTATAACCCTAAATAATAAATTTTCAATCATATAACATGTAATAGGTAATAAAAAATATAAATGTAATCACTCATAATAAAAAAATACTTTTATTCTAACTAGATCATTTTCCATGAATTATATAGTTTTATTTAAAAGTTAAATTTATAAATTATAGAATTTTAATTTTAAAAAATGGAATTAATTTTTGAATTCATCACTCAAAAATTATATTAGGGTTATTTTTTTGACAAATTAGATTTTATTTGGTGAAAAAAATGAAAATTATAGTTTTACGGGCACCATGATTTGGATAGTTTCATTATGATGTAAGCATTAAATAAGAATTTATAAAATATTTTATTAATTAATGAATTGATTTAAGGTGTATAATAATTAATTTTAAAATATTAAATTGATTTTTGAAATTTACTCTTGAAACTTTGGAACTTTATTCATATTTTCCTTCATATTTTTTTGGATTTTATGAATTAAAAGTGGTGGTTGAAAGATTAGTTTTGGTTTTGGACTAATTAAATTGTCAAATAATCCTATATTTATCTTTATTAATAAACAAAATTAATTAAAATTAATTTCACCCACAAGTGGTTGGATTAAATATTAAAAGAAACAATATTTTAACTCTAAAACACCCCAATCACCAAGTATAAACCCCCCTATATTTTCCTATGGAAAACCACTTACCATTCAAATTATCTAGACCAATACTTACCAAAATACCTCCAAAAAATCACTAAATATTTCCTAGAGGTTCCCCCCCAAAAAATTAACCTATAAGTCTTAAGGTGTAATCCAAAGGGGGTTTTCCAAAGAAGAGGTATAACTCTTAATCTAGTTTTTTCATGTTTATTTCTTCTTCTACCTACTTGAAACATATAATAACCATGAAAATATAATAACATAAGTATATAAAATATACTAAAATTTTATTATGTTTATGATACAATTATTTTTCGTATTCTTTTCCATCATATGGGAAATGAAAACATCGCTTGTGCGTTCGTGTGGATTACCACCTTTACAAAGTGATATGTTTTATTTTTTTATCACTACCTCATATGGATGGTTGTTATGATGGATCTAATTAGAATATATGATTATTATGAAATAATTATGGTTCAATAATAATAATTTAATATCCACCTTCTTACCCTTCCATCCTTTGGAAAATTACAACTTTGCTCATGCATACATGTAGACTACCACATCCACAAAGTGACACTATTCATTTATCATTTCCACCTTTCAAGGATGGTTATAAATTTTTATTTCATGCATAAAAATTATAATTATTTAATTATTTATATTCTAGAGATTATTTAATAATGACCCCTTTGACCATGTTCACCCTACCAAAGTTGTTTTGGAATTATGAACCAAACATCCTCAAAACATTCGACATAAACCTAACCGATTTAGTAACCATCTAAGGGATAAAAATAAAAGAAATGTAAGGAAATATGATAAGTTAATAAAAATTAATATTTATCTTAAACGTGTAAATAATTAAAAAAAGTTTAATATATAGGTGTTAAAGAATATAAATGGTGAGTTGGACTCAAAGTATTATATTTCTCAACATAATTTCCTTTATTCATGACTTATGCAATTTTCAAAATTTTTCCTTTTTTATGGTGTAAAAATTTCCATATAGATATATTCTATTATCAATTTCTTAAAATTAAACTAGTTTAGAAAAATATTTCATGTTTTTACTTCATTTTTCTTCTTATTTAAAAGATACCTAGATGTAGGGGATCTTTATTTAAAACGTTGTTTTAAAAAATTTAAACTATTTACCCTCATATTGATGTTTTTTAAATTCCATAAGAATGATATTATTTACCCTTAAAACATTGATAAAGCAAATTTTCAACTACTTATTTATTCATTTAAAGAGGTTTATAAAGGAATAATTTTAAATTTCATTGTACATGTTATTTTTTACATTTTTTATGATAGTTTGAAAAGAATATATTTCTTAACATTTACTAAATGACCACTATTTCTTGATATCATATTCTTTATTTATTTTAAATATTAATTTAAAAGTTTAAATATTTTTTCAAATAATAAACTTTAACAATGTTTTGGTATTTTTTATATTTTAATTTTTTTCAAAAGAAAATGAAATTTCTTTCCATTTTTATGCGATAATCGAAAACACTTGTTTACGGGCTCTAAAGACAATTTTTATGAGTGTTATAATTGAAATGAACGAATTTATGTGTTTAGTTCATGTTATGGTTATTGAAAATTATTTATGATTATGGGTGGGTGTTATATATCCCTAAAATGCATTGAGTAATGAATTTTTTCTCCAGGTAATAAATGAAGGAATTAATCAGGTAGGTTATTCAAATTTTAAGAGTGATTATAAGAGAGACATAAAGATGATGTAACAAGGTACCTACATGAATTTTATATTCACGAACATGGGTTTTCATAGAATTATTTTTATTTTATAAAATAATACAATGAGTTTATGTTTAAAGGAAATTTTATACCCCTTGTAAGGGTGAAAATTATGTATTCAAGAAAATGATTTTATGAGTACTCTTATTTTATAATAAACCTTTATGATTATGAATTTTTTTAAAGTCTATTTTAGGAAGTTTTATGAAAATATTTTGAAATGGAATTTTATTTCTTTTGCATGTAAATGATTATTTTGAGATCAATTTTAGTTATATAAAAGGATTTTTATGGGATTTTATGATTTTCAAAATAGACTGAAGAATTTATTTATTTTTGAATCCCTTACTAAGATTTTTATTTCTTCTAAAATTTAAAAATATTTTTTCATAGGGATTAAGAATGATTAAGAACTATACAAAGTTTTATTTTTTCCACTATGAGGATTCATATTAAAATAAACAAACATGTGTTGAATGAAATAAGAGTTTAAATTTATGAATCTCATTTTTGTGGAAAAAATTGGTATTTAGTGGAACTAATAACATTATTTTGTATGGGTCGGATATGTAATTTTTTTAATAATTATATAAAACTATAAAAATAATTGATTTTGGGAATGAAATAAAATTAAATCCTTTTTATTAAACTGATAATTATGGGTTGTAAAAGGAAATATTTCTTATAGTTGGTATTAGAGAAAAGATTTATAAAAATTTTGAGGTCAAGATGTTGTTTGATGAGAAAAATTAATATGATGGCCATGGATCATACAGTGAAAGTATTATGTACAATTTGAGGTTATTATGTTAAGAAGAATTATGCTTATTTTGGGGATTGGATTAAAAAGGTAACAACTAAAATATAATTTGGTTGAAAGTAGTGGTATTTCTTATAATTATAATATTAATTATTAATGTTTTATATAATCTATTTAGAAATTATCTTTACTCACACGAACTATTTTCATTTTATGATAATTTTTTTCAATAGATTTAAAGATAGTTTATCAAGATATAAGTGAAAGGATCTCATACAACCTTATTATCCATTCTGTATGATTTAATAATTACTATCATTTCAAAATCTAGTACAAATTATTTTGAAATATTTTTAAATATTGAAATATCATACATGAAACTACTTGATCTATCCAACACCTTTTAATTTATAAAAAATTTCTATGAATCATGGTATCTGTTTTATTTAATTTCAAGATATTAACTCTTTATCTCACTTGAAAATTGAAATACCACAACTAACTTATCCATTTATTCACTGAAGTTATAGAAATCGTGCCAAAAGTTGATGGAAATATAAAAGTTGTAAAAGAACATAATAATATCTAAATTTAAGGCATGGATCATTATTTTCTTTTATCTTATCTATGGATAAATGAAAACCATGAAGACACAATTTCTTTAAGGTAAGGAAAATGTAACATCCAAGTTTTCTTATGAAAAGTATTCATTAAATTATAAATGAAAATTACAAATGAATCTATTTATTATTTATTAAAATGTTTTATTAATGAAAGATAATCTCATTGTCCAAGTGACACCCAGTCATACCTAGTAAGGACTAAGGGCTCAAACCCATGATTAAAAGTTGAAAAGTGTGCAATTCCTATAGCCATCCCATGTGTTATATTGCTTTTATGCTCTATATTATTTTACATATATATTTTTATTTTATAATTAACTTATTTTTTAGTTTTACTTTTATGTCATCATTATAATTAAGTCATTATAATTTAACAGTTATCATAGTATGATACATGTTTTCAAAGCCACAGTGTTGTAACATATTAGAAGTAGTATCATATAAAATTATATGTGAAACATATGATAAATGGTTAAATATATATTTTACAATAAAATAATAGTTTATCATTCTTTTTTTACTTACATTCTATCTTATTTAATTTTTAAATTTATTTTTATCATATTCCAGGTACATATTTTTTATTAATAAAAAATATCCTTTTAAAACATTAAACAACATGTTTTTTAACTAAATAAGATTATATAATTGTTATTATTTTTACTTGAGAATGGTATTACTATTATGAAGTGTCATATTATCAAGAAATGGTCATAAATATTTCATAATTTAATTTTTATAAAAATAAAATGGTCATCGACATATAATTTTATTCATAGCATATAAAAATTATTATACAAAAAATATTTTCTTAAATATATAATTAAATGAAAAATTACTCTTAATTTGAATAATAATTTAATAATTTTTTTGGAACCATTAATATGTCATTTTAAATCATATAATAAATAATATATAATTACAAAATTTAAATGTAATCACTTGTAACAAAATAAATTATTTTATTCTAACTAAATTATTATCTAGGAAATATATAATTTTATTTAAATGTTAAATGTATTAATTTTATAATTTTATTTTTTTAAAAAGGAACTAATTTTTAATTCATCATTAAAAAATTAAATTAGGGTGAATTTTCTATATTTTTTTGACAAAGTTAATTTTTTTGTGAAAAGTGAAAATTTTGATTATAAGGGTACCATGAATTTGATGATATCATTATGATGAAATTATCACATTAAAATTTATAAAATATTATATTAATTAAAAAATTACTTTAATTAATATAATAATCAATTTAAAAATCTAAATTTGTATCTATAAATTTATACTTGAAATTTTAGAACCTTTATTATAATTTTTGTTAATAATTTTGTTTGAATCTGCCTTAAAGGAGGTGGTTGTAAGATTAATTTCATTTTTGGACTGATTAAATAGTCAATTTGACCTCAGTTTATAATTAATTATCTATTTTTTTGAATTAATTCAAAACATAAGTAGTTTTCTTAAATATTAAAATTAATAAAATTTTAAACCTAACACCCCTCTCCTCAAGTATAAATACTCTATCACTTTCCCCTGGAAAACCACTTCCCATTAACATTATCTATCCAAATAAATGACCAAATACCTCCCCAAAATCCATATAAATTTCCTAGAGGTATGGGACTCTCTAAACGACTAATCTAGAATGATTAAGGTGTTAGCCAAATGAGGTTTTCCAAATAAGAAGTATTACTCTTAACTGAGTTCTTTAATATTCATTTCATATTATACCTACTTCAAACCTATCATAAAAAAAGATATAAAAAAATAAATATCTAAAATATACCATAATTTTATTATGTTTATTGTATAAACCCTTTTCATCTCATTTTTCATCTAATAGAAAATGAAAACATTGCTCGTGTATACATGTGGACTACCACCTTCACAAAGCAATGTGTTTCATTTTTCACCACCACCTAATATGGATGGTTATTATGATGTATTTAATGAAAATATATAATAATTATGATATAATAATGTTTCTTTAAAAAGTAACATAATATATAACTTTTAACCCATCTATCTATTGGAAAATGATAACATTGGTTGTGCATACGTGTGGACCACCACCTCCTCAAAGTGATGTGATTCATTTTTCATTTACACCATTAAGGGATTGTAATAAATTTTTATTTAATATTTAAAAATGATAATTATTTAAAGATTCATATTCTAGATATTATGTAACCATGACCCATTTGACCCTATTCAAACTATTGAAGTTGTTTTAGGATTACAAACCAAATGTTTGACATGAACTTGGCCAATTTAATTAATATATACGAAATGATAATAAATGAAATAAAATAAAATATAATAAAATAATAAACCTAATAAATGTTCTTAAGAAATTAAATAATTTATATATTTTTATTATATATGAGTTATATAACATATATGGTGAGTTAGGCTCGAGGTAAGAGATTTATCATCTTAATTTCCTTTCTTTGAGGCCTATGAAATGTTCCCTAAATGTTTTATTTTGTATGGTGGAAAAACTTCTATAAGGATGTATATTATTATTAATTTAATAAAATTGAAGTTGTTTTCAAATCTATATAATTTTATATCATTCAATTTCCTTTTGATTTAAATTTTATAAAGTGGTAAGGTATTTTTCTTTAAAACATTGTTTTAAATGTTGTAAATTATTTTCCCTCTATATTTACATTCTTTTGAATGTATTTAGAATGTTATTATTTATCCTAAAAAAAATTTTAAAGGTCGTTTTGAACTATTTTTTTCTTTGTTTAATTTTTTTAAAAAGGAATCTTCTCAAATTTTATGGTATAGGTTATTTTGGACTTTTTTTTTAAAAAAAGTGAAAAATAATGTTTTTAATGTTTATCGAACGAAAAACTTTTCCCCTAATAATTTACTTTATTCATTATTAATATTCCAATATAAGCTTCAATATTTTTTAGATAATATAATTTTTCCTTTGTTCTGGTAATTTTTATATTTTAAATGTTTTCAAAAGAAATGTGTATTTATTCCTATTTTATGAGATAAATGAAAGCTATTTTTCTTATGGGATAAAAAGACATTTTTTATAATTTTTATGCTGAAAATTCAATATTTTATGTGTATTATGAATGTTCTAGTTATTTTAAATTTATATGATGATGAGTGGTTTAAATTTATCCCTCAAAATAATTGGGTAATGATTTTTTTCATTATAGAATAAATGTTGGAATTAACTAGGAAGGTTATTACCTTTATTAGAGTGCAAGTAAGTGTTATTATAAGGGTGTCCTAGAGATATTATCTTAAGGTACATAAATTAATTTTTTATTCCTGAAAATGATTTTTCATGTAAGTATTTTTATTTAATAAGGTAATATAATGAGCTTACGTTCAATGGAAATTTCATACCCATTCAGGTGAAAAGTAAGTTATTCAAGAAAATGTTCTCATGTATACTATTATTTTAAATGAAAACCTCATGATTATAATTTTTCATTTAATATTGCTTATGAGAAGTATTATGAAAATATTTGGGAAGATAATTTTATTTCTTGCATATGTAAATTATTATTCTGATCTCAAGGTTGGTTATATAAAAGGAAATTTTTTATAGGATTTTATGATTTTCAAAATGGATAAATGAGTTTCTTTATTTTAGTATCCCTTATCAAGATTTTTTTTTCTCATCCCATGTTTTAAAATTCTTTTCATAGGGAATGAGGACATGTATGACCTATAACAATTTATATTTTCCAACATGAGGATATTTCGTAAAATAAGTGAACATGTTTTAAACGAAACATGAGTTTAAATTTAAGAATCCATGTTTTGAAGAAAAATAGACATTAAGAGAAAGTTTCCATATTATTTTATAAGGGTTTTCTTTTTAGAATTTTTTATTCCAAATTCTCTAAAATATAATCTTAAAAGATATTGGTAATGTATGAAAATTCAATCATTTCTATTAAAATCATAATTATGGGTTATTAATGGAATAAGTCCTTATAGGGATAACTCTATGCGCTACCACGAGGTAACAAAGGAAATTGATTTAAGAGGGGAATGTGGAAAATGTGAATACCAATCACCCAAAAATTCATCCACAACATGTACATAAAGGAACATGGTCAAAAATTAATTCCACAGATAGAACACAGTGAAGAAATAAAAGGGATAACATCATAAAGAGTAATCATAATAAACAAATCTCATATTTAGATAACTATCTCCTACGGATCGATCAAAATATTAATAAATATAAGAATAATCCATAATAATAAAAGGCAGAGTGATTAATTATCATATTGAATTTTCTAAAAAACACTCAACATAAAGAACTAGGAAAGAATATAAAAAATAAACCCTACTTATATGGTGAATCACTATCGATTCAATTCCATTACCACAATAAAATTATTTTCTCATTGAATTCACTATAGATTCAGTCTTGATTCTCTGATTTGATTTCATCACTATATAAGCCTTATATATCCACCGTATCTTTTTCTAGGGATTATGTAGATGCAAAATGTCGATAAACCTAGAGAGGAAATATAACTAGTTTTATATATAGGTTTATCCTAGGGTTTCACCATTAATGAATGAATGAATGAATCAATTACTTAAATCAATTAAATTAACTAATTAATCCACCCACATCATTAAACACATGAGGGTCCTGATGTGAATGAAAATAATACCAATACTAGGGTAAATACCCTATACTAGACTCGATCACACTATGAGTTTTCCCATTTCATAGTTCATTTGGATGGTATAATCAATTTATCAAAAGTACATGCAGGTGGGATAAAAGTAATTTAATATTCTTAATATATTATTGTTTAGGCCTTGAAACATTTGAAACTTTACGCTGGCTCAAAATTTTATCCCAAAATATAATTTAAGATATCCCAAAGATTCAACTTCAAAAACTAGGGTTGCTACCACACCATCCGAGCTCACAGGATAAATATTTATTTTAAAAATTAATATTAAATATCACTTAAAATTAAATATGCTTAAAAATTCATCAAAACTAAGAATGGGGTGAAACATCACACCCATATATCAATAAAAACATCATAAAATTTCACTCGGATCATATGATACGGTAAATTTACCCTTTTACATTTTTAGTGGTGTTAGGACTTTGAACAAAGTCTCAATCCGGAATATCTGGGTCACTACGTTCCATTTTATTTTTTTAATCTCATGAAATGTGTTCAATCAATATTTTTGAGTAATGAAAGTAACACATTCCATGCTCCACCATTGGGTTTGATATTATTTTTGTTATGTATAGTATAAATTTCCCCAAATTTAGGATGATTTGCAACATTCTTAGTGATGTCAAAAAAAAAACAAACCAAGTGATAAAATATATAGAACCATCTTCTCTATCCATAGATGGATTACATTTTCATAAAACATAGGAACCAATATATTTTTTATATTATTCATTTTATCTATAAATATTTTCAATTAATTATATAAACAATGGATATTTTTTGATATATTGGAAATGTTACTTGGAACTGTTCTAAGAATGATCTGATACCAATTAATAGACCCATGAGAGAGTAAAACACCACTAAGGGTGGGGGGGGGGGGGGTGAATCAATGGTGAGAAAAAAATAAACTATAAAATAATTACATCCTATAACTATTTAGTGAATGTATATATTTATGGTAATAATGTAATGATGAGATAAATGGATAGAGATAACACACATAACATAAGGGTGAATACAAGGTTCATCAACTCTTTATATCAAATGACTAATCCCTCGCGTTCGAAAGTTGTGATCCCACAAACCATGTTATTATTTTATTTTCAATACTAATAAGGAATAGAGTTGGGGTGGCACTAAACTCCCAAGTACAATAAATAATTACAATCATTAAAAAGTTGAACAATTTCAACTTCCCAAACCTCAAGTGCCTATAGAATTTGGATATCATGTGAAACCTTTTTATTCTTTTAAAATCTTAGCCAAAAACTCCTTATAACACTATTTAGAATGAAATATTTTATAACATAAATTTTCATCATAATAACTCACTCACTCATTCATAATTTAGTTTAGGGATGACATTATTCTATTTATAGATTATATAAGCATTATAACAAGAGTCCTTCCTTTAGAACATGATGCTCATATATAATAGATATAGAAACTAAATCCAAAAATAACCTTGAACATAGTTTTTTCATGGGGACCTACATTATTGTGTAATATCTATATATAATCATATGTAAATTTATCTATATAATACCTATTACAACATGAATAGGTTAATTTCAACACAATGTCACTAATTTCTTTAAATATAGCGAAACACATTCTTTTCATGGTTTGGACATGATATTGTGAACCACCATATTGTGATGTGATAAATGGTGTAACTGTGTAAGTTAATTTAGTTTCCAAAATAAAAATAGTAAGAAAAAGCATGTCCTCCACCTTATGGTATAATTGATCCTTGAAATTCCCTAGATGTATTACCCATAGTGAAAATCTTTGGATTGCAACATGGTTCTCCTTCACCTAAAAATTTTCATGGTGAAACTAGTCCTACTATTGTGTGAGGTCTTGTGTCATAGTGAAACTTTTCTTCAATAACACTCCCATTACAACCAAATGGAATCCTTTATACCATGACATAATTTAACTCAAAGTTTTTTATTCTTTTGAATCTTAACTCTACTCTAATAATCCACCATCAAATCCATCAGAATATTGTTAATAAATAGAACATGAAAAGACATTTATTTCCCTTAAATTAATGGACTCATGAAATTAGTCATAATTTGACTATGATGTTAATGTTATAAAAATCAAAAAATATATTATAAAATGGTGTTCATGAAATTAATTTAACTCTTGGTGTGATAATTATTCCATATTGAACACATCTTAATTGAGATCAACTCACAGATCCCCTTTATCATTTAACTTCTTGAGGGGCTTCTTCAAACTCATCAATAGTCCCCAATCATCAAGGGATATTAAATTTCCCTCTAAAATCTAAGGTATATTCATAATATTATTTTATTCAATTTAATTCAATGAACCATTAATTTATTCTTAGTGATTGGTTTGTGGTATTTATAGTCCACCCCTAGAAAAATATCAAATTTGGTTTTAATGAATATGTCATCTATTGTTTACATGAAATTTTACAAGAATTAAAGGGTTTTAAAATAACTTTATTTCACATGGATAATGATTATATTTTAAATTAAATAGGTGGATCTAAACCAATATCTAAACTAATATAATTTATAGTGGATATTTATGAGAACTTAAGGGAACTAATTATAACTTTGAAAATGAATTTAATTAGAGAATTTCATGAATATTAGGTGTGTGGTGAGAAAATAGAGAGGATTTTTAATGAATTATTAGACATTTTATGGATATCTCAAAACAAGTGGGGAGATATTAAATTAAACAATGAATATCACTAAGTAAAAATTATAAACATTTATTGTTGAAGAATAAAAATTATAGGGAGTTGAAACAAGTTCATAATTCACTCAAAAAAGATTTTCATTGATATAATGACATTTAAAGTTCATTGATATATCCTTCTATGTTTGGAGATTTTAATTTTTAATTATAAAATAAAAATTTTAGTATATAAGAATATAATTCACATAATAAACGAGGTATCCTTCCTCATATTGTATTTACATGATAATAATAATAGGTTTTAAGATCAAAAAGATATTCAATCATGTAATATACATAGTCATCCACGTTTTTATTTATCAATCACATGTGTGAACAGTATAAACAAGTATATAAAGTGAAATTAATATATTTAACCAATAATAGAAACTAAAAATTCCATTTTTTAATAAAAATTTTCAATGAATCATCTCCTTACCTTCTTAGTGAATTTTTCATCCATGAATATAAAATTTGTATCAATGTATGGTTACTTATGATGATCTAAAAAATTTCTAATAATGATTGTTTTATATAGAATTAATCTCACTTTATTTTTATAAGTATTGAAAATATTATTTATTTTTATTTAATATAATGGTATTTATTTTTAAAATGGAAAGGTTAGGTTAATAAATGATGAAGATCGTGATCTATCAAAGAAGAGTAAATCCAATAAGAAATTGTTTTCTATAAAAAATAAATAAAAAATAAATAAAAAATATGAAGAAAAATATTTCATTGAATATAATGTAAAAAATAAATTCTTTAAGTTATGTAATATAGTATTCCACCCCATATTCCACTCACCAGTTCCTCGAGACGGTTATATATAAGACCTCGAGAATGCCTCCCCAAATGCCAGAGGCTGCCAATTAGCAATGAGGTCCTTGAGTAAGTCTGTGGGAAGACTATGACCTCATTGATGCAAGGAGATCATATATATATATATATATATATATGTATGTATGTATTCAGTATGTAATAACAAAAAGAGAATAAAAAATAGATATCAATGAAGACAATAACAATTAAAAATTCAATCTAAAAGAACAATAAGTAGAAGTTGAATACTAATGAAATGAAATATTATTATAATGATGATGTAGAAATACAAGAAATAATATGCAAAAGGTATGGGATAGAAGAATATACAACATGATAACAAAATATAAAAAAATTCCATAAAATACTAAGACTAGAATCTCGAGCATAGGCTTGATTCTCTACTCCCACCTCCATCCTAGTAATACATTCAATCAAGCATTGGAAGCTAGCTTCTTTCCTTTATCCATGCCAATAACCATAAAGTCTACTTGGGTACCAAAGGCACCCAATTAGGGTGTGATATACAATCTCAGTTGGCTGACAACCACTGTGTCTAGCCCATTCCATTTCATGAAATATAAAACAACCATGGTGCCTTAATAATTTAAATGAAATACAGAATTAAATAATTAAATACATTAGTGTGGGTTCCACTTGGATACCCACACGATCTACCTTCTTTGTCTTGAGTCAGTGAGTTTGAACCAAAGGATCCTACAATGGTAAAATGGATGTGATAAAGTGTAAGAAGATGGACTATCCTCAAGCTTGTGGGTGGGATTGGGGGACACTTCCCTACATTTTCAAGGTGACTGGATCAATTATCATTTAAAAACATTTATTTACCTTTGAAATCATTTTAAAATATCTTTATAAAATATATTGAGACACTTTGATCTCGTCCCTAGAAATTCAACAGTAATTTTCCAAGTATCGCATGAGGGATCAGTAAAACTCCAATACCAGGGAGTACATCCAAGGTGACCTAAGGATGAAGCCCCATGTATTATTCCCATCATGGTGTGATAAAATTAAAATACTAACAGTACTCTAAGTTCATTCCTAGTATCGCACGTAGGGGCCCGAGTCTCTATAATGGCATGGTACAACCAATCATTCCATCAAGCCCATCCAAGGGGTCACCCTTACGGAACTGGAGTCAATTGTCATGAGGTAAAAATAGATAATTCATGGAAAGTTTTTCTGATATCACCATTTTGTGTTTACTAAACATCAATATTTATAACAAAAAACATGAGAGTCCATCGAAGGGGTCCTTAAATAAAAACACCTCCTATCACCCTTTGTACTATGATGAAGCGGTCGTGCAAGCATCACATATATACAAAAAAGTTTAATTAAAATAGAGTTCCATTTAATTTAATAAAATTAATCACATTAGTCATATTGTTCAAGGAATGTCATTGGAAAAAACTCTATGGAAAAAGGAAACAAGGAATTAAGCAATTGGCCAATTCATTTAATCCTACCATTCATTTAGCATGTGCATAGAGTTTAACACATGGATCACTACCCAATTAAAACCAAACAACCAATTCAATATTAATATGATAAATGAAACCCTCAAGGGGTGATAAGAAGAAATTATAACTAGGTCGATTTGGATTATAAGGTATAACACACCCACTTGGGTGGAATAGGTCAAAGAGAATAACCTGAAGGGGTGATTCATGGATAGCTAGAGTCACCAAAGGCTAGTTATGGAATTAAATTAAATTTATTTTGACAATTTATAGGTGACAACGAAAAGTTATAAATCACAGCACAACAAAACATTTTATTCAATGCACTAAAATGAGTGAAAAGATACAGAATACCCACCTTAGCCTCATAGAGGTTACCTCATCTAGACATAGTGTTTTATTCAAGATTGGTTAGAATAAAATGATAAAACCATAAAATTCCCTAAAAATGGAAAAAATGATATTTCACCAATATATCACAAAATATCCCAAGAATAACTTGAAATAGAATCAATGGTATGATACAAATTACCGATAACTTCTTGTTTCTTAGGATGGCATGAGAAACAAACCACGAATGAAGGTAGTAGATTGATAACTAGGTAGAAGAGGGAGGGGAGCTACATGTGTGGGAGGAGGAAGAAACCATTAGAGAATATGGAAGGGAGGAGAAAGAAACATTTAAAATCATTAAAGAAGATAAAAAATATAAAATCACACTAAAAAACAACTGTGCATGATTTTTTGGCACAATTATCTAAAACATGCATCAGTATTTGGTACAATGGGGAACCCCACATGGATAGGAGGGCAATTTATCTAAAAAGGAATAAATCATGAAAAAACCATTGTCTAAAAACCCTACAGTATTGCATTTCAGTGTTCCTAGTATCACATTATTTAAGACAAACTGTGAGGCCCCTAGGTCTACACTATTTACAACCTCACGGTTTAAGGAAACTATGTAGGATGGGTGGTATAGTTTCTCTTAAATATACAGCTTAGTATTTTATCCTATTTTAGGGCTTCGATATCCAAATTATCCCCAAACACACCTGATATATCCTTTCACCTATTAGGAATCATATTTAGGTCCGTTTAATGGAATTAGAACAAAATATAATGGTCTGTACCTTTAGATATGGTCAGGATGTTACAACCTCTCATCTTTTAGACAAATCATCCCTGTTTTTCCCTTTAGAGGGTGGTATAACTTCATTAGAGAATATTTTTAGCCACTATTCATGTACATCAGCCTCCCACTCCCAGGTCTCTTCCTATACACATCCATTCTTCCATAGCACCCAAACCAGAGGAACCGACTTGCCTCGGAGAGCCTTCATACTACTATCAAAAATATATATCATATGCTCCTTAAAGGAAACATCCAAATCTATATC
This sequence comes from Viscum album, assembly GCA_963277665.1. Classification (NCBI taxonomy): domain Eukaryota; kingdom Viridiplantae; phylum Streptophyta; class Magnoliopsida; order Santalales; family Viscaceae; genus Viscum; species Viscum album. The sequence goes on from OY728137.1 coordinate 806,686,688, forward strand.
AATATCCTTAGGGTCAAATGAATTATAAGAGTCATGATTATACTATTAAAGATTAGATACACGGAAGATGTCATGCATGGAATGATACATCTAAGGTAACAACAACCTATAGGATAACAAACCTACTTTCTTCACTATCTCGAAAGGCCCAAAATAATGAGGTGATAACTTTCCCTATCTTAAGATTCATCTATGAACCAATATATGTTATACTCATAGAAATAATATACATCCCATATCAAACTCTAGAGGTCTACGATAATGATCGGTATAAGAATTACGACTAGGATGAGCTATAGCCATACATTTTTGAATCAACTGAACTTCCTCTGAAGTCTCTTAAATGAGATGAGGAACCAATAGAGATGCCTCACCTACCTCTTTACAATAGATAGGTGAACAACATGTTCTACCATAATGGCTTAATAATGATCCATATGAATTGTTTCTTGAAATATTTTATTGTAGGAAAACTCAAAAAATAGGAATATGCTTTTCCCAAGAACCTCGAAAGTCATGGATACATGCCTATAACATATCCTCTAACACTTGAATCATCCTCTTGTATTTCCCATTGGTATGAGGGTGATATTAATTACTCAAGAGAACCTATGAACCTAGTGCCTTATGCAACCCATTCTAGAATTTCAAAGTAAACTGAGTGTCTTGGTATGATATGATAGAATGGGGAACACCATGAAGTCACACTATATCCGAAATTTAAATCCTTCCTAAATAATCAATAGATAACATTTAATAGATTGTTATAAAGTGTTCAACATTGTTTATCCTGTCAAAAATCACCCATATTTCATTGCTTCCTTGAGGCGATCTCAAAAAACCCATCATGAAATCCATTATGATGTCTTTCTATTTCCACTCAGGAATGAAAAGAAGTTGTAAAAGTCCAACAGGTTGCTAGTGCTTTGCCTTCACCTACTGATAGGTGGAGTAATGAGTGATAAAACCCTCTATCTACCTCTTCATACCTAGCCACCAATAATTACGACATATATCTTTATACATCTTAGTAAGACCAGGAAGAATTGACTATATAGAGGCATGAAATTCTCACATTATATCTTCCTGTATATCAAAAGGCACCCATACATGACCATGGAAGAGAAAGGTATCACTACCATAAACAACCCAACCAGGAGGTGGGTTATCTCCTGTGACTCTCTCCCTCAAAACAAGACCCTCAGAATCCAATAACTACCTCATCTGGACCCACTCTAGAAGGGAGGATTACACTGCTAGAGATTCTAGAACTGGTTTCCCATGATGTTTCTAAACCTAAATATGCATCTTATAAAATAAATCCATAAGATTCCACTCACTACAGGACTCCTTGAAGGCTTGTTTCTGAGTTTTATGACTTAAGTCATCAACCACAACATTACTATTTTCAGGTGTGTATGCCATCTCAAAATTGAACGACTTCCAGTATTCTACCCCCTGTGCTTCCTCAAATTCAATTCTCACTGTATGGAGATGTATTTGAGTATTTCATAGTTTATTTAAACAATGGATCTCCCACCCCAAAATTAGTTTCATAATAAACATAGATAATAAACCATGAATGCTAGCTCAAGGTCATGCGTAAGAAAATTATGCTCATGGGGTCTTAGATGGTGAGATCCATATGCTATGAATCAACCAACTTTTATCATAATTTCATCCAGTCCAATTCATGAAGCATCCAATAAACTGTATAACTTCTTCCTGGATCAGGTAGAATTAGGATTTTCTCTGAGGTTAGTCTTCCCTTTATCTCCAGAAAAGCTATGTCACAATCTCCAGGGCAGTTGAATTTCACACCTTTCTTGGTCAAGCTTGTAAGTTGTGATGTTGGACATGAAATCCCTAAGAATCTGCTTATGTCAAACAAATTCTTGTTCTTCTCCCATGAAACTATGAGGCTCACCTTATCTGGATCAACTAATACACATACTTAATATATTATAAAACCTAATAAATGAATCCTACTAATCCACAAGTGGAATTTAATGAGTTTCACATATCGCTGGTTCTCTCTCAGTTCATTCATCATGATCTCAAGGTGATTGGTGTGATCGTGTCTGGTGTTGGAATACATGAAGATTTATTCTCTGAATAACACCACAAAGGAATTAAGATACATATAGAGATCCCAATCCATCAAATCCATAAAAACTAATGGTGTGTTATTTAGACCGAACAACATAACCAAATACTCATACAAGTCGTAATTGCTACAGAATGTTGTACGTGGTATATATGATAAAATCTGATGAACCTGATGGTAGCCCAACCTAAAATCAATCTTGGATAAAATAATTTCTCCTAATATATGGTTGAAGAGGACTTCCATTTGAGGAAATAGATTCTAGCTCTTCACCATAATCTAGTTCAGTCAGTGATAATATATTCAAAATAGAAGGGTTCCTTCCACATTCATTGAAAAAAGGATAGGTGAAACCCATGGAGATGTGGTGGGTCTAATAAAACCCTTAGCCTCTAAATCGTCAAGCTGATTCTTCAGTTCCTAGATATCTATAGGTTATATCAAATTAGGAAGAATGGACACTAGTTCTGCACTTGGAACATGCTCGATAGTGAACTCAACCTATCTCTCAAGAGGTAATCTGAAGAAATTATTAGGTAAGTCATTCCTAAAGTGATCCCTGACTATAGGGAAATCCATGAGCAGTAATCCCTGATCGCCCATAAAGAGATTGACCATCTGGATATTACTATGACTAACCTAGTACATTTGAGTCAAGCTTAACTAGAATGGAGATTCCATGAGACTTTATGGATATACGTACTACTCTTGGGTGATGTGAATGACACCAAATGATGATAGAAAACACTTGGGATTGATAAGGCATGGACTAGTCCATACCAAGAATTATGTTGAAACCGATCATCTTGAAGACAAAGAAACTCCATAGAAAATGGTACCATCCTATTTTAAGGGACACTCCTTGCACTAGTGTATACCCTCTATTAAAACTCCTAATGGTGTATCAAGGGTCATAACACTACTAGATTACTCGATCACTAGGCCCAAACTCACCATAGTTGCAGGAGCTCCTCACCTATATCAAACAAGAAAGATACTAATGTATAGGATACTAGGATAGTAATTATAACTATATATGGACCTGTACTCTGCTACTCAGGAAAAAGCTACACTATATAAATATGTCCTAAACTTCGACCCTGAGATATTGCCTGATTAGCCTGAGAAAATCCACTACACTGACAAAGAAACTCTGAAGCCTAACCGACTCAACCACGACCACCTTCTCAGACCTAACATACTATAGAAGACCAAATTCTCACTTGAAGAGGCGTTTTTGATCCTACACCTGAAGTCAGTGCTGGAACCAAACCCCATTCACTTGTCACTGGTGGAAAAGGTTGGTAGAAATAGAAGAGGTGACCCATATTGCTTCAATCCAGACAGTCGATTAGAATCCTCATACACTAAGGATTCTTATGGCCATTCCTGGAACATTGGTGATAGACCATGAGGATATTAGTTCATTTCCCCTACTCGCTACTACACCCACGTGTACCCTCAAAGCGCCACTTCCTACCTCTAGATAAATCACTGCCCTGCCTAAAAGATGAACTGCCTTTCTTAATATCACATAACTCCCTCAGGTTCCACTCAATGATGAGGTCCTGGTTCACTGTCTCTGAAACAGTGATCAATTGAAAGATGTTCACCTACAAGAACATATCATAAGTAATACCATCCTCAAATTTCTTTGTAGTAGTCAGCTCATCACCGATCAAGGTCGGTATGAAGCACAATAATTCAGTGAAGCGATATGAATATTCGATCACTAACATGTCACCTTTATCAAGGTTCATGAACTCTAAAACCTGATACATTCTCAAGGAATGAAGAAATAAATAGATGAAGAAGGATATATGAAAGTCCACCCATACTATACCTTGATGTCGACTAGACTAAGTCAGAACATCCCACTAATATTTAGTGGAGTCATGTAGTATGTAGGTCATGAGATTGAACCTATGCTTTGGAGGTATCTCCATGTGCTCAAAGATTGACACCGTATCCTCTAGCGCTGATTCAGTAGCTTGAGGTCTTCCATCCCCAGAAAAGGTGGGAGGATTCTACTGCTAGAAATCATGGGTCAAATTTTCCATATAAGGACCAGGTTGAGGATAACCTTGCACTAATCACATAATGTGGAAGAAACTATATTGGAACTGGGCATCGACACCTAGTGGAAGAACTGGAGGTGGTGCCTCAGGTGGCACTAAAAGTGGTATAACCAGTGGCTCAGGTCCCACCATCTTAGGAGTATACTCAACACCAATTTCCTAGTATAAAACATGAGGTATTCATAGTGGCATAATTCTATAAATGACATGCTCATTCCTTATACAAGATTTATAACAGATAGGGAAACTGGTAAGAAAGGAATAGTACAAGGTTATAATTCTTTAAAAACACACCCCTCTTCCTACTCCCGGAGTTAGGTCTGGTTGAGAAGATTTAGAAATAGAAGGATCAAAAGATACATGATCTACAACCCACTACTAAGTCTAGGTTGGGCTAAGGTTGCATGTTTCTCATAAAGGTAACCATTTCATTTATAAGATCATTTTAATTAATTCATTTATTTAAATTTTCATTAGGTAGTTGAATTATATGATTATAAATATACAATTAATAAGAGTCCATACACCTTATAATTTGGATGGTGGTTTCCATTTAATCCTAACCACAACACATTCTAGCCCATACGATCGATGGTCCATGGTTCAACGTGCCATAATTGGTTTCTTAAGGCAACTGCTTTAACCTATGCAGTAAAAAACTGTTATGTTAAAGAATATTATTTAAGTTATAATTTTTTTTGTTAGTCCTATATGAAAATATCTTCAAATTTATATATAAAAATATAAGGCATAATAAGGAATAACAATGAAGACACAACAACATTCACATGAAAAACATGTAATGAATGGAGATAAGTAAATATGGCATGGCATAATGCATGGAAATTTAGTCCTAAAGTACCTAGTATGATGCATGAACTTTATATGTTCTCATATAATCAGGCCAAAGTAAATGATATTTCATCAAATAAAAACAATTCATGAGAAGTGAATCACCCATTGACAAAATCCCTAAAACCATAACAATACAAGGAATAACAACATTTACCCATCCTGGGATATTTTGGTTTCCCCTATATGTATTGTAGCTACTCCCAAGAATAATCTCATAACCAAATTACAATATCTTAATCTATTTTCTAAACCAAAAATGTAAGAAAAAAAGGAAAAATAGCTTTGATACCACTTTTTTACATCCCACTCAGGATGCCACTCATCGGTGCCTTGAGACGGTTGGCCACAAGACCTCAAGCATGCCTCCCCAAATGCCAAAGGCTACTGACTATCAGTGAGGGCCTTGGTAAAGTATTTATAGAGACTATGACCTCATTGATCATAGTGGATCAGAAATAAATATATATATATATAGAGAGAGAGAGAGAGACATATACATATATAATATGAAACAACAGAAATAGAAGCAACAATAGATTACAGTGAAGATAATAACAATTAAACACTAAAGATAGAAGATCAATAAGCATAAGATAAATACTAAACCAATGAAATATGATATGCATCATGATGTATCTATACAATAATTAATATTTAGAAGGAAGGGGATATAAGTGTATGCAACATGCAAAAAAAATATACAAAATGGAAAAAACTGATAATACTAGAATCTCGAGCATAGGATCAATCCTATACTCCCAACTTAATCCTTGTAATAAAAGTAAATCAAGAATTAGAAGATGGATTCGTCCCTTTTTCCATACTTGTAACCATAAATTCTACTTGGGTACTAAAGGTTCCTGAGAAGGGTGTGAGATACAATCTTAGTAGGATGGCACCCACAGTGTCTAGGCCATTCCATTTCATGCAATATAAAATATGAAGCATGCCTTAATAATTTAAATTCAATACAAAATTAAAAAAATCAATACATTAGAGTGTGTTCCACTTGGATACCCACCCAATCTACCTACTTAGGACTAATATGATGAGTCTGAACCAAAGGATCCTTTAATGGTAAAATGGGTGAGATAAAGTGTAAGAAGATGGATTGTCACCAATCTTGTGATTGGGTTTGGAGGACACATCCCAATGTTTTCAATGAAAACATATAAATTATCATTTGAAAATATTTATTTAACTTTTAAATAATTTTAAAATCCATTTATAAAATATATCAAGATGCCTTGAGCCTGTCCATGGAGATTCAACGGTAATTTTGTAAGTATCGCTTGAGGGATCAGCTAAATTGTAATGCCAAAGAGTCTATCCAAGGGGACCCAAGGATAAAGTCCCATGTATCACTCCTATAATGGTGTGATAAAAGTCAAATACTGGTATACCTTCGAGTCTATGACTAGTATCACATGTAGGGTTCTGAGTCTCTCTTGTGGCATGGTATAACCAATCATGGCATTGACTATGTCCAAGGGGTCTCTCCTAGAGAATTGGTGTCACTCATCAAAAGGTAAAAATAAATAATGCACAGAAATCCTATCTCAGGAATAACCAACATATCCACAAGTGTTTTTACCAAACATTAACAATTATAATAGAAAACATGAGAGTGTATCTAAGGGGTCCTTAAAGCAGAACCCCTTGTATCACCCTTGACACTAAGATGAATCAGACATACATGAAGGACCCTAGAACACCCTGAGAGGGGAGGGATGAATCAGGGTGTCAAATTTTTCTTTTAAACTAATGGATCTTATTCCCAAATTGGTAGAAACCTATTAAACCTATCTAAAGAGAAAATGTAGAAAATAAAAAATCACATGCAAAGTAAGGACACGAGAATTTTACTTGGTTCACGACTAAGGGCTACATACAAGGAGCATACAATGACAATGTGTCGATTGTACAAAAAACCAATAATCTTCATAAGTTTTGGGTTATAAGTGTATAGACCCGAAGCTTGACGTACATTGACATTACATTACATTTGCGGAATACTTAGTACATAACAAAAACACACACACAAGGATCGTAATAGTTTAGTGTCTTTGGAAACTCGGAATATAATCTTCTAAACGTGGTGAAAGATCTTCAACATATCCCATAAATATCTTCCCCTTTTTTTTACCTAAAACCTTTCTTTATATCCTGGGGAAAAGAAAACATAAAAGGGTGAGCTCAAATTCTCAGCAAGGGTAAACAAAAGAAATATCAATCACATCATATTCATAAGAACATAACATTTTGGAAATCTTAACCTGCAAAAGAGAGCATAATTTCATAACATGGGATAAATCATAGTAGTGAAATGAAATCCCAATAATCATAACTTAAAACATGAAACTTTTTGGCATACACACATAATCATAGAGAATCAAATCTTATTAGTCAAGACTCATTGCCAAGACTATCTTAGGGGACAAAGTCCCTTTCTGAACCGAGTCACCCTCGTTTCAGTCCTGTTTCACTGAACCGATATAACCTACCATTCCAGCCATGTCTATCTCATGAGATATAAAATCTTTACCCAATGCATTGGAGGGAGATATAGGTCCCACCCATCTCATAATGATACCATTCTTATGTGTGCCACAAAATCATAAACCATGCATCATTGCATAACCCATGCAGTAAAAATGGGATTCTTAAACAACATGACATTATAAAACAATTCATATAAGATAAAGGAATTCATAACAATATTTCCATCACAACATAATCAAATCCATGTAATAATAGGGATAGAAACAGAACCCTTTATTATCTTAGATGGAAAATAATTTTGATAAAACACTTGAACTCCATTCTTGAGGAAAATATCCTTTCTACTTCAAAAACACTTTTCCTTTCTTAACATGTCATAAAATTCTAAACTAAAAGATGTTGATTAAAAATAAACTTGAAAAATTTTAAAGTAAGCTTCTTGGAAATAATGTTTTAAAAATCCATTCATGCCTTATAAGTTAAAAAAACATTCTTCTCGTACTTTTCTCAGAAAAGTCAAAAAAGTGCCCTATACAAAAAACGACAAAAGTTTCCTTTCATATATTTTACTAAAAACTCGCCGAAGGGTAAAATAGGATTTAAAAAATTGTAGGTGAATGGAAATAATATTACATATTGAGGAAACATGGATGTGGATGATAAAATACACCCCAGTAAATACTAAAGTATAAACAATCTCGGATAAAAATGAGATTGTGATATTTTCCCTTACCTTAGGTCTGATTTGCTTCGTAAGTGTCCGAACCTCCTGTATAATGATTTAAATAATGTCATTGACTTATTAAAGAATCATATTCATTGTTATTATATCATATATGGTTCAATTATGACTTTATATTACCCGTTCTTTTGTAAATTCATGTTAAAGTTGCGTTTTGGGTAAAATCGTCTCATTTGTCGTTCGTGTTTTAACTTGTAATTATTCATATGATTACTTAGATAATGATTACTCAGATAATGATTACTTAATTCCAGAATATAAAACATGATTTATATATAATATATATTCATAATATACATATATATAACAAATCGATAAATGGAAAGAAATACACCGTTCATGGAGACGGTAGGTCGTACGTACGCATGAACGCTGTTTTCGTTTCCTTATTGAGTTGAATGGAATTAAGTAGATGAAATACATATATACATAAATACAGTAACTTTATAATGTCATATATTTCATTATTATTTCTTATATATAATTTATAATCATTCTTAAATGGTTAACATGGAGAATGAATCTCATCGCATCGTGGAGACGGTAGTCCGTACGTACGCACGAGCGATGATATCATTTCCATAATTATTGAATTGAATTGGAGTGTATGATACAATATATAAGAATAAACATGATGTTATAATAACTATGTATATTTATTCTTTACACCATTATACCCATCCATGTAAGGTGGTGGTGGAAAATAGATTACACCACGGCGTGGAGATGGTATTCCGTACGTACGCACGCGCGATGATTTATTTTTCCGTAGGATGGATAGATGGTGAAATAGGGTTGTTTCATACTTATAATAACATATCAGTATATTAGTGATACTGATGTTATTACTTCATAATGAAACAACCTAAGAAGAAGAAGTGGAAGAAGAAATAAAGATGAAAGAATCGGTAACGGACATTACCTCTTCTTTGAAGTGCTTCTTTGAGACCTCCTTTTAAGGCACTAAAATGGGTCTTTTAAGAAGAAAATAACCTCTAGGATGTTTCTAGGGAAGTTGAGAAGATAATTTGGCAGGGGTTGGCCGAGCTTGAAGGCTCAAAGTTGTGTGAGGAAGAGAGGGAGGAGGTGCCCTTTTATAAGGGAGGAGAGGGGCACCTTTGGAATAACTAAAAATATTATTTTATTATAAAGTCAAGTTCGGTTTTAAATAGCTCCAAATTGATATATTTAGAAGATAAGGTGGGTATGGGTCTAAATCCTCTCATCAAATAGAATTTAGACAAGTTTAGGTTCCTATTTTAACCTTATCATTTAGATTTAACATTAAGTTAAATAAGTTTACTTTTACCGTGTCTTCTTGTGTTCTTATACTATAAGGTTAATAAACATACTATAAGCAGCCAAACGAACAATAAGTTGTTTATTATTAATATATATAACCTTATCTAAGTCATTTTGCTGAACCTTAGATTTTTAGGAAGAAAATAACAATTATTAATATAATATTTGTTTTAAAAACTATTTTATGTCAATTTTGACACTATTTAGTAATTGATTTTTGTGAAAATCATAACAGAATGAATAGTTCGAAAAAAGTTAATGAAATCCATAATAACATGTCATATTAACCTAGAAAATTAGTGGAATTCATAAAAAGTCTCAAATTATATTTATTTGGGTATTTATAACATCAATTATGTCAATATTTCATTAATAAGATAATTTCTGCATCATCGTTGTGTCATAAATAAATTAAATTATTTAATGTCTAAAAATTACAAATAAAATACCATTATGTATGAAATATTTTTATCTTTCTAATGAATATTTATAGTAGAATTTATCTTATGTATAACCCTATATTAAAAATGTTTTATTAAATAAACTTTGATTTTAACTCTTTTAACTCTTCTTTGAATTAAATAATAATAAATGTCCTAATCTAATTCAAGTGGGCCTAAATGGTCATATTTTATTCCTAAGTTTTTTTGGTCGAATTACACTTATCCAATAGAATTAGGACATGTGTTAGGGTAGTAATAATATCATTTTTACCCTTAATTACCCTATTTACTTTTAACCGTGGTAAATAAAAGTAAAAAGTTACTATTCATCAAAAATTATTTTCATCTCATTGAACCACATTTTACTTACTGACATCAACTGTGTCTCTTGGATTTTTGAAATTCCACTCACAGAAGCGGTAAAATTATGTTTTATGAAAAATTCAGTTTTTTTAACTACCACTTAGTGGTTTCACTATTCATCAAAAATTGAAAGTTTTCAGAAAAATATCAAAAATTAGGCCTAAGCTATATTTGATATTATGAACTAAAAATGATTTCTATTTTACCAAATTCAAAACATATCAGTTGCATTAATTAATTTAAAAATTAATTCCTGTCGTCAAAACAAATAGCGTGTTCTTAAGAGATAATAAATATCAAAAGATTGACACTTGTTTATATCTGGTTTAAATGTGAAATTACATCCAATGACCAACATTGTATTAAATTGTAAAAATATATTCTAAATATACTTTAAAACCACTCAAATTTATAATTTATCACTATTACTTATTTCGATTGAAAAATTTGTTTTTAATTAAAATTTAGTAATTTTCACTATTCATCAAAATATGAAAGTTATCCGAAAATCACCAAAATTTCACCCTAAGCTAATTTCAATATTCCGAACCCAAAAATGAAGTCCATTTTGAAAAATAAAATTTACAAAATTTCAAAAAGTGGTTATTACTATTCATAACTGCTAGTTTTAATAATATTTTAATAGCATATCGTTGTTTAGCGAAACTTGGTGTTGCGTACAACACACGCTATTGTGGAAGGTCGCGATTGCATGTAATTCAAGCCAGGTCAGAGATGTGTGTTGTGAAAGCTCCTTTTGGTGTAGCGTATAACACAAGACATTAATGAAATTAAAAAGAATATTTTTCATAAAATCTCGGGGTGTTACATTCTACCCCCCTTAAAATGAATTTCGCCCTCGAAATTCGTCGGGGTTATAAATGGTTTACTACTTGAAAGTTTCTTTAATAGAAACCCACATCGTAAAAAGTAATACCAAAACCAATCTTTAAAAACAAAAGTATAAAACGTAACAGTTATCCAAATAAACTAATCACTATATTTCCACATAGGTGAAAATATGGATATGGAAGAAAAATCTAACCATCATGTTATGATGGAGAGTGGTAGAGAACATGGCTATGGAAAAACCAACAATCACAAATCCATAAATTTGTGACGATCTAAGGTACCATCTGATTAATCAGATATAAGAGCACTAGGACAACATTTTTTGTTTTCAAGATCATTTTCCTAAAGTTGAAGAATTGGAATTAGAATAAATACTTACTTTATTTTGGTACAATCTCACTGTTGTTCGTGCCTTGAACAATTTACACTTCATCTCTTAAATAAATGAAGTTGAATTTGTTATTCGTGAAGTGTTAGCAGATCATGTGATAGAATGACGGGTCATTCCATCTGTCTCAAACAAAAGGTTAGCAAAAGTTATTAAATATACATAAGTCGATCTATAGTGAGATTAATCATATATGGTTCCTAAAATGGACTTATACTTCATATATCATACTGCTTAATATAATAAAACTAGTTTCTACTAAACAGGGACTTCCTGTAGGCCAGTGGTAGGCGATAAAGGCCAGTCGCACTTCGGTTTTGGGTTCGATTCCCACAGCCTTGTCCGAAGCGATGGGCTGTCGCCCGTCCTGCAGGTTTTCCTTTTTCTAAAACTATATTACTATAACATCCCATCAATAAAATCAAAAAAAACTTCTATCCTTAAACAATATTAACTTATGTCCATCATAATCCATTCCAATCTTTAGGCTTATCCATAATACTGTAGTCCACTCTCATAATATAGTGAAAATGATTACCAGAGATTTAATACCATATTTGATCCCCATAATCATAAGATATGTTTTGTTGGTCACATTCCAAACATTCAAAGGCCTTAATCATGTATTATCTTGAATACCCATTGAACCTTAGTGAAAACATGAATGCAGTTAAAAGTTAACACCTTCCACATACCAAAAACCTCAAAATTCTATATACTCAAACTATGATATCACTTAGTCCTTATATCAATCGTGAGCTCATGAATACTGTCAAACATTTCATTTTCTCCTTATCCCTTCATTATGTGCATATCATCTTTTTTTTTTCAAAAATATCTCAATCACATTCCATGGTTACCGGTACCATTGAAAACCACAATAGACCAATGCATAAATATTCCAATATTCCACGATACTATATACAACACTATTTTGGAATCCCATTACATAAACACTTAATCATTCCACCACATTGTTGTCATATTCAACATCGCCAATAGTGATCGCATGTGACTTCCCTTTGTCCTTTGTCTTAAGTGGTTGCTCATGTTGATCATCACTAACCCTTGGATTAGGGCATTTATTAGCATAATGCCCCATTTCCTTGCACTTGAAGCATTAAAGTGTTGGTGGTGCGTTCTCTGTAGTCTTTGCTTTATTCACATCATTAGAAACACTTTTCCATTACTTCGACACTCAGCTGCTCGATGACCTTCTTTTCCACACTTAAAACATTTTCTAGTCCCTTTAAGACAATCTCCACCATGCTTCTTTCCACACTTTGAGCATAAGGAAACATTCATCTTCTTTTCACCATTATTCTGAGATTTCTCCTTGAACTCCATGTTTCGTTTCTTGTCAAAAACATGATATGGATATGTAACACCAACTTCCATTTCTACCTTGATAGCACAACGCACAATTTCTTCATAGCTACTGAAGTCTCTTATAGCTAATGCCCTTCGATGACTTGGTTTTAAGCCACTGAAAAATCGATCAACTTTACTTTCAAGTTGGATGATAATGCCAGATGCATACCTTGCAAGTCTTGTAAAATTCACTTCGTATATACCAACAAATTCATCATCCTTCTGCTTCATCTCAAGAAACTCCTTTTCCATCTTTGTTCGAAGAATACGAGGGAAGTACTTACTGAAAAACAAGTTCTTGAACTCGTCCCATTCCATGGACTCAATTTCATCTCTTGGCCTCGTATTCTTGATAAGATTCCACCATTGATCAGCTTCACCTTCCAAACGATATACTGCTAAGATGACTTTATCATGTTCAGAACATTGAAGAACTGAAAATATCTTTTCAGTGGCACTGATCCATTGTTCCGCAACAAGTGGATCGGAAGACCCACTGAAAGAAGGTGGACGTTGCCTCATGAAGGACTCAATAGAATATTGTTCCCTTCTCTGCTCATTTGGAAGTCCAGAATGATTCATAGATTGTGTAAGTATAGCAATAATATTTTTCACTCCATCTCCCATATTACTTGTTTGTTCGGGAGGACAATCATTGCATTGTCCATTACAGTGATCAACACGGTTCCTTCGGGTACCAGCCATCGTCTAAAACCTAAAAAGAATAGTGTGAGAGGTAAAAATCACGCTAGGGAAAACAATATAATAAAGGGGGAGTACCTTAAATATCTAATCATCTTGGGTTACCGTAATTCTAGTACTATAACCTATGCTTATACTAAACCTTAGGGACATCTCTAGAAACACCTTAGAAATATCTCTAGGGATCTCACTAAAGTTCTCGCATCCTAGTTTCCAAAGGTTGACTAAACCTTTCCTCTAATACCAACTGTAGAGACCCGAAGCTTGACGTACATTGACATTACATTACATTTGCGGAATACTTAGTACATAACAAAAACACACACACAAGGATCGTAATAGTATAGTGTCTTTGGAAACTCGGAATATAATCTTCGAAACGTGGTGAAATATCTTCAACATCTCCCATAAAGATCTTCCCCTTTTTTTACCTAAAAACTTAATTTATATCTTGGGGAAAATAAAACATAAATGGGTGAGCTCAAATGCTCAGTAAGGGTAAACAAAAGAAATATCAATCACATCATATTCATAAGAACATAACATTTTGGAAATCTTAACCTGCAAAAAAGAGCATAATTTCATAACATGGGATAAATCATAGTAGTGAAACGAAATCCCAATAATCATAACTTAAAACATGAAACTTTGTGGCATACACACATAATCATAGAGAATCAAATCTTATTAGTCAAGACTCATTTCCAAGACTATCTTAGTGGACAAAGTCCCTTTCTGAACTGAGTCACCCTCGTTTTAGTCCTGTTTCACTGAACCGGTATAACCTACCATACGAGCCATGTCTATCTCATGAGATATAAAATCTTTACCCAATGAATTGGAGGGAGATATAGGTCCCACCCATCTCATAATGATACCATTCTTATGTGTGCCACAAAATCATAAACCATACATCATTGCATAACCGATGCAGTAAAAATGGGATTCTTAAACAACATGACATCATAAAACAATTCATATAAGATAAAGGAATTCATAAAAATATTTCCATCACAACATAATCAAATCCATGTAATAATAGGGATAGAAACAGAACCCTTTATTATCTTAGATGGAAAATAATTTTGATAAAACACTTGAACTCCATTCTTGAGGAAAATATCCTTTCTACTTCAAAAACACTTTTCCTTTCTTAACATGTCATAAAATTCTAAAATAAAAGATGTTGATTAAAAATAAACTTGAAAACTTTTAAAGTAAGATTCTTGGAAATAATGTTTTAAAAATCCATTCATGCCTTATAAGTTAAAAAAACATTCTTCTCGTACTTTTCTCAGAAAAGTCAAAAAAGTGCCTTGTACAAAAAAACGACAAAAGATTCCTTTCATATCTTTTACTAAAAACTCGCCGAAGGGTAAAATAGGATTTAAAAAATTGTAGGTGAATGGAAATAATATTACATATTGAGGAAACAGGGATGTGGATGATAAAATACACCCCAGTAAATACTAAAGTATAAACAATCTCAGATAAAAATGAGATTGTGATATTTTCCCTTACCTTAGGTCCGATTTGCTTCGTAAGTGTCCGAACCTCCTGTATAATGATTTAAATAATGTCATTGACTTATTAAAGAATCATATTCATTTTTATTATATCATATATGTTTCACTTATGACTTTATATTACCCATTCTTTTGTAAATTCATGGTAAAGTAGCGTTTTGGGTAAAATCGTCTCATTTGTCGTTCGTGTTTTAACTTGTAATTATTCATATGATTACTTAGATAATGATTACTTAGATAATGATTACTTAATTCCAGAATATAAAACATGATTTATATATAATATATATTCATAATATACATATATATAATGAATCGATAAATGGAAAGAAATACACCGTTCATGGAGACGGTAGGCCGTACGTACGCATGAACGCTGTTTTCGTTTCCTTATTGAGTGGAATGGAATTAAGTAGATGACATACATATATACATAAATCCAGTAGCTTTATAATTTCATATATTTCATTATTATTTCTTATATATACTTTATAATCATTCTTAAATGGTTAACATGGAGAATGAATCTCATCGCGTCGTGGAGACGGTAGTCCGTACGTACGCACGAGCGATGATATCATTTCCATAATTATTGAATTGAATTGGAGTGGATGATACAATATATAAGAATAAAAATGATGTTCTAATAACTATGTATATTTATTCTTTACACCATTATACCCATCCATGTAAGGTGGTGGTGGAAAATAGATTACACCACGACGTGGAGACGGTATTCCGTACGTACGCACGCGCGGTGATTTCTTTTTCCGTAGGATGGATAGATGGTGAAATAGGGTTGTTTCATACTTATAATAACATATAAGTATATTAGTGATACTTATGTTATTACTTTATAATGAAACAACTTAAGAAGAAGAAGTGGAAGAAGAAATAAAGATGAAAGAATCGGTAACGGACATTACCTCTTCTTTGAAGTGCTTCTTTGAGACATCCTTTTAGGGCAATAAAATGGGTCTTTGAAGAAGACCAGAACCTCTAGGATGTTTCTAGGTAAGTTGAGAAGAGAATTTGGCAGTGTTTGGCCGAGCTTGAAGGCTCAAAGTTGTGTGAGGAAGAGAGGGAGGAGGTGCCCTTTTATAAGGGAGGAGAGGGGCACCTTTGGAATAACTAAAAATATTATTTTATTATAAAGTCAAGTTCGGTTTTAAATAGCTCCAAATTGATATATTTCGAAGCTAAGGTGGGGATGGGTCGAAATACTCTCATCCAATATAATTTAGACAAGTTTAGGTTCCTATTTTAACCTTATCATTTAGATTTAACATTAAGTTAAATAAGTCTACTTTTACCGTGTCTTCTTGTGTTCTTATACTATAAGGTTAATAAACTTACTATAAGCATACAAACAAACCCCAAGTTGTTTATTATTAATATATATAACCTTATCTAAGTCATTTGGCCGAACCTTAGATTTTTAGGAAGAAAATAACAATTACTAATATAATATTTGTTTTAAAAACTATTTTATGTCAATTTTGACACTATTTAGTAATTGATTTTTTTGAAAATCATAACAGAATGATTAGTTCGAAAAAAGTTAATTATATCCATACTAACATGTCATATTAACCTAGAAAATTAGTGGAATTCATAAAAAGTCTCAAATTATATTTATTTGGGTATTTATAACATCAATTATGTCAATATTTCATTAATAAGATAATTTCTGCATCATTGTTGTGTCATAAATAAATTAAATTATTTAATGTCTAAAAATTACAAATAAAATACCATTATGTAGGAAATCTTTTTATATTTCTAATTAATATTTATAGTCTAATTTATCTTATGTATAACCCTATATTAAAAATGTTTTATTAAATAAACTTTGATTTTAACTCTTTTAACTCTTCTTTGAATTAAATAATAATAAATGTCCTAATCTAATTCAAGTGGGCCTAAATGGTCATATTTTATTCCTAAGTTTGTTTTTGGTCGAATTACACTTATCCAATAGAATTAGTACATGTGTTAGGGTACTAATAATATCATTTTTACCCTTAATTACCCTATTTACTTTTAACCGTGGTAAATAAAAGTAAAAAGTTACTATTCACCAAAAATTATTTTCATCTCATTGAACCAAATTTTACTTACTGACATCAACCGTTTCTCCCAGATTTTTGAAATTCCACTCACAGAAGCAGTAAAATTATGTTTTATGAAAAATTCAGTTTTTTTAACTACCACTTAGTGGTTTCACTATTCATCAAAAATTGAAAGTTTTCAGAAAAATACCAAAAATTAGGCCTAAGCTATATTTGATATTATGAACTCAAAAATGATTTCTATTTTACCAAATTCAAAAAATATCAGTTGCATTAATTAATTTAAAAATTAATTCCCGTCGTCAAAACAAATAGCGTGTTCTTAAGAGATAATAACTATCAAAAGATTGACACTTGTTTATGTCTGGTTTAAATGTGAAATTACATCCAATGACCAACATTGTATTAAATTGTAAAAATATATTCTAAATATACTTTAAAACCACTCAAATTAATAATTTATCACTATTAATTATTTCGATTGAAAAAGTTGTTTTTAATTAAAATTTAGTAATTTTCACTATTCATCAAAATATGAAAGTTATCCGAAAATCACCAAAATTTCACCCTAAGCTAATTTCGATATTCCGAATCCAAAAATGAAGTCCATTTTGAAAAATAAAATTTAAAAAATTTCAAAAAGTGGTTATTACTATTCATAACGGCTAGTTTTAATAATATTTTAATAGCATATCGTTGTTTAGCGAAACTTGGTGTTGCGTACAACACACGCTATCGTGGAAGGTCGCGATTGCATGTAATTCAAGCCAGGTCTGAGATGTGTGTTGTGAAAGATCCTTTTGGTGTAGCGTATAACACAAGACATTAATGAAATTAAAAAGAATATTTTTCATAAAATTCCAGGGTGTTACAATAAGATTTTATCGTAGTCACTCTATTCCAGGTGCACTGCCTTTACAAGGTTTTAGGGATAAAAAACTACATCCCTCGGATCACTTCCACTAAATCTCCTTTGTTCAATACTTTGGAAGAATGTTCACTCAGTTTATCGAATTGAAGGTCGCTTCAATGGTTTATAATTAATTCATGCATCCTTAACTGTAAATGGATGATCTTTTGAAGTCCCATAATCACTCACAGATGTAATTTATTTCCCCATACACTGATATGTTATGTAAATTAATTTCGTAAACTGATTTGGTCAATTTTTAGGATCCCTTGGGTGTTCCACATATTACATCTATTTTTGCGTATCATTGTTGTTTCCACGCACCGTCCATATCCTCCACGAACTGTGTACTCCACATTCTTACCTACTCTGCGTACTTCTCCACACCTCTGCATATTGTCCTACTCCATGTACTACCTTGCTCCTCCGTGTATTGCGAGAGCTTCCTGCGTGAACCACACACTTTTCTGCAGACTGTTTTCCTTATGCAGATGAGACTCTCTGCGTACCGTATTATCCTCCATGAACAACTTTAGAATTCACCGAATTTCTTCCCAAAATTTTAATCTCCAATCTCATCACATAACAAAGGTTATTACTATTCCTTAAATAGGCAGGTACCTCTGCAAAATTTAGTAATTTTATTTACCCGAATTTTCAATGTGGGACAATCTTCACTGTAAATGGAACTCCATCTGCGTACTGTAATCCTATAAACTGTGAAACATTATCGCATATTGTAAAACTTCCACATACCGTATGTATTTTAGTCTGAATACTACATCTCTTCACCACATACCAGCACTGCGAACCTTTTTTGGAACCATTTCGCGTACCGCACACCTTCACCACGTACCGTTGCTGAAAACTATTTCCAATTCTGTGCACTACTCCGCATACTGAACGCCTTCATCGCGTACCACGCACCTTCACCGTGTACCATGAAACTTCACTAATTACCAAACGCCTTCACCACGTACTGCATGCCTTCACGACGTACTGTTGCTGCAAACCATTACCAAACTCCCAATTTTTGAGGCCCAAAAATTTGGAAAACTCTGGGAAACTACTCCACCTTCAATACTGCTTTCAGCCTCAAACATATAACTCTATTATTTGAAAAATCCCTAGTCATCCATGTGTATATTAAAAAAAAACACAAACCAACCTCCATTATTAGCAATGAGATTCCTTGGTTCCAAAAATATCCCCCTTTGGTTTTTTTGGAAATATCCAGATAAATTCACAGATGTGCCAGCCCCGATCAAAACATGAACCTTCAAGAAACAACTGAACCATCACTCTATGTCTATGTGAGAAGTGCTTGGTGTATAAAAAAAGAGATAGGACATGAATTGAATTATCATAATTTTATTTTCTCCCCCATAGTTTCATTTCTAGTCTTTTCTCTATTGAATTTATCTATTCTTCCCAATTGGAAATAAACCCAATAAACCAAATCATAACTTGTAGAGTTAAAAAAGCATGCTCCCCTTGGATCGTATCTCCCCCATAAACCTGCATCATTTCTAAAAAGAGATTAAGAATAGTTAAAAAACCAGGGATATGGGAATCTCGTAACCTTCTTATGAATTGGGAGGTGGCTGAACACTAGGGTTCAACCGATGTTTCTCAAACAAAGCCGCTGACAGTGGCTTTGTCATAATGTCAGCTACTTTCTCATCAGTTCCCACATGGTCCATTTTGATCACTCCTTGTTCAAATTTTTCCTTGATGAAGTGATATATGGTCTCAATATGTTTTATATGAGAATGTTGAACATGATTCTTCATAAGATTAATTGCGCTCTTATTATCACAATAAATCACCATTGGTTATTTCACCTCATCACCTATGTTAATCAGTTGCCGCTTCATCCAAAGTAACTGAGTGCATGCCTTTGTAGCAGAAATATATTTAGCTTCAGTAGTACTAAGTGAAGTACTTTCTTGTTTCTTTCTTAACCAGCCAGAACATTTCTTCCCAATACAGAATGCCCCACCACTGGTAGGCTTTCTGTGAACTACATCTCCATCCCATTCAGCATCAGAAAATGATGATAGTTCACTATCCATTCCTGTAGAAAATTATAACCCATAATTATGTGTACCTTGAATGTATCACATGATTGTTTTCACTTCCGCCATATGTTCTTCCATTAGATTACTCTGAAAGTGGGCCACAAGGCAATTTTCAAAGACAATATCTGGCCATGTCGCCGTTAGGTACATCATGCTTCCAATGATTCTTTTGCACATGGTGGGATCCACATAAGTCCCTTCCTCATTATTTCCAAGATTTGATCCAATGGAAATCAGAGTCTATATTTGTTTGAAATCATGCATATTGAATTTCTTCAGTAGATCTCTCGCATAATTTTCATGAGAAATGAAACTGTAATACTTCTTCTAAAGTACCTACAACCCTAAAATGTATGTAAGTTCACCAATCATAGACATTTCAAATTATGATTTCATGTGATTGTAAAATTCATCAATTGATCAATGTCTGCTTCCACCAAAAATAATATCATACATGTATACCAATACCATGAACTGATCCTGTTGAGATCTCTTCACATAGATATTTTGATCCAATAATTCTCTTTTAAACTCTATTTTTCTCATATAAGAGTCCAAATAAGAGTACCATGCTCGCGGTTCCTGTTTTTGGCCATAAAGAGCTTTCTTTAATTTGAAAAACATCAGTTTATCATTGCCAAGAAAGAACCCTACAGGTTGTTTAGTGTAGACTTCTTATTCCAATACTCCATTTAATAATGTTGTCTTGACATCCATTTGATAAACTTTATAACCTCTTTAGATTTCCATGGGAAGAAATAGCCTGATTGACTCTAATATTTCTACAGGAGCAAATGTATCCTCAACATCAACACCTTCGATTTGTGAATATACTTTATAGACCAAGCGCGCCTTATTTCTGATCACATTTTCTTATTCGTTAATTTTTTTCTTGAAAACACACTTTGTACCAATCAAATTATGTTCTTCAGGTCTTTTAACAAGATCCCATGTCTGATTTTTTTCAATCTGATCTAACTATTCATTTATTTCTTTCACCCATGACTCATCCTTTGTAGCCTCTTCAAATGAGGATGGTTCCACAATTGATAGAAATTTAGATTGGGCATTATTCCTCATTCTCCTTTTCTCTGTAGGTGCATTCCTATCCCCAATAATGTCAAACTGATCAATCTATGCTCTTCAATTTCTCCTTTGGGGATCAACCAAATTCCCTCAAGCTATGGATTCCTCTTCTGATTCTTCTTTAGATTAAACATCATAATGTGACTCCTGAGAGTTTTTCACACCTTCATCTACCTCTATATTAGTATTTGTTCCATGTTCAAATTCTTTCTCATATTCTATCACATTGGTATAAGAATTCCTTGAAGCATTCAGGTTTTTATCTTCAATGATATTTACATCACTGCTTTCTACAATTCTTCCCAAGAACTTATTGAAACACATGTAGGATTTTCTGTTCATTGAGTATCCAAGAAATATTCCTTTGTCTGCATTGTCTCCATACTTCCCTTGATTTCCTTCTTTGTTTATGATAAACAACTTGTTTCTAAAAACACAAAAATATTTCAAAGAGGCCTTCCTTCCAAGCCACAATTAATATGGTGTATTTTTTTCACCCATATATAGCCCTGTTCAATTCTGAATATATACTAAAGCTTATAATACCTATTTCTAGTAATGTCGACGAATAAGACTCTCAATCAGTATAGTTCTATCCATGTTGTTTACCTATTGATTCCTACACTCAACAACTCCATTTTGATGTGTAGTTCTCATAGATGCCACCACATGTTGTATCCCATGCTTTTCTAGGTAATTTTCAAATTCAATGGATGGGTATTCCCCTCTATTGTCAGACTGTAGGACTTTGATCTTCCATCTAGCATCATTCTCGATGATTCTTCGATAGGTTTTTATGAAATCAAGCACTTTCCACTTCCTATTTATAATAATCACATGTGCTATTATAATGTAATCATATATGAAAAGAACAAAGTACCTCTCTCCATGTGTTCCAACAACATTTATCAGGCCACATACATCTATATGGATGAGGTCAAAGAGATTTTATGCTCTTTTATTCTTTGTCTAGTATGAACTATAGAATAGTTTCCCTCGCATGCAAGCATCACATGTCTTTTCTTATTCACACTTCGGATTAGAGATATCAATGACTATCTTTATCTTAGATATCTTTTCCATGTCTTTTTGATTGATGTGCCCTAATATCCAATGCCATAAGTTGTTTTCCTCTCCAACTATTAGGTAGAAAATGTTTTCTTTGCTGTTAACCTGATATAAGTTTCCATCTATTCTATAACCTTTCATGAGAGAATTCCCAAACTTTCCTCTTATAGAACAACCATTCAGATTGAATGTCACAACAAGACCTTAGTCACATATTTTAATCACACTAAGAATATTTTGATGCAAACTATCCACATACAAGACTTCAGTTTTCTTCAACTCTCCATTAGCTAGGTCAGTACTTCCACTGCCTTTTATCTTCAAAGAACCATCATTACCAAGCCTCACTGTTCCATTGAACTCTTTCTTGACATTCGTTAATAGGTTTGCATTACCTATAATGTGGGATGAACATCTACTATCAAGAATCTAGGAGCTGTTGTTCTTTTTAGCTTTGAGGGATACTTCTGCAAAATTGTACTTTTCAATTTTCCTCTTTTCTTTCCATGAAATATTGGATTGAGTGTAGGGAACTGATGGCCTTTCAATTTTCTCTTTTTTTGCACAAGGGTTCTTCATATTTTAATTCTTATTCCAGAGGAGTAAACCTGTTTGAAATAGAAATAATATCTGTTTAATGTGTATTGACTCATCTCTGAACATTGAAATAATTTCTCCTGTCATACCTCTTCCTTCAATACATAGATTTATGGACAAAGTTAGAACTGTGAAAACAATATCCATAGAAATTATTTCTTCTAAAAGAAATAGTATATTAATATGTTCTCTTTTTTTTAACTCCAAACTATTCCCCATTCATATAGCTCCTCACCTCTTCACAGTATGACATGGTATGGCCTAGATACCCACAAAACTAGTGCTTCATGAAATGAAATGTGTTCTCACTTCTATTTCTCCTAATTCCTTCTTCCTTAGGAAAATAGTTTGACTACCTATCAATTCTAAAGACTCAAGGATAATCTATAATTATCCTTTCATTTTGATTTAAGGGTTTCATTTTTTTCACTTCTTGTGGATTTTCAACATGATATACTTTCATCTTTCCTTTATTATATCTCACTTTATTTATAGCATTTGAAATTTCAACATCAAAACCAATTCCATTATTTCCCATTAATGCGGGTCTTTGATTACTCAAGATCTTTTCAACTCCATCAGAACCACATTTCTCTCTCTCTAGAAGCTCAGCATCCAAGGACCTTCCAAATTGTAATTTCTTCTTTCCTTCTTTTGAAATTGATTTACTTTTGAGTTTACTTATCAGAGTGACAACTTCTTCTTCGAGTACCTCAATGATCTTGGAATTATCCTCTATTATCAAGGTAAGGTCATTAATGACCTTTGATTATTCTTCAATTATGAGTTTTAGTTCTATAACATCATCAGTTCTTTCAAGGATTGGTGATTGAACTTTCACTAGTTCTTCTAATCGATTAATTTCCGCTTCCAGATGATCAATATATTCTAAAGATTCTTGCACCAATTATTTCCACTTATTTAATCTCTTACATTTATTATAAAGATTACTAAAATCATCCTTAAGTTGTAACTTGGGATCAGCATCAGTAGTGAACCAATTAACTCTTACTTTATCTATCAATAGTTCTGACTTTTCAATGGTAGCCATCATGGAAGCATGGTTCCCAAATTTAAATTCTGCTTCCTCTTCCTCAAAGTGTTCATTTTCATCGTCTTCTTCTTCACAAACAAAAATATTTCATTGAAATTTATTTCCAGATTTGAAGTCTCTATTTTTAAAAACCTTTTTTTGAGGATTTTTAATGTCTTTATCTTTGATTTCTTTATTATTAACCTTTCTTGGGCAATGAGAGGAAATGTTCCCAACTCTTCCACAGCGAAAAAAAATCCAGAGACAATGTCCCTTCAAATCTCTCTATTCCCTTTTTGTGTTTCTTTGCAATGATAGAAATAACTTATTTTTACTCACCTTTTTTATCAACAAAATCTCCTGAAATTTACAGTTTGTCTGTGGATTTGAAATCCATTTCCTTACTTACAAGATTCGTTGCATCTTCTAGGTTGATTCTCATCTCATATTCCACCAGGCTGCTCAGCAGATTATCAAGAGAATGTTCGGAAAGATCCCTTTCTTCAAGTGTTAAAAACTTTTTATTATAAATGGACGAAAGTATTCTCAATATTTACTTTACAATATCAATGTCTTTGATCTCTTCTCCAAGCCCACTAATTTCTCCTACAATTTCAGTAATTTGATTGATGAAGGAATCTGCATTTTCATTAGGGTGCATCTTCAGATCATCAAACCTGTGTGTAAAACTTGAAGCTTCTCCTCCTTCACTTTGTTGCCACCTTTATGAATATTATCTAGTTTCTCCCACATAGACTTTTCTGATGTAGAATTCATCACCTTCAGATATATTTGATCAGAAAGAGCTGCAATTTGGGAATTCTATGCTTTAGCATCAACATTTGGTATTTTACTGTCTGAATCTGTCATAGACAGACCGATTAGATTAGTGCCATGTATTCCTTGTGCAATGGAAAAAATTATATCAATTAAAAGAAATATTAGATGATATATCATCATTTTATTCCATATTTGAAAGTTACTTACATCAAAAAAAGGAACTACCCTAACATTAACTATATTATCCATGTCATAAAAATAGAACCGATTTAACACAAGCAACCTTTACCCTCTGATACCACGTGAAGGACCCCGGAACCTACAAAGAGGGTAGGGGTGAATCAGGGTGTTAACTTTTTATTTTAAACTAATGGATCTTGTTCCCAAGTTGGTAGGAACATATTAAACCTATCTGAACAGGAAGAACAGAAAATAAAAAATCACACGAAAAGTAAGGAGACAACAATTCACCCCTAAGGGCTATGTCCAAGGACCATGAAATGGAAGTGTGTTGGTCTTACCAAAAGCAAATAATCTTCACAAGTTATGGGTTATTAGATTTTAGCACAATCACTATATTCCAGACACACTGCCTTTACAAGGATTTAGGGATAGCACACTTCGTCCCTCAGATCACTTCTACTGACTCTTCGTTGCTCACTACTTTGGAAGAATATTCACTCAGTTTATTGACTTGAAGGTTACTTCAATGGTTTAGAATTAATCCATGCATCCTTAACTACAAATGGATGGTCTTTTTAAGTATCATAATCACTAACAGATGTAATTTATTTTCCTATACACTGATATGCTATGGAAATTAGTTTCAAAAACTGATTTGGTCAATTTTCAGGCTTCCTTGGGTGTTCCACATACTACTGCTGTTTTCACGTACCACAACTATTTCCACGTACCGTCCAACTCCTCCATGAACTGCGCTGTTCCAAATTCTACCCTACTCCGCGTACTGCTCCATACCTCCGTGCATCATCCTTCTCTATGTACTGCCTTGCTCCGCCGCATACTGCGAGAGCTTCCTATGTGATCCACACACTCTTCCACAAACTGTTATCCTTATGCGAATGATTCTCTCCTCGTAACGTCTTCTCCTTAGTGAAACACTTCAAACTTCATTGGATTTCGTCCCAAAATTTTAATCTCCAATCTCTTCACTTATCAAAGTAGATTACTCTTCATTAAATAGGCATGTAAATTCCCAAAATTCAGTAATATGATTTATCCAAATTTTCAATGAGGGACAATCTTCATTGTAAACAGAACTCCATCTGCGTACTGTTAGCCTCCACCACATACTACAATCCTCTGAACTATGAACCATTTTATCGTATGGTAAACCTTCCGCATACCGTATGTCTATCAGTCCACGTACTATATCTATTCACCACATACCATCACTTCAAACCATTTTGGTACCATTTTGCGTACCGCATGCCTTCACCACGTACCATCACTGCAAACTATTCCCAGTTCTGTGCACCACTCCGTGTACCGCATGCCTTCACCATGTACTATGCGCCTTCACCATATACCACATGCCTTCACCACATACTGCATGCCTTCACCGCGTACCACATGCCTTCACCACATACCATTGCTACAAACCATTATTAAACTTCCAATTTTTTAGGATGAAAAATTTGGAAAACTCTGGGAAACCGCGCCACCTTCAATACGACATTCAACTTCAAATGTATGATTATATTCTTTTCAAACTCCCAATTCATCCATGTGCATATTTACAACAAACACAAACCAACCTCTATTATTAGAAACGATAAACCTTGGTTCCAACAATACAAGCATCACATATATACAAAAAGTTTAAATAAAATAGATTTTCATTTAACTCAAGAAACATGATTAAATTAGAAATATTGGTGAAGGCATGCCATTGGGAAAAACTATATAGAAAAAGGACACAAGACATTAAGAACATGGACAATTTATTCAATCCAACCATTCATTTATCATGGGCATAGATTTTAACACTTGTATCACTACCCGATTTGAACTAAACAACCAATTCAAGATTAATATGATAAAAGAACCCCTCAATGGGTGTCAATTTTCTTAGAAGAATTATCGTTTGTACAATAGGGTATATAACAACCACTTTGGTGGAATAGGTAAAGGTGAATGACCTGAATGGGTGATTCACTACTATCATGGGTTGCAAAAGGCTAGGGATGTCATTAAATTTAATTTTATTTGACGATTTAGAGGTGACAATGGAAATGTTCAGCCTGCAGAACAATGGAAAAGTTTATACAATGAAATGAAATTAATTAAAAGTATATAAAACAGCCAACTTATCCACTTAAATCTTCCCTCATATATCCTCGACCTTTGATTCGAGCTAGGTTGGAAGAAAATGATAAAACCATAAATTTCCCTAAAAACGGGGAAAATGATCTTGCACTGATATAGTGAAAAATATTCGAATAAGAACTTAAAATATAAGAAATAGGATGATAGAGTTTTACTCTAGGTTGTCATTACTTCTGACAGTGAGATAAATAGATGACTAACAAAGAAAGTAGCTTAATCATTAGGTAGAAGAGGGGGGGGGGGATCCATGCATGGGAGGAGGGAAAAAACCACTAGAGAATAAGGAAGGGATGATAAAGAAATATTTAAAATAACTAATTAGGGAATAAACTATAAAATCACCTTAAAAAACAACTGAGCATGGTTTGGTTGCATGATTGTCTAAACTGTTCACAAACAGTGCACTAGTATCTACTTCAAAGGGGCACCCTGCACGGTTAGGTGCACAATTTATCTAACTATGCACATACCATGAAAAACCCAATATCTGAAAACCCCAAAAATATCATATGGTTCTGTGTATGGGATCACATGGTTTTAGAAAAACCGTGTGTCCCCTAGGTCTCTACTAGTAACAACTATAAGGTTTAGGGATACCGTGTGGGCGGGGTTGAACAATTTCTTCTAACTACATGATCCCGTCTATTCTTTCCATTTTGGGGCTTGGGGATCCGAATGAGCCCCAAAAACACATGATACCTCCTTGAAAATTTTAGGAATAAAATTTTGGATATTTTATAGGAATTATAACAAAATATTAATGGTTCCTACCTTTTTAAAAATTCGGGATGTTACATGTAAAATATTTCCATGATTGATAAGAAAGGTAAGAATACCACTAAGGTTGAGAAAAATTAATTAAGAAATAATAAGGAAACAACCCAAAATTAAGTTGTAGATAAAAAATATAGAATTTATTTTAATAAAATAAATTTTATGTATAAATAATCATGTGAAAGGTGACGATGAAAAGAATATGAATTTGAAAATTCATTACTCTCACCTAAGATGAGGATATTGTATTTATATGATGTGAAAGTACAACGAGAGAGGATAGATCAATTAATTATAATAATTCTAAGAGATTTATATGTATAAATCACATATTATTAGTTAATTAGTTAATTATATATCATATATTTAAATTCTATATTAAAAACCTTCTAATATATGGGAATCATTATTAAAGGATTTATTTTAATTATAGGTTCTTCGATATTTAAATATAAAATATTAAGTTTATTTTAATTATGTGTTTTAATTAATTTTAAAGCTTTAAGATTATGACATAGTGTTAGGATTGTCTAAGGAGAGTTACATAGAATGGGAGAGGATGGTGTGAGTGTTTTGTTTTTATTATAATTACCAGAGAGATTTAAATCAAAAATATTATCAATTGGTTTTATTTATTAAAAGAATCATAAAATATTTGCCATATTAGAGTTTATTAAGTTAAATAATTTCGTTTTTAATTTATAATAATGAATCCATACCTAAACCCCATATTATTCTTGTCACTCATATACAAAATTAGGTCCCTCATATTCCCTTTAGCCTCTTACTTCTACCACTTTCTTCACCACACAACTATCTATTTCTCATTCTTGGGAAAATCCTAGTGGAATATCAATATATGACATATAAAATACTGTTAATAGTTATTATTTTTATCCCTTATATTAGTGTAATTTATTAACACCCCTTATCATTATTTTATTCTATTCATATAAGGGATTCCATCCTTATAAATTTATCCTCTTACTTTAACACACACTTATCTATTTATTTTTTAAGAGAATCTTGGTGAAATCATAGGGTAATACCTATAAACTCCTCCTCTTCCCAATTAACCTTTTTTAACTTGTTTAATTTAAATTAATTAATTATTATATTAATTTAAAGAAGATATTTTGACATCATTTTTTTAATTATGATTATTTGGGTCATGGGTTTTTCTGAAAGTGATAATCTTTATCAACATCTTAGAATTAACAACCACATCAACTTTGAGAGAGGTAATATTGGTTTATTTTCTTGATTTTTATTTATATACTATTATGAAAAAAATAACAAGGGAATTTATTTTTTATAACTATTCTTATACATTAATAATTACATATTTCTTCTATAGATTGATTTTTAGATATAATTGTGTCACAAATTTTCTAAAAATGACCATCATATCAAGGAATAAGAAAAAAAATTATTTTATTAAAAAACCCTTCTTATCAAATTTGAATATAAAAAATTCATCCCAATATAAAATGAACATGTTTCATAACTTTTTTTATTGATTGATTATTTTTTATGTTATTTTTATCAATTATATTCTGGACCTATTTATGAAAATATTTCACAAACTTATACACATTTTCCACATCCATGAAAACCATTTCATTAATAGTAAATGAAACCAAATCAAGTGGATTAATTGGATTAAATACATAGACCAATTATTAATGGTAATTCCCAATATTAACAGGAACACTTTTATTATTATAAAATTTAATATGGTTTGAACACTCATCCCATAATTTCAAATCATTTTTATCACATTTTGAAGAAACTTAGAAAATATTTGATTTATTGACATTTTTTGGATGTTAATATGTGGATGGAATGACATACTAAATAATAACATGATTCCTAACTTTTTTCTATACCAATTTATTGAAATAACTCAATAACTTTATAGCTTGATATGAAGTTATACTAATGGGTATTTCATTCTATAAGATAACCTTGATAACAAATAATTCAGAAATACATGAGCAATAATTTATATTATGACATGGACTAAAATATAATAGATTCAATAATCTATCAATGACTACCATATTAGAGTCCATACCTCTATCACTCTTTGATATCCCCTATGTGATTTCTATACTGATACACTAGTGAAAAAATAGATTTTACATTAGAGTTTTAACATTGGTTTTTAAATAACCAACATTAATAGCCCTTTAACGTATGTTATTTTTATAATCAATGTTAAAAATAAGAAAAAATCATTTTTGATATCAAGTTTGTACAAACGATGTTAAATATGAGTTTTTCATGTTAATTCTTTTAAAACTCACAAGAAAAATGATATTTTCACATTAGTTATTCTAAACCGATGTGAAAAACTATTTTTTTGATGTTGGTTAATAAAAAACCAATGTTAAAAATTTAGTTTTTAATGTCAGTTTTAGAATAACCAATGTAAAAGACAAAATTTTGGATCACACCAATGCAGAGTTCAATTTTTTTTACAAAGGGCCTTTGAAATTTTAAAATAACACCTAAAATTTATTATACCATGGTTCCATTTTCAAGTTCTATTTATATGTTTTCATACTCCACACATATTCATTTCATGAAAAACTCTTTTGGTCATCATTCTTGTTTCACCAATTCAACTCTTTTGATCTTCATCATGATTGGACCAATTCTTCTTTCATCGAATTCTTCATGGTATTTATAGTTATTTTACATGATTTAATGTGTTTATGATTAGTTTTATCAATTAATACATAATTTAATGATTCCTTTCTTCTTATAATTAAAGATACTTCTACGAATATTTTTAAAAATACAAATATTTGTTTAGAGTATAAAATGTCTTTTGTTTCTCCACAACTTAGTCTTCCTCATGAGATCTCCCATCACAAGAAAATTATATCATTGAAGAGTACACTAAGATCAAAACTTTTATCAAAGATTTAAGTTTCTTTTTCTAGATTACATCAAGTTTATGTGATATTTTTTCCTTTTAATGATTGTATATTTTCATCTGATGCAGTAATTCGATTTCATGAATTAAAAATAGATTGTTTTTTACATCAGTTATATAATAACTGACGTAAAAAATCATTTTTTAATCAATTATATAATAACTGACATAAAAAATTATATTTAACAATAGTTATAAAATAACCAATGTAAAAATCCTTATAAATAATAATATTAACATTGGATATAATGATCAATGTTAAAAATATGATTTTTTACATCTCCTAAAATAATTTCACTTTTAAAACTGATGTTAAAAACATAAAAAAACTGACATAAAAACATATTTCTATACTTGTGATATCCCACTAAAGATGATTAATAATTGGTATTTTTACATAAGAAACATGATCTAATTCTTTTATTTTATCCAAATTTCATGTAACAAATATATTAATAATATGATGAAAATCTTGATTCATATCAATATAATAAAAAATGAACTTTAATTCTCAAACTATTCTATTCTCACTAAAATGTTCATTTATCCCACCAAAAAGACCACCATTTCTATATATTAATGTATGAATCCAAAATTAATCCATAATTTAGCATTTTTAAATAAAAATAATATTTTTTAATTTATCCATGAGAATAACCTTTTGAGGACAATTTAATTTTTTTTTGAAAAATATGGGGCTTCTAAGTCCAAATTAATAATAATTTTAGAAACCATAAAATTTTAATTCAAAAAATAGGTTAATTTATACCTCTAATATAACACATAAATTAAATTATTGGAATTACATTTATTATATATGATTAAATTAGTTATTTTTACAATAATTATGCTCACTTGTAATGTCTACTGAACAATAATAATCTATTATCTAGAAGAATCAAACATTATTTCAAAAGTTTTTTTAAAGTTAATAAGATCTTATAGAGGAAGAGAACATAATTTATGTAAAATCAAATCAAATATTTTTTTTATTGCCTCATTTAATTTAAATTCTCCCAATTTAATTATATATTTTATCAAAAGATGTTATACGGTGATAAAACTCTTTAAGAACCTTATATAGAAAGAATTTATTCCATGAAAGACATGTACCACAATAATAATGAAATAAAAATTTCATCCATTGATTAATTTGTATTTTATATTTTTTAACTTTCAATACATCTTCATAGATAATAATGAAAATTATATTAACTTTATTATGAAAAAAATGAAATATCCTAAGATTCCCATACAACCTTTCATGGTGAAATATGTCAAGAACCTTTTTTGAAATTATCTACTTTTTCATAAAATAATTTATTGTAAATCAATATATCATCAAAATTGATCATTATAACTCCCCAATGAAACGAAACAATACGTGTTTCATCAACCTCAAAAAAGTGTTTTGAGAATTTGGAATCCCAAATGGGATCACCATCCATTTATATAACCCATTATTTATAATGAAAGTTGTTTTACATTAATCCATTTATTGAATTTATATTTATTGGTACCCACAATTTAAATAAAATTTTAAAAATATAGTTGATCCATATTGTTCATCAAAAATATTAAAAATACAAAAAATATGAAATCATTACTAAAATTTTATCTTATTGATTTCTTGTTTTTCAATTTATATCCTCATGCTTCATTGCCATCCCACATGGAACATCTTCTAACACCATGATCATAAAATAGAAATCTATTACTAAATGACATAAAATGGATAAAAGAATATAAAAATTGTTGAATTGGGGACTAATAATTTTTACACCATAATCAAAGAAGTAATGTTGACATGACACACTCTCTAAATAAAGGATAGAGTGATAACAATCCAGTAGTATTTTTCCACTGAGTTTGAGAACTTAGATAAAAAAGTTGTAGGAGGTGGTAGCACTACAAATTCAATCACTATAAAATTTTCGATTTCATTTATAATATAGTCATTTTAAATCCATGAATTCCCATCATGGATAAGAAGATGTATTTACACTTTAAAAACATACTTTGTTAGTTCCCAAAGGATACCATTTAGTTCCCAAATTCCAAATGTTTTATTAGACTAGGATACATTCAAAACAGTAAGAATAAATTAAGTAATGAAATGAATCTATCCCATATTTAATTTCTAAGTAATATTTAAGAATTAAATTACTTTTCTCTCAAATATTTTCATATTTATGAATCCAAATTTGTTTCCAACCCATTAAAATATCAGTGTTCTTGAACTTATTATTTTTAATATAAAATGTTGGTACTTGACATGATATTGTATGAATTAAGACTCAAATTTGGACTAAATTAATGTTTAATTAGTCCTTTGTCACATTATCCTTGGATTTAGTGATTGAAAAAATATTTTCCTAACATGATGAATCACCATTGATAAGGGGATTTATTATTTTTAAAACACTTTTCTCAATAACGAATTGAGTGTTTCCTCTAATGATTATTTTTTCATTAAAACTGTGATATAAATTATTTAAATTATTCATGTTATACATAAAAGGAAATATTTTTAAAATAAATTTTCATGAATTATTTTAGGAATGCGTGCAAAATAATTAAGTGTTTCAAATATCATCAAGGTTTTGGTTCATATTGTAGACTGTTAGAACCACAAATTGTGATGTTAGATTTATAATCAATATAGAAGTTACATTATTTGAAGGTTATATAGTTCAAGAAGGATGTATTTACTTGACTACATAAGATATTTGGAGGAATCTAAACCAGGACAAGTTTTGGTGGTATTTGTATGCACAAGGGTTTTTTGCAATATGCATAAGATATTTTTAGGAGAAAAAATTCGAAAAGGAACAAATCTCCCTATGTGTGTATTATCCTCTATTTATGATTATAGTTATTTATTATTTTTATAATCTATTTATGTTTATGTTTTTTACTTTTTGAAGAAAATAGAAAAGTGTTAAAAGTCACTATAATTTATAAGTTTTGATTTCCAGGTGAATGATTTTTATTGATGTATAAGGTTTTTCTATAGATTGAGAGGTTTTTCAAAATATTATTGAGATGTGTAATATATTTGTGGAGTTACTAAGATGTGTGATATTTTTGGTTAATTAGTGTCTGTTTTTTTTAAAAAATCAATGAGATGCGTAAGATATTTGTAGAGTTACTAATATTCACAAGGTTTTATGAATAAGAACAATGTTATTTAGTTTGGAAGTTATGGAATCCACCATGTATGAGGGCCTCACCATGGATTATGATTGAAAAATAATAAAATATGAATGATATTTCAGCTAATGGATCATTGAATACTAGGGGATATTTAAATGATATAATTTTTTTTCACTTAGAATTGTTAAGACTATAGAGATAATGAAACATAAATGTTTTGAAGGTCATTCTATGACAGAAGACATGGTGGTTGTGAACCATGGTAATGATGATAGCCATGATAAAAAATGATCTGTATTAGGATTATGAAATCCTTATGAAAAATGGGAAGATATAAACCGTGAATTATAAAGATCATTTTTCATAGAGAAGTACTACATCGTGGAAGTAGGTTCATGCCACAACTAAGAGATTCATAATGATATTTCTACATGAATGGGTATGTTATCAATCATCTTATATGATTCAAAATATAGTTAAATTTTTTTAAAATATGGGTATTTTTTAGTGAACATTTCATGTAGTTTACATATTTAGAATATAGAAAAAATCTCATTCTATAATTGGGTGAAAGAATATGTAGGAGGAAAATGAGAAGAATATTGTTGCATCTGATAGAAGGAAGAGAGATACAAGACTAATATGATAAATTATATTAAATATCTAGAATCATAGAAGTAGATGAAGAACAATTTCAATACACTTTTGTTCTTGATGAACTTATTCTTTTTGAATAGTAATATTTATAATTGATATTTATGTGATAGATATTTTTTAATCATTTTGTTGAATCAATGTTGAAATATTCAAGAATAGGAAGTGCTCAAAGGATTGAAAATGAACCACTCTTAATTTTTTTTGTAAAACCTACACTGAAAAGTGTTATTCTCTATTATATCAACACACTATCATTATATGATCATTTTATTATACCTTAGGAGTGAACCAAGTGGAAAATCAATGTTCTTATATTTATTCTCTTACATTTGGATATATTTTTTCATTATCATGGGTTTATATATTCATAATACTCTTTCTAACATGATAGAAAGACCCTAAGTGAGAAGAATAATTTTAAACCCTAATTCAACCCCCATCATAGGGTGTGTTATAATTTGTTGTAACAAGTTTTATTAGATCCATAATGTTTTGGAAAAGAATCTATCATCAGGAGTATGACATTATGGATAACATAGTGAATGAAAAAGGTGTTCCCCTATTTGATAAATGGGACTTCAAGATATGGAATAACATAATTAAATCTCACCAATAATATCTTGGTCTTGATTTGTTCTCTTCTATAATACATATATAAAAGTGAGTGTTACTTTAGAGATGTATATGATTGAAGCAGATAGAAAGCTACTTGATACTGATGATAGTGCCTAAAATGATTTTTCTAGAGCACTGTGAAACCATATATACATGATATTGATGAGTTTCACTAGTTTTAAGTCATTGTGGGATAAAATAGACAATATATATTATGTTAATAACAATATTAATGAATTAAATCTTCAATTTTGGAATAAAAAGTTTGATGATTTAAAGATATACCATGATGATAATGTTGATGAATTCTTCTATATTATAATTAAAGTTATAAGTTCTATTAATTCTATTAGTGAAGATATAAATGATATTTATATTATGATAAATGTCTTATAAAGGCTTCTAAAAATTTATAATCCTAAGGTATCAACTCTTATAATGATAAATTTTGAAGAATTATTATCCGATGATTTTCACCATAGTTTTATTAACTTTGAAATTCATGTTAATACATAGGGATCATAAAAACACTAAAATAAAGAGATATACTTTAAAAAAAATAATATTGACAACACATGATATGGATATGAGGAATATTAATTTAGTGATGAGTTTCTATCTCTTGTGAAAGGAAAATTTGAGAGAGGAAAGGGAAAGTTTAAAGTAAAGCTACCCTTGGCATGTTTTCAGTACGAAAGAGATAGACGAATTATAGAAGAGTGTTCTAAGATATTTTATTATATAAGTAAGGTTGATTATATTCATAATACATGAAGATAATTTCCACTTAAAAGATATTTTAATAAATGATGTTCATCTAGTAAGAAGTTTTAAAGAAATATCCTAGTGATCATGGAATAGGAAGTTGATGTAGACTTGTTGGAGGTAGATAAAACTAAATTCATGTGAGATATAGAATATTACCTAATAAAAAATTATGAAAAATAAGAATATTAAGGTAAGGATGATTTCCTACCTGAAGGTTTTTTTAACTCAAGGCAGAACATGGGGGGATCTTGAAGTGATTATATTTAGAAAAAGAAAAATTGAAATATTGGTGGTATGTTGAATGAGTATTATGAGTATGTGGATCATATGAAGGATGATATTGATTGAATAAAAAAGGTTCTAAAGAATAATTATCTATTCATGGAAATTTAGATAAATTATTACATTTTAAACTGAGTATTTAAGATATTGTTAAGGTGATTGATGACCTTGATGGTTGTTCATATTAGAAAACTTGGTGGGTTGAGTCACTTAAAGAATAAGTTGTTACCTTTATTAGTAAACTTGAAACTAAAATAATATAAAGTGAACCAAAGAATAATATTTATTTTGGGAGGTTCTGAAATGAGTAACTATTGGTAATGTCCAAAAAAGGATTATAAGGTGTTGAGAATATTATTAATGAAAAAAGACCCATGTACATGGATAAAAGTGGATTTGGATGTGATGATGAAACATCAAAAGTATGAGCCATGCATATTTAGAGGATAATGAAGAAGAAGGATATTCTTAATGTTTATAAATAAAAGACTAACTCTATGAAAATTTATGATAAATAAAATCAAATTCCTAAAGGGATTCATTAGTCCTTAATAATTGATCAGAAGCAAAGGGGTGCCTCAAGGTATGATAACTTATAGAGAAGTGATGGTGAAAAAGCATTTCCATTTATGAATCTATAGTTTTATGATTATATAGGTCATAATATATCCTATTTTGAATCATATAAGATATTTTTAATGTGAGAATAACCTATAATAAGGGATAAAGGTATGTGACCATATCACTCATAACAAGGAACAAACCATTTTTATGGATATTTTTTTCAATTTTCTAATTTTAGGAACAAGGTTATTGATTACTAATAAATAATAAGTGGAATTCATTGTAATGGAAGTTAGATATGGATGGATACTAGAAATCCTAACATGATTTTAGTGGGAAATATTTTTTCTATATCAAGAGAAAAATATGAGAGAGATTATACTACATATGTTAGATAAATTAAAGAGATAACATATGATGAATTAACTTGATTGCACATATCTTAGAAGAAAATAAATTAGATAAAGATAGATAACCTGAATAAGGTTTCTCTCAATGAAATAAATAACAAAAACTCATGAATTCTTGATAGTGGATGTCTCTTGAATATTATTGATAACATGAACCTCTTAAAAAATATGAAGGAATGAGTTGATAGAAAATTATATTTTTTGAAATGATGGAGTCCTAAAAGTAAATGGAAGTGGAAAGTGTCATTTAGTAAATAATAAGATGAATAATAAAAATTAATCTACGTGAATTTTTTATAGAATAATCACTTGTGCTTGAGTCAAATTTGTGACTCAGGAAGCAAGGTTATATTTAATTAGCAAGGATTTTTTATTAGAGTTTCATAAAAAACTCACTCATGAAAGGATGGAGGATGAAGGGTATTCCTTAATAGGTGGATAAAAAATAAAGAATATACTTTATTATTGTGTAATAAAAGAATAATACACGAAACTAATTTCTAGTACATAATCACCAACATATCATGGAAAATATATCCAAGGTAAATTCCATAGTGGATATTCCAAAATTGACATGAGACTAAAGAAGAACATGTAATTCATTATCGTGAGTAAAAATTATTTATAAACCTTATAAATAAAATCATAAAAGGGAATCCTACCTACTAAAACTAATTCATACAAAAGTATGTCTTCAAATGAGTTAAAAATGAATTTGTCAAGAAAGGTAATTAATTATATTTGTAGATGATCACAGTAGAATAAATTACATTATGTTCCTGCAAAGAAAGAAATAAATTATAGAGTATATAAAGAGGTATAAAATAAGGGTCAAGAATGATACTAAATGATCAATCAAAAATATATTATCTGAAAATATAATTGAGTTCACTTTATTTGGGGTATAAAACTATATAAGAAACAAGTAATTAATCATAATGTGTCTTTTATGATAAACCCCTAGAATAATGGAGTCATTGAATAGTGAAATTGGATGGTGAATAATATGAATAAAAAGTTTCTTATCAAGAGTGAATTGTCTCACAATTATTGGAAGGAGGAAGTGAAAATAGTGTTATACACTATAAAAAAATTTATATGACTTGGGGGGTAGATAATTCCATTCAAGATGTGGTGTGGAAGGAATCTGTCACTTAAACACTTTCAAGTCATCATAAGTAGATGTTATATGTAGAATAAATAAGGTAATCAAGGTAATTATAGAGACATAGTGGATGAATGAGTATTTTTATACTTATTATTAATGATCAAATCCTATAAATTTTTCAAAAAAAGATTGTGATAATTGGGGGTAATGATGTTAAGGTTATTGATGAGAGTGAAGGAAATAATTCTTGAAGTTTAAACATGTTTGAATTATGTAAATAAGACGAGGAAGTCAATAAAAATTTAGTGGTTGTACAATATTCCCCAAATGATGAATACTCTGAGGCTACATTAGAGAAATAAATAACTATTGAAGGAGATCAACCTAAACCCTATAAGAAAAATTAGAGAATGGAGGTTAATCTATCAAATATAAAATAGGAGATAAAACTACAATAACTCAAAATTGAAGAATTGGGGCCATAGAACACGTTTCTATGTTATCAATAGTGAAGCCAATAACATTTATGAAGCAAAAAAATATGTTTTATGGGTATTATCCATGAATTTGTAATTATATAATTTTGAAAAGAACCATATGTCCATGATTTTGGAGAGTCCAAAACATCCTAATGTGATTAACACAAATTGAATCTTTAAGAATAAGTTTGATAAACTTGAAAATTTGGTTCTGAATAAATCTTATCTGGTGTGTAAAGGTCAAACAAAAATTTAATTTTTTGATGTTGAAGAGACCATTACACCATTGGATCAATCGATTCTAATTTTCTTAGTAGTGGAAATACAAAGATAATTTTAGGTTTTTAGATTCATTTTAAGATTATATTCCTGAATGGTATACTCATTTATGAAAATTATATTTACCATACAATGATTTTCTTAATTTAAAGGGATATGAATAAGGTGTATATATTGAAGAAGGAAATTTTTAGCCTAAATCAGGTTCCATAATCATGGTATGACTGGCTGGACCTATACCTAAATATGGTTTAATTCAAAAGTAGAGGTTTTTAAAATAACCACTATGTGAAGATATCTGTGTAAAAATAGTTTATGGTGATGGTATTTCAGGATGATATTATTTTTAGAAGAAATAATAAGAAATCAGTGGATTATATCATGAATCTCATGAGGTTATAGTTTGAAATTTATATGATTGGTAAACTCGCATTTTTTATGGGATTATAAGTGGTTCATAAAGAGAGTTATACTATCATTTCCCAAGATAATCATGTAAGACAACTAATTAATATGTTTAAAATGAATTAATCTAAACCTATGTCAAGTACAACTATATTTATAATCCTTCTTGGGAAACATTTTTATGATATGTGTGTGGATCACAATTTATATAGAAGAATCATTGGTTTTTTTACCTGAAATTTTTTTTCTGGATATTTCTTATGAAAATTTATTATAAACATTCTTCCAAATTAATATTAAATAAGATGATATAGTAGTAGTGATATAGATTACTAGATATTTTCAATGTACACTAAATTGTTTCATGGACTTTAGATTAAGGATGGATCATGAAATTTCAACTTTTTATGATTTGGACTGGGCTGGTGTTGTAGTGGACCAAAATTCCATAAGTGGTGGTGCATTTTTCCTTAGAAGAAAATGGGTGATATAAATAAGTAAGAAATAGGGAAACACATACCTTAACATAATATAAGTGGATTATATCTCAAAAACCAATGAATTAACTTGAATTTTATGCATAAAGAAGAAATTTTATGATATTATAGAAAGAGTGGAACAAATTATTGTGATCATTTTTTGATAAAAAGAGTGTTATTAAACTCACTAAAAATGTCATAAAAAATTATTTTTGAAACATATTGAGATCATGTATAAATTTATTAAGGAAAATGTGGAGTAAATAATGATTCAATTAGAATATATTGGAACTAATTATCAAGTGGTTTACATCATGAATAAACATTTAGAAACTATAGTGTTTGATAAACATTAGTTTTAACTTGGTGTTTAACCACCTCTATCAACCTAAATAGTTTAGATATTATACTATCATAATATTATTATTAATGATTTTATTTTTTTGTGGTTTGTTTATATTGAAGGTGATCATATTCAGTTTAGAGTATATACAAAGGGGGAGAAACAATCCATGGGGATTTGGTAGCTGTTGAAAATTTTTAGAAAGATTGAATAATGTTATAGACATTACCATATGTTAATTTTTTCTTACAATGATCATTTAATCACATAGGCTTTGAAACTTGGTTGATGTATATTTTCTTAGTTTTACATCAATAGACTCTCAATGAAATAAATTTGACCATATTTTAAATATAGGATAACACCATTTAATTTTATTATCAAATGGGTGTAATAAATGAAGGGGGAGAGTTAAAATATAGGGTGAGAATTAATGGAAACATAGAGGATATTATTAATGAATTTATAATAGAGAGTTGAAATAAAAATATAAATGGGTTGAATGTTTTAAAAAAACATATGATACTTGATTTCGTTTCAATCAGGAAGTTACTTTAGATTGAGGTTAGATAGTTGGAAAATGATATATTTCTTTTAATAAATTAAATCCTTTATCTTTAATACATAAGTTATTTAGAGTATTATAAATAAATAAAAGTTTTATAGGTATCTATATGTATAAATTTTTTTTGGTATATGTGTAAGATATTCAAAAAATATAGATTTGAAAAAATCACAACACTCTTTATGTGTGTAAGATCTTTTGTGGATGTATAAGTTTTTTCCTCTATTGATTATCTATGGATGTGTAAGTTTTTTAATTCTAAATAAAATGGAAAAGTGTTGAAATTTACTATAATTCATAAGGGTTTATTTTTCAGCATAATATTTTTAGTCATTAATAAAGATTTAATATGGAACCTAAGGGTTTTAGAAACCTTACTATGATGTATAATATGTTTGTAGAGTTACTGATATGGGAAATATTTTTAGTGATGTAGCATATGGATTTTCAAAACCTTACTGGGATGTATAATATGTTTGTAGATTTACTAAGGTGTGAATGTTTTTGTAATTAACCATATGTTTTTATACTTTAGTGGTATTTAAATCCTCCAAATAAGGGAACCTCACCATGGATTGTGATTTTATAATAATAAAATATGAATTATTTACCATGTGGTTTGGAAGACTAGGAAATTTTGAAATGTCATGTAATCCATTTCACTTGGAATTTTGAAAACTATAGAGATCACTAAATGTGGAGGTGATAAAGGATACACCATTATTAAAGATGTGGTGGATGTGAAATTTGGAAAGGATGAAAACCACACTAAAAAAATATTTACTAGGAATATGAAATCCTAGTGAAAATATGGAGATATACATTAGGCATTTTAAACGTAATTTTTTCCTGTGAAGTACCATGCCAGGAAAGTTTCCTTACACTACGACTAGGTGCTTTGAACCATGAAATACGCATACATGGTAATATTATCAATCATATCCTATGAATGATAATACAATCAAATGTGGTTAAATTTGTTTTGAATTTTTTTGAAGAATGAAAATCCTGAAATTTGAGGGAGATCATGTTAATTATGAATAATTGAAAGATGAGGATATTTTGGTGAAGATTTCATGGACTTTATATATTTAAAATATGGAAAATATATCATGAAATAATCAGGTGAAAGTATATATAGGACGACCTAGAGTAGAACACTACTAAATTCGATAGAAAGAAATAAGATATTAGAGTACTATGAGGAACTATATTAAATATCTATAATAAAATAAAGAAACTATGAACAATGTTGACACTATTTTTAGTCCTTGTGTACTTATTATATTTGAAAATGAATAATGTAAGTGATATATATGTAAAAAATATTTTTTTAATAATTTTCTTGAAGCATTGCACAAAGAGTAAAGAAAATGAAGTTATATTAGGATCAATAGTGTGTCCTTCCTATAACTTTTTTAACCCTTATAATGAATAGTGTTACTCTATGGTATATGAAAACATTTTTATCCTATGATCCTTGAATTATCCCTTAGTAGTGAACCAGTGAAAATAAAATTTCCTTGTGTCTACTTTCCTACATTTTAATATTTTGGGTCTTGCATAGGGTTTGATAGGTTCATATAAATCTTTCTAACATGAGTGACAATCCATATTGAGAAGAATAATTTTACACCATAATTTATCCCATACTATGGTGTTTTGGGTAGTTTTTATAACATATACATTTGATTAATTTTTCAAGTGGGATAATACATTTAATAATACTAATTCTAATTATGGATTTTAATATGTTCAACCTATGTATTATTATTTTTAGTTCTTTATTAAATTCATGGGAATATTTTTATTGGTAAGTGGTTAATAGAATCATTATATTTCCATTATTTAATAATTTTTTAAATTCAATTAATTATTGATTTTTGGGTAATTTATTTAAGACATACATTTAGTGTTTTTTAGAACAATATATATTTCATTAGATTAATTAATTATTTTTTATTTTAAAAAATAGAATCCCAAATTTTTATGAGAAACAATTTTATATATTTTTTATTAATTTGGTACACTTTTATTTAGTTACCATGGGTGTTAGTTAGATATAACTATTGGATTTTAATGTTTTTTATGTATTCATTTTGAGAATGATAATTGGGGTTTAGCTGGGATTCACTATGTAAGTTTTTTAATAAAAATACATGTTTGATATGGATATATAGGATTAATTATGGTATATAATGGGATTTAATATGATTAAACAATCTCACCCTATATGGGGACTAAGTATGTGTTGTGTGTTTCATACCCCTTAAATTGTTTTCTTTTATTTGAAATAACTTATTATGATTATATGATATAATCTAATTGAGTTAACATGTCATAATTGAACAAATAATGAGTTAGTAAATATAGATTGAATGGGTATTAATTATTAAATTAAAATAATTCTTTTTTTAAAAAACTTAGGAGTTAACCATGATAGACTAGAATATATTAGAGAATTATTTATGCTTTTCCATTATTAGATGTATGAAAAATGATCCTATTATAACAAATGAATTATTATTTAATAAATATATTTCCATTTATAAATTAGAGAGGGATAGGGATAAAACTCACGAGGGTGTTTTATTTTTCTTTATTATAGTTATGTTTAAAAATTAGTTTGGGTCTAGATGATGGGGATCACAACTTAATATCTTATTATGTCATTCTATAACCTATATCTATGCAAGGGGGGATCTTTTAATTTTATATTTCCCCCAGGTGATAACATGTGTAATGATATACCTCTTTCCAATTATTTAAGGACTTCATATGCGAGGTTTAACCATAATTTTTACCTTGGGGATCTTCTCATGAAGAGTTATTTGTAATTTTCACATTGAGGATATCTCATTAATGTTTGCCCATATATTATTTTAAAGGTTTGATTTTACCATATTGATTTATGTTAGTACTCGGGTTGTG
Source organism: Viscum album (assembly GCA_963277665.1). Taxonomy (NCBI): domain Eukaryota; kingdom Viridiplantae; phylum Streptophyta; class Magnoliopsida; order Santalales; family Viscaceae; genus Viscum; species Viscum album. The sequence continues at coordinate 806,730,654 of OY728137.1, forward strand.
GTTTAAGGTATATATACCTTACACATTTACTTATATTCATGGGGTATGAAAGAATTGATATCACCCCATTTTTAGTAGGTTGAACATGGAACCATTATTACCTAATAGTTTTGGGTGGGAATTGATTTATATTTACCAGCTATACATTCTAGTGGAATAAATATTATTGACTTGTCATTTAATTTCCATTTTTTATTATTTATGGTTATATTAATTTCATCTTTTACGTAATCTAAAAATATACTCAAGAGGGAGGATGAATTGAGAGTTATAAATTTTAAAAAATTGAGAAAATAATATTAAAACAAGTTCTCAAGTTATCTTATTTAAGAACACATTTTCTTATAAAAAATGAGAGAGATGTTTTTAGAGTTTTATAAATACTATTTTATATAATTAATCAGTACTTTATTAAAAATATTTTAATACATAATAACTTTTGATATATATTTACTTAAATTAAGAAAATACCCACAATATAATATATAAGAAATAAAATTAAAAAGTATTATTTATAAAAAAATAATTTTTAAAAATAAATTTGACAAACCCAATAGTTTATCTTAAAAAAGAAGTTTTATAATAAGTAAGCACAAATATTTAAAGAAATTATGAATATTTAAGTATAATATAATTTTAAACAGATGGTTTTGGTATAAATTATATTCCAATCATATATAATTTACCATAACTATTTTGAAGCATACTCAATTAAACAATGTTCTATTTTACACCCCAAGGGGAGAGTCTACAACTTGAATTAGGTTAAATAAAAGCAACCAACACTGTTTAATACATATATCTAGATGGTAATAAACTAACCCCAACCACCCTTATGAGATACATTGTTCTTATGCATAGTTTTCACTATAAACCATATCCATTAAGCTCATTGGTTCCCCTTATATCTCACTTAAAATTTGGAATTATACCCATATAGAAGGATAAACCGAACTCAAAAATAAAATAAAATATTTTTGAATTCCTCTATAAACTCAAGGTTCAGTTCTGAAAGTGTTGATAAAGAGCTTATTTTATATAAATATTGAGTTTATAAATTCCTATATCCTTTATAACTTGATTCCCCAACTAACATAAACACAACTTGAATATGATACCATATTTTTATTAACCAACCCAGGTCATCCCTTAACTGGGAATCTGAGCCAGTCTGTGAAATGGATTGAAGGGATTTCACGATCCCTATGAGCTAGAAACTAGTGTTGGGGCCTAAAGAAAAAATTTGTGGGAATAATTTAACCCAATAATCAAATATTAACATTATAATTCCACCCTGAAGTTAGACATGACCATTATATAAGTTAAATGATCATTTATATTAACATAATCTATTCTAATTAAAGAATAAAACCAAATGAGGCCAAAAAAAGAATCTCTATATGATAAAATCCAATATGATACAAGAACCAATATAAAAAATAAAAACTATAAAGTATAAACTAACATTGAATAAATAACTATATGTATAAAAATACTAAAATGGAATAAATACTATGATCACCCTCACCTATTTTAAAGAATATAATATTATACTTTAGAATATCACTATACTCAATCTAAACATCCTAAGACTGATTTTCAGATCCACACAGAACCTGAGAAGAAACTATCATGTATATATGCATGATAATAGTAGGTAATCCCCCACACCCCATTCATAACCTTTTATAAATAAATCATTCTCATACTAGTTTGAAAATACAACTATAAAAGTATGTTTTTCTCTTTTAAACCAAAACACTTCACATGCATCCACCCCTTTAGTTTATTTTATCAAAATTAATAACTTTATACATTTTAACACAAACATTTATTATAATTTTTAAGGAGGTATAGGCATAACTAGAGGGATTTTTTTAAAACTCAACTTTTTTTAATATAACCATGTTTTAAAATAAAATAAAATAACCCAATTTTAAAATAATTTCCTTTAACTCCACTAAGAAAACACTAGTGAAATAAATTTATACTTTTGAAAAGAATAATATCCCTAAATAAGATAAATACTAACATATTATCCATGGAATAAATATAACTAATGAAATAAATAGGTCAAAAAATATCAATACATTTTTATGCGAAGTAAATGATAATAACAGATCCTAATAAAGGGAAGGAAGTAACTACATCTAAACAATAATAACAACATAAAGATATATAGAAAGTAACCAACCATAAATATAAATAGTATCTAATCAGTTAAATGAAGAAAAATAACTAAAATTAAATAGTATTAATATTACCAAATAGAAAGAAAATAAATATCAAATTTCATAGGAGAACCCTTTTGATAATCTATGGTTAGGGTCACCTAGTAATATAACTTTACTATTTAGGGTGATTACCTCAACTTACAGGAAGAGTATCAAATTAAATCATTATCCCTTAGGGATAAATCACACATTACATCACTAGTTTGGTATACACACATAACTTGTGGGAAATGACCTTATCTGATCTTGGATTTCCTATTAACGCACTTGAGGTTTTCCCCAAAAAGTTAATCATATGGGTGGGGAAAAAATTATCACATAAAAATCACATAATAATAATAAAAATAACAAGTCATATCACATAAAATATTTATCCCACCCACATACCCCTTTTTAGTAGGGGTCTATAATCATTATTCAATGTTCCAACCATGCCTTAGGAAATATATTTTAATAATAAACTAAAATATAACATCATTTCTTTTAAAAACTAAACTAGAGAAATAATAAATAAATGTATTTTCTAAAACATTCCAATATTTAAAAAAATTCACCTAACCACATCCAAGACCAATTACCAATACAAATAAAAAGTATTTTCCAAAAATAAAATAAAATCATAAGACAACTTTAAAGAAACTGATCCCACCCTTAGTTGAAAACCGTTTACTCAAAACATTTATTTTCTCTTAACAAAGGCATTTAAAATATAATTTTTAAATTTGTGGATCATTTAGGAAAGGTTTTTAAAACATAATAACATAAAATCATTTTTAGTAATGAAGTATAAATTTAAGTATAAACCAACACATTTGGATGAGGATAACTAATTACACATGGTATAATCCCTAGGAGCCCATAAAGCGGTTAAAAATAAATAAAGCAATAAAGGTTTTATTTAAATATATGTGTGGAGCCACCAAACTCAATTTATGACCAACACAATAATCCTAATATCATAGAGATTTACTTCAGTTATATGATCAATTAATTCAATTATAAATAGGCTTAAATTAAAAAACAAGAAAATTAAAAATATAAAACCATAATGGAATAACCATATCCAAAATAACTAGATGACATAATGACATTTAAAAAATGATCGAAAAGTTATGGTCAACTCCGGAAATTATCCCAGACCTAATCCATGAAAGAAACGAAATTATATCCCCAAATTTAATGGCTAATGTCACCCAAAATCACCAAAACATTAAATAAAATAATGGGAAGACATACCACAAGGAAAATGATGAATACTATCTTAAACATCCCCCCTTTGGGACACCCTTGAGAAGATTCAACTGAAATCCCCTTGGTTTGGAGATATTCCACCATGGCTTGATGGAATTAAATCTCCAAAACCGTAACCAATGAGTGGAATATTTTAGGGAAGACAAGTAAGAAGATCAATAGAGAGGAGAAGTGGGAACATACCATGAATCTAAATGATGAAACCACTATGAAAGAATCAGATAGAAATTTAACTAAAGGATGTATTAGGAGAGACAAATCGGGCTATCCCACTTCTATTTTAGTTGGAAGAGGGATACTTGAGGGGGTTACAAATAGGGTCTCCATGAAAATTAAAATATCAAAAAAAAAAAACATATCACATGCACCATAACCTAGAATCTCACTCTTCACTATGACCCACCTCCCTATAGAACCTCAACCCAAGTGAACTATAACATAGTCTATGGAATATGGAATAGGTGTCTCTTAAAAGGTATATGGGTTTATATCTCATATATCCACCCTTATGATGTATCACTTTATCTATGCCGCATGTTTTTCACCTCATGGATGCTCTAAAACAAAACTGCTATAGTTGTGCCACTGGACTCCCTAGCTCCATACCACTATGGCATAATGCTTATTGGACACATTTTAGAGGCCTAGTATTTGTAAACTACAACCTCTAACAAACCATAAGTCACATTGGGTGTTCCTAAACTAGAATTACAACCCCAAAACATTAAAAAAACCATCTATAAGATGATAAAAAACTCCCATTCCAAGTCAAGAATATAAAAATTCAAATTATTATATAATTTCACCAACTACAATGATCCACTTCATTACAATCTCCCCACTATAAAAACTTTATATCCCCATAAAGTATCTTAGACACCCCCAACCATGAATCTAATCATAATACTGTCATCAAAATATCACTAGAGTAGGTTTTGTCCCCATTATGAATGAATTTCCCTCACCCCAAAACAAAATATCACCCAAAATATAGGAAAAACCTAATAAATCAATAGAAAATCCTTTAAAATATGAACCAAGTTAATAAAAAATCCTCAATAAAATAATCCAATCATAAGAAACCAATTAAAATAACCAAACTATCTTAATCCTGGTACATCATAAAAATATATTAGTGTTGAAACATAAACCATGTTCAATACATAATTGACTTTTACAATATCGATGAAAATAAAATACTAAAAAATAAAATTCATATCCCTTAAAATAAAATCATTTTCTAAATTTAAAACCAAAATGGAATCACCCATAAAACATCACTTAAAATTTTCTTTAAATACTCAAGATTCATTTTTCTAAAAATGGGTAGGCCAAAATTAACTATTTTAATTGACATGGTAATCTATTACCAACATATCACAAAAATAATTTTTTTTAGATAATACAACTCCTAAAAAATTAAAATCCATAATTTAACAAATGGGTACTCTTATTTATTATAATAAAACATTAAGGAAAAAGTAATAGTATAAATTTCACTAAACTAACATAAAATTCATTCATTTATAAGTCATTTTTAGGCTAAATAGTTCTATTTCATAGATTTGAATATTTTTTGTGTTTCACCACTTTTAAAACTTCCCCACTTTTAAAATACCACCATCAAACCAATTAATGTGTTTAAATAATAGGGGGTTTTAATATTTAAAATTAAAATCCACACTTATAACCTTTATTACTTTTAAAATAATTTAAAAAAAGTAAATCATCCATTTAATGTCCATTTATAAAATAAAATATTACTATTTGTTTCCTCAAAATCGCTTAAAATTTCCAAAAATCCATTCATAAAAAATGAGATCCCCACTTCTTTTAAAATAAATTTCAAGGATTTAATTTTTAAAATCCCAAAAAAAACCCATAACACATAAAATAGAAACAAAAAAATAAAACAAAAATAAAAATATATTGAAATTATCTCAATTTATTCGACACTTATAATAAAATGAGATAAAAGTGACTTGATATCATATAAAAACCATTTGGGAAAAAGCACCTGTGAGTAGAGGCTTGAATTTTGCATAGGATACCCTTTATTAGTTTTCAATATAGTGATTATTATGTCCCTTTACACGAATAGTTTAAGGATCTATGAGTCATAACTGAAAGGAATGATTTTTAAGGTCATACAACTTTGACTAAAAGATGATGGGATGAGAGAAAGGATCACTCAATATGAATAGAGAGCCCAATTATAATAAATATAACCTTATAATAAAGGTTTAGATTGTTTAATATAATAGTTCTCATACCAAAGAGGGAAATGTAACAATACAAATGGGGGGTTTGGGAGTCATAATTATTTCAACAAATTTGAATAGAGGATGAGGACATTGCAAATTGAAAATTGAGTTATTGGAATCCATGAATGGTAAAATGATAATGGATAATCTAGGATAACTTCTAATTATGTTTAAATGATGGGTTAATTACTATATCATTAAATAATCATAATGAGGATAATTATTTACAATATATTATTGAGGGGTTACACTATAGTAATGTTGAAAGACTATAGGATTATAGAATCCACTCTCTAGGGAAAATACATGCCTTTATTTCGTTATAAGTATATCAGGTATGTGTAAAATATTATATCACTAAAAAATGGGTCCTTTGGAACTATACATACTCATTTCCAATGTCTATAAATGTTTTGTGGTGGTTCAAATACTCAAAGCACAAAATATGGCATATGAGAAGATGATGCTCAAAAGGTACTTAGAATACTTCTACATGTGATAGAAAAAATTAGACTGTCATTGGAAATTATAAGGAAATAGAGATGAATAATGATAGAAGTTGACATATACCACTAGGAGGGGATTGGACAAAGATGAAAATTTTGGGTGGGCTCAGGATTGGAAAACAAAAGAATTGCTACATTTCCTGAAATTATATGAATCAATCCACACATAGTTTCTAAAGTGGGGATCTATGTGCAGATAAGGATGATATATAATAGAAATTAAATTACTCTATCCTTGTATTATACCACCACAACTCATTGGACTTAGAAAATATGTGGTGTCACTAACCACAGGTTACTTTCCCTGAACACCAAAGGTTTATAATAATGACAATGGTTTTAACATAAGAGACATGGGGTAACATTTTACCCACTGATAAAAACACACATAATAGGATATAGAAATATAACAAAAAACAAATCTACATAAATTATGAATAAACTAAAACCCAACCATAATAAAGTTGACTAATACAATAATTAAACATAAAAAATGAAAAATATTAGATTAATAATAGAAAGAAGGTGATAGAAACTAAAAATTCAAAGCAAAAAAAGAATTTGTTACCAAGTATGAACCACTCTTAACAAACACATGAACCAATTCCATGTTATAAGTCTAACTACTATGATAAATAAATCAATGAGTGCTACTAAAAAATTATAAAATCGATCCCTTTAATATATGATGTAAAAAAACATTTTCATAAAAAGCAAAGTGAATATAAAGGGGGTGAGTAATCATAACTAGTAGAATACCCCCATGATTTTTCTCACTGGATACGAAGATCATAAATAGGTTAGCTCATAGTATAAAAAATAGGTTGGATGAATATCAAATCAATAAACAAATTTTCATAATATAAAATATACCATATGAAAATGATTTGTAAAATAAATTTAAGCCACCAATTTTTCTATTTCAAAAAATTAAAGCAGTTCATAATTTCAAATTTTTCATAATCATAAATGTTCTCTCTCTCACACACTTATTCATTTTTAATGAAACCCATATGCTCATGAGTGGTGTCATTTTCTCAACTAAGTCATCTCTTGGTGCAAATTTATTCCTTGTTCCTTTATAGTCGGCACTGGGCACCAAGACTATTTTAACCAGGCCTCGTATAATGCAATAATGGAAACATACCGACCTGCAAATTTTTGAACAACACACACAACCTGTTATTCTAAGAAAGTGTTTCAAAACATCACTTATTCAAGAAAACCCTTTTCATAAATCTAATAAATCCATTGTGGAGACACCCATAATCCAATTTCAAGCCAACCAGTAATAGAATTATTAGAGATGTTTTTACCAAAATGAAACAATTGAAAAATATAAAATAAATTCTTTTAGAAACCTAAAAGAATTTGAGTTCCAATAAAACTTGAATGAAAAAAATCCACCTACCTCAAGTTAATTATAATGATAAATCAAATATAATTCCACCAATCATACCTATTCCTTACATTTCACTATCAAAACCCCACAAGATATCATCGAAACAAATTCAAACCCAAAAATCTGGGTATTATAACACATATATTTGGTTTCATATGAGATAATTCAATGAGATATAAGACAATAATAAATAATGAGATTCTAACATTTGATCTCCATAATTTAATTCCCAAATATTCACTGTAATTGGATTTTAGACATTTAATGTCATTGGAAATAAACTAGGGAATCCCTAAAAGTCAATAATAAGGAACATGAATTGAATGAGGAGTTAAAATTGATTTTTGGGGAAAATCTGGTTGGTCCTTGATAAATTTACAATGTAAGTTAGGGATTTTATTTCTTAATTCATTAAGGGCTGGCTTCCTTTGAAAAATAAATTACCTAAAAATTAAATCCTAGAACACGGTTTGTGGGGTAAATTTCTTTTACATCATAAAATAACTCAACAAAAACATCCACCCCATAATATTTACATCATAAAACCGTGATTTATGAAATAGATTATTCGTATATATTCCCAAAATCCCATTTCCAGACTATCTATTCTTTATTTCCTTGAAAACATCCATTAAGATATTATAATGATTTCAAACATAAAAAAATGAATAAAATTTTGACTTTCCTCAAATAGGGGCGTCTAAAATCATGGATTTGTTTTGTATTAAGACACTCTAAATGAATTGGTAAGGTTTGGATAGTAAGATAATGTGGGCGATTGAAATGAATTAAATTTAAAAATGGTCCTAGAATGGAAGATTTTATCATCACTATGTATCTTATAATAACATAAACCAATCCATATGTAGTTCTCAGAAGTGAATCATGTACATAGACCCAGATGATGCATAGGATAAAATAGAATGGTTTTGGTCCCAATGTAGTGGTGTTGGAATAAAAAAACATGAATGAATATTTTCTAGATGCTAGGAGGGAAAATGGGATGGAATAAAAGGGTTCCCTATGGATAGTAAAAATTATGGAACCCATCATGAATTAGTGGTGGTCATAACAATAAGGAAAAATAAAGGTTATGGTGTAGGTGAAGGATCATGACTATGCCCAATATATATGATATAGGAATCAATATGTATCCTTTAAAATCAATAATAAAGATGCACATAGTTCTAAAAAAGAGGGTACATTTTATGAATCCCTAGTGTAGCATCAATTCGGAAGACCTGCTGCAAACTGGGAATCCTATGCACTATGGAATCTTATTAAGATTTGGATCTCATGTAATAGGATCAAGTTTTTATAGTAGACCACTCAATGTAGTTTAAGGTCATGTGGGATAGATCAAAAAACTTAATGTTTTAGGGAAGTGTGGTCAAGATCTTCATGTCATATAATTTAATGCCTTCCAATAGAGACTCTAGTGTCATGAGGTTTAGTGTCATGTTATGACCACCAATGCATATTATATTTATATGTCATGTGACTAGTACTAGTTAAATTGATGTTAGTTTATGTGAAGTATTTCTTAAGAAATATTTCAGTGTTACTGGGAGTGTTATGATCTACATCTATTGTAATAAGGGATTATTCTCTATTAAAGTTGTAACATCCCATTAAGTTTTTAGGTACTTTTTGATGTTTCTAAGTACCTATGTTTTGGAGTAAAGACTTGGGTTGGGTTTGGGTGAACTTTTAAAGAAAATCTAGAGGACAGTGTGTTGTGCACGGTTTGCGCACGGTTTGACAAACCGTGTGAACAAATCGTGCCAGCCTTGAAACTCGGACAGAAGCTTCCGCACGGGTGGAGCACACTTTTTCTAACCATGTGGCCAAGCCGTGCGAGAAGGGTGGCCGAGGCAGTAGATCATTCATGGTTAGAGTACAGTTTGTCAAACCATGCAGCCAAACCGTGCAGTCACTTAAATGAGACCCTTAAATTGTGGATCTCGCTCTGTTTTGCCTCTAAGTGCCTCGTTTTTCCTCCTAAGCAGACCTAACTCAGGTTTTTTATTCTCCTAAGGTCAGCGAGGGTTCTCCCATCATTCTAGAGGTGATTCAAAGGCTCCTCTTGGTGAATTGAAGCCAGATTCTTGAGGTATGTGATCGTTCTTCATCGTTCTTGGTTGGTTTCTTACATCTACTTAGATCTACTTCTTCTCTTCTCTCGGTTTCTTAGATCTATGCCCGTTATGGGTAGATCTAAGTGTGTGGTACCAAGTTTGATGAGTTTTGGTCTTGATATTTCTAGGAGAAGAGATCTAAGGTGGGTTCTTGAAGAAGCAACCCAGTTTTCTTGAGCGTTCTCGACTGTTGTGGTCTTGGTCAAAACATTCAAGTTAGGTGGTTTCGTCCTGTCTTTCCAAATTCAATATCATTGTATTTACTTGATTTATTTCAATTATTAATTTAAATTCAATTTCTCAAGTTTCTTTCAATTAAATTGATAAAAACTCGATTCCATTGAATCGACATATTTGAAATGGTTTTGGCATGGAAATTTGGAAAACCCCAATTCCATTGAATTGGGTGTGTTTATGGAAAATTGGTCGATTTAAACTTTTTAATTTAAATTGTGGATTTGATGGAAATGTTTTTCAATTAGATTGTTGAATTTAATTGTGGAAATGAAATGTTGAATGATGGAATTGGTTTTGAATGGATTTCAAACTTATGAAAAAGGCTTGAAATGATTTGATAGAAACCCATTGGGTTTATCTTGTGTAAGAGGCATGTTTTGAATAAAACCTATTTTGGTTTTAAATGGAATGAAATTGAATCTTTTAAAATAGAAGAATGGGATTGATTGTATTTTAATCATTCTTAAAATAGTTCACCCATCATGTAAGAGCACATGCAAGCCCTAGGTAGTTAGTGAGTTATTTGGATACACTCTACGCTAAGACAACATTCTAAAACATACTTGCGACGGGTCACATCCCCGACGGGTTGGTGACAAGTCTCCTTTGGCCATTTTCATAGGGATGTGTGTATACACATCTTGATGAGTTCACATAGAGAGTGTGGAATCCTATAACTGGTTAATACTATTGTATCTTTTGGCATATGACCATGTTGCTCGCTTGTTTATTTATATTTGAGATATAAATGTATGCCAATGTTTTTGACCTACTTTACATGCCTGCTGAATTTATATAAACTATTTTATATAAATTGTTTTCTTAAGACATTGTTTTAGAAACATTCCATCATTTTAAAATCCTTTGATTAAAAATATTTATTCCATCATTTGAAAATGTATAGCATGATTTGTTAAAATATGCTTTTGAATTGTCAAACCTATTTATTTAAAAATTGAATGTTTTTCTTTGGATAATCTATGTTTTGCATATGTTATCGAATCTTTGGTGGTATCCTACTAGACTTAGGCTCACACCCTACTTTTTTGTTCGGGTGTTTGTAGACTTTCTCCTTCCAGGTTCGAGCAAAGGGAAGGGATCTCTTGGAGGTGGATCCAGTTTTTGAACTCTGTACTTGGTGAGTTGTGTCCTTTGGGACCTTGGGACTATTTTACCTTTTTGTACTTGGGTTGTAGTACTTTGGAATTTTATGCCTCTTTGCATTCTGGTACATCACTCCTAGTGGAGTTTCTTTTGTTATGCATACTGATTGTTTAACTCTTACTTCCACATTCTTGTGGAAAAATCGTTCCCACTTGTATGTTGTATGATGCCAGGTGCTAGTCGCTAACACATGGGGATCAGGAACACCCTTCGGGCTATGTCAGGACCAGCATGATTATCGGGTTACCAGGGTACCCAGGCTGGTTCGTGACAAGTGGTATCAAAGGGAGGTTCAACATCTTGCCTTGATGACAATATGCATTTGTCTTTTCTTGTTGGGAATTAGGAGGTAGTTACGATTGAGTTCCTGGACATCTCTCACTGCAATAAACCTTAAGTTTCCAGGGGTGGTTAGGGAAAGGAGACTTGTGGATTAGTTCTAGTCATTTTCCCTATTTTTATTTTGATAGAGTGGAATCTAAATCTTGTTATCCCTTCTTTTAAGAGTAGTTTTCCTCGTTACTCAGGTTGAGTATTAATCTAATATCTTCTTTGTTTTCTGCTGATGTTGTGTAGCATCATGACTCTAAGATGACGTGATAATAGGATTCAAAGATAGGATGCTGCTGAATCGCAACAAGTGAATCCTGTTGTGGATCCAGGTCGGATAGAGGTGATTGTTCGCACTGTCCAAGCTTTGGGACAGGCACCACCTCCAGTTACTGTTCAGGCTCCAGCTATAGATCCTCATAGTGATATTCTTCGAATTCAATCCCAAGAGTTCCTACGCCATAATCCACCAGTCTTCAAAGGCTCCACTGATCCCCAACATGCTGAGGAATGGTTGAGCATGATTGAACGTCTGTTTGGGTTTTTGGAGACACCAGATGCGATCAAGGTGAAGTGTTCCACCTTAGTGCTGGAGGGATCAAGTAGGAGATGGTGGGACATGATGGTGATGGATGGGAAACATGAGGGTTTAGAGTGGAAAGACTTTAGGGTCCTTTTTACTAATCAGTTCTATCCAGAATCTATAGTGCTGGCCAAGGCTGTGGAGTTTTTCAAACTTGAACAGGCCAACAAAACCGTGACTGAGTACTCAAATATCTTTGCTTAGTTGGTACAGTTTGATCCTAAAATTGTATCGAATGAGAGGTTGAAGGATCGATGATTTGATTTGGGGCTTCGATCAGATATTCATTCTCAGGTTTTCTTACTGAAGCTACCCTCTTATGCCGATGTGCTGGATAGGGAAATGATGGTTGAGATGGATTTGGTAGGAAAGTCAGGGTTGCAGGAAGTTTCTTTTCTTTATAGTGGCAATGTTGGTTCCTTTAAAGAAAAATAGAATCACGATGTTTCTCATGGTGGTTCTCGGCAACAGAGTCATTCCAGACCTCCAGTAGCACCAGGAGGGGCTTCCTTAACTTTCTATCAGTGTGGGAATCTAGGACATTCTAATAGGGTTTGCACTGTGTCACCCAAGAACTGTAGCTCCTACGGACGTTTAGGGCACCTACGGAGATTCTTCCATTACTTCTCTACTCCTCATAGTGGAACAAGATCATCATCACCTCCAAATACTGCGGGGAAATCAAATGCTTCACGTACAAAAGGGTTCCAGCCTCAGGCATCCGGAACGAAGCTTCTTCACGCAGTGGAAGAGTTTTCAGAGGTAGATGATACAGGTCCTGTAACTGTGAGAGGTACCATTACTATAGCTTCATCTTTAGTGACAGCTCTTTTGATACTAGTTCATCTCACTCTTTTATTTCAACCCATCTGGTTAATCTACTTAGTCTGCTTATGGAACTTTTATCTTATGCGATGGATATTACTCCACCCCTTGGTGTAATGAGAGAGAAGGGTCTCCATAGTCCTGCTTGTGTCTTCTCTCTATCAGATGTTGATCATGTTTGGAGATTCTTGGTTCTTGACATGAAATATTTTGACGTCATATTTGGGATGGATTGTCTCATTTCCAACAATGCCCGGATCGATTTTTATCTTCGACGGGTCTACCTTACTACACCCAGTGGTGTGACTCTTGTTTTTCAAGGAGAATGGGACCCAAGTTCAAGCAGATCTAGACCCTCTTATCCGGAGTTGGATAAATTTATATTAGTGTTTTCCTTTGATCTAGAGATAGATTCAATGTGTGGTGATCTTACTCCAGTCATCACTGAGTTTCCCGATGTGTTTCCTTATGACTTCTCTGGTTTTCCACCAGTAATGGAAGTTGTTTTATCAGTTGACTTAATGCCTGGTACTCAACCAATTTCTATTCCATCTTACTGAATGGCTCCAGTTGAACTAAAGGAACTGAAGTCTCAGTTAGATGATCTTCTTGAGAAAGGTTTTATACGCCCGAGTGTGTCACCTTGGGCATCACATATTCTCTTCTCTTATGTGTTGATTATCGAAATCTCAATCGAGTTACGATAAAGAAAAAATATTCGTTACCATGAATTGATGATTTGTTTGATCAATTAAAAGGGGAAAAGTGGTTTTCAAAAATTGATCTTCGATCTGGTTACCATCAGTTGAGGATAAAGGAATCTGACATTCCTAAGACCGCTTTTCGGAGTAGGTATGACCATTATGAGTACCTTGTTATGCCCTTCGGCCTAACAAATGCTCCTGTAGTTTTCATGGCTTTGATGAAAACGGTTTTCTGTGAGTATCTAGATACTTTCGTGGTGGTCTTTTTGGATGACATTATTGTCTACTACAAGTCTGAGGAGGATCATGCACATCATTTGAGAACAGTTCTGGGTCTTGTAAGGAATCACTGACTTTATTCCAAGCTTTCACAGTGTGATTTCTGGATTTGGGAATTGAAATTCTTGGGACATGTCATGTCAGAACAAGGAATATCAGTTGATCTTGAGAAGGTGAAGTCTATTATGACTTGGGAACAACCAAGAAATGTTTTCGAGATTTGGAGCTTCTTGGGCTTAGCAGGATATTATCGTCGATTTGTTAAATACTTATCAAAGTTAGCTTCTCTAATGACTGCTCTGACTAAAAAGGGAGTGAAGTTTTCCTGGAACGATAAATGCCAGAGTTCTTTTGTTGAGCTAAAGTGTCTTTTGACTACTGCACCGGTGTTAACTCTTCCTAAGGCTGGGATAGGTTACGTGGTCTTCTGTGATGCATCGAGTTCATGTTTGGGATGTGTCCTTATGCAAGGTGATCATGTTGTTTCCTATGGATCTCGTCAGATTAAGACTCATGAAAAGAACTATCCTACCCATGAACTTGAACTTGTAGTTGTAATGCATGCACTTAAGTGTTGGAGACATTACCTTTATAAAGAAAGGTTTACTGTGTATTCAGACCACAAGAACTTGAGTTATATTTTCTCTAAAAAAGATTTAAATCTTCGCCAAAGGCGTTGGGTGGAGTACCTGCAATCTTTCGAATTTGACATTGCCTATACCCCGGGGAAAGGGAATGTAGTTACAGATACATTAAGTAGGAAACTTACATCTCAGGATATGAAAGAATCTTCAGAAGAGTGGAGTTTAATGGCTCTTTTTGCTCTGTTGCATATTGGAGTTCAGTGGAAGGGGAATGAAGTTTCTTTAGCCAGTGTCCAGTTGACATCTGCTCTTCTCGAGTTAATTATTCGAGAACAACAACTGGATGATGAATTCCATAGCATGAGGAACTCTCTTTATGGTGGGGAGACCGACACCCAGTGGTCATTCTTTAAAGAGGGTGCCTTGTGTTATCGAAACCATTATGTTGTGCCGTTATCGGTAAGGAAGGATGTGATGATGGATTTCCATAACTCTCAGTGGGTGGTACACCCAGGAACCATGAAGATGTTCTATGACATCCAGTGACAGTTCTGGTGGCTAGGTATGAGATGAGACATTGCTGAGTTTGTATCTCGTTGCTATACATGCCAGCAGCTGAAATCCGAGCACCAGAAACCTTCAGGTTTGCTTCAACCACTTCCAGTCCCTACATAGAAGTGGGACAAAATATCTATGGACTTTGTGGTTAGGTTACCTCAAACCCAGAGGAAGAAGAACACGATATGGGTTGTGATCTACAGGATGACCAATTCATCTCACTTTATACCTATTCGAGATACAACCAAAGTTGAGGAGTTGGGAGATATCTATGTGAAAGAAATTGTTCATTTGCACAGAGTTATATCTTCTATAGTCTCTGATAGGGATCCCTATTTTACTTCTCGCTTTTGGAGTGACCTTCAGGAGGCACTGGAATCTTAGGTCCGTTTGAGCATGGCCTACCATCCACAGTCAGATGGCCAGACAGAGAGATCTATTCTGATCCTTGAGGATATGCTCCCCACATGTGTTCTCGACTTTTGTGGGTCTTGGGATAACCATATGGGACTAGTTGAGTTCTCTTATAACAACAGTTATCAATCTGCGATCAAGATGGCTCCTTTTGAGGAATTTTATGGCCTTCCTTGTAAATCTCCTTTATGTTGGTCATAGATTGGTGAAAGTTCCATGGTAGGACCGAGTTTGGTCCAAGAGACCATAGCTAAGATCCAGTTGATTCGTCAGAGAATGTTGACAACACAGAGTCAGTACAAGTCTTATGCTGATCGTCGCCGTAAACCTTTTGAGTTCTTAGTTGGTGACCATGTGTTCTTCAAATTTTCACCCAGATTGGGTCATCGACGGCTTGGGAGGCAAGGGAAGCTTGCTCCTCGTTTTGTGGGAAAAGTTGCTTACCGTTTAGCTCTACCACCACAAATGACGTCGATACATAATGTGTTCCATGTATCGTAGCTGCGAAAGTATCTCTCTGATCCATCTCATGTTGTGAAGTGGAGGGATCTTGAGATTGAACCAGATTTATCTGTTACTAAACGACCAGTCAGGGTTCTTGATTCTGAGACCAATGTACTTCATGGGAGAATGATACCTCTGGTTCGTGTACTCTGGCAGCATGGTTCTGATTCTCATGAGACATGGGAAAGGGAGGCACTAATGAGATATCACTGGCCTCATCTTTTTGACGTGGAAGTTTCTTTATAGGCTCTATGGGGGCGGAAAGATCTTATGGTGGGGAAGTTGTAACATCCCGTTATGTTTTCAAGTACTTTTTGATGTTTCTAAGTACCCCTGTTTTGGAGTAAAGACTTGGGTTGCGTTTGGGTGAACTTTTAAATAAAATCTAGAGGATAGTGTGTTGTGCACGGTTTGCGCACGGTTTGAAAAATCGTGCGAACAAACCATGCTAGCCATGAAACCTGGAAAAAAGATTCTACATGGGTGGTACACGATTTGTCTAACCGTGCGGCCAAGCCATGCGAGAAGGATGGCTGAAGCAGTAGCTCATGCACGATTAGCGCATGGTTTGTCAAACTGTGCAGCCAAACCATGCGGTCACTTAAATGAGATCTTTAAATTGTGGATCTCACTCAGTTTTTCCTATAAGTGCCTCGTTTTTCCTTATAAGCGGCCCTAACTCATGTTTTGTCTTCTCCAAAGGTCAGAGAGGGTTCTCCCATCATTCCGGAGGCGATTCAAAGTCTCCTCTTGGTGAATTGAAGCCAGATTATTGAGGTATGTGATCGTTCTTCATCGTTCTTGGTTGGTTTCTTAGTTCTACTTCCCCTCCTCTCTCGGTTTCTTAGATCTACGCTCGTTATGGGTAGATCTTAGTGTGTGTTACCAAGTTTTATGAGTTTTGGCCTTGATCTTTCTAGGAGAAGAGATCTAAGGTAGGTTCTTGAAGAAGAAACCAGGTTTTCTTGAGCGTTCTCGACCGTTGTGGTCTTGGTCAAAACCTTCAAGGTAGGTGGTTCCTTCCAGTCTTTCCAAATTGATTATCAATGTATTTAATTCATTTATTTCAATTGTTGATTTAAATTTAATTTCTCAAGTTTCTTTCAATTAAATTGATAAAAACTCGATTCCATTGAATAGAGATATTTGAAATGGGTTTGGCATGGAAATTTGGAAAACCCCAATTCCATTGAATTGGGTGTCTTTATGGAAAATTGGTCAATTTAAATTTTTTAATTTAAATTCTATATTTGATGGAAATTTTTTTCAATTATATTGTTGAATTTAATTGTGGAAATGAAATGTGGAATGATGGAATTGGTTTTGAATGGATTTCAAACTTATGAAAATGGCTTGAAATGATTTGATAGAAACCCATTTGTTTTATCTTGTGTAAGAGGCATGTTTTGAAAAAAACTTGTTTTGGTTTTAAATGGAATGAAATTGACTCTTTTGAAATGGAAGAATGGGATTGATCGTATTTTAAGCATTCTTAAAATAGTTCTCCCATCATGTAAGAGCGCATGCAAGCCTTGGGTAGTTAGTGAGTTATTTGGATACACTCTACGCTAAGACAATGTTCTAAAGCATACTTGCGGTGGGTCACATCCCTGACGGGTTGGTGATGAGTCTCCTTTGGCCATTGTGATAGGGACGTGTGTATACACATCTTGCTGAGTTCACATAGAGAGTTCAGAATCCTATAACTGGTTAATACTATCATAACTTTTGGCAGATGACCATGTTTCTCACTTGTTTATTTATATTTGAGATATAAATGTATGCCAATGTTTTTGAACTACTTTACATGCCTTCTGAATTTATATAAAATTTTTTATATAAATGTTTTGCTTAAGCCATTGTTTTAGAAACATTCTATCATTTGAAAATCCTTTGCTTAAAAATATTTATTCCATCATTTGAAAATGTATAACATGATTTGTTAAAATATGCTTTTGAATTGTCAAACCTGTTTATTTGAAAATTTAAAGTTTTTATTTGGATAATATATGTTTGGAATCTATTATGGAATCTTTGGTGGTATCCTACTGGGCTTAGGCTCACACCCTAATTTTGCCTTCATGTGTTTGTAGACTTTCTCCTTCTAGGTTCGAGCAAAGGGAAGGGATCTCTTGGAGGTGGATCAAGTTGTTGAACTCTGGACTTGGTGAGTTGTGTCCTTTGGGACCTTGTGACTGTTTTCCCTTTTTGTACTTGGGTTTTAGTACTTTCTCATTTTATGTTTCTTTTCATTCTGGTACATCACTCCCAGTGGAGTTTCTTTTGTTATGCATACTGATTGTTTTACTCTTGCTTCCGCATTCGTGTGGCAAAATCGTTCCCACTTGTATGTTGTATGATTCCAGGTGCTAGTCGCCGAACCGTGGGGATCGGGGACGCCCTTCGGGCTATGTCAGGACCAGATCGGTTATCGGGTTACCAGGGTACCCGGGCTGGTTCGTGACAAAAGTGGTTATTTTATATGATATAAAATCCTTCCCAAAAATGATCTAGTTTTTAGGGTTTCTTCCCATGCATTAATGATGTTCTCTGGTCTAACACTAGTTCTACTTGGACAAAATATTAGAAGTCTACCTCCTTATTGAATGCTTGTGAAACACCAACTATAAAATACTTCAAGGTTATACAAAGTGTATAACCTTTTCCGATTGAGTTATTCAATATCACCAAGATAGATATAGGATTTTTCATCTTTAGTCAACTAATCACAAGTTTCTATGTAAAGTTAAGGAAATGTAAGATCTTTGGGATGGACTACTTTTATTCCTAATTCCAAAAATATATGGGTTTTGTGTGGAATTATAGTTATTAGTGTGATAATCCCACAGAGAATTCATAATTTTTTTGGGATAAGAATTCTTATCCTTGGAAACCATTTTATTAAGTATATTTTACTAGGTTTTATTAAATACCTCCATCTATCTATTTTCAGTTATATGGTATTAATATGGGTGATAGATTAGATATTATACTCAAAATATAACTTCAATGTATTAGAAATGTAGAAATTAGTTCAATTATCTTTTAAGATTGTATAAAAAAAATCCAAACCTGGTAAATAAATTTGACTTCATAATTTTTATTGCATCATTTGTTACAATCACCTTTAGGGTTACAAATACAGTAATTTTAGATAACAATTTAGTAATAATAAGTATGAACATCATCCCTTGTTATAACACTAAGGATGAAGCTCCCTTAGGGTTGAAGATTCAACACTAAAACATGCCTTTTGTATGACTAACTCACATGGATGTGTCACTACTTATGAATAATATTCATAGTTAATTTTCTATGTATGTGTAACACTCATTGACCAAACGCTATGTCAGAGTAAACCATAATGTGTAGTATTATATTTACAAATAAGTTTATCCTAAACTCTATGTAAGAGTAAATTAAAGTAAAAAATTATCATTAACCTGAATGAACATTATATAAGAATAAATATTCCTCAACTACTGGGTATTAGTAATGGAGGAAGGATCCATATCACTAGATGTGAAAAAAGTGGTGAACTAGAGTAGATCAATTGAATTATATGAATCAAACACATCAGAAGCTATGATAAAATATTATTATATAACATTTCCATATCACTTACCAAATATGATGCTATGTTTTTTATGGGTGATCTACAATATCCATGCACAGATCATCTTATATGATTAGGAAATTCATTAGTTTTGATAGATAAATCATCAACATCACAGATTAAGGTTCATGACTATTCTAGGGAACCCAATAACACCCTAAAAGTCTTAATGGGGACCATAATATCAAGATTAGTGACACATTATCAACACATATAGAACTCCTAACTAATAAAATATCCTCATAATTTCTTCTTAGAAAAATAGGGGAAGGAATCAATGAATTAACCACATGGAAGGAATCTGAGATAAAGAATATTATGGAATATGGTCATTGATTTTTATGGGATCAAGACTTAAAGAAGAAAATTGAAAGATCTATATATAAATATTGGGGGGATACCACTATATAAGGGTATCCTAATGGGTATTATTTTAGGATATTTATACATTTATTTTTTTAATTTTAATTTTAATACTATCCTTCTTATCCCTCTATTTTTTTCTCCCCATTGACGATTATTAATGTCCATGGTTATGGATAACTAACTAATTAAATTTATCCCTAGGTATTATAAGTTTCCAAATACTCATTAATTAATCCTTGAATGTTTTTTATTAAGTTTTATGGAGTAGTAGTAGATTGTGAGGGTTTGGGTAGGCTAAAGTCACCCCTCACTTCTTATAGACTTAATTTCACTCCCCCTATAATGTTTATTCTCCTTACCTTCTCTCAATCTCACTTTATATGATTGAGTTACATAGATAAGGGGCTGAACAATATAGAATGGAGCTGGGTTTTAGGAAATTCATTCCTTGGTTGAGTACCATTCACTACCTCTTCATAAAGGAGATGGTGGGGTTTGATATGCATGCAATGTTTTCTATGTTTATTAATTAATAAAACATAAATATCGAGGAGTAATTAATTATTTTTTGTGGATTGATTATTGGGATGAATTTAATAAACTAAATAGAATAATAAATGAATCCATGGATAATATTATATCATTCATATTTCTCATTGACTCTTTTTTTCTTCTATATTTCCCCCATTTTATTTTCAAAAACCCCATGTATGAATCATATTTTCATTATTTTAAAAGATAAAAAATATCAATAAGGACTATTGAGATGTTATAGTTTTGGATTTTTTACTTTGATACAAACCCATAGATATCTCCCTAATTGAATTCATGCGAGATATAACAATTTATATATAAAGATAAAAACCATTTGATAAGGTTTTTAGCTCATCAAATTTTTAATAGTTTCTCAGGAGACAAGATGGTCATTCAAATTTCTTCACAACTTAGTAAAAAATTATTTCATATATTTCACTTGAACTAAAAAAAATTAAAAATGGAATTATTATTTGACTCACCATCTATTATGGAAAAAATTGTTTTATTTTCTATATAGGTGAGGGTAGTTTGATTCCTGATATTTATAAAGGTTTTGTTCAAGGATCTCATCAACTTTCTCAAAGGGGACCTCGAACAACCACCTCTAGAATCCTTAGTCAAGGAGTTCATATAATTATAGCACTATTTCCCAGATTTCCATCAATATATGTCAAGGAATAAAAATACCCATTTCATTCAATTTTTGAGGAATACATCATATAAGTTAAAGAAATAATATATTACCCTTCTCACTCAAAAAAGTCTAAAATCCTTCGAGTGGAACTTGAAAAAGAACAAGATAACCTTTTCAAACTATTAAAGGGGCTAGAACTTAGAATAAATTTAATTTCATTTAATTTTTCATTACTTGAATTTTATTTTAAGTCCATTTATGAATTGAAAATATAAGTGTTTGTTTAATACTTTTGATTAGATATTAAAAAATAATAATAAGATCCTTCCATCAAGGAGATGTTATTTTTGGTGTTTGAATAAGAGACCACCTAATAGGTGGTGATTAAATAAGAAGATACCACATTATTAGTAGCTTAAATAACACATAATCGAGGAAAACATGATAAATAAAAGGGATCATATTTTCTATTTTCCTAACCCCACTATATAATCAATTCTCTATCACTCATATTATTTTTACGGTTGGGGATCATTTCCTTTCTTATAAGGATTCCCACTCTTGGTATCCACTTATAGATATCAGGAGAAATAAAATGTGGTGATTAATATCAAACTAACTTCATTTAACTTTGGATTAGGGTTAATTATTTAACAACTTGGTTATAGGTAGGTAAAACCAATTTCACACTTTGGGGTTAAAACCTAGACTCTTTTACATTATATTTCATTTTTTTAATATGGTTTTGATTTAGTTGATTTTATTTGAGTTTTTTTCAAGGATGAAAATAAATTTTATCAAATTGAACATTATTTGAATATTTACATTCTAAAAACATATTGAGGTGACCCAAGAATAAAATAGATAAATATTACATCATTTTTTAATAATATTTAATAAATTATAGAATTATAAAGACCATAGAACCATACAATATTATTGTATTTAGATAATAGATATATAATCAACTTATTTCCTGAATGATCTTCAACATCTCTCAAACAGTTCTTATCTCATGGTATACTTATTATATGTATACTCATTAAAATATTTATTCATAAAATAGGGAAAAGAAAACATATTAAAGTCTGAGATTAAATTATTAGTAAGAGTAAACATGAGAGACATCAATCATTGATCATAAAAAACATAATATAAGAATAAGGGTATGAGGTCATGATCATAACTTATGAATTTCATACCTAATCATTGATATATTATAAGTCATAGTCATGATATAAATTGTTATCATTTCAAAACACCTGAGTCATAAGAGTGGGGGAAAATCATTAATCATAATGAACCATGAGATAATATCATAAGAATAATAATATATCATAGGAATTGTAGGACAATTATAAGTAGAGAATATCATTTTATTTTTCATGGTTCACTTCCATGAAAATATTTGTGTAAAAATTACGATAGTGTTTTGGATTTATATCCCATTACATCAATTCTTAGTCAAGGTTCACTCCTAATAATATCATTGTGGACAAAGTCCGATACTAAACCGAGTTACATTTCATTCTATATTTTCTCATGAGATATAAATCATTATCCAATGCATTGGAGTGATTTAATGGACCCAATGGTTAGATAATGAAAACCATACATATGTGTGCCACAATATTGTAAATGTTTTTATCAATTCATCATAGAATAACTAGTGGGAAATAAATGATCCTTATAAACATTTTATCATCACTTAATCATAAGCAATTAATAGAAATAACATGTATGATATCATTAGATAATATCCCAAGTAAATAATAATAAATATTAAATTATGTTGATATTGATGAAAAATATATATTAGGTTATTGGGGGTATAATTAAACACACACACACCCACACACATCACACAAATATATGAAGTAAAGTTAGGTCATAACCCCCAAGAGATAATCCACCCCACCAGCCGCATTTTATTACATTGATAATATATGTATCTAGGGTCCATTTGGAATAGAATCCATTAAATGACCTATAGGCCTACTATAGGATGTCCCAAAGACCCCACCTTTATCACGCCTGCATCACCACTTACCCATCATGCATGTTTCACTACCCCCTTTGGTGGCCCGAAGGCCCATGTGGACCATAGGACCAGACAAGTGACCCCAAGGCCCAAATAGATGAATAGTTATAGATTTTATAGTACTACTACAATACTGCTATAGTAACCTAGAAATCATATTCCAATAATATTTGATCCTGGGTTTAAATAAGTCTTACATGGTGTGTTATCCACTCAGATACCACCCTAACATCATAGATGTAAAATACCTTTAAAATAGAATTTGAACAATTATTTGAAAATAGGGGATAATACTACTTCCTATGACAAATTTAAACCAAAAAATTCATAGAATATTGATAAAAATATATTATTTCAAAATAACCATGGAAAAATTTAATGGAATGTCTAAATCAATGAATGTTCATGATGATGGGTAAAATTGTTGGTATGGTAAACGTTAAAATAAAGATTACATTCCCCATTTTCATTAAAACTTCAAAAGTACCTTATGAAGAAAGGGACAATAATATCCATTTTAAAACATTGAAATTAAATTAAAATATTATTGAAAATGACTTTAAATAATAATTTTATCATATGAAATAACATTCTTGAAAATATTTTATTAAACATAAACATGGAAGAAAAAGTTCATTGACTAACGTGGAAATACAACCCTCTTTTCTTAAAAACATATTATTGATCATTTTAAGTACCAAATATATGATAATGAATTTATAAAATGATAAAAATATATATAAACATAGGAGAATGAAATATATGGTGGTCAAGATTTAAATATCAGATAATTCCCCCATAAGATATTTAAGCACAAATAATCCTTATTAAAAATGAGATTGCAATATAAACCCTTACCTCATGTACTGAATTTATTTGTATAAACAACTGAGATACTATAAAATAAATTTATATTTATTATAAATATATACTAAATTAATATTCATAATTCTCATAAAACATAACATTCCCTTATAATTTTAAGTTACCAATTGATTCAGAATTTTTCCATAAAATCAACATTCAAGTGAAATATGGTTTGTTTTCCATTCATGTTTCAGTTCGATGGATCTAGTCATTTCACCTTGGTGATGGATTAGTTTTATAAATAATATTAATAATGTTATAATACATATATTTTCATTATATTTAATTTTATAATTCGTTTAATTTGGTTATGAAAAACAAATCACATAACTTCACAGAGATGATAGTTCATACATACACATGAGTAATGTTTTCATTTTTTAATAAATGAAAAGATAGAAAAATAAATAATAATAAATCATTAAAAAACTATAATAATATAATAAATATCATATATATTTATTAAATCTATTAATATGACTCTTAATTCATTGCGTACATGGAAAACAAATCACATCACTTCGTGGAGGTGATAGTTCACCTGTATGCACAAATAACATAATCATTTTTCAAAGGATGGAAAGGAGGTAGAAAATGGTTGTAACATTAACATAACATTTTTTTAGTATAGTAAAGATATTTATTTCATCTTGTTAATGTGGTTATATAAGATTTTTAGGAAGTTAAAAAATAAATAAACTCAAAATAGACAAGTAAAGATAATTACCTCTTCTTTGTGAAGACTCCTTTGGCTTACACCTTAAGACTTGTAAGGATTGTATATTAGGGATAAAATAAGATTTATGATGTGGGGAATGAATTTAAGAATATGTTTGAGTATGTATTTTTTTGAGATAAATGGCTCAACATGTGTGAATATGTGTAGGGATGAGGTTTCATTTTACAAGTGAGGTGGGTAGCACTTTTGTAAATACTTAATAAATTAAAATATAATAAAGTCATATTCAAGTGAAAGTGACACCAAATGGATTTTTTTTGAATGTGAACTAATTTAAGGCTGAAATATCTTCAACCAATCAAATTAATATAAATTTATGTAATATTTTAAACCATATCTTTTAGTTAAACCACCTTATTAACCCTTTTTAACTTTAACCAAAGGAACAAAATTTTAATATAGTTACTACTAATTATAGAAATTAAATAAATGTTTCCCCATTAAAATTTTTTAAATGATGATTCAAAATATGAAATCTATTTTATGAAATTAAATTCCAAAAATTTCTAGAAATTAATTTTAAAATATGCGTTAAAAAATGCAACAAAAACTATTTTTAGAAAAATGAATCTTTAAACATAAAATGAATTTATTACAATTCATTGCTAAGTAAAAACCATTCAATGAAGGTTAAATTATTTGATTAAATATATTCTATTAAAATTTCTCTAAATTCATTCATACATAGTGAGTAATTTAATTTATTATGATATAAACACATTGCAAGAATAAAGTAGTTTTTAAGAAAAACATCTCTTTTCTACCATCAAATGCTTATATTTTTATTTATAATCCATTTATTACCAAAGAATTCATTTTATTCATGTGTAAACAATAATTTTTTACACATTTAAGACACTAAATATTAAATAAAACACATATTATGAAAATAGTTCTCTTAAACAAAATACTTCAAAATAGTTCTTTTGGATTAATAGTACTTCCTAAATGAATTAGAAATTATTTTCAATAATAAAATCTCATTTAAATAACATCTAATGTGATTAATTTTCTAATTTATAATAACTATTCAGATAAGTCTAGGGTTTCATGCTTCATTGTATATCAAACAAAATTATTTATTAATGAGAAATATATTCCAAAATCATGGTGTGTCTACCCCCTTATAAGAATTTCCCCCAAAACATTATATCACTCAGATACAAAAAAATAAGGATACCTATACCTCAAATCATCCTTGGGTTCCCACATTACTTCCTCAAATTTATTATTCCTCTTGATAACCTTATCTCAGTGATTAGTCATATTCCGTAGCACTTTATCTCTATGATCCAAGATTTATAGCAATTGTGCTTAATAAGAAAGGTCATTCTCAAATTGTATAGTATCTAAGTTCAATCAATATAAAAACTACAATTTAAGGATGTTTTCTAAAAAAAATTTAGTAAAAACATCCATAATTTAGTGATTTTTACTGAAAGCATCACTAATTTAGCAACGTTTCCTTAAAAATGTTTCTAATTTCACGACATTTCAGAAAAAACACCACTAAATTAGCGAGGTTTCATAAAAAAATCAATAAATTAGAAACATTTCTAGAAAAACATTTGGGAATTTTGCAGGAAACATTGCTAATTTAGTGAAATTTTTGTTAACACCACTAATTTTGACAATTTATTTTGGACACATCGTGGGTGACGTTTTTTAGGAAACATGGCTAAATATATATTTTTAGATAGATCATTTTCATGCATCAATGTAAATATATATTTAGATATATATATATATATATATATATATATATATATAAACACATACACATATATATAAACTTGTATATAAATATATATATATATATATTCGTAGTAATATAAACACACATGCACATAAATATATAAATATATATAAATATATAAATATATATAAATATATAAATATATTTATATATAAAAGCACATATATATTTTAAACTTAGTCACCTTTTAAGAAAACATGCATATTTTAGTGATATTTTTACTAGTGTTTTAAAATGTGGATAATTATATATATATATAATTATAATTTTATATATCTATACACATATATATATTTACACACAGACACACATATGTAAATGCACACACACATATATATAAACATATATATATAAAATATAAACTTTTATATTTTAATATAAAAATATGATATCTGTAAAATATAAACATATCATTTATATAAAATATAAACACACACACACACACATGTATAATATAAGCATATATATAAACATAAAATATTAACATAAAATATTAACATATATATAATATAAAACATTAATACACATGTACATGTAAACATAAAATATAAACATATATATATATATATATTAAAAAATATAAACAGATAGATATATAAACATATATATAAAACATAAACATATATATTATAATATGAAATATAAACATATATAAAAAATATGAACATATATATATAATATCATAAAATCTTATATATAAACATAAAATATAAAATATAAAAAACAAAATATAAATTATAAACACACAAACACACACATATATATATATATATATTAATTTATGTGTATTAATATATGAAATTATATATATATATATATATTATCAATTTTTTTTAAATACTAAAACAGTTATATAAACATATATAAACATAGACACATATATTTAGATATATATATACACATAGAGACACATATCTATACATATGTATAAAAATATATGTATATATATATACATACACACACACATATATAAAAACATAGATATATTTAACATTTTGTCATGTTTTTAAGAAAACATGGCTATTTTAGTAACATTTTTACCTGTGTTTTAAAACATACCTAATTATATATATGTATAGATATACATATATATTTACACACACACACAAATATATATAAACACACACACATATAATTATATATATATATATATAATAACATATATACACACATATATATAAAATATAAACATAGAGACATATATATAATATAAACATAAAATATAAACACAAATATATATAATATATAATATAAAAACACACACATATATATATATAAACATAAATATAATTATAAATATATATAATATAAAATACAAAAATATATAGATATATAAACACATATATAAAATATAAACACACACATATATATAATATAAAATCTAAACATATCTGTAAAATATAAACATATATATATAAAATATCATATAAAATTATATATAAATATAAACATAAAATATAAAATATAGACATATATATATGTATAATAATATATAAAATTATATATATAGAATATATTGATTTTTTAGATAATTATATTTATATATATATATATATAACGTAATATATTTTTATATTCATAATTAATATAGGTGAGTTTTTCAGGTCTTTGGGTATAACCCTAAAGTTAGTTGGTTCAAATTCTTGTGGTGACATATTTCATTCTACCTTGACCATGTAGCATGGATCGTGGAGCGCTTGAGGGAGGGTGTACTATGAAGCGTGAGAGTGGTGGGAGGGAGGGGTGAGCATGGAATGGGGAGGAGTGTGGGGGTGGGGGAATATGGAGCATGGGAGGGGTGTGAGGGAGGGGTGTGTAGCGTGGAATGTGTGTAGAAGGAAGGTGAAATATATTCTAATTTTTTAATTGAAAAAAATATAATTTTTTTTAAAAAAATCTAAATTAAAAAAAAACCAATTCTTTTAGAAATGTAACTAATTACATTTTTTTTATAAAAAAATGTAAATTTCTATTTTTTTTAAAAAATTATAAACAAAAATTTTAAACTTTTTAAAAAATACAAATTCTTTTAGAAACATCAGTAAATGAAGTGTCATTTAATGATGTTTCTAAAAAATGTCAGTAAATGTGGTGTCTCTAAAGAGAGACATTTAAATCTCATAGGGTTGATATACCCAGGGCTTAACTTTACCTTCCATCCAAATCTCATAATATTATTCCAAGTATATATTCAAAGGAATAACTTATCATTAACTTTGAACTGTATATCACTGAAATTTTTTAACATAACTTTTCTATCAACTTTGACATTCCATGATGTGTTTCTAAATGTCTTTAAATTTCTCTTCTATTTACTCAACTAGATTAGTTACCAATTTATTTTTCCCCAATTTCATCCCAACATGTTGGAGTCCTACACTTCCTTCCATATGGAGATTCATAAGGAGCCCTTTGTATGCTCGAGTGAAAGCTATTATTGTAACAAAATATAACTAGAGGATGTTTTTGATCCCAAACTCTATCAAAATCCGTAGAGTAATCTATCATCACATATTATAGGGTTTGAATGGTCCTATCAGATTGATAACCTATCTAAGGATGATATATAATGATAAAACTCAACTACATATTCAAATCTTTCTGAATAATTATTTAGAGTTTCGAGGTAAATATTTGATATTAACCAGATATGGTTGAGACTGATACTCTATGCAATATTAACACTTAACGTATAACCTAGCAAGCTGATTAAGAGATAAATATTCTTTAAATTCAATAAAATATAATGATTTTTTGAAACCGATCAACTACAACTCAAATAGTATTATTACCTCTAGATGTATTGGAGAGTCCCATGATGAAATCCATGGTGATGTTTTCCCACTTACACTCAGGTATGAGTAATGTTTGTAACATTCCCTGATACTTCTATATATCATTATTAACTTTTTGTCTTAATAAACACTGAGATACATACTCTACAATATCTCTCTTCATGTTTTCACACCATAATTTCTCATTTAGATCTCTTTACATCTTTATACTTTAAGTATGTATAAAGAATTATGAAATATGAGCTTCATTTAAAATCTCCTTCTTTAATTCTATTATTGGTGGGATCCATACTCTATTATTGAACCCTATCATTCCATTATGGTCAATGTTGAACTCTTGTACAATCCACACCTTCTTTTACAGCTCCATATCTTTCTTCTACACATCATTAATCTTCACCTGAATAGATGGTTGAACATTCATCTAAGATAGATAGGATCTTTATTCTTTCTTTCTGATTTCATGGCCCTCCCTCTACAAATCAATAAGTATTGGATATATTTCAATTCTTTTCACGGATAAACTATCATATTCCTTAAGACTCAGAGCATCAACCACCTTGTTAAACTTCCAAGGATAGTAATGTATTGATTTTTCCTAATCTTTAATTAATTTTAACCTATAATTTGGTGAAAATTCTACTATTTCTATGTGAATATATACTTAAAGATTTTATTTTCCATATATATGTCACACCTTTCACTATATAGATAATGCATCCATATATTCAAATAAAAATTCACCATTGTTAGTACCAAATCACGATTCGAGTAATTTTACTTATAAACATTTAATTTATGTGAGGAATAAGTTACTACCATTTCATTATTCTTGATAACACATCCTAGACCTTTCATTGATTCATATATATAGATTACATAAACTTCTTCACTATAGTGTAGTGTCAGCATAGGTGTATAGAACAACCTTCTCTTCAGTTTCTTGAATATTTTTTCCAAATTAATATGTGCAAAGGAATTTTCTCCCTTCTATGTAAATTTGGTTAGTGGATCTAATAATCATAAAAAATTTCTCAAAAAGAATCAATAGTATCCAACTAAGCTAAAGAAAAATGATAATTTTGGTAACCATGGTCAGTCTGGGCCTTTTTTCAATAACTCCCCTCTACGAGGGTGCCACCGATATACCCTCACTTGTAATTACATGACCCATGAACAAAACATTTTCTATCCAAAATTCACATTTTCTAATTTTTTCATATAGATTCTCCTTCCTTAAGTCCTTCAATATAATCCTCAAATGATCTTACTGGTATTAACTTCTCATGGAATATATAAGAATATCATCTATAAATAATACCAAAATCTAATAAAGGAAATCTATAAGGATACCACTCATTAGATCTATGAAAATATTGGTGGAATTGGAAAGTATAGATGGAATAAATATAAATTCATATTGTCTATACCTCATAAAAAAAGGATATCTTGGATATATCCTCTATTTTTACCCTCAATTAAAGATATATATATCAGAGTTGAATATTTTAAAAGTATTAATATTTATATATCTGATCAAAAAAATTATCAATATGGGGTAGATGATACATGTTCTTGATTGTATTTATTTTAAGTTCTTGATAATTAATTCAAAGATTCATTACACCATATTTATTCTTAACAAAATGAATAAATGAAACCCATGGTGACACACGTTTCTAAATGAACCACTTATCAAGATTCACATATATTTTCTCCATTAATTCCTACAACTCATTCGAGGATATATTATAAGGTGTATTTAAAATAGGCATAACACCAGTTATGGGTTCTATTGAAAACTCTACTACATGATTCAAGGGAATAATAAAATTATATTCTTTAAATACATAAGCATATTCTTTCTTAATAAGAATATCTTTAATTTTGACTTTCTTCACAACCATTTGAGATAGATACCCCTCCTTAATAGGTAATAAGACCCTTATAATTGAAGTAGTTTCCATCAGAAGATCATATTAATACTCACATTGATATATAATCATGAGTTGATTTTTAATATCAAACAAGACTTACTGTCCTTGGAAATTGATATAGGATATATATAGAGAGAGTTAACCCATTCCCAGAATCATTTCAAATTCAACAAGAGATATAATATCAAGATTTACAAGAAGGAAACTTCCACAAATTTCTATTAGAGAGGAGCAATAGACTTGAGATGTGATCATCATAACATTATGATTTTTCACTGATAATTAAATATCTAATATTAAAATTGGTGACTTTATAACATTATATAATTATTCATATATAAAATAATGGATAAAACTAGAATCAAATATGATATTTTTTGTAATAGGGTGGATAATAAGTGTACCATTAACCACTTTGTTCTCATGTCCCACTTTGATAGTTTTGATTGCATGATATTTCACTTTACTTATTGGATTAAGGGGATGTTGATGCTGAATGTCATCATTGACTCTTATATTTTGTCACTAGTTTGAATAATTCCCACACTCCAAGTAATTAAAGAATTTGAGTGTGGTTGGTGCATTAAACTAATATTTCTTTCCATTGTTTTTATTGGCTTGCCTATTTATATCTCATTATTATTCCCTTTCTTGATTTCCTTCATTTCCAAAATTTAAATATTTACTAGTACCTTATAGAAAATTTCACCCAATCTTATTTAAAATTTTGATATATTTAATTTAAAAAATGATGGAAACTAATTTTTAATATAAGTGAATAAAAATAGTTTTTAGAGTTAAATATTAGTTAGGTTTCCAAAACATTACACATGAGTTTAATAAAATATACATTTTATTTTTAAATGATTTATTTTAATTTATAAATATATATTTTTATAGATAAAAAGTTCATTAATCTTTTAATTCGTTATTTTATTATGATAATTTCATAAAAGTGACGATATTAGAAAAATTAGTATTTTTTAATTATCCACAAAAAAATCATTATTTTAAAAAAATCAAAAAACTTCATCCTAATATAATATTTACATGTTTGATCCAAAATTTAAGTTAATTTTATCAAATTAAAATTATAAAATTATAAAATTTATATTTTAAATGAGAATAAAATATATAAAGAAAACATATTTTTATTAAAAAAAATAATTTTTAAACTCCAGGTGTCTTTAATTTTATTTCAAATAATTTTATAAATTTCTAAATACCAACATGTTAGTTTATATATTTAAATATTTCTTATTATAATAAAATTTTTTCTATGGTACATTTAATTTATTAAGTTAAAATAAAATACCATTTGTTTCAATGGTTCTTTGAAAGGCATCCCTTTTTAAAATATTAATAAAAGAAAAAAATAATTTGTAATTATTTTAATTGATCATAATCTTTTTATTTACTAATTATTATATTATTCATGTAATTTTAATATTTTATGGTTTATTTAGGTTGGGTGTTTCATTATTTTAACCTTGCATGTGGTACAACCTATCAAAGATAATATTAATTTAAAGGATCCAAAATATTGGCTTGTTACATTCTACCCCCTTAAATAAATTTGATCATCACAATTTCTAATTATTAATCACTGATTAATTAAGAATAGGGTATTCTTGACATATTTATCATTCAATATATAACTTCCATGACAACAAAACCACAGTTTAGTGGCGGTTCTAGGAACCGCCGCTAAACTTTTTGTAAAAAAGGTTTCGCAGTGGTTTATAATAAACCGCCGCGAAACATTGGTTTTTTTTAACACCTGACCCTTCCACCCACCCCGACCCCCCGCTTCCCCCGGTGACCCCGCGACCCTGACCTCGGCGACCCCGATGACCCCGGCAACCCCGCGACCCCGCGACCCCCAGCCCCCCGCGACCCCGGAAGCTGCACCATCTTCCCCTCTAGGTAGGATTTTGTTTCTCTTTTTTGGTTTTCCAGTAGGTAGGTTTTTAGTATATAGTTTGGTATAATCTCCACATTACTTTACAACCTCCTGGTCTCATGATTTCAAACTGTATGAAATTTTTCCTAATTGAATTCAATTAAACATCATAAAAATCATCCCTCATCACATGATTACTTGTTTTTCTAAAATAAAATGAAAGACAATTTTTCCTTTCTATGTGACCCATTACCAATATGATATCTTCATCCATGTAATGGTATAATGTAGATTATTCCAAACTATATACTAATTGTATAGTTGAATATTTTATTTCTATGGAAAAATGTATCTTATCTATTGGGTATTAGATATAGATCATCACCTTTTTACAATCCCATACAAGGATGAGATATTAAAATCTAAACCCCACTAAATGAGATCTTGATCAATATGGAAGTATTTTCCACATGGTTGACAAGTATATTAGAGAATTAATGCACATATTACTCACATGTGATATAAATATATGCAATGAATCATCTATAAGTATAACTACAAGTTGGATTGACTCCCATCACATTAGGATATGTAGTGATATCTAGGTACCCTACCATGGAACCAACTACCATATTCCTTGTCAAAATATTATAATTACTATCACCTACATATATGGTGAATCTATGTAGTAGATTTTTAAATGGGTTATCTTATATATAGACCCATGATAAGAATAAAATTTCCCTTTCCTTTTATATGATTCATATCTTTGACAGAGGGATTTTCATTTCAAGAACTATGTGTGGATTTATTCTCATTATAATGAAATACATGGTGACAATGATATTTATTTTCATAGGCATGACCAAAAATACATAGTACATGTACTACAAACATAAACATTGTGAATTTACCCATGGGAAAAAATATACATCAATTGGGATCCCAACTAAAGTTGGATATGTCCTCACCATTGATGTACTAGTTGTTCTACCTTCCATGTATAAGTTAAGTGACGTTGAACCTCATAAACATTTTTTCAAATATGCATAACCTTAAATTTTAACCCTTTTTCCTAATTAAAATTATATAAACTAAAAATAAAAATAGTCACAACTATTTGTTAGGTCTAAACCCTCTTAAAGAAATCATTAGAGGTGTAATGTTTCACTCCCACTAATTTTTTCTCTTTTATGGATTAGGAAAAATATTTCTTATAAGAATACTATCATAAAAATCTCATGGGGTTCACTATGTGATCCTTGATAATTTATTCCTATTCCCCATAAAATTTTCATATTGGAAAAAGTTATATTGGATATCCCAACCCATTTTCAACTAGACTTAGGAAATTTTAATTGTACATTCTCCTCAATTAAAATACTACCTCTTCAAATCGAATATATCACTACATTAAGTGATTTAATACAAAAGAGTCTCATGTTGCATTAAATCACACAAGAAACAATTTCAGTACATGGTGGAATAACATATAACGTTTTAAAATTCTTTTTGAATATTTTTTTCTCTATGAAGCCAGTTCATAACTCTGATGTGTGATTCAACACTGATAAATTTTCCAAGTTGATATACTACTCTTAGGATCCCTTGAACTTGATTTAATCAATAATTTTTTCTATATTCATATAAAAATTGGTTCTGGATGTTGATTTATTTGGATCTAACCTATTAGGATTTGATACTGAATATCACACCTTTCCTCGAAGCATATAAAGTTATCCCTATGGGATATTTCAGTCATGGAAGACAGTTCCAACTAAACCACATAATCAATCAATGGACTGATTGAGAGAATATACAACCTACTACTATTAGATTCTATTGAATGAGAATGGTATTAGTATTCCACTATTTGTAATGGTCATTCTTCACCAGTTGGTCTCTATTTCTTATTGACTCAGGCATTCATAATGTATGTTTTAAACCGTCCAAAATCATTCTATTAAATGTGATTGTTGTACCCTGAAGTTTAAACATTTTAGAATAATTTTAACAGTTAAATAAATTATGAAATTATATTCTTCTGGACCTTCCAATTTGGGTATGAATCTCTTTTGGATACGCCAAATACATAACATTAGATTCTCTTTTTTTAATGTCTTATCAAAACCATGGTTCTTTTCATAGGATATTAAAATTTGTGACACAATGGTCTAAACATCATGACCATAAAATTAATTCCCCCCTCCAAGGTATTATATGATACTAATAATCCTTAATTAATATCAGGTTGTGTTTTGGAATATCTATGAAGACTAACCAATCATTGGTTCTATTTTTTTATATATAAAAATTTTAGCAGCTACAGGTCTGAGAACCATGACCATAAAATATCTGAGTCATCCCCTAAGGATATATGCATATGTGTTTCAATATCTACATCCATATCATATTTTTATTCCTCTCTTATATCGCTATATATATCACATAATGTTTTTCAAGGATATATTCCCTTAAAATCTATACAAAGATTGGTCTATGAATAATGAAATTAAACAAAGTGTGAATATCCATGAGATTGTTTATATGATCATTTGGATCACAATTCATGTAATTATTTCATTTCCATTGTTTTATAATATTCCACACCCGCCTATTATATCCATGATATATGAGATTAAAAGACAATAATATTTTTTCAATACATCTGATCCTAAAATAGAATAAAAATATTTTTATTTTTTTACATTAAAATATGTGCACAACACCTCATGGTTTTCTGCAATAATGAAATTAGGCACCAAACTCACATCATTTTATTCAACAAATTTCAAAATTCCAACCACCTCATATTCGATTAAAAATGAATTTCCATAAAAATATAAAAATTGGACTAACATTCAATAATTTAAAATACTAATTGAAAGATACATAGCACTAACTATTTTAGAAAAATACAATAAAAACCTAGGGAAATATTTGAGCCCCCTACTATGAATGCACATTGAAAAACATATGAAAAGTACGATAGTTCAATAAAAATGGAAAATCCATAAAAAGTTTCAAGTTAAACCCCTAAAAAGTGTATCTTTCTATAAATTCATTTTTATTCCCACTAGAACTCACATTTAATGTCTCATGAGAAATTTACGGTGAAAATAAATAATAAAAATCACATAGGGACAACCATTCAACCATAGAAAAAATAGGGATATAGTCACTAGGCCACTCAAACATGGATAGTGTTAGATCACAAATTTTATACTCATGAAAAACCTAAGGGTACTTTTTCCTCATTGCAAGGGAAAAAATTGCTTGATATATAGTAAATTCTACATGACCTCAATCTAGTTATTTTATAATAACTTTATTAGCTATAAATATGTACATGAGAGTCAGATAAATAAAATATCTCAATATAAACATGTTCCCCTACCCATGAATCCATGGTATGTTAATGATATCCCCTATCATACAAAGGATATATTTCTACATGATATATTTCACCAAAGGCTTATTCATCATTGTACTTATATTTAAAATTCAGTCCTTTAATGATTGAGCATGATCTATATAGTAGTCCCTTTATTAGAACTACAAAGAGCATGGTTCCTACTATTATAGTATACATAGATAAATCTATATATCCTATCTTGTATAAACCTATAAATCTAATTTAAGTATTTAATTGATATAGTTCATTTAGATGTTATTGTTGTCCACTGTAATTTTAGAAAAGGATTATTTAGTTCTTATTCCAACCTAGAATACGTGTTGATTTGTTGATGTTAAATCATTTTCAATCTCGGACACCATCATAGGATTCCTGAATCACTATCTTCCTTCATTAAGTGTATTTCAAGGGTCAGTGGAAGCAGTTAGGTAGTTGGAACAAATTGAGGTGATCCTCAATTATCTTAGGGAACCTGATACTTTGTGTGTGAGAATTTTTTAGAACTGGATTTATAGTTTCAGTAGACTCTTGTGGGAGTCAGTGGTACCTTCTTAACTTCATGAATGTATGAATTGGAATCTCATCAAGATTGATTTTTTTAATGGTTATTTCCTAAGGGAATGAATGTAGAGAAATAGACTGATCTCATGAGACTTTTTATTGGTGACAGGCCAGTATGGGAGTATGTCAATAACCTTTCATGGTTTGGTATATATTCTCCAAAGATAGGGGTCATCAATTATGAGAAAGATCATTTCTTTGGTGATGGTCTTCACCCAGACCTTGGTACATCTCTACTTTCTTGGGGCATAACATCCATTTTTGAGGTTGTCACTAGGGACATGTGAATGGAAGCTAAATATTCTTGGAAATCGATGGTTGTTCATTCCTTAGTTTTATCATGTATGCAAAAAATTAATAGTGGGAATGAAGAGAATCCAATGTGCAAGGAGTATAGGCAGGATGAACCATTACATGATGAAAAGGCCCATTCTTATAGAAAGAGTTCATCCATTTTGTGCTTCCAGTTTAGGGACTTTGAGGAATTTTGAGACCCATTTCTTGATATATTCTTGAATTTTCTCTATTATGGAAATTTTGTTCATCATTATTTGTTTTTGATGATGGGGTTATAGAAGATTTCTCATGTTTGATTCCTTGTTTTTTGTGTAGGCACATTGTGATATACATGGATAAAAGCTGGATCACATTACCGAGGAACACACCTCAGTATGTTAAGGGTTTGAATGAGTTTTTAGATTTTGAAATTTATAATCGATCCATTGAAGGGAGAATAAAATGTCCATGTCCTAAATGTAAATTTAGAACATGGTTGAAGATAGATGAGGTTTATGAACATTTAATACTGAATAAATTCCCTACTCAATATTTGTGTTAGATTTGGAATGGATAATCAAACGTTATAGAAAGTTTGAGCACTGATGTTAATCCGTATAATGAGGTCCCAAGTTCATCGAAAATGGAAAATGAAATGAAAAACCTAATAAATGATTCACTCGGCACTGCAAGACACCACTATCAGCATCAAAACATATCAGAACGACCAGAAGAGGGTGCTACAAATTGCAATGTGACAAGTGATGTTTTTGAGACTGTAACACAGGCAAATCAAGATTGTCGCATATCATTGGATCCTCTTCTTGATTCTGGGGAGCCAAATGTAAGAGAAAACTTCACTAAGGAAAATGTGTTTCATGATTTATTTGATGATGGAAATCCAGAGTTGTATAGTGAGTGTTTGAAATATTCAAAGCTTTCATTTTTGCTGAAATTGTACCATATCAAATGTCTATGTGGAATTACAAATAAGGTAATGTCCATGATATTGGAATTGATTCGTGATGCATTTCCTGAAGCAAAAATATAGGAATCTTTTTATGATATGAAAAAAGTTGTTAACAATCTTGGTCTGAATTAT
Source organism: Viscum album (assembly GCA_963277665.1). Classification (NCBI taxonomy): domain Eukaryota; kingdom Viridiplantae; phylum Streptophyta; class Magnoliopsida; order Santalales; family Viscaceae; genus Viscum; species Viscum album. The sequence continues at coordinate 806,769,176 of OY728137.1, forward strand.
ACAAAAATACATGAGTGTCCCAATGATTGTATGCTTTATTAGAGAGAGGATTCATGTAGACAGAATTTCAAGAAATGATATTCTTCTAGATGGAAGGAAAAGGGTGATGTTGGAAGTCTGAATGAACATAATTTCACAGAGAAGAAGAAAAGGATCACACCTGCAAAGGTTTTGCATTACTTTCCTTTGAAGCCTCGATTGCAAAGATAATTCATGTCATTGAAAACTGCCAAACACATGAAGTGGCATTATGTAGATAATAACAATGATGGGTTAATGAGACATCCACGATATTCCCAATCATGGATGACATTTGATTCATTACATCTTTATTTCTAAGCTAATCCAAGGAATGTTCAATTGGGATTGGCTGCCGATGGATTTAACCCATTTGGGACTTTGAGTACCAATTATAGCATTTGGCTAGTTGTTTTGATCCCTTATAATCTGCCTCCATGGATGTGTATGCAACAAACATCTTTTATCCTATAGATGATTATTCCTAGAAAACAAATTCCTGGAAATGATATTTATGTATACTTGTAGCCTTTGATTGAAGAATTGCCGGAGTTATAGAGAAACGATGTTGATACATTTGATGCTTCTTCTAAAACAATGTTCAGAATGCATGCTGCTTTAATGTGGACCATTAGTGACTTAACTAGGCTTGGTAATTTATCTGGTTGGAACACTTACACGGGTTTGGATTGTCCCATTTGTAACTTTGATTTCGAGCCCAAACGGCTACCTCACAGTAGAAAATGGTGCTTCTTGTGTCATCAAGGCTTTCTCGATGCATCTCATAGATTTCGGCTTAACAGATCAAAATTTAATGGTTCCATTGATCGTAGACCACATCCAAAGTTGTTAAATGGTTTTGAAATATTGGCATAGCTTGAAAATGTTGAAACAAAATTTTGGAAGGTTCAATCATTTGAATGATAGCGGAAAACGGGTCCTAAGTGCATCGTCAAGCGAAACCGGAACGCAACAATGGAAGAAAAAAAGTATATTCTTCAAACTTCTGTGTTGGGAATTTAATTTGTTGGGGCATAATCTTGATGTGATTCATATTGAGAAGAATGTCTGTGACAATTTGATTTTCACATTGCTTAATGAGCATTTAAATTCGAAGGATTATCTCAATGCTCGCAAAGACTTACAAGCAATGAACATAAAATGTGATCTCTAGCTAGATGAGAATGGAAAGTATCCTCCAACAATTTTTGCAATGAAAAATAGGGATAAAGATACATTCCTTCAAATTTTAAAGAATGTTAAGGTATCTTATGGGTATTCAAGTAACATATTGAGGCATGTTGACTTGAAGAATCGTAAGTTACATGGATTGAAAATCCATGATTCACATATTCTGTTACAACAGTTACTACCATTGGCATTGCGTACATTATTACCTGAAAAAATTACTACTGTTGTACTCCAGTTCTGCACATTTTTCAGAAAACTATGTGAGAAATATCTACATCCATTTCAGCTTGACAACCTCCAGGAGAGGTTTGTATTGACCCTTTGCGCAATGGAGATGATTTTTCATCCGTCCTTTTTTACTGTAATGATGCATTTACCTTTGAATTTGGTTGAGGAAGCTAAATTAGGAGGCCCCTTTCATTATCGATGGATGTATCCAATTGAGAGGTACTTTATTTATATGTTTTCCAGTTAAGTAAACAATTTTTGGTACTTATATAAATGCATAATTATGTTAATTTTATTTCACATATATCTTGGGAATTTGAAATCATACGTGAGAAATAAAGCTAAACCAGAAGGCTCAATTGCTGAAGGCTATGTGGCTGAGGAGTGTCTTACCTTTTTTTCTAAATACTTGGATGATATTGAGACAAGATTTAATCGAGTTGGACATGTTGACGACACATCGACTCAATCTCAAATACATCAGAAATCCAAAATATTTCCTGCTATTGGCTGATTAGTTGGGAGGACCTCAAATGTGACACTAACTGAATTGGAATTATTACAGGCACATAGATATGTGCTGCTAAATAGTGAAATTGTAGATCCATTTATTGAAGAGTTTAGGATACAAACAAAGAGACAAATGAGAGGCCGAACACAAAATGAGAAAGATATAACGAAAGATGTTAATAAAGAGCTTGTAGAATGGTTTTCATGACGCGTAAGTTCATAAATATTGCAATAAATACGAATTTTAGTTTGACACATGCATTTTGTAAATCTAATAAAGTATATTTCTTTTTTCAAATCATGAATACTGATACTCAAGCAGAGGTATCGGAAGATTTGAAGTTTCTTGCTAGAGGTCCTCTAAAAGAAGTTAGAAAGTTCGACGCTTATAATGTGAATGGCTTTATATTTTATATAGTCGATCAAGAAGTGGGTTTGAGAACACAGAATAGTGGTATATTAACATCTCTTGAAGTGGAATACTATGGAAAGATTCATGATATTATTAAATTAAACTACTGCGGACATTTTTTGTTGTTTTATTCAAATGAAAATGGGTCGATATTATCAGAGGAGTTAAAAGAGATTCCTTGCAATTTACTTCTGTGAACTTCTCTCGCTTGATGGATGTTAGTGATCATGAACTGCATGATCCATATATCTTATCATCGAAAGAAAAAATGGTATATTATGTGAATGATGCTGCCAATGAAGGGTGGAGTTTAGTTGCTCACGTAATACAAATAGATTTGTATGATATGGGTGATGAAGTGGATAATTTGACCTCTGAAATTGAATTTAATCAGCAACAGGAAGCAGAATTATTTTTCCATCATGATATTGAAAATATTAGTCTAGCAAGGATGAATGAGGTGGATGAAGCAATAGAGAAGGAAACTGACATGATTGAAGGGGAAAATGATCGTATGTATAATTATTTATTTATTCAGCAACCACTTGTTTCATTTCTGCAGTCATTCATTATCATTGTTATATATATTTTGTCTGTTAGTACTCCATATGTTATCATTTTTAATTTTTTTTCTGCATTATTTTTTTGAAATATATATTCTGAACTTAATTTTATTTGATTAAATGACAGGAATTCCAAGGAAGAAGCATTACATTATTTCATCCAGTTCTACGACAGATGACTATCCATCTGGCTCCCTCCCCACGACATCTGATGCACCAGCTACCGACACCCCTACACCATCTCCCCCTGAACCATCTCTCACACCATATTTGGATGTCCCAGTAGAGGCTGAGTTATCGACTCCCCCTTTAGGAGCCTCATCAGTGGGGCAGCGACGCACCCCTTCCAGGTTCATCCCAGACATACTGGAGTGTCACTATCATAGGTACAAATTTTAATTAAATAAATTTATTGAATTTTGTTTATACTAATTTTTTTCTCATTGAAGATTACAAAAATGCAACCGTGGAGAAAAAAATAAAAATTCCAGATGTTTGGAATCTGAATGGCGAGAAGATTGTTGTGCCATTTGATTCTTACGGGGTCCCTACAGATGATGTCGTGGGGTTTCTTGGCGAGATTCTAGGCCAGCTGGCAGCGGAGCCCATTTCCCTTCCCATTTCATATGACAATTGGAGACATATGCCTCCAAGATGGAAAAATGAAGTGTCTGATTCTCAAATCAAGGTAAATTTATTACATTATGGTTTAATTTAATGTCATGTTACTAATATGTTCAAAATTAATTTCTATATACAGATGTTCTTCCACTTTACAATTACTGATGTGATAGCACGGAAGTGGACGTTGAAAAATCTAGGTAAGAAGTGGAAATATTTTAAATGGAGATTGTTGTGTGATTTCAACGATGCTTCATTGACCACGCTGCAAATGTATGAGAAGCTACCCAGTGGGGTACCGAAAGAGCAGTGGAAAGTGTTTGATGACAGGCATCGAGATCAGAAGCGAATGGTATTGAAATATATATATATTATTATATTATCCTCATTTTACATTTACACATGTATATGAAAAGGAAATTACATTCAATACATCAGTATTAAATTTCATTTTATTTATTTCAGGATCTATCAAGACAAAATATGTCAAACTGAGCGAAGCAAGTCACCCCACACACTACGGGCTCAAAATTTTTTTCTAGAAATCAAAGTACATTGGAAATATTTTAATTAGTTTAAATATTTATAATACAATATTATCTTTTTAATATATTGAATTTTTTATTTATCTTTGATTAATGCAGTCACAGAGTTTAGGCCATGAAGAATCCAGAACTGAACTATGGTTGGATGTTCATAAGAAATCAGATGGATTTTTTTTTAATGAACCTTCTAAAGAAGTTGGGGTATGAAGTCAATTTTTTATCATAATAACTTCTTATCAATTTTTTCTGTGTTAATATATATTGATATTTGATTTATAGGTCAAAATTAAAGAACTATGGGATGCCAATCCTGCGCATTATTACTCTGTCTCCCAGGATGACCCGGTTGCTAAAGTCCTTGGGAAGGAGCATCCTGGGAGAGTGCGCGGGATGTGTTTGAGACCTGTGCCATCTGAGGGTTTTAGCAGGACATCGGGGATAGCTGATGCATATACTCCTGACTTTAGTCAGCCCAGAGATGCTAAGAAAGAGATTGTTTCTTTACAAAACACAGTTCACCAGTAGGGGGATCAGATATCTGCATTGCAGAAAGAGTTGACTGAACTACGTCAGCAGATGAGCAGATATGCCCCCGGTGGGAGTGCATCGATTGGTGGTATGCAGGTAAATCACAGAAAATCAAAATCATTTAGTTTGCTAACTTTAATTTGTTTTAAGTTTTAATATAAATATGTAACCGTATTTAATTTTCAATATAATGTTCTTACAGGTGACAACACAAAGTGGAAATGAAGGTGGAGAGGGTGACGATGCATCATCGGACCCTGAGTAGTTTTACTGTTGATGTGTTGAAAAAATGGAAACAGTTGGTTTGTATATGTAACATTTGTGGCACATAGTTGCCACCACACATTTTCATGTCCTAAAATTTCCTTGATTTCTCATGTTTCTTTTTATGAATTTTATTGATTTCTGATGTTTCTTTTTATGTCTTCATTTCTCGAGTGTGGTATACATCATTCCATTTAGGTCTGTGTTTGAATTGGTAGTCGAGATTTTGGATGACTAGGAGTTAAACCCATTGTTGATGTGTTGAACAAATTGGGTCATTTCATAGTGATCAAGGGGATAATGTTGTGGACACTTTGGTGAGGCCCATTGTTGAAAATGTCTGATTTAAGCATCAAAAGTATCTAGACATGCTCTAGCTCTTCTAAAATTTCATGAGAATGTTCTAAATCAAGGGTGGTTCACTAAGATATAGGTGTGACTGAGGGGTGACAAATTAGCATAACTCCATGAATATAGGCAAGAATACTTTATAAATTAAAATATAATCTCGATGATGGATGTCGACTTGATTCACAATTGGTATGTCTTATAAAAACATGAATTTTAAGAAAAGAAATTCTACCAAATAATTCAATATTAGGATGGTTACAATGGACCATTTCCAACCATAACTGTTTTGATCACTGAACTGTTATTGCATGACTTGAACTGCATTCCCAACACAATTTCCACTTAATCATGGTCTGTCTGGTAATTATTACCTATCATTATATCCCTGAATTATTTATATTATGATTCTTAATTCCATTTTTTGATTCATTACAAGCTATCCGGTCATGAAACTTTAATTACTGGAATTCCAGAACTTTCTTCTTTACCATTCATGACTATTCTTTGTACAACCACTCTCCCAAAGGTTACATTTTCCATGACCTGTGTGATTCTCCCCACCATAAGATTTTAATATTCATCATTTTAATAAAAATAGGAATCTAATTCCCATGAAAAACACTCTGTCCACCACTAAACATGGTTTCTGGATGTGAGTCAACATAATTATACCATGTTCCATCACGACAATCCATCCTTGGCATACGTTGAAGTCTCATCTGGAATTAATATTCCATCCTTGAACAACCTGTGGTTCACTTAATACCACATAGATTTACATCATCCACTTAATAATAAATAGAAATGGTCTATTCATAATCACATGAATTATGCAATCCTCATTCCATACGCACACATTCAATCAACATCAATAACTACATCTTGAACTTTAACCCAGATTGATGATGTTATAACACTCGATCCTCTTATATAGTCATCCATAGAACTAGGATAACTTAGATTTTCTACTAAAAACTCTGGTCTACATCACTCGCCATAACATAGTTAATACCTAGGTAACCTCACTCAGGGAGTGATCAGTTAACACAACCTTTTTAGATCCCACAACCCTAAACCAAGTAGTTATGTGATAATACCCCTCAAGGTGTTACTTGTGATTTCATCCCTCAAACTCTCAGAGACTAGAAATTTTTTCACAAAACACCACACAACTCTCTCCACTAAACCTTAGTTAAATAGGAAATTTCTATGATAATGAATACTAAATTGATGTTACATCAATGAAATGGGAACATCCATTTCATATAATTCATAGGACCAATTACACTTTGCATTCTTGGTATTTTCTAGCCTACTAAAAAAATCAAACCCAAGGGTCACGTTATCCTACATAACCATTTAACATGGATGATGACTTCTTGAGTCATACACCTTTGAAATTAAACTCACACAACTAACAAAACTAAATAAAATTATACTGGCATGTCAGTCCCACTAATCTCAACCATTAAAGATGCTCATAACACCTAGATGTTTTACTTATCTCATGATCGCCTACCAACTTGGGGAATCATTCCACAACTAGAGTCCTACTCAATCCCAAAATACATAAAAAACACATTCTATGACCAAAAACTAAAAATATTCATCCAATGATGCTTAATATCTCCAAGGATGCTAGAAAAACTAGGTTAACCCCTCACATAACACGAGGAATCAACTCTAATTCTAGGTTTATTCCTAAAAGGTCACTAGAATCTCCCACCTAACCTATATTCCAACATAAAAAGATGTCAACTAAGAATCAATGGAAATATCCACATTCCTATAAAAGCTATATCCCAATGTAACTCTAAAACTATTCCCACAATAAGATTTTTTTATAAAAATATATTTGTAATGTGTTATTTAAGCTATTTCATCAGTTCAAATATATTATAAGTATTAAGGATGGTTTATAGGTCAAAAAACAAAAAAATCATTAAATAAATGGGTTGGTACTAATATAACTACTAATTCATCAATTATCAATTTTTATAAGTAGAGTGGAATCGCTATGGATGATCTATCCAAAGAAAGTGAAGTCATAAGATTTAGTGGAATCCAGTTTGAGATGTTACAATGTTGTATCAATGGAGTTTTATCTTCCTAGTATTTACTATTTATGATATTTTATACATGAGTATGAGGAATGTGTTGGAACCTTTGATGGATATCTGACTGCTGTGTTAATAATACTTTCTGTAATACAAAGTCTTATTTTCCAGAGTTTCAGATTTTTGTTCTATTTTTAAATATTAAAGTTGTATATTATTTCTCATTGAGAGAAAAACATGTTTTTTGGATGTTGTGATTTATTCTGGATATTCCACTCTTGGTCATTGGTGGGAGGCCAGGGATGGTTTTTTCTGGTTTTATTTTTTTTTTCAGGGCAGTGGTGCAGCAGAAGAAAAGAATTATTTTTTTATTCTGGGTAGCTTTTTGCGGCGGTTTTAACCGCCGTGAAATGAATACTAGTGGCAGTTTAAACTGCCGCTAAATAGGAGCATCGTGGATGCCTCATTCCGCGGCGGTTCCCGTGACTTTATCGGGGGTTTTACAGTCGCTGGAATTTGAATTTATTCACGGCGGTTATAACCTCCGCGAATAAAGTGATATCCAGGGCTCGTAAAACCGCCGCTAAATTCAGGGGAACCACCGCGAAATGAGGAAGCGACGACGCTTTCCTGAAACCATCGCTAAAAGTAAATAACTGCCGCCAATATATTGTCGACACCCTATTAGACGGCGGTTTCTGTAAACCGCCGCCAAACAATGTAGCAACGGTTTAAACCGCCGCTAAACGCAAAAAAAAAAACGCCGCTAAATGGCGATTCTGCTGTAGTGTTCTAATATGACATCTACCTTACTCTATTAGGTTATATTAAGTTACCTATCTTTCCTCAAACAAAAATAATGTTTTATACAATCATATATTAAAGTATGTATATGATCTAATCATACATTCCCAAAAATAAAAATTTCCAAAAACTATATGAATCACTAAGACATTAAAATAAAACAAAACCATACACTCTTAAATAAATTAAAACTATATTTAACCCTAAAAAAAATTAATTTTTAGGTAATAAAATCACACACCAACCAATATATACCAAAATACTAAAAACACAGTTAACTCCACAAAAAATACCAGGAATCAATTATCAATCCCAAGGGTACCAGTACTGTAATTTTTTTTTTTCATTAAATCAATAAACCCTTAATTATTTCAACATCAAGCATATATCAAACCTAAGAGTTATCCTTCCCCAACTCATGTGTTCTTAAATAGTTATCCCAAAATATAACCTTATTATAAAATAAATTTTCAAAATTATTGATACCTTTTAATATATGTTTCCAAAAATTTAAATAAAAACTACTATAGAAAAATACTTTTATATTTCACATAATCCTCATAAAATTTAGAATATACAATAATATCATCAATAAATATCACTCACTAGTCAAAATTTATAAGAGTATGAAGATTAAATTTCTATTATGATATCAACCTCATTACCTTTGGTATGCCTAGGAAACTCACCTTTTCTATTACAACATACACATACTAATATTGTAAACCATTTAAGTATCCTCCCTTATTCAGTTATAATATATAGTGGTTTCTATATAAAAACATTTATTAGATTTATTCCAGTTATATTTTTTCAACCGAATACTAAAACCCAAAATGTTTATTAATAAAATTAGATTAAATGATTATATGAATATGAAAGCTCAATCCTAATATTACTTCTATAGTGAGACATTAATTGCATCCTTTGATACTTTATATTCAATCAAATTTTCTTTAAGTCCTGTTCTCTTGAACTTCTTATCTTAACTCCAAAAGGAACCATCCCAAAATTATCATGTAATTTCTTACAATATTCTAAAATTCAAAATAATTGAAATCTATGATCTCAAAGTTATAATTAAATTTATCCTCAAAAGAGAAAATTAATTAATATGTAATTTATCTCATGAATCTATATTTTTTTTGTAAGTTATCCATAGTCATTCCCTCTTAGGTTTTATAAGATTAATATTTTTAAATCCTTCATAAAAGTTATTAAATAGAATTTAAATTAACAAAAGAATACCCCATAGGAATTTTATCTTGAACCATGTTGTGATGGTTTAAGTAAAACATGGAAAATTTGAATTCTTTCTCTTTGGTGGATTTTGAGGGGAAAATGATAATTTCTCCTATCAGGAGATCTCAAATAATTTTTCTGGAAAATCTATTTATCTTGGAATAAGGTGTTTACCAAAGGACATGATTTTGGTGGAATTTCGAGCTGTTCAAATTTTAGATGAATATTTAATATTTAATAAATTAAATATTATTTATTTTTGCATGTTAGTTTAGTGATATATTCTATTTGGAACTTCAGATCTAAATTCTAACTTCTCTATTTAGTCTGAAATAGGGGTTTTCTTTGGTAGAGCCTAACCTTATTTCGAGTGACAGGTTTGGGTCAGACCCCCTTTTCTTCGCTCTCTTATTTTTCACTTTCATTTTTTTCTTTATTTTCTATTTTCCATTATTTTATCTTTTACTCTATTAGTGTGTCATGTATTCCCCCCCCCATTTGGGGCTTTCTCCAGCTGAGAGGGAGAGGAGAGTGAGAGAAGAGGGAGAAAATAGGGAGAGAGGGATAAGGAGGTGTCGCCGCAAATCTTAGGTCATGCTAGATCATCGTGCAGGTGCTACAAAATGAAAAACGAATTAAAGATTTAGTATTTTATTCACTAAGGTAATCCTTTTTAAATTTTTCCACTGTATATCCCTTTATTTTAGAAGTTTTTAAATTTTAACATTGTTTCTGGGTTTTTGGGGACCCTGCGTGGGCTGATCTAGTAGTTTTAGTGAGAACTAGGGCGTTTCGGGGTGTTATGGGAGCTATAGAGGTATTTCTATTAGGGAATCCTGATTACACAGCCTGTGGTTTGACGAGAACACATATTTTGTTCATCCCGTCTGGAAAATGTACGATTTTTAGAAGTTCATGTCGTGTACTTTAAGTACAAGCTGTGTAGTTGACTTGGCCTTGTACTTTTCCATGAGGCTGTGTACGTAGGCAGTTAGAGTTGGGAAATTACACACCATGTACCCAAGGTACACGAAGTATATTTTGACTTTTCCATGTATCAAAGTACATGGGTATATGGACATGTGAGACCACATTCCATGTACTTAGAGTACACAAAGTGTAGTAATACTTAGACATGTGGACATGTACTTGGGAAGACACCCCATGTAGAAGAGCATGGCCATGTAATAGTATATAAGAAGATGTTATTCCCATGCACTAGTTCATGGTAAGAACCTGGGTGTGGCCTGGTCGTGTTAAAGTATATTGCTAGGTACACCTTTGAGAGTAAAAATTGTGTACTCATAAGTACAAGTTGTGTACTTTTTCACCGATGGGTTTTGGGTGTATTTATTCCATAGAGTGATAATTTGACTTGTGAGTATTACATTCTAAGTGTTTCTACATGTATATCATATTGGTTGGATCCTCTTGGAAATTTGAGGATTTCTGGGTGGTGTTTTGGACTTATAGAGTTTCTTGGAGGATTCATTTGATGTTGTGGTTCTAGAATCCTTATGGGGGTTGGGTTGTGAGTTATGAAGATCATGTGATGTTGTGTTCTAATTGATCACCTTGGATTGATTATTCTATTTTATAATGATTAAGGTCCTTTGGATGGATTCTAAAAGGTAGAATATAGTTTCTTCTTGGATGGTATTGTTATTTAGGTTGTTTGAGGTTTAGGTCTGGTTTTTTTGGGTTAGAACATGTTCAATACTTGTGGGTATTTTAAGGGATATGGATGTAAGTGAGGGGGGGGGGGGGTAACATTGGGAAGTGTTTGAGAATTGTCTGAGGGACTTGTAATGAGGTTTCCCTTCTGGTCATGGTGTTTCTTGTGGGTTCCACTTTGGGCAGGTGTTCTATGGTTTTGATATGTGAGTATAGCCGCAGTTCCTATGAGTGGGATTATCTCAAGGTTCAGTTTTCCTATAGGATCCCTTTTAAGGATTCCAACTTGAGATATTATTTTCTAGGGAATATTATTTTAGGGTGTCCCATTGGGATGATGTTTTTTGGAACCATGGTGTCTACCCTGTTTTGGTTGGACTTTGAGGTGTCCAGTGCTGGTTTAGGGTTTTTTGTTGGAGGGTGAAAGTGTCAGGTGACCCTTTTGTTTTATTTCTGTCATAGAGGTTTTAGGGTGATCTTGTTTAGGAATTATGAGGGATGATAACTTTAGGACATTATTGAACTTGGAATATACCCTTATATAGATTATGTAACTCTCATATGTTGGAAGGTTGGTTGCTGTGAGGTGGGGTTTGGGAGATAATAAATGATCTGGATGATTGAAACCACCTTAGCCTATCTATTTCTATGAGGTTAGGTTTAGTGTACCATGGAGTATATTTTAATCTCTGAGATCTAATTTTCTATGGGTTATGGGGATTAGTCATCCATCCTGGTGATGTGTTGATAGTTTACTTTTCCCAGTTGGTTTTACATGTCTTTTGGGCATAGTAGTATAGTTCTGAGGTTGACTGGTGGTCCCTACTACCATTTTACATCGTTCCATTGAAGTCATCATTCTTGGTATATGCACTAAATGCTTTTATTACTAGGATGATATCATAGGGTCTATAATGTGTTCCTATCGTTGTAGTGGACATTAGATCTATTTCTTGATAAGGCGTACATACTTGATGTTGTGGCTATGTGAGATGCATTTCATAATTCCTCTAAATGTGGATAAAGTGAGGGTAGAATACTTGCAGGTGTTAGGATAGAACCCTAGGTTTTCTATTTTCATTTTTTATCCCTTTTTGGTTTCTTCTCTATTTTTTTATCTTTTATGATGGTATTCATATTCAGCTAGGTTGGAAATGACACATGATGCATGCATATGTTATGACAGTAGATGTTAAGACCACTATTGGGGGTGGCCAACTTAGATTTGTTTCTCACCCCTTGTATATACACCTCTTTGTATGTGTACAACTTATTACTGATTTTGGGTTGAGAAAAATGTATTAGATCAGGAAGAGGCCCATTTTTTCATGTTTGGTTGGAGCAACACATGTGGAGTCCTTGGTTTGTGATAGACCTGTTTAGCTATCATGGATACCAAGTATGTGGTTTATCTCAGAGTAGTAGTAAATCCTTGTGTATTTATTTTATTTTATTTTGTTCTCTATGTGGTCTACCCGGTGGGTGACGAGTTTATGTTTTCTTTGTCCTTGAGTATGTATGAAACATTGTATTTATTACACTTATTTCTATTCATTATTTATCAATGCACACTGTGATGTTCAAATAAAATTTTATCTTTAGATTATTTTCTCTATTATTGAACTCTGATCAAATAGAATAATATACTAACTATATCATTTCATGCCATCTCAACTATTCATTATCCTTTAGAGTACAATGAGTCGTGCTTAAGGCCTTATTATGAGCTGTATCGGGTGATGGGTTAGGTCAAACCAAGATGATTCATGAAAAAAATTTAGTAGGGAATTATTTTTCTTTGACTTAATTTTTTTGGAGTTGGTAGATAGGATATCTAAGAATGTGTGAGATCATGTTATGAATATTGTACTCATGCCTCATGAACACTTGTCTCGGTAGGAAGTCTAGGTTACTAGGGTTGTGGAAATGCTATTCTTGGTCTGCATTGTTATGGTTATATGACTTACACCTTGAGTGATGCACTTGTGTTTGAGGATTTTATGATTTCTGATTTTTTTGATCTTGTCCTAATGGAAAGAGTCCAGTGTTCATGAATCATTATAAGAACACATGATACATATTTTTGTCTTGTTTTGTTTTTATTGAGTTCCATTCTTCTAATGACATGTCTTGTGGATCCTTTAGTGTTATGTTATTTGGGGGTGGATATGAATTCCCTTCAATGAGGGATATATGGAAACCATTTTGGTTTTTTGAGGGATTTGGTGTGCCCCACTGGTGTTCATGGTGGTTAGCATGATGAAGGTCAGGATTCTTGAGAGATGCTTGATTCAGGCTCGAGATGCCCTGAGGTTGTGGTGGCCCTAAGAAGTTCTGTGGTGAGGATGATGATAACTTGTAATTTCAGGGTTGAGCACTTGAAGATCTCATGGTTTATTGGTTTTGTGGTTTTCTATGTGTTTTTTGTTTAGTTGAGAGGGAAAGTTTTATTTTTTCATGGACCTATTGGTTTTGGTGGTGCTCTGGGTTGCTTGGTTAGATCGCGGTTTGGCGCTAGTGGTTTTTGTTAAATGGCCATGTGAAGGGTGTTAATTTTGGGGGTTTTGGGAATAATTTAGATGACTTGTTTCATAAGATGATTTTCATGGGTACTCTGGTATGTTGGAACTGGACTGTGTGAGGTTTATATATAGTGGTTTTCGGTGTGTCATGCTTTTTTCGTTAGGTCGTGACTTTTTTTATCATGAGAGTTTGAGAGAGGTTTTTATAGATATCTCTACCTTGAGTAGGGGAGTGGTGTTGGTGTGACTTTTTAGGAGAAATACATTTTGAGAAGGCATGTGCGTTCTGGTTAGGCACACTGCTGGTTGGGTTATGTGAGTTCATTGAGAGTTGTTTCAGTCTTGAGGAAACCTTATAGTGGGGAGTGAACCATAGTACATCATAGGTTGTAGTATTTGTTTCAAGAGGTTCATTGAGTGTGTGGTTTATGTTCCTAGTGGTTCAGAATTGAACATTGGTTTCTTTTCCATGTCATCACTCTAGTGTGAGTAGTTTCTACACATCATTCCATTGAATTTGATAATGGAAGGGGTGTGGGCTATGGAGTTTAGTTCTTGGTTTAGGGGTGATGGTACATAAATTCCTATGGTGGGGATACTCTAATCAATTGTTGTTGAATGTTACTCATGTTTGGGGTGTTTTCAGCAATGTAAAATTGTTCAGTGGATGATCATGATAGTGTTGGTAAAGCCATTGTTTTTGGTGAATATTGGGTGTTTTTCTAACCACTTAGTGCTCTTAGGGGAGAGAAGTGTTTATGGTGGGGACCTTGTCACAAACCATGTCATGATTGTAATGCCCAGACCCCTGAAGACTGAATATGGTACTTTATTTTAATACATTTTCCTGATTAAAAAGAATAAAATCCTAAAGGACTGATCATTTTAGCAGTCTTATAGGACAATATAACACTCATGATCCAATAATACATTGGAAAAATAAAATAAAACATCATACAATATGAAATAAACTGCATCCTTGAAAGATTATTTAAAGTTTTCTTCTTTATAACTTGGGGAAAGGAAACATTTGAAATGGGTGAGCTCAAATTCTTAGTAAGGGTATGTAATACAAAAAATTTATCATAAACATGAACATTATGAATTGTGAGTAACTAAAAACACATGCCTTTAAAAATAAACTTGAGCATAATATGGTGGGAATGAAAGCTGAGTAAATAAAGACATATAATTAATTACATTAAACATTACCATGGATATTATACCAGTGGAATAATCACATGATTTATAAATTACTAATATCATAATGAGGGAATGAATATGTGAGACAACTCAAACCTATCGTCGATGCCTCATCCAAGACTTCTGAAAAAACTAGGGTCAGGCCTCGGCTAAAGCCCAATTTTGTTTTGTCTCATGAGACCTACTGATGAATATATAGGATATATAGGGCCCCACCCATCAATTTCTATGTCCAATTCATTTCTCATATGAATGGGGTTATATATAAACATAATATACATGTTCAATTTAAATAACATTCCCCAATCTATAAGTATAATTTCTAACCATTCAGAATAATATGGTGAATGGAATCATGATAGCACATCCATAGTCATACTAATTAGAAACACTTAAACAAAATATTTTAGGTGATATCATAAGATATAAACCTCAAATAATTAAAATATTTTACAAATGATGTTGATATATATGATGATACTTTTAAATGAGATATTGCAAAACTCATGAGGAAATAATCCTTAAACATTCCAAAGTGTCTCGTGAAACATTGAAACATTAAAATCAAAATTCCTTAGAATATCATGAGAATAAAGATACACTTCATATGATATATCAAAGGAAATTACATACACCACATACACGTAATAATTGGTGAACATGGCATATATTTCATAAAAGTTAAAGTGATATGAGAAAAATCCTTTTTAATTTAGAAAGAAGAGTTCTTTTAGAATATCATTTGTCTTTGTATTTAAATTTGATTTTAAACATTTCTATACCATAAATAAAAATGTAATTGAATTGAAATTATATTTGAGGCTTAAATTATATCCCACTGAAGATAAATCATATAAAAATAATTTTTAAGAAGCTTTATAAATAAAACATTTTATTGCGGTTTAAGGAAGTTATTTTAGAGCATAAAGGCATGTTTGTTTTCATAAAACTAGTAATGAAACAAGATATTTTTTCATGATAAATTGTGTTATTTTATAAAAATAATTATGGGTTAAAATATATTACATAGTGAACTTGAAAATGGGTATGGATTTGAGAAGTTCCCTCGAATCAGGATTTTTTATCGGGAAGAATAAAGAAGGAAACAATTTAAAAACAAGAATATACCCCTAAAAGAAGGATGATATGATCTGGATATATAATTTTGGAACATATACACATAATTTATAATAATTATAAAAAACTAATAATCTTTATATTTTATTAATGTTTGAGAAATATAAACCCAAAAGAAAAATGAGGGTTCTGGTAGAATTCTGTACCACATTGTAATGAATTGAATTATATTCCCAAAAATTAATAATCATAAATTTATACGTTTAATACCATAAAAATAAAGAGATTAATGATATGATACATAAATGGGTAGTTTACATACACCATACACAACAAATAGTGATGAATAAGGAGTATCTCGCAAAAATGGAAGTGAGATGAGGAAACCCTTAACTTATATCTGAATGAGTTATGTACTCGACCTTAATGTAGTGGATAATCAGATTGAATCAATTAATTAATAAATTCATAAAATTTTATACATGTATTATATTAATTATAGTTTTATTAATTTCATTTATTCCCCTTTTGATAAGTTATAAGATTGGATTTTGTCGTTCTAGAGTGTTCATTTTCCTTGATTTCATGATCGGTCCGCTTAATTATAAGTAATGTAGTTAATGTGTAAAATGGGAATTGAAGTCCCTAATTGAAGTTATATGTTATTAATTATCATAAATATGGTTAAATTATCATATAATTCATTTGTATATTTTGGGTGAGGATGAATCATTACATAAAACTTTAATGATAATCACTCGGATTGTTTTTTGCAGTTTTACTCACAAAAAGCTTTTTTTGATTTATTATTTCACATCATGCGTGTATAATGATTACAGAACATTAAATAAGATAAAATAAATATATTATGATCTGTTTGATCCATAAAAATGGTTTCATTACCAACTATTAATATGTTAATAGAAATTTAAAACCCATCATCTTTGAATGTGATAAATTAACACATCTCGGACGGTGTTTTCAATTTTTGTATAAAAGGAGGGTAAATGAAAGATGATGAAGAATTATTATATTAGAATAAAAATATTTCAGTATATGTAAGGTAATAGAGTTATCAATACCTTTGGATGCAGGTATTTGAGGACAGAAAAAGAAAATAAAGGAACCCAAAAGAAAAAAGAGAAGTTGAGAAATCACTTACGAAAATTCGGCAGCCTAACAATGTCACTTAAAAATTCATAAAATATTTTGATGAGAGAAAAATGGGTCTATAATCATTCTTTCATAATATGTAAAGTAAGGGGGTTATTTAATGAAATATACCAACATAATCCAATGGAAATTAAAATGGAATAACATAACAGGAGTGCTTGAAAAAGAGAAGGGTGGTGGATTCCCTTACCATGTAGAGTAACACCTAAAACGTGAAGGTTGGGACCTTGGGGGATTGAGTAAACCTTTGGAGGAATCTTATAGAGGTTAAACTACTATATATTCTAGGATGATGAATTTTTAATGAAATAAAATGAAGGAATGAATGGGTATTTATAGTAAATGAGAGGGTGTTTTATTAATTTTCAAGGACACCTCATTAGTGGTATTTCCAAAACATGGGGTTTACCATGGTATTAAACCATGGTATTGGACACATGGGAAACCTCATATCATATTTTCTTACCGAAAGTCAATCATGATTATTACATCATGATTAAAGCATCAATGATATCATTAAACATACTTAAAACTCTAAACCATATTTTTACTATTAACAAAAAACTAAATTATTTTATAAAATTCTCATAAATTTAGTGTAACCTAATATCGACATTATGAATTAAAAAAATGAAATTTATCTTATCATAATAATTCTATAAATATTAAAATTTTATCTTTAATCTATGAAAATACTTATTTATTAAAAATAATAGCATACATAAAATGCATAGTAAAATATATAGTAAAATTTTCGACACTTAAAAAATAAAATTATTTTATAAATTGTAATTAAAGAAGAGTGTTTTGATAATAAAATTTTATTTTAATAAAAATTAATAAAACCTTAGTTTGATATAATAATTTAAATCTCTATGAAATGTACAGTTTTTACCTAAAAAATCAATTTATTAAATTCGTCATATTTTTAAGAAAAAACTTAACTCAAAATATAAATAATGGAACAACAATTTTATTTATAATTTCTTAGGTGAGTTTAATATTACATTGGTCATATTAAAATTCATAAGGTTAACATTAATATTCCAAAGGTTTAAGTTATTATTTACAAAAAAAATATGTTGATCCTATCAGACTCTAAATATCTTAGTGGATGCAATCATGTATGTTTGTTTTTCGAAAATAAAAACATAGAAGTGGAAAAATTAAGTTTAACATCTAGGTTATAACTATAACCAAGTGTTGTTTCACTGAGACTCCGTGTTTAGTGCATATAAGATATAGATTGAATTGAATTTATTTATGAATAAACATACCATAAAATCTTGGGGTGTCATATTAATAGTGATTATATTTGTAACATAATTTAGTATTTATCAAAATAATTATAATAGTATACTAAAATATTTAATTAAAGAATATGTTGATAAAAATTAATTTGTAATAAAAATAATAAAATTCATATATTCATATTAAAATATTATTTTACAAAAAATAATACTTTAAAATATTATTTTTTTAAGAACATTAATTTAAAATTAATTTTAAAGCTATAAATTTGAAATATAAGTATTATTAATTAAAATACATACCTTCATTTTTTTTCATAACTAAACTTATTTAAAATTATAAAACAAATTACATGGGTGTTACACTATTCCACCTCAACAGAATTTTTTCCTCGCAATTCAAAATTGCTCTACAAAAGTTAAAGGTTGATACTTGAAAATTCCCCTGTGAGAAACCCACATCAGAAACAGGATTAATAAAATATCCTCTTAATAATAGGGAAAGTGAAATGCATAGGTTACCATGAAATTATGTATTAAAATATGACAACATTAGTGAGAAGTGAAAATGTGGACATGGAAGAATAATCTATCCATCATGTTTTGATGGAAAGTAATAGAGAATATGTTCACATGATATTTGATTACCACAAAACCATAAAATATAGTTATGAAAATTTTCTTTAATATCATAAAAAAATATGATAATAAGGAAAAATATTTATTACTCTTTTCCAAGAGTTGAGGAATTATTCCACTTTATAAGAGTATAAATATACATTTCTATTTCATAAACACAATCTTATCCTTTGATTGTGCCTTGAACTATCTATAATTCATCTCTTAGCACAGGTTGTGTCATGTGGTGAAGTAACACATTAACCTCTAATACCTTATATAATGATCAACTTAAACCATTTCATAAATAGTTAAAATTTACAAAATATCATGATCCAATACTTGAATAATTCCCATAGTTGTTAGTACTATCCAATTTTATTTATCCACATCAATAATCTCTCTATCCAACAACATTATCTCACTACCAGGAACATTTTAAGGGTTATCAATCCCTTAACCATGTTTTTTCCAATGTATAAATTATTACCGAATCATTTTTATTGGTACTATTCAAAATATGACATAAAATACTTAATTAAATAGTACAAAAGTATAATCCTTATACATCTCATAATTATTATAACAAGAATATTAACATAGTTCTTGAATCCAAAATAAACACAAATACATTAATTATTCTACTTAGGATGTAGTAACATCATAAGCTTGACCATAATCCGTTTACATTCTCGAAGCTATATTTCCTTGATACTTAGAACATTCCTTTGCATAATGCCCCATATCTTTACAATTGAAGCATTGAATATTGGAAAATTCTTTCCTTCTCTTTCTATTATGAGCATGGTGACCTTTTTCTCCACACTTGATGCAAACTCCTTTTTCTCTTAAGCATATACCAAGGTTTTTACTTCCACAATTATCACATGGGGGAATATACTTCTTTCCAATCTTATCATTATCTATATTTTTACTAGTTATCATATTCTTCTACTACTTCCTTCTGAATCCATAATACTTAGAAAACCATTTCTCATTATTTTTAGGATATGATACTATATCATCATATGATGAGAATGTGTGAGATACTATTTCCCTTCAAAATACGGGATTAAACCCATCGAAGAAATTTTCTTTCTTACTCTTTGAATTATATGCATTGATGTGGTTCCCATTTCTTTTGGTAGGAACCATTTCTATAAAAATTTATACACTATATTAGATCATAACATAATGAATCACAATGTAAAATCCCAATACTAGTGAAATACTTAACATAAATTGAAAATTTTAAGCGTATCTAATCTCATAATCATAAACATGGATTCTTTGTAAACATATTTACTTTTAAATCCTTAATAATAGTTTTTAATGAAAATGTACATTATCATAAGAATATCCTCTGGGAGTGTCAAACCAAGTGCACAGTAAGGCCCATTGTCATGTACCAGGTTACCCCAGGTCAGGACCGAAACACCTTTTCGGAGTTGTTACTCTTAGATACATCTGTGCTAGAACCACATATACTTGTAGTATCCAGAAAAGAATGTATGTTGTTAGAATATAAAAATAATCTATACCTTACCAAAATTATAGTATGTTCTTATATTCTTATCCTCAAAGTCTATATTAGGGTTTTGTTCCCTAATCTACATTTTCTAAATCTAGTTTCCATGGTTGCTGTTAAAATTTCATTGATACCAACTCTAACACCCCAACCACTGAAGCCCAGAGCTGGTGCATTATTTTAATACATTGGAATGGTTACAAGGAATCAAATCCTGAAGGACCGACCAGTTTAATAGTGATGAAAGATCGGATTACACATTCACGATCTAATAATATATTTGGAAAAGAAAATAAAACATTATATAATATGAAATAAACAACATCCTTGAAAGTTTATTCAAGGTTTTATTCTTCATAACCTAGGGAAAGGAAACATATGAAAGGGGTGAGCATAAATTCTCATTAAGTGTAAGTAATACAATGGATCTATCATAAACATAAACATAATTCATGGTGGATAACTAAAAATACATGCCTTTTAAAAATTAACTTGAGTATAATATGAAGGGAATGAAAGCTGAGTAAATAAATGCATATAAATAATCACATAAAAATTTACCATGGATATTATACTAGTCTAATAATAACATGATTAACCAATTACTAATAGCATAATAAGATAATGAATATTCCATACACCATAAACCTATTATTGAGGCCTCAACCAAGACATATGAAAATACTAGGGTAGGCCTCGGCCAAAGCCCAATTCAGTTTTGTCTCATGAGACATGCTGATGCATAGAGGGGATATAGAGGGTCCCACCAAACACATTATATATCCAATTCATTTCTCATATTAACAAGGTTCTGCATAAAAATCATATACATCTGTAATGTAAATAACTTTCTGAAATCTATAAACATATTTTCTAACAATTGAGAGTAATATGATGAATGGAATCAATATATCCCATCTATAGTCAAAATAATTATAAAACCATTAACAACATACTTTATATGATATCATAAGATACAAATCTCAAAGAAGTAAAATATTTGACAAAGTATTTTGACATAGATGAACATACTTTTAAATGATACATTGCAAAATTCTTGAGGAAATAATCCTTAAACATTCCAAAGTGTACCATACCACTTTGAAACATTCGAATAATAATCACTTATAACATCATGAGAATAAGATGACTCTTTATATTATATATCAAAGGGTAGTACATACACCACATTAGAGTAATAAGTGGCGAACAAGGCACATATCTCCTAAAATATAAAGTTAGATGATTAAAATACTTTTTACTTTGAAAAAAAAGAGATATTTTGGAAAATAATTTGTATTTGTCTTGAAATAAAAAATCAAACACTTATATACTATAAAATAAAATTAAAGGACATTTAAATTATATTTTTGGAATAAATTATGTCCCACTGAAGTTAAATCATGCAAATTTTTTTTAAGAAGTTTCATAAATAAAAAATTCTAGTGTGGTTTAAGTAAGTGATTTTAGAGAGAAAAACACTACTGGAATGTGGGTTTTTCCCCACAGTTACATACCAACGGTCTCATAAAACCGTTGGTAAAGGATGGTTTAGGGAGGATTTTACCAACGGTTCACAAGAACCGTTGGTATTGATGTGTTTTGGGGAGTATTACCAACGGTTCTCATTGAACCATTGGTATAGGTGTGGTTATGGGAGGTTTTTTCCAATGGTTCTAAAGAACCGTTGGTATATGTGTGGTTGGGGGAAGTTTTTGCCAACGGTTCTAAAGAACTGTTGGTATAGGTGTGGTTGGGGGAGGTTTTTACCAACAGTTCTAGAGAACTGTTGGTATAGGTGTCGCCTGAAGGTATATACCACCGGTTTTAAAAACCGTTGGCACAACTTTCCCCCAAATTGCCAGCGGCCCGTCCTCTCCCCCATTTGCGATACAGAAACCTAAACGGGAGAAGCAAGCGATTTTGGATCTCCTTCGGCTGGACCAGTTTGGCGATCTTCGTGCTCCTTCAGCTTCCTCTTCCTCCATCCCATCCAAGGTGTTGAATCTACTTCCGAATCTTATAAGACTCATCATAAATTAGGTATTTTATTAACTGGAACCTTATTTTTATTGAAATTTATCTAATATTTCAGTTTTTAGATTTTATTTTGATGTGTTTATGTTTTTTTCTGTTTTCATTTAACCTATATGTTTTTGATTTAGACCCATCCTATATGTTTTTGTTTCTGTGTTTTTGATTTTGATGTGTTTATGTTTTTGTTTTTGTTTTGATGTGTTTAAGGTACCTTATTAACTGGTACCTTATTTTTTATTGAAATTTATCTAATTATGTTTTTGATTTATACCCATCCTATATGTTTTTGTTTCTGTTTTGATGTGTTTATGTGATGATCTTGTATCGTCATTAAGATGTGTCCAATGATTCTTTGATCATTGTTTTATGGAGAATGAATGGTTTAGGACCAGCATTAGAAGTAGCTTCCAGGGGGAAACAAGATTATGATCTACAAGGGGGTGATTGAGTCGGTAGATACCAAATATAGTTTGTTCCTTGTGTTCAAGAACCATAAATAGAGTGTTCCAATTAGGTGGTCATCAATAAAGACATAGGTAAGATTTCCAGGTCCTATTTCATGAAGTTAAATATGTGGTGCTATCGTGGTTTTGGATTTTTTGAGGTACTCTTAGTGTATTGCAAACCCTCATTTGTTCCATATTCATTTTAATTTATTTAATATCATTTTTTTCACACACACCATTATTACAGGGGGCTGTCCACCCCCCGTGGACAACCCCCCGGGAAAGCCCCCCCACCCCCTTGACACCCTCAACCCCACTGAACAGTGCCGCCACCCTCGTGGACAGCCCGACCACCACCCGTGGATAGCCCGCCCACCCCCCTGGACAGCCCGCCCACCCCCCTGGACAGCCCCGCCACCCACATGGGCTGCCCACCCACCCCCTGGACACCCCGTACCCCCCATGGGAAGCCTGCCCACCCCCTGGACACCCTGTACCCCCCCAGAAAGCCCCACCCACCCCATGGACAACCCGCTAACCTCCTTGGACAGCCCGCCCACCCCTGGACTCCCCCTACCCCATTGGACAGCCTGACCACCCCCGCAGACAGCCCGCCCACCTGGACACCCCGACCCCCTAGACACCCCCTGAACCCCTGAACACCTCCGAACCCCCAGACGACCCCACCACCCCCTAGACACCCCACACCCCTGGATACCCCGCACCCCCCTTGGACACCCTGTACCCCCCCCCCCCTAGACAGCCCGCTCACCTCCTTGGACAGCCCGCCCACCCCCGGACAGCCCGCTCACCTCCTTGGACAACCCAACCCCTGGACACCCTGTACCCCCCGGACAGTCCCACCCACCCCCTGGACACCACGCTCACCTCCTTGGACATCCCACACACCCCCTGGACACCCCGCACCCCCCTTGGGCACCCTGTACCTCCCGGAGAGCCCGCTCACCTCCTTGGACATCCCCCCCGGACAGCCCGCTCACCTCCTTGGACAGCCCACCCCCTGGACACCCTGTACCCCCCGGACAACCCCACCCACCCCTGGACACCCCGCTCACCTCCTTGGACAGCCCGCCCACCCCCTGGACTCCCCTACCCCATTGGACAGCCTGACCACCCCCGCGGACAGCCCACCCACCTGTACACCCCGACCCCCCTAGACACCCCCTGACCCCCTGGACACATCCGACCCCCCGGACGGCCCCACCACCCCTAGACACCCCGCACCCCCTGGACACCCGTCACCCCCCTTGGACACCCTGTACCCCCCCGGACAGGCCACTCACCTCCTTGGACAGCCCGCCCACCCCCGGATAGCCCGCTCACCTTCTTGGATAGCCCACCCCCTGGACACCCTGTACCCCCTCAGATAGCCCCACCCACCCCCTGGACACCCCTCTCACCTCCTTGGATAGCCCACCCACCCTTTTGGATACCCCGCACCCCCTTGGACACCCTGTACCCCCCGGGCAGCCCGCTCACCTCCTTGGACAGCCCGCCCCTTGGACACCCTGTACCCCCCCCAGACAGCCCCACCCACCCCCTGGACACCCCACTCACCTCCTTGGACATCTCGCCCACCCCCCTGGACTCCCCCTACCCCATTAGACAGCCTGAACACCCCTGCGGACAGCCCGCCCACTTGGACACCCCGACCCCCCTAGACACCCCCTGACCCCCTGGACACCTCCGACCCCCCGGACGACCCCACCACCCCCTAGACACCCTGTACCCCATTGGACACCCCGCACCCCCCTTGGACAGTCCCGCCACTCCCCTGATCCTTATCCTACTCCTCATCCTGATCTCCCTGAAGAAGTTAAAGTATAAAACTCATGTACTCCAAACCAGATCCTTAAGGATTATGTATTCATTGATCCACTTCCAATATCTTATAGGGCAATCCTTGAATATAGGCATTAGAAATTCTGTATCTTATTTTCTTATATACACTGTATTTTGTTGTATTTCTTAATATGATTCTCATATAGAGTAATGTGTTAGGTATGCTTTTATATAAAGTAAACAATTGTCATTTACCTAAATATGTTTTTGATTAAACTTCAATATTATTGAATTTCTTTGAAATGAATTATTGAAATTTTTTTACAGAATGGACAGAAGTTGGATATACGAAACTGATTGGAATTCAACCGATTTTCAAAATAATTTGAACATCTTTCTAGATTTTACATTTGACAAGGCTTTAGATAGTGGTCACATACACTGCCCATGTTTTAATTGTGTTGGAAGAACTTGGTTGAGTCGTTACGCAATTAGCTATCATATAACCAAATATGGTTTCCAAACAAACTATTATGTGTGGCATCACAATGGAGAGAAAATGGAATCTCAAAATGTTGATGATCCAAATGATAAGACTAAATTAGAGAGTTTTATATATGATCAGTTTCCATTTATTTGGCATCATGAGAAGGAAAGGATGTCCAACCAACAAGATTTCAATACAAGCACACATGATGTGTCTAATAAAAATGATGATGTTGATAGGGTGAAAAAATTGAATGATGCTGCGACGACTCCAGTATATCGGCAATGTGGTAAAATGAAAAAGTTGGAATTTTTAATCCGATTGTTTCATGGGAAAACTATGTATGGGATTTCAAATACTGCAATTGATTACATTCTTACCTTCTTGAAGGACTTACTTTCAGATGATGCAGATATTCCCTCAAACCACTATATGGCATGGAAGTTAGTTGATGAACTTGGATTCTCAAAAAAAAATCATGCTTGCTCGAATGATTACAGCTTATTTTGGGAGGAAACTGCTGAAAGAAATGATTGTATCAAATGTGGAACCTCCCGATGGAAGCCAAAAGATGATGGATCACCATCTCGTGTGCCACAAAAAGTAATGTGGAACTTTCCATTGATACCCAGATTACAGAACCTTTTCATGTCTGATGAAATATCCGTAAATATGCGAAGGCATGACACCGAGAGAAAAAAGAATAATGAAGAGTTGGTTCACCCTTCAGATGGATTTTCATGGCAGATATTTGATGCTCCATATCATGAATTTGCAGCTGAAATGCATAATGTGAGATTGGGTGTTTCATGTGATGGTTTTTATCCATTTGGGTAGATGCTTACTTCGCACAGCACATGGCCGGTTTTCATACACAGTTATAACCTTCCCCCTTGGTTGTGTATCAAAAAGCCTTACACTTTCTTGAGTATACTGATATCTGGCCCTTCTGATCCCGACAATGATATAGATGTATACATGAAACCTTTAATAAAAGAGTTGAAACTTCATTGGGATGTGGGTGTGCCCACATACGATGCATGTTCGAAAGAAATATTTCAGATGCGTGCTGCGCTTATGTGGACGATCAATGATTTTCCTACTTATGCAATGATGTCTGGATGGAGCACTAAAGGAAAATTGTCATGTCCTATTTGTATGAAGAATACTCGATTGAGAAGACTGAAATATCGTCGTAGTTTTAGTTTTATAGGACATCGACAATTCTTTCCAATGAACCATCCATATAGAAACAATCGTCGAAGATTTGACAATACCATAGAGAATGAAGATCCACCTCAGCGTATGTCTGGAACTGATGTGCTTAATGAATTGAAAGATTTCAGTTATTCATTTGGGAAGGGTGTAATGAAATCTAGAAAGAGGAAAAATGTTTCCAATGATACTTGTTACAATTGGAAGAAGAAAAGTATATTCTTTGAGTTTCCGTATTGGTCAACCAACTTGTTACGTCATTGCTTAGATGTAATGAACATTGAAAAGAATATATGTGAAATGTTGCTTTCGATTCTTCTAAATGTCAAGGGGAATACAAAAGAGGATTTACGATCTCAGTGTGACTTGGTAGATTGGGGGATCAGACCAGAATTGCATCCTGTCTATATCAGTGAAAATAAATGGCAAGTTCCATGTGCTTCTTATGTGATGACACTTGCTGAAAAAAATCAATTTCTGGAAGTGATATAGACTATTAAAGTTCATGATGGCTATTCAAGAAATATATCAAAACGGGTCAATAGAAAAGAGTTGAAGCTGAAATCTTTGAAGACTCATGATTATCACGTCCTTTTGCATGAGTTGATTCCAATAGAAATCTGTCATCTCTTGTCCAATAATGTTATAGTCTCAGTTATTCGGTTGTGCTATTTGTTTAGAGATCTTTGTGCTAAGAGGCTATCCAAATCCTTCTTGCAAAAACTGTTGGCAGAGACACCATTAATTTTGTGCGAGTTCGAGAAAATATTCCCTCCATCATTTTTTACATGCATGTTGCATCTGACTGTCCATCTTCCGACAGAAATACTTCTTGGAGGACCCGTTGCTTTCCATTGGATGTATCCAACTGAAAGAAACATGTGCACATTGAAATCATATGTTCGGAATAGGAATTATCACAAAGGTTCTATTGTGAACGTTTACTTGGCTCAATAATGTATGGATTTCAACGCAATGTATTTGTCTGATCTTATTATGAGAATAAACAGACCAATGAGAAATGAAGAAGAATAGTATGGGAAAATTGAACCCAGTTTTCCATCACTTCCTCAGACAGGAGGAATTCCGGGATCATATACATTGACGACATTAAGCTTTGAAGAGCGAGAGATGGCACATCGCACAGTGTTGTTCAATTGTGATTTGTTCGATGAGTATATCAAGTAAGTAAATTGTACATGTATCTATTATATTATCTCTTGTAATTTTAAATATTTGTTAAACTATTATTATTTTTATCTACAGGGAACATAAATAATTGATATATAGAAAGCATCGTTCTTTATCATTGAGAAGGAAAGAGACTTTGCATAACAAATGGTTTTCTGCTTGGTTGAAATTGAAGGTAAAAATATTTCTGTAATAACTAAATAAAAATAATATTTAATTAAGTTTACTATTTGTTTATATTTCAGGTATCGAGTTTGCCTGCAGACTCTATTTCTGAGGAAACAAGAGCTTTGGATTTTGGTCCTAATACCATGGTTCGTGCTTGTAAATCACTTGTGATCAATGGATACAAATTTATTATCACTGAACGAGCAAGAAACATGAGAACACAACATAATGGTGTTATGATAACTTCCAAAACAGACTATTATGCCAGTTCATCAGATACTAGAACTCGTTCTGAAAATGTTGCTTGTTATGGAATCGTGGAGAAAATAATAATTTTGGATTATTACTCACATGGTCGAGTCACGATGATGAAATGTCAATGGTTGGATTCAATAATGAGGCAAGGCACATTTATTGATGATTGTGGACTTCGAGTTATTGACATGACTCGCACTCTTGCCACTGATGAACCATATGTATTGGCATCAATGGTGAAACAATTTTTTTATGTCAAAGATCACCATCATCCTAAATTCGGTGTAATTGTTGAAGTAAATCTCAGACATTTTTTTGATGATGGTGATGATAAAGATGACACTATCCCTACTGCAATTGGAAGCAATCCGTTTATTACTTATGATGACGCCAATAGCTCAATTGTCAGAGTTGATTGTGAACCTAAAGTTGTTGTGGGAAATATATAGAATCATACAGTAGTGTTCTCACATACATCATTCAGAGTGTGTATCCTAGTACTTACCTTCAAACCACCATAAATCTTCTTTTACTTTATGTTTTTTTATCAGAATGGTTTTTCTATTTTTTGGGGGTTACACATTAGTTATCTGTTTTTAATTACTTCCATATTTGTTTTCATTACAGGAAATGACACCCATTGAAGAGAGGCGATGGAAAAAGATGACAGATAATAATCGTCGCATGATACATGTGGGTGTTCCTCCACTCATCCCTATTGTGAGTATTTTATTTCAAATATAAATATTTCAATAACTTATAATATCATGTGTTTGCTTATGTGTTAAACTTTTTTTCAGGATCGACCCCCTAGACGAGAGATATCTAACGAGGAGCCTGACATTGCTCCCAGTAGAGTGGCTGGTGGTAGGAGGGGGGTGGAGTCAGAGATGGACGATCATCTAGTGGGCCTGGTACTGAGGCCGGTGGTATGAGGGCTCATGGGGCGAGAGTTAGACGATCCACCACCACAGACGTATCTTATTCAACCCATTTTGATCCTGGTGTGTCTCCAGGGACACACGAGATATTTAGACCTCCGATGTTACACTACCAGTTGGCCAGACGTCTATGCCATCATCTTTTTCTTCTGGTTCATTATCTTCGAGCTATTATATTCCACCTTTTTCGACTTCTGATGCGACATAGTATGCGGCTGAGGAGTGCACACTGAGGAACACTCCACCTGTATAGGATATTCCTTTAGCTTCTGCACATCCAGTGACACCCATTGATCCGACTACCACAGGTATATTTATCTGACTCTATCAAATTTTTATACCAAAATTTATTTTATTATAACTTGTACTGATATTATTTTTCTTTAATAACAGATTCATCTGTAGATAGGAGGTGGGGGAGGGGCGTACTCACTTGCGTGCGGTATGGAACCACCAGACACAGTTGATGGTTGAATATAATGTTGATGGAGAAATGATTGAGAAATCTGGGCAGGAATGTCGGGGTTTTTTGGCGACGCTAGCCAAATACTCTGATATCATTCCGGTCAGCCCTCTCTCTTGGAGACAACTGCCACACGAAGTCAAAGATAACGCGTGGGCACAAATATGGGTAAAAAATATATTGGATTTAATGTAGTATTTTTTTATTTATATGAACTAATCTATTGGGTTTTAGCTTCGTTTTAACTTCCCTGATGGCGAAGGTTCACGACCAGCACGTTTAAAAGAGTTGGGAGAGATTTGGAGAGATTATAAGCATGAACTATATGTTGGCTGGTGTGATAGAGTGGGAACGGATTTAGAGACACTACCTAACATGGATGACTTCCCGATAGAGAAATATCGCCAAATGATTACCCATTGGGCGACTGCCAAATTTAAGGTATTAATCTCATTTGAGGTATTTAAATCAGAGTTTTCATATTTTGAATTAATATAGTCTTATTTATTATTAAACATTATTTAGGAATATTCTGAAAAAAACAAAAAAAACATTGATTTAAAGCAATACCTCCACACTTTGGGGTGCACAACTATGTCAGATCATGAGAGGCAACTGGTACGATATAGTTGTTTATAATTTTTCATTAAGACTTTCCCTTTTTATTATTTCCTACTTAAATTATGTGATTTATTGAATATTTAATATATGATTATACTTGCACTTTATATTGTTTCAATGTCATTACAGAAGCACAAATTGAATATTGAATGACGTATCCCTCGAGCAAAATTGTTTTTCTCGAGTAGATGAAAAAAATATGGAACTGCGGTAAATGAATCAACCCAAGAAAAGATTGTAAGTTTTAATTTGTTTATTTCAAAGTTTAATATCTACTTTGAAATTTATTAATCTATTAATATTTCTAACATGCTACTTTAGAGGCTCTTGATGCCCAGGATCCTGACAATTTTGGGCCACACGATCATTTATATCAGGTTTTGGGAGAGGAGCACTCTGGTTGAGTACGCTGCCGACCTGGTAAGAATATAGTCCCGACGAGGTATTGGTCCTCTCCAGGTATCCATTCTAGTATGACCGAGTTTAAACAGGTCAAGGATCATGCAAGAAAATCTGATAATAGGGTCACAGAGTTGGAAGTACAAGTTCAAACGAGGGACAAATAATTTATGAAACTGATGAAAGCTTTATCTTCATCACTTCCACCAGAGGCTAGCGCGGCTTGTCAGACATTTATGTTGTCGATGGGTGCATTATCCAATGCAACAGGCGACAACTCTAGTGGTGATCAAGATCATGATGTTCCTAGTGATGACGAGGATGCTGAAGAGGACGAGGGTGAGGATGAGGATGAGGACGAGGGTGAGGATGGGGACGAGGGTGAGGATGGGGCCGAGGGTGAGGATGGGGCCGAGGATGAGGATGAGGCCGACGATGAGCATGGGGACAATGACGAGGATGACGAAGAGGACAAAGATGGCGGTGAGGATGAGGTCGATGATGATAGTGGTGATGTTGATGGTGATCAGGGGAAGATTGATCCATTTCATTTTTGAATTCTGTATAACTCTTTATTTTTGAACCTGGTTTTCCACTTCGGGGTTTTCCTCTGCTTCATAGGGATGTTGTTATCAGATCTCTTTTTTGCACTCAATTCTTATTGTATGATTAGTCTACTACCTAGAACTTTAGTATTCCTTGGTACTGTGATTCCCTGTATGATATCTGGTTTGATAAGTTAATATGGTCATCTTAATATTCAAAAACAATCACTCGAAATTTGGGGTGTCCATGGGCCGGGTTGGGTCGGGTCATGGGTGTTCTAGGGCCTAAGGACATATGGTCATCCATAAGTAATATTTAGGGCCTAAGGACATGACACGAAAAATTATGTGTTTTAGATCCATGGGTAAAATTGGGGGTTCATTTTAAAAATAATAAAATGAGGGTTTTTGAGGTGGAAAATGATTTATTAGGTGATGAATTCCCTTGGTTAAAAATATAAATAAGTGTGTGTCTATATGATATTGATAAATAGATTTTAATGATAATGAAATATTGGTTATTTTGAATGACTCTCTAATATGGTTGATTTGTTAATTTTTAACAGGTGTTGTGTGCATTCATTCATGGTGGTCTATAGTGTAAATCTGGTTCTGTTTCATGATTTTATATATGGTGGAATGTAAAATATATGGACAACTACCGGCATACGGAAAACCAACCAAATGTATTTGGATTCGGTTGAAACTTTAGTAAAATGATCCATGGGTCATTTGTGACGTGTAAAAGTCAACCACGCCTCAATCCAAGGCGCGGTGTGGCCGACACCACTCAAAGTGTCTCACTTTTCTTTGAAATGGACAATAGTTTAAGTAAAAACAACAACTGACATATGAAAAACGGACCAAACGCATTCGGATTCTGTTGATACTTTAGGAAAAGTATACATGGGTCATTTGCGTCGTGTATGAGTCAAACCCGCTTCAATCTGAGGCACGGTGTGGCCGGTACCACTCAAACTGTCTCACTTTTATTTGAAATGGACAGGATTTTAAGTGAAAACAATTACCGGCATACGGAAAACTAACCAAACGCATTTGGATTCTGTTGAAACTTTAGGAAAACTATCCATGGGTCGTTTGTGACGTGTACGAGTCAACCCCGCCTTAATCTAAGGGCCTGTGTGGTCGGTACCACTAAAAGTGTCTTTCTTCTGTTTGAAATGGGTGTGCTTTTAATTAAAATAAATGACATATGGAAAACCAACCAAACGCATTTGGATTGTGTTGATACTTTAGGAAAATGATACATGGGTCATTTGGGACGTGTACAAGTCAACCCCGCCTCAATCCGAGGCGCAGTGTGGCCGACACCACTCAAAGTGTCTCACTTTTCTTTGAAATGGACATTAGTTTAAGTAAAAACAACAACTGACATACGGGAAACGGACCAAACACATTTAGATTCTGTTTATACTTTAGGAAAAGTATCCATGGGTCATTTTTGTCGTGTAAGAGTCAATACAGCTTCAATATGAGGCATGGTGTGGCTGGTACCACTCAAACTGTCTCACTTTTCTTTGAAATGGACCAGATTTTAAGTGAAAACAACTACTCGCATACGGAAAACTGACCAAATGCATTCGGATTCTATTGAAACTTTAGGAAAACTATCCATGGGTCATTTTTGATGTGTATGAGTCAACCCTGCCTCAATCTGAGGGCCGGTGTGGCCGGTACCACTAAAAGTGTCTTTCTTATGTTTCAAAAGGATGCACTTTTAATTAAAATAAAGGACATATAGAAAACTGACCAAACGCATTCGGATTGTGTTGATACTTTAGGAAAACGATCCATGGGTCATTTCTGACGTTTACGAGTGAACCCCACCTCAATCTGAGGCGCGGTGTGGCCGACACCACTCAAAGTGTCTCACTTTTCTTTGAAATGGACAACAGTTTAAGTAAAAACAACAACTGACATATGGGAAATGGACCAAACGCATTCAGATTCTGTTGATACTTTAGGAATAGTATCCATGGGTCATTTTTGTCGTGTAGGAGTAAACCCCACCTCAATATGAGGCACGATGTGGCCGGTACCACTCAAACTGTCTCACTTTTATTTGAAATGGGCAGGATTTTAAGTGAAGACAACTACCGACATACGGAAAACTGACCAAACGCATTTGGATTCTGTTGAAACTTTAGGAAAAAAATCCATGGGTCATTTGTGACGTTTATGAGTCAACCTCGCCTCAATCCAAGGGCCTGTGTGGCTGGTACCACTAAAAGTGTCTTTATTCTGTTTGAAATAGATGTGCTTTTAATTAAAATAAACGACATATGTAAAACTGACAAAACACATTAGTATTGTGTTGATACTTTAGGAAAACGATCCATGGGTCATTTGTGACATGTATGAGTCAACCCCGCCTCAATCCGAGGTGCGTTGTGGCCGACACCACTCAAAGTGTCTCACTTTTATTTGAAATGGACAACAGTTTAAGTAAAAACAACAACTGACATACGGAAAACAGATGAAATGCATTAGGATTCTGTTGAAACTTTTGAACAAGTATCCATGGGTCATTTTTGTCATGTAAGAGTAAACCCCGCCTCAATATGAGGCACGGTGTGGCTGGTACCACTCAAACTGTCTCACTTTTATTTGAAATGGACAAGATTTTAAGTGAAAACAACTACCGACATACGGAAAATAGACCAAACACATTCTGATTATGTTGAAACTTTAGGAAAATGATCCATGGGTCATTTTTGACATGTATGAGTCAACCTCGCCTCAATCTGAGGGCCGGTGTGGCCGGTACCACTAAAAGTGTCTTTCTTCTATTTGAAATGGGTGTGCTTTTAATTAAAATAAACGACATACGAAAAACCGACCAAACGCATTCATATTGTGTTGATACGTTAGGAAAACGATCCATGGGTCATTTGTGACGTGTAAGAGTCAACCCCGCCTCAATCCGAGGAGCGGTGTGGCTGACACCACTCAAAGTGTCTCACTTTTCTTTGAAATGGACAACAGTTTAAGTAAAAACAACAACTGACATACGGGAAACGGACCAAACACATTAGGATTCTGTTGATACTTTAGGAAAAGTATCCATGGGTCATTTTTGTCGTGTACGAGTCAACCCCGCCTTAATATGAGGCATGGTGTGGCCGATACCACTCAAACTGTCTCACTTTTCTTTGAAATGGAAAAGATTTTAAGTGAAAACAACTACCGGCATACAGAAAACCGACCAAACACATTAGGATTCTGTTTAAACTTTAGGAAAATGATCCATGGGTCATTTTTGACTTGTACGAGTCAACCCCGCCTCAATCCGAGGGCCGGTGTGGCCGGTACCACTAAAAGTGTCTTTCTTCTGTTGGAAAAGAATGCGCTTTTAATTAAAATAAAGGAAATACGGAAAACTGACCAAACACAATCAGATTGTGTTGATACTTTAGGAAAATGATCCATGGGTCATTTTTGATGTGTACGAGTCAACCCCACCTCAATCTGAGGCGTGGTGTGGTCGGCACCGCTCAAAGTGTCTCACTTTTCTTTGAAATGGACAATAGTTTAAGTAAAAACAACAACTGACATACGAGAAACGGACCAAACACATTCGGATTCTTTTGATACTTTAGGAAAAGTATCCATGGGTCATTTTTGTCATGTACGAGTCAACCCCCCCTTAATCTGAGGCACGGTGTGGCCGGTACCACTCAAACTGTCTCACTTTTATTTGAAATGGATAGGATTTTAAGTGAAAACAACTACCGACATATGGAAAACTGACCAAACGCATTCGGATTCTGTTGAAACTTTAGGAAAATGATCCATGGGTCATTTTTGATATGTACGAGTCAACCCCGCCTCAATATGAGGGCCAGTGTGGCCGGTACCACTAAAAGTCTCTTTCTTCTGTTTGAAATGGATGCGCTTTTAATTAAAATAAACAACATACGTAAAACTGTCCAAACGCATTCGGATTGTGTTGATACTTTAGGAAAATGATCCATGGGTCATTTGTGACGTGTACGAGTTAATCTCGACTCAATATGAGGCACGGTGTGGCCGGCACCACTCAAAGTGTCTCACTTTTCTTTGAAATGGACAACAATTTAAGTAAGAACAACAACTGACATACGAAAAACGGACCAAACGCATTCAGATTCTATTTATACTTTCAGACAAGTATCCATGGCTCATTTGTGTCATGTACGAGTCAACCCCTCCTCAATATGAGGAACGGTGTGGCCGGTACCACTCAAACTGTCTCACTTTTATTTGAAATGGACAGGATTTTAAGTGAAAACAACTACCGGCATACAGAAAACCGACCAAACACATTCAGATTCTGTTGAAACTTTAGGAAAAGGATCCATGGGTCATTTGTGATGTGTACGAGTCTACCCCACCTCAATCCAAGGGCCGTTGTGGCCAGTACCACTAGAAGTATCTTTCTTCTGTTTGAAAAGGACGTCATTTTAAGTGAATACAACTGAAATTTACACTTATCAACGATAGTCGCAAACTCCATTTCATGAGTTGGGTAGTTTCACTCATGGGTTCCTAAGTGAAGAGACTCCTAAGAAAATACCTTTTCACCATATATTATAAAAAATACAAGTTCAATGCAAAATTCATCACAAATCATTACATACCCAAATCTAGGATAAGAAAAAAAATGGTACATGAGCCAATTTCAAACTCTTATTCAACTATAATAGGTATTTCTCATACTATTCTGCCTATTATAATTTTATGGGGATGTGGGGGATATGCTGGTTGGGGGGTTGTGCAGGGGTGAGGTGAATTTCTACCAGATGATTGTTGTTTTATGAAGATTGAAATAGGGAATTGTAGTACATGACATGGTTGGAAGAGTTTGATGATTTTATGTGTTTTTTTGTCCTATTTTAGGTTTTTTATACTGTTTCAAGTCTGTATGTGGTTTTTGTGATTTTATTTATGCAGGTGTATAGTGGAGGGGCAAATGGAGGGAGGGAGGCTGCTGGGATGCAGTTCTGGAAAAACTCAATACCAACGGTTTAAAACCGTTGGTATAAGGGTACTGGAATTCTGGAAAAACACTATACCAACGGTTTTAAACAATTGGTATAGGTGTTCTGGAATTCTTATACCAACGGTTTATAACCGTTGGTATAGGTGTTGCTGGAAAACAAAATACCAATGGTTATAAACTGTTGGTATAAGTTTTCTGGAATTCTGGAAAACCACATTATCAACGTTTTAAAACCGTTGGTATAATAGTCCATAAATGCATTACCAGCGGTTTATAACCATTGGTATACATTGGGTGAAAATTTATATAACCAATATACCAATGGTTTAGATCAAACCGTTGGTATAAGGCTTTCCTCATGGCTTACTAAACAACGGTTTGGAAAACCGTTGGTATAGGCTATACCAACGGTTTTCCAGCCTATACCAATAGTTTGTAACCGTTGGTACACCCTTCTTTTCCAGTAGTGATGGAATGTCTATTTTCATAAAAAAAATAAATGGAAAAGATATTTTTTCATGATAAAATTTTTGATTTTAGAAAAATAATTATCGCTTAAAACATATTACCTAGTGCACTTGAAAATGGGTATGAATTCGATAATTTAACTTGAATCAAACTTATTTATCAGAATGAATTAAGAAGGAACCCATTTTAAAACATGAATATCCAATAAGAGAAGACTGTTATGATAATTATATATGGTTTTGGAACATATAAATACAATTTATAATAATTATTCAAAAATAAATAAGCATTACATTTGAGTAACGTTATAGAAAGAGTAACCCAAAGGAAAAATAGGGGTTTGAGTAGAATTCCGTACCACTTTGTAATCAATTGAATTGTATGCAACAAAGTTAATAATCATAAATTTATAAATTTAATACAATGAAAATAAAGATATTAATTATATTATTGAAAAAAGGGAAGTAAAAATACACCATACACAAGAAATAGTGGTGAATAAGAAGTATCTAACAAAAATGTAAGTGAGATGAGGAAACCCTTACCTTATGTTCGAATGAGTTCCACACTTGACCTTAATGTACATAATAACCAGATTAAATTAATTAATTAATCAATTCAAAAACTTTTATAAATTTATTAGATTCATTATAGTTTTATTAATTTCATTTATTCCCTTTTTTATAAGTTAAAATATTGGATTCCATCATTACGGAGTGTTAGTTTTCTTTGATTTCATGATCGGTCCATTTGATTATAAGTAATAGAGTTAGTGTCTGAAATGGGAATAGAAGTGAATAATTGAAGTTAAATGTTTTTAATTATCATAAATAAGTATAAATTATCATATAATTAATTTGGATATTTTGGGTGAGGATGAATCATTACATTAAACTTTAATGATAATCGCTTGGATTATTTGTAGTGGTTTCGCTCACAACGAGCTTGTTTTGATTTATTATTTAAAAAAATGTGCATATTATGATTAAATAACATTAAATAATATTAAATAAATATATTATTATTATTTTAAACCGTAAAAATAGTTTCATTACCATCCATTAATATGGTAATAGAAATTGAAAACCCGTCGTCCTTGAATGCGATAAATTAACACATCTCGAATAGTGTTTTCATTTTTTTATGAAAGGAGGGGGAAAGAGAGATGATGATGAATTATTACATTAACATACCAAAATTAAAGTATATGTAAGGTAATACAGTTATCACCCCATTTTAATTAGGGTAGTTGAGGATAGAAAAAGAAAAGAAATGAACTTGAAAGAAAAAAAGATAAGTTGAGAAATCCCTTACAAAAATTAGGCAGCCAAACGACGTCAATTAAACATTCATAAAATATGTTGATGAGAGAAAAATGGGTATCTCATAATTTTTAAATCATATGGATAGAAAGGGGATATTTAATGACATATCCCAACATAATCCAATAGAAATTAAAAACGAATAACATAAAAGGAGTGCTTGAAAAAGAGAAGGGTGGTAGATCCCTTTACCTTATAGAGTAACTCCTAAAACTTGAAGGTTGTGACATTGGGGTCTTGAAGACACCTTGGGAGGACTCATAGGGAGGTAAAACTACTAGATATTCTAGTATGAGGAATTTTTAATGAGTTAAAATGAAGTAATGGCTTGGTATTTATAGTAAAAGAGAAGGAGTTTTTTATTAATTTCCAAGGACACCTCATTAGTGGTATTTGCAAAATCATGGGATTGCCCATGGTATTGGAAACTTGGGATACTTAATATCACATTTCATTACTCAAGAGTCTACCAGAATTATTAAATCATTATTAAATCATTAATTATATCATTAATCATACAGAAAACTTAAAATTGAATTTTTACTATTAATAAAAAACTAATGTATTTTATAAAATTCTTA
Source organism: Viscum album (assembly GCA_963277665.1). Classification (NCBI taxonomy): domain Eukaryota; kingdom Viridiplantae; phylum Streptophyta; class Magnoliopsida; order Santalales; family Viscaceae; genus Viscum; species Viscum album. The sequence goes on from OY728137.1 coordinate 806,807,499, forward strand.
TAAATTCAGCATAACCTAATATCGATGTTATGAATTCAAAAATGGAATTTATTTTATCCTAATAATTATATAAATATTAAAATTTAACTTTTATCTCTAAAAATACTTATTTATTAAAAATAATAGCAGATATAAAATGTATAGTAAAATACATAGAAAAAATTTCAACACTTAAAAAAATAAAATTATTTTATAATTTGTAATTAAATAATATTTTTTTGATAAAAATATTTAATTATAATAAACGTTAATAAAACCAAATTTCTATATAATAACTAAAATCTCGCTGAAATGTACATTTTTTACTGGAAAAAACAATTTATCAAATTCATCATATTTAAAAAAAAACTAAACTCAAAACATAAATGATGGAATTTTTTTTTATTTATACTTTATTGGGTGAGGTTACTATTCCATTGGTCATGTTACTATTTATAAGGGAAACTTTACTATTTTAAAGGGTCAAGTTATTATTCACCAAAAAATTAATTTGATGCTATCAGGCTCTAAATATCTTACTGAACGCAACTGTGTGTGTTTGTTTTTTGAAGTTCAAAACACAGAAGTGGAAAAATTAAGTTTAACAGCTAGGTTATAACTATAACCAATATTTTTTTGGCTAAGTCATAGTGTTTTGTGCATATAAGATATCAAATGAATTGAATTTATTTATGAAGAAACATACCATAAAATCATGGGTTGTCATATTAATAGTGAATATATTTGTAACATAAATTAGTATTTATCAGAATAATTATAATATTCAATTAAAATATTTAATTAAATAATATATTGATAAAAATAAATTGTTAATAAAAATAATAAAATACATATATTCATATTTAAATATTCTTTTACACAAAATAATACTTTAAAATAATATGTTTTTAGAATATTAATTTAAAATTAATTTGAAAGCTATAAATTTGAAATCTAAGTATTATTAATTAAATAACATAATTTTAAATTATTATTTTTCATAAATTAATGTATTTAAAATTATAAAAAAATTATTGGCGTGTTATAAAGACAGTTTCAGTAAAATAGGGGAAATCTGAATTTTTTCTCTTGAGTGGATTTTGAGAGGAATATGCTAAATTTTCCTATCATGATATTTTAGATAATTTTTCTAACCACTCTATTGGTCCTGAAATATGGTTTTTACCATTGTACATGAGTTTGGTGGAATTTTGAGCCCTTTAAATTGTGCATAAATATTTAATATTTAATTAATTAAATATTATTTCATTATTCATGTTTATTTTGTTATATCTTATATTTGGAGCATCATATCTGAATTCCAACTTCTCCATTGAGTCCAAATATGGGGTTTTTCCTAGGAAAGGCATGACCATGAGTAGGGTGATGGGTTCAGACGAGGCCCCATATTCTTCTGTATGTTCGATTTCTTTTTCTTTTCTTTTTCCTTAATTTATTTTTTATTTGTTTTATCTATTCCTTCCATGGTGTTTCATGCACAACAACACAATTTGGGGTTTCCTTCGACTGAGAGTGATAAGAGATTAATATTATAGGGAGAGGAGATGGAGATAAGAGGGATTGAAGGAGAAGGAGACACTACTGGAAATCATGTTTTTCCCAACGCTTGTATTCCAACGATTCAAAGAACCGTTGGTATAGGTAATATTTACCAACACTTTCCAAAAACCATTGGTAAAGATTTGTAAAAATTGTGTTTTCCCAATAGTTTGATGAAACCGTTGGGAAAAAATGGGTAAAAAAGAGTTTTCCCAATGGTTTAGTGAAACCGTTGGGAAAGATGAAGACCCATATACCAACAGTTCTATCATAACCGTTGGTATATATGGAATTAAGAGGTTTTTCCCAATTATTTTTTAAAACCGTTGGGAAAGAAAATCCCCAAATATCATCGATCTGCAACTCCATACATCTTGAAAATTTTTCCCTAACTGAGACCTGGACGTACCCTCTCGAAATTTTTTCCCTAAACCTCAATCGTCTAGAAGGTTTGCCTCTAAATCTCGACACAAACGCTACTTCCCAACACAACAGGTCTAGTTTTCAATGATTTTTTCTTCCCGTTTAAATTGGTATGTGTGAGTTCATTGATTTTAGATTTGTTCTTCCCGTTTAAATCAGTTCGTGTGTGTTAATTTATTTTAGATTTTGTCATTCTATTTTGGTGCAATCTAGTGTGTATTATGATCCCCTTACGAAAATAAGGCATATGTAATTTTTGGTTACGGTTGGAACCCTACTTCACAACCTGCTCTAGAGGGTGCTAACTCTAATTTCCAATGGGACATCTATCTTTGATTCAAGAAATTTTTGTTCTTCCATTCTAAATCGGGAGGTGTGCCTTCATTTATTTTAGATTTTTTCATTCCATTTTTCTACAATGTATTTTGTATTATGATTTCCTTATGAGCACAATCAATATATCATTTTAGGTTGTGGTTTTGTTTTGATTTATCTGTATTGAATAATTTTGGTTGATATTGAAGAGGTCAATATGATCCTGAGTTATTTTATCCTTGATTTATTTTAAATTTAAGGTCTATTGACTTGATTTCGTTGGTTAGCCATAAATACAGTTAGGGTTGTCTAGGTGGGGTGGGGGGGGGGGGGGGGGTTTCCAAGTGGGGTGGGGGGGGGGGGGGCTGGGTTGTCCAAGTGGGGTGGGGGTAGAGCTGTCCAAGTAGGGTGGGGGGTAGAGCTGTCCAAGTGGGGTGGGGGTAGAGCTGTCCAAGTGGGGTGGGGGTAGAGCTATCCAAGTGGGGTGGGGGTAGAGCTGTCCAAGTGGGGAGGATGTCGAGGGCAATCCAAGTGGGGTGGGGGAGGGGCTGTCTAGGTAGGGTGGGGAGGGGGCTTTGTTGTCCAAATGGGGTGGGGGTAGGGCTGTTTGGGGTGGGGGAGGGGGATGTCTAGGTAGGGTGGGGGAGGGGGCTGGGTTGTCCAAATGGGGTGGGGGTAGGGCTGTTTGGGGTGGGGGAGGGGCTGTCTAGGTAGGGTAGGGGAGGGGGCTGTCTAGGTAGGGTGGAGGAGGGGGCTGGGTTGTCCAAATGGGGTGGGGGTAGGGATGTTTGGGGTGGGGAGGGGCTGTCTAGGTAGGGTGGGGGAGGGGGCTGTCTAGGTAGGGTGGGGGAGGGGGTTGGGTTGTCCAAATGGGGTAGGGGTAGGGCTGTTTGGGGTGGGGGAGGGTGTGGAGGTTGGGTGGGGGAGGGTGTCCAGGCAGGGTTGTCCAAGTAGGGTGGGGAGGGTGTGTAGGTGGGGTGGGGGAGGGGCTGTCTAGGTAGGGTGGGGGGGGGATGGGTTGTCCAAGTGGGGTGACGGTAGGGCTGTCCCGGTGGGGTGCGGGGGGGGGGGGGGGGTGGCTGGCTAATCCAAGTGGGTTGTGGGGGGTAGGGGTGTCCAGGTATGGTGGGGGGGGGGCTGGGTTTTCCAAGTGGGGTGGGGGTAGGGCTATCCATGTGGGGTGGGGGTGCTGGGTTGTCCAAGTGGGGTGGGGGTAGGGCTGTCCAAGTGGGGTGGGTGGGGTGGGGGTAGGGTTGTCCAAGTGGGGTGGAAACCCTAAATTCAATGTTTTAATTGGAGATTTGGTTTATTTTATTAGGGATTAGGTGTATGAGGAATTCTCATTCCTATTATGGGTGGTTTTAATCAAAATTTATGATGTTGGAACCATTTGTGATGTTGTTGTCTCTATTTAATCTCACTTCCTCTAACTTAACATTAAATTTTATATCACATTTGGTTTTTGTTTTTTAATTTCCAGTTAAGTTATTTGTGGTCGATGATTATCTCATGTTAATTGTTTTCAATGGATTGGTGTGGAAATTGGGCATTTAATGTGACTTTTCCAAATGGGGGTGCCTTGAGAATACTCCAAATATTTTTTAAAAATGATCAAAGGGATTTTATTATTTAAAATGGATTTCAAAATATATTTTCTATTAAAGTTCAATCGTATTGAATTGTTTATGACAAAATGACTTATATAAAATCTTTTTACAGAATGGACAGAAGTTGGATGTATGAAACCGATTGGATCTCAAGCAATTTTCAAAACAATTTGGAGATAAGTTGGATCCATGGGTCATATGTGACGTGTACGAGTCAACCCCGCCTCAATCTGAGCCGTGGTGTGTCTGGGACCACTCAAACTGTCTCTCTTTTGTTCAAAATGGACTAAATTGTATGTGAAATCAACAATTTTCATATGAGAAACTGACCAAACTCCTTCGGATTCTATTGAAACTTTAGAAAACTGATACAAGGGTCATATGTAACGTGTACGAGTCAACCCCGCCTCAATCCGAGGCGCGGTGTGGCCGGCACCACTCAAAGCATCTGCCTTTTGTTTCAAAAGTACGCCATTTTAATTGAAAAACATCAACTGGCATACAGAAAACTGACCAAACGCATTCGGATTGTGTCGATATATTAGAACAACGATCCATGGGTCATATGTGACGTGTACGAGCCAACCCCGCCTCAATCTGAGGCGCGGTGTGGCCGCCACCACTCAAAGTGTCTGTCTTTTGTTTCAAAAGGACATCATTTGAAGTGAAAAACATCAACTAGCATACAGAAAACCGACCAAACGAATTCATATTGTGTCTATACTTTATAAAAACTATCCATGGGTCATATGTGATGTGTAAGAGTCAACCCTGCCTTAATCTGAGGCATGGTGTGGCCGGAATCACTCTAAGTGGATCTATTTTTCTTAAAATGGACAACAATTTAAGTACATATGGAAAACCAACCAAACGCATTCAGTTTCCATTGAAACTTTAGTAGAATGATCCATGGGTCATATGTGACGTGTACGAGTCAACGCTATCTCAATCTGAGGCGCGGTGTTGCTGACACTACTCAAAGTGTCTTCCTTTTGTTTCAAAAGTATGTCATTTTAATTGAAAAACATCAACTGACATACGGAAAACCAACCAAACGCATTCGGATTGTGTTGATACATTAGGACAATGATCCATGGGTCATATGTGACGTGTATGAGTCAACCCTGCCTCAATCTGAGGCACGATGTGGCCGCCACCACTCAAAGTGTCTGTCTTTTGTTTCAAAAGGACATCATTTGAAGTGAAAAACATAAACTGGCATACGGATAACCGACCAAATGCATTTGGATTGTGTCGATACTTTAGAACAACGATCCATGGGTCATATGTGACATGTAAGAGTCAACCCCGCCTCAATCCGAGCCGCGGTGTGTCTGGGACCACTCAAATTGTCTCTCTTTTGTTCAAAATGGACTAAATTGAATGTGAAATCAACAACTGTCATACGGGAAACCGACCAAAAGCCTTCAGATTCTATTTAAACTTTAGGAAAATGATACAAGGGTCATATGTGATGTGTACGAGTCAACCCCACCTCAATCTGAGGCGCGGTGTGGCCGGGACCACCCAAACTGCCTCTCTTTTGTTCCAAATGGACAATATTTTATGTACATACGCCAAACCGATCAAACGGATTCTGATTGTGTTGAAACTTTAGGAAAATAATTCATGACTCATATTTGATGTGTAAGAGTCAACCCTGCCTCAATCCGAGGCCCGATGTGGCCGACACCACTCAAAGTGCCTCTGTTTTGTTTAAAATGGACTTAATTTTAAATGAAAACAACAACTGACATACTGGAAACCGACCAAACGCCTACGGATTCTATTAAAACTTTTTCAAATCAAACCATGGGTCATATTTGACTTTTAAGAGTCAAGCCCTCTTCAATCCGAGCTGCGGTGTGGCCTGGACAACTCAAATTGTCTCTCTTTTGTTCAAAATGGACTAAATTGTAAGTGAAATCAACAACTAACATACGAGAAACCTACCAAATGACTTATTATTCTGTAGAAACGTTAGAAAAATGATCCATGGGTGATATTTGATGTGTACGAGTCAACTCTGCCTTAATCCGAGGCGCTGTGTGGTCAGGACCACCCAAACTTCCTCTCTTTTGTTCAAAATGGACAATATTTTATGTACATACGCCAAACCGATCAAACAGATTCTGATTGTGTTTAAACTTTAGAGAAATGATCCATGGATCATATGTGACATGTACGAGTCAACCCCGCCTCAATCCGAGGTCCGTTGTGGCCGACACCACTCAAAGTGCCTCTCTTTTGTTTAAAATGGACTTAATTTTAAGTGAAAACAACAACTGACATATGCCAAACTGACCAAATGCCTTAGGATTCTGTTGAAACTTTAGTAAAATGATCCATGGGTCATATGTGACGTTTACGAGTCAACCCCGCCTCAATCTGAGCTGCAGTGTGTCTGGGACCACTCAAACTGTCTCTCTTTTGTTCAAAATGGACTAAATTGTATGTGAAATCAACAACTGTCATACGGGAAACCGAAAAAAACGCTTTCGGATTATATTGAAACTTTAGGAAAATAATACAAGGGTCATATGTGACGTGTACGAGTCAACCCTCGCCTCAATCCGAGGCATGGTGTGGCCGAGACCACCCAAACTGCCTCTCTTTTGTTCCAAATGGACAATATTTTACGTACATATTCCAAACCGATCAAACGGATTCTGATTGTGTTTAAACTTTAGGAAAATGATCCATGACTCATATGTCATCTGTAAGAGTCAACCCCGCATCAATCCAAGTCCCGGTGTGGCCGACACCACTCAAAGTGCCTATGTTTTGTTTAAAATGGACTTAATTTTAAGTGAAAACAACAACTGACATATCAGAAACTGACCAAACGCTTAAGGATTCTGTTGAAACTTTAGAAAAAACTATACATGGGTCATATGTGATGTGTACATGTCAACCCCACCTCAATCCAAGCCGCGGTGTGGCCGGGACCACTCAAACTGTCTCTCTTTTGTTCAAAATGGACTAAATTGTAAGTGAAATCAACAACTGACATACGAGAAACCTACCAAACACCTTTGGATTCTGTTTAACTTTATGAAAATGATCCATGGGTCATATGTGACGTGTATGAGTCAACACCACCTCAATCCAAGGCATGGTGTGACCGGAACCACTCGAAGTGTATCTCTTTTGTTTCAAAAGGACATCATTTTTAGTGAAAACAACAACTGACATACGGAAAACCGACCATATGCATTCAGATTCCATTGAAACATTAGGAAAACAATCCATGAGTCATATGTGACGTGTACGAGTCAACCCCACCTCAATAAGAGGTGCGGTGTGGCCGAAACCACTCGAAGTGTCTCTCTATAGTTTAAAATGGACTTCATTTTAAGTGAAAAGAACAACTAACATACGACAAACCGACAAAACGCATTCGGATTCTGTTGATACTTTGGTAAAAGGATCCACGGGTCATTTTTGATGTGTATGAGTCAACCGCACCTCAATATGAGCCTCGTTGGGGCCGCCACGTCTCAAAGTGACTCACTTTTCATTGAAATGGAAAACATTTTATGTGAAAACAAGAACTGACATACTAAAACCCAACAAAACACATTCATATTACATTGAAACTTTAGGAAAATTATTCATGGGTCATTTTTGACATGTACAAGTCAACCCCACCTCAATCTGAGGCGTGGTGTGGCCAGAACCACATGAAGTGTCTGTCTTTTGTTTCAAAAGGACATCATTTTTAGTGAAAACAACAACTGACATACGGAAAACTGACAAAATGCATTTAGATTCCATTGAAACATTAGGAAAACAATTCATGAGCCATATGTGACGTGTACGAGTCTACCCCACCTCAATCTGAGGCACGGTGTGGCCGGAACCACTCGAAGTCTCTCTCTATAGTTTAAAAGGGACTTCATTTTAAGTGAAAAGAACAACTGACATACGGAAAACTGACCAAACGCATTCGGATTATGTTGATACTTTAGGAAAAGGATCCATGGGTCATTTTTGATGTGTATGAGTCAACCACACCTCAATCTGAGCCTCGGTGTGGCCGCCACATCTCAAAGTGACCCACTTTTCTTTGAAATGGAAAACATTTTAAGTGAAAACAACAACTGACATACTGAAACCCAACAAAATGCATTTGGTTTCCATTTAAACTTTAGTAAAATTATCCATGGGTAATTTTTGATGTGTACGAGTCAATCCTGCCTCAATCCGAGTTGTAGTGTGGCCGATATCACTGTAAGTGTCTCTATTTTGTTAAAAATGGAAAACATTTTAAGTACATACGGAAAACCGACCAAACGGATTATGATTGTGTTTATACTTTAGCAAAAAGATCCATGAGTCATATGTGATGTGTACAAGTCAACCCCTCCTCAATTTGAGGCGCGGTGTGGCTGACACCACTCATAGTGTATCTCTTTTGTTTAAAATATACATCATTTTAACTGAAAAGAACAACTAGCATACAGAAAAATGACCAAATGCATTCAGAATCGGTTGAAACTTTAGGAAAACGATCCATGGGTCATATGTGACGTGTATGATTCAACCCCACCTCAATCCAAGACGCGGTGAGGCCAGAACCACTCGAAGTGTCTCTCTTTTGTTTCAAAAGGACATCATTTTTAGTGAAAACAACAACGGACATACAGGAAACTGAACAAATGCATTCTTATTCCATTGAAACGTTAGGAAAACAATACATGAGTCATATGTGACATGTACGAGTCAACCTCACCTCAATATGAGGAGCGGTGTGGCCGGAACCACTCGTATTGTCTCTCTATAGTTTAAAATGGACTTCATTTTAAGTGAAAAGAACAACTGACATACGGAAAACTGACCAAACACATTCGGATTCTGTTGATACTTAAGTAAAAGGATCCTTGAGTCATTTTTGACGTGTATGAGTCAACCGTGTCTCAATCCAATCCTCGGTGTGGCCGCCACGACTCAAAGTGACTCACTTTTCTTTGAAATGAAAAACATTTTAAGTGAAAACAAAAACTGACATACTGAAACCCCACAAAACGCATTTGGATTCTGTTGAAAATTTAGGAAAACAATACATGGTTAATTTGTGATGTCTATGAGTCAACCACGTCTCAATATGAGCCTTGGTGTGGCTGTAAAAACTCAAAGTTGCTCACTTTTCTTTGAATTGGAAAACATTTTAAGTGAAAACAACAACTGACATACTGAAAACCAACAAAACGCATTAGGATTCTGTTGAAACTTTTGGAAAACGATACATGGGTCATTTGTGACGTGTAAGAGTCAACCCCACCTCAATCTGAGTCACAGTGTGGCTGGGATCACTCTAAGTGTCTCCCTATAGTTTAAAATGGACTTCATTTTAAGTGAAAAGAACAACTGACATATGTAAAACTGAAAAAACACATTCAGATTGTGTTGATACTTTAGGAAAAGGATCCATGGGTCATTTGTGATGTGTACGAGTCAACCGTGCCTCAATCTGAGCCTCGGTGTGGCTGCAACAACTCAAAGTGGATCACTTTTATTTGAAATGGAAAGCATTTTAAGTGAAAACAACAACTGACATACGGAAAACTGACCAAACGCATTCGGATTCTATTGAAACTTTAGGAAAACAATCCATGGGTTATTTGTGACGTTTATTAGTCAACCCTGCCTCAATCCGAGTCGCGGTGTGGCAGGGATCACTCAAAAATGTCATTTTTTTAAATGAACCACATTTTAAGTGATAATAACTGGCATACAGAAAACCAACGAAACCCTTTTGGAATATGTTGATACTTTAGGAAAATTATCAATGGGTCATGTGTGACGTGAACTAGTCAATCATGCCTCAATACGAGGCATGGTGTGACCGTTACTACTCCAAGTGCATGTATTTTGTTTAAAATGGATATCATATATAGTAAAAACACCTGTATACGAAAAACCGATCAAATTATGAATTGAATTCCAAATTTCACATATAATTGTCATCTAAATTTGAAATTGAATTCTAAATGAATTTTGAAATGAATTCTAAATGAATTCTAAATGAATTTTAAAATGAATTCTAAATGAATTCTAAATTATGTATCTTTATAATTACGTTATGAATTCTGATTTAATTCTGAATGTGTATAGTTTCAGGATGTTGTATATGTTAAATGTATATGAATTTGTTCTGTATATGTATATGTTAGTTGGTTATTGCAGCTAAAGGAGAGGGATTGAAGAATCATAGGTGAATGGAGACCCTGCTCCTCCCCTGTGCAAATTGCAGGCTGCTGTGCAAATTGTAGGCTGTAGTGCAATTTGCACAGCATAGGTTATGCCAATGGTTTGAAACCATTGGCATAGTCTTCTAAGGAGGTTTATACCAACGGTTTAGATGGAACCATTGGTATAAACTCTTTCCCAATGGTTTCAAACCGTTCGGAAAATATGTATAGTTGGATTTTTCCCAACGGTTTTGAGTGAATCGTTGGGAAAAGCTAGAGATTTTTTTGGGTTTTCCCAATGATTTACTTAAAACCGTTGGGAAAACATATGTCAACGGTTAATGTTAACCGTTGGGATAGGTTGATTTTTATAACCTATCCAAATGGTTCTTTGTAAACCATTGTGAAAACTTTTCCCAATGGCTTACTTCCCCACGGTTTGCAGAACTGTTGGGATAGATATTCCCAACGGTTCTGCGGCCTTTCCCAACAGCTGTGAACCATTGTAAATGCCTCTTTTTCCAGTAGTGAGATACTTCTATGGAGCTCAGGTCACGCTAGATCATCTCGTAGGTTCTATAGAATGCGAATTAGATCAAATATATAGTGGTTTCTACCCGAAGGTAGTCCCTTTTTAATTTTTCCATTTTAGATCCCTATAGTTTAGTTGTTTTTAGGTTTTAACATTGTTTCTGGATTTTTGGGGACACCTTGTGGGTTGATCTAGCAGTTTTAGGGAAAATCAGGGAGTTTTGGGGTGTTCCGAGTGGTATGGAAGGATTTATATTTGGAAAATACTAATCACACAACACGTGGTTTCATTAAAAAACACAATTTTTTTCTTCTTATTTAGGGAATATGATTTTTTTCTAATTACACGTCGTGTATGTTAAGTTCACACAGTGTAGTTGAACTTTTCCAAGAGGCCATGTACATGGGAAGTTAGAGTTTGGGAAGTACAAGTAGTGTACCCAGGGTATATGCAGTGTAGTTTTACTTGGCCATGTACCCAAGTACATGGGAATATGGATGTGTGAGACCACACATTGTGTACCTAGATTATACTTCGTGTAGTAGTACTTGGCCATGTGGCCATGTACTTGGGAAGACACCTCGTGTGGAGGGGAATGGCTATGTAATAGTATATGGGAAGATTCCATGCCCATGTACTAGTACATGGGTAGAACTTAGGTGTTCCCTAGCTATTTTGAAGTACATGTCCAGGTGCACCATTGAGAGTACATGCTATTTACTCAGAAGTACACATAGTGTGCTTTTCCAGCAAGGGGTTTTGGGTGTCTTTGTGCCCTAGAGTCAGAATTGGACTTGTGAGTAGTCCATTAAGAGTGTTTTTTCATGTATATCATAGTTGAGGGATTTTTTTGTCATTTAGAGGTTATTTGAATGGTGTTTTGGATTGATAGAGTTATTGGGAGTATTCCTTTGAGTTATGGTTCTAGAATCCTTCTATGGGATGGGTTATGATTTATGAAGCTCGTGTGAGGTTTTGTACTCATTTATAACCATGGAATAATGATGCAAGGTGAGCCTACCTGAGGTCATTTGGATGGACTCCAAAATTAAGAATCAACTTTCTTCTTGGATGAGATTGCAAGTTTAGTCATTTGAGGTTTAGGTCATGTTGCATGGGGTTGAAACAAGTGCAAGAATTGTGGGTAGTTTGATGTTGTTGTATGTATGGTATGATTGGATACTTTTAGGAAGTGTTTTAGACAGGTTTTAGGTACCTATTTTTAGTTTTACCCTTAAGATAAGGTTATTCTTGGGGTTTCCCATATGGGAAGGTGTTCTGTGGTTTTGAGATGGGAGTCCAACCATGGTTCCTCTGAGCGGGATTTTTATATGGTCTAGTTTTAGTAGGGGATCCCTTTTAGAGTGTCTTACCTAAGATATAGTTTTTAGGGGTGCCCCTTGTATGATTTACTATTATTATGAGGTTTTGGTAACCATGGTGGATTCCCTGTGTTGGTTGTCTTATCAGGTGGCCATGCTGGTTTAGAGGTTTTGGTTTGAGGGTGTAGGTGTTAACAAACCCTTTTGTTTGAGATATGGTATGGGTGTTTGAGGTTGTTCTTTTTCATTACAAATGAGGGTGGAGAAATTTGGGACATTATTAGACCAGGAGTAGGCCCTGTGATTGATTTTATTTTTCTCCTCCACTAGTTGGTTAGTTGCTGTGAGGCTAGGATAGAGAGATAATGGACAATCTAGATGAGTGAAACAACATTATCCTATCAGTTTTCCCGAGGCTAGGTTTAGTATACCATGGAGGATAATTTAATCTAGATGACCCTGTTTTCTATGGGCTATGGGTTCTAGTTAGTAATCCTGGTGATTCACTAATAGGTTCGTTCACCCTATTCATTCTACATGACTTTTTGGGCATGGTAGTATACACCCAAGGTTAATAGGGGGTCCCTACCACCAGTTCATATCATACCATTGGAGTCCTAGTGCCAATTAGATGTGTTTAGTGTTTTGATTCTTAGGATGGGATCCTAGGGTCCAACATGTGTAAATGTCCTTGTGGTGGAATTTAGAGATATTTATTGATCAAGAAGACACAATTGATGTTTCCGCTTCATGAGACATGTTTTTTAATTCCTCTTGATAGGGCCAAAGTGATGGTAGATTACATAAGAGTGTGATTATAGAACCTTAGGTTTTCTGTTTTCCTTTTGTTTATCCCTTTTTTTATTCCCTATTTTTTATCTTTTATGCTAGTAGTAAAATTCTGCTAGGCTGGACATGACACATGTTGCATGGGAATGTTATGATAGCATATTTTATGACCACCATTGGGGGTGGCCTACTGATATTTTTATCCCACCCCTTGAACATAAACCATGGTTTATATGTAGATATTATTTCTAGTTTTACGTCAACCATGGTGAATTGGATTGTGTAGAGGCCAAATGTTTCTTGTTTTAGTGGAGAAACTCATGTAGAGTCCCTAGTTCACACTTCTACTTTTCAGCCATTGTGGAGACAAGGTATGTGGTTCATCTTGGAGTAGTACTAGAGCCTTTTGTATTTATTATCTTTTATTTTATTCTTTATGTGGTAAACCTAGTGGATGGACAGTTTCAGTATCCTTTATCCTTGAATCTGTATGTATAATTCCATTTATTATAGTTATTTCAGTTATTTATTTATTTTTGAACACTATGATGTTCATAGATTCTCGTATTTTTAGTTTATTTACGCTGTTATTGAACTCTAATATGAGGGAATAGTCTTCTCACTCTATATATTTAGGACCTTACCTCTAGTAAGTATCCTCTAGCATACGAGGAGGAACACTTGATGCCTTGTTGAAAGATAGATCGGGTGATGGGTCGAGTCGACCCAGGCCGATTCATGATAAGTTTCTAGAAAGGTGTGTAGTCTTAGGCCCTATTTTCATACACTATAGTGAAGATTTAGTTGATACATAACAATTAATTTTTAGGGTGGTTACCCCTAGGTGCAGGTGTTTTATAGCCGTATCCACTTTCTAGTATCTATATAGGGATGTAATTTCGAGGAGAATCACACAATCTCTAATTTACCAAATCTTCAGGATGTTATCATATACATATACGAATTCCTTATACTTATGCTTAGGGTTTTCACTAAAGTTATGTTATATTAATCCCTAAAATAAATAAAATAAGCCTAAAAAATAACTAAACCATACTCTGTTACTAACTATTATAAACGCAGATTAACATATATTTATTTTAAAACATTTACATAAGGTAAACATTACATCTCAAACACAATCACACAATCCCATGATCTAAAGTTTTAGTGTATTTGAGGACTAGCTACATAAGAAAATTATTTTATAAATATTGTGAACATTTCTCTATAATTGAGCCACACTAGACTCTGTTATATAATTATTATACATTATATGCATCTTTATAACCTGGGAAAATGGAAACATAAGAAAGTGGTGAGATCATATGCTCCATAAGGGTAAACATAAATTATAATAATCAAATATCCAAAGTGAGCATAATATGAGTATAATTTTTATACATAAGAAAGATACACAGAAAAAAATATCATAATCCATGGAATAAAGAATGATATAACATTAATGTGAAGAATATCTTTTGTAGGAGGCACTAACATAGAATGTAACATAGCATGGAAATAAAGAAAACTTAGAAAGGTGGAATAACATAAAATTCAACTAGAATATATGGATCAAAAAAAATATTGTGGAAATTTTTTGAAAATAATCATTATTCCCATGCCTATGCGAAAAAATTTATTATGTAAACACTTGAAAATTTGAATGAACTCATTATTCCCACTTCTATGTGAACAAAATCATTTTTTACATGCCTAAAAATATCATGAGATATTAACATAAAAAAATGAATTAGAGGGTGATATAAGACCCCACCCATTATCATCCTTACATATGTGTGTCATAAGAAATTAGTAATTAATCATAAATTACCCATAAAACAAAAATAGGGTTCGTAACACTTCAAAATGGTATCATGTAAAAAGACTTCAAGAATTAGATTAGTTGATTAGAAAATTTCAACAATATCCATAACATGATAAACCGATGAAAAATAAATGGTTATATAATGAAATTAAGTAACTATCTTGGTAAATATAATTAATACAAGATAATACATGGTATTTAAACTATATAGTTATAAGGTATATGGTTTAGTTAAAATTTTCACTAAAAAATAGAATTATAGGTATCTAGGTGAACACCGTTTAATCAAAGGGATCAAAAATAGGGTATTCACAGGGGAAAAATTATATACTGAAGATGATTAGTCAATAAAAAGGTAGTGATGAATCATTTATCTTATAGATATTAAAATTTTCCCACTTGTAAAAACATAGGAATATAAATAATAGGTGGATGAGGAATAATTTTATAAGACTGACTGATAATTGATTTTTTATTTCTCAAACATAATAGGAAAGAACTCCCATAACATTACCAAAAGTCAAGGTGGTCTGAAATAATGATTCCCAAGGGAATACCCTTGGACAAAATCAAGACACTCCATAGACAACGATCCCAAACTCGAGTAAACGATCATATGACCCTAAGCATTGCACCCTCGAGAGAGAGCATCCGCTGTGAAGTTGGCCTCTCTTCTAACTTTCCAAACCACACAACCCTGGTTAATATCTAAAAGAAACCTCCAAACCAAATAAATAAACTTCCATGGAAGAATCACTTTACTATGAAATTCCAGGACTAGAGTTTCTGAGTCTGATTCCACCTCTGCAACCACCAGCATAATACTCTTGTCAAGTACAACTCCAGAGAGAAATGCTCTAGCTTTGTCACCCAACAAACTCCTTGGAATGTAACAAAAAATGAATAACACCAAAACCAAACCATTATCATTACATAGAAGACCACCCCAATGCATATGGCCATGCATAAATGATCCATCTATGTTGATTTTGAGACCACAAACCAGAGGCCGCTTACTAACCCAACTTCCACGCAATCTGGAATGATCCACTGGCCTGTTGAGAAGACTGCAGATGGAAGGGGAATACAGACCACCCTTAACCAAGGATCTCAACTCTTGCAATAACACCTTCAATATTATCTATAAAAAATAGACCGGAGGCCACAACTCTATTCTTTCCTTATTGCGCGCCTCCCATAGAGTCCAATAAATATAAATAAAGATGATGGCATGTACCTTGACCTCTATATCCTGACTCCCAATATTCGAACACCATCTAACAATTAATTCTTCCATGGAAGCACTTGTTGGATCATAAAAACCCCAATTACTCATGACATACCAAATCTTGACTGCCCATTTTCTCAAACCAAATAAGTGGAAGGTTGATTCTATTTTTGGAGACAAGAAACAAAGACACTTTGAAGCCAAATAAACTCCATTCCTTTGGATATTATCCTCTATAGGAAGATCATGATTTCACACAATCCAAACTAGGAAGTTCATCTTCATGGGAACCTCCTTGCACCATAAGCGGGAGGCACACTCGTCCTGAACACCACCTGCCTAAAAAAGATCCCAATAAATATGAATGTTGAAATACCCAGAACCATATCCAATATAGCAGCATTGATCATCATACTCCAAAAAAACAATTTAATTAAAATTGGCCAATTCTTCCTAGTTCAGGATGTATTCGATGAACCTGGGAAATCAACTAGCCTCCTTAACAGTCAAGCCCCACGCTGAGCACCTTAAAATAAACAACTTCTCCCCAACGCAGTTATCATTCCACAAGTTAATTTCACATCTCCCAAGCACTCAATAAGCGGCCTCGTGAGAACCTCCATATGCAGAAGAACATTTTTAGCCAGCCTGAACATATCCATCTATCCCAGTCATCCCAACACTTCCCATATTTGGACTTCATCATATTGGCCCAAAGTGACTATCCCTCAATGAACTCCCATGTTAGACAACCCTGCATGGATATCATATTAGTCTAAATATCCCTAAGTCCCACTCATCCCATCTAAACCAGTTTTTCCAAGTGGATTTATGAAGCCCAGTGGTATCTTCCTATTTCATTATTATCCAAAATAAAACTATTCATTAGCCTCTCCATCATACTAATGATCCCTTTTGGAAGAGTGATGATGTAGAATACATGCATTGGAATTGAAACAAGGACACTATTAATCTGGGAGACACGACCACCAAAGGATAAAAACTTCCCTTTCTAGCTAAGAATCCTTCCAAGAATTTTATTGACAATATTATTAAATAACATCTTCTTCACATGGCCATCAGAGATAATATCCCAAAGGTACATCATTTGAAACTACTTCTACTGAATTCCCAAGATCTCTTGGATGACCCGAACCCTTCTTCTAGAGCATTTACTAGAAATAAAAACACTTCTCTTTATGAAATTGACTCATTGGACACTGATACTACCATAAAACATCACAACCTGCATAAGAATTTGGATGGAAGATCACCTTCCATTCACAAACATAATAATATCATTAGCAAAAATCATGTGAGAGAAGGTACCATCTGAAGATGCGAGTTATAAGGGAGGATTCTCTGGTCCACCAAACCTTTGTGCAAATTCCGAGACAAAGCCTCCTAAGACATGATAAAAATATTAAGATAAAAGGGATCCCTTTGATGACCACCTCAGAGAATTTTCAAGAAACTAAAACATTTCCCTGTAAGTTAAATGGTGAGCCATAGAGAGGATCAACACTGGTAACAAAGACCACAAACCCATTCATGGAAACCCGTTTTCCTCATGGTCTGAATAATGAATCTCCAATCCAATTTTTCATAATCTTTATCTATGTAAACTTGTATTATGACATTGGACCCGATCACCCTTCTATTAGCATCGTCTATTAGTTCTTTCGCAATCTAAATCACTCCTTGGATACCTCTACCTTTAATAAAGTCATGTTACTCCTGAGAGATAACCTTCGCTATCAAGTTTTCCAACCTTCTAGTTATTACACTTGAAAAAATATTGTATGAAACATTAAACATGGATATAGGTCTATAATGGTCAATAGCCGAGGTATCCTTGTTTTTTGGGACTAAAACAACTATGGGGGATCAAGTACTCCTGTTTAAAGCGCCTCTCCAAAAGAGATCCTAGATGGCCTCAGTCACTAGATCACCCATGAAATACCAAGACGCTATATAAAAATCACCTAAAAATCCATCCGGTCTAGAAGCGCTATGCAGGGGCATGTTACAGATAGTTTCCTAGAACTTTTCCCCTTCAGGAAGAGCTCTAAGAAAGTCATTCTCCCCTTCCCTGATGCTACAGTGAATGCCATCCATGAAGGTTGTATGTTCCTCTGACCTTGAATTACTTATAAGAGACAAAGTCACCGTGTTTTTTTTTGTAAATTCATTTTCAAAAAGTTTTAAAAGAAATATTTTGAGATATATTAGTACAATACATTTTAATAAACCTCTAATAATTGAATCTTGAAAAATATATAAAGGTTGTATATAGAAAATTTGAAGTGAAAGATAATAAATGTATCTATGCTATGTAAATCATTTTAATATTTTGAAGAAATTTTTATTTAAAATGAACATCCTAAATAGGGAAAAAATTTCCATTTGAAAATTGGAGATGATAAGGAAGAATATTTCATCAATTATTATATAATTTTGTTCCTAAAAATGTAGTAAAATATTGATGTGAAGGAAAATATAGACATAGAGGAGAAATATCTGGTGAAAATAATGGGAGTTATTTCTACCGATATTAAACATTCATTTGAGAAGGTATTTCATTAAATAAAATGATAATAATAAAATGAAGTAAATTCCTCTGATAAAAGATTAATTACTATTATAAAACAAAAATAGAAGTATAACAGGTTCTTGTAATATCATAACCACATTGAAAATTTATGACTCAAAGAGAAATAATTTTAGTTGGTAAATTTTTTTATAGATAAATAAAAACCTCTTAAATGATAGATATCTTGAAGATGAACCCAAAATACCATGAATGAAATATATTTTAAGGAACAATAAATCAAAAAGGTTGTATATACACTATATAAATAAAATAATGTGTATAATATAAACGCATCTGGGAGAAAGGAGTTTAAGATAAAAAATTCCTTACAAAATTTATAACTTTTTAGTCAAAACCCCAAGTGAGAAAGATAATATAATATAACATTTAATTTATTTAAATATAATATAATAAGGATATAAAATGAAAACGGGGCATTAGGTATACCATAAAAAAGAAAACATGGTCTATAACATAAAAATATATCAAGGAACTAAAATTTTAGATAAAGAATTATTAAGAAATTAGAAACATTAAAATAAAATCCCCTTGAAGGATTTAACTTAAAATGAAAAATTAAATTTCATGAATAATTATAAGATCATGATATAAAATATTAAATTGTTAATAGATACACCAAACATGAAGATACCATAATTTGATGAGTGAATATGGTTAAAAACTGTTTATTTTTTTTATAATATCATTATAAAAGAAGAATAATGGAACTAAATATATTTTTTAATATTTTGAATCATAATATAATTGGTTTGGATAAATAATTAATATTTATAAGAAAATGAAAAAAATAATATTTTGTGGATGCGATAGTCTGCACAATGCATAATCGATGTTCTTTTATTTTTCTTAGTGGATTAAAAGAAATAAATAAGGGTTGTTCTATTAATATAATAAAATTATTGTATAATAATGACACTAAGTTCATTATGTTACTATGTCTAGGGTAGGTTTGGAAGATAAATATTATGATGAAAATGATAAGGATTAAGTAATACTCACTTTGGGACCTTGAACTTTCTCTTGAATGTCTCCTTAGAAATGAAGGGATTATGATAAACTATAGTGACCATAAAATCTAGGTTCTGCAAGGAAATTCTAGGAGATAAAAATTGGTTTGGGTTTCATGGAAACTTATAAGGAGTCCTATAACTATAACACCCCAAACATTTACTTTAAATTAATACTATGCTTGATATATTACTTAACACACATCACTGAGATGTAAGCAAACTGAAATATACCATAACAATAATATTATTTTAATGTTAACATTATAACATAAAAATTTAATTGGTAGGTATAAATAGTAATAAAAAATTAAAAAAATTATTTATAATTATTTTTAAATAATTAAAATGCATTGATTTATAAATAAAAAATAATAACTCAATTTTTCGTAAATTCATTTTATACTTCAAAAATATGTTTTCTTCAAAAATGGTTTTATTACTTTTTGTGGATGAAAATTATAACTAATTTATAAAATTTTATATATTTTATTATATGGGATTAATATTATTATTTAAATAATAATTTAAATATTATATTTGGTTTATTTTTTATGATTTTTCTAAAAAGAATTATTTTTCTCTAATTAGTGAAATATTCAAATTTTTATAAAACTATTATTTATTTTAATTAAATAAAATAATTTAAAATCCTTATTATAGTTTTAATTTTATATTAAGTAAAAAAAATTATTTTAGTTATAAGTACTCTAATTAATTACATATTAATAATCATTTTACATGAGCTCATTATAAGTTCATTTTTGGGCATAAAACACATGGGTCTTAAAACTATTTTTATGCGCGCTATGTGTTATTATATTAATAAAAAAATTAATATAAATTAATTAATCGTATTAATGAAATTTATAAATTATATATTAACTAAAATATTTTAACATTTATTTAATGGTTTTTATAAGGAAATTAATGCAAGTAAAATCAGTTTTATGCTTAGATTTTTTTTGCAAAAATGGGGTTTTGTTGTGTTTTATGCACTTATTTAAAATTAAATTATTAAAATTATTGAAAATTTGTATTATAAAACGTATTAAGTATTTTTATTCATAATAATCAATTTAATTTAATATTTTCAACTTAATTTTTTTTCATAATGGATAGTAAAAATAGTAAAAGTTTGTTACGACATTTAAGGTTAAAACTAGTTTATCAGGTGATTAAACTAAGGGATAAGGGTACTAATTCCACATAAAATTTCCAAATTCTTATTATTTTAAGGTATTTAAATATAATATTTTCCTAAATTACAATTAATGTCCATTTTTGTGACACTTACAAATGAAATTGACCATATAATATGGAAATCTTATAAGTAATTCCATGTGAGTCCCTCCCCTAACTTATAAAAGGGAAACTATTATCCTTAATTATTTAATTTTTTTCCTTAAATATTGACCAATATATGATAATAAATACTCGTAGATTCATTAAATTTTTCCTAAAAACCATGATATTTACCTAATTGTAATCTTTCAAGGCATAAGGTGCAAGGTAAAGGAGATCTCTCAAAGAAGAGGTAAAAATATTAATCTATCTCTTTCAATTTTATTTCTCCTTCAAACACGTATAAACCTATTGTTTCCATAAATAGATTATTAATATAGTTTCATAAATATATTAATATTTTATTATGATGATTTCATAACTATTTCCCACATCTTATCCGTCAAATGTGAAATAAAAGTATCAATTGTACATATGTGTGGATTACCGCCTCCAAGTAGAGATATGAATCATTTTCTATAACCATATATAATTTTTGGTTATTTTGTTTGATTTAATGTTTATATATGATATTTATGACATAAAATATTTTTATCTATAATATCGTATCTACCTTTATACCATCCCATCTATTGAAAAATGACAATGTCACATGTGTTTGCGTGTGGACTACTATCTCTATGAAGCGGTGTGATTCATTTTTCATTTCCACTTTACTTGGATTGTAATAATGATAGATTTAAGGACTATATATAATATTTATGATATAATAATTATTCTATAATGTTTAATTATCATTCAAATTTCTTTCTTCCTATCTATCAAAAAGTAGAAACATCACTCATGTGTACATACGAGTTACCGTCTTCACAAAGTGATGTAATTCATTTTTATCACCAATTTATATGAATGGTTATAAAATTATATCTAATGATTAAATATTATATTTATTAAATTATTAATATTTTTTAAATGAAGTAACTATGACCAAATCTCAGGGATCATAGCTTCTGAAATAAAACCTACATGATTACTTTTAGAAAACTACCCTATAACCCCGATCCAAAATTTTGGATATAGGCTAAAAACTATTTTTATAGATTATACCAACATTTTTTAGAGGCACTTATATGTAAGAAATCATAGTATCCCTATATACATGGTTTTCCAAAACCATGTCTATAGGGTACCCCAGACACATAATTTTAAACTGTGGATACAACCTAAGAAACCGTGTCTTAGGCTTCCAATAAAATGTCAACAATCGAATTTGAACCCAAAAACACCAATTTTAGACCCCAAAGGCTTAAAATCTAAACTAAAGAATTTTTTTAATTTATATGTATATTATATATATTTATATATATAAAGAATCCATGGAAATTGAGAGTAAACTATGATAATAGGTCACTTCACGCCCTTTCTGTGGAAAATTATTTTCCTACAGTTTCATGGGAAGCCTATAACCATGATTTTTTGAGAACCATTGATATATAATTTTACCAATACCTAGAGAAAATATTTTGGAAAATTATAAATATAGTCTTTTCTTCTAGTACTGTGATAAGAAAATAGTTACCACTAAAAATGATAACTTTAATAGAGAATTGTTAATACATGATTGTTAAAATATTAAAAATGGATAAAATATAATATTATAAGAGTGTAAATGGTTCTGGTATAGAATTATAATAGATCCAAAATAATTTTACATGAGGTCATCGTGATTACGAATCAAATCAGATATAAGGTAAGGGTTCTTCATGTCATTATTTTTTTATTGATATATGTTTGATGGTTTGGATTTATTTATGTTTATAAGATATATATATAAATAATATGACATGTTATATCATTAATCATATATAATTTATTTTATTAAAGTTATAATTAAAAATGTTTTATCCATGGGGTTTTGACGTGAAATCTATCAAAGTGGAAGGGTTTATAATCTCTAATTATCTTCTTTAGGAAATATGTTATGTTATAAAACTATCTTATTTTATGAGGTATATCTTCTACCCATTTTATATTTTGTATAATTAATATTATTATTTTAATTCTATATAAATATCAATTTGAATTTATTTCTTTCATGGAGGGTTATGGATGAAATGTTACCTAAGAAGTAAGAGTTTTATGTTACAATATCACTTTTTATTAGGTTTGTTTATGCATAAATTTATGATGATGAAATTATATGATATATCATTCCATAATATTAGGTATTGTATTATTTTTTTTTATTTATATATATTACATGTTTTACTTTCATTTTACTCTCTTTAAAAACACAAGATATCGAAATATTGTTTTGAAGGAAAATTAACATAATAATTATCTCTTTAGTCAGGAATATTTTTCTAATATATCCTTATTTTATATTAAATATTTCCAAGAATGTTTTTTTACACTACCAAATAACATTATAAATCCATTTTTACCCAGGTTTTAATTTATATAATTTTTTAAAAATAAATATTATTATCATTTTACAAATGAGTTAATTTTGAATTTTTATAGAAAACGTGAAAGGAATTTTTGTTTTAATATACACCGCATGATTTTTTTCCCATAATCAATAATTATATTTTATTTTAATATTATTTTTTAATTTTACATGGTTATTTTTAATGAAATTTTTTTCTCTTAATAATTGGAATTTTTTTAAATTTTAAATAAGTGAGTTTAAAATGAAAAGTTTATTTTCCTAAAAAAATGTTCTAGTGATCTTTTGAGTGTATTTTCATCTATAAAAACATCCATTGATGTTTATTATTCTTTAATGGGAATATGATCTGATGTAACCATAATTATTATTTCTATTTATGATTTATGATTATGATTTTGAAATATTAATTTAACCCATTTCATTTTCTATGGTTTTACTTATGATGAAATGATAAATGTGTTCAATATGTTATATTATATATACGAAGGGATTGTGATATGTGATGGGAGGGTATGTTTTATCCATCTAATGAATTGGGAAAGTATTAATGTTTTATGATATCAAAGGTTACATGAGAGGTTATTCCAAACCCAAAAAAGGGTACAAGGGAGGTTATCCCAAGAAAAAAAGAGGGCACACTGGAGGTTATCCCAAGCCTGTAGCAGGTACATGGTTGGTTGAACCAATACTAACATGTTATTAATGTATTAATTTGTTTCATTGACATATTATTTTTATTATTATTATTATCCTACACTTTATTCCATACTTTTATGATATGATCTTATTCCAATGTTAGTCTCTCGCGGATAATGTTCTTTGATTCCTTTATAATTCATGTCTTATGAATTGTCATTATTTATTTCATAAATCGTGATTATGATATCTGAATTATTGGGTATGAATTTCATATTTTAGGCTGATGTTTTCATACCCTTATGGTTATAATATTCTTACATATGATCATTGATTAGTATCACCCATGATTTCCCTTACTGAGTATCTCAGACAAACATTTCTTATGATTCCTTTCCATGTAATATGTTGAAAGGTTTTAAGAATGATATGTACAATAATGGAGATAGTTAGAAACAAATAATGGGATTTGATATATATATTTTATGAACCAATTATTTATTTATCCAAGTTTATAAATACAATAAACCTATGAAATTCTAGCTTGGATTGTAATGAGATGTAATGAATATTTATTTAATAAGATGTAACATTTATGTATTCAGTTTTTGGGTCACTATAGTTGGTATAATAAATATTATTAGTTATTTTTAGAAACTAGAAAGATATATATTTAGTGAGGTCTATCAGGATAATCCTTATAATATGATAATATCCTATGTTATATTAAAAAAGGAGCCTGGTTTTCCAAGAAAATACATCACTATCTTGATAATAGAAAGTGGATATGGTTTTGGGACAAATTAACTTAAGGTTAAAAACTATAAATGGGGAGGATTGGTTATTAACTAGATCTACACTAGTGCATGATGATTTTACCTAAGACTGCACACCTATCAAGGAACTTATATGGGATTTGTTTGTGTTAATTCACAGTTTCATTGTGAACCATTATAAATTATTTCAATATATGACAACTTTGGATGACCTTGGTTAAACATAAGGTGTCATAGATTGAAAATAATGTGTTATTATTTAGACATCACATAAAATATTTTTCATAATCATATGAATACCCACTATGATTATTATTTCTCATACTATAATTTTGTTTATTTAATGGATAGAACCCATGGGAATCATGTTAAAAATAAATGTGATGGATGATTAAATGACTGTACTCATGAGAAAACTAATGAATTTAGATATATAATTCGAGAGATTGTGATTATGACTAACATTTTATCTTGATATATGATAAATGAACTTAATATAGGCGAGTTTCTAAATAAACCGAATAATAGAAAAATGGATTTTCATATAGAAAAAAATGAAAGAATATTTAGCTTCCCACATGTCGAGAATGTGGGAATAGGCACCTATGGAAATGTATTAAAGGAATAGGAATATGTTATGGGTGTGGAAAATAAGGATATAGATCACATAATTTCTAAGAAAAATTGAGATTTCAATGGATATAAATAATATACATCCCAAGGAACCATTTATAGTTCAATGTATTATGTGTGAGGAACATGGGAATTATCTAAGTCAAATTTCTAATCCAAATGCTAACCTCTAGACCATGGAAGGTCCAATGCTATTATAATCATTAAAGTGCAATTAAAGAATTTTTTTGTATTGGTAATCAATAATTATGATGTTTAAGTGTTTTATTAATTATATTAATGTTATAAGAATCATGAAACATATAAGGATTATTAAATATAATTGTTTCATTAAATATTTTCAAGAATATGTTGAATGGTACTAATAACCTAGAAAAGTGATTTAATGGTAAAACACATGACTAAGGGATACATAAACCTTGATATGTGCCTGATGTTGATATAATAATTATTAGTTGGTATAGAGGGTTGATTTATATTAATAAATTAAATTGGATAGTATTAATGTCATAAGAATTGAATAGTTATTTTATGAAAAAATTGATTTATTTTATCATTGATGAAGTTTATAAAAATTTCAGATTTATGGAATATATTTGATAGTATATGATTTTATTTAAAGAAAAGGGATAAAGTTAATTTTTGGAATCATTTATAATCTCATTATGGTATTATTGTGATTTCAGTTATTATCATGTTTTCCAATAATATTTGATCATGATATTATCATGTTTGGTGTGTGGAATTATGATCCATTTTATGTTGTTTGGAGATAAATGTTTATGTTGTACTTGGAAAAAATATATGATCAAATTTTTTAGATTTTTTTGGGTTTTGAATTTTTCTAGAAATATTTTGGAGAAGTTTGAATGTAAAATTTTATATAATGGATTATATTTGACTTTGGGTATTATTCTTGATGTTTTTGATGTTAATATATTATTTCATCATATGTATCCATATTGGGTAATTTTTTCTAACCATTTTTTGTTTTGGTAAAAATATAAAGATAGAATAAATTTATTTTCATTATTTTATAAATCTTATGATCCATTAAATTTTAATTTTAGTGTTCATTCATGCAAAAATCATCTTGAATATCCATTTCTTAGAGAAAGATATGATATATAAGTGAAAATTTATTGAATCACAACTGAAGGATGAAATTATGATTATAAAATAGAAATAAATCATTAAAGTATATTTTATAATTCTCTCTATCTTGATAGTAAAATAATCCCTAAACACTAAAAATGATTTTGAAATAGAAATATTACCCTTTACCTTCATTTTTTTCTTAATTTATGGTCTTCTTCACCTCTCCCTGATTTATGGTTTTATAGTCATTAAATTTATCATGAATTTTTCTTCTATCACTCTCGACTATTATTTAGACATTATTAGTCTCCTTAATGTCTATATATTCACTTAACTCTAATGTTATAGTTATCTGGGAACCTAATTATGTGTTATTTTTGGTAATCTTTATGCTTCCGACCTCACCTTTTCAATGGAATTTTGATTATCCCTTTGTACGATATGGGTTTTCAATAAAGGTATTTTAAAGTATTGAACCCCTAACCATTGAGATGAAAATTATGACGACATAATTTATTTCAAGTGGGGTAGGGGGATAATATAACATATAGAAAATTTATTTTTAAAATAATACCATGCTCAATAGTTTTCTTAACACATAACACTATGTTTTATGTGAATTACGACATATTATAAAAATAATATTATTTAAATACAGAAATTATAACCTAGATGATAAATTGGTTGGTATAAATACTAATAAGAACATTATAAAAAAATTAGTATAAATTTTTTAAATAATTAATATTATCTATTGATTAATAATAAATAAGTATTCAATTTTTAGTAAAGTCATTTTATTGTTAAAAAATACATTTCCTTCAAAAATGGCATTTATTATAATTTTTACACAAAACATATAATTAATTTATACCATTTTAGAAATTTTATTTTAGATAATGAATAAAATTTTTCAAATAATTATTTAAATATTAAATTTGGGTTATTTTTTAGGTTTTTTCTAAAAATATTTATTTTTTAGTAGATAGTGAAAATACCAATTTTTATAAATTTATCATTTATTTTCATTAAATCAAGAAATTTGAAGCCCCATTATGTTTTAGTTTTATATTTCCAATAAATTTTTAATTCTATTTTTATGAGAAATATATATTTTTTAATTTATAAATAATATAATTAATTATATAAGAATCAACATTATACTCTATTTTGGTATAAGTTAATTTTTAGGCTTCAAAAAAAAAATTCAAATTTTTTTTGTTTAGAATGTGTTTTTATATTAATAAATTAAATTAATATGTATTTTTAATGTTTTTAATTAAAATTATTGATTATATATTCAATAAAATATTTTAACAATCATTTTTTGGTTTTTACAAGGAAAGGGATAGAAGAAACCTCAATTTTATGCTTAAAAATGTATTTGTCTAAAGTTGGGTTTTGTTGTGTTTTGAATGTTTATTTAAAATAAAATACAGACACTTATATAAATTGAATATATTAAATTGGATTCCATATTATGAATCATAATAATTAATATAATTTAATTTGGTCAACTTAATTTGTGCCATAATGAATAGTAAAAACATTAAAATTTTGTTACTAGAGTTACAGTTTAAACAAGTTTACCGAGGGGTTAAACTAAGAGATAAGGGTATTAATGCTACCTAAAACTTTATAATTATTATTTATGAAATATTTTGAAACATAATATTATCCTGAATTTTAATTAATTATATTTGGATTCACTTTCACATGAAAGTGACCTTATATTATTGAAATCTTTTTTGTAATTCCATGTGTGTCCCTCCCCTCCCTTATAAAAGGTTACCTATTATCCTATATTATTTGATATATTTGAGCTTTATATCCTAAAAATTACCTAAAAAACATTATTATATTCATCAAAATCATAGTAGATTCTGTGGTCTTATCCTAAGACAAATATATAAATTTTTAAGGTGTGCCAATGGAGGTATCTTAAAGAAGAGGTATAAATCTTGACGATCTCTTTCAATTTTATTTATTTTTCCATTTCCTAAAATATAATTTTAACTATAAAAATATTATTAATTAATTATCATTAATATATTTTTATGTTATTTTTATGACTCCACAAACATTTCCCACCTCTTCTGTATTACATAAGAAATTAAAGTATCAATCATGTGTCTGTGTGGACTACCACCTCCACATAGAGATATGATTCATTTTTTGTCACTATATTTCATGGTTAGTTATTATTATGGATTAAATTTTTATATATGATATTTATGACATAATTATTATTTTCAGTTATATTATCTTATAACCTTTATACCATACCTTGGGTTGAATAATGATAACATCGCTTATGCATATGTGTGGACTACCACTTCCATGAATCAATGTGATATTTTTCATTTCATATTTACTTATATGTTTATAAGGATATATATAATGAATATATTCGATATTTATTATATAATACTGATTTTTATAGTTGAATTATCATTTAATTATCTTTTTTCCTTCCATTTAAAAGTGGAAACATAACTCAGATGTGCGTATGGATTACTGTCTCCACAAAGTGATGTAATTAATTTTTCATCATAACTTCATATGAATGGTTATAAAAGTCTATAAAATGATTAAAATATGAAAAATATTAAATTATTAATATTCTAGATATTATTTAACCAAGATCAATGTACAAGGGTATGAACTACTGAAATAAAACATACATGGGAAACGAAGTAGTTAACACTCGAAATGATGACTTTATTAATGAATTGTTAATAAACATGTGTTTAAATGTTATAAGAGCGAAAAATATGATATTATAAGTTTATAAATGGTTTTTATAAAGATTTATAATAAATATAAATTCACTATACATGATGATATAGTGATTACTAATCAAGTCAGACAGAAGGAAAGTGCTCTTTTTTTCAATATTGTTTCGTTGAAACATGTTTGGTGTTATGAACCTATTTATATTTATTGGTCATATATAGAACTTTTTTGAAATTTTATATCATGTAAACTTTTTAATTTAGGGAATTTAAGGTTATTATTTAAAATATTTCATCCAAAATGTATTTATTCTAAATTTATCAAAGTCTTATGGGATAATAATCTCAAATTGTCTTATTTGAGACATATGTAATGTTATATATATATATTATTTTATGACGTGTATCTTATTTTCCTTTTATAATTTGTATAATTAATATAATTATTTTAATGGCATGTAAATTTTTATTTTAAGTTATCTATGTCATCGATGTTATGAATCAAAAGTGACCAGTAGTAAGAGTTTTATGCAACAATATCACTTTTTACTAGGATTAATTATGATTAAATTTTCTATGAGGAAATTATATGATCAATATATAAATAATTTAATGTATTTTATTATCATATATTTATTTATTTATATTATATTTTTTTCTTTAAATTTTATCTCTTTAAGTACTCAAGTGACCAAATAAATGTTTTTAAGAAAACAAAATTTATTTCTCTCTTATATCTGGAATCTTTTTCTTTAATATCAATATTTATTTAAAAAAATTTCAGGATTTTTTTACTACTAAAACATGATTTTATAAATTAATTTTTACTCATGTTTTAATTTCAATAAAAGGATTTAAATGGAAACTTCTTATTTTTTTTAATTAGTTACTTTTGACTTTTTACCGAAAATGTGAAAGGAATTTTTTTAATGTACAATGCATGAAATTTTTTTCCCACATTCATGAATTATAATTAAATTGAAGCTTAATTTATATGTTTTATAGTTCTTTTAAAATAAAATATTTTCCTTGATATTTTGGAAAATTTTAGTTTTTAAATAATTTATTTCAAAAGAAAAGGGTATTTTCCTTTGATGTTTCTTACGATTTACTAGTAATATGATTAAATGTTCCCATATTATTCTTTATAAGGTATTTTTAGGATTATAATTATGAAATTTTTATTAAACATATTTTTTATTCTATGGGTTATGTTATAAATAAATGATAAATGATTTCGTGATCTTATGGAATAAATATGAATAGATTAGGATTATTTTATGGGCTGGTATATTATATCCCTACAATGAGTTTGTTAAAGAGTAATATTTTATGATCTTAAAGTATTCATATCAGGTTATACCAAGCCAAATGATGGTACATAAAATTCCATCCCAATTCCAATAGAGGGAATACTTGATGATGTCCCAAACCCTAAGCAGGTAATGGGTGGTTAGCCCATTCCTAACTTTTAATGATTGTCTTGGTGGGTATCCTTGACATAAGATCTCTGTGATATTTATTATTCCAAAATTTATGCCATTATTTTATAATAGAATATTATGACACTTGTACTCTCTCATGGATCATGTTATTTTTTTATAAATCCTATCTTAAGAATAACTATGGGTTTTTCTATGACTCATGATTATGATATATGAATTGTTAGGTATGAATTTTAATGTGAATATCTTATTCTCATGCCTATATACTCATGATATTATTACATAAGATCATTGATTGATATCACCATTATTTATCATTACTAATGATCTGAGATCACCCTTTCATATGTTTAATTTTTCTCGAAATATGCAGAATGGTTTTAAGTAAGATATGTCTAATAATGGTTCTAGTTGTTAAGAACTTAATGGGAGATGATAAGGATCTTTTATGTACCAGTTGTTTATGTATCAAATTTTTTAAAGAAACTAAACATTTATTGTTCTGGACTGGATTATAGTGGTATGTAATACATATTTATCAAATGAAATTTAGTAATTATATATATTATTTTTTGTATGCTATAGTAACTTTAAGATAGATAAAGTGATCCCCTTTTATAAGTGAAAAGATCACTTTGGTGAACACGTATTATTTTTTTGAATAATTAAATAACACTATTCGATGTTCAATGTTCCTAAAAGTGATAAATAAAGGATTTTAGGGTGAGATAAAGTTAATAATTCCTCTACCAAAAATTTTAAAACAAGTATTAAATATTTTTTAATCCTTTTACATTTCTTTTTCATTTTAAAATTTTTGTTCGTACATTGGTAACAAGTTTTCTCCTAATTAATTTATTTTTCATTTAAAATATAAGGTAACACCTCTTAAAAATTTCGGTGTGATGAACCAAAATTTAATACCTATATAATCAAATACATTTTTTGAATAATTTAAAATTAACTTTTAAATTAAAACATTTAATATATAAAAAACAATTTTATGAAAAAATATTGTTTTCACCATTAAGTGTCCATAATCTTATTTAGTATTTATTAACAATTTAATAAGTGATAATATATATTAGTTTAAAAATTATATTAAATTAATTTTTATCAGATAATAATATATTTTATTAGATAAAAATTACTTAATTTTAATAAAATAATTCTTTGAAAGTAATAATTTTTACTATTATCATAGTCATTAACTTGAATCTTAGCAATCATAATTTTATGAACAAACATTAAATTTAACTTACTAAATAATATGATAATGTTGATATAAAATATGTAATCCATTTTTATATATTTAATTTTTACAAGTGATGAAAAATATTTTTTAATATATGTGAATAAAACAACTTCTATAGTAAAATATTACATAAGTTACCAAAAAATTACACATGGGTTTAATAAATTCAATATAGTATTTTAAAATGATTTATTTTAATATATATATATATTATTATTAAAGTTTTCAAAAACTTTTATGTCATTGTTTTATCATAATAATATCATAAAAGTGATGATATTATCAAAATCAGTATTTTTTCATTATTCAAATAAAAATTAATTATTTTAGAAAAACCTAAAAATTCATCGTAAGATAATATTGAGATGTTTAATAAGAAATGGAGATATTTTTTTAAAATTAAAATTTTAAAATTTACACATTTATCTTTTAAATAAAGATACAATATATTATGAAAAAATTCTTTTATAAAAAAATGACTTTTTAAAATTCAGGTGTATTTAATCTTATTGCATATAAAATTTTAAATAATTGAATGTTTACATATTTTTTTTATAAATATAAATATTATCAATAATAATAAACTTTTAACTGTGATCAATTTAATTTATTAACCTAAAATAAAACATTATACAATTATTCTTTTCTGGGATCTTTCATCTCAAATTTTCTATAAAAAGTATTGTTTATCTCTTAAATATGTGAAACCTCCAGACCCGTCAGTAACAAGTTACCTATATATAGAATAAGTATGATTTAAGTGCCACCATTCCATTATTTCCAATAGAAATAGTGATGAGAGTCTCTCTATATAAAACCTTATTCAAAAATTAATGAATAAAAATTACAATTCCACTATATATACCCTTGTTTTAAGCCATAAAGGCTTCACTTGGGCATATAAAGAAGGCCTCATTCTGAGGATTTTCAAATTTCATTAGTTTATTATTATAAATCTCCAAAATTTTTCACCATGAAGAATGTTAGTTTTTTACATTCATTTTCTATAAGTGTAGATAATGGGAAGAAACTATGCTTAAAACAATTTAGATTATTAAATATCTAAAAACTGGAGAAAAAATTTATAGGAAGTAAAATCATTCTTTATTTTTGAAATCCTTCATGATAATCTATTCCTTGCACCTTCTTCTTCCATTAGATTCTTCCTTAATATGGAAGACTCACTAGTTATATAAATAATCCAACTCTAGTATCTCTGGGTAAGTGGTTACTTTATTACATTGTCACTAGATACAAGGAATTTCATCTCTAAGGATAGAACGGTTTATTAGTCCTGGGATACTAGATATATACTTGAAATTCACATTACATTTGAAATCTTTAAGTACAAAATATTATTTTCTTTGATAACACCATTATACACTTTATCACATCCCATAATATTAATCAAAAATCACTTATTAGTATCCCAGGGAATAGAAACATAAGAAATGGGTGATCTAAGATTCTTAATAAGGGTATGTATATAATGGAATCTAAATAAGGCATGAAAAATATACTAGGAAATATATTATTATCAAATAATTCTATAAAAATAATCACATGAGCTAAAAACATGTCCATAGTTATAAAAAATACTCAGATAATCACATCGAATTCAATAATTTATTTCAGAATGATGGAATTAATAATGTTGAACATCAAAAATATACACTCAGGGCCTCATTCCAGGACATATAAAACATACCATTAAGGATTCATGCCACTAAATATTACATAAATGGGAAAGGGCTCAGATAAATACCCAATATAGTTTATCTCATGAGGCCTACCAATGCATCTAGTGGATATATAAGGCCCACCCATCAATTATTAAGTCTAATAAATTCCTTATTTTAATGAACAACACAACTTAATGAACATTGTTCAAAAATAAATAATTTTATATATTGAAAAAACTATCATAAAAAAATTCAATAATTTCTCTATTTATATTAATCCTAAACCATCCATAAAAAATATGGCATCGTTAGAGTACATCTTTAGAAAAACATATAATTCAATAAAGGATATTGACATATATTTAAATACATTAAAAAGATCACTGAAAAAATTCTTGAGAAAAATAATTTTTTTTACTAAAATAAATTCATAAATATTAAGGAAAAAAATTATTAAAAAGAACCTTATAAACTATAATTTTTTTAAAACATTGAGTGACCATGATGGCTTGAAGTTATGATCATGCCATATAAGTTAAAAAAACATCCCTTTCAAAAAGTTAAAAATTGCCTTATTAATAAAATGATAAGATTCATTTTTTTGAATGTATAACACATGTAAAAATTAATTAAAATAATAATTATATAATATTTAAAAAATTATTGATTCTTTTTAGAAAACATTGTTATGGAAGATAAAGATTCCTGACTGAGGAGAAAAATAAAGTCACTCACTACTGGAAAACTAACCTATACCAACGGTTTGGAACCGTTGGTATAGGCCTCCAAACCGTTGGTATAACCTATACCAACGGTTTGGAGAACCGTGGCGAAGTAAGCCGTTGGGATAGGTCTATACCAACGGTTTTGGAAAACCGTTGGTATAGACCTATCCCAACAGTTTTGAAAACCGTTTGCATAGGTAATATGAAAATCTATTCCAACGGTTATAAAACTGTTGGTATATGTATTTCAAAAACAATACATTCGGTGTGATTTGATCCCTAAACCCTTCGTTTATAATAGAACGACTTAACCACTAACCTAATATGACTTTTTTGAACATAATTTCATAAATATATATATGTATTATAATAATTATTTAAAATTTAGATTTATATAATGTTCTCGGGAAGTAGACCTGAAAAAAAAATCGAAGAACCTATCCCAACAGTTTGCAAAACCGTTGGGATAGGTGCATATTTTTTTTTGGGGTGTATGCTGGATTTTGGGACACCCTTTCCCAACAGTTTTGGAGAACCGTTGGGAAAGGGTTGGGTCTTTCCCAACGGTTCTCCAAAACCGTTGGGAAAGGGGTGTTTTGAGCTCCCTTTCCCAACGGTTTGGGGGAACCGTTGGGAAAGACCCACCCCTTTCCCAACGGTTCTCCCAAACCGTTGGGAAAGGGGTGTTTTGAGCTCCCTTTCCCAACGGTTTGGGAGAACCATTGGGAAAGACCCACCCCTTTCCCAACGGTTCTCCAAAACCGTTGGGAAAGGGGTGTTTTGAGCTCCCTTTCCCAACGGTTTGGGAGAACCGTTGGGAAAGACCCACCCCTTTCCCAACGGTTCTCCAAAACCGTTGGGAAAGGGTGCCTATACCAACGGTTTTTACAAACCGTTAGTATAGAAGTGTTGGGAAAGATCCGATTTCCAGTAGTGACTTTTCCTTATAAAAATTATTTTGATATCTTGTGTACCTAAAGATAGGAATATAAAAATAAAACATGTAATTTAAAGAAATAACTAGTGGAGAAAATAATAAATTCGTTTTATCATATAAATATTAAATAAATCTCCCAAAAGAGACTTACACATTAACAATCCCAGATATTGAGGTGATTGTGAAAGGAACCCTTAATAATTTTGTGATTTTTGAATCATAAGCCCTAAGAAAGAATAAATTAAAATTAAATATCATATATAATTAACATAATTAAACTTATCATATACCATTAATAATGGTTATACTTACACCTCATATAAGAATATAGGTTCATAACATAACATATGTCTTAAAGAAGACAAATTGAGATGATAAATGCTTTCCTTAAGTCTGACTTCCTTAATTTAAGTTTGAACCTCCTTTATAATAAATAACTATTTATTATAAATATATTATAAAATAAATATCATATATATCATACTTTATATTATTTACTTATGATATTTTATTACCCTTTTATTAATAATTCTTTGTTAAAATCATAGTTACGGGTGATAATTTCTTTGTTCTTGATGTATGTTTTGGTTTGGAAGTTACAATCCTTTTAATTTTATTATGGTTATAATATATCCAATTTTTTAACCTTGATATATATATATATATATATATATTATATTCATTATATATTAATTTATTTTAATCCATTAAATATTGAGATATTAAAATGAATTACACCATTCATGGAGGCGGTTGGTCGTACATACACATGAATACTATTTTTAGTTTTCAACAGAGGAAAAAATAAAGGTAAATAATAGTTCAAATTTCAAGAATCATTATTATATCATATAGACTATGTATATTGAATAAACTTATCCTTACTAATTTCAAAGTAAAAATTAAATGAAAAACAAATCCTATCGACTCGTGGAGGCGGTAGTCCACACGTATGCACATAAAACATTATCCTTTTCAATAGATTGGATTATAAGAAGGTAAATATGATATTATTATTAAAGAATCATAATTATATCATAATTATCATATATAAACAGTAAAACCATAATAATACCCATCCATATAATATAATTATGAAAAATTAATTGTATCCCTATCTAGAGATGGTAAGTCGCACATACACACGAGTAATACTTTAACTTCTCATTTTATGGAAAATAGGGTGGATAATGGTGGTTTCATAAACATAATAACATATATGTATATTTATTTTGATAAATTTATCATTTTTTGAAAAATAAAAATGATTTATAGAAGTTAAAATAAGAAATAAATTAAAAGAGGTTGGGTAAGATGATTACCTCTTCTTTCGTAGGCCTCCTTTAGATCATTTATTAAGGAATATAGGGTTGATATTTTTGAAATAAAAAATCATCTAAATATTTTATAAGGATGTTTATAATAGAAATTATTAGTACTTGGTCATCATATTTTTCTCATTATGTTGTAAAAAAGTGAAGGAAGGGATGTCCTTTTATAAGGAAGGGAATGGACACACGCAGAATTATCATAAAGGTTAAATTATAACTAAGTTTTTATCAAGAAAAATGCTTCAAAATGGTAATATACTGGAATGTAAGGTATTATATGTTTTAAATATCATCAAAAAATAAAATTTTATAGGATTAAGATGTATTTTAAACCTTATCTCTTGGTTTAATCCCAGAGATGACCTATTTTAACCTTAATCGTAATAACATATTTTTCACTCTTAAAGGTCAATAAATTTACATTTAAGGAAAGTATTGACTGATAAAAGGTTAAGGGATACTATTATATACTATATATTATCATAATTTCCATATTTAAAGTTTTTTTATAAGGTTTAAATAATTTAATAAAATATTATTTTCATAAGATATCATTAATGCCAATTTTGACATTATTCATTTAATTTGATTGAAAATAAATAAATAAAAATTTTAAATTAGAATATATTCCATTAAACACAAAAATAATATTTCATAATAATCTATAAAATTCATGTGAGAGTATAAATCATTTGAATTATATCACTTTTAACATTTTAAAATTATTTATTTTATTTTTCTATTAATTGAAGAAATAGTGCATCATCATCACATAAGTATTTAAGGTAATTATATAATTAATAAAAATTTAAAATAAATTTACATAATAAAAAGATAATAATTATTTTCAATATAGACATTTAAATTCATTTATAACTTTATTTTTTTCTTATGATGACACCTACTAGATATTTAAAACCAAGAGAGTGCCATTTTGTAACTTTCTATACTTTAAATATAATACAGGTCATTTTCATGGACATGTTTCCATTAAATAAATATATTTAAAGCCTAATGTAATAAGGGTAGAATTAATTTCATCCAATAATAATTAATATGGAAAATGGTTACCTTAATACTTAGTTTTATCATAGATTAATTTGATTTACTATTTACTGAGGTGATAAAATTTACCATGGTTACTATTCATAATGCCTAAAAATAAAAAAAAACTATTTACCAAATTTTAATCTACTTATTAAATATATGAAATAAAATTTATTAAATTCAATACCCATAAGAGACAGACATTAATTTTAAAATAAGTGTGCAAAATGTGATGAAAATATCTTTTAGAAAAATACAATTTTAATCATAAAATTAGATTTATTTTTATCCCATGCATAGTAAAAATATTAGATGAATGTTAATTTATTTGAATATATAGTATATTGATTTAATTAAAATAATTTAATAATATTTATTAATTTAATTTATTCATATAAAAACACATTGTGAGCATATAAACAATTTTTTTTAGAAAAATGTCATTATGTATAAATTATTTTTATAACAAATTCAGTCTTGAAATTGATTTCAATGAAATTAATTAGGTTATTAATAATATAATAGAACAAATTTTAATTCAAAATATTTTTTTTAAAATGTAACTTTTTAAATTATTGAAATAAAAATATAATTTTCAATAAAAATCGGTATTTTTCACTATTCACTAAAAAATTAATACTTCCAGAAACATATGAAAATTTAATCCTACAATAATTTTGATATGTTGATTTAATAAATGATATTATTTTTATGAAAGAAAATTTATATAATTTCAATAAGTTGATTTTCATATTTTCTCACAAAAATAAATAAAAAAACATTATTTTGAAAAAACATATTTATGAAGCACAAAATAACTTTTCTTAAAATAGTGTAATTATTTCCATAGAATTAATAAATTGATTTTTATTTAGTAGTTACTTTATATATATTGCATAATTTAGTTAATACTATTAATACCCACTAACTTAAAGGCAAGGTTATAATGATTATATTTAAATAATAATATTTTTTTTGTTCATTTAGGTTCGATGATGCGTGTTGTAATCGTTATCAAAAAAATATTCTTTTAAAATCTTGTGGTGTTAAATTATCTCCCCCATAAGTAAATTTCATCCTCACAATTTGAAATTATTCTTAGTAATCAAGGGTTTGAATATTGAAAATTCCTTAAGAGAAAATCCACATCATAAAAAGGGTTAATAAAACTTCTTATTGAAAAGTGGGAGAGGGAAATAATATGGTCATATGAAATAACACAAAACTAGGTTTCAAAATTGAATAAAATTTTTGTTAAGTGAAAATATGGACATAGAAGAGAAAACTAACTCCCAATGGCTGATATATAGTGATAGATAACATGTTTAAGAGAAATTTAACAACCACCAAACCCTAAATATTTGATTGGTGAAAAGACAAACAATTAATCATAAATAATAATAATAGGATAACATATTTAATTCAAGATTAATTTCTAAGATTTATGGAATTTCTTTATCATATTGAATATGAACATAAGAAAATAAACTTACTTTACAAGTATAATTTCATCATTTAGTCAATTTCCACCATAATCTAATCCTTTTCTCTAAAAGATGATTATTCACAGTGATTTTTAGCATCTAAAGCACTAAAATCAACTTCTAATGGATCACATAATATATAATATAATGAAAATATTTTCCTACTATGTTTACTAACACCAAAATAGTTAGAAAAAGATGAGATAATCCCCAAAATTAATGAACATTTATATAAATAAATAATACATCAATCTACATAATTTAGAAGTAATACCCAAAGTTCAGACTAAATCATTCCATAAATAAATATTGTAAAAATTACATAAAATATTCTAGAATCATATAAAAACCCAAAAATAAGAAGGATTTGATTACATATTATTTCTAGATTAATTTAAAATTTATCTTCAATAAGAATTAGTTACTCATAATTTCTTATACCCGAAGTGAATAAGCCCAAATCATATACTCTATAAATAAACTAATCATTTCCATAAATAATTTTAATCACAAAAAAAAAGGAAAAATAAAATCATATGTACATCCAACTGTTAATTCAAAATTTATTCCTAAAAAAATATGATCTTATCAAAAAGTATTTCTATTTTCCGTAATCATATAATTTTGAAAAAATAG
Organism: Viscum album; assembly: GCA_963277665.1. NCBI lineage: Eukaryota > Viridiplantae > Streptophyta > Magnoliopsida > Santalales > Viscaceae > Viscum > Viscum album. The sequence continues at coordinate 806,847,014 of OY728137.1, forward strand.
TGAAGTTAATCAAAAATTACTTAGTAACCAAATAAATTTCCAATATCAATGGTTATCAATGAGGAAACTTATATATTCTCATCATGAAATAATAGTTTTATCCCAATTGAACATAATTAAATTAACAAAAAATATTATATTAAACCTTAAGGTTATCAATAACTTTAAACATACATCCACAAAGTATTATTTACCAAATAAAATTTTCACTATAACATATACTTAGTCAAAGGGTTTCATTACTATAAATATCTCACAAAATATCCTTAATCATGTTAAATAAAATCATATAAAACATCTAAGGGAGTATTTATTCCTTTAAAATTATGACCAATATTAGATTTATCATCCCAAGACAACTTAGGTTTAAGAAAACATCAAACACATCTTAAGGGTTATCAATCCTTCAATCATGTGTTTCCCAAAAATATCACCCTACCACTAAATCAAATTTCTTGGTTATTGATACTACTCAATATATGTTTTAAAAATACTTAAATAAAAACAATTTTAGAACAACCCTTAGATATATCATGATTCTTAAATCTATAATATCATTGATATAAAAATTTTACAAAATAATTATCCAATAAAAATACATAAACACTTCAATAATTCCACTTCAATGATTTACATAGCAAAGGTCCTTGGTCTAGGATTTAAACCTTGGCTTAGAGAATTGAATCAGATATTTCCTATACACTACACACATAATATATTGTGACACAAATGGTTTTATAAGATATAATTTATTTCATTCCATAGATCTCTTTATTTTTACTCAACAATTTATTGATTTATGACCTTAATTTTTATACATAAATTATTTTCCCATTCCTTTGATACATTATATAAGTTTTATCTTTACACATTTCTTACATGAAAGAAATTGTACCTTATTTCTTCCATGGCATCCATTACCCATGATCTCAGTGAAATATATCATTAAATTCTTTGGTGAGTCTGAGAGTAGGTTAATAATTATGTTTCTAATATTATATCACGATAGCTAAGTATGAATAATGATAATATATTTCACTTGAGTAATCATCACATATGGTTTCTCGTAATCACAAAAATTTTCACCAAATTTAGAATTAACATGTTTACTTAAGTTTCTATCCCTTTAATGAAACCAAAAAACACATTATGATTAATAATAATCATAGTGGGAAATCCTGAAATATCATTAACAGAGAATCAAAATCAAGACAACCACTTTTTACACTATAAAACCTTCAGTTTAACCTAGGACATAATTGTTTATTATCTATTAAAATCATTCATAATGGTTTATAATGAAAATGTGATCTAACCAAAGAAATATCCCTCAAGAGTGTCAAACTAGGTGTATAGTAAGGTCACACTTACCATTCACTAGAATGATGGTCGCTATATACTTAAACAACTATTTTTGAGGTTATTACCCATAGATACATCAATACTAAAACTATATCCACTTATATTATTAAGAAAGGGATTTATTTATAGTGAATCCTCATAATATAAAACATTTTAAAATTTTAGGATGTTATCCAATACTTAAACTTATCCTCAAAGTCAGTCATAGAGTTATATTCCCTATCTAGGTTTTCCTAAATCAAGTTTCCAAGGTTTCTAAAAAACTTAATTTGATAATAACTGTAAAGAATATTACTATAGTATCCTAGAGTCAGTGGTAACATTATTACATTGGTACTAGATATAAGGAATCACATCCTAAAGGATTGTATAGTTTAGTAGTCCTTGAAAACTAGTTACATACTTGAAATCCACATTACATTTGAAAACATAAAATAAAACATACGATTTTCTTTTATAACACCATTTTACAGTTTATTATAGCCCTATATATCAATCATAAAACACTTCTTTATATCATAGGGAATGTAAACATCAGAAAGTAGTGAGATCAGATGCTCAGTAAGGTTATGTATATAATTAAAGCTAAATAATTCATGAATAATTTTGTAGGAAATAAATGATAATAAATTAATTACACAAAAAAATGAGATATAAAATTATACATGGATATAAAAAAATTCAAATAATCACAAGGAAATCAATAATTGATTTCATAATAATAAATTAAATAATTCCAGACATCATAAAAAAATTGTCTGGGCCTCATGCCAAGACATCTAAAACATACCATAAGGCCACATGCCAATAAATCTTATACAAATGGTTAAGGCCTCAGAAAAATACCCAATATACATTTTCTCATGAGACCCACCAATTCATCACAGGACTACATAATATTGGGCCTCAACCATAACTTAATAAGTCCAATGCAATCCTCATATTAATAAACAACACAACTTAATCAACATGCCTTAAAAATAAATAACTATTCATATTATAAGAACTAGAATATGAAAAATAAATAACATCCCCATATGAAATGTTCATAAATCATCTATAAAAATAAATTTTCATTGGATTATATCCTCAAGAATATATATTATTAAAAAAATGATATTGATATAGATGAAAATACTTTAAATAGACCACTAAAACTTTCTTTAGGGAAATAAATTTTTTACTATATATAAATTATTAAATATCATGGAACAATTTTTTTTTAAAATAACATTGAAAACTTGTAAACAAATCTTTAAAACATTTAGTAGTCATGATAATTGGAAATTTCAGTCAATTCATAATTTAGAAAAATATTCCTTTCACAAAGTAAAAAATATCTCATTCGAAAAACAACAAGATTCCATCTAAAAGAATTTAAAAAATTAAAACATAGGTAAAAATGATTTTAATAAATCCTTGTATAATAGTAAAAACATTCTTAATTTTTTTTTAAAAAATGGACATATAAAAGAAATATTCCCGACCAAGTTGAAAAATAAGGCCAGTTTTCATTTAAAAAAACATTATTTTGGTACCTTGGATACATAAAGAGAGGAATATGAAAGTAAAAAAAATGAAATTTCCAAAAGTTTCCATTATAGAATAAAATAAATTCTTTTTATCATAGAAATATTAATTAATTCTCCTCATAGAGACTTAAACATAAACAATCCTAAATATTGATGAGATTGTGAAATAAATCCTTACTGCTTTGCTAACTTTTGAATCATAAGACCCATAAAAGAATATCTTCAAATGAAACTTCAAATTTCATTAACATAAATAAATTCATGATATAATATAATAAATGTACATACTTACACCTCATAAAATAAGATCAATGCATAGTATAAGATACGTCTCAAAGAAAAAAATTTGATATGATATACCCTTACCTTAGGCCCATATTCCTTATTATGTGTTTGAAACTCTAGTATAATATATATATATAAATATATATATTTATTATACATATATTCTAGTATCATACTAATATATATAATACCATATATGATTTTCTTATGATCTTTTATCACCCTTTTATTAACAATTCCTTATTAAAACCATAGTTTCAGGTGATAACAACTCTGTTCTTCATGTGTGTTTTGGTTTGGTAGTTTTGGTGTATTTAATTTTATTATGTTTCAATCATATTGAGAATTTTAACCATGATATAAATATTATCTATATTCATTATACAAGTATTTATTGTAATCCACAAAATATAGAGATAAAAAAATGAATTACAATGTTCATGGAGACGATAGGCCATACGTACTCCTAAACACTATTTCACTCTTCAACGGATGAAAAAAAAAGAAATTTAAATAATAATTCTACTTAAATAATAGTTATTATATCATATAAATCAATTATATTAATTAAATATCTCCTTATTACAATACATATAAAACATAAATGATAAAATCACATCGCTTCATGGTGTTGGTAGTCCACATGTACGCATGAACAATGTCATCATTTTCAAACAGATTGGATTGTAAGAAGGTATATATGATAATATTATAATAGAATAATTATTATATCATAATTATCATATATAAAAATTATATACATCATAATAACCACCCATAAATGATAGTGATGAAAAATGAATTTTTTCGCTATGTGGAGATGGTAAGTCGCATGTACACACAACCGATACTTTCACTTCTCATTTGAGGAAAAGTGGGTGGATAATAGAGGTTTCCCAATCCTAACAATATTTTAGTATATTAATTTTAATGAATTTTTTAATTTATGATAAATAAAATAGATTTAGAGGAGTAAAAATAATAAATAAATTAAAAGAGGTTGGGTAAGATCATTATATCTTATTCGGGAGACCTCCTTTAGATACTTTCTAAAGGAACCCATGGCTGGTATTTTGGGGATACTAGAACGTGAGAAAAATGGATAAGGATGTTTATAAGAGAAATGTGTAGGACTTGGTTGAGATATATCACTATAGAAAAAATGGCTTTTTGCGACAAGCCTTTTGCGACGGGAATAAATCTCATCGCCAAAGGTCCATCCAATAGGTTATTTGTGATGGGGGTAACGACCTGTCCGAAATAACCAACTATTTGCAACGAGATTTCGTCTCCCATCGCAAATAGTTTGGCACAGATAGCGCGTCAAACCGCGCGAAGGTTATTTGCGACGGTGGGATCCCACCGTCGCAAATATTTTAAGTATTTGCGACGTCGCCCACCGCAAATAACCGGCGGTGGTTAATTGTTTTTTGCGACGGGATGTCGTCCCGTCGCAAAAGGTGTTCCGACGGGGAATATTTGAGACGGGACCCGTCGCAAATACCTACGCCCGCATTAATTGTTTTCAGCGGTTAAAAAGTATTTACGACGAGTCCCGTCGCAAATAACCGGCGGTGGTTTATAGCCTTTTCCGCCAGGATGTCTTCCCGTCGCAAAAGGTGTGTCGGTGGAGACTATTTGCGACGGGTCCCATTGCAAATATATTTTTAACCGCCGACAATAATTAATGCAGGTGTAGCTATTTGCGACGGGTCCCGTCGTAGAAGACACTATTTGCGACGGGTATCCCGTCGTAAATAATCCCGTCGCAAATAATCTAACCTATATATACCCCCATCCGTTTTCCTCTCATTCCTCTCAAATTTTAGATCCTGTTTCTCTCTAAACTCGGATTTTAGAGAGAGAATTTTACTAAGTAAAGGTTTTTGTTCACGAAGAAGTTGTGAAGCCGTCTGCATCAATAGAAAATCAGCCTTAAAAGTATTTATGTTTATTTAATTTATTATTTATTTAATTTTTTATGTTAATTATTTTTATTGTTGATTAGTTGTAATTAAATTAAATTTAAATTGTTTTGTCATTAGTATTTATTTGTACTAATAAATTAAAATTTTTAGTATTAATTTTTAACAATTAGTAGTAATTATTTATTATTAACGATAATTAGTAATGTATATAATTAATTTGTAGTAATTAATAATAATTGGAAATAAATATCAATAAATAGTAATAAATAGGAATAATTAGTAATAATTAGAAAAAATTAGGAATAATTAGGAATAAATATTAATAATTAGTAATAATTAGTAATAAATAAGAATAATTAGCAATAATTAGTAATAAATAGCAATAAATAGCAATAATTAATAATAATTAGTAATAAATTGTAATAATTAGTAATAAATTGTAATAATTAGTAATAAATTGTAATAATTAGTAATAAATACTAATAATTACTAATAAATACTAATAATTATCAATAAATACTAATAATTAGGAATAATTTGCAATAATTAGAAATAATTAGCAATAATTAGAAATAAATAGCAATAATTAGCAATAATTTGGAATATTTAGCAATAATTAGCAATAATTAGCAATAATTAGCAATAATTAACAATAATTAGGAATAATTAGCAATAATTGGCAATAAATAGCAATAATTAGCAATAATTAGTAATAAATAGGAATAATCACTAAATTATAAGAATAATTAGTAATAAATATGAATAATTAGTAATAATTAGGAATAACTAATAATAATTAGGAATAATTAATAATAATTAGTAATAAATTGTAATAGTTAGTAATAAATTGTAATATTTAGTAATAAATTGTAATAATTAGTAATAAATACTAATAAATACTAATAATTATTAATAAATACTAATAATTTGAAATAATTAGCAAAAATTAGGAATAATTAGAAATAATTATTAATAAATAGAAATAAATAGCAATAATTAGTAATAATTTGGAATAATTAGAAATAATTAGCAATAAATAGAAATAAATAGCAATAATTAGCAATAAATAGCAATAATTAGTAATAAATAGAAATAAATATTAATAAATTGAAATAATTAGTAATAATTTGGAATAATTAGTAATAATTAGGAATCATTACGAACAATTAAGAATAAATACTTATAGTTAGTAATACTTACTAATAATTAGTAATAATTAGCAATAATTAGAAATAATTAGCAATAATTAGGAATAATTAGAAATAATTAGGAATAATCAGCAATAATTAGTTATAATCAGCAATAATTAGCAATAATTAATAATAATTAGTAATAAATTGTAATAATTAGTATTAAATTGCAATAATTAGTAATTAATTGTAATAATTAGTAATAAATACTAATACATACAAATAATTACTAATAAATAATAATAATTAACAATAATTAGAAATAATTAAGAATAATTGGAAACAATTTGAAATAAATAGAAATAAATAGAAATAATTAGGAATAAATAGGAATAAATAGAAATAATTAGCAATAAATAAAAATAAATATCAATAATTAGCAATTATTAGGAATAATTAGAAATAATTACCAATAAATAGAAATAAATAGCAACAATTAGCAATAAATAGCAATAAATAGAAATAATTAGTAATAAATAGAAATAAATATTAATAAATAGAAATAATTAGTAATAATTAGGAATAATTAGGAATAATTAGTAATAATTACGAATAATTACGAATAATTAAGAATAAATAATTATAATTAGTAATACATACTAATAATTAGTTATAATTAGCAATAATTAGGAATAATTAGAAATAATTAAGAATAACTAGCAATAATTAGTAATAATTAGCTATAATTAGTAATAATTAGAAATAATTAGCAATAATTAATAATAATTAGTAATAAATTGTAATAATTAGTAATAAATTGTAATAATTAGTAATAAATTGTAATAATTGGTAATAAATTGTAATAATTAGTAATAAATTGTAATAATTAGTAATAAATACTAATAATTATTAATAAATATTAATAAATACTAATAATTAGCAATAATTAGAAATAATTAGAAATAATTAGCAATAAATAGAAATAAATAGCAATAATTAGGAATAATTAGCAATAATTAGCAATAAATAGAAATAAGTAGCAATAATTAGCAATAAATATTAATAATTAGTAATAAATAGAAATAAATATTAATAAATAAGAATAATTTGTAATAATTAGGAATAATTAGGAATAATTAGGAATAAATACTTATAATTAGTAATACTTACTAATAATTAGTAATAATTAGCAATAATTAGGAATAAATAGAAATAATTAGGAATAATTAGCAATAATTAGTAACAATTAGCAATAACTAGTAATAATTAGCAATAATTAGCAATAATTAATAATAATTAGTAATAAATTGTAATAATTAGTAATAAATTGTAATAATTAGTAATAAATTGTAATAATTGGTAATAAATTGTAATAATTAGTAATAAATACTAATAATTACTAATAATTTCTAATTAATACTAATAATTAACAATAATTACTAATAATTAGCAATAAATATCAATAATTAAAAATAATTAGCAATAATTAGAAATAAATAGTAATAATTAGCAATAATTAGTAATAATTAGCAATAATTAGCAATAATTAGTAACAATTAGATATAATTAGTAATAATTAGATATAATTAGTTATAATTAGTAATAATTAGATATAATTAGATATAATTAGAAATAATTAGTGATAATTAGATATAATTAGATATAATTAGATATAATTAGATATAATTAGTAATAATTAGTAATAATTAGTAATAATTAGTAATAATTAGTAATAATTAGTAATAATTAGTAATAATTAGTTATAATTAGTCAATATTAGTCATAATTAGTCATAATTAGTCATAATGAGTAATAATTAGTAATAATGAGTAATAATTAGTAATAATTATTCATAATTTGTAATAATTAGTAATAATTATTCATAATTAGTAACAATTAGATATAATTAGATATAATTGTCCTTGCTTAGTTGATCACCTTGCAAGTAGAGTTGTAATAGGACAACTCAAGTCATTCCCTTCTCATCTATAATAATTTTCTCACATGACCCATTACATAGACCGTTCTTCCTTGAAAATTTAAGGGAAAGATAATGATGTCCCCTCAAATTTTTAAGGAATAATGATCTATGTAAAGAGAGTGAAATGATTCTTAGATACAAGAATGACATTACTTTGGTCGTTCTATTACAACACTACTTGCAAGGTGATCAACCATGCAAGGGCAATTATAGAGTTTACATTGGACATGGCTGACAGAAAATTTTTATTGCACATGACCTAATAATTGGTGACCCTTTGAGATTTGAACATGTTAAGAATAAAGCAAAGCCTGTTGCGAATATTGATAATTTTAATATTTCAAAAATTTATTATTATTTTAATAATATTAATGTTGTTTTTTTCATAAATATTGATAATATAATTTTTTTATTAGAAATAATTAGATATAATTATAATTAGTAAATGAAAACTGCATGGATAATGAAGGGAAAATTTGTAATCATCTCCACAATGAAGATTACCAAATTTCCTTTCATTATTCAACCAGTTTTAATTTTGCTAAGTATTGCTAAGTATTGCTAAATTAGTAATAATTAGCAATAAATAGTAATAAATAGTAATAATTAGTTGTGAACAGTTAGAAAGAAATTTTAATAAATTTTAATAAATTCCAAGAACCTGGTGCAATTTCCAGTGGATTGACGACACTCCTTTTGATCGATGACTTTTCTCCTTTCAACTCTCACCGACTCAAAAAAATATGATAAATGTGCTTCTACATAGGCATATTCAATCTCGTATACACGAGATTGGATATGCATTCATAGGATCATAATTTTTATAATGTTTTCAGGCGGTGACAGTTGGAATAAGACTATTCATCGACGAAAAGGGGGATCTTTTGTCCGACGCCTCATTTACTCGAATCTTTCTCACAGTGAAATCAGAGTGAAGAATATGGTCAAAGGTACACATATTTATTCTTGTATACAAGAATGAATATGCGTACCTATGACCAGATACTTCAGTGTGATTTCAGTGTGAGAAAGATGCAAGTAAATGAGTCGTCAGACAAAATAGTAGCCGTTAATCCACTAGAAATTGTGTCTCCTTTAATTAACAGTAATTATTAAGAAGTAGTAGTAATTATTTATCTTATTTTTTCAAATTGTATTTTTATAATTTCAAATTATTCAAAAATAGTGATGATTTTATATTTTGCAGAAAAATATAGAACAAGGAAGTTGACATCAGTCATTATTAGATGATTGCGCTTGGATAAATCAGTGCAGAAATCCAAATGGTTCTAGTTTAAATCCTGTATATATTGAGGGTGTTGATTCTTTCTTAGCATTTGAATAATCAAAACCAGAATATTTTTCAGAAGGCATAATTATGTGTCCTTGAAAAAATGTGCTCAGAGAACGTTTGACACATTTGATAAGGTTGGGGGACATCTCTTGCGGTTTGGTTTTCAACCAGATTATGTTTTTTGGTATCAACATGGTGAATGCAGTTCCAGAGAAGATACTAATAACTTGATTCTAGATTCATCACAGTTCCAAAATTTAGTACATGATGTTGCATGTCCACCTGTTCAACAAACTGAAACTCATGATGATATTGATTTAACTCCTGAGTTGGCACCATCCGAATTTTATGAGTTGTTGAGGTCTTCTAAGGATGTATTATATCCTATTTTAAAGATAGGAAAATTAGAAGCGGTTGAAAAAATTATGTCTATTAAATTAGATAATTCAATGTCAAACAACTATTTTGATCAGATATTTTCTTTTGTTAAAACACTATTACCTGAAGGAAATGTGTTGCCTGCAAATTACCATGAGAGCAAGAGGTTGGTTCGTAATCTAGGAATTATTTATCGGAAGATTCATTCATGTGAAAATGATTGCATCTTATATTCTGGTGAAAATGAGTTATTTGATATTTTTCCAACATGTGGACAATCGAGGTATAAATAAGATCAACCAGGGAAGTCTGAATCGATTCCTGTAAAACAGTTGAGATATTTCCACTTTACACCCAGGCTGCAACATTTAATTGTGTCTCATAACACAGTGTCAATGATGTCATGGCACAAAACCAATATTTCAACCAGTAAAATCTTGAATCATCCATCTGATGCTGATTCATGGAAACATTTTGATCATCTGCATCCGTCATTTGTATTAGAAGCTCAAAACGTGCGATTGGGTCTTTCTACTAACATTTTTTGTCCGTTTGGTTCTTATGGTAGTCAGTATTCATGTTTTCATGTCTTTATAACTTTGTACAATCTACCTCCATGGATGTTGATGAAGGATCCCTATATCTTTTTGACCTTATTAATCCCAGGACATCCGAAAAAGAATATTGATGTTTATTTGAAACCATTGATTGATGAGTTAAATGCATTGTGGAGTAATGGTGTTAGTACATATGATGTTGCTGCGAAACAAAATTTCACATTAAAAGCTGCATTGATGTGAATGATTACTGAATATCCGGCATATGGCATGTTATCTGGATGGAGTACACATGGTCTGAAATCATGTCCTTAATGTATGAAAGACAACAAAGCTTTTATGCTCATCAATGTAAAAAAACCTTGCTATTTTGACTGTCATTACAGATTTCTTCCAACCAATCATCCTTTTTGAAGGAACAAATCTCATTTTATAAAAGACACAATTGAAAGAGATGAATCTCCAAAAATGATCTCAGGTACAGAGTTAAAATCAGTTGTATTTTTATTACCTCCCATCACATTTGGGCCAACAGTAAACTAACAGAAAATTCATGGCTTTGGAAAAGAACATAATTTGATAAAACGAAGCATTTTTTGGGATCTCCCATATTGGTCTGATTTGTTGGTCCACCACATGTTGGATGTTATGCACATTGAGAAGAACTGTTTTGAAAATTTATTTCATACAGTTTTGGATACACCAAGTAAGACCAAAGATACTGTAAAAATACGATTAGATCTTGCCCAAATTTGCAGGCGACCAGAACTTGAACTATTTGAAAATGTTAGATCACAGAGGTTAATGAAGCCAAAATTAGCTTATACACTGTCCAAAGAGAGTCGTTTATTATTTTGTCAGTGGATTGCAGATTTGAGATTTCCAGATGACTATGCTTCCAATTTGGGCAGATGCGTTAAGAGTGGTCATATTACCAGATTAGAAGGTTATGATTGTCATGTTATAATGGAAAGTCTTATGCCGATTGGATTAAGATGTTTGTTTAATTCTATGATTTGGGATTCGATAATAGACATATCATATTTTTTTCAAGACATTTGTGCAGAGATAAATGACTACGATGTGCTAAGAAAACTGAAAGAAGATGTTGCTGTAATTATATGTAAATTGGAAAAAATCTTTCCACCTGCTTTCTTTGACTCAATAGAATATCTGATATTACATTTTCCACATGAAGATAAATATGGAGGTCCAGTACAGTTTCGATGGATGTACCCATTCAAGAGACGCATGCAGAAATTGAAGAAAAAAGTACGTAACAAAGAATCAGTTGAAGGATCAATTGCCGAAGATTATTTGCAAGAGGAAATTGATTTTTTCTGATCTCACTATTTTGAATCTGAATATCCCTAAAAAAACTGCATGGGATGGAATGATATAAATTTTAATGATGAAATGGACAATCATTTATCAGTTTTTAATAAGCCAAATCTTGGATTCGGTAAAGTTTAAGAATGATGGCTTCCAGACGATGAACATCACAGAGCTCACACATATGTTCTGCTCAAATATGAAGAAATAACAGCATTTGTACTGTGAGTGCTTCTATCACTTATTCTATAATTTCTATTACAGTATGTAAACTTATTTTATTTGTAGGTTATATGATAATCATATCAAGAAACAAGTTCCACAAATTACAGTAGCTGCTCTTGAAGAACGCAGACAAAAAAATCTCAATGGTTTCAAAAGCTGTTAACATAAATTATTTATGTTTTAATATTAATTCAGTTTACTATTTATTATATTGATAATTGTTTTACAAATTTTCAGGTGTCTCAACATGCTGATAAAATTGATAAGCGACTGTGTATATTGAGTAATCCACCATCCAAAATGGTTAAATCTTATAATGCATATGTGGTGAATGGTTTTTGATTTTATACATGTGCATATGGGGAATAAAAAAACAATGAACATTTGAGTTTGTTTGAGAGGATTGCATCATAGAGAAACTGAATTTGACTTTTATGGCATTCTGGATGAAATTATTGAGCCATGTTTTCTTGGACAAAATTACATAACAATGTATAAATGTCGGTGGTTGGATACTGAGAGAGGCTTGTATGTTCATCCGACTCATGGAATCGTTGATATTAAATATAAAAGTCTTCTTATAGTAAATGAATCATTTTTACTGGCTCAACAGGCACATCAAATTTATTACGCAAAGTACTGTGCTACTTCAGAAGACCTGAGTGATTGGTGGAGCATAATAAAAATGAAATCTCAGGAAAATCAATTTACTCAAACTGAATGTGGTTCAACTGAAGTGGAAGAAATTAAAAAATTTTAAGAGACTACTCAAAATCCATATTTTTTCACAAAGATTCTTGAATATCGATGAGGACACCCCATAATTAAGGGTCCATGGTGACGAAGATGTTAATGATGTTACAAATGAAATTAAAATGAAAAAGGATGATGAAAGTAAAACTCATATGGATATTGATGATGCCGAGGAGGAATATGAAGACATTAACATCGTTAGATATGAAGATGATAATGAAGGTGAACATTGGAATAGTTAAATGCTGGTTATGATCATAACTAATATATATATATATATATATATAATAGTTATTTTCAACAATCTGCTAACAAAAATAATTTTGTGTTTCAGATGGATTCTGGTCTATTGTGTGAGTTAGAAGAGGCTGAGCTACCTTTGGATGAGGGGGATGTGGGATCATCTGACCCTCAGCCTGCTGGTGGTTCAAGAGGTATGCAGAGGGGGCATAGTCTTGCGCAACTGATGATTCCTGACCCTATCCTCGAGAGACACCCACGTCTTGGCTTTGATCCACGCACACGGAGGTGTGGTAACCTGTATATTTTAGTTAGATTTCAATAATTTATTTATATATATACTAATTGTTTGATTATTTATTCTTTTTTCATAGTTTTGCGCATGTAGCTATTGGACAGGGGAGTGCTATCTTGCACAATTATTTTTCTCATCCATGGACCACATGGGAACAGATTCCCGTTGATGTGCAACTCAGCATGTACAATCATTAGCTGGTACGTAAATAAATAATATATACTTTGAAATTTATTTTATTAATAACTTGATATTATAAATTATTTTTAGGGTTTATGGTATCCCATCGATGATACACTACTGGAAAATAGACCTATACCCACGGTTTTGCTTAAAACCTTGGGCATAGGTGTGCCATATACCCACGGTTTTCCAAAACCGTGGGTATATGTATAGTATACGGACCTATACCAAAGTTTTATGAAAACTGTGGGTATAGGTCACCTATACCCATAGTTTCGGAAAAAACCATAGGTATAGATTTTTTTGAGGGCCTATACCCATGCTTTTCCAAAACCGTGGGTATAGGTATTTTTTTCAAGGCCTATATCGATGGTTTTATGAAAACTGTGGGAATAGGTTTTTTTTCTAAGACCAATACCCATGTTTTTGCAAAACTGTGGGTATTGCTTTGGAGGGGGGAAAATCTGAGAGAAACAAAAAAAATTTGGCAGGAAAACCTATACCCACGATTTTCCCTCCTATACCGACGGTTTAAATTAATATCTTAAAGACATAAAATTATTTATGCAGATAAAATATGTAGGCCAGTTGGTGTGGAGGTGTTTGATAAATCCTGCGATTAGTGGTTCTCATCTCGCCGATGGTTTTTTTTGATATAGTGAGATTTATTAATATACTAAAGTAAATTTAGTTTCATTTACAGCAAAGAGGTATAACTGGGTTGGTGACTCGCGACTAATTCTGGGAGAAAGTTCAGGTATCAAAACCCGACGTGATATGTTTTTCCTAATACAAAATTTATTAATATATTTAATAAAATGGAGATATATAAAAGAAAAATGTTCGTAGGTTAGTGGTGGGACGCCTCGCTTGGAAAGCGCAGGTGGCTGAAGACGCGGGTTCAACACCTGCTGTCTGTGTTTTTTTATAAAAAATTAATACCCACGGTTTTAAAACCATGGGTAAAGCTATTGACAGCGTGGAATGGGTATGAAAATTTTACAATGTGGGAAAAAAATCTATACTGATGGTTTATAAAACCATGGGTATAGGCTAGGGACCTATCGCGACGCCTTTCCAGCCCACGATTCACAAAACTGTGGGTATAGCCTATACCGATGGTTTTGGGGGCTATACCCACGGTTTTGAACCGTGGGTATATGTCAATTTTCTAGTAGTTATAACATGAGTAATGATATCCATGGAGCATGGGAGGTGGCTATGCATGAGAATTTGTGTCAGTTTTTGCACAATTTGAGAAAGACGACCATTAAGAAAGAAGGGGAGACAATATTTGACGAGTCGTGTAGAGCCCACCGACCATAGTACATTTAATCTCAGATTTGGGATGGATTATGTGCACACTGGTTGGGTGGTGTATTTTAGAGGAGGTCTTCATTGGGTTGGCAGAACCAAGGGAGACAGGAGGTGACGCATCGAGCTGGTAGCCTTACATTCAGTACGCATAGAGAGCATCTGGTCAGTATTTTTTTAAAATATTTTATATAACTTCAAGTATAAACAGTTTATTTTATATTCATATAGGCAGTCGAGAATCTCGATATTACAGAGTACGATGTTTATAGGAGGATGTACAGTGATCCAGCCACTGGAGAGATTAGAGGTGATCACCAGCGTCATATTTTGGTCAGTCTTATTTTTTTCAGTTTGATAATTAACTGCATATAATATTTTCACAATTTTAATTTCAAATTGTAATTGAAGGAGTCATATGAGGCTGTGACTTCTCAGACACAGGCTGAGGGTCTGGACGAGACGACTGATCAGACCAGTACCCACCATTTCAATGAGGCGGCATGGATGCATGCGACTCAATATAGCTTTGAGAAGGGCCGAGTAGTTGGTATCAACTCTCATGTGACTCATGGTACTTATTATGGTACTGTTGCGATGTCGGCGTCCAGCTCGACAGGAGCTCGTTGAGAGGCATCATCTTCTGGCTCACTGTATCAGGAGCAGTTCTGAGCTTAGAATGACCTTATAGAGAGTTTGCAGAAGCAGAAAGAAGAGATACGTCGGCAGCAACAACAACAACACGAGGAGGAGACACATCGATGGTAGTAGTAGCAGCAGCTGCATGAGGAGGAGATGCATTGATGGCAGTAGCAGCATCATGAATAGATGGAGTACATGCGTCGTCTGACTCGTAGATTAGGGTTGGAGTTTCCTCCACCAGCTCCTTTAGCCTCTCCACCTCCTCCAGAAGACGACCCCCTAGTGATTTTTTTATGTAAAAAACATTTGAATTTGAATTTATTGTAATATGAACTATTTACAGTTTATGTCTTTTATATCAGTGTGATTATTACATAATTTAAGTTTTAATATTTTATGATTTGTTTTAGTGAATATTGAGAATTTTAATATTTTTTATTTTTTTATTTTAATAATATCAATATTATTGTTTCATTAATCATAATTTTATTAAATATATTTTTTTGATATTATATTTTTTAATATTTGTTTATTTTACTAATAATAATAATAATAATAATAATATTTTATGATTTTTTTATATTTTTTTGTGAATATTGAGAATTTTAATATTTTTTTAATTTTTTTATTATTTTAATAATATGAAAATTAATTTTTCAATAATCATAATAATATTTTATGATTTTTTTATATTTTTTTTGTGAATATTGAGAATTTTAATATTTTTTAATTTTTTTATTATTTTAATAATATTAAAATTAATTTTTCAATAATCATAATTTTATTAAATTTAATTTTTTTTAAAATTTATTTATTATTTGTGACGGGATATATTGCGATAGGATCCCACCGCAAATAGTCTAAATAATGTTTTCTTAAAAAAGTAATTTGTGACGGGATTACGAGCCCGTTGCAAATAGTCTAAAAAAATATTTTCAAAAAACATTTGCGATAGGATTACGGGTCCATCACAAAAGAGCTTATATATATAATGTATATAATCAGATATTTATTTGCGATGACGTTTTCTACAACGGGCTATTTGCGACGGGGCCCATCGCTAAAGCCTATTTACGACGAGATCCCGTCACAAATAACCCGTCGCAAATACCTTTAATTCTAGTAGTGTATCTCTCAATGTTGTATAAATAAGTTATGGAAGGAGTGTCCTTTTATAAATAAAGGAAATGACACACTTGGAATTATTAAAAAGATTAAAATGGAACCAAATTATTCTCTATAAAAATGATAAAAAATGGAATTATATTTTAATATAAGGTATTATATCATTGAAATATCATCAAAAAATAGAATTTTGATTGGTTTAAGTCATATTTTAAACCTTATCTTTTGGTATAAACCCTTAGTTAATCTATTTTAACATTAACCACAGTATCATATTTTTCACCCTTAAAGGGTTATAATTTTACATATAAGATAACTATTTACTCATAAATAGAAAAGAGATGAGATTTTTAACCATATATTATCTTAATTTCCCTATTTAAATATTTTTATAATTTTTATATTGTTTAATAAAATAATAATTCCATAAAATATCATTAATATCAATTTTGATACTATTCATTTAATTAGACTTAAAAAAATTATAGGAAAAGTAGTAATTAGAATACAATCCTTTAAAACAGTATTAATGTTTAATAATAATCTATGAAATTAATTTACAAGTACAAATCATTCAAATTATATCACTTTTAAAATTTTTATTTTTATTTTAATTGAAGAAATATTGCATCGATGTTGCATAAACATATAAGGTAACAATACAATTATTAATAAAATTAAATAACTTTCAATCAAAAAAATTATTTAATTATGTTATAAATATACATTTATATTTATTCATAACTTGATTTGTTTTCTTATGTGGACACATAAAAGACATTTAAAATTAAGAGAGTTATATTTTGTAACATGCATTACTTTAAATATTATATAGGTAATTTTCAAGTAAAAGTGTCCAATAAAAAAATAAATTTCGATCATAAGGTTATAATTGTATAATTAATTTTATCAAATAAAAATTAAGATGATAAATGGTGACCTTAACACATAGTTTTGTCCTAAATTAACCCGATTTATGCTTTATCACGACCATAATTTTTACCACGGTTATAATTCATAATGACTAAAAATAAATGGGAAATATTTGGAAAATTCTATCTTATTGATTCAAAATATGGAATAAATTTTATCTAATTTAATATCTGTAAGTAAAAAAAATTAATTCTTAAAAAGTGTGCAGAACATGACAAAAACCGTTTTTAGAAAAAACTACTTTAAGCATAAAAGTGAATTTATTCCTATCCCATGTATAGTAAAAATATTAGATGAATGTTAAAAAATTGGTTTAATATATAATATAAAAAATTAATTAAAATAATTCACATACAGTTATCAATTTAATTCAATAAGATAAAAATAAACTGTGCTCATAAAAACAATTTTTCCGAAAAATTCCTTTTTATGTATAAAAATGTTTTTTTTACAAATTGAATCATAAAATAGATTCCAATAAACATAAATGGATTACTCATAACATAGTGTATGTAAATTTACAATGAAATCATTTTTTAAAAAATATAACTTATTAAATTCTTGAATAAAAATTATAGTTTTCATTAAAAATCATTATTTTTCACTATTCATTAGAAAATCAATCATTTTAGAAAAATCTGAAAATTTCACCCTAAGATAATTTTTATATGAATATTTATAAATTATATTATTTTTATAGCTTACGATTTATAGGTGTTCAAAAAAATTTAAAGTATTATCTCACAAGAATCAATAAAAATTGTGTAAAAACATATTTCTCAAGAATAAAATAACATTATATAAAATAGATTAATTATTTCCTAATAATTAATCAATTAATTTGAATTAATTAGTTACTTATATATATAAATTATAATTAGGTTAATACTATTCCTACCCACAAATTTAATGGATAGGTTATAATAATAATATTTAAATAGTCATATTTTGTGGTTCATTTATGATTTGTGTTGCGTGTTTCATAAGATATCGAACATAATGTAATTTTAAAATATCAAGGTTGAAAATTTTTTCATTAATATTTGGGATATTTTTATATTTTAAATATGTGTTTCTAAGGTGAAAAAATTATATTTTCCTTAGGAAATGTTCCAGTAAACGTTTTAAATTATTTTCATCTATGTCAATATCATTTATTGAATCTTATGCTTTACTGGGGTTATAATCTTATGATACCATCCACCATATTTATTTTGATGGTTTATTATTATACTAAATGGGTAAAATATTTAAATTCTATATTCTAGTTCTTGCAATAAATACATTTATTTATTTTTTAAAGCATGTCGATTTAGTTATGTTGCTTATTCATATGATGAATGAATTATTTTTAAAGTGACAAGTAGGTCCTAAAATTAAATAGACCCTCAATTCATCCATATATATCATGATACAACCTATATTGGTAATTTTACATGGCCTTAATTGTAAAGACTCAAAAATTTAAATGAAATTTTTTTCTTAAATTCTCTGGAATTTTACGAGTTTGTAGTTTCTGACGGCGCCTAATTCTGAGGCCCGGTGTGCCCGGAATCAATTTCTAAAGTTTTGTTCGGGTACGTTCAGTAAAAGTACGTGTAGGTTTTTCTAACTTTTGAACAGGTGTTCGGAATGGAAATCTGAGGGCATCGTTGAACTCGCAGCACCGATTTTCTCTTAAGAAGGCTTTCACCTCGACGACAGATGATCGGGTATGAGATTTGGTTTTTGGGTTTAACGTGGATTAATAAAATAAAATAAGTAACAACTTATTTTATTTTAGTTGAACTCATGACATGTGGTAATGTTTGTTAAAAGATCCACATGGGGATTAAACCCCCATTTAATGGGGAGAGAGAGGAAACCTCACAACCCTCTCATTTAATACTGTGTGTCAACATAACATTAATTGTTGTCAATTAATTTTATGTGTCAACGTGAAATTAAATGATGCGTGTCAACATAAAATTAAAGCTATCAATTAATTTTATGTGTCAACATAAAATTAATTATTGCCAATTAATTTTATGCACCAATTATTTTAATTCTCTTGACCCCCTTTATTTTTTAACCGCATCATTGGAATTTAGGAAGGTTCCAAAAAAATGAACTGTCATAAATTACATGATGGTTACAATCCTCTCCCCCTCTCTTATATATAGGGAGATTGGGAGGAGGATTTGGGATGACTTCACCAAGCGACTAAGCGCTGGTAAAGTGACGTGATTCCCAACACCTGGAGGATTACGCTTCCTCCGACGAAGAACGCGAAGATGCCGAAGCCGACAAATTATTCCTCAGCTTCTTCCTCGGAACCCCCCTTCCGACGTGGGATCTCTTCGATGACCCTTCTTCCTTCCTCTTTGCCGTCAACGGACTGACGCACGAGCTCGAAAGTGGAAGCATACGGCGAACGACAACAACATCGTCTTCCCCAACGATGAACCGACGCCCGTCGATTTAAAAGGTAGGGGGTGTGTTTTAAATTGTTTAATGCATAATCATCTCACGTTAAATCAACGTATTGAGCCTCTTGCTATCGTTCTAATGTGGAGGGTTCGGGCCGCACGAACATGGCCCGACCCCTCCACAACTTTTATGGTTTTAGAACCTTGGATCGACAGCGACGTAACAGTAGCTTGGCAATGTGGCGACGACGATGAAGACGGCGAATAGAGGTCGCGATTCCCGCAACCTCCGCGAACCGTGCCGCCGGCCGAGTAGCGCCTGTGCAGCCCGCCCGCGCGCTTCCCGGCGAACGCCCTGGTTGAAACCGCAGCCCGCCTGGCCCGCTGGTACCCTGCCCGCGTGCCCCACGCACTTCCCAGCACCCTCTCGGCGCCTGCCCGACGCCCCGACCGCCTGCCCGGTGCCCCCGGCACCCGGGCCGCCCGCCTAGTGCCCCCCGGTGCCCTGCCCGCCTGTCTGGTGCCCCCCGGTGCCCTGGGCGCCTGCCCGGCGCCCTCCCGGCGCCTGCCCGATGCTCTCTCGCCGTCTGCCCGGTGCCCTCCCGGTGCTGGCCCGACGCCCTCCCAGCGCCCCGACCACCTGCCCTTCGCCCTCCCGGTGCCCAGGACACCCTTCCGGCGCCTTCCTGGCTCCCAAGCTGCCCAATTGGTGCATTCCCAGCGCCCAAGCCGCCTACCCAGTGCCCCCAAGTACCGTAGGCTGTCTACCCGGCTTCCGACCGGCTGCCCGGCGCGCCCCGTGCCTACCTGGCACACCCGCGGCCTGCCTGCGCCCCGCGTGGCCCGCTGTTGGCCTCTCGGGCCGATCTGTTTGAGCCGCGCCCATCACGACGTCGGCCGGACTTGCCACTGGCCTTCAGGCCGAGTCGCCCACGTGGAGACTTTGGCCCGAATTGTCCACGCAGTCCGCTGGGCCGGGCCCAACGGACTAGGCCAAACTTATCTGACTGAACCGCCCAACAGGCCGGGTTAGACCCATCATGTCTGACCGGGTCGACCCAGACCGGGTTGACCCAGACTGAGTTGCACCGAGTCGGTCTGACCGGGTTGGACCGGACCCCGACCTACTTTTGACCATTTTCTTGCTTTGGCCATATCTTTGACACCAGACGTCCATTTGACGAACCGTCAATGGTGCTAGTAATCTCTTTGAAAAATGGTATCTTTGAAAATACCCCATGGAAGTTCAGGGTAAACCTGAGATATGGTCGGGATGGTTCGTACACGAAACCAACTGGGCCCCCGAGACTAAAAGGCTAATAACTCACAGATCGGGCGTCTAATTGATGCGTTGTCTGTTGCATTGAGACCCCTATGACGCGGCGGACCTTTGAGATACTTCTTCGTGGGATTTTTTGACACTTGAAGTATTGAATTGTAGATCGTGGAGCGGACCCTCCCGGAGATGAGCGGGCATACTACGGAGACCTAGTAGATGGCTGAGACCTGAGGACTGCTTACCCGATTCGATTTGGTGTGACTTGACTAGCCCAGTGGGGAGTGCCACTGTGTGAGGCGGCAGACCCACGACAGAGGAGATCTACTGTGTGAGGCAGCAGAACCATCGTACTCAACAGGAGGAGTACCTCTGTAGGCTATTAGGAGGAGCGCTACTATTTGAGGCGGCAAACCCATGGAGGGAAGCACTACTGTGTGAGGCGGCAGACCCTCGGTACTCGATAAGAGGAGTACCTCAGAAGCCTAAGGTTAGTGAGTTGCAACTTAGAGTCACGACATGCCCACTATACTCGACAGAGGATGAGTTTCCTAACAGCCCTGGTTTTGATAATGAAAATTCTGGTTTGAGCTAAGTCAATTACCTTTGCGTTTTCCCTCATAATTGAGATGGGTTACTTGATAACTTAGGTATATGTATGGGCATATACCTAAGTAATTGTTATCCATTGAATTTTTAGGCTTTGTGGTTTATCCTTGTTAGATTTTGTGAGACCTTGAGGGTATCAGGATCCCTACTGAGTATCATTATACTCACCCCTGCACGGGCAATGCCCTCACTACGTTGTGTTGGATTCAGATGACAGACTACGTTGATGAAGGCCGAGAGTGAGCTAGGACAGGACGACACCCAGAGGTGGACTAATCGGTGAGACGTTACATGGGGCAGACCGTTAGACGTGGAGTTCTGAGGTGGACATCTGTACCTACCCTTCAGGTAGGAATCCCGGATGACAATCCTGGAGGTGATTCTATGTTTTAGGTGTTTCCCCTTTCTTTCATTTGTACTTGCTTTCAGTTGTACCTTATTGTTGAGCTTGTATTCTGGCCCCCTTTACTTTCATTACACTTGTTATACAGTTTTTACTTTGTGTTTTCTTCCTCTTGTACTCTAGTTGTGTGAGTTTATGTTTTATAAAGGCAATGCCTTCCCAGTTTTAGGGGATTACGCCTTTAGTGATAGTCGCCAGCCCCTGGCCTATGGAAGGTGAGCTTGGGGTAGTCACGATGAGGGCCCTGGGGGACGGGTTGTGACAAATTGCTACCAGAGGACGTCGGTTCTACCACAGAACTTCAGACGTTGATATTTCTTTTATGTGAAGCAATAGTGTTAAGGGTACTAAGTGTGGTTTTCAGTTCAGGGAGTCTAGTGTTGGTGTGGAAAGCTGGATTATCCATACACTAGGACCCTAACTTATGATTTCCAAATTATTGCACAAAAACACTGATTGCATGTGTGTTTTAAAATTTTTTCTTTAAGTATGCTCAAACCAGTTCATCCCTCTAGGTATAGTCTTTTGACCGTGTCGCATTTGTTTTCTTTCAGGATACCTCCTCGCGAACGACCATCTAGAGCCTCGAGTGTTGTATGTACTGACAACCCACCGAGCGATGAGGCCTCAGTACAAGGCCCTCTTCCAGTTGAGGCACCAGTGGAGGCACCAGCGGTACTACTTCCCGTTGGGCCATCGACGCCACCAGCCCCAACAGCAGACGATGCACGCCGCTTGAGCACGTTGCATGAGTTCCAGCACCAGAGGACACCTCAGTTCTAGGGAGATACGGACCCACATGCGGCTGAGGATTGGCTGGAGGCTATGGTGAGAGTCTTCAGGCTAGTAGGGACGCCAGCAGACTTCATGGTGATCCTTTCTGCCTGCCTCCTTCAGTAAGCAGCAGGAAGATGGTGGAGCCTGATGCTTCAGGTCCACGATGAGGCGATGCTTCTCTGGGCAGACTTCGAGAGCATGTTCCGAGCAGAGTTTATACCATCCACCCTTCGAGCAGTGCGGATACAGGAGCTACTGCATCTACAGCAGGGTATCATGACAGTGGAACAGTACTCAGGGAGGTTCACCGACCTCTCATGTTACTCCACATATATGGTACGAGACCCTTTCTTCAGGGCCCAGACCTTTGAGCAGGGAATCTGGCAAGAGATCAGAGCTTCAGTTATCTCTCACAACATCCCGACGTAGATAGAGTGTTGGAGCGAGCCCTTCTAGTGGAGTGTTTCTTTGGTGAGTGGTCACCAGCAGCAAGACCCACCACTATCCAACATGCAGCGGAGTCTCCTGCAGCTGGCAGTAGACAGATGACGCAGTGGTCCAAGAGGACCAGACCTAAAGGTGGTCGACTGCAAGACTCATGATCAGTAGTGCGGAGAACCCAAATTAGAGACAGACAGGCAGTGTTACTCATGTGGCGGACAGGGTCACATGGCTCGTGACTATCCGACCTGCCACACGGACGATCAACAGTCAGTTTAGGGAACTCCCACGAAGAGGTAGAGGTTCGATCAAGATGGTCCATAGGGCCAAGGAGGACGTGGTAGAGGAGCTGGCCGTGCAACTGGTGGTGGACGACGCTTCGAGGTTTTGCCACCACCACCACCCAGAGGTCCACCCCGACTGAAAAGAGCAGGTGGACATGGGAGAGAACAGCTTCAGGCAGCCGAATAATACAACCATGGAGCTCCAGAAGCAGGTGGACAGGAGTGGGACTAGTTCCAGGCATAGGGACCTTTGTTCATGAAGCTTATATATTCATTGATATCGTTGTTTATAGTTGCTTTGTGTCTTTGTAATTTGAGTTGCAGTAATAAAAGACACTTGTCCTTATGACATTTTTTTCCTTGCCTTTTTGTGTGGTTAATACTAAGAGGTTCTGGTTAAAACCATTGACTTGACCCTCACTTTAGATTTTAATACTGGAGGAGACCAATGACAACACATTGATGCCGACAGTTTGACTCGACCCTTGGAGGTGAGAGTAATGGTTGGATCTCTTGGTAGTAGCGTCGAGGACTTACGATGTCGTCAATGGCATGAATTAGTACCGTTAATGTCAGTATTGACTGTATTAGGCAAAGGATGTGGTTCATCCAGGGGATGAGACCATATTTCTCTTATCGGCAAAGAAGAAATCATAGCAGCTTTTGTAGAACAGAGGCGAAGGAGGGTGTAGTCAAGTTCTTTACAATTGGCTAGTCTCACCCATAGTTCGTTGGGCGAACATTTTACCATGTACTCTGATCACAAGAGTCTCAGGTATATCTTCTCTCAGAATGACCTGAACCTAAGAGATCAGTGGTGGTTTAAGTTCCTCCAGGACTATGAATTTGAGATAGTCTATACTCCTGGGAAGGGAAACGTAGTAGAAGATGCGCTCAGCAAGAGATCAGGAATTCAGCTGCTAGGTGAGGCGACGGAGCAGTTGTCTGTATTGCAGATATCCTTTATGAATAGGGATGGAGCAGCCTATCTATAGTCTCTTACAGTCATGCCCCCACTTCTTCACTGATTCAGGGAGGTACAACTTGGGGATGCTGACTGCGAGACGCGACATGCTCAGATATCCACAGGGCATGCACCAGATTGATTTTCTAGAAGATGGGGAGCACGCCATTCTCTTCAGAGGACGTACCATGGTACCAGTTTCACTTCAGGATGAGGTGTTGAGGGAGTTCCACACTTACCCTCTAGTGGTACATCCAGGAGTGGTGAATATGTACCAGGACCTTCGACGATAACATTGATGGCCAGGTATGAAGAAGGTTGTAGCAGAGTTTGTCTCACGGTGCCTCACTTGTCAGCAAGTGAAGGCAGAGCAGTAGGTTCCAGAAGGCTTGGTTTATCCCTTAGGGGTCCTAGAGTGGAAGTGGGATGGGATATCCATAGATTACGTGACGGGAACTCCACTTACATCCAGGGGTCATGACTCGATATGGGTGATCGTGGACTAACTCACCAAGTCAGCCCACTTCCTACCGATCAGAGAACCAAGATCAGTTGAGAGCTTGGGATGCCTATATGTGTAGGAGATAGTGCGTTTTCATGGAGTACCTTCATCTATTGTCTAAGACCATGACACATGATTTACTTCCCGGATATGGAAGGGGTTGCAGGAATATTTCAGGACATAACTTCGCTTGAGCACCGCCTTCCATCCTTAGACTGATTGTCAGACCAAGAGGACCATCCAGACCCTTGAGGACATGCTCCATGCATGTGTCCTCAACTTTGGTCGTAGCTGGGAGGATCACTTACCCTTGGTGGAGTTTGCGTACAACAACATTTACCACTCCACCATCAGGATGGCCCCTTACGAGGCACTGTATAAATGACCTTGCAGATCACCACTATGCTGGATAGACCCAGGGGAGTTAGAACTAGTGGGACCAGAGATGGTATGAGCGACCACAAAAAAGGTGCAGATCATCTAGGAGAAGATGAAGACTACACAGACCAGACAGAAGTCCTATGCTGATGGAGACATAGACCACTTGAGTTGAAGGATGACGAGCACATCTTCCTATGGGTCTCACCTTGATGAGGTCTACGAATATTTGGTCGAGGTGGAAAGTTATCTTCGCATTTCATCGGTCCGTTCCAAGTCCTCAGCAGAGTAGGCGAAGTGGCTTACCGCCTGGCCCTTCCAGCTCAGTTGAATCGGGTTCACAACATCTTCCACGTATCTCAGCTGAGGAGACATGTGCATGACCAGTCCCACATCATAGACCATGGGGAGATGGACATTGATGATGGGGTGACTTTAGCGGAGGTCCTAGTGGAGATTGAGGATCGACAGGAGCGGGTCCTGCGTGGACGGTCGATTCCTCTGGTGCGTGTTCGCTGGCAGCATGGGAACCTCCAGGAGAGAACATGGGAGTGGGAGGCTCAGATTCATGCTCAGTACCCCTTTTTGTTTCCCTAGTGGGAGTTGTAGCTTTATGGGGATGTAAAGACCTAAGGTGGGGGGTAATGTATGGAATCAGAAATTTCAAGGAATTTTTTTTCTTAAATTCTTTAGAATTTTAGGAGTCCGTATATTATGACGGCGCCTAATTCTGAGGACTGGAATCAATTTTGAAAGTTTTGTTCGGGTACATTCAGTAAACGTATGTGCAGGTTTTTCTAACTTTTGAATGGGTGCTCGGAATGGAAATCTAAGGGCACCGTTGAACCCGCAACACCGATTTTTGCTTAATAAGGATTTCACCTCGATGACAGATGATCAGGTATGAGAGTTGATTTTTGGGTTTCAAGTGGATTAATAAAATAAAATAAGTAACAACTTATTTTATTTTAGTTGAACTCATGCCATGCGGTAATGTTTGTTAAAATATCCACATGGGGATTAACCCCCCATTTAATGGGGAGGGAAAGGAAACCTTACAACCCTCTCATTTAATGCTATGTGTCAACATAAAATTAATTGCTGTAAATTAATTTTATGTGTCAACGTGAAATTAAATGCTGCATGTCAACATACAATTAAAGCTATTAATTAATTTTATTTGTCAACATAAAATTAATTCCTTCCAATTAATTTTATGCGCCAACGCTTTTAATTCGCTTGACCCCCCTTTCTTTTTTAACCGCATCGTTGGAATTTAGGAAGGTTCCTAATAAATTAACTATCATAAATTCCATGATGGTTACAATCCTCTCCCCCTCTCCTATATATAGGGAGTTTGGGAGGAGGATTTGGGATGTCTTCACCAAGCGACAAAGCGCTGGTAAAGTGACGCGACGCCCAACACCTGGAGGATTACGCTTCCTCCGACGAAGAACGCAAAGATGCCGGCAACGACAAATTCTTCCTCAGCTTCTTCCTCAGAACCCCCCTTCCGACGTGGGATCTCTTCGACGGCCCTTATTCCTTGCTCTTCACCGTCAACAGACCGATGCACAAGCATGGAAGTGGAAGCATACGATGAATGACGACAACATTGTCTTCCCCTGCGACGAACCAATGCCCGTCAATTTTAAAGGTAGGGGTGTGTTTTAAGTTGTTTAACGCTTAATCATCTCCGGTTAAATAAACTTCTTGAGCCGCTTGGTCTCATTCTAACTTGGAGGGTTCGGGCTACACGAACACGGCCCGACCCATTCGCAACCTTTATGGTTTCAGAACCATGGATCGACGACGACATAACAACGGCATGAAAATGTGGCAACAACGACGAAGACGGAGAATAGAGGTCACACTTCCTGTGACCTCTGCAAACCGCGCCGCCAGACGCATGGCGCCTGACCAGCCTACCCGCGCGCTGCCCGACGCCCTCCCAGGGCCCCGGCCGCCTGCCCGGTGCCCCCGGTGCTCAGGCCGCCTACCCGCCGCCCTCCCGCCGCCTGCCCAGCGCCCAGGCTGCCCTCTTGGTCCCTGCCCGGCGCCCCGGCCGCCCTATCGGTGCTTTCCCGATGCCCACGCCGCTTTCTCAGCGCCCCGACTGCCTACCGGCACCCCCAACGCCTGCCTGGTGCCCCGGGTCATCTGCCCGATGCTCAGCCTGCTGCCCGGCGCACACCACGCCAGCCCGACACACCCGCGGCCTGCCCACGCCCCGCGTGGCCTGTCGTTGGCGTCCCGGGCTAAGCTGTACAAGCCGCGCCCCTCGCGGCGCCGGCTGGACCTGCCACTGGCCTTTGGGCCGAGTCCCCCACATGGCGACTTTTACCCGAATTGTCCATGCAGTCTGCTGGGTCGGGCCGAGCGGACTGGGCCATACCTAGCAGGTTGAACCGCCCAGCAGGCCGGGTCAGACCCAGCAAGTCCGACTGGGTCGACCCAGACCGGGTCGACCTAGACTGATTTGGGCGGAGTCGGTCCGACCTAGTGGGACCGGACCCAGGCCCACTTTTGACCCTTTACTTGCTTTGACTATATCTTTGGAACCTGACGTTCATTTGACTAACCATCAATAGCAATGGTAATCTCTTTGTGAAATGGTATGTTTTCAAATACCCCATCGGAGTTCGAGTTATAGTTGAGATATGGTCGGGTTGGTTTGTACACGAAACCAACCGGCCCCTCGGGACTAAAAGGATAATAACTCATAGATCGGGCGTCCGATTGATGCACTATCTGTTGCGTTGAGACCCCTATGATGTGGCGGACCTTTGAGATACTTCTTCATGGAACTTTGTGACACTTGGAGTATTGTCTTGTAGCTCATGGAGCGGAACCTCCCGGAGACGAGCAAGTAGACTATAGAGACCTAGTAGCAGGCTGAGACCTGATGACTGCTTGACAGATTCGATTCGGTGTGACTTGACTAGCCCAGTGTGGAGCGCTACTATGTGAGGCGGCAGACCCACGGTGGAGGAGTGCTATTGTGTGAGGCGTCATACCCACGATACTCGACAGGATGAGTACCTCTGTAGGCTATTAGGGTGAGCACTACTGTGTGAGGCGGCAGACCCATGGCGGGGAGCGCAACTGTGTGAGGCGGAAGACCCGCGATACTCAACAGAAGGAGTACCTGAGAATTTTAAGGTTAATGAGTAGCACCTCGGAGTCGCAACATGCCCACTGTACTGAATAGTGGAGGAGTTCTCCAGTAGTCGTGGTTTCGATAATGAAAATCCTGGTTTGAGCTGAGTCAATGACCTTTGTGTTTTTCCTCATGATTGAGATGGGTTACTAGATAACTTAGGTATATGTATGGGCATATACCTAAGTAATGGTTATCCGTTGAATTTTTATGCTTTTTGGTTCATCCTTGTTAGATTTTGGGAGACCTCGAGGGTCTTGGGGTCCCTATTGAGTATCGTTATACTCACCCCTGCATGGGCTATGCCTGCACTACGTTGTGTTGGATGCAGATGATAGACAGCATTGACAGAGGCCGAGAGCAAGCCAGGACTGGATGGTACCTGGAGGTGGACTACTCAGTGATATGGTACACGGGGCAGACCATTAGACGTGGAGTACTGAGGTGGACATTTGTACCTACCCATCAGGTAGGAATCCCAGACGACGATCCTGGAGCTACTTCTACGTTTTAGCTGTTGACCCTTTCTTTCAGTTGTACTTGCTTTCAGTTCCACCTTCCTATTGGGCTTGTATTCTGACCCCCTTTACTTTAAGTACACTTATTATACAGTTTTTACTTAGGGTTTTCTTCCTCTTGTACTCTGGTTGTGTGAATTTATGTTTTATAAAGGCAATGCCTTCCCAGTTTTAGGGGATTACACATTTGGTGCGAGCCGCCAGCCCCTCGCCTATGGAAGGTGGGCTTGGGGTAGTCCCGATGCGGGCCTTGGGGGACGGGTCGTGACATTTATCATTTATATATATGTATTAGTTTTAGGAATTGAGGATATTTTAGATTTGTTGGAATAAGGCCTCGATGGTAAGTTCAAATTTCAGACCTTATAAATTCTGTAATCATGAAATCATTTATTGATGTCTATTTTATTATTTGATTTGTTGTTATATCCATGGATACGTTTCTAGATCATGTTATTATTTATATGTCATTATTTGATCATCATTTATTCTTTGTATAGTATATAATCCTTTTTTAGATTTTGATGTATTCATTCCCTTAATAAGCATCTGAGGTAACCCCTTTCTTATGTTTCCTTTCCCAAGGATTCACAAAAATGTTTTATGAATGATATGGAGAGATATAATAGAGGAAAAAATATGATCAACAAGAAAATACTATGTTTTCTTTTTATGTTTTCAAATGCAATGTGGGATTTAAGTACAAATCTAGTATGCAAAGATATGAGTTCATTTATTACCTGATCACTTGTATCTTTTTACAATAAAATAAAGTAACCACTGAACTTGAGATACCAGGTATAGGGTAATTATAATTGGTATTATTGATAGTTTAGTAGAAAAATGGGGAACAATATTTAGGAAATCATTGATTAAATAACATAACCCTATGACTGAATTTGATAATAGTTTCAAGTATAGAATAACATCCTAACGTTTTTGGAAATCTAGATATTATATTTATTTAATAGAAATAAATCCCTATCTGGATGATACAATTAGACATGTATCAAGCATATTTGTACCTAGGGGTAATAAATCCCAAAATGAATTATTGGTCTTTGACTCGTTCATCACTTGGTGCATGAAAATGGACCTTGATTCAAACCTAGTTTAACACTCTTGGGGGATATTCTTAGGCTAATGAACATTTTCATTAAAAAACATTATAAAGAATTTGAAAATATTTATTATTTGAAAACTTTCCCAAACAAACCAATTTTCAGATTTTGAGATTATCTATATAGAAAATTTTCAATTTATGTTGAGTGTTTCAATTGTTTTGAAATTATAAATTATGATTAATAATGTTATGATCTAATAAAGTGTATGCAATTTTTTCAAAATAAAGACTAAAAAAATGGAAACTGTATCGATTTACTTAATCCATGTAGGTATTTCCCTCTTGTGAAAGATTATAAATCTAGAGATAGAGAAGTATCTAGAGATGAATTTTTTTTTAACTATATTAGTGTAGTTGACCCTAGTTATGAAAAATAACCATTCCTGTTTGGAACAACCTATTTTTTACACAACATAATTCTCTTACATTGGATCACTTCATGTGAAAAAGTCCTTCATTTTTTAGTAGAAATAATAATCCATTGATAGCTGAGAAATAGATCAAATATTTTGAAATTATATTCCTAGATTAATGATATAATGAAATTGGAATGTTTATTCTTATGATTTGTTGTCTAAAAGGAGATTCCAATAAATATTAGTCATTAATTTAGAACAATAAAGTGGATGAAGAAATAAAATGTATTTAATAGAGAACTTATATTGAACATTCTCAAATTTATCTATTTCATTAAATATTCAACCTTTTCTGAAAACCCACATTATAATGAGTGATAATAAAACTTCATTTAAAAAGAGATAGTTGGAAACATAAAGTTTTCCTAAAATATCATGTATCCGTGTTCCAAAATATAGAAAACATTAGTGTGAAGTTAAAATATAGAGATGGAATAAAAATAAAACATCCAAGGCATAATAGAGAGTGATATAGAACATTTTCATAAGATAGTTAAACACCAATTCCCATAAATATATGATGTATTAAGAAGCCATTAAGTCATTAAAAATGAAATTAAATGGATAACATGTTTATTTCAAGGTCATTTTTCAAAATTTTATGGATTATGTTACTATATAGATAATTTACATAAGACAATATACCTGTTTTTATCTCCGCTTCATAAGCACAATATCATCCTTTTGATGTTCTATGATTAATTTCCACTTCATCTATTACTCAGAGAAAATAATATTCAAGTTAAAATATATTTATACTTGAATCACTAAAATTAAATTTAATGAATCATAATATCTAGAAGTCATCCCTTCTACCTCAAAATATATATGAAAACCAGAATGGTTAGAACAGGTTATCCAATAATACCCAAAGTTCAAATTAATCCATTCCAAAATTTGTTAACCCTAAGAACCATCTAAAATATGCCTAACAAAACTTAATATTAATACATAAAGTATATCTTAATGTTCACATAAAATATATGTTAATAACTTGATCATGTATTCACATAAAACATGTTAATTACCTTAAATCCTCAATAAAAACATACAGGCTTAAATAAATTAACTCTCTCATCATTTCTCATATAACATCTCATATAATCAAATATTTTTCATAAATCTAATTTTTTTAATCTCTATTATAAAATAATTTATCATCAAATAACTAAACATTTTCAAGGCCACCAATACCATCTTATTTACTTCTTCAATGCCAATCTTCTCATTATTCAAACTAAACATTATTAACTCAATATATGGAACATTTTAAATATTATATTTTCTATATTTATATATTATATTAAAATATAACCTTACCATTAATCACTTATCTTGGTTACTGTTACCATTCACAATATTATTTCAAATCCTTAAAGTAAAAGTATTCTAGTATAATACTTTTACATTTCATGATTCATATAACCATAATATCATTGCTAAAATACTAATACAGAAAAATTATTGAATCCAAAAAACAATTCTTAGAACCAAATAAGAAA
Organism: Viscum album; assembly: GCA_963277665.1. Lineage (NCBI taxonomy): Eukaryota > Viridiplantae > Streptophyta > Magnoliopsida > Santalales > Viscaceae > Viscum > Viscum album. The sequence goes on from OY728137.1 coordinate 806,879,264, forward strand.
GTACTTTAATCATTCCATATAATATATATTAATATAATAATCTTCACATTGATCCCTTTGTTTCTTATGAGATATATTCCCTTGATGTTTGGGGAATTCGTTTGTATAGTGCCATATCTCTTTACTGTAGAAAATAAAAACATTTGAGTTTTTTTCTTAACATTAAATCCACATGAACGATTTTATCTCTCTCCATACATGAAGATAAATACCATTCCCTTTAAGAAATTACTATTAAATAATTATCACATGTGGGAATTTCCATCCTTCCCCTCTTTTTTCCTTTTCCTCATTTCTTTTTCCCCAGTGCTCTATTGTTCTCTTCTTCTCTTTATTTCCTTTGAAAATATATTTTTTGGAGAATTATTTCTACATCCTAATGGAATTTTATACCATATAATCCTATGTTGAAAATAACTATGAACTAGTTCCATTAGGAGTCTTGGATTAATTTATTAAAATAAAAGATCCATCTGACATTCTAGATTATGCATGTAGTCCATAACATACCTTTATAATCTTATAAATTTTTCCTCATACATAGAAACAATTTCATATTCCTTATATTTTATACTAGGGAATTTTATTTCCCTATGAATTAATTCATAGGAGTAAAGTATTTAAAAAAAATAAATGAAAAAGTTTTCAGGATGAAAGTAAATTATATTCATATTTTATAAGTTAACAAAACATCCCTTTCACACTTTTCTTAAAAGGTCTAAAAGCTACACATTTAGAAAATAATAATAAAACTAATTTTAAAAAAGTTTTAAAAAAATAAAACATGAGTAAAAATTACATAGAAAACCATTGGATAACACTAAAATAATTCATGGAAACATTTTTTTTGGAAATATATACACGAAAGAGAAAGAATTTTTGTTTAAAGAGAGAAATGAAGTTGGTTTTACTTTAAACATTAATCAGGATCTTTATCACATAAATAGATTAAAATTTAAAGGAAAAAATTATAATTTATAGAAATAAACATAGGATAAGAGAATATATTGCATTTAAGATAGAAATATCAAATAATTTTTTAAATGGAGACTTAATTGTAAACAATCATGAATAAAGATATGATTGTGCGATAAACCATTACATCATGTTTGACATCATTCATATATGTCCAATAATCTTGTATAATAAATATTTATTTATTATAAATATATTAAATAACCATAATCATGTATATCATAGAATATATATTTTAATTATAATCTTATATCACTCGTTTATTAACAATTCTTTATTAAAGTCACTTTTTGGGTGATAACTAATTTGTTTTTCATGTATGTTTTGGTTTTTTAGTTTTGGTATTTATAAATTGATCGTGGATAAATAATCTATATAAAGTTAATAATGATATAAATATCATATATATTAATTTTTGCGACTATGTTGGAATAATAAGGTTTTTGGATGCTTAATGATGTTATTTCTAAATGAATTACCTTTTGTTGTCAAAGAAAAGAAATCACCTAACGTTGTAAAATTTGTTGATCATAATCCTAATAATAATAAAAAAATATTACACAAAATTATTAAAAAGTTCTATTATATTGGGAATATTATTTTTGTTTAAAAATGTTCATCATACTCACCTTGGGTCTAGAAATAAGGGAAGATCATAATGAGAAGCTATATCATAGCCTAAATTACTCTGATGAAAATATGATAATTCCTTGAAAATTTGTAATTGAAAAAAGTCATAAGTTATCTGAAACTTGTGATGCTATAATTTTGAAGGAAATGAGGAGATATTGTTTAACCAGTCATATTGAAGTTTTTATGGAAATAAATAATTTGTAGGAAGGATAATAAGTTACAACACTTTCAAATGTAAGTTAGATGATTCTATGCTGATCTTAAAAGTTATAAAAGTCATGAGGAATTCATGACTACAAGATGAAGTTTTTAGTAGAATAAATTTTGTGAAATCAAATATTTCTAGTCTCAGACCATAGGTTTTTGATCATTGGAATTAGAATTATTTTAAGGTTATAATGTTTTTTTTGGAATGTGAAAAATGATGATTCTTGTTTTCAATCAGAATAATAAGAAACGAGATAAAAATATTTAGGGAAAGAACCTAGAGAGTATCTTAATCAGAAAAGTGAAGAAGTTTCTATTGACACCAATTCATCATATTTGGTGTTCCATCGATCATTTGAGTGATACTAATATAGACCATCAGATATAGTGATAGACAAAAAATAGATTTAGAGGAAGAAAATATTGTTAAAGAAGACTGTTTCTTTCTGACGTTTTTTGCAAAAATGAAAAATAAAAAAATACGGGGTTTGTGGGGATTGATACAAGAAATAATGTAAAAGATAAATATCTACAATGTATTCACCCATTTTTATGAGGTTAATATGATTTTACTTAACAAGTGGGTGAATAGAAAAGAAGAACTTTGGTATTTTTTCAATTAAGGAAAGAGATAAAACCCCTTTTGTTTTAGTATCAATTGGGTCGATACTATCAATGTAGAGTTGACACCAATTATCAATGTAAAAAAGAGACTAATCCATTAGATATAGGTTGGCACCGATATCATCCTCAGTCTGAGAAAAATAATAATTTAAGAATTGTTTCAAGTATCTAAAAAAGTGTTGTCAAGGGGAGCACATAGTTTTAATCCAATGTTGAAGTGTTTACATGAAAGTGTATGAATATTTAGAAGTTTTCACTATGTTTATTGTAGAATGATTTATTTATTATTTATTTATTTATTGGTTTGATGCATCAGAATGAGAAGTTTCCTTACAAGTGGCCATCATAATGAGATTTCTTCAATTCTGATATATTAGATAGTGGGTTAAGAAAATCGGAGTAACATTTTTATCCATCGTAATGGGAGAATTATAATGGAAATCAAAATTTATGTGTAGATTTGTTTGAATGTGTGAAGTGATTTGAATTTTTGAGATAATTCAAGAAGGTTTGAGAAGAAATGAGAATATTTGAAAAGCATTGAAGTGGTCAAAGATGCAATTTAAGGAAAATTTATATTTCATTAAATTTTTTGAGTGTGAAAAGTTTCTAAAATACAACGTAAACCACATTTGGATTAACTATAAAAAGAGGAAGTACTTTGTACTTTATGAAACATATATACTATTCAAGATAGAAGGTAAAGTGTTAAAAGTATCTATAGAGAAGATGTTTTCAAATTGGTGTTTCCTAAGGTAGTTTTCTTGATAGAATAAGAAGTAGAATTATATTCATAGTTTTCAGATCATATTAATAAATCATATTGGGATTTAAGGATGTAGACAGAAAAATTTCATATTTATTTTAGTAGCATCCAAGGAGAATTATATTATTGGACTAAGAAATCTAACTAGATATATTAGACTTGGGAAATTAGACTCATTATCATTACAAAGTCCATGAATTTCTTATTTACTATTGGTTAGGAAAGTGAAGATTTTTTTGACGATAATATTTGTGAAAGTTTCCAAGAAGAAAAATAACATGTTTTTATGAAACTAGTGAAATTTTCTTAACTTGATATAAAAATTTTATTACATCATTTCCTAATAATTGAAGCACATGTACTATTTGTATTGAAAATTGTTCTACAGGAGTGTATGGGAATATCCTACTCATTGTATCCATATAAAAGGACTATTTTCTAGTAGATTGTGTGGTATCATATTATTTACATATCATACCAAGGACATAACCACTACTTTTGTGTGTCAAACCATGTAAATTATTTTTTTCCTATGGATGCCTGATTGTTTTGTTTTTATCAAGGTAAAAAAAGTTAACAGGAGGTGAAGGTTGTGTCCAATGAAAGGAAACATAAAAGAAAAAGATATAACTGATTCAACCCTCACACTATAAATGATACATTGCTCCTTCCTAGTCAATATCATTAATCATATATGTATTTATAGTATTAGAAAAATGGTATATATAAAAAAAATAATTACACCATTCATGGAGATGGTAGGCCTTACGTACGCATGGACACTATTTTCACCTTTTGACCGATGGAACAAAAAAAGATAGATAACTATTCACCTTTTAAAAATCATAATTATATAATAAAAATAATATATATTAATAAAATCTATATAATCTCCATCTAAGTAAAATATAAAGGTCAAAGAATCACATTATTTTGTAGAGGTGGTAGTCCACACGTATGCATGAGCGATGTTATCATTTCCCAACAATTTTAAAGGTAATAAGGTCGATAAGATATTATTAGTAAAGAAGTATAATTTTGTAATAAATATCATATATAAGCATTAAACCAATCATAATTCCTATCTATAAAATATGGTGATGAAAAATGAATTGTATTTCTATGTAGAGATGGTAAGACGTACATATGCATGAGTGATACTTTCACTTCCCATTTGACGGGACATAAGGTGGGTAGTGGTTGTTTTATAATCATGATAAAATTTATTATATTCCAGAAAATTATGTTACGATTTTATCATAAATACTTTTTGTTTAGATAAGGTAAAATTACAATTTAAAATAAAGTGATCAGTTAAGGCGATGAACTATTCTTTGGACTAAATCCATTGAATATACTCTTAAATACACTAGGATTGGTCTTTTTGGAAGAGTATAACTTATATAATGTGACTATGGATGTTGTTAAGATAAATGGGTAGTGGTTGTTGAATCTATGATACTCAAATATAGGTAAAGAAGTGATGGAAGGGGTGTCCTTATATAGTTGAGGTGAGGGAAATTCTTGAAATTTCTTTAAGTAATAAATTAATATAAATTATTTTTCATGAAAAAATAGGTCAAAAATTGATTTAATTATAATATAATTTTTTTATAAGTAGATAAAATCTAATAAAATAAAATTTGGACAAGTTTCTATTATGTTTTCCCCTTATCATTTACTTTTAACCCCTCATTAACACTTTGGACAAACATAACAATATTAATTTTTTTGACAATTAAGTGGTAAGAATGTTACTCTAAATTGAAAAACGACCCATAAATGGAATATTATTTATGTTTAAATCCATATCCGAGTAATTTTTAAGAATCTAAAAATTTTATGAATCTTAAATCATTTAATAAACTATTATACAATATCATTATTGTCATTTTTAAAACTATTCATTTAATATGTCTTTAAATGCATCAAGAAATATAGTTAATTAGAATATAATGCCTTAAAAACTTTCTAATATGTCATATAGATCTTTAAAATTTATGGGACACATTAACTCATTCAAATTATATCACTTTTAATATTTTTTAATTAATTTATATTATTTTTATTGTAATTAAATAAAAAATTTATTAGCATTGCAGAAGAATTTAAAGTAATTATATAATAACTATAAATTAAAAAAACATTAAATCATTAAAATAATTTCATTAAACTAAAAAAGTTACTTTTATATTCATTCAAAATTTGATTTCAATATGAACACATAAGAGATATTTAAATATTTGAAAGTGACATTCTGTAAGTTTCTTTAATTTAAATATTATTTTAGTCTTTTTAATGCAATATTTTCCATTAACCAGATCAATTTAGAGCCTAAGGTGATAATTATATAATTAAATTCATTAAAATATGAATTAATATTAAATATTATTAACATATCACTTAGTTTTGACATATATTAACCCGATTTATCCCTTACCAAAGTGATAGATTTTACTACGGTAACATTTCATATTGAACAAAAATAAAAGGGGAATATTTAACAAATTTGAACCTCATGATTAAAAATATGGATTTTTTTTTTCAAATTCAATTTTTTGTAAGTAACTAAAATCAATTTTAAAATAAAAGAACAAAAGGTAATGAAAAATAGTTTTTTCAAAAAACTCCTTTTATAAATAAAAATGTTTTTATACTAAATTCAATTTTGAAATAGATTTCAATGAATATAATTATATTATTAATTATATAATATAATATATATAATTTTTCCTCTAAATAATTTTTAAAAATGGAACTTTGTGAATTCTAGAAACAAAAATATAGTTTTCAATAAAAATGGATATTTTTTACTATTCACTGAAAAATCAATCATTTAAGAAAAATATGAAAATTTCACCATAAGTTAATTTTAATATTATTATTTTAAAAAATATTATTATTATTAAAAAATACAATTTCTATATGTTATATAAATTAATTATAATATTTTCTCAGAAAAATGAAATAAAAATATTTTTCCAAGAAAACGTATTTTTGAAGTAGAAAATAAAATTCCTGAAAATTGAGTTCTTATTTACTAAGTAATGAATCAATATATGTTTATTGAGTTTTTATTTTACTGAATTTTTATTTATTATTCATGATTACATTGTATAATAATAAAAAAACATTCCTAGATAAAATGAACATGTGCAGTGAATGATTTCTGTTTAAAGCATGGTTAAGTTGTGTGTGCAATCATAAATGAAAAGCATATTAAATATAAAAGGATTTTTTCCACTGAGATTAAATTAAAAAACCCCTAAAGAAAAATATAAACTCAGTAAATGTATTCCATAACTTGAATTTGGACACAACTGATTGTTCTAGGTTCTTATCGTCCCATGTTGAGTGTTCCTCTTACTACTGGGGAGTTCTTATGAGAGTGGTGGGTTGACTTAACTAATTTTTTTAGAAAAGGAGTATCTATAGAGAGCATTATGAAAATTTAGAGTGAAATAATTGATAAATTAAATGTATTTATTTATAGTTTATGAGTCTCAACTCAACAGATAAAGGAGCTACGAGTTAATGCAATAGGCCATTCAAAAACCTACTTTAGACTCTTAGAGTAGTGTAAATTTCATTTCCTTGGTTGTAAAGAGAGGTTTAAGGATACTTTCCACTAGAATAATCAATAAAATGAGAATTAAATATAAATTATTTGAGGGATACTAGTATTTGATAAAATATTGGGAGACATTTAAAATTCATAAATTGAAAATGTATACAAATAATTAAAATAATGTACTAATAAACTAAGTTTATTTTATATAGAATCAGTGTAAAACCACAATATTTTTATGAGATAGGGTTTCTTTATAAAATTGATGTCTTTTGTTATATTCCACACAAATATAAGCTTGTGTAATATTTTACATCAGCTTAGATTGTAGTATACACAACATTATTCTTGGCTTGTGGTGTACACAAGTTCATGTTCTTTTTATATAATTCATTTCACGCAATACTAAGTATATGTGAGCAACTAAATATTATTATGTTACCTTATAACATAGATGTAAAAATAGTGGGAATGAAAATTATTAATTTAATAATTAAATTATTTTTTACACATGTATTAAATTATTTTTTTTGAACAATTAATTATAAATGAAAATAATACTTTTTTTAATTAAAAAAAATGTTTTTGTGAAAAACCATTTAAATGAAAATAAATGAGTTTATAAAATAATAAAATCACTCTTTATGGATTTTTTAATGAAATTTATTTTTAATATATTCAATTTAATTTTTAATATTCATTATATATGTTTTAAAGGTGTGATATAAGAACAAATTCAAATTTTCAGGTAAAAGAAGTATTTTTCAAAAAAATACCATTTTAACGCCTTTTGATGGAGATCCCATTTTAAATATAGTTTTTACACTTTTATAAGTTATTTTTGAAAAAATAAACTTCTTCTTAGGAAGTGAGACATCAAAATTTAATTTGGTTGAAATTTTGGTATCTCTCTGAGAAAATTCATATTTTAATGAATAGTGAAAAATGTTACATTGTAATTCAAAAATGCCTTTGCATCTAATTTATTCATATCGACAGATTATATTTTGATTTTGTTTTAAAATATATTTATATTATTTTTTATCCTTTAATATAATGTTGGTCATTGGATGTATTATCACATTGAAATTTGATATAAACACATGTAAATGTTCTCATGGTTTTTACTATAAAAAGCCCATTTTCTTGCTTTCACAAAGGGAATTAAATTTAAATTAATTACTAAAATTTCTGTTTTTTGAATTTTGAAACATGGATTCCATCTTTGGAATCATTAGGTTCAAATTATGTATATAGTTCCCTTTAATGTTTTCTTGCATATTATGAATAATAACTTTGGTAATTTTTATTTACCATAGTTAAAGGTACATTAGGTAAATTAGAGTAAAAAATAATATGATAAGGGTAATCAAATTACCCTAACACCTTCCAAAATCCCATTGGACGAATAAATGTTTATCCTTAACACCTAAGTATGAAAATTGATTCCTTTAATGGACTTTTGTTCATAAAAGTGATGTAAATATTATTTTAAAAAAATAAAGAGAAATATGTTACTCTCTTATCTCATATAATTATAAAACATTTAATGTAGAGATAAATTTGTTGAAACTACAAAAATATGTAGTCTCCATAAATCTAATAAAATTATCTACAATAATTGAATTTATTTATAATTTTTAGAGATTAAATAATTACCATAAATATTGACACAACAATGATACAATAAATATTTTATTATGAGAAATATGAAATAAATGATATTATAAATATTAAAATAAATATTATATGACATAATTTATTCCATACACTAATTATCTCTCTGTATGAATTTTAATTAAATTAAATGAAATGAATAGTGTAAAAATTGGCAGTATTGATATTTCATAAAAATAATATTTTATTAAATAATTTAAAAATAATAATAAAACTTTCAAAATGAAAAAGTGACTATGATAATTTCAAAAAAGTAATTAGGTGTAAAATTCTGGTAAATTGAACCCTTATAGGTAGAATTTATAACATATTAACACTTAAAATGTTGTTACCACAACTGAAATTAAAAGAAAATAATTTAGGGTAAACCAAAAAGAGAAGGTTTAAAATAAAATCAATACATGTCTAAAAATTATTGGATGAGGGTATTTAGAACTATCATCTTCCTTATATTATACATATTAATTTTTTATGATTTGGTATTAAATAATTAATTTATATTAATTTAATATTTTAAGAATGTTTAAGGGTGACCCTCACCTCAATTATAAAAGGGAACCTCCTCCCCCACCTATTCACTTCAATTTGAGCTTCAAAATCAGCCATACCTTTCCATTTTACCTTATAAACTTCTTTAGTCAAATTATATAGGTTGTTTCCTTCTCAAAAGTCCAACTCTAGTACCTTTAAGAGGATATTTAGAGGAAGCATGTCGAGGAAGTGGTAATCTCTTCCATTGAATCTTTAAAACTTATTTCTTATTATACTTCCTCTTCATTAGTTGTTTCATTATAAAGTAATATAATAAGTATAAATAATCAAATTATATGTTTTTATAATTATTAAACAACCATATTTCACCTTATGTCCATCCTATGACAAATGAAATCATTATGCGTGCGTACGTACAACTTTCCATCTTCACATCGTGGTGTAATATGTTTTTCACCACCACCATACTTGGATGGATATAATGATGAAAATAATAACTATATATGATTATTATATAATGATATGGATTATGGAACAAAATATATACCATCTACTTCCATGCCATTTCATAATTATCAGAATGATATCGTTTCTTGTGCGTACGTACGACCTACCATTTCCACGATGCGATGCGATTAATTATACAAGATATCCACTAAAAACTGGTAATATAAATGTATCAAATGAATAAATATGATATTTATTATTTTTTTAGAATGATATAAATATTACCTAAGAAAGAGAATCATAACTTATTCAGAAAAACATGCATAAGAAAATGAAGCTGTTTATACCCAAATAACAAGTAATAATGAAATATTATTACCAAAAAGATGATAATATGATAATATTTGATATCATAAAAATGAACATGATTATGGAATAAGTCAATTATATCATTTAAATCAATATAAATAAGTTTCAGATACACACAAAGGATAACTGACCTAAGGTAAGGTATTATTTTTTCTCACTTTTATTTCTATGGGACATATGCCTTATACAATACCTATTTCTTTTGGGAAATGTTTATGATTACCATGAATATTTTTTTATTTTTATTATGAAGTTTTATGATATTTAAATATGAATATTATATTATTTATTTTATGAGGCATATGATTCGACTGATTATAATCAGTAAGGGATAATTTCTCAATCTCATTATTATCCAAGATTGTTTATATGTAATTATTTACTGGGGTATATTTATCATTCATTGTAAAGACCCGGAAATTTCAAGAAATTTTTTTTCTTAATTTTCTTTGGAATTTTACAAGAATGCAGTTTCTGACGGCGCCTGATTCCGAGGCCCGGTGTGCCCGGAATCATTTTCTGAAGTTTAGCTCGGGTACGTTCAGTGAACGAACGAGCGGGAATTTCTATCTTTTTAAACGGTGCTCGGAATTGAATTTCGAGGGCACCGATGGAACCGCCGTGCCGGTAATTGCTTAGGAACTCCTGTTTCGGAGTTGCGTTTACACGAGGGGAGTTATTAATTTTTGTGGTAGTTGAAAATAAAAATTAACAATTTTTATTTTTCCCACTTGGTAGTTTTATCCTAAGTAAGGATGTTGGGGGTGGGACCCACTTGTGATAACCAACCTTGAGAGGATAAATTAGGGTGGGACCCACACGATCCCAACCCCTCACTTTCCTAACCCCTCTAAACCCCCCATTTATGTTTTTCTAACTTATGTCCTCATTAATTTTATAACATCTTATGTTATAACTTAAGTGAGTTAAATGTGGGTTTTGAATTTTCAAACTCTTGAAATTCAAAAAAACCTATGTTGGGTTAATAAAATAAGTGGGAGGCTTATTTTATTTTGTTGTTAGAGTTTTTTCGTGGAGATCTTTTGGGAAGAACACCTTCTTCTTCGACGAAGAACGTGTAGAACACCTCGGACTCCGACGAAGAACACCGTCCTTAATGAAGAACATCTCCGTCGAAGAACGCGGAGAACTTCTTCCATGATTTTCTTCTTCAACAATGGTTTTTCGTGACGAAATCTCCATCAACGTCTTCGAATCCTCGCTTCGCGACGTCGATGTTCTTTTCCGCGACGCCCGACCTCCGCGATGCTCGTCTTCCACGGCTCGTTGACGTGCACCGTTCTTGAAACCGAAGTAGGGGTTCGACTATTTTTTAAGATGGTGATTCTTTCCATTGAATATGAAAGATAAATCGGACGACCATGTTCCAATTTTTATTTAAATTAAAAATTGTGAAGGTTAAACGTTTTATGTTTCGGCCAACTGTTATCGATATAACGGGAGGGAATCGGTCCGCACAAACACGGCCGATACCCCTCCCCCCTTTGCTATTCTTCGGTTTGGATTAGCGAAGACAGTAATGCATCGTTGCACCGCGCTTGAGCGAAAGGAGACGTGAACGATGAGGGCCACGATGGAGAAACGCGGCGCCGTCGCGCCACGCCAAGGATTACGAACAAGGCCGCCGCCAGAGTCGGGCCGCGGCGGAAGGAAGCGGCGTCGTCACGACGCGCCGAACGAATTTGCAGCCATTCTGGAAGTAGAAGCCGTAAAAACCACCCACCGGAGAATTCGAAGAAGGCGGTTGGAACTCCGGCCGCTGGCGCCGGAAGGCGCGGGACCACGGAGTCCCGCGGCGAGAAACCGGCCGGCCCTGCGCTGGCCGACCATTACAGGGGAAAAGCCGGGGGGTTACACCCCCCCGGGTTGCACATGGCGCGAACCCTTAAAGGGGGCCGCTGTTTAAATTAAAGGAGGGGCGAAGCACCTCCATTGGGCATGCTCGTGCAGCGCGCTGGCCACACCGCCGCGCTGGCCGCGCCGCCGGCCGGGCCGGGCCGGGCCCAGACCCCCCTCTTTTCGGAATGAGTTGGTTCAAACGCCCATATCTTGGGCTACGGACCTCCGATCGACGCACCGTTAGTTGCGTAGAAATCCTTGGAACGAGACGGTCTTTTAGGTATATCTCAATCAAGGTTTCGGATTACTTTGGGTTCGGCCGGGTTGGTTCGGATACGAAACCAACCGGGCCCTCGGAGCGGAAACGCTCGTAACTTGAGCTCTGGACGTCTGATTGACGTGCCGTTGACTTTGTTGGATTTATCTTAATGAGACGGATATTTTGACTTACTCCGCTCGAGGTTTTATGTCGTTGGAGTGCGGTCGGGTTGGTTCGCTCACGAAACCAACCGGGCCCCTGGAACGAAAAAGCCAATAACTCACAGACCGGGCGTCCAATTGACGCACCGTCTGTCTCGTTGTTTTCCTCTTGATGAGATGGAACTTTTGGCATACTTCTCCCGAGTTTTGGTTGCTGTTGGATAATGGCCGGGTTGGATTGTACCCGAAATCCAACCGGGCCCCTGGAACGGAAAAGCTGATACCATTCAGACCAGACGTCCGTTGGACGAACCGTCAGCGACGTTGGTGATCACGTTGAGAAACGGACCCTATGAGTATACCCTATGAATGTTCGGGGTATAGTTGAGTTATGGCCGGATTGGTTCGCACATGAAACCAACCGGGCCCCGGGGACGAAAAGGCTAGTAACTCACAGACCGGGCCTCCGATTAACCCGCCGACTGTTACGTTGAGACCCCTATGATGAGGCGGTCCTTTGAGATAATTCTTCGTGGGACTTAGTGACACTTGAAGTATTGACCTATAGTTCGTGGATCAGACCCTCCCAGAGATGAGCGTACGGAGTACGAAGACCGTGTAGACGGCTGAGACCTGACGACTGCTTGACCGACTCGACTTGGAGTGAGTCGACTAGCCTAGTGGACGGAGCGCCCAGTGTTTGGAGACAGACCCACGGCGGATGGAGCGCCCGGTAGTTGGCCGCAGACCCGCGGTACTCGACAAGAGGAGTACCTCTGTAGTCTATTAGGGGGAGAACACGGTATTTGGCGACAGACCCTCAGCAGACAGAGCACCCGGTAGTTGGCCGCAGACCCACGGTACTTGACAGGAGGAGTACATCAGCAGTCTTAGGTTAGTGAGCAGTACCTCGGAGTCGTGACAGAACCACTGTACACTCCAGAGACAGGGCTCTTCAGCAGTTAAGTTTTCGATAATGAAAATCCTGGTTTGAGCTGATACTTTTGATCTTTGTGTTACCTCATGATTGAGATGGGTTACTTGATAACTTAGGTATATGAATGGGAATATACCTAAGTAGAGGTTATATGTAGAGATCTTCTTTGTGGTTATCCTTGTTGGTTTTAGTGAGACCATGAGGGTCCCAGGGTCCCTACTAAGTATCGTTATACTCACCCCTTCACGGGCTATGCCCGCACCTCGTTGTGTTGGTTGTAGACGACGGGCAGTGCTGACGGAGGCCGAGCGTTCGAGGACTGGACGGTACCCAGAGGTGGAATACACGACGAGTCAGTATCCGGAGGTGGACTTCACGGCGAGACGACACACAGAGGAGGTTGACGGGAGAGAGTGTTGAAGAGGCTATCTGTACCTACCCTTCAAGTAGGATCCGTGGTGGACGATCCAGGAGCTGCGCTATCTGTACCTACCCTTCAGGTAGGATCCGAGGAGGACGACCCAAGAGCCGCTTCCTTCTTCCAGCTATTTGTCTTTTTCTGTTGTACTTTCGTTCAGTTGTAGCTGCACTTTCAGTTGGGTTTGTATTCTGGCCCATTTAGTTTTCAGCACTTTCTTTTGTACTTAGTGTTTTGCTTCCGTTTGTACTCTGTGGTGTTTTGTTTACTTTTATAAAGGCAATGCCTTCCTAGTTATCGGGATTTATGCCTTTGGTACTAGTCGCCATCCCCTGGCCTATGGAAGGCGGGCTTGGGGTAGTCACGGCTCGAGCACCGAGGACGGGTCGTGACATTCATGTCCATGTTTTTTTAAAAAAAATGTTTTCATAAAATGTTTACTATTATAATATGGGTGTTTAAAGTCATTTTTACCCATTTTTTTGACTTTTAATACATAGTTTGGATGTAATCTTTCTTTCTTTTTCCATACGAGGAAATTTTTGACTTTTTTAGAAAAAAGTACAGGAGAATTTTTTTTAACTTATTTGAAATGAATGGAATTTTATGATTTTCTAATGCCTTGTTTTCATGAAGTTTACCTTACATGTTTTCATGGTTATTTTCAATGAAATTATTTTCTTTTAAAATTGTGTGGTGTTTTAAGAAAAGAATTTTTTTTGAAGAAGAAAGGATATTTTCTTGAAGAATTAATTTCAAGTGTTATGTCAAAAATATTTTCCATATAAGATTAAGGATATATTTTAAAGTATAATATCCATATTATTCTTATGGTTTATTATTTTTATTATGGAATTATATTTATGAAATCCATTTATTTTACATGGATTTTGTTATGATGGAATTACGTTTAAGAAATCTATTTTATTCTTTAGGTTTTGTTATGATGAATGATTTATGTTTTTGTGGAACACATATATATGGGATTCATTATGTGATGGGTGGGACCTATGTATCCCTCAAAATTAATTGGATAAATATTTATATCTCATTATATTGACATGAATGGAATGACATGTAAATCCGGTTTAGTAATACATGACTCTAATGACAAGTAAATCCAGTTCAATAATATGTGGCTGAAGCAACAAGTAAACCCGGTTCAGTAATCGACATTTTCCACTATTATGGTGTTTGAAATGAGCCTTTGATAATATAAAAATGATTTTATATTCTTATGTGTTTTCCACAAGTTCATGTTTTATACCAATGCTATATTATAATTGTTAATGTTCATTTATGATTTATGAATTATGTACTACTAATATTTATTTTATGACTTATGATTTTGATATTCAAAATATATGATCATGTTTTTACATTCTTATGTTTATGTTTTACATGTTTCCCCTTAGCAGAAATTTGAGATCAACCTTTTTCCCCAGGATATAAAGAAAGGTTTTAGGTAATAAAACTAATGGGGAAGCTCTTTATGGGATAGGTTGAAGATCTTTAACCAAGTTATAAGAATGTGTTTCGAGTTCCCAAATACACTAAACTAATATGGTCTTTGTGTATCTATTTTTGAAATGTATTAATTTTTTTCCAAAAAATAATTTCAATTTTCATGTATTTAAATATTCAGTCATTATAGTTAGTATGAGAGTGAAGGTTTAGTCAACCTTTGGAAACTTGGATGTGAAAACTTTAGTGATATCCCTAGAGATATTTATAAGTATATGTTTAGGTATTTCCTAAGGATAATTCTAAGTATAGGTTACAATCCTAGTGGTTTTTTATAATCATGACTAACCAAGGGTTTAATAGAAGATATCATAGATTGAAATATTATAAGTAATTTACCTTCCTTATGTGTTTCTAATCTCTGATATCTATTTCTCATACTTTTCTTTCTAGTCTTAGTCAATATCCAGATCAACATAGAACATAGTTAACCATTGAATTTTTTAAATGTGGTAATTATGGGAGTTATGAAGATTGATTTACTAAGGGGTATTATCATGAAGAGAATCATGGTGATGGTATGAGTATTAGTTATACTTATGATGATAAAGATATTTTAAATGACATGTGAAAGGTATGTGGTGTTATTCTAGTACTGTTTACTTTAAACCTAAGAAACTTGAGGGTGAGAAACCTACAGACATGATTGATATTTTAGGAAAGATGAAGATGATGTTTCTCAAGTAATGGTTTATGGTTAAAGTTTGATGATTGAGGTGAATATCTTTCATAATTCAAGGATTATGTTTTATGTATCATGAAATATACTAGTGTTCTCAGTATAATTTTTTCATTATATATTATAAAGGATATGTTGAATTGGTCTAAGGACCAACGTAATGATTTAAAGGTAAGGAGATATACTTGTATAACACATGATTAAGTGAAATATAACCAATAATATATCCCTTATGTTAAGATAATAATGTTTGAATAAAGACATATTGGATTTGAATAAGTAAATTAGACGATTCTAGTTTCTTGAGAACTAATTATAGACTTATTGAAAAGAGGGTTATGCTATCATAGATGAAGTATACAACTTGTTGGGACATAAGGAATATTACCAATATGTTTTAGAATATGGAAGCATATATGTTTTTAATAAGGATATCTAATAATTTAGATTGTTACCATGACTCAAGAG
The DNA here is from genome assembly GCA_963277665.1 of Viscum album. Taxonomy (NCBI): domain Eukaryota; kingdom Viridiplantae; phylum Streptophyta; class Magnoliopsida; order Santalales; family Viscaceae; genus Viscum; species Viscum album. The sequence goes on from OY728137.1 coordinate 806,895,328, forward strand.
AATACATGATGATGGTGTTCACATTTTTGGAATGTGACCAACCAGAGATATCTTATGATATATGAGGGATAAATTTTAAGTCGGGTTTTTGAACCTTTTTCAAAAGTTTTGTATTTTCATCTTTCAAAAGTATCACAAGGTTATCAAATTTTTGTAAAGTTTAAGTTAATATTCAGAGGAAGTTTTTTAGAATAAATTATTATCTCACCATATATATGGAGTTATGCATGTTTGATAACTTGTGGTAACCTTTTTGTAATAAATATTTATGCAATGAAATATCATTAAATTTATGGACTGCATGATCATATAACACTTTAGGAATGAAAAACTCAACTTCATTTCTTCGAATATGAGATAATGTATAAATTGTTCAAGGAAAGAACAATGATGATATTGTACTGAAATCTAGTAAGTATTTCTTCTCATGTTATTTAACATTAAGAAAAAGATATTGAAACCAAAAATGATATCATAGTACCTTCTAATCCGATGAATCAGATGGTCCATTAAATGATTACAAATTTATGGCTTTCTAATTGTTAACATTTTCCTAAACTTTTTCTCTATCACTCTTCATTAGAACATGATGGTTAGATTTTTTCTTCCATATCCATGTTTTCTCTTCCCACCTATGTTCTTTTATATGGAATCTCAGTGAGGATATACTTTGGGTAACTTTTATGTTTCTAAATTTCATTTCAAAATTAATTTTTATTATTACTTTTTACAATGTGGGGTTATATGAAAGAAAATTTCAAGTAGTAAACCTTTTATAACCCCAATGAATTTAAAGGGAGAAATTCATTTTAAGATGGGTAGAATGTAACACCCCAATATTTTTATGAGATATAGTTTTTTTAATTTCCTTGATGTATTGTATTGTATTCTACAGCATGATAATCTTATGAAATACACAACATCATCTTATATTGCAGTATACGCAATGTTATATCTGGATTTTGTTACACACAAGTCCAAGTTCATTTGATATAATTCATTTCACGCAAGATGTAGTATAAGTGAACAACTAAATATTATTATGTTACCTTATAACATAGATGTAAAATTGGTGGGAATGAAAATTATTAATTGATTTATGAATTTATTATTTACACATGTATTTAATTAATTTTTTTTGTGAACAATTATTTATAAATAAAAATATTACATTTTTTAATTAAAAGGAAATCTTTGTCTGAAAAACAATTTAAATGAAAATAAGAAAGTTTATGAAATAATAAAATCACTCTTTATGGATTTTATTAAAGAAATATAAATTTAATATATTCAATGTAATGTTTAAAATTCATCATATATGTTTTCTATAAATTATATAAGAAAAAAAATTTAATTTTCGAATAAAAGACATATATTTCCGAGAAAATTCATATTTTAATGAATAGTAAAAAAATATAGCATTTTAATTCAAAACTGCCTTTTTTTCTAATTTATTAATATTGATATATTATTATTTTATCTAGTTTTAAAGTATATTTAGATTATGTTTTTATAATTTAATACAATTTTGTTAATTATAAGTAATTTCAAATTGAAATTTGATATAAACACATGCCAATCTTCTGATGGGTTTTACTTTAAAAAACATGTTTTCTCACTTTGATAACGAGAATTAATTTTAAATTAATTAATAAAATATATGTGTTTTGAATTTTTAAAATGGATTCCATATTTGGAATAATAAGTTCCAAATTATCTAAATAATTCCCTTTTATTTATTTTTGGAGATTATTTATAGTAACTTTGGTAATATTTATTTACCATGGTTAAAGGTAAAATAGGTAAATTAGAGTAACAAGTAATATAATAAGGATAATAAAATTACCATAACACCATAAAAAATCATATTTTATGAATAAAAGTATATCCTTAACACCTAAGGATCCAAATTGGTTTGTTTAATGGACTTTTCCCATGAAAGTGATGTAATTATTATTTAAACAAAATAAAGTGACAACATGTCACTCTCTTATCTCTTATAAGTAATTTTTTAAATTTAGTGATAAACTTGATAAACTATAAACATAAGTAGTATCCATAAATATAATGAAATTATCTACAAAATGTGAAATAATTTATTATTTTTATAGATTCAATAATTACCCTAAATGTTTACATAACAATGATACAATAATTGTTTTATTAAGAGAAATATCAAATAAATGATATTATAATTATTTAAATAAATATAATATGACATAATTAATGACATAAAATAATTTTTTAGTTGACTATGACATGTTATAAGACTATTGAATGGGTATTTTTATAAGTTATATCACTTTATTAATTTTATTTAAATTCAATTAAATGAATATTGTAAACAATGAAACAATTGATATTTTATAAAAATAATATTTTATTAAATTATTTAAAAATATTAAAAATATTTTAAAATAGCAAAATGACTATAATATGGCCTAAAATTTATTTAAGTGTAATTTTATGGGAGATTTACCCCATATAGGTAAAATTAAAACTTATTAATACTTAAAATGTTGTTAACACAATTAAAATTAAAAGAGAATAATCAAGGTTAAACCAAAAAATAATGTTTAAAATAAAATCAATACACATATAAAAATTATTGGATGATATTATTTAGAAATATCATAATCTTATATTATAAATATTTCAATATGGAAGATTTTAGATTAAATAATTAATTTATTTTAATTTAATAGTTTAAGAATGTCCAAGGGTCCCCCTCACCTCAATTATAAAATAGAACCACATCCCTAACCCCTTAACATAAATTTGAGCTTCAAAATCGGCCATCCCTTTCCATTTTCACTAATAAAATTTCTTAGTCACATTATAGAGTTTTGGTTCTTCTAAAAATACCAACTCTGGGGCCTTTAAGAGGAGATTTTGAGGAAGCACATCGAGGAAGAGGTAATCTCTTCTACCAATTCTTTAAAAATTCATTCTTCTTATACTTCATTTTCATTAGTTTTTTCATAATAAAATAATAACATCAGTATAAATAATATACTGAAATGTTATTATAATTATGAAACAACTATATTCCAACTTCTTTCCATCCTAAAAAATGAAATCACCACACGTGCGTACGTACGACTTCTGTCTCTACGTCGTGGTGTAATCTGTTCTTCACCACCGACATACTTGGATAGATATAATGATGAAAATTATAACTATATATGATTATTATAGAATGATATGTATTATGGAAAAATATATATACCATCTGCTTCCATACCATTTCACAATTATTAGAATGACATTGTCGATCGTGTGTACGTACGACCTACCATCTCCACAATGCAATGTGATTCATCCTACAAGATATCCATTAAACAATGATTATATAAATATAAAGAATGAATAAATATGATATGTATTATTTTTATGTAATAATATAAATATGGAATAATAAAGAGAACCAGAACTTATTCGGAATAACATAAATAAGAAATTGACCCAATTTATACCCAAATAACGAGTAATAAGGAATTATTATTACCAAAAGGATGATAATATTATCATATATGATATCATAAAAATTAATATTATTCTGTAATAAGTCAATTATATCATTTAAATCATTATACATGATCTTTATAGGCACACAAAGGATATAATACCTAAGGTAAGATATTATTTTGTCTCACTTTTATTTCTGTGGGACACATTCCTTATACACCACCTATTTCTTTTGTGGGGTGTTTATGATTTCCATGAATGTTTAATGATTTTTATTATAAAGGTTTTGTTATTTACATATGTATATAATTTCATTTATTTTATGAGGTATATGATTCAACTGATGATAATTGGTAAGGTATAATTTCATAATCTCATTATTATCTAAGACTGTTTATATGTAATTATTTAATAGAATATATTTACCATCCATGTACATGTTTTATAAAAAAAATGTTTTCATAAAATGTTTACTATTCTCTTATAAATGTTTAAAGTAATTTATCCCCATTTTGTTTACTTTTACTACATGGTTCTGAAGGAATCTTTCTTTCATTTTCCATTCGAGGTACTTTTTGACATTTCCGGAAAAATTACGAGGATAATATTTTTTAAACTTATACAACATGAATAGAATTTTACACTTTAATAATTCCTTGTTTACATGAATATTACCTTAAAATTTTCAAGGTGATTTTAAAATAAATTATTTTGTTTTAAAATTGTGCAGTTTTTTAATAAACAAAAATATTTTTGATGAAGAAAGGATATTTTCCTCAGGAATTATTTCAATTGTTTTATCAAAATTATTTTCCATATAATATTAAAGATATTTTTAAAGTATAATATCATTATTATTCTTATGGTTTATTATGTTTATGATGAAATTATATTTATGAAATATATTTGTTTTACATGGAGTATGTTATGATGGAATGATGTTTAAGAAACCCATTTTATTCATTGGGCTATGTTACGAAGAATGATTTATGTTTTTGTGTAACACATATGTATGGTTTTCATTATGTGATGGGTGGGACCGATATCTCCATAAAATGAATTGGGTAAATATTTATATCTCATGAGATAGATATGAGTGGAATGAAAAGTAAATCTGGTTCAGTAATATAGGGTTGTAATGACAAATAAATCCAGTTCAGTATCGTAGGGATAAAACAAAAAGTTAATCTGGTTTAGTAATGGAATTTTTCCACTATGATGGTCTTGGAAATGAGCCTTGGATAATATGGAAATTATGTTCTATACTTACGTGTTTTCCAAAATTCCATGTTTTATTCCAAGGATATTTCATAATGGTTAATGTTCCATTATGATTTATTCCTTAAATACATCCAAAATTTATTTTACGACTCAAGATTTTGATATTCAAAATACATGTTCATGTTTTTACATTATTTTGTTTATTTTTTCTTTGTTTCCACTTAATATGAATTTAATCTCAGTATTTTTATGTTTTCTTTTCCCTAGGATACAGAGAAATGTTTGAGGTAGGAAAAAAAAGGTGAATATATTTATGGGAGATGTTTATGATCTTTCACCAATTTAGTAGAACATGTTCTGAGTTTTCAAAGACACTAAACTAATATGGTCTTTTGGAATCTATTTGTGTAATTTATTAATTTTTTATAAAATAAATGTAATTTCCATGTACTTCAATCTTGGGTTTTCAGAATCAGGGTGTTGCAAGTTCTTAAGAAATTATTTCCTTTCTAATTTTATAGTAATTTCCTAAGTTCCATTAAACATAAAATAATCGATCTATTCCTTCATTCACGAAAGATATAGATCTAAGTTACTGAGTGAATTCACTTCTTATATGAATTCAGGTTCTTATGAATCCATTTGAAGTATGAAATTCAAATCAGCTTAAAATATTTTGATTGATCTTTTAACTTCAGAATATATTCTCAACTCAACATGATATTTAAATTTTTATAGAATTTATCTTTTCAGTACACTATCTTTTGGAGAAACAAATTTTAATTTCTCAACTTATATATATTTCCCTTAAACTTTAGCAGTCCATGAGAATTCTGGAACATCTTTCACAAGTTTTACTTATGGGTAATCTATAATAAAATATGGAAACATTGATACTTGGTATATTCTAGTGATTTCATCTAGTTCATATTGAAATTTAGTAGTTGACTTATTTCCCTAAATTTTTGATCCATCCATGTTTTGTTCCATTCAATGTATTTTCTCAATGAAGAGAACCTATTATTTCCTGATTAATTGTCTCTCTTCACCAACCCATAGTCAAAAAACAAAAATATCCATTTTCATATGTAATAGGGAAACATACTTTGAACATAAACTCAAGTTTTTATCCACTGTTGTTTTCGATATGAACATATTTCAATTATCTAAAAAAGTTTATACGGAAATTTTTTGATATCTTTTCAAACCATATCTATTCTATTAGACTCTTTACCAAAATAAAAAATAGGATTCTTTTGTCTAGGTATGTAATCTTATTGATTTATTCTAGCCAAAATGCCTAGAAAATTCTGAAATGCATACTCATGCACTACACCTTCTCAATCAAATTTTGGTTCATTATTTCTAGGAGAACATTTTTTGTGGTGTTCTAGGTATGATATTATCCAAACCAATCCCTTTATTCAAAATAAATTTTCGTATGTTTCTACCGTTGTACTCTTTATTATTTTTATATTTGGGGTACTTCAACTTTTGACCACATTCCCTTTCAACTATGGTTTGACACTATATAATTTCACTGAATACATAGAATTTATTCATAATTAAATTTAAGCGATCCTAACTTTTTGTATCATCAATGAATCTAACGAAGTAAAGAGAGTGTCTGATATATTGTATTGGGTAAGCCCTTATACATCTAAGTGAACTAGTTCATGATTCTAGTATTGAGGATTCTTTACAATCAAGTAGAATGAAATATTTTTATATTTTCTTACAATGAAAATCTGATAGTTTCTAATATCTATGTTCTTGTGTTTCATAATGACTATCCCTACTAAATCATCATTATATTCCCTCTAAGATGATCATTCCTTCAATTCAAAAGTTCTAGTACTTTGGAAGTTATTATTTCTATGATTTCAATTCCATTTGATAATCTAATTAGATAAAACATTCCATCATTTACTCCTTGTGTAACCACCATGAATCCTTGAGTCTCTTTCCAGACTCCATTGGAAAATGATGTTCTATACCCTTCTTCGCAAAGTTTTACTATGAAAATAAGGTTATTCTATTTCCCTACAATTTTCCTAAATCCTTTATGTATAAATAATCCAATATTTTTCAACAACATGTCCACATATCCATTTCTACTATCCTCTACATATATTTCATATACTATATAAACTCTTCCCAACCCTATAAATACACAATTAACCCATAATTCATGTTTTTTCATTGCATGAAAAGTTTTACCGAAGTTAATCACCCATGAATCCTCAAAAGTATTGACACCATAAAATTTTATATTTCCCATCTTTATTGTGTTTAGATATTTTAAACCCTTTGAAAATGTATTTTGAGTGACATCCTTGACACTTATTCAATTGTTCATGTTATGTCCGTGTTTATCACATTTCCAACATGTAGGATGAGGGACAATTATGTTACCTCATCACATACCTGAATATCTATCTTTTTATTTATTTCCACTCATCATATGAGTTGATATCCCACTTCATCTATATTTCAAATCATCGTTGTAGTGACCATGTTTACTAACTCAACCCCAGAGAAGACTTAGAAGAACCAAGTACTTTGATTCCTAAAACTATTATGACAAATAAGAATCACCCTATATATGATGTAGTTAGTGATATTGATAGTCAAATTTTAAGCCTTATTTTCTCATATATAAAATAATAACATAAATTATGAAATTAATGATGAAAATTGGGTAATATTTATGAAAGGATAATTGAATTAGTTTGAAAGAAATAATTTATAGAAAAAAATTGAGATGCCTAAATACTATTTGACAATAAAAAATAAGTTGGTGTATAGAAATAAAGTTAATAAGAATATAACTATACTAAAAAAGAAAGGATATATAATTTGTGTAAAATTTTAGTTAGTTGTAAGGTATTGATTATAAAGAAACCTTTACACCAATATCTATACTTGAAGTAATTATAATACAACTAACTTATAAAACTCATCATAATTTTATACTATATCAAAAGGATATAAATAGTTAATTATAAAATGGATATATTATTAAAGATTATTTTATTTAAAACCTCATATATTTTTAAACCCCAATTTACCAAATCATCTGTTTAAAATTTAAACGACACTATATAGTATAGAACAGGCTCTTAGAGGTTGGTATGATAGGATCAACTATTTCCTTTTTAAAATGGATTTTCAAAAGTTATACCTGAATCTAATTTATTTATCAAAATAATTTCAAATAATTTATTTTTTTATTAAATTTATATTGAATAAATTATTATTTTTTCATCTAAAAATTCATTGTGCATTAATTTTTATAAAAAAATAAAAAATAAAATTGACATCTGTTTAATGAGAGAATTAAAATTCTTCACCTGTTTTTATATTTTTTAAAGAATGTTGGAAATGTTTTAGACTAAAGTAAATATGTAAAATATTATTTTAAAATGTTTTGATCTGGATAATATAATAAGAATTGGTACTCAACTGAGTAGAAGGTTTAAAAAGTATTTGGATGAAACTAGAAAATGAGTTGGTTGAACTATATATAGGATTATGATTTAGAGTTTACTATACTTAACAGCAAGTCAACCAGATATAATTTTTTGTGTGTTCAAGTGTTCAAATTTTGATAAAACCATAAAATAATATCATTTATACACTTTCAAGATAATTTTTAAATAAATAAAAATAAAACCAATTTTGGACTATATTATTCTATTAGAAATGAATTTGAGTTAGGTTTTATGATGGAGAATTTGGTGGTTGTAACTTAGATAGAAAAATTTCCTCCAACAGATGTTACTTTTTGGAAAATTATATAGTTTCATGGTGTATAAAAAAATAAGAATTATTTTACATTTTCAATTTTTTCCATTGAGTATATAGACATAGGTAGTTTATGTACACAAATTATTTGGATGAAACAAACATTATTAGACTATGGTTATCAATTCTAATATATAACCCTTAATTTTGGCAATACAAATGTGATTAAATTTTTTAAAAAACTTGTATCTCATTCTAGAAAAAAAACATTGATATAATACATCACCATTTGAGTGACCATTTTTTAACAAGGGATAAAAATCTTGAGTTCATAGGTTATGGGATAAATATTGCTGATATTTTAAAAAAACATTGAAAAATTAAAGATTGAATTATATTATACATGAGTTATGTATGATTAATTAATAATAATTAATATATTATTTCCTTATTTAAGACTAATATAGAAGTTATTATGTTTTAAAATGACACAATTTACCACTAAGCTTAATAGGTATTAAGAAAAATTTGTGCATTAGGTGACGTTTTCATAATACTATAAGTTTTCATGATGATTTACTCATATTTATGGTCAATCGATTACATTGTCTCATGTTTTCACGAAACTAGTGAAGAAAACATTTTTTACGTCATCATTTTTGGTGTTAGTTATATATAACTGACGTGATAATCTGTGAAACGTGGTTTTTTTACGTCGGTTATTTTATAACCGACGTAAAAAATGCAGCGAGTATATTTTTAACGTCAATTATTTTAATAACCGACGTTACAAATCGAGCGCGTTCATTTTTTACGTTGGTTAATTTATAACCGACGTAAAAAACCAAAGCACGGGGGGGTTTTTTAAGTCGGTTATTTGATAACCGACGTAATAAACACAGCTTCTGAGACCTTTTTGACGTCGGTTATTTTATAACCGATGTAACAAAACAATCCGCAAAAGTTTTTTAAGTCGGTTATACAATAACCGATGTAAAAAAAGCCATATGTGATACATTTATAACATCGGTTATTATAATAACCGATGTTATAAATGTAAAAAAATATTTTATAAACGTTGGTTATTAAATAACCGATGTTATAAAACATTTAAAAAATTAACAAGCCCCGTGGAGTGTCATTTACGATTTTTTGATCGACAATCCGGCGGCTCGTCTCTCTCGCGCGGTAAACCCTAATCGGCTCGTCGATCTAGCTGCGTTAAACTCATTTTGCCTTCATCGTTTATCATCTTTACTCTCCTCGGATCTATCATCTCAACTCGCAACACTCAATTAAGCCTTCCATGAATTTATTTCGTTCTTTTTTTCTTGGATAGTCTATATTTATGTTTTGCGATTTTTGTGTTTAAACTAGGTAAGATTCTTCCATTTCGAACCCTCTTACATATTTTTTGCCATAATCTCTTATTTATCATCCCAAGATCTATTAGATTAACTCGCAATATTCACGTAAGCCTCAACTACATCTATTTAGTTTGTTTTTGTTTCACGAATGCCCGACATTTGTGGTAATTTTTGTTGTCATTGACAACTAATGATCTCATTCACCTATATTACTGCATAGAATGTTTATTGATTAAATGTACGAATTCGGAAATGATATTTCATGTGTTGTTGTTTCTACTTATGTTTATCCTCTTTTATATGAGAATCTATTAGACATATAATGTAATGGTTGTTGACCTCTATGGCCCTTCGATGCATCACTATGTCTCATGATTCCAAATAAAAATGGCTTCTGCTGAGGGGTGGGGTGTTGTCTGGAGGGGTGGGGTGCTGTCCAGGGGGTGGGGTGGGCTGTCCAAAGGGTTAGGGGTGTCCAGTGCGGTGTCCAAGGGGGTAGGGGGTGGTGTCTAGGAGGGGTGGGGGTGCTGTCAAGAGGGGTGGGGCTCTCTAGGGGGTGGGGGCTGTCTAGAGGGTTGGGGGTGTCCAGGGGGTTGTCCAAGGGGGGTATGGGGTGGGGGTGGTGTCCAAGAGGGGTGGGAGGTACTGTCCAGAGGGGTGGGGGCTGTCCAGGGGGTGGGGGCTGTCCAGAGGGTGGGGGGTGTCCAGGGTGGGTGTCTAAGGGGGTGGGTGGGTGTGGGGTGGTTGTCCACGGGGGTGGGGGCCTATCCAGAGGGTTGTCCGGTGGTGGTCCGGGGGGGTGGGGGGGGGGGGGGGGGGGGGGGGGGGGGGGGGGGGGGGGGTGGGGGGGGGGGGGGGGCTGTCCAGAGGGTTGGGGGGGTGTCCATGGGGGTGTTCAAGGGGAAGGGGTGGAGGTGGTGGTTCAGGAGGGGTGGGGGTGCTGTCTAGAGGGGTGGGGGGCTATCGAAGGGTTGGTGGGTGTCTAGTGGGGTCCAAGGGGTGGGTGGGTGGTGTGTGTGGGGGGGGGGTGTCCAAGGGGGGTGGGGGCCTATCCCGAGGGTTGGGGGTTGTCCAGGGGTGGGGGTGATTCTCAGGTTTAATCCATTTTCTCCAATTTTCTATCAACCATGTAGGCGCCATGGTTTTCTTTGATTCAATGGAATTTAAAACTGTTATATCTAACTATATTTTGTTTTAAAAATAATATTCAAGCATATTTTTTTAAATACCCATAGATTTGTTTTATATTTCAAAATTGTTTTACATTCAAATTATGATTTTTTTCATATAATCATATATTTGTCTTATCTTAAAAATATATATATTTTTGATATTTGTTATAGGTAATAATGAGTTGAAGTTGGATTATGGCACATCCAATGAGCAATGAATTTGAGGAAGGTGTTGATGCATTTTTGGAATTTTCTAAATGGAAATGTTCCAAGTAGTCACATTTTTTCTTGTCCATGCCTGAAATGTTTGAATATGAAGAAGTTGAAAAGTAGAGAGATAAAAGATCATCTCATTTGTCATGGTTTTAATCCAAGTTACAGCCCTTGGATTTGTCATGGTGAAACTAGACGGAATGTCACTGATGATGATGATTCGCAAGATGGTAACTCTGATGGAATTGAAGAAATCATTCATGATATTGTAGCAGAACAAATTGAGATAGAACCGACAGTTGCGCGTTCTATATGGTGATGCTGAAAAACCATTATATCCTGGTTGTATAAATTTACGGTTTTATCAGCGGTGTTAAGATTGATTTACCTGAAGGAGAAACATGGAAGGAGAGATAGAAGTTTTACTAAGTCTGCTACAATTGATGAAAGACATTCTTCCAAAAGATAACGATCTTCCAGATTCACATTACAAAGCCAGAAAATATTATGCCCGATGGATTGGGATAAAAGAAAATATATGATTTTCCGAATGACTGCTTTATATATAGGAAGGAATATGAATTTCTGTCAGAGTGTCCCTAAATGTGGGACATCACAGTATAAGGTGAAAGAAAAATCACAGGCTGATGTAGAGATTACAAAGCTACCTTCAAAGGTATTTTGGTATCTTCCTATAATTCATTGTTTCAAATGTTTATTTGCTAATTCACATGATGCAAAAAGGTTAGATGACATGCTGATGAGCGGGTATGTGTCCACAATGGAAGAAAATTGATTCACAGTATTCTACATTTGGAAATAAAATTAGAAATCTCAGACTAGGGTTGTGCACAGATGGAATGAATCCATACCAAACCCTCAGTAGCATAAATAGTTCATGGCATGTTTTATTGGTAATTTACAACCTCTCTCCTGAATTTTGTATGAAGCGCAAATATGTCATGTTGAGTATAATGATCTCTGGTCCAAAGCAACCTGAAAATGATATTGTTGTTTACTTGTCACCATTGATTGATGATTTGAAACTATTATGGGATGATAGTACTAGGGTGTATGATTCTTATAAAATGGAATATTTTCAACTGAATGCAGTGCTTCTGTTCACTATAAATGACTTCCCAGCGTATGGAAATTTGTCTGGATACTTTGTTAAAGGGCATAAAGCATGTCCAATTTGTGAACAACAGATGTCATATTGTCAATTGTATCATGGGAGGAAAACAGTGTACATGGGTAATCGAAAGTTTTTGCCTATGGATTACCCTTATAGAAGACTAAAAAAGGCATTCAATGGCTCACAAGAATTTGATACTGCTCCAAAACCGTTATCCCCTGATCTGTATTTTGAGAGGGTGAAAAACCTTGATGTGACATTGGGAAAGACACAAAAATATGGTAATGATAGACATATTTGGAAGAAAAGTTCAATATTTTTTGAGCCACCATATTGGAGGTATCATGAAGTTAAACATAATATTGATGTCATGTACGTGGAGAAGAATATCTATGATTGTTTGATTGGAACATTATTAGATATTAAAGGAAAGGCAAAAGATGGGTTGAATGCAAGATTAGACTTACTATCAATGGGAATACGTTTGGAGTTAGCTCCCAGTCCTAATGGAAGATGAACATTTCTTCCCTCGGCTTGTCATAAATTATCGAAGAGGAAGAAAATTAGCTTCTGTCAGTGTCTTCATGATATCAAAGTTCATCAAGGTTATTCTTCTAATGTAAAATTTTTTGACTCATTAAAGCACTTGAAGTTGATAGGTATGAAATCACATGATTGTCACGTCATGATGCAACAAATTCTACCAGTTGCATTGCATGGAATATTTCCCATTCGTGTCAGAAAGACTATAATGAAGTTATGTTATTTTTTCAATTCAATTTGTAACAAGGAGATTGATTTGAATGCTTTGAACATTTTGGAAAAGGATGAAATTTTTATACTTTCTCAATTGGAAATGTATTTTCCTCCAACTTTTTTGATATAATGGTGCATTTAATGATTCATCTAGTTCGAGAAATAAAGCTTTGTGGACCTGTATATCTTCGTTGGATGTATCCTTTTGAAAGGTATATGAAAATATTAAAGGGGTATGTTAAAAATCCATATCGACCTGAAGCCTCCATTATTGAAAAGTATATTTCTGAGGAGGTAGAAGAGTTTTGTACGAGCTACTTGGCTGCGGCGCAACACATAGGTTTGCCTCCATCTCGCCCTGAACGAGTTAATAATGAGGGAAAGGGGATTCGTGTCTTGAAAGTCAAATCATTGTCAGCTTAACAGATGAAGAAGTTAGAATCATACATCTTGAATAACATAGCTGATGCTCAACTGTATATCACATTGCATATTAATGAGTTAAAACAATGTCATCCAAAGAAGAAAGAAATGTGGATTTTGAATGAGCACAACAAAACCTTTTTCTCATGGATTAAAAAGAATTTTCTTGGTAGATCATATGTATTAGAGACATTAAAATGGATAGTGGGTGGTCCATGTTTAATTGTGATAACATGGTCCGGTTATGACATTAATGGTTATATATTTCATACGAAAGCTCAGGACAACAGAAGTGCAGTTCAGAATAGTGGTGTATTGGTGTTTGCAGAAGAAATGCATTTTTCGAGTGCTAAGGGCAAAAACCCAATTTCTACATCAAGTGCATATTATGGAGTGATTGAATACATATGGGAGGTTGATTACTTTAAAATTAAAATTCCTTTTTTTAACTGTAAATGGTTCATCAGTAACAACAGTGCCAGACACAATAAATTTGGAATGACACTTGTTAATCTGAATAGATTGGAAGACACAACTGATTCTTTTATAATGAAAACACATGAAAAACAAATATTCTATGTAGTAGATCAATCAGATATGCAGTGGGCTGTTGTTTTACAAGGGAAAAACAATATGTTGGTGATGATGAACTTGATGAAGATACTGATTTATGTGAGATCCCTACTTCCATGGAAAGATTAACAGAACATAATGATGAGCATGTTGAAGACATAGTTTGTTCCATAAGGAACGATCACGATGAAGGAATTTGGGAAAAGAATCCATTTGTACATTCCTAAAATTATAGGTAAAATATGTTTATTTCTTTTTTACATTTATTTTTTTCATAAATGTTAGATATTATAAGTTTTTTATTTATTAAAACATGTTTTAAAACAAAATAAGTATAATTTTTGTTTGTTTTAAGTTTGTTTAGTTTACTTTATCATGTTTATAACCATTACATGAATTATATATCTATTATTTTTGTTCAGTGACAATTACTTTACAATGTTTAGCATGTTTACCAAGTTTACCATGTTTACCATCTTGACCATCTTGACCATCTTGACCATCTTGACCATCTTTACCATCTTTACCATTGTTTAACATGCTTACCATATTACCAATGTTTACTATTACGTAACTTAGTACACTTTTCTATTTTCTGATTATAGTAGTATTAAAATATTTGAATTTGTATATTTGTGAACTGACGTTTGTCTTTTTTGATGTGAAGGATAATGACAGATCATTCAGTTGATCAACCACATGATTCTGAAGATGAGAATATTTCTTGTCATACCTCTGGGGATGAACATTCACATGCTCCTATTAAGACAAAGAGTTCAAAGGTTGGTAAATGTGGGTGCACACATTTACCAAAATTATCACTTGCCTGTACACATGATCAAAGGATATTCGTTGAGTTTGATGATGATGATATTCCTAGAGGTCCAAATGCAAAAGATTTTAAGAGTTTTATAGCAACTCAGGCTAAGAGCAAAGTAAGCATTCTTTATGATGATTGGAGAAGTGTGGATAAAGCGATAATCTCTCAGTTATGGGAGATGATTTTGGTAAGATATTTTGTCATTGTTTGACTATTCTTTTAATGTTTCTAGTATATATAATATTTTAAACCTCTTCTTTATCAGATGAAATTTGATATTACTGACACTGGAGGAGTCAGGAAGAAATGCTTATCATTGGCTGCCAGGAGATGGAGGGATTTCAAAACAACCCTCTCATCTGATTTCATTTATGGTCATAGGAGTCATGACAATCCATGTTGTATATATCCTTTTATAGATGAAGACACATGGAGACAGTTTTTTGAAAGTAGAAGAAAAGAGTCATTTCTCGTAAGGGCAGTGTAAACTTTTATAAAATTTCTTATATAAATGAAATTATTAATGTTTTGTTAATGATTTCTTATTCTTAAATTACAGAAAACAAGGAAAGCTCATCAGGAGATCCAATCTAAAAATGTATACCCTCACAGTTTATCTCGAGGAGGGTATGAATTATTGGAAGAAAAAATGATGGCGGAAAAATTTCAACAACTAAGAGATGAGTCTTCAAGCTCTGGAGAGGTGGCCCCTCTATCCCCTCCATTTAGACATGAAAAATGGAAGAGGGCTCGGAAGGGAAAAAAAGGGCAATATCTTTCGGGAGAATTGAGAATCGTAGCTGAGAGGATTATGAAATATCTATTTTATTTATTTAAGTTAACTATTTTCTTCATATAATTTCAATCATTACAGAAATGTTCAATTAATTAATATAGGACTTTCTTGAGGAGCAGAGTTCACATGGGACATTTACAGCTACTAGGAGGGAAGATATTTTATCTGCAGCATTGGGAAGACCCGAACATCCTGGTCGTGTAAGAGGATATCCGACAGGTGTATCGGTAAGAAAAGTGTTTCCATGTTCTTCAACATCTAACATTGAGGGGGTTTATAAAAAAAATAGAATCCTTGGAGGCTGAAGTTCAAAATATTAATACGACGATGGAGGATAAGATTAGAGCGTCGGTGCAGTCTATGTTTGCAGAAATGCAAAGACAATTTCAGACTGCAGCTCCCACTCCTCCATCTCCCCCTGCAGACCCCATTATTTATCCTCCACCTCTGCCAGTAGCTTCCACTCCCCCACCTTAGCCTGCAGACCCCATTTTTATCCTACTCCTCCGCCGCAGCTTCCTACTTATTGCGAGTTTTATGTTGATGATTCTCAACATCATATAATAGCATATGGGTTGGTATATTGTATACGAGATACAGTTCATCATCAACAATTAGAGGTAGATAATCAAAGGGTCACTATACAGGATATTATATATAGATCATCTAGGGTACCAATAACTACAGATGAGGTGGCAACAGTTGGATAGAGTATCAGCCATTTTTTAATTTGGCCATCCTGACTTCTTCGACTCATTACCATAGAGGTATGAATGTTATATCTTTTATTTTATTTTTTATTAAAGTTGTTTTATCATTTGAAAACTAATATATTTTTCAATTTATTTTTATAGGAATACTTCAAAGGTAAAGAAATACTGTATAGATAATAACAAAGACAAATGGCTATGACATTAGATACAAATTCTAGTAGTCTTGACAGATTGTCAAGATACTCAAATTTTTTGGCGGGTCATTATGTGTTTCCAATGGAAGATCATGTTTGCGGACATGAAATAAGTGTGGGTATTATGAAAATTGATATCGTGGAGCTTGTTACTGAAGATAATTTGGGCATCAACGTGGTGCAAATTATTTTCATGTAAGTCTTAACACCTTTTCCCTGCGTTATATTTATTAAAAATGTATACTTATGTATGTTTTGTATTAGGTATCTTTATAAAATTTTTGAGAGGAATGAGCTGACAGATGTATATGGATTCATGGACTCGCAATTGATTTCCCCTGAAGCATGTGCATTGAATGAGGAACAAAGAATGGTTTACATTTCTGAAAGACTTGAAAAGAATATAGTCACACAATGTTGGATGATGCCTTTTTGTGAGAGGTGTGAAACATATTTCTATCAAAGAGTTAATTATCTTTTAACATAAAAAACCACTAACATTAAATTTCCTTTTATCAGTGATCATTGGATGTTAGGGGTTTTTTACCAAGGGAGAAAGCACTTTATTGGATATGCTCTGTCCATACTGATGTGCGAGAATTTTTTTATAATATATTGGAAAAGTAAGTTTCAATTTCTCAATAGTTTTATATATTATAATGAATTTTAAATTTACCCCATTCGTATTATTTTCTAACAGTGCATGGTCCTACTTTCGAAAAAACACAAAGAAAAGGAGTGCAAAGATCAAATATGTAAATGCGAAGGTAAATATCCATTTATAATTTGTACTTTTTGATTTATTACATAAAAATAATATATTTAATTTACACTCGTTCAAACAGAATTTTCATGAACCACAAGGCATCATCGAATGCAGATATTATATGTTAAGATTTATGTATAAAATAATAACAACTGGGACAATTGTGAATTTTGACCTGGTACGATTTCCTCTTACACTTTTCCATAATATTTAAATTTGATTTATTCATTATACACGTTAACTACTTTCCTTTTAATTTGTAGCTTTTTGATGACCCTCAACCATATACTGCTGAAGACATCAAACACTTACAAGTGGAGTGGTCAAATTATTTTACAGTTTTGATTGAAATTTAGTTGTTTGTAATGTAAAATGTAATTTTGAATATTGTCATTGTAATTGTGTATTTGGTAGTTGTTTAGGTTGGATTTAGTTTTTTTTTGAAGTTGACAGTGTATGTTTTGAATGTTATATATGTGAATGTTTAATTTTTCTCTACTTTTTGTTTTTGTCTACTTATGATGGTTTTTCTGGTATAGATTTTGGTCTATGGGGGAGGGGTTCCAAGGGTGTGGGGGTGTGTTTAGTGGATTTGGGGGTGCCCAGGGGTCTGGGAGGGATGTTCGGTGGGGTGGGGGGGGGCAGTCCAGGGGGGTGGGAGGGATGTCCAGGGGTGTGGGAGGGCGGTCCAGGGGTGTGGGAGTGCTGTCCAAGGGGTGGGGGTATACATAAGGGTGGGGGGGTTGTCCAGGGGTGTTTGGGGTTGTCCAGGGGTGTGGTGGGGGCTGTCAAGTGGGGTGAGGGGGTGCTGTTCAGGAGGGTGGGCGGGGGGTTGTCAAGGGGTGTTTGGGGCTGTCCAGGGGGTCGGGGGGCAGTCCAGGGGTGTGGTGGGGGCTCCAATGGGGTGGGGGGCGTCAAGTGGGGTGAGGGGTGTTGTTCAGGAGGGTGTGTGTGGGGGGGGGGGGGTTGTTAAGGGTTGTTTGGGGCTATCCAGGGGTTCGGGGGCAGTCCAAGGGTGTGGTGGGGGCTCCAATGGGGTGGGGGGTGCTGTCAAGGGGGTATACATGAGGGTGGGGGCTCCAATGGGGTGGGGGAGTGCAGTATATGGGGTATAGATGAGGGTGGGGGATATCTAGTGGGGTAAGTTTTATATGTTATCAATGTAAATGCTTAAATCTGATCTACTTCTGTTTTTTTGGTACGATTTCTTGATTTGTTTTCTGGTTGATTCTGGGGGAGAGAAGGTGACTGAATTCAATTTTTTTAAAAAAAAATTGGCTTCCACGTCGGTTATAAAGTAACCGATGTGATAAAGAAAACAGGAAGGGTTTATCACATCAGTTATTTCATAACCAATGTGATAAAAATCCTGGGAAATGGTTTATCACGTCAGTTATTTAATAACCGACATGATAAAAGGCATGGGAAATGCTTTTTCACGTCGGATATTAAATAACGGACATGATAAAAGGCCTGGGAAATGGTTTATCACGTCGGTTATTAAATAACCGACATGAAACACGGGGGGATGGGTTTATAACGTCAGTTATTATATAACCGACGTGACAAACCCCCCCCCCCCCTCGGTTTATCACGGCGGTTATATAATAACTGACATTCTAAACTAGTCCGAGGGGGGGGGGGGGTTCTCATGCCGGTTAATAAATAACTGACGTGATAAAAGATTTCCCAAGCCTTTTATCACGTTGGTTATTTAATAACTGACCTGATAAACCATTTCCCATGCCTTTTATCACATCGGTTATTAAATAACCGATGTTATAAACCCTTCCCATTTTCTTTATCATGTCGTTTATTTTATAACCGACGTGATAAACATCGCGATTTTATGTTTTTGATGTTGATTTTTAAATAACCGGCGTAAAAAACGTTATTTATAACGTCGCCCGTATTAACGTCGGCTAGAAACCGACGTAAAAAATGAAAAATAACCGACGTAAAAAACATTTTCTGCACTAGTGCGAGGTTTATTGTTAATCAAGCTATTATTTGAAATTTCACACTGTCACTCATTCCACCATGTCTATATTCTTAAAATTTTAATATATATATATTTATATATGTTTCCCACATATTACATTTTAAATACCTAAATGAATTAAAATACAATAAATCTAATTTCAAATCAAATCCCTATTTCAAATTCCAAAATATTTTTTTTCAACCTTCCTCCTTTGATATTATCTCTAAACCAAACAAAATCATTCATATTTTTAATCTAATAGAAGATGGAGAATCAAAAGATTACTCTCAAGTTATCTTCTTCTGAAGTATCTCCTCTTTCAAAGACATGTAAATATTCATCTTTATAATCTTCAAACTTGTTAACCTACACCTTTTAGCTCGATTATTCATGGTCTAAATGGAAGTAAGTAATTTTTTTTAAGAATGTATATGTGTCTTGTTTCAAAGACTACAAAAAGTTGTATATAGTTGTTCAGTGAGAATAATATAAAATTTTATCTGAAGTTAGTAAAGGAGTTAAATTTAAATATATAACTAGAAATAGGTAATAATAAGGATGTTATTTGTACATCTATAAATAGGGAGATATAATATATTTCATCCAAGTATTTCGTAAATTTTTTTAATGTACCTCATAAAGGGGATTTGAAGGATTTCCATAGTTATCATCATGTAGGTGATGAAACCCTAGAGTATGAAAATGATCTCATAGATTAAACATATTATAGAAACACTTTAAGACCTAGTACTGTATATTTTAATGGTGAATACTAAATTTTGGTAATAATTATAAAAAAATTAATCTACCCATGGAAAGTGGAATTTTTAATGTAATACCTTAAGATAATTTTTAAATATTTTTAATAAAGATTGAGATATATTTTAACCTATCTAGGTATTTTATGAGGCATATGTAAAATCTATACAAACATTATTATAGGTTTAATTATATTCATATCCCAAGTTTATTTTAGTTTTATCGTATTTCAAAAGAGTTATTTTTCATGGGGATGAAAAATAAATAGCCTCTCATCATGTTTTTTTAATAAAACTATTTAAAAAAGGATGAAGACAAATTTGAATCCATGGAGGAAAATTGGGGTTATTTATAATGAAAAATTGCATGATTAGTTAAAACTGGTGAATTCACCTATAAAACCCAAGCATAAATCATACCAGCCCTAGAACTAGATAATGTATTTGAATATTCATCTGAAGAATAATATAATTAAGATAAACATGAGAATGTAATAAATTTGAGGAATAAGTAGCTATTTATAGCTTTAAATATGAAATGATAATGTATTTGAATACTGAAGCTGAGGAATATTTTAAAGAGGAGAGAGACTCTGATGAGTTAGTGGATGATGGTGTTCATTATACTAAACAAATATCTTTTGGGTCTAATTATAAGAACCCAACCTTAAATATAAAATAATCTAGAGTTTCAATTCAAAAACTAATTCTCATACATTTCAGGATATTTTTCAGGTTTAGAGTTTTAGATAATTAGGCCACAACTCATAGATGATGAAAACATAATATAATAAGTAGAAAATTCGCATTATAATCAATTTTCCCATAATATTAATATTTTAAAATACATACTGACTTATTTTAATGGAAAATATTCATGACTTTAAACTTGAATTCTTCCTTTCCATTACCTATCCTTAAACCATGTAAAAACATTTTAAAATTTGTGATGAAAACAAAAAGATCAGTAAGGGACATAAAAAAATAACAAAATTAGTCCAATGAAAAATAGTAAAAATAATATAATTCTTACCTATACTATAAATGTTCTTTTATTTAATGAAATAATACATTTTCACATGAAAAACTCACATACATTTTTCGTAAAGAAATCTTTGAAAACCCATAAAAAGCAATTAAAAACCCTTTATCGGTGACTTAGAGAATCATATTCATAAAAACCATTCAAAACCATTTTAATTGTAATAATGATATGGAAAAATTGTTATAAAATCACTACCAAATTCTTTTGAGATCTATAAAGGGGATCACCTTTCTTATAAGATATATCAAGATCATCCATTCTTCATGAGCTATAATGGGGCTTAACCCATCATATAATCTACATCGGGCTCACTTGTGATCTATAATGAGGCTCAACCCTTTGTATAAGTTTAACTAGGCTCAACCATTTCATATAATTTTTATGTACCATATCATTAGTAAAACACTTTTTTCATAAACCTTTTTAAAAACTCTTTTAATACCATATAAAAATCAATATCGGATAAAAAATATCATTTTTTCAAAAACAATTTTTAATACCCAAATACCCAAAAAAAATATAATGATGGTTCTTAATTGATTAAAATTTGAAATATTTCAAAATAATATAGAAATAAATTAATTTCCATGATGGCATAAAATTCTTTTTCACTGTGTAATTTAATACTAGAACATTCATTTTTTCATTTGTCAAAATGTTCCATACAAAAAACATAAAAAGATTCTTTTTTTAATAGATTTAAAATAAAGTAAATGTGCTAAAACATTTAATTCATAAATATTTTATGTCCATATAGAAACTTTAATTTAATAATATACAAAAAACGTGCATAAGGAAGATAAATATTTGGAAGAGAAAACTATAAAAGATGATTAAAAAAATGAAATGTCCCTTATCACTTGGGAAACAATTGAATCATAATCCCCATGAATGAATAACATTAAAAAAATTAAATATTATGTGAATAGAGAAATTAATAATATATCATGCCAAAGGGAACCTATAAACACTACATAAAATAATACAGGTGCATAACATCAAAATATAACTCAATAAAAGGAAATTGAGATGAAGTCCCTTATCTTGATTCAGAATTATCACATATGACGTTATCTTCATAAATAATAAACATAAATTAATTATTTACTTTATTTAGAACAATTTTCAGGTTTATTTTTACTTTTATTTCATTTATTATAGTGGTATATAAAATTATATAAACAATTAAGTTTACATTGGATGTTTTGACAATAACCAGCTTATGTGCCAAAAAAGTCTTCGATATTTTAAATATGATCAAAGTGGTCAATATTTAAAAATATAAAGATACATGATAATGAAATATTTATAATATTTATACATACATTATACTTTTATAACCAGTCATGAAATATTGTTATGAAAAATGAACTAACATTACAATCCGAGAGAGTACATGTCGTAGGTATTCATTATTAACATTTCCACCTTTCAATGATAATTATAGAGAAAAGTTAAGTAATATGTTACCTTCATATAATTATAATTAAATAATAAATATAATATTATTTAATCATACAAACTTTTATGTATCATTTTTGAGATGTGTTTATGAAAAAAGGAATCACATCACCTCGTGGAGGCGGTAGTCTACACATCCAAGAACGATGTTATCATATTTCAATGCAAGAAAAGAAAATAAAAAATGATATATTATCTTTTAATAATGATAAATATGTCATAAATATATAAATGATATCATTTATATCACATATATTCATTATATTTACCCTTATTACCTTCCATGTAAATCATTAGTGAAAATGAATCACGTTGGTTTGCGAGGCAGTGGTCCTCCAGACCCACGAATGATGATATCATATCTCCTATAGAATTTAAATAAAAAACATGTATATTTGATATAATGAATCAATAGATATAATTATGTAATAAATATCTTATATATACTTTAAATACACCATCATACGTAATAGTGAGAGGTGGTAATGGATAGATGAAGGACATCGGTTTGCGAGACAACAGTCCATCGAACCCATGAATGGTGATTTTGTAAACCATTTTGATGAAGTATGAGAAGGATTTAAGTTATTAAATTAAAATAATAACATATAAGTATATTAAATATAATTAAGTTATTATATAATCATGATTTAACAATAATTTAAGTTATTGGATATAGAAATTAAACAAAAATGACCATTGACGAACTTTACATCTTATTCTGGTATCCTCCACAGGTTTTCACCAAAATTCTTCCTAGGAAGGATTTATTTACAAAAATAATATTAATAGGACGATACTTTGGAATTCTGGATGGAATTTGGTAAGATATTGTCAGAACCAAATAGGGGTTTAGGTGTGAAGAATAGAGGAGATGGTGTGGCCTTTTATAATTGAGGAAGAGTGGCATTTTCATAAATACTCAAAAGTATTCAATAATGGGAGGTCACACACACCTAATGTGACCCAAAAATTGATAAATAATGGATTTTAGGGATTATTTAGTCAATAAAAACCTACAAAACAAAAAATAAACACATGTTTATCATTTTATTTTTAAGACATTACGTTAAGTAATTTTTACCCTTTTAGTTTTTTATTATGGTAACTTTTGTCTTTTTGTTAAACTATGAAATTTATCCATTAAGACTAAAATAAAATAATAATAATTATATAATTTATACCTAATTTTTATAAAAAATTAAATCCAATATTTTAAATAAAAATCCTAGGTGTTTGGAAAATTAATTTCAACACAAATGCATGTAACACACAAGACACTATTTTAACCTTAATCATGATAATTAATTTTTAACTATTTCCACTAATTTTTATAGTTAAATATAAAGTTAAAGCATTTAGATAGTATGAATTACTATTATTACAAATATTTAATCTATTTTCACAAATTGGATTCAATTAATTGTAAAAATTTAATTTAAAATTAATCTCATTGATGTGATGAAAAGGTGAGTTTTCAAAGGGAAATTGTTCAAAAGTTTAATATGTTTTGTAAAAAAGTTCATTATGAAAAGGATTAAAATGAAATAAATTGGATTAATATTTATATTTTTGATCTAATTTTACTTTAAATCCAATTAATTTTTTTTATAATTATAACTAATTGAAACAAAAAAAAGTTTTCAATTAAAATTCAGTGTGTTTCACTATTCATAAAAAACAAAGTATTTTAGAAAAATACCCAAAAAATAAACATGGAATAATTTTTGATATTTTGATTTAAAAAATTAAGTTTATTTTTTTATAATAAAATTTAAAAAAGTGGTCAAAATTAATTTTAAATTATATACACAAAGAGTGACTAAACCGTCTTTTAAAAAATTACATTTTTTGGAAAACATCTCTTTATCTTTCAAATGGTTCTAATTTTATCTATTATCAATATATATCAATTTTATTTATTTTTAAACCATATAATTTTCATAATTTATTTATTATTAATCATACTTTCTAATTTTATGCCTATTTTAAATTGGAAATGTTTATATAATAATATTTTAAGAGTGTATCATGTTTCGTTCAAGTGTGGTGTTGCGTGTAATGAAAACCAAACTTAGTGTTGCATGTAATGAAAGATAAAATTAGTGTTTCATGTAATGAATGCTAAAAATAGTTCTATGTTTCCTTTATGATATCAAACATAATTTTATTCTTTTAGAATATTGAGATGTTACATCCCTCTAATAAATTACATCCTCACAATTTGAAATTTATCTTAGTAATCAATGGATGAACATCCTTGAAATAAAAGTAACCAATTGAAAACATTTTTAGCAATGTTATATATAAATTTTTCAAAAATAATATTAATCTTATTTAACTATTATTAATATTTCATTAATGATTATATTAACCCAAAATTTTATCAAAATATTTAAACTTATGTATATAAAATGTAGAACCATTATTCATCAAATAAATTTTCCACTAAAACATATACTTAAGATATCTATAAAATCTAAATATATGTATCCTAATGTATTTAAATTACTTAAAACAACAAAATAGTGGTTAATAATACATTGATATTATGATCAACCTTCAAAAAATACCAAGCACCCTAGAGTTGGCACCACTTCACTAGATGACTTAACATGAGCTATAAGAGTAGAAAATGATTTTTCACCCATTTTTTCTTTTAATCATGATGATTTCAACCCCATGTAAGTAACTTTAGACACAAATTATCATAATGTCCCAAATAATTACAGAAAAAACATCTCACTATTGAATATCTATCTGTTAACTCATTCTTGGATTGTTCAGGATCTTTTCTTTACAGTCAGGACCTTTGTGGTCAAATTTATCACTATGGTTACACTTTCTATATCTTAACATATGTTTCCATAAATGTATTTTACCTCACGTGGAACATGTTTTTGGATTACCTCTAGGATTATTATTTCGTTTCTTCTCAATTACCTGTCACTTTTACCATTTAATAATCTTTTCATGTTGTGGAACACATGTTTTGGAATACTCCATCTCAACTTTCTCAGCACATTGAATTTTTTTTTCATAAATTTTATATTCTCATATGGACAAGGATCTTCACAAGATTCTTTTTATTCAAAATTAAGATATATTTATTTTAATAAAAATTTCCTAAACAAAATCTAGTAAGTACCTAGCCATCCATGTAAAATTTACTTCCTATGTGGATAATGAATCTTTATAACTTTTCCTAAATTCCAAGAATTATATTTCTACTATCAGACAAAACACCTCAGTGAAATATTTATTATGAAAAATATTCTTAAATGTTTCCCATTAATTAGTATTAAGATCATCTTTCTACTTATTATTCTTAATTAAATTCCACCATTGATCAAATTTAACTTCAATTTGATAAATGGAAATAGTTTCATTTTGACATTCTAAACAAGCCATGGCTTCAAAAATATTTTTGAGAGAATTTATCCATTATTTAGCTACCACATAGTCAGATGATCCACTGAATGATTGGGGATGTTTCCTCATGAAATTATCCACAATAGACATGTTATTTCATGGTAGATCAAGTTCGTCTCTATCATGGATACCACCACTATTTATTGATTTTTTCAACTACTCCATCAATAAAAAACATTGTTCTATTCCAATTTCAACCATCTAAGGATCTTGATTTGGACGGGTATTTTCCTCTATGGAAAATATTTCTAAATAAACAAAGTTTTGATAAATAAACATGTTAATCTGAATATTATATATCATTTCAACTTATCCATAAGGTAGAATCTTTATTGGGCATGATATAAACAATATCATAAACTCTAAAGTAATATAAATTGTCCTCTAATACCAACTATAAGGACCCAGATTTAAACATTACATAATCTTGAGTTTTATGTAAAAAAATTCATTCTCTAACATTTGAGTATCTTTTCAAGTTTAGAGTTTTAGATAATTAGACCATAAATCATATATAAAAAAATTCTTAAAATACTAAGTTGAAACTTATAATTAGTAACTATTTTTCTTATAATATAAATATTTAAAAATAAAGAATTATTTATTTTCCTATAGAACTACATTAATTTTTACATGAATTATTACTTTCCCTTACCCATCCTTAAACCCTATGAAAAAAGGTTTAAAACATGGTATGATCACAAAAAGCTTAGTAATGGAAATAAAAAAAAACCATTAGTCCCATCAAAAACAAGAAAACTAAAATAATGTTTACCTTTACCTTCAATTTTCTTTAAGTGTATGGAATAAAAAATTGTCACATGAAAAAAATGAACTCATTTTTCATAAATAAGTCCTTTAATACCCATATCAAGTAATTTAAAACGTCTTATTGGTTACTTATAGAATCATATTCAGAAAACCATTTAAAACCATTTTAATTAGAATAAACATATGACAGACTTCCAATATAATCCTTACCCAATGCATTGGAGAGATATAATGGGGCTCACCCTTCCTATAATATATATTGGAATCACCCATTTTTCATGATCTATAATGGGGATTGACCCTTCGTATAAGCTATGTCGGGCTCACCCATTAGATATAATGGGTCTCAAACCTTAATATAAGATATATTGAACTCACCCATTTCATATAATTCTCATGTACCAAATAATTAATAAAAAAATTTCATCATAAAACCATTTTAATAAATATTTTAAACCCATATGAAATTCACTTTGGGATAAAAATACCCTTTATTTTAAAAAAACATTTTCAATACTGAAATAAAAAAAATTAAAAAAATGTTTTTGATTGACTAAAACATGAAATAGTTCAGAGTAATCCATAAATAAAATAATGTCCATGATGGTGGAAAATTCTTTGTCATTTTGTATGTTAATAATAGAACATTCCTTATGTCATTTGTAAAAAAACGTTCTGTATAAAACACATAAAGAGATTTATTTTTAAATCCTTTAAAATAAAGAAAATGTGACATAAAATGGACTTTAATTTTTTTTATTTACATATAAAAACTTTCAAAAAATCATTTAAAAAACATAGACATTAAAGAGAAATATTTCTATGGAAATACTTTAAAGGATGATTTTTTTAAATGATAAATACCTTATCTCTTGGGAGACACTTAAAATATAATCTTGATGAATTAATGACATTAAATAACATTATATGTTATTAGAATATAAAAATTAATAATATATCTTGTATAAGGTTCTGTATATACACTTTATATAATAATATTGTTGTATAACATCAAAATATTCCCCCAAAATAGAAAATTGAGACGAAGTCCCTTACCTTGAGTTCAACTTGTCACGTGTGTTTTTATATTCATGAATAATAAAATTATATTAATTATTTACTTTATTTATAACCCTTTTAAATTTTATTATTATTATTATTTCAATTATTACCATGTTACATACAATTACGTAATAAATTAAATTTATGTTTCATGTTTTTACCATATTCAAATTATGTGCTAAAAATGACTTTGGTAGGTTGAATATAGTCAAAGTGGTTATTATTTAAAAATATCTAGAATAATAATAATTACATAATTATTATATTTATAAATCAATTATGCGATTAAAAATAGTTATGATATTTCTTTATGAAAAATGAACTAACATTACAATCATGGACAGGGTAGGTTATATGTACGCATGGGTAACATTTCCATTTTTCAATGATCATTATAAAAAAAGGTTAAGTAATATTTTAAAATTTTATATTAATAATAAGGTCGTATATACTCTATTTTTTATTTTTATATACATTTATATATCATTATTTTTATGTGGTGATGAAAAAAATGAATCGCATCGCCTTATGGAGGCGGTAGTCCACATATTTGTGAACAACATCATTATTTTCCAGTGAAATAAAACATAAGAAATAAAATGATCTATTATATTTTTAGAATTATAAATATGTAATTTATATAATTATTATTTTATGTATATAACAATTATATTCATAATATTTCCATGTAAAGTGTTAAGGAAAATGAGTCATATCACTTCGCAAGGCGGTATTCAGCCGAATACAAGAACAACGCTATTGTATCTCCTATGGAATGGAAAGTAAAAAGGTATATATGTTAAAATTACTATAAAGTTATAATTATGTTATTAATATTATATATATACTTTATATACATCATTATACCCAACCGTGATAGTTGTTAATGGAGAAATGAATGGCATCGATTCACGAGGATATAGTCCTCCATACACATGAATGATGATTTTGTAACCCATTTAATGGAAGCAGAGGGGGATTTAGGTTTTAAAATTAATATAATAACATCTAATAATATATAATATAGACAATTTATTATATAATCATGGTTTAATAATAATTTATGTTAATGGGGACATAAATAAAATAAAAATGATTTTTGATGAATGTTACCTCCTCTTCAAGTATCCTCTGGTTTGCATCAAAATCCTTCCTATGTTGGATTTATTCTCAAAATAAGGTTTCCATGATGATATGAAATAATTTATGAAGGTATTTGGGAATGTATTCGGGGAATAAAATAGGTCTAATGGTGTAAAGAATATGAGATAGGGGGTGGCCATTTATAATTGGGGAGGAGTGACATTTTTTTAAATTCTGAAAAGTATTCAATTATGGGAGGTCACTCTCACCTCATGGGGATAAAATATGGATAAATAATGGTAGTTAGGAATTATTTTTTTGATAAAAATCTCCATAAAACAAAACTAACACATTTTTTATCATGTTATTCCATATCCTTTAAGATTACTCAATTTTTTTCTTTCACTTTTTACTATGCTAACCTGTATCATATTATTTACCTAGGTAATTTGACCATTAAGAGTAAAATTAAATTTGAATTATTATATATTTTATAAATAATTATTCTAAATATTAAATCCAATTTATCAAATAAAAATTGTTGGTGTGTGGAAAATCAATTTTAACACAAACACATGTGACACACAAAACCCTGTTTAAACATTATCACACTAATTAAATTTCACATAGTTTCACTAATTTCTATTGTAAAAAAATTAAGTTTAAAATTTTAGATAATATAAATTATTATTATTCCAAATATGGAATAAATTTTTCAAAATTCTATTCACATAAGTTTGAAAAATTAATTTAAAATTAATCCTGTTGATGTGACACGAATGTAAGATTTCTAAGTAAAAATGTTCAAATGTTTGTAATGTATTAATATACAATTTCAACATAAAAATATAAAAATAAACTAAATTTGATTAATATGTATATAATTTAATTATTTTTACCTTTAAAATTAATTAAAAAATAATGTAACATTATAAATAATTTAAACAAAAAGGCTGTTTTCAATTAATATTCAGTATTTTTCCCAATTAATAAAAAATGGAAGTTTTCAGAAAAATAAGAAAAATTCACCATAGGAAAATTTTGATATTATGATTTAGAAAATTATGTTTTTTTTAAATAACGTTTCTAAAATTGGTAAAAATTAATTTTAAATTTTGTATGCAGTACGTGGCTTAATCATCTTATAGAAAAAATAGTGTTTTTTTAGAAAACATTTATTTTTATATCAAATTGTTCTAATTTTATCTATAATAAATATAAAACCATTTTATTTATGTGTAAAAATTATTATGTTTATAATATAGTTATATCTATTAATACCAAAAATTAAAATTCTAGTTTGTAAGGATGATGTTTAAATAATAATATTTTAATAGTGTGTCACGTTTTGTTAAAACTTGATGTTCTGTGCAGTGCAAGCCAAACTCAGTATTACGCGTAAAGAAAGATAAAACCAACAGTGCATGTAACACAAGATAAACTAAGTGGTACATGTCCTTTATGATATCAATCATATTTTTTTTCTTTTAAAATCTCAGGGGCTTACACTCATGAACCATAATTGTAACAACATGATAGTTTGAAATAGGAACATTATGTTCGATAGTGTATTCAACATGTGACAATGAGATTAAATGACCTGAAAAATACATGAAGTTTATAACATACCCATTAAATTGGTGGATAATAAATTTTTTAACTAATATATGATATATATATATATATATTTCCTACTAAATTTTAATTTATTGATAAATTCTTAGAAAATAATTAATCAATTTTTAGTAAGGTAATTTTATTCTTCAAAAAATATGTTTTCTTCAAAAAATATTTTATTTAGTTTTTTATGAGAAATAATTTTAATTAATTACTATATATTTTTAAAAAATATTTTATAAAATTAACTTTATTGTTTTAATCCACATATCATAAATAACTTAAGTTAAAAAATTAGTAATTATTAGAAAATATTGATTTTTCAGTAAATATCTTAATAAGTTAAGTTATTTAAGAGGACCATTTTTTTATGAATATGATTTTAAGTAAATAAAGTATTATTTATTTATATTTTTTATTCTTTATTAAATTTTAATCATATTTATATTTTATTTTAATATAGGTTTATTTTTGTTTTTAAAGACAGGTTTTTGTGGAAACCATTTTAAAGTGCATAATGTTAAACAATATTAATTTATTTAAACATCAAATACTAAGGAATTTTTTAAATAAAAGTTATATAATAAATATATATAAATATTTATTTTAATTCATATAATTATAGTTACTATTCATAGAGTTAATATGAATTCATCTTATGCTTGAAAAATAACTTTCTTGAAAAACCGCTTTTTGTCACGTTTGCAGGTTTAATTTTAAATTTAATTATGCAAATTATTTGTTTTGAATTTGGTAAAATGGTTTAAATATTATGAATTATAATAATTTATATTAATCTAATAATTGAAAATTAAGTTTCTTTAAAAATGAATAGTGGAAAAAAATATTTTACTGTGGTCAAGGAAAAACGGATTTTTCGAGGGGGGGGGGGTAAAACTAAAAATAGAAGGGTTGAAATAAAATAAAAATATTTTAAAAATATATTTCATGGATATATTTATACCCTTTATTATATAATACTTGATAATTTTCCATTTTCTATCCCTTTGTCATGGAAAAAATGTGGGTATCACTTTTTATTTCAAAATAATTCAAGTGTTCCACTCACCTCCCTTATAAAATGCCACCCCTCTCTTCTCCTATTCACACCCTAGAACCATTTTGGATTAGATAATACCAACCAAAATACCTTAATAAATCCCCTAAAAATATATTATATCCTCTATTGTGATTATAAATACATCTTAAGAAGGATTTTGGTGCAAACCTAAGGAGGTTGTCCGAAGAAGAGGTGTCATGCTTAACCAAGTGTTTTTATTTTATTTATTCTCACACCTCCTTCAAACCATTTTAAATTATGATGATATAATAAAAAAATTATCTAAAATATAATTATCTGTTATTATATTAATTTCAATAACTCACATACACCTACTTTTCTGTGAAATGGGATAGAAAACTATCGTCTATGTGTATGGTGGACTACCGCTTTGCATACCGATGTAATTCATTTTCCGACATCACCTCTCACATATGTTTATAATGATGGATTTAAAGTTTATATATTTTATTTGTTACGTGATTATTATTTTTTTAATTATTATTTGAAATACACATTCTTACTTTCCATTTTGTGGGAGATACAATAACGTCAATTTTTTGTATGTCCGGCCACACCCTTGCGAATCAATATGAATCATTTTTCACTTACGCTTTTCATAGAAAGTAAGAAGTATAAATATATGTGATATATATGAAATAATTATAATATTAATATAATATTTATGATATTTGGATGATAATATATCATTTTATTTCTTACCTTTCTACTCACCAAAAAATGATAACGTTGTTCATGAGTACCTGCAGACTACTGCCTCCACAAAGTGACATGATTATTTTTGTCATCATAAAATTAAAATGATGATATATATAAGTATATTTTAAGAAATAATTTTGTATTTATGAATTTACTATCATTCTATAAGGATACAAAAATACTTACCTTCTTTCCATAATTATCATTGAAAAATTGGAGACGTCACTCATGCGTATGTACGAACTACCATCTCCATGATTATAACACAACTGATTATTATTAACCATATTGAAAGATTGATTTTAAAAGAATAACTTATGAATATATATTATTAATATATAATTTTTTTTCTGTAATAATTTTAACGAATGAACTCATTGACCATGGTCGACACAGTAATGTCATTTTAAAATAATGAACCAAACGACCTCAAAACACATGACATGGATTTAATGGATTAAGAATTTAAATATTTTATTAATGTAAATAAAATAAATAATTTAATTATAGGGTTTTAATCATTTAAAAGTATCTTATGAAATAAAATAATTGATATAGATTTTTTATACATGAGGTAATGAAAATACAAGGAATGTATGGACTCTAGGGAAGGAAATTCATCTCCATTTTCATTCATCGAGGAATATTTTAATGTTATGATCATAATTTCTTTAATATGGTGTATATAATTCCTATTTTATATTAAATATCATTAATACTTTTCACTTCATGGTATTTTATATTTTAATTTGAATTATTTCATCCATAGGTATTTGAATGGCATGTTACCAGGTGGTAAAGAATTTCATAACCCAATATATTTTCATAAAGTTGTATTACTTATTCATTTTATTTGATATTATAATATTTATTCATTTATTAATTCTCACTTCAATGATATGATCATTTTAATGGTTTCTCATCTTAGGTTTTCTTTTTGGGATATATGTTTTGATTTACAACAATATTACCTTATAAGGCGTATCTACTACCCATTTGACATGTTATATATTAAATATACTTATGTTTATGATATTTAAAGTTAATATGATGTTATTATTTCATGATTATTATGATTAAGGATTTAAAAAAGTGGAAATAAATTTATGATACAATTTCATTTATTTATGGTATTTTGTATTTTGATGATTCTTTTGGAGTAAATAATATGATCTTATTTTCTTGAAAAAAAATTATTTTATTCTCCAGTGTTTATTCATGAAATATTAAGGTAATAGTATGATTTTTATCATTTTTGTTCTCAAAATTATTAATAAAATGTTTTTAATAAAATCCAACTTCATTTCTATCTTCGTTCAAAAAATCCTTTTTGTTCCAAATCCATGTTTACAATTTTTTTAATTTTTCTAGTATGGTATTTAGAGCCATTTTTAATAAAAATTAAATTTATAATTTTTAAAAAGGAATATATTTTTTTCTGAACAAGGCACTTTTTTTAAAATTTAAAAATAAATACAAAAGGAATATTTATTTTATCATAGTTAAAATGAATATAATTTCCCATCGTTGAAACCACTCAATGATTTAAATATTTTATTATAAGTTTCAAAGAAAATTTTGAAAGAAAATTTAAAATTTAAGGTTTTATAAAGTTCTCAATTTTATAAAAGTGTTTTTAAAATATAATTTATGTTTACCTTAGAAATATTCCAATTATTATTTTAAAATAATTTTAAGACTAAGATGACATCCTTTGATGTTGCTAAAATTTAAAAGGTGATTTTACAAAAGAACACTTTTAATGAGATCTTAATTTTATTTTCATTCATCAATTTCAATAAACCTTGATGTTACTCACACTTCACTAGGGATATGTTTTATGAATGAAATCATTATTATTTCTTTATATGGATTATGATAATTTTGAGGAACATATTTTATTTCTACGGGTTATTCAAGCTATAAAAGTAAATTGATTATTTTTATGATTGAAAAGTGAAGTACCCTTGATGTTTTATTCATGAATGGTACTCAAACATTATTTACAATGAATGAATGAGACCGATACAACCTATTCGAAATTCTATTCTCTATTATATACCTCATGTGAGCATTATATAGCTTATATCAAGGGTTAATCTCCACTATAGGTCATAGGAAATGGGTGAGAATGATATATCTTATAAGAAGGGTTGATCCCCATTATATATGATGAAAAATGGGTGAGAATAATATAGATTTTATGATGGGTGATCCCCATTATACCGATCTAATGCATTGGATAATGTTACTTATATTTATAAGTAATAATGAAGGAGTTACTAGAGGGTTTATTCAATGGATTTAACTAAGATCCATTTATTTTTGACATGGTATTAAAACAGGTAATGAAGATTATGTTCCAGGACATTACTATATTTTCTTTTTGATTTCTATGGGGTTTAAAATTTTCCTTTCAATCATGATTATAATTACATAGATTAAGATTATTGTTTCTCAAGACTCTTTCCATTATTAAATATTCATGAGATGCCACATGTTTGTTGATCTAGGTTTTATGGGTATGATTTCTCTTATATTATGCTCTTACACTTTGATTATGTCATCATACCCTTATTATATTTTTATGATTTCTGATTACTTTCAATTTATATTGCTTATGTTTAACCTTGCTATGAATTTGAGAATACAATTCTTATGATTATTTTTCCTTAAGATATCAATAATGTTTTTAAATGAATTATGTATAGAATGGTTTCATATAAATGATGACGACCAAATATGGAATATGAAAATATGGGTATAGTGAATTAATACTCTCTTGAAATCATGAGTTTTGTTTATGTAAGAGTTTATAATAATAATATAAAACTATAAACTTGAAAAGTATCTGGGTATGTAAGTTATATGATATTTCCTTTTTTATGTTGTATGGTTTGGATGGAAAAAATAGGGTCACATTTATCTTTATGAGTTCTAGAAATGTAATGTTTATGATTTTAGCATTGGATTAGAGTGTGCGGGTTTGGGGTTGATATAGTTGGTATCAAATTAGGGTTTAGATTACTTTGGAGATTATGATGTTTTTAAAAGAGGTATTCTTAAGAGATATGGATACACTCATGATTTTATGAGATCAATATTGATAATAAGTTCTAAGACCAAGACCCATATTTTGAGGTTTTAAGTGATGAGATCTAAAAGTGATTAATGAATTTTTGGATTCATTTTATTAGGTTTATGTATACATAAAACATTGGCTTAACGTGAAGTATGAATTTAATTTCTATGGAAATTGTTTTATGAAATTTATAACCTTTAAGGTTTATATAACCTTGTACATTGAGGTAACTTTGGGAACAAATATTTTATCATATAAACAACCATGAGAATGAAAGTGATTTGGTGACTAAATGATTAATGTTATTTTTGAATAAGAACACCATATTATTGGGTTTTTTATTTGAATGTTATGAGATAACCATTGAGGTTAAAAAACCATTAATATTAAGGCAATTTTTTATATAAGGTTATTTATTTATGAAAATATTTAGTTTTAACTTTGGGTATTACTGTTGAATTTTAGACATCAATGTATTACATCATCATATGAATGTATATTAATTTTAAGAATTATCTTACCATGTTATAACCATTTTGGTTTTACTAAATGTATAAATATTAGTGTAATAGATTTATTATCCATTTTATGGTTATTTTTTCTATTAGAAGTAAATTTTAGTGCTTTATGAATGAAAAATTCATCTTGAATACTCATTATTTAAAGCAAAAGATGATATTGTAGTGGAAATTTATTCAAGGATGAAATACAACTTATCAAGTAATTATATTACCTTATTTTTTGTATATATTTTAAGGATTCCTTAAAATTTAGTAAAATAATATCTAAAATGAAAATCCTATCCTATTACATTCATTTTCTTTTAAATGATGGGTTTTTTCACTCCTCTTTGGTTTATGGTTTTTCAGTTTTTGACTTTCTCATGATCATTAAATTTATGGTGATCATATGATTACTATATCAATTAATCAATATTTAGGCATTGTAGTTTTCTTACATTTACATATCCTCATTCCCCAATAATCTTTTCCTACTTTTAAACCTAGTTATGCATTTTTTCAGATGTCCTTTGTACTTCCCTCCCTCTCTTTTCATGTGGAAGTTTTATTAATCCTTTATACGATGTGGGGTTTCAACAAAAATATTTTCAAATACCAAACATTAAATAATATAGATCATTTTAAAATTGTTATGAAATATTTTATAAATGGGGATGGGGGATGTAACACCCTCATATTTTAAAAGAGGGATATTATGTTTGATAGCATATTTCACACTCAACACTGAGCATAAATAACTTGAGAAATATATGACCATTGTTACCTTTCTGTTAAATTGGTGGTTATGAATAATATTAACTATTTTATGAAGTATAAATATAAATTTACTACTAAATAATAATTTATTTATAAATTATTAATAAATAATCAATCAATTTTTGGTAAAGTAATTTTATTCATCAAAAAATATTTTTTGATCAAAAATAAATTTTATTATTTTTTATTAGAAATATTATAATTAATTAATAAATATTTTTTGAAACTTTATTCAATAAAAATAAACTCGTATTTGAAATCAACTTATAAAAATTAACTTAGGGTGAAATTTTGGGATTTTTTTCAAAAATATTGATTTTTTGGTGAATAGTGAAAAATACTAAGTTCTGGAAAAATGTCATTTCTTTTCAATAAGTTAATTAATTTAAAAGTAACATTATATTTTAAAAATGATTTCAGATTAAATAATAATAATATATTTATATTTAATCAACTTAATTAAATTTTAATCATCCTTATATCAGATTAAGTATATATTTATTTTTAGGTTTAAAAACAGGTTTTTCAAGAAAATGTTTTGAAGTGCATAATGTTTCTCCATTTAAATTAATTAAAAATACACTAAAATTGTTATATTTTAAATTAAATTTATATAATAACTATTTATAAATATAAATTTTAATTCATATAATTATGATTACTATTTACATAGTTAATATTAAATCATCTAATGCTTGAAAAATACATTTTTTGAAAAACCATTTTTTCATCCTGTCTCTGGGTTTAATTTTAATTTAAATTAAAAAACTTATATGAATTTAATTTTATAAAATGGTTTCATTATTTATAATAAAAATATTAATATTATCTAGTAAGGTCAAATTATGGTTTTTTTGAATGAATAGTGAAAATAGTAAAAATATTTTACCATGGTTAAGGTCAAATCGTATTTATCAGCGGGTTAAACTAAAAATATAAGGGTTATAATAAAATAAAAAAATTTAAAAAATATATTTAATTAACATATTTAGAATATAAATTTCCCAATTCTTGATAATTTTCCCTTTTGGAGCCTATTTCATGTGAAAAAATTGGGAATTACTTTTTATTTTTAAAATTTCAAGTGTGCCTCTCACCTCACTTATAAAAGGACATCCTTATTATCTCCAATTCACACATTAAAATCATTTTGGTTCTGAAAATACCATCCCAAATACCTTAATTATGTCCATAAACACTACCTATATTCCTTGGTTTGATCATAAATCCATCCAATCAAGGGTTTTGGTGCTAACATAAGGAGGTTATGTAAAGAAGAGGTATCGTGCTTCATCGAACATTTTTAATTTATTTCTTCTTCCAAATACTTAAAAAATTATTCAATTATTCTGATAATATATATATATATATATAATATTGATATTTTATTATTTTAATGCAATACCCCACATCCATAGCCTATTTTAACAAATGGGAAATGAAACAACCGTTCATGTGTGTGAGGAACTACAACCCTACGGACCGATGTAATTCATTTTCCATCATCACCTCTCATGGATGTTTATAATGATGTATTTATAATATATAAATTATATTTTTAACATTATTATTATTATTTAAATATTATAGTACATATATCTTCTTACATTACATTCTGTGGGGGATATAATAACGTCGCTCGTGTGTACGGTGGGCAATCGCATCACAAAGCGATGTGATTCATTTTTCACTAATTCTTTTCATGGAAGGTAAAAAGGATGAAATTTATGAATATATATAATATATATGAAATAATTATAATATTTTTTACATATTTTTTATTCTTAAAATATAATATATCATTTTTTTCTTACCATTCCACTAAATGAAAAATTATTACGCAGTTCGTGCATACATGTGGACTATAGCCTCCGTGAAGCAATTTGATTATTTTTTTCATCACAAAATCACATGTATGATATATATAAGTATATTTAATGAAATAATATGTTTTTTATGATATTAATATATTTCTATAATGATTAAATAATACTTACCTTCTTTTCATAATGATCATTGAAAAATGGAAACATTACTCATTCGTATATACAACCTACCATCTCTATGATTGTACCATAGTAAATTTTTCATAACCATATGTTAGTATTGGTTTTAAAAGTATAATTTAGGAATAAATATGATAAATATTTGATTATTATTATTATTTATATGTTGAAACAATGACCTTTTTGACCATGGCCGACACATCGATGATGTTTTGAAATAATTGACCTAACATTATCAAAACACATGATTTGGAATTAACTGATTAGGTATTTAGATATTTCATTAAAATAAATATAATAAATGATTAATATATAAGTTCTTAAACCCAGAAGAGGTTATTAATATATAAAAATATTGATATAAGATTATTATATATGATTTAAAGGATATAAATGGAGGAATATTTTAGGGAATATTTTAATGTTGTAAACAAAATTTAATTTATATGGTGTATGTACATACCATTTTAATGTAATATCCTGAATAATTCAAAAATAATGGTAATTTATGTTTCAATTTTAATTATTTCATCCTTTGGGATTTGTCTTGATAGTTACAGTGTGGTAAATAATTTCATAACTCAATTTCATTTCATTTGGTTATATTACTTCTTCATTTTCTTTTATATTATAATAGTATGTATGAATTGTATTTTTATTATCTTATGTTTTATTTCCACTTGTTTTTTTTGGATTTATATTTGATACACATAATCATTTCATTGATTAATTATCACTTCAATGTTATGATCATTGTAAGGGATTCTCATCTCAGATTGTCTTTTGTGGGACATATATTATATTATACACCTATCTTATTTTATGAGGTGTATAAAATTCCCATTTTATATTTAATATCATTAATATAATTATGTTGGTGATATTTAAATCTCATTTAATTTTATTCTTCAATGTGACTTTCTATTGAGGACTTGAAAAAGGAGAAAAGTCTTTATGATACAATCTATTTTTTTTAGGATTGTTTATATTGAAGGTTATTTGGGAGGAAATAACATGATCTTATTTTCTTCAATCAAATATATTTTTTTATCCTATATTTATTCATGAAAAATTCATGTAACAGTACTATTTTATTTTTATTTTACTTAAAATGAATGAGATTTTTTTAATAAAACCCATCTTCATTTATCTCTTCAATCCAAAATATTTTTTATTCCAAATCCTTGTTTTCTAAAAATGATATCAAAAATATTTTACTAGGAGTGTTTAAATTCATTTTTACCAATAATAGTATTTTTAATTTTTTTTAAAGTAACAACCTTTTCATTTTTTTAATGAGGCACTTTTTTTATTTTTCCAAAAATACAAAAGGAATCTTTGTTTTAACGTACTCGACATGAACTACATTTCCTGCCATAATTAGTACTCAATGTTTTAAGGATTAATTATTAATTTTAAAAGGTTATTTTGATATAAAATGTTTTATTTAAAATTTGATGCGATTTTAGATTATAAATAATTTTTTTTCAAAATATAATGGATATTTTCCCAATGAAATGTTCCAAGTAATCTTTAAAAATCATTTTCCATATAAGATAAATTCCTTTGATGTCACTCAAAGTGAAAAGGTTATTTTACTAAATAATTTTTTTAATGGCATTTTATTGGTATTTTAATTCATCAATATAAAAAAACATTATGTTATTTACACTCCACTATGGAAATTGTTTACTGATAATATCCTTATTATTATTTTGGATGGATAATGAGATTATCAGGGAACCCATTTCTTTTCTATGGGTTAATCGAGCTATGAAAGAACATTGATAATTGTTATGACTGGGAAGTGATGGAATATAAATATGTTATACATGAATGACAATTGAAAATTATTTATAATGAATGGGTAATCCCGATACATCTTATATGATGGGTTGATCCCCATTATAGTTCACGAGTGAGCCCGATTTAGCCTATATGAATGGTTAAGATCCATTATAGCTCACGGAAAATGGGTGACACCAATATAGATTATAATAATGGTTGATCCCCAATATAGATGATGAATAATTGGTGATCCTGATAGAGATTATATGATGGGTGATCCCCATTAGAGATCTCTAATGCATTGGGTAATGTACATTGTCTTTAGAGGAAATAAGGAGGGAGATACCAGGAGGTTTCTCCTATGGATTTAATTTTTCTCTAGTTATTTCTAAAATATGTTTAAAATGGTTTTTTAAGATTATGTTCCAAGATACCAATACATTTTCATTCTGATTTCTATGAGTTTCAAATGTTTCATTTGATCAATATTGACATCACATGGCTCATTATTATTGATTTCCATGACTCCTGAATTTGTTAAATATTTATTCCATGCCACATGTTTATTCATCAAGGTTTTATGGGTATGAGATATCCAATTATATGATCTTTCACTTTGATGATGTTATCATATCTTTATTTTATTATTGTTTTCAGTAATTACATTTAGTTGTAAATGCTTATGTTTACCCTTAACTAGAATTTGAGATAACCCATATTACATTTCCTTTCCACAGGTTATCATGAATTATGTTAAATTAATTATTTTTAGAAATTTTTAACATATATGATCAAGATTACCTAATATTTAATATGAAATATTGGTAGTGTGGAAAAAATAATCTCTTGAAGTCATGAGGGTTATTTATGTAAGAGCTTGTCCTAATTATCTATAACTATAAACCTAAATGGAATTTTGGTATTTAAGTGATTAAATATTTACTTTAAATGTTATATTTTTTGGGTGAGTATTTTTTTCATGTTTATTGGTGTTGAAGCCATAAATGTAAATTTTATGTCTTTATCATTGAATCTGGGAGTGAGGTTTTGAGGATGTTATATCTACTATGAATAAATCTATGTAGAAGATCTTAAATAATTTATAAAAACAATGGATTGAAATTCCAATGATTGGGTGTAGTCTAAGGCCCATTAAAAGGGAATAAATTATTGAGGTGGTGAAATATCGATCAAATGGTGATGATGATATTAATGGGGGGTAGTCCTCTTAGACATAGTGGACATGTAATATCATTTTTATCCAAGTATTCTAAGGGATATATTCCTACTGAAATTAATCTTAATTAAAGGTTTGATCCTTTTCTCATAGAATAATGCTTCATGATGGTGAGATCATTACACAAGTTCATGATGTTTATGACAATATGTTCAAAAATAATAATCTAATGAATGGTGAAAAAAATGGTTGTGTGTACCGTATTAGAGATATATATCCTCTTTCTTAGGAAATGGATAAAATTTCTTCACCTCCATATCCAACTGCACCCTATCCTTTTTCTTTATAATTTCCCTATATTTCTATTGAGGATTTAAGTGAGTTTAAAGATAATTTTATGAATGGTCTTAACTAATTATTCATGAGATTTGGAGTTTTAATTAGAACTACCATAGAGGAAGATATTTTCTAGATTGTGTCTTTTTTTATAACTCATATTCCACATAAACTATTTTTAGAGATTTATTATATGAATCAAGATATTCTTAATTTGAAAGTCTAAGTTGGATAATTTAAGGTTAATGTAAATTATATGATGTCAAATATTGATCAAAGGAACTTGAATAGAATATGAAATGTATCAAAATCAATTTTCCCCCTCATCCTCCTATTATTCCTTATAGTTTCCCATTTAATGTTCCTCTAGATGAGAATATATTTAGAAAAATTGTTTGAGATGATAATAATGTTGTTTTAGATGGGTTTTCAGAGA
The DNA here is from genome assembly GCA_963277665.1 of Viscum album. NCBI lineage: Eukaryota > Viridiplantae > Streptophyta > Magnoliopsida > Santalales > Viscaceae > Viscum > Viscum album. The sequence goes on from OY728137.1 coordinate 806,937,787, forward strand.
AAAGAGAAATGAACTATTCTAACACTTGAGATATTCATAAGTTATTATCAAAAAAATATAATAGATAGAGATATTAAAAAATGATATATTGATCACTATTTGATCGTAATATTTATAAATCTTATCTGAATTCTCTTCCAAGTTATTTTTCTAGGGAACTAAATATTCCACCTCTCACCACAACCTTTAAATTGAAATTAGACAAGTTGAAGGTTATATCACTAATTTTAGAGATATTTATGAAGGAGAATATCATATTTTTCTCTTGTATATCGAGGATAATTTACTTTGAGGGATTTAATTCAGATTATAACGATCTATATCTATAGTTCTCACACTACTATTATTTTCCCTTCAGTCATGTTTACTCTTTAAGATGACTCAGTAATTGAATATTTTATACCTACCTCCATAGAAATCTCTATGTCACCTTTTTTATTTACACTAATTCAATTTGTTCGAAAAATAAAACATGTTTTAAGGGGGAGACCATTTCTAAAGTTCCCTTCTATAAACCAAAACCATTATCCCAACCTACATATCATCCCTTTCAAGATAAATTCAAAGCTCATACTGATCCTAAATATACTAGAGGTAGTGAATATTATTTTGATACTGATTTGGTTATCTGATATGGCATATGTATTCTAAAATAATATTCTACTAAATAAATGATTTTCTTCTTGATTTTATTTAATATTATCTTGATTATAATTTTTTCTTATGTTTTTTTATTTGTTCCTATTATATTTTATTCTAACTATTATATTCATTTATTACCTTTTTTCTAATCCCAAAAGGGGGAAACATATGATATGGTAGTACCTATATAAAGTGTAACAAAGTAGAACATATTTTATTGTTAAATAATTTTCGTTTTATTAGTAAATTTTCTCTCTCTTTGATTTTTGATCATTGGGAAGGGGGATATTTTTATATTGGTCTAGTAATTCCTTATTTAAATGATATCAAGTTATAACTCTTATTTTTTAATGAATTATTTGTTTTAGGATAATATGTTTCTATTGAATAAATTTAAAAATTGGATAATTTTGGAAGCTACCACACATTATGAAAAGTGACTTCAAGAAAATATACTACAAACCACATTAATGGTAATGTAATGAAGATAAAATCCACTTAGTTGTTAGATATATTATAAATATTTCATTAATAAGAAGTTACTCTAAGAGACCATATAACCATTGAAGATACCATAATTAAATTTCTATAATTGTACGAATGGTCACATGATAAATTATATTGATAATGTAAACACATAAATAAACCAAAATAATGATTTCAAATTGTTGTTCTAGTCATTCAAAATATTTTAAAGTGTCTATGAGACCACATGATGGAATTAGGGTGACCACATAGTGAAATTTCATGTAACTGCATCTTAAATTTCCAAATGACTGATTAAAGGAAATGAAGTGACCATGTGATAAAAGATGATGTGACCAAAATATTAAATACAATTGATATCATGACTATATTGAGATACCCCATGACAAGTTTACATCAACCGAGATTGAGAAAACAAACTTGGATGAAGTTCAAAATCCTTATAGATTATTTTTTCATTTAATAAGACCTATCAAAGTAGTTAAGATATTTTAGTCCATGAATGATAATTATTTAATGAATAATTTTTTTATAGATGTATCTTAATATATATGGAATCCTCTCCCATTAGTGGAACAAGTGTGGTGAAATATTTTTTTTAATATAACATTCATTATCCTACAATGCGATATTATTTTTTCTTAAATAAATAACAAAAAATATGAAGAAGGACAAAATGACTATAACATTCATTATATATCCAATAAAATAAGCATGAAAGGAGTATAACCAGATTGTTCAACTAAAATTTTATTAGGGATTTACCTACATTGAACATCACATGATTTCATTTCTCTATCTGCTTTATTTACATATTGACTTATGCTTGTATATTCTATTTATTTATTCTACACATATCTTGAATTGTATTGAGGAGTAATTTATACTCATATGTATTATTAAATAAAATTTTATTATATAATTTATATCTATGTAACAGGTTTTTTATATCCTAGAATTCCATGTAAGTAGTTTTTTTGATAACCCTAATCCATGGTTTGGATCTGTTTATTAGGTTTTAATAAAACAACTTGGTAGTGTATTTATTTCAAGTATAGAGGATTAGGTTCCATCATGGAGTAAACCACTTGTTAAATTACACTACGTGTGTTATTTTTATTTAACTATTTTTTATGTTACTTATAACATAATTTTATAACTATTTATTTCATTGGGTAGTTTTCAAATGAATTTTATCAAAATATAAATTGATAGTTTACATTTACAGATATATATATATATATAGTGTTTTATATAAGTATAATATTTTCAAAGATAAAATAACTTCATTTTTTATTACAAGGCTTCTATCAAGACTTTGAGAAATTATTTTAACATATCAAATTATATACACCTTCATAATTTATAAACATGGACTTTAGTTTAAATTAAGGCGATTTATCTTTAAAAATTTTAAAATAGAAATTTTTATTTTGGAATCTCAATTCACTCGCTCTTGAGAATTCCTGTTAGATAAAGATTTATATTTTTATAATAAATATTGGTTTTTTTCTTAGAATTATATAATTGAGGAATGAAATATGATATATCAAATTATGAAATATAGGATGTTTCACCTCCACTACCTTTCCATATTTACTTCTTCCACATGATACAATAATTATTTAGTTATTATAACATTTAAATACGATGTATTCAAAAAGAGTTATAACCTATTATATTAGTTAGTTGTATAAAAATGGATTAATAATGACTTGATTTATCATTTTAATGAATATTATAGACAGATATAATGTACAATAATTAATAATAAAATACTTGGGAAATACTTGGATCCTGGATACCCTTAATTGAATTAAATAATGTTTTAAAAGTGATATATGATTTAATTAAAATATGTAATGAATTAAATCATGAAAATATCTATAGGTTAAATATATTTTTTCTCTATTTATTTTACACGTTGAGATATAAATATGACATGATGAATGAGAAGTCTACTGTTTGAAATATATGATTCAAATTTTAATTGTAGCAATGTGAAGGTTAAATAAATTTAAATATTTTTTAGTGATATATATGGAATAAATTGAATGTAAAATATTAAAAAAATAGAGAAGGTTATGTTTTTAATTTACTTTAAATATTATAAACCTCTTATAATGTATAGAGGATTTCTATTTTTTGTATTTTTGTTTTTAATCTAGTTAGAGTTCATAAAAATCCAACACATGGTACTATTAATTAATACTTATAATGATCCTAATTTTGTGAATGGTGATTTTTTGGTGTACAATTAGACATGTAAATTTTGAAATCTCGTCTATGAAATAAGATTATATGATGAGTATTTTCATTGGATTAAATTTACCTTATGATATATGTATATTAATAAATTACAGGGTTTTAAAATAGTTTATGATAATTAATTTCAATAAATTATGACACAAAATAACATAAAAATCTAGTTCATTTTTAAATAATCATGTGATGAATTAATAAGATAATAATTTAGGGTTTGATAAAGTTATGCACTAGTAAATATAATCATAAATGGTTCCCTCATTACTATTATATGTTAATTTGTAGTTGATCTATTCTTTTCCCAATTTTATGGAAATATTTAAAAAACATAATTGTATTCAATGTAGATTTATTTAGGTTTATTCAATATATAGTTTTAAATAAATATCAAAGAGGTAGAAACAATCATTAGCATCTAGAGTGACTAGAAAACTTTTCAATGGTTTTTAATTGAAATATATGATTTTATTATCATATTATGGTTAAGTAAAAAAATAGATATTTTCCATCATTTGAGTTTGATATAAAGATTTAATAACTATAGACGAGTTTAATAGTTTAGATATCCTCTCTAGAATTATTAAAAATAAAAATCTTCAGTTTTGAAATCATTATAAATAACATCTTTAAATTTATTATGATTTTATATACCCTATATATTATTGAACATTGAGGGTATATGCATGTATAAAATATTTAAAATTGGTTTTTAAATTATTATAGGGTAAGAAAAAACTTCAATACATTGAGGGAAAAATTTAGGAGTTGTTGATGTTGTTTTAGGTATAATTTTAGGTACTAATTACATTTAATATATGATTTATTCAATGAAATTTCATTTTTGATCTTTCAAATCATTTATTAAGAGTTTAATTTTAAAATATATTAATTTATTAGTGGTGATTTAGGATCGAACCTTACTAATACATATACAAAAAACAAGAACCTTAGAAACAATCAAATTTTAAAAGGATTGTGTGTTAGAGGTTGATTATGATCATTTATTTCAGGATTTGGTCTTTTTGAAACAATTAAATAGAAAACAATTATATATATGTTTTTTTGGGATTTTATTGACTAATAATTAAATAAATTCATGCACATAGAATTATTTGAAGGGTAAGAATTTATGGGTAACTAAAATTATCAGGTTAGCTATTATTTCCTTAATAAATGGAGTAGTTAACAGACTTCACCATAATTACAATGTTATTTATTCATCATAAATTATTATTTTTATTGTTTATCATTATTGGTAATAGATATATTTAATTTAATATCAAATATCATCTAGGTATGATGCCAATTTCTATGGTTTCTAACTAGATGAAACCAACTATGATATTATAATCAAAGTTACAAAGGGAGGAATTTCTTAAAATAATATTCATCAAGATGAGAAACATGCCCTTAGTTTCATATATTTTATTTAGTTAACAAATTATAGGATAATGAGGTTTTACATGAAGTACATTTTTATCAACAAAGTGGCTAAAAACTGAATTTAAATTACTGAATACATTTTTGATAAATAATGGAGTTCATGATGGCTTTAAAATATATATTTAAACATAAGATATTATCAGATCAGTATTTAGGTTATGTACCTTCCAAAGAAAATACAATTAATTTTTTTTAATAATTTTATTTAGAATGAACAAAACTAAAACACATGACCAAGATAACTAATCTAATAGCTGAGCTGGGATTCCACATGGGAAATAGCATATTTCTACAAGTAATCAATGTTTTATTACTAGTGTAAAAGTTAAAATCTACATTATTAAAGGAATTATTTTCCCTTTATTATAACCTTATTTTTTATTCTGTTGATTAAATTAAAATCAAGCGTATGGTATACATATATTGAATAAATCTAGTAACCTGTTTGATAAAGAAAATCATTATCCCAATTATTATTGGAGATAACCTCATAAAATTTTTCCTAGTTATTCCTAGGGATACTAATACTTTGGGATTTAATTTAAATACTATTGTTTGATTCATGATTAGAATTGTTGTATGAGATCTCAAACTATTTTTTATGTTTTAATAAGTGTAAAATAATGGATAACCTAGGCTATTATTTTATGTATGAAGTTAATTAAACAACCACTAATAGTATTAATAAACAATGAAAAAAGTGAAATAAGGGGAAAAATTTGGGGGGTTTAGTTTTAGATATTTTTTAACAACAAACAAAATAAAAAAACTCAATCAAATACAATATATTTAAAAACACCAATGTGAGATGACATAATCAATCTAATCTACCCATTAACCATTAATTTATCATTTTAGAATATGATTAAAATTCATTTAAATATGATCTCCTAATATTTTCAACCCCTGAACCGTATGGAAATTAACAAAACCGCAAAGATTGTAAGAAATGTAACCTATGTTAACTTCCATACATCCAATCGTAACACCATGATTTTATTGTGATCCAAATAAAAATTATGTTCAATGTTTAATTAGGTTAGTATATACTCCATTTAAATAATAATTAATTATGTTTTGGGATTATAATTGAACCCTACAAAGATTTTATAAGTTGATTAGATTTGGCGATTGAAGTTTATCTCTCATGATTCTCACATGTATGACCTCATGGTCAAGTGACAATCGATCAATTTACTTAAAAATTAAAACATAATTAATTGATTATAATTTTTAAATTATAGTTTTTTAATGGATTCAAAATAAATAAATGAAGGGAGTAATATTAGATCAGCTATGAACGAAATCAATCTTCTATGGGAAGTGTTGTCATTTTGGAGATGTTTTACTTCTCCAAAGAGGTTAGAGATGTATTATGGAACCACCCATTTGGAAAACCCTTCCCAAATCATTTAGAAACATATTTAAATATTTAAAATATAATATTAATAGATTTTGGAAGTGTAGGGTTTCAATTTCTAAAAGGGGAACATGAAGAATTCTACCAAAAAATATTTACTGTATCTTGAACCGCCATTTTGGACACATTCTCATAAGAATTAGTTTTTACTCATGATGAATTAAATGTTATAAATTAAATTATCTAATATCTTAAAACATTTCTCTCTTTTCCATCAATATATTATAATTTATGGTCCAAATAGAGAATCAATGTCCAATCTGTCAAATCCACCATATATCTTCAATCATTACCATTTTCCACCCACCAAATATGTGATGAAGATTTCATTGTCTAAATAAAACTATATAAAATAAGTATAGAATATATCTATAATTTTTTCTAAAAATAACCCCAGAATAATTTTTATGAAAAACTATAAAGCTAAAATTAAATTGGAGGAAAAGATGATTTTCATAGAATTTTCAACTTCTATATAAAAAAAAAATCAATAAAATATTTAAATAAACCTCAATGTGGGAAAATTATAAAAATTATTACCAAAATAATATGCAATAAAAATGTCTTATCAACTCCGCCAAACATACCATTTTTACTCCCAAGAAAACCCCCTTGTAATGAAATCCATAAACTAATGCATGTTGAAATTTATCAATCCATGATGATAATATGGTCATAGAAAGAATAACCAACTATAAGACAATATAAAAAAATCAAGAATTAAATATCTCATAAATTACATCAAAAAAATCATGGGAGATCAATGAAACTAATCAGGTGGAAACATGTTATGATTCAATTTTTCCACAAATTTCCCATGTGTGTGTGCCATCAAATTCTAGCTTGTATCTCTAAAATTTATCCAGTATATTCTGGTTATATAATTTTTTTTATTCTTACCGAATTCTATTCCACCGAGCTTGTTCAACATCCATGGTAATAAAAGTTTAAAGAATGCTCATTTAATCATTTCATAAGTCAAATATTAAAAAAACATACTAGATATCTCCATATGGTGTACATTTCTTCACTCCCCTAATTATTGTTTTTTAGGATTGTTTTATTTTTGATGATTTTTTCCTTTTTAGTGAATACAATGGTTAGATACTAGGTACATGCACATATTTTAATCTAGCACAATAATGTAACTAATCATAAAAGAAAATAATTTATGTAAAGACCTTATTATAAGATAAAAAATATTACTAAAATTGTGTATTCCTTAAATTAGGTAAGAGAAAATCACAATTCATTTTTTTCATGATGTATGTGGAGACATTAAATAAAAAAATTTCTTATAAATATTCCCTCAATTAATGATGTAAAAATCATAAAGGATTCAAAAATAAATAGTCAATCATATAATTGACCAACTTCTATTTTTACTAAAATCAACCAATAATAATGAAAACTTGTTCATGATTTAGCATGTCACGACCCATACTACTGGGGATCATGCCACGAATCCCCACATCTGCCTTTAATAGTCTAGGGGCTGGTGACTAGAACCAAGTAGGCATATCACTAACATGAGAGGAATTTCCTATGTACATGTACACACACTCACATTTCCAAGCCCACAAATGATGTAATATAAAAGACACTAAGAAACAAATTCATTCATACTGTTATCCCAACCAACAGAGTACAACAAGAAGTAAAGTGCAATAAAGTAAACTGGTCCAGAATACAAGCTTACCAAAAGAAATAATCTATATACTAAAATGTACAATTGTAAACAAAATATGTACTGGGACTATGGCTTGAATCCATAGGAACACCTCGTCCAGCCTAAACTCATAAAGCTTTATCCTGTCCTGGTCCACCCTAGATTCTGTCAAAAGGTCTCTTGTCTGCACAAGACAAAACAAGTGAGGGAAAATACCATGTAGGGGTTAGTATAAAAATACTTATTAGGACACCCTGAAACCACAAAGAAATAAACAAAGAGAGATACAATCAGCTCTACATAGTATATGTCTATAGTAATTATAACAAGGACATCTAGACATTCTCAAACCAAGACATGAAGTCTAGAGGTATGCCACAACTACTACATACCCACAATATAGATTCAAATCGATGATTCCATGAAACACTCATCTAGGAGAATAGACTCCAAAGTCTGATAGCACTGATGAAGTCCTCCCGAGAAGTACTATTAATCAGGAACTATCATGATAGATAGATACACTAATAGAACTGATGAGAGATATGATACCACAGATGAGAATCATAGCCAGTCCATGGGGTGACACCAGAAACTCCATATAAATTAACCTGTTAAGTAGAGGATCGAAGCCCGATGAAGTTGGTCATGTAAGTACCAAGGATAATACCTAGGGAATGAAGAACAAATAGAGGATCCCTCTCTAGGCCTCTTAGAGGGTATTCCAACAAATCTGTCCATAAAATCATTCTGAAGGGACCATACTCCTGTGAGTAGGAAACGATACACAACACCCTTTCGGGAAAGGATCAAGGGAACAAACCCTAATGATGTTTGCCCCAGATATAGTGGATAAGATATTTAAGCCATGTAGAAAGGGGCACATGACATGTATTAGGGTCACATGTGATGTCCCTTGACCCCAAAGTACTACCCATGTACAATGTCCCATGTTGTTTATAACATGTCGTGTAGAATATGGGTACACTTTATGTAGAAGGGTACACATCATGTTGAAGGTTTACACATTGTTTCCTACCATCTGGTGTCTACTCATGTACTCTAGCCATGTTCCAATACATCATGTCAACCCATGTCCACCTACTTGGGTACTATTACACGAGATAACCAGTGTAACTTGTTTGGTCCAAGACGTGTGGTGGGGTACACGATGTGTAGGGAACCATGTAATCCACCCCATGTCCATTTATCTCCTATGATACACCCTGAGTCTTGGGGAAGGGCCCACACACCATGTGACAGGGGTCATACCTCCCAAAACCCTAGCTACCACTGAGTGGGGGCCACATGCCGTTTAACCCTGAGTTACACACCATGTTGATCATGAATTTCAGGAACCATTATTCTTCCTTCGCACGCATCGGTCAATCCTCCTATGTTATATCCAATGCCCATCTACCCTTGAAACTAGATATCCAAGGTCATCTCGCAATCACAACATTGAATCGGTCAGTTTCAAGCCTTCAATCAGCTCAAAAAACCAATTCTGTTCATCCGCTAGTAAATCATCCAAAAAAAATGATATCTATTGAATCACTCTGATCCGTCTGTCACCATCATCATTGCACCTCCGCTAGGTCATCCTGATGTCGAATCTTAAATTTCATATCATTTCACTGTTAAACGGAGGCACAATGATTAATCATTCATAAACCATGAAGAACACGAAGAATATATGGGGATAAAAAGTACAAGAACAACCCAAGGAATTCACCTTTTCTATTTTTTGTTCTAGCCTTAACCCATTCTATAATAACGAACAAGAATACCAAATTAATCTCCAATAATAAAAACCATGATAAAAACCTAAAATCTTGGCCCATTCTAAATCTCCAAAATCCCCGTAGAGGTGAAACTCGAAGGAACACATGGTCCTCTTCCTCAAAATCCAAAGGCTTGCACTACCTATCAGCAGAAGATTTCTAACGTAGCTATGGATTCTTCATCCTTTCCCGGATGATCTGCACCTTCTTTGTCATAACTCAAACCAACTCTGGGCCCATAATTGATGGATCTCATAGGTTAGTTCAGCATAGTGGCAACCTAAAGAATCACCTGTACAAAGCCTTGAATGGTTCCATACCAATAGTGGAATGGTAACTATTGTTGTACGTGAAATACAATATATTTAGGTGATCATATCAACTATAGATGAAGTCTAACATGTATTCTCGAAGCATGTCCTCTAGGACCTGAATGGTCTACTCCATCTAGCCATCTGTCCATGGGTAAAACACCATAATCAAGCATATCCGAGATCTAAATTCATTCTGCAATCCCTTCCAAAACTGGTATGTAAAACGAGCATCACGATAAAAATCTATCAATGATGGGACTCCTTGGACTCTTACTATTTTCTACACATAGTTATGCCCCAATATCTTTACTAAACTTTCTCTCAGATGGCTAGGAAGTGGGACGACATGGTGAGTTGGTCAAAAATCACCAAGATGGCATCGTTTTCCTTATACATATGTGGTAAACCCATCACGATGAAAATTGATATCCTATCCCACTTCCATTTCATCACTTTAGGGGTTCAGATAAACCCATTAGAACCCGGTGATCAGCCGTTACCTATTGGAACGTAAGGCATCGAGAAACAAACTCCACCACTTCCTTCTTCATCCCTGATCACTAGAACTGAAATCAGAGGTCTTGGTACATTTTCTCCACTCCAGGATGTACCACCAAAGGGGATGTATGAACGTCACACATAACCTCCTCTCGAGACACCACTGGTACAACCGTATAACCTCTAAAAAGGATGACGTGATCCCCACCTTGTTAATATCCATTAGGTGTATGTATTGCAGACATCTAATCACATAGGGTCTCACAGTCAGTATCCCCAAGCTCTACCTCCCTAACTCACTATAAGTGTGGAGGGGTAATAACCATAGACTGAAGGTAAGATTCTTCTTCTCTATCCAAAAAGGATAACTATAACAAGGAAAGATCCTCCTAAACCTCATTCAACATCTATGAAATAGATCTCTGGTTGAGGGAATCTCTGACCAAGTTCCCGTTCCCAGGAGTATAGATAATCTCAAAGTCATAGTTCTAGAGGAATTATATCCATCACCACTATATCAATTTCAGATCATTCTGTGGAAAGATATTCTTGAGACTCTTGTGATTAGAGTAGATAATAAACCGCTTTCCCATCAGGTAATGTCACCTCATATTTATTGAAAAGACTACCATTTCTAACTCAAGATGATGGGTCACATAGTTCCTCTCATGTGGCCTCAAATAGTGTGAACCATTGGCAATCACCACTTGCCTCTGCATCAGGATGCAACCAAGTCTGGTCCCGGATACATCATCGAACACTATGTACTCGACACCCTCCACTGAAAATTCCAAGATCAGAGTGTTCTTAGAACTCTACCTCAACTGCTAGAAATCTTGTTGGCACTTATTTTTCCACACAAAAGGTTGCCCCTTTTGATTCAAATCTCTCATCACAACTGATAACCTAGAGTAATTAGGCATGAATATCCAGTAATAGCATACCATCCCAATGAAACTTTGCACCCCCATTATGATCCTAGAGGGTTCCCATGATAACATTAACTTGATCTTGGTCGTGCCCACTGCCACTCCATATGCTGAGATAACATACCGTAGAAGGTGGAAGACCTGAATATTGAACTTGATCTTTGAGAGTTTCCCATAGAGATGGTTCTCTTAGAGTACTGCCAAATCCATATTTAAGTGTCTCACATGATCCTCCTCAGATGCTGAGTACACATGGATATCATTGATAAAGATGACCAAAAACCAGTCTAATTAAGGTTGAAATATCCAATTCATGATTCCATAAACACTACGGGGGAATTCGTCAAGCCAAAGGTCATCACTAAGTACTCACAATGACTGAAGAGGCATCTAAAAACTGTATTCAGTATATCCACATCATGTCTCGTAGAGAGGGATAACCTTATGGAAGCTCAACTTCAAGAACCATCATGACCCTATCAACTGATCAAAGAGGTAATCAATACTTGGTAGTGGACACTTATTATTCACAGTCACCCAGTTGAAGAGCCAGTAGTCCATACACAACCTCAATCTCCCATTTACCTTTTTGGAAAACAAAACATGGTATTTTCAAGGTGAAACATTGGGTCTCATGAATCCCTTATTCTACAAGTCCTCCAAATGCACCCTTAGCTCTTGAAGATCTATGAGAGTCATCTGATATGATGGTGCTAATATTGCTTCCCTACTGTGGTGTAAGTCAATGTAGAAGTCTATCTCCCAATGGGGAGGTAAACCTGGAACATATTCTAGAATGAAGTGTTCATACTCTTCCACTACTTTTGGGAATTGAAAACTCATAATGGATTCTGCTCTGAGGGTCATGGTATCCAACTCATGAGTAATCGACTTCACCCTCCTATGCATTAGTCCATCCTGTTATGCTTGGGTTTCCCTTTCACCAATAAAAAAACCTAATTCCATTGTTATGAACACACCCCACTATTCACCTAAAAAAATAAATTTGGGTATGGACTATGGATAACCAATCCATACCAAGAATGAAATTTTAAGGCATAAACACTTCCACAAATAGGTTCTAACCAAAGCCCTCAAATACAAGGGTCAGGTCAAATTATCAGCGTAGATGTGTGATAAAATAGTCTTCTCTAGTGGGTATCTCTAAGCATAAGGGTTCAGTCAACAATTCAACCATAATCTCTATATCTCGAATAAGATATCTGGAGAGAAAATAATGACTAGAACCTATGTCTAATAGTACTATAGATAATTTATAATAGACATAGATCATATCTAGAATCATTCATAATGTTTCTGGGTCATACGCCTCGATCACATGCAACTATTCCCACCCCTTTCCTCCAGCTCCCTCAGCTTGGCGTGGACCTCCTGGGGGTGGTGGTGGTAATAAGCCAAAATATTGACCACCTCCTACTACTATCCCAACTCTTATTTCATGTACTCCACCCTACATATCTTCCTTCTCTTTTCATTGTCTCTACCTCAGTGGTCCATCCACTGTCTCCATGTTAGAAACACAGCAGGTCGAACAATCTTGAGAGAGATATCCCCTACCGTCACATGAATAGAACTGCCTCTACCTAGGCTGACTGGACCCACTATGTGATCCCTAACCTGAATATACTATCTCTTGGGATCTCCTCCTAAAATGTTTCCCATGTCTGGATCCATGAGAATGACTTTGGCTCCTTGCTGCTGAGATTTATGCACATGCTCGTCCACTTCTAACTACTACAGGATGTACATGCTCTGCTAAGAATATTTTGACCACCGAAGCTCTCCCAAACACCTTAACATAAGTCAGAATACATAGATGGATAACACTGGCTCAGATGTATCTATACAGACCTTGCTCGATGGTCCAAGCCCTGATGTAATGATCTCTAACCATATCAATCATGTACCTGGAAATGTTGGTGAGCATCTATGAATAGTCATCCACTATCAAGATATCGTGATAGAGCGGATGAAGCTCTTGTATACACAAAAATCTTAGCATAACTGGTGATAAATCTTCTCCAAACATATGCTCTAACTCTTTCTAGGAAATATTCACCACGTCGTGAGTCTGAATAGCCAAACTCCACCATTGACCTGCTAAGATATGTTGAAGGATCGCCGCCAGAACTACCATATGATCTACTAATTTTTGAAATAAGCATAATAGTTGGGTCACTGCCTCGATACAGTCCTCAGACACCTGATGGTCAGGCACGCCTAAGAACCTAAGGAGTATCTATCTTTAAAACTCATGGCTCGCACTCATCTTGTGCTCCTCATCTGCTGGTACTACGGGTACAACATGATGTTTTATAGGTAGCGATATAGCTAGTGCACCATCTGAAGGAACCAAAAAGGGAACTGGTCCCTTTATCTAAGCCTCATCACCGAGGGGGTCATCCTCCTTATCGAGCTACTGAATCCTAGCTGCTATGTGTCTCAGGGGAATCTTGTAAGACAACAGGATATACCATTGTCAATGAGTATATCTAGAGAGTTGACTCAAGAAGAACATGGAAAAAAACCCATTCCTATATGATTCATATACCATTATTTTCTCTAAAATCAATATTCTCATATACCGAGTCAAAAAGAAGGTTATCCGAGTCCAGGTGTATGGATAGGTTGGCCACCCACACCAACACTGGAGTCCCTGGACTGAAAGATGAATTTGAAACACTTAACACTGGTGCCCAAACCCAATCTCATAGACTCTCGATCCTAAGGTATAAAATACCACCTCTGATATCACTCTTTCAATACGCATCCCATTGAGGCCCATGCTGTGACTTCCCAAGCCTGCCTCTAATAGGCTAGGGGCTGGTGACTAGAAACGATGGGCATATCACTAACATGGGAGGTGTTGCCTATGTACCTATTATCACACAAACATATCCAGGACCACAAATACTAAAATGTAAAATTCAATAGGAAACAAATGCATGAATACCAATATCCCAACCAATAGAGTATGACAGGATGTTAAGTGACACAACGCAAACTGGGCCAGAATACAAGCCCACCAAAAAAGAGAGTCTATAAACTAAAAAGTACAACCTGTAAATAAAACAGGTACTCGGACCGATGCTCAATGATATTGGAACACCTCAAACTGCCTAAAATCATAAATATTTATCTAGTATTGGTCGATTTTGGACTCCACCAAAAGGTCACTCATCTGCATAAGACACGACACATGGGGGAAATTACAGTTCAGGGGTGATGATAACAATACTCAATAGAACACCCCAAAATCACAAATCAATACACAAAAAGAGATAAAATTATCTATACACATCATATGTATACAATTGATATATCAAGAATATATAGAAATACTCAAAAAAAGACATGAATTCTAGAGTTAAGTCACAACTATCGCATACCCACACTAGAGATTCAGCTTTTAGATTCCACAAAGCACTCAACTAGGTGAATGTACTCTTGAGTCTGATAGCACAGATGATGTCCGCTTGATAAGTATTATTCATTGGGAACTATCATGAGAGATATTGATATGCTGATAGATCTAAAGAGAGATACAACACCATAGATGATGATCACATCCATGGCCATAGGGTAATACCAACAACTCCATCTAGATTAACCTCCTATGTAGAGGATCGACACCCAGTGAAGTTGGTCATGTCAATACCAAGGACTCTACCTAGGTCACAAATAATGAATAGAGGATCCTTCTTTGGGCCTCTTAGATGGGACTCCAACAACTATATCTAGAAAGTTCAACTGGAGGGATCATACTACTATGAGTAGGAAATTATTCACATCAACCTTCAGGGAAAGGACAAATGGAAAATACCCTAATGAATATTTTCCCTGATATGGTGACCAAGAGATTAAAACCATGTACAAAGGGGTATATGGCGTGTAGTAGGGTCACCTGATATTTCCCTTGACCCTGGGTACTGCCCATGTACAATGGCCCATGTCGTTTAGAACATGTCATGTAGAAGATGGGTACACAACATGTAGAAGGGACACAGGCTGTGTACTTCCACCCGGGGTCCACCAGTGTACTCTGGCCATGTGCCAGTACACAGTTTCAACCCATGTCTTCCTACCCATGTACCAATACATGGGATAACCCATGTAACAGGTCTGGGAAAGGTCATGTAGTGGGGTACACACCGTGTAGGCAACCTGTGTACTCCACCCCATGTACTTGTATATCCATAGAAACATGTTGAGTCTTAGGGAAGGGACCATATGTCGTGTGATAGGGGTCACATTCCGCATGACACTTTACTACCTCCTGAACCCTAAGTCGTTGTTTATTGGGATCCATACACTGTGTAACCCTAGTTTATATGCCTTATTTATTAGGAATTTCTTGAACCATCATTCTTCCTCTATGAACCTCAGTAGATCCTCCAATGTCCAATATAATGCTTTATTCACCATGAAACTAAATATCCAAGGTCATGTCACCATTTCAACACTGAATTAGTGAGTTTTGTTCCTTCAATTGACTCTGAAAACCGATTTTATTCATTCACTTATAAATTATCTGAAGAATGATATCTCTCGAATCACTCTAATCCACATGTCTCCATTGTCATCACACCTTCAATAGGTCATCCTGATTTCAGATATTAAATTTTGGATCATTTTTACATTAAATAGAGGTGTAAAAATCAATCATTGATAAACAAAAAAAAAACGTGATGAACGTAAAGAACATAAAGAATATCATGGGAGAAAAATGACAAGGACAACCAAATGAATAAACCTAGACCATGGTTTATTCTGGCCTCAACCCATTCCATAAGAATTGCTAAGAATAAAAAATCAATTATCAATAATCAAAACCTTGATAAAAACCTACAATCATAACCCATATCGCAAGAACGAGTGAACCAAGGATAAATAAGTTCATTGGTTGGTCCCATGTTCATCATTGAATCTAAGAATGGGGTAAGAGAAATTGAAATAACAACATCCAACCTTAGGGTTAAATTGTTTTCTAAACAGGATCGATCTTTGCGTCGCCGCTGTTGGTCAGATCTTTCAAAAATATCATCCTTCAATCTTTAAACCAAGATCTGTCATTGTTTGTCATTAAGAGAGTTATCTAGGGTTATATCCATAGCCTCTAGAAAATTTCAGGATTGTGAGTCTAACCCTATTTCCCTTCCTAAAGGATTATTCAAAAAGGTAAAAAACGTTACTGCGTCGCTGTGAGATGTTAAAATAAAATAAATCTTAAAATTATTTTTTTATTTAAAATGTCAAAAAACAATATTTTACAGACAACCCACATTGGTCGATGTTAGGCCTCACATAGGGTAAAGCCACAATATTGAACGCTACGTTTCCCTTGGATTTCTGATCCAGAAACCTATTTATAAGTTATTCCACTTTTCCAGGAAAACTGATGCACATGATATTTAATATATTTAATATATTTTAAACAATTATTCCGAGCACACTGGGTCTCAAAATTTCAAGCCTTCTCAGTTCCTAGTATCAAATTAATTCCATATCAAATTTGAAAATAATACATTAAAAATCCCGGACATTACATAACATGCTTCCCATGAGGTTGGAAAAATAAAACATGCATTCACAATAGGTTCTAGGGAAGTAATGATCATATGATGTGTTTTCTTATTTTTTGTTTTGTTTTGATTTATAAAACAAGAAATGTTTAAAGAAGAAATACAGAAAATAATTAAAAATATTGAAGGATCTACATAAAATTTCATAACCTCCCCCACACTTAAAAAGTGACATGGACCTCAACATGACTTCATGAAATGATAATATGAAGATGAAATAAAAAATTAAAATTAATAAAAATAATATAAATGTGAGTGGGTAAGGGGTATCTTGAGGTTTTAAATTAATGATGGGATCATGTAGTATGACAGAATAAAAAATATGTCTTGGGAACCCCTAATTATACTTATTCAATATCCACCCATTGAATATAAATCCCATACTTTTAGCCTCTTATGTGAACTCCATGGAACTAAAAATAAAAGCATTACATACAACATAAGTTAACAACTATATAGAACACAACCTATTAGGGATCAACATCAATCATGAACTATATAGAGGGAATTTTTGTCCTACATGAAACTCATTTTTAGATCATTTTACCATGGGCCAGTTTTGATATCTCCTCATAGAGATTTGAGTTCTCATATTACAAAAATATAATCTCGTTAATCTTTGGAATTTGAATCTTCCTTTAATATACAACATTGGCTAAATACATTTTATATTTCTTTATATCCCAATATACCCGATGCTCAACCTCTATGGTAAAATGACATGATTTTTGGAAAAAACTAGTAGGGGATATACCAATGGGAGCTTTGAATGTTGTCCTGTAAGTCCATATCATATCATCTAATAACCTTCTCTAATCATTCCAATTAGGATGCATCATTTTCTCTAATATATTTTTCAAATCATGATTTGGAACTCTTCCTAACCAATTGTTTATAGGTGGTAAAATGTTGATGTTTTGTGTTTCACCCCATACTTATAAAGTAGGGAAGCCAAATTTCAATAAAAAATTCATGACCCATGATCATTAATGCTATTTTTTGTTACTCTAAACCTATAGAAAACTTTTCCTTGAAAACATATAATATGACATGATAATACTCTTTCCTTGTGGCCTTAGACTCCACCCACATGCTAACATAATAAAAGGATACAATAATGTAAAAAAACTAAATGAAGCTAGTAACATATCCATAAAATCTATTCTCTATAAATCAGAAATCTCATAGAATAACATGGGATTTTTTAGAAACTCATGTCTCCTAGAAATGTTTCCAATGTGTGGGCATCTTGAGATTGAATTAAAGAACACATGGTAATAATGGGATAAGGAAATTAAATATTTACAATGTCCAAGAATTTTCAATATATACTTTAGGGTTTAAATTATCCACCAAAATAATGTTTATGAACAAAGTACAAAATATACTCTATCTAATGATCAAACACAAATATTTTAATGACATGGTCACTAAAAACACAGAAAATATAAGGATCATGAAACACATAAAACCTAGATTCATAATTCAAATTTTCAACTTATTGTTTATTTATGTTTGCAATAATTTCCAAGGAAGAGAAGTAGTTCCCTAAATAATAATACCAAGGATCTGTACCTGAGAAGAAATAAAGATAGTCATCGGAGAAAATTTCTTGAAGTGGTACGATGTTTGGGGTTACATGCTTCAACATGTGAGTGATTCTTCACAGCTGGTTAGTCACCAAGCTATCTTACATCTTCTTATCACTTATATCAATGTAAAATAATAAAACATGTTGAATTAAATGAATAAGTTATGTATTCACATATAGATTCTATAGGAGGCACCTCAAAGCAATATTCTCAAAGAAAACAACCTCTTTAGATCCCAATAAATAAGAGAGGAATTTATCTAATGAAAATCTGACAGCAATAAAATCCTTTTTAGTTGTGGTGTAATGTTTTGTGGCTGAATCCAAAGTCCTTGGAACATAAGAAATAAAATGGGACCTTGCTTACACCCTATGAGATAAGACAACTCCAACTGTGATATTTGATGCACTACACATAAGCACAAATGGTATTTCCCAGCATGGGGGCTGTATGATCAGGGGTGGGGTGAGATATTTATTTAACTAATCAAAGGAATCCCTATAAAAAAATCAAAAAATAAAAATAAAAATCCTTTTTAAGTAACCATAAAAAGGTAGAGGAATATTACTGAAATATATGATTAATTTCCAATAAAACCATGTATGGTCTAGAAAATATAAAACATCATGAACACATAAAGGATATAGTAAGAATAAAATAATATAAAACATCGATCTATCAACCACCATTCTATGTTTTGGAACTACCTTCCATTATAAAATTCCATTATCTACAATAAAATGACCATAATCAGTGTTTAGAACCAGATTTTTTCAATACAATGATGCAACAACTTTCCCAAAAAAATACATTCCTCAAATGAAGAACCATACATAATAAAATCATCCATAAATTTATACATGAAAATATGAATAAAATTAGAAAACAAACCCACCATGTATCTCTTTAAGGTACATGGGGAATTGAAAATTCCAAATGACATTCTTTATTAGGAAAATGTACCAAATGGGAAAGTGAATTTCATATACTCTTGATCCTCCAGAGATATTGGAAGCGGAAAATAACCATAAAATCTATCCAGGAAATAATAGAACGTCTTTTTATCAAGTATATGAAGCATTTTATCAACAAATTATAGGGAGAAATGGTCATTGTGAGGGGATTGATTTAGTTTTATATAATCAATAAAAACATGCCAACTATTTTGGACACTCATTGAAACAAATTACTCTCTCTCTATCTAACAATAATAACACCACTTTTATTAGGTACAAACTAAATATGATTGACCCAATGTAAATATAAAATGTTATAAATGATACCCACCTTAAGAAATGTTTAAAAATATTTTTTTTAAAAAAGAGTGGGATTAAGTCACCATTTTGGATGCCTTATTTGTTTGTAAACATCCTCTAAGAGAATCCCATTCATGAAAATAGAGGGGCTAATACCTAATATTTCATCCAAGGTTCACTTGGTTTCCCTAATATTCCCCCTCAAAATGTTCAAAGTTTGTTCTTCATGTTCAAAAGAGATATTTTTTGACATTATAATAGGTAATCTCTCACCACTCAACTGGTATTAGTTTTTGAGATTTTGTGGAAATTGCTAGAGTTCCAATGTGAGGGTGGTGATGTATGGATAGATACAACAAAATAAGTAAAATATGTGTACAATGAACATCAATATCAGAATATAAATCATTAAAATATTAAAATAATTCATAAAATACATCATCATACTCAACAAACATGTCATAATCAGAAAGAAAAAGCTTATAATTAGAATATGAATCAATTTAAAAATAAAAACCATGAGAGGTGTGGTTATTGGAAATTGGTGTGGAATTATATTATATATGAAAGTAGAATGAATTATCATAATATCTCTAGGAATAAGACAATCAAAATCCAAGGGTATTTACATAATGGTTTTAAATGGAAGATAACAAAAAAATAATGATCCTATGAGGGTTCTTCATGGAGTACACAACATTAAATATCAAAAATTCAACTCTAAAATCCATGGAAATTGCAAACTCATGAAAATTTTTAATCGATTTGGACATATTTAGGAAGGTATTTCCTATGATAAAGGATCATGATAATTTACTAGATCTTCTTCCATGTTGACCGTGTAGAAATATTCTAGAAAGTTCAAGTCTCTTAACCAAAAATGTACATCCTCAAAGACTACCATGAGATATATTGTAGAACTATTTTTCAAATTAACCAGAAAAGTCAATGTATTAAACTCACCAACCATAAAAAGATGAAATAGAGTGAGGTATCACATTTGTGGAAGCTCCCAAATCCAATAAAGCATAAAAAACTGTAACTTCCTTATAGTGAATGGGATAATGAATGTCCTAGGATCCTTCCACTTTTTTGGAATTACTTTTGTCAGTGTGATGAAAGATGACACATTATTTCCAAGATTGATCCTTTAATATTCCCTAAGATCTCCAGAGTTGGTACAAAGTTATTTTAAGACTTTTTTATACCTTAGGATTTGGTAAATAGCCTCATAAAGGGTGATATTTATCTCAATGTTATTTAATGTGGCCATAAAAACACTATGAATTACCACTTCAGCTATATTTTTGGTTTGTACAAACCTATGTGGAAATAGAAGGGGTTTTGGAGGAATTTCATCAATTTTCTTCTTACCTTTATCTTGGACCTTCGGTTTCTAAATGACCAAAACTGATGCTGAAATCTCCTCAAGTTGGGTGAATTCTTCAGGACGTCTAGGACTACTTATCATTACTATTTTATTCACACATATTAATGTGACTACAATGAAATTAACAGTGGTATTTAGAGTGGTCTTGTATGGAAGGTTTCTAGAGTTCATAATTTCCATTTCTTGGATGGTGGTGCAAATCTGGACCATTTTCATCTTTACATCCCTCAACTTCATACCTTAACTCTTTAAATAATTCTATTGATTAAGAACAATTTGTTTCAAAAGATCATCAATTTTAGAATCTATATTTCAGTGGAGACTCCACTATTATTGAATTTTTATGCTTGGGATTCAAATATATTTTGTGGTAATAGAAATCCTTACTATTAAAGTTAAGGTTTCTATAAGATTTTTTGAAAAATATCCATTTTTTTCTAGAGACACACACCATTTAGATTGATCCTTCCAAACATGATTGTATATTACTGTGAAAGAAAAAAACTTATTTTTTGGGGATACTATTTGTGGTTTTTGAAATGGTCTCACTGAGAATACTGATAAAAATCCTTTTTCACTTGTAGTAATGGGGAATAATCTATTAGATGGACTGTTGTAGCTCCCCAATGTTTCACTGATGTAGGTGGAAAGGTTTTCTAAGAAATGGATACTTATCTAACCATAGTGGTTAATTCATCCAACTTAGTGTTAATTAAATTTATTTTCAAGGGAAGAAGGAATTTCTTAATATACTCCCTCTTATAGTGGTTTTACCTTAATCACTATATTATTGGGTGTTTTGTTCTATTTTGTTAGTCAATACCTAAGAAAAAAATTGAGATTTTGTCAAAATATTCTCCTCCCATTTCCCTATCCACCATGCTCCTATCAAGAGGAGTGAGACCATAATAAAAGTATTGTGTGAGGAGTTTCTTATAGATTTGGTG
Organism: Viscum album; assembly: GCA_963277665.1. Taxonomy (NCBI): domain Eukaryota; kingdom Viridiplantae; phylum Streptophyta; class Magnoliopsida; order Santalales; family Viscaceae; genus Viscum; species Viscum album. The sequence goes on from OY728137.1 coordinate 806,960,025, forward strand.
ATGTGGAAATCTTGCACATAAATTCTTGAACCGCTCTGAGTATTCATACATTGAACCTCTTTGTTATTTCTTGATTTTAGAGATCTCATACTAAATTGTAGTGTTTCTTAATACCAGAATGAGTCTCTATAAAAAATGAAATTTCAAATAATTCCAAGATGTATCATATTTGAGTTGTAGGTTATATATCCAATATTTTATAATTCTATCAAGTGATAATGGTAATTCACTTAAATTTTATTTAGTTATTAGATAAATTATTAGTGTATAGGTTGAAAGAATTGTATTTAATTCTAATATATGTTTGTCTGGATCATTACTAGATAGGCCATGAAATTTTTATAGATGGTGAATTAGGCTATATTTTTACTGAAAATTTGATTCAAGAGCTCGATATGAAATTAATTTTTTCTTATAATTAACATTAGGTGCAACCAAATCTTGAATGGTTCATTAAATTTTGTTTTTTTTCAAAAATGTTTTTCATAATTATATTTTTTTCTTGAGTTGAGCTACTAGGATCACTACTATTCAAATTATGGAGATAAAAAAAATTGAAAAATTTCGGCACTTCCTAAATTTTGAGATTTCTTAATTCAAGACCTGAATATTTGCTCAACCATGGGGGATATGTTAAAATGAATAGTAATGATAGATCAGGTCATTAATTATAGAGAGGAAATGAGAAATAAGTGGACCGCAATATCATAAAACAAGGTTTTAATCTATGGTCTTAAAAAGAAGATGTGGGGAATAAAGAGAAAAAAATGTGAGAGGATAAGAAGGTAAACAATATAATAATGAAAAATAAATAAAATAACCAAAATATGTTGAATAAAACAATTTACTCCCCCATAACCATGACAATTTTTTGAGTTTTATCTTTTATTCTCTCAAAATATATGTTCTTTTTTTAATAAGGGGTGACCAATGGCTAACCAAGAGAATCATATTAATAATGAAGTGAATTAAAAAACCAATAATATGATTAAAAGATAAGAGTAAGTGAAAAAATGAGAAAAGTGGGGGGTTGGGGTGGGCTTTGGCTGTGTGATTTTTGAACAATAAATAAAATCCAAAAAAAGTCAAAGACACAATTTCTTTAAAAATAAGAATTTTATATGACATAATAAATATAATATACCCCTTCACCATTAATTTATCATTACTACATATGATTAAAATTAATTTTATTTTGATCCCATAATATTGTTAACCCCTAAACCCTACATAAATTAACATGACCACAAGTCATGGAAGAAATGTATCATCGGTTGACTTCGAGACTTCTAATCCTAGCACCCTTATTTGATTGGGATCCAAAAGACAACTTATCTTCAATGTAAAATTAGGGAATCATCTCCTCCCAATAAATTAGTACTAATTAAGTTCTTGGATTATAATTTAACCCCATAACTCTATCCCAAGTTTATTAGATTCCGTGATTGAAGTTTCTCTCTCATGATTCACACAAGTCCTACCTTAAGGCAAAGTGAAAATCGATTCAGTTCATTAGAAATTAGAACTAAATTAATTGATTAAAATTTATGAGTTGAATATTTTTTATGGATTAAAATTAAATAAATTATGGTAGTATGGATTAGATTAACAATGAATGAAATATCTATTCTATGGGTGGAGTTGTCATTGTGGAGATATTTTTCATATATAATGGTTTGAAAGGAAAATAAAAAATCTCATATTCACTCTTAGATTCCCACAGAAAGAAGATAATTAAAAAAAATAAATTGCGTTGAAATATAATTTTGTTTGAATATTCAAGTAGATTTCAAGAACAACATAAGGAAATACAAAGTATAAGTGAGAAAAGATTGCCTTCTAAGACGAGATCTTTGCACATATCCTTACTTATTCTTAGAGGTTAAAGATGTATTCTATACATATAAATTTTTAAAAAACTACCCAAATATCTTACAAAACCTCTCATAAAGTTAAAAGAATATTTAAATAGTGTTTTTGAGGCTTAGGGTTTCAAATGGAAAAAATGGAACATTCAAAATTATTCCTCCAAAGTTTACTCTTTTTTATCCATTTTTTCATCTAAGTTCCATAAAAAAATTATCTGTTACTGTAATTTAATAAAATATCACTCTTAAATTATTTCAGCATATTCCATAAAACTATTAAAAATTTATGTTCAAAATATTGAATAAATGTCTAATCTATCAAATCCATACCATCTCTTCATTAATGTCCACTATTGTCCCTCCAAATTACAACCCATCTTTCATGGTCCAAATGAATATTATATAGAAATAATAATGGAAAAAGTTTGTAAAATTTAAAATAAAAATATTCCCCATATAAACTTTTATGAAAAAATTATTATGGTAAAATTTAGTGGGAAAAAAATAATTTTCATGGAATTTTCATTTTCAATCTCAAAGCCCAAATTTCCATTAAATATTAAAAATAATTCCAATGTGGGGAAAATAATAAAAATATTATCAAAACAATATTCAATAAAAACTTGTATTACCAATACATTTAATGAATATAAACATATATATATATATAATACAATCTAAATTAATAATTTCAAAATGTTTTACAATGATATAATATGAAATGATATGAAAATAGAATAATATTGAATATAAAAATAAAATAAAATAAAAAAATAATAGTGACCCGGAGGTGGAATCCTCATCATGATCCATAAATAAAAAATAACTTTAATGGAAGATACATATTAGGTGTACTCTAATATTACGAATAAATATAATTTTAATAATATATAAATAAAATAAAAACAAAACTATATGTGAATCAAATTTCACATGAATGGGGTGAGTGTAACATTAAATGTATAATTTTTCGAGATTAATCTAATGATTCCTCGCAAATTCATAAAAAAATAAAAATTTCGTGATAAATAAATATAGAATTAAATTTTATAAAAAAATAAATTTATATCTCCTTAAAAATAAATTTTAAAACATTTCAGTTAGAGTAACAAAGAAAACTATATATTTTTTATAAAATAAACTAACTCACCCATGAAACCATGCCAACTAAAATATTTTTAAAACATCACACACAATTCATCTAAAAATATTCCATCCATGTATTCATAACCAATTCACCATAAAACACAAACTATTTCAAAACCATCTAAGAGAAAAGAATAAAAATATAGGGGATGACCGGAGCACCACAATGGTGAAAAATATAATTCTTACTATATGAGTTGTTACTAAGCCTAGGAATAAAACATAATCCCATTATCTAAATATGAAATCTAACAATGTTACTATTTTTTCCCTTAGTGTAACACCCCCAAATCCTGATGTGTGATTTTTTAAAAATTTTCTAGTGTGTGTGTATTTTGATGGTTTTCAACTATTGGAGGATCTAGAAAAGGTTAGGTTTTGATATTCAAGGATTATGACTTAGTACATTATTAATTTCTATTGTAGGAAGAAGATGAAGCTGTTACTAGGGGTATTGCAGTATGGTATGGAGGTTGTGTAAGATAAATCATTATGGGGTAGGAGGATGGTCAAGACTTATTATTAGGGTTTTACTATGAATCACCAAATCATGATGAAAATGGGCAGAAATGATTTCTTGGTGTAATTATAGAATGAATAATTGTTATGTGAAGGGGGTTGTCACATCACACTGTGACCCTGGTTAGGGTGTTGTCTTGTAACCCATGAAGTCATACAGTAATGGAACCATGTTTAGTTTTTTATATTTTAGGTAAATTAATTTAAATTCTAAATCTTATAAATTTAAATTCCTAATCTCTCCCCTTGTAACTGTAAGATCATATCCCTATACCATTGGGATATTTCTCTTCCGTGATTAATTTATATTGTGTTTGTTTTTAGATTGAAGAATAGTCTCCCTCAGTTGATCTCTAGTGGTAAGTATAAATTTATTATTAAATTTATTTTTGACTTCTATCATTTTCAATGTTTTTCATAACATATAACCAATTTAGGGGTTTTCATAATATTTTTGGAAATCATTTGATTGGATAGAAATTTTCCTATGATCTTTAGTGAGTGGGATTCTACTATATCAAGGAAGGTGGTGCCTACACTTTATCATTGGTTTATTAAATTTTCATGTGATTTGCGATATGTGGTTATGATAAATGGGTATATTTTACCAGAACTAATAAATATTATTTCAATTAGCCCATTTTGAGTTGGATAAGTGTGTTTAAGGCTATTATTTGTTGTTTGTGTTTTTACAATGATTTTGTGGCTACTGATGGTCATGTGTTTGAGATAATGTGTGATTAACCATATATAAAACCCAATGGGATGTCCCTTGAGTTATTATTTTATCTATTATACCTTTTAGGTTCAAATTATACTCCTTCAAAATGGAACATTAACTTAAATTAAAATTTTTCTAGAAGTTAGATTTTGAATAAAGTTATAGGATTTTATGTATTCTGAATAGATGGTTGGCATGTATAAGGATTGATTTTATTCCATCATTATATTGTATCATTTTCAGTAGATTATACCTTAAATTTATCAAATTTAAAGGGGTTGAGTGAGTGGACCAACCGAATATTGATTATGGTAGGTGTTTTTCATTAGACTAAACCTTTATCATAAGTTGATATGAAATATTTTGGTTATATGATTATTCCCTAAGTGGATGATTAGAAGGGATCAATATGTCTTAGGTATGTTATCCTTATATAAAAGGGTGAAATTTCCCATTTATCATTATACTATTATAAGTTGGGATCAATATTCCTACATGATGAGATTAGTATATATATATGTGGATGCATTTCCTACTATCTTTATATTCTATGAGTTATGATAGAGATACCATTGGACTGAGACTAATAGATACCTTGACCCACTAATCCCACCATCATTGTACTATTCTAAGTTGTTTATGAGATCCCTTTTGTATTAGATAAATATAATCATGTGGGTGAGTTTCCTATAACCTTTTGATTGTTATGAACATGGATTAAGATGCCTTGGTGATTATATTAGTTTAAACATGTTACCACTTTTCCTGATTCTTTATATTATTATAGATAGAGGTCAAGTTTCCTTGTGGGTGATTTCTTATATTCATGGGGATGTAATCCACTCTACATGTTGTATTTAATTGATATATTTTGAGTCATATTATAGTACTAGTTAAAGAAAGTATGATCTCTCCATGGGTGGCTTGTTTATCACCAAAGGGAGTGAATTTTTTTTATTGTTTGATTATTATTATATTTATATAACTACAAATATATTGTATGTTTTGGATTTTTTGAGTTATGTAATGAACCTCAGTATGATACATTCCATACCATAATCAGCCACACCAACCACCCAGTGGAAACCAAATGCATGTCCACATTCCACATAAGCGGTACTATCCACTTCCATCCATGAATTTATTCCACATACCCCCAAAATTCAAACTCAATACCTCTATAATTATATTACATTTAAGAGATCCATTATAGGATAATTATAAGTTTTATCAAAATATAATTATATGAAATAATGAAAGGGTAATTTATCAAGAAATTTTCATAATATAATTATGAAGAGATAATTTATTATCAAAGGACAATTTATGAGAATTTAAAAAAGAATAATTTATGGGGTTTTAAGAATAATTATAAGTAATACCACATGTTCACTTAAATTAATTTTGATATATAAAATATCTATTGTGATTTTATAGGAGAATATTTCAAGAACACGATTTGACCTACATAGTAATTTATAAGATATCTATGAGAGAAAAGTATCATATCATGTGATATTTTATTTATTCTTTAAATAAAATAATTTCTTTTGGTTATAGGAATCCTTGGGTAACTTAGAGTGTTGAATTTTCATCAACTATAATAATAAGGTCCATGATGAGGTGTTTTTAACTATTGATGTTTCTTGTCCAGATTTTGAACCACATAGAGTGGTTTATTCTTACTATTGACATCGAATAACTTTAGGTAGGAGGTTCCTTACCATATTAAAACACATATATATATTTATCATTATATCTATGATATGTGATATATTTATTAAAACAATCTTGTTATGAGATGCATGTGGGTGTATGAGGACCATATAATTATGACTGGCTCCTAACATTGTTAATGGCATGCCTTATCATTAATTATTATTAGATGTATTTATTTGCATGTTTTATATCCTATGGAATCATGATTCAGGCAACAAGATATTTAGATGGATCCTTGAGGTTGGGAGTCATGGGGTTCTAATGTTCTTAATGGTGGGTATGGCTATCCCAATAAGGGGGAAAACATTAGTGGAAAGTTACCCGAATTGATGTAGTTCTAACATCTTTAAAGGTGGGTGTGGCTATAATTTTATAGTGACAATAATATTGGGTTGATGGGAGATACCTATTAGGGATTCCTATAGATAGGGGTCATAGGTGATTAAAAATATATGTTCGATAAGGATATACTTGATGGAACATGCTACATTCCAAGGAAAACCCCCATCTAGGTGGGGTGATCTATTAACCTGGAAGAATGTGTGGTGTTCTAGTGAAAACCATCAGTTGGGTGGGGTGAGACATGTTACCTTTATGCCGATACATTACTTCGTGATATTTTTATTGAAGATGGTCCAAAGAAGGTGGGGTTAGGGTTTGTGGTGTCTTGGTCAGTACACACTAATTCTTCACATGTATGGTTGTATGATTATATAATAATCTTATTAATTCATTCCATAAACTATTTTATGTATTGTAAAAATATTTTAAAGTAACATTGGTGGTTTCCTAATGAGTCTTGTACTCTCACCACACTCATAAATTTCAGTGAGCTTGTAAATTTGATGGCCTAAGATCCATTTAAGGGAAAGGCCCCAATGGTAGAAAATTGAGTAGTAGAGCATGGAGTTGTAGTGGAATGGGACATACCACAATGGACCCCAAATATTTCTATTCATGGTTTTGTTATTTATATACACTTATTACCCTAGTTTAGATTTATACTTTGGGATCCCGTTTATTGATCAAACATTTATTCCATTTAGTTAGTTTTAAAATTTCTACTCTGATGATTTATTGTATTATTTATTGTTTGTTATTGATCCCATGGAATTATATGTAGGTTATAGTCTCCCAAATTATGGAATTATTCCCTCACTACTTGTAGGTATTGTCTTGCATATAGGGAGGTTTCGATGAGGTCATGTGACCTTCCAACTTAGACCTGGTGGTTTGAGTTAGGATGTTACAAAATGGTATCATAGAATCAGGATTCACTAATTTTTTATTATATTTACATTGGTATGGGACATTATAAATAGGAAATATAATGGTTGGGACTTAGGTAAGGAAGATATGACAATTCCTGGACAACACTATATAGTGGACCATTGAGTTTTGATAAAGTGGGGAATTATGTTTTGTAGTTATAGTTGATTAAATTCACCTTGGGTGATGCATAAGATTATTATTTTAGATTTATGATATTTCAAGTGAATTCATGAATCATAACTAGGTATATAGCCCCACATGACATATGTATATATTTGATTGTGTTCCATAGTAGTGATTTAATTAAGTTTCTTGATTTGTGAAATATGTTTGAGATAATTCCTCATTGTGTGGTATATCTGCGTTGTCATGATGTTATGATATATATAATTATTCAATGATTAGTTTAACAAAGCATGTTGTTGTGTTGTTATATATATGATAACTTTTTCTAACATGCATGGAGAAAGAATAATGTTATTACTAGGAGGGGTATCCCTTGAGTTGTGGACAGACTCCTTGGATAAACCTTGAGTGACCCCATAGACTGGATGATACTTATTATGTTCCTAATGTTCCTTATATTATAGAATATTTCATCTTTTAGACATTTTCTAGGATGAAATACTGTTTATAGTACTCCTGAGCATGTTCTTTCACCTACAACAGTGGTACAGGTAGTAGGCCCACTCCATCCAGGTGTCCTGCCACCAAGGTCCATGTTCGACTATGCTAGAGACTTCCAAATTCCACATCCTCCAGTTTTTTCATGTCACAGGTGGACTGAAAGATATAATTTATTAGACATGAATAATCCAAGATTTTTTAAATCTCATTTGGAAACCTGAGGTTCAGAAGGTGGAACTGGAAGCATTCATTATATAAAGACTCACCAAGTGGTGTGAATCCTTTGGGAAGAAATAATGGTCGTCCATGAAAAATCATCAAATTGATTTTATTCAAAGAGTTCCTATAGGGTTAATTGAATCCATACTATAACCACTAAATCATGAAACATTAACAAAGCATAAATGTAGTGACTTAACATGTAACATGTCTGATGAATCTACTTTAAAAGGATCTGATATACGAGAAAGGGCTATGGGGTGATATTGTTCTAGGACTTATATGAGCTTCTAATGAACCTTCCTGTGATGCTTATATAATATGTAAGAATAAGTATGGGTTTTTATTATAGAGTAGTGGAAGATATCCATGGAAGATATCCATGGTAGAGCATGAGACCAATATCACCTCTTGTGAAAGAAATATAACTATAGTTCTTAAACTATGAGTAGGTTGGGAATTATCGAAAGTTCTTCCAATCACCACAGATCCAGTGATAAAAATGTGTCAAATCAAGAAATACTAAGTAGTTTTCTACCAAAAAATTTATGATAATATTCTATATAGGATAGAGGTATCCATGATTAGAGGAACATGGATTTGTTTGGGGCCCAAAATAGATGTCCTAGATAGTAGGGACTCTAGAGAGTTGTGGAAAGGGTCGTATATATGAGGTATGCCATGTCTATGAAATGGATCAACCTCTAATAGATGGTGATGAGGAAATTTTTACTATAAAATTTACAGTTTTGAAGAAAAATTATCTTATATTTTCACGATGCTGGTGTTCTTATATCTGCATGGGCTGTGTATGGACCAGACTTACCATTATAGTTATATTTCCCCTAACATACCATTCACAGAATATGTCACTAAGAGATGAAGTGAAACCCTAGTATATGATAGATAAATGGTTAGTGTTTCCTTCTGTGAGAGACTAATCAGGGACTTACATATCACAAGGTGATATGACATCATAGTGGACATTATGATGGGGTTATCCAAGACCCAAAGAAGTCATGATGAAGTATGGGCTATTTTCGATAGAATTAAAAAAATTAAACACGTTTTTTTGTATTTAGAGAGACTATCCCAGTAGTCTAACATAAAAAGAATTATGTCTATGAGATTGTATGCCCACGAGGAGTTTCCTTTATTATTGTTTCAGTAATACACACACATTTTATGTTGTGTTTTTGGTAAGTTTATAGAAGGACATACTGAATAAATTTATACTGAGCACAATATACCATCCTATGATATACGGATAGTCTGAGTGGAATATATCCATACTTGTGGATATGTATTGATCTCACATCCAAGAGTTCAGTGGAGTCTGGCATGATCACCCTTCAACATAACCTTAAGATTCACTTATGATAGGTTGTGTCATTCACCAACTTGATGGCATGAGGTGTGTGAGGATTCAGTTGTAGGGACTATTTCTTTCGAGATACCTATGAGAGGTTAGAGGTGATATAGAATAGGTTGATCACTAATAAAAGTAGAAAGATATCAAATGAAGACCATAAGAGGATAACTTTAGAGTTTACTGTGGATGATCATGTTTTTCTTGTGAGTGACTCCTTAGTTCGGGAACCAATGACTGAGGAAGCAAGAAAATCTAGAACCTAGTTTTATGGGACCTTTAAAGATCACGGAACAAGGGGGGGGGGGGAGAATGACATACCATTTAGAATTTTCTCCATGTTATTGAGGCATGCATGTGTGTTCAATTTTTATTAACTTCATAGGTATACTCCTATTACTACACATGTTATAGACTATGGGTACATTGTGTTGGAACTAGATGAAATATATGAGGATGATCCAATTAAGATATTATAATGAAGTGAGAAATTACTCTGAGGGAAGATATTACCACTCATTCAGATTCAGTGGCAGCATAGACGGATCTAGAAGGATCTAGAGAATAACTATAATGTTTCAGCTTTATGGCCTAAGTTGTTTGATAAAGACCACTAAATTTACTTCTCAGGGATAATAAGTTAATAGAGTGGGATAATTATAATATACTCAATTTATAATGATAATAAAAACATTCTTTGATAATAATTTATGATTATTTTTATGTAAAAGGTTAAATCATCAATAAAAATCACTTAATAAATGATTTAAAATCTTTTTATAATGATAAAAACCTAGTTATATCCTTATAATAGTCTATGGAATATTTTTGGAGTTAGTTTCTAAGTTAGCATGAGACTCTGAGTCCCAATGAGAGTTTTTGATATATTAAAAATATTAAATATTTATATAGACATGAATACATGATTTTATCAAAATAATGGAATATTTCCCAAATAATGTATTCTATGAGAAATCCAAGACCACCATTAGAACAAGGATGTGGGATTTAAACAAGGTGCAACATAACATTTATGTGCATCAGGTGTTCGATAACGTCACACATGAGGGTAATCTATATAATATTTTTAATATATCATTGTACAAAAATGTGAAGTATCTCCTAAATGGTGTATCCTATGAGATATCTGAGAGGACCATGAAGTCTAGAATGTGAGTTTTACGCTTGGTGAAACATAACCATTATGATCATTCAGTATTTGGTTAAATTTCATATGGTGGTAATGTATGTACCCTTTTACTTATTATTATTATTTTTTATTATTTTTTTTACTTTTCTCATATTAATTATAATCTATAATTATTAATACCTAATTTTATTCATGTGGATTCTCTCGAAAATATTTCAAATCAAATTCTTTGACAGTTTTCAAATTAACAAATCCTTATTGTGGAATAATAAAAGACTCCATCGTCAATTTCGTGCTGAATCACAGATTAAAATCAGGTGTTTTAAATTGAGTTTTAAAATGCTGTGTTTTTTGTTTCTTTTAGAATAGCATATTCAGATTCGGTATAGGTTGATTATCTGAGGTTCAAAAAATATAGATCTTCCTTGAATTTGATTAGGAGGCCTCTGTTCTAGGTGCGATTACTAGTCTATTTATTCCCTGGCGGTGCGTGGGTGTTCCAAGAATAAATAGGTTCTCAATTTTCTTTTTTTAAATTAATATAGCTTCTTTTATCATTATTTCTCAATTTTTTTTTGAAAAATTAGAATTTTAAATAAAATAATAATACAAAGAATAATTAAGGGATAATCCAATACACTATCAAATTGTAATTTTTAAAAAACCTTATCAAATAATAACAATGAAGAATTATCAAATGATAATTTCATTGAAATTATAAAAATATAATTGTGTAAAATTATCAAATATAATTATAATGAATTATAAAATGAAAATTTAGTTAAATTATCAAAATATAATCATGTGAAATTATCAAATATAATTTCAAATAATTATCAAGAAATAATTACATCATATTATCTATGGATGATTTATAAAAAATTATAAAAATGTAGTTTTTTAAAAATTATCAAAAAAATAGTTATAAGAATTATAGAATAATAATTTAATAGAATTACCACAAGATAATTAAAAAATGATAATCAAATTTCATTTTCAAGGGATAATTATTTAAAACTACCAAACAGAAATTATTTTTTATTATCAAAAGATAATTATTAAATAAATTATCAAAAAGTGACGATGCAAGATTGTAAAAGGATAATAATAAAGATTATCAAAAGATAATTATATCAAATTATCAAAGGATAATTTATGACAAAATTATAATAAGATAATTGTGAATTTAAAATTTATTATCAAAGGATAATTTATGATATATTATCAAAGGATAATTTATGATAAATTATCAAAGGATAAATTATAATTTTATTATAGAATAATTATAAGGAATACCATAAGTTTTCTAGAATTAAATTAGAGATATAAATTCTTGAATGTGGTTTTATAACTATTATATAGAATAATATTCCTAGTTCATGCATTGACCTAAAAAATAATTTGTAAATTATATAGGGGAGATAAAGTTTCATTTCATGTGATATGAAATTTCTTTTTGAAAGAAAATAGTTGGTTTTGGTTCTAGGAATAATTGATGAACCTTGAGTATTAATGTGTTGGAAACAATGATAATAAGGCATGTGAGGAGGTGTTCTTGATTGTTGAGGTTTGTATGCTAGCCTTTGAACCACACAAAGTGGATTATTCTTACTGGTTACATTGAAAACATTTAGGTAGGTTGTTTATTACCTCATTAGGCCGTATATATATACATTTTTTTCCATGAAATGTGATAAGTTTGATTAACCCATGCTTGTTATGAGATGCATGTGGGTGCATGGGTGGTCGTGGTCTATCCTGATTATGACCATGTAATAATGTGTGGTTCCATAAATTGATCTTGATGTTCCTTGTCAATCCTTGTTACAACATGTTTTTGTTTTCATGTTGCATAGTTTGTGGAATTATGATTTAGGGACCAAGATATTCAGGTGTACCCTTGATATTGGGAGTGATATGGTTCTATCGTCCTTAAAGGTGGGTTTGGCTATCCATAGAGAGGGAATAGAATCTGTGGCTGATTACCCAACCTGACACAGTATTAAGATCCTTAAAGAATGGAGTGGTTATCCCTATAGAGGGAAAATCATAGTAGCTAGATGGAAGATACCCTTATAGTATTTCTAAGAACATGGGATATAAGTGATTAAAAGGATACACTATTTAGCGATCGGCCTGATGAAACATGCAACATTCCAGTGAAAACTGTCATTCGGGTGGGGTGCGCTATTGACATAGAGAAATGTATGATTTTCCTATGATAACCACTGAATAGGTGGGATGATCTATGTAACCATGATACCAATACTTGAATTCTTGATATCCATACTAGAAATGACCTGAAGCATATGGGGTTAGGGTATGTGGCAACTTGGTTAGTGTATGATGACTCAACAAATATATGGTTGAATTTTTATTTGAGAATTTACTTATATCAGTCCACACACTATTATATATATATATTATGAATATATGTTAATGGACACATTTGTGGTGTCATACTATTTCTTTTACTCACACCATAATCAGGCATTTTGGTGCGCTTGTAGATTACAAGGTTATTTTATTTAAAATCACAAATTGATAATTAATTAGGATTATCAAAATATAAATATTAAAAAAATTTAAAAATTTTATTATGAAAGACTATCAAAGGATAATTATCGGGATTATTAAAAGTTAATTATATCAAATTGTCAAATGATAATTTATGAAGATATTATCATAAGATAATTATGAATGGGAAATTTCTTATCAAAGGATAATTTAAGAGAAACTATCAACGTATAATTTATCATTTATTAAAGAATAACTATAATTAATAACACATGTGTTCTCAAATTAGTTTAAAGATATAAATTTTTTAATATGGAATTATAATTACTCTTAAAGAGAATATTTCTAGTGCATGTGTTGACCAGAAATATTATTTAGAAATTATCTAGGAGAGTGGAAGAATATCACATGTTATATTTAATTTATTTTTGAAATAAAATATTTGGTTATGGTTTTAATAACCCTTGGATAACCTAGAGTATTTATTCATTGTAAATAATGATAATAAGGCATGTGAGGAGGTTTCCTTGGCTGTTGAGTTTTCAACTACATCTTTTGAACCACATAGAGTAGTTTATTCATGTAGTTGGCATTGAAGAATTATAGGTAAGAGGTTCCTTACCATATTGGAACATATATATATATATATATATATATATATATGGTAGTTTACATGATATGTGGTATTCTTGATTAACCCATGCTTGTTATGAGATGAAATTAGTTGCATGAGTGGCCATGAATCTGCTGATTATGAACATGTAATTATTTGTGTCTTTTAACATTGATCTTGGCGTTCCTTATCATTCCATGTTATGTCATGTATTTGTTTGTGTGTTGGTCTATGGAATCATGATTTAGGAAAAAAGATATTTAGGTGGAGCCTTGAGGTTGGGAGTGATGAGGTTATAATGTTCTTAAAGGTGGAGTGGATATCATTGTACCGGAAAAAATCAATGGCTAGTTACCCAAACTGAAGTAGTAATAGTTCCATTAAAGGAAATAATGTTATCCATATAGATTAAATATCATATTGATGGCTGGAAGATTCCAATTTGGGATTCCTATGAACACGGGTCACATGTGATTAAAAGGATAATCTATACAAAGGATCGAATTAATGGAACATATGAAGTTCTTATGATTGCCACTTTATAAATGGGGTGATCTATAGACATAATGAAACATGTGTCATTCCTATTAAAACCACCATCTGGTTAGAGTGAGCTATATTAAACTTAATTCTTGTACTATAATTTTGGACATCCTTACCATAAATTAGCCAATGTAGTTGGGGTTGGTGTTCATGATGGCCTAGTCAGCACATGATGAATAGATATGTGTATAGCTGTATGTTAATATGAGAATATAAATATGTCATGCCATAAACTATTATATATATATTATGAACATGTCATAAAGATGCATTGGTGGTGTCCTACTGAGTCTCGTACTCACACCCTACATGAGAATTTTTGCATGCGTGTAGATTTCATGGAGAAAGATTTGGTAAGGTAAAAGACCCTATAGTATATAGTTTATTAGTGTAACATTGAGTTGGAGCAGATTGGGACAAAATCTAGAGGACCCCAAAAATGTTTATTTATTGTTCATCTATTTTTCTACACTTATTATTCTGGTTTGGCTTTCCACTATGAGATTAATATTATTTGTATGACCTATATGTCATTTATTTGTTTTTTTTTCATTTCTACTATGATGATATATTATATTATTTATTATTTATTATTGATCCCATGAAATTTTATTGATATTATAGTCTCCCCACCTATGTAATTATACCCTACCTTATACTCAAAATCCTCCTTTTATATGAGGAGGTGCACATGAGGTCATGTGACCTTCTGGCTCGAACTCAGTTGTTTAGGCCCAAAAGTTACAAGAGACACCATTGGTGGTCACCTAATGAGTTATAGTCAAACCCTGTAGGAGTATCCTAGTGTGTTTGTAAACTATACAGTTTGTGACATAGGTAATGTAAAGGGCTATATTGTTGATAGACAAGTTTTATTTCTATGATCAAATATGGGTGGTAGGAACAACTAGGGACTCGGGTCTAATTTTGTAGTCACCTCTAGTATTTTTTCATCTTTGGACCATTTTATATGTGATCTTTACATGAGAGATATCTGTTATTTATCAGTTTTCAATGTGACATTAAAATACCTTATTCTTATTTAACATGTGTTATGTTATTCCTTTATGGTTTCCTCATACTTGTATTGTATATATATTAATGTTATATTTTGGTGACTATTTTATCTCAATACTTTTTATATTACTTATAGCTATCAATACAAGTGAGTATAGTATCCCCAAAATTCCCTATATACCATCACTGATAGTTGGTAACCTTTAGTATATAAGTAGGTACTCAAGTCGTCTTGTGGAACCACTAGTCCAACTATAATTTAGTTAATCCTGGATAAGGAAATTAATTTTTTATCAGAGTAGTAATGTTGGGAATACTCGACTCTATTTCCTATGAGAACCTATGGAGTGTTTATCATGTGAGTGTATGAGACATATATATTTTTTAATATATATTTTTATCCATATAGTGGGCACGGTTAGGGACTATCAACTATTCATGGTTATATTTTTATGGCATCCATGGGTGCATCGCACTCATTCCTTGGTTTGATGATGATCCGGGGATGGTTATAAGGTATTTATATGGGTCATTGTCTATCTTCACACACTTTTGGGTGATATATGAGGTTATTAAAATATGAATAGACATTGATTTCATGATTAGTAGAAATAATATTCTCAGGGATTTCATTGTATTAGAGATGTTTTTTTGATAAGATCCTTGGAATGGGTTAACTATGTTGATTACTTGCACAAATCCCATATTTATTCTTCCTTAAATAATAAATTTTTTAGATCATAATTAGTTGAATGTTCATGGTTTTATTATTTATTCTATAATTTTCAATACGATGTTTTATTTTTATTATTTAGTATTAGTGGTTTTTTCATAAATACATTATGTTTTATAGTTTTTATTATTTTTAAAATAGAAATTAATTTCCCCAAATTTTATACATTAAAATAATTTAATGATTATCATTCTTGAATATATTATTTTATGAAACTTTAACTGATGCACTGAATCATGATATTTAGATATATTTAGCAAAAAAACAGTATGATACGGATAAAATAATTGAAAAAGAATAAATATACATGTGAGTTCATTGAACAAATTTGAGACTATATTAGGGGAAAATTCGTAATGTATTAGGAAACTTAAGGATATATCCATGAACCAACATAATGTCATAAATTATAATCAAGAGGTGTCAAAGTTCTATGTAGTTTCATAAACAACTATGATAATATGTTAAATATAATGTATCCCCACAAAATGACCTAATATTAGGCTGGTGATCTAATTAAATATTATGTTCTCCACTCTGTGAATATTTCTATCCCTAAATAAAAATCATGAAAACATACCATGAATATAAAAAAATCAATGTATGTTGGGGAAACACCCAAGAATATATCACTACCAATGCTATCTGATAAACTCGAATACATGATCCATTGAAAACCCAATATAGTGTGAGTTATTAATGAATTATATAACCTTAAGGAAATTCTATATGTATTAATATCCACTATATATCATAAATACAAAATATTCGTGATCAAGGATACATCATCAAGAAAACACAACCTGCCTCACACCATAAGAATGAAGCTATAGTCAAACATAATATATAGTAAAAATGAAAGATATGTTTCCTATCTAATGAAAACACAACCATTATTAAATATAACCTTAGGCCTTTCTAATAAAATTCTGAGACCCACTATTTTAATAGGTAGTCTCAATGTCACCGTAGGCTACTTTCTACCCAGACCAAAAAACCAGTGACCCTCAATGTTGGTAATCAATGCCAAAAACTATTGGGATTTCTCAAGGATAATCTAAGTTATTCTTGTGATATCATGTACATTCTGGGTGTATGTAACCAATAAGAATATTTTTATATACTATTCAATCCCAAATCAGGTTAAGAGTTTATAAAATTCCATATGGAGCATTATCATGGATAGATAGAATTTACTACTCATTCCTACTTACCTTCACTCACATTCAAGGAAGAAAAAAATATTCTAAAATCCTTTTGATATTAAGGATATCTTAACACATTGTGAAATCATCTAAAGGGTTAATTTTTGAGGTAAATTCTATGTTTGATGGAATTTTAATGGCTGGGGGTGTAGAGATCCATGGATTCAATTATTTGATCCACATGCTTATATAGTCCACCATAACTATCTCATAATTAATACCATAAACTACTATATTTTTTCCATCCATATAAAATTATTCAATCATTCCTATCTTATACTCCCATTTTATCCATATCAATGTTTACTTACACAAGTTAACCATCTATTCCAATTCCATAAATAAAAAAATGTAGGAAATAGTTGGATGTATTGGAGAGGAGTAGGACAAGCTATATGATGGGGTATATCTCTTTTTCTTTATTATTATTACCAATATTAGTATTCTAGGATAGGGTTTTTGTGAGATATATATAGGTTTAGAACATATTTTTTATTTTTAACTTGTGAAATAATGATTCAATTTGAATTTTGTTTTTAATATTAATTATTTTAACTATTTTTTGAATGATTAATTGATTAATGGGTGTTGAAATGATATTTCAATCCTAAACAATGAAATAATTCTTAATTATTGTATCCTAGAGTGAGCACTCAAGGTATTCAAAAACAAATTAATCAAAAAAATTATTATAGTCACTACTCTTGAGGGTTGAATGTACCTTCACAAGGACTCTTGACATTATGAATATGTATCTTGATACCATGAGAGTGGTGTTTATAGAGATTATGATGTTACTAATTCATTTATGTTGGAAATTCACGTGGTATGCCACACATACCTTGAATACCTCATGCAACACAATTATAATTCATAATTCTTGGTCTTGTTTCAAACTACCTACGAGATATGTTAGAATAACATTAGTATCCCAACAATCTCCCCCTTTTTGATGATAAAAATTCCCATAAGCTATTAAAAAAATATAAAAATGTTTTTATTGGTGTTTGTAGAAAAAATAAAGAATAAATATATCATTTTTAAAATTTAGTATTTATAATATTCTTATATACCTTAATTAGACACATATTTTCTTTGTACTACTTGTGGAATTATAACCCTTTGATTAAACTTAGGGAAAAATCTCCAACTAGTCTCCCTTTTTGTATCATTAATGAAGAAGGGAATATGATAGGAAAAAATTTAATTTATCACTTACAGGTATGAAATGATTAAGTATAGTTCTAAAACTGAATGAAAAATTATGGAAATAATGGAATTCAGTAATCAAAATAAAGAGAAAAAAAATTATATGAAAAATATATGTAAGAAAAACATACTAAATTGATAAAGAACAATTACATTAATTTTCAATCATTTGAAACAAATACATCCAATCAACACCCAAAAAATACATATATAAAATACTAGTCAAATGGCCTAGACTTACGGATAGGGTAAAATAGAGAAGGTGCTTTGGGTGGAGGTAAGTTGAAGGTAGGAGAAATTCTAGAGGTAGAAGGAGGGTCCATTATAGGTGGTAGAATTGACATCCAAATATCAGTGGTAGCTAGATCAAAAATGCTAGTAGGTAATCTATCTCTTGTATTCTTAGTTGGATTACTGGGAATGTTTTCAAGGTGTCTTTCCGCTAAACTAAAATCATGTGATATCACCACTAAAAAATATAACTTATTTTGAGGTATTGAATAGGAAGATTTATATCTAGATATAGAAGCAACTAAGGCTACATCCCTATTTCATTTCTCATTCTAGTAGATCTGTTTTGGATCATAAAATATATCAACTATTTTTTATATAACCTCTAAAGGTATTTGGATGCATTAGTCCTAGTTTTGTTCTTCCTCTTAGATAATACAAATCATATACCCACATGTCTATTATCTTGATGATATTTGATTTGAAAAACTCATGAATAATAGTATCTTCCTATCTATAAATTTGAATAATAGAGGAGAGACCATTTCTCAAAATTCATTTGAAATAATCATGTTGACTAGAAAAAAAGTTCTGAGCTACACTACAAAATGGATCAGTCTTAGAACTAGTCAACATAGATGAAATAACTAAAACCATCTTCTATAGAGTCTAGTAAATAACACCTGGCATACTAATTAGTCATCTATTCATTGATTATAGATTCTTTTATATATTATATTTTTTCTCCCCTAGCACTTTTACTACCTCTTGAAGAGCATTGGATAGAGGTTGAGATAATGGAGCACTAGAAGTCTCAATAATAGTCACAAGTGTTACTGAAACGGGTCCTAAAGAGGCTTGTACACCAAATTGATTCATAGAATGGAAAAATTTGAGAGTCTTATATACAAAAACTCTTTACCTATACCATAAAATGGAACTAATATATTTTCATTAGATTATGATGAAGTGAAATCCTCTTTATAGTATAATCCTTCAACTAATTCAAAGATCATAACCAATAAGGATACTATTATCTAATGATTTCTAGTCAAAAGTCTAATTGATAGGAAAAAATTCCCCTAAATTTCTTAAGATAACTTCAAAATCACTTTTAACTTTTCATAATGAGATAATTCAAGAGAATCTATTGTGTAATTCAATAACACATATGTTCATACTCCAAGATTTCTAACTACTCTTCTAGTGTGTTGGAACTCACCTATAAGTTCCTTATTGAAATAATTTATCTAAATAGGCTTGGACATGAAACACAAGAGAATTATTCTAATGGGACACAAGATTAAACATACAAAGGATCTTATCAACACCATTTTAAAAAAATTGAACCACTGAGAGTATAGAGGTAGAGGTTTTCTCACGTGGATAAAACCTCTTATTGAATTAAAAATAACTTAACACAAAACTCATCATGTTATGAAAATTTTCCTTCATATCTAACTTAAAACATTTATTTCTTCCATTTCACCATGATACATGTTTTATTTAACTATTGGAAGGTTTTGGATCATTTCTCTTTGAGAAGAAATTTGACCACCAATTTCATTGAGTTTTCACTCTAGAATAACATTCATTTTTCTATTTATTATCCAAAACTTTTATTCCCATTAGACTTCAAGGAAAGTTTTTTGACTTTTGATTTAGGTTTCCTAATGGCACTGTTGCCTATGTGATTGTAATGGGTTTCCTATTTCCCATTAATAAAAAATGTTCTCCTTTATTTTTTTTAATAAAGATGGATTGACCCTTAGTCTATTAAAAAAATATATTTTTCTACTCACTCACTTGAGATTTGAACTCCACAGTATATTTTA
This sequence comes from Viscum album, assembly GCA_963277665.1. Taxonomy (NCBI): domain Eukaryota; kingdom Viridiplantae; phylum Streptophyta; class Magnoliopsida; order Santalales; family Viscaceae; genus Viscum; species Viscum album. Next base: position 806,980,538 of record OY728137.1, read on the forward strand.
AACTAATTTCAAAAACAACTTATTTCACTAAAGGAACTATCTAAAGATTGTAGACTAACTCAATTTGGATTTCAATTATCTCAATAAAATTTTCAAGGTTATATTTTGAAAAATAATTCTCCTTGAGTGGTTTGATGTCATCTTTAAAACATATCAACTCCTTCAATAACTCATTGTATTCTCCTTTGAGATTATCCAACCTAGTAAAAATAAGAGAGAAAAAATATTGAATTTTGGAACTATCTAAAATCTTACATACATATGGTGCATTATCTTGCACTAGAGGATGTTATGAAACATGTAGTTCATGATAATGTTCAATATTATATACAACAAAATTTAAAGCTCTATCTCAACTATCAAGTGACCCAACAAGAATTAGATCCACTATTTAATGATCAACTTCATCTTTAGAGATTACTTTATAAATTGATACAATAAGAAAAACTTCTACTAGACTTTCCTTAGAAAATAGAATAGTTTTTTCAACAAATACCTCAACATGTTGAAATACTTAAATAGATTCATCTTATCTACATTTAGTTAGGTCTTCTACTATAGGACTAACTTCTATAAAATGAGGTCCTATTCTAGAAACCACTGTATCCTACACCTCCCAAGAATATTCCATGTTAGGAGGTGTTTCAACCCTAGGTAGTGAGTTTTGGGATGAATTTCCCTAATCCAAATTTTCTAGACTAACAGGTTCCAAAACATTTTAGATTTTTTCTAGTGGAATCCAATAGTTTTCAAAAGAACAAGAGATAAAATGTTACTCCTATTGAATTTCATGACTTCTCCCTCAATTTGACGAAATTCCATTTTCTTTATAATTAGGGAGATATGATTTACATACATGTAATAATTCAACTTACACTCCCTTTATAATAGTTATTTATAAAAAAATCATATACCATTGAATATTTTTATTCAGATTGATGATTAAAATATATAAGACATACATATTCTGAAATCAAACTTTTTATATCTCTTTTTCTCTCTAGGAAATCCCATTATAAATGAAATTTCAAAATAACTTCTATACAGTCCTAAAATACTTCATTAGATTATTCTCAATGGAAGAAATTATGAACAAGAACATAAAAATTTCAATTGGTCCTACTGAGTGTGTAGAAACTAGATTTTTTATGAATTACTACTCACCTTCATAGGGATAATGAAAGATCTCATACAACTCTAATTATGAAACCAACAAGACCTTTCCATTGAAATTTGAGGAAATAATATCCTATATTCCACCAAATTGGAACTCAACATCTCTCATAAACTCATTGAATTATTACTCAATAAGGAAACTCGATTTCTTTTCATAAAAAAATTTCCAACAATGAAACTGAAGGAATTTCTTCTGCTACATCTTAGTAGAATTAAACAAACACATATAAATAGCTTTTCAAGTAATGAACTTATGTATTTATCTACATGGATTCACTTTCTTAAAATAATAAGTTCTTCTGCTCGCACCGCACGTGGCCTCCCGGAGCCCTGTCGGTGCCCTTTTGACCTCCTGGGCTGAGCCGCCGAGCCACGCCCCTCACGGCACTGGCTGAACCGGCCCTAGCCTCCAGGCCGAGCCACCTATGTGGCGACCTATTGGCCAAACCGTCCCAGCAGTCCGCTGGGCCGGGCCCAGCAGACTGGGCCGAACCTAGCAAGATGAACCACCCAATGGGCCGGGTCTGACATAGTGGGTCTGACCTGGTCGACCCAGACTGGGTCGGCCCAGTCTGGGTTGGGCCGAGTCAGTTCGACCAGGTCGAACCGGGCCTAGGCCCATTAATGACCGTTTACTTTCTTTGGCCATATCTTTGGAACCAGACGTCCGTTTGATGAACCGTCAGTAGTGCTGGTATTCTTAGAATGCGATGGTTCCTTTGAGTATACCCCACTAGAGTTCGGGGTAATGTTGAGATATAGTCAGGTTTGATCATACATGAATCCAACCGGGCCCCGATGACTAAAAGGCTTATAACTCAGAGACCGAGCGTCTGATTGACGTGCCGTCTGTTGCGTTGAGACCCCTATGATGAGCCAGACCATTGAGATACTTCTACATGGGACTTTGTGATAGTTGGAGTATCGACATTTAGCTCGTGGAGCGGACCCTCCCGGAGACGAGTGAGCGGAGTACGAAGACCTAGTAGCTGGCCATGACTTGACGACTGCTTGACCAATTCGACTCGGAGTGATTCAAATATCCCAGTGGGGAGCACCTAGTAGTTGGTGGTAGACCCGCAGTAATCGGTAGGAAGAGTACCTCTACAGGATATTAGGGGGAGCGCCTGGTAGTTGGTGGCAGACCCACAGTGGGGAGCTCCACTGTGTTAGCGTGGCAGACCCACGATACTCAAGAGGAGGAGTACCTCGGCAATCCAAGGTTAGTGGGAAGCACCTAGTAGTTGGCGGCAGGCCCACTGTACTTGATAGAGGAAGAGTTTTCCAGCATCTGTGGTTTTGACAATGTGAATAAAAATCTTTGTTGCGCTGAGTCATTAACTTTTGTGTTTACCTAATGATTACAATTGAGTACTTGGTAACTTAGGTATATGTATGGGAATATACCTAAGTGAGGTTATCCATTGATTTCATACTGTGTGGTTTATCCTTGTTGGATTTTCTGAGACCTTGAGGGTCTTGGGGTCCCTACTAAGTATCTTTATACTCACCCCTACACGGGCTATGCCCACACCTCGTTGTATTGGTTGTAGACGACAGACAGCGCTGGCTGAGGATCAGAGTAGTAGGACTGGACGATACCCAAAGGTGGGCCTTATGACGAGTCGGTACATGGAGGAGACTGAAGGACGTGGAGTGATGAGGAGGCTATTTGTACCAACCCTTCAGTTAGTAATCCACAGAGGACGACCCAGTAGCTACATTACATTTTCTTTAGTTGTACTTGTTTTTCAGTTGTACATGTACTTTCCTGTTGGGATTGTATTTCCAGTCCCTTTTAATTTTCAGCACTCCTTTATATACAAATTTTCTTAGTGTTTTTCTTCTAGTTCGTACTCTTATGTGTGTGTTTACACTTTATAAAGTCAATGAATTCCTAGTTTTAGGGATTTTTGCCTTCGGTGCTAGTCTCCAGCCCCTGGCCTATGTGAGGCGGGCTTGGGGTAGTCACGACACGGGCCCTCGGGGACACGTCGTGACAATAATCACAAAACATCGTCATTCGACAGACCATGGTCATAGTGTCCATTATTACATCATATACAATACAATAAATGTAAATTTTATGAATTTAATACATTAAATATAATTTTATATCCATCCATGAAATGCATACATGAAAAATGAATCATATCACTTCATATTGGTGGTTGTATACATGTATGCAAGAAAAACATTATAATTTTTCAATGGATTTAAAGTTACAAAAATAAATTATATATTATCTTTATAAATGATAATTATATAATTAATATTATATATATTATTTAATTCCATCATAATAACCATCTTTTTGATGTGGCGATGAAAAATGAAACAGATCGATTCATGGAGGTGGAATTCCACACTAATGCACACTTAATGTTTAATGTTTCTATAGGTCAGTAAAGGGAATTTAAAAGAGATTTATCATAATAAAAATAATATTTTAGTGTATGTTTGATTCTGATGTTGTTATTTTATCTTGGTTAAATAGTACTTTAAGTTTGTATAATAAACAATAAACATGAAATAGGTCGATTACGACTTATACCTTCTCATCTAATAAACTCTTTAGATTACAACATAAGTATTTTAGGATTCTTTTTTTTGTGAGATCAGTACCTATAAGATGTAGGGAGGTATTTTTGGGATATATTTTAGTAGAGATTTTCTGAACTATGGTGCTTAAAAGTTGTGAGGCTTTGAGGAGAGGAGGTTTCCTTTTATATGTGGGGGGGTAACCTATGGAATTATTTAAAGTATTAAATTAACACAAATTAATTTTCATGTTCATATGGAATTGTTTTTATATATTTATAATATGGGATAATTGTGAGATTAAATCCTATCATAACGTAAAATTTGTACATGTTTAGGTGGTTTTTTCACCATTATACCTTAACTTTAACACCATTGTTAACCCTTTTTATGATCACCAAAATATCAATTTCTTTACTCTTTAGGGTCAAATAAAGTTAAAATAAAAGTAAAATTGACCTGTATGTGGAAAATGGTTGATATTATATACTATATACCATTAAAAATTCAACAATTTTAATTATTCATAAATTTTAAATCATTTAGTAAAATATTATTTAGTATAAGATACCATTAAAGTCATTTTCCTGACTATTTATATAGTTTGACTTTAAGGACAAAAAAATAGAAATGTAATTCCATTATAAACATATAAAACAATACTAACATGTTATATATATCTCAAAAATTTATGGAATACAATAATTTATCCAAATTTTATTAATTTTAATATTCTGAAACCATTTACTTGATTTTTCTACTCTATGAGAGAAACAATATCGTTGTTGCATAAGAATTTGAGGTAATTATAAAAATTAAAAAAAATACCATCATAAAAAAAATTTATATTTGAAACTAAATTTTTTATCCATTCATACATTTTTTTATACCTATCACAAAATCTTATAGATATTGAAACAAAGAGACTGGATTTTTTATATGTTTTTTACTAGAAAATATTTAGGTCATTATCAAATAGAAATGGAAAAAAGTTTCAATATCCTAAACTACTAGATGATTATGGTTGAAATAAAATCATCCAATATAAATAATTCAGCTTTTATATATATCATTAAAGCTTTATAATTTTATTTTTAACCTTAATTGCACGATTTGCGCTTACAGAGATGACAAATATTTACCACAAATACTATTAATAATGACGAAAAATAAAATATATCCCTTTAACAAATTTAAACCTTATGAATCAAGATATGTAATAAATTTTATAAAAAATAATTTCTTATTAGTGAAAAAGAATAAATCTTCTTATCAATGTGTAAAATGAAATGAGAAAATTTTTCAGGAAAACACATTTTTAATCATAAAACAAACTTCTAAATAAATTGTGTATACTGATGATTAGTATGTAATTAATTAGATTCTATAAGATTAAAAGATAATTATGTTACTCTAATAAAAAATTAAATTTCTTATGGTACTTTTAAATTATATTTTTAATGAAAATAAATTAAAGTTCAATAAAAATCTATATTTTTCACTATTCACTATGAAATAAATCTTTTTTGAAAAATAAAAAATTTCATCTAGAGATAATTTTGATATTATTGTTTAAAAAATTATATCCTTTTTATTAAATAAAATTTATAAAATTTAAAGAAATTAATTATAATATTCACCCAAAAAAAGAAATAAAAACCATTTATGAAGAAAACATATTTTCGATGCATACAAATGTTTAGTAAAAAGTGAGTTCTTATTTACTATGATTTAATAAGTTAATTGGTTTTGATTAGGGAATATATATATATATATTCCATATTTTGGTTACTCTTTTTTTTAATTTCCAATTCAACGGTTAGGTTATAACCACCATATTTAAATAATAATATTTTATTATCCATAAAGCTTGATGTTATGTGTTTCATACACTATAGAACATAGTGTTCTTTTAAACTTTTGGGGAATTAAATTCTCTATAACCTTAATAAATTTCATCTTGATGTTTTTTCCTTAAACTTGATAATTAGGGTTTTAACATTTGAAAATACATTTGTTAAAAACCCATGTCAATAAAATGGTTAATAAGTCATCCTCAACATAAATGGTAAATTTGAATGTCACCTAGAATAAAAAATAATTGGAAACTCAAATAATACAACATTATTGGGAAGTTAAAATATATACATTAAAGTGGAAATTAATTTTAAAATAATGGTGGATAGTGATAGAGAACATTGAAAACAAGAATGTGAATAATCCTGAGAATGTCAATGATAAAAAAACCATAAATCAATATGGTGTGAAAAATACCATCAATTAATCAGAAATTATTATAATAAAAGTGATAAATTTCACTTACAAGGTCATTTATCTAATGTTCTAGGAGACTTTTACCATTAAGATAAAGAACCTGAGAAAATAAACTTACTAGATATCCTTAAATCGATAAAAAAATTTATCCTTTGGTTTCTTTAAATCATTTTCACCTAAATCTTTCCCCATATTCTATATAATTAATATTAATAATGTATATTTCTTATAGCTAAAGCATTAAAATTATCCTCTAATAGATCATGAGATAAATAATAGCATGAATTTTTTTCCTCATGTATTTACTAAAAATAAAATGGATATAAAAAATAATATGATACAAAAAAATTAATATACTATTATGTGAAAAAATAATACATTTAACTCCAAAATTTCAACAATAAAACCCATGGATCAACTTAGATTATTTTATAAATAATTAACCTTATATCTCAATTATCCCCAATAACCTCAACATAAAAAATTGTTATTACATGAAATTTTACCTCCAAACTTTTAGTTTACCTCCCCAAACATATAATATTATTCTTCTGAATTAACATTCACTTTCAAAATAAGGGTTACATATACCATAACCCAATAAAATTTCAACAAAAATATTATTAATCACCTTAAAATCCCATCACTTAATACCTCAAATGGGGTGTATATGAATTTGAACTTATACTCAACCTTTAATTTATAAACCCATGGTGGTATCCATAAAATAAAACAAGTCTAATATTTAAATAAATCTAACAGAGCTCTAATACTAATTATAATATTAAAATCCCAATATTTTAAAATAGCACAATGTTTGATAGCGTATACAACACGCAACACCAAGTTTTAACAAACCATGAAATATTATTATTTTGTAACCTTTATAACATAGCTATTGAATTGGAATTTTTGAATAAAAGTAACTGAATTATGAAATATATATTATGGTTATAATAAGTAAAAGTGTGTTGATAAATTCTTAGGATATAAGAGCCCATTTTTTTGTATAGTCGTTATATTATTCAAAATCTGTTTTCTTCAAAAAAAATATTTATATCTTTTTGTGAGTCAATATTATAATAAGTTTTTGGAATATTTAATTTTTTTGTTAAAAAGAATATTATTTTTCTAATAGGACAAAAAAATATCTTAAGCTGAAATTTTGATTTTTTTGAAATGATTTTAACAGTGAAAAATACAGATATTTTTTAAAAACAACATTTAGATTAAAGAATCTAAAATCTTCCATTATGATTTAAAATGTTTTCAATGTAAAAAAAATTATAATATATTATTAATAATAAAATTATGTTAATTAGAATCCATTTTATGTTCAAATTTGGTATAAAAAAGTATTATGCATACAAAAAATATTTTTGAAAAAAACTAATTTTCATTGAATTTTTTGGTTCTTATGTTAAATAAATTTCTTAAAATTCTTGAAATTATATCTTGATAAATGGATTTTATAGTTTTAATCATTATATATTAATTTTTAAATAGGTCTCTTTTATTTGTGGTCATTATAAATAGTAACCATAATAAATTTTTATTGCAATGGTAAAGAAAAATGGGTTAATAAGGGTAAAAATTAATGTAAAAAGGATTTAAATTGATTCAAAACCCTTCATTTATTTCATTGGATGAGTATATTTCAACTAAAATTATCAAGAATTTGAAAATATGACTTTTTTACCATTTGGGTTTGATTTTTTTTTCATTTTAATATATAATTAAAAGCTAATGTAAAAAGTGTAAATTTCTTACATTTAATATCTATAATATTTTATGATAGGAATAAAAAAAATGATGTTCACATATAATTGGTAATTTTAAATTTGGATAATTTTTAATATGGTAATATATTTTTAATTTTTAGTAACAAAATAAATATATAAAATGCTTACTCAACGCTGACATATTGCTTTAGAAAACAATAGAAAAATAAAGTAAATGATTTTAGATACCCTAAAAGTAATATTTTTTGGGTGAGTTAATGTTTTTCGCAAATATTGAGGATAAATGTAAAAAATTAAAGATTCTTAAAAGGTTTATATTTTAATTCCACTACTATCTAGTTTTTTTAAAAGTAAAATTATATGAATAGTTTAAAAAATGACATTAATATTATTTTATATTAAAATATTATAATTTTTTAATTTTTTTTAAAAAGGTAAATTAGTATTAGAAATTATCAAAATTTTCATCCATTTTCTATTTATGATCCAACTGTTAACATATAATTGAAATTATACCGCATTAATATCTAAATTGAATTAACCTGATTAAGATTAATATTTGTTAACCAAGGGGTTAAATGAAAATATAAGGCTTAAATTTATATCTAAACTTGAAAACATTTTATTTTATGATTATATTAAGACTATATCATCCTTATATTTTCATTTATGTCATTTTGGAACCATTATACATTATTTAGACAAATTTTATAGTATAATAATTCATGTATTTCCTAAAAATAAAAATAATGTTGTTTTAAAATAAAAAATATGTTATTCAATTATATAAAATTCATTAATGTCACGAACCCGATCTGGTCTCCATCAAAATTGACACCCTAACTGGTCAACGATAAGGCCCATAGGACATTCCCGATCCCCATGGGCTGGAACAAGGGCTTGAGTATCAATAAAATTAAAATTTTGAATGATTTACCCGAGTTTATAAACATAAAACAACAAACGAATCCAATAAACCAAATCCGAATTTTTTCAAACCAAAACAATTTTTTAAAAAAAAATTAGAATTGAATTACGTAATCTAGATAAAAACAAAATGTATATACCAAAGGAATAAAGTAAAAAAGTACAGCCTAAGAACCTCCTCAGGGAAAGGAGCACCACCCTCAAGCCATCTCCATGACACTGCGCAAAGGACTATTAGAAACCTAGACCACATGCCCTAAAAGATTTACCCAAACCTGAGACAAAATAACTAAGTCTACTTACACCCAAGGGTGTAATTAATGTGTTATCCTAATCCCAGTATGATTCCACCAAAAAAATAATCCATGATATAATCATTATAAGACAAAAAGCATGCGAGTTTTGTAAACAAGAAATGCTAGTAACAATTTCTAAAAGATGAAACATTAAATAAAAATTGCTTTCAAGTGGGATTCTATTAATGAAATAAAAAATTATAAATAGAATGAAAAAGTTACTGAATTTATCCATCAAAAAAAACATATTTCTATGGTAATTATAAAATACCTAATGAGCACTAGGAATGGTAAAACAACCATTGGTACTAGCTCGTTGTGGGTCACGGGTACCTCATACTCGGTGAAAGTAACCATACAAATATCTATTCTCATGCACATGATCCACTAGTATGGATTATACCGACAACCTAGTGTTCCCCCAACAACATCATCATCATATTTTATTTAGTGTTTTCATCTTCAAACTTTCTACGTGAAACAGGGGCCAAATCCCACGGGATCACTAGCATACTGTACACATCCACACACCTAGATACTCAAGTTTTCGCTCTTGTGTTCAAACAAGTTCCACAAGCCATGAAATACAATTTTCACATGAAAATAAAACTTCCAAGTAACAAACACACCAAACATCCCACAAACATGTCACATGATCCCCTTTTTAATTCAAATTTATTTTGGAAATCATACTCACACCAAAACAGCCCACAACTCGTTTCACCTCTCTTTAAAACTTCAAAAAAATCCTTTGAAAAAATTTATAAAACCTCTCAAAGATAGTAAACATTACATAAAAACCCTTTCACATGAAAATAGACCATTTAAAAAGTACACTCCTACCAAAATAGTTTGGCAACATAGTTTCACCTCTTACATAAATCAAGAAAACATCTAAAACATTCACAAAACAATTCCAAGGAGCGTAACCATGTTTTTCACATAAAATCCTTATAAAACCCTCTATAAAGAACAAAATCATACTTATATCACATAATACCAGAATTTAAATCCATAAAATCATTTATTAAAACTATTCCATGAATCATAAAATAGACCCAATGAACACAACAAGGAATACACATAAAAATATTCATTTTTGCTAAAAATGACACTTAAAAACCAACCACTTAACAAATAATACCAAATAAAAAATTACCACCAAAAAAATGGAATACAATCATTTTAAAAATATATATCAAGAAAAACAAACTCATCTAATAATTCTTACACATGTAATCACTTACCAATTGTGCCAAAATCTCCCAACCGTTGTGCGAAACTTCAATCGCAGCACCACCGCACCACAAGGCAGTGAAATCAAGATTTCATCCATAGTATTTCACCAAAATGACAAAAAATCAAACCCTAGGTTTGAATCCTAGCTTATGGAAATTTTATAACCTCAAGAAAAGTGTATGGAAACCTAAGAAAAGGGGATAAACATAAGAGGAAACTAACTTAATTGAGAGATCTTGAAGAAATCTCCCCAAATCCACAAAAATCTGAATCTCTAAGTAACGAAAATCAATAGGGAGGATCAAATGATTCCGAGTAGGTCAAGTGGGGACTGAAATAGAGTAAAAGAGTGAAAATTGAAAGGTTTATAAAAGAATCAAATTTCCTTCTAAAATCTTGAAGATTTTAGAATCCTTGAGATTTTTTTATCTAATTTGCAATGCCAATGAGCTCCAAAGAGTTGAAATATATAATGGCGGTGTGACTCGGGTTTTTGGATTCAGGTGGGAGATAGAATCACCAAAAAATAGTAAAAAATGAATAATATATGAAAGAATTAAAATAAAATTTTAAAATAGGAATTGGGCTCATTGGTTGGCCCAATTCCTAAATAAATAACCCAAATCCAAAAAAACAATGAGTTCCCAAGGGGTCCAAGTGACTATTGTTGTTTGAATAGGTCAGTGGAGGCCAAGTTTAATGTGTAATGAGTAAATTTTATAAAAGAATTATGGATTTATAAAAGAAACAAATTTTGTTTTTAAATCTAGAAATGGGCTCACGTTTTGGCCCGAATCATGAAAACCCATCCTTTCCTCCAAAAATGCATGGGAAATACCCGTAATAAAGAAATAATTGAAAATAAATAAAAAATAACATTAAAATTTATCATGGATGTTACAATAAATTTTTTACCATTGAAAAAATTAATTAAATATGGATAATAATATAAACCATAGTTAATTTATGGGTGAATTTTCCATTTTTAGTAACATTATTCACCCCAAAAGACTAAAAATATTTAATATCACCATAATTGTAAAAAGGGTTAATGGAGAGTTATAAATAAGAGATAAAGAATAAAACATAAACAACATATAAAATTTTATTTTATTATATTATTTTACCTAATATTCATCTTATATTTTAATTGTATCAATGTAGATCTATTTTAATCTGAAAATTATTTTTTATTAATTTAATAGTTTAAGTAATTCGAAGAGTTCCCTATACACACATATAAAAGGTGACATATTCTCCTATCTTTCATAGACTTTATATACTTATAGGTCATTTAAGGATGAAAAAATACCATATTATATTCCTCTACCACATTATAGTTATTTTTTTATTTCCAAAATACAATCCTTTCAAGGATTAAGGTGTAATCCAAATTATATTTCTCAATGAAGTGGTATAAATCTCAACTAAGCGGCGTAAATTTTATTTCTTCTTATAAATAATATAAGTATATGGTATCCATTATACAAAAATTAATTCAATTTATTAAATATTAAATAATTATTATTATGATGGAAAAACATAATCCAACTTCTTCACATCTATTGGAAATTGGTAATGTCGCTCGTGCGTACATACTGATTACCACCTCGATAAAGCGATGTGATTCATATTTCATTTACATTTTAAATGGATTGTAATAATTATAGATAAATTGAAAATATAATATATATGTGATATAAAAATCATCTTTTAAAGTTGAATTAATATCTACCTTACTATTATTCCATCCATTAAAAAATGAAAACAATATTCATGCATATATAGGACCTACCATGTCCATAAATAGTGAAATTCATTTTTTATCTCTATATTTCATGGATAAATATAAATCTAAAAAAATAATATATATGATATTTATATCAAAGTTGAGATACTGGATAATATGGAAACATGATCAAAGTAGAAGGATAATAACTACCGAACCAAATATCTCATGAAAAATGAAGCAGTTAACACTTAGAAACGACAATTTTAATAAGGAATTATTAATGAATTGGAATTAAAATGATATAATTGGGTCATATATGATATTATATGTATTTATATGATTATATTATATAATTAAATTAAATTTATATTGATTATATAGAATTATAGTTATTTTTTGAAGAAATTTGAACTTGAGGTAAGAGTTTCTTATCTTAATTTTATTTCTATGAGGCTTATTCCATATTAACTAATTGATTTCTTTATATAGTTTATATACTACACATGAATATATTTTAATATTATTTAATGATAATTATAGGGATTAATAAATTTATATAATCTTATAACTTTCATGAGGTTTTGATATGGAGATTTCAAAAAAAGTAATGGTGTTATGTTGTAATCTCATTGTTTACTTGGATTATTTATGATTTAGATTTTATAAAGAACATTTATGATATAATTATCATGAAAATCATAAATATTCATCAAATATGTTTATTTTTTTTGATATTAAATGTTCTAATTTAATTTTTATCTCTTTACAAACTCATGATACTAATAAATTATTTTGATGGAAAATTAAATTTATTCTTATCTTTGGTCAATAATCATTTTCATTCCATATCAATGTTTTTTAAAAATACATTAAAGAATGTTTTTAATATTATTATATTATTTTTTAAATTCATTTTTAACCATGATTTATGTTTTAATATATTTTTTAAAATGAATATTATTTTCTTTTTTTGAATGATGTTCTTTGGAATGTTTTTGAAAATGTGAAATGAATATATGTTTTAATGTATATGGCATTAAAATAATTTCCTTCCATTATGAACACTTAATTTTTTGAATATTAATTAATATAATTACATGTTTCTATTCAAATAAAATTCATTCCTAAATATATTCTGAAATTATATATTAAAAAATGATTTCAAAATGAAAAGATTATTTTTATCATGAAATATTCCAGAGATGTTTTAAATGAATTTTCATAATGTACAATGTCATTTGATGATATATATATGTTTTAAGTGGTATATGATCCTATTATTACAAATTTTTTATTTATGTATATTATTTATTATTAATATGATGATATATTTAAAAAAATTATTTTCCTTTCCTTAGGTTATTCTATGAAGAATTATTGAAATTCTTATGAAACTAGTATCTTTTTCATGGGTTATGATATTTAATGAATGTTTTATAATCTTTTAGAAAAAATGTGAATTGATTATAACTATATGATTAAGGGAAATCGAGTTATATATCCCTCCAATTCATTGGGTAAATATGGATATCTCATGAGATAATAATGGATAGAATTGGGAGTGAACCTAGTTGGATCCTCAGAGTAGCTTCTTCGCTTACCTCTCTCTCCACTATATTATTTATAGTGCAACATCTTAGAGGGGAGGGGGAGCTCAACTTTGGCCTTTTTATCCTTATTTGGCATCATCTCCCCATCATTTTATTCTCAGAACCTCCTTGGTGTCCTTGATCTGTTTCTGTGGCTGGTTCCCTTCCAGATTGAGTAGTTTATCGATCACGTATAAGGCCACCTTCCCCCCTTCCATCTCCCTTCAGCTTACAGGTTTTCCCCCTAGATTTGGTGTTCCCTTTTTCTCGTTCACTATAGACCGTGGTCTTGTTAGGCATTTTTACTTCTGATTAACCCGAGTCACTTCTCCGGTGATGGTGTATGGTTGTCTTGGCAGGTATTCCTACCCAGAGTGACGTTGAACCTTCCTTGCGGCCTTGCGACATCTGGCTCATTAGATGGGTTTCTTTTGGGGGGGTGTGGGTTTCAGGGGAGTTACATGAGATTCTCTGGTGGTGGTGGGTTTGAACCAAGTTTGTCTATAGCTCTTTTGAGGGTGTCTGGTTTGGAAGTTCATGGTGGGTGGTCCTGCTTCTAGTGCTACTTCATGGTTATTTTTTGTCATTGAAATATCATTGGATTCATAATTTTTTGTTCTTCTTTTGGGTAATGAATTTTTATAATTCTTGGAAATGATGTTGATAGAGGTTGGTATGTGTTTCCATGAAGTTTTAATTTTGGATAGTTTTGTATGGGGGTGGTATCTTTTTATTATTGTTTGTGGAAGAACCTAGACAATCTACATTGAACAACTCCAGATGAGGAGCTAGAGAAGGAAGTGTCACCAGAGCTTGGACATTTGGATTTGGAAGTTAAAGAGGGTATGCATTTTTTCATCGGTTATAGGGCTATGCAATCCTACATAAGACAGCTAACCATGTGGTTATGCAAAGGTGGAGTCTTTCCATAATGTTGTTGTTTCCAGGGGCTGTTCCTATAGTTTCTATCTATGATGTCATTACTTTAAATTTCTAATTGGTTGAAGTTGTTTGGGTTCACACTTACCCATTAAAAGTGTATATTGAAAATAAAAAATATATATTTTCAGTCAGTCCTTGAGTGAACCCAGTTCAATAAGGGATTCAATTCAATTTTACAGTCTTGGGAGTGAACCATCACTATGGAGAAAATGAAATGAGGAGTGAACCTAATTCACTATGGTATTCTTTGTTGTGATACTTGAATAAGGATATTATTTTATATTCTTTTGTGTATATAAAAAACTGATGAATTATGCTAATGCTATGCCCTAATGACTTATGAACTTCCATTATATATACCATGAGACATGATTGTAATCTATCATATACTGGGTATCATTTTAAAAAATGAATCACATGTTCTTATACACTTATGTTTATGTTAGGATTAAGAAATTATTTATATCTCCCTTACTTACCCTTAATGAGCATCTGATCTCAATAATTCTTATGCTCTATTTCCCTAGGTTATGGAAACATGTTTTAAGTATGGTATTTCTATGAAGTATTATAGTTATAAGGAACTTAGTAGTAGATGATGTTAATATCTTATATATTTATGTATCTATGTTTCAAAAGACACTATAAGTATATGATTCTGGAATAGATCATAATGTTATGTATTAGATATTCATATAAAAATATATAATATATATTTATGAATAGTATGGATCCGTATAAGTATTATCATAGTAGGGTTTAATTAACATTTCGATATTAGGATTATATAACTTTTTTGAAAAACCAAAGTATAAGTCTAATTATATAATTACATCACAAATTTATTGTCAGATAAATATTATGTGGTTATCCTAGAAACGCATCCCTGTCTAGAAACTATAAGTTTACATGGTTTTGGCACAAATTCATATAGGGTTAATCATAAAAAAATAGTTTTTTGAATTATATCTCTACTATAATTATAGTGTATAGTGAGTATACCCTTATTATGCACCTATTCTAACTCTCTCGGGGGATATGCTTAGGATAACATTTTTTTTATAAAACATTTTGAAGGATTTTAATAAATGATAACCAAGGATCAACTATTTTAAAAATAAGGTGTCATATATTAAAGATAAGGTTTCATTATTTAGATATATTATAAATGATTTTTCATGATTATATGATTCCTCACTATGACTATTGTTTCCCACACTACAGTTTTCATTATTCCTAATTGGATATCTTATTATATTACTAAAAATCTAAACTTAGGTAAGTTTCCTAACACACCTAATAATAGAAAAATTAATTTTTAGAATATTATTGAGGGAAAAATATTTATCTTTGTATATGCCAAGTATGTGGGAAGAAGCACTTTGGGAAACATCTCAAAGGAATGAGAATATGTATTATGTATGGAATAGAAGGAAATTTTGAAAGTAATTTTCATGTGAAAATAAAAAGTTTTTTAGTGGTAAATGAATTTCATCCTAAGGTACCATTTATAGTTTAATATATTATGTGGGGGGAATATGTGTAATATTTGAGCCAATGTATGAATCCAAGGGTTAACTCCTAGATCAAGAAATGAAAAATTATATACCAATTGTTTCTATGAAAGTATTGAAGTGTTTATATAATAGAATTTGAGAATTATGTTGTTGAATTGTTATGTCAATGATATTATAGATATAATAATCATGAAAAATCTAAGGATTATTCCACAATAGTTTTTATTTAAGGATTTGAAAACATATAATTAAAGGTAACGATAACCCAAAATATTGATTTAGTGGTATGTTTAATTTGGATAAATAGATGATTGACATTAATGAAGTAAATGAGATAGTATTTTCAATATTTAATTTTCTTGTGATTGGTTGAAAAAGTTATTTAAGTCATATTTTGATTCATTTTATTTAATTTTTGGTCTTATGAAATATATTCAATTGTTTATTATTTTATTTAAAGAATAATTATTATGTTATTTTTTGGAATCATATATGTTTTTATATAGGGTTACCTTAAGAGTTATGGATACCATCATGTGTATATAAGTTTAAGGTTGATCATATGTTCAAGGGAATATGTACCACTTTTGAGGATTTATGTATTGATATTTAGAGGTGATTTTAAACTTTTACAAAGTTTTAAGAAGAATAATCCATTGAGGTTTAAATAAAAACTTGTACAATATATTATTTGATGTAAATTTAATAATGGTCTATTATATAGTGGGATAATGATAATATTGACGGTTGAATGGTGATTTGTAACAACCCCAAATCCAGTAACCTTGATCTGGTGTCTTCTTTATTACATTGGCACTAGATATTAGAAATTTATTCCCAAAGGACTGAATAGTTTAGTAGTCTTGAAAAACTAGATAAATACACGATTTCTATATAACATTGGAAATATTAACTATATAGTATAAAACAACTCTATCATCCTCAATAGTATTCATAATATCCTTCTTCATATATTGGGAAAAGGAAAATATATAAAAGGATGAGATTAGATGCTCTTTAAGGGTTATGTACAATAGAAACTATCATGAGTAAATAAGTTGTAATTAATATATAAAGGTAAATAACTAAATAAAAATTCCATTAAATACATATCTTGAGTAAAAAAATAATCAATGGATAATATCAATGTAGTAATATCAGGGATAATAATTACTAAACTCACAATGATATAATTTCTTAATATTGGATTCGATGATCTTATAAATCATGTTATCTAAAGAATCAAGGCCTTATTCTTAGATAGTTTAAAACTATAGGTAATGAGCCATTTAATACTAGCTTACTTTTTTTTCTCATGAGACCTATCAATGAATCGAGTGGCTAAATAATTTTTGGCCTCACCCATCACAACATGTCCAATGCATTCCTCATATATCGAATAATCCATTTAATTTAGGAACAATATGACATATAAAAAAATATTTATTAAGTAAAGAATAAGGATTTATCAATAATTCCCCAATAAATTAAATACATTCAAATTATAATACTATATGTAGAAATGGATAACAGTTTTGGCAATAATCACAACTAGTATAAAAAGTATTTGGATATTTAAGTGATATGTATTATACATTGATCACATGTAAGTGAATGTTTCAATGAATGGTATTAATATAACATATATCTTTTGGTTAATAATAAAAAAAATTGTTTTCATAATTGAATGAAATTACCATAAAAATATCATTAAAAAAGATTTCAGAAAAATATATTTTTCAATTTGAAATTTACTCTTTAAAATTAAAAAAAATAAAATATTGAAAAAATGTTTTCTTTGAAAATAAGCTAGTAAAAATGTTAAGGAAGATTCAAAAAATCAAACTTTTATAAAATCATAAACTTATTTTCATTCCGTATAAGTTAAAAAAAATTTCCTTTCACACTTTTATATAAAAATTATATCATTGAGAAAATGATAGGATGATTCATTATTTATTTATTTTAAAAACAATTAAAACATAGATATGAATCTATTTTAAAAAATCATTACAGAATTTTAGAATAAATTTTTATCACATTTTAAAGAAAATAATTATATAATATAAAAATATATCCCATAAAAAAGTAAAATAATAGTGTTTTTTTATTTTAAACATTTCTTTTGTTGATTCATCTTCCAAATAGAGGGAAATTTGAAATAAAATATGGAAAATCATTAAAAGGGTAAACTTGAAATAAAATTTTATCATAATGAATAAATAGATATTAGTTTTAAATACCTTAGAGGGGTATTATATACACCACATGAAAAATAAACAAGTTCATAATACTAAATATGTCTCAATAGAGTGTAAAATGAAGTAACATCCATTACAAAGATCATATCATTAAATTGAGAATTAGTTATTGAAGAGATTAAATATAAAAAATGTAAATATAAAAAAAACAAGTGGAAATAAAATAGAATACAATAAAAGTTCATTCATACAAAATCATGACACAATGTAATCAATGAAGTAGAAGTATAACCAAATGAATAGAGATTTACTTAAGAAACCCCATTCCTAAGGTATGACATGTCATATAGGTTCTATAAAATATTGTATAATAAATTTAAATTTATTATATTTACATACCAAAATAATATTAACATATATATAATTTTATCACCTGATTGTTAGAAATATTTTATTATTATCATTATTTCAAGTGTTAACTCCTTTATTTCTCAAGTATGTTTTGATTCGGTAGTCTCAGTCCTTAAATATTTTTCATGGTTCTATCATCACCATAGCATAATTAAGGATTTAAATATATTATATATTCAATATAAAGTTATTTAGAGTCATTCATAAAAGTTATATATATATATAATGAATTACACTGTTCAAAGAGACAATATGTCTTACGTATGCATGACCGTTGTTTATAATTTTCAACAAATTGAATGAAATATGGGTGAATAATAATTAATATTTTCAGAATAAATATTATATCATATATATTCATTAAATCTGTCCTTACTTACATCCATTTAAAAAAGAATTTGATAAATGGATCACATCACTTTGTAGAGGTGGTTTTCCACAATTATACATGAGCAACCTTATCATTTACCAAAAGATTAGAAGGATAGAATTATTATTCGATATTATAATTATAGAATATTATTTATGTCAGAAATATCATATTTATTCATTTTTTCTATATTTATAACCATTCCAGTGAAATGGTAATGAAAATCTAATTACACCACTACATGTAGATGGTATGCGATAAGTACTCATAGGTGATGTTTTTTCTTTTCGTAGTATGGAAAATAGATGGAATATGGATGTAAAATAATAATAATAATATATAGTCATATTTATTATATTTTACTTTTTATATTTGGATAATGAAAACACTTTAAGATGATGTATAATAAGAAATAAACTTGAAAGACTCGATAAATATGAATAACTTTTCATCAGCAGACTTCCAATAGATCACTTATTCTGGGACTTAGGGTACGTAATTTTGATTGAAAATAAGCTCAATAAAATATAAAAAGATATTTATAAAAGAAATTTTTATGGGTTTTTTTATCTATATAGATCAATGTGGTGCGAATAATTGAGAGAGGTCATGTCCTTTTATTGGATAGGGGAGGGGAATTCATGAAATTTTGTAATGTATTAAATTAATATAAATTATATTTTCCTTCCATCTGACCAAAACTTTCTCTAATTTCAATATAATATGATTATAATTATAAATAATCTCATATAATTAAATTTGGACGTGTTTTAGTTGTGTTTTATCCAATATAGTTTAATTTTAACCACTCATTAACCCATTTGATAATCATCAAGATATTATAGTTTTCTACCATTTATGGTTTAATAACGTTACAATAAAATAAATAAAGACCCATAAATGGACTGTGGTTTATGTTTAATACCACACTCTAATAATTTTTCTGAATATAATATTTTTTTTGAATTTTAAATCATCTAATAAAATATTATTTATTATAAAATATCATACATGTATATTATAGAACTATTTATTAAGTTTGAAATTTAACACTATAATATGATAATTTAATTCAAATAATATGAACCAAAAAATACATAATATTTAATATTAATATGAAAAATTAGGTGACATAAAATATCTCTCAAAAAATATTATTTTTAGAGATTTCAAAATCTTATATTTGATTCTTTACTGCTTGCACACACACTATGTATGTGTTACCTAAGCTTTTAAAGAAATTATTTATTCACTAGAAAATATAAATAAATTACCATGGTGAAAAAAAATAATTCAAATTCAAATTTTATATTTACAACCAGACATATAATCTGTTTATCCCAGTGTAAAAAAGATAATGTTTACAAAACAAAGAGAGTGACACTTTTTACTTTTCTCTATATCAAATATTATAAAGGGTCAAAATCAAAAAAAAAATAAAAATGTGATATATTAGAATTTTTTATGATTATCGTTATGATATTATCATAAAAAAAATTAATCCAAGTTTTAGGGTCATTCTTTATTCATTATCATTTTTTATGTAACCAAAATTATCTGATTTGTCCTTTAATGTGGTAACAAAATTATGAAAGTTACTATTTATAATATCCAAAAGGGTACTATTTAACAAATTTGGAACTCATGGTTCCAAATATGGAATTTTTTTATTACTGAATTAATATAATTGGCATAAATTAATTTTAATATAATGTGTTAAATGAAGGAAAAAACTATTTTTAGAAAAACACATTTTGAATCCCAAAAATATCCTCGCACCAAAATTTTGTATAATGATGATTAAAAAAAATTTACTTATTTTATATATAATTAAAAAATTATTTTGTTAATTTGAGATAAATTAATATTGTAATGATACTTTTTAGAGAAAATAAAATGATAATTTTATAAAAATCCATCTTTTCATTATTCAATTTATCAATCAATCTTTTCCAAAAAATACCAAATTTTCACCATATGATAATCTTGATGTGATAATTTAAAAAATAATTAACTTTTTATATAATTAAATTTATAAAATTTCTATAAATTAATTAAAATATTTTATCATAAAAATCAATAAAAACCACCCTTGGTTAATACATGTTTCTGACGAATAGAATGGATTTAATAAAAATTGAGAGATCATTTACTATTTGTTTATTAATAATTTTATATTAAGTAGTTACTTTGTATATATTTCATAAATAATTAAATAATAGTCATACCCACAAATTTAAAAACTTGGTACAACGTTCTTATTTAAATAATAATATTTTTGGTTTTTTTGAGGTCGATGTTTTATGTCTTATAAATTATCGAACAAAATGTTCATATTATAAAAAATATGGTTATAACAGCCCCATGTTAAAGAAATTTTTTCTTCAAAATTTTAACTTGTAATTCTAAATCAAGGGCTTGGAATTTGATAAACCACATCATAAAAAAATATTAATAGAAAAACCTATTGAAAAAAGGAAAGGGAAGTATGAAAGAAACAATAAAAACTAGGTTCCCAAATTGGAGAACATCAGTGATAAGTGAAATATATAATTTGATGGTAAAAATAATTCCCATGGATTAATAGAAAGTTATATATAACATTTTCATTATAACTTTAACCATAAAAAATCCATAAAATGTGATGGGTTGAATGAAAATTGATTTATCGGTAATAAAAGTACACAGATGATGTTTTTATTTCAAGGTCCATTCTTTAATGTCAAGGGATTATTTTACTATCATGATAAAGCACATAAGAATATAATCTTACATTTTTTATTTCAATAAAATTTGAAAAATATTTTCCATTTATTTATTTAGATGAATTTACACTTTATCTCTAATGCTAGGAAATGGATATTTAATATGAGTTTTATTTAATTCTTGAGGAACATTTAATGTACCATAAGTTACATATGTCATTCAATCAACCTCTAAATATTGCCAAAATATAAAATGGTTATCCCAAGTTATCAAATATTTCAGATCATACATTAACATCAGACAATAATATCGAAGGTTCAACTTCATCAATTTCATAATTTTTTAACCTTAAAACTCCTCAAAAATATTACCGACCATATTCAAAACCCAAAATTTTGATCAAGAATTTATCCCTAAGAAACATAAAGTAGTTTAAAATGTCACATTGAAAACATGTAAATACCTTGATCAAATATTCTAATAACCAAAATCACTAATAACTTTATCTTTATTCCATATATCCCATACAAAAATTAAGTAAACTCCATCATAAATAACTTTTTCATCAAATCAGTAAAAATTTTCAATGTCACTAAAACTATACCATTTGCATCATCATTTTCTATATTATCCTTATCCCAATAAAATTATTAACTCACCCTTAAGACCATATTAGTGGTTATCTTTCCCTTTTTCATGTAATCCCTAAAAATATCACATTACCACTAAATCACTTTTCATGGTTATCAAACCATTCAACATATTATTTAAAAACATGAATAAAAACTATTGTAGGATAATACATATATGTTTTGTGATTCTTATTACCAAAATATTGTTGAAAAAAATACTTTTACACAATTATTTAATCCAAATACACATGCGCTCTAATCATTCCACTTCAGCTGTAGTAATAGGATTGGATTGGATTTCTCCCTATGGCCTCTTCTAGAGTTAGTTCCCAGGTTAGTTGGGATAATGGTTTAAATAATTACCCCTATATTAATAGTTTAATCACCGGATAATAGTGGATTATTTATATTACTTTTATCCATATGACACTTATCTTTACAACTACAAATAACTCTTATGCCCTTCAAGAATTTTACATGGCATTTCTTTCCACAAATTTTCCATGATTGAAATTGATTCATTCCATTCTTATTTATTAATGTGTTCCCTTTTTATTGGTACTCAACCACTCTATTATTCTCTTTATTTCCCTTAAAGATATAGAATCTATAAAATTACTTATCTATATTAATGTTACTTCATACTATATCACCATACGATCGTTGTTTTGGAAGATAGTTCCCTTATAAGACATGGCTTAATCCCATCAAATAAAAAATAAATATTTATTTCTAAATAACATATTTATTTTGAGTAATTTTTAGATAATCTTGTAAAGTTATAAAAATACTCTTTCTTTTTTTACTTATACTTTAAATTTAGTAAATTCATCTCCATTACAACTTTCTATTCTCATGGAAATAATTTCTCAAATAAAATCACTATAAAAGTTCTCTATTCCATTATTTATACATTTCCAACATATTTTCTGTTCTGGTTAAATTCACACCATTATTCATTATGTCCTTTTAAATAATAAAATACAAGGAGAACCTTTTCACTTTCATTACATCCCAGTGTTAGGAATGACTTTTTGAGAGATATAATTGATTTCTCATCTTCTAAAGGATTAATATTTTGAATAAAATATGGAGAAATATTTTGTATGATGAAATCCAACATAGGAGAATAATTATATGGAACAAAACATTGTTACATATGGGAAAGGTTATTTGTCATAAACCAAGTCAACATCATCAATATGGTCTTGACTTTCCAACTTTCTACACTATTTATATTTATTTTATCTATAGGTAAATCCCTATATTTTCTATGGGTATTTATTCCATTTCTTATATTAGGCACCATAAAAAAATAATAAAACATGATGAGTTATCTGATAATAATTATGAATATTGATTCATAACATAAAATCCTTATAATGGTGAAAATCCTTAAATTATGTAAGGTATTATCATAATTCTAATGTAAGCTATGTTTATTTATTGTATAGTTACAAATGTTTCTACTAAACTTTATATGATACAAATTTTAATAACCCCATATCCAATAACCCAAGGATGGTATATTATTTTTTTCATTTTCACTAGATACAAATAATATCATCACTTGGGACCAAATAGTTTTGTAATCCAGAAGAAATAGATACATATATGATTCTTAAATCATGTTGGAAATATAAAATAAATATAATAAAACGAATATTTCATCCTTGATATTATTCATAATATCTCTCTTTATATCCGAGAAACATTAATACAAAAAAATTTTGAGATCAAATAATCAGTAGGGGTTATGTACAACAGAAGGTATCATGGGTGAATATGGAATAATATGTATATAATGATAAATAACGGAAATCACATTACATTTAATCAAAACATGAGTATGAAAAAAATAGATGGATAATATAAATGCAGTAATATCATGGATAATGATAACTGAATTCTAAATGAAGGAAATAATTAATATTAGATTCCATTATCACATACATCGTGACATCTATACTATAGAGTAATTTTTAGAAGATAGTTTAAAACTATGGGTAAAGACCCATTTAATGCAAGCTCACTAAATTGTATGATGATACCTATCGATGCATAAAGGGTTATATAATTCCCTGAACTACCTATCACTACATGGATAATGATTTATGAATGAATAATATATATATTTATCAATAATTTCCTAAGAAATCAATAATTCTTTAGTAAATCAAATACTTTCACATTATAATTCCTTATATAGAAGTGGAATATGGTTCAGGCAACAATCATATCCATAATACAATAAATATGGATATTTATGTGAGATGTAATATCCAATTATCACACGTAAGTGAATGTTTCAAATTATGGTATCTATAAAATATATCCCCAATTTTAAATAAGTAATAAAAAGCTTTGTTTTTATTTTTCAAAAAAATTACTATAAAAGTATCATTAATTTTTTTGAGGAAATTACATTTTTTCACATGGAAATTCACTTTTTAAAAATATATATTTCACAAATAAGAGGGAAACAACTATGTTTAAAAATAAACTTGTAAACATGTAAAGGATTATTAAAATCATTTAATTGTAATAATGGTAGGGAATTCAGTTCATGTCACATAAGTTAAAAAACATTCATTTGACACTTTCATGGTAAAAGTACCTCGTTTCAGAAAATGACAAGAAGCCTCATTTTTAACAATTTTTTAAAACGTGAATCATGGGTAAAACTATATTATCATAAATAAATATATAATTATAAAAAAATTGAATACATTTTAAAGAAAAAATCGATAAGTAATAAAAATATCTCCAATTAAAAGAAAAATTAGATTGAGTTTTCTTTTAAATATTTCCTTTCTTGATTCAAGTTACAAAGAGAGGAAAAGTTGAAAGAAAATATAGAAACTCATTAAACAAGTAAACTTGATATGTACTTAAATCATTAAAAATAAATATTTATTGATGTTTAAAAACAAGAAATGTAAGTATATATAGAAAATAAAAATAAAAAACTGCATAATAAAAAATATATCTCAATGGAGTTCAAATTGAGATAAAATCCCCAACAAAGATCGTATAATTAAAATGAAAATTATCAATTGGAGATATTATGTTTGAAAAATAAACATCCAAATAAAAATTTAAATACAACTTGATAAAATCAAATTTAATTTCACACATAATAATGTAATAACATAATCAATGAAGTACAGAATAGAGATTAAATTAAGATACCCCTTACCTTAGGCCTGACTTGTCATGTAGGTTCTATAACATCATATATGATAAATAGATATTTATTATAACTACATACCAACAAAAATATTAATATTTATAACGTTTTATCACATGTTTTTAATAATATTTTATTTGTATCATTATATCGACTGTTAAGTGCTTTATTTTTCAAGGAGGTTTTCATTACGTAGTCTATGTCCTAGCATCTTTCTCATGGTTCCATCATACACATAATGTTATTAATTATTTAAATATCTTATATCTGCAATATATATATATATATATATATTTGGATTGATCTATAAAACATAGATATATAAAAAATTAATTAGACCATTCATGGAGATGGAATGTCATGCGTACACATGAACACTGTTTTCACTTTTTAATAGATTGAAGGAAAGAACAATGAATAATAAATAATCGTAAAAAACAATTATTATATCATATATAGTAATTAAATATATATTAATTACCATATATTTAAAACATAAAATAAATTTGGATCACATTTCTTTATGGAGGTTGTAGTCCACATGTACACATGAGCGATATTATTATATTCCAACAGATTGAAAGGTAATAAATTGTATATTATATTTTAATTTGAAAAAAAATTATATGTCATAAATATCATATATGTTCATCATTTAATACTTTATAACTATCCAGGTGTAATATTAATGAAAAAATAATTACACCCTTATGTGGATACAGTAAGCTATATGTATGCACAAGAAATTGTTTTTCATATGATGGAAAAAAGAAGGAATATTTTTGTAAAATAATTATAATAAAATATAATTATGTTTATTATACTCGATTTATTATCTTATTAGGGTTAAAAATATTAATATAATTTATAAAAAAATAAACTTTATAGATTTTGTAAAGGTCATTACCTCTTCTTTAGTAACTTCATTTAGATCCATTAATAAGAGACATAGGTTAGGTCTTTTGGTATAACTAGAAACTCTATAACTTATATAATTATTTTTCAAATATAATTGGTTAGTGGTTTAAAAAGGTATATGGATCAATGTGGTGTGAGTAATTAAGAGAAGGGGGTCATTTTATAAGAGACGAGAATGACATTCTTGGAATTTCTTAAAGTATTACAATAATATAAATTATATTTCATGTTTAAATTGACAAAAATTAATATAATTTGAATATAATTTGATTATTATTAGAAATAATCTCATATAATACATTTTAAACTTGTTTTAGTTGTGTTTTAACTATTATGTTTTTGTTTTAACTCCTCATTAACCCTTTTAACAATTACCGCAATATTAATGTTTTTTACACTGTAAGGGTTAATAATGTTTCTGTAAAATGAATAATGACCCAAAAATGGACCATGGTTGATTTTTAATACCATATAACATTCATATGGATAAATATAAGATATTTATAAATTTTAAATCACTAAATAAAATATTATATATTATAAAATATCATTGATATCAAATTTGTAACTATTCATTTAATTTTACTTTTATAACTACATAACAATAATGGAATTCGAATAAAATGAATAAAAACCTTTAAAATATTTCATGTTTATATAAAAAAATCACATAATATAAAAAATAACTCATATAATATTATTTTTTTTGTTTTCAAAATAAATTTATTGATTTTTTACTACTTACACAGGCATTGTGTCTGTGTCAAATAAGCTATTGTGGAAATTATATCATTAATAAAAATTAAACCTAAATTAACATGATGTAAAATAATCATTTAGATTTAAAATGAATATTTATAACATAATATATATTCTTCTTATCCCTATTACAAAAATTTTAATATAATAATATGAATAGAATGCAATTTTGACTTTTATTTATATAGAAGAAAATAAATGGTCAAAATCATGGATAAATAGAAATAAAAGGCCATATATTATAATTTTTGATGATTTTGGATTAGATATATTGGTTAAAAAAATTAAGATAAGTGTTAGGGTAATTATTTAGTCTTTATCATTTTATTTTGAACCATAATTAGCCGATTTACCCTCTAACGTGGTAGAAAAATTACTAATGTTACTATCCATAATGTACAAAAATAAAATGGAAGTATTTTATAAATTTGGAAATATGGATTAAAAATATGAAATTAATATTTCAATATTAAATTCAAATAATTGTAATAAATTTATTTTAATATAAATTCATACAACACAACAATAAATAGTTTTTATAAAAATACGTTTTAAGCCCAAAATTGTACTTATACAAAAATCAAGTATCATAATGATTCAAATGATGTTAATTATATTATATATAATTAAATAATACTTATGCTACATTAATATAAATTTAAAATTAGATTTATACATATTAGGAAAAAGAATATCAATTTTACAAAAAACCAAATTTTTCACAATTCATTGAAAAAAAATCCTTTTTAAGAAATATACCAAAAGTTCACAATAATATAATATTTATAGAAAAAATTCTAAAATGATATCTTTTTTATAAAATAAATTTTAAATAATCACCAAAAAATAATTATAATATTTTCCCTAAAAAAGAAATAAAACCCATTTCTGAAGAAAACATGTTTTGAATAATGAAATGGTTTTAACAAAAGCTTCGTGATTATTTACTACAAATTTATGAATAACTTAATATAAAATAGGAAATTTATATTTATTTTGTAAATAATTTAATCTTACTAACACCGTCTAATTTAATGGCTAGGTTATAACATATATATTTAAATAAAAATATTATGGTGTTCGTTTGAGCTCAATGTTATGTGTCGCATACACTGTCGAACAGAATTTTATTCCTTTAAATTACTAGGGTGTTACATGATTCATTGAAAATGTCATATTTTTGGATATATTTATGGTCAACATAAGGATTACATTTTAGTTTAGTATTTAAATTTTATTCATGATATCTTGGTGAAGATACCTGTATTATTAAAATATATAATGATTTATCATAGTTATTAATTATATTTTTGGGGATGATTAATTAGGGTGAGGTATATGTATCCTTTAGGTTTAATATGTGATTTAACATGACAAATTATTTGGTAAGAATGAAATTTAATTTTTAGATTTGTAAGATGAAATCTATGAGATCACATTTGAGGTTAAAACATTATTTAATGTGGAGGTTATTGAGGCTATTTGAGATTTGGGGTTATCAATTAAATGATCCAGGTGAAATATTTATTATTATTATAGAAAATTTTAAGTTAAATGTATTATTTAATCATAAAAGGATTATATATTTTAGATAATATCTTACCTTTTTCTAACCATTCAGTTTTGGTTAATATTTAATTATTGAGTAATATCTTAATAACCTTTTATTGATTAAGAAGTTGATTTATGTGCTTTAGGAATGAAATATTTATCTTGAATAATCATCCTTTGGAGAAAAAGATGAGATTACACTCGAAATTGATTAAAGATTATAATTATAGTTTTCAAGTATGTATATTTTATTATGTTCATAGAATAAATGTTAATGGAATTACCCAAATCTAGGAAAAGAATATAGTAAGGAAAATCATATCATATTCCATTCATTTCTAATGAATCTATGGCCTTTTCACACCTCATTATTATATGGATTTGTGGTCATTAAATTTATCATGATAATTCTCTTTCAAGATATCAATGTTCTCAATCACTCTCTATCTTTATTTAAAAATTAATTTTTTAACTTCATGTTCATATTTTCACTTCCCACTAATTTTATCCTATTTATAAGACTATTTATGTGTTATTTTACATGACCATTATATTTCCCTTTCCCTATTTTCAAGAGAAATGTTTATGAACCCTTTTTACAATGTCGGTTTTCAAGAAATTATTTTTAAATATCAAATCATTTATTTCTAAGAACAAGTTCAAATTATGAGGATAAAATTTATTAATGTGGGGGAAGGGTAATGTAACAACTCTACTTTAAAAAAGGACACCAAGTTCTATATCATATATAACATGAAACACCAAGCATTAACGAACCATAAAGTTCAATTATTTAATAACCATTATAATATAGTCATTGAATTGGAAGGTATGAATATATGTAACTGAATTGTGAAATACATATAAAGGTCATAATAAATAAAAATTTGTTGATAAATTATCAGGAAATAAGTACTCATTTTTTAGTAAATTCATTTTATTCTTCAAAATAAGTTTTCTTAAAAGTAGGTGTTATTTTTTTTGAATGAATAATATAAAAGAATTATGTTAAATCTTTATTTGATAAAAAGTGTATAATTTTTGAAATAATGTTATAAAAATTATTCGGGGTTGAATTTTTTGTATTATTCTAAAAAGATTGATTTTTTTGTGAATAGTTAAAAATTCTGTTTTTTATTGAAATCTTATTTTTTGAAATATTCAAACAGTTCCATTTGATGTTAAAATTAATTAAATTTTAAATTATTTCCCTATATTAATAATAATAAAATCATTTTTAGAGAAATCAATTTAATGGTTGAATTTTGTATAAAAAAATTGTATATATGAAAAAGTATTTTTTTTGAATTTTTTTTTTATTTCATATTTTAATTATATCAAAAATTAATTACTAACACTTATAAAAATTGATTACTAAAAAATGGATTCCATGTTTTGAATCATAATTTCTAAATTCTCTAAATAGTTTCATTTTAATTTTTATCATTATAAATAATAACCATATATTTTTTATTATCATTATAATGGTAAAATGGGTTAATTAGGGTTAAAACTAATGAGACAGGGATTAAAATTAATTAAAAAATTATTTTATTTCACTGGTTTTTTATATTTTATCCATAATCATCCAAATTAAAAATTATGACATTTTCTCCATTTTTCTTTGATTTTGACCATTATATTATTTAAGTAAAAGATAAACTCTAAAATTTTACTTTCCTATTTTTTATATATATAATATTTTATGATAGGAATAAAAACATATTTTTAGATAAAAACGTTTATTTTAAATTTGAATTATTTTTTATGATGGTTATTTATATTTAATTTCTAGTGGTGAAAAAATTACATTAAATGATTATAAAACACCGACAAAGGGATTTTGAAAATAGTAGACCAATCATGTAAATGATTTTAAAAACTCTAAAAGTAATATTGTCTGGTTGAATAAATTTATAATTACTTTATTAATGTAAATATAATATATTATATATGTTTTAAAGGTTTATATTTTAATTTAATTTGAAACCTGTTTTTTTTTCTCAAATTCAAATTATGTGAAGATTTGTTAAAATTAAATTAATAGTTTTTTTCTGAAATATACTGTATTAAATTATTTAAAAATCATAAAAATATTGAAATAGGACAGGTAGGATTTACTTTTTTCTAAAATTTTCTGAATTTAACATTTATGATCCAATTTCTACCTTAGAAGTGAAATTATAACGCTTTAATATTAAAAAGTCATTACCATGGTTAAGATTAAAATTGGTTAACCAAAAGGTTAAATAAAAATATTAGGTTTAAAATGATATATAAAAATATATATATATATTATTTTATGATTATATTTATACTCTATATTCTATATATTTTATGATATATCAATTTGGTACCATTTTTCTTGAGTTAATGAAAAATTATATTATATTATTTTATATACTTTCAAAAATGAAATTAATAGTATTTTTTAATAGAAAATATTTTATTTAATGATTTAATATTCATGAAAATATTTTCATAGTATAATTGAATGAGATATGATTGATAGTTTCAACAATGTTTCAGTTATGGGTCACTTTTCCATTTTAAATTACTTTCTTGGCCCCTAAATAGTACAAAACTTTGACATCGTGGTTATTGTAAAAAGGTTTAACATAGGGTTAAAACAATGAGATAAGGGTGAAAAAATAATCAAAAACTTTTATAAGTTTTATTAGATTATAGTATGTTGACTACTAATCATACTATATTATTATTAAACCAATTTGAATCCATTTTTCGATGAAAATCAATTTATATTAATTTAAAACTCTAATTATTTTCAAGTGGGACCCTCCCCTCACTTATAAAAAGGAACTTATTCTCATATCTTCATTATATATGTTTGTACATATATATTGATAAATCATTATAATAATATCATCCTATATCCTTTCACCAAATTATATATCTTTTGGGATTTCCTAAATAGCATTCTTCCAAGTTGTATGGTGTCAACCAAAAGTGGGTTTTCAATGAAGAGGTATAACTCCTAACCAGGTGATTTCAATTTTATTTCTTATTATAACTCCTCCAAATACATGGTATAAATTCTTAAAAAATTAATCTATTATATTAGATATAATTAATTATGATGATGGAAAAGTCATAATTCACCTTCTTCCCATTCGTTGTAAAATGATAATGTCGCTAATGAATATATGTGGACTACCACCTCAATGAAGCGATGTGATTCATTTTTCATTACCATTTTACATGGATGGAAATAAGGATATATTTAATGAATATAATATATATATATATATATTATGTAAAAAATATCATATATATATATATGATATTTTATTTATCTTTATTTCATTCCATTCATCAAAAAATTAAAGTAGTGTTCATTCATACTTACAGTCTACTGTCTCCTTGAATAGTGCATTTCATTTTCCTATCATGATATTTCATGAATGAATATAAATATATATAAGGAATATATATTATATTTATATCATTGTTAAAAATCATGATATTATGGATCCATGATCAATGGAAAAGGACCAGAACTATGAAACCAACACCCTCATGATAAAAAAACATTTAACACCTAGAAACGAAGATTTTAATAAGTAATTATTGATAAATAGGAGTTTAAATGTTATAATATGATCATATATGATATTATTCATATGTAAATGATTATGTTATATAATTACCATAAATTAAAATTTATTATATGTGAGGTCATATCACTTTCGAAGAGAGTCGAACATGAGGTAATGGTTTATCATCTCCATTTTATTTCTATGAGATTTAGGCCATATTCACCAATTGATTACTTTGGGTGGTGTATATACTACCAATGAATGTGTTTTATAATTATTTAATTAAAATTATATGGATCTAAAAATCTGTCCATGGTTATCTCTTTCATAAGGTTTTTATATAGATATTTCCAAAGAAATAAGGGTTTTATGTTATAATCTAATTGTTTATTAGGATTGATTGTGGTTAACATTTCCATGATGAAATTTTATGACATAAATATCTATAAATTCATAAATTTCGTGTACTCTAGTTATTTCTAGATATTATATGTTTACATTTCATTTCCACTAATTATTTATTCAAGATACTGATAAAATATTTATATGGAAGATATAATTTATTTCCCTCTTTGGTTGAAAATGAGTTCTCTTCTATTTCCATGTTTTCTAAAAAAAATATTCATAAATGTTTTTATGATTGTAATATAATTTTTTTTAAAACCCTGTTATATTATGAATTATTTCTTTTCAAATAAATTTAATTTTTTTGATAACCTATGCTACACACAACACTGAGTTTTAACAAAAAAACATACTATAAAAATATTATTATTTAATATGATTATTATCTCCTAACCATTGGAATGAAGAGTATGAATATGATTAACTATTTTATGAAAATATATGTTTTAATCCTGTATATAAAATAAATTATTTTGTTTCCAATGAATAAGAAATTAAAATAAGTACCATATGAAAATATAAGAAATATTTTTCAACACACAATCTTGTTTTACCGTAAAAAAATTTTAAAAAATAAAATTTAGTGAATAATTTTAATGAAATATACATATTTTATATTAAATATATTGGTTAAAATTTTCATGACCCATCCTAATGGGGTTCATGCTATGACAACCCAACATACCTCTAATAGGCCTGGGGCTAGGGACTAGCACCGAGTAGGCATATCACTAACATGAGAGGCCTTATCCTTAGTACATGTACACATGCATAGATCTCCAAGCCCATAAAATAATAATATGTAAAAATAAAAATTGAAAACCCATGCATTCATACATCTAAATCATATAACCAGAGTACAATAGGAAGTAACAGAATGAAAATAGGTCCAAATACAAGACCACCACAAAGAGTCTGAAAAAAAAATCCATCCCAAAAATAATACTGAGGACCTCTATCAATATACTGCTAGAACACACTTGGGACTATCTAGTCTCAGTAAGCACCAAATAGTTCAGGTCTATCTAGGAATTGTTCAAAAGGTCGATCATCTTCACGAAACATGACACGTGTGGGAAATGATATTTAAGGGGTGAGTATAAAAATACCCAATAAGACACCCAAGAACACAAATCATACAAAAAGGGAAAATAGTCATCTCTATAAAGATATATATATACATCACATATAGTAAGAACATCTAGATATACTCAATAATGACATGTATTTTAGAGTTAAAATCAAAAAAAAATCATCCTAGGATTCTTTCTCAAAGGTTCAATAAGGATTTCATCTATGAGAACACACTAAATGAGTTTTATCAAAATGATTACATTTTTTCAAGAGGTAAACATTTTTGGGTACCACCATGGGATGTACACGATAAAAGTCCTAAGAGATTTGATATAGAGATGATGATCACTCCTGAGTCCATGGTCTATACCAACAACTGAATCTGGATTAACCTGCAATGTAGATGATAAGTAACTACGTAGTTTTGGTCACAAAGATACCAATAACTCCACCAAGATCATGAATAAAAAAAGAAGATCACATTCCGGGCCTCAGGGAAGGATTCCAAGAACTCTATACAAGAATTGGTGCTGAAGGGATTGTTGTACTTTGTGTAGGAGATGATTCTATACTAACCCTCAGGGAATGGATATGAGGAACACACCCAAAGTAAACATGTCCAAGATACAGAAGAAAATGGATTCAAGACAACTTTTAAGGATTACAAGACATGTAGTAGGGTTACACTCTGTGTTCCTTCGACCCTTGGTCCTACCCATGTAAAATAGACTATGTCTATGTTTGTGTAAAAGTAAATGGAATGTGGCTACCCATGTACTTTTCCTATTTACAAGTATATGGGTTAGTCTGTGTACATTTTTTACAAACTGTGTCCATGTTGGATTACAGGATGTTCCCATTCTTGTGTACACTAGCTCTTGTATGTAATCCTACAAAGATACATGTTGAACCTTCAAGGAGGGGGTACATACCGTGTGACAAGTTAACATGTCATGTGATACTTATATTTCTCCTGAAATCCTATCCACTCCTAGGAGGTCCCAAAGGGTGTGTGTATCCCCATTACATGATATGTAGTGATGAAATTTTCAGATTTTTAGATCTGGGATCACACATCACCATCCACTCAATATATTTTCAAATCTACCTTCGCCATTGCCTATCTCACCCATGGAACTCGAGTCTAGTTCAAAAATTCCAATCTGCACCATAGAGATGATTTTTGTGGCATCGTTCATTTAGGATCTTCCCCAAAACTCCACCGTTTCTGTGCATCCAAGAACTGTACCTACATATTCTAAACCATTCTTAATCCCCTCATCACTATTTTCATCGTAGGATCCTTACTCCATACCAGGTCAAGATATTTGAAATTGAATTGTTGTGCCAAGAAACTAGTGTGAAACATTCAACACCTCTCTATTCAGGTCGAATCACTTGGAAAATGAAACTCAGATGAAAAATGTATATAGAATACTGTGAGAAAACCACAAAACATGACAAATAGAAACAAACCTCGAATATGTTCAGTTGTACTCAATTATTTTATATTAGATCAATGAACAATGAACCATAGTAAATAAATAAAAATCCTAATAGAATTCCCACAAAATTATCCCATTCGAATGTACATTGTATCCACAGATAAATTTATTGGTTGATTGATCCATTTTTATTATAGATATATAAACAGGGAAAGAAATACACATAATAAAATGTCCTTCCTCAACTTGTATTGATTTATGAAGAATAATGTAGATACACAGTGATTGTTGGAGAGATCCTGTGATTTTTTCTCGCACTAGTCATAGATCTATGATCCACTTTATATTTATCTAAGAGAGACCCCCAATACTGTCTTCAAGAGTTCTCCAAAGGATCTAGGATTATAAGGGTAAACCAATAAATACATCATAATGTTTTATTTAAAGAAACATTAGTCTCTATATGAACAAAAATGAATAAAAATAAAATAATTATTTATTTTATTCATTTTTATATCGTCAATTACATTTCTACAAACTTCTCATGCCGACCAAGGTTATGTCATTAGTAGTGTTAACCTCAATTTCTAAACTCTATGGTTCAATCATATTTATTATCTAGGCCCCTGTATAGAAGTTATTCCACTTTATAGGAAGATAGGGCACACATTTAATATATTTAATATATTTCAAACAGTTATTCTAAGAACACGTAGCCTGAAAATCACATGAAATCTCAGCAACATGTCTCAAAAAAATCTATAGAATATCCAAAAATAATACATGTAATATTGGATTCATTACATTCTCCCCACCTTGGGGCCTAACATTATGAAAATACAAATAGGGTTTATACAAAGGGATGAATGTAAAAAGCATGAATATAAGCCTTCATTTACCATGTGTACTCATGAATATTCCCATGCTACCACTATACACATAATAATAGAATTTCTAAACCACAAAGGATCCTCTCCTAATGATCCTTGATCTCTACTAAGAACTCAAAAAATTTAGTTCCATCCTCAAGGTCCATATCACCCCATTCGATAACAAGTGATGGGTCATGCTTGTACCTCCTTAGCTATGACATGTAGAAGGTGTCATAAACCCAATCTAACTATAGATATATAGTGATGAAATATTCCACCGCTCCAACTCTATATAGTTTCTGGAAGTGTATTTTGATCCCCAGAGATAGCTTAACACCATAGACAAATCTTTTTAATATACATCGAGGTGAAATATATAGGAACACATAGTATTCATAATTGAACTCTTAGGGCCTCCATTTTATATCTTCACAAGCCTTATGATGGCTATGTGCAGCCTTCATCCAACATTGGAAGATCCAAACCTTCTCAATAGTTTTCCACACCAACTCTGGGCCAATCAGTGCCGACTCTCATGTGTTTGTACAATAAAGTGGCGACCTACAGGGCCACCCATACAAAGCCTAAAATGGAAGGTAAGGCGTTAAGAGACAAACTTGTACCCTAGATTTATGTGGTAATCCCATCATGACTCAAGAACTGTAAACATTCTTGAAGGTGTTATATAGGGTACAAGTTTTTCTCTAGAAGGTAAGTAATCAAGAGACAAACTTGTACCCTATTTGGTATGTACACATTCCTTACACACAATTGACGTTAGCCAGATTTGTGGTCAACATTCAAGAACTGTCTTGTCCCACTCAACTGATCAAAAAGTTCCATGATCCCCGGTAGTGGATACCTATTATTTATTGTCACTTGGATCATGTTCCAATAGTCTACACATAACCTGAATCTCCCATCAGCCTTCTTGGAGAACAAAAATGGGGCTGACCATAGTGAAAAACTAGGTCTAATAAATCTCTTCCTCTACAAGTCATCAAATTGTATCCTCATATCATGATTCTTTGCAGGATCCATTCAAAATGTTGACATAGATATTAGTTCCATCCTGGGGTATAGATCAAAAATAAATATATCTCTATGTGGAGAGTTAAACCAGGAACATCTTCAGGGAAGACATCCTCATACTCCTCCACCACTGTATGAAACTAAGAACTCATAATATCAACTGTACCAAGGGTCATTCTGTCCAACTGCTGTATAATTTGCTATAACCTCATATTCATGAGTCCATCCAAATATTATTGGGTTTAATTTTTATGCACATATGAAAACCTGGTCCCATTTTTGTGGACACACCACACCCTCTACCTGAAATAGTCAATTTGGGCATGAACTGTGGATAACCAGTCCATACCTAATATGAATTTGTATGAAATCATAACTACTACAATGATATCCCAATATAAACTCTTGCCTCCAAGATTCAGGTCATACTGTTGGCATAAGTGTTTTATTTATATGTTATCTCCAGTAGAAATCTCTAATTTTAATAGTTGAGCTAAGTGCTTGATTAGAATCTCTAAATCCCAAACAAGATATGTGTTAATAATGAAATGACAAGAACCTATGTCTATCAGTACTAAATAGAAGGTAGAAAAAACACAGATCATACCTTATATTATTCTTGAAGCCTATAGGTCATAATACTTGACTGGTTACATCTATCATCAACCTTTTTATCCATCTCCATGAGCCTGGCGTGGACAACCTAGGGGTAGAGGTGGTAACAAGTCAAAGTGTCAACCACCTCTAGATACTCTCCAAGCTCATATTCCACATCCATGGCCTTATAGAACTATATTTTCCTTCCACTATTTCTACCATAGAGGCCCATACATGGTCTCTCTATTAGCCATACGGTGGGTTGGATAACCTTGGGTAAGATTTCACTTACCGTCACTTGAGTAGCACCATCTCTCCCTAGGTTGAGTGGACCCATCATGAGAGACTTGAACTGAAGACCCTCTACCATGAGACCTCCTCCTAAAATTTATTGCATGCTCAAGTCAATTATAATGATATAGGATCCCTTCTTCTGATGTCTCTACTCCTATGGCCCCACCGCCAACAACTACAGTCCGCTTCTACTGAGCTAAGAAACCCTCAACCAAAAAATATTTCCCTAACACCCCAGTATATGTAGGAATTCATAGAGGGGTAAAATGACCATGGATGTATCTAAGAATCCATCCATAAAATTTCTAATCTAGGTAGAACTGATACTAAACCTTATCAATCGAGTACCAGGAGAGGCTTGGTAAACCTCAATCAATATTCAGCTACTGTTTCACTACTCTGGTAGATATGCAGAAGATTATGGATACATACATCCACAACATAGCTGGAGAGAAATACTATTTGAAAATTCTCTCAAAAAATGACCATGATAGTGTTTCCTCATCATAATAATAGGTTATTAACCCCCACCATCTTCTAGTGGAGCCATGTAGAAGGCTCAATACTAGGACCACCATATGATCTACTGGTGTCATGGACAAATAGAAACTCAAGTCACTTTCTCAAGCTAGAACTCAACTGCCTTTGGGTTGGTCTCACCTTAGAATCTGAGGAGTCTCTATCACTAAAACACATGAAGTGTTCTAATCCTCTGCACCTCATCTACTCGTATTATGAGTACCATATGCTACTATAAAAGTGGTGCTATATTTAGGGAACCACCTATAGGTAGAACCTATGGAACTCGTCCACGTATCGATTCATAATCAATGATGTTATCATCCTTGTTATCTTCATGCGGAATACTAGCTGGAATACATCACAGAGGTATCCTAAAAGTAAATATGATAGACCATCATCAATGAGTATATCTAGATAGATGAATCAAGAAGTTCATGGATACCACAACCCATTAATCTCTAATTCATGTACCATTGTTTTCTTGGAAACCCGTGTTATCATATACCAATTCGAAAAGAAGGTGATTAGAGTCCTGGTGTATGGATACATCAGCTGTTGCACCAACATTTGATTCCATGGCCTAAAATCCAAACTCAAGACATATAACACAATTTCCCCAAACCAATCCCACAGACTCTGATCCAACGGTAGAACCAACTACTTTGATTCCACTCTTTCATGACCCGTCCAAATGGGGACAATTCCATGACCCCCTAAGAATTACTCTAATAAGAAATGGGATGATGACTACCGTTGAGTATTCATATCACTAACATGAGAGTCCTTAGCCTATATACCTATTAACACAAACACATCTCCAATCCCATACAATACAAAACTATAAAAAAACAACCAAACAACCCTACATGCATCCATATAAATCCCATAACCAAATCACAACAATAATTAAAGGAAATTAAATAGGTTTTAATACAATCCCAAAAAATATTCTGAAAAAAGTACAACCTAAAATAAATACTGAGGACTAATTTCAAGATACCGTAGGAACACACCTCAATCTAGCTGGTCTCTCTAACATTCATCTAATACTAGTCAATCTAGGACTCCATCAAAAGGTCAATCATATGAACAAGACACAAAACATGAAGGAAAATCCCATATAGGGGTGATTATAACAATATCTAGAAAGAAACTCCCAAAACCAAAAGACATACAAAAAAGGAGAAACAGTCAGCTCTACAAAGGTATATGTTTACAATACATATGAAAATAATATACATATATATTCAAAAAAGTCACGAAATATTTAGGTAAAGTCACAATTAAAATCCCATCCTAGGATTCCCTTTATAAGTTTCCACAACAAACTCATCCAAGAGAACACACTCTATGAGTCTGATATCACTAACGATGTCCATACAAGAGGTAAATCTCTTCGGGTCTCACATTGGAAAGTAAACACTAAATGTTTGAAGAGATATGATACATAGATGAGTATCACTAATAGGTCCATGGTGTATACCAACAACTAAATATGGATTAACCTTTATTCGTAGAGGATTAGTTCCCGCATAGTGTTGGTCATGATGATACTAAGAACTCTACATAGGGAATTAAAATGAATAGAGGATATCACATCACGCCTCATAGAAGGATTCTAGCAACTCATCCAATAATTCATGTATAAGGGATTACTATCCTAAGTGTAGGAGGAAATTTTATTCTAACCATCAAGAAATGGATATAGGGAACATAACCTAATGAAAGTACTCCAAGTTATAGAGGACAAGTTTTTGAGACAACATTTATAGATTACATGAAATGTAATAGGGTTACAATCTCTTTCCTTTTGACCCTGGGTCCTTCCTTTTTTAAATGGCATGTGTCTGTGTCTATGTAAAAGTATATGCCTTGTGGATCCACGTATACTCTGACCATGTTCTAGTACATGACATAGTCGATGTACATTTTCTGCACATCATGTCTGTGTGGGAGTACAAGTCGTGCCAATTACCATGTACTCTAGCCCATGTCTGTGTACCCACTTAAGTACACAATGAGACTTTGGGTTGGGTTCACACCTTGTGTGATACTTATCTTCTTCTAAAAACCCTATCCACCATTAGGATGACTCACATGGCATGTGGATCCACGTTACTTGCAGTGTAGTGTGTAAATTTCCAAATTTCCAGATCTGGTTTCACGTATCTCTGTCCACTAATCTAAAAACCAAATATTCTACAATCATCACTAATCATGCCTATGGAACTCATATCTGGGTCAAATGATGGTGATCATCACCAAAGATATGATTTTTGGTAGCCTCATTCATATGAGAACTATCCAGAACCTCCGCCATAACTCTGCATCTAGGAACAACACCCACACATTCCTAATTAACCCTGAGCTACTATTTTTTTCCATCCTCAAATTATTCTTCCTTCACACCATTCCCAAATTTAAAATATAAAATCATTGTACCAATAAAGTGGAGTGAAACATTTTTTCCCTTGATATTTGGGTCGAATTATTGGAAAAAATAAACCTCATTAATGAATAAAAATTAAAAATGGGAGAAAACCATGAAAAATGAAAAATAGAAAAAAAAAGTCTATCGTGTCCGGTTGGCCTCAATTATTTTATGTTAGAATGATTATCAAAGAACCATAGT
Organism: Viscum album; assembly: GCA_963277665.1. Classification (NCBI taxonomy): domain Eukaryota; kingdom Viridiplantae; phylum Streptophyta; class Magnoliopsida; order Santalales; family Viscaceae; genus Viscum; species Viscum album. Next base: position 807,021,681 of record OY728137.1, read on the forward strand.
AAATTAAAATAACTTGGAGTGGAATTAACGCATAATTATCGCATCACGCAATAGAATCAATATGAAGACTAATATATTGGTTTATTGAACCATTTTCATTATAGAAATATAAGAAGGGAAAGAAATCCATGTAATAGAATGTACTATATTAATTTGGATCGATTACTAATGAAGAACAGTTCTACATCATGATCATTAGCAAGATTCTCAGAATTCATCTTGAATCGGTCGTCAATCTACGATCCGGTTTCCATTTGTTTGAGAGAGATCCTCCAACACACTCTCCAAGGGTTCTAAAATAACCCCATGGTTATGAGGAAAACTATAAAATTCCATCATAATAGTCTATTTAAATACATTTCAGTATCTATATTAAAAAAATAAAATAAAATAAAATAATTAATTATTTTATTCATTTTTATGCCCGCGATGAATCTTCTACAAACACCCTACACCGACAAAGGTTATGTCAAACCTAGGGTAAAACCCATGTTTTTAACTCAAATTTTACCCATAATTTTTTATTTCTTTGTCCATTTATATGTTATCACACTTATTCTGGAAATACTACGCACTTGTGCTCTTTAATATATTTATTGAATTAAAAAGATTTATTTAGGCACATTGGGACTCATAATCGCAAGCCGTCTCACTACCTGGTCTAAAAAATAATCCATAAAATATCCATAAATAATAAGTTGAAAATATTATTCCTTAAAAATATGACTTATGTGTTTCTTAAACATGAGATAAGAATAAATCCAATTTTACGCTTAAAAACTGCATTTTTATAAAAAAATATTATTATATTCTCCACACTTATTTTTAAGAGAAATGTATTTAAATTTTATAATATATATTTTAAAAAATGATATTAATTTATTAAATCATCATGTAAAAATTATCTTAGCGTGGTTTTTTCATAATTTTAGGAGAATTTAAATGTTTTGATGAATATTGAAAAATAACAGTTTTTATTTAAAAATTTCAATTATTTTAATGAACTAAAAACTAAAAAATTGTTTTAATATATTTTTAAAAGTACAATTAATTATATTATATATTTTTTAATCCATATTATATTATTTTATTAAATTTCATATTTAATTTTATTATAAAATACTTTTAAACTTTTGAATATTTTCTCATTGAAAAACTGCTTTCTCACCACACATATGGGATTAATTTTATATTAAAATTTTCCACTTATTTTAGTGGAATTCAGGAAAATAGATTTTTTATTTGGAATCAGTATAATTATTATTATCTAATAATATTAACTTAATTTTCTACGATAATGAATAATGAAAATATTAAAAATTAATTACTGCAGTTGTTGTTTTAAAGTGTTTACTAAGGGGTTAAAATAAAGAGAGAAGGGGTAAAATGACCTTTAATATTATCAAAAATACATTTTATGGACATATTTTACCATTAAAAACTATATGGGTTTCTAATGATATATTTTGAATCCTTTTTCCTATGAAAAAAATGGGTACAACTTTTTCTTTTCAAAAATTTGAAGTTCTTCATCTCGCCCACTCATATAAAGCCACCCATATCCTCACATATTAACACTTCCAAAAGACTTTTTTCTATCAATTAATACCCAAATAACATCCTTAAATCAATAAAAACAACTTATATCCATTTTTTGGATCGTTAATCAAATATATGAAGGATTTAGTTTAAACCCAAAAAGGTGTTCTGAAGAAGAGATAATGTTTTAAACTATGCCTTTTTTTACTTCTTATAAATCCTTAAAATATTTTTAAATTGTCATGAAATAATAAAATAAATATCTCCCATATAAAAATATTTTTTTAAATGTTATAACTTATATATATCTCCTCTTCTATCAAATGAGAAATGAAACTGTCGATCATGTGTATAGAGGACTACCATCGCGAACCGATGCTATTCGTTTTCCATTACCACCTATCATTCAAAGATATAATGATGTATTATATTTATTATATTGTTATAACTTTTTAATTAAAATACCAAATCTACCTTCTTACCTACTATCCCTTTGGAAAATAATAACGTCGCTCATGTGTACGTCAGACTACCATGTCACGAACCAATGTGATGTGTTTTTCATTTATGTTTTACTGGAATAATAATTAAGATATATTAAATATATATATATATATGATATTTTTAATATAAATATATTTTTTGTAATTATTATATCACACATAACCTCTTAATTTCTATTCTATGGGGGATACGATAATGTCGTTTGTGTGTATGATGAAGTACCGCCTCACAAAGTGATGTGATTCATTTTTCACTAATTATTTAAAAGGAAAGTAATTTAGTTAATGTTAATGAATATATGTGGTATATATGACATATAAATAATTATTTTAAGTAAATATATTTTTTACATTTCTTTTATTTCATCCATCGTGAAAATGGAAACAACGTTCATGCATTTGTACGACCTACCATCTCTATGAACAATGTATTTCTTTTTCTATATACAACTTTTATGGATCAATATAAATAAATATATAATGAATATATATTATATGTATATAATGGGGAATATTATATATATTATTAAACCATTCTCAATGTAATTGGGCTAAAAAGATCAAAACATATTGGAAAAAACAAAGCAGTTATTGCCTGAAATGTTATTTTAACATGAGATTGTTAATAAATGAGTAATAAAATGAAATTAGTAAATAATATATGTATTATAAATATAATTATTTTTATTTAATAGATTTATAATAAAATTATTTTTATTATATAGGGTTTTTTAATTTTTATGATTGAAGTCAACACTTAAGGTAATGGATTTCCGTCTCACTTTTATTCTTTGGGAGGCACATTCCATATTTACCCCATGTTTCTTATATATGGTGTATATACTTCCCACGAATGTTTTTATTATTAATATCCTGATAATTATGGGTATTTAAATACCCATTTTATTACCTCTATTTGATGGTTTTACAGTTAAAATTTTACCAATGCGGTAAGGGATTTTTGTTTCAATTTTTTTTCTTTGTGAAATATGTTATGTTATGCACCTATCTTATATTATGAGGTGTATATGAATCCAATATAAAGTGTTATATCATTATTATACTTATATTAATGATATTTAATGTTTCTTTTAATGTTATAATTTAATGGGTTTTATGATTATAAAGTTACTTAAGTGGTAACAGTTTGATGTTATGATCTCATTGTTTATTAGGATTTTTTATGATTATAATTTTTGATGATGAAATATTATGATAAATATCTCAAGAAACACATGAATTTTATTCTGATATTTTTTTATTATTATAATACATGTTTTCCCTTCTTTTTCCTTTATTTTTTTACTCTTGATTCCAATATAATGTTTTTAAAGAAAATTGACTTTATTTCTCTCTTCAGTCAAAACCATTTTATATTCTATATACTTGTATTCTAAATATGTTATAAACTTCATAAGGGGTTTTTTAGAGACATATTACCATTGTTTTAATTTTTTTTAAATTATTAAAATTAATCTTCATGTTTTTTTAAAAATAGGTCCCATTTTTTATCAAAAATGTGAATGGAATATTTTTTTAACATGTGAAAAATTTACTACCATTTTAAACACTCAATGTTATAAATATTATTTTATAAGTTTAATTTTTTTTTTAATTAAATTAATTTTGAAACTTTTATATGTTCTAAAATTCATTTTTCAAAGTGTAAAGTTTATTTTCTTCAAAAAAAATTAAATCTTTTTAAATCTTTCTTTATAATTTTAAATGGAAATTTTCAAAGAAAATGATTTTGAAAATGTTTTTTGTTTTAAAAATGTGTTTTTCAAAATGAAAATGATATTTTACTCAATAAAGTTTTTAGAATTAATTTTCAATATTCCTTTATAATTTTTCAAATTTATTTTAAAGGAAATTATTTCCACAATATTTTATGAATTTAATGTTTTACAAATATTCATTGTGATTTTTTTATAAAAAATTCCATCTAATATATAATTCTTTGATGTTACTTTGTATTAATTGGGTATATGATAAAACGATACCATATTTATTTATTATTTGTAAGGTTTATTATTATTATAATATTTTTATGAAATTTATTTCTTTTTCATGGGTTATTCTATGATGAAATATTTTATGAGACCCATTTATTTTCATGGGTTCTAATATAATGAATGTTTTTTAATATTGTGGAACATTTATGTATGTTTTTCATTATGTGATGGATGATAATTAATTATCCTAGTAATTAATTAGGTATTTATTAGTATTATTTGAGCTCATAGGGTATATGGTAGGCTATCCCAAACCCAAAAAAGAGGGTATATGAGAGGTTATACCAATCTGGAATAAAGGTTACATGGGAGGTTATCCTATTCCAAAATTAGGTACAAGGGTGGTTAAGACAATACTAACATGTTATGAATATCTTAGTGTGTTTATTTTATATTAGTTTTTCTATGCATATGTGTTTTCAACAACTCTATTCATTACTACAATGTTATGATGTCATGGTCTATATTCTTTGATTTCTTTATTATTCATATCTTTTAAACTACCAAGATTTATTACATGACTTATGTTTAGGATATATGATATGAATGGTGTGGTTTTAAAATTTTATGTTTATATTATCATACCCTTATAGTAATTATATATATATATCGCTTTTTTGCCCATATTGATAATTTGAGCTCACCCTTTCTTATGTTCCTTTTACCTAGGTTATGATGAAGGGTATTATGTGTGATATGTCTAATAAGAGTTATAGTTATTATGAACTAAGTATGAGATTATGTAAAACTGTTATGAACCAATTTTTTATGTGTCCATGTTTTCAAAGTCACTATACCTTTATGATCCTCAAGAGTGTGTCTATCTAATTTAATGAATATTCATCAATAAATATGTATTATATATGTATGAGAATTTTGGGACTCTATAATTGGTATCATAGGATATTATTTGTAGACCTTTGAAAACAAGGATGATAAAACATTAGTGATATCCCTAAGCATATTTCTAAGGATATATCTAGGGATATGTCTAAGGATGAGTCTAAGGATGAGTCAAAGTATTGTAAAATGTCCTGGAATTTTGGTAAATGGATAGAGAAAGTGTATTTCAATTAATTTCTTCCTTGTATAGATACTACAAGTAGATGTGGGTCTGGTAAATATGTACATTGGGGTAATAAATTTGAAGGGGGTGCATTGATCTAGGATTGATAATCACTTTGTGCATGATAATGGGCCTTTTTGAACACTAGTTATGACACTCCTAGGGGATATTATTTGGGGATTCAAAAACTCATTGCAAATCGCAATGAAGGATTTTAATAATGACCCATTTGAAACATAATATTACATCAATTGAAAATAATTTTTCATTATTTATATATCTTGTAAGAAATTTTTCCTGGTTATGTGGATTTTAACTGTTATTAGTGTTTCTCACACTATTATTTTTGGTTTCTATAAATGGATGAGACTATAAGAAATCATGTTAACATTTAATTTGATGTTAAATTTAGTGACTATGAGAAACCAAATTGGATGATGACTAAAGGGAAAGATATTATAAATATGTCTAATCTATTATCAAGATATATTATTAACAATGTGAACTTCGTTGAGATTAATAAAGAATAAAAAATAAGGAAGTTGAAATTTTATGAATGTTCATGTGGTAACGAATATAGAGGAAAGAAGATTCATTTTTCTATTTTTCAAGAATGTTGGATGAATAACTCAATGGAATCTCTCAAATGGAAGAGAAGATGTTTTGAGTGTGGAAATCAAGGAAACAAAACAAGTAATTGATGAGGAAAAATGAAAACTTTAGTTAACATAATCGATGAGAATAATGGTTTACCCAAGGTATCATCAATGGTTTAATGTTATAAATGTGGAATATATTGGCATTATAAAAATTGTTGTAATAGTGGGAAAGTTCATGAAGATAACAAACATGGTGGTATGAGTAATGGTTATACTACTGATGTTGAAGAGGCCACAAATGACATATGCATGGTATGGGATGTTTTAATAGTATTGTTAATGCCAAACATTAGAGGAATGATTAAATTTAGGTTAAATAATATGAATTCATGATTTATATTTCATATTGTAGGAAAACATTATTTTGGAATAAGATAAGGAAATATAGTTATTGGTTTCATAATAAAGTGGAATGATTGAAGTGTTTATGTATGGGAATTAATGCATTATATTATATGAATAATAATATATATATGAATTTTTATAAATAAGTTTTTCATTAATTATATAATATGTTTAGTGGTAATAAATAACATAAAAGGTGGTTTAATTTAAAGGTGATATTTTATGGAAAACACATGATTAAGGGAATATAACCCTCAAAATGGTCCTTATGTTATTAAAATTGTGTTTAGTTTGTATAAAGAGATGATTAATATGGATAATGTAAACTATATAGTTTTGATGACCCTAGAATTGATTAATGATTTGTTTGAAAGGTTTTGTATATTTTAATTTATGGAGTTTAAAACATTTTTGGAATAATGTAATATATTCAATAATCTATGTTCTTATTTAAGGAATAAGGAATCATGTATGTTTTCATTAAGGTTTTAGGGTAATTATGGTTATTACCATGCTTTAAGAGATTATATGACCAAAAATTTTACATTTTTTGTGTGTGACCATGAAGAGATACTTATTGATATTTGGGGGATTAATGTTAACTTTATTTTGGAATATTTAGAGACCTTCATTGTAAATATTTAATTTTGGAAGGTTCATAAGGTTAAACATTTATCAAATAGTTTATGTTAAACTTTGGATTAGGTTTTAGAGATAAATGTATTACTTCAATGTATAATGATTAATGTATATTGGATACCTTGTGCTAACCATTTTTTTATGAAGATAACTAAAGATATAAGGAAATACTTATAACACTATTATAGATTTTGTGATCTATTAGCGATTAAACCATAAAAAATTTGTGCTTATTTCATAGAGTAAGAGATAAAGTGGAAATTTACTGAATCCCAACCAAAGGATGAAATTGTGCTAATGAAAAAATGGAAAGATAACCCATAGGTATATCATCCCCTTTGATATTATTATCATATAGAGAAATTATTCTATTGATTGGTACTTCCACTGAACATCTCTCAAGTTTATGATGTGTTCCACGTACATATCCTAAGGATGTACATATATGATCCTTCACATGTACTTAACTTTAAGTTTATACTGAGAACCTAAGGATGTAATGAAGAAGATGTATCATCATTTAATTTTATCGAAGTGATGAATTTTGAGGGAAAAACTCCATTTAAGGTGGATACAATGTGACACAATGAAAGTTTATGAAATATCTGTTTCAAATAAATATAATTTCTTCAATATCTTATGGAACAATAAACAAATAGTTTTAACAAAACATGAAATATTATTAAATTATTATTTAATATTATGTTTATAAAATTAACATTGGAATAGAGGATATAAAAAGGAATAACTAATTTATGAGAATATATTGTTTACACATGTCTATAAAATGATTTTTTTTTTGAAAAATTAATTAGAAATGAAAATAAAAACAATTTTATAAATGAATGAAATCATTTTTGAAAAACTATTTTTCTATGTGCAAATGTGTTTTACCTTGATAAATTAAAAAAAATCACTTTTAGTGGTTTATTTTAATGAAAATTATATATTATATATTCAATCCACTTTTTAAAATTCTTAAAATTTTTTTAATATACATGATATATGAATAATTCAAATTTTATGCTCAAAATTGTATTTTAAAAAAAAGTATTATCAACTTTTGTGCACTTATTTTAAAATTAAAATCTTAAAGATCTATTAATTTTATTATAAAAATTTTAAATAATTTTTTAAATTATCATGTCAAAATTTACATAGGGTTATTTTTTGGGAATTTTTCGAGAAGATAAATAGTGAAAAATAACAGTTTTTATAAAGAATTTTCATTCATTTTAAAACATTTATAAATATAAATATTATTTTAATATGATTTTAAATGTCAAATTAGTTCAATTATATAATTATTTTTCCAATTTATGTCATTGTAATCAATTTCATAATAAATTTTTAAATAAAAACATTTTAATCCTATAATGATTTTCTCTTTGTAAAACTGGTTTTCATCACGTCTATGAGATTAATTTTAAATTATATTTTTCTAATTACGTCAATGTAATTTGGAAAAATGGATTCCATATTTTGAATAAGAATAATTTATATTTTCTAACAATTATAACTTAATTTTTTACTATAATGAATAGTGAAAATAGTAAAAATTAATCACTGTAGTTATGGTTAAAACAAGTTCATGAGAGGTTAAACGAAAAACATAGGGTATAAAATGAACTAAAAACATGTAAAAAATAATTTTATGGACATGTTTATAATTTATTACCTCTAAGGTTTTATAATTATCCATTTTATGGCCTTTTTCATATAAAAAACGTGGGTACACTTTTTAAATTTCAAAACTTCTATGTGTGTCCTCAACCTGACATATAATAGGAATCCCCTCTCCTCCTATATTCACACTTCAAAAACCTTTCGGGTTGACCAAGAAATACCGATATATATTTTTTATATCCCTCTACCCATCCTAGAGGGAATTTTGAGGTTATAAATTCAATATAAGAAGTAATTAGGATAAATCTAAAGAGGTTGTCGAAAAAAGAGTTAATGTTGTAAATTATGCATTTATATATTTTTTTCTTATAAATCCTTAAAATATTCTCAAATTATGATTATATAAAAAAATATTCCATATAGATACATTTTATTATGTTAAATTCATAACATTTATCCAACTTCTCTTCCATCAAATGGGAAATGAAACCATCGATTCTGTGTATGACAGACTACCACCTCACGAACCAAAGTTAATCCTTTTTCATCACCACCACTCACATATTTTTATAAAGATGAATTTTATTTTTAAATATTATATTTATTATATAATTATATCTTTGTAATTATAAATAAACATCTATCTTCTTGACTCCCAACCTTTTGGAAACCAATAACGTTGCTTGTGTGTACAACATATTACCACCACACGAACTGATGTTATATATTTTTCATATCTATTTTACATAGTTGGTAATAAGGATAGATTAAAATAATATATTATATAGTTTTAAAATAATTATACTTATTTAATTACGATATCAAATATACTTTCTTATTTTCCATTCCATGGGGGATATGATAATGTTGTTCTTGTGTACTTTAAACAACCTCCTCAAGAAGGGATGTAATTCATTTCCGGTAATGATTTGTATGGTTTGTAATTAGGTTAAATTTACAGAATATATTTGATATATATATATAATTATTCTTTAAATATAATTTATTTTTTAATTTATTTTATTTCATCCATTTAAAAAATGGAAACATCATTCATGTTTGCATACGACTTACCATCTCCATGAATAGTGTATTTTATTTTATATCTCTAACATTTATGGATTACTATAAAAAAAATATATTGAATATATGCGATATTTATTTAATGGTTAAAATTATTTATATTATGGAACCATGATCAAAGTAATATGACTAAAAATAAAAAATAAAAACAAACATGAAAAACAAAGCAATTATTGCCTGAAATGTGATTTTATGATGCAATTGTTAATAAATGGATAATAATATGTAATAAATAAATAATATTTTATAAGATATATATAATTATGGTTTTTAATGTATTTATAATACAATTATATTTATTAATTAATAGGTCCAAATGTGGACAAAATAATTCCAGACTTAACGTAAGGGATTTTTGTCCGACTTTTATTTTCGGTGAGCCAAATTTCATATTCACCACATGTTTATTTTATGGTGTATATATACTACCCTTAAATTTATTTTTTGATTATTATACTGAAAAATATTTTTATTTAAATATCCATTTTAGGATAAATTTTTCATGGGGTTTACATTTCAAAATTTACCAAAGTGGTAAGAGATTTTTGTCTCAATTTGTCTACTTTGGAAAAAACATTATGTTATGCTCCTATAGTATTTTGTGAGGTTTGTATACATCCCATATGACATTATATATCATTACTATCATTGAATTAATTATATTTTTTTTATTTTATTCTTTAATGGACCTTTCTCTTTAAAAGTCAGCAATGTGGAAAGGGTTTGATGTTATAATCTCAATATTGATCAGGATTGTTAATGATTATGCTTTTTTATGATGAAATATTTTTATCCATTTCTCAAGAAACTCATTAATTTTATTCTTATATTTTTATTTCACAATAACAAATTTTTACATTAATTTTCCTATCTTTATGTACTCATGAATATAAAATATTTTTTTTAAATAAAACTGACTTTATTTCTTTCTTTAGTCAAAAACCGTTTTTTTTCTTCCATATCCATATTTTATAAAAATGTTTTAAAAAATGTTGGAATGTTACTATGGGATTTTTTAAAGTATTTCTCATCCTTGATTGTATATTTATATATTTTTTCAAAATTAATATTAATTTCATTTTCAAAATAAGGCTTATTTTTCTTTTACTAAAAATTTTAAAGGAATATTTGTTTTAACATGTATGAAATTTTCAATTTTTACAACCAAAAAATGTCATAAAGAATAATTTTTATATTTAAAAGGTTTTTTTAAAGTAAAATAAATTTAAAAATGTTTTATGTTCTAAAATTTAGTTTTTTAAATCAGAAATTATATTTTTATCTAAAAATGTTTTAAATGATTTTTTAATATTCCTTTTTATTTTTTAAATGTTTTTATTAAAGAAACGTATTTTGAATATGTTTTAAGTTTAAAAAAAAGTTTTTTTATAAGAGGAAATTATATTTTGCGCATGAAATATTTTAATGATATTTAATGATTTCATTGGAAGTTTCAATCCTATTTTTGAAGAAAAGGATTTCATCATTATTTTAGGAATTTATAGTTTTAAATTAGTGATTTTCATAGAAATATTATTCTCCATGATAAATTTTCCAAGTGATTTTTATTTGAAAATAATTTCCCATCTAAGATGAAATCTGTTTTTATTACATAATATTTACTGGGTATATATTCCAATGATAAAATTAGTATTCATTCTCTAGGTGATATATATTTATGATGGAAATATGTTTATGAAACAGTTTTCATTTTCATATATTATTCTATGATGAAATGTTTTATGAAACCCATTTCTTTTCATGTGTCAAAATATGAAAATGTTTTCTTGATCATGTGTCCCTCATATTTATTATTTTCATTATATAATTGGTGGAACCTATATATCCCTCTATTTAATTGTGTAATAATTAATATAAAGACCCATACTTTACATACATTGTTATTAACTCAGAATTGAAGCATACTTATTACAACATATAACAAAACCATGGTAGGACCATATAGGAATAATGTCTTTACAAACTGGGAAACATAAACAACTGGTTCATAAAATCGACTACATTGTCTCCCATTTATTTCATCATATCTAGAGTACCTTTTTTCCATATCTTACTTAATATCCTTCTTCCTGACCTGGGGAAAAGAAAACATACAAACGGATGAGTTCAAATGCTTAGTAAGGGTAAACAAAAGAAATATCAATCATATCATATTTATAAGAACATAACATTTGGAATATCTTAACCTGCAAAAGAGATCATAATATCATAACATGGGATAAATCATAGTAGTGAAATTTAATCCCAGTAATCATAACTTAAAACATTAAACTTTTTGTAATACACACATAATCATAGAAAATCATTTCATTTTAGTCAAGACTCATTTCCAAGACTATCATACCGTACAAAGTCCATTACTAAACCGAGTTCACTCCTCATTCCAGTCATGTATCAATGAACCAGATTAACTTTCCATTCAAGCCATGTCTATATCATGAGATATAAATATTTACCCAATGCATTGGAGGGAGATAGAGGTCCCACCCATCTCATAATAAAACCATTCTTATGTGTGCCACAAAATCATAAATCATACATCATAGCATAACCCATGTAATAAAAATGGGATTCTTAAACATCATGCCATCATAACATAATCCATATAAGATAAAAGGAAATCATAAAATTAATTCCTTCATAACATAATCAAATAAATGTAAAAATAGGTATAGAAACATAACCCTATATTATCTTAGATGGAAAATAATTTTTGATAAAACACTTGAACTCCATTATTGAGGAAAATATCCTTTCTACTTCAAATTTTTTTTTTTTCATTTATTAACATGTCATACAATTTTAATCTAAAAATAAACTTGAAAAATTGTAAGAGAAGCTTCATGTAAATAATGTTCTATGAAATCATAAAAATCCATTCATGTCGTATAAGTTAAAAAAGCATTCTTCTCGTACTTTGGCCGAAAAAGTCATAAAGTACCTCGTACTAAAAACGAAAAAAGATTCCTTTCATATCTTTTACTAAAAACTCACCAATGGGTAAAATTGGATTTAAAAAATTGTAGTAGGAATGGAATATTATTACATATTGAGGAAACATGGGTGTGGATGATAAGTATTCCCCAGTAAATTCTGAAGTATAAATAATCTCAGATAAAAATGAGATTGTGAGATTTTTCCTTACCTTAGGTCTGATATGGTTTGTATGTGTCTGAACCTCATGTATAATGATTTAAATAATGTCATTGACTTATTACAGAATCATACTCATTGTTATGATATCATATATGGTCATATTCTTAGCTTCTTATTAGTAATATTTCATTGTTACTTGTATTCAGGTGTTTATTACTTTATGTTCTTATGTGTGTTTTGTCAAATAAATTCATATTCTTCTTTTTATGTTATAGATACCAGATTTACAGAATTTTATTAGTGTAATATATATCATATTTACTCATTAAATTCATTTATATAATCATTACTCAATGAAGATCATGTAGAACGAGTCGCATCACATCGTGGAGACGGTAGGCCGTACGTACGCAAGAGCGATGATATCATTCCCATGATCATGGAATTGTATTTAAGTGTATGTACACTATTTCAGAATAAATATAATATTACAATAATAATATATAGTTATTTTTTACACCATTATACCCATCCAAGTAAGGTGGTGGTGGAAAAAATATTACACCACGGCGTGGAGATGGTATTCCGTACGTACGCACGCGCGGTGATTTCATTTTCCGTAGGATGGATAGAAGGTGAAATAGAGGTGTTTCATATTTATAATAACATATCATTATATGAGTGATAATGATGTAATTACTTCATAATGAAACAACTAAAGAAGAAGAAGTAGAAGAAGAAATAAATTTGAAAGAATTGGTGATGGATATTACCTCTTCTTCGACACGCCACTTTGAAACCTCCACTTAGGGCACTAATATTGGTCTTTGAAGAAGACCAAGACCTCTAGGATGTTTCTAGGGAATTGGAGAATAGAAATTGGCAGGTGTTGGCTGAGATTGAAGGCTCAATGTTGTGTGATGAGGAGAGGGAGGAGGTTCCCTTTTATAAGGGAGGAGAGGGGCACCTTTGGAATTATAAGAAATATTAATTTATAATAAATTCCACCCCCCCCCCCTTAAAAACATCCAAAAAGGACTCAAATCCAAATCTTAGATGAGATAGGGTTTTAATCTCATCATCCAATAAAATTTAGACAAGTTGGGAGTTTATTTTAAACATTATAAACATGATTTATCCTTATATAATCTATTTAATTTTATTTGTGGTATTAATATTCTAAATTTTAAATCATTATAAATAATTACTTATATATTGTGAAATGTCCATAATTTTATACTGTATTACCTTGTCGACCATATACATCTTAATTTATAATTTTTAAATATTTTGTGATTTTTAAACAATTTTATAATACGTAATTTCTATAAATTAACAATAGTGTCAATTTTGACACTATTCATTTATTTGAGTTTAAATAAAATATATACAGAAAATATATTTAAAATAAAATATTTAATAGATTAATAACATGTCATTTTTATCTATAAAATTAGTGGGGAACATTAAATACTTCATATAATATTTATTTTAATACTTCTAAAATAATTTATTTGATATTTCAATCAATAAAATAATTTCAACATCACTATTGTGTCATAATTAATGATAATTATTTAATACCTAAATATTATAAATAAATTTATATGATGTAGATAATTTCATTATATTTCTGGATACTATTCATGTTCGATGTTTCATTAAGTTTATCACTAAATTAAAATTATTATACTTATAAGATTTTAGAGAGTGACATGTTGTCACCTTCTTTGGTTTTAATAATAATTATATTATTTCATGGTCAAAAGTCCATGAAATGAATCTAGTCTGACCCTTAGGTGATATGTGTAAACTTTTATTCATCCAATATGATTTTTTCAAGCGTTAGGGTAATTTTATAATCTTATTTTTACCCTTAATTACCCGATTTATCTTTAACTACAGTAAATAAAAATCACCGTAGTTACTATTCATAAAATCAAAAAAATAAAAGTAACCTATTTAAATAATTTGGACCCACTGAATCCAAATATGGAATCAATTTTTCAAAATTCAAAACATAGAAGTTGCAGTAATTAATTTAAAATTAATCCCGTTGTTAAGCAAACGAGTTTTAAAAGTTAAAACATTGCCAAAGATTGAAATGTTTTTACCTATGAATTAAATGTAGAATTAATGATAATGAAATACATTATATTAAATGGTAAAAATATATTCTATTTATACTTTAAAACCGTTAAATATTATAATATAACCATATAAATTATTGCGATGAAAAAAGTTGATTTTAATTAAAATATAGCGTGTTTTTACTATTCATCAAAATATGAAAGTTACCAGAATAATATGAAAAATTTATCCAAAGTAAATTTTTATATCCTGATTCAAAAGAAGAATTTTATTTTGTCAAATTGAACTTATAAACATGTCAAAAACTATATTTAATGTAGGTTTTCCATCAAAAGGCGGCAAAACTGCATTTTTTGAAAAATACTTATTTTACCCGAAAAAATTATTTTGTTCTCATACCATGTTCTAGAAAATATGTAAGATGAGTAATAATGTTATAAAATTCAAAATTCAGTTAATACTATTCATAACAGCTAGTTTATAATATTATAATAATATATTGTTGTTTAGTGAAACTCGGTATTGCATACTACACACGCTATCGAGGAAGGTCGTAATTGCGTGTAAAGCAATCCAAGCTAGTGTTGTGTGCAGTGAAAGATTACTTTGATGTTTTGTATAATATAAGTCATAAAAAAAATATATGTCTCATAAAATACCAGGGTGTTACATTCTACCCCCCTTAAAATGAATTTTGCCCTCGAAATTCGTCACTTCGTAACAAACAGATGAGGATACCTCTCCCTCATCATATCCCCATCCTCCCATGTAGCTTCTTCTAATTGGTGGTTCCTCCATAAAACTTTCACCAAGCGAGTAGTCTTGTTCCGTAGAACTTTTTCTCTACGATCCAGAATCTCTATCGGCTATTCTTCATAAGAAAGATCTTGCTCCTGTGGTACAACTTCTGAGCTTAGTACATGTGAAGTATCAGGTATGTACTTTATCAAGAGAGATATAAGGAACACATCATGAACTTGAGTGAGATTCTATAGAAGCGCCAATCGGTAAGCTACCTTCCCAACATGATCCATTATTTCAAAAGGACCAATATACCTAGGGCTCAACTTGCCCTTCTTTCCAAATCTCATTACTCTCTTCCATGGAGATATTCGTAAGAACACTTTATCACCCACTTCAAACTCTAGGTTTTTTCTTCGGTTGTCGGCATAACTTTTTTTTGACTCTGAGCTACACTTATGTGTTGTTGAATAGATCTGACCTTTTCTGCCATCTCATCAACAAGATCAGGTCCTAATAGCTTTCTTTCCCCAACTTCACCCCAGTAAGTTGTAGTTCGGCATTTATTTCCATAGAGAGCTTCATAAGGAGCCATCTTAATACTGGAGTGAAAGCTATTATTATAAGAAATTTCCACCAGAGGTAGGTGTTGATCCCAACCACCTCTGAAATCCATAGAGCAAGATCGTAACATATCTTCTAGAGTTTGAATTATTCTATCAGACTGCCCGTCTATCTGAGGATGATAAGCAGTGCTGAAACTCAACTCTGTATCCAGAGTATGATGAAGACTTCGCCAAAACTTTGATGTAAAACTTGGATCCCGATCAGATATAATGGAAATTGGTACTCCATGCAATCTTACCAATTCTTTTACATATATCATGGAAAGCTGATCAAGAGTGAAATCCTCTCTAATAGCAATGGTGTGTGCCGACATCGTAAGACGATCAACTATAACTCAGATAGCATTATTGCCTTTGGATGTTTTTGGAAGTCTAGTGACAAAGTCCATAGTGATGTTTTCCCATTTCCATTCTGGTATGGGTAATGGTTGTAACATCCCCTTAGACTTCTATCTCTTAGCTTTAACTTGCTGACAAGCCAAGCATCAAGAGACATATTCAGCAACATCTCTTTTCATTCCATCCCACTAGAAGAACTCTTTGAGGTCCATATACATCTTCATGATTCTAGGATGAATAGAGAATGAAGAACTATGAGCCACATCCAGTAGCTCCTTCTTTAATTCTGGGATGGGAAGAACACAAACCCGATTCTTGAACCTTATTATCCCATCACAATCGAGGTTGAATTCAGGAGAATTTCTCACCTTCTTTTGTAACTCTACATCTTCCTTTTGTGCCTATTTAATCTTCACATATATAGATAGTTGAACATTCATTTGATAAAGATAATATTTTTCCCCTTCCATTATAATTCCAAGATCCATCCTTTGTAAATCCATAAATATTGGATCTTTTGTGATCCTCATCAAGGATAAGATAACATGTTCTTGTCGACTTAATGCGTCTTCCACCTTGTTTGCTTTCCCAAGGTGATAATGAATTGAGCAGTCGTAATCCTTAATTAGCTCTAACCATCTTCTTTGGTGCATATTCAGCTCTATTTGTGTGAAAATATACTTTAAACTTTTATGATCAGTATAAATATCACACCTTTCACCATAAAGATAATGCCTCAAAATCTTTAATTCAAAGATTACCGTAGCTAACTCCAAATCATGAGTTGGGTAATTTTTCTCATGGATTTTCAACTATCACGAGGCATAAGCTATCACCATATCGTTTTGCATGAGAACACACCCCAATCCCTTCTTGGATGCATTACTGTAGATCACAAACATTTCTCCACTACAAGGAAGTGTGAGCATAGGTGCACTGGATAACCTTCTTTTTAACAACTTGAAATTCTCTTCACACTCCTCCATCCAAACGAACTTAACTCCTTTTCGAGTCAACCTGGTGAGAAGATTAGATAATCGTGAAAAATATTTCAGAAAACGTCGATAATATCCAGCCAAACCAAGAAAACTTTGAATAGACAAGAATATCGTCTATAAAGACTACCACAAACTGATCAATATAGTCTCTAAAGACACTATTCATTAGATCCATGAAGATAGCAGGGGCATTAGTAAGACCAAATGGAATCACTATAAATTCATAGTGTCCATACCTTATACGGAAATCCATCTTTGGTATATGCTCCCTTTTGACCCTTAATTGATGATACCCTGAACAAATATCAATCTTGGAAAAGTATTGAGCTCCGCATAGTTGGTCAAATATGTCATCAATACGTGGGAGAGGATATTTGTTCTTGATAGTGATCTTGTTAAGTTCTCGATAATCAATGCAGAGTCTCATTGATCCATCTTTCTTCTTAACAAACAGAACAGGTGCTCCCCAATGTGACGCACTAGGGCATATGAATCCCTTATCAAGGTTCTCTTAGAGTTGCTTCTTCAATTCTTTCAACTCAATTGGGGCCATTCTATAAGGTGTCTTTGAAATTGGCAAGGCACCTGTACGAGTTCTATTGAAAAGTCAACTTCACGATTTTGGGGAAGACCCGACAATTCCTCTGGAAAGGCATCATCAAACTCTTGTACAATGGGTGTATTCTAAATCGTGAGTTTCTCTCCAACCATTTGTGATAAATAACCTTAATTTAGTGGAATCAAGACCCATAATATGGAATAAATTTCCACTGGAAGGTTATGTTAATCCTTGCATCGATAGACGATCATAGATTGATCTGGAATATGAAATGTGACTTCCCTTCTTTGGAAATTGATATGAGCTCCATATAAAGAAAGCCAATCCATGCTAAGAATCACATCAAATTCCACTATAAGAAGGATCACAATATTTTCAGGAAGCACTTTCCCACAAACTTCAATCGGAGAAGAATTGTAAACATTTGATGAGACCGTTGTTCCATTAGGGGTTGTCACAACAAACTCAACATCTAATTATTGAGGTAATATGATGATACCCATAGAAAATTCTTCAGAAATAAAATAGTGGGTGGATCCAGAATCAAATAAAACATTTTATACTCTAGAGTGGATGGTAAGTGTACCTTTCACCACTTCGTTATCGTACTCCACATCGCTTATAGAAATTGCATGTGACTTTCCTTTGTCTTTGGCCTTAGGAGTTTATTGAATTTGATCATCATAAACAACCCTTGGATTTGGGCATTGATTGGCATAATGCCCCATCTCCTTGCACTTGAAGCATTGAAGTGTAGAAGGTGTATTCTGTGTATCCCTTTCTTTGTTCGCATCATTAGACATCTTCTTCCCATTATTTTGACATTCAACTGCCCGATGACCTTCTTTTCTACACCTAAAACATTTTCTTGTCCCATTAAGACAATTCCCTAAATGTTTCTTTCCACAATTTGAGCATAAATGAAAACTCATCTTTTTTTCAGTGTGGTCTTTATATTTTCCTTTTAATTCCATTTTCCTCTTCTTATTAAAACCATATGATTTATGGGTTACTCCAATCTCCATCTCAACCTTGAGAGCACATCGAACAATTTCCTCATAGCTATTGAAGTCCCTTATGTCTAACGCCCTTCGAAGACTTGGTTTTAAGCCAGTAAAGAATCGATCATTCTTACTCTCAGGTTAGATAATAATCCCAGAATCATACCTTTTATGTCTTGTAAAATTTTCTTTGTACGTAACAATAGATTCATCATCCTTTTGCTTTAGTTAAAGAAACTCCTTCTCCATCTTTGTTCGAAGAATACGAGGTAAGTACTTATTGAAAAATATGTTCTTGAACTCGTCCCATTCCATGGACTCAATTTCATCTCTTTGCCTCGTATTCTTGATAAGATTCAAAAATTGATCAACATCACCTTCCAAACGATACACTACTAAGATGACGTTGTCCTGTTCAGAACATTATAGAACTGAAAATATCTTTTCAATGGTACTAATCAATTGTTCACCCACTAATGGATCAGAAGACCCACTGAATGAAGGTGGATGCTTCCTCATGAAGGATTCAACAGAATGTTTCTCCTTCCTTTGCTCATTTGGAAGTCCCGCATGGTTTATAGATTGAGAAAGTTGTGTGAGCATGGCTACAAGATTTTTCATTCCAACTCCCATAACGTTTGGTTGCTCAGGGGGACAATCATTTCATTGCCCGTCACATTCATCATTAACACGATTCCTTTGGGTTCCAGCCATTGACTAAAACCAATAAACATAGTGTGATAAACACTAATCATAATAGGAAAACCACATAATCAAGAATAAAATTTTACACTTAAGGTATTATCATAGGTTATTCATGGCCATTTATAAAACACTAAGATTGTGTTTTATGCTTAGACATATCCTTAGGTTTCTTACTAGGGATTTCACATCCTAGTTTCCAAAGGTTGACTATCCCTTTCCTCTGATACCAAATATAACGACCCATACTTTACATACATTGTTATTACTTCAGAATTTAAGCATACTTATTACAACATATAACAAAACCATGGTAAGACTATATAGGTATAGTGTCTTTAGAAAATGGGAAACATAAACAACTGGTTCATAAAATCAACTACATTGTCTCTCGTTTATTTCATCATATCTAGAGTCCCTTTTTGGAATACCCTACTTAATATTCTTCTTTCTGACCTAGGGAAAAGAAAACATAAAAAAGGGTGAGCTCAAATTCTCAGTAAGGGTAAACAAAAGAAATATAAATCATATCATATTTATAATAATATACCATTTTGAATATCTTAACATGAAAAAGAGATCATAATATCATAACATGGGATAAATCATAGTAGTGAAATCTAATCCCAGTAATCATAACTTAAAACATGAAACCTTGTGGCATACACACATAATCATAGAAAATCATTTCATTTTAGTCAAGAATCATTTGTGAGACTATCATAGCGGACAAAGTCCATTACTGAACCAAGTTCACTCCTTGTTCCAGTCCTGTATCACTGAACCAGATTAACTTTCCATTCCATCCATGTCTATCTCATGAGATATAAATCTTTACCCAATACATTGGTGGGAGATATAGGTCCCACCCATCTCATAATGAAACCATTCTTATGTGTGCCACAAAATCATAAATCATACATCATAGCATAACCCATGTAATAAAAATTGGATTCTTAAACATCATGCCATCATACCATAATACATATAAGATAAAAAGACATCATAAAAATAATTTCATCATAACATAATAAAATCAATGTAAAAATAGGGATAGAAATAGAACCCTATATTATCTTACATGGAAAATAATTTTGATAAAACACTTGAACTCCATTCTTGAGGAAAATGTCCTTTCTACTTCAAAAGCATTTTTCCTTTCTTAACATGTCATACAATTTAAATCTTAAAATGAAATTGAAAATTAGTAAAATACGATTCATGGAAACAATCTTCTATGAAATCATAAAAATCAATTATTGCCGTATAAGTTAAAAAACATTCTTCTCGTACTTTGACCGGAAAAGTCCGAAAGTAACTCGTACTAAAAATAACAAAAGATTCCTTTCATATCTTTTACTAAAAACTCACCAATGGGTAAAATTTAATTTAAAAAATTTTATTAGGAAAGGAATAATATTACATATTTGGGAAAAATGTGTGTGGATGATAAGTATTCCCCAGTAAATTCTAAAGTATAAACAATCATAGATAAAAATGAGATTGCAGGATTTTCCCTTACCTTAGGTTCGATATGCTTTGTACGTGTCTGAACCTCCTGTATAATGATTTAAATAATTTCATTGACTTATTACATAATCATAATCATTGTTATGATATCATATATTGTCATATTATTAGCTTCTTATTAGTAATATTTCATTTCTACTTGTTATTCGGGTGTTTATTGCTTTATGTTCTTATGAGTGTTTTGTCGAATAAATTTGTATTCTTATTTTTAGGTTATAAATACCTCATTTATATAATGTTATTATTGTATTATATATCATATTTACTCATTAAATTCATTTATATAATAATTATTCAACGAAGATCATGAAGAACGAGTCGCATCACATCGTTGAGACGGTAGGCCATACGTACGCACGAGCGATGATATCATTTCCATGATATTGGAATTGTATTGAAGTGTATGTATACTATTTCAGAATAAATATAATTTTACAATAATCATATATAGTTATTCTTTACACCATTATACTCATCCAAGTAAGGTGGTGGAGGAAAACAGATTACACCACGGCGTGGAGACGATATTCTGTACGCACGCACGCGCGGTGATTTCATTTTCCGTAGGATGGATAGAAGGTGAAATAAAGTTGTTTAATATTTATAATAACATATATTTATATGAGTGATATTGATGTTATTAATTCATAATGAAACAACTAAATAAGAATAACTAGAAGAAGAAATAATTTTGAAAGAATTGGTAACAGATATTACCTCTTCTTCGACACGCCACTTTGAAACCTCCTCTTAGGTCACTAAGATTTGTCTTTGAAGAAGACCAAGACCTCTAGGATGTTTCTAGGGAAGTGGAGAAGAGAAATTGGTAGGGTTCGGATGAGCTTAAAGGCTAAAAGTGGTGTGAGGAGGAGAGGGAGGAGGTTCCCTTTTATATGGGAGGAGAGGGACACCTTTGGAATTATAAAAAATATTAATTTATACTAAATTCCAACCCCACTTAAAAACCTCCAAAAATGACTCAAATCCGAATATTAGATGATATAGGGTTTTAATATCATCATCCAATAAAATTTATACTAATTGGGAGTTTATTTTACACATTATCAACATGATTTATGCTCATATAATCTATTTAATTTTATCTGTGGTAATAATATTCTAAATTTTAAATCATTATAAATAATTACTTATATGTTGTGAATTTTCCATAATTGTATATTTTATTACCTTTTAGACCATATAAATTATAATTTTTAATTTTTAAATATTTTTGTGATTTTTAAACAATTTTATAATATGTAATTTCTATAAATTAACAATAGTGTCAATTTTGGCACTATTCATTTATTTGAGTTTAAATAAAATATATACATAAGATATGTTCGAAATAAAATATTTAATAGATTCATAACATGACATTTTTATCTATAAAATTAGTGTATCACATTAAATAGTTCATATAATATTTATTTTAATACTTTTAAAATCATTTATTTGATATTTCAATCAATAATACAATTTCAACATCACTATTGTGTCATAATTAATGATAATTATTTAATCCCTAAAAATTATAAATAAATTCATATTATGTAGATAATTTTATTATATTTTTTGAGACTATTCTTGTTCAATGTTTCATGAAGTTTATCACTAAATTAAATGTATTATACTTATAAGATTTAAGAGAGTGACATGTTGTCACTTTCTTTGGTTTTAATAATAATTATATTATTTCATGGTCAAAAGTCCATGAAATGAATCTAGTAAGACCCTTAGGTGATATGGGTCTACTTTTATTCATAAAATAGGATTTTGGAAAGTGTTATGGTAATTTTTTAATCTTATTTTTACCCTTAATTACACGATTTACCTTTAACTGCAGTAAATAAAAATTACCGTAGTTACTATTCATAATATAAAAAAAATAAAAGGAACCTATTTACATAAATTATATTAAATGGTAAAAATATATTCTATTTATACTTTAAAACCATTTAATATTATAATATAACCATATAAATTATTGCGATGAAAAGAGTTGTTTTTAATTAAAATAATGTGTGTTTTTACTATTCATCAAAATATGAAAGTTACCAGAATAATATGAAAAATTTATCCAAAGTAAATTTCTATATCCTGATTCTAAAGAAGAATTTTATTTTGTCAAATTGAACTTATAAACATGTCAAAAACTATATTTAATGTGGGTGTTCCATCAAAAGGCGGCAAAACTGCGGTTCTTGAAAAATACATATTTTACCCGAAAGATTTATTTTGTTCTAATACCATGATCTAGAAAATATGTAAGATGATTAATAATGTTATAAAATTAAAAATTCAGTTAATACTATTCATAACAGTTATTTTATAATATTATAATAATATATCTTTGTTTAGTGAAACTCGGTATAGCGTACTACACACGCTATCGAGGAAGGTCGTGATTGCGTGTAACGCAAGCCAAGCTAGTGTTGTGTGCAGTGAAAGATTCCTTTAATGTTGCGTATAACATAAGTTATAAAAAAATATACTTCTCATAAAATATTAGGGTGTTATAATTAATTTTCTATAAAATAAAAGGGTACACATTAGTTTATCGCAATCCAGAACATAGGGTACATGGGAGGTTATATCAGGCCCAAAAAGATGGTTTATTTGATGTTATTTGAATCCCAAAGTACATATATGGGTGGTTAATACATGTCTGAAATGTTATTAATATCTCGATGGGTATCCTTGATATAAGGTTTTCTATTCTTATGTGTTTTAAAAATCTATATATCTTATTCCAATGTTATTATCTTATGGATTATGTTCATTGATTCCTTTATTATTCATGTCTTATGAACTACCAGAATTTAAGACATGACTCAGTTTCATGATCTATGAGATGAAAGGTATGGTTTTAAAATGTTAGGATCATATTCTCATCCAATTATTCTCTTTTTATTCTTATTTATATATTTTATTTACCCTTACTGAGCATATGATCTCAACTTTTCTTATATTCATTTCCCTAGGTTATTATGATAGGAATTACAAGTGATATATCTAATAAGGGATATATTTATGTGGAACTAAGTAGGAGGTTATTTAAAAATAATATGAACCATTATTTTATGTTTCTAAATTTCCAAAGGCATTATACCTTATTAATCCATAGGCATGAGTTTGTTTAATCTAATGAATATTCATCTAAAAATATTTAATATCTATACTTGAGAATATTGGGTATATAAATATTTAAAGTAATTTTTCCTACAATTTATATTTTAAAAAATCTTTTTTAATGGAATCTTTTTTTTTGAAGAAGGTATTTTTGAGTTTTATCAAAAATGTGAAAGGAATCTTTGTTCTAACATACATGATATGAATAGAATTTCCCGCCTTAATGAACACTCAATTATTTAAAGATTCCTTTAAAATTTTCCATGTATATTTTCAATGAAAATTTTTGTCTTGAAATTTTATTTTTTTAATTTTAATGGAGTGATTTCAAATTGAAAAGATTATTTTCCACAGAAATATTTTAGAGATATGTTAAATGCATTTTCCTCCATGATAACATCCTTTGATTTTAAAAATGTTTTAATGGGGTTATAATCCAATGATATCATCCTTATTTTTTAACTATATGTGTTATGACTATGATGGTGAGTTGTTTATGAAACGTTTTTTCATTTATATGGGTTATGATATGATGAATTGATGAAATTTTTATGCACCCCATTCATTTTACCTGGGTTATGATGTGTTTTGATTTATTTATAATCTTGTGGCACACATATGAAAATATTATGATTATGTTATTGGTGGGGCACGAATTATATAACCCATAAGTACATTGGGTAAATATGGATATATCATGTGAAAATTGTTGAGTCTATAAGGTTTCCTTATGAATTTTCCATTCCTATATGTTTTGAAAATCAAAAATAGTTTATCTCAATGAAAATTTCATTTATTATATGATTTATTTTAATAAAAAAGATTTTCCATCCTCAAGGAAATTTTCTCCTCACCCTGATTTTCCATAGGAAGGAAAATTTTCCTTCCCCAAGGAAAATTTATCCTTATCAGTTTTTTCATTGTTTATATTTTCGTTTCTCTAAATCTGACTCATTTTATTTCTAAATGTAAAAATCAGTTTCATATCTAAAACCTTAGAATCCTATAAATACTTAGATATAGAGTATTATGTTTTCAAGATCCAAATTTAGGTTATGAATTCCTCTGAATTCAGACTCCAAATTCTCTAAAATTTACTCACTGAATTATCTGAAATTAAAACTCTAAATTATCTAAAATTCAGACTCCGAATTCTCTAAAATTCAGAATCCAAATTATCTAAAATTCAGACTCTGAACTCTCTAAAATTCAGACCTCGAATTCATTAAAATTCAGACTCTGAATTAAATAGAATTCAAGTTCTGAATTCCTTAGAATTCAGACTCCGAATTTCCTTGGTATTCATACTCTGAAGTCTATAGATTTTGGATTCTGAATTTCTTGAAAAATAGAATTCGAATATCCATGTAATATAGACTCAAAATTCTTACTTGATTAGACTCCGAACATTATTTTTCCTTAGACTCCAAAAAATGGATTTGGTTAAGAAACCATATTTTTCTTACCCTTGTTATAGTTATGAAATTATGTCGTACAATCTGTTTCTAACTAACCATTGTTTGAGTGACATGTTTACAGGTCCCTCTGAGATTCAAGGAAAAATACGACCATTGGAGGAGGGAGCTGACCATTGGAGGAGGGAGCTGACCATTGGAGAAGTGCCTATAAATAAGACCTTATTTGAATGAGCTCAGAAAAACACATACTGATTGAGATATCTAGATACCACATGCTTTTTAAGTGATTTAATGAGAGAGATACTCTCATGCTTTGTGCATATTGAACATCTTGTTCAGCTTGCTTCGTGCGACTTCGATTGTTTTTGTGTACAATCAAGGGATTTTGGGGATAAGAAGACAGAGGTGTTTACTACCTTAATGTTCAAGGACTTCCTTGATAAGGAAGACAGAGGTGCCTACTACCTTGAAGTTTGAGGGCTTGCAGGGATAGCAAGACAGATTCTGATATTCTTATCGAGGGCTTACCCTGGTGTGGGTAGGACAGACTTTCTTAAAAGCATAAATCAAGGGACCTTTATCCAAGGTTGTTGGATATCCTACTCTTTGGGATAAAAGAATTCATATTTGTTACTTGGTTTGTTTCAAGTTTATTTCTGCTGAATTTTGATTAATAAGGAATGTATAACTATCTTATACTTCATTGTATTTTTATGCTCTGATTAATAAGATTATATACGCTTTAAGGTATAATATTTTCCTTGTAAACTTTTCTTAACTTTCATCTCCGGAACCATATTTCTGGAATCTAGAATGTTTGTAGAACTAATAGGTCTTGTGAATTTACCTTGTTTAACCTTGTTAAACATAGTTTTCCTTAAGGTTAAAAACTAAAGTTTTATACCAACTTTAAAGGTTCCAAAATAATTTTTTAAAATATACAATTCACCCCCTCTTGTATATTGAGCATTTACATTCATATTTCAATACTACAATTGGTATTAGAGGGGGTCTCTGAAATACTTATATCCACATATAAGTTTTTTTACTCAAGTTTTCATTGTTCATAATATATTCCTTGCTTATGAATTTTTTCCTTGTTTACAAACTTTTACTATTAACAAGATTTTGTGGAAAGATATTTTCTATTAGATGGAAAGACTAAATGTTGGTACAATTAAGAATTTAAATCCTACTAGACCACATATTTTTTATGGGAATGAATATTAATATTGGAGAGATCATATGAAGACTTTTGTTATCAATACTGGGGTGGACAACTTTTTCATGCCTACTGGAGATTACAAGATTTCTGATAAGGAAGTTAGAACTTTTACTAACCAAGAAAAGTTAGAATATGAACTAAATTAGAAGGTATGTAATACATTTCTTTGTTCTATGACTTGAAATATATATATCCATATTTCATCTTGTGAGGTAGAAAATTGTATTTGGAAGAATTTTGAAGTAACTCACTTTGGAACTTTAAAAGTCATTGAAACTAGAAGATCCATGATCAGAGTTGAATATCATGGTTTCTACTTTCCTTATGGAGAACCCATATGTAATGTACAACAAAGATTCATGACTATTGTTAACATTTTACAATCTATGGGTACGAAAGGATTAGATGATTAATCTCTTGTATACAAAATCATAGACATCATTCCTAATAAATGGGAATCTAAGAGGAATGCTATAGATGAAAATAGAAAAGTTACCTAGATTTCTATTGATGAAATGTTTGGAACTCTTCATCAACATGACACTAGAATGAAGAGAGATGTTGATAATATAAAGAAGAAGATTGGAAATTGTAGTGTTTATTTTACAACAACTTCAAATAATATGAAATCCTGGACTCTTGAGAGGGTTACAAGATCCAAATATAAGAAGGTTGTTATTCAATCCAAATTTGTGGAAGTAAATCTTTAGAAAACGAGTTATCCAATCTTTCTTGAAGTATGAACAATATTGTTGGATAAAATAACTTTTAATCTAGATACAAGAAGAAAGAAAAGATAATAAATACTCAGAAGTCACTTGTTATGAATGCAAAAGATCATGGCACATAAGACTAGATTGTCTTATTCTTAAGAAAAAGGAAATAAAGGAAAAAATTCTGAGAGAAATAGAAAGAAGTACTATAAGGCTAAAGAAAAGAATGTTTTGAAATCCAATGACACCTGGAGTGCTAGTGGTGGTGACTCTTCTGATGAATCCTCAGAGTATGAATTTTCTGTTCAGAAGAATTTTGGTCTACTATCTAAGCTAAAAATTGAAAATTATTTTATAATGGATATGGAACACATTTATTTTACAAATGTATATTTGAATAATAATTATAGTGATAATAAATACTATGAATCTTCAGATCATGAATCTTCTTCTGATGAAGATAATACTATACCTACTAATGAAGAAGTTTCTAGGTTTTCTAAACTTCATGAGAATGATAATTCTATACTCAAGAAAAAACATGATAAGTAAAATTCTAGAAATATTATTCATACTAAGGAAATATCAGATCTTTCTAAAGGTCTTGGTAAGAAAATGTTTTATTTTCAAAGTATTTCCAAAAAATATTGAGGATGTCAATTCTGAGAAGGATAAACTTTCTAAGGATCTTGAAATTATAATTTATAAGAAAAGTATTTTAGACACTAACTCTAGTTTTAAAACTAATGTTTTTAGGATAAAAAATTTGGTTATTAATCTAAAGTTAGAAATATTTTTCTTTAGGAAGTGTTTGTCAAACTTTATCTTAGGTACAGAAAACTTTGATAAGATGTATTTTCAAATTCAACCTCTAAGTAATAGTTTTATTTTTGGTTATACCAGTTCAAAACCAGTTTTTAGTAATAAATATTTTGTTCCTAAAAGTGATCCATTATGTACTAAATGTTAGTGTGGTGGATATTGTGAAAAAAATTGTTTCTTAAAGAAAATTCAATCTTTAGGTTTTCATAAAGCATATTTTTCTATGAAAATGTGGATACCTAAAATATTGATTTCTGAAATTTCTGGATCCAAGAAAGTTTGGGTTTCAAAAATATAACACTCTTATATTCAAGAAAATAAGGAAAGTACCGAAAAAACATGGTACAAGGATAGTGAATGTTCCCGGCATATGACTGGTAACAAAAACATCTTTGAAAATATTATCAATATGAATGGAGGAAAAATAACTTTCAGAGATAATGATCAGGGAGAAATTATTGGTATAGGTAACATTGTTCTTCTTGGAAAAACATTGATTTCAAATGTTTTATTTGTTAAGGGTCTTAAGAACAACCTCATTATCATAATTTAGTTATGTGATAAAGGTTACCTTATGAATTTTAGGAATGAAAAGTGCTTAGTACACAATTCCATAGAAGAGTTTATTCTTTCTGCCAATAGCAAGGAGAATGAATATACAATAAACTTATACCTTAGGAACCAAGATCTAACTTGTCTTAGTGAAATAGTAGATCATTCTTAGTTATGGCATAGAAGATTAGGTCACTATAACCTTAGGAACCTATGTAAACTCTCTATGAAAATACTCTTTAAGGATGTACCTGAGATTAGATTTGATTCTTCAAAAGTCTATGATCCTTGTCAATATGGAAATAAACATAAATCGAGTTTTAAAGGAATCAAATATGTCTCAACTTCTGATGAATTACTGTTAGTTTATATGGATCCTTTTAGACCAACACAAACCGGAAGCATTGGAGGAAAATATTATGTATTTATCTTAGTTGATGATTACACTAGATTTACGTGGGTCTATTTTCTGGCAAAGAAATCTGAAGATTTTTCTTATTTCAAACTTTTTAGAGTCCATATTAAAATAGAGAGAAACATTTCATTGATAACTATTCATAGTGATCATGGAGGAGAATTTCGAAATTCTGATTTTGAAACTTTTATTAGTAAAAAAGGAATTACTCATAACTTCTCAGCACCATGAACTCTTCAAAAAAATGGTGTTGTTGAAAGAAGAAATAGAATTCTTCAAGAGATAACTAGAATAATGTTGAGTGAATATTCTATAGCCAAACATTTTTGGGCTGAATTTGTATGTACTTCTTGTTATACTATAAATTGAGTTTTGATTAGACCTTTTGATAACAAAACCCCTTATGAGTTATGGAATGGTAGAAAACCTAGACTTTCCTACTTCAAGGTATTTGGATGCAATGTATTCATTATGAATACTAAAGAAAAATTACATAAATTTACACCCAAATATGATGAAGGAATTTTTATAGGCTACTCCACAACTTCTAAGGCTTATAGAGTTTTCAATAAAAACACTTATACTGTTGAAGAAATAGTACATGTCAAATTTGATTAAACTGGTCCTTTTATTTTTAAACAACCTCAACCTACATCCTCATATGTGTTTTCAAAAACTGATTATCAACAATTGATAGAAGATCCTTCTAATAAGGAAAATGTCTATGAAAATATTTCTGAAGCATTTACCCCAGAAGATTTCCTACCCTATGTTGATGAATAGGTTTTACAAAACCCAAATTAGATGTTTCTAAAAAATCATCCCAGTGATAGTATAATTAGTGATGTAAGTTAACCTGTTAGTACTAGAAGTTCCTTGAGAAATGAATTAGAACATCTAGAATTCCTTTCCCAATTAGAACCAAAAAGAACTAATGAAGCTTTAGGTGATACTAGTTGGATTAAAGTCATGCAAGATGAGGAAAATGAATTCGAGAGGAATAAAAT
This sequence comes from Viscum album, assembly GCA_963277665.1. Classification (NCBI taxonomy): domain Eukaryota; kingdom Viridiplantae; phylum Streptophyta; class Magnoliopsida; order Santalales; family Viscaceae; genus Viscum; species Viscum album. The sequence goes on from OY728137.1 coordinate 807,052,144, forward strand.
ATGTACCATAGTTGAAAGGCCTAAGGAAACTTCTGTTATTGGAGTAAAATGAGTTTTTAGAAACAAATGTGATGAAAATGGAGTCATAGTAAGAAATAAAGCTACGATTAGTTGTTAATGTCTATAATCAACAAGAAGGAATAGAATATAAAGAAACCTATTATCCAGTTTCTAGACTTCAATCTATTCATATTTTACTTTCCTTTTCATCATTCGTTAATTTCAAACTTTTCAAATGGATGTTAAATGTGCTTTCTTTAATGATTATGTTCAAGTGGATGTTTTTGTTGAACAACCACCTGGTTTTGAAGATACAAAACATCCTAAACATGTTTTCAAACATACCAAAGCTTTATATGGAATTAAACAATCTCCTAGATCCTGGTATGATAGACTTACATGAGTTTTGTTACAAAACAATTATATTAAGGTAAATGATGATCCAACCCTTTTTATAAAGAAATATAAGAAAAAAAAATTATTGTTCAAATTTATTTAGATCACATTATATTTGATTCAACTCAGAAATCTTTAACTGATTCTTTTACAGATCTAATGAAATATGAGTTTGAAATGAGTATGATGGGTGAGTTAACATTTTTCCTAGGTTTTCAAATTTCTCAAAAACCAGAAGGAACTTATATATATCAACAAAATTATATTAAATATCTTCTTAAAAACTATGAATATGACAACACTAAGAGTATTAGTACTCCCATTGATACCTCAAATTCACTTGATCTTGATGATGCTAGGAAACTAGTGGATCAAACATCATTCATAGGTATGATAAGAAGTTTACTATACTTGATATCTAGTGGTCCTGGATTAATGTTTTCAGTATGATTATATGCAAGATATCAATCCAATCCTAAGGAATCTCATTTAAAGGCAGTGAAAATAATTTTTCGCTACTTAAAGGGAACCATTGATTGAGGACTCTATTATACTTCTGGAAATGATTTTGTTTTAATAAGTTTTTTAGTTGCTGAAATTGGTGGATGTAGAATGGATAGGAAAAGTACTTCTTGAACTTGTCATTTCTTAGGATATTCATTAGTTTCTAGGTCATGAAAAAAGAAATACTCAGTAGCACTTTCCACTACTGAAGATGAATCTGTAGCAGCTGGAAGTTGTTATGATCAAGTGTTGTGGATGCAACACACACTCACAGACTATGGTATGAGTTTTACCAAAACACAAATTTTGTGTGATAATATTAGTTCCATTTCATTAAGTGAAAACCATAAACATCATTCTTAGGAAAAACACATAGATATTAGGCATCACTTTCTTAGGGATAATGCACAAAAAGGAGATATCATTCTTTAATTCATTAGAACGCCAGATCAACCTGCTGATATTTTCACAAAAACTTTACCATATGATAGATTTGAATACATTAAACAGAAGTTAGGAATGATAGCCGTAAGGTAATATTTATTATTAACCTTTTTTTGACACATATGTCCTTATAGTAACAAACTTATTTTCATTGTGGGAGTACATTTGGTTATTTGTTAGTCAAAAATTTTGTAATCAAAATTTTTCATAGGATAAAATTTTTCGTAGTCTAAACTTTTTCATAGTCTAAAATTATTCATAGTCTAAAATTTTTCGTAGTCTAAAATTTTTCATAGTCTAAAATTTTTCATAGTCTAAAATTTTTCGTAGTCTAAAATTTTTTGTAGTCTAAAATGTTTCATAGTCTAAAATTATTAGTAATCTAAATGTTTTGTAGCCTAAAATCATTCGTAATCTAAAAAATTTTCATAGTCTAAATTTATTTTCATAATTTAAAATTTTTCGTAGTCAAAATGTTTGTAGTCAATTTTTTTTTGTAATCAAAATTTTCGGAATCTAAATTCTTCAAGAAGTATTTTCCTTCTTGTGAATAATATTCCTAGAAATCCAAAAGGTATGTTTCCTTTCCTAAATTTTCATAATCATATTTTACTTGTTGGTATTTTCATTTGGTTTTAACTTTTTTGGATTCACCTTTCTTTAAATCCAAATGTTTTTTAAAAAAACCTCAAAAGACCGGAATCTACCAATTTCTTTCTTCGACTATCATCTCAACCGTCATATCTAATTAGAAAATTTTTCAACCGTTGGATAAACCATGGAAGTTGAACCTTCATCTCAATTGCCTATATAAAAGACCCTCCAATGGTTATCACACATCGATTCTAAAGCCTTCACATACTGAAGTTCTGCCTCTGTACTTAAGGTCATTACGAATCTTTAGGTTTCCTTAGCTCTGAATGTATGTACAAGATTCTCCTTAGAAAGAAATGTATTTAGTAAAGGAAATATCAGAATGGAAAATATACCGAGAAAGGTTAGTTGATCCAAAGTTTTATTCCAAGTTTGATTACCGTAAATCTAAGAATATCAAGATCAATGGTTGGGAGAGTGTTTGTGTGTCGAAACCAAGAGCATAAGATCCGTTGTATCCAGAGTTGATGGTAGAGTTCTATGAAGCAGTTAGCTTTTTCATGGAATAAGGTAAAGATAAATTTTCTTTCAAGTGTTATGGAAATACCTACTCTCTTTCATACAACAAGTCTGCGAGTCTGGTTGGTATTCCTTACAAAAAAGAAGTTGAGTTCTGTACTCACAATCTACCTGATGTAGTAAGATATTTTGACAAGGAGAAATCTATAGAGTGTTTTGTCTTGAAAGAAGTGAAGAGTTTTAAAATTATTCAAATATCTACAAATCTTCAGATTCTTCGGCTATGGGTTCAGGGTTTTCTCATTCTGAGAAAAGGGGACAAGGATACCCTGATGAAAAGTGATATCTATGCATTATATTTTTTGGTCAATCTCAGAAAGATCAATTTAGTGAAGTATGTTCTACTGAAAATCAAGAATATCAAGAATTGAACCCTGAAATCTCAAATTATCATGTATTTAGATATTCTTTTAAATATTATAGTTTTTTGTCTTAAGTCTTTCAAAATTCCATGAATTTCTAAGCCAAAGAAATTGAAAGTAATGTTGCTGAGTGATGACACTCTAAGGATAATGAAGATTGGTTTTTCTAGTGATTCAAGAAAATTTTATGATTTTTTGGAAGCAGAAGTTGAAGGTCTATCAAAGAATCGAGAAGTGGATGAAACTTCTAAGAAAGGTGAAAGGAAGATCAAGGTCAAGGAAGTAGAAGAGAAAGGAAAAACTCCATTGGATAAGTAAATTTAGTCAGCACCCCCAAAGAAAAAGAAAGAAAAATCTTATCCTGATGAAATAGTGTCTAAGTGGAGAAAAGATAAGAAAAACCGGAAGGAAGGGGAGCCTAAGTTTGGCTTGGACCTTGATGAGGCAAAATCATTAAAAATAAAGGCTGTTGCGAATCTTGAGAAGCAAGAGAAAGAAAAGAACCAAAGGAAGAAGTTATCTAAAGCTGAGATTGTACAATCACTTCTCAAAGATACTGAGAAAGCATTTGAACAAATTCCCGTACCAGAATATTTTTTGATAGAACCATTACCAGAGACTCCGATAAAGAAGTCGGTGATTCTGGAACAAGGTCAAGAAGAATAAATAGTGCAATAAGAAGAAGGGGAAGAATAAGAAGAAGAAGAAGAAAGCAGTGGTGATACTGAAGATATGATAAATCAAGTACAAGATTATCCTGAGAAAGAGTGTCCTTCTAAGAATTTATCAATCCGAACCTCTGAAGCTGAGTCTTCAAAACTTGGTACCCCAGGAAAAGATGAGAAGGGTGAGGAAGAAGTGAATAAATTGTCTGAAGAGGAAAGTCGCAATCATGATTTCATTCACCCAGTGGATGATGAGGCAAGAGCCGAGAAGGAAGATGTAGATGAAGATAAGATTGTTCAGCTATCAGATAGTGAACATGAATCACCTAAATAAGAAGAAATCATTGTGAAGGATGATAAGGGAAAGTAGGTGGTAGTGGATAAGAGTACTAAATTTGTGGTCAAGATGAAACAAGTTGGTGCTTCATCAAAGTGAAATGCTACTAATATAGAAAAAGAATCCTCACTAACCAAAGTCTCGGATTTAGAATCATCCTCTCTTAGACATGATTTTTTAGTTCAACCTTTGAAAAAGCTTGTTGGAACTATTCTGTTATTCCCTAGTATAGAGTCAAGATTCCAGATGCTTTAGCATATGTTAAATCAAAAATTGGATTATGTTTCCATGGTGATGGATTAATGCATTAGTCTCAAGGTAGATTTGAAATCTTTTCCCAGTGGCTTTGAGGGTCATAAAAGATATTGTAAGAAGATTACAAGCTGGTCAATGAAGAAAATAGAAGAAATGAGAATCTTTGATGAATTTCGTGATAGTTTCAAGGATGATTTTGACATAGAAGATGTGAAGATCATGTATCTTACTAATAGTTTTGAGGAAAAGATAACCCTTGAACAGAATTCTCGGAAGAAAGATGTTAAGGATCTGAATGGGAAGCTAAATTTTGTGGCCATGAATTGGAAGAGAAAAAGGGATCCCATAATTGAGAAAAAAGAGAAGCTTGTTAAGCAATAAGAAGTTTTGAAAGATCAGGAAGAATATCTTAAGGCTCAGAAAGAAAAATTAAAGCCTTAGAGAAGAAAACTGAAGATCAGGATCAATTTCTCAAGTGTGCAGAAGAAGATCACAAAGAGTTAAAAACGATGAAAACTATTGTGAATAAGTCGCTGCTGAAGGATAAAGAATGATAATCTTCTCTGAACCCGATCTTTTATTTTATTTTTCCCATTATACAAATTCTTTTAATCTTTATAAATTTTTAGTTGTTCGTTTTTTGGTTGTTTAGTACTAATATTTAAAGTACCATATTTTATTTTCCATTCCCTTTATTCCTTTTTGAAAATCACAAAGGTGGAGAAAGAAATGTTAAAAAAATACTATGTAAAGAAGAAGTTTCCCTAAGTAAGGGGGAGTTCATCTAAGGGAGATTTTTTATCATGAAGATATTCATATCCAAGAAAGTGTAAAATCTCATTAAAGAAATCAAGAATACAATCCTTAGGATTTCCAAAGCCTAAGGGGGAGTTAGTCGTATTCATTATAATCCATACTTAAAGGGAGATAAGATTTTATTTTCAAGTCCATAAATTTTTTAATCCATTATATTCTTTTTCATAAGGATGATTATGCTTTTCAAAAAGGGGGAGATTGTTGAGTAAATAAGGTTTACTTATGAATTTTCCATTCCTCTATGTTTCAAAATCAAAAACAATTTATCTCAAGGAAAATTTCATTTCTTTTAATATTTATTTAAATAAGTAATTTTTTATTCCCCAAGGAAATTTTCTCCTTAACTAGATATTCCTTAATAAAGAAATTTTCCTTCCCTAAGGAAAATTTATCCTTATCTATTTTTTAATTGTTCATATACTAGTTTATCTAGATCCGATTAATTTTATTTCTAAATGTAAAATTCATTTTCATATCTAAAACAATGGAATCCTATAAATAATTAGATATAGAGTTTTTTTTCAGGATCCAAATTTAGGTTCCGAATTCCTCTGAATTCAGATTCCAAATTCACTTGAATTCAGACTCTAAATTCTCTAAATTTTAGACACCAAATTCTCTAAAATTCAGACCCCAAATTCTATGAAATTCAGACTCCGAATTCTCGGAAATTTAGACTCCGAATTCTCTGAAATTTAGACTCCGAACTCTCCGAAATTCAGACTCCGAACCCTCTAAAATTCAGACTCTTAATTACTTGAAATTCATACTCAGAATTCTTTATACTTCAAGTTATGAATTCCTTAGAATTCAGACTCCGAATTTCATTGGAATTTAGACTCTGAAGTCTATAGAATTCAGATTCTGAATTCCTTGAAAAAAAAACAATCTGAATATCCATGTAATGTAGACTCTGATTGTTTACTTGCTTAGACTTATAACATTATTTTTCCTTAGACTCTGGAAAATGGATTTTGTTAGGAAACCATATTTTGATTACCATTTTTTTAGTTATGAAACAATGTCATAAAATCTATTTCTAACTAACCATTGTTTGAGTGACACGTGTATAAATCCGTCTGAGATTCACGGAAAAATATGACTATTGGAGGAGGGAGTCAACTATTGGAGAAGTGCCTATAAATAGGATCCCATTTGAACGATCTCATAACAACACATACTGATTGAGAACTCTAGAGACCACATGTAGTTGAAGTGATTTATATAGAAAGATACTATCATGCCTTGTGCATACTGAACATCTTATTATGCATACTTCCTACGAATCTGATTGTTGTTGTGTATAATCAAGGGTTTCTGAGGATAGGAAGACAGAGGTGTCCACTACATTAATGTTCGTGGACTTCCTTGATAAAGAAGATAGAGGTGCCAACTACCTTGAAGTTCAAGGGCTTGTGGGGATAAAAAAACAGATTCAGATATTCCTATCAAGGGCTTACCCAAGTGTGGGTAAGACAGAATTTCTTGAAAGTATAAATCAAGGGAACTTTATCCAAGGTTGTCGGATATCCTACTCTTTGGGATAAAATATTTCATACTTGTTACTTGTTTTGTTTCAAGTTTATTTCTGCTACATTTTGATTAATAAGGAATGTATAACTATCTTATGATTCTTTGTATTTTTTTTTGATTAAAACAGATCTCATTAATGGCTAAAATCAACAGAAGTACAACAACAAAGCCAAGCAGGGAAATTGTCCAGCTAGAGTTGGATATAGTCAAAAGGGCCTGAGGCCGCCAGCTGATGGGCCGCATTGTTTCCTTCCCTTTTTGTAAAATAGAAGTTGCAAGAAGAGAAGCATTGTCCAAGTGAGAGAATCCTCTTAATGATGGTACCAAAAGGCTGGATTCCACCATCGTTGTTGTTGATAGCATAAATGACGGTAAGGCAGTCAGACTCTACAAAAATGTCGCTCCATCCAAATTCCAAAGTGAACAGCAAACCAGAAAGGATGGCCATGGACTCATCAACTACCAGTTCACAGAAAGCCTGGTGTGGAACATATTTTGCAGCAAGGATTTGCCCGAGATGATTACAGGCCATAAGGCTGAGGCCAACAAGCCCATCCTTTTGGAGAGACATGTCCACGTTAATCTTAAGAGTACCTTCTGTTGGGGGGTTCCACTGAGAGGGTGGGATGAGGGAATATCCTATCATAAAATGGTCCTTCTGGTCTTTCCATCCCTCAATCCAATAATAAGCCTTGTCAATTCAGAATTCAGGAGGTTTGTGAGCTTGAAGAAACACAACATCGTTGCATAGGATCCAAATAATCTAGGCCAGTGTGCAAAGAGAACATGAGAGAGCCGAGTGAAGAGAGGATCACCAATGCATCAGAAGATCGGGAAGGTCAGAGGCCAAAGCTTGTGAATCGGTAGAGGAAGGGTCCCATTTACTCCAGACTTTCTTAGCTCCTGGTCATTGAATGATGGCGTGCAAAGGAGTTTCAATAGTGCTCAGGAAGAAAGGGAAAAAGGTAGAACTGACCATATGTCGGTAAGCGAGGAAGCTCATGGTTGGGAGGGTTCCTGTGCAAACCTGCCACCAAAATTGGGGAATTTTATGGGGAACGTTGAGTGTCCAGATCGATTTCCAAGGTCCCTCATCTCGGCCGGCAGGGTGGTGGCCAAGGGCCAATCTGTAGTCGGACCTCACTGTGTATTCGTCCGTGATGTCATTGGTCCAAAAAAGGTGGTCAGGACCTGCGTCAGGGGTCTAGGGAATTCTAATGATGATTCTTTGGTCCCTTTCGTTAAACCAATCGAGGATCTTTTCCACACACCACCCTTGTCCCTGGTCGGAAAAAAGGCAGCTGACAGTGGCATCTTCTTAACCTGGTTGGACGGGGAATGTAGCCCGCATACCATCCTTATCGATAAGCTAAGGATCACTCCAGATATTGACCGATGAGCCAGACCCAATCCTCCAGCCTAGTCCTTTATCCAGGAGCTGTTTTCCCCCCAAATTATTCTCCATAGGAAGCTGGGGTGGGGATTGAGAGAGGAATCATGGAAGTCCGTGTGGGGAAAGTACATAGCCTGGAGAACCCGTTCACAGAGAGACGAAGGATGGTTAATTAGGCGCCATCCTTGCTTTGACAACATAACATCATTGAAGAGAAGGAGATTCCAGAAACCTGTCCCTCCCATTGATTTGGGTTTGCAAAGTTTCTCCCATGCCATCCAGTGAGGTCGATTCCTTCCATCATTCCTACCCCACCAAAAATTGGCAATGCGTGTGTGGATCTGGTTGAATATGAATGACAGGATCTTAAACAGAGACATAAAATAGCTGGGGATGGACTGGATGATAGCTTTGATGAGTGTCTCTTTTCCAGATTTAGAAATTCTTTTAGGGGACTAGCCAAGAATTTTCTGCTCAATTCTGTCAATAAGAGATCTGAAGATTTATTTTTTAGAGCAGCCGATCACCATGGGAAGCCCAAGATATTTCCGATGCTTCGCAACCATATGAATACCATCTAGAGTGCATAGCTCCTCCCTCTTATATTGAGGCACCCTTGCACTGAAAGAAATTTTAGATTTTCCATGATTGATAGACTAGCCAGACGCCCTCTCATATTGGTGGATTACATGGCAGAGCACCTGACATTCGTTAACTGTGGCTCTGGAAAAAAGGTGGCAGTCGTCGGCGAAGAAGAGATGTGACACTGGTGGGCCAACATGGCTGGCCTTTTCCCCATGAATAGAATTAGAGGACGAAGCCCTGAAAATAATATTATAAAACACGTCAGCCACTAGGATGAAAAGAAAATGGGAGAGAGGATCTCCCTGGAGGAGGCCTCGGGATGGGGCGAACCCTCTGGTGAGCTCCCCATTGACCTTGATTTTAAAAGACACGGTCGAGATGCAGTCCATGACCAAATCTGTCCATTTAGCACAGAAACCCATTTTTATCATAACGACACGAAGGAAGTGCCATTCCACTCTATCGTAGGCCTTGTTCATATCCAATTTCTAGGCCATGGTTCCTTTTATCGCGGTAGAGCATGACTTTAAAGAATGAAACACTTCATGGGCCACAATCGCTTTATCGGTAATTAGTCTCTTGGCCACAAAAGCGCTCTAATTTTTAGAGATAATATTAGGTAGCCAAGGTCGCAGCCTATTGACAAGGATCTTTGAAAAGATCTTGTAAGAGACGTTGCAGAGGATGATATGTCTAAAATCCGAGATCACCAGGGGTTTCTTAATTTTGGGAATGAGGACAAGGATAGATTCATTGATGGTAGAAATGCTCGTCTTCCCAGTCCATATATTTTTTTTATCATGGTGCAGATATTGGGACCAATAATGTGCCAATATTGTTTAAAAAATAGTGCATAGAACCCGTCGGTTCCCAGGGCCTTAGTGGAATGAAGATGTTTTAGGGCCAAGTGTATCTCGTCATCTATCACATCTTTGGTGAGCTGCCTATTAATCTCCTTAGTGATCATAGGTCTGATACAATCTTCCACCTCAGAGGACATGCAAGGGGTTCCTACAGCGAAGTTGTTATGAAAATAGTGAATCAAGGCCTCGTGAATACCACTGGAATCAGAAACTTTGCTTCCATTGGGTTGTAAGATGTAGGTAATAGGGCTCTTCCGACGCCTAGCTGAGGCTTTCTGGTGAAAAAACCGAGTATTAGCATCCCCTTATTTAATGTGGATATCCCGCGCCCGCATATCTCAGAAGCTTTCCTTGATGCGCAAGTCCGTATCCAACTCTCTTTGTGTAGCTCCAATCAAAGAAAGGATGAGTTTGTATGTGGGTTGTTTGGGGAGGGTGTTCAGTCTCTTTTCAAGGACCTCACTATGCCGGTCAGGGTGGTGAAATTTTCTATTGCTCCAAGACCTCAGCTCAGAGGCGACCTGTTGGAGGTTGGAACAGACATCCACGTGGGTACTTTTCTAGCAAGATCAGATCACCTCTTTGCATTCCTGATCTTTTGCCCAGAATCTCTCAAACCTGAAGGGTCTGCTCAGTGGTCGATTACGTACACCTCACGTACAATCAATGAGAATTGGACAATGGTCTGAATAGTTAAGGGCCATATGGCCAACATAAAACATGCTAAACAGATTAATCCAATCAGAAGAACCCAGAAATCTATCAAGCCGCTCAGCAATGTGATTGCCTTCAGTGTTGCCCTGGAACCACGTAAAAGGATTGCATGTGTACCCCAAATAGACCAAGTCCACCCGAGAGACCGCATTATTAAAGTTTGACATCGAAGCTGCTGGTCAGATGATTCCGCCCCGCTTTTCCTTATGAAACAAAATCTCATTGAAATCGCCTCTGAAGAGGATAAGGCTTGATAAATCTTTTCTAAGATTGCAAAGAAGGTCCCATTACTTTACCTTATCATTATGGGATGGCTAGCCATAGAATCCCACAAAGGTCCAGGGTGGGTGAGAGTCTGTCTGAATAGTCGCTGCCACATGGTGCGAGGAAAAGGACCAAATTTTGACGTCAATATTGACCTTCCAAAGGAGATAGAGGCCCCACGAGTGGCCTTGCTTAGGCACCAGAAAGAAGCCTTGGAAGCCACACTTCAGATTAATACCAGTGGTGTCCTTGTATTCCAATATGGTCTCGGACAGCAAAACCATATCGGGGTGACTTTGAGCGCAGTTGCGCTGAAGCATGCGAACTATTCGTGAGTTACCAAGCCCACAACAGTTCCAACATAAGGCAATCATTGATCTAGGAGGGGCTGGGTCTCACCCACGGCCGCCTCTGGTTCCTCCGGACTTGATTCTTCATTTGTCGTTTTCAATCTTTTGGTGGGATTCATCCCTGATTGACAGCTTTCGAATTGTCTTTTCCTGGCTCTGGGTTTAGGGTCTTCCGCGTACCCATCACTTGTGCCTCGTTACACCCTTTTCCATGTTCGACGATTTATTGGGCCCAGTATTTGAGATCACGAAATTTCCTGGGCCTCCATTGTTAGAATGTCTTCTATGATCGATTGTGGGTCATGATCCGGATCTGGTTGTTCGATGTGCATCCGCATTGGCGTTGAGCAATGTGATAGTGATTCTTTTTTGCCTCATCACCAACTTTGTCGACGTTTGATTAATTTCATTCAAGGGGTGAGTGTCAGCTCTAGCTTCTTTCAGAGTGGGAGAGCCATCACTTGGAAAGTCCATTGGTCCATGTAAAAGGGATTTTTCAGGTATGGGTTTCGCCTGACTGGAGTGTGCTATCGTGAGATGGTCAAGGACCTTTTGTTTTTCTGTTTCGGGGATGAAAGCATATTTTTTCATTTTGGCACGGAGCCAAGGACCATATTGTAGGATAATGTTGCCCGCTCCATTCTTATGTTTCGTGGTGCATGTTCTTTCTAGGTGGCCAAGACAGCCACAAAAGAAGCAAAAGATTGGAAGTTTCTCGAACTCGAATGATATCCAGGATATAATTCCTTGTATTTGTATACTCTGATTAATAAGATTCTATATGCTATAAGATAGAATATTTTCCTTGTGATTTTTCTTAAGTTTCATTTCTAGAACCATATTTTTAGAATCTATCAAGTTTGTATAACTAAGAGGTCTTTTGAATTTACCTTGTTTAACCATGTTAAACATAGTTTTCTTTAAGGTTAAAAATGAAAGTTTTATACCGACTTTAAAGGTTCCAAAGGAATTTTTTAAAGTATACAATTCACCCCTCTTGTATATTGAGAATCTATATTCATATTTTGATCCTACAATAATAAGTATTGGAATGGGGACTAAACCCAATTTTGTAAGGGAATAAATCCACTTTTATAGTTTTGGGAGTGAAACTTGACTTAGGATAAGATAGAATGGGGAGTGAACCCAATCCTCTATAATAGTATTAGAAGTGATCCCTGAATAATTATTTGATTTTATATTCTTATGTGTATGGAACAAACTTATTTCTTATTCCAATTTTATGCTCTCGTAGCTCATGTTATCTAATTCATTTATGATTCTTCTCTTAGGAACTTACAAGATATATTCCATGACACATGATTATGATCTATGATATGATGGGTATCATTTTAGATTTTTAATATCACATTATTATACACCTATGTTTGTCTAATTATTAAGTGATCATTGATATCTCCCATTTATTCAATTATTGATTTTCTGAGCTTACTATTTTTATTATTCCTTTCCCCATTTTTTGGAAAATGTTTTTATGTATTATATGACTAAGAAGGGTTATAGTTATGAAGAACTTAATGGGAGATGATGTAAATATATTATGAACATGTTGTTTATTTATCTAAGTTTCCAAAGTCATGAAACTTATATGATTATGGAATGGATCATAATGTTATGTCCTAGATATTAATATAAAAAGTAGTATTGTTGTTTTTTAATGCTTTTAGTAACTATAATAATTACCTACACTTTAATTATCCCATAATTATAAGTTTAATCACAAGGTCTTAAAAAATAATCTTGACATTTCAGTCTTGGATATTGATAAATGTAACCAAATTTTAGATATACTATTCATAAAACTTACAACCAAAACATTGGATCACTTACATGCCTAAATAACCTTTAGGTTTAGTTTTTAGAGTATTTGGAAAACAATTACATTATATATGGTACCCTAACACACAATGTAAATTTTTTCATAAAAACTAGATTCTTAATCATATACTTCCATTTTATTCATGAAACACTTTTTTTGTTCAAGGGTAATTTCTTCTATTAAGAGAAATAATTCATAATTGTTTCTAATCATATTTATGACCTTGTGAATATAATTTGAAATTTTGGTATGAGAAAAACAAAGATATTTAAGCGATATAAAAATAAATAAATCATGATAGTCTAATAAAGAACATGAAAACTATAAAATTTATAAAATTTTCACAATATTCTTTGAGTTTATAAAGTAAATCATATCTACATTTTATAATTATTCATAGCTTAAATAAAATCTTCAAAAACAGATTTCATGTAATAGAAAATATTATAGTAATCTTAGAGTATTATATTCATAACCTATGTTAACTCATTTCAAAAATAACTAGAACCCAATAAAATCTATAAGAGAAACCTCTCTAGTTAAATTCCTCATTCCTTCCCTTGAATAGAAATACCTTTACCCATTACATTGGAGAGAAATATTGGGCTCACCCATCATGTATTCTATATCAAGATCACCCACCATATTTATTTTATTAGGAGAAAACATCATCATATATAATTATCCTATACCATATCATTAAAAAAACATTTTTAATCTAAAACATTGTAATTTTAAAGTAATTAAAATACTCATTAAACCCCATGTGTGAAATAATTTTAAATTTTTTATATAAAGAAATAATATCTATTTCATTTGAAAACCACTTAAAAAAATTCTTAAATATAATAGAAATGATTTTTCTAAATGAAAATGTAATTTTTTAAATAAATATTCTAATCATTGAAATGTAATTATGGTAGAAAGTTCTGTTCATGTTGTAAAAGTTAAAGCAATGATTTATTTCATAACTTTAGTAAAATCAGCTCATTTTAAAAATATTAACATTAATCCTTTTTAAACCATTTATATAATCTTAAATACAATAGAAAATTATTTATATAAACCATTTAATAGAAAATAAGATATTATATTGAAAAAATTTAAATGAAAATAGGTATATGGAATTAAAAGAGTCTAAAAGGAAAGTAAAAAATGATTCAAAACATTTCTAAATAAAATCCCATACAAGTTGATCAATTTTGAACCAAAGAAATATTGAAGGAAATAATAGTGAATGGAAATTTAAAATATTTAATATTTATATAATAATCCTTAATTTCAGCCATAATTAATTTTATACATCATAAAAAAAATAGCTGCAATTTCAAAGAAATACAGTTGAGAGTAGAAATCCTTTAGCTTAAATACTGTATAGCATCATATGTTCTTAAACTCCTAAATAAAAAATCATATTAGTTATTTAATTTATTTGTATAATTTTTCATATTAACTTTATTTTCATTATCCCTTTTATTTAATTTATCAACATTTTTTAGTTAATTAACTATTTATGTTTATGTAGGATGTTTTGTAGGACATTTAATTCATATTCCAAAAAAAGATTCTATAAGTAGACCATGGTGAAAGAGAAAATTATTCAATATTTACTATAAAAATAATTATGTAGTGATTATAATTTTTAAAAATTAAAAATAATTTCAAAATCATCTATAAAACAAAATCATGAAAAATGAATCAAATTGCTTCTTAAAGGTTTTAGTAAACACATACACACAAACAACATTATCATTTTTCAACAGATGGAAAGGTAATAAATTAATTGGAATATTATATTTATAGAATGATAATTATTTAATGAATATCATATATATATATATATATATTAATTCCATAATAGTAATCATACTTGTGATTTGGTGGTGAAAAACAAAATACAACACTTCGTGGATGTGGAAATCCACACATATACAAGGGAAATATTTTCGTTTGTCGTAAGATGAAAAAGGTGATGAAAATGTGATTTAAATAATCATAATAAAATTTAATTATAAGTAAGGTACCTATTCTATTATTTCAAAATGGTTATATAATATTTTAAGGATGTGAAAAAATATACACTTGAAATTGGTCAGTTATGACTTATACCTTCTCCTCAGATAATCTATTTGGCTGACACCATAACGCTTCTTGGTTTTGAGTTTTAGGGAATACTAGGTTCTATAAGAAATGGTTATGTTTTTTGAGGATAGATTTGGTTAGGAATTATCCAAACTAGAGTGCTCAAAATGTGTGAGGAAGAGAGAATTGAGGGTTCCCTTTTACAAGTGAGCGGATGGGCACCCATGGAATTATTGAATGTATTAAATTAATATAAAATAATTTTCATTTTAAATTAGAAAAAATTAATGTATTTAAAATCTATGATGAGTATTATTAGAAATATTATGATCTAATAAAAAATTGTCAAATTTACATGATGATTTCACCCGAATGTCTTCGTTTTACCCCAAGTTACCCCTTTTAATGATTACCTTGATATTAAGGTTCTTTACTAATTAGGTGTTAAGAAAGTTAGTGTAAAAGGAAAAGTGAAAAATAAGTGTAAAATGGATTATATTATATAAAATTTCTCATTGGAATGAAAATATAAAATTTTTAGGAATTTTAAATCATTTACTAATATAATACATAACACAATATGCCATTAAATTAATTTTTCAGACTATTTACATAGTTTGGCTTCAAATACATCTTTATATTAATTTAATTCGAATTTAAAATTCTAAGACATCAATAATATGTTTTAAATATCTAAAAAATAAATTTAACACAATAATTCATCCAAATTTTAGTATTTTTGTTTTAAATTCGTTTACTTTAATTCTTTACTACTTCAACAGGAAATGTGTCTTCTTTAGGTAAGCATTTAAGGTAATTATTTCATCACCAAAAATTTAAAAAATCTAACATCTTAAAAAAATTATTAATCTTAAAAAACATTTAATAACCATTCATAACTTTTTTTCATTACAAAAATTTTATTCATGTTAAAATAAAGTCAGTAAAATTTTTTTATATATTCATTACATAAAATATTATTAAGGTCATAATCAAAAACAGAATAAGTACAAGTTTTCGTATCACTGAAATTAGTAAGATTATGGTTGAAATAAACTCACCCAATTTAAATAAGGTTGGTTATATATATATTTTTATATCCTTATCGCATGATTGTTAACCATAATTAACTATTCTACCCTTATCAAGGTTGTAATTATTTTTAACATGGTTACTATTCATAATGAAAAAATAAATGTTTTATATTTGAAAAATTTTAACTTCATGTTTCATAATATGTAAAAAAATTATCATATTTAATTCCTATAAGTTATATAAATCAATTTTAATATAATACATAAAATGCAATGAAATACAGACATTATAAAAATTAATTTTTAGTCCTAAAATGAACATACACAAAAATAAAGTGTAACTATGTTTTATATGTAATTATAAAGATTATATGAAAATAATGTACACTTATTTTACATTAATATCAAATTTAATAAAAACTGGACTTCTAAATTTCTTAATTTAATGAAAATAAATCAATGGTTTATAAAAATTAGTATTTTTAATAATTTAATAAAAAATAAATTATTTTAGAAAAAATAAGAAAATTCATCCTAAAATAATTTTGGTTTGACTATTTTATAAATTATATTCTTATTATCAAATAAAATATATTAAACTAGAATGAATTAATTATAATATTTTCTCACAAAAAATAGTAAAACCCATTTTTTAGGAAAACATATTTTGAATGTATAAATTGCATTAATAAAAATAAGTCTCTTTTTCCTTAAGAATTAACCAATAAAATTTTATTGAGTAGGATATATTATAAATATAATAATTTGGTTTCTCATATTCATACCCTCTAATTAAAAGACTAGATTATAAAATTCATATTTAAATGAATATATTTTGTGTTCATTAATGCTTCGTGTTGTGTGTTTTGTATACTATCAAACGTAGTTTTCTTTTAAACATTTTTGGGTATTGCAGCGGAATATGAACTAATTGAATTATTATAAATCAATGAGTAAATAATGAATGGTTTTTTGTTTTATAAATGTAATATTAATGTTTAAACATGTCATTAAAATGACACATTTTTGTTTGAAAAAATATTAAAAAAATGTTCATCGGCAAAATCTTTATTCACAAACCATATCCATGTCTACAATAAAATAAAAATTTTATTTTAAAAAATAGTTAAAATAAATTATAATACCTCAAATAACATAGGAATAATGAAATTTTAATAAATTAATGAGAATTGACACTAACATTATAAATTGTGTGTGCAAGAATCATAATTTATTACACATATTGGTAAAAGTAATTCGTAATTGTTAAATATATTATTAATGAATGTTTTTAAATAATGTATATAAAATTTAAAATATAAGAAAAATGATATGAAGTTGGTGATTAAGATTGATATTTTTATATATAGAAGGTTATGGCATGTTTAAATAATGGAAAATTCAAGGTATGGGTTTCATTGACCTAATATCCTATTCAACGAGTCTTGGGTTTTCCTACTTAAAAGTACTCTTCATGATTACATTAAATAAACCATTCATATATAAGATATCATATTATTATATTTTTTTGGGGCTATTACTTATCTTCCTTGATAAAAAGTTTTTAATTGAATTAACTTTTCAAACAAGAGTACAACTTTGGTACAAAAAACTCTTGTCCTTACCAATTGATATCTCTCTTCGATGTCTATATTTTTCCTATCAAAATTATTTTCATTATTAAAATAAAAAAATGTTCCTAATTATTAATTAATATTATATCCATTTTTATCAATTATGAAATTAAAAATCTTTCAACTTTTCATCAATGTGGGTTTCCATTAAAAGGCCTCTAATATTTAAGAAATGAAATTATTTTAATGTCCAAAACAATATTTTCCACTATTAATTTATAAACAATACCTTTTTCCTTCAAGAATCTTATATTTGGAAATCTTATAATTTTTTCACAATTCCCCATTTTCAATATTAAAATTTTTTTGAATATAAATTTTATATATTACTTTTAATGATAATTTTTTAATGTTTTTGATAACACTCTCATAATATCTGAACCATTTTATTGTAATTATTTTCTCTTTTGAAGAATTTTATTGTTCAACCTTTACATTCTGTTATGATATGATTACTTTTTTAAATGATACTTGAATGTCCTATGATTTCATAAGATTATGTTATGTGGTGTTTCTTAATAAAAACTATTCTCTTTCTGGTGGTTCTTTATGATAGATAATGGACAATTTTAGGTGGAAAACATATATATGGATGATGATGTGAGGGGTACTATATCATCCTCCAATTAATTGGATATGTTTTATATCTCATGAGATAATAAGACATGGAAATAATGATTTTTTCCTAAAGGAGTAGGAAAAGGAGTTCTCTCACATTTTAATGTGAGGATATAATTAGTTTGTTTACAAAGGTGTGGTAAGAAAGAATTTTCTCACAAGGTTTCTATATAATTATGATTTTTCATATTTTCAAGTTGATTTTATATTTTTGAAATTTATAAAATTCCATGTTTATTCCTCTTTATAATATATTTTAATCTTTTAGGTTATGCTTCCATGATTCATGATTATTGTTTTTTTCTTCTAATCCATGTTATTATTGTTGTGACTCTTTCTTGACCATACTATATTATTATGTTCCAATGATATTTGTTTTTTATATTTTTATAATATTCCTATTTCTCACATGTTTGTGATCTAACCATTATAATTAATTTATAGGTTTCCCTTAGTAAGAATTTGATCTCACCCCTTACTTATGTATCCATTTTCTAGGTTAAATATATGAGTATATCATATGATATGTATGAAAGAGGTATATAGAGGTGAGATTATGGATAATGTTAATATGTATTATAAAATACGATCTTTAAGTATCTAATATCCACGACACAAACATTTTGGTCCTTGGTATGCGAGGCTAGTTATGTGATGTATTATTTAAATCATGGATTTAATGTATTATTAATGAATGTTTAACATGGGTGTCCTTAGTATCATAGTAGGGTTTGTTATTTTTTGGTATTAGCTTAGTTATTTCTAGTAATTAGGATGAAATATTTAAAAACCATATAGATATGTATAAATATAGGATTTCATCTTGAGGATTTTGTCCTATATAGAGTATGTGGTTTCATAGAAATTAAATCTACCTTTAAATACTATAAATATGATGTAGATGTTTTATAAATTCAGTTATGTATAATTACCATGAAAAAATATGGTTGATAAATAACATTATCTTCACTCGGTGCATGATGAGTGGCCTAAGACTAAACACTTAGAGAAACACTCTCAGGGGGTATTATTACGTAATTAACTTACATTTATAAAATATTATGAAGGATTTTAATATATTTAGTATATAAATCATATTAATAAATTCATATGGATGTAATATATAGAACTATTAGTGATTTATGATGAATTAATATAATAATAGTCTAACATGATTGTATGAAATATTTAGATTTTTCAATATTAATTTTAGTGTGTGATTATTTATGATAATTCCCTTATGATATTAATTGTTCATTAATTATGTTAAAATATTTTTATTTTTTTAAATGATGGATCTAAAATGAATCAATTTTACAATGGGGTTGAGGGATAGTGTGGAAATTTCCCCAATGAACCACCCAATGGGTTCGGTACTAGAGTACGAAATATGGTGGAAATTCTCACATACTTGTCTCAAGTTATGAATGATAACATGAACCATGTAGAGCTTCTTAATTCTCTATGAAAGGAGAGTCTTTTGTCAAGTAGTTAATGAATCAATGAACAAAATCCTTTAATGTGTCTCCAAATGAAATTATTATCTAGAAATGGTTCAATGTGATGGAAAATATGTTTCATATTCCCTAGTTTTAGAAACATGATAAGGTTGTTCTAACCCTTTATCATTTTGAAGTCATGGTTGAAAAGAGGTGGAATATAATTAAAAATATAATTTAAAAAAGGAAGTATAAATATTGGAGTGGGATGAATTCATGAATTTATTCCTTATAAATTACTTTCTTGTAACTATTCACAAAAAGGTTGAGATGGAACTTTGGGAGTAAAAAGAAAATGAGGAAGAATCAGTGTGAACTCAGGAAGTAAAATTCATGAGGATTGTGATGTATGCCTATGGTTTTATCTCATCTGTTGAAAGTGAAACTAGTAACTAATTTACTATCTTAAATCCTAGTCGTCAGAGGGAATTATATATAAATCATTTTCAACACTATAAAGATATTTTTCAAAGGTATTTTTAAATATATGAAGATATTTTTTGATTTTTTATTAAGGTGGAAATTAAAGTTGATGATACTCATTATTACAAAGAAAATTAAAGGATTTTAATGTATCATGGGGCTCTGATGATAAGTCACATGGTTGGAAGAAAAATAAACTACATAATTGGAAAAAAATTGGGAAGAATCACCTTGATAATTTCATCAAGGGAACAAATATGTGTTTTATGTGTGGTAAAGTAATACACCAATCTCATAATTTTCAAAGTTTTTCAAAGAGATTGATTAAAATAGTGGAGGAAAAGAGTGCCCAAACAATTGTTCCACACACACATCAATGTTTCAAATGAAATGAGTTTGACCATTATGAAAATAAATTTCCTAACACCATAGTAAATAGAGAGAATAGACCCGATAAAACTAAAAAAAATAGAATAAGGAAAATAATATAAAATCACCAATTTTGAGATAGATCAAAATAATTATGTAGTGAAAGGTACATTTATCATTTACTCTAGAACTTCAAATAAATCATTTGATTTTGTATCTTAAAATTATTTCATATCACAAAATATAACTAAGAATATTTATTCACTATATCAAATATTTGATATTCAACTATCAATGAAAACCCTGAGTGGAATGATGAGTGTGTCTAACATATATAACTATTCTCCAATTATAACAAACCTACTCTTTATTACACATTAATAATTGATTTATTAGATCATATTACACTTAATACAACCCAAAATATTGATAAATATTGTGTATTTAGAAATTAGGTACAATAAAAAAACAACTTAAAACATCCAATACATTATCTTTATTGAAAACCTTCTAAACATGATCATAATATTCCTTTGTACATAAAATTTTATGGGATATACTAGGAATAAAATTGATCTATAAATCCCATTTAGGGAATAAAAAAGGCATAACATGAAAAAGATAACACATATTAGAAAATAAGCACATAATTAGACTATAAAAGGAACATGAATAACAAGTTATGATATAACATGATAATCATAACATGGGAAATAAGGATACAATATAAACCACTAATTCATAAAGACAAGTAAAGACTAGATCATCCAAGGATTCATGGTGTACAAAGTCTCATAAAGGAATAAGGTAAATCAAATGTACCAACATGATATATCATGATACTAATCATTACCTAATGAATTGGATGGATATATAATTCACCAGTCACATTCATTTCATTCTCATGCTTATATGTGCCACATTGATAAATCAACATGGATTCAATCATCATTATAATTTATTACATGATCAAGGAACATGTAATAAATACATTTATGTAAACAATAAAATAACTATAAGTGTATAAAGGTGAAAACCTAAGACAGAAAATGGAAATGGTATTCACTACACATTTGTTTTGGAATGGAAAATTGTGGTCTGATTTCAAGAGCATAACAACATCACACAAAAATTAGTAAAATGGGTTGATGAGATATTATGGGTTCTATAATAATTTATATATTATATGGATAGTGTTATGGACATGGAAATTCATGTCCCAACAAAAAGAATTGAAAAAATAATGCGTAACATAATAATTAAATGTTCAAGTAAGAGGAAAAAGGAATGAAACCTCAATTGAATGTGTGACTCCAAAGGCTTTGGAGGGGATTCTTGGGTACTTGGGGGAACATTGGGAAGAATCTAGGTAGTGTAGGGAAGAGTGTAGAGATTCTATAAGGAGTTTAAGTGAAGATAAATGGGATCTTGGGTGGGTTTATATAGGAAGAGAGGGGGATTTTAATATTATCATTGTTTTGGACACTACATAATAAAATATCCTAAACCACAAACCAGCCATGGTATTTCACACAGTTTTTGAAAAATGAAATTAGTATAATTTTTTTAAGGAAAGGGGACTAAATTATTAAAATATTACCATTGGTGATGTGGAAATGATTCAAACTCTTAATGAAATGATTATAAAATCATAAAATATATTATAAATCTTTGAGGATTCACAATGGATTTAAAACATAAATAAAATAAACTTTAAATCACATAATTTTAAATGGAAAACATATATTTCCTGATATATCAGATTTATATTACTTATTTTATCACTTTTGGTTCGGTGTGATGTCACAAAACACAAAGTATATTTTTACGGTATTTTATTAACAGAAAAATTCCACTATATCAAAATATTATGAAAAATAAACCATTGGATAATTTTAATGTCTTATTTAAGAAAATAATATTCATTTTAAGAAACTAATTTTTTTTAAATATTTTAGTTTTAATTTTTAAAATATAAAATTGAATTTATTTAAAATGATGGGTTTTTGACAATAATAGTTCTCAAACCCTAATAAAAAATTTATTTGAATTCAAAAAAATTATATGATCATTTATATTTTATAATTTTTTTAATAATAATATTTTATTAAAATAATATTTACTTAAAAAATAATTTAATTCATAAAAATATATTTCTTAATTCAATTTGAATATTAAGCAAAAATATTATTTATTCTTTAAAAATCATTTACAAAGTAAAAATAATAGGATGCAAATATATTCATTATTTTATACAAAATAATGTATATATTTCTATTTATTAGGTCTTTATAAATACCCCTTTAATACACTATAATACTTCATAAGAATAAGGTGTGTGATAGTGGGGCTTTTGTGGGGCTGTTCTACTAACATGGTTTGGGTCGTGATCTCGATGAGATTGAACATATATTGTAAATGGTTTTTATACTGCTTAAGTTGTTGGATCTAACATGGTATTGGTATAGGGAAAATCCTAGAAATTATATCTTCATTGTAATTTCTGATCAATGGGCTTGATAGGGTATTATCGTTCTGGTTGAGGCCATAACTCCCTTTGTCTATGCCAAATAGATTTTTTCAAAACCCTATATTTATATTAGTTATGTGATCATTGTTCAAAGACTATATTATCAATTTTCATGACAATTAAGGACCATTTAAATCCCATTGGATATAATAAAACAAATTAAGTGCATTAGATCTACATAACCAGAATATATTTAATTAAATCAAAAAAGATAAATTTATTCATAACAATTTGGGTTGTTATAATATCCCCCATTTTATAAATTTTACCCTTGAAATTTTCTTTTAACACACTAAAACAGATGAGGGTAACTATGCTTCCTCGCCTAATCTTGTTCCCACATTGCTTATTCAAACTTGTGGTTTCTCCACAACACTTTGATGATGGTAATTTTCTTATTTTTTAGAACTTTTTCCCTATGATATAAGATCTTTATTGGATTCTCTTAATAGGAGAGATCATTCTCCAATGGTAACACCTCTATATTGAGTACATATGAGGGGTATGATATGAAATTTCTCAAAATGGATACATGGAATACATAATGTGCTTGAGATAGGTTTGATGGCTGTTCTAGTCGATATAACACTCCTCCTATGTGATCAAGGATCCAAAAAAGTGTCATTGTACCTTAGACTAAGCTTTTCCATATTCCCAAATCAAAACAATTTATTCCCTAAAGATATATAGAGGAATTCCATGTCTCCAACATCAAACTCTAGGTATCACCAATGATTGTCAACATAGCTCTTTTGTTGACTCTGAATAGTCTCGATGTGCTTATAAAAGGTCTTAACCTTATCCACTATTTCTTTTACCATTTTAAGACTTATTATGTTATATTCCCCCACATCATCCCAACATGAACGTGTTCTTCACCTCTTCCCATAAAGGTCTTCATAGGGAACCATTTGGATGCTATATTGGAAACTGTAATTGTATGATAACTCGAATACAGATATATTTTGTTCTTATCCTCCATTGAAATCCATAGAACATTCTCACAACATGTCTTTCAGTGTCTCTACTATGATTGGCCATCAGTTTGAGGATGATAGTCCGTACTAAATTTTAGCTCTGTGTTTAGATCATGTTGGATACTCTTCCAAAAATTTTAGGTGTATCTTGGATCTTGATTTGATATAATCGATAGTGGTACTCCTTTCACCCTTAAAAATTATATGATATATGTATTTTGTAGTTAATCAGGTGAGAAATCCTATCGAATGTCAAGGAAGTGTGTAGTCTTTGTAATATGATCCATAATAACCTAGATAGCATTATTTCATTTGGGTTTTTTGATATATTTTGGGAAAAATTCAATGCTAATGTTTCCCCATTTCATATTGGTATGTGTAATGGTTGCATCATCCCCTTATACATCGACCTTTAAAAATTCATTTTCTGACATACCAGAAACATTGATGTATAATCCACAATCTTCGTCATGTTATCCCACCAATATTTATCTCATATATCTCATTACATATTTGTGTTTCCTGGGTGTATGGAGAAATTTGAACTATGTGCATCATCATATAGTTCCTTCATTAACTCGTGATTATATGGAACACATTTTATTTAACCAAATCTCACAATTCTTTATTCATTGAAATTGAACACTAATGATTCTCCTTTTATTATAGTTTCTACTTTATTCTGAATTTCCATATCATCTCCGTAATCAACCATTAATCTTTCAAGAATATATGGTTATGAAATAATTTGTGACAGGATTGATGATGTTCCTTCCATTATGATTCCCATGTCCATCCTCATCAAATCAATGAATATCATATCCTTCTCAATTCCCAATGATGATATTATTGTTCGATTCTTTCTACTTTGATAATCCTCTACTTTGTTCGCTTTCCTAGGATGGTAGTGGATTGAGAAATTTTAATCCTTGATAAGATGTAACCACATTCATTGGAACATTTTCATATCTTTTTGTGTGAATATATATTTAAGTCTCTTATGATCAGTATATATCTCACACTTATCCCCATAGAGATAATGATTCTATATTTTCAATTCAAATTTCACAAATACCATCTCCAGATTATGTGTAATATAATTTTTCTCATGATTTTTTAATTTCCATGAGGTGTAGGTAATGACTTTGTCATTTTGAGACAAAAAAAGACTAATCCACTATTTAAGGCATCACTAATTTTTTTGAAATGTTCCAAAAATATGGGTAGTGTGATAACATGGGCATTCATAAGCCTACTTGTCAACTCCATGAATCTTTTTCACTTTCATAATTCCAAGAAAAAATTAATCCTTTCCATGTATGTTTGGAAAGAGGGTTTGAAAATTAGGGTAAATTTCTCACTAATTGAAAATAATATCTATATAAATTATGGAAACGACAAATATATGTAATAGATGTTGACCTCAACTGTCCATCAATTTATATTTCCATTTAAGGATCCGCATATATCCCATTTGTTGTGATGATAAGCCCAAATAATGATAAATCTTTCAAACATAACTCACAATTGTTGTAATTTTCATAAATCTTGTCCTTTCATAAGGTATTTAGAATAGTGATCAAATCCTACTCATGCCCCTCTTGGTTTTAGAGTATATTATAATATCATCTGTAAAGACTACCATAAATTTTTTGAGGTAATATCTAATTATTCTAGACATCAAATCCATAAAAATTTATAGAGAACTAGTCAGTATGAATGGAATCACTAAGAACTCATAGTTCCGAATCCTTGTATGAAAAGAGGTCATGGGGATATATTCCTTCTTCACCTGTACTTGACAATATACTGACTGAAGATCGACCATGGAGAAGTATTGTGTTCCATGTAGGTGATATAAAAAGTCATCAATCCATGGTAAATGATACTTGTCTATTATTTTCATCTTTTTGTGATCATGATAATCAATGAAAATGAAAATTGATATGTCCTTCTTCTTGACAAATAGCACTATTACACCCCATGTGAAGAACATGGGTGCAAGGATACATTATCAAGATTCTACTATAATTGTTTCTTCAGTTCCTCATGTTACCTAATATCCATCCTATACAGAGTCCTTGAAATTGGAAAATCTCCAAGTATAATCTCAATTGAAAATTTCACCTCTTATCTTAGTTGAAGATGAGAAAATTTCTCAAGAAACACATCAACAAATTACCTCATAATAGGCATTTCTTTGAGGATGATCCTTTCCATATACTCGATCATTTGAGCTAGATATGCTTGCTTATAGAGAAATAATATACATGCTTGGGAAGATGGTGTTAATAAGATTCATACATCTCCTTGTACTTGTATAAAATCAGGGGTTGATTCGATATATGAAGAGTGATTTCCTTCTAGTGGCCATTTATCTTGGCTATAAATAGGGAAGTCAAATCCATTACTTGAATTGCATCAAATTTCACCAAATTGAGTATAATCAGGTTTTCTTGGAATTTCATCCCACAAACTATGATATGGGAGGATTTATGTAAATGGAATGAAATAATTTCCCCATTTTCCATTTTAATAGAAATATCTACTTCCATGATTTATGGTGGTGTTTTAATATTCCTAATAAACTTTCTTGGTATGAAGGAAGTGTAAAACCAGAATAAAAAAGTATGTTCTCTATTCTTGAATGAATAACCAGTGTACCTCTCACCACTTCATTGTCAGAATCTACCTCAGTGGTTGTAATAGAAGAGTATCTCCCTTTCTTCCTTAGAGGTTATTGGTTGGCTCTGAAAACTCTTGTGTTAGTGCAATGGTTTGAAAAGTTCCTTAGTTCCTTGCAGTTGAAGCAGTGACCACCACATTTAGGGTCGAATGGAGCATTCATTTCCTCTGCCACATTGGTGGAATTATCTTATCATTAATCATTGGCTACGTTACAATCTCTTCCCCCACATAAATCATTTCCTTGTTCCCCTTAATAAATTTTTAGGGTTCTTCTATCTTTACCTTTAACAAATGGGATGTTGGAATTTCTAGACACCGTTATATTTCTCCATCAGAACACCAAAATTAAAATCTACTTTACAATTATTTTCCCCATGATACCCTTGAGATTATATGATATCCTTCTCAAATTTTAAGGAAAAACGTAAAATTTCCCCATAGCTATCAAATCTATAGATCACCAAGTATTTTCATAGACTAGGTTAATTAGACCAAATAAGAGGTCAATGTTTCATTTGGGGATGATGAAAAAACCATAGTATTATCAGGAATGTCTTGTAAATCTTTCTTCATTCACCTAAATGGATTTTTCATGTTGTTTCTTGATTTCAAGGAAATACCTCTCCATTTTAAGATGGATAGTTTGAGGAAAATATTTAACAAAAAATATTTTATAATTTTTTTTCTACTCCATCACTTCGATGTATTCTTTAGGATTTTTATTTTTTATCAATGTCAACCATTGATCAGATTGTCTTCCCATACAATACATAGCCAGATGAGCCTTCTCTTTTTTGGAACATTGAAGGATTTAGAATATTTTTCAATGGATTTGATCAATTTTCTCTTGATTATGGGATCACATGATCCATTGAAAGTAGGAGGCATTTATCGCATTAAGATTTCGATTAGAACTTATTCTCTTTGGGGGGGGGTTGAGAACTCATCCTGATCCATATTGATATTAAAAACCTGAGTCAGCTGAGAGATTATCATGACAAAATTTTCAGTTCTTTCTCCCATCAAATTTTGAATCTCATTAGGGCAGCCATCACATTGCCCATCATATTGATTATTAACCCATTTCCTCATATTACTGACCGTTGGCTATAATAATGGAAAAATTAGGGATGATTATTTTAAAAAATTAAACACTTAAAGGAGAATCCAAATAAAATAAATGGATAACTTATAAATTACATTTATTTCCTTAACTTATGATTTTCTAGGCTTCAATCTATGTTATATACTATTTATTTCCTAACACATATTATTATTGAATTTTTTGGTTCCCTTAATTATGGTTAATAATCATCTTATGAATTTACCAGATAAAATAACCTGATAGTACCAAACTAGGTGCACTGTATGGACCATTTTCATGTACCATATTACCTTGAGTCAGGCCCGGAACATGTTTTCTGAGTTTTTACCCTTAGGTAAATGTGTTTTGGAACCACACCCACTTGAATTTTCCAGAAAGAGATGTATTTTATTGATAAACCAATTAATATATACTTAAAAAAATTTAGGGATGTTTTTTATACTTATTCTTATCCCGCTGAATTTATTTATAGTTCTCTAATCCTAATACTTTTTTTAATAGTTTTCTAATACTAATACAAAAAATAACTAAATTTTTCCTCTGATACCAACTATAACAACAATGAACTTTATTACACATTAATAAATGATTTATTGAATAATTTACACTTAATAAAACAAAAAATATTTACAATTATTGTTTCATTAGGAATTAGGTACAATACATAACAACTTAAAACAAATAATACATCATATTTATTGAAAACCTTCTTAAGATGATCATAATATTCCATCGTACATAAACTGCATGGGATATCATGGGGGAAAACATAATAAAAATGGTGAGATGTAAATCCTAGTAAGGGAATAAAAAAGTAATAAAATGAAAAATATAATACATACTAGAAAAAAGGTATATCAATGGATCATAAAAATAATCATGAGTAATATGGTAAAATATAACATGATAATCGTAACATGGGAAGCCTCATAACAACTTAAAACACTACATCATAAACACAAATCAACGCTAAATATTCCTAGGATTCATGGTGGAAAAGTATCATAATGGAATCACATAAAACACCTATAACAATGTGACATATCATGATACTAACCATTACCCCATTAATTGGAGCACTACATAAATCTTGGTTCACCCATCACATTCATTTCATTCTCATGCTTATGTGTGTCAGATAGATCAATCAACATGGATTAATTCATCATCATAATTTATTACATGATCAAGTATTTCGGAATAAATAAATTTAATTCCTCAATAAAATAAGTATATGTTTATAATGGTGAATACCCATTATAAAAAATGGGTATTGTATTCAATACAAAATTGTTTTGGAATGGAAAATTGTGGTGCAATTTCGGCAGCATAACGACGTCACATAAAAATTCATAAAATGGGTTGATGAGAGAGAAAGGGGTATCTAATAATTTAGATATGAAATTTATAGTATTATGTACATGTAAATACATGTACCAACAGAAGGAATTGTAAAAATATGGTGTCACAAAGTAAATAAACTTTGATGAAAGTGGAGAAAGGAAAGAACCCTTACTTGAATGTGTGACCCCAAAGGCTTGGTAATGTATTATTAGGAGATTGGGGATACCTTTTTAGGACTCTAGGGAGTGTAGTTATGAGTGTGGATGTGATAAAAGGAGTTTTTGTGAAGAGAAATGATATCTTGGGTGGGTTTATATAGGGAGAGAGGGGGATTTCATTATTATTTTGGTTTTTGGACACTACATAATAAAATATCCAAAACCACAAACCATGCCATAGTGTATACCATGGTTTTTGCAAAGCGTGAGTAGTTTAAATTATTTTATAAGGAAGAGGTCCTAACTTATTAAAATATTTCAATTTTTGATGTGGAGGTGAGTCAAACTCTTAAAGAAATAATTTTCACATCTGAAAATATATTATAAGTCTTGGAGGATTCATAATGGCTTTAAAATTAAATAAAATAAACATAAAAGCAAATTATATTAAATACAAAACGTATATTTGTTCATGTACCACATTTATATTACTTATTACATCACATTTAGTTCATTATGATGTTATAAAACACAAATTATATTTATATAGAATTTAATTTTCACAAGAATATCTAATAGTCTCATAAAATTATGAAAAAATCACAATTGGAGAATTTTAACATCATGTTTCTAAAAATAATATTAATTTTATCTATGTAAATTTCTAAATATGTGAATTTTATCTTTTAAAATAAAAACTAATATTTATTGAAAATGAAGGGTTTTCGACAATAACAATTTTCGATCCCTGATTAAAATTGTATATGACTTAAAAAAATTCATATGATCATTTATATTTATTAGGAGTTCTTCAAAAATAAAATCTTATTAAAAAATTATTTATTTAAAAAATCAATTAATTCATAAAAATTATTTCTTAATTGAATTTTAATATTAACCAAAAATATTATTTTTATTTAAAACCATTTAAAAAGTAACAATAATATGATGAAAATTTATTCATTATTTTATAGAAAATAATGTACATATTTCTATTTCTATGGTCTTGATACATATCCCTTCAATACACTATCATACACCCTAAGATCAAGGTTTGTGATGACGAGGCTTTCATGGAGTTGTTCGGTGAACAAGGTTTGGGACATGATCTCAGTGAGTTTGAACTTCTCCCGTAAATATTTTCACTCTTTCCTAAGTGGTTGGATCTCAATTTCGGATTAGTCTATAGAAAATCCCATAAATTATATATCCATCAGATGCTCTGATAAATGGACTTCATAGGGTATGATCGTACTAGTTGAGTCCAATACATCCTTTTTGTGTTCCAAACAGATTTGTTAAAACTTTATATTTATACTAATCATATGATCATTTTTCAATGACTATATTATCAATGACATAATTAGTTAACCATAGTTTAAATTTAATTTAATTTAATAGAAAAAAATAAGTGAATATTTTTTCTATAACCACAATACATTTAATTAAATCAAAAAGTGAAATTTTATTCATAACAGTTCTGTCTGTTACACCGATGAAGATTTATAATAAGATATATCCATAAAATCTAGTTATTTTATCCATTGTGAAATTTGATGTCACCCTGTGTATAGATTGGCTTTCCTTATGGAGAGATAATGTCAATTACCAGGATAAGGAAATCTCATTTCATATCCCAAATCATCCTCTTATCATGAATTAATGTAAGGATGATTATATACTCCCCATGAAATAAAATTATATAATATAATCTATGATCCCTAGAATCTAGGGACTCTTAGATCAAATTATTAGGGTGGAATTCAACAATGATGAAAAACCTATTTGATAAGAGTGCATTCGAATATTTTTGGATAAACAATCTGGTCCTCCCGATGAGAGTGAGGTTGAGTTTTCAATCGAAATAATACCTGGATATATTCATATATCAAAGAGTCTATATAGAATTAATCCTAATTAATTATAGGAATTAATAAAGAAACTAAAAGATAATCTAGACAATGGTTCTATATATCACAATGCTTCACTGTGGAATTCACCAGTCCTATTAATCAAAAAGATGGATAGATCAATGCATATTTGGATTGATTATCATGATCAAAATAAAATTATTATCAAAAAAATATATCTTTTACATTGTATCAATAATATATTTAGTTAAGTCATTGGTTTATAATACTTCTCATGAATTGGATATCAATTTGGATATCATTAGTATAGGCTGTAAAGGGAATAAATTTCCATGATAAAATTATATATGAGGCTTGTAAACTATGAATTTTTATTGATATAATTTTAAAATACAAATAATACCTCTACCATCATAGATTAATTGAATAGAGTCTTTAGAAAATACCTTGATCAATTTGTGGTTGTCATTTAGGACAATATTATTATATATTCAAAGAGAGGGGAAGAGAGCGAAGATAATTAGAGAATTATGTTAAATCCCCTGATCAAAGAGAAACTGTTTTCGAAATTTAGCAACTGTGAATTATATATATATTAAGTATCATTATTGGGTAATGTAATCACATGTAATGGAATGTCACTAGATATATTAAAGATGAATGTTTTTGAGAAATTACCCAGATCAACCTTGGTAACTGAGATTCATAATTTTTTTAGGTTAGAAGGTAATTACCAATGATTAGTGAGAAATTTATCATGGATATAGAATACACTAACCACATTAACATGTAAGGGAGTGAAGATCCATTGGAGGGAGGAATGTGAAGAATTTTTCGTGGAACTGAATAAGATATTAGTCGCTACACATATACTTACATTACAGTATAGTGGATAAGGGTTTATAGATTTTATTAATTATTCATTAAAGGGTTTTTAATGATTCCTCATTAAAATGATAAGGTAATTTCTTATAACTCACATTAGTTAAAAGATCATTATAAAAATTACCCAAATCATGATTTGGAGTCGGTAACACTGATCTTCACATTAAATATTTGGAATGATTGTCTCTTCTCAAAAAATGTGATATATATAATGATCATAGCATTTTGAAATATATATTAACATATAAATAATTTAATTTATTCAAAATTATATAGTTGGAGAGGAACATAGATTTGTTCTGCTCTATACATTACCACTCAGGGAAGGAAAATAAGGTGGATGATGTTTTGTGAAGAAAATATTATGAAATTTTTTCTATGATTAGGGTTGAAAGAGACCCAATAATAATGGAGTTCTAAAGAATGAATATTGAAGACATAAAGGAATGGGATAAATCTGATCTTCCCTAAAAGAATACTTAACCTTCCTTCCACATGAAGATCAATAAAGACCATAAAGATGATGTAGTGCTATAGAAAAAGTAGTGAATATTCTGGAGTTCAAATCTAATAAAGATGAAGTTATAATGATTGAAATTAGGATATGTGTCCCATAAAAATTAAAATTAAGAAATAACTTTTTGATGATGAACATTGATCACCAATATCTATTCATCTAGGAAGTATAAATATATATAAATATCAAAAACAAAACATCTGGTATGATAACATGAAGATAGAAATTGAATAATATATATCTCAACAATTAGTGTTCCAATGTGTTATTGTTAAATCAAATAAGAATAAGGGTGTGATGAAACCACTACCCATACCAGTATAGATGTGGGAAAACATCACCATGGATTTTGAAATAGTAATACTTAAATTGTTTAAGGGATATAATTCTATTTGAGTTGTATTTGATCACATTATGAAGTTAGTTAAATTTATTTACATCAAAGAATACATCTATCTTGACCAACTCACCAAGATTTACATGAGGGATGTTGTAAGGAAATATGGAGTATCACTCTCCATTGAATCTTATTGGGATAAAAATCATACCTCAATGTTCTGGATAATTATTTATAAATAATTAAAAGAGGGAGTTGGGTTTCATCACTGATTATCATCATTATAATTATGGTTAGTTCGAAAGGACTATAAAAACAATTGAGGGAATGATAAGGTCATAATAAAAGGAATTATATATATATTGGGTACAAAAACACTCCCTAGTAGAATACTCATGTAACAAGAGAATATATTATATCATTAAGATTCCACCATGTGAGGCATTATCTAAAAGAGATGTAGGACTCCAACATGTTGGGATGAAGTTATATAGATGAATATAACATGACCTGATCATGTCTATGAACTGAAAGAGAAGGTTAAGACCATTTAGTGTCATATGAAATCAACAAAAAGTCTATTTCCCCCACCAGGTTAAATACCTTGATTAGGGGGGGTCATTGTATAACACATTGAAACACTCCCCCATTTGAATATAGTTTTTTCATTAAACAACCCTATATTATCTCTTCTTCCCATAAAAACGTATGAACTAAAATTAAAACATTAAAGAGACACAAAAAATTTACATTGGTATCCCTCAACTTGGATAGTATACATATCATATAAAGGAAATGTTTCAATGTATTGAATACTCTATATTGTACCATTTTTAACATTTCTAGAGGGGACTCAATGTCCATCAGGGTTAACAACCATTTACAATTTTAAATCTCTCTACTCTATCAACTGAAGAGAACAAACTGCTTATCCATAAGAATTTTTTGATTATATTTATTATAATAGAATTGGATTACACATTTATGAGGGTTCCAATATAATATTTTTATACTCAAGAGGTGAAATAAACATCCCCACAAAGATTTTAATTTTTAGAAACCACTTTCATGAACAACTGTTATGACTTTAAAAACTATATTAATCCCTATGTAAACTTTGTATGATCTACATATCACAAGTTCTTCATGAACATTATTTTCTTCATATATAGATTACAGTGCATGAAAAACTCCTACTTCACAAACCAAATCTACTCCATGAACTAATACTCATTTTTTAACTCCATTACTTCTCAAATCAACATACTTTACTATTTACCCTTCTTTCTGAACAACTTTTAGATTTATCCAATTTTATCCAATGATGATTCTCAAAAATAAACTTCTATCTAACTTAAATGAAATGATAAGGTTTCCTATAAAGGAAAGTAAACATGAAAATACCACTAATAATTAATTACATTTAATCCCTTATATAATTACCTCCACCATGTAATATATTTTTTATATGGTTAAAATAATGCATAAAATTAATTCCAGTGGCATTAAAATCATTTTATTTATATCAAAAATGATACCCCCTTTGAAGTTCTCATCGTATAGTTGTTATTCAATCATAATGACTTGGAAAAGTTTTCCTTAAGTACTTAACATAATTTGTATATAGTTCACATATTGATACTCCTACATGAAATTATTTCAATTTCATAAAATCATCCTTGAACTAATTATCTTTTTAGGTTGTATTCTCATAACACTGATGGTGCTTTATGGGAATAATTATTTTTAAATAAAAAACCTGAAATTCTTGATCAAATATTGTTAAAACAAAGGAAAACATATGTACCTTATAAAGAAATATTTTTGTTACAAACCTATGGGATATCTATCAATTTTTTTCAACAAATAAAATAAAACTAAACTACTTGAAAACTCATTTACTGGGAATTGTTTTCTAAAATTTATACCCCTTTGTGTTTGTTGAAAACACTTAAATACCATTTAGAAACTACAATTGAGAAAAAACTTATACATAATTAGTTTAAACCACTAGTAACACTCTAAGACTCTAGAAAGTGATAAAATATTTACTCAACACATAATCTAAGCCCACATGAGCTAATAATGGCTTGTGAAAAAAGATTAACATAAAAAGAGCATCAATGAACAACTTAATTCATGAAACCACTTGTTGAACCTTTAGCAATACCAATGGACCATGAAAGATAATACCAATTATAGATTAATGTTGGTGGTCAATTCCAACTATCACAGAACATGATTCCCTAGAGAAGATAAATTTATTCCACTATACACTATAAACCCCGTTATTCACAAAATCCTTCAGTGATTTGTCTTCATTAAACTAACTTCTTCCACATCATGAGATTTTCCAGACTCCATCAATCAAGTAATACTAGTTTCATGAACATGACTTCTCCCCCTTTGTATCCAAACCCAAAGGTAATCATCTGTGGTTTGAAATTTGGTGAAGGATGTATATTTTCACAAAGGGAAAAAACAACAGGCCATAGAGACATGGGGTTACAATTATAAACTACTTATTTATTGGGGTTTTACTCAATTATGAGAGATAACTGACAATGATACAATGATTATTTTGGTAAGTACTTTGTCAGGATGTCTGTGACATGAAGGTATATAGGCACATACTCAAACTTTATCAACCCAAGATCCAATTTCTCCATTATAAGATGATATTTTGTTTCAATGATCTTTATCTATTAGTGTTGGATTGACTTTTTCTTAATAATTATAACA
The DNA here is from genome assembly GCA_963277665.1 of Viscum album. Taxonomy (NCBI): domain Eukaryota; kingdom Viridiplantae; phylum Streptophyta; class Magnoliopsida; order Santalales; family Viscaceae; genus Viscum; species Viscum album. The sequence continues at coordinate 807,087,451 of OY728137.1, forward strand.
CATATATTATCTTATCTGATTTAGATTGGAGAATACACTTCAACACCCATGTATTTAGGATACTGATTCATCCATTCTAATTACATGCAAGATTAAGGTGATAAAAATATTTAGCATATGTGATTATCAGAGAAATGTAATATTATATCATTCTCAATTATAAAATACTCAATCCACCAAAAGAGAATGAACCAGCCAACATGGACTTTCTAGCATCTGATGAATCAAAGTAATCTAAATTTTTAAATCCCAATTAGTCTTTTTGAAATTATATATTGTTCAAATAACAAAAATCTACCATGAATTTGATATAACACAATATTATTTCAACTATAATGAGGTTAATTTCCTTGGTATTACATTGATATTGTGTTTCCTAACTTGTGTAAAAAACAATTTCTAGTAGTGTCACTATTAAGTAAAATAATCTGAAAATGATCTACCTATATTCAATTAAATTGATCACTTTTTCTTCATTGTCCCTTTACCGTTTCATCTGAGTAGAAACCAGAGTTTTTTTCTTCTCAGAGTCCTCCATTCAAAACTGTCTTTGAACATCCTTATAATATTTCTATTTAGAAATGAAAATACCAATACTTAATTATGTCACCTATAGAATAAGGATAAATTTAAAGTCCCGAATCATTGGATTTTTGAACTTATAATTCATCAATTACGAAAAATATTTTCAGTGTAATTAAACCTCTATACGAAGTATTTTTTCCCATATGAGATAAAGACATTATACATTAATTACTATCATTTTTTGACATATATATTTTATCCAAATTGACCAATATAGAAACAGAGATTCTTTATGCACTGATAAAGTCATGAAGACTCTGCTCTCGGTTCCTTATTTAACATGTAAAACTCCAACTTTATCTAAAAAAATCATTCACATATTCATGGATAGGAAAAACATTTGGTAGTTCGATGTACACCTCATCTTTTAGGGGGTCATTTCAAAATTCCCAGTAGACATACATCTGGAAAATAGTGAATTGCCTTTGCACAACTATGGATAATAATTGTCCTATTGTCTCCAACCATTAAAATGGTGAAAACATCTCATCAACATCAATTACCTCTAATGGTGAGTACCCCTTGTACATGAGTTGTTATTTGTTTTGAATTATAATTCAATATTAATTTATATTTTTTTAAAAGAGACTTTTGATCCTCATGACATTCTTTTCTATCAGCCCAAAAACTAATCTCCCAAATCTAATTATTATTGATTTGGTTAAGATCTTAATTCATCACATTAACCAAATTATCATCTATAAAATAATTATCAAAAACATTTTGGCACTAAATATTATAGGAAGGATATTTTATTTACATACTTCATTCTCTACATTTTCATTGGTGTTATCTCATAACCAATGACATTCAAACCATCAAATTAAACTCGACTCTTTGAATTCAATATATATTTGGGTCTAAATTCATCATTATAAACATCAATATCTTCATCTGAAATAACATTTTACACTTTTACTTCCCATAATCTTCTTACCTCCTCACAATTTCATAAATACATTTATCAAAGTGTTTTTATAGTGGTACTCATTTTCAATCAGAACAAAACCATTTCTCTCAACAACTATTCCTTAAAGATTATTAAATAATTTAAACACTTTTTTTCTAGAGTATCCAAGATATATCCCTTTACCTTTATGAAATTAAAAATTCATGTTTATCATTATTGATAATGAAATAATAATTTTTAAAAATTAAATGTATTTTAATGTCAATTTATTTCCATACCAAAACTCATATAGATCATTTTTTTCATTTATAAAAAATAAATATCTATTAGATTTGTTTGATGGTGTGAAGACTTCTTCCTTCGAAATTTTCTTTAGTGGGCCTTTTTAATGAGCATAATTATTTCTATGTTTTTTATGATCCAATTTCTTTTCTAAACCACACTACTTTATTGAGGATTTATAACTATTGAATATTAGAATATTATCTCATGTTTCTTAGGATAATTATCCACATGGTTATTGGTAAAATCCATGCCATTATTGGTTTGGAATTTTAAAATTTTATATCCAATAATATTTTTAAATTCCCTCCAATAGTGTGTTATGAAATTAAACACATCCAATTTCTGGGTGATGACCACAATGTATGCCATCATACTATAAATATTAAAGAAAAGAACATAATATCCTTTTTCATCAATATATCTTCATGATATAGGTCTACACAAATAAATATTCACAATTTTAATCACTCTTATTTATCTTGACTCTTTTTCCTTGTTCATATTTAAAACAATATTCCATTTTGTATAAAAACATCTCCAAAAATTCATTCCCAAATATTTGTAAAAAAACTCGAAGATATATCTACATTATCATAAGTTGTTTTGGGAAAAAACCTATAGAAACTCCATAAACTACCTTTGTCAAAAAAATAATAATAAAACCAGGATCCTTGAAACACCATTGATAGTGATTTCTTCCAATAAAAATTCAATATAAGAGTTATGAAAATAATACATGGTGTGATATAGTGTTTTAATTTGGTGAAAAGGTAGTAATTCAAATATATTCATCGATGCAGGTTATGGGATTTGGGAATAAAGGCAATATGAGCCCTAGATACATCACCCCTTTCAATATTCTTGATCATGTTGAGGTTTTAGCCTATTTATTAACACCTCCTCCACAATTCTTTGAAGTTCTTAACTTGTTCAATGTATCTATCTTGAGAAAGTACATACCATATCCATCACATGTACTAAAATTTCATATTAAGAACACCCTATAGATATATTTGAATGAAGAGATGAGGTTATGGGGAACAAGAACACCCATAATGTTAAAGATATGTGGAACAATCATATGTTTTTGGATGTTTCATGGGAACCTAAGGATATGATGAGAGAAAATTACCCACATTGTTTTCCCTCTATGTAATAAAATTTTAGGGATGAAATATCTTTATGGGGGGTAGAATGTAATGACCCATGTCATTAGTAAATATTTCTATATAAATAAAAACAGTGTTTAAAAGTTTTTTCACATTAAACACCAAAAAAAATATTCGTGACATATTTTATTAGAAAATTATTATAACAATAAAAAATATAATAGGTAAAAAGATAAAAATTAATTATAAATGCATGAAAAATAAGAATAAGAACATATAATTCATAAACAGTTCATTTTTTCAGTAACATTAGTTTTTTTATATGTTATATTTTTATTATAAACCTAAATCTATATATTATATAATATTATCGATAGAAATTGAAATTAATTTTTAAATTCATAATTCTATAATTATCTTATGATTAATTTTTAAAGCTATTATAAAATAAATATTTTTAGGTGAATTGTGAAAAAATCATATTTTACCAAAACTAAACACTTTTAGACATTATGATAATATAATAAAGACTTGTAAGTTTATTTAAAATTTTAATTATTGAAATAAGTATTTAATATGTAATATTATGCATTTCAAATTCAATTATTAACTTATAATACCTATATTTAATTTAAATACTTTATGTAACATTTTATTCCCTTTTAATATTGGGTTTGTATGTTTTATTTTAAATAAAAAATTTATGGTAAAATTAGGGATTGATTTATATTAAAGCCTAATTTTTGTAATATTTGACAATTTTATTTCATGTAAATTAATCAAATTTAAACTTTTTCACATACAGATAAATTTTATGTTTAAAACACACTTTTTCTCAACCATTTTATGCATCATGTGCGTTAATTATGAATTTATATTTTATATAATATAGATATTTTATTTGAAAAAATGTTTTAATATTTTAAAAAATAATTTTGAATATTATAAATAAGTAAAATTTTAATATTAGTTATTATACTTAATTAACGAGGTTAAAAAATAAGTTATCAAGGTTAAAGAAATATGGAAAAAATAGTTTTTCTTAGTGATAAAGACATGAAACTTTTAGAAAACGTAACATTAATTATGTTGATGATATTTGGATTATAGAAACACCATATCCTATAATATTTCTCTCATTAAGATAATTTTACACTTGAATAGTTACTACCATTATTCAAATGCAATGAGTACTTCTAAAATTACCCTTCTTTTCACTTGTAAAAGGGTATCACTTACATCACTTAATTCTACACCTATCCCTCAAAATTCCATTATGAAACTCAAAAATATCACTCATCTTAGAATCCTATCTCAATTTCATATTCCATTGGTCTCAATTAGTTAGCTAATCCCTCCATTTTTAATAGATTTCCAAGAGAAATCCAATGTTCTCAATGTGAGTATTTCTTACTCCATAGTATTATCTTTTTTATATTTCACTTAATTATATTATACACAATAATATAAATAAATTCATTATTATTCATATAATTTATTTTTATTATATTAATTGAGAAACCATTATTCAATCCTTTCCATCCACTAAGAAAAGAAAACAACACTGATCATGCTTAGGTGCAGACTACCACCTACACAATGTAAAATATCTCATTTTTTCTAGTTTCATTTTCAATTTTAAAAATATATTAAAATATGATTCAAAAAATTAAAATATATAAATAAAATAATTATTCACACATAATAGTGACTTTCTTCCAAAGTAAACCACTTTCATAAACATTTCCATCGGTTTAACCCGCTTAATGAAAAATTCTATAAATGATTATAGAGGATAATTAAGGAAACCTATATAATGGAATTATTAGAAATAAATCAGTAACTAATTATTTTTTATGGTTATGGAAAGTGTAACTTCCCAAACTCTGATTCCACTCAATAGTTCCCCAAGACCGGTTGGCTACATAGAGTCAAGTACATCTTCCCAAACGCTAGAGACTACTGTCTAGTAGCGAGGGGCCTGTGTGTGTTTGTTGTAAGACTATTCCATCATTACCAGAGTGTAATAGAGAATAATAGATGTAAAAAACCAATATATAATGAAGATATAACCACAATATATAATATAAGTAAATAAGATATGAAAATATAAATTGTACCATAAGTGATCACATGTAGAGCTGATGATGATACTTTCCATGTATCTATAAAACGGCCAAAAATAGGTAAAAAATAGTATAATTCAATAGATGTATCAGAATAATACAAATACCAAAAAGTAATATCTCTAAAGTGATTTATGACATCCATCTTAGTCTCATACTCTCATTCTCATAGGCATGGAAAAAATCGAGGATATAACTGTGGGAACTTTCCCCGGTCCCTACCTACATCCAAATAGTCTATTTGGGTACCCAATAGTGGCACAAATATGGTGTGAGATAAAATCCTAGTAGTAAATGACCAAAAGGTATATTACAAGTCCAGGATATGCAATATAACAAGCTAAAGCAGTATGTAATTTATATCATATTTAAGAAGAAGGAAATGTAATGTTCCTATGGAATGTATAATACTAAATAAGTGATACCATATACCATAAAAAGGATAAATACAAAACATGGGTGAAGATCATATAATAAGGAAGATAAAAACAATGTAGAAATAACTAACACAACCTCACTATACATCGATCCATGTAATTTCAACCACAACCTTACCACATAATCTTATTATCAAAAAAATTAAGACCTCTTCATAGAACTAGAATTTTTATCACAAGATAGAGTGCACCATATAATCAAATTGTCACAATTCCCATGGATGAGCCATATAAACAACGTTACATACTACAAAGGGCCGAATCCAAGGTGCAGAATACCAAGGAATCCTCATTGAATCTGAGGAGCATCTCTATGGATACTTTGTTAGGATTTAGTTAGGGTACAAGGATCGTGTATATCGATCATTTCCACTACAAGCCCAAGGAAAACATGATCCAAGTGGTAGCTAGGCCTAGGGAATCCCACTGAATCAAGACCCATGTATAAATATCTATTCATTTCATCCACTACTGTGTCCAAGATCCAATGAACATATCCAAGTAATCTAATGGAACTAATCATCATTTTTCTCATTTATCCATTTATAATAAACCAATTAAAACTAATGAGTATGCCCACCCATTATTCTCAATTCACATTTAATTTATTTAATGTGTTTACCCACTCACATACATTACCAACCAATAAAATAAATAATTCAACATCATTATTAACAAGATAACGAGGAAAAACATATCCTATGAAAGAAATTAAAATAAAATCATTTATAATTTGGATTATTATATAAATACAGGCTTATACACATAGCCCTTGGGTGGTTCAACATAGGCAAATCTCAATTAAAGTACATGGAACACCCAATTAGTGACCATGATTAGGGAAAAAACCTCCCAAGTACTTCAAAGGAAATAAAGGGTATCCCAAATGGGCACCATTTCACTTAATTCAATTAATCAATTCAATTTCAGGGCCACATCAAAATTTATGGTCGGTGACATAACAAAAACTAGCTTAATAAAGAACCAAACCTTAAGGTAAAGGTATAAAAAACCCAACGTAGGCTAGTAGTTGAGTGCTCGTCCAGTATCATCTCCTGATTTGACTCATATTAGGAGAAAAATGAAGAACATGTGAAGAAATTGGATATAGGGAAAATTATCTTCTATCATAATATCACAATTGATAATAATAATAACAAGGAATGATACAAATGGAATTGATAACTAACCAATGTGGATAAAATGATAATGATGAAATACCATTCAGATATTAGACAGAGGACCGAGATCAAATTCTACCAAAAGGATCAAAGAGGAACTCTAAAACCAATGATTATCCAATTTGACATAAAGAAGGAAAATGGTTTGAAATAGTAGATTAATTAGGTGAAGATTCATAGTTTTAGTGAAATTTCAAGGATACATAGTTTTTCCATACAATTGGCCAAAAAAATGTGCCAACCATGTAGTATTTTATGTAGGATGGTGTACTTCGCATTGTTTAAATGCACGGTTTTTCAAACCATATGCAAATCATGTCTCAACTCACTATCAAAAAATTACACAGCTTTCACATGGGTGTGTTCCTCAAATATCATGGTTTATCAAACCTTGTGGGTTTCCTTTTCTCTTTACCCATGTATCATACTATTAGTAGTAATTGTGCATCTTCCCCAAATGGTTTCTACAAACCATGTAGGAGGATTATTTCCCTTTAAAAGATGGGTCCTGGGTTTTTAAAAAGCCCCATAAACCCATGTTACCACCATGACCTCAAGGGAAATTCAAATTAAGTTGTAATGAAGAATTTTAAATGAAATTAAAAAGAACCTTACTTTGTAAAAAACTCAGGTTCTTACAATCACCCCCGCCCCCAATGAAATTCATCCCCAAATTTCAATCTCAAGATAGGTCAAGAATTTTTTGAGTACAACTCCAACCACTGAGCATATATTTTAGCCACACACTCCCAAGTATCATCATATAAACGACTATGATTCTATAACACCCATACTAGAGGAACTATCCAGCCTCAGATAACCTTCGTGCTCCTATCAATGATACAAATAGGTTTCTTCTCCAAGGATGATTCAACATGTAACTCTAGTATGAAGAATGTGAGGCAAGTTTGAATGGTAATATTGTAGCTGAGATACATGGAAGACATTATGAATGGCTTGGTACCTCTAAGGTAACAAAACCAGTACTCGACAAGCCTAACTATCTCTAGAATCTTAAATGGACCAACATATCATAGTGAAAGATTAACCTATCTCATTATCCATATGTGTCCCAAAATCGGTGAAACATTTATAATGACCCAGTCCTTGACCTCAAATTCTAGAGGTCATCTACAATGACCAACGTAAGGTTTTAGTTGAGACTGTGTAGTATCCATCATCTTTTAAATCGACTGGACCTACTCATAAGTATCCTAAATGAGATGTGGTTGTAGTAAATCTTCCACTCATACCTATAAGTATCATAGGGAATATTTAAATTTCCTATTATACAATGACTCCTAAGGTTCCATGTGTATCATCTCCTGATAGCTTTTTATGTAGGTGAACTCAACCAGGCGTATACGTCTCTCCCAAGAGGCCCAAAAATCCTACACAGATAGTCACATATTGTTCTCATGAACCTGCATCATATTCCATGAATGAACATCAGTCTAAGGGTGGTAGGCTATGTTTAGAAGAACCTTTTTACCCACCACAATTTGAAAACTCTTCCATAAACAATACATAAAACAGACATCCCTATCTAAAAGGGAAGTCTGTAATACGCCTTGAATTCATACTATATCGTAGTTGTGAAACCATTAACTATCATAAATCACTGAAGGTATCCATGATCTATAGAATGTGAGTCCCCTTCATGAGTCTATCAACCAAAATTAAAAAACATCAATTCCTTAATGTGACCTCGAAAAACCAGTCAAAAAATCACACATGACATCATACCATTTAAAATTTAGAATAGGTTTATAATTTAAATTTATATTTGGTATCTTTTGTTCTGCCTTCACATAAGATAGGTGGAACACCTCATAAAAAAACCATTTTTTCCTCATTTCATAGCCGACCACCAACACTAACGACGCAAGTCACAATACATCTTGGGGACACCGAGATACACTGCCCAAGCTGAGACATTAAACCCCAGCATCATCTCCTTGAATATGTCCACTGGAACACAAACGTAACCACATATATGTAGAATCTCATCGTTTCCTTCGGTCAAACTAGGAGTTGGTTCCTCACATTCCACACTCTCTTGTAGTAGTAGGCCCCCCAAATCCGATAGCTTCCACATCCTCAATTTTATTAGTATGGGATAGGTGACAACTAAAGATGAAAGAAAAGACTTCCCTTGACTATACTACACTTCCAAGTGCATATTAGAGAACAAATCCATAAGCTATCACTCACTACTGTCTTGCTTAACTTCATATATCTGATTCTTATGGCTTAGTGCATCGACAACTACATTGTAAATTATAGTCATGTAGGAAAGCTAAAATTCAAAAGACTGTAGGTATTCAACCTAACTTTTATTCCTGAGATTTAGATCACACTGTGTAAATATATACCTAAGGATTTTGTGGTATGTGTAAACTATAAAATTACATCCCAGTAAATAGTCTCTCTAACAAAAAAATCACGAATAACTAAAGATAACTCAAGTTTTTTTCTATGTGTAAATCCTCTCATGTGGACTCAATGATTAAGACTCATATGCCACGACTATTTCTAACTTCATTATCAATACTCCTAGCCTGATAAATGATGCATCATAATAAAAAGTGTATCTTATACCCTGCTCTTCCAGAATCAGAACAAGTGATGAAGTCATTCCCCTTATCAGATTTTGAAAGGATTTATCACAGGTATATGTCCATAAATACTTCACACCCTTCTTAGTCAATCACAATAAAGACATTTCTAAGAGTTGTAAGTCTTGTATGAAACATCTATAATATCTATATACCTTGAAGAAACTACACATTTCAAAATAATTTCTTGTGATTCTCCCATGAATCTATTGATCTAACCTTCTATAGGTCTACTGATACTCTTTCCTCTAAGATAATATGACCTAGGAAGTGAATTTCATCCAAACATAAGTGTAACTTAGTCATATTATCATATAACATATGCTATCTTAGTGTATATAAAAATGATCTCAAGATGTTTGTCATGGTTGTGTCAATTGTTAGAATACACCAATATATCATCTATGAAAACCACCACAAATGAATCTGAATAAGGATAAAAGAATTAGTTCATTGGTGCCATGAAAATTGTTGGAATGTTCACGAGACTAAAAGAAATAACCGGATACTCAGATAAACCATACCATCTATGAAATGATGTATGAGGTATGTTTGTAGGTTGAACATACAAATGATGATATCTTGACCACAAATCAATTTTTGAGAACACCTGAGCTCCTTGAAGTTGATCAAACAGGTCATCTATCAGAGGAAAATTCTTCCAATTATTAACTATAAGCTGGTTCAATTTCCATTAATCGACGCATATCCTAAGGGTACCATATGCTTTTTTCTGAAAAGGATTAAATAAACCCACCAAAAAAGTACTTGTTTTAATGACCCCCTTTTCCTAATAATCATCTAGCTACCTCTTAAACTCCTACAAATCCATCATAGATATCCCATAAGGATGAATGGATACTGGTTCATCTTTTGGTACTATATACATGAAGATCTCAACTCCTCTCTCTGGAGATAAACCAAAAAAATGTAATAGGAAGACATCCCTTAAATGATCAACCATTGGAATAAAGTCCACCTAATTCACTCCCTAATCATCTATATACAAACTAGAAAAATGGGATTTAATCCCGCACATCCCGCAATGTTTTGGTCCATCATGGATAACCAAGAAATCCCATTCACCCTTGTGAGTATAAAATGTGCACTCTGGGGATGTGAAAGACACCCATTGATAACAATGGTCAACCTAGGGTTGATAATCAACTAGAAATTCCATACTGAGTATGACGTAAAACCCCTTCATCTCAAGGGAAAAAAATATTCCAGATGAAGTGAAAGAAAGTAACCATTAGGGTGAACAACCTGAACTAACATACATCCTCTATTCTGATCCATAATAGAGTGTCTAGTGTAATAACACCATCAGAAAACTAAACCACCAACCGACAAATCTCCACTACAGGTGAGGATATAAATATATTTGATGCACCTATATCAAAGAGATAATATACAAACATAGATTATACTAGAGTCGTACCTATATCTGTAGATTGTCCAGTGCCCTGATCATTGGGGTTAGGGTGTACAAAACAGATTAGGCCTGAACCATGACCCTGTGATACAACCTCACAACCTAGAGTAGGTCCACTCTATTGTCTTAGTGTAAATGGTGATTGGCTACCTCATCCCTAAACACCACCGCCTTAGCCTAAATGAATAGTACTGATCTAGTTACCTTCCTGATGTGGAGATAAGAAACCTACTCCTGAACCTAGTGTCAGACCTGAACCCCTACCACTCACTACTGGAGGGAACGTCCTACAGAAAAATTTCAAGTGGGCCATCCTACTGTAAGATCGACACTCTATTGGGTATTTTTCACAGTGATTCTTTATATGGATCTATATTTTAAAATATGAGAGAAAACCAAGATACCAATACTTAGAGCATGACTAGTACTCATCTCACAAGAATCCTCAAAATGACACTTCCTGCATGCATAAAATGATCCAATGGATCAAGAGATGACAGATCTATTCTCTAATCCCCCAAATTCCCTTAGGTTCTTCTCTATAATCAATGAATGATTCAAAATGTTAGTAATAGTGGTCAATCTAAACACATTTTCTAGATATCGAATGAAATGTTAGATACCTTATTTAAAGTGTATCACCCTCAATAACTCAGTAGTAAGGTAGATCAGCACAAAACCTTGTAGCTATGTAAATCATTTTGAGTACTCCGTAATAATCATAGTTACCTTATCTAGACACATGAAATCACTAGCCCTATATTTTCTCAAATTATTAGGATTAATGTAGTCATAGAACCTAGTTTGTAAATATACCCAAATCACATCTTGTATCCTATTATGCTGATTCAATATATCCCTCCAGAATTTTACTACTCCGTAAAGAATATAATTCATGAGCTTCACTCTCTATTTTGGAGGTGTATCTACATATTATAAGATTGATAGAATAGTCTCAAGACACAACTGAGCAGGTTGTGGACCACTATCCCCAAAAAACATGATAGGATGCAATTGTTGAAACAAACAAAACCAGCTCAACCATTGACAAGGCATGTTGTAGTGATATCTGAAGAGTCTATATGAAGCAATAAAAACCCTACGATAATTATGCCTTAACACCTACGTCTAGAACAACAACTGGTGACACAGCTGTCACTAAAGGTGGCTCCACCAATATATCATGGCCCACCACCTCCAGAGCATAATCCTCACCAACCTATTAGTGTATGGAGAGAGGTCATAGTGGGGGAATGTATATACAATTACAAACACATTTATTCTAATGAATATACACTAAAGTTCACATCTAAAGGCATACGACATGTCAAAACATTCCAATAAAAGGGCCAAAACACACAGCCTGCTCCTAAAACCAGGACTGTAAAATGAAATGGTTGTAAATTTCACTAGTGAAACTACCTCTTTCCTACTAAAAATTTTGGTCTCAGTCAAGTTCTCTATTTATCATTTAAATATTACATTTGATTTTCATATCCATTTTACATTTTTACCACATTTCAATTTTAAATTTTTTAACGAAATGGTGTGTGTTGCTTCAGATTCATAAGGGACCATACTTCTTATGAATCAAAATATGACATCCACCCAATCCACACCATATCAATTTTCTATCCAAGAAACTCATGGTCCATGACTCAACATGCCACAATTAGCTGCTCAGGGTGTCTGTTGCAACCCAATCAGGATAACACTCATTAGGTTATGGAATTCACTCTGTGTACCGACCATTTTATCAATCCTATACACAAAATTATATCAAAACAGCTAGTATATCTATCACAGTACCTATCATAACATCATGAAAATGAGAAATTAATCTAATATGGCATAAAATAATTAATGACCTATTGTTCCTATAAAGTTTAAAAAATGTTGCATGGGATGGAATGTCCTCATTTCATCATGTTACAATAAAATAGAACCCATAATCAGATCAACAATAACATCAAAATTCAAGTTCATCAACCAATAGTGGAATCAAATCAATTTTAATAGTAAAAATCCAAGAAAAACCATTTCCCTTAGAGGAAATTTGGATTTTTCTTTTATATGGGTTAGCTATGCCCAAGAAAAACTCATTAAAAATTCCAATTCCTTTCTATCTATGTCTATTGTCAGCAAATAATAAACTAGAAATTGAAAAATCTTTGATAAGACATTGTAACATCCCAAAACTAGATTCCCCTCAAAATTTCCATGAGCTCAGTCAGTCACATGGAATAAAACATATCTCCCTGAATGTCAAAGGCTACCGACTAGTAGTGAGGTCCTAGGGTGTGTCCATGGGAAGACTATTCCCTAAATACTACAGTTTAGAAGAGAAAAAAACAATAAAAGTTCAAAATCTGGAGCATATATAACAACCAAAGAAATGATAAATAAATAAGATATGAATATATAAACAATACCATAAGTGATCTCATTTATAGATTATTCTCATACATGTAATTTCTCTACCAAATACCCAAAACATATACATAGTGGTATACAAAAATATTGTATCAAATTACTGAAAGACCAAAAAGTTCTATCTCTGAATATCATCATGAGACTTAGCTCAGTCACATGTTCCCATGCACCTTGGCATGAAACAAAGTCAATCATCACACTATGGGTGATTTCCCCGGTCCCTACCTGTATCTAAATTATCTATTAATTTATGCAATGATGACCAAAACTGGGTGTGAGATGTAATCTCAGTAGGTAATCACCCATTGGTCTATAACAAGTCATGTCTATAAAATATAATACAATAATTTAGTATACAATTTATACCATAGGTAAGTAATAAGAAATATAAAATGACCATGGGATGTATAATAATAATCAAGTTGTACGGTATATCCAAGAAAGGCTTCCTGTAAAATAAGGGTCATGCTCCTATAAAAAGAAATCTATAGACAGTTAAGAAATAACTGACATGGCCTCAGCGTACATACATACATGTAACATCGACCAATTCTTTGCTATATAATTTGAGTATAAGAAAGAATCATAGCCTTTCCATAAAACTAGGAGTGTCCTCACAACCACAACCACACCATATAATCAAAGTGTCACAATTACCATAGATGATCCGTATTAACAATGTTCCAGAACATGAATGGATGGATCCAAGGTGTAGAAGACCATGGAATCCTCATCGACCCCTAGGATCATAACAATGGAAACTTTCTTAGTCTTAATATGGGGTCCAAGGAGAATGTCTACCAACCATGTATAGTGAAAACCCAATACAACCCATTTTCTATGGGTAGTAAAGTCCAAGGCATCCAATAGAATCAAGACCTAAAAGGAAATATCTATCTAAAGTGTCCATTACTTTATTAAAGATCATATGAACCAAATCCATGTAATCTAATGTAATCATTCGTCATTTTTACTATTAATCCATTCACAAGATTCCAATTACAACTCATGAGTATTCCCACTTATTATCCAAAATTCATATTTAATTAATTTAATGAGTTTACCCACTAACATACATTGCAACAAAATAAAATAAATAATTCAACATCATGTTTAACATGGTATGGAGGAAAACCATATCCAACACAAGGAATTGAATTAAAATCATTTATTTTTGGGATTTCACTAGAAAGAAAAGCACTTAAACACACCCCTTGGTCAATTCAACATAGCGAAATCTCAAGTCAAGTACATGGAACACCCCATGGGTGACCTTGGTTGGGGAAACAACCTCTAAATAATCTCAAGGTAACTATAGGGAATCCCTAACAGGTTCTATATCACTTAATTCAATTAATTAATTTAATTTAAGGTCCACGCCAAAAAGTATGACATGTGACATAACAAGAACTAACTTAATAAAGCACCAAAATTCAAGGTAAAGTTATATACCACCTACCATTGGTTGTTATTAGAGTGCTCATCTAGTATAATCTATTGATTCAACTCATGTCTAGAGAAAAATGAATAAAGGATGAAGAACATCGAAATACAGAATATTATCTTTCACCTAAAAAGATAATTCAATACCCAAATGAATGAGGAACAACATAAAAATAATTGATAATTCACTAATGATAATTCAATGTGATCAGCGACCCTTGATTCTGATATTATAAGGAGGAGTGGGATCAAATTCTATACAAAGGCTCAATGAGGAGATCCAAAACCCATGGTTGTCCAATGTAAGATAATGGAGTAAATTAGCTTGAAAATAAAAGATTAATTAGGAAAAATAATAATTTCACCAAAATTACATGGCCATATGGTAAGACCACATGGTTGGATAAACCGTGCGCCAACTGTGCACCATTTTCTGTAGGAAGGGTCACTTCGCATGGTTTTCATGCATGATTTTTCAAACCATGGGCGAACCACAACTCATCTCACTATAAAAAATTATTGAGACCCCCCATGGGTGTGCGCCTTAAATCACATAATTTATCAAACATGATGGATCCCCTACTCTCTGCTTAGGTATCACACGATTATTATTAACCATGTACCTACCCATCATAATTTCTTCTAACTGTGTGACATTCCTATTTATCCTGAAAAGTTGGGTTATAGGCTCAGAAAAATCCCCATGCACCACTGATACCTCCATGAACTCAATGTAAATTCACATTATCCTATAATTATGATTTTAAACCAAAATTAAAAATATTTTAACCACATACAAAAACCAAGGTTCTTATAGAAAGGTAACATTAATATTTTTATAGTTATTAAAATTCCACCTTTTGTTTGATAAAAAAACTAGTTCATCAAGAACATTATCTCAATAAAACATATCATTTTTACCATAAAAATATAAAGGGTATTTAAAAAATTAATTAAAAGAAGATTCTAATATATAAAATAATTCAGGGATGATTAAATTTTAATAGAGGAATGAGAATCAGAATCAACAATACAAAATATGTGTGAAACAACAATAATTTATGACAACTGATGGTAATGGTAATTAGTAAATGATATTTATATTATAATTTAACGATTAGAAATTAATAATATAAATTGTTAAATATATTAATATTCTTCTAAAATTGTTCGTTAGTATTTCAAATGTTGTTATACAAGAGGTTGAAGCACGTTCAAATAAGTAGTAATTCAATGTAATGATTTTATTGACTCAATATCCTTTTGATTAATCCAAATTATTTCCTTCTTGAATGTTCTATTCAAGGTTAATTTTATTCTACCATTACCTTATTTAATATGGTATTTTTTTTATAGGAAAATTACTTTTCTTTCCTGATAACATATTTTCAAATGAATTACCTTCTCAAAAATGTGTGTGCATTTGGTAAGAATAACACGCATTCATACAAATGGATCTTTCCCTTACATGCCAATGATTTTTATATTGAAATTATTTTCTTTAATGAAACCAAAATAGTTTTTTATATTTTTAATTTCCCTTATTTTCCTTTTCCTCTAAAAAAGTAAAATCTTTGTAATTTTCTCTAATATAGGGTTCCTTTTAAAAGGACCCTAAGTTTTATGGAATGCATTAATTTTAATGTTTAAAAATATATTTTCCACTATAGAATTATTATCTTGAACATTTTTTCTTTTCAAGGATCTAATAGTTGGAACACTTATAAAAAGGTTTTCAAAAGTCTTCCTTTTTCCTCCATAATTTTTATTTAATATTATATGTATCTATTACTTTTAATTAAAATGGTTAAAAGGTTTTTTGAACAATATCCTAATTTCACCACCATTTTCCTATAATTATTTTGTCACAAAAATCATGGGTTTTATTATCCTTTACATCCCATTACAGTATTATTGAGTTTTTAAATGAGACTTTGATTTCATATGATTTGTTTTGTTCTTTTTTTTTAATGAAACATATTTTATTTCCATGGGTTCTTTTAGATATGATAATGATGTATTTTATATAGAACACATATGTTTGTATGATGATTTATGTGGTCAAATATTTACCTTCAATACATTGGTTATGATTTATATCTCATGGGATAGTGGACATAATTAGGTAGTTCACAAATGGTGGTCATAATGAGTTTTATCACATTTTAATGTGAGGGAATAATGAACCTGTTAACAATGGTGTGAGAATAATGAGTTTTCTCCCAAGGTTTTACTATTCTCATGATTCTTCCACATTTTTTAGTTTCTTTTCATTTCATGATATGTTTTATTCTATATTTATTAACATTTTTAAAGATATTCCAAACTTTTATATTATTTTAATATAATTAATGATTTTTGTTTTGTTCTTCTAATCCATGTTATTATTGTAACTCCTCTTTGATGACCATACAATGTTATTAATATCCCCTGATATTTTTATCAACTATTTCTCTCCCATTCAATTTTCTCACTTGTTTATGATATATCCATTATAATGAATTAATGAGTTTCCCTTAAAAAGAATTGGACCTCACCACTTCATTTTGATTCAGTTCCCCTAGTTATGAAGATGATTATATTATATGAGATATCTAGAAAAGGGTCTAGATAGTTGCGATTATGGATAGTTTTCAAAAGTAATGTAAGATATTATGTTTTTGTATCTAATTTATAAGACAATTAACCTTTAGGCCCTTTAGCATTGTGACTATTTTTTAGATATATTATTTAAATATTGTATTTGAAGAATTATTAATCATTTTTATGTTATGTAACCTCATATAATCTATTTTTTAGGTTTCCTTGAGCTTTTTGAATACAAATATCTATATTACAATCTTGGAGGCCCGATCTATTATAGAGTGGATATCAATTATTTTATTTTTACAATTATAATTTGGAGACTATTGTTGTGTTTCTTAACATAAACATGGATTTTTTTGTTAATTTATTTTAGAATATGGGGTTTATTATTAGTATTTTATCTCATCTCTCAATCATTTTCTTATATTCAGGGTAATTACTTCCATTTGAATGTATATCACCCTCAATGATTGTCACCAACCCAAGGATTACAAGATAAGTGAAACTAGGTTCACTCAAAATATTCACTACTCTATTAAAGGGGTACTAGTAGGGGGTAGTGAAAAGTATAACCTAACAGAAATTATAATATAAACTCTGAAGAAGTTTAATTAGTTTTAAAGTAATTGGAACACTTTGATTATATTATTTTAACACACTGAGGGAAATTTTAAGTTAATTAAGAAGCACCCACAAACCATGGTAGTATACACATGGATTTTGACAAATAATAAATTAATATACAGAATGTGAATTTAATTCCCATGGAAGAAGAAGTTAAAGAGTATCTAATATTATTTTAGGAGGTTAAGAGGAAATGGTTGAAAGAACATATATTTTTGGTTGAAATTCACCAACCAAATATTGTAAAATAGAGAAGAATTCATTAAAATATGGATACATCATAAATATTTTCATGTTTATGAATGAGAAATTTATAAAAAAATCTATATCATTTATGTAAAATCACATGAGGATAAATTTTAGGAGTATATGGTAGATATATAAATTCTAAGAATTATAAAAAAAAGTAATGATAGTTGATCCACCTAGGTTATTACTTAAGAAGAACTATTTTCCATGGAATAAATATTCAGTTGGAATAAGAAGTAGTTAGGATGAGAAAAATAATACAAACACTTATTTGGAAGAAACCCATGAATATGATTTTTATTTTCCTTCTTTTTATTAATTTTTTTGTGGTTTATTTTTGATAAGTTCTTATCCACCACAGTGAGTATGATTGTATTATTTTAAAAAAAATCTATTGGAATAAAGGGTCATAAACATTTATAGAAAAAGGGATATTCAAAATACAAATTAAATTTAAAGGTGAATATTCCTATATCCATTAATTTTATATCCAATATAAAATAATTGATTGTTTATATTGATGCATATATCAACTTATGCATTCATTGATCACACACACAAAATAAATTATAGTGGAGGGAAGAAATGTGTATAGTGTGTCATAATTTTACTTTAATGTGCTTGATAAAAAATGGTCCATAAATACTTAAAGAGAGAAATTATTCTTGAAAAATATGAATCTAATATCTAGATAACGTGATCATTAAAGGTTAATGGGATGAGACCTATGTGCATTAAAATTAGGCATGTTTGAATTTCTTTGATTAACCTTAACATGGAATGATCTATTTCTTCAAAACATGAGTAACACTGCAACAGTTCACCCAAAATAACAACCAAATAAAATCAACCAAATTTAAGTAGTGTTATAAGATGATATTCAAACAATTCCCTCTTAAATTGGCTTGAAACAAGGTTGTGCAAGTGAAAAAAAATTCATCCGTAAGAGTTAATAAAAATATTAAATATAGATTCTCATTCCTGTTTCAGTAGCCCAAATATTCTATTTAGTCTTAGGGGTTGCTGACATATTAGGGTTTATTAGTTTCATATTAGTCCAACATAATTATTTAATAAGTGCATTATGTATCCCATGGATAAAAAATGTAAAATTTTTATAGGCTTTCAAGAGGGATGAAGGGGAAGTTTAATGTTTATTATTTTTTTTCATAGTGTTAATCAATTGATTATGTAAAATTTTTAAGTGAGATTCTTTTCTTAGGTGACGGGAATTTGAAAATATGATTTTTGTTAACATTGGGATTCAAATAATCCTTTGTAAAGTAAAATTCAATGATCTAGGATCGATTTTGAGATGAGACTTACTTGAGGAATAACAAGGTTCATGTTTGGGAGAATGTGGTTAGCTTATTCTTACCACTTTTTTCAATTATATGTTGCATATATTTTTTATTTTAGTTTTTTTGAGTATAAATTCATTAGGTTTTATTGTTTTTATTATTTTTAGAATAAAAAATAATTTTAATACATTTTATTAATTAAAATCATTAAAATATGATCATTCATGAATATATAATTTTTTTAAATGATACTTAAGACACCAAATCATGTTATTTGTATTTCTGTGTGTGAAAGGGATCAGGCTATTCATGAAAACATTAAAAAAGTATGACGCTATATTTCAATTAATTGAAAATATTGTGACTATATTAGGGGGAACACATGTTTTGTCGAGAACAATAAGGATACATGAATTAACCAATATAATATCACAACTTAACAAAAGATGGTTTAAAACAACCACCATAATGTCATAGAAACCCCTAAGAATCATTCAAGGATAACTTATCCCAATAATAATACATAATAGTATGTTTTTACTCTAATTAAATGTCTTTATCTTCAATGTGAGACCATGTCCACACCTTAATGGACATTGAATCAACTTACTAGGGATATTAACAAAACAAACAAATGTGGTGGACACACCTAAGAATCCATCAACACTAATATTTTCTCAAAAACTATAATGAAGGATATGTTAGAGGCCCACCATAGTGAGAGGAACCAACACAAACTACATTCTGAAGGAAATATTGAATTCATTGAGGCAACCTATTTAAAAGAAATAAAAACGTTTTTTGATCAATTATATGTCTTCAATAAAATGCAACCAACATTGGACCTTTAGAATGAATCCAAACACCAACTTAATAAAGAGTCGAAATGAAAGATGCATTCTCAATCCAAAAAAATACTTAACCCTTATTAAATATATCATTGATCATTTCTAATAGAATCTTAGATCCTAATTATATCTTGGGAACTCTTAACATAACATTAGGATTTTAACTAATATGCTCGAAAACCATTAACCTAGAATGTAGGAAATCATATCAATTTCAAAGTGGTAATTATGAAGTATAATCTGAACGATTATTGTTATATAAAAGGTATATTTAGTTTATTCAAACAAAAATATTCTTTTTGCATCATCTGCTTTCCCAAATTAGGTATGTACCTAAGAAAATTAGATATTGATAATGATCATAAAAGTGATAATACAATGCTCATTCTTACATTGTTTCAACCAAAATTAAAGTAAGTTTATAAGCTCTTGGAATCCTTTTAAAACCAATGATATTTTACTTGTGGGGTAACCCATTAAAAAATTAGTTTGTGGGGGAATTTTTTTATAGATTAAATTTTAATATAGGGGGAGCCCAATATTTATGGATTCCATTCTGCAATCAATATTCTTCTACAAAACACCACCATATTATCATCCTCCATATGAAATACCACATTATTTCCTCTATCCACATGCTACCATTTAGTTATCACTATCTCAAACTCCCATTCTATATATATCAACATTTACATACACCACTTCAGCATGAACTCCCATTCCATAATGAAAGAAGATGAGGAAATAACTCGATATATAGGAGAGCAGAAGGATAATAAATATGAAAAGTAAGATATATTAATCTTCAATTATTCTTATGTTATTATCCTGATAGGCTAGGCTATTTTTGGGGGATGAAGTGGGTATAAAATTCTCTAGTGTTTTATGGCTTGTAAAACCCTAATTTATTATTAATCTTGAAATTTATATTAACTCATTTAGTTTTTATCTTATTAGATAAATGATAAGAGGTTGTACATGATGAAACGGGAGTTAAATCTAGAACCATGAAACAAGGCTTGATCAATATTTCCTACAGTGAGAACACAATAGATGTAATGGAAACTCAGTAATAAAAATTAGTCTATAATCACTAATATTATGGTTTTAGGTAAACCTCATGGGAACTCTTTACTTCATGAGTAATTCTATTTCTACCATGAGAGTGGAGTTTAGAGAGATGGTGATATTGTTGATGAAAATATATTGATAGGTCACTTGGAATTCCTCACATGGTCGGTTGAAATGTGGAATCCCCCATAAATCAGAATTAGAATTCAAAACACTAGGTGTTCTATTTACTTCCCATAGATTATAGCTTACAAACACAAAATTGAAAACCCCAAAAATACATTAGTTATTTCAGGAAAATAAAGACACACTTCCATTCCTTAATCATTATTTACAATTCATTACACCTAAGTGAATTATTAAATGAATCACCCTATCCATGTTGTTGAACCAGTTACTCACTAGTACAAATTTATTTATTCCCAAAAATTTTAAATATAGGTAAGGTAGAGGATGATAAGTAAAAAGTATTTGGTCACCTGAGTATGTCCCCATTGGGTGATCCTATTCTATTATATAATAAGGGAAATTTTTTATTTCAAATTTTCATGGATATATAGGGGTTGATACAAATGATAGTCAAGAGATTACATCCTATTCCTTTTATATTTGTTATATTCAATCAAAAGTGGGGAGGAAATTTTTTCTCTATGTTTAACTTGAGTTTAGGATATCATAAGTTATAAGTTAGTCTACTAGGTATTCCTCATGTATATTTTAGATGTCTCTCTTCAATGTATGAGTTTCTTATGATATCATTCATGTAATATATTGACCTGAACCACCATGATTGAGATGAAATGGAAAATGACCTCATGCGTGCCTCCCCATACACCAGAGGCCTATAAGTGGTAGCGAAGGTCTTGAGTGGAACCATGGGGAGACTATACCCTATGTATCATCTCATTTGTCCAATATATAATAATATAAATATATAAATAAAATAAATAATCAGAGAACATGTGGATAACTAAAAATGTCATACATGATATAATAACTGATGAAAAACCGTGATCTGAGGTACATGTAAAGTTAGTAAATATAGGAAAGAATATACATCCCTCTGAAAAATCATCTTGAAATGACTATATACTTATAAACCACCTACTCAACTATCCACCAGAGGGCCTTTTCCATTCTCTAGGTCTTTTTCCACGAATTCTACAAGGACTCTGAAATTCCTGAGTAGGGTGTGAGTACAAGACTCATTAGGACACCACCAATGGTCTTTAACATCAGTTCATAACATATAGATGTTTATTTAATGAAAATAAAATGGGTATAGATATAAAAAATATATCACACAAGTTCAAAACAAATGTCATATCCTGAATAAATGACTCTACTTACTTTAGTACCACATTTGAAGATACATACATTCTACCACACAGTGTAGAATGGAAAATTAATAATTATCTTGACATTTCATTCTCAAGTGTATATCCCCAATCATGTGAAACATTACACCGATGGGTATAGTCTATGTAAATGCCGACCACTATCGTATTATCACCTCCATCTCGAGTGGATATCCAAGAGTATGTGTCAAGTCTCACATGCTGACCAATGTCCTATCACATCCATCCCATGTTGATAGTCAGAAGCATGTGACACATCCCACTGACTAGAATAGTGAATGTACATTCTAACCCAATCCTATAACATCCCACTTAGAGGATTGTCTCAAACATGCTTGAAATATCACACATAATCAATCATGAGTCATATCTCACATGTCATCCAATGTTGACCAAAACATGTGTCACGACTCAAATGCTGACCAAATATTCCAAATCCATATGATCAACTGTAATAAAAACAAAAACAATATATATGATACATAATGTAAATGAAAGATCAAACATTACTTCAAGTCAAATAGTATCATAATCACATTTATAACAATCCATTTAAAAAACACAAGAACATGTCAAAGGTGACACACACACACACAAGTCATGTGATCAAGCATCAACCATAGATTCCACGGGCTAAAACTGCATTCCAAAAATCATGATAACAACCTATATAAATCATGAACTCATGTTAAGGAATTCCCACCTTAGGCATGGTGATGATTAATGATAAGGGTTGATGTTAAAATTTAATTGCACCACTAAAACCATGATGCCTTTATACAAAAATTTTGTTTAAAACTCATCTCATCAAGACAAACCCAATGACACTGATGATGCATAATCCCGATCAATATGAATGAAGTTATAGAAGATATATGTCGTGAATAAATAATGAAAATAAAATTGAAAGAAATATAGTATTTTGGGACTGAGAGGGAGTGAGAGGTGACCTTGGGAGGGGGAAAAGGCACTCCACATTAAATCCCTCCCCAATTCCTTTTACATAATTATCATTTATCATTTTATTTAATATAAACTTTATACCATTTATTATTATAATGAAAAAATGTTTTTAATTAATGTGCTTCATGAATCCATCCATTCCACATGCTTCACAACCCAATTCCACTATTTTAATTATTAAATAATTTCATTATTTAATGTTTCTATTAATTAACCAAGCCTAGAACATATTCATATATTTATATATATCATATAAACCAATATATATATAACTCTTATATATAAATCCATAGGTACATACATACACGTGTATATATAATATATATATACATGTTATATACACACAAAAACACACACCCAAACACACACACATATATAAATATATAACCTCACAAGTATATATACACACATATATTTATTCCATATATATATACACATTATACATACACACACAGCAATATTATCTTCCCAATTTTTATTATTATTAATAATAACCAAATTTTATTACTATTATTATTAAATATAATCCATTATTACCAATATAAACATGTCAATAAAAACATCCATTAAATATCAATAATATTTAATAAATTAATATTTACTACATATCTTCATTTAATTGGCATAATTAATACTATAAAATTAATTATGTTAGCCCAACTAGGTTAAATACCCTAAGAGTGGTGGAGTGAATCAGGGTACGAAATATTAAAACAAATTTCCCTACAGATATTGTTTTGTTGTTAAAAAACACTCTTATCACTCTTTACCATATAAATATATAAACATAAATGAAACAATTCACATGACACACCAATTTTACATGGTTCACCCTTACTGGGCTATGTCTGAGGAGAATACAACAATGATGTGTCGATGTACCAAATCCACTACGACTCACTAAAAAAATACATGGTTTGAGATAGATCACTTCTATGACAAGGCTCACGATCTTTACAAGGTTTAGGGTCAGCTCACTACTTTCCCAAGGGTCACCCCCGAGTCCCTTTCTCTAAATCACTATCGGTGGAAAGGATCACCATCTTCCTCTCCCTTTTCTCGATTCTCTTGTAAGGGATTCACCCATAGTTTATGGACTTGTAGTTCCATTCATTATCACTAATAAATGAATCCTAAACTTTATGTAGATGGTTTTTGATGTCCCACTTTCAACCACTTGATGAATACCCCTTTACCACAGAATTACTGGGCCACATCAATATTCCATGCAAAATTTGGGTTTTTTGTAGGAAACTTTATAGACTTTCAACAACATTTATTCTTTCCAACCAACTCACTTTATGTACAACGCATTTTGTACAAAACACTTTTTACGTGAAACTCCTTTTTCATGCAACTCTTACGCGATTTAGAGCCCTAAATATCTCTAAGGGTTGATCTCACTAATTTAAGGACAATAGCCTATTATTTATAAGCATTGATGACCTTACACGCAAGTTCCCCTCTCAAAAAACACCTTGCACACAACATTTCCCCCAAGTGTGGAAACCCATATTTTATGTCATATTGGTATCATAAGGCTCTTTTATGCATATCACTTCATCTTTATTTCACAGGTGCACATAACTCATCTTTTACAGAAATTCAAATCTTTTGTGCACTTATTTACTTTAAAATGCTTGGATGTGGTTATCCAAAAACATTCATTTCATGAAAAATTTCAAACCAACTTCAATATTACATGAAAATTCCTTTTCCAAAAAACACTTTTATCTATTCTTTGGATTTTCAGCCCAAATGTTTGGTAAACCCTGGGATGTAATGACACCTTGAATACAAACTTTTTTTATCTCTTCTAGAGCATAAATTGCTTTTGTCATGGATCTTTTTAACCCTAAAATGTCAACAATATATCTATAACTCCACAATAGATCATGGAAACCTACCTTTTTAGTAAAAAAAATCAACCCAAAAACAGAGCAGTGTTACCTTGATGTATTTTATGACAGCATTCTCCCCGTTTGGTTTTTTTGACAACTCTTCTCATTTTCATACACCATTAAAGATTGTTCAATTTTTACCACCATTCAATTCTTGCGACTCATATAGAGATCATATATTTTCTTAACCCATGCTCCAAGACCACATGATCCATGCTCAGCGTGAGAAATAAGAGTATAAAAAAATCATCAATGAATCACTTCATTCCCAAAACCATTCAACTTATTTTATCATGAACTCCAGTTGTTGTGATATATATTCTTTGATCGATCAATTTTAGCATCATCAGATATAAGACTCTCCCTACTTCACTACTCCCCCCATTGTCTTCTCTATCTATTTAGATTAAGATATTTTCTTTCTATTTCAGCTATAATATTTATCCCCCTTTGTCAAAAAACCCAAAGGACCCTCCTTTCTGGTTTCAAATAGGGTAAAGAAAACAAATCAACAAATTAAGGAAAAACACACCATACCTCTGGGATAGGGGTTCCCAAATCCACACTTTTCAATTTTGGGTATTCGATTGAACTCACATAGATAATCAATTCCTTTCAAATTCTTCTTTGGTTAAGGAATTTTTCCTAATTTCTAAAACCTATCATTTTATAGGCACATACTCCAACTTCACAATACTTTTATCAACCTTCTCTTTGATAAAATGATACTTGATTTCAATATTCTTTTTCCTCAAGTGATGGACTAAATTTTTCCTTCTATTTATATCAATTGACTTATCTAAATGGATTTCGATTAGAGAATTCACTTTAACTCCCATATTATCATGCTACTTCTTTATTAATAAAAACTATGTGCATGCGTGAGTAGCTAAAATATACTCAACTTTTGCGGTGATCAAAGAAATGAAATATTTTTTCTTGATTAACCAATAAGTACATAATCCACCAAGATAAAATGCACAAACTGACATTGATTTTCTATCAATAGATGATTAAACCCAATCTATATGTCTATATCCCAATAATACTTTCTGAGATTTATCATTATACAATAAACCAAAATCCATTGTGCCCTTGATATACTAAATTATTCTTTTTCACTCTATTGAAGTTGATTTCCAGAGGATTACTTTGATACCATACTATTTGATATGTGTAAAAACAATATGAATTATTATCGCTCTCAATTATAGTAGACTACTATTGGTTTACCTGTATTCTAGGACATTAACTGCATTATATTCATCATCCCAGGACTATCTCATCTGGGTAGGCACAAAATTTGTCATGTCCATGTAATTTTCCATTCCAAATATTCTCAAAACCTCCTTGGAATAGTTATATTTAAAAACAAATGTGCTATTATTTCCTTGCGTGAACTATAGAGCAAGGAACAACCATCAATTCACCAATCATTGATATTTCAAGTTAACATTTCATGAATTTTAAAAATTTATTACAGTGTGATTAATATAATCCAACAAATATTATGTAATCGACATATAACAACACCATTATCCTTTAATTACACTCATTATTGACATATATATTGTAATCATATCCACCACACTGAATAATTAGATTATTCAAAAACTAATATACTCATGATCACCATTCTCTTGGTGCTTGATTAAACAAATTAAATTCCTTCTTTAAAAGAATAACTCTATTCTAATATTCATGAATAAGAAACCATATAGCTTCTCAATATTAAATTCTTCTTCCAAAACCCCATTAAGAGATTCTGACTTGACATCCATATGGAAAAAATTGAACACAATTTTCAATGCTATAGAGAAGAATAACTTCATTATTTCTAGCCTTGTAATAGGTGATAATGTTTCATCAATATAAATACCCTATCTTTATGAATACCCTTTTCACACTAGTCATTATTTTTTCAAATAATCACACCATATTCATTCATTTTATTATGAAAGACCCATTCAGTCCTGAGGAAATTCTTATCTACTGGTCTCAAAAAAATATCCCATGTATGAATTTTCTCGATTTGGTCAGGTTCTTCATTTATATAATGTACTGAGTTTTCATATCTAGCCACTTCTTCAAAAAATTTAGGCTCCAACTATGATAAAAATGATGCTTACTATAGTGTACTCATCCTTCTTGTATGCACTATTGTGGTATGATTACCAATTTTTTTATATCTATCAATTTCATCTCTCCTCATTGATCTTGGTGTAAAAACTGATTTATTCTTATCCTTCTCATTATCTAAGTCTTCTTATGAATCATACAATGGAACTGGAACATCCCTTGATCTTCTTATTTATTCATCACTATCCTCCTGAGACTGACTATAAAATTATTGATGATTGTTCTCATTCTCTTATATTGTTACATCATTAATCACAATTATCATTACCAATATATTATTTAATCATTAATGTTCTTTGATTTTCCTTGTGTAGCCTAGAAATATCCTTTCATCTCCATGGGATTAAAACTTCATCTTTTTCTCATTATTAAAAATTAAACACTTACTTCTAAAGACTCCCAAATATTTAATTAATGGATTCTTTCTATACCATAGCTTATATGGACTCTTATCATCTTTCAGAAAAAACTAAGCTTTGTTTGATGTGTACAATGATTTCATCACTGTTTTCTTCAATAAAATATATAGAAGGTCTTTATTAATGAGTATTTTTTATCCATGATTTTGATAATCTAATTTCTTCTCTCTACTAGTCCATTATGCCATAGAGTTCTTACTAAAGAAACTAGGTTTCTTATCTAATAATTCTCTAGAGAATCCTTCACATGATAATTTTTAAAATCTGTTCCATTAAATTTTTGGTTCTTTTAGATTGTTTGAACAGTCCTCTTCTCAACTTACCTTTGATATGTTTTTATAAAACTGAACACATTAGATTTATGAGTTATGACTGAAACCAATTCCATTATTCTAAAATCATCAATTAAGAGAACATAATATCTCCTCTCGTCAATAGATCTTGGTGAAATTAGTCTGCACACAATAATATGCACCAATTCAAGAAATCTTGATGACCTTTTATGTTTTACATTTATGTATTTCGAATGATCTTAACTTGTTTGAAAGCATAAAATAGATGGGTATGATCATATCATAATCTAGGGATGTCTCTAGAATCATATCATTTCACTAGATCGTCCAAGGATGTTTGGATTAAGTGACTAAGACATTTATTCCCTAACTTATTTTATTCTTCCTTGGATAGAAAGAGCATATATTCTTCTCCACTCATAAGTTAGATATTCCCATTCATAGTATTTCCCTACAAAACAAATACACCATATTTTTATTTCATGACACATACTTTACTGGAAAATCTTGTGGAATTTCTCAAATCACATAGTTGGATGACACTTAGTAAGTTGTGACTATGTCCTTCAACAACCAATATATCTAAAAATATCATGTTTTTTCC
Source organism: Viscum album (assembly GCA_963277665.1). Classification (NCBI taxonomy): domain Eukaryota; kingdom Viridiplantae; phylum Streptophyta; class Magnoliopsida; order Santalales; family Viscaceae; genus Viscum; species Viscum album. The sequence continues at coordinate 807,116,369 of OY728137.1, forward strand.
TCCAAATAGGGATTTTCCTAACCAACAATCTTTAGACCTTCATCATTACCTAATATCAAAATACCTTCTTTATCATTCATGATTCTAGTCACTAGATCCTTTTTTCATATAATATGAGAAGTCCATCCACTATCAATAATTCATATTCCAAAGAAATATAAAACATTAAAATCTATATCTACAACCACTGCCTACTCAAGTAATTTCTAGTTGATCCATGATTTTGACTTCACACACAGTATGGATTGATAATATTTATCTTCCTTTGTGTATGATGGACCAACTTCATCCTGAAGTGCATCAAATCGATTATGCATTTTCAGATCAATTGATGGTTCATTGAATTTTTTCTTGTGACCAATTTGATTCTGATTCGACACATTCCTCTTCATGGTTGATGTACAATATCTGGCCATGTGTCCAAATCCTCCACACAAAAAACAATTAACCTTGAAATATATTCTAGATTATTCAGATATTTTTGGCTTCCAATTTTTCCATTATTCCATTTGGTATATCTTTTCTATAGAACACACATTTTGTGAGTGTCCCATTTTTATATATCAATAACACCTGATGCGAGGTTCATTCCTTTGTTTCACTACTACACCACTGGTTATCCCTTGGGTTCTCTAAATATTCTGAATCTGCTTCATACGCAAATCAATCTTCAGTTTCGGAGTGGGTGTTTTCAGTTTGACTTTAATCATCACATCTCTTTGTTTTTTATCAACCCTCATACCATCCTTATCATTTGGATTTGACTATTTCATTTGTTCTATTGGAACAATTTTCTCCAATTTCATCTTCTCTGTTCCTTGAATGATATTATTTTCAAATTCCATATAAAGAGTTAAGAATTTTTCTATATCCTTAACACTTTGTTTTTTGTTGGAAACTTCCTATTAAAGTTATTTGATATGATTGATTTGATCTTTTCTAGTGTTAGTCAAACTATAGATTTCTATTTTATATTATTCAATAAGAATCTTTTTCTCTTTAACCTTTTCTGATCTCTCTAGAATTGATGACTTCAATATTTTAACTTCATCATTTAACTCATTCTTATATTATTCCTGCTATTGTATATAAAGTTTTTAATCACAAACCACTTTATTTTCTTTCTTCATTTTGGATCTCTATACATCTATTTCCTCAAAAGGGGATTCTAATTTGACCATAAGTTCAACCCTTACTTTAACTTTTCCTTCTTCATTATCACATTCTTCCCTTGTTTGGGAATTTCTAACAACTTCCACCACAGTATTCACTTTATGATCATTTAAGTCTTCCAACTCTTCTACCACAGGAATTTATGAACTGTCATATTCTTTTAAAAATTGTATCTTCATTATAAATAAATTTTTCTTTAATGTCATGTATGTTGAAGGCTTATTAGTGGTAATCTTCTGGAAACTTCATAGGTCACCTTGATTAATGATGTAAAACCATTCCATATCAAAAGCATTTAATAGGTATTCTCCCTTTGAACAATATTTATTTTCTCTATAGATATTTGAGTAAATTAATGAAATCACCTCATCCATATATTTATCTTCTTGACCATATTCAATGGTTAGATTCATCATGTCCTTAAATTCAGATTATTTGGAATCCCCTTTTCCCACAGACTCATTATCATCATTTCTCATCTCATATGAAATAAGAGTACTGTGAAAGCTATCCAATTTCAGCTCCTTCAGATCTTTATATTATAGTAAAAATATTTCAAATCAATCCGAGGTGGTAGTTTTCTCAAGATACGCATAATAATATTTATATATTCAATAATATTTCTGAGACCACACATATTTTCGACAACAATATTTACCCAGTCAAATAATGTATCAACATACTCATTAGGATACATTATGAGATCCTCATATTTGTTCCATAGAAGCAGAAAATTTTATTCTCTGAATTTTGTGTTTCTATCATAAATACTCAAAAACAGTTCGCACATATCATGTGAGGACTAACAAAAAATTTCGTCGTATATATTGTATTTGATAGTCTCCACTGAAATAATTTATTCATTTAGAATAAATATCGAATTCCATTTTTCTGACTTCTGATAAAGCACCACCACAAATATTGGTAGAAATTCCTTGAATTATTGTTGTAAAGACATCCATTCGTATAGATCAGAAGTTGTGTTGCATCCAATTAATCCATATCTTAACATTTATTCCATTGAAGATCAGAATCCCTATGTGACTGACAAATTCCATTTCTTATAATGAGAGAGAACACATGAATTTCAACCATTTCCTTTGATACTAATTGTTAACCCAATAAGGTTAAATACCTTAAGGGGGGGTTGAATCTGGGTATGAAAGACTAAAATAGATTCCCCTTCATATCATGTTTTGTTTTTAAACAAAACACTCTTCATTCTGTTTTATGTGGTAATGTATGAATTGAAATGAAATTATACACAAGACACAAAAATTTAACTCGGTTCACCCTCACTAGGATACATCCAAGGAGCATATAAAGACAATGTGTTGATTTACCAAATACAATAAGTCTCACTTCCCAAATACAAGGTTCAAGCAAGATCACTTTTATGCTCATTATAATTACCTTTATGAGGTTTAGGGATAGCTCACTACTTTCCCAGGGGTCACTCCCTATGACTATTTCTTGGATCACTACAGCTAAAAAGGATCACCATCTTCCTCTTCCATTTATTATTACTCTTGAAAGTGATACACCCACAATTTATGTAATTGTATGTCCCTTCATTATCAAAAATTATTTAACCATAAACTATATGTAGATTCTCTATTGATGTCCCACTTTCATCCAATTGATGAATACCCCTTTAACATTGAATTACTGGGAAACATAAATCTTCCTCACAACCATTGGATATATTTCATATAACTTTATTGATTTTCACACACCATTTAGTCATTTAAAACAATATTATTTATGTGGAACACCCTTTATGTGCAACTCTCTTTATCAAAAACTCATTTTGCGTGCAACTCTAACATTATTCAGAACCCTGGATTTTACTAAGGGTAGAGATAACTGAATGAAGAAGGGTATCATCTTATTTATAGGCACTAATGACCCTATATACAAGTTCCTCAATCCTCAACTGCCTTGCACACATCATTTCCCTAGAGCACAGAAAACCATATTTGACATCCCATTGGGCCTGTAATCCTCTTTCACACATATCACATCATCTTTATTTTACAGATTCATAGAAAACCATTTTTTTCTTGTATATTTGTCAACATACCTTGTCAAAAATATCTCTATACCTCTACAACTGACCATGGAAACATTCTTTCTAAATGAAAAAAATCAACCCAAAAAAATGTAATGTTTCCATGAGGGATTTGTTTTGCAACAAATTACCTTGAAAACTCCTTATTACCACCGTAAAACCATCATTAATTATAGAATTATATTTAAATTTCTTTCATTGACACAAATAATAATAATAATAATAAATTTTTTTTATATCTTCCCAATAAAAACTCATAAACCAACTATTATTACCCTTATGTGATATTTTACCCAACTCCTGATGCACATAAATGCTATATCACAGCTAGGGTAAAACCCTCATTCTATAACTTATAAAAAAACTCAAATTTTATATGAGAAATACCATTTGGGAGATATTTTAATACTTTTGGAATAAATTATAATAACAATATTTAAGGTTATCCTAATGTGTGATGTTTCCAAATTTCTAACATACACAAATTTCATGTTGTTCTTAGGGAAAAATACTTATCTGAGACCGAACAGTGGTCTCATATTTCTCATAAGACACACCGTTTGTAGTTATTTAATTTTTTTGGAATAATATCACACACATATGAATATAATATATTTAATATTTTTATTCAGTCAATGTTGAGTATATATGGTTTCATGAAACGACACTCATCGGGGCTTGAGCCACAACTACCCTAATTCCACCTCCATAGTTCAAGGTTGGAAATAGGTGGGTAAAAGAATATCCTAAATGGGAGGCCTTTTCATAATGTACCCATATGAACACACCAAAAATATAAATGTATAATTGAAAAATAATGATAACAAAATGTTGTAACAATTACAAAGTAAACCAGTAATTAAAAACCTCTTGTGTGTAAAAGAGTAATACAGTGAAAACTAAAAAGTAAAGGGGGGAAACATAAACCCGACCCAGAATGTGACCCATCCTGACAATAACTATAATGTAAACTTATGAGATGGCCCAACTCCTGATATCCAAGCTACAATCACCTTACGTGGTCTACAACACCTAGTATCTCTGATGTCTACTGAATTCACCACCGACCTATCCGTCATTTTAACAAAATATGAAATGTGTGGTAAAATACAATACAATGATAAGTATATACATACCTAGTAGGATTACCCAATAGCTGAAGGGGGGGTATTAAGAGATACAACAGAATGAGAAAAACAATAGAATAATACATATGATGTAGGTCAACCCAACATCAAATAAAGAGTAACCTCATCCAAGTATAGGGGGCTCAATATATTGAGTAGATGATCTACAAATCTAGTCTTTGTCTCACCTATAAAAAGTGTAGAATCATCCAACCATGAAAAGCTAAACACAAAAATCATGTGGCATACATCGCATGTCCTTGCATCTCATGGTAAGAGAGTAACCAAATACAAAGGTATGGATAGAGATGTATATATATACATAGTCATAAGAAACACAGATGAGAGAGAAAGGGGATCTTCCTCTCATAGATCATCCCAGGAAATGAGTCACCAATAGTTAGAAACATCCATCAATGAGGACCAACATCTCATTTGTCTACCCATAAGTAACCATCCAAGTCAATCCATGACTTTTCATTGTGACACATAGTTAAGGGGCCATAATATCTAGGTATATGACCCATGCCCTGGTTTAACATCAGTGATGCACTCAGTGTTAGAAGACCCATGTGAAACCTAGATGGATGGTTCCATTCTAGAAGTCATAAAGGACCCCTGACCATCCCAACTGGAGGGTTCCAGTCAGGAGTCGGTAGAGGACCCATGTCGGACCCAGCTGGAGGGTTCCACTCAAGGAGTCGGTAGAGGAACCATGACCATCCTAGATAGAGGGTTTCACTCTAGAAAGCATTGAGGACCCATTATTATCCCATTAGGAGGGTTATAATCAGGATTTGGTAGGGTACCCATGTCCAGTCCGACTAGAGGATTCAACTTTAGGAGTCGTTGAAGACCCATGCCCAGTCCAACTGGAGGGTAACACTTAGGAGGTCTGTAGAGGACCCATTCCATATGAAAAATGGATGGTTTGACTCTAGTAATCTAAGACCCATGCACAACCTAGTCAGAAGGCTCCACATAGATGTCTATAGAGGTCTCATTCCATGTTCCCGTATGAGGGTTCCACTGTAGAAGCCTATGGTGATCCTGCATGATCATTGCCTTCATCGAACATCTCCTAACCAAGAGTCATTCTAGAAACATTCCACATAGTATCCTAAAACTCAAAACCAAGGGAACCATTTCATTCTACATGTAACAACACTCAGGATGGGATACTCATGGGAGAAAATATGTTTCCAAATAAAAGAAATAAGAAATATTTATGTTTCCTCAAAAGTATCTAAGGTGTACATGGTGTGTGAGAGGACCCACATGGTGTGTGTTCCCACACTATTACCTAGTCGTGTACATGGAGGTACAAATCTCTCCAAGAATGTAGAATTTCATGGTGCATGTGGGATATAAATGAAATTCACATGAACTTTATGGTCCTAATCGTGTTCTTTGATGTGTTCATGTACTAATTCCATGTATTTGTATCCAAGTTGTGTTTGTTTACTTTACCCCGTGTCTGTGTACTTTATCATGAGTCTGTTTACTTCGGTACATGACCATATTCCTGGCCATTTACTAACACATGGGGTCCTTCTTGTGTGATCCACCACATGGATCGTCTACCTGGGGATGTGGTACATGGTGTGTTGGAGGTCTATATGTTGTCCCATCCTTACAATTTACTAAAAACCTAGCCACCACAATGGGGGCCCAACTCATTGTGTGTTCTTCTAACTACATGGTGTGTAGTTGGTATTATTTCATAATTTCATATCTATGATCGGTGCATCAAATCCGTCCATTTATCTTCAATTTCAGCCTCAATTCCACTAGAAATAAAGGATCAACCACAACTCATCATTTCTAACTATCTGGTGTATGAAAATTCAATTTCATTGTCCGTTGGGTTTCTCAGTATGCACCACACACCTGAGATCATTTATCCATTGATTATTTGATCTCCTATCATAAAATGATTATTTACAACCTAAAAAAATAATATATCTATCGTTATTTCATCAATACATGCCTTGTTCGTCATTTCAAAGCAATTCCAAGGGTCTGATCAGGCTCGATTACACGAAAAAACATCAAATTTGGGTCATGAGGTCCTACATGGGAATGAATCATAGAAATAAAGGGATAAGTTTACAATAACATATTTTTAACCATAATTGAAAAATAATTTTTATCCACAAATCATGAATATGGATACATTTGGGTTAGAAAAATAATGAATAACCAATTAAAATTTCAATACATGAGCGCATGCTCTGGAAAAAATTGGCAAAGATCAGAGAACAGAACTTATGAAATCAATGAATTAAATCAAAAAGGTGTAAAAAAATTGATGAGTCATACCTGGATATTAGATCATTCATTTTCAATGAATTCCCCCTCAATGATCGAAGGAATTCGTTGTGTTCACTGCATCTCGATAAGCTTTGATGTAGTGTTTCATCGATGTCTGAGGTGATTCACTAATAGAAGGAGGAGGAGAACCTATGGAATCCTCCCAGAGATTATAGGGATAAACCCATAGGATTATACATGGTGATATTCTAATATAAATTTCAAGGGTTAAAATACTCAATTAATTAACCAACTGAATGAACCGTTATTGAGGGTGATATCCAAATGCCTTGTGCTGAGCTATTTTTGTCACTCCTAGGGTAAATAATTCATTATAGACTCAGTCATGGTATCATATTTCTGATCATATATTACATTTAAGAGTTATCCCACTTTAATTAACAAACATCATGTACATAATGTAAATTATATTTAATATTTTTATAAAATTAATCCTAAGCACACCTGGCCTCAGAACCGCATGTCGTCTCAGTTCCCAACTCTATAAATATATATAAAAAAATTTCAAAGTTGTAAATTGAAAAAAAGGTACTTATATTATTTCGTACTTCAATATTTTCATCCCCAAATAGTATAACAAAATAAACAACTGAGGATACTGGGCACAAAACTTACTATCTCACTCCCAATATCTCTTCTACATGTTCCCATATGCCCACAACATGTGAACCAAGGAGATTTTTTATCCATGCACGGTTCTATTATATTTATCCTTAATCTCCCCCAGGTTGTCGGAAAAGGTGTGTTGATCCTCGATGACCATCTTTCCCTAGTCAATGATGTGTGTGGGGTCATGCACGTATCTCCTTAGCTATGATGCATAAAAGAAAGTGTGAACCTTCTCCTACTGAGGGTGTAGGGAGAGGTAGTAAGAAATGTTTCCAACCCTCTGTACAATCTCTAATATCCCGATGAACCTCAGGTATAACTTTACTCCATGGGAAAACCTCCAAAATCCTCATTATTGGGAGACTCTCAAGAAAAAACATTCTCCATTATTGAACTCCAAGTGCCTATGACAATGATCTCCATAATATTTATGCCTCGTCTATGCCATCCTCATCCACTCATGCATGACCTATACCTTCTGTTTCATCACCTACACCATCACTGGTCCCATAAGAGATGTCTCTTGAATCTTTGTCCATTATGGGGGTAACCTTTAGGGTCTCTCATAAATGGCTTCAAAAGTTGTTTTTCCAATGATAGAGTGGTATCTATTATTTTAAACAAACTATACCAAGGACATGTGACCCTCCCCACTCTGACCAAAGGCTGACACGCAAGACCTTAGTATATCCTCAAATACCTGGATATTTTTCTCGATCGGGTAATCATTATGGTGGTGGAGTACAATACATATCCTCATCCGGGCCCTGAATTCCTCCTATAAGACTCTCCATAATCATGACATAAGCCTCGTTTCATGATCAAAGATAATCATTGAGGGCACCCCATGAAGTTGAATGACCTACCGTACACAAAACTACCCCAAACTCTCCACTTAACTCTACTCCTTAATAACATGAAAGTGTAGAGACCTCATGAGTTAGTCCACTCTCACCCAGATGGATTCATGGTTCTTTTTTATCTATGGAAGAACTATAAAAAATTCCATGTATATGTCATTCCACTTCCACTCTGAGGTATCAAGGGGCCTCAATAAACCTGTATGAACTTTCTTGTCATACTTTACATATCGATATTTGAGGCACTGAGATATTAACATAGCTATGGTCCATGTCATGTAGGAACACAAAAACATACACATAACATAATTTTATATTATACCCACACCGAGATGTACAACTAGGGTAGAAGTGTGGAACTCTTGTATCACCTCTTCCCTCATCATGCCCGAGACGATTTTCCATCCCTATAAAAGGATGACATGATTCCCTCATTCATAAAATCAATCCAGTGATTCCCCCGTGTATATATGGTCACATAATACCAAAAATTCTATGCCTCTTAGTTGTGACTCTCTCACACACTTGAGACACAGAGGATCCAACACCATCGACTGAAGAAAATCTTCACTATCCTATTTCAACAAGGTCAACTGTAAGAATGAAAAATGCTCAAAATACTTCTACCCCAAGAGAGCATGTGACTTCTTACTAGGGGAATCTTCTACTGTGGTTCCCTTCCCGTGATTATAGACTATTTCAAAGTCATAAACCTATTGGAACTCCAACTAGCACCACCGTCTCAGGTTCGAGTCTCTCTATGTGAAGATGAACTTGAGACTTTGATGGTCTAGGTAAACCATAAAGTTCTCTCCTAGAAGATAGTTCCTCCACATACTCAGGGAGTAGATTATCGCTTCTAGCTCTAGGTAACGTGACATGTAGTTTTTTTTATAGGGTCTCAACTACCATGAACCATATGTGATAACTTCCTACAACTGCATAAAAACATATTCAATCCCATCTATTATAAAATATCAATAAACTTTTTACTCCAAGAAATCCTATAGTAGTCTCTGAAAAATAGAACATATTAGCCTTAGCCCCAGCTCCTTAAAGGCTCTTTGACACTGCTCATTCTAGGTAAACAGATTCTCTTTCCACGTCAGGGAGGTTAAAGGGGTTACAATTATGGAGAATCCTCCCAAAACCTAATGTATTAACCTTCCATGAAAATAAATAGTTTCACCTCTGACACACTCTTGGGTGGATCCCAGGAAATCACTGTATTGATCTTGATCGGGTCTGTGGTTAAACCATGCTTAGAAATTTCATGGACTTGAAAGTGAACCTCATTAATCCTAAACTATAACTTCATGATTTTCCAATAAATATGGTTCTATTGAAGAAAGTATATAACCATCCTCAAGTCCTCTTCATGTTCCTCTTCTGATGTAGAGTAGATGTGCATGTCATCAATGAAGATGAAAGACAATTGTTCTATGTTATAACTGATGATCTAATTCATTAAATACATAAACATGATAGGGTAATTCATTACACCAAAGGGAATCACCAAGAACTCGTAGTATTAATAACGACATCAGAAAGAAATATTTGGAATAATATCATTGTGAACCATGAAATGGTCATATCCAAATCGGAGATCAATCTTTGAGAACCATCTAATGCCTTGTAACTGGTTAAAGAGGTCATAAATCATCCACAAGGGGTACTTTATTTTTATCATGGGATGATTCCGACGATGATAATGAAGGAAAAGATGTAGTGTTCTATTAACATTTTTCACAAACTACATTGGATGACCCAGGTGAACACATTATGTCTTATGAATTCCTACCTCTGTATACCCTCCAACCTCACCACTAGATCTTTAAGCCCAATGGGGTCATCTAATTTCTAATTAAAACATTTGTTCATCCCCGGTGTAAGTCTATAAAGAGGTACATCTAATAGTGGGGTGGTAAATCTGATACATCATCACCCCCACCATCATTGGAAGTAGATGAGATATCATAAAATCCATAATTACAAGGGTAATACTAGAAATATAAAAATTAGTTGTACCTTACTACAAATGATATTATCCTACTCTCTCTTAGGATCACTACTCCTGGGGGTGTAGAAACTCTATCCCATAACTCAAAAGCACCACCAAACTCATTAATAGTAATCATATGAGCATTGACAGTCAATGAGAAGTCCATACAGAGGAAAACATTAGATAGTCTGAATCCCACTAATGAAATATCAGATTTGAGGCTCTATCTCCTCGTAGAGTAAGTTTTCTCCAATGGTGTGATTGTGCATCCACTAATACTCTATGAAGGGGCCTCCAACCCAAGGGTTGAGAAAAAGGACCTTCTCTGGTATCTATAGGCCTCAGACTATTTCTATTCATAGGGAAATGTTGATTTAGACTCTGTGATAATAACTACAACTAAAGTAGAAGTGGCATAGGTCATACCCTAAACCACACTCGAGGCTCCCAACTAGAATCCCTATAAGGTGAGATCTCATCATTTCCCTTTCCTTCTGGATATCCTCAAATAGATCATGATCTAACACCCCATCACATCTATACATCACGAACATGTAATTCAAAGGGACACACCCACAACAATTTCAAACTATCCTCTATTGGCGGCATTTACTCACCCCCATAGTTTTAAATTGCATCACAAGAATGAATCTCAGGGGGAAAGTTTCCATATTCCTTGCATGTCCAGAGCCATTCTAAATATATCTATCACTTGACTCTATCGACACATAGTCTTGTAGTGGAGGTGTCTCACTGTGAGTAATGGCATCGAAATGGGTCCTATCTAAGTAAAATATTCAACACCCATGATTAGTATTGACCTTAACTATCTAATAAGGGAGTCTTGATCAATATGATACCTAGTAGATATATATTTCTAGACCCTAAGATTGGAAATAAACATAGGTGAATCAATTACTGGTACCACCAAATCCTACTACTACACTATAAAGAGCAGTTGTAGCAAGTGAAACGATCCGATCAGTCAGGATCTACACAAGTTTTATTATTTATAACACCAATTCAAGACAAACCTCCACTGCCTGGGGAACATGATAATTGTGGAAACTCAATGGCCTCTAGTGCCGAAACTCATGGAGTGTGTTAATATTTAACATATCATCATCCTTCTATGCTCTTGCCATATGCTTCTTGATAGGAGGGGTTCTGATACCTACCCATCTGGAGGAAAAGATATCTTAAGAAGGACACTAAACTGAGGCCTCATTGCTCACTGGATCATCATCACAATCCAAAAATTGATAATTTTTCTGGATGTCTTCATAAAGGCATCTCAAAAGTGATTGATGCATACCACAATCAAATTAGAATATATATATATATATATATATATATATATATATGTGGGGAGAGGTCTCAATAATGGAATTTAATGAATCAATCCTATATAATGCATGTACCATTAATCCCTACAACCAATTTCTTGGTATGATGAGTCGACAAATATGTGTTCAAGGTCCTAGTGAATGGATTTATCAACCACCCTTACTATAAATAGATTCCATATACTGATATCTATGCTCAAGACACTTCAAAAATTTTTACCAAAATCCCATCTAAAACCTCATAATGGGAATACTCCAAATAATGTCCCAAGAAATTAACTTCTCTAATATCAATCTGTCATGACCCGGACCATTCCAGGGCTTGAGCCACAAATACCATAAACCCACCTCCATGGGTCAGGGGTGGTGAAAAGTGTTGAATGGAATAACCTAATTGGGACACCTTTGGATAAGGTACCTACACACACACATCCAAAAATATTAATTAAAAGGTGAAGAGGAATACTAAAAAAATGAAAAAACTAGAAAGTAAACATATCATAAAAAACTTCTAGGGTGTATAAGAGTACGATAGTGAAAACTGAAAATTAATGGGAAAGATATATGCCCAACTAAAAATGGGTCCCAACCTGACCAAAATGTTAAATTAAATTGATGAGAAATCCCATATCCTGATCTATGAGATTTGATAACCATACTCAGTTCACAACAGATAGTATCCCTAAGCACCTTTGAATTCACGACCGACATTTCCTTCATCTTCATAAGATATAACACGTGCGAGTAAAACCCATGCAGGGGTGAGTATATACATACCTAGTTGGACGACCCAAAATCTCTAGGGGTTATTAATTGATACAATTGGAAGATAAAGACAATATATTAGTATATAGGATGCAGCTCAACCTAAATAAAATGAAAGGGTGACCTCGTCCAAGAACATGGGGCTCAAAACGGGGAGTAGATGAACTAGACGTTGAGTATTTTCCACCCCTAGTAGGAGAGTAGACATATCCAACCATGATAATCTAAACATGGAAAACACATGGATAACCCCATGAGTCTTTGAATCTTATGGAAGGAGTGTAACCAAATCCAAAGGTATTGATACTAATATATATATATATATATATATGTATATATAGTCAGTCAAAAGAAAGGAAAATGATAGAGAAAGGGGATCTAAATATCACAACACAGCCAAAGAAAATAGTCCCCAATAGTTCCAAATGTCCATCAATGATGACCGAAATCTCATGTGTCTACCCAAAAGTAACCCTTTAAGTCATAAAACATCTCTTTTCTATGTCATATAGTAGAGGGGCCACAATATCTAGGTATAGGACCCATGAACTAGTAAAATAAAAGTGTTCCACTTAGTGGTAGAGGACACATTCCCATCCTAGATGGAGAGTTCAACTATTGAAGTTGTCAATGACCCACACCCAGACCAGCCATAGGGTTTCACTCGGTAGTTGGAATTGGACCAATGCTCAGCCGATATGGAGGGTTCCACTATAAGATTCGGTAGAGGACCCATGCTCAGATCAATTGGAGGGTTCCACTCTAGCAGTCATCAAGGACCCATGCTTACCCATACTCGAGGGTTCCACTCAGGAGTCAACAGAGGACCCATGACCATCCCATATGGATGGTTCCACTCTAGGATTCATCGAGTAACCATGCCCATCCCAAATATAGTGTTCCACTCGTGAGGTCTGTAGGGGACTCATGCCATGTTCCAACCAGAAGTTTCCACTATAGTTGTCGTGGACGCATGCCTAGCCCATCTGGAGGGTTCCACTTGGAAGTCTCTAGATGACCCATGTGTTATGTCATCACGAGGGTTCCACTATAGATTCCTTTGATGATCCAGAGGATCACTTACACCATCAAACACCTCCTAACCAAGCTTCATGCCCGGAACATTCTACATCGTATCCAAAAAATCCAAAATAGAGGGAACAATCACATTCTCTATAGAAAAAACTCAATATAGGCTACTCATAATGAAAAATAAATTTTCTAAAATAGGAAATATAGGAACTTTAATTATATTCAAAAGTAGCTAAGGGGTACACAGTCTGTGAGGGGACCCACACAATGTGTGGTCCCGCTCCATCACCAGGTCGTGTCCTTATAAGTACATGATATCCACTCATGTAGGAGTGCATGAAATGTGGGGGATATACATGGAATTACCAGGCTACTTGGGGTCCCGACAACATGTTTTTTCATGTCAGTGGACCAAATCCATGTTTGTGTATCCAATCCATGTATGTGTACTTTACCTAGGGTCTATGTATTTTACCTAATTTGTATGTACCATGATACATGACTGTGTTCCTGGTTATGTACTCTCACATGGCCTCCTACTAGTGTGCTCCAACACATTGATCATCCACCAATGGATTTAGTACACAGTGTGTCAGAAGGATACATCTTGTGTCATCCTTATAATTCCCCAAAACCCTTTCCACCATATTTAGTGCCTGACACTCCATGTGTTCATTGAACTACATGGTGTGTAGTCAGGATTTTTTGATATTTTTAAATCCATGATTCAAATATGAATATTTTACTTATATTACATGCTCAATTACGCATGAAAATCATAGATTTATCCACTGCTCATTATTTTCATCCATCTAGTTACTAAAAATATGATTTTTCCGACCGTGGGGTTTCTCCATATGCACGACATGGCTCTGATCCTTCTACATTAGTGATTTGATCTCCTATAATTAATAAAATCATCCAAAAACCCAAAAAAACTAGATCTATCTTTATTTAATTTATCCATGAGTTTTTCATCATTTTATCATGATTCCAAGGGTCCAATCAATATTACTACCACCTAAAAACATCAAACTGGAACTGCAAGGTCCTACTGGTGAATTACACAAAACAATTTTTATATAAATGAGAAAGAACAAATGTTTATCCATCATTGGACAAGCATTACTGTCTAATGATCTTGAACATGGATTTTGAGGGTTAGAAAACTAATGAATAAACATTTAAAATTCCAATATATGGGTGGATGCTCAATCCACAGTTGGAACAAATCAAAGAAGGGAATTGATCCAGTTAATAAATTTAATCAAAAGTCCGTAAACCAAAAATTGATGATCCCTAAATTCATATTGGATTATTCATTTATTAAATAATTCACAAACTATCAATAAAAGGAATTCGTTATGTTTTCTTCATTTTGATCTACTTTGATCCATCATTTCATCATCGTCTAAGGTGATTCACCAATAAAAGGAGGGAAATACACTCTAGAATCCTCCCATGGTTTATGGGAATACCCATAGAGGATTATACATGTTAATATCCTTATAGAAATTTTATTATGATGAAATAATCATTATGTTATTTAATTTAATTTAATTATTTAACGAACTAAACGTTACACCAACATGAAAGATATTCAAATGCCTCGTGCCAACTTATTCTAGGTTGCACGTAGGGTAAAAATGTGTTATGGACTCAACTGTGGTCATTAATTTCTAATATTTTATTATTTTTAAGAGTTATACCATTTTATTTAGGAAACCAAGTGCGCCTAATATAAATTATATTTTATATTATTATGATTTCAGGCACATCAGGCATCAGAATCGCACATCGTCTTAGCTCCCAACTCAGTAATTATATATAGAAATATTTCAAAGTATTATAAGGAGAATGTTGAGTCTCTACATAAAAACATCATAATCCCACTTTGACTCAAAATATAACTCTAAAAATATTCAATAAAATATTTCAAATGGATAAACAAGGCTTTATTATCTTTTTTAAATCCTAATAAACAAAAGTATTAAAAAAATTAATTTTCACACCAAAATAATAGTAACATATTTAACCAAAGTGGGGTTTTAATATCATATAAAAATAAAGATGTTACAATTTTCCCCAACATCATTATTCTCATCCAAGAGAAGTACTTCATATCAAGATACCAATACTTATCACTATAAGAGTTTCTATATTAAAATTAAAACATTTTTAATTCCACCATCAATCTTTACAATCAAAATATTCTAATTCTATGTGCTCATTGAATGGAACACACAAATCACTTACCACCCATTCAAGGCTTATGTCTATATTAACAACATTTTCACATTATTCACAACCCCATATATAAACTCAAGAATAGAATAAAACATACTGAAATAAAAAAATGATATATATACTACACCAGGGAAGACATCACAATTTCAAAATTTATTTATTTATTTCGGTCTCTTTCTAATGAAATCAACTGGTATATATGGAATGTGGCCCTACATATCTATCATGATGCATAAATGCCAAATACCATAAGTCATATTATCAAAATAATGTGCTTCACCCATGGTGAATTTGATAAACGGTAACATCAAATAGTAAAAACATAAATTCTCACTTTATGTTAACTTAGACTTCCACTATACATTGTTGACCAGACACTAAAATATTTCCCATGCCCAAGTCCCAATTTTCTTAACTATTTTCTATCCTGTCCCAAATGAAGACAAAGAGAAAATATACGTTAGTGAATCCTGATCCATTGACACCATTTCATAATGTATCGAATGATACCACTGGGTCCAATATGAAATTACACATGACCTAAAATGAACATCCCGAATGATAAAGGCTGACGACTTGCAGTGAGGATCTCGAGTGGAACCGTGAGGAGACTATACCCTCCGTATCATTTCATGATACCAATAAATAATAAAATAAATATATAAATAAAATAAATCATAGATTTCATGTAAGAAACTAAAAAAGACATAAATGATACAATAACTAATAAAAGGATCTCGAGTGTAGGTAAACCTAGTAAATAAAGGTATTGGAAAACCTACCTCCTGATCTTTGTCCATCAACAACCATATCCTCCAGCTCAACCTTCTCAACCGTCGAGCAGAGGGACTTTTCCCTTCACCAGGTATTTGGTCTTGAAGTCTACAAGTTCACTGAAACACACTAGTAGTATTTGAGTAAAAGACTCAGTAAGACACCAACAAGGACCTTAATATTAGTGAGAAAATATATATAAGTGTATTCTATGAATATAATGAGGGTAAAAATATATAAATAATATACCAACCAAGTACCAAACACATTTTTGGTCATTAGGGACTGGATTTACCAGCTTTGGAACTATGAAAGGAGAAACATACCTGCTTCAGAACAATTCTGAATGGAACATTGGTAACTATCATGACATATACTCCTTGAATGGATAGCCCATGCATTTGAAAAATTCCATAGTTGGGGATAGTCCATGTACATAGCGACCACTATGGTCTTATCACATTCATCTCGAGTGGATATCCAAAATAATGCATTATTTCTCACATGTAGAACAAATTCTTAATATATCCCTCTTATGAAGATAGCCAAAATGATGTTACACATTTCGCTAACTAGAATAGTCTAATTACATGTTGATCTTAGCCGATCACATCCCTCATGGAGGATAATCTGAAATATTTGTCAAATCTACCATGTTTTCAATCATTTGTCATATGTCACATGTAATCCAATGTTGACCAATACATCTATCCCATCTCACATGCCGACCAAATAGGTAAAACATACACACTCAACTATAGTGGAAAAAAAATAAAAAATGCATTATACAAAATGTAAATGATAGATCAAACATCACATCAAGTCATATAATACCATAATCACAGTCATCACAATAAATATGAAAACAAAAAAGCACATGTCAAAGGCTACACACACATATGTAATGTGATAAAGAATCAAATATAGGTCTCATGGGATACACATGAACACAAATAATTGCACCAATAACTTATATAAAAATGTACTAATGTCAAGAAATTCCTACCATAGGTGCAACTGTGATTGACAAAAAGGGATTATGTATGAATTTAATTGCACTATTGAAACGTTGATTACTTTGGAAACAAAATTACTTTTAAAATTTTCATAATATAGATGAAATCAATGACACTAATGGGGCATCAATCCGACTAGTATTAGAGATGTTATAGAAAAAATAAGTATTGAATAAATAATGAAAATAAAATAAAAATAAATAGAGGAGAGAGGAAGTGGGAGGGAGTGAGAGGTGATGCTGGTAGGAGGGGGAAAAGGTTCCTCACATGGAATACTCACCCAATTCCATTTAAATAATTTCGATAAAAAATTTAATTATATATAATTTTATTACCATTTTTTATTATAATAAAAAAAATTATATCCATGTGGTGCATAAATCCCTCCCTGCTACACGCTCCATAACACAATTCCACTTTTTTAATTATTACATTATTTAATTATTTAATTTCTCTCTTCTTAATTGACCAATCCTACACCATATTCAAATATATATATATATATATATATATATACACGCATATCATATAATCCCTCATATTTATATAACTCATATATACTAATTTTTATATACATATACACGCCCTTATATATAATCCATATATACATGTTATATATTCATATAAACAAATCCGTATAAACATATATATACCCACACATGTATATATTAATATACATATTTATTCCATATATATATTCACATTATATATACACACACTAGTATTATCTTCACAATGTTTAATAATAATAATAATAACATTATTTTATAACATTTATTATTAAATATCATCCATTATTACCACCATAAATATGTAAATAAAAACATCCATTAAATACTCATAATAATAAATAAATAAATATTAACTAAAAATTTGAATTTAATTAGCATAATTAATATTATCACATTAATTGTTTTGGACACTCATTATTATAACTGTAACACCATCATTAATTACAGATGTATACTTCCATTTTTTCTTCAACACAAATAATAAAATTTATTAAATTATTATTATTTTTTATAGCTATGTTACAAGAATCCATAAACCAATTATTATACCTATTACCAATGATGTTAAAAAATTCCAAACACATACAAGTTGTAGGTCACACTTAAGAAAAAACCCTCATTCTAGAACTAATGAAGATCTCAAATTTCTATTGGAAACACTGTCTCGGAGACATTCCAATATTTTAGGAATAAAATACAATATAAATATTATTAGTTATCCTCATGTGATATATTTCTGAATTATCGATGAGCACAAATGTTATGTTATATCTAGGATAAACCCCTCATCCCAGACCTAATAGTGGTATCATATTTCTCATATGACACACCATTTTGGATTTATTTCATTGTTTTGGAAAAATCATGCACATGTAGTAATACAATATTTTTTAATATTTTTATTCAATCAATGTCGAGGCTCTACAGGTCTATGAATTTTATGTTTGCATAGCCCCTAAATTTGAAAATATTCCATAGAATATTTCAAATTGTTAAACAAGGATTTTACCCTTTCATAAATCCATAATAAAATCTATTAGTAAAAAAACTATTTTTTCACATAAAATAATTTTATTTTATTTTAAAAGGGTGAATTTTAAAATAATTTATAAATTATTATGTTACTATTCAAGTCGATAAGTGTTTTTTTAATGTGTATGGTCTGGATAAATATGGTCTTCCATCCTTATTTTGATTCATTCAGGGTTATATTTTTCAATGAAATTCTTGTACACTTTATCACATGGGAGAAAAAATTTTAACATGCAAGGATTTTCATTAAAAAATTAAAGGATCATCACATGTATTCTATATTAATAAAGTTATAATTTTAGATCATATAGGTTAACTTATTACCACACATTATGTCATAGGTTGGAATATTAATGGGACATAAGAAGATGATTTCCATAAATTATTGGATGTTACCCAAGAATGTTTTTGAAATTTTTATCTTCCGGGGATTTTTAGTAAATCATAGAGGATTTATTCTATATTTTTCATGATTAACAGGGATGATGATTACTCTGAAAAAGAAGGGGATGATGTTTGACTGGATTTATCCTTATGAGAGATAATTAAAAGAGTTTAAGGGAAGGAAGGAATATATACCAATTTGAGTTGTATATGAGTTGATTAAGATGTATACCATATATTGTGAAGCATATGGGGTTGGACTTGGAGTAGTGTTGATACGGTATAGGATAGTAGTTTCTTATGGGTCTAGAAATTTGAGACCCATGAAAATAAAATCCCTAATACCTTATTTAGAACATATAATGGTAGTTCATATGCTCATATATCGCGATCAATATCATTTGGGTGAGGGGTTTGTCGTCTACACTTACCATAAAAGCACTAATTATACCTTTTCCCTAATTAACCTAACAATTTAGTATGGAAGGTGGATCGAGTAGCTATAGTCAATTTATTTTTCTATTGAACAAACCCTTGGGAATGGCAACATTTTATCCAATATTCTAGGAAGGAAGACTTAGGTGTAGGTTGTTCATGAGTAAAGTGGTGTGTAGACAATGATGATCCTATTTAATGAGATACATCTGGTATTGAGGGAGTGTCAGGATATAGGAAACCTCATATATTTGAACATTATCTCCTTAATACTTGTTAGAGTAAATGAGAGTCAACTATGTAACTTTTATTATGAGGTTATAAGAGTAAATGTCCATGGGGTGGAGCCATTACTAGAATGGTCTAAAGATTATGGTTGTAGTCTTTATGTATGAGGTCAAGTTATTGACCTCATAAGAATCAGGAGGAGATATTACAAGATTCATATGCCTTGATATGGTATCTTCACCCAAGGATTCCAAAGGTATATCATTAAATAAGAAGAAACCATTGGTGGTCCATGATAAAGAAGATATAATGGGTTTCATCTCATTATGCTTTACTTATCTGTGAGTGAAGTTTAAGAAACAATGACCCATTATTTTTTTTATAACCATTCTCAAGTGACAGTGGAAATATGTGACAATGGATTTTGTAATTGTTCTATCATGATCACCCCAAGGTAAAAATATAATATGATTAATTTTGGACCAATTAACTATGGTTGTATATTTCCTATTAATCAAGGAGAACTAATTTGTTAATGAGATGGTCCATTTTTATATTCATGGGATAATATTATTACATAGTTTTCTAAGGAGTATCATATTAGATCTAGATGCCCGATTTACATCTTTCTAAGGTATGTATTTTTATAATCATGTGATACTCAAGTGTGTTAGACTTAATATACCATCACCTGATTGATAAGATGTCTGAGCATACTATCTTGATTTTAGAGGTAATTATGTTGGAATGTATACTAGTTTTTAGTGATTTGGTGGAGTGTCTATCATTCCCTAGATTAGTTATTCTTTAATAATAGTTAATAGAAATTTATTTAGATGGAATATTTTGAGGACTTGAAAATTAGTCTATTCTAATAATATTTGTGTTATTTAGAGGTTGAAGGAGTCTTATATTATTGGGATGTGTCTTTTGTGAGAAAATTTTAAGTTTATCTGGTTGATATAGAAATTATTGGAGGTCATCCATAATAGAACGTAATCTAATATATACCAGATATTTTATCCTCAAAAGTATGAGGTGGGAGACCTAGTTTTCATTATGTGTTTCTATGATTCACCAACCCAAAATGAATGTATAATCCAACATTCATGAGGTAACCTGAAATTAGATGTATAAATATTACATCATTTTAGGTGAATATTCTACACATCTCACAATAAAAAACTCCCTAGAAACATAATGGTTTACTATATTTGGAGACCATATACATAATTAAATTATTCCATGAAAGATATTCAACATGATCCATAAGGTTCTTCTCACTGTCACCCTTCTAGAAAAAACCTAATTAAAACCATTCTTCTTAATCTATGGAAAGGAAACATTATTTTTTTTGATCAAATACAGATTAAGGTTAATCATGGGATATATTAGTAAATTATCAAAAGTGATCATATGTTATAAAAAATGTTATGATAAAATTATCATAACTTATGAAAGTCATATCGAATCAGTCAAATATCACTATTCATGAGACATGGAATAATGAATTGTCTTAAAAAAGGAAAAATTCATAAGATTTTGGAATCAATAATAATCAATCATGATCCATAATAACATATCATAATCCTAAGTCTCGAGTTATTGGGATACACATGAGTATAAAAAATATTTTGTTTAATCATAGATCACTTCCAAGACTATTATTGGAAAAGTTCACATATTGGATTGAGTTCAGTCCCAATTTCATCATTTCCTCGGTCAAGGTTCACATCAAATAATATCATAATTTTTAGAGTCACATAGTGGATTGGGTTAACTCTTTACTCCATCATTTTCTTAGTAAATGTTCACTTATAAGACTATCATAGTAAATAATGTTCCCAATGGAAGTAGGTTCACTCCCCATTCTTGTCCATATTATATCATGGGATATCATTATTTAACTAATTTATTATAGGGATATATAATTATTGAAACTGATTTCACAGAATAAAATCTATAATTATGTGTGCAATATGATCATAAAAAGATCCCTTATTTCATTATTTCATGACCTGTGAAAAAGAAATTGGTTTCAAAATGGTTTAAACATAACTTAACTAACCCATGAAAATGAGGTTAGTTTCATGGAATTATCCATAAAAACCAATTATAATAGTCTATACATGAAATGAAAGTCAATTTTGGAATAAGCTCATACCCCCATTTAAATATAACAATACTTAAATTATGTTAACATATATAAAGAATCTATTTTATAAAATCATTTAAAATACTCAACAAAAATGAAGATAAAAATTACATTTTCTTTTGGGAAACTTTAAAAATAAAATTCCTAGAAAATTTTGAATTTTATTATCTATTTTACACCATTAAAAATTATAAAATAAGGTTAATCAGTAATGAAGGACATGATAATAGGAATATACATTTATTATGTATATGATAAAAGAGAAAATACTTTTCACAGTTTTGAAAAAATATAAAAGGGATTTATATGGAAAGAATTTCAAAATATTAATTTTTGTAATTTTTAATAAAAGTAAAATTAAAAAAAATAAACTTTTTATAACATTTAATTATAGATAAAATCTTATAAAAAATATTTTCTAGATCATTTTGAATACCAATGAGAGTAAAATTGTACTATTACATGAATATTTTAGGTATAAGAATATGAGAGTAAAATAAATTGGGTTTAATGGATAAGAACCACATTACTTACCACAATGAGAATTTAGTTTAGACACTCCTAAAAATAAATGAGTTTTTCACATGAACCCATAGCTCATGTTGTATCATTCTTCCTATGAATTCAACAAAGAAATATAATAAATGAATATTTATTATATATATTTTACATAAAGTATTTTTACCTAAATTTATAGGTATCATTTATTTTTAATTTTCAATTAAACTTTTATTAAAAATTCTTCACATAAATGAATATTCATGTTAAAATTGGTCTATTTTCCATTCTTGTTTAAATTCGATGGTTCTGGTACTTGAACCTTTTTATTTGTTTAATAATAAAAAAATTTAATCATTTCATAAATATAATATATATTAACTACAAAATATTTTATAACCATTCATATCTAGTAATGAAGAAATATGAATTAAATCACTTCATGGAGACATTATTCTGTATGTATGCATGGGGAAATGTTTTCACTTTTAGTTTAATGGAATAAAATAAAGGTATATAATAATTAAACATTATAGAATAATATTTATACCAAAAATGTCATATATATATATATATATATTAAATATTTAATTGTAACCATCCATTGAAATATGAAATGAAAAATGATTCATATTTCTTCTTGGTGGTGGTAGTCCAAACATACACACGGGTGCAGTTATTATTTTCCAATGGATGGGATGGAAATAGATAATGATTATAAAATTAAAATAACAAAATCTTATAATAGTAAATATAGTTATTTCATCATACTAAAATTGTTATAGATCATTTGGATTATGTTTAAGAAGAATGAAACATAAAAAATATTGCTATGAACAAAAACATATTCATTGGGTATACTCATTTGAAAAGAACATTAATCCTTATTGGATGAATCATTTGGGAAGTTCATAACCTCGTGACCTTTTATAAGTGTATTGGGAATGTATTTGGATAGATATTTTTTTGATAAAAAGGAATAAAGTGGTGTGGAAAATATAGTATAGGATGTTCCCTTTTAAGTAAAGGAAGTGGAACACTTGTAATTAATAATAATAATAAATTATAATAAAGTTTCATTCAAGGGAAAGTGGCTAAATATTTTCATGCAATTGGGGTCCTTACTGGTGACAAGATTCCCCATCATCTTATATCAATTCCCAAGATCAAATCCCGATAGAAACCCAATATTTGGGGCTATTGGATTTCAGTCTGTTGACTACACGTTCATTGAGGAGGGAAGGTCTATAGTGAGGATAAAATGGTTGGAGGTTCTCTTTCATGGTGGATGGGGTGATTAAGTCAACAAAAAATTACATTGCGGGAATTATAGGATGGGGTTTCAATGAAAATTTTTATGATATTTTGTTTCCTTTGGCTGCATCAGGAAGGGTGTAGTGGTAGGAGGGCGACACTGGTAGAGAGTCTTCTCTACGACGGCTGCTTCGCTGATGTCAACAAGTGGAAGAGTGGAGAGAATCTACTATGGGATGGGTGATGGGACAATATGTATTTTAGGGAAAATATATATATAGGATTCAATGTTAATTTGAATGCCCAGATGGGGTTCAAAGTAGAAACACCTAGTAATGTAGGTTACTAGATTAGGACAGATGAGAGGGTATGGCTTCTTCCATCTGTACAAGGCATCATAAATCTTTTCACAAGGAAATATAAGTTATTCTGCCATGAAAGGTTAGGGTCTAAGATTTAAATGTATCAATATATGCTATGGAGGGTTTGTTCTAGTGGTTTGACGTATTTAGGGCCTTTATGGTCATGTAGTATACCATATTTCTATTGGTCATATGAACCATGTAAGCTTCCCCCTCAAACAAATTAAAAAGGGAAATATCTAAAAACTAATAAAAACATATGTCCTTTGAAGTTTTGGGAGGGCTAAAAATTTAATCAATTTTGAAAATAGGATGATATTAGATAAATATTATTTCATCCAATACAACTTAACCAAGTTTTGGACAATTTTAACCATTATCTCTTTAGTTTACCCCATTGTTAACCCATTTATCATTTACCATGAAATGATTTTTTACCTCTGTTACTCTTCATAATGACCAAAAATTAAATTCACCTCATTATTAAATTTAGAAACATTGATTCCAAAAATGAAAACCATTTTATCATATACTATTTCTATAAGTCTCTTAAATTAATTTTTAAATAAGGTGATAAAAAGAAACCAAAATAGCTTTTATAAAAATGCATATGAAGGAATAAAACAGAGTTTAATCCAATTCACAACCAAGTAAAAACCATTAGATTCATTTTAATATATTTTATTTAATATATTATCTACAATTTATATTAAAATCATTAATAAATATCATCTAATTCATTCATTTATGATAAAATACATTTCTCATAGTAATAGTAGTTTTATGAAAAAATATAGCCTTTTTTACATTCATGTGATTTTATCATCATTTCTAACTTAAAAATATTCAATTTATGAAATCTTATTCATTTTTTTACTTTAAATACCATAATACTACATCAAAACACTAGATTATTATTTGTAATGACCCCGACCCCAATATCTTGGATCCACTGCCTTATTTTATTAAATTTGTAAAAAGTATAAGATATCACACCCAAAAGACCAAATAGTTTATTAGTATTGGATAAATAGATACGTAAATAAAATTAATATTAAATTTCAAACATAAAATAAAAAAAAAAGTTTCTTTCAGAACCCCATTATTCCCATAACACAATCCTACATAGTGAATCATTAAACACTTCCTTGTATCCTAGTGAAAAATAAAACATATGAAAGGGATGAGATAATATTCTTAGTAAGGGTAAGAATACAGTGTAGCCTATCAATAATAATCATAAAAAACAAGGCTAGGTTAATAACTAAAAACAAATTACATTAAAACATAAACATTAGCATGATATGGAAGGAATAAAAGTGAATAAAATAATACCATATAAATAATCACATGATAGTGTGACTTAAACAGAGATATTCTACTAGTTGAATAATCACCTGAAATATCTATAAATAATCTCTTAATGATGGATATATAAAACATACCATCAAGGCCTCATCTTAGAAGTCTACATAAATGGTTAAGGTGTCAACAAAAACCTGATCTAGATTGTCTCATGAGACATACTGATGCATTGAGGGGATATAGTGGGTATGTCACATCACTTAATAAGTCCAGTTAATTCCTAATATGAAAGGTTTTAAACATAAGCAATGTATACAATCATATTGAAACAATCATATGAAAGAAATTTCCCCAAACAATAAACATAATCATAAACCATCCTATGTAATATGATGAATACTGTCAAAATAGAACATACAAAGTCTAAATGATCATAAAAATAAAAAAAATAGGGTAGATAGTATCAAAAGATATGAAACTCAATTAATCAAAAGATCCCAAAATGGTGTTGACATAGTTGAAAATACTCTAATAAAATTATTGAGAAATTCTTGAGATAAACACCACTTTAATTTGAAATTATTTATTTAAAATTTTTTGGAATTAGAAAAGAATAAATTTTATTTAAAAATAACCATGTAAACATATAAAGGATTCCTCAAGACATTAATCTATCAGAAAATTGTGAATATCCACTCATGCTGTTGAACATAAAAAAAACTCCTTATAAATTTGGAAAAAACAATTAAAATAATATATTTAATGGAATGTGTGAGAATTAATAAAATGAATTGATTATATGTATAATATATAAATCCACAAAAAAAATTCATTAAATCATTATATAATAATTTTTTTTTCAAGAATGATAATACCATTAGAAAATCAATAGAGTTGAAGTTTAACCCAAATAATGGGAATCAGGTTAAGAATTCCCTTACCACTTTGCAAATAGTTGAACTGTAAGACCCATAAAATTAATGATCATCAAATGAAACATTTAATACCATGAATATAAATATATTATTGATATTTTTTATCAAAGGTAAGTATACATACACCAAATAAAAAATATAAGTGGTGAATAAGGCATATCTCAAAGAAATAAAAGTGAGATGAAAAACCCTTACCTTATATTTGGATCTATTCTAAACATGTACTTAATGTCCTTGATAATAAAATTAGATTCATTAATTAAATAACTAAGAACCTATTAAATATATATATTATTTATTATAATTCTATTTTTTTCATTTATGACCATTTCAATGAGTTATAATGTTTAATTTCGTTGTTCTGGGAGCATTCGTGTCATGATTTTATGGTTGGTTCCCTTAAGTATAAATATGGGAGTTCTTGTAAAATGGGAATAAATTAACATAAATTTAAATTATTTTTTATAGTTAAATTAAAAAAAATAAATGGTATTATATATTATCAATTTACATGGTATGAGGATGATTCATTAGACACAATGTTGATGTAAATGTCTTAATTTATTTTGGTGGTTTTTATGACCATCATAAATTTGTGTCATTTTAATCAATATTATGTCTATATATTTTCTCAAAAACATGATATAACATATAATATGTTTAATAATATCCTATTTAACCATAATAATGGTTTTATTACCAGACTTTTAGGTAGTAATCGAAAATGAAAACTCATCATCCACGATGGTGGTGAATTGACACATCACAGACGTTACTTTCATTTTTAAAATAGAAGGAGAGGAGAAGGGATGTGATGATAGATAATACATTATCAAAAAATATTACTATATATGTATGATACTATAGTTACCATTCCACTTTGGATAGGGACTATGGGGATAAGATAATAAAATAAAATAAATTAAAAGAGAAAGAAGGAGGATTTTACCTCTTGATTATCGTCTCCTGTGGAACTTTCCTTAAGACACTTGGGTTTGGTCTTTTTGTAATAAAAAAGGTCTTTGGTTTGGGGAAGTGTCTTGTGAAGGTAATTGGGCAGAAGTTATAAAATATCCAAGGCTTTCTAGGTGTAAGGATAAGGGTTGGTGAGGGGTGTTATTTACAATTTAGGAGAGGGGTGTTTTTTGATTATTTTATATATTTATTTATTATTTTGGATCAATACTATCAATAATGATGATTAATGTGACCATGTAAATTAAATATTGAATGTGAGTTTGAAATAAATGGTTCTTACATCATGTAGGACATTATAATTCATGTATTTGGATTATAATGTTAAATAACATAAATTACCATATTTCACAATTCATAAAAAATTCAACGATTTTAGAAAAATACAAAAAATTCACCCTAACCACTTTTTGACCTGTAGATTTTAAAAAATTACAGAATTTTATAAAAATTATTTTCTAAATTTGAGAAATATTATTTTTAATTAAAATCATATTTTACTCAAAAGATACTGATTTTAATATTATAACCTTTTTTAAGACACTTTGAAAAATTAATCATGTTTTCATAAAATTATTTTATAATTTTAATGCACATGAATATTAATTTATGAATATATTTGATGGTAAATAATTATATTGTAAATAAATATATTCATTTTAAAGTTGTAAATAAACATTTTCATTTTAAAAAATACAAACACTTAATTTATCAGTTTTAAAACATTTATTTACTTATTCCATGATAAAATTATATCATATTTTAGTTTATGAGATAACTAAATTTAATTTTTATTTTCATAGTTGAGATTATTATTTTAATGGTCACATTACTATTCTAACTATCATGTTAATATTTAATAGCATATAACAGTTTTAAACTCATTGTTTTGTGTAACATAAACTATTGAAAATGTTAAATTCAAAAAAAGACATACCATAAAATCATGGGGGTGTTACTTTCTCCCCTCCTTCAAATAGATTTCCTTCTCAAAATTTGAAATTGTACTTTTAAAACCAACATTGGATACTTGAAAATTCTTTATGGGAAAACCAAAAAGAAAACATGGTTAACAAAACATCCTCTTAATTAGAGGGAAAATAAAATCAAATGGTCACCAAAAAATTATTATTTTTAATAGGGTAAAATTAACAGGAAGTGCAAATATAGACCTAAAATAAATATATAACTACCATGTTCGGATAGAGAGTGGTAGAGAACCCGATCATTATAAATTTAACCATCGTAAAACATTAATTTTTTATTTGATAAAAGACAATTTATTTCTTAGTAGGAAAAATAAAAAGTTAACATTTTTGTTCTAAAATATCTTTTCTAGAAGTTGATGAGTTATTTTAATTAGTATATAAATAACTTTATAAAATAATCTTATAGGATTTTATTACATGTTAAAGCATAATACCTTTCTTTGGATATTTTTTGATCTATTTTCACATTATTTAATAAAACTGGAGATGGATATTTAAGATTAATTTTTATGCTGGAAGAAAATTTAACAAATCATATGGTCCTTAAGTAATTCATTTTCCTTTAAATTTTTTTTTGAAACTAAAAAGTATAACACATGTTATCAATAAAAAATAAATTTCAAGATGATCTTAATCAATTTCACAGGTAGTTAATCTTAAGATTCATCCAAAATATGTATTTTCACATTCAATGACCAAAAATTTAGATTTAAGTTCACTAAATATCCAAAATCAACTTAACATTAGATTCTAAAAACATAATATAGCTCTTATTACCACATATAGAATATATTAATATATTTACCACCTTCAATCCTTAATGAAAACATGCATGCTTCTAAATACAAAAAGAAGAAGTATTAAAGTACAATCTATATATATCTCATGATACATATAACTAGAATATAATAACATAATTGTTTAATACAAAGACACAAATAATTTAATTATTCTAATTCATCTGTAGTAATAACATAATCTTGAACTTGATCCATTTGTTTCTTCTAAGATATATTCCTTTTCCCCTTGGGACATTCACTTATTCAGTGCCACATCTCCTTAAATTTGAAGCATAGGGAAAATTATTTCATTCATTTGGAATCAGAAGTCTGGTGTCATTTCTCTCCACACATGTAGAAAAATCGCGTTCCTTTCAAGAATGTATACTCATGTTTCCTTCCAAAATTATCACATATGAGAAAATCTATCTTTCTCTTACCCCCTTTAACTATATTTTTCTCTACATCGAATTATTCTATTAATTTATTTCTTATTCACTAGACTTGGAGAATTATTTCTTCATATTAATGAAACCAGGTACCATATCATCATATAATGAGAATTTTTGGGAGACTATATCCCTTCATAGAATTGTATTAAGACGATCAAAGAAACAGTCAATCATGCTCTTTGAATTACATCTGTTTTCTATAGAATACCTTTAACTGTTCGCGAGGGAAATATATTTCCAAAATAAATTTTCCTTAAAATTCTTCCATTCAATATTTTCAATTTATTTCTCCTCTTTATTGTCTTGAATCAATGACCACCATTCATCCACATATCATGGGAGAAGACAAACTTATATTATAGACTTCTCCATTTCATAACTTCCTAATGCGATAAATATCATATATAAGGATCTTATCTATAGTTAAGATACAAATGGAATTTTAGTCCCTTTGAATAATAGAGGTTTCTGATGCATATAATGGTCTAACATTATTACACCATATTGTGGATTAGAAGGCTTATCTATATGAGAAATTTTATTTCTCATAACCTGATTCATGTATCCCAGTATAGTTATAATGTGTCCAATCGCAGAAGCATATCCACCTATAGGTTCATTATATCAACTATGAGGGAAATCCCTACATGTGTAGATATAGTTCCCATTAAATCTTTTATGATCCATTTTTAAAAAAATGTCATACACTAGATTAGTTCATAACATTATGAAACATAATGTACAATCTCAGAACTAGTGAATCACATAACGTAAATTGAAAATTTTGGTATAAATAATCTGTATACCATAATCTTGTTTTCTAATGGAATATTTAAGAATTCTATCATTGGTATTGATTATCTGATCTATGTCTTTCCTAAATCTAGTTCCCTGGGTTTTTAATAAACTCTCTTTTATACCAACTATAATGACCCCAACCCCAGTCTCCTTAAGACATTTCCTTTGTTTATTTCAGTGGTACTAAGTACAAGTGATTACATCCCAAAGGACTTAATAGTTTCGTATCCTTTGATAACTAGATACATACATGAAATTAAAATTAAATTCCAAAAATAAAATACAGAAAGTATTTTCTTTTAGAACACCATTATCCCCTTAGCTCAATCCTGTATTATCAGTAATAAAATACTTCCTAATATCCTGGAAAAAAAACATAGGAAATGAGTGATCTCAGATTTCAATATTGGTAATAATACAATGTAATCTATCATAAATAATCATAAACAATAAGGCAATGTGAATAAATAAAAACAAATGACATTTAACCATAACAATGATTATAATATGACAAGAATAAAAGTTGATCAAATATTTCCATATAAATAAACACGTGGGAATGAAACCAAACAATGGATATTTTACTAGTCAAATAATTTAATGGAATATAAATAACTAATCCCATAATGCGGGATTTCATAATTAAGGATATATAAAACATACCATCAATGCCTCAACCAATAATTCTACATGAATGGGTAAGGCCTTGACCAAAACTTAGGCTAGTATGTCTCAGAAGTCTTACCGATGCATCAAGGGGATATAGAGGGACCCACCCATCACATACTAGGTCCAATGCGTTCCAAATATAGAAGGGGTTAATCAAAATAAAAATATCAATTCATATTGAAACTAGAATATTAAATAACTTTCCCCAAACTATAAACCTAATTATAAATCATCTAGTGTAATATAATGAATGGTATCAAAATAGCACATCCATAGTCTACCAGATCATAAAAAAATTAAATAAAATATAGTATATGGTATCATAATAGATCATCCCAAATTAAGCATAATATCCCATAAAGGGTTTTGACGTTGATGAAAATACTCTAATATGATCATTGAGAAATTCTTGAGATAAAACACACTTTACATTGAAATCATTTATTTTAAAAAGATATGTGATTATAAAAGAAAAAATATTATTATAAAGTAAACTTGAAAACATGTAAAGTATTCCTCAAGAAATTAAGGCATCATGAAATATGTAAAGACCCAGATATTCGATATATATATATATATATATATTTTAAATTATTTGGGATTATTACGTGTCTGAGAAAATTGATGGCGCTTAATTCTGAGGCCCTTTGTGCCCAGAATGAATTTCTAAACTTTTTTACGTACATTCAGTAAATGTGTGGGTGGCATTTTATATCTTTTAAACCAGTGCTCGGATTAAAAATCCAAGTCCACCGTTGAATCTTCAGCACTAATATTAGCTTTAGGGAAGACTCACATCGACTGTAGTTGGTCGGGAGAAAAATATAGTTTTTCAAACTTTTTAAATAATAATAATATAACATGTAATTGTTAGTTTATTTTATGTTTCTCCAACGGATGAGCATTGGTGGAGTTACCGGTGACTTGTCAAGCCATTTAATGGCTTGACTCATCAACTGTGTAACTCCACTATTGTGAATTAAAAGTTGTTCATTAATTCATTTAATTAACCTCATTAATTCTTCAACGCATTACTCACCTTTCCCCTATAATTTAAATGGAGATTGGGGTGGGGGTTTGGCACGACTTCTTCAAGCAAGGAAACTCTAGCTAATTTTGCGGAAACATCCACGTGGAGGATGAGGCTGGATTCAGCGAGCAGTGACGAGCACCACAGAATCACGAACCGACAACAATGATGAAGGAGGTTTCGTCGATGGTTATCAGGGGACGTATCATCTAGGTAGGGGGTTTATGTTTCTTTTGGTTTAACATTATAGAAATGAGTTTATTTAATATTTCAGGTTAGATAAATATTCTACCGCTTGTTATCATGTTAACGCAGAGGGAATGGGCTGAACGAACAAGGCACGGACTCTCCACCGCTTCGTTCATGTTGTGTTGTTCGGGGATGACTTCCCTCAATTTTTGACAGCAAAGTGAGACAGGGGGTCACGCTATGACGGTGGTAGTCCAGAAGGCTCGTAGACATAGACGACACCAAGAACAAACCACCAGAGCACGTTCGGTGGCCTGCGGAAAGAACCGTCGGTGCGCCATGCCAGCAGCGGCCGGGAAGGCGGTGTGCCGTCATGTGCTGTGGTGGCCATAGGTGGTCGGCCTGAGCTGGCCACTAGGCTCTGGCAGGAGTGGGCGGCGCGGACCCACATCGCACCACGTCAATTGATGATCTGTCCACCATCTGTTCGACAGTGGCACGATGTGGGGCAGTGCCCCATCGGCCGGACGAAACGGCCCCGCATCCGCGGGACCAGCTGAGAAACATGGTCCGTCTTTGAGGTGGATGTGGGTGGGTCGATCGGGGAGGGACTGGACCTGTGGCCCAGTGGGCAAATGCAGGTGGGCTAAGCCCCACTCAGCAGGCAGGATCAACCAATGCCCTGGTCGCGAACCATCCGGGACGACCCCGATGGGCCGGACCCAGTAAACTGGGCCAACCTAATGGGATGAACCCAGTGAACCGGGCCAACCCTGATGAGCCAGACCCGGGAGGGGTCAGGTAGACCCTATGACCTATTGCATCAGGCTGACCTGACCATGTTAGACTCGACCTAGACCCAAATAGCCCCTGAATAAAAAAACACTCATAACTGACGAACTGGGTGTCCGTTTGACACTCTGTCAGTGGCATTGGTAACTCTTTTGGGAAGTGGTCCCATTGGAATATTCTAGTGGGCCTGACCAAGTTGGGACAAACTAAGGTGTGATCGCCCCCATTTCATTGAATGGGGTGTAACTAACAGACCGGGTGTCCGATCGACACTTCGTCTGTGGAATAAGGACCCTTGTGACAATGCGGTCCTTTAGAGATACTCTAAGTGAGTTTTGATGGCTTTTGAGGTGAGGCATGTGTGAACGATGGCTTGAGAAGTAGAGTCTTACAGAGATAAGGCGTTTTTTGTGCGAGAATCTAGTGGCTCATTGTGACATGAAGAAGAAGAGAGACCAATACGGGTTAGCATCAGAAACTCCAGAGTGGGATTATCTAGCAGTACGACTAATCATCCCTACCTCTATACCAGCGACCAATATTGGTCAGCACCATCGAACAATATGGGTTATCACCAACGACTAATACGATTCACCACCAGTGAACAATACAGGTCAGTACCAGTGACCAATAAGGGTTAGCACCAACGACCAATACGGGTCAGAACCAGTGAACAGTATGGGTCAACATCTAGTGACCAATACAAGTCAGAATACAGTGACCTATATGAGTTAGTAGTAGAGTAACTATGGATAGGATGATCTGGCTTTACAACTAGTCATCCTTATCCTAGTAACCTTGAAGTTATACCGTTAGAAGGAGATTTCTCTATTCCTTTTTACTTCATGATTTAGATCATTCTTGTTATATTACCTTGTCGGTATTTATTGTGATGTTTTCCTTTGTGGATTACTAAGAGACCTACGAGGGTCTTGGGGTCCCCTAATGAGTTGTTATACTCACCCAAGCACGGGCTCTGCCCACATATGTGTTTGTAGTTCAGACTACTGACACTCTGAAGAAGAATTTGGAGGTTTGGGACTTGGAGGAGCTTGGTGTGATGGGAGCAGTTGATATCCTCTTCTTCGACATTATATTTACAACTACTACCCTCCAGGTAGGGCTCCAGGGAAGATGCGACAACTTTTTACTTTCTTTTCAGATTCTAGGTCTTGTATTCCATCCCACTATTTTTAGTTTACATTTTTACTTGTGGTTATACCTTACTTTTGTTGGTTGTTTAATTCAGTTTCCCTTTTTTCATGTGTATAGATCTCTAAGGTAATTCCTTCTCTTTTTAGGAAAAGCTTTCAGGTTCTAGTTACCAACCCCTAGCCTATGGAAGGCGGGCTTGGGGTAGTCATATTTGGGCCTCGTGGGATGGGTCATGACAAAGTGGTATCAAAGGGCAGTCAATTATACCATAATAACTAAGAGTCTACTTTTAATGAGGCAATTGTGTATAGTGTCTTGAGTTCAATTCTCATTACAAGGAGTATAGTGTGTGTGGCGGCCAATGTATCCATACAATAGGACCCTAAATTCTGTTTTCTAACTTATTACATGAAAACATAGGTTGATAGTGTTTTGAAAGGTTTTCTTGATATTTCTTGAGTCATATCACTAGGTATAACTAATTGACTAAGACACATATATTTCTTAAAAGATGCCTCCATGAAGATAGTTAGCTCGGATTTTGATTAAAGATCATGATAGTGGCCCACTGAGTGATGAGGAGTTAGTACAAGGACCACTCATAGTGATGGCACTTTAAGGTGGTGTACCAGCAACACCACCACCCATTGAGTAGCAGATTATACCAGTTGATCATGCATGTCGACTGAGCATGTTTCATGAGTTCCAAAGGCAGAGGCCTCCAAGGTTTTGAGGTGAGATGGACCCCCAAGCAACAGAGTACTGACTTGAGGTAGTTTTTCGGGTCATTCTCAAAGTAGAGACACCCACCGAGTATATGGTGATCTTGGCTACTAGCCTTCTTCAGGGCTCAGAAGGACGATGGTGGATCTCGATGCTCTAGTTTCATTATGAGACAACCCTCAGATGAATAGACATTGATAACCTTTTAAGGGCGGAGTTCGTGCCAGCGACACTACGATCTGTGCGTATTTAGGAACTTCTGCATCCTTAGCAGGTCAGCCAGACTGTGGCTTAGTACTCGGCGAGATTTACTAACATATCCAGATACTCAACTAACATGGTATTATACCCTTACTTCAAGGCCTAAATATTTGAGTAGGGGCTCTGACGAGAGATCAGAGCTGCAACAATTTCTCTCAGCATTCCGATGCAGGCTGGGGTGCTAGAGTAAGCTTTTCTAATAGAAAAATTCTTTTTCGGCAAGACACTGATTGTTAGATCCCCTACCGGATGACAAGTAGCGGATTCATCTGTAGTTGGAAGTAGACAGATGGCGCAGAATCCCAAGCAGGCTAGACCTTCTAGAGGGTGACCCCGGGATACGGGCTCATAGGTGCAATGATCGATAGGTTGAGGGAGACATTATTGAGGAATGATCTTTTTTTTCTGCGGGGGACATGGTCACAGAGCTCGTGACTATCTGACTACCCATGCGGATGATTGGAAGATGGTGGAGGGGCCACCAAGGCAGTGGTAGCAGCAGGATCATGAGAGTCAGCTAGGTGGAAGATGAGGCAGTAGAGAAGGACATGCAGTGGGAGGTGGTTAAGGTCACCCGGCACTACCACCACCACCCCAGGAAGTCCACCACGAGCTTAGGGAGATTGTAGACGAGGACGATCCCAGCTACATGTAGTAAAGGCTCACGATCCTGACATCCATGAGATGATATGAGGTATGATTAGTATCTTCTCGACTTTAGTGGCAGTTCTTATTAACATGGGTTATATCCATTCATTCCTTGCCACAGACTTAGTTCATGACTCTGAGATTATGATTGAGCTTTTAGATCGACCTTTGCTTTTGGATACTCTTATGGGAGGAGATTCAGCAGTCACACACTGGTGCCAATAGTGTGATCTTACTCTCTAAAGAGAGAGTTTTAGATGGGATCATCTAATAATAGCTTTGAATCCCTACTAAATCATTCTAGGAATAGACTGGCTATCATAATTTCCTTCACATATTGATTTCTTGAGACATACGGTGCAATGTACATGCATTGATGGAGGCCATTTTCCCTTTGTTGGAGAGAAGGAAAACATAGCAACATGAGATGGACTTGCGCTCTGGAGGGTGGAGCCGATTACATATTAGCTGGCTTGCATTATCTTCAACATGGTAGATGACGTGAGTCCACAATTTTGAGTGGTGGTGGATGAGTATGTGGAAGTTTTTTTCTAGAAGATGTCCCAGGACTACCTTCTTATAGAGAGGTAGACTTTGATATTTACTTGTACACAAAAACAACACTGATATCTACACCAGCATATCAGATGGCCCCTGTAGAGCTCCGAGATATGAGGATAAAGTTGGAGGTCTTCCAGAGGAAGGGATTCATAAGGCCCAATATTTCTCCATGGGAATCCCTTGTGTTGTTTTCCAAGAAGGAAGACAGAATTTTTAGGCTATGCGTAGACTTCTAGAACCTAAACCACGTGAAAATGAAGAACAAGTATCCTCTACCGAGTATTGATGATCTGTTCGATCATTTGAAAAGAGTGAAGTGGTTCTCAAAGATAGACCCCAGATCATGCTGTCACCATCTTCATGTGTGGGATAAAGAAATATCGAAGACGACCTTCAAATGTCGGTACGACCATTAAGAGTTCTTGGTGATGCCTTTCTGCATGAACCACACTCCAGCTGTGTTCGTGGTGCTTATGAATAGGATCTTCTAGCCATATCTCGATCACATCATTGTGGTCTTCATCGACGACATCTTGGTGTACTCAGCATCCAAGGAAGAGCACGTTGTACCCTTGATGATAGTTCTGGACACATTCCGGGAGCACCGGTTATATGGGAAGCTATATAAGTGTGAGTTCTAGATACATATGGTCCACTTCTTAGGACACATCATCTCAGAGGATGGATTTGTAGTGTATCCAGCAATGATCGAGGAAATACTTTCTTGGGAGCCACCATAGAGTGTTATTGAGGTGTATAGATTCCTTGGATTAGCAGGCTACTATCGGAGGTTCGTACCCAATTTCTCCAGAGTAGAAGCACATATGACTGCCTTGATGAATAATGGGGAAACCTTCATGTTGTCAGAGACATACCATCAAAGCTTTCAAAATCTGAGGCAGAGCTTGACCAGTACTCCCATCTTGAGGTTTTCAGAGGAGGGAACTGACTACATGGTTTACTGTAATTAATTTGGGACCAGGATTGGTTGTGTCCTGATGCAGGGTGATGCAGTGATTACTTATGGCTCACGATAGCTTAGGCCTAATTTGTATAATTATGTGACTCATGACTTGGAGTTTGTAGTAGTAGTATTCGCACTAAATATGTGGTGACACTACTTGATGGGCGAGCAGTTCATTATTTGCTCAGAACACAAAAGTCTCAAATATATCTTCACATAGAATGATCTAAATATAAGACAGAGATGTTTTCTAGAGTTCCTCTAGGAATATGACTTTGTGATATTCTATAATCCTGGGAAGGGGAACATAGTGGCAGATTCACTTAGTCGAAGATCGAGTTCACAGCTACTGAACGAGGCATCATAGCAGTTATCGTCACTTCAGATATCCTACGTGGATATATATGAGACAGTATACCTCCAGTCAGTGTTAGTTTCCTCTCCACTCCTTTAGTGAGTTAGGGAGGTGCATCTTGGAGACAATAGCTTTGAGACTACATGTTCTCAGATATCCTTAGGACATGCACCTGATGGATATTATGAAGGTGGGGAGCATGCTATCCTTTTCAGAGGATGTACAATCATACTAGTGGCGCTATGAGAGTAGGTGCAGAGGGAGATCTATACATCCCCCTTGGCAGTGCATCCAGGTGTTATGAAGATGTATTAGGACCTTGGGCATCAGTACTGGTGGCCAGGGATGAATAAAGTTGCGGAGGAGTTTGTTTCTAGATGCCTCACTTGCCAGAAAGTGAAGGCTGAACAGCAGACACCATTAGGATTAACCCAACCCCTTGAGCTACCAGAGTGGAAGTGGGAAGGGATATTGATGGAATTTGTGATGGGGAAACCATGTATTTTTAGAGGGCATGATACCATCTGGGTTATTGTTGACCGACTCACCAAGTCGGCCAAATTCCTTTCTATTCGAGAGAATTGTTCGGTAGAGAGCTTGGGACGTCTCTATGTTCATGACATCATGTGACTTCATGGAGTGACTTCAATGATAGTATCATACCATGACACACGCTTCACATCCCAATTGAGGAAAGGATTACAGGAGGCTTTCAGGACTCAGCTTCGCTTGAGCATAGCTTTTCACCTACAGACAGATGGTCAGACCGACCGGACCATCTAGACCATGGAGGACATGCTTCGTGCATGTGTCCTAGATTTTGGTTGCAGTTGGGAGGACCACCTACCCTTGGTGAAGTTCGCGTAAAGCAACAGCTATCACTCCACTATTTTTATGGAACCTTTTGAGGCATTGTACGGATGATCGTGAAGATCTCCCTTGTGCTAGATGGATCCAGGAGAGCCAACACTGGTGG
The DNA here is from genome assembly GCA_963277665.1 of Viscum album. NCBI lineage: Eukaryota > Viridiplantae > Streptophyta > Magnoliopsida > Santalales > Viscaceae > Viscum > Viscum album. The sequence continues at coordinate 807,155,141 of OY728137.1, forward strand.
TCCCAGAGATGGTATAGGCTACCACTGAGAAGGTACAGGTTATCCGAGGGTGGAGGAAGATTTCACAGAGGCAACAAAAGTTCTATGTTGATAGGTGATAGAGAACATTGGAGTTCCAGGAGGGGGACCATGTATTCCTGCGATTCTCCCCTCGACGGGGACTATAGATATTTGGACCAGGTGTAAAACTCTCATCGAGGTTTTTTGGATCATTCCTGATACTTTGAAGGATTAGAAAGGTGGCATACCACTTGGCACTACCACCATAATTAGAGAGGGAGCATAAAATCTTCCATGTATCCCAGCTGAGGAGATACATGCATGACCAATCTCACATCATCGACCATGACGAGCTAGAGATTGACGATGGGGAGACTTTTGTAGAGTACCAGGTGGACATAGAGGATTGACTGAAGCAGATCCTTCCTAGGAGGTAGATTCCTCTGGTGTGAGTTCGTTGGAATCACGAGAATAAATAAGAGATTACATGGGAGCGGGAGGCTCAGATACATATTCATCACCCCCATTTGTTCCCCTAGTTTTTTAGCTTTTTGGGTACAAAAAAAACATAAGTGGGGGAGGATGTAAAGACCTAAAAATACCATATATATTTTTTAAATTAGTTGGGATTATTAAAAGTCTGCCAAAATTGAAGGCACTTAATTCTGAGGCCCAGTGTGCCCAGAATGAATTTCTGAACTTTTGTTAGGTACGTTCAATAAATGAAAAGGTGTCATTTTATGTATTTGAAGCGGTGCTCAGATTATAAATACGAGGGAACCGTTTAATCTGCAGTGCTGATATTTTCTTAAGGGAAGCTTCATTTTGACTTCTATTGGTCGGGAGGAAAAGATAGACTTTGTAATTTTTAAGGAATAAAAAAATAACATTTAATTTTGATTTTATTATATTTTTCTCCAATAGATAAGCGGCATGGAAGGACTAGTGACTTTTCAAGACATTTAATGGCTTGACTCATCAACTGCGTAACTCCATCATTGTGAATTAAAATAGGTTCATTAATTCATTTAATAAACTTCATTAATTCTTCAACACGTTACTCACCTTTCCCCCTCCTATTTAAATGGTGCTTGTGGTGGGGTTTTGCCACAACTTCATCAAGAGAGGAAACTCTGGAGAAGTTTTGTGGCTACATCCAACTGGAAGACAAGACCGGATTCAGCGAGTGGTGATGAGCACCACCGAATCACGAACCGACGACAACGATGAAGGATGTTCCATCAATCGTCATTAGCAGACGTCTCATCTGAGTAGGGGGTTTATGATTGGTTTTGGATTAACATTATTGAAATGAGTTTATCTAATCTTTAAGGATAGAGAAATATTCTCCTTCTTGTTATCATGTTAATGTGGAGGGGGAAGGACGAACAAACAAGGCCCATACCCTCCGCTGCTTCGTTCTTATTGCATTATTTGGGGACAACATTCCTCAATTTTTGATGACCACATAATACAGGGGGCGCAATGTGACGATAGAATTCCAGAAGGCTTGTAAACAAATATGACACCAAGAACTGACCACCGAAGTACATACGGTGGCCCATAGAAAAAAACGCCGATGTGTCATGCCGGAAGCAGCAGATGGTGGTTGGAGAAGGCACGTAGAAACTGGTTGTGGGTGGTGGGAAGGCGGGGTGTCGTTGCCGGCCACGGTGGCCATAGGTTTTTGGCCTGATCCAGCCGTACAGGAGAATGGCGGAGCCCATCGGTATTGCTTGCGACAACAACCGTGGCCAGCAGGTCCTGGCGGGAGAGGGCAGTGTGGCCCTACACCGCACCGTGTTGGCTGAAGACCGGTCAGCCATCTGGCCGACTATGGCACACGGTGGGGCAGTGCCCCACCGGCCTGATAAAACGTAGCCACATCTGTGGTTCTAGCTGAAAAACACAGTTCGCCTTCAGGCAGCCTGGGATGGAACATGGCCGACCAAACGACATAGACGCGCAGCCCAGCGTGCCACCGAGGGTGTGTCGAGCCCCTCCCGGTGGGCTGGGACAACCCTGGCCCGGGCCCATGAACCAACCAGACCAATACCAATAGGCTGGACCCAGTGAACCTGGCCGACCCCGACAGGCTGGACCTGAGTAGGGTTAGGAAGACATCAAGACTTGTTGCATTGGGTCGGCCTGACCGGGTCAAACCGAGCCCAGACCCAGCCTACCCCCAAATAATGAAACGATCGTAACCGATGAACCGAGTGTCCGTTTGAAATGTAGTAAATGTATTTGGGACCCCTTTTGGTAATCGGTACCTCTGGAATATTCTGGTAGGCCCGAATGAACCAGGCTAGACCAAGGTGTGATTGCCCCGGTTTCACAGAAAGTGGTGTAACTAACAGACCGTGAGTCTGATCAATGCATCGTCTATGGAATAAGGACCCTTTTGGAAAGGTGAAACATTTGAGATAATATAATTTATTTTTGAGGGAGTTTTACATGCAACCTGTGTTGGATCAGACTTGAATCCAACTAGGTACTTTTTACAAAAGTGATTATATCTCACAAACTGGGCGTCTGATCGACGCGTCGTCGGTCACATTGGGACCTCTATGACGGGGTGGTCATTTGGGTATGCTTTCTTCATGACTTAGTACCGGTTTAAATATGACTGATGGCTTGAGTAGAAGAGTCTTCTAGAGATCAGGCATGCTTCGTGTGGGAATCCAATGGCTATCTATGATATGAAGAATAATAGTTACCAAAACAAGTCAGAATTAGAAACTCTAAACTGGTATGATATAGTTGTATGAATAATAATCTCTACCTCTATACCAGCGACCAATATGGGTCAGTACCAACAACCAATACGGTCATCACCAGGGACCAATGTGGGTTAGTACCAGTGACCAATACTGGTCAGTAGTAACAACCAATACGGTTCAACACCGTTGACGAATACGGGTCAGCACCAGCCACTAATACGGGTCCATATCTAGTGACCAATATGGGTCAGCATACAGTGACCTATTCAAGTCTGCAGTAGAGTTACTTCAGATAGAATGATCTAGATTTAGGACTTGTCATCCCCATCCCAGTAACCTTGAAGTTATACTGTTAGAGTGAGCTGTCTCTTTTGCTTTGTTCTTAATGATTTATATCATACTTGTGATATTACATTTATGGTAGTTCTTGTGATGCTTTCCTTTTGGTATTATTGAGATACCTACGGGGATATCGTGTTCCCATACTGAGTTGTTATAATCACCCATGAATGGGCTCAGCCCGCATGTGTGTGTCTGGTGCAGACTACTGACACTTCGAGGAATTATTTGGAGATTCAGGACATGGAGGAGCTTGGTGCGGTGAGAGCTGTCGAGATCCTAATATTCAACTTCAAACTTACAACTACTACCCTCCAGGTAGATCTATAGAAAATATGCGACAATTGTTTACGTTATTTTCAATTTCTTGGGATTGTATTCCGACCAACTGTTTTCAATTTACAGTTTTACTTGTGGTTGTACTTTACTCTCATGGTTATACCTTAATTTTTTTGTTCATTACTTCAGTTTCCCTTTTTGATTGTGTATGGATCTATAAGTAAATACCTTCCCTATTTGGGAAAAGCCTTCAGGTGCTAGTCACTAACCCCTAACCTAGGGAAGGCGGGCTTGGGGTAGTCACGTCTAGGACCCATGGTATGGGTCGTGAAAAAATTAGTAAAATCCCCTCATTCCATATAAGATAAAAATGATTCCTTTTAAATTTTGAGAAAGAAACATTTAGAATATTAATTTTTAATGGAAATTGTGAGTTTTAAAAAAAGGAATCAATTATGTGTATCAGATGAAAATCCAAATAAAAAAAGTTTAAATACAAAATAATATAATAAGAAGTCATTTTACACATAATAATATCATGACATAATCAAATGATTACATGCTTTACCCAAATACTGAAATTAGTTTTAAGAATTCCATTACCACTTTGTAAATAGTTAAACTGTTTGCCCCACAAATTTAATGATCATCAAATGAAACATATAATAGAAAAAAGATAAATTTATTCATGATATGATATATCAAAGGGAAGTATACATACACCAAATAAAATAAATATGTTTTGAATATGGAAAATCACCTAGAAATAAAAGTTAGATGAGAACCCCTTAACTTATGTGTGACATAGTACTTCACTTGTATTTCATGTACTAAATAGTAAATTTAGATTATTTAATTACATAATCCATAACCTCATAAATATATATTTTGTTTATTATAATTTTATGATGTTAATTTATGGCCATTTCTAGGATTTATAATGTTTAGTTTCGTTGTTATGAGAGTGGTCATTTCATGGTTTTATGGTCGTTTCCCTTGAGTATAAATATGGGAGTTCTTGTAAAATGGAAATAAATTATCCAGAAGTAAAATTAATTATTATTAATTTACTTATAGAAGTTTAAATGGTCTCATATATAAGTTGGATATATGTTATGAATATGATTAGTGAGATAAAATGTTGATGGAATCTATTAATTTATTTTGGCGGTTTTTACGACCATCATGAACTTGTGACATTTTTTTAATATAATGTTTATATATTGGTTCCACAACATGATATAACTTATAATATGTCTATTGATATAATATTTTAACAATTATAATGGTTTTTTGTCCAGATTTGAAGGAGGTAATGGAAATGAAAACTCGTCGTCCATGAAGGTCGTGAATTAACACATCATGGATGATGTATTTATTTTTAAAATAAATAAGAGGATAAGGGATTTTATGAATGATAATACATTATAAAAATAATATTATGTTATATATATGGTATTTTATTAACCATGAAGCTTTTTATAGGGGATGTGAGTAAAGCATAAGAAAAGAAAATAAATCGAAAGAGAAAGAAGGAGAATTTTACCTCTTAAATTGAGTCTCCTTGAGAACCTTCTTTAAAACACTTGTATTTGGTATTCTAGTAAGACCATAAAGTCTTGTAAGTAGGGAAGAGTCTTGTTAAGGGAAATCAGAAATATTTGGACAAGTTAAAACTCTAAGATGGTGTGAGGAGAAGTGGTGGTGAGGGGTGGAAATTATAGGAGAGGGGAATTTTTTTATTATTTTATTCAATTATTTATTATTTTGGATCAATACCATCAATACTATTGATAATTATAACTAAGTATAGTAAAAAAATACATGTTATTTTGAACTAGTGGGTTCTTACATGAGTCATGAAATTACAATTAATGTATTTGGATTACAATGTTATGTATCTTAAATTACCATATTTTACTTACCATAATAAATTCAACTATTTTAGAAAAGGATCAAAAATTCACCCTATCAATTATTATACATGTATATTTCAATATGGACTACATTTATTAACAATAATTTGATAACTATGAGAAATTTTATTATTAAATAAAACCATCATTTGTTTGAAAAATACTGATTTTAATATTTTATTTGATTTTACAACACATTGAAAAATTAAATATGGTTTAATAAAATTATCTTATAATTATAATGCACAAAAATATTAATTTATAAATCTATTTTATAAAATAATTTTTCTTTTAAAATATTATATTAATTGTAAACTTGTCAATAAACATTTATGTTTCGCAAAAATACCAACAACTAATTTATCATTTTTAAAAAATTCATTTCATTGTTCCATAATATAAATATATCATATTTTTAATTATGAGATACCTAAATTTTATTAATAATTTAGTAGATAAGGTTATTATTCTAATTTCATGATTATTATTCTTAATGGTCACATTACTATTCTAGTGATCATGATAATATTTAATAGTATATCACAGTATTAACCTCAGTGTTTCATGCAACATAAAGTATCGAAGTTGTTAAATTTTTGAATACGTATACAATAAAATATTGGGGTGTTACATTATTTATCAAATATAATAATAAATATATTAAGACAATAATTTTGAAAATTGATCAATTAACAAAAAATGATATTATTTTTAACATTTAAAATTGAGTAATTATTTCATTAGAATTAATCAAAAAAATCATTAAGGAAAACATTTACACATAATTTTAATAATTAAGTCCATCCTATTAAAATGTTCAAATACAAAGGATAGATGTCAATAGTCACATTTTATGATAATATTTCAATAGTATGTCGTGATTTGTTTTAACTTAGTGTTGCATGCAAAGAAAGGCATGAATGACATAAAATTTATTTAAAGAGAAAAAAATATTAAAATATTAGGGTTGTATAGTTCCACATGGACTCATGTGTACCTAAACCTTCATTGTAAATTGTTATCTAGTGGTGAGGGTCTGATCCATATAATGAGGAGAATATACCCTTCAATCGGAGTACACAAACCATAGAAAATAACTAAAAAACACACAACCATAATAAAAGTTTGTATAAATAGGTGAAGTTAGTTATATAACACATGGAATTCATTATATAGATCCAAAGTTATACAAAAAATACATTGTATACCCACTAGGATGATCCCATGTACAAAATAAACAAATTGAAAAAATATGAACAATGGACCTACTACCATCCTCGAGCCTCAACCCAATCTCCAATACCCTTAGAAAAGATCTAGATTGATACATTCCATGTCATGTGATGAACATAAAAGTATACATAATTTATTCACATGAACTAGGGTTCCCATTCAAGGTGTGAGTAATGAATCTTATTCAGGTATCACTATGTGCTTATAGTATACACCATATAATACATGTATGCATGAGAAAAAGTAAACATCTCACACAAGCACATGGAAATCATTTGATAACCAGGACAACATGAACCCCTTCTCATCATGTCACCCTATGCTAACAAGGCGTTTATGACTCTGGACCATACATACTTTAGTAAAATTATATAATCCAACCCATCACGTCATTCCTTTCTCAGATATTAAATTATTATTGATTAATTTCCTACTTTTTTTTATCAATTCTTGATTCTCGTCGGTAGTTTTTTGTTTTCAGAGGGTTCAAAGGTGTGTCTTGAGGAGTCTAGGAGGTGTGACGATGAACTTGTAGTTAATTAATCTATTTTTTATACTCTAACTCTCTGGTGGGATTGGTTATGGATACCAAATTTATTCTATATCCATTATACTACTCGTACGCATCCACTATCCAATCATAAGTCTTGCTAGTGGCTACATCATTTCTTCAAAAGATGTCATCTAGTCAGTGTTCCTCCATCGTCAAACTGGTAGGCCTTCATCAGCCATCTGATATACTAGACAAAGTCTTATTCATGTCTGAAACACCCACTAATTAGCTGGGGGTGATGATCTGGGAAAGGTAACTAAGGGAAGTAACATATTTTTATCCCATAGAGTCACCTTTTTTATTTCTTATTCCTCCTCCATCAAACCCAAAATTTCCAATTCAATCATAGAGGATATCTTGGGACATATTTGGATCTCCCAAACCAAATCCTTATCCAATCTATGTTCCAATCGATGTTTTGTTCCTTTCATAGGATTTTGAATTCCATTTTAGAATTGGATCACCTTTTTCTTGGAATTTTACTTTTTTCTCCCTATGGACTAACCAAATAATTAATGGGAATTTTTTAGATCTATGTTTTTAATTTTATCCCTTTTATATAAATTATAGAATTAACATCTCTTCTCAAGATATCTAATAACCTTTTTGTGTTGATCTAGAATTTTGGTTGTATGTAATTCCTCTAGATTCCTTAAATCTTGAATGTAAAAATTTGGAGATTCATGATTGGAAATTATTTTCTTAGTATCCTAAACCATTTCGTTGATTATTCAGTTAATCTTGGATTGTGGATCCCATGCGAGTGATAGAATTATATGTGTTTCAATGTAGGTTCTTTCATTAATTGTCTTTGTCTTATAAACCTTTCTTGATTTCTATTTGAAATTTATTTCTAAATCTTTGAAAAAATTGGTTTATCGGTTTTTCTTGAAAATTTATTTTGAAATGGTTTTAAAGTCATGATTTTTGATATGTGCATATTTCAGTTATAATTTTATAAAATAAATTTCTCCATTTTGTTTTTTTAACAAAAATGGGTTTGAATCATGGTTTGAATGAATTGAAATGTGGTATAAGCATTGAATGATATTGAATTGGTAAACCCATTGGTGACCAACAATGAGGTTTGGATCCATCCTCATGGATGAAATATTTCTGCATTAATCTATTCCACTAGGGTAACACATGACTAAGTATTCTTACGTTCTGGCATGAAGACACTAAAGAGATTTAAGTCTTACCCCCATAAACCTTTTATGGTAGGGTAATGTGAACACCAGGTGGCCTAATTATCATAAAATTTTTAAGAGGATCCACATGGACCTAGAATTGATTCTAACCTAAGGTAATGTATTACATAATTTTTACCTTCGAGATGGGTGTTTGGATTATTTATGGAAATGATTTAGATAGAAGTTTTTTGGTGTGTTTTATAAATAGTGTAAATGGGTGATTTTATATATTTTATATACAACAGTGTAAAATTGTTCCACATGGTTTATCTTTACTTAATAGAGAATAAATGGTTTATTTTATAAATTATTCTTATGAAACATTTAGTGGGATCCTACTAGGCTTGTTTTTAGCACACCACACATTCACCCTTTTGTGTATATAAATATTGTCTTGTCTAATGTAGGTGAGGGAAGGGTGTTGTACGGCGGCGATGAGTTTGTTTTGTTAGCAGGGTTTCTGATCCTAGTGGTGATTATACATCACATAGAGATGAGTTTTTATTATACTTCTTTTATTGATATTTGGACACCCGTTTGTATTAGTCTTATCTTTTTTTCATTGATGTTTTATAGGTGTACACTGACATTTCATTTATTTATGTAATACTATTTATATTATATCATGTAAAAATACTTCCCTAAGGTAGTTATTGATTCCCAAGTCCTTTTCAAAAACCTAAGGGTATTGTGAACAACCTTTGGACTATTTTTATGGACTATGTTGAGTTCTAGACAATTGGGTAATCCAGGTTGGTTTAAGAAACATTAGAATCCAAGGGAGGTTTGACTATTTCAATTATTGGTAAGAATTTCGAGATATCATGGTCGACCTGAAATATGATTGTGGGGACTTAAGTGATATGTTGTGATTGAGTTGTTCTCCATATCTAATTGTTATGAGACTTATATTTATAGGGGTGGTGTGGAAATGTTTCTTTTTAGTTTTAGAGTGTTTTGATCCAAATTTTTATTTTCCATTCTACTTTAATTATGGTTATCTTTTTCTATTTGAAAATTGAATTGATTCTTGGATATCATGTTATTATGTCTTCTTGTCTATTGACGTGTAGTAACAAGCAACCAAAAAAGAATTTTAGTGGTTAATATGGATTTCTCGTCCAGTGAACCTCAATAGGGAAACACATTAGTTGATCAAAATTTCATCAAATAAGTTTTTCACATGGTCCAAGCTATGGACCATGGTTTGAAACCTTCCCCTATTCTGGTTGGAGAGGTGGAACCTCGATGGGAAAAGAATTTGAATTGGGATAAGGATTTTCTTAAAATTAAAGAACTATATTTACAAGGGTTGAATGACCCTCTAGTTTTATATAATTGGATAGGAAATATTGAATGTGTCTTTAAATTACTGGTGAAATAAGTACTATTTAAGGTGATTTGTTAGATTTTCAAGCTACAAGGAACATGTAGATGATCGAGGTACTACATTTTTTTCAGTAAATCATGAGGTATTATAGTGGAAGGAATTAAAGGATGTATTCACTATGGAATAATACTTTAATTATATGAATTTGAGAAAATTTATAGAATTTATCAAACATGATCAATATAATCGGACAGTGATAGAGTACTCTAATCGCTTTCCTAATCTTTCTTTGTTATAACATGAGGTTTTAACTAAGTATAAAATGAAGTATTATAGGTTTCATATGGGTATTAAACATTATATATAGTTAAAAGTATTTATCATAAATATTTTCACTTATAATGAGGTGATGGATAAGAGGTTGATAGTAGATATTGACCTGGAAGATATGTCAAGGATGACAATAGCTCCGCCTATCTCTTGCGATAGACTCACCGTATAGTTTGAAGGAGAAAATATGTGGATTATTTTTGACAAAGTAAATTGTGGTGATTTTTTTATGAATCCTTTCTTAAACCATAATCTCTGGTTTTAGCTTTACATTTTATTAGTGTTCCTAGCTAGGTGACATGATGCATTTTTTATTGTTTATGAACATTCTTGCAACCGATGTGGATGTCATGGTTATTTACAAGTATTATTTCACTATTTTTGCTTCCTAATCTATAACTTGATCATCAACCGCTACAAGATCTATGACTGAATGGCCTGAAGGATGAAATTTTTATTGATTTTAGATAAGCCCCCTTTTAAGGTTAGAGGGGGGAGAAACCAAGACTTCAAGGACATCACGACATTTAGAAAAAAAGTTAGAATAAAAGTGTTGCAACCTAGAACAAAACTATGAGGGATTGCCTCAATCCAGTATCAACATCATTAAGGAACACCTCCACCAAAGAATGGCTGCTCAGCAAATAGTCCCGTACAAGAATGCATGGCACGATACCGATGGTTGCGCCATACCCTCTCAATCTTCCAAATCCGAAAAGTCATGCGCATTGAAGATGAAAAACTCTATCCTCCTCTAAAGAAAAACATTGAATAATGTATCGGTTCCCCATAAAACCATTAAATTCACCTACAATTCACCTCAAGCAAATCAACCATCCAAAGCAGATCAATCACAAACACAACTTCACCAAATCAGAACCTCAAAACAACTTCCAGAAGCACCAAAAATCACCAAAACGAAAGTCCTCCCCCCTCAAAGCCACTAGATACAACCCGAAGAAAATCACAACTCTCCATGACCGACGTTAAGCTGGGATGAAGCTATCAAGGAACCATATCTTCTGATGATGATCACATCAATGTCGAGCACCCCGCAGCCGTGAAAGAATCCCGAGCAAGCAGGTCCAAAAAAGCCAACAGAAATCCCACCGAGCTGATGACGATCCGTAGCCTCGATGAGACCTCGAAGCCAGGGCGAGCCAACAAAGCTGAAACAAAGCCGCCACTAATCCCACATTGAATCCAGACTGCAAGGATTTGACACCCAAATACATCGAGCTGAGCGAAGACAGCCGCCATCGAGGTCGGGCCATGTGAGAGGAGGGAAGGAGACGACTAAAAGTGGAAACCCTAGTCATGTGAGGGATGGGTAACCCACCGCTCAGAGGCCGTATATGACCCACAAGGATATCTATGAGATCTATGGAGTGTTCATATGCTTCACATACTATGGGGTTCCAGCCATATACACCTAGAAAAAATAAATTACATGTAGTTGAGTAGTTTCCAATGGAAGATGATGTGTGTCCTACAACTATGAGAGTTGCCATTTTTATTTCCTCCACCTTAGTGATTGCATTATTTTCAATAGGTTAATATAACTCTCTATTATTGAATGATATAGTGAATCTTCTAAAATATACAATATAAATCATTCCATTAATTATATAATTGGTTACACCTCTAGGAAAGGGGAAGGGGTAGGTTTTCATATGTCCCTCATGAAATTTATTTTTCTATGACATATATTTGTTTTAGATTTTATAGTTTTTATCTTGAAATTATTTAATTTTATTATTTAAATGGACTATTTAATTTCTCAAAAATATCAAATTTATTATTACCATCAACATGTACCTTTTATTACTCATGATGGGAACTCCTACACATTTGAAAGTGAGTCGAACCTAAGGTCTTATCGGGTGGGACCTCCCATTCCGGAGTATTGTGTTCTATTGTATTTTTCTATGGATAATCATGGATACCTATATTTTATTGTTGATATTCCCATAATATTCAGGGATTTTTTTGATCTAATTCAAGATGAATTTTTAGGCATACTTTAAAGATGTAGGTAGATTTCTCAATTGAATTGGTTTTGGGAACTTACCTGATATCAAATCCATATTATCATATGGATACTGGTAAGTTGAAAGAGTTTAAATTTAAGTTAGATGATTTGAGATCCAATGGATTTATACTATTGAGTGTGTCACATTGGTAATCCTCTGTTCTCTTTTCCTAGAAGGCCAATATGACTATCCTTTTATGCATTGATTGTCAGAAGCTGAATCGATGAATGATCACGAAAAAATATCCCTTGGATTTCATTAATGATTTGTTCAATAAGTTGAATGGGGAAAAGTGGTTTTCAAAAATTTATATTTGGTATGGTTATCAATAACTAAAAATAAAAATTATGATATTTCATATACCACATTTATGAAAAGTTATGGCCACTATGAGTACCTCGTGATCTTTTTTAGACTAACTAAAACTCCTGCTTTATTCATTGAAAAGATGAACCATATTTTCCACCATTATCCTTAAAATTACGTCTTAGTGTTCTTGAATGTAATTATAGTGTACTCTAATACCAAATAATATCATGTGGATCACTTGAGGCATGTTTTTGTAATCCCGACGGATCACCACATGTATGAAATGTCATCAAAATTTAAATTTTAGATTTAAAATGTTATGTTCTTGGGACACATGATCTCAAAACATATAATATTAGTTGATCCTAAATAGTTGGTGAATATAAATTCATGGAAAAATAATCTAATGTATTCAAGATTAAATTATTTATAGTTTTGGTTGGGTATTATTAGTGGTTTATAATAGATTTCTCAAAGCGTGCATCACCATTTACTTCTCTCACCTATATGGGAATTAAGTTCTTTTGGGATTCAATTTTTTTTATATCCTTATATAATTTTATGTATTATTTAATCTTAACATAAATTATGGTAATACTAGAGGCATAATAGGTCTATGTGGTTTATTATAACACTTCAAGTGTAGGTTAGGTCTACATCCTTATGTAAGGATAAAATTTGGTGTCCTATAGATCATGAAAATTTATCGTCATTATAAGAATTATCCCACTCATTACATATAAAAAGTAGCTATTATTTATGCCCTCAAAATTTTATGTTAATGTTTTTATTAATTTTTAATCATTTACATTGAACACAAAAGTTTGGGTGATATCTTTCTAGAAAATATTTCAACCACTTATAGAGAAAATGGTTTTAAGACCTATATTTATTTTACTTTGACATTTCCTATACCTTGAAAAAGGGTAATGTGGTTATTGATGCACTTATTAGGAAGTTACCTTCTCATGGTGGGAAGGAATAAATGGATGGAATAAAAATTATGGTAATCATTACATATATGCATTTGAGAGTTAGGGAGAATAAGTCTAGTTATTTTTTGGTGACCATTCATTTGAAACCCTCTCTCCTTGAGAAGATTATTCAGAACCATCAATAGGATAATGATTTCTGGAATTTAATATATTATTTATATGGTGGGGAGATCATTTATAAGTGGTGTCTCTATATGTAAGGGGTCATTTTTTCAAAAATTGGTAGGTTATTCCATCGACCACAATGAATTATCTATTAGGATATTTTCATCACTATTTTTTGGTTTTTTATCCTGACACCAAAAAGACATTTCATGACATGAGGCACTAGTTTTGGTGGCCTCGTATGAAATAATATATAGCAAATATTAAATCTTAATGTTACAATTTCCCATAGATAAAGTATAATCATTAAAATAATTATGTTTATCCTCATCCTCTCCCCATTCCAACATGGAAATGTATTGTTATTTCAATGGATTTCAATGTTGGTTTACTTCAAACACTATGAGGCAAGAACATAATTTGGGTGGTGATCAATTGGTTGAAAAAGTTAGATCATTTCATACTGATTCATCACACCACTAATTTGAATGGCTTGGGTATGTTTTTTATTGTGAGGTTTTATAGGGATCCTATAGACATTTTCTTTGAGAGAGACCCTCTCTTTACCTCTTTATTTTGGAAGAGAATCGAGGAAGTATATATAACTCAAGTTAGGTTAACTATGAAATATCGTCCCCAAATAGATGGGTAGGCAGAAAGGGATAATCAGATTTTTGAAGATATACTCCATGTCCATGTTTTAGATGTACTAGGTTCTTGGTATAGCCACTTGGGGATAGATGAGTCTGATTATAGTAATATTTACCCATCATCTATCAAGATGTAAATTTCACGTTTTTTTATGACTGATCTTGAAAATATCCACTCTATTGGTTTTAGGTTAGTGAATCATCCATTATAGGACTGATCTATGTTTTGGACATAATAGAAATGGTCTAATTGGTTTGTTAAAATTTGGTGATGGAACAATGCTAGTAAAATTCTTATACAGATCATTTTCATTGTCGTTTTGATTTTTTTGGTGACACGGTGTTCTGAAAATTTTCCCCATAGTTGTCTCTCTTTTTTCATGGAAGATAAAGAAATATTTCTATTTGGTATGTGGGACAATTTTTTATCATTTAATGACTTTTATTGGTGGCATATCTCTTGGATTTACCACCAATGTTATATTTGATCCATTCTTTTTTCCCATATGTATTAAATTTAAATGTATCATCCTACTACATCTCATGTTTTTAATTGGGAATAAGTCAACATAGAACCTGAAATGTTTGATATAAAGAAACCATTTTGATTTTCTAAGTATCATTTGAATAAACTAAATGATAATTTTATAAAATTGGTTTTAGTTCTATGGTTGTATGGATTTGAATCTTATGAGACTTGGGAGCGAGAGTATATATTGATAGAGTAGTGGCCTCATATCTTTGTTGAACATCCTTCTTCAAATTAAATTTATGGGGATATAAAGTAATATGGTGGGAGGAATTGCAATATTCCACCCCGTTTCTTAGGTGCTACCCAATTCTTGTTTCATTTCATCCTTTTGTCAATTCTTTATTGTCACTGGGTTTTTTGTTTTTAGAGGGTTCATAGGTGTGTCTTGAGGAGTCTTGGAGGTTTATACGTGAATCTATATCTATTAAACCTATTGGTGGTCCACTAAATTGCTTTTGTGGGAAACTAGTTGGATTATAATTTTGACAGAGATACAAAATTTACTATATAGACACCATCTAGTCAATGGACCACCATATAAACTACAATGGGATTAGTAGAAGATTTATAATTTTGTAGAAACAACTAACTAGTCAGTGGTTTTGATCTAGGTTGGTTAATCAAGGGTAGTAAAATATTTCAATAACACTGAAACCCCCATTTAAATTTTTAATCATCCTCCCTCAAACCTACATCAACTTATTTGGGAATGGAGATTGTCTTGGTACATCTTTAGATCTCCCAACCTAATTACTTGGTGGATCAAAGTGTCATTATAATCCAAAATCCTCCTTTATTAATCTAATATCCATTTTAGCCTTGGATATCCTTTTTCATGGAATTCCTCACATTTCTCTCTATGGATCAACAATGAAAATGATGGAAATTTATTGGATCTTGGGTTTTAATTGTATAACTTTTACATCCATTGAAGATTTAATGGTTATTGTCCAGATCTCTAATTTCCATGGTGTGTCATTAATGATTTTTTTCTATGTAATTTCATTAATTTTTTTAATTATTGAATGATATAATATGGTAATTATTTATTGTGTATTATTAGTTTAGAATCCTTCCTAAATCCCTTGAATTTTTAGTTTATCTTTTCTTACGGATCCCATGTGATTTTTGTAATTCTAAGTGGTTTAAGGTATGTGGTATCATGAATTGACTTTATCATATGAACATTTTTTCCTCTCTCTTTGAAGTTTCTTTCTACATTGTTGAAAAAATGTTTCATGGATTTTTTTTAAGTCATGAATTTTTAAATGTGGTGGGGTTGGTTATCATTTTCAAAAATGTATTTCTCCCTTTAGCATTGTAAAAAAAATGGGTTTGAAGTACGATTCAAATGGTTTCAAAAGTGAAATAGACTTTCAATTACTTTGAAATTTCAAACCCATATATGATCAATGAAGAGGTAGGGAGACAACCTTAGGGATGAAATTGTTATTCATAGATCTGTTCTAATAGAAATATGTGTGCACCATGTTTCCAAATTTTAGGAAATTAGCCACATTTGGGATTGAAATATTACCCCTAAGACCTTTTTTACTAGGGTAATGTGCACATAAGGTGGCCTACTGATCATATAAATTGTATGAGGGTCCTCACTGACCTAGAATTGATGTTACACAAAATGTAATTTTTTACATTATTATTACCTTTGAGATGGGTGTTTGTGTTGTTTATGGAAATAATTTATAAATCATGTTCTTGGAATGTAGTATCAACTATGAAAAATGGATATTTTCCATATTTTATTTAAAATTGTGTAAAATTGTATCTCATTCATTATCTTGGATTACTTTAGAATTATTGGTTTATTATTTTAATTTTATCTATGAAACGATTATTGGGATCCTAATAGGTTTTTTTTATCACACCATGAATACACCTTTTGATGTATGTAGGTATTTTCTTTTAAAATGAGTTAATGTAAAGGTTCCATAATGCGGTAAATGGTATTTTCGTTAGCAATCTATGAGAGTTACATGGTTACTATAAATCATATTTTTTTTTGTTTCCCTTATACATTGGTTTGTCAGTATGGTTTTTTGGACACCTGTTTTGTATTACTCTTGCATCTTTTACATTGTGGACTTATAGTGGAATACTACCATTTACTTTATTGGTATTATCAATTTTAGGTTATATCATGTGAAAAACATTCATGAAGTTATTTATTGATCCATGGGATCTTATTTCCATCATATGGGGATCATGAATTCCCTTCGATCCATGTTTGGTACCATATTGGGTTTTAGAAATTTTGGTAATCTGGGTCGGTTCATGAAAACATCCCATGAAACGAAATTCATACACAGTGGATCATAATCAGTTCTGTCTAAGTAATGACTAATACTTGCTCAGAGTAGGGTCTCATAAAAATCATCCTAACCAACCCCTATCATTCTTAAGGTCACCTATCCAATTTTCAATGTCTAGAGTCTCACTCATGGAAGGCTCTATCCATATCCCTCATGACATGTCATCTTGGACCCCATATCACTCATAATGGTCCCAAAATCGGATCCCACATCATGTTACATCCAAGACTCCATTTCACTCATGGGGATATTTTTATAAAATATAAAACTACTAGTCTTATGTTTTGGACTCCATATTACACTTGGAAGTACCACTAATTCTAATCCATTCTTATTAAGTACCAAACACATCTAAATCCACATGATCTCACTCCTAGTTATACCATGATTCACATATGCATTAAGAAATCTACCTCACCATAGTAGTCTCATGAATTCTATATGAATCATAGTATTCCAAGGCCTCAGGATCCATCACCCACACCAGAACCCATAACCTATCACAAGAACTTATAATACACATGGGTCCATAGTCGATCACATAGCTCACCATGTCATATCATCCATGCCAATCCTTCTTCTAGCCTCTTATATCAAAACAAATCTTTTCTTTCCCACTAGGGAATCCACTAGGGTCCTACAGCCCCATTTTGGTATCTGCTCATTGATACCGACTCACATTAGTCACCTCTTAGTCACACTAAAATTTGAATTCTTATCCCAACCCAGACCTAAAAAGGCTTGAACCAACCTCATAGAAACCCAGAAATATCTTGGACCCCACTACATAGAGACCTTCCCAAGATAATCTACTCCAGACCCCTTGGAAACCAGATGCCAAGTCCTAATCAATTCCCATGGCCCTCATATGGGTCCCGTATCACATTCCCTTTGGGATATCTCTCATCCATCATTAAAAGGGATCCCCTCTACATTATATACATCCATCCCTGGAGTGTTTTCCCACTCACAACACTCCCCAATCCTAAATCCACACTCAGGAGGGTGTCACTCATTTGTGGTGAGACAAATATTTGTCTCCCCAATCATCAATGGGATGAAGTCTAATTTACCTATCAATCAATCTCTAGAAGATCAATCCTAGGTTACCTTAAACTATTTTTTCACCCTGATACCACCCAATGTCTCTCATCTACTCAACAAACATCATCACCCCATTGAGATGCAGTCACTGGGAAAATATAATTCACTAATACGATAAAAATAAATTGTTCATACCATAGAATACCAAACACCTCCCAATAACTACATTTTGAACACTCTCCGTCTGTATCCACTATACATGAACTAATGAAAAATGACTATATTTTGAAATATTTTATAAAAATTCATATGGATTCTTATTAAATGAAATAACTTCCTCAAAAATAGAGTTACAATCCCCACAAATCTTCTTAGAGACTCATAAATACTAACTACACTTCTGAGAACCTAACTTAAGCCCAGATACAAAAATAATTAAATAAAAATTGTTATAATTAATTATATTAATTTATCAAATGAGGGATAATGTGTATAAAAGTTTCT
The DNA here is from genome assembly GCA_963277665.1 of Viscum album. NCBI lineage: Eukaryota > Viridiplantae > Streptophyta > Magnoliopsida > Santalales > Viscaceae > Viscum > Viscum album. Next base: position 807,173,539 of record OY728137.1, read on the forward strand.
ATGGTTCTTTAAATAACTAAAATCACTTTAAACGGTGTGCAATAAAACTTCTGGGTCCTCTAGTATTATCCAAAAATTATATCTCCATCAACCTTGCTCGATTCCACCATGATCTGGTGGAATCAATATGAAACCCTAGACCAAAATTGACACAAATTAATGGATATAATAAATATTAAATAAGAAATAAAAAATAAAGTATAATACCTAAAATAAAATCAAGAATAAAATAACCATCCCCTATCAACAGGGATCAAAGGAAGTTTTAATGGAGGGAGAGAATACTGAAAATTTCCTTCTATTGGGACCCAAAAACCCCAATTCAAAAGGCACTAAAAAGTAAAAAAGAGTGAGTTTCACCTATATAAAAAGAATCATTGATGCCTCATTCTCGACATTAATAAGTGGGTTTTGGTTTGAAAAGTAACTTTACATGAAGAATTTGTGGTGTGGGAAGGGGTCGCGATGCAATATTACTACGGAGTAACATGAACTATAATAGTAACTAAATTTTTTTAGCTTCCACCTTAGACATTATTTGATTCTTACAGGAGAACTCAAAAAAACAAGTTTTACTTCTCATCCAAAATCATCTCTTATATATTTTCCAATGATCAGATTCCTAATCTACATAAAATTCAACGATCGACTCTTCATCTTGGATAAAAACTAAAATTCCCACTCAGAACAACAACCCAAAAATTGGTTGGTAATTTGAAACTCACAACTATAGGGATTATCATACTTGAGAAGAATATAATAGTCCTCCAAATTAAACCTAAAACCAGGAGTTTCTTTTATACACCATTAAAATTATTTATTTCACTCTATAATTCCAAATGAACATCTACTATGTAACTCCAAACACAAAATTCCCAATTCAGCAAATGCCCTGACACCTACTCGCTACCAATAAAAACATTGAGATGATTCTAGCTTCACTCAGGTATATTTTTACATGAAACCAGTAATAACTAGTTCATCCTAAGGATTGTGGTTCTCCCTTTCCTAAGAATCTCCTCATAAAGGTCAATTCCAAACCACAATACTCTATACCATAGTTATAAATTTTTGATATTCGATTCAAAATTATACCTATCTAAAAATATCATTGATACAGTTTCTAACTTGAAGAAACAAATTCCACATAGATATAATAATTCCAGCCTCTTATGTTTCTCCCATAATCATTTGGCTACTCACACCGACACATCATCACACCACCATGGCTGATCTGGATTACTTTAAACAAGAAGGGATCAAGGGATCTTCCAACATCCGACATGGATGTAACAACCCAACTCCCTATAAAATTACATGGTTGGATCACCAACCATCTATTCTGAACATATAGTTTTCACCCCAATCACCCGCACACCAATGACCTTACTCACTCTTGAATCAATCAAAAACATCACTAGCTTGATTCTAACATATTGACTACAACCAACATCACATATTAACTCCAAAATTGATATTACCCATGGAATAGATATTAATGGATAATATCATTCACCAAAATCCCATTTTCACCTCCATTATCCATCATTTAGTCTCACCGCATTCTTGAACCATACAATAACAGGGCCATTAAACCATCATCAATATAATGAACCACCCATAGGAGTATCGTTATAATCATCCTACCAGACCAAACACCCAAAATCTATATCCCTTGATCCATCCATTACCACACAGAAGGACTAGACATGACCATCCCATTGAATCCTAAACACCACCATAAAGAACCAATGTTACATTTCCCTAGCCTATGATAAAAAATATCCTCCCAGATCCAATGGAGTGATATCCACTATATGTATTCCTTTAAGAATCGATCACTAAACCCAAATGGGTCACATCAATATGTTTCAAGGGAAAATCCACTACAATGGATAAAAAAACTAGGGTTTTCATGCTTGTGAAAATGTCAACACCACACTATCACCACAATACTGTTTGATTTGTCCAAAACCCAAAAATTTATCAACATACCCAGAAGTGATCATTCACTGATATGAAACACAACTAGAAACATGTCCAACAATTGTTAGATTGCCCTTAAAAATTAATAATTTTTATACAAATCCATGACAAAACCACTCTTATCCTCTATATGTAGAGTGATCTACCATTAACTATCTCATATGTCCTCACTCAAGATCCTAATCAAAGTCACCTGATCCTAGTGGATAATGCTCCCATAAAACCAGGTTTCACAACTAGAATCATGATTCTATGAGTAACATTCCACTGAACATAGGTTTACACTCCTAAATAAATTATTATACCCCACATGATTGTCATTCATATCTAATAACCCATGAAATCTCACTCAAACTGAGGGTAGCCACATGATGTCCCACTACATGGGTGTCATCAAAAGACTATTACCATTTACCTTCACTCCTATGGAACCATCAAAAGTGAATTTATAATGAATAGAGATAGGCATCCCATCAATCCTTCCCTCCAAAACAAACCTCAATACTAAGATCTCCTCCCATGCTCTACTTCACAACCAAAGGAATATCACTAATTCATTTCTTTAAACCCCTCAAGGTATCCACATCGATAGAGAAATATATACCTATCATAAGACAATTCATTGGGAATGTAATTATGGTATTGAACCATCATAAGATCCATTACCGAGGAAAAAATTCCTACACTAACCCGCTAAGGGTCCTCATACATCCCAAAATGCCGGGATTGAAATTATGTTACTAGAGAAACTCCCAGCGTAATATCTATATGAAGAAATTTCAAAAGAAACCAATTTTATTTATTGAGTAGAATCCCACTAACATGTTATATAATAAAACATAATATAATTTTTTCTTGAAACATTACGTAACCAAACCCTATCTTCAAAAAATAAAATCACACGCATGTATGTGTATGTCAGGTAATTACAATATAAAAAATGTGATTTATGAACATTTCATAATTTTGAATGGTCCAAGATCCTAAATTATAAATCAAATCTCTAATAAACAAATTTTATTCAATAAATGTATCATCTATAAAAGAAAAAACTAAGAATCACTTTCCCATCACCTTGGTAGTGAAGAAATCACACTATAAAATTGTTTACAACTCACCTGTTCAAGGTCCATTACAAGTTCTTTAACACCACAAGCTTCCACGGTATGCTTCCCTTTCAATAATACAGTAGCGTGTGTTGTACGCAACTTTGAACACACACACCACAACCAATCAAACTAGACATTATGAATATTAATACCCACTTTTTGAAATTTTATAAATTTTATCTTTCAATATGGACTTCATTTTTGGATTCGGAATATCGGAATTAGCCTATGGTGAAATTTTGGTATTTTTCTAAAAACTTTCAATTTTTGATGAATGGTGAAAAAACACTAAGTTATAATTTAAAACCGAATTTTTATTTAAATAATTATTTATTTTATTTAGATTTAATTAATTTAAATATAAATACATAATACCTATATAAGTTCAATTTAATTCATAGGGGTTAGTTTAGAATAATTTTAGATATATAAAAGTTTTATTAAACTTTTCACCGTCTTTTACCCACCTCCAAGGAGAATTTGGAAATTCACATAAAACTTAATTTTACCGCTTCTGTGAGTGGAATTTCGAAAATACGAGAGACACAGTTAATATCAAGGAGTAAAATGTGGTTCAATGAGATGAAAATAATTTTTGATGATTAGTAACTTTTTTACTTTTATTTACCACGGTTAAAAGTAAATAGGGTAATTAAGGATAAAAATGATATTAATATTACCCTAACACATGTCCTAATTCTATTGAAAAAGTGTATATCGACCAAAAACAACCTTAGGAATAAAATATTATCATTTAGGTCCACTTGGATTAGATTAGGACATTTATTATTATTTAATTCAAAGAAGAGTTAAAAGAGTTAAAATCGATGTTTATTTACTAAAACATTTATAATATGGGGTTATACATAAGATAAATTCGATTGTAAATATTCATTAGAAAGCTAAAAAGATTTCATAAACAATGGTATTTTATTTATAATTTTTAGACATTAAATAATTTAATTTATTTATGACACAATGGTGATGCAGTAATTACCTAATTAATGAAATATTAAAATAATTGATATTATAAATATCAAATTTAATTTAATTTGACACTTTTTATGAATTACACTAATTTTCTAGGTAATATGACATATTCGGATTGGTTATATAAATTTTTTTCGATGTAATAATGTTGTTATGAACTTATGAGAAAAACAAAATACCCAATAGTGTCAAAATTGACATAAAAGAGTTTTTAAAACAAATATTATATTATTAATTGATATTAAATTTATAAAAATATAAGGTTTGGACAAGAGACTTATATCATGATAGGTGTATCATTAATGGACCACTTTGCGTCGCTTGTAGGTATATAGTATGTTTATTAACTATAGAATATAAAAATACGAAGTGACATGGAAAGTGTCAAACTAATTAACTAATAGTTAAATCTAAAACATAAGGTTAATATAATGACCCAAACCAGTCTAAATTCTATTGGTTGAGTGGTTTTAGAACCATCCCCATATTAACCTTTAAATAATCTACTTTGGATCCATTAGAAACCAAATATGAATTTATTATAAAATAATATTTCTAGCTTTTCCAAAGGTGCCCCTCACCCCTCGTATAAAAGGGCACTCCCCCTTCTCACTAATTCACACATTCAAAGCATCTTGGCTCAGCCAAACCCTACCCAAATACTCTCTCAATTTCCCTCACTACAACCTATAGGCCTTATTTTGATCAAAAATCCAACCTAAGGAGCCCCTTTGATCAAATCAAAAGGAAGAACCCGAAGAAGAGGTAATGCTTTCACCACCCTTTTTGAAGTTCATTTCTTCTTCAACTTCTTCTTTCTTTGTTATTCCCATTCTAAAATAATAAATCCAGTATCTACTATATACTGTGATATTATTATTAATATGGTACAACCATATTTATTATTCTATTCATCCTTTGAATGACATGTCATCATGCGTACGTACGTACGACTTACCGCCTCCACGTCGTGGTGTAATTGTTATTCAATATATTATTATTTGGATGGGTATAATAATGATTTTTAATTAATGTAAATAATAAATATAACATGATAATGATTTTGTATATATGATATAATATCCAATTATATATTATTTTAATATCAAAAGAAGGATATTGTCGCTCGTGCGTACGTACGGACTACCGTCTCCACGAACGCGATGAGATTCATTCCCCATCGTATCCATTCAAGACTAATTCACATTTGATGATTAAAAGTAATGTTTAAGAACTTTATATCATTCTGGATATGAATAATGTACAACCTATCTATAACAAACACGACTTATGTAACAAAACATATAAAATAAAATGAGTAAGTTAACACCCGAAACAATGATAATACTAAGATATTATTAACAAATCAATGTTAAAAGATCATATATGATATCATAATTATGTATATGGTTCTTGTATAATTTAATAATAATGTTTTAACTATTATACATGAGGTTAACATACCATCGACTAAGGAAAATTACAAGGTAAGGGTTTATTTCACAATCTCTTGATTATCCGAGGTTGTTTATACATGATTATCTACTGGGACCTCTTTATCATCCACATCCAGGTTTCTTAAAAATGTATTTAAAATAATTATTACTATTTTAAATAATATGGGATAAACTAATTTATACCCTTGTTGACGTTTTATAAGAATTTTATAAAGGAATCTTTCTGTAGTTTTCCAAACAAGGTCCTTTTTAACCTTTTCGACAGAATTAAGGTAAGAATGTCTTTTTTAACTTATACGGCGGGTGCGGCTATTTTCGGCCATTATAAAATCATCAAAGATTCCCTTATAATATTATAAGAATATTTTCAAGGTAAATGTTTTATGTTATAATTATGTGACTTTTAAATGATTTAAAAAAAGATATATTTCTCTCAAATAGTTTTGATTTCATCTATGTCAACATCCTTTGATGGATTTTAAGCTTATTTGAAGTTTATTTATTATGATACAAAACATCCATATATTATTGAAGGTTTTGTGATATTTTTGACTGTGGATGTGTTATTTTTATACCATTCATGGTTTATGGTGAAATTATTGACATTTCGTATGCTAGTTTTAATACGAATGTTTATGTTATGTTTAAACCTGTTCATATAAGGAATGCATTGGACTTAATAAGTAACGGGTGGAGCCCGATATAGCTCCTCGATGCATCGGTAGGTCTCATGAGACAAACCAGTGTCTTGTCACAATGCCTTGACAAAATATTATTTGTAGTCTTGGAACGAGGCCTTGGCTATGTGGTTATCATAGTCTGGTATTATGCATTCCATCATTATGAAAGTGGTTATTGATATTCCATGTGATTATTAGCCTAGTATAATATCCATGTGAATAAGTAAATGGAATTATTTCATTTTATCTTTGTCATATTATGCTTAATTTAAAGTTTAAAAGGATTTTGTTTTAGTTATACATTGCCTTAAATGTTTATGTTTATTTATGAAAGTTTCTGCTATATTGTTATGCTTACTGAGCATCTGAGCTCACCCTTTCAATGTTTTATTTTTCCCAGGATGTGAAGAAGTAATTTATGAATGACCTACAGGGATAGTATGTGGGGACATGAGTGTGGACTGTGGATACTATGTTGTTGTAGTTTTCATTTTTATGATGTAATGTAAAACTTTTTGAATATATCTAGTGTTTTTAAGGCTACTAAACTAATCCATATTTCGAGATTAGATCTTTCTTGTGATCATGCCAATGTTATGTAATAATGCACCGACTCTGGGTAACTGGGGTCGGGGCATTACAGTTGGTATCAGAGGAAGTTTAGTACAAACCTTGGAAGCTAGATTTATATAAACTATGATTAGAGAACATAGACATAAGATGGATTTTGAGGATTAGTATAGAAGAACTTCCTAGAATTTTGGCATTGTAGAGATTTTGTGAGTTTTTCGAGAAATACATCCATGTCTGGATATGAGCAGGTAGAGGTGGATCTGGCACAGATGTACCTAGGGGTAAAACCCTAAAACACCGCTTTGAGCTAGACTCGAACGGGAACTGGTGCACGACAACAGGCCTTGCTGCACTCTTGGTTACAACACTCCCAGGGGATATGCTTAGGATAAATCTCATTTTCTTTACAAATCATTATGAAGGGTTTATGAGTATATACATCCTCAAAGAAAACATTTTTATGATTATGGATTATATCCATAAATATTTTAATTTATGTTAAGGGTTTTATAAGTATGGAATTATGTATTTTGATTCATAAACTGATCTAGTTTATGCCATTTTTTAGAAATGGTGCCTAGTGGAAGAAATGGAAACTGTATCAATGCACGCACTCCATGTAGGGATTTCCCACCTGATCAAGATAATTATAGTGGAGCTGGTGATACAATTGGTGTTGATCAACTTATCACCATACTGGGACAACTCACCTAGGTTATGAATAATAACCTTAGCAGGATCAATGTTAGATCGCTTCCTGAGGAAACAACCACCAACATTCAATAGGAGTACAAATCTATTGGTGGCTAAGTAATGGATAAGTTCCCTAGATAAAATATTTTAGGATTTGGGGATTAGTGAAAGGGAAAAAGTTATCATGGCAGTTTACAGCATCATTGGAGATGCTGATCAATGGTGGTCATTGATTAAAAACACGAAGGAAGATGATGAAGTATCAAATATGGAATGGAGGGAGTTCAAAGATCTGTTTTTAGAAAAATACTTTCCTCGCGACCATCAAGCAGATATGGAAAGGCAATTTCTGAGTCTGAGACAAAAGGAGGATGAGAATGTCACAAAGTATGAGTCTAAATTTACAAGGTTAGCAAGGTATGCTGGGGATTCTATATGTAACCCAAGAAGTAAGATTGATAATTTCTTTTATGGGTTAAAACCGTTTCTCTGTTGAGCATTAGTCTCACAATCCTTCTCATCGTACGAAGACATTGTCTCATATGCTATTAAGACAGAAAATGAATTCTCTAAGTCTTATGAATTTAAAGAAAATCAAGAGAAGAAGAGATCTTCTGATCAATCTGGGAATGGAAATAAGGGGAAGAAGGGAAAGGTTGAATATCCATTCTGTGGTAAATGTGGGAAGAAACACCCTGGTACTTGGTTAAAAGGAATGGGAGTCTATTACAAGTGTGGTGAAAAAGGCCACTAAGCTCGTGATTGCAAGGGGAAGAAGGAAGCTACTGATGTCCAATGCTACAATTTCAGGGAGATGGGACATTATACAAATGAATGTTCTAAGTGTCAGGGGAACATACCTCAGAAAAGTCCAAGGGATCAAGGCCAAGCTTATGCTATCACTACTGTTGAGGTAGAAGCTCCGAATGACGTGGTGGCAGGTAATTTAATGGTTTCCTGAAGTTTAGAAAATGCACTATTTGATTTTGGATCATCGCATTGTTTCATATCTTCCCAGTTTTCTAAGAAAATTAGATATTTCCAATTTGATTTAACAAAGGAGTTGTCAGTTAAAACTCCTAAGGGAAGTATCATTGCAAAAAAGTTTTGTGAATCAGTCCCCATTAGAGCATATAAATGTTCTTTATCCGCTGATCTCATCATCATAACTATGGTTGAGTTTTATATAATCCTCCGTATGGATTGGCTTTTGGACCACGATGCAAAAATTTATTGTAAGAAAAAGTAGGTTACTATTTTTGATGATGATGATAAGGAACACCTTATCTTTAAGACGGAATCATCACCACCTAATTCTTATCTAGATCCACCCCAAGTAGCTCAACTAAATTCAATTATTAGGGAGAAAGAGAATGAAATGATTGTGGGTGAGGAAAGGAATGTTCAAATAGAGGATGTACCTATTGTGAAAGAATATGTAGATGTGTTTCTGGAATATTTACCTGGACATCCTCTATAACGAGAAGTTGACTTTTCCATTGATTTAATTCCTAGATCAAGGCCTATATCGAAGACCCCTTATAGAATGGCCACTGTGGAATTAGTGGAACTAAAGAAACAACTAGAGGAATTGAGTAATAAGGGATTTATTCGACCTAGTTTTTCTCAATGGGGAGCCTTTGTCCTTTTTGTTAAGAAGAAAGATGGATCTATGAGGTTATGTATCGACTATAGGGAAATCATTGCTATAACAATAAAGAACAAGTATCCCCTACCTTGAATTGATGATTTATTTGACTAATTGTATGTAGATCAATACTTTTCAAAGATTGACCTTCGGTTTGGATACCATCAGTTGTGTGTGAAGAAGGAAGACATTCCAAAGACAGCATTTCGAACTAGGTACGGGCATTACGAGTTTACAATAATGCCTTTTGGGATGACTAATGCGCCCCATGTATTCATGGATCTAATGAATAGAGTTTTCAAGGAATATGTAGATGAATTTGTGGTGGTATTTATTGATGATATCTTGGTATACTCCAAAACCTACAAAGATCATGAAAATCACTTGCGCATTATCCTGAAGACTCGAAGAAGACATGAATTATATGGTAAGTTTATCAAGTGTGAATTCTGGCTTCAGGAGATTTCTTTTCTTGGCCATATTGTCTCCAAATATGGAATCTCTGTTGATCCTTCTAAGACTAAGTCAATCCAAGAATGGCCAGCACCTAGAAGTATAACTGAGGTATGTAGTTTTATTGGTTTAGCAGGTTATTATCGACATTTCTTCCAGAATTTTTCCCGGTTGGCTAACCCATTAACAAAGCTCACACGTAAAGGGGTTAAATTTTTTTGGAAAAAAGAGTGTCAAGAATGTTTCGAAGAACTAAAGAGAATATTAGTCAATGCTCCTATATTGACTCTACCATCGGGGAATGATGGGTTCATTATTTATAGTGATGCATTGAAGAAAGGACTTGGTTGTGTCCTTATGCAGAATGATAGGGTTATTGCCTATGCATCACGACAGCTGAAAATTCATGAGAAAAACTATCCTACTCATGATCTCAAGTTAGCAGCTGTGATATTTTCTTTGAAGATATGGAGGCACTATCTCTATGGTGAAAAATGTGAGATTTATACTGATCAAAAGAGTTTGAAGTATATTTTATCACAAAAAGAACTTGACATGAGGCAAAGGAGATGGCTTGAATTACTCAAGGATTATGATTGCACGATACACTACCACCTGGGTAAGGCAAACAAGGTGGCATATGTTTTGAGAAGAAAATATCATGGAGTTTTGAACAATATGAGAATTGAAAGGGATACAATTTTCATGGATCTAGTGAAGATGGACATGGGAATAACCATGGAAGGTGAAACATCAATGCTTTTTCAAATGGTTGTCAAACCATCTTTACTAGAAAGGATTAAGAGTTCTCAGACTGATGATGAAGAATTTCAAAATAATATTAAAGCTGTGAATGATGGGAGATTGAGAGACTTTGTGTATGAAGATGGAATTTTGAAATTTGGGAAGAGGCTTTGTGTTCCCAATATACCTAATCTAAAAAGGGAATTGTTGGATGATGCTCATAGTTCCAATTTCTCTATACACCCTGGGAGCACCAAAATGTATAGAGATTTGAAAGAACATTTTTGGTGGGACAACATGAAGAGGGAGATTGCTGATTTTGTGTCAAGATGTATGGTTTGTCAACAAGTGAAAGCTGGAAGGAAAAAACCTGGTGGAGTATTGTAACCTATTCTTATAGCTGAGTGGAAATGGGATAATATTATTATGTACTTCGTCATGGGGCTACCAAAGACTCCTAGAAGGAATGATGCGATATGGTTCATTGTTGCTCGTCTTACCAAGTAAGCACATTTTCTTGCTATAAGGGAAGATTTACCACTTGAACGGATAGTAAGACTATATATTAATGAAGTTGTGAGACCCCATGGAGTACCCCTATCGATTGTTTCTGATCGTGATCCTCGTTTTACTTCAAGATTCTGGAAGAGTCTTCAGAAGGCCTTGGATACTGAACTTCATTTGAGCACTGCCTACCACCCTCAAACAGATGGACAATCTAAACGAACTATTCAAACCTTAGAAGACATGTTGAGATCCTTCTCACTTGACTTTCAGGGTATGTGGGATCAATATTTACCTCTGGTAGAATTTTCCTATAAAAATATCTTCCATTCGAGTATTAATATGGCACCATATGAAGCGTTATACGGAAAGAGATGTCACACACTGACTTTTTGGGATGACGTTGGTGAAAGAAAACTTGTAGGCCGATAACTGGTGGAGGAAACGATGGAAAAGGTGAAGGTAATCCAAAACCACATCAAAGCAGCTCAAAGTAGGCCCAAGAGATATGCCGATAACCGATGGAAGGATTTGGAATTTCAAGTAGGAGATCATGTTTTCATGAAGGTATCTCCATGGAAGGGAATTATACGTTTCGATAATAAGGGTAAATTGAGTCCCAGGTACATCAGACCTTTCGAAATTCTAGAATGAATTGGGGTTGTAGCTTACCGTTTGGCAATGCCGCCAAGTCTCTCCAAAGTTCACTATGTGTTCCGCGTATCAATGTTGAGGAAATACATGCCTGACCCAATGCATGTACTCACTTATAAGGAATTAGAACTGGAACTTGATGTGTCTTATTGTGAAAAGAACATCAGGATTCTTGATACCAGAGAACAAGTGTTGAGAAACCGGACGTCTTGTCTGGTAAAATTTCTATGGAGAAACCATAAGATGGAAGAGGCAACGTGGGAACCCGAGGAACTTATGATGAAGAATCACCCGAGTCTTTTTAGACAGTAATTTTCTAAAAGTCTCGAGGATGAAATTATTTGAAGGAGGGGAGAATTTAACACCCTAAGCTTCCACGGTACGCTTCCCTTTCAATAATACAGTATCATGTGTTGTACGCAACTTCGAACACACACACCACAACCAATCAAACTAGCCGTTACGAATAGTAATACCCACTTTTTGAAATTTTATAAATTTTATCTTTCAAAATGGACTTCATTTTTGGATTCATAATATCTAAATTATCCTAGGGTGAAATTTTGGTATTTTTCTGAAAACTTTCAATTTTTGATGAATAGTGAAAAAACACTGAGTTATAGTTTAAAACCGAATTTTTATTTAAATAATTATTTATTTTATTTAAAATTAATTAATGTCAAAATATATACATAATACCTATATAAGTTCAATGTAATTCATTATATTTAGTTTAGAATAATTTTAGATATATAAAAATTTTATTGAACTTTTCACCGTCTTTTACCCACCTCCTATGAGAATTTGGAAATTCACATAAAACTTAATTTTACCACTTATGTGAGTGGAATTTAGAAAATACGAGAGACACGATTAATATCAAGGAGTAAAATGTGGTTCAATGAGATGAAAATAATTTTTGGTGAATAGTAACTTTTTACTTTTATTTACCACAGTTAAAAGTAAATAGGGTAATTAAGGGTAAAAATGATATTAATATTACCCTAACACATGTCCTAATTCTATTGGATAAGTGTATCTCGACCAAAAAAACCTTAGGATTAAAATTTTATCATTTAGGTCCACTTGGATTAGATTAGGACATTAATTATTATTTAATTCAAAGAAGAGTTAAAAGAGTTAAAATCAAAGTTTATTTACTAAAACATTTTTAATATAGGGTTATACATAAGATAAATTCGATTGTAAATATTAATTATAAATATAAAATGATTTCCTACATAATGGTATTTTACTTATAATTTTTAGACATTAAATAATTTAATTTATTTATGACACAATGGTGATGTAGTAATTACCTAATTAATGAGATATTAAAATAATTGATATTATAAATATCAAAGTAAATGTAATTTGAGACTTTCTATGAATTAAACTAATTTTATAGGTTAATATGATATATTAGTATTGGTTATATAAATTTTTTTCTACGTAATAATGCTGTTATGAAATTATCAAAAAAAGAAAATACCCAATAGTGTCAAAATTGACATAAAAGAGTTTTTAAAACAAATATTATATTATTAATTGATATTAAATTCCTAAAAATATAAGTTTCAGCCAAGAGACTTATATCATGATATGTTTATCATTAATGGACCACTTGGGGATCTCTTGGAGGTATATAGTATGTTTATTAACTATAGAATATAAAAATACAAAGTGACATGGTAAGTGTCAAATTAATTAACTAAGAGTTAAATCTAAAACATAATGTTAATTTAATGACCCAAACCTATCTAAATTCTATTGGTTGAGTGGTTTTTAACCCATCCCCACCTTAACCTTTAAATAATCCACTTTGAATCCATTATAAACCGAATATTAATTTATTATAAAATAATATTTCTAGCTTTTCTAAAGGTGCCCCTCACCACTCTTATAAAAGGGCACCCCCCCCCCCTTCTCACTAATTCACACATTCAAAGCCTCTTGGCTCGGCCATCACCCACCCAAATACTCTCTCAACTTCCCTCAGTACAACCTTGAGGCCTTAGTTTCATCATAAAGCCAACCTATGGAGCCCATTTGATCAAATCAAAAGGAAGAACCTGAAGAAGAGGTAATGTTTTCACCACCCTTTTTCAAGTTCATTTCTTCTTCAACTTCTTCTTTATTTGTTATTCCCATTCTAAAATAATAAATATAGTATCTACTATATAATGTTATATTATTGTAAATATGGTACAACCATATTCAGTATTTTATCCATCCTTTTAATGACATGTCACCATACGTGCGTATGTACGGCTTACCGTCTCCACGTCATGGTGTAATTATTATTCAATATATTATTATTTGGATGGGTATAATAATGATGTTTAATTCATGTAAATAATAAATATAACATGATAATGATTCTGTATATATGATATACCATCTAATTATATATTATTTTAATATCAAAATAATGATATTGTCACTCATGCGTATGTACGGACTACCGTCTCCACGAACGCGATGAGATTCATTCCCCATCGTAGCCATTCAAGACTAATTCTCATTTGATGATTAAAAGTAATGTTTAAGAACTTTATATCATTCTGGATATGAATAAGGTACAACCTATCCATAAAAAACATGACTTATGTAACAAAAAATATAAAAGAAAACGAGTAAGTTAACACCCGAAACAAGGATAATACTAAGATATTAATAACAAATCAATGTTAAAAGATCATATATGATATCATAATTATGTATATGGTTCTTATATAATATAATAACAATTTTTTAACTATTATACAGAAGTTTAAAATACCATCAACTAAGTAAAAGTACAAGGTAAGGGTTTATTTCACAATCTCTTCATTATCCGAGGTTGTTTATACGTGATTATCTACTAGGTCCTCTTTATCATCCACATCCATGTTTCTTAAAAATGTATTTCAAATAATTATTACTATTTTAAATACTGTGGGATAAAGTCATTTATACACTTGTTGACTTTTTATAAGAAGTTTATAAAGGAGTCTTTCTGTTGTTTTCCAAACAAAGTCCTTTTTAACCTTTTTGACAGAATTATGGTAAGAATGTCTTTTTTAACTTATACGGCGGGTGCGTCTATTTTCCACCTTTATAAAATCATAGAAGCTTCCCTTACAATCTTATAAGAGTATTTTCAAGGTAAATGTTTTATGTTGTAATTATGTGACGTTTAAATGATTTAAAAAAAGAGATATTTCTCTCAAATAGTTTTGATTTCATCTATGTCAACATCCTTTGATGGATTTTAGGCTTATTTGAAGTTTATTTATTATGATACAAAACATCCATATATTATTGAAGGCTTTGTGATATGTTTGACTGTGGATTGTTATTTTTATACCATTCATGGTTTATGGTGAATGTATTGACATTTCGTATGCTAGTTTTAATACGAATGTTTATGTTATGTTTAAACCTGTTCATATGAAGAATGCATTGGACTTAATAAGTGACGGGTGGAGCCCTCTATAGCTCCTCGATGCATCGGTAGGTCTCATGAGACAAACTAGTGTCTTGGCACAGGGCATTGACAAAATCTTATTTGTAGTCTTGGCATGAGGCCTTGGCTATGTGGTTATGATAGTCTGGTATTATGCATTCCATCATTATGAAAGTGGTTATTGATATTGCATGTGATTATTCGACTAGTAGAATATACATGTGAATAAGTAAATGGAATTATTTCATTTTATATTTGCCATATTCTGTTGAAGTTAAAGTTTAAAAGGCTTTTGTTTTAGTTATACATTTCTTTAAATGTTTATGTTTATTTATGAAAGTTTTTGCTATATTGTTATCCTTACTGAGCATCTGAGCTCACCCCTTTAAATGTTTTATTTTTCCCAGGATGTGAAGAAGTAATTTATGAATGACCTGCAGGGATAGTATGTGGGGACATGAGTGTGGACTATGGAGACTATGTTGTTTTAGTTTTCATTTTTATGATGTAATGTAAAACTTTATGAATATATCTAGTGTTTCAAAGGCTACTAAACTAATCGATATTTTGGGATTTGATCTTTCTTGTGATCATGTCAATGTTATGTAATAATGCACCGACTCTGGGTAACTGGGGTCGGGGTGTTAAAAGTTCTGACACATTCCTAGAACACTTATCTACCATCTACCAAAATAGAGAGGCAAAAAAATTATCATAAAACCTTGTGATTCCTTGAACCGTAATAACCTTCTAATCCATTGTGGAATGTGGCCTCAAACTCTCCTCCACATACACTAGATTTTTCTGAATAGTGGAGAGTGACTAATCCATAACATTTAGAGATGTTTCCATAAAATTAGAGTAAGAAAACAATGGATATATACTAAAACATTCAAAACCACAATCAAGGTCTACATAAAATAATAATCATATATTTATCACACATGGAATGAAACATGTTAACCCACGGTCATAATAAACATACATTGATCACCAACTGGGATAAACACATATAAAAAAAATAAATGTGCACAATTTCAATACTAATATCCTTAGGCCTTATTCCATTATATTATACTAATCAAGAAGATCTAGAGTGATCAAATTTGTGTCATGTTTTGGACATGAAAGTAGACACAAGGTCTACATGTGCACCGGGGTTCCCATGTGGGGTGTGAAAAATATATCATAGTTAGTTCTCACCAATTTCCCCTAGTATAAACAGTAACAAAATTGTATTCACAATTAAATTTAAACAATATATACAAGTGAATGGATGTTATGTGCTAAATAGGACACCATGACTCCTTATGCATTAGGTCACCATGTACTAACCAGGGCACTAATACATATGAATATACTTGTTTGAATTATTTGATGAAATCTACCTCATCACCTCATTACATCACATATATTACCTTTACCATACACAAGAACCTAGGGTTGGAATCATCATTGTCCTTGAAACCACTTTATCAGCATAGGGTTATATACTAATCATCTTGACTAGCCCCTCTCATAGGGAAGGTCAAATGTATAATAGTTGATCTCTATAATCTCACTCATGGTAGGGTCAATCCATACCCCATAACCTCATTTCACTCATAGTGGTCCCATCCTTCAATCTTTCATCACCACAAATCCCAAACTCCACCTCACTCGTGGAAGTCCCCTCATCCATTCTAGTGACATCACGCCAATACCAGGGACCCCATCTCACTCATAAAAGTCTCACCAATTATATCTCACTCAAATAATGGCCTAAATTGAACCTAAGGAACATCATATCACTCATGGTTTGACCAAACGTCATATATGTATTAAGGAATCCACCTTACCCTAGCAGTTTTAGCCACATTACCTCACTCATGGTAGGGAATGGACATAGGATCCATCACCAACACTAGAATCCATCTCCTAACATAAACACATGAAATACACATAGGTTCTCAATCCATCACACATATCACTAGATCATATATTATTGGACTAGACCTCAGTTATCCACTTGTTTCACAACAAATATCATCTTTCATTGTTAGGGTACCAAATAAGGTCCTTCAAAACTCTCCCAATATCTACTCATTGATACCAAAATCACATAAATCACCCCTCAGTGAAAACATATATCATAGGATCATCCCAACAAAAATCACAATAAGTAGTGTTTAACCTCATTGAAACACCATAACACTCTTGGTACCACTACCCTGGGACTATCCTAAGATATTCTTCTCTAATCCCCTTGGAAACTATATTCCAAGTTACGATCAATTCCTAAAACCCTAACATTGATCCCATATCACATATCCCATTATAGATTTCCCATAAAATACTAATAAGAAACAAATATCCATAATATAAATCTATCCCAAGAGGAATATTCCTTCTTAAAATACTCCTCAAGCCTCAATCCAACCCAAGGATCATGTCACTCATCAGGTGTGGGATCCATGGTTATCTCACACATCACCACTTGTTTGAAGTATATCTCACACATCTAATTATACCTTGGGTAAAATATGAGTCTACCTCTCATCTCACATCTCGAGATCACCCACGGACTCCTACCAAATCATCCAGAATCATCTTCATTTGGTGACATATTCACCAAGTGATCCTAATTCACTAAAGTGCTAGAAAGCACTCATTCTGGGAATAGGAGAAAAAACATCATCCTATGTATACCTATAAACATATATTGGTCCATATACATTATACTTATACCTATGAAACAATAAATAAGTCATAAAATTCATATAAATTTATTTTAATGGGGCCACCAACCTCTAAATTAGAGTTACCATCCTCATCAAGCTTTGTTGGACTTATTCAAGACTATCCATACTCGTTGGAACCTATATCACACCAAGATAAATCATAATCATTTTATATAAACATTGATAATTAATTATATAAATTAAACCAATGATTAATAGTGTCTATAAAACTCAAAACCCATATTTTCTTCACCAAAGCCACTTCCAATGAAATGTGATCAACAACCCAGGTCCTCCTATAGATACCACACAAAAAATACCAATCATCCTCCCTATATTAAAAAATTATATGATTTAATCAAAGCTAAAAACTAACTTAAAAGAAAACCAAATTATATTCTTGAAATTTGGGGAAGAATAGAGAAATAAACCAATGGTCTTACTTAAAAATTTCACAAAAACTCACTAAAAACCATCCCCTCTCAAAGGGTCTTGAAGGATCAATTAAAAGAGGGATACCAAAAAAGAAAAGACCACATCCTAAGGTCCCTAAACACTAAATGATGATACACCATGACCTAGAAAAGATAAAATTTTCTATATCTAAAAAACCACATAGTCTGCATTTTTAGTGCAACCAAGAGGGCCATAACGAAAATTATTCCAGTGTAAGGAAGGTGGATTTACCTCCCTCCTTTGTATTGTTAATACTAATTAATAATTAACTTCATGGAAAGAAGGAAACCTAATATAGGGAACCACCCTTGGAAAACCTCATTCATAGAATGACCCACAAAGGTTGTAGTGATAATTTCTATAGTATCTGAAATTTCAGTTGTTGTCCACCCTAAACCTTCTCCAAAAGCTTCCTTGAGTATGATAAACCCCCAAAAATCATAATTACACATAAAAAAATTTCCCATTGAAATTTTTCTACACATTTATTAAAAATATAAATCCCAATTAATTTACTAATCCACTCTATTGGAATAAATTCAAATTCCCTCTGAAAATAATGACCCGAAAATATGTGGGATGTTACTATTTCCATGATTTGAAAACCATTATATACAGAGTTAGGGGAAGTTTTAATCCATGTATACAGGTTCTTTTGAGGGTTATGAGCAAAAAAAATTATTTCATATATATTAATTCTTCCTCATAGTTTATATGTGATTCATTATATATTGCACATATCTTAGCCTGAGAGATATCAATTCAATCCATCTCATGTGATCTATATTAATGATTCCATTATGAAATCAGATGAATCATTCTATAAATCACTATTGTTTATTATAGATCAATGTAATATGATCCTATGTAGTAATATAGTACCCCCTATATGTGTTTAGTGAAATAAAACATATATCTTGGAGGAGGTTTAGGATAAGGAAGACAATATGTGAGTGTAGTGGATAAAGATTTTCTATAGAAATACACAATGATGAAAATAATGATGAGATTATAATAGGTAAGTTTTAACACACTAATTATCCCATGGTTTGTATTATTTGAAAATTTTAATAAAATATATATATATATATATATTGATTGTTACTAGTTTTTGGAGGAGCTATTGGGTGTCATGTGTAAGTATTCTAGGAGTCGTACTTCATATAAGTTAATGTTCTATTTCGGGGTGAAGATCATGTAGCAATAGAAGGAGTAAAAAAATGTTTTGGAGGATTTCTAAGATAATAAATATAGTCTATGTGGATGGTCATTCCACTTTGTGATTTTTTCACCACGAATCCCCAAATCACATAAAAAAGTGGTGGCTATGATTTTCTATTGTGGATTTAGAATGTTTCATTTCACTGTTAAGGGAGTAGACATGCTATAATGTGATACTAGTCTTGGGTATTTCATTGTGATCAATTATGTTCAGTTGAAATATACTGATATGAAGTTTTTTATATATTTTAGTTAAAATTAAAATGAAAATAAAAAATATTATTAAAGGGATATTCTATTTCTTCCCCAAGAAAAAAAAATCAAACCCCTCACTCTGGTATTTTTCTTATCCAACCCTGATGTTACCTTTATAAAAAAATTAAAGAACCATCTATCTTGGTGGATTGATACAGGTAAATATAACCTTCCCCTTATATATTTTATCCATGTATTTCATGATTCTTTACTAGAATTCCATAATTTAGGGATATATGTAATATTTTCAGAAATATTATGATTGTAGTTGAATTTTCCCATGATCTTTAGTGAGTGGGGTTCTATAGCGTTAAGATAAGTGGTATCTAGAATTATTTCTCAATTTATACAAGTTCATGTGATGCATGATACATGTTTATATTGAAAATTTTTTATTAACTCAAAATTAATATAGAATTAATTCCTTATCCTATTGTAAGTAGTGCAATAATATTTAGGGTATGAGTGTCCCTATGTATATTGTACTTTGATACCATCACTATCAATGACCATGTTGTTGGGATAAATTGTGATTTACCTTATAATTAAAATTCAATACTTTTCCTCATAAATTATATTATAGCCCCACATACCTTATTAGTTTCCAATTTACCTCCTTTAAAAAGGGGATGTGAATTTATATTAAAATATATCCTGGAATTAACTTCATAATAAAATTATTGGTTTTATATAGCCTTACTAGATGGTTAATATGTATAAGTGGTGAAAATATTTATCATTTAGATTATATTATTTTGGGTAGAGTGTACCTCATAATCAATTTATAAAATGGTATTGGGTGCCTTTTATTAATCACATAAACTATTAAACATTAGGGAAAACTATTGTTATAAGTTGATATGAATTATTATTATCATGTGAGTATTACTCAAATGGTTGAGAAGAAGGGATCAATATGTCTTAAGTCTGTGATCCTTATATAAATGGGGAGACTTTCAAGTTTTTTTATATCGTGATAAGGGGGGATCATGACACCTTGGGGATGAGATAATTAATGTTATGGGGCTATATTTACTATTATCCTTTTATTTTATAATCTAATATCGAGATACCATTAAGATTTTATTAGTATATAAATTGGTATTAGTATAAAATCATCTTCATATTGCTATGTATAGGGGTTAATTTACGTTTGGGATGATATTGGTAAAGACATGGGGTTGTATTTCCCATAATCTATGTTTTTTATGAGATGTGGTTGAGATTATATATGATTCAGATTGATATATGAATGGGTACACCATTCTTATTTTCTTTATATTATTATATAAAGTTGTCAATATTCCCTTTTAGGATGATATCATAATAGGAGTGGGAACATATCACCTTATTGGCCTTATGATATTATCGAGATATGTTCCGAACTATTATGGAACTAGTTGAGGAAGTTATAGTCACTCCTTAGGTGGCATATTTTTTCAGTTGAGGATGTTAAATTTCTTGTTTTTTATTGTTTGAATGATAATATTGGAATATCACCTCATGTATTTAGCTGTATATTTTGTATTTATTTATAGACAACATTTTTGGTGGCCTGATTAGTTGCACTGACACCCTGGATGAGCATCTTAGTGAATGTTTGTAATTTATGGTTTATGACATAGGTAAGGGAAAACATCATATTATATATGGATGAGCTATAGATTCATTACTGGATATAGATGGAGAATCTAATAAATGAATTAGTTTGTGTTTTTTATTCACCTCTAGTGTTTTTTTCTTTTTAGACTATGTTTTACATGATCAACCCATAGACAATATTGATTATTTTTATATGAGTCATGAGACATTACAATAGATAATTTTGAAATATCACATGTTTTAATAATCTATTATGGTTGGATATTAGCTAAAATGTGCATATATTTTTGTTATCTTATTATTACCATTTCTTCTTATTGTGTCAACTATTACATATGATTTTTTATACAATAGGGTATAGTTTTATCACATTTATAAATAAAACTTAACTTATAGTTGGAAACTTAATGTATATAGTGAGGTTTGATTGAATTCATGTGGTTCTATTGTTTTAACCAAAATTTAGGTGATCTATATACGGTGTGTTGCACTCATGCATTTAATTATCTTCCAATTTTTTTCTATAAAAAAATTTTAAAATATGGACCACTCTATGGGTCAAATAAAATATAATCTATCCATTATATAAAAATAATCTAACCCAATTTATTTAAAACAAATAAAAATTCAAATTAATTTAAGAAAATAATTTATTTAGTCTATTTCTCAAAGATAAATGAAAGACAATTCCTATGGGAATGGTATAGCATAATCTGTTTGGATGAATATTGGGTCGAATGTTAGCAACTCGGAATGTAGCTCCATTGACTCCTTACCTTTAACACTATATAATCTTTGATTTGGGTGGTTGTTGTACTATATCAATGTGGAATTTTTTGGATGTGACACTATAGCATAATGAACTTACTATGCAGTTGGTCGAACTTATCATCATCTTATTTACTATCTCATTCAAGATATTGTTTCAATGTGTGAAACTTTGATCATATTCCTTTAATCCAGCTCTATGATAAGTGAAATAATTCTGCCTCTTCGTATGAATTTTTATTTCTCCTAAACTATATAAAACACTATTTCTATGTTCATTATATTCTTATTTTATTACTGTATTTTCATCATCTACAAACTTATCTTTTTATTTGACTCCCCGTGTTTCAAAAAAATTGTGAAAAAATTAATATTTCACTAACAAGTTAATAAATATATGTCACATTATGAGACAATTTTCTACCAAATAAATAGAGAAAAAACATTATATTTTAAATTAAATTCCTTGAAATTATTATCTAAAATATCAAACACACATTAAATAACCACATAATACAAGAAGATCAAATAGAAATACCCCACATCACATCCATAATTCAAATTTATAGATTCTATAGATATAACACCATCGTACAATATCACTTATATAAAAATACCTCAAAAATAAAAACGCCTAAATAAAAAATATATCAAAATTGATAAAAACCATTAAATACTTGTTGTGTGTTATGAAAATGCTAATCACCATTTCAACTAGTTTCGTTTGGATCATTTCTTCTCTTAAAATATCCCAAATTAGTAGCCTTATAATTCTAATAGGTTTCTTAATTACATAGTTAAAATCACAATCCAAAATATATAATCGTGGTATTCCTATATAATAACTAGATAAATGAAATTAATGTGTAGAAAAAAATACATTATAATAAATAAAAACATCACCTTAGACCTAGGAGGAGAAACCATAAAAAATGATCTTCAAAGAGATATATAAAATAGGTAAAAAGGGAGATCCCATAAAATAAAAAAAACAATAATAAAGAAGAAGAAATTGAAGAGATACTATAAATCAAAAAATTAAATAGGGTTTTAATGAAAACACTTTTTACTAGTTTAAATTAAAAATAGTATTGAAGAAACATGAAAGATCACTATCCAAATAAAAGTCTTCATATAGTTTCATATATTTTTTTAAAAAAATGTAATTGAATCAAGGATATATTCTACCAATTTTAGGAATATAATGATGTTTTAAATTCATGGTTTAAAATCCATTAAAATAATCACACATATCCTAAAACCCCCATTTAATTTACATTAACCTCCTAAAAAATTCCACACTATGAATTAATTTATCATTAATTTCATTATATGTTTTTATAAAATTTAAAATAAATAAAAATTAAAATCCATATACTACAGTCTAAATATTAAAATTCTCTTTAAATTTAACTAATGAAAATTCAAATTATGCGAAATTGCCTAAAAAAGTGAGTTCTAGAAATTATCCATCAATTATTATAGGTATAGGTAATAAGATATTTAAAAAAACATATATTACCATGTATTGGTCCTACATGATGGAATTATATTATATTAAAAGATATAAGGTTATTATTTTTAGTATTTACTAGTGGTTTTGAGTATATTTCAAGATAATTTTTTTTTAATAATTATAAAACTATTTGTTTTGGATTAGAGAAGTTAGTTACATGAGGAATAATGTTTCTCAATTGATTTTGTTAATATACAAAAAATTTGACATGATTGTTATCTCTATGACTAATAAGAAAAATTGAAATCTAAAAAACTTCTTAGTTTTGAATGGATGTTTTTGAAAGTTCATTCTTGATTTTATAATGATTCAGGTGACATTGATTTCTTTTATTTTAAAATTATAGATCTTTTAATAATTGAATTTATTTTTCTTGGATATTGAGGATGAAAATAGATGGTCTTCTCGGAAGGATCACATTAGGATATTTTCGACACTAATAAGGGAGAGGGAATCAATTCTATTTTTTTAAAATATAAAACTTGTATCCCTTAACCGCTTTGATTGGTTAGGATTGCAATTATCTCAATCTTGGTTGCCTCTCCCCTATATTACAAAATAAGATAAAAGTAATAAAAAATATTGCACACCATATTTTGACAATTTTCACTAGTCAATGAGAGTATCCCAAACATTCTATGTTTTAAAGTGATGGATACAAATATTAACAATATATTAAAATATTGGTTATATTAGATTTTATATGATGTAACATGAAGAATAATTTTTTCCCTACACTTGAGTAGGGGGATAGAAAACAATCTATATTCCCATGGGATGATTAAATCCTAACCCAAATATAACCTCACACTAGATATTAATATTAACCCCAAATAGTGCACTTATACACCAATTGATTTGAAATAATATATGATTCTAAAACTACTTGATACGTCAATTTATTACAGTACCACTTGGGTCATATTTTTTATTTCTCTTCTTCCACTCATGCAATAACATGCGTGTTCTGTCACGACCCGACCTCGGGGCCCGTGCCGTGACTACCCCAAGCCCGCCTTCCATAGGCCAGGGGCTGGCGACTAGCACCAAGGCGTAAAATCCCGGTAAACAGGGAAGGCATTGCCTTTAGAATTAACAACCACCTCAGAGTCAGCAAGCGGAAAGTAACTACAAGTGCAGAAAAGTAAAGGGGGGCCGGAATACAAGCCCAACTGAAAGTACAACTAAAAAGTAAAGAACAGAAACTGAAGAAAAGACGGCGGCCTCGTGTCTTCCACTGGCAATCCCACCTGAAGGGTGGGTACAGATAGCCTCCAGGCTCCTCGGGTCCCACGTCCGCTCCGAGCACGTCCCGCCCAGTGGTCCACCTCCAGGTACCGTCCTGCTCCACGCCCCAACCGTGATCAGCGCTGTCCGTCGTCTGCAACCAACACAACAAGGTGCGGGCATAGCCCGTGCAGGGGTGAGTATAAGATACTCAGTAAGGACCCCGAGACCCCCGAAGGTCTCCCGAAATCCACAAAGGACATAGCACAAAAGAAAGATGCAATCACGAAGTAACATCTGACTCGACTTAGGTATATGCCCATACATATACCTAAGTCCCCAATTTCAGCTCTGCTCACGAGCTCAAGAACAACTCAATCCACGTAGGAAAGCAAGACTCAAATCCACAAGGAGAGTAAACAGTAAATCCACATAGGATAGTTCAACACAATCCACAAAGGAGAGTAACATAAGATTCATCTCAACCAGGTATACTTTTTCAGATGACGTCAAAGATGATCACTGATCCATCTAAGTCGTCGGACCCACGAAGGATCGATAGGTACTAACCCCCGCAAAAGACCCACACAGGATCGGGCTCACACAGAACCTGTAGGCAGTGGCTCACACAGAACCGGTAGTAAGGACCCACATAGGATCGGGCTCACACAGAACCTGTAGCACTGATCCACGTAGGATCGCTGAGTGCAGTAGTCGACGCAGTCCACTGAGGATCTCTGCACAGTCGTCGCCGCAGTCCACGAAGGATCTCTGCTCTGTCGTCGAAGTCACAGCCAGCGCTAGGGTTCCCGCACACAGCGAGCTCGTTTTAGGAGGGTCCGCTCCACGAGCCGAGAGGCTGATACATCAACTGACACGTAGTCCGAAGTTGATGTATCCAAAAGTTCCGTATCGACAACAGGATCTCAACGCAACAGACGGCGCGTCAATCGGACGCCCGGTCTGAGAGTTATTGGCATTTTCGTCCCAGGGGCCCGGTTGGTTTTTAGGGCAAAACCAACCCGACCGTACTCCGCCTGTATCCGATCCTCGGGTGGAGTATGCCAAAAGTTCCGTCTCACTTAGAGGAAACTACCACAGCTGACGGTACGTCGATCGGACGTCCGTAGCTCAAGTTATGAGCGTTTCCGCTCCGAGGGCCCGGTTGGTTTTGTGTACGAACCAACCCGGATGAACCCAAAGTCTTCCGAAACCTTGAGTATAATATACCGAAACGACCGTATCGATCCAAGGATCGCGTAGCCGCTGACGGTTCATCAATCGGAGGTCCCAGGCCCAAGATATGGGCAAAAGACCGAAGAAGGCCCGAAAACGGGGGTTCTGGGCCCGGGGCGACCCGGCCCGAGCCCCCCCCCCCCCCCCCTGGGTCGGCCGAACCGGGTCGGCCCGACCCGGCCTGGGCGCGGCCCGGCCGACCGGACCGGACGGCTCGGCTCCGGCCGAGCGGCCGAAGTAACAGCCGCGGGTTTGACCCGCGGCTTAGGTGGAACGCGGCCCCGCGGGGGGCCGCCTGTCACGCGGACGCGGTCGGGCCGCCGCTGCCGCGGCTTCAGCCGCGGCGGATTTCCTCCACGGCGGCGCGCCGGGCGCCGCCGCCTCCGGCCGCCGGAGTTGCTCCGGTGGCCCGTTTTGCCTCCCGTCTGCGCCGTTGCTCCTCTCGGGGGCCGATCTTCACTGCGGGATCAACAGATCGCCCCTGCCGCGCGGTTCGTCGTCGTCCGCCAAATCCGCACAACAAAAAGATCGGCGGAGGGTTGCCGGGTCTTGTTCGTTAGACCCGCACCCTCCGCGTTAGTCATAAACTCAACGGGAGGAAAAGAAAATAATCAACAACAATTTTAAATAAATTAAAATTGTTCGGAGATCAGGTTCTTTACTTTAAAAGAATAAACACGGGAAAGAATCATCGAGAAAAAAAAATAAAGCCCTACCTTGTCGTCGTCGTCGGACGAGAGGTCGTCGCGGAAGGAGGGGATCGTCGCGTCGTCGCGGAAGAGACGTTCGTCGCACCGTGGGAAAAACGTCGCGCCGACGATCTCCGGATCTAGAACAAATGTATTTAATTAATTAAATCCGTTGTTATTGAAATTAAAAAAAAGGAGAAATAAACGATCCGATTCTCACCTTAGTTGCCGAACGAGGATCGGCCGCGGAAGAAGAGGCGTCGCCGAAGAACGTCGCGGGTAGAGCTCGTCGACGTCGCAGATCACGGTGTGCGTCGTCGAATTCCGGTCGCCGGCGTTCTTCGCGTTCTTTGCGTTCTTCGCGTTCTTCGCGTTCTTCACGGAGAGGGTGGAGGCTCAGAGGAATTGCACAACAAAAGCAATCCTCCAAAATAGACAAGTTTGTCTATTTTATTATTTTTCTAACAAACGCAAAACGCGTAAGTAACGACCCATTAAATTCGTTGAATTAATTCAACGAATGAAACAGCCCATTTAATTCACGAAGTAAACCGCCCAATTAAATGGTCTGTTAAGAAATTAAAGAAAACGCGTCGGTTGACTTTTCAGTTACTTTGACGGGTTTTTTGCGGGTGCGTTACTTAGCGAAAGAAACGGCGGGGCTCGTGCGGGCCCCACCTCACAAATATCCTAACAAGGGGTAGGATATTTCCGGATAGCACCCTATCCGCTTTAACTCAGTTCAAGTGGCTTCCAAGTGACTTCCAAGCAGCTTAAGTGAAATAAAATAAAGTTGTCGCACAAACTTTATTTTATTTCTGACTTAAAGCCCCAAAATTTAAAAACCACGTCTGAGAAAACGCAACTCCGGAAGAGGCGTTTCTAAGCAAATACCGGCGCTGCGATTTCATCGGTGCCCTCAAAATTCGATTCCGGGCACCGGTTCAAAAGATAGAAAAACCCGCTCGTCCGTTCACTGAACGTACCCGAGCCAAACTTCGGAAATTGATTCCGGGCACACCGGGCCTCGGAATCAGGTGCCGTCTGAAGCTGCGCTCTTGTAAAATTCCAAAGAAAATTAAGAAAAAAATTTCCTTGAAATTTTCTGGTCTTTACATTACTCCCACCTCAGGGCTTTACGTCCCCGTAAAGATACATCAAAAACTAGGGGAACAAAAGGGGGTACTGAGCACGCATCTGAGCCTCCCGCTCCCAAGTGCTCTCCTGGAGGTTCCCGTGCTGCCATCTGACGCGCACAAGAGGAATCGACCGCCCACGTAGGACCCGCTCCTTTCGATCCTCGATCTCCACTGGGACCTCCGCAAAAGTCACCCCATCATCCACGTCCAGCTCCCCAAAGTCGATGATGTGCGTCGGGTCGTGCACGTATCTCCTCAGCTGAGACACGTGGAAGACGCCGTGCACCCGGTGCAACTGAGGTGGTAGAGCCAGGCGATAAGACACCTCTCCTATCCTGCTGAGGACCTGGAAAGGCCCGATGAAGCGTGGAGACAACTTGCCACCTCGGCCAAATCTCCGTAAACCACGTCGAGGTGAGACACGCAAAAAGACGTGGTCACCATCCTCGAACTCTAGTGGCCTCCGCCTCCTGTCAGCATATGACTTCTGCCGGCTCTAAGCTGTCCTCATCCTCTCCTGGATGATCTGGACCTTCTCTGTCGTGGCTCGGACCATCTCTGGTCCCACGAGTGCTGACTCCCCAGGGTCTGTCTAGCACAACGGTGATCTGCAGGGTCTTCCGTACAACGCCTCGTATGGTGCCATCCCGATGGTGGAGTGGTAGCTGTTGTTGTATGCGAACTCCACCAAGGGTAGGTGGTCCTCCCAGCTGCGACCAAAGTCGAGAACACATGCACGGAGCATGTCCTCGAGTGTCAGTATGGTCCTCTCAGTCTGACCATCCGTCTGAGGGTGGAAGGCCGTGCTCAGATGGAGCCGCGTCCCGAACGCCTCCTGCAACCCCTTCCAAAGCCGGGAAGTGAAACGAGCATCTCGATCGGAGATGATAGACGATGGCACACCGTGAAGCCGTACGATCTCCTGGACGTAAAGACGTCCCAAGCTCTCCACTGAGCCCTGCTCTCTGATGGGTAAGAAGTGTGCCGACTTGGTGAGTCGGTCAACAATCACCCAAATGGAGTCGTGACCTCTGGAAGTGCGTGGAAGTCCAGTCACGAAGTCCATAGATATGCCGTCCCACTTCCACTCCGGGACCTCCAAGGGATGTACCAAGCCTGCTGGTACCTGATGCTCTGCCTTCACCTGCTGGCAGGTGAGGCACCGTGAAACGAACTCTGCTACAGCTTTCTTCATGCCCGGCCACCAGTGCTGTCGTCTAAGATCCTGGTACATCTTCGCCACTCCGGGATACACCGCCAAGGGAGAAGTGTGAAACTCTCTCAGCACCTCCTCTCGTAAAGCGACTGGTACGAAGGTACGTCCTCTGAAAAGGATGTCGTTCTCTGCTCCAAGGGAGAAACCATCAGGCGCCTGACCTGAGGATATCAGTGCACGCCAGGTCTCACAGTCAGCGTCCCCACGCTGAGCCTCTCTGACCCGCTGTAGAAGTGGAGGAGAGACTGTGAGAGACTAAAGAAAGGCTGCTCCGTCTCTATCCACGAAGGATATCTGTAAGGAGGATAGCTACTCTGTCGCCTCCTCAAGTAGCTGAATGCCCGTCCTCCTGCTGAGGGCATCGGCTACCACGTTCCCCTTCCCAGGAGTATAGACTATCTCAAAGTCATAGTCCTGGAGGAACTCAAGCCATCTCCGCTGTCTCAGGTTCAGGTCCTTCTAAGAGAAGATATACCTGAGACTCTGGTGGTCAGAAAAGACTGTGAAGCGCTCGCCCATCAGATAGTGCCGCCAAGTCTTCAGAGCGAAGACCACTGCTGCTAACTCCAGGTCATGAGTGGCGTAGTTCTGCTCATGCGGCATCAACTAACGTGATTCGTAGGCGATCACGGCCCGCTCCTGCATCAGGACGCACCCGAGTCCAGTTCTTGACGCATCGCAGTAAACTACGTATCCAACTCCCTCCTCAGGCAACCTCAAGATAGGTGCGCTGGTCAACCTCTGCCTCAGCTCCTGGAAGCTCTGCTGACATCTGTCTGACCATACGAAGGGTTTCCCCTTCTTCGTCAACGCTGAGAGTGGTGCCTCAACTCTGGAGAAGTCTGGCATGAATCTCCGATAGTATCCGGCTAGGCCCAAGAAGCTCCGCACCTCCGTCACGCTCCTGGGTGGCTCCCAAGCTAGTACTGCCTCGATCTTCGCGGGATCCACTGCAACTACCGCCTCAGAGATGACGTGCCCCAAGAAGTGGACCTCACGTAACCAGAACTGGCACTTTGAGAGCTTGCCATAAAGCTGGTGCTCTCGGAGCGTGTCTAGCACAACTCGCAGGTGGTAGGCATGCTCCTCCTCAATCGTCGAGTATACCAAAATGTCGTCAATGAAGACCACAACAAATCGGTCGAGGTATGGCTGGAAGATCCTGTTCATGAGGCTCATGAACACTGCTGGAGCATTGGTTACGCCGAACGGCATAACCAAGAACTCATAATGGCCATACCAACACCTGAAGGCCGTCTTCTGCACGTCCTCGTCTCGAACTCTGAGCTGATGATAGCCTGACCGGAGGTCTATATTCGAGAACCACCGCGCTCCCTTGAGCTGATCGAAGAGGTCATCAATCCGTGGCAGCGGATACTTGTTCCTCACTGTCACCTGGTTCAGGCGACGATAGTCGACACATAGTCGCAAGCCCCCGTCCGCCTTCTTGGCGAACAAAATCGGGGAAGCCCAGGGTGAAACACTGGGTCGGATAAACCCCTTGCTCTGCAAGTCCTCCAACTGTACCCACAGCTCCCGAAGCTCGGCGGGGGCCATCCGATATGCTGGAGTAGATATCGGGGCTCTCCCGGGGTACAAGTCGATGTAAAAGTCTACCTCTCTACAAGGAGGTAGGCCTGGAACGTCGTCGGGAAAGACGTCCACGTACTGGTCCACCACTGCAGGAAAAGCTGGACTCCGCACGTCCACTGCTCCTAGGATGAGGCTAGCCAACTGATGAGAGATGGGCTGCACTCTCCTCCGCGGAAGTCCATCCTGTGCTGCAAAGGTTCCCTTCTCGCCGGTGAAGGTAAACCTGCTCCCGTCGGTGCGAACACATCGCACCTTGCGCCTAAAACAGACGATCTGGGCATGAACCGTGGATAGCCAATCCATGCCCAAGATGACGTCGTAAGGCCTCGACGCCGCTAAAAGGAGATCCCAGCCGAAGCTCTCGCCTCCTAGAGTAAGCTCACACTGCCGGCACCAGTGCGTAATCGTCGATTCTGCTCCCGTAGGATTCTCTAGCCGTAAGGATCGAGCCAACGGCTCAGTCGGAATCTCCGAGCTCCGAACAAGGGCAGAGGCTATGAAAGAGTGACTCGCTCCTGTGTCTATAAGTACTGCAGCAAGGGTGGAATAGACACAGATCGTACCTCG
The DNA here is from genome assembly GCA_963277665.1 of Viscum album. Classification (NCBI taxonomy): domain Eukaryota; kingdom Viridiplantae; phylum Streptophyta; class Magnoliopsida; order Santalales; family Viscaceae; genus Viscum; species Viscum album. The sequence goes on from OY728137.1 coordinate 807,204,683, forward strand.
AATCATCTCTGGCATGTCGGGGTCGTAGGCCTCCACTGCCTGGAGCTGGGCCTGTCCCTGCCCGCCAGCTCCCTGTGGTCGAGGTGGCCCTCCTGGTGGTGGTGGGGGTAGAGCCTGGAAGCGTCGCCCACCACCCGCTGCTCGGCCAGCTCCTCTGCCTCGTCCGCCTCCTCCCTGCGGACCGCCACGGTCGACCCTCTGTCTCTGCCTGGGTGGCCCCTCCACCGTCTGCTGCTCCTCTGGTCGGCGAGTCGGGCAATCACGAGCCATGTGACCCTGCCCGCCGCAGGAGTAGCACAGCCTGCCTCTCGGAAGGCTGGCACTCCGCTGTGTGCCCCGCACTGCTGAGCTGGTGTCCTGAGGCCATCTGCGTGGGGGTCTGGTCTGCCTGGACCCGAGAGTCAGGGTCCTGGTGTACGGATACGTCGGCCGCCGCACCAACACTGGGCTCCCTGAACTGATAACCACACTCAATACACTAAACACTATTGCTTCATATAGAAAGAAAGGACGATCAGAGTCTGCGGTAGTACCGACCACCTCTGATACCAATTTGTCACGACCCGACCTCGGGGCCCGTGCCGTGACTACCCCAAGCCCGCCTTCCATAGGCCAGGGGCTGGCGACTAGCACCAAGGCGTAAAATCCTGGTAAACAGGGAAGGCATTGCCTTTAGAAGTAACAACCACCTCAGAGTCAGCAAGCGGAAAGTAACTACAAGTGCAAAAAAGTAAAGGGGGCCGGAATACAAGCCCAACTGAAAGTACAACTGAAAAGTAAAGAACAGCAACTGAAGAAAAGACGGTGGCCTCGTGTCGTCCACTGGCAATCCCACCTGAAGGGTGGGTACAGATAGCCTCCAGGCTCCTCGGGTCCCACGTCCGCTCCGAGCACGTCCCGCCCAGTGGTCCACCTCCAGGTACCGTCCTGCTCCACGCCCCAACCGTGATCAGCGCTGTCCGTCGTCTGCAACCAACACAACAAGGTGCAGGCATAGCCCGTGCAGGGGTGAGTATAAGCTACTCAGTAAGGACCCCGAGACCCCCGAAGGTCTCCCGAAATCCACAAAGGATATAGCACAAAAGAAAGATGCAATCACGAAGTAACATCTGACTCGACTTAGGTATATGCCCATACATATACCTAAGTCCCCAATTCCAGCTCTGCTCACGAGCTCAAGAACAACTCAATCCACGCAGGAAAGCAAGACTCAAATCCACAAGGAGAGTAAACAGTAAATCCACATAGGATAGTTCAACACAATCCACAAAGGAGAGTAACATAAGATTCAGCTCAACCAGGTATACTTTTTCAGATGACGTCAAAGATGATCACTGATCCATCTAAGTCGTCGGACCCACGAAGGATCGATAGGTACTAACCCCCGCAAAAGACCCACACAGGATCGGGCTCACACAGAACCTGTAGGCAGTGGCTCACACAGAACCGGTAGTAAGGACCCACATAGGATCGGGCTCACACAGAACCTGTAGCACTGATCCACGTAGGATCGCTGAGTGCAGTAGTCGACGCAGTCCACTGAGGATCTCTGCACAGTCGTCGCCGCAGTCCACGGAGGATCTCTGCTCTGTCGTCGAAGTCACAGCCAGCGCTAGGGTTCCCGCACACAGCGAGCTCGTTTTAGGAGGGTCCGCTCCACGAGCCGAGAGGCTGATACATCAACTGACACGTAGTCCGAAGTTGATGTATCCAAAAGTTCTGTATCGACAACAGGATCTCAACGCAACAGACGGCGCGTCAATCGGACGCCCGGTCTGAGAGTTATTGGCATTTTCGTCCCAGGGGCCCGGTTGGTTTTTAGGGCAAAACCAACCCGACCGTACTCCACCTGTATCCGATCCTCGGGCGGAGTATGCCAAAAGTTCCGTCTCACTTAGAGGAAACTACCACAACTGACGGTACGTCGATCGGACGTCCGTAGCTCAAGTTATGAGTGTTTCCGCTCCGAGGGCCCGGTTGGTTTTGTGTACGAACCAACCCGGCCGAACCCAAAGTCTTCCGAAACCTTGAGTATAATATACCGAAACGGCCGTATCGATCCAAGGATCGCGTAGCCACTGACGGTTCATCAATCGGAGGTCCCAGGCCCAAGATATGGGTAAAAGACCGAAGAAGGCCCGAAAACGGGGGTTCTGGGCCCGGGGCGACCCGGCCCGAGCCCCCCCCCCCCCCCCCCCTGGGTCGGCTGCACCGGGTAGGCCCGAACCGGGTCGGCCCGACCCGGCCCGGCCGACCGGACCGGCCGGCTCGGCTTCGGCCGAGCGGCCGAAGTAACCGCCGCGGGTTTGACCCGCGGCTTAGGTGGAACGCGGCCCCGCGGGGGGCCGCCTGTCACGCGGACGCGGCCGGGCCGCCGCGTCCCTCCCCGGTTTTGCGCGGCCGCGGAACTGGCCGCCGCCGCCGAGGCTTCAGCCGCGGCGGATTTCCTCCACGGCGGCGCGCCGGGCGCCGCCGCCTTCCGCGGGCCGCCGGAGTTGCTCCGGTGGCCCGTTTTGCCTCCCGTCTGCGCCGTTGCTCCTCCCGGGGGCCGATCTTCACTGCGGGATCAACAGATCGCCCCTGCCACGCGGTTCGTCGTCGTCCGCCAAATCCGCACAACAAAAAGATCGGCGGAGGGTTGCCGGGTCTTGTTCGTTAGACCCGCACCCTCCGCGTTAGTCATAAACTCAACGGGAGGAAAAGAAAATAATCAACAACAATTTTAAATAAATTAAAATTGTTCGGAGATCAGGTTCTTTACTTTAAAAGAATAAACACGGGAAAGAATCATCGAGAAAAAAAAATAAACCCCTACCTTGTCGTCGTCGTCGGACGAGAGGTCGTCGCGGAAGGAGGGGATCGTCGCGTCGTCGCGGAAGAGACGTTCGTCGCACCGCGGGAAAAACGTCGCGCCGACGATCTCCGGATCTAGAACAAATGGATTTAATTAATTAAATCTGTTGTTATTGAAATTAAAAAAAAGGAGAAATAAACGATCTGATTCTCACCTTAGTTGCCGAACGAGGATCGGCCGCGGAAGAAGAGGCGTCGCCGAAGAACGTCGCGGGTAGAGCTCGTCGACGTCGCAGATCACGGTGTGCGTCGTCGAATTCCGGTCGCCGGCGTTCTTCGCGTTCTTCGCGTTCTTCGCGTTCTTCGCGTTCTTCGTGGAGAGGGTGGAGGCTCAGAGGAATTGCACAACAAAAGCAATCCTCCAAAATAGACAAGTTTGTCTATTTTATTATTTTGCTAACAAACGCAAAACGCGTAAGTAACGACCCATTAAATTCGTTGAATTAATTCAACGAATGAAACAGCCCATTTAATTCACGAAGTAAACCGCCCAATTAAATGGTCTGTTAAGAAATTAAAGAAAACGCGTCGGTTGACTTTTCAGTTACTTTGACGGGTTTTTTGCGGGTGCGTTACTTAGCGAAAGAAACGGCGGGGCTCGTGCGGGCCCCACCTCACAAATATCCTAACAAGGGGTAGGATATTTCCGGATAGCACCCTATCCGCTTTAACTCAGTTCAAGTGGCTTCCAAGTGACTTCCAAGCAGCTTAAGTGAAATAAAATAAAGTTGTCGCACAAACTTTATTTTATTTCTGACTTAAAGCCCCAAAATTTAAAAACCACGTCTGAGCAAACGCAACTCCGGAAGAGGCGTTTCTAAGCAAATACCGGCGCTGTGATTTCATCGGTGCCCTCAGAATTCGATTCCGGGCACCGGTTCAAAAGATAGAAAAACCCGCTCGTCCGTTCACTGAACGTACCCGAGCCAAACTTCGGAAATTGATTCCGGGCACACCGGGCCTCGGAATCAGGTGTCGTCTGAAGCTGCGCTCTTGTAAAATTCCAAAGAAAATTAAGAAAAAAATTCCTTGAAATTTGCGGGTCTTTACATGTTCAAAGTATCATAAGAGTGGTGGGAATCATAATATTGAAAAATTATTCATGATATAACATGATTACATAATTGTATCATTGGAATGTGACAAAAAATAAACTATGAAATGATAAATATTTTTCAAGGATATCTGCATGAAAAAATGGAAGTGTTATTTAAATACCCTCCCATTCATGATACATAACATCTCATGAGATAAAAATATTACCTAATACTTTAAATGGATATACAATTATAGAAATACCCATAACTTTTATATCATGTACATGCATAAGTGTGCCAAATATATATTAAAACATAAGGATGAATTTTCGAATTTTTTACCACATGATTTAGAAGTGTTGGTTATATACATGATTAAAAAATTAATGAAGGATATGTGAAATTAGGTATATATCCTTGAGTGTAAATGGATATGGGTATTCATAATGAAAATGTTTGGTATGGAAAATCTCATGAGAATTTCGAGAGTACAAGGGGTGTACATAAAGGATTAAATGAGGGGTGAATAAGAGATAAATGGGTCTCTCATTACTTGGGAATTAAAAGGAATATATATGGGGTGTATAAAAACATAACCCAAATTAAGTAATTAGAAATAAAAATTCTTGAAATAATGAAGGTTCATAAATAAAGTGGAGAAGGAGAGAATCTCATACCTTTAGGGGACACTTAAAAGATTAGGAGGAGCCTTTTACGATCATAGGGGAACCGTGGGAGACTGTCGAGAGGGAAAAGAATATCAATTTAATTCTCTAAAGGTTTTTATTTAATTTTATTAAATAGTTTTTGTGGGGTTATATAGAATAAGAGAAGATAATTCTTTATTACATTCCAATCACATGTTATGGAATCGATATGAAAAAGTAATCAAGAAGACAAACCTTTCAATTTTTTACTCACACGGTTTTGACCCAGGTGGACAGGTTTTCATTATTTTATAATTTATGAACTAAATAAATTAATATAATTCCCTTGGTGATGAAAAAGTGATTCTTATTTATAAATAATTTATTTTAAAAACATAAAATATAAAATATGTCTTGGAGGTTTCATTTGGGGTTTAAAACATCAAAAAAATAACATCAAAAAATTTTTAATATGAAACATATATTTTTTTGATACCATTTATGTCATATATGACATCAGTTTTGGGTAATTATAATGTAATAATAGATACCATGTATTTATGATGTAATTAATTTTTACCCAAAAATTCAGATGTCCAAGAAAATTATAAAAATTTAATATTAGATTTTTTTTTATTGGAATATTTCAAAAATAATAATTATATAACCAAAATAATTCTTTAAATATTAGAATATAAATTTTTAATTCAAAATTCCCCAATCATAATAAATACAGTTTTTTACAATAACAATTTTTCAACCCTTATAAAAATTATATTTGACTTCATGAAAGTAAATTATATTTTATATCTAGTAAATATAATTTAATAAAAATATTTTGGTAAGAAATTACTTATTTAAAAATCCTTAAATTCATTAAAAATAGTATCTAAATTGAAACTATATATTTCCCAAAAATATAATTTTTTATTCAACATATCAAAATGAAATTTTTATCAAACCTATTATTCATCCATTATAAAGGTAGTAATAAAAAGTGAATAAATATAAACATTTTTATTTAAAAGAGACAAATAAAAATTCATAATATTAGGATCTCGATTCATAAACTATTATTAAACTAGTTAATTCCTTAAGGGTAAGGTGTTTGATGGTGTTGTTTTCATGGGGTGGTTTGACAAACATGGTTTGGGACCTGATCTCGATGATCTTTAAATACTAACATAAATAGTTTTTCTCATGATTTAGTTGTTTAATATTATATTTTTTTGGTTGAGGTAAAATCCTAGCGAGATAAATCCCTTCAATACTATATTAAAGGGGCTTCATAGGGTGTGATCCTGTTGATCAATGTTATCACTTCATCCATCTGTGATAATTGGATTTTATAATAACCCCTAATATACTAATATTAACAATCTCTGTACAATTTCTATATTATAAAATGTATTTATTACTACTGGTACTTTAAATCTAACATACTATAAATATCCTAAATCACATATATAGTGAATGTGTTTTTCATAACTATATTAATTGACAAGGAATTTAATCAATAAAAATTCTAATTACATTAATAAATATTCTAATTTTTACATTTCCCCCAACTTCAAAAAAATTTCACAAAAAAATTTCAATTCATACACTAATACAGATGTGGGTATTTTTGTTTCATCACCTCTTATTGTTCCCATGTCTCTTAATCAAACATGTGGTTTAACCACAACACTTTAACCAGGTGAGTTATCTTATTTCATATAACTTTTTCTCTTTGATATTATATCTTCATCATCTAATACTTGTATGAATGATCATTCTCTAATGGTATCACCTATAGATTCAGTACGTGTTAGGGTTATGGTATGTACATCCCCAAGAGGGATACCTGAAAATACATCCCGAATTTGAGATAGTTTAGGTGCGAGAGCTAGTCGATAGGTCACTAATCCAATGCAATCAAGGATCCCAAAGGGGAACTATATCAATAAATAATATTTCCTTTATTCCCAAACCTCATGACCTTCTCCACTGTGATATATAATAGAACATTTGATCTATAAACTCAAACTCTAGGTCTCATCAATGATTGTATGTATATATTTTCCATTTAATTTATTCATATTTAATATAATGATGAATTCTTTGAACATTCTCTTTCATATTTTAGATAATATTATCTAACATTATCTTCTTCTCTCAAACTTTACATCACAATGTTGTACTTTAAAACCACTTCCCATACAGTTCTGTATAAGGTACCATTTGGATGCTAGGATAGAAACTGTTGTTATATGAGAACTTAACTAGGAGAATGCATTGATCCCAACATCGTTAGAAATATATTTTAAATCATATATGTATATACAACATATTTTTAATGTTCCTTATACTATTCATCTATATTATGGTGATAAACAATGTTTTAGCTCAGTCTGTATCTAACATTTACTAAAGGCTTTCCAAAACAATGAGGTAAACATCATATCTTGATCATAAACAATAAAGTGTGGAACTCCATGAAGTCTTACCACTTGCCTTATATATATCATATCATGTTTGTGGAGAGATAAATATTCCTTAATATAAATTAACTATTCCAAAATTTTATGGTGATTGACAACCAGAAATATGGTATTATTTCCTTTTTGTATCTTGGAGAGTTATACGATGAAATACATGGGTATGGTTTCCCATTCCTATATTGTTATAGTAAATGGTTTAATTGAACCCTTATAATTCTATTTGTAATCCTTTAATTGTTTACATACCAAAAATAATGATACAAACTCTCCATTATCCCTCTTTATGTTGTCTCTCTATAATTGTTTCTTCAAATATCTCTAAATATTAGTGCTTCCTGGATGAATATATAAGGGTGACCTATGAAAATCATCCACAAGTTCCAACATTAGTTATATTTTTAATGTGAAAGGTATCTTGGTTCCAAAACATATAAACCCATCTTCATTAATTTAGAACTCTAGATTATTCACTACCTTCTTATGTAGCAACTGATCATATTTCTGGGCCTCTTGATCGTCTAAATATTAGGTGGTTGAGTATTTATTTGAGAAATTTAGTATGAAGATACTTTTATTATTTTAATATCTATCATTTTAATGTCCTTGAATATTTGATCACTTTAAATACTCATCATTGATAGGGTTTCATGATCCTTTCTGCTCAAAGCATCTACCACTCTGTTTGGCCTCCAAGAATAGTAATGGATTAAATAATCAATTTCTTCAATCAGTTATAAGCACATTTATTAGATCATATTGAGATCCTTTTCTGTAAAAATATAATTAAAGCATTTATAATTAGTATATACGTCACACTTTACCCAATAGAGACAATTTCACCATATCTTTAATGTATAGATCACTACTACAAATTCTAGATCATGTGTTGGGTAATTGTACTCATAGATCTATAATTGGAGGGAGGCATAGGCTATCCCTTTTTCATTATGCATGAGTACACAACCCAATACATTTTTATATGCATCCCTATAGATCAAAAGTCCTTCCAAATTGTGGGGTAATGTGATAAAAAGTGCAGTGACTAGCCTCTTATTCATCACTTTAAATTTTTCTTCACATTCAATAGTATAGAAAAACATGACTCGCTTCAGAGTAATCTTTTTACTGGGTTTCAAAATCATGAGAAATTTCTCAAAAATAAATGATGTTACCAAGATAATATAAGTAAATGAGGGATTTCCATCTCAGATATTGGTCTGGGCCATCCTTTGATTGTTTGTTTTTTTACAAATCCACATATTTCACTTTGTTAGTGATAACATTACCTAAGATAGTTACATTCTCCAAAAATACATACATTTACTGTACTTTTTATATTACTTTTATTTCCAAAAGTTTTTTAGTATAATATTTAAATACTCCTAATGTTCCTCCTTAAATTTGGATGAGATAATAATGTCACTTATATAGAAAACCAAAATTGTTTCGAGGTAATCCCTAATGACTCTATTCATCATGTCTATGAAGATTTTTGGAGAATTAATGAGTCCAAATGGAATCACTAAGAACTCATAGTGCCCATAACTTGTATTAATATCATTCATGGGGTATCCAATTTTTCTACATTTCTATGATAATATCCTAACTATATCTCCACTATAGAGAAGTATTTGGATTCACATAACTAATCGAATAGTTCATGTAACACTTGAGTTTTTATGGACCTTTTTTTTCTTGAATAAATTAACTTTTATTTTATTTCTTTAATTTCACTACATAAAAATTCCTTTCACATTGAACAAGATTGGAATATGTTACATACAACACTAACATGGAGTATGTTACACACAACACTAACCTGGCATATGTTAAACATAACATCGTCTTGGTGTACGTTACCATTAATAATGAGGTTCTATGAAACATATTTTTGTTACAATTATCTAAATTTGACCGAGATATTAAATTTAATTATATAAATAGGAATAAATATTTTTAACATATTTTTCATAATGTTTTTTATATAAATAAAACATATTGATAATGAAATAAATAATTTTTTTAAAGTCCTTTTATGTTTAAACATATTGTTCTCTAAAATGAGATGCTTTTAATGTCATTCCATGAAAAATAATAAAATTAATTTTTGATACATTTAGAAAAATAATTTGGTAAAATAAACTTTATATTTTAATTTATAATGTCAAGGTTATATTAGGTGAAATTTATGTGATTTTTCTGAGAAACATCATTTTTGGATGAATAGTGAAAAATATCATATTTTAATAAAAAATTTCTTTTTTGTCATATTTATTTTTAACGTTAAATTATATTTTAATTTGGTCTAAAAGGTTAATTTGATCATATTTTCATAAATCAACCCAATTTTGGTCATTTTAATCAATTTCACTTTGAAATTGAATTTAAAAAGATAGCAGAATTTTGAACATTTTTATTATTAAAAACCCACATTGTTAACCCAACCATTGGATTAAATTTAGGTTTATTTATACCACTTCCATGACTGTAATTTTGGATAAATTGATTCCATATTGTGAATTTGAATAATTTATAATTTATAATGAGTTAAAAGTATTTTATGAACAAAAAATACTAGTGAATGTATTTAAAATTAATTACAATTATTAAGGTAAAATTAAGATTAATGAGGGAGTAAACATTATACTTAAGGGTCCAAATGACCTATAAAATTGAAAAATATCCATTTTATATTCATATTCAGACCCTATAACACCTTTTATCTAATTTGGTCTGTTATTTGATCCAAATTATATTGTAAAACGTGCATGGAATTACTTTGCCTAAAATTTAGAAGAGTGTGACTACTGCTCCATTATAAAAAGGCCTCATCTCCGCCCACTCCCTCACACCTCTCATGCAAATTTTTCTCGAACAAGGTCTCCCCAAATAGCTTCTAAAAATACATAACCTCATTATATAATCCTTCCCTTATGTAGAAATCAATCCATGGAACCCCTTTGGTTCAATCCAAAAAATGTTAGCGGAATAAAAGGTAACATTCTTTCTCGAGTGATTTCAATTTAAATCAATTATAAACCCCCTAAACACTTATGATTCCATTATTTTATAACAAAAAATTATAAAAAATATACTATGATGTTATTATTCTATTTTTTATAACTAATCTTAGACACACATCCATCTAATGGGTAATAAACATATTGTTTACGTTTATTGAGAACTACCGCCTCATGAAATGATGATTGTTCATTTTTCCTTTACTACCTATCACGGTTACAATTATGATAAAAAATTCTCCTATACATGTTATATATTATAATTATTATTTTTGAATTATTTTATAATCCTTTTAATACACATATATTTATACTTTCCTTTTGGTGTAAATATGATAATTTTGTTTGAGGAAGTGTGGACTACCTCCCCTCAAAGCGATGTGATTCATTCACACAATACATAGAATGAATTAAGGATGAGTTTAGTAAAATTATATGATATATAAGAAATAATAAATATAATTGAATAATGAAAAATATAAAAATATATACATATAATTCATTTACTCTCGTTCATTTAGTGAAACAATAAAACATTAACAGGGTTCATGAGCATATATAGCTTACCGTCTCCAGGAATGGTGTTTTCCATTTCATACTTCTATATTATATAGATAGTTATAATAAAAATATAATTAATGAAAATTATATTTATATAATTGTTTAAATTATTTAAATCATTATATAAGTATAAGGAACATTGATATAACAAATTAAGAGACATGCGAATAAATAATTGAATATTACCCGAAGTGAAACTTTAACATAGAATTGTTAAAAAGTGGGTAATATATGCTCATAATGAAATAATATATGGTATTATATATAATAATATTATTCTATAAAATATTTAAAAAAAATTAAATTTATTGTATTGGAATCTTGTACAAGTATGAAGAGAGTCAAGATATAAGGTAAGGGAATTTCATCTCACTTTTTATTTCCGTGACATATATGATTTATTCACCACCCATTATTTTTGTGTGTTGTGTATAATTTACATTGATGCTTTATATGATTAATATAATTAAATTTAGTGTATTTAAATTTCCATTTTATGATTTTTTTTTGTTTATGCTTCAAATAATACTAAATCAGTAAAGCAATTTTTCTCAATTATCTTTCTTTGAGACACATGCCAGGTAATGCATCTATATTTTTACATGATGTGTAAATACTTCCTATGAAATTTTATATCATGAATAACATTAAATTAATTATATTTTAAGATTCATTAAATTCGATTTTATTACATGGTGAGTATAGTTCAATGTTACCAAGTGGTAAGAGTTTATTAAAACAAACTCATCAATGTTTGATATTGTTTATGATTATGCTTCATTTGATGAAATATTTTGATCCATCTCTGAAGAAAAATCATGATATTACTTATCCTATATTTATTGAAGATATATTAATGTATTGGTACCATTTTTTCACTCTTTGGTACATAATATGATTAAAAAACTATTTTAAAAAAAGTATGGCATTACCTCTCTCTTCGGTTGTAAATCTTTGCTATTTCAAAACCACATTTTCTGACAAGGTTTTCAAAATGTTTTAAAGAAGTATTTATTAATTTTAAAGGTTTTTTCAATGATTTTGTTTTAAAAAATATTTCAATATTTATTTATATGTTTTCATATTATTTTTTAAGAAGTGGTTTTCAAAACCTTTTTAATATTTCTTTATAAGTTTTCAATGTATTTTAATAAAAATATTTTTCAAAATTTTAGGAGATTTATTTATACCTCTTTAATTTATTTTCATGGAAAATGGTTATCAAAATTTCTTCAAGATTATTTTACAATTCTTCTAGAAATGAGGATTTCCAAAATATTTTAAAGATTATTTTATAAGTTTTCAAGGAAAAACGTTATTCAAAAATGTATTCAAGATTATTTTATATGTATTCAAAGAAAAATGGATTTCAAAAATGTTTTCAATATTATTTTATAAGTTTTCATGGAAAAAGTTTTTTCAAAAATGTTTTCAAGATTCTTTTATATGTTTTCAAGGAATAGTGTGTTGAATATTTTTTGAAGGTTTTTATATGTTTTCAAGGAAAAAGGGGTTTCAGAAATAACTTCAAGATTAATTTATAAGTATTCATGGAAATAATATTTTCAACAAGGTTTTCAATATTATTTTATATGTCTTTAATGAAATGGTTTTCAAGAAATTTTCAATATTACTTTATAACTTCTCATGTTTATTTTCAATTAAATGGTTATCGAAAGGTTTTATGAATTAAAAAAATTCAAAAAATTAAAAATATTTTCATTAATAAATGTTTTTAAAAGATATCTAAAAATTATTTTCTATCTAATATGGAATATGTTGGTGTCAGTAATTACCTTATGAAGAAATTATTCAACAGTACCATTCATATTATTTCCCTGAATGGTTTATGTTATAATAGAATGGTGTTTATAAAACCCATTTCCACACCATGAGTTATATGTTTATCAAGACTGTATCTTTTTCATTGGTTATATTCTTATGAAACTCACTTACTTTTATGGGTTATTATTTAATGAAATTATTATGAAACATATCTGTTATTCCCTAGGTTAAGATATGATTACATGCTTATGACACACATTTCATTTAATGGGTTATGATATGATTCTTTATGATAGTATAGAATATGTATGTATGATTTAATTATGAGATTTATGGTATATATATCTCCCTCCAAATCCTTAGGTAATGATTTATATCTCATTATATATACATTCATGGAATGAGCTGTGAAATTGGATCAGTATTACAGTGCTAGAACAATTGGTGAACCTAGTTTAGAAATACAAGGCTAGAATGGGGTGTGAACTTGGTTCAGTAAAGGAATTTTTCCATTAAGATATCCTCAAAAACAATTCATTAACTATGATATAAACCATTATATATGATTATTTATCATCCACAATTCAATGTATTATTAATATTTAATGATTTCATATAATATGTTATTTATTTTCTTATGATTCATGTCTTATGAACTACCATGATTTATGCCATGATTCATGTTTATGATCTTTAATATGCAAGGGATGATATTTTATTTTCATGATAATGTTATGATTACTATATTCTCAAGATAATTTTAACATATTTCCCTTTTTTAACATTAATGAGCAAATGAACTCACCTATATTTATGTTTTATTTATTATGGGTTATGAAGATATGTATTATGTTTTATGTGTCTAAAAACGGTTCTAGGAAAGAATAACCTAGTGGGAGATGATGTAGCTCATTTATGTAATAGTGTTTATGTTTCCATGTTTCCAAAGGCAATAAACAAGTATGGTATTTGGGAATCTATTTGTATAATATTTTAAGTATTTCGAAAACATAATGTAATGTTAATTTATGAAAGGTGAGGTTATTTATAGTTGGTGTCTGATAAAAGGTTTTGTTATCTTTATGGAATCATGGATTAGAAAACCATAGTGATAATCCTAAGGAAATGTATAAAGATAAGTTTAAGGATATTGAAAATTATAAGAGAATGTATAGTAATTTTGGTAAAGGATAAAGTGAGTTGTTTCAAATAAATACATCAATTCCTGGATACAAAAAAGTTGATTTAGCTCTAGAAAAATATGTACATAGGGTTAAAAACTCTAACAAGATATTTCAGGACTCACTCGAGGTAATCGAGTACACCACAACGGGACTTGTTTTACACCTGGTTTGACACTACTAGGGGGATATTCTTTGGGAATTAAAAAACACTTTATGTACCATAATGAATAATTTAAATAGAATATGGCTATGAATAAAGCGTGGATAAACCTGTGGTGTCATAGATTAAAGAATGTTTCATAAGATAGTCATCCTATAATTGAATTTTCTGGATTATGTGGTTCCTCATTGTGTTAAATATTTATTACTATATGATTTTATATTTATTCAATGGCTGGAACATGAAAGAATTGTGTTAATAGTGATTGTGATGGAAAATGTAGTGATTTTCCTCCAATGAAACTGAGTGCTCTAGAGATGGTATAAAAAACCACATTTCTATGCTCCCACATATTTCTTAAGCTATGAATTGTGGGGGAATTACAAATAATAAAAGGAGGGAACAACATTCTGTTGAGTCCATTATGAGGAAACATCCACCTTCTTTCAATGGGTCTTTAGATTTACATGCTTCTAAAAAATGGACCATCACTACTAAAAAGTTATTCTAAATTATCCAGTTTTCATAGATTGAAATATTTATTCTGGCTATTTATCGGTAAGAAGGAAAATCGGACCAATAAAGGATTATAATCAAGAATATTAGGCAACGTTATGAGATCGAATCCATGTATTGGGATGATTTCAATGAATTATTTTTCAATAAGTATTTTCCTTTGATTCTTCATACCATTATGGAGAAAGAGTTCATTGAGTCAAAGCAAAGGGATAATGAATCTATTGGTACTAACGAGTCTAGTTTCATAAGACATGAGACGTTCACTTCACAAATTAGCATCCAACACAAACTTAATGTTGGTAGGTTCTTATATGGATTAAATACATGTCTCATAAGGGCGATGTCCATAAGATACTTTTTTAGCTACGAAGAGATTGCATGCTATGCAATAAAGGTTGAAATAGTGGTTGGAGTCTTGTATCAATATCATTGTTTTGGAAAAAAGGAATATGAGTTAAAATGAAACTCTAAAAACCATATATTAAATAATATGATTTTCCCTTTATGATCTAAATGTGGGAACAATCTTGGAAGAATTTGTTTTAAGGGGTATAGTAAATGTTTTATGTGGGGAAAGGAAGGTCAATGGGAATTTATTGTCAAAATGGTGGGAAGAAGTTAGATCAAAATTATAAGGGAAAGAAAGCTACAAAGAATGCACCTCCTCTGCTTCAGTGCTACAAGTGTAAGTAAAATGAGTATTATGTTAATTCATGCCCAAACCCAAGTCCTTGTGATGATGAATGATATTAGAAACCTCTTTTGCTGAGGAAACAGGGTAAATCTCGTCCAATCTCTATTTAAGATGAGGGGTGAGATAACAACATGATGAAAGGTACACTTACCATCCACTCTAGAAATTATAATGTCATATTTGATTCTGGATCTACCCACTCTTTCATATCTAATAAAGTTTATAAGTTTTTTAGGATTCCACTAAAACAATTAGACATGGAATTCAAAGTGAAACCCCCTAATGGAACAATGGTTTCATCCCATGTCTATGATTCCTATCTGTTTGATGTTTGTGGGAATGTACTTCCTACAAATCTAGTAATTATTTCTTTGGATGAATTTGATGTCATATTATCTAGGGATTGGATTTCTCTACATAAATATCAAAATAATTTTGGAGGGAAGGATATTACAATTGATATTTCAAACCCTCATATTATCTTTCACCAATGTGATGATATGTATAAATTTCATATGGATATTACTTCCAGTGTATGGGTCTTAATTCCCATTCATATTGGTTGTTTATCTCAAATGGTTGAGTAAAAACCAACATCAATGATATGGATATTTTTTGGGGATTTTTTATGTCTTTCTAGAAGAGTTTCCTAGCCTTCCACTAAAACATGAGGTTGAATTCTCAATAGATCTCATACCTGGTTCTACAATAATTTAAATGAATCTTTATATAATGGATCCAATTGATTTGTTGTAATTGGTGAAGAAACTCTAAGAAAATGTTTGTATGGGATTAATTCAGACATGAGTGACACCTTGTGGTACCCCAATTCTCTTTGTGAAAAATAAAGATTGATCAATGAAACTATTAATTGATTATCGGGAATTGAACAAGATCACAGTCAATAATAAATATTATCTTCCCCGTATTGATGACTTATATGATTAACTACATAGATCTAAATACTTTTCCATGATTGAACTTTATTATTTATATCATCAGTTGAGGTATAAGAAATAGGATATACCCAAAATGATATTACATACTAGGTATGAACACTATGAATATATATTGATTCATTTTTTCCTTACTAATGAACTTGTTATCTTCATGGATTTAATGAACAATGTATTTAGAGATTACCTCGATCTTTTTGTGGTAGTATTTATTGATGATATTATGATCTATTAAAAGAGTAATTAATAACATGTAGATAACTTGCGAATTTAACAAAAGACACTATGGAAGGATAAATTATATGAAAATTTTTAAAAGTGTGAATTTTTGCTGCAAAAGGTTTCATTTTTGGGTCACATTATCTCAAGAGATGGTATAACAGTAGATCCATCAATGATGAAGGCTATTGAATGATAGCCTAGACCAACCATAGTGACTAATATCTATACTGTTCTTGGTTTATATGGATATTATCGATCGTTTATAGATAATTTCTCATTACTATATAATCATTTGATCAAGTTAACTCGGAACGGTGTCCTATTCTTATGGACAGATGAATTTGAGGAAAAATTCAAGGAACTAAAAATAAGTTTAGTCAGTGAAACTATGAATACAATACCCTATAGTGGAAAAGGGTTATTAATCTATAGCGATGCATTTGAGAATGGATTTGGATATTTCCTTATGAAAAACAACATGTTTATTGCTTATGCATCATGACCGTTGAAGATTCATGATCATTATTACCCAACTCGTGATTTGGAGTTAGTAGTGGTAATTTTTTCATTAAAGATATAAATTCATTATCCTTATGGAGAAAAGTGTGACATATATATGACAATCATAAAATTTTGATAGATAAATTCACACAAAATGTTTTGTATATGTACCAAAGAAGATTGTTAGAGTTGTTAAAGTATTATTACTACTTAATACATTACCACCCTTAGAAATAAAACAAGGTTTCCAATGATTTGATTTAGAAGGATCATGCTAAGTTGTCCACTATGAGGATAACAAAAGATCCAGTTTTTATGTATTTGAAAAGGATGGGTCTAGAAATATTGAATTATGGGAAAATATTATCTTTATCAAATTAATGTTCAAACTTATATCCAAGTGAAGATTAAGGAGGAATAGAGAGAATATGTAGAGCTACAAAAGAAAGTTAGAAATGTTCCAGAGTTTAACTCTAATCAGGATGGAAGGATTAGTTTTAATAACTGTGTATGTGTTCCTTACATACTTGATTTGAAGGAGTTATTAGAGGAATATCAGAGTAATTTATTCTCAATTCATACTATAAGTACAAGAATGTATAGAGACTTGATATAATAATTTTGGTGGTATGGAATAAAGAGATATATCACATAGTTTGTGTCTTGGTTCTTGGTATTCCAACAAGTTAAGGCTGCAAGAAAAAATTCTGAAGGGATTTTTCATTCATTACCCATATTAGAATGGAAATGGGAGAACATCACTGTGTATTTTTTTCATTAGACTACTCAAAAAATATAAAGGTTTTAATGTTATATGGTTGGTAGTTTATCTCCTAGAAAAGAAAACACACTTCATCATTATCAGAAAATACTTATTTCTGGATCAAATTTCCTAGATATACATAAAGCAAGTAGTAAAGATGCATGAAGTACCATGTTAAATTATATCTAATTGTGATCCAAGGTTCAACTTAATGTTATGGAAAAGTATTCAGAAAGAACATGATATATATTTGAGTTTTAACTCTCCTTATGATCATCCAACAGATATTCACTCTGAAAGAACAATTCAAACCCTAGAGGATATATTGAGATCTTGTTCTATGTATTTCAAAGGTGGGTGGGATCAACTCCTTATTCTAGTTTAGTTTTCTTATAACAATATCATTCAAACTAGAATTCATATGAAACTTTATGAAGAACTCTATTGGGAGAAATGTAGAGCTCCAACATTCTAGGGTGAGGTTAGAGAAATAATGCTATTAGGACCAGATATCACTGTAGAAATGGTCAAGAAGGTTAGAACCATTCAAAAATATATCAAGGTAGCTCAAAGTCAAAAAGGAATTTATGCTAATAACTGATGAAATGATCTAGAATTTTATGTCAGTGAAAATATTTTTATATGAATATCACCTTGAAATAATGTTATGAGATTCCGGAAGAAAGATAAACTAATCCCTAATTATATCAGTCCCATTGAAATTCTTTATCATATCAGAACGATAGGTTATCACATAGAACTTCCTAAAAATTTATCTCAAGTGAATATTATGTTCAATGAATATCCCCAAATGAAGAACATATATGAACTTTTATATTTACTAAAATTATAGGTTATACCATTGGAACAAGATCAATATTATTAGGAACAAAGAGTTGAAATTTTTGATTGCACATGGAATGATCTATGAAACAACACCACTCATCTGGTAAAGATTTTATGGAGAATTAACTAGTTAGAGGAATATATGTGGGAAATTAAGATTATTATTAAGCATAAGTATCATTATATATTTTTACTAGAGTGATTAATTTCAATTTATAAATTCATTTTAAGGGGGGGCGGGGGGGGGGGGGGGGTAGAATGTAACACCCTAAGTTTTTATGTACCTTTTTTTCTATACTAAATTAAGTTTTCATTTATGTATTGAATTTCACTAAGTCAAACATTTGTTTCACTAGGTACTGGATTAGAATATGTTACACACAAAACCGACTTGGTGTATGTTATAGGAAACACTAACTTGGGGTATGTTATATGCAACATTGACTAGGAATACGTTACACACAACAATGAGTTTATGTGAAACATATATTTTTTATAGTTATTTAAAAAAGACTTAGCCATTAGACATAGTTATATGAATAGTAATAACTAGTTTTGGAATATTATTTATAATTGTTTTATATGAATGAAATATATTTATATTGAAATATATAAGTTTTGGTAAAGTTATTATATGTTTTAAAACACTATTTTCTCAAATGAACTTATTTTAATGTCATTTTATGAGAAATAACAAAATTAATTTTAGACACATTTATAATTTTGGTTTTATAAAATAAAACTCATTTTATATTTTATAATTTTGAAATTATATTAGGGTGAATTTATGGTATTATTTCTGTGAAACATCATTTTTGGATAAATAGTGAGAAATACCGAATTTTAATTCAAAAATTCTTTTTTTATATAATTTATTTATAAGGATAAATTACATTTTAATTTGGTTTAAAAGTTTAATAAATCCTATTTTTATAAATCAACCTAATTTGGTTCATTTTAATCTATTTAAAATTGAAATTTAATATAAAAAGATAGAAAACTTTTGACCGTTTTTACTATTAAAATCCTGCATTGTCCACCCGACTGTTGGATTAAATTTAAATTAATTTATGCCACATTTTTATTG
This sequence comes from Viscum album, assembly GCA_963277665.1. NCBI lineage: Eukaryota > Viridiplantae > Streptophyta > Magnoliopsida > Santalales > Viscaceae > Viscum > Viscum album. The sequence goes on from OY728137.1 coordinate 807,224,001, forward strand.
AAATTTGGAAAAAATTATTCCATATTTAGAATCATAATAATTTTTAATGTCTACTAAATTAATTTTTTTGAAAAAAAATATTAGTGAAATTAATTAAAATTAATTATAATGATTAAGGTAGAATTAAGGTTAATAAGGGACTCGACATTAATATTAATGTTGAAAATGACTTAATCACTTTTAATTTATGGAAATATTTATACCATATCCTCCATTTATCTTATTTTTTCCATTATTTTATCCACTTTACATGAGAAAAACAAGGGAGAAATTCCTTTTCCCAAAATCTAAAAGAGTGACACTCCTCCTCCACTATAAAAAGGACTCCTCTCTTATCACTTCCTTAAAACTCTCACGACACTTTGGATCGAACAAGATCTTATCAAATAGCTCCTAAAAATAACTCCCATAATTATCAAATCATCCCCTTTGGAATAAAGAAATCCATTGAAGCCCTTTGGTGCAATCTAAAATGAGTTACCCGAATAAGTGGTAACATTCTTCCTTTAGTTATTTTATTTTATTTCAATTATCCACCTCTTAAACACTTATTCTTCCATTATTGTATAAAAACCCCAGTATAATAAATATAATAGGATTTTTTCTCATAATTTTTTGACCTACACTTACACACACTTCCATACAATGGGTAACAAACTTACTATTTAAGTGTGCGGTGAAGTACCGCCTCATTAAATTTTGATTGTTCATTTTTCCTTTAATGCATCTCATGGTGGAAATTATGATAGAATATATGTTTATATATGTTATATGTTATATTTATTATTTATTTATTGTTATTTAATAATTTTAAAACACATATTTTATACTTTCCAGTTGGTGTAAATTCGAAAACTTTGTTTGAGGAAGTGTGGACTTCTGCCCCTCAAAGCGATTTGATTCCTTCACACACTACATGGAATGTATTAGGGTTGCGTTTCATGAATGAATATGATATATATGAAATAATATTGATACTATAATATTTATATATATATACATATATTTCATTTACTCTCACTCATTCAATATGAAAATAAAACAAAAACATCATTCATGCTTACCAACAACTTACCGTCTCCTAGAACTATGTATTACATTTCATAATTATATATTATATAGATGATTATAATACACATATAAATAATATACATGATATTTATATCATGTTTTAAAATTTGGAAATCATTATATAAGTATATGAATCAGAGATATAACAAATTAAGACACATGCAAAGAACAAAGCGAACATTACCAGAATTAAAATCATAACATAGAATTGTTAACAAGAGGGTAATAAGAGGTAATAATAAAATCATATATGGTATAATATATAAAAATATTCTTCTTTAAAATATGTGAAATAAACTTAAATTTATTTTATAAGAATCTTGTATTATTATGAATATATTCAAGACACAACGTAAGTGAATTTCATCTCATTTTTTATTTTTGTGAGATACATGATTTATTGACCACTGATTCCTTTTGTGTGGTTTTTATACTAGAAATATATGTTTTATATTATTATTATACGTAAATTTATTATTATTTACATGTCAATTTTGTGATCTTTCTTTTATTGGGTTTATGTTTCAAATGTTTAAAAATTGGTAAAGTAATTTTGTCTCAATTTTCATTTTTTAAGACACATGCCATGTAATGAACCTACATATTTCCATGAGGTGTATATACTAACAATATAATTTTATGTCATGGATCTACTTTTTTAATTATATTTTAATCTTCATTTAATTTCATTTTCTTTCATGGGGAGTATAGTTCAATGTTATAGAGTGGTCAGAGTTTACTGAAACAATCTCATCACTTTTTGTGATTATTTTTAATTATCCATCCTTTGATTAAATATTTTGATCCATATCTATAATAAAACTCATGAGTTTACTTATACTATTTTTATTCATTATATATTCATTTATGGGTACCATTTTTTCCACTTTTTGGTCCAAAAAATTATTAAGAAAGTGTTTTTATGAAAGTATTACATTACCTCTCTCTTCGGTCAGAAATCCATGTTATTTCAAATCCATGTTTTCTAAAAAAGTAAAAAAAATGTTTCCAAGAATTATTTAAAATTTATGTTTTTTCAAATACATGTTATTAAAAAAATTAAATTATTCAATATATTTTTTCAAATTATATTCAATGAAATGAGTTTCAAAACATTTTCAATCTTTCATTATAAGTTTTAAATTTATTTTCAAGGAAATTTTTTTCAAGTTTATTTTAAAAAAATTGATTGAAAAAGGTTTTAAATTTTTTTTCAATACTATTTTATATTTTTTCTGGAAAAATTGTTTTTAAAATATTTCTCAAGCTTCTTATATAAGTTTTCATTTATAAGTGGTTTCAAAAAATGTTTTCAATATTATTTTAAAAGAGTACATGGAAAAGGTTTTCAATATTCTTTTATACATTTTTAGGGGAAAAAAGATTTTAAAAATGTTTTTAAGATTATTTTATATTCTTTAAAATAAAAATGGTTTTCAATTATTTTTTCTATCTTTTGTTTTATGATTTTAAGGGAAATTGTTTTCAAAACGATTTTCATTTTTTATAAGTTTTAATGTTTATTTTTAGTAAATTTATTTTCAAAATGTTGTATATTTTAAAATGATTTTTTAAAATAAGAAATGTTATTTTCATCAAGAAATATCTTTAAAATATATTTCAAAATTATTTTCCATCTAATATGAAATCTATTGGAGTAACTCATACCCTTATGGGGAAATGACTCAAAAGTACTATTCATATTGCATCCCTAAATTGTTTATGTTTGGATGGAATGATGTTTATGAAACCCATTTCCCATTATTGTGTTATATGTTTTGGAAACCCATCTCTTTTTCACAGGTTTTATGCTTATGAAGCCTTCTTCATTTAATGGGTTATTATTTGATTAAATTATTGTGAAACCTGTCTCTTTTTACACATGTAAAGATATGATTACATGATTATGGTACCCATTTTATTTCATGGGTTATGATATGATTGTTTATGATCTTGTGAAACATTTATGTATGACTTTATTATGACATGGTTGGGACCTATATCTCCCTCAAATTCATTGGGTAATGATTTATATCTCATTAGATAGACATGACTAGAATGAGGAGCGAACTCAGTTCATTATTATAGAGCTAGAATGAGGAGTGAACTCAGTTTAGTTATACAGGGCTAGAATGGGGTGTGAAACTATTTCATTAATGTACATTTTCAATTAATATGGCTCGTACGAAGTGCATTTACTACTATGGAAATCATTATATGTGGTTATGTGTATTTAAAAATTCCATGTATGATTCCAGTGTTATGTTTTCATGGATTATGTAATTTTTTTCTTATGATCCATGTCTTAAGAACTGCCAATATTTATTCAATTATTCATGTTTATGATCATTTATATGTATGGTATGGTGTTCTATTTTCATGATTATGTTCTCATACCTTTATGCTCATGATTATTTTGACATATATACTTTGTTTACCATTACTGATTATATAAGATTGCCCCTTTTAATTTTTTATTTCCCCTATTTTATGAATATACGTTTTATGTTTGATTAGTTTAATAAGGGTTATAGTCAAGAAGAACCTAGTGGGAGGTGATTTATCTCATTCATACACCGGTGTTTTCATTTCAATGTTTCCAATGGAACTAAACTAGTACAATCTTTGAGCATCTGTTTAAATAATTTTTTAATTATTCCTCAAAATTTATGTTATGATTATGTATGAAATTCGAGGGTCTCTATAATTAATATACCTATGGTAAATTATACATGTTCATTATCCTGATATTGTTAAGATCACGATAATAAATGAATATCCTCATTGACCCATCATTTGAATTACTAAAAAAGACTAGTTTACCCCATGGGGAAGCACTTGGGTGTATTTTCCCTTTATCCATATTCTCTTATAATTATTTTTTAGCTTCTTGAGTTCAATAACAAACATTTTATATAGAGTCATGGATATAAAAAAAGTTATAAGTATGAGATTTAATAATAACATATCTTCAAGACTAAGAGGAGGACTAGAAAATTATTTGGGAAACAAATCAATAAATTATCATATAATGGGAATGTCATAAAGGATTATTTTTTACTGGCCCTTAATTATTCAGTCATGATAGAATTTTTCACAAGGTAATAGTTTACATTCTTGATATTTTGGTACTAAATATGATTCATAATCCTCTTTTTTATTGTATAAAACTAGAGGGTGATTTTCAATATGAAATGTGTTTTCATTCAATTTAAAATTTATATTGGTTCTATAAAAGGAAATTCAATCTGTAGCTAGAATATAATTATATTTCACTAAGGGTGTATCACAAGTATTATTTTGAAATTCAACCAAAACAATTGGACACAGGATGAGTTATATACTTGGGATATGATAATTTAACCATTCATCATTTTCACTAATAACTCAACTTCAATGTTTTGATGTGTTGTTTTAATAGTTCTACTAAACTTGTGTGATATTAAAGAATTCATAGAAGTATAATTAAAAGGTATTTTCACTATTACTAAATGAATAACTAGCTTACCTATCACCACATTATTCATGGGATCCACCTTATTAGTTGTGGTGGAATAAGATCAATTTTTATCAGCATGACTTGAAGGTTACAATCATCAATTATCATCAATACCCTTTAATTAGAGCATCAATTTTTATAGTGTCCAAGTTCCTTACAATTGAAACACTAGATAATAGGTTGAGGGGTAACTAGATAATTCCTTTCTTCTATCATTTTGGTAGGAATCTCCTATCGGTAATTGATATCTATGTTCCCTTCCTCCCCATAACTAAATAATTTCCTCACCCCCAAATGTAATTCCCAGGATATTTCTTCATACAATTTGGAGAAGTGGGATGATGGAATTTCATACCACCATTAGATTTCCCCATCATATAGCTGGAATTAAACTCCATTTTCTACTTATTATCCCTTTTAGAACATTGAGATTCCTTTATCTCCATTTATACATTGAGGAAATTTCATATAATTTCATCATTACTATCAACGGTTTTAATCCATAAGTCTAATCATAGACTCATATTTTGGTAATAATATTACTGTAAAAATTTACTTTCAGAGATAACAAAAAAGATGATGGACTATCATGAAAGTATTGTGAAGTTTTCCTCATAGACCCTAATGGATTCATCATCATTTTTCTTTATTATAAGGAATAACCTCTCCATTTTATGTTAGAAAGTGTAAGGAAAATATTTTCAATTCTTTTCTGGAATTCCTTCCTCTCCATTATTTCGATATACTCCTCGAGCATCATATTTTTACCAACTTCTTAAATTGATCTAATTCTACCTCTATATGATATTGAAATCATGAAATAATCTTACTCATATAATTTAATTATGGAAAAGATATTTTCAACGGATTTGATTCACTGCTCTATTTTTAAGAGATCTGAATATCCATAGAAACTTGGTGGCCTTTGTCACATAATGGTCTCAATTACAACTTGATCTTAATTAGGGGGATTTCAAAATTACTCTTGATTTAGTTTTCAATTCAAAACATGACTTAACTATGAACTTATTTTCACATATTTTAGCATTTATGATCCTATTAGGAAGGGAATATCTTTTAGGCATTCATCACATTTCCCATCACATTGATTATTAGAGAATATTATCCTTTTCAATCCATTGAATAAAAATATGGGGAAAATTAGGGATTGATATTTTTGGAATATTAAACACATAAAGTGAAACCATGAATATTAAATATACAATTCATCAGTAATATATATTTATTATACTATGAGTTTATAAGTTCGAATCTTTGTTATTTGTCATCTATTTCCTTATATAAAATTTTATGTCAATTATTTTTATTCCATTTATAAAAGATCATAAAGAGATTTTTATTTTACCAAATCATATCCCCCATGAGTGTCAACCATGTGTTTTTTAAGGACCATTATCATTAACTAGGTGATGATAAGGTCCATCTCAATGCACCTATTTTAGGGTTATTAACTCAAGGTACCTTTGTTCTAGATCAATATCTACTTGAAGTATCCATAAATGAATTAATATTATTAAAGACCACTTAATGTATACTTTATAAAAATCTACGGTTACTTTAGTATGTTTAGTATCACCAGTATTTATTTAACTAGAGATTTATTGTCCTATTCCCAAAAAATAACTATACATTCCTATGATACTAACTATTACAAATCGTAAATTTAATACACTTTATTTAATTATTTATTACATAAAGTTACAAGTTATACAATACTAGAATATATTGAAGAAAATTTTCTTTGGGAAATTAGTTATATAGCATAATAACTCTAAAAATAAATATAATGATATTATTGAGAACTTCATCAACATGCTCCTAAAATTCTATCATTCTTCAAAAACTGCATGGGATAACCTCTAGATATATAAAATGAAGGGATGAGTTTAATTCCCAACAATGGAATAATAAAATCAATGAATATGTTAAAGTATTACATATAATACAATAGGAATATCAAGGTAACATAAGTTCGGTGATAATCATAATTATAAAAAATAACGCATGATATAACACGATATCATAAAGGTAGCATAATAATGTGGCCACAACATAAAACATAATATCATAAAAAAAGTAAAGGATTATAATTATTAAATCATAACATCGGGTTCTTAGGATGACCTCCCATGCACCATACAATTAATCTCATGAGATGAAAACATTTTCTAATGCATTAGTTGGCTATATAATTATGAACCCACCTATCACTTTCATATTATGTACATGCATAAGTATGCCACATACATCATAAAAAATAAGGATGTATTTCATCAATTTTAACACCATGATTAATAATTTTGTGTTAAATACATACAAATATAAAATTAATGAAGGTTAGGTACAACTAAGTGAATATACTTGAGTGAGAATAGTGACGGATATTCCCAACACAAATGTCTGAAATGGAAAATCATAGGATAATTTTGACAACATAAAAGGTGTAGATAAATATTTTTAGAAGTGGTTAATGAGATATAAATGGTAATATAATTAATTTGTAATCATATATAATGTAAAGTGGATGGATAAAATAATAAAATAACCTGAACAATTGTAAACCAAAAGGCATGACATAAAGAAGGTGCTTGAATAATGATCCCTTAACATGAGAGGATGCTTCTTAATGCTTGGGTGGATCTTCTTTAAGATATTAGGGCCACCTTTAGAGTACTATATAGAGGTAAATTCAGATAAATTTCAAGATGAAAATGTTTTTAGTGAAGAGTAATGGGATGTTGGGTGAGTTTATACAGAAAAATCTAATGTGAATTGTTATTAATTTCCAAACATAGGTTATAAACTCAATATATTAATGTAATAAAACCCAAAAAACAACCCAAGGTTTTTACCATTTTTTCTTCAAAAGTAGAGTGGTTTTTATTATTTTTTAAGGATAATAATATAACACAGTAAAATAAATCTCTAGGTGATGTAGATGTGAGTCATGTTTATAAATAATTGTTTTTAAAACCTTAAAAAATAATATAGTTTTTAGACGATTCATTATGTTTTTATAAAATTAATAAAGTAACATATAAGAAATTATTTTAAAGGGGAAACCTAATTTTTTTGTGGATACCTTTTATGTCAATATTATATCACTTTTGGGTCATTATGATGTGACAATATAAACCATGTATTTATATTGTATTAAATTTTTACCCAAATATTCGAATATATATCAGAAAAGTATGAATAAGTCAAAATTGGATAATTTAAACATGATGATTTAAAAATAATTATTTATTAATTAAAAATAATTATAAATACTATAAATTTTTACTTTTAAAAAATAAATCCTGATTTATCTAAAAATACTGGGTTTTATCACAATAGCAGTTTTTAACCATTACAAAAATGACATTTTACATTATAAAATTATAGTATAATTTATATTTCATAAATATTATTTAAATATAATATTCTATTAAAATATTATTTATTTCAAAAAAAATAAATTCATAAGAAATAGTGTCTTGATTGAAACTATATATTTCCAAACAATACAATTTTTGTTTCATCGTATCAAAATCCATTTTGTATCAACCTTATTATTTAATAATTATAAAATTAACAATAAAATAGAATTTTTATTCTTATTCTTATATTAAATACAAAAATATAAAAAATATTATTATTTGGTTCTAGATACAAATAAATATTTTTACACTAGTGAATTAATTAAGGGTAAGGTGTGTGATGGTGAGATTTTCATGGGGTAGTTCAATAAACACAGTTTGGGTTGTTATCTTGATGAGCACGAACTTCTCATATAAATAGTTTCACTCAAGATTTAGTTGTTTCATCTTGTATTGGGATAGGTTATATGAAAATCCTAGTGATATTATCTCTATAAAAGGTGTTGATAAAAGAGATTCATAGGGTATGATCATACTTATCGAGGTCATTACTTCTTCTGTCTGGGTAAATTGGACATTATCAGAACCCTTAATATAAAATTTTTAATAGTGGTTGTATAATGACTATATTATAATTGGTTATAATGTTAAATGTTATTTTATATCAAATATACTATAATTTCTAAAAATAACGAAAGTAGTGCATTTGTTTTCTACAACTAGATTACTTGATAAGGCATCAAATCATTAAAAAGGGAATTTCATTTATAAAATTTCATGTCATTACATTAGGTTATCACTATGAGAGGTGATTTTTTCTTCAAATACCATTCATTTTTTATAAAAATACAACAAAAAAATACATGTTAATAAGATTTATGTTATTTCAATTCACATTGAATAGCAGGGTTGAGATGATTTTCTCAACCAAATTTCGTTATTCTTTTCGGTCTTCAGGCTTTCACATCTAGTATTGAAATATGATATAGATTTAGGAAGCATGTTACTATTTACATGTTCACTATATTTGTGTGGGGAAACTAAATTTTCCAAATCCTTAATGATTAGTATACTCTATATTACTTTAAAGGCCACCTCTTCTCTTAGAAGAATATTTAGACATGCGTTTACATTATAACCATCTTCATGCATCTCCCACAAAGTTATTTTTTAACACAAGGGTTACATTTAATTGATAAAAAATAATGGAATTATATTTTTTATTTTCTAAGATATTCTTTTAATTAGTAATAATATTTCTTTAGTCCCTACACCTCTCTTAATTTATTCAAATCTGCTGGCCAAATTAGTAATATATTATTGGATTTAATGATAACATGTTTAGATCCTCCACATGAATTATTTTTTAGAGTCAATTTTTTGAGATAGATTAAATTATCTAAAACACCTCTATTGAACTTCATTGACCTTATTTGATTATTATTTTCTTTATTTTTATTTTCTAACAATAACTCATCATTTTTCTGAATCTTGAAGGGAGAAATCTAATTGTCAATTTTTGTTATTTTTTGTATCAAGGCTTGATATTATTTTTTATTAAACATTTTTGGCCTTATATTCCCATTTTAATTTCACACATTCTGATATGAACATGCATCATATTTTTGAAAACCTCATTTCTCATTCCACATAAATCTTCATTTACTTTAATTAAGATTTTTTATATATTTTTCTTAATATATAGGTTTTTAATATTATATTTCTTGACCCCCCTTGAAATTATATTTTTTTTCTTCTTAGGTTTATGGATTGGAAAAAAAATACAATTTCTTGTTCCCCAACATATTATAACACCAAAAAATCCCTATTAACATTATTATTTTTCCTTGAACTTCATTCTGTTCAGAAATTATAGTTTTATAAGGATGTTATTTTTGATTTATTCATCATTGGTAAAACTATTCTTGGGGAACCAACTATTTATCCCATTATTCTATCCTTCATATAAGTGTTGGTAGAATAATCGTCATATTTACTTACCAATTTCTTATAGGTTTTAATTTTAAATCAGAATATCCTTTTGAAAGATAATTATCATGAGAAATAAAATTTGAAATGGCTGACAGTTTTTTATTTTATATTACCAAGTATTGATCCAAGTATAATACCGAGTATTGATCCAAGGATAATACCAATACATTATTTCCATATATTAAAAAATATGTAGAATAGTATCACTCTGCTAGAACATTGTGTTTCAGCATCAAGTTTTTCTTAACTTCATGTGAATTCATGGATTGGGTAGTCTTTAGGTTTTTTAATATAATATAAATTTCAATTTTTTCATATAAATAATATTCTTTTCAAATTTAATATCTTTCATCCTTTCCTAAAATTCATTCTTGTTCTTTCCAACTTATTCCACGGGCATTTTACTCCTATATTGAAGAAAAAAAATCCATTTCCTTTGATTTTCATACATTTAACTTTTAATTGATTATTCTTGACAACAATTATATTTTTTTCACTCACTTACAATTCATACATATTCTATTTAAATTATTTTATGGTTTCATCCATTTCTCATATTTTTTTGATTCACTCTTTTAAAAACATAGAGCACCTATATATAAAACCCATAATCATAGATTTTGTATCTTTAACCTGATTTGGGATATTTATATTAGTTAAAACCTTTTCACCTAAATAATTTTCCATTTTATCTAACTCCTCCTCAATATTATTGATATATTGGTTGTGGATTTCAATAATTGGAGAAACAAAAGTGAAATGTACGTTGGGAAAAATTAGAATTTTTTTAAAGAATAAACTGATATTTCTAGAGAGATTTTAGGTAAATAATCATCACTAATGATGCTTGGATATTATTATAGTGAATAATTTAGGAAATAATTTAAAATACCTTTGGATAAATTGAAACCATTAACATTATTAATGTATAAAGTCTATCCATTTACTTGATGGTGGGTTAAACCACTGGATCCATTCCTTCAATAGAAGACATGTCTTCTAAATTATTAAAGCATGGTGGAACTAAACATACATCTTAATGGAATGAGAGGGACTGAGTCTTCAATATTATATTCTCTTAATTTTTTCTATTGATCATATTATTGGTTGAAACTAAATTCAAATTAGAGTTAGATGTATCTTTTCCAACACTTAACTACAATAAAAATGAGGAAATACATGTCAAATATTTAAAAATGAACTACTTTAAAAAAAATTACATTCTAATAAGAGGTTAACCATACTATAATACTAATTGTTGGATCACATTGGGATATGTTAAACATTGATAGAGTATGGATGAATCATTATTAGTGTCTTTTTAACCAATTATATTTTTCATTCCATTTACCTCTTTGATTGGTTAACATCTTGATTATATTAATTTTGGTTGTCTCTCCATTATCATATTAAATAAGATGAAAGTAAGGGAAATATTACACACTATATTTGGAAAATGTTTAGAAATCATTTAGAGTAGCTAGTAATCTTTGTGTTCATATGTGACCAACACATAGATTACCACTATAATGGAATAAAAGTTATAGTGGGTTGTCTAGGTATTAACCTAAACCTTATATGTGATTCTATACACATTAGTTGGGATAAAACAATCATAATTAAATTTTTATAGTGAAATATTAACCAAAACACAACCTCCCTCTAGATATTTATACTAACTCATGATTTTGAGAAGATACTCTAAATTGATTTTCTTGTATTGATGAGTTTAAAACAAGTTAAGATTTATCTTTTTCACAGAACCGATTGGGTCCTATTTTTTTACTTTCATATCAACATTCAATTACACCATATTCTTATAATTCATTATACACAATTTTATAAACTCTCCTTATTATTTATATCACTAAATAGAATTTTCTACTTCTCATTCACCTGCATTAATACAAGTAACTACTTATTTAATAGATGTAAGATCTTATTCTCTCACTCCTTCTTCTTATTTCTTCAGTGCACATAGATTACAAAAGATCTTATTCTTATTATTATCCTTCTTCAGTTCACATTAACATCACTAGAACAATCAATTTATTTTATAATCATGTATTATATATTTTTTATATAGTATTAAGTATTCTTCTCCTCTCTTGACACTTGGATATTTCACATTTTTTTAACATTAATGTCAAACTTATCTATATTCATCTCTCTATCCTATAATTGATATATATAAAATATATAGCAGTATCAAATTATTATTTCCATTATTCTCAAATTATTTTATATACAATGAGAATAGTTAGTTTTGAATTACCAAGATTTTCAGTGATTCAAACCCCCTTAAAATATCTATTTGTTAGAGCTCCTTGAATCGTACTTATGAAATAGGTTTATTTCCAACAAAATTTTTCAAAAATATTCATTTTTCTCTTCTTAAAAATTCATTCAAAATGTTTTTGAATATCACATAGTATTATTTTTAATTAATTACACAAAATACACATATTAAAACAACACATAAGCATACACATATTAAAACACCACATATGCATGACAATTTAAGAAAATAACAATTGGGTTCACTAATCCTATTTTTTGATAAATTAATCCCTATAGATCCATATTTACATCTTAAAAAAATGTAAATAAATAGTAAAATTATCATGATAATTTTATTTTAAGAGATACGTTCATGATATCTCATGAATTAAATCTTAATTAATAATCATATATTAATATTGAAACTCTGTTATACATCCATTATATCTATATATTTTTCTAACAATAAAAGTCTTATATTACGAACTTCTAAATTCTTACGTTCCATAAAAAATAATATATTTAGTAACAAAATTCTTATTTTATTCTTTCCAAAGGCATATGATTTTTACTTTTCCTTTTTTCCTTATCTTAATCGATATAATGACTCTGAAGTTTTATAATAAAAGTATTACATTATAAATAGAGAATTATGATCTTCCTGAATACTTATGAACCAAAACAATTCTCATAATACTTATAAAATAATTATGCATAGAGAACCGATTATGATAAAATACCAAATATTGGTTTGAAGAGATATGTTAATATAAAAAACATAAAAATTTATCAAAAATAATTTTCTATACTAAATCCCCATTAATATCAAAGAATCTACACTGGTTTTATGCTTTAATTTTAGTAGATATTATCATAATTGGATTGTGTGATCATGATTTTTAAATCCATAAAGATTAGTTAACTTGAAAAAAAGTATTTTTCTCTCTAAATCTTCAATAACATTATTTTGGAAAGATTGATTCTCATCCAACAGATTTCATTAGAAATTATCTCTGTGTATAATCAATGTCAATGGATTAACCATTTGAGTTAGACCAAACAACCATTCTTATTTGACTAATGATGATGATCAACCACATGTACAGTTGAAGGACTATTGGATTGGAAATTTGAGTTGGATTGACATTGCATCTTAGTTTATAACAACCACATATATAACTATGTGGATGTGACTAGATAATCCAAAAGAATAAATTATAAAATTTGTGAAGAAATAACCATGGGATCCACCAAATAGGAATGTAATCACATGAATATATAGTAATTGTATTGAAAGTGAGGATATCTTAGTCAATAAATTCCAGACATCATGCAATCTGATCTAGATCCTCATCAAACAATCATCAACCGTCCATAGACAACTCAAACCACGCCAAGATGTTGTATGTAGTGTATCTACATTCATAAACAATTTTATATGATTTCCTTTAAGAAAATATCCATAATCATAAAATCATTACCATATTCATCATGGAGATATATAATGTTTGTTCATAAATTCTTTTTGTGACTTCAAATTACTTCATACTATAACTTCCAAGACATAAATTTCTCTCTGTACACACATTTTATAATTCTGGCTATATTCTTCTAAATTCCAACCAATATTTATTAATTCAATTAATATTCATTACATATTTAATTAAATCATGTTTAAAACTTCATATTCATTTACAATCAATGAAATTATATAAAATACACACAAAGTGGGGTCAACAGACCCAAGAACTAATTTTGAGGTACTATAGAAATATTTAATGTATTTTATGAGTTTTGACATATCAATAATAATTCTTAAATTCTTTTTATTAATGTAAAATATATTATTACTTATGGGAATATTTAATTAGTATAGCTTCTTATAATTATAAAAATAGTTATCTATAATTTTCTGTAACTATATTTATATTTAATTACTAGTGGAAGTACCCTTTATGTAACTATGTTATAGTTTACTATACCAAAATTTTCTTAAGTATATATGTTAATAGATAATTAAAATTATTATGAAAAAATATATGTATCGAGATCCATTAAAATTATTTTTTTTTTATCTTATTGATACCCAAAGAGGTATGTCGTTATCTTCATTCTAGGATAAAATATTTGAGAATGAAAATCTAATAATGTGCACATAATTTTAAGTATAGTAGAGAAGTTTATCATTATCCATATAAAATTATAACATGGGGATGATTAAACATATATAGTCTAAAAATGGTTTCAACAACCCTCATAAAAGGATAAATGACAATTATTATATATTTGGAAATTAGAAATTCCAAGAGGCCATTTATTCACAAATAAAACTCTCAATGGATTTTCATATAATCCATTATACTCTTTTTCAAGTATATGTAATATTTCTCACAATTCTGGTATAGGATGATATCTTAATTGAATCCCATTTTTTATCTTGGTAGTGGGTTTTGTATTTACAAACATAAACCAAGATTTAATGTAATAATATTTTTTCCTAAGTACAAATTACGAAAAAAAAATTATTAGCACTTTTATTTAATATCTGTTATCGTGTAAAGAATAATAACTATGTTATAAATAATTCATGGAATATCGTGATATTTTATAAGAATGCTAGATAAATATTGATGGATTTTATTATTCTTTTTCTATAGTTTATAGATTCAAATGGAATACTCTAAGTAGTGGTATTCTAAAATAATAATTGAAACACATTTTCATATTCATGATTAGAGTTTACTAAAGTGGGACATTAATTTTATATTGTAAAGAAATTGATGGATTGATTTAAAAATTCAATTTAATTTCCAATATTTTATTTTGTCCTTGGTTATTGTTGATTTTAGGAGTGTTTGGAAAGGAAACAAGGTCAAAAAATGATAAGAAGAGAGAGGTGGGGATAATATTCCAAAGAAGAATATTTCCAAAATAACTCCAATAGGGGCTATAGAAATTTAATTTTTCTTGTCAGGGGGTCTTCCTCCAAAACTAAGTGTCTTGTAGTGACCACTGAGAACACAAAATCTAATTGAAAACATTGTATTCCACTAGAATTGTGGTGGGGGAAAACCATGGTTATGATGGTCCCCAAATCCTATTTAAATAGGGGTTTTTTTATTATATTTCATTTAATTTATTTTAAAATAAATTTTTCACATAATTCATTTAGTTATTAATCTAGTAAAACCATCAACCATTTAAGCTCCCCATAGTGATGTAACACCCACTCTAAATTCTTGATAGGTTTAAGTTTCATCAACTATATAAATCTGTAACCAGTAATTCTAAATTTACATGACTTATAATCCATAGTTACTCTCACTACTTCTTTTAAATTCATTATAAATCCCTTTTTTAGGGACATTATATTTTTAAAAATTAATCTTATTGAGTCAACATAACGAAAAAATATTTTTTAAAGAAACATTTAACACTACGAGGTTTGGGTCCCTATTTTTTCTATGTTTTATTTGAGTTAGATGAAACAATTTAAATATGTGTTATAAAAGTTGAGTTTATATGTATAAAAAATGAAAATGAATTGGTTTCTTTATAGGTTAAGAGTTAAGTGAATATCTATAGGCCAATTAGAGGTCTATTGGGTAGTATGCTTTGATTCTATGGTCATTGATCAATATCGTTATTATGGAAAGTGTTTTGAGAACTCAAAATTATAACACATAAGATTTATTTTTCTATATGTTTTTCATTAGTGTACATTATGAGGTTCCTTTAATTGTTCCCTGATAATGAGAAGTTTATATGATAGATAATCTAGTGATGTTTAACATTATGTTTTGTTATGGGATAGTTATATATTAACATGGTATATTATTCATCAAGATATGGGTGAGGAGCCTATCGATTCAGGATAAAAGGGACTTCCATATGTTGTGTGATATGGTCGGAAGTAGGATAAATGATTTCAAAATATTCTGAATGATCTCTTATGATGTATTAATGGTTCGAAGTGATAAAAACCTATTAATAATTTTTATTAATAGAACTGTGAATGATTGAAAACCATTGGGGTTGGGAATAATTATAAACCATTTTTTCATTTTTAATTGATTTGGATTGATTAAAACTAAGATTTATCTATTATGGAAGGTATTGAGAATATTTCAATACCATACAATTCACATTGTATAATTGTATTAGGGGCATAACTCAGCCATTATTTTGAAAAAAAATTATATTGGGTGTGATTTTAACCCATAATTTTATGAAATTATATTATGGGAATTTTAATATAACACTTTAAGAATATTTAGGTGTATTATTTTAGTATTAATAAATGATTTTCCAACCTCGATGGTTATGTTTGTATTATTATGGGATTATAGGAAAACTCTAAACCAACTCACCATATTCATGGGTGATATGCTTAGAATCAATATATACACTGACTAAAATTCACAGGGTTTATCATTTTAGTGGATGATTATCCCTCGATGACATGGAATGTATATGTATTTTTTAATTTATTTTTAATTATATAATATTGTGAATGAACCAGTTTTTGAAAATTTTATTAAAGAAAATCATTGGTAGTGTCCTGTTGATATATTTCTCAAAACATTTATGTGAATCATTTTTAGAATTTAATGTTTATGTTAGGGATATAACTAAGGGAAAATATCATATATGTAATGACTAAGACAAATAGTTCTGTAGCTCTAGGAGATGGGACGTTGAAAATCCTAAAACTTATATTCTTTTCTATTGATTTTTTCATTTAGAATTATATATGTATATAATTTAATCTCTATGTGATATTTCATTTTTATGTTTTACTATATGAAATTTCTTTGGTTATTATTTTCTTATAATATGTGATATATATTATTATCATTGAATTATCACTTTAATTTCCATATTTAATATTATATTATGTATATGGGTGATATTATTTTATATATTATTTAATTTTATCTAATAAAGGGTATAGTCACCCCATGATATTGATAAACACTCTCCATTAGTTTGTAGCCTCCGGTCTATGGGGAGGTGTGCCTGAGGTCATTCAAAACTCCCCCTTTAATAATATTTTGGATATCATAGATAAAGTGGAAATAGTTCCTTGTTTATATTTTTTTTTACTATTTAAGAAATGGTTATTAGTGATAGTAGGTGTCAAAACATGGGATGGAACTTATGATTATGTAAAAAAACATGAATATGGGAAGTCTAGGTTTCTAGGGAGTGAAATTTTGATTCTTTGTTTTTGAGATTTTTTTTAATTATCAGGGTATATGATGCCCTAAATATGGTTTATTATCTTACATTAGTCCCTAGGTGGCATGAGTAGTTGATTTCATGTATCATATTGTGTGTGTAAGATCCACATGACATGTGTATTACCGTATGAGTTTGATAATATGGTTAGGAAATTAGTTTTTTATTTAATGTGTCAATAATAAATGATATAATGTTTTCATATATAGGTTATTAGTGGAACATGACTTGATTAAACCCATGGTTTATAATTTATCAAATAATGTATATATTATGGTTGTCTTGTTGATTATACATGTGTAATGTCTCTAACCTTATGAGTGGCTATATTTTAAAATAGTGTCAGGTTTTATGTGATACATACTTGATTAGGGTATATATAAACTAACATGACACATGTCTCATTACTCATTTTTCTCAAAAATGATACCAAGAACCATTTCATATTAATTAGGAGCTGTTTTTTTTTTAATTTTAGTAATATTACATCTTGGATACCTTTAATCAACCACAAAGGGGGAAAATATGAGAATAACCTCACTTATAGTGGTACCGAGACATCCTGTATATTTTCAGCTCCATTTAAGATTTATTTGGGTTATAAAATTGATGGACCTTGGGGATCCATGGGTCAAGTTATTCATGTTTAATCACATGAGGTAATTTATGATATATCGCATACCCCTTTATCAAGTAGATTATAACTTCAAGAGTTTATTTTTGTAGATAGTGTCTCCTTATAGTATATTTGGTTAGATTAATACACGCATGGGGAAGTGGGTAAAGACAATTATGCATATACAATGAGTTCAAACTAAAATCTGGTGGGATGTATAGGTTCATGTGAGCCAACATAAAGAGATATCCTAGAAAATATTCTAAAATAATTTCCTTGAGAAGTTATTGATGTCTCATAAAATTCAAAGAGTGATTAGGAGTTTTTACGGCTTATTTAGAGGAGTATGTCTATGGTGGATTTTGTTTCACATTTTTTTAAAAAATATTCTCTGTTGAGATCTTATATTTTTAGTTAAAAGAGTGCATGAGTAAGGAATTATGAGGTGGAGTTATGAAAAAAAAAATTGGTAAAAGACAATATATACAATATTAATTCATTAACATTTTTGTAAATAAAGTGTTCATTTTTTAGACAAATATGGTGGAGGGTTGTGTGCTAAGACAACCTGCTTCATTATATTTATTTGGGAGTAGGACATCTGGTAGTATGAAGCACATATTTGATGACTATCAGTATATATATTATGGGAAATTTATTTAAGGATAAGTTTTTTCTCCTCCCCCTTAAGGGAAGACTATAATTGAGTATTATAAATTTATAATTAGAAGAAACATTAGATAAATTTATATAAGGAAATTATTTGTATTCAACCCATAGTATCCTTTTTAAACAAGAATTCATTTTCTTGCATTTTCATATAACATTTCATATTTATACTTTTAGATAATTATTCATACCTCTTATGTAACAAAAACTTATATTAGAAAGTGGATTCTTCCTCTTAGTATCCATATTTTACACAATACAAAAAATAAAAAATGATACATGTTATCTTCTCATGAAAAATATTCACGATTTTCAATGTTATTATCCTAAAACAATAAGAATTTCTTTTGAAAACATGATATAAGCATATAAAGATCAGTAAAGAACATAAAAAAATAATAAAAAAAAGGAAACGTGTTAGTGCATTTCAAAACCATGAGATCATATAAAAGAGAATTCCCTTAACATAATAAAACATTATCTCAAATAATTGATTAATTGTATATGAAATTAGATAAATGAACCAAATATTTTATGAAACAACTTATAAGAAAACATAGTTTCCAAATAATAATCATGAGGTCTTCATAGAAAACATTATAATACATGAAAACATTTTCCAAAAAACAGACATTTTTACCCTTAAAGTGAACAATTTATCATTTAAACAAAAGATCACTATATTCACTAATTTATTCCAAATATTTCCATGGAAACTCATTATAAGTACTAAAAAATGGATGTGTGTTGATTCAGAACAAATAGAATACCATACATTATTAATTCCAACATATTTCCTTGGAGAATATTATCATTAACCAATGATTTAAAGAGATATATCAAGATCACTCATCAATAATAAAAAAAATATACTGACTAAAAAATACATAAAACACATAAAATATTTCTTTTATATCATAAAAATCATAAAAATATTTTTTTAACCCACAATAAAACATTTTTGGATATTGAAATAACCCTTTTCATTGAAGCCCCATTTTAAAAATAAAAATACACATAAGAAAGTTAAGGGTGGTTTTTATTTGAAGAAAACATGGAATATTATAATGTAATAAAATTATAAAATAATGGTTATAGAAGTATAAAAATCTATTGACCTCATATACACTAAAATAGAACATTTATTTTTTACTTTTGTTATGAATGTCAAAATATTCCATAAAAAATACGTAAAAATTATCTTTTTAGAAAAGAATGAAATAAATTAAAAAAAGAAATAAAATTTCCCTTATAATTTATTTACATAAATATAAATACATGCATAATTTTTTTTAAGAATATGGAAATGAAATAAAAATATTTAATGAAATAATTCTTTACAAGTTATAAAATGAGGTTTTAAGTTAAAGTGTCCATTTCCTCAATTATAAATTTTTAACATGTTCTTTATCTTCAAAAATAATATACATATGATAATTATTAAATTTCTTTATAACATTATTCAAGATTATTATTCCTTTAATTTTATTTATATCAATGTAATATTTAATTACTTAATTGATTAAGTTTTCTTCAAATGTTTTGAGGTTTCCTAGTTCGTAAGTCTGAAATAACTTCTATAGGTTGAATTTTTTCAAATGAATTATGATTATATAATATCTAAAATATTAATAATTTTATAATTATCATTTTTAAAAAGTAATATTACTTTTATATACAACTATGTATAATGGTTATGAAAACTGAATTATGTTACAATAACGGAGATGGAATGTCATATGTATATATGAGTAAGGTTTCCATTTTTAAAGGAACATAAAGAAATGAAGGTCTCATTTAATCTTTATATATTGATTATTATTTCAAAAATAACATACTATTTTTTTAAATCCACCTATAAATAAAATTCATGTGCGATAGAGATGAGAAAAAAATGCATCTATTCGCGAGGTGGTTGTATTAACATTCACACAAGCGATGTATTTATGTTTTTTCAATTGTAAATAAGGAATTATAATATTTATTTAACATTATTTAATTAAATTTATATCATATATATCATATAATTTCATTTTTACGCATAATTATGACCAATCATAAGAGTCTATTTTGAAAAATGAAATACATCATCTCATGAGGTGGTAGTCTGATACACGTTTGAACTTTATTTTCTATTAACCATTAGATGATTAAGTAGAAAAAAATGAATTTAAAATAAAAATAATTAAAATAAATTATATTTAAGATAATGATTTTATAATTTATTCATGGTTAAAGATGATTTTGAGGAGTTATAATAATACATAAAAGGAAAACACCAAGTTAAGAACAATAACATTTTTTTGGATAACCTCATTAGGTTTATACTTAATGAAGTACTACGATTATTCTCATATTAAATAAATACCAACTAGATAAGGGAATATATTTTTAAGTGGAATTTTTAAGGGTTTTACTATGATGTGATTCTCAATAATTGAGTATACGATAAGATTTCTGGTGTCTTTTTATAAGTGGTAGGGAGAAGACACTTGGAATTTTTCAAAATATTAAAATATATTAATTTCTCACAAATGAAAATGGATCCAAAATGAATAATACATATATATTATTAAATATATGGATGAAATATGGTTATAAATTGTATTTTGGAATGTATTTAGTTCAGTTTAACCTTTATAATTTCTATTTTAACCCTTTGATGAATTTTAACTATTATCGTGATAACTATATTTTTTTACAAAAGTTACTAATAATAATGAAAAAATGAAAGTGATCTCAATAAAAAAATTTGAATCACTTATTCCAAATATGGATCTATATTATTCAATTCAATATCTATAAGTGTAATAAATTAATTTTTAAATAAACCTACAAAATGTAATGAAAATTACTATTTAAAAAAATGTATTTTTACATATAAAAATATTTTTATTCAAAATTATTCTATAATATTGATTCAGATAAAATTTATTTCATAATTTATAATAAAAATGAACTGATGAAATTTTAAAACCAACCAAAAACAAAATGAAACAATCTGAATACTTGAAAATAAAAGATATATTTCCTAAAAAAATCTTAAGTTTCAACTATTCATCAAAAAAAAATAAAATTTTTTAGAAAATTCTCAGATGTATAACTCTAAGATATTTTTTAATTTTATATATTATAAAATAAAACTTTTTTAAATTAAAAATCTAAAATTTGGAATTAAATATTTTTAATAAAACCATATACCACATATAAACAAATTTAGTCAGAGTAAAACTATTCCCAATTTGGTTGAAAAATTACTCAACATTTTAAATTTTATATAACTCTATAAATAATAATTCATTAATATTAATAAGTAATGAAATTGGTTTACTGTTAATAATAATTTTTTAGTTTCATTTCCCCCCAATTATGAAATTTAATCTACACAATTTTATTCACTACTTAATTAAGTAGGGATAGTTCTCCTTCATAATATTTTATAATTTATATGTTGCTTATTTAATAATATTGTTTTCTATAAAAATATAACCTGGTGAATCAAATTATTCTACAAACCCATCCCTTTATAATAGAAAATAATAACTAGATGTTCTTGATATGAAATATTTTCTTCTATCTATACCGGGAAGTGATAAAAATGTGAGATACATCTAGCACATATTTCCTTAACAATGAATCAAAAACACCTAATGTAAATAGAATACAATTAGTTGAGAGGAATCTATATCAAAAATAATCCAATCATCTATAATATTTTATATGGTTCTATAATCCGTATAGTTAATTTTATTTTTTATAAAAACACATAACACATTTCCATAGAGATAATGTATATGAAAAATGACTGACTACCTCGATTGAGAGATCTTACCTCTAGTTATCTGCATAATATTTCTATATAATTTGAGCCATACTTTTTATATTTTTAATTATATTCACCATTACAAACATTAATTTTTAAAACTGTAGTCCAAATAACTTTCTTTCCCCTAATTTATCCCAACAATCTATCATCCAAAATTGATATCCATATATTTCCTCTTAATATTACATTTATATAGTAGAACGAAAAATATTATTATAAAAAAATTAACTAATAAATTTTATGATACCATCTTCCATAGTAATATATTAAACAATATCGTGGTATGTTATTGAATGTCTGAATAATTCACTTTGATTGTCCATCATATTAAGAATAAAAAATTATACTATAATTTAATTCAATACCCAATAACTTCTGAAGGACTTTTCAAAAAAATATAATTAATCCATGGATAATGGTCAGATATAATAGAGAGAATAGTTTCATGTAACATGAATATCCCCTTCAGATATAGTTGAAAAATCCAACCTAAATACATAATATCTCAAATATAAAGGAAATGTACATAATTAGTTAATCAATCAACAAAAACCCAAATAGCATTATTACCTCAAGATGCCTTTAGAGATCCAATAATTAAATCTATATATATACATTATAATTTTTAATTTTGTAATTGAAAAAGATGAAGTGTATCTATCGGTAATTATCATTCCTCTATAACCTATTTATAATTCAAACATTTCATGGTAAAGTTTGATATACAATTTTTTATTTCATCCCACAATAAATTGACACGAAGGTCTCTATACATCACAGTGTTTCAAGGATGAAAAGAGAAAAGAGTTATTTGAGATTCACTCAATAATTACCTCTATAATTTATAACCATAAAGATCACACAACAACTTCTCAAATATAAAAACAACGTTGTTATCAACATTCAACTCAAGAAACATACCACACATAACTAATTCTACTCTTTATTTCAAAATAAGATTTTACTTATACTATTTTGTAAATTCCATCTAACAACAACAACTATAAGGAGAACTAAAAAAATAAATAACATTTTAAAATGTACAATTTTTTGAATAATATCCACTAAAGCATTTCCTTAAGGATTATGTTCCATATATATCATAGTTAATGATGCATTATCTACCTGACATAAATCATCAGCTACACGATTTTTATTTTCTAGGATAACAATTAATATTAATTCCATATTCATTAACAAGGTCTAACCATTTTTTCTTCCATGTTTTAGAATATTTATGATTGAATATATAATTTAATATTTTTTTATAAATATATATATCATACTTTACTCTATATAAATGATGTCTTCATATTTTTTATGAAAAACACTACAACTACCATTTTAAGGTATGGTGTGAGATGATTTGTGTCATGAGGTGTCAATTGATATGAAGAATAAGAAATTACCTGATCTTTCTGAATTATAACACAATGTATTCCTTTTAAAGAATCATATTTGTAGATAAAAAATTCACCATTTCTAGATGGAAGAAAAAACTGGATCATTTTATACTCTTCTTTTCAAAAAGTGGAATCATTCATCACAATATTTAATCCAGATGAATTTCAAAAAAAATTAGTTTACATAGTTAGTGAGCTTGATAACAGATAAATTTTTTCAAGAAACTATCAGTACTATCCCAATAATCAAGAAAACAACAAATATCTAACATTTATAGATCCTGGACACTGTTAAAACACTTTTATTTTAGCAAGATCAATAGTTATTCTAAATTTATTTAGGATATGTATAGGGAATAAAATCCTTTTAAAAAATAAATTGAAACAACCCAGAATTTTATGAATGAATATTACCTTCTTGAAATTATGGAATTTTTCAAAGATCACATAGATAAAACTAACAAGATATTATTCTCAGAAATGAAGAATGATACATTAGTAAGAAACTAAACCAATAATAATGCCAAATAATACAATGAGATAATAAATAAATAATAATATAATAAGTTTAGGATAATTTCGATATGATCGATCCACCAGAATGAATTCACTCATGAACAAAGATATAGAAATAACACATAATTTCAATAAAGCAATATTCATTTGGTAGATGAAAGTATATAAAACCATAATGATATATTAGTATTGAATTAATAATTAATTAAATAGGGGGTATTTATTGACATTATGGAATCAATATGATCATTAATGATCTAACTATTAGAGAACCAATATGACCGTTGGAATAGAAACATAATAGTTGGAATAGTAACATGACTATTAGAATATTAATTTTACCATTTAGAATAGAAATACGATTGTTAAAATATAGTAACCCCACCTATATAAGTGTAAAATTATATTTAGGTATTTTATTAAATGGAACAATATATATATATATATATCATGGTATAGGTAAAAAACATATTCAAAATGATAAATTAAGTTTTGTTATTCTTATAAAACATTAATGTTTTATTTGATGTTTTATAATTTTTTAAAATAAAATTTACTTAATTAAAATGGATTCATAAATTAATATTATATTTTATTATAATGGTAATATAAATTTATAAAACCATAATAAATTTTTCAAAGGGTTATAAAATCGATTATAATATTAAAATTGGTATTTTTTGAATAAATTATATTTTTATTAAATAATTAATGTTCTCCTATTTAGAAAATATTTTGATAAATTCAAATCGATTATTTAAATCTAAATTTCGAAAATTCTTTAGTGTGATTTTTTTTGGATTTTTCTAAAATAGTAGATTTTTTAGTGAATACTCAATTATAGAAATTTGTGGTATTTAACATTTTTAGACAAATACATAAATTTTTTAGTAATGGATGATGTAAGAACCCATTATTCCTAACTAACATGCACCATTTACTATATATTCACATTAATCAATATTATTTATCGTCTTGAGTAAAAATTATAAACTACTAAATATAATAATGAAAAGCACCATTATCCTCCCCTTATAAATACCACCCCTTATTCTCACACCATCTAATCCATGAAGCTTAACATATATCTACCAAAACATATCCCACACACTCTCCACATGACCATGTTATTTTATTTTCACCAATTGACCAGTTTTATTTTCCTTAAGGGTTCCATCAAGAAGGTGATATTCAAGTGGAAACATTCTCAATCTACCTCTTTAAAAAAATTTCTTCTTCTACCTTATCCTCACATCCTTCAGTCATAAAATCTTAATAAATCTTTCATCATGTATATACTATTATGTTCCATCAGTTATAAAATTTCTTCTTCTACCTTATCCTCACATTCTTCTCCTTTTGACATGATTATGAAACCCATTTCATTTTGTGGGTACAAATTATTTTTATTCATTAGGATTGATTTCTTTATATAGAACAAATATGATTGCACGTGTATGGAAGTGTGTTCCTAGATAATAATCTACTGATTTAGGTAATGTTTTCTATCATCAGACATTATGTATGGTATTATTGAGGAAACCTAATCCATTTTGGGACTCTTTCTTTCATGTGATGTTATCTTGGAAGTTATCCATGACTCAGGTTTATGTGATGAAATAAGTTTCTACAACATTTCTATATTTTAAGGATCATATTATTCAATGATATATATATTATTCCTCTATATGTTTATTCATATCCATTATTTTTATGTCATCATGTTAATTATTCTAACCCATATAATATTATTTACTTTCATGTTTAATCCCTTATTCAAATTTTTAGGTCACCCCTTTTTTCTATGTATTCTCTAGATAATCTTATGACGTTTTAGAAGATAATAGAATGTTAGGATATCAATATAGAGATTAATAAAAAGAGTCATTATTTGAGTTTCATTTTTTCTAATTATATACCTAGTCTTATAAATACACTAGGATTTTCCATCACTAGTTTTCATTTAATAGATAATTATTCTTTAAATCATGTATAATATGTTTAAAAGGATTGGGTCACTATAGTTGGTATCATAGGCTGTTGTAGTTATTTTTGGAGTTAGGAGTAGAAATATTTTTTAATATTGATAGGGATAAGTCTATTTATAGGAAAAAATATATTAGATAACCTAGAATAAAACGTATGGAAAAATATTTTAGGATATAATTTTCATTTATATGTTATTCATTAAATTTTTATAGTTTCCCTTTTTAAGTATCCAATCCCCCTAATTTTAATTTTCATTTTTTAAGTTAATGGAGGGAAATTAGATAACCCATGATCACAACCAATGTGATAGGAAATGTGATGATTTTCCTAATGATATGGAAAAACTGATAGTAATGGGAACTAAAAACCTCATGATAGCACTGAATCAATTTTATCAAGTTATGAATAATAACTTTAATCACATGGAACACCCACCTTTTTATAAGGAATACTAACATGTGGCTTAATCATTTATGGAACAATTTACTCTTATATTTTTTGGACCTTTTAATCCACTTATTTTGAAACATTGGATTAACTCTATTTATATGATATTCTTTATCCTTCAATGCTCATAAGATGAGAAAGTTGTGTTGGAAGTCAATCAATTTTATAGGGAAACAAATAAGTGGTGGAAATTGATAAAAAAATATGAAGTATAAAGAGGAAATTTATTTTATGTAATTGTAAGGATTCAAGAAAATCATTTTCAATATACATTTTACTTAAATCATCCATCTTTATAAAGATATATAGTTCCTTATACTAAATAAAATGAAGATGAGTCTATCGACGCATATGAGGAAAAATTTATGAGGTGTGAATGATATGAATATGAATTTCTCATTAACACTTGATATAGGTTTGATTGATTATATAGTGGATTAAATACATGTATAAAAAAATCCGTGGTTATTCAATTTTATATTTTGATAAATATGAGGAGGTAGTTCATTGTATACTTAAATATGAGATGAATATTGGAGATTCTCAGTGGTCTCATGGGTATAAAGATTAAAATATGATAATGGAGTTTAATTCAAAAGGATCAAAAAATATATCCCATGGAAGAAATAAAACCCAACATCCCACATATTAGAAGTATGGGAAGAAGAATCAAGGGAACTATCTAATGGGAACCAAGGGATGCTTAAAATTTGGAAAATAAGGGCACCATGCTAATCATTAGTAAAGAGATATAAATAATCCCACTAATGTAGAAGAATAAAACATGGTTTAGATCAACAATCAACCTACAATACAGTTCTTCAACTCCAAGGAACACATGAATTTCGTGATTTAATTATCCTAGAGAAGGGTTGTAAGGTAAAATTAACAAAAACAACCCTCCAAGATAGAAAGTAAGGTAATATTTATATCACTAATATTGTTGTGGAATCTGAGAAAGATGTGATGAAAAATATGAGGGTTATCCATTCAAGAATATAAAATGTATTTTTTATTCTAGTATTACACATTATTTCATATCTTGAATGTTTAGTTGAACTATTCAATAATCACCTCATAATATAGAGTATGAGTTATTTGTGAGAATAGATAATGAAGAAATTATTTCATCTAAATAATATAACTCCTCCTAAGTCAATGTTTGGGGACTAATAATCCCCAAAAATATCATCTTAATCATTTTGGTGGAGTTTGATGCTATATTTAGAATGTATGGACTATCTTTATATAAACAAAACATAAACTGTTGGGAAAGAGAGATAAATATTTATATCCCTTGGAATCCTCTTATTTTTTATAAATATAAACATGAGGATGGATATACTTTGAAATCTTATTCTCATCCATGGATACTATTTTCTTTTGAGGAAACATATCAAATAATCCTTAAAAGATAAACACTATTAATGTGGAAGAATAAATGAATAATTTACAATAGAATCTGAACAAGGATTTTACACACCCATGTTCGTCACTATGGGCTGTTTGGTACTCTTCTCTATAAATAAAGAAGGATCAATGTGGATATGCATTGATTATCATGATCTTAAAAAGACCATGATAATGAAAAAGTATCCTATACAATATATAGATGACTTATCCAATCAAATAAATATGTCCAATTAGTTCTCTAAGGTGGACCTTCGAACGTGGAATCACTAATTATAGGTGATAAAGGAAGATATTCCCAAAACTACCTTTCGAATGAGGCATGGAAGATCAGAGTTCATTGTGATTTCCTTAAAACTTACCAATTCTCTAAACTATTCATGGACCTAATTAACATATTATTTATATATTTCATTAATAATTTTTTTTAGTATTTATAAATGATATTCTAATATACTCCTAGAGTATGGAGGAGCATGGGGAGCTTTTGAATACTATGAAAACGACTTCAATAAGGGAGAAACTTTATAAAAATTATAGTAAATATGAGTTATAGATGGAGGAATTTTCTTTATTGGGAATGTTATCACTAGATTAGCGATATTTGTGTACTCTTATAAGTCAACGAAATTTGGGGAGTTTCATAGAATATCATTTATAACAGAGATCTATATTTTACTTAGTGTAGCTGATGTTTCTAACAATTTGTGAGGAAATTCTTGTGAATGTCAAACCCACTAACCAAGATGACTCATAAGGTAGTACAATTTGTTTAGACTAGTTATTAAGAATTATTATTCAAGGTGTATAAAAGAGACTTATCACTGCATCAATACATACACTACCCATAAGTATGGAACTCTTCATGGTATACACAAATGAATAAAAAAGTGATAAGGTTATATTCTAATACAGAATGTTAAAGTGACAACCTATTCCTCAAGAACACTAAAAATTGTTGAGAAAAATTATTCCACGTATGATCTAGAGTTAGAGATTATGATCTTCACATTGAAAATATAGCGGAATTATATTTATGGGGAGAATTTAGTGATACATATAAATTAAAAAATCCTCAAATATATATTTGAATATAAGGATCTTAATATGGAAAAATTAATATGGTTAGAGTTCATCAATATTATGAATTCTCAATCCACTACCATCCTAGTAAAGAGAATAAATGGTATATTCTCTAAGTATAAAGGATCCTACAACATTAACAATCATGATAGTTGAGAAGGATCCAATATTATTAAAAATGAAAATTATGGACATGAGAATCATAAATTATGTGGAATTATCATTCCTTTTGCAAATTATAACTTAACTATCCCTTTTAGAGAAGATAAAGGATTCTCAAAGAGATGATGTAGAAGTTTAGAAGAATGTAGAAGATATCAAAAATTGGAAATCCATGGAGTTCAAAATTGATGAGGAAGGAGTCATGTGATTTGGGTTACCACTATGTATTCCATAAAATGCTAATATAAATAAATTTATTTTGAATGATGCACATTTTTTGACCTTCTCCATCCACCCAGGGAGCACAAAGATGTATCAAGATCTACAAGAGTGAAATTGGAGGGAAAATATGAAGAAGAAGATCATTTAATATACATTGAAGTGCTAGGTATTTTATAATTTTAAGGATGAAAGGACATAGTCTAAAAGGATGATAAAACCATTAATATTACTTATATGGAAATGGAAATGTATAACTATGGTCTTTCTCACAATATGTCATGACCCAAACCATGGGGCTTGACCAATAACTTCCCCAAGTCCACCTCAATAGGCCAGGGGGTGCCAACAAGCACTGATGGTATAACTAAACTCGGCGAGGCCTTTGGATAAGTACATGTACCCACACATATATCCATCTTGATGAATAAGTGTATATGGAAATAATAAAATATGTAACCGTACTAAAATGTAAACCAAGCATGCATGAACCTCTAGGATTTATAAAAGTATGGTAGTATAAGCTAAAATGTAACGGGGAAAAATACATGACCAACCAGAAATATGTCCCAAGCTGAGAAAACTAGATAATTAAATGGATAAGAGAGCCCATATCCTGAATCAATAGCTAAGACCACCATATGTGGTCTAAGAACCTAGTTTCCTTGAGCTCAGATGTAGTCACGATCAACTTATCTGTAGTCTGCATATGGCATGACATGTTCTGGAAAATCCCATTTTGGGGTGAGAATATACAAACCTAGTAAGACACCCAAAAGATGAAGGGGGAGAAAGAGATATAACATAAATTAAATAAAATAGATAGATCAATGTATAGTTAAAGTGTAAAAATCAACCCAACAAATAGTGAAAGTAATCCTATCTAAGAATAAAGGGATAATCACAGTGAGTAGGTGAACTACCCATTGAATTTTCACCACCTATAGGAGGATAGTAGACTCATCCAACCACAAGAGTCTAACCACAAAAATCATGTGGTGTACCTCATGTGTATTTTCCTCTCTTGGGAAGAGAGTAGAAAAATACAAGGTGTGGATAAAGAAGAAGAATATATATAAGCTCAGTCAAAGAATAACAAATAAGAGAGTAACGAGATCTCTATCTCATTTCTTATCCCATAAATAAGAGTATACAATATTTCCAAAAGTCCATCAAATGTTCCCAATATTTCATGAATATTCTAAAAAGTAACCATACAAGTATAACTATACCTCTTCACTGTGATGCATAGACAAGTGGGAACAAACTCAATGCAGAGGACCTGCATCCTAGTGCGTTAGGGGCTTCCAATCTGATGTTGTCGAGGACCCACTTCCCGTCTCAATTGGAGGGTACCACTTGAATGACATTGAGGACCCACTACCCAAATAAAATAGAGGGTACCACTGGTAAGATGTTGAGGACCCACTGCCTAGCTAATCTTGAGGGTACCACTCAGAAAATGTCAAGGAACCACTACCCAACTCAACAAGAGGTTACAAATTAGAATACATCGAGAACCCACTACCCAGATCAACCGGAGGGTACCATATAGAATATGTAAAAGGCCCACTACCCAACTCAACTGGAGGGTAAAACTTAGAAGATTGTCGATGATCATGTCCAATCACTAATGTCATCAAGCATTTCCTAAGATTACGCTATGATTAAAAAATATCACATCATATCTTGGAATCCAAAACTGAGGGAACCATCATGTTATAAATGGAATGGAACTCATTATAGACTACTATCATGCCAAAATATGAGTTGAAACAAAGAATATACATTCAATTGATGTTTCCTCAAAAAGTACCAAGGGGTTCCCGACATGTGTGGGGAAACACATAGTGTGTAGTCGCACTTCACATCCTTGATGTGTCCTTGACCATCACACAGATCAATCCTAGGTAGTAGTACACCCCCATGTAATTTGAATACACAACTTTTCTGAGCTAACTGGGTTCGGGGCCATGTCTCTGCTAGTCGTGTCTGTGTACCAAACCATGTGTCTGTGTACCTTAATACATTATGTGTTGATACACACATGGTACCACCCATGTGATCTGGTTTTGTCCAAGTACTGGATACATGTTATGTGCCTGGTTGTTTAGTGCATCCCACATCTCACTATTATGGTACACAGTGTGTCGGGGATGTACACACAGTTCCATCCTTATAGGATCTCAAGACCCTAGCCACTGCTACTGATGGGCTACACATCGTGTGTTTATCCCAGTACAAGGCGTGTAGTTGGGTTTTCTACTGAAATAATGTATCTGATCTTCATGATAATATTTTTCCAATATTCTTCAGATCTTGTGTTATAAATGGTCAAAATGTTGTATCTACCAAGAAATCATGATTTCAGGCCACCACTTTCCAGAAAATGGTCACAGTTATTCACAAGGTATTGACATTCATTACACACACTACCATGGTTTTAAATTTGATTTCATGATTTCAAAATACCAGTAATAACATCAAAAACTACCAATGATCAAAAAAATATGCTTGATTCAACATTATATGCTTCATTCATTGATTTTTTACAGATTCAGGGGTCCGATCGGGCTCGGTACTGATCGACAATGTCGAACCAAGATGAAGGGGTCCAATCAGGGAAGAACATGAAGCAATGAGGGAGAATAGAACAAAACCAATGGTTTAAGGACCAATGCTTATAATTATTGGACAATCAATCAATAATGGGGAATCTAGGGTCAGATAAACAATTCAAATTTATTTTTGTTTCAATACATGGGAGTATGTGTGGTTTGAAATTGGCACAGATCGGAGAGGAATGGTGGATCTTCTCAATCATTTAATAAAAGGGAATAAAATCACCAAATGATGAGTATTACCATGATTATGGATCAATTGTTAATGTAGAATGTTTCTTATAATGATTTGATAGAATCTATTACATTCACAACATCCTAATCTACAATGATCTAGAGTTTCCTCATCATTCGATGAGATCTTCCAATAGAAGGAAGAAGAGTGATCTTGGAAAATTCCCTAGATTACGAGGGTAAACCTTGGAATTTTTCAATGGTGATATATTTATGAAATTTTAGTCTAGGTTAAATTAATAAACTAATTAAATTAAATAATTTATTTAATCCACTACACATACTTCCAATGATAAAGGTATTTAAACACCTCGCACCCACTCATTTTATTCATGACTAGGGTAAAAGCTATATTCTAGACTCAATAGTGATCTGAGATTTATAATTCTTGTTACCCATTAAGATTTAACCTATTATTTTAAGAAGTTATGCACATGAAATATAATATATATGTAATATTAATATTGAATTAATTTTGGGCACATCGGGCCTTGGAATCGCACACCATCTGAGCACCTAACTCTGGATATATATATAGAAATATATAGAAGTACTACAAGGAAAAACTGGGTCTCTAAATTATTCCCTCATTCAATATTTTCATCTCCAAAAAGTAAAAATAAAGATAAAACTCTGAATATTGAGTCTGTAGTTGGACCTCCCACTCCCTGGAACTCACACATACATTTTTGTGCTTCCACAACACACAAACCAAGGGGATTGTCCATCCACATAGGGTTTTCTTCTATCGATCCTAAATTTCCACCAGTTGATCTATAAAAGTGGATCCATCCTCGATGTCCAGCTCACCCCATTCAATGATTTGTGTGGGGTCATGCATGTATTTCCTCAGCTATGATACATGGAAGGTGTTGTGCACCCGATCCAACTATGGGGATAGGGTGAGGTGGTAAGTAACCTTGACAACCTTATACATGATCTTGAATATCATGATGAACCTTAGGTATTTATTTCTTATCTTGATTAACCACTTCAATACTCATCATTAGGAGACTCTCAAGGAAACATGGCATCCCCTCTAAAACACCAAAGGAAAACAACATCAATCTTTGTAAGATTTATATCTACTCTGGGCCATCCTCATCCACTCATGGATATCCTGGACCTTCTCCATCATCACTTCCCCATCTATAAGACCACAAGTTATGACTCCCCAATCTCTATCTGTCTCTTTGGTTACCTATAGGTTCTCTCATCTAGGGACTCAAAAAGTTTCATACCAATGGTGGAGTGGTAGATGTTGTTGTACTTAGACTCTTCCAAGGGTAGGTGATCCTACCATATCTAGTTGAACGTCTTAAATGCACAACCTCACTATATCCTCTAGCACCTCAAAAGTGTGCTCAGTTTTTCCATTGTTCTGGTGGTGAAAGGCAGAAATCATCTGCATATGGGTCCTGAATTCCTCCTACATGCCTCTCCACAATCATGACATATACTACATGTCCCAATCGGGGAAATCGTTGAGGGAACCCCATGAAGGAGAACGGTCTCCCATACATATAACTACCCAAAAATCTCCACTGACCTCTACCCATTGATAGAATGAAAGTGTGATGACTTTATGAGTTAGTCAAATACCACCCAGATGGCATCATGGATCTTCACTATGTGTGGAATCATGGTTAAAAAGTCCATGGATATTACATCCAATTTCCACCCTAGAATATCAAGGGTCTATAATAAACCTACCAGAACATGGTTCTCATCCTTCACTTACTGACAGGTGAGGCATCGAGAGATGAACTCTTCTATGCTTCATCTCATTTCGGATCACCAAAATTTTCAATAAAAGTCTATGTACATATTCCCCACACTTGGATGTAAATATAGGGGAGTAGTGTGGAACTATCTCATTACCTCCTCCCACATCATGACTAGATCCACAATTTTCAATTGGATCAAGATAATTTGATTACCTAATTAATAATATCCATATGGTAAGTTGAATTTTGATGCTAGATCACAGAAGACCTCACAATTGATGTATCCTAGTGAGGACTTTCTCACATGCTTGAGAAGCGATGGATTGACCATTCTGTAAAGAAAATTTTTTCCCTCTTCCTCCACTAGGGTATGTTTCTAAAAGGCTGACTACTATGAAGCCTCTTTCACCAAGAGAGACTAGGAATTCCTACTAAGGGAATATGCTAAAACATTTTTCTTACCTATATTATAAACTATCTCAAAGTCATAGTCCTGTAGTAACTCCAACCAATGTCTTTTTCTCTGGTTCAAGTGTCTCTACACGAAGTCATACCTAAGACTCTGGTGGTCTAAGTAATCCACAGTGTTCTCTCCCACAAGGTATTCCCACCACATCCTCATGGAAAATACTACCGCTGCTAGCACTAAGTATTAATTTTCATAGCTCTATTTGCGGGGTCTCAGATTCCTCTACCTGTATGTGATTACTACCTACCACTACACCAAAAAGTAGCTGATTCCACCTTTATAGGCATCACAATACCCTACGAACTCCACACCCTCCTTAGGTAGTCTCAACACTAGATCACTCCTTATCATCGCCCTCAACTCCTCGATGGAAATTTGGCATTTCTCAGACTAGGTAAATTTCTTCCCTTTACACATCAAGGTAATCAAAGGGGTTTTGATTCTAGATAATCATACCAAAAACCTCCTATAGTACCCCACCAAGAAAATAAATATCCTCTCCACTAAAATATTATTTAATGGATCCTAAGAAATCACTGCCTTGATAATTACTTGATCCCTAGATAAAGTATTCTCATAAATGACATCCACAAAAAGTTAACCTGAAGAATCCAAAACATAAAATTTGATATCTTTCCATAATGATGGTTCTCTTGAAGAAATTCTAGGATCATCATCAAGTGATATACATGATAATCATTTATTGGATATTAGATTAGAATGTAATCGATGAAGAGCACAAAAAAATGGCCCAAGTACGGCTAGAAGACTTGGTTAATCAAATCGATACAAATGGGGGCTGTTTTCAAATGAAAGGGAATAAATAGGAACTCATAGTGTACATAGTGACATCTGGAAGCCAACTTCATAATATCAACCTTGTGAACCCTAAACTGGTGGTAGCCAAACCTGAGATCAATCTTCAAGAATCATCTCGCACCTCCCAACTGGTCATAGAGGTTGTTAATCCTTGGTAAGGGGTACTTTTTCATTATCATGGCCTAGTCTAGGAAATGTCAATCCATGCACTGTTGCAAAATCCACACACAATCCATATTTTTGTATTTTCTAATAAAACTTTTGAGGGGTGAGTGTGAACCCTAACATAAACCACCAGATTCAACCCATATAGGAAACAAAACATCACAGTCTAGAAAATACAACATCACAGTCAAGGACTGCTGCATTTAAGAACCATGCCTCAAGATTTTCAAAATTCAAATTCAAAATCAAAGAAGCTATCAAAATAGATTATGGACCACGTTCCACTGTGCCGCCCAAGAAACCAACTCTCGAACACCTAACTATCATCATCACATAACTGACATCAGTTGTCAATGCCATCCACCGTTAACATCTCGCTAGAGCCGAACACAACCATGCCATCAATGGTTGATTCATCGTCTCTATCCACCTCTCGACACCGCCCATTCAGACTCACATCCCAAAGGCCCTTGAATACCACCGTGTAGCTCCACCTTAGAGATAATGGTGGAATCTAGATCCAGAGTAGAGAAAAGAGAGTTCATACAAAGAGAAGGTATCTGGAACCGCCGGAGACCGTAGAAGACCATCGACCCACCGAAAAACATCACCACTTTGCCATCATCGTCCATTTGTCACCGTAACAGAAAAAAATCATTGAAAACATGAACACCAACCATCAGAACATTCCAAACATAGAACATCAT
The DNA here is from genome assembly GCA_963277665.1 of Viscum album. Taxonomy (NCBI): domain Eukaryota; kingdom Viridiplantae; phylum Streptophyta; class Magnoliopsida; order Santalales; family Viscaceae; genus Viscum; species Viscum album. Next base: position 807,260,549 of record OY728137.1, read on the forward strand.
CGTTGATGAGGATGAAATACCAAATGCCTCAAAAACCAGACCAACGAAAACCACATAACTATTGAGGGGGAACAGCAGAGAAAAATCACAGGGCTATAAATCGAACAGATCCTAAGAAAATGGAAAACGCCAAACCAACACCCGAGCAGCCGAAGATCTGTACCAGCACTCCACCGTCACTATCCCAAATAGTCTAGGTCACCATCGTATTAGACCAATATGGGGTCTTAGTACGATGGTAAAATTCAAACGGGAAAAGGAGGAGGAAGCAAGAAACTCGAGCCGCATGAGGGTATAGACAAAGTCCGAACTGGGGCGAGGGAAACATGAGAGAGCTGGAGTTAAGGAGATGAAGGAATGATTTTCAAATCGCCCGAGAAGGAGAAGGAAGGGGAAACACATGGGAAAAACCCTAAGATGAATGACAAAGACTCCCCCAAGAGAGGAACCGTGGGGAAGAAAATCCATAAAACCAGGTATGAAACAAAGAAAAACGAAATGCTGAACCTGCATGAGATAAATAGGATCAATGAAATTGAACACCATGAGGATCTGCCTCCACGATGAAACCAAGGGAGAAACCCTAGCGAAGGGATGAGGCATGGGGACCAGGCGAGTGTGGGGACATACTGCTGCAAAATCCCATTTTCCATTTTCAAGAGCAATAATGAAGCTTCCCAGAGGAACATGATGGGTCTGATGAAACATTTATTATAAAGGTACTCTAAAAGAAACTATAGCTCCTTTATCTCTATAGTTACCATCTGATATGCCTCAAAATACATTGGAGAGTTCCTAGGATGTAATTTGATTCAAAATTTCATCACTTACCTTAGAGGTAGTTCTAAAATGTCCTCATGGGAGACGTCCATGTAATCTTCCACAACTGAAGGAACCTAGTTTCTTGAAGATAATTATTCACCAAGTACTATAATCACCAACTAATGGGTGATGAGTGTTAGCCTCATGCTTAGAAGACTCTCTTTACCTTCCATGAGAGCACTCTCACTTGAAAAGAAGAATTTCATCCCATTAATGGATATGAATCTAACCTTTCTTCAGTGATATTAAATCTTGGATCAGACCATGGAAACCCAATCCATACCCAATAAGATTTAAAAGGGTTCCATTTTGATGACCAATAGGTCCCACATGAACCTACCTCCTTCAAGAGATATCTCTCACTACTGACAGATGAAAGATATATAATAATTGTTCCCTATGGGATCCTCAGGATGAAGATGTCTGGATAGCACCTCAACTGAGAGATGAAGTTATCACGCCAAGAGTATAGTGATAATGAAATTACTGAAAAATACATCTACTAGTACTGAAAAAGGGAGTATAAAACACAAAGATCATACCCCTTATCATTTCATGCACTATGGAATCATAGACATCTAAAACATTAAACTATCTGCGGCCCCGACTGCTAGCTCCCTAAGTCTGATGTGTTCTTCCTGGTGGTGGTGGTGGAAGGATATCTTAGTGGTGAAAACCACTTAAATCTCCTCCTACTCCTCTTTTAGCTCAGCCTTCATGGGGTAAACCCTATCCATTCTTGGGAGATCCTTGATTATGGTATTGCCTCTACTGTGGTGTTCTATCAGCTATCTGCTTGTGCTAATTAGCATGTCTGGTTGGGAAGTCTCATTCTATGTGACCTATTCCATCAAAATTAAATCACCATCTGCCTATGGGATGGAATTTATCTCATTAATTCCTCTTACCACTCTCTTGATTCTGATCATTTCATGGTCTCATGTGATGAGATCATAGTTCCTGACAACTACTAACTGTTACAGATAACTTAGTTATGTGGAACCCACTGTCAGCTTCAACTATTTTCCATCCCTATGACATAAATTTATCTATAAAAATAATCCACTCTATCACCCCAACATATATGGGGATTCATAGGGGTATAAGGCTAGCTCGGATCTCTCAACAGAGTCCCTAATCAAACTTCCATTCTTAGAATTACCCATCCCGAGCCATATCAATAGGGTACCACGTATGGTTTGTGAACCTCGATGCATACTCATCCACCATAATCCATCCTTGATCCATCTCTAGAATATCATGGATTTAAAATGATAAAAATTAAGAGGGATTATACTCCTCATGAAACAGCTATTAGAAGTCATTCCATGAGAGTGTAGACTCATCATGCATCTGTGTAACAGGGCTCCACCAGTGCCCAACTACTCTATAAAAGAGGCTAGCTTTCAATGAAACCATATGATTATTTGGGGTCTAAAAAAGATCTATGATATGTCACATAGACTCTAGCCAATCTTCTCTAGCCATATGATTTGGATTGTCATGGAACCTCAGCGGTCTCAAATATTGGAACTCGTAGAGCATGATAAGCTTGTGAGAATCCTCGGTATTCTATATTGGAATGATCTGTTTCATGATAAGGGGAGGTTCTTTTTCCTACCCTCCTAGAGGAAGGGTATTTTGGGATGGACCTTGAACTGAGACCTTGTCTCTCATTGGGTTGTTGTCACGAATCAGAGATTGTATACTTATGGCTATCATCGCGTAGGCATCCTGAAAGTTATCAATGAGTACCATGGTGAGATGAACAAACACACACACACAAAAACACACACACACAAACACACACACACACACACACATATATATATATATCAACAATATTGAGAAGATTACTCAATAAGGATAGTAAATGACTGAATACTATATGATGCATTTACCATTGATCCCTCCAATAAATGTCTCAGTATTCCAAGTCAAAAATCTAGTAGTCAAGGTCACGAGGAATTGTTAAGTCAGCCACTACACTATCACTAGATTCCCTGACCGAGAGACACACTCAAAATACTTAAACAATATTTCTCTAAATGAAACCAAATATTCCTAAGGGGATACGTATGAACAATATCCCAAGAAATGAAGTCTATTTGATACTAATCTGTCAAGATCTGACCCAAGTCAGGGCTCTGTTTGCAACTAACCCAAGATCACCTCCATAAGGAAAGGGGTAACAAAAAACATAGAAGGTAAAACTAAACTTGGGGAGACCTTTTCCTAAGTACCTGTACACACACACATGTCCATCATCATGAAAAACTATATAGAGAAAAAATAAAAGATGTGAAAATGTTATAAAGTAAATCAATCAAGCACGAACCTCTTGGAAATACAAAATTATGGCAGTGTGAGCTAAAAAGTAATGGTGAAAAATAAACTTCTAACTAGAAATATGTCCCAAATGGAAAATCTAGAAAAGCGAGCTATGTCAAACTAGAAATATGTCTCAACCTGAAACGACGATAAAAGTGATCTACTAAGAGAGTCAAGCTCTTGAATCCCAAGTTACAGCCACCATACATAGTCCAAGCACCCGATTTCCCAAAGCTCCACTTTATTCAGGGTCAACCTATCCCTCATCTGCATAAGACATTAAAAGTGTGATAAAATCCAATACATGGGTTGGAATATACATAACCAGTAGGATTACCTGAAAGTTGAAGTGGGGGAGTGTGGGACTATAAGAGATACAATAGGAATGAAAGATAATAAATAGCTGAAGTTACAATGAAAGAGTACAACTCATCCCAAAAAAGAGTGAAACCAACCTTGGAAAATCATAAGGGAAAAAATAGTGAGTAGATAAACCGCCCATCGAATCTTTTCTACCTATTTAAGGATACAAGACTTATCCAACAACAAGAAAGTAAATAAAAAAAAGCATGTGGAAAACCTCGTGCATCCTTTTTCTCATGTAAGTTGAGTAACCAAATCCATGGTGCAAATATATAATAAGAATATATATATTCTCATTAAGTGAATCCCAACTGAGGGGGTAAGGGGATATCTATCTCGCAACTAATACTTGTTAAAATATTATACTATAGTTCCAAAAGTCCAAAAAGAATTCCCAACATCTCAGGAATCTTTCCAAAAGTAACCATAAAAGTATAACCATGCCTTGCCACTATTCCACATAATAGAGGGGGAAAATAATATAGAAGACCCACATCCTTGTGCATCTAGGGGTTTCCACTCTGATGGTGTCAACATTCCACTGCCCAACTAAATAAGAGGATATGAGTTAGAAGATGTATAAGAACAACTTTATAGCTCAATTGGAGGGTACCACTTAGAAGGTGTTAAGTACATAATACCCATATCAACTGGAGGGTACCACTCAGAAGATGTCGAGGACCCAATGAGCAGTTCAAATGGAGGGTACCACTTAGAAGACATCGATGACTGACTTCCCAACTCAACTGGAGGGTACCACTCATAATATCACTAGTCATACCTCTCAATAACTTCCACCATTGAGCATCTCCTAAGAATGTGTCATTCCCAGAACATTTCAAATTATATCTCAAAATATACAACTGAGGGAATAATATCATTCTACATAGAAAACACATAGGGTATGATACTCACAGTAAAAAATCCTTGTTCAAATGAAGGAGATTAAGATAATGGAAGTTTCCTTAAAAATGAAATGGGGGTAAATGACATTTGATTGGACCCACACGTTATGTGGTCCAGCTTCACCACCTAGTTCTGTCCCTTAATGGAACACGACTGCATCCCATGTTGCAATACACATCATGCAGGTGGACTACATGGTGTGTATAGGATAACCAGGACCTGGGATATGTCTTTACTTGTCGTGCACATGTACCAAACCCCGTGTCCTTGCAGCTTAGTACATGCATGATGATCTACATGGGGTACCACCCATGTGATATGGCTGTGTCTATGTACCACACACATGGTGGGTGCCTAGATGTGTGGTCTGTCTCATGACTCTCTCACATGAATAAAGTGTTATACATATTTTTGGGAATGTTCACATCATTCCATTTTAATATGATTACAAAAAACCATGCGTTGCTGCTGAAGGGAAACATGCCATGTGTTCATCCCACTTCACGTCATGTAGTCATGTTTTATGAGGAAAATACCATATTTTATTTTCATACTTGAATCTATCCAAATATCTCGATATTTGGCACTCTCTATTTCAAAAAATGGTGGATCTTACTGAAAATACTGGTTTCGGGCTGTCTCTTACCAGAAAGTGATCAACGTTCATCCACATGGGTTCATTGTTCATTTTGAACACCACCAAGGTTTCTAGATTTGATTTTTCATTTTTAAACCACTAAAACCAACATATAAAACTCCCAAAGATCCTATATTTATGTATAGTTCATCATTCCATGCTTCATTTTTTGATTCATTGTGGATCCGAGGGTCTGATCGGGCTCGGTACCACCCGAAAATGCTGAATTGGTATCAAGGGGTCTAATCATTGAAGAATGATAAAAATGGGAGAGAAAATAAAAAACCAAAGGTTTAAGGATAAATTCCAAAAATTCTTGGCCAATTGATCATGAATGGGGAAACTAATGGTAGATAAAAAATTAAAATGAATTAATATTTCAATACTCAGGAGAATGAATGTTTTTAAATGGGAACCGAGCCATGAAGAAGGGTGGATCTTATAAATAATTTAACAAAAGGGATTCAAAACAAAAAATTATGAATAGTACATCAATTAGGGATCTATCATTGATGAAAAATTCCTCCACCAATGATTTGAGAGAATATTTTATATTCTTGGCACCCTGATATACTGTGATCCATAGTTTAGTTGTCGTTTAATGAGATCCACCAATAGAAGGAAAAAGATAGCTATTGGTAATATCCTAGGATTATAAGGTTAAACTTTTGTAATATTGCATTGAGATATATTTATAGCATTTCATTTTTCATTAAACAAAACAAAATTAATTAATTTAATTATTCATTTTAATCCACTAAACATACCACCAATAAGAGAGGGATCTGAACGCCCCACACCGACTCATCTTAGGTCATGCTAGGGTAAATGTCATGTTCTAAACTCAAGAGTGGTATTAGATTTCTGATTCGAGTTATTTTTTATGTTTTACCCCATGTTCTTTAAGAAGTTGTTCATGCACAATATAAGATATTTTTAATATTTTTATAATATTAATTCTGGGCACACCAAGCCTCATAATCGCACGTCGTCTCCACACCAAGCTGTAGAAGTATATAAAGAAATATTTCAATGTCTTAAAATAAAAACACTGGGTCTCTACATTGGAAATACAAATACTGTTGAAATAGTGGGTTCCCTAGACCCAACTATGCAGTACTTTTTTATTACTATATCATGTGTACAGTTAGCTATGCATGATGTTATCTTACCATTATAGTGCAGAATTTTCTACGTCCACTATAATAATGGTATTGTCCAAGGGTTAATTGTCATGTCGAGAGGTTATAGCTGATCCTAATCTATAATGATAAACTCAAGATATAATGAAATTGATCTTAAATATATGTTTTATAGTCTACATATATCTTACCGACTGGACACAGTAGATGTTTGACTATCAGGTGTCGGGGGATCATAAGCATTGATACTTCTTATCAGGAAGTTCGCACTTGGTGATCTGTAGTTGTGAGATCATGGGGACAACCCCACCAATAGGAACATCACATGTTTTAGGTGTCATTGGTTGTTCCTATCTGCGGACATGTGTATGGGTCTCTTATCTTAAGACCATTACCAAAGTATATCATTTGATTACGTACTTTGATGCAAGACGAAAACCATGATAGTGATTTCGTGGTGAGGTAGTTTGTGTTGGGTGCATCATTGGTGGTATGACATTAGTTGAATGGTCATGAAAGGATTTGTCACTTCCAAGTTCAGGAAGTTGTATATCTCAGGCCTGGTTGATCAGGATGGTGTCGCCTTCATAAGTATTTGGCCAAAGTAGTAGAAAGGAAAATCCATCTGGATAGATCAACAAATAATAAAGAAATATAAGGACGATGACACAAGAGTGTGTCCTACTTTATGAGATATTTAATGAAAAAGAGATTATAGTACACAGTCAGTGTTCATAGGATGGTAGTCGTTGCAATGAAAATCCTTATCTCTTTAGGGGCCATGATGGGTTGCTAGACTTTTCTCTTGGTATGTGGATTTTATTCACTGCTATCGAGGTAAGGGCCTAGAGGGTTACACACAATAGCGTATTCAAGAATCCGCTCTATTCAGTTGAATAGGTATATAGACATAGTGGGCCCCGCCACAGGGTCCGAACATTGTCAAAGTTTTCGATCACTGATGAAATAAATAAATTCATTATTATTCAAGTTATGAATAATTGGGATTGAATTTATTTAATGTATTTACAAGTTTAGTAAGTACGATAAAAATATTAACCGAATGAATATTATTTTAATATTCAAGGTTCATTTAATATTAATTAGGATAGCGAGTTGAGTTAATTGACTTGGTTTTATCACGTAATATGTTATATATATATCACAAGTATGTGATAAAATAAAAAATAATATTGGCGTAGTTAAGTTCGTCAAAATTATTTATTTAGTGAATGTTGAAATAAATAGGGGTCGGCGAACCCTACCGGGTATTTATCAATGTCACTATAAATATAAGAGGAGGCTCTCTCTTACGTTGTGCAATTCACTATTCATTCATTTGCATGGAATTAAAATTGAGGGCCTCTCTCTCATCCCGCTTCCTAGAGAGAGAAGCTGATGATCCAAGAGTTCGGATCAAGTTCTTCCTCAAGCATCGAAGAGATCTCGATGCGGTGATTGTCAGGACATCGAAAGCTTTGTCAGATCACTGTGATCGCACCTAGAATTCAACGATCGATGTGCCAGTAGATTTTTGGAGCACGTGTGGATGATATAGAGGGATCCTTCTTTGGATCTTTCAAGCGACGATCGCCATCGACTTGTTGTAGTTGACGGTGCCCTTGGATTTGAAATGAGTATATTTTTTATTTTAGTTTTATGCTCGTTACAATTTATGTGAGATCCTCAGACCTCTCCGAGGCTCGGATTTTTGGCGACGACAAGTTCCATCGTCCCGCCGATGAAAATTTTAAAATCCCCAGCCCACCGGCTTTCGCTACGGGCCTCAGAACCTTACAATGGTATCAAAGGAATCGCGTAAATTTTCTAAGCCTAGAAAATTAAATTTTCATTAAAATTAATTAGAGGGTTTAAAAATGGTCCCAACTCTTCAAACCGCATGGCGATCTGATACCGAATGACCAAGTTATAGTGAGTTTAAATTTTTATATTGGATCTAATTCACAGTTTGATCTCAGGTATTTAATTTTTCCATCCCGAAGAACTAATCTGGTTTTTTGAATTGATTTAATTTATCCTAGAAAAAATAAAATTGTGTGAAAATTATAATTTTATTTTATAATTTTAATACTAATTTTATCATTATTATCATAATAATTATTTTATTATTATAATAGTTTAATAATAATATAATATTATTTTATGATAATAATTATATTATTATTAATTTTAAAGGCTAATTGAATAGGCTTTAGAAAAAAATTTGGGTGGAAGAAGACTTCAAAAGAAGTATTTATTTAAATAAAAAAAGGGAGGTGGGCTAGAAAAGAAATATAAAAAAATTGATAAATTAAAAAAAGGGGGTCAATCAAGAAAAGACAAAAAAAAAATTAGAAGAGGGGTCCGTGTACCCCCTCCTACAGCACGGCGTACCCCTTGGGCTGCCGAATCCGCACCCCACCACTGTCCTCCTCCAGTCCCGGGCCACCCAGACCAGAGGGCCGACAGCTCCTCCAGCAGTGTTGCACCTCTCTGCATTGACCTGCTCAGCCAGCCTCCTCCCTGACCTCTGGCACACCCTCACCAAGCCACCGGCCCGAGCAGCTGCCTCCCTTCCCTAAGTGCCACAGCAGGTCTTCTCCGTTTCACCTCCTTGAAGGCATGTCGCGCCGGACCAGCAGCCATGCCGCCGCGCATGGGCTCCCCGCCGTCCTGGCTTCATCCACCCATTCGGCCGGCTCGCAGACCACCTCGCCGCCCAGGCCTTGCTAGAACTCCTCTCAGTGGCACTCCCCGCACCCCAGGTCTCCTTCTTGCGCTGGCCAGACGCATGCCTCCACCACTGTTCTGCTGCCCCGCTCAGGCCGGATGCTCGCCGCACCCACCGCTTGGCATGACCCAGCCCCACGTTTCGGCCACCGCAGCCTTCTTCTAGCTTCCGCCTCCAGAGTATGGTCATCCTACCTCTCGAAACTGGTCGGACCAGGGTCGTGACACCTTTCCGCCAAGCCCGCACACCGCCTCTATTCCTGAGGTCCTCCAGTTACTGCAAAGGGGGTACCTTTTTGTCTAAAAAACCTTCTGTAGAGAAAAATTGATCCTAAAATGGTCTAGGCATATCCGCCTGACCCAATTTGGTCCTGCATGGCCTGGCATGGACTTGTGTGGGTTTGGCCCGACCCCCACATACCCTGCAGTCGCGTTTTAGGGACCGACCATTTAAATTAATCAAAATTAATTAATTTAATTAATTTAATTTTAGTTTTTTAAATTAAATTAATTAAAATTAACTTTGGTTAATTATTTTAATACCCGTATAAAATTAATTCAATTTAAGTATTAAATTTAGTTAAGTTAAATTAATTTAATTTTGGATTTAAAATTAAATTAATTAATGGACCGATAATTAATTAAATTGTTTGAATTATTTAATTCATTTAATTTAATTTAATAAACCCTTGTACTTAATTATTTCATTTTAATTTTTTATCGTGCTTTATTTTACCCACCTACTGGTCTTGAGCATTCACCCTTGTATGTTGCCTTTTATTTATTTAATTATCTTAACTACATGTGATACTTGTAATTAATTAAACAGACGGTCTTCACATCATATTTCATTATCGGTTAAAATGTATAAGGACCTGCATGTCCAATTCATCTGGTGTACATTTATACCCCTAGTTCCCCTCACCTACACGCGAGTAATTTTTTACTTCAGACAAAGATGACAAATGACGTGGACCCTGCCAAGATTAGGTGATGCACGTTGATGAAGATGGTGCAAGACTACACGTGGATTCTTCCAAGATGAGGCGGTACTCCAAGATGGGACGTGGACCTCGCCAAGACAAGGCAATGTTTCAGAACTGAAGCAAACATAAAAGACATGGGGCAAGCTGCATTTTGAGTCAAGATTCGACTCAGGTATGATGCCCTTGGGTCGTTTAGATGCTCAAGACCAGTCGGGTAATATTTTTCCTTTATCTGTTTATTTATTATTTTAGGAATTTTAGAACCGTGCGAAAATGCCTAAAATAATAGATAATAAAATTCATAAATAATCAGCGTATGTTTTTCTATTAAAGTTCAGTTGTGTATGTGAAGACGTAGATAAACAAGTTTAATATAAATGGATTACATTCGTTGAGAGAGAAAAACCAATAAAACCCTCAAAGAAATTATTAAGTCACAAATAGTCTTCCATCATTCAGGTTTGAACAAAACCTAGTGTTCAAGGTGTCAGTCAATCCTTAGCTGAGGGTGCCTCTTACTACTGAGAAGTTCTTATTCGTGTGGTGGGTCAACATAACTAAAATTGCAGTAAAGAAATAGCCATAGCTAGCTTGTTGTAATTTTAGAGTCAAGCATTGAGTAAATCAGTAAATGATTTTTGATGCGGGACTTCACTCAACAGATCAAGGAACTGCAAGTTAATTCGATTGGACAGTCAAAAGCCTACCTTGGACCCTCCAAGTAGTGGAATAGCCATATCTTGTAGACTATGAGGGAGGTTCAGGGATCCTTTTCACTATAATACTCAAGAGTATTCCAATTCTAGTACAGAGGATTCCTAGAATTCGAAAATTTAGTTGGATACATTCAATGATTAAATCAATCAATTATGTCTAAACTGGTAATCAATATTAAAAGTACAATCAGCTAATTTTTTTTGTAGAAAATGTAAAGTAATACCATAATAAAAACTGTGATAAATATTGGACATAGTTAATGTCCAAACAAGCATGAAATTCCATGTGTAATATAGTAACCTGCGCACATTACTACCATAATGGAAATCCAAGGTGCTTGTGTCCCAACCTGTTAAACCACCTTAGGAAGCAATTGGTGTAAAATTACTTATAGGAGGCTCATGAACAAAGCATATGATGGATCTGTCATAATACTATCATCAACTTTTGATGTTATTTGCAGTCGCTACATCATGACTTGGATGATGATCACATGTATTCTCATCTCCAAGATCCTTTCAAGGAGAAAGTGAAGCAAGATTTGAATGTGATGGTCGCACTCAGTTTGTGTAAAGTGAAAGACAATTCACAATCTTTCATTTCTTCCAATTCTTGTACATTTTACACCTAATTACTCTAGTTTTGTTTAAGGGTACAAATGAATGATATAGAGTAAGCGTTTAATTACCTTTATGGTAACATTATCCATGTAATAAGAATATTGTAGATAACACCATATTTTATTCTTATAGAGAATAAATTGAATGACAAGGAAAAAAGTCCTATGGAAAGTTATGCCAAAGGCACCTTCGTTGTCACCTTCAAAGAAAAATGGTTAGTTATTTAATAGGAGGTTATTTTCATCACACATAAATTCATGGAAGTTTAAAAACTGAAATACTAGAAGCAAGTGCCTGCTTATTGTTCAATTAATATTTATCAAATAAATGTATTGTTTCTCACATACTTCTTGGGTATTAAATACAATATGATTTTTACATAATTGTATACAGTAACCAAGTGAGTAGAGAAACATTACTAGAAGTAAAGTGTATTCTCCAATCAGTTGAGAAAGGGTGATTCCTAAGTCAGTGGTGAGAAACACATAACTTCTAATTGGCAAGTGATTGACTCAAATTGAAAAATTTGTTAAGTATAACCAAAAAAAATTTATCTCTTGTGCCCATTTTGGTCATGATGATACATCATTCCATGTTTTTGGAATGAATGTTGTTTCTGGTAACATACTCAACAAATAGTTCATTTTTAGTTGAATCATAGGCAATACATGATGAATATAAAATTGTAAGACCTACCCAGTTGTGGAAAAATGATTCTTTGTCAAGTAAAACTAAAATTGGACGTCAACTATGTACCTAGTATGTTATTTAGTCTTGGCACAGATAAACAACTTTGGTATTATGGACATCCTTAGTTTAGACAAAGAAACCTTTAGAAATAAAGGTATTCCACAAAGAATCAGAGGATTAGTTCAACCAGAGATTGTGAACTATTCCAAAGAAGAGCTAGAGGTAAAGAAACTTCATAAGTTTCCTTTAAGTCATTAAGGAATTTACCAGTGAAGTATAAGTTTGGTAAGAATATATGATTTTCTTCGGATCGGTATGCCAAATAATATCTTGACCAACTATCATCAATCATGATAATGTAGAGTGGATTAATTACTAAATGCATGTTACCTTATCTACGTCACCGTATTGATGTTCATAAGGAGGATCGATGACAAGTATTACATATTAACATTGATCAAAAAAATGTATAATGAAGCAATTCTTAAATGCACATTTTATACATCAAAGTTATGATGTAATTTGTATCAATGTTACAACCTTCAAAAACTTCCATTATATTTCAGGATGTGATTTGCAGATAACGGCATAAACCCATAACCATTATTCCAAATAAAATGACAAATGGATATCATACGATTCATAGTATGATGAAAATAAATTATGTCATAGGACATGTGTTAGGATGAAAAGATTTTGTTAAGATTTAAACAAACATGCATCAAGTTAAACACATTTTGCATCTAAGGTAATTATCATAACAGTTGCTTAGGATATTACCTAAATCCCAAAGATAGAAAAGATGTGGTCAAGTGATAGACTACATTACTATATTAGGGTTCACATATCTATTTGATATAGTGGGAGCTGAATTGACTTGGGATTAGTCAATGATCGAGATTCACAAATGGTTGGCATAGGAACAGGTTCCACAAGTACATGTGGTATTGGTATGTTTTAGTGACGCATACTGCGTAGGAAGAATGAAACCATGGTGATGGTTTTATATTCACCGTGTTCAATGATAAATTATTCATTAAGAATAATAAATCCTATAAGTAAGTAGTAGAAGGCAATGAGCTAATATTGACAAGATCAACAAAAATTCAATAATGGACTCCATGAATCAAATTGAAAATGGGCTTATAAATTGAATTCTATGGTGGGTATTCAAATTAAATGATACATGGATGGTACAAGTATGGTACCAGTAAGGATTGATTGGTTATACTAAGTCGGTATGCATAAATCTATTAGAATTTTACTTGTCTTCTAAGATCATTCTATTAGTCATTGGATGTCAAGATCATCTTTCAGGGATGGTGTCTATACGATGCAACCAAAAAGAGATGATGACATCATATGATTCCAATGAAGGTTGCAAGTTACTGAAATCTAGTTCTGGATTAAAGTAAGAAATAAGATCTTGGAGAATTCATTATAAATGAATCTTTGTCTCGTGTATACCAAAGGTTAGTGAGAGCACTAATGTTTTCCAAGTGAAATATGTTCAGCAACATATGGAAAATAGAATTTGGTCTTACAGTTAGATAAGATCAGGTTAAAAGTAATTCTCCAATAATTGACTTAAAGTAGAAACCTATGTTCTAGGGAATAGGATCTACTGATGTAGATCTAATGGTTTCTTGTACTTAGTCAATCGTAAAGAAAGTGACATTGTATTTACAAATACAGGTTGGGAAAATTCAAGTTTAGAATTGTTGCCAATGTCACATGGCTTAATCTCTCCAGGTTAACATGTTTGGTGCATGGGTAGAGATTAATGTTGTGAATTGATACCATATTATTTAGTAATGGATCAATCACATATGCCATAATTTTTACAATAATTGATATTTCAAGAATATGATTTATTATAAGCAGATATCAATTAATTCCAGGAGCACTGCAAGTGATGCAGTCAGAGCTATCTTCTTGTACTTCGGCGAGTACAAATGATATGTACCTGGTGTGAGGAGAAGAAGGTATACTAGTTATGGTGGGACACATAATAGTAATCCTTAGAACAATATGATCTAGTATCACAGTTAGGCAAAGGATATGGTAAATTAAAGCTCATAAAAGCTAGTGGTATCCATTCCTACAAATACCGAGTATGTTGGAGCTTCTAAGGAAGCTAATAAGCAGTTTTAAATCGCAACAATTTGTTCCAGTTCTTAGATTCGCACCTACTGAGAAAATTATTATCATAATATAAATTATGATTTTCTTACCAGACATGTTGTCAAGTTATGACAATGGAAAAAAGTAAAATAATTGAGGATACCTTATCTTGAGAAGTTTTACTCAAGCAGATGAGGTCGCATATAGAAGATATGCCATGTGGAAAAAATGTGGTAGGCCCAATAGTTAAAGCTATTACTCAGCAGAAGCATGGTATTTATCATGTGATTAGCTAACAATTTTAGTTAGTAATTTAGCTCTAGTGCAAGTGGTAGTGTTGAAATAGTGGGTTCCCTAGACCGAACTATGCAGTACTTTTTTATTACCATATCATGTGTACATTTAGTTATTCATGATGTTATCTTACCATTATAGTGCATACTTTTCTACATCCACTATAATAATGGTAATGTCCAAAGGTTAATTTTTGTGTCGAGAGCTTATAACAGATCTGAGGATCTAATGAGAACCTCAAGATACAATGACATTGATCTTAAATATATGTTCTATATTCTAGATAAATCTTACTGACTGGACATAGTATATGTTTGACTATCAGGTGCTTGGGGCTCATACGCATTGAGAATTCATCTAATTAAGTTCTCTCTTGGTGATATCTAGTTGCGAGATCATGAGGACAGACCCACTAATAGGAACATCACATGTCTTGGGTGTCATTGGATATTCTTATCTACGGACATGTGTATTGGTCTCCTGACTTGAGACCATTACCAATGTATATAATTTGATTATCTACTTTAATGCAAGACAAAAACCATGATAGTGATTTCATGGTGAGGTAGTTTGTGTTGGGTGCGTTGTTGGTGGTATGACATTGGTTTAATGGTCAAGAAAGGATTTGTTTCTTCTAAGTTTAGGAAGTTGTATATCTTAGGCCTGGTTGATCATGATGGTGCCGCCTTCATAAGTCTTTGGCCAAAGCAGTAGAAAGGCAAGTCCATCTGGATATATCAACAAATAATAAAGCAAGATAAGGATGATGATACAAGAGTGCGTCCTACTTTATGAGATATTTAATGACAAAGTGATTATAGTACATAGTCAGTGTTTGTAGGATCGTAGTTATTTCTATGACTATACTTATCTTTTTAGAGGCCATGATGGGTTTCTAGACTTGTCTCTTGGTCTGTGGATTTAATTCACTACTATCGAGGTAACGGCCTAGAGGGTCACACATAATAGTGTATTCAAGAATCCATCCAATTTAGCCAAATAGGTATATAGACATAGTAGGCCCCACCACAGGGTCCGAGTGTTTTCCAAGGAATCGATCATCGATGAATTAAATAAATTCATTATTATTCAAGTTATGAATAATTGGGATTGAATTTATTTAATGTATTTACAAGTTTAGTAAATACGAGAAAAATATTAACTGAATGGATATTATTTTAATATTCATGGATTGTTTAATATTAAGTGGGATAGTGAGTCAAGTTAAATGACTTGGTTTTATCATGTGATATATTATATATATATTACAAGTATGTGATGAAGAATAAATAATATTGGTGCAATTAAGTTAGTCAAAATTATTTATTTAGTGAACGTTGAAATAAACGGGGGTTGAGGAACCCTACCAGGTGTTTATCAACATCACTATAAATATAAGAGGAGGATCTCTCTTATGTTGTCCAATTAACTATTCATTCATTTTCATGGAATGAAAATTGAGAGCCTCTCTCTCCTCCCGCTTCCTAGAGAGAGAAGCTGATGATCCAATAGTTAGGATCAAGTTCTTCCTCAAGCGTCGAAGAGAACTCGATGCGGTGATCATTGGGATGTCAAAATCTTCGTCGGATCGCCGCGCTAGCACCCAGAATTTGAAGATCGATCTTCCAGCGGATGTTTGGATCACATGTGGATGATCTAGAGGGATCCTTCTTTAGATCCTTCAAGCGACGATCGCCATTGACTTATTGCAGTCAACCGTGGCCTTGGATTTGAAATGAGTATATTTTCATTTTATTTTTGTGCTCTTTAAAATGTATGTGAGATCCTCAAACCTCTCTGGGGCTCAGATCGTCGGTGAAGACAAGTTTTATCATCCTGCCGATGAAAATTTTAAAATTCCCAGCCCACCGGCTTCCGCTGCGGTCCCTGGAACCTTACAAATACATCTAGAGTAAATAATTCTACATAGGTTATTGTGGATCATCTTACAAATACTTCTCAATATATTATAATTTGATATAACTTCTCACTCAATAAACATTAACAGATATAAATTGTAACGACCCAAAGTTTCATTAATGGAAAATCCCTCTTGATCCAGTTAAATGTCTCTTTATAAAAAAAATTTTTATAAGATGTCAACTTCTTTGGTTTTATGTTAAGAATTTTGACCGTTGTTAATATAGTCATTGAACAGTGATCACATGATTATTATAAATATAAGGCTTTAACGAACCCAATTTTTACTCAGACAAAGGAAGCGATGGCCTCATCCAGTAGAATTTCCCCATAGGAAGCCCATTTTTCGGAGCTCAGAAAAGAGGTGGCATCTTTGGGCTTCTCCCTTGACCAAGCCCAAGATGAGCTTCATTATTTAAAGCTTGAATGTGACCGTCTACGGGAAAAGTAGAAGTTGATTGAAATTACCACTTGAGCGATGTTATCCAAGCCACCCCAAGAGTCTGTCACCATCGCACACCTTACCCTTAGGTCTTATGTGGCTATTTTAAGGGGTTATGTAACAAATAAGTAGTACTATGTTCATGTACATTTTTTTGTATATAATAATGAATATAATTTCTAGTCATTTTTGATACATTGTAAATAGTTTTTAAAGTACAAAGGGTGTTTTTAGTTATTATTAAGAATTCAATTTTATTAAATTAAGGGATTTTTGAATTAAATAATATTTTAATAAAATATTATAATTAATATTAAATTAATTTTTATTAAATATAAATGATCTTATAAATTTATGAATGCAATTTAAATTTTTATTAAGGTTTGAAAGCCATTTCTGTCAAAACCCGTGAATTTTCGATAAATGTTGGTTTTTATTTTAAAAGTGAAAATTAACATATTTAGAAAATTTTTTAGATAAAATAAATGTCATTTCTGGAATCAGGACATCGAAATTATCCAACGGTAAATTTTTCATAATTTTCTGAGACAGTCAAATTTTTGGGTAAAAATTAAATACCGTTTAAATATATAATGTGTTTTATGACATCATAATGACCCAATGGTGATGTAATAAAATACTATAACCCTTATTTTCGTCAAATATATGTTTTACCATTAAAATAAAGTGATTTTGGGTTTGTTTGACTTAATTTTCAAAGCATTAATGAACCCCTCAAGACTTATTCAACACTTTGCCTTTTAAAATTAATTTCCATGGGAGTGTGACTCACCTCCACATAAGTAACCTTATTATTTTAAAATTTCGGACCTTGGCCTTGTAAAATATTGTTTTCCTATATCTTTTTCCAGAAAACATGGGCAAAAACCATGGGATGGTTTGTGGTTTGGATTAGTTTAATATAAGGGGTCCCAAACCTAAATAATAAAGAATTCTCTCACCTTTCCTATATAAACCCACCCAAGCTCCCACTTACTCCTCACTAAAATCCCTTGGAGTTCGTCCAACCTCTGCCCTAATCTCTATATAATCCTCCCAAGGTACCCCAAGCTCCCAAGAAGCCTCTCACAAGCCTCTCTCTAGCCTTTGGAAGCACACTTCCAAGTAAGGGTTTTTTCTTCCTTTCTCATTTTTGTCAATTTTCTTTAAGGTGTATTGCCCTTTTAATTTCAATTATGAATGTTGAGGTATGGTTTCTAACCTCTCCCATACTTCCCTCTTATTTTTTGAATGATGGGATACCCCTTTATCTCTCATTAAATGCCTCCCATGTACACCCGTTACTATGCCGAAATTCCGAAAGGAACTTCTCTCTCTTCTTTTACATTCAAGCAATACTTTTGTATCATGAATCTAAATTCCTTTTAAATTATTGGGACATGTATCTATATGACCTCCTTACTTTCCATTACATTTAAATATGATGAGGAACCCCTTTCTCCCTCATTAACCATTTTTCATGAATTCTTATGTCACGCCGTTACGCTGCCGAAATCACACCGATTTTCTAAGCCAATGCCATTGTGTAGTGGATACCATGCCCATTTCTCCATCAAGGGTATCCACCTTTATGCACCTTTACTTATTGATTATAAAGTTTCATGTATGAATTCCACATTCCTTTATCGTGGAATAAATGATTATGTTTTATGAATCCATGTTTTATGTTCCATGTGGCACACTTATGCATGAAATGAAATGTTTAAGAAGGGTGTGCCCTTATAGCGCTCCAATGCATTGGGTAAAGTATAGTATCATTATACGTCATGTGAAATGATTGTTGAATAGTTCTAATTCAAGTGCAATGAGGGTTTACTCGTGCTTCATGTGCAATGAGGGTTTACTCATGCTCTATGTGCAATGAGCTTTGGCTCATGCTAATTCAATGTTAAGTGTTGTTGCCACATTTCCATGTTATTATTATCATGATTTATCATGTCTTTATGTTCATGTTTCTTTTATGATCTATTTATATTCCTATTGTCTAACATGTATTTTACTCATCATGTTATTCCATGTGTACTCCCTTACTGGGCTTTATAGCTCACCCTTTTCTTATGCATGTCCTCAAATATCCCATGCATTGTTATGTACGAAGGAATGTAGTGGTCATGTAAAGGAAGTTTTCAATAAAGATGTTGTATTTCATGTTTTAAGTTTTTATGTAATGATCCTAATCCCCAAATACACTAAACCTATTGATCTTCTTTGTTGTATCAAGTGAAGTTTTATGTAACAAAGCATGTTTAAGTTGTAATAAAAAGCAGGGTTTTCATAGTTGGTATTAGAGGATAAGTTTAGTTATTTTTGGGATTAGGAAACCCTAGTAAAGCCTTAGATACAATACTAAGTATAATAAAAACATCCCTAAGTTTTGTTAAATACTAAGTAAGTGGTTTATCAAACAAACACATCCATGTCTGGATACGAGCAGGTAGAGGCGGCTCTGGCACAGATGTATCCTAGGGGTAAAACCTGAAAACACCGCTTTGAGCTAGACTTGAATGGGAAATGGTGCACGACAACAAGACTTGTTGCACTCTTGGTTACGACACTCCCGAGTGATATGTTTTGATAAATTCACAATCTTATTATGAACCCTTATTAAGGGGAAAATTCCCCTAAGAATATATGTTAGAAAGTAAATCATGAAAAGCCTAGATTGAATCCCATAGACTCATGAGTTAAAGAAATTAAAGTTTATTTATCAGTCATCAAATTTTGTCTTTGGATTACCCTTTATGTGTTACCCCTAACTTTCCTTTTATTCCAGCCAATGGCTGGTAATAGGAGGACTCGGGCTAACAACCTTTGTGAAGATCAATGTGATGATTGTACTAATGAGATGCACAATCCAATGGGAGCGGGAATCGCGAACTTTGTTGCACTTCTCTCTCAGCTAACTCAAGTTTTGAATAGAAACACGGGTCAAGAAGAACGTTCAACCCCCCCCCCTAAGAAAGAACAAGTCGCTATCGAGAGCTTCATGAGACAAAGGCCTCCTAATTTTAGTGGATCATCTGATCCCACAATCGCTGAATAATGGATCAAATCCATTGAAAAGATCTTCTCCATCCTCCAATGTTCTGAACAAGAGAAGGTTCTCCTAGCTGCTTATCATATGGAGGGTGAAGCTGATCAATGATAGACTTTGATCAAAAATACGAAGCCTTAGGAGGAGATCGAGGCTTTGGAATGGAAGGAATTCCGGAAGATGTTTTTCGATAAATATTTTCCACGCACCCTCCAGCTTAAGATGGAAAGGGACTTCCTTTCCCTCAAGAAAAAAGATGAAGAATCTGTGGGAGCATATGAGGCAAACTTCACAAGGATTGCACGATACGCTTACGTCTTTGTCGTTACCCCCAATTGCAAGGTTGACCGCTTCTTTGGTGGGTTGAAGCATAGATTGCGGAAAGCATTAGCGATCCGTGACTTCGACAGCTATGAGGAAATTGTCTGATGTGCCCTCAAGGTCGAAATAGAGATCGGGGAATCACAGGGGTATCATGGGGACAAGAAGAGTAAGGTAGAATTCAATTCTAGTGGTTCGATGGATAAATCCAACGACGCTAAGAAGTTCCAGCACCCCACTTGCCAAAATTGCGGAAAGAAGCACCCTGAAAATTTCCTTAAGGGGATGAGAAAATGCTTTAGGTGTCGAAGAGAAGAGCACCTAGCTATTAACTGTCGGCAAGAAGGACCCGCGGCTGCGACAGAGGAGAGGAACGCTCCGTTCGAACCTCAACGCGTTGTTCAATGCTACAAATGTGAAGAACTGGGTCATTTTGCAAATCAGTGCCCTAATCCAAGGGTTATCGGAGGCAACCAACAACCTCCAAGACAGCAAGGAAGAGCTTTTGCTATCACTTCTGCCTAAGTGAACCCTGACAATGAAGTGGTGACAGGTACGCTAGTTATTCATTCAAGAATAGCGAACATAATTTTTGATTCAGGTTCTACGTATTCTTTTATATCTCGAAAGTTTAGTAGAACAATCCCAGCACCACCACAAATCATAGAAGTAAAGATGTCGGTGAGTATGGAAAATGGGGCAATCATTGCATCCCATGAATATAAGACATCCCCTGTTATAATCTGTGGATTGAATTTACCAGTGAACCTCGTCATACTCCCTCTGGTGAAATTTGATGCAATTATTGGCATGGATTGGCTTTCCTTATATAGAGACAACATAAATTGTCAGGAGAGGGAAATCACACTCCATATGGAGAATAGACCCCCGATTCTTTACAAGTGTCAGGAGGAAGATGAATCTCCTTTAGATCCATCATCTAAAGTGTGGATATTACTGCCCTATGAGCATGCGTATCTGGCTCAAATGATTGATTCCAAATAAGAAACCATCCTTGAAGAAATGCCTATTGTGAGGGAATTCACGGATGTGTTTCCCGAGGAACTGCATGGTCTTCCTCCTAGAAGAGATGTTGAGTTCTCAATTGAACTTATACCTGGGGCATTACCAATATCCAAGACTCCATATAGAATGGCTGTTTTTGAGCTTGAAGAGCTGAAGAAACAACTACAGGAGAATCTGGATAAAGGGTTTATACGCCCAAGTGCTTCACCATGGGGTGCACCAGTCCTCTTCGTCAAGAAGAAGGATGGGTCAATGCGGCTCTGCATCGATTATCGTGAACTTAACAAAGTCACGATAAAGAACAAGTATCCTCTCCCAAGAATCTATGACTTGTTTGATTAGTTTTGTGGAGCACAATACTTCTCCAAGGTGGACTTGTGGTCGGGATATTATCAAGTAAGGGTGAAGAAGGAAGATATCCCCAAGACTGCTTTTCGTACAAGGTACGGGTACTATGAATTCATAGTAATGCCTTTCGGACTCACCAATGCTCCAGAATTATTCATGGACTTGATGAATAGAGTCTTTAGAGATTACCTTGACAAATTTGTGGTAGTATTTATACATGATATTCTAATATACTCCAAAACCAAGGAGGACCATGAGGAGCATTTAAGAACTATACTGGAGACTTTGCGCAAGGAGAATCTCTATGCAAAGTACATCAAGTGTGAGTTCTGGTTGAAGGAGTTCTCATTCTTGGGCCATATCATCACAAGTAATGGGATATCTATTGATCCCTCCAAAAAAGATGCAATTGAGGGATGGCTGAGGCCAACATCGGTAACAGATATCCGTATATTCTTGGGGTTAGCTGGATATTATCAACGATTTGTGAGAAATTTCTCATGATTGTCCAACCCTCTTACCAAGCTAACTCTAAAGGGAGTAAGGTTTGCTTGGAGTGATGAATGCAAAGAAATCTTCAAGGAGTTGAAAAGGAGGCTTATCACTGCACCCGTGCTCACTTTACCCACAAGTGGGGAGCTTTTTGTGGTATTCAGTGATGCTTCGAAGAAGGTCTTAGGATATGTGCTGATGAAGAATGATAAAGTGATATCCTATGCCTCAAGGAAGTTGAAAATCCATGAGCGAAACTATCCAACGCATGATCTAGAGTTGGCAGCTGTGATCTTTGCCTTGAAAATCTGGCGGCATTATCTCTATGGAGAGAAATGTGAGATATATACCGACCACAAGAGTCTTAAATATATATTCACACAGAAAGAGATTAATATGCACCAGAGAAGATGGATAGAGCTCATCAAGGATTATGACTGGTTAATACATTACCACCCTGGGAAAGCGAACAAGGTGGCAGATTCCCTAAGTAGAAAGGATCTAGTGATTCTAACAATGATGAGAATTGATAAGGATCCAATCTTCTTAGACTTGATGAAGATGGATGTGGGAATCATAAAGAAGGGAACATCATCAATCCTTTCACAAATGATTGCTCAACCATCTCTTTTGGAAAGGTTAAAGGATGCTCAAAAGGATGATGTGGGAATTCAAGAAAAAGTGGAAGCTATCAAAAAGGGGAAATCCTCGGAGTTTAATGTTAATGAAGAAGGAATTGTGCGGTTTGGGAAAAGACTATGTGTTCCATCAAGTCCGGAGCTGAAGAAGGAACTTTTGGATGATGCACATAGTTCAAATTTCTCTATTCACCCAGGGAGCACAAAGATGTATCGAGATCTCTGAGAAAACTTTTGGTGGGATAATATGAAGAAGGAGATCACCGAATATACATCAAAGTTCCTGGTGTGTCAGAATGTGAAGGCCGAGAGGCAGAATTCTAAGGGGATGATGAAACCATTGCCCATACCAGAATGGAAATGGGAGAACATCACCATGAACTTTGTCACCGGACTTCCGAGGACATCCAAAGGCAACAATTCAATCTGGGTTGTTTTGGATCGTCTTACAAAGACTGCACACTTCATTACTATTCGGGAGGATTTCTCATTGGATCAACAGGCACGGATATATATCAGGGAAGTGGTAAGGTTGCATGGAGTACCACTATCTATTGTGTCTGACCGAGATCCAAGATTCACCTCTACGTTTTGGAAGAGTCTTCAACATGCTCGGAATACTGATCTGAACTTCAGTACGGCCTATCATCCTCATACTGATGGCCAATCCGATCGGACTATCCAAACACTTGAGGATATGTTGAGAGCGTGCTGAATGGACTTTAAAGGAGGATGGGATCAACATTTTCCTCTGGTTGAGTTCTCTTATAATAACAGTTTCCACTCGAGCATCCAAATGGCACCATATTAAGCCATGTATGGGAAAAGGTGTAGAACACCGGCATGTTGGGATGAGGTTGGTGAACATAAGCTTCCTGGACCAGAAATGGTCGAAGAAATGGTGGAGAAGGTGAAACCACTCAGCAGCATATCAAGGCATCCCAGAGTCGACAGAAGATTTATGCAGATAATCGTCGATGAGACCTTGAGTTTAAAGTTGGAGACATGGTGTTTTTACGCATATCTTCGTGGAAGAAGGTCATGAGGTTTGGAAAGAAAGGGAAGTTAAGTCCAAGGTACATCGGCCCCTTCGAGATTCTTGATCATGTTGGGGTTGTGGCCTATCGACTAGAACTTCCACCGACTATGGCCAAGGTGCAGGATGTCTTTCATGTATCCCTCTTAAGGAAGTACATACCGAACCCTTCACATGTACTCCCTTCCGAGGTGGTACAATTGGAAGATGATCTTTCTTATGAGGAGAAACCAGTGAAGATATTAGATCGTAGAGAAAAAGTTCTACGAAATAAGACAATGCCCCTCGTCAAGGTGTCGTGGAGAAACCACAAGTTTGAAGAAGCAACTTGGGAATCGGAGGATATGATGAAGCTGAGTTACCCACATTTGTTTTAGTGTGAGAAAAAAAATTCAAGGGCGAAATTTCTTAAGGGGGGAATATTGTAACGACCCAAAGTTTCATTAATGGAAAATCCCTCTTGATCCAGTTAAATGTCTCTTTATAAAAAATGTTTTTATAAGATGTCAACTTCTTTGGTTTTATGTTAAGAGTTTTGACCGTTGTTAATATAGTCGTTGAACAGTGATCACATGATTAGTATAAATATAAGGCTTTAATGAACCCTTTTTTTACTCAGACAAAGGAAGCGATGGCCTCATCCAGTAGAATTGCCCCATACAAAGCCCATTTGTCGGAGCTCGGAAAAGAGGTGGCGTCTTTGGGCTTCGCCCTTGACCAAGACCAAGCTGAGCTTCATTATTTCAAGCTTGAACATGACCGTCTACGGGAAAAGTGGAAGTTGATTGAAATTACCACTCGAGCGATGTTATCCGAGCCACCCCAAGAGTCTGTCACCATCGCACACCTTACCCTTAGGTCTTATGCAGAAATTTTAAGGGGTTATGTAACAAATATGTAGTAATATGTTCATGTACATTTTTTTTGTATATAATAATGAATATAATTTCTAGTCATTTTTGATACATTGTAAATAGTTTTTAAAGTACAAATGGTGTTTTTAGTTATTATTAAGAATTCAATTTTATTAAATTAAGGGATTTTTGAATTAAATAATATTTTAATAAAATATTATTATTAATATTAAATTAATTTTCATTAAATATAAATGATCTTATAAATTTATGAATGCAATTAAAATTTTTATTAAGGTTTGAAAGCCATTTCTATCAAAACCCGTGAATTTTTGATAAATGATGGTTTTTATTTTAAAAGTGAAAATTAACATATTTAGAAATTTTTTTAGATAAAATAAATGTCATTTCTGGAATCAGGATGTCGAAATTATCCAACGGGGAATTTTTCATAATTTTCTGAGACAGTCAAATTTTTGGGTAAAAATTAAATACTGTTTAAATATATAATGTGTTTTATGACATCATAATGACCCAATGGTGATGTAATAAAATACTATGATCCTTATGTTCGGACAATATATGTTTTACCATTAAAATAAAGTTATTTTTGGTTTGTTTGACTTACTTTTCAAAGCATTAATGAACCCCTCAAGACTTATTCAACACTTTGCCTTTTTAAATTAATTTCCATGGGAGTGTGACTCACCTCCACATAAGAAACCTTATTATTTTAATGACTTCGGACCTTGGCCTTGTAAAATATTTTTTTCCTCTTTCCTTTTCTCGAAACCATGGGCAAAAACCATGAGATGGTTTGTGGTTTGGATTAGTTTAATATAAGGTGTCCCAAACCTAAATAATAAAGAATTCTCTCACCTTTCCTATATAAACCCACCCAAACTCCCGCTTCCTCCTCACTAAAATCCCTTGGAGTTCGTCCAAATTCTTTCCTTCTCTCTCTAGAATCCTCCCAAGGTGCCCCAAGATCCCAAGAAGACTCTCACAAGCCTCTCTCTAGCCTTTGGAAGCACACTTCCAAGTAAGGGTTTTTTCTTCCTTTCTCATTTTTGTCAATTTTATTTAAGTTGTATTGACCTTTTAATTTCAATTATAAATGTTGGGGTATGGTTTCTCATCTCCCCCATACTGCCCTATTATTTTTTGAATGATGGGAGACCTTTTTCTCTCTCATTAAATTCCTCCCATGTACACCCGTTACTATGCCGAAATTCCGAAAGGAACTTCTCTCTCTTCTTTTACATTCAATCAATAATTTTGTATCATGAATCTAAATTCATTTTCAATTGTTGGGACATGTATCTATATGGCCTCCTTACTGTCCATTACATGTAAATATGACGAGGAACCCCTTTCTCTCTCATCGACCATTTTTCATGAATTCTTATGCCACGCCGTTACGCTGCCGAAATCGCACTGATTTTCTAAGCCAATGTCATTGTGTAGTGGATACCATACCCATTTCTACATAAAGGGTATCCACATTTATGCACCTTTACTTATTGATTATAAAGTTTCATGTATGAATTCAACATTCCTTTATCGTGGAATAAATGATTATGTTTTATGAATCCATGTGTTATGATCCATGTGGCACACTTATGCATGAAATGAAATGTTTAAGAAGGGTGCGCCCTTATAGCGCTCCAATGCATTGGGTAAAGTATAGTATCATGATACGTCATGTGCAATGAGTGTTGACTCATTCTAATTCAAGTTCAACGAGGGTTTACTCGTGCTTCATGTGCAATGAGGTTTTACTCATGCTCCATGTGCAATGAGCCTTGGCTCATGCTAATTCAATGTTAAGTGTTGTCACCACATTTCCATGTTATGATTATCATGCTTTATCATGCCTTTATGTTCATGTTTCTTTTATTCTCTATTGATATTACTATTGTCTAACATGTATTGTACTCCTCATGTTATTCCATGTGTACTCCCTTACTGGGCTTTATATCTCACCCTTTTCTTATGCATGTCCTCAGGTTATCTCATGCATTGCTAAGTACGAAGGAATGTAGTGGTCATGTAAAGGAAGTTTTCAATAAAGATGTTGTATTTCATGTTTTAAGTTTTTATGTAATGATCCTAATCCCCAAAGACACTAAACCTCTCGATCTTCTTTGTTGTATCAGTGAAGTTTTATGTAATAAAGCATGTTTAAGTTGTAATAAAAAGTAGGGTTGTCATAGTTGGTATCAGAGGACAGGTTTAGTTATTTTTGGGATTATGAAACCCTAGTAAAGCCTTAGATACAAGACTAAGTATAATAAAAACATCCCTAAGTTTTGGTAAATACTAATTAAGTGGTTTATCAAACAAATACATCCTTGTCTGGATACGAGCAGGTAGAGGTGGATCTGGCACAGATGTATCATAGGGGTAAAACCTTAAAACACTGCTTTGAGCTAGACTCGAACGGGAACTGGTGCACGAAAATGGGCCTTGCTGCACTCTTGGTTATGAAACTCTCGGGGGATATGTTTGGATTAATTCACAATCTTAGTATGAACCCTTATTAAGGGAAAAATGCCCATAAGAATATATGTTAGAAAGTAGATCATGAAAAGCCTAGATTGAATCCTATAGACTCATGAGTTAATGAAATTAAAGTTTATTTATAAGTCATCAACTTTTGTCTTTGGATTACCCTTTATGTTTTACCCCTAACTTTCCTTTTATTCCAGCCAATGGCCGGTAATAGGAGGACTTGGGCTAACAACCATTGTGAAGATCAGTGTAATGATTGTACTAATGAGATGCCCAATCCAATGGGATCGGGAATCGAAAACTTTGTCACGCTTCTCTCTCAGATAACTCAAGTTTTGAATAGAAACACGGGTCAAGAGGAATGTTCAACCCCCCTAAGAAAGAACAAGTCACTATCGAGAGCTTCATGAGACAAAGGCCTCCTAATTTTAGTGGATCATCCGATCCCACGATCATTGAACAATGGATCAACTCCATTGAAAAGATCATCTCCATCCTCCAATGTTCTGAACAAGAGAAGGTTCTCCTGGCTGCTTATCGTATGGAGGGTTAAGCTGATCAATGGTGGACATTGATCAAAAATACAAAGCCTGAGGAGGAGATCGAGGCTTTGGAATGGAAGGAATTCCGGAAGATGTTTTTCGATAAATATTTTCTGTGCACCCTCCGGCTTAAGATGTAAAGGGAATTCCTTTCCCTCAAGCAAAAAGATGAAGAATCTGTGGGAGAGTATGAGGCAAACTTCACAAGGATTTCACAATACGCTTTCGGCTTTGTCGTTGCCCCTGAATGCAAGGTTGACCACTTCTTTGGTGGGTTGAAGCCTAGCTTGCAGAAAGCATTAGCGATCCGTGACTTCGACAGCTATGAGTAAATTGTCCGATGTGCCCTCAAGGTCGAAATGGAGATCGGGGAATCACAGGGGTATCATGGGGACAAGAAGCGTAAGGTAGACTTAAATGTTGGTGGTCCGATGGATAAATCCAACGGTGCTAAGAAGTTCCAGCACCCCACTTTCCAAAAGTGTGGAAAGAAGCACCCTGGAAATTGCCTTAAGGGGACGATAAAATGCTTCAGGTGTGGAAGAGAAGGGCACCTAGCTATTAAATGTCGGCAAGAAGGACCTGCGGCTACGACAGAGGAGAGGAACACTCTGTTCGAACCTCAACACGTTGTTCAATGCTACAAATGCAAAGAACCGGGTTATTTTACAAATCAGTTCCCTAATCCAAGGGTTATCAAAGGCAACCAACAACCTCCAAGACAGAAAGGAAGAGCTTTTTCCATCACTTCTACCGAAGTGAACCCCGACAATGAAGTGGTGATAGGTACGATAGTTATTCATTCAAGAATAGCGAACGAACTTTTTGATTTAGGTTCTACGCATTCTTTTATATCTCTAAAGTTTAGTAGAACAATCCAAGCACCACCACAAATCATGGAAGTAAAGATGTCAGTGAGTATGGAAAATGGGGCAATCATTGCATCCCATGAATATAAGTCCTCACCTATTATAATATGTGGATTGAATTTCCCGGCAAACCTCATCATACTCCCTCTAGTGGAATTTAATGCAATTCTTGGCCTGGATTGGCTTTCCTTATATAGATCCAACATAAATTGTCAGGAGAGGGAAATCACACTCCAAATGGAGAATCGACCCCCGATTCTTTACAAGTGTTAGGAGGAAGATGAATCTCCTTTAGCTCTATCATCTCAAGCGTGGATATTAATTCCCTATGAGCATGCGTATCTGGCTCAAATGATTGAGTCCAAAGAAGAAACCATCCTTAAAGAAATGCTTATTGTGAGGGAATTCGCGGAAGTGTTTCTCGAGGAACTGCATGGTATTCTTCCTAGAAGAGATGTTGATTTCTCAATTGAAATTATACCTAGGGCATTAACAATATCCAAGACTCCATATAGAATGGCTGTTGTTGAGCTTGAAGATCTGAAGAAACAACTACAAGAGAATCTGGATAAAGGGTTTATACGCCCAAGTGCTTCACCATAGGGTGAACCAGTCCTCTTCATCAAGAAGAAGGATGGGTCAATGCGGATCTTCATCGATTATCGTGAACTTAACAAAATCACGATAAAGAACAAGTATCCTCTCCCAAGAATCGATGACTTGTTTGATCAGTTGCGTGGAGCACAATACTTCTCCAAGGTGGACTTGCGGTCGGGATATTATCAAGTAAGGGTGAAGAAGTAAGATATCCCCAAGACTACATTTCGTACAAGGTATCGGCACTATGAATTCATAGTAATGCCTTTCAGACTCACCAATACTCTAGAAATATTCATGGACTTGATGAATAGAGCCTTTAGAGATTACCTTGAAAAATTTTTGGTAGTCTTTTTATAGATGATATTCTAATATACTTCAAAAACAAGGAGGACCATGAGGAGCATTTAAGAACTGTACTGGAGACTTTGCGCAAGGAGAAGCTCTATGCAAAGTACAGAAAGTGTGATTTCTGGTTGAAGGAGGTCTCATTCTTGGGCCATATCATCACAAGCAATGGGATATCTATGGATCCCTCTAAAACAGATGCAATTGAGGGATGACCGAGGCCAACATCGGTAACGGATATCCGTAGCTTCTTGCGGTTAGCTGGATATTATCGACGATTTGTGAGAAATTTATCATGATTGTCCAACCCTCTTACCAAGCTAACTAGAAAGGGAGTAATGTTTTCTTGTAGTGATGAATGCGAAGAAATCTTCAAGGTGTTGAAAAGGATGCTTATCACTGCACTCGTGCTCACTTTACCCACAAGTGGGGAGATTTTTTTGGTATTCAGTGATGCTTCGAAGAAGGGATTAGGATGTGTGCTGATGCAGACTGATAAAGTGATTTCCTATGCCTCAAGGCAGTTGAAAATCCATGAGCAAAACTATCCAACACATGATCTAGAGTTGGCGGCTGTGATCTTTTCCTTGAAAATCTGGCGGCATTATCTCTATGAAGAGAAATGTGAGATATATACTGACCACAAGAGTCTTAAATATATATTCACACAGAAAGAGTTTAATATGCGCCAGAGAAGATGGATAGAGCTCATCAAGGATTATAACTGTTCAATACATTACCACCCTGGGAAAGAGAAAAAGGTGGAAGATGCCCTAAGTAGAAATGATCCAGCGATTCTATCAATGATGAGAATTGAGAAGGATCCAATATTCTTAGACTTGATGAAGATGGACGTGGGAATCATAAAGAAGGGAACATCATCAATCATTTCACAAATGATTGCTCAACCGTATCTTTTGGAAAGGTTAAAGGATGCTCAAAATTATGATGTGGGAATTCAAGAAAAAGTGGAAGCTATCAAAAAGGGGAAATCCTCAGAGTTTAATGTGAATGAAGAATGAATTGTGCGGTTTGGGAAAAGACTATGTGTTCCATCAAGCCGGGAGATGAAAAATGAACTTTTGGATGATGCACATAGTTTAAATTTCTCTATTCACCCAGGGAGCACAAAGATGTATCGAGATCTCCGAGAAAACTTTTGGTGGGATAATATGAAGAAGGAGATCACCGAATATACATCAAAGTGCCTGGTGTGTCAGCAAGTGAAGGCAGAGAGGCAGAAGTCTAAGGGGATGATGCAACCATTTCCCATACCAGAATGGAAATGGGAGAACATCACCATGGACTTTATCACCGGACTTCCGAGGACATCCAAAGGCAACAATGCAATATGGGTTGTTGTGGATCGTCTTACAAAGACTGCACACTTCATTGCTATTCGGGAGAATTTCTCATTGGATCAACTGGCACGGATATATATCAGGGAAGTGGTAAGGTTTCATGGAGTACCACTATCTATTGTGTCTGACCGAGATCCAAGATTCACCTCTATGTTTTGGAAGAGTCTTCAACATGCTCTAAATACTGAACTGAACTTCAGTACGGCCTATCATCCTCAAACTGATGGCCAATCCGAGCGGACTATCCAAACACTTGAGGATATGCTGAGATCATGCTCAATGGACTTTAAAGGATAATGGGATTAACATCTTCCTCTCATTGAGTTCTCTTATAATAACAGTTTCCACTTGAGCATCCAAATGGCACCATATGAAGCCCTGTACGGGAAAAGGTGCAGAACACCAGCATGTTGGGATGAGGCCGGTGAACATAAGCGGCTTGGACCAGAAATGGTCGAAGAAATGGTGGAGAAGGTGAAAACTATTCAGCAGCATATCAATGCATCCTAGAGTTGACAGAAGAGTTATTCATATAATCGTCGACGAGACCTTGAGTTTAAAGTTGGAGACATGGTGTTTTTACGCATATCTCCATGGAAGAAGGTCATGAGGTTTGGAAAGAAAGGGAAGTTAAGTCCAAGGTACATTGGCCCCTTTGAGATTCTTGATCGTGTTGGGTTTGTGGCCTATCGACTAGCACTTACACCTACTATGTCCAAGGTGCATGATGTCTTTCATGTATCCCTCTTAAAGAAGTACATACTGGACCCTTCACATGTACTCCCTTCCGAGGTGGTACAATTGGAAGATTATCTTTCTTATGAGGAGAAACCAGTGAAGATCTTAGATCATAGAGAAAAAGTTCTACGAAATAAGAAAATGCCCCTCGTCAAGGTGTTGTGGAGAAACCACAAGTTTGAAGAAGCAACTTGGGAATCGGAGGATATGATGAAGCTGAGTTACCCGCATTTTTTTAGTGTGAGAAAAGGAAAATTTCGATGGCGAAATTTCTTAAGGGGGGGATATTGTAACGACCCAAAGTTTCATTAATGGAAAATTCCTCTTGATCCAGTTAAATGTCTCTTTATAAAAAATGTTTTTATAAGATGTTAACTTCTTTAGTTTTATGTTAAGAATTTTGATCGTTGTTAATACAGTCATTGAACAATGATCACATGATTAGTATAAATATAAGGCTTTAACGAACCCAATTTTTACTCAGACAAAGGAAACGATGGCCTCATCCAGTAGAATTGCCCCATACGAAGCCCATTTGTCGGAGCTCGGAAAAGAGGTGGCGTCTTTGGGCTTCGCCCTTGAACAAGCCCAAGCTGAGCTTCATTATGTCAAGCTTGAACGTGACCGTCTACGGGAAAAGTGGAAGTTGATTGAAATTACCACTCGAGCGATGTTATCTGAGCCACCCCAAGAGTCTGTCACCATCGCACACCTTACCCTTAGGTCTTATGGGGCTATTTTAAGGGGTTATGTAACAAATAAGTATTACTATGTTCATGTACATTTTTTTTGTATATAATAATTAATATAATTTCTAGTCCTTTTTGATACATTGTAAATAGTTTTTAAAGTACAAATGGTGTTTTTAGTTATTATTAAGAATTCAATTTTATTAAATTAAGGGATTTTTTAATTAAATAATATTTTAATAAAATATTATTATTAATATTAAATTAATTTTTATTAAATATAAATGATCTTATATATTTATGAATGCAATTAAAATTTTTATTAAGGTTTGAAATCCATTTCTGTCAAAACCCGTGAATTTTTTATAAATATTGCTTTTTATTTTAAAATTGAAAATTAACATATTTAGAAATTTTTTTAGATAAAATAAATGTCATTTCTGGAATCAGTATGTCGAAATTATCCAATGGTAAATTTTTCATAATTTTCTGAGACAGTCAAATTTTTGGGTAAAAATTAAATACCATTTAAATATATAATGTGTTTTATGACATCATAATGACTCAATGGTGATGTAATAAAATAATATAATCCTTATGTTCGGACAATATATGTTTTACCATTAAAATAAAGTGATTTTGGGTTTGTTTGACTTACTTTTCAAAGCATTAATGAACCCCTCAAGACTTATTCAACACTTTGCCTTTTTAAATTAATTTCCATGGGAGTGTGACTCACCTCCACATAATCAACCTTATTATTTTAATAAGTTCGGACCTTGGCCTTGTAAAATATTGTTTTCCTCTTTCCTTTTCCAGAAACCATGGGCAAAAACCATGGGATGGTTTGTGGTTTGGATTAGTTTAATATAAGGGGTCCCAAACCAAAATAATAAAGAATTATCTCACCTTTCCTATATAAACCCACCCAAGATCCCACTTCCTCCTCACTAAAATCCCTGGGAGTTCGTCCAACCTCTGTCCTACTCTCTCTAGAATCCTCCCAAGGTGCCCCAAGCTCCCAAGAAGCCTCTCACAAGCCTCTCTCTAGCCTTTGGAATCATACTTCCAAGTAAGGGTTTTTTCTTCCTTTCTCATTTTTGTCAATTTTCTTTAAGTTATATTGCCCTTTTAATTTAAATTATGAATGTTGGGGTATGGTTTCTCACCTCCCCCATACTGCCCTCTTATTTTTTGAATGATGGGAGACCCCTTTCTCTCTCATTAAATGCCTCTCATGTACACCCGTTACTATGCCGAAATTCCGAAGGGAACTTCTCTCTCTTCTTTTACATTCAAGAAATACTTTTGTATCATGAATCTAAATTCCTTTTCAATTGTTGGGACATGTATCTATATGACCTCATTACTTTCCATTACATGTAAATATTATGAGGAACCCCTTTCTCTCTCATCAACCATTTTTCATGAATTCTTATGTCACGCCGTTATGCTGCCGAAATCGCACCGATTTTCTAAGACAATGCCATTGTGTAGTGGATACCATGCCCATTTCTCCATCAAGGGTATCCACCTTTATTCACCTTTACTTATTGATTATAAAGTTTCATGTATGAATTCTAAATTCCTTTATTGTGGAATAAATGATTATGTTTTATGAATCCATGTTTTATGATCGATGTGGCACACTTATGCATGAAATGAAATGTTTAAGAAGGGTGCGCCCTTATAGCGCTCCAATGCATTGGGTAAAGTATAGTATCATGATAATTCATGTGCAATGAGTGTTGACTCATTCTAATTCAATTGCAATGAGTTTTTACTCATGTTTCATGTGCAATGAGGGTTTACTCATGCTCCATGTGCAATGAGCCTTGGCTCATGCTAATTCAATGTTAAGTGTTGTTGCCACATTTCCTTGTTATGATTATCATGCTTTATCATGCCTTTATGTTCATGTTTCTTTTATGATCTATTGATATTCCTATTGGCTAACATGTATTTTACTCCTCATGTTATTCCATGTGTACTCCCTTACTGGGCTTTATAGCTCACCCTTTTCTTATGCATGTCCTCAGGTTATCCCATGCATTGCTAATTACGAAGGAATGTAGTGGTCATGTAAAGGAAGTTTTCAATAAAGATGTTGTATTTCATGTTTTAAGTTTTTATGTAATGATCCTAAGCCCCAAAGACACTAAACCTCTCGATCTTCTTTGTTTTATCAGGTGATGTTTTATGTAATAAAGCATGTTTAAGTTGTAATAAAAATCAGGGTTGTCATATAAATGAGAGAAGTAGTGAGGCTACATGGAGTACCATTATCTATTATATCTAATTGAGATATGATATTTACCTAAAATTTATGGAAAAGTATCCAAAATTCCTTAAACACTAAGTAGATCATTAGTATATCTTATCACCCGAAAAATAATGGACAGTCTGAGTTGGATGTTCATACATTGGAAGATATGTTGAGTGAATTCTCAATTGAAATAAAAGGAGGATGTGACCAGAATATTCCTCTAGTCAAATTATCATACAAAAATATTTTCTACTGAAGTGTCCTACTAGTTCCATATGAATCCCTTTAATTAAAATGGAAAATTTTCTTAATATAGTCTCATGAATCAATAATTTTTTTTATTCTTGATCCAAAATAACAAACTGATAGATATAATAATAACAAAAACCCCTCTCCCCCTTATAAGTACCACCCCTTACTACCCCGTCTCTTAAAACCTTATAATCCTTGAAGAATGAAAAATATATTCCAGAAAAATTCATCACCACTCTCCTTACATACATTTTATGCTGGTCACACCAATATACCAATTTTGAGTTCATTAATTGGTCCCTCAAGGAGGTGATATTGAATATGTAACATTCTCAAAAAACCTCCTTAAATTTATTTTCTTCTACTATATTCTCCTCACCTATTTCATCCATAAAATCATAATAACTCTGGTATAATTTTTATACTATAATTTTATATTTAAAATGTAATATCTTATATTCAACTCTTTTCTCATCTCCTCTATTCAATGAAAAATTAATTTTTTTTTCCATGTTATTTCGGTTAACTGCCCTCGTGGACTACGAGTTCTTATTTTCCCATAATTCCTTAATGGTGGATTTAAATACACCTATAATTGTTAAAAAGAACTAATTATGTATTTTATATTTTTTTATAATATTTAAAGAGTATACATCCACAATATTAAATAAAACTAATCTAGTTTGGGATGGTTGGAAATAATTCCAAAAGAAAGTAAACATTTATCATTAATGTTTAATAAAATGAATCATCCTCGTGTTAGAAAACAAAATTATATATGAGACTATTTGAACTTATGAAAGCTCATGAATACCATTTTATTTCACTTTTGGAGTAGTATTTCCATTTTATAAGAATTCTCATAATTATACATAGGTGAACAGGACATGAAACATGAAACTAATTCTCTTGAAACAACAATATTGAACATGATAACTTATTGAAATAGCTACAAATAAATATAATAAATTTATATTAAATAAAATTTTTGTTAAATGGGCTATAAAAAAAGTAATTAATGATTATAATTTTAATATCCAGGGCATTAAGTTAAATTGAAAAACCCATTCAGACATAAGGTAAGGGATATATCTACTATAATGACTCAAATTTTTCTGATTTTATTTTCAGAAATTATTTAGGAAAATTATGAGACCAGGCACTAGGACAGCGTGTGATTTCGAGGTCCGGAGTTCCCAGAACGGTTGTTTGAAAAATGTTATCCTTTTAATATTTTAGGCAATTAGTTTTCTTTAAAAAGTGAATTAACTTCCAAATGGGTGCCCAGATCAGAATTCTAAGGGCAGTGTTGGGTTCAATGCAGCAATTTTACCACAATCATGAACTAAGGTTGGCTGGAAAGGGGAAACTATGAAATGTAGTTTTTGGGACATAACCATAAATAAAATTATTTTATTTTTAAATCCTAATAACTAATTAATGGAAACTCATATAAGAAATTCGAGACCACCATAAAGTTCTTAGTGGGGTGTTTTCCTTAGGTGATGCCTAACATCGGCTAGCATAGGCCGGTTGTGAAAGATCAATTTTAGACATAAACATCATTAAAACAATTCAATAAATTTTTTGGTAGATGCAACGACTACAATATTTAAAATGATTATTATGGAGAATTTCCAAGTTTATCCACATAACCATAGAAATATTGGAATTCCACTAGAGAGAACCATTAGAGAACTCTCTCAAACAAATGGAAACAGATCGTGGGTCGATGATCAGTGATGCTCCTCAGATTTCAAGGATCTCACCAACAACAACGACACAATGAACGATCTTTTTCAGCGAGCAATAAAAATCAAGGTAGGGTGTCTATCACTTCCTAATTTATTTTCAAATTCATTGAATCAAATAATGAATGTGGACCAACCCATGAACAGGTTGATCCGTGGATTGATCATTATTGCAGGAGGGATAATTATTACATGATTAATGGGAATATATTGTGGTGTTTATTCTGAAGTTAGTTTCTTTGTGATTCCATTGACATGAACGGATCAAGGATGAATGAACAAGTCCAATATCCTTCCATTGGGTGTTCATGTGCTTAATATCTTCCCCCTAAATCTATCATGTTTTTCTTGTGTTCTTCACCCTTTGAAACCCTATACGAATGATCATTCATTATTCCCATGATCTTTTATGAAATGATCTGAGACCAAAAGGATTCATCCATGAAGAAATTACAAAGGTGCGATAAGAACGTAGTAGGAAGGTGAGAGTTTATGGAGAAAGGTGCAAAAAATAGCGTTCCGACTACAGGGCGGCCTGCGACAAGGGCAGTATGCATCCCAATGGGGGGACATGTTTGGGCAGGGCACATAGCTGTGGTCTAGTGGGACTGTAACGGTGTAGAAGCCTACTCTTTATCTGTAAATTAGTAGTGTATAGGTGCTGCAGAAGGAGGCCTCAATGGTTTCTGCAGTTGGATGTCACTCGGAGACTATGTCAGTGGGATCCCACGGTGGAAATGAGGTCGCAGGTGGTGACCATGATGCGGCAACAGGGGGGACGT
This sequence comes from Viscum album, assembly GCA_963277665.1. NCBI lineage: Eukaryota > Viridiplantae > Streptophyta > Magnoliopsida > Santalales > Viscaceae > Viscum > Viscum album. The sequence continues at coordinate 807,297,752 of OY728137.1, forward strand.
CATGCGGCTAGGGTCCATGTGGAACCCACAGTGGTGAAATCCATAGGGAATGGGAATGTGATGTGGTCTCATCTACATTAAATACAGCGACTGTGTTTATCAGGAGCCCATGACTGAGCCATGCACTGAATGAGCTATCCCACATGCAGAGGGTCAGGCTGGAGAACTAGGCCGCTCTAGCGGCCCAGCGGGTTTAAGTGGACGGACCAAAAGCCCAATGGGCGGGGCTAGTTCGGGTCGGACCCAGACCAGACCAGTCCCTTTTTACTATATTTTACAAATCATTGAAATTTTGTGTCTTTTTTACATGGAACTTGCGGTGTTATGACCTTAACAAAAATACGGCCCTTCTAAGATACTCCAAGTGAGTTTTTCTGGAAGTGGGCATACGAACTTGTGGCTCAAGGAGCATATTCTCCTAATGAAAGTGTGCTACGAGTGGAATCCTGCATTTTTCTATGACATGGTTACTATGTGACTTAGTGAATACAATAATTGAGGGATTCATGACCTATAGACACTCTGTGTGTCATCAATTCTTCACATTCCATCAACACTCCATGCGTCATCGACCCTCGATGCATTATCAACACTCTGTGTGTTATCGTGATTGAGTCAGTACTCCCCTATCCTACCAGGGTGTGGGTCCTCTAGTCACTGAGTGGTACTTCCCTAGAGAGTTAAGGTGCAGGTCCTCGATATACGAAGTAATTCTCCCCTATCATATCAAGGTGTATGTACTTCATGAGTAGTACTACCCTATTGGATCTAGGTAATGTTTCCTCACATACGGATTTGTACTCCCCCATCTCCCTGTATCAGTAGGGAGAGGGTCCTTTATTGGAAATGAAGATCCCTTAGGTGTTGGATATAGTTACAAGGAAGGGGGGCATATTCACTCAATGTGAATGATACATAGATAGAAGTTAGTGAACCCTCGACAAACTGAGGATCAGGCCACTCATTCCAGTAGTAATAGAGGTTTCACATGTTAGTCAAGAGTAGTTCTCCCTCAACTATGTGTACTGGAGAGGGATGGGCCTCTTCAATTGGGTTTCCTTAGCTTAGACTGGGTAAAAGATAGTGATGACTGGACCTCTGGTGCAGGGAACTAGAGCTGGACCTAGTAAGATGTTCTTGATGGAGCACATTCTCTCAGATGTACCCTTCAGAATGGTAAGTTTCTTCCTAATGGAATGCATATCTTGGATGGGTTCCATATAAGATGGATGAGATTGTGGAGTGTGTCCTCTTTGATTTTTTGTTACAATTAAATCCTATGGTGAGTGTCCTATTTCTGGTTATGGGGTTGGAAACTCATGATACTTAGTGTCTGAGATGAGTATATCTATATGTTCTTAATATATGTGTTGTAGACATATATTTGTGTGGAGATGACTATACTTCATGTGTTTCCTTGGTGGTGTACTTTTTGTGTTTCCTTTGTGGTGTACTTTATGTGTTTCCTTGGTGGCATTCTTTGTCTGTTTCCATTGTGGTTTACTTCGCATGTTTCCTTTTTGGGTAAATTCATGTGTATCCTTTGTGGTGTATATTGTGTGTTTCCTTTATGGTTTACTTCATGTATTTCTTAGTGGTTCTACCTTTGTGGTTCTGGGGCCCCTTGTGACTATTGTTTTACTCACCCCTACAAGGTATTTTCCCACATGTTTCATGTCTTGTGAAGATAATCGATGCTTTGATGGAGTCTTGGGTGGAATAGGACTTGGTGGTTCTTAGAGAGACTAGACGAATGTGGTGTGCTCCTATAGCTTCATACATATATCCTACACCTACCCTTTTGGTAGGGCTTTCTACGGATGAGTTTTAGGAACTTTTGCATTCACTTTGGCAGACATACTTTTGGTGGGCTTTTATTATATCCCATTTGTATGTTTCCGCACATTACTTTCCTATTGTACTATGTTGGTATCTTAGTGGTATGCATGCTTTTTTACACAGTATTTTTACATTTCATCATTTTGGGCTTGGAGATATGTGTAAGTGTACATGTACTTAGGAAAATGACTACCATTTTTTGGGATTTTCCTACTCGGCACTAGTCTCTATCTCCTAGCCTATCAGATGCAGGTTTGGGGTAGTCACCACACATACCCCTCTATGATGGGTCATGACATCCATACCTCCATATTTTTTTGGGTAATCATTTATCTCCCTTATCCTCAATTTAACTCTTCATTAATCTTATAAAATAATTGTATATGATGTAAATATCTTTCAAACGTATATATCAATCTAAATTAATTTTTATTTTATGGGTAAATAAATGTTTCAAATGGATCCCTTTTCAATTACTCTTAATAAGAAAACCCGACTTAAGGGAAATTTTCTATTTCTTACCCATTTTCAATTACACTCCATAAAATATTTTTAAGTAACTCATATTTTATAAAATCACCTTTTCTATCATGAAAATATTTTTTAGTTCATTTCTTGTTTTATAGAAATGATTATATATTCATTATATTTAAGGAATCATTGTTATTTTCCCTAAAACTCTACTTATGTTGCACACTTCTAATGTTACATAACCCATATTTTTCATGTTTTCACTTAAGTTGGATACTGTTAATAATACTATTTTATTGTTTTTCCATTATTATTTTACTATAATAAATTAAATCCTTTATTTCATGGATACCATTATGATACACAATTTGGTTATTCATTATAACATGATTATGAAACTTGTTTCATTCCATGAGTAATCCTTATATTTATTCCTAATGTTTGATTTCATTATATGGAATGCATATGCATGTACATGTAATGATTGGAGTGACCAGATAGATCTGCAATGTATTGGTTAATTGTTTTCTCATGAGATGATATGTATGTAGTTAAAGAGTAAACCTAATCCATTATGGAACTCTATCTGTCATGGGATATCATCTTGTATGTTTTCCTTGATTTATTTTTATGTATTGATATATGTTATTACCACATTACTATATTTACATGATCATGTTATTTCATGTTCTATATTTATTTCATATATATGTTTATTAATTATATGTGACTTTTATTTCATCATATTATATCTTCAAACTCATATATTATTCTTCGTTTCCACTTCTATTCCCATAATATGATTTTTAGATCACCTGTTTTGTCTATGTATTCCCCAGGTAATCTTATGTAGTAGTTAGATATAAAATGAAGTTAGGAAATAATTATTCATATTTATAAAAAAATTAGTTTCATGTTTTTTTAATTGTGTACCTAATCTACTAAAGACACTAGGAAATTAGATACTTGGTATGTATTTATTTGAAAATTATGATATAAATCATACAATAATATCTGTAAAAGTATTGGGTTGTGATATAAATTACATTTACTAAACTATATATATAACTTAATTTATTTAAAGGTTAACAGAACTATCCCAAATGTTTCACATGATCCCCATAACTTTAAAAAAAGTATTATGATGTAATCAATAAACACAAACAGAAATTTATCCATGAATGCATTTAAAACTAAATTCATATGGTTCGTACATATATATGGATAATTTTTCAACACAATGGGAATAACCATAGACTCATAATTATATCTTGATAATTTCATCCACATTCACCTTCAGCTGATGTTACTCTGAAATGAAATTAACCTTCAAAAAATACTGATCTCCCTAGAGATGATAAGGAAAGTCATCTTTACGAGGAAAAAATGCTTATTCTTAACATGGATGTCATTCAATGATATATAATAAATTAAAATCCTCATAAAAACATATTTTGTTTAAATATACAAAATAAGATTACCCCATGGTGATTTTCTAGGATGAATCTATCCTTTATTAATAAACTCTTATAACTAATTTTTCAATTCCAAAAGTTATATATGAGCCATTCGATAAGAAAGATTTAATATTGGACTAGCATCAATCACTATGTAAATAGTAATTTTAATCATTTCATCTAGTGTGATACTAGGAAATTCATCAATAAATACATCTAGATATTCATTTACTATATTAAAATCATCAATTTTAACTTTCTTCTTATGATAAATAATATGTGAATAATAGATATCATTACCATCTTTAATAAGTTTATGATCTCTATGATATTTTGTAAAATATATAAATTTATTATCATATTAAAACCAAAACTAAGTTTTGAAAAATAATATATATATATATATAATATATCATAGAAAAATAAATAAATAACCAATCCATAATTAGAATAATATCAAACTATAAAAGGTAAAATAGCACAAGTTTACGTGTAAAACCCTTCCACATATGATAATAAGAAGATTATTATAATTTATTTTCTATATAAAAATAACCCCAAATGTTTTTATAAATAGTTATGGATTTATTTTTTGAGTTGAAACTTCCAATTTACCACCATATTTCTCTAAAATGAATGAATGTGTAGACCCCAAATCAGACATGACAATAGGATAATATGAATAAACATGTAATGTACCCGACACCACATTTCTGGTGGTCTAACATCTATAAAATTAATCATAAAGGATTATTCCAAACCTTTATTCTTTTGATATGAATGACTTCATATCCATTAATACTATCATCAAAAAAGTACCCACATAAAGACCCATTTTATTATAATTGAAATATATTTCTTCTGGGCATTCATTATTTGTTCGATCTTCACCATGATCCTTTTATTTATAGTCGTAAGGAAAATTTCAGAACATACAACATATTAAAAAATTCCCAGATTTAATAACACATTTTATAATTTGATTTTTACCAAATTTATCCCAATATGGAAATTTTATTTTATTACCTCCATATTTCCTTGATGGATACTTCCCATTTTCTTTCTATATAAACCAATTTCTATGCTGGTTTTCATAAGAAACATGATCATAAGAAGCCTAAATTTATACATTCTCATAACATAGAAATTTTTTTTAATAAATATTATATTTTTTAGAATCTAAATGCCTTTGATATATTATATTCTTTCCTATGTGAAATTGATTAATTCTACTATCAATGTCAAAGAGAAAATTTATAGTATACCTTTCCAAATGGGTGAAGTTTTCTTTATAAAAATCCACTGAATCTTTATCATTCTACCTCAATTTTCGAAAATTAATTTCTATATTATATCAAAGAACCATGGGAAATACTTTTCAATGGAAAATATTCATAAATTAATCACATTATAAGGCCTAGATATATTATATTTATTTGATGTTACTATCTATGAAAAACCACTGATCGACTTCACCTTCAATATGGTAAATAGAAATATTAACATTTTTAAGTTATGAACAGCCCATAAATTCTAATATCTTATCATAGTATTTAACCCTTCCTTAATCTTTCAGGGGGTTAGATGATCACATAAATGAAGAAGGGTTACATTTCATGAAATTATATATATTGGACATTTTACTCTATGATGAATGCTCATTCATGTGTACCACCACAACATATAGCCTGTATAAAACAATACTTCATAATAAAAAACTATTTTGTTCTTCACTCAACCATTATGGTTTAATAATTTAGAATAATATTGTGATATTAGTATATATCCCTAAATTTATATATATAAATACTATATGTTATCAGTATAATATTCATTACTTCTTAATGCGATCCATTACAGATCCACAAAGGCGGAGTTTTATTAGATACAAGGATACATAAACAACTTGTACATAATATATCTACATCATTTACCATTAATATCTTAATAACAATCTCCCTTATTATACATATAATACTGAAAAACATTATTCATAACCTTGGGATGGGGAACATAAGAAAGTGGGAGCTCTAATTATCAATAAGTGTAAACATAGGAGAAATCAATAAATGAGTGTAAGATAAGAAAAAGGGTAAGAGAACTTGATATTAACAATTTAAAATCTTACCCATCAATTGAATGATCATAATAATGAAACACGGCAAAAAAATTTATCAAACAAAATACATAAATCATAAGAATATGTAATCATCAATAATTAGTCCATATTCATGAGAATAAATCATATGCATGAGACATAAATTTATGTAACACACATAATAATATAAAAACATTTACTAAGTCAAGTATCACTTCCAAGACTGTCTTATTGGATTGGGCTTACTCTACATTCATCATTTCCTTGTAAAAAATTAACTCACAATACATTCTTACTGGATAATTTGTCTTACTGAATTGGTTCTTATCACCATTACATTCCTTATTATCTCATGAGATATCCTTCTTGACCCAAATAATTGGATTAATATATAATTTGGAGCCCACCCAACACTTCATGAAAATAATATAAATGTGTGCTACAAAATCATAAAATATTAAAAATATCATCCAATTATATCCCATGGAATGGTTATGGGTTTCATAAAAATCTCATAATAATAATAATAAGCCATCTTGAGAAATAATAAATATGATAACATTGGATAATATCCCTATTAAATCATAAGAAACCTCAAAGTATTTTTTTTATAGAAAAAAACACCTCTAAAAGATCATTATAACATTTCTTCAGGAAAATACACTTTCTATATAAAATCACTTATTTTGATTCTAAATTTTTAAAAAAATTTAATAAAAATTTTATTTATAAAGGAAAAAACGAATATTTTAATCTAATTGTTAATGAAAATATTATTTATGATGGTGGATAAATCCATTTATGTGGTGTTTGTTAAAAAAATAATCCTCTCACATTTTGGGGAAAAAGTTAAAAATACAACTTAAAAAACATTAAGAAATTTACTTTTAAAACATGGTATGGAAATCCATGTATATTTAAAAATTGAATTTAAATAATTATTATAGAATATTAAAAACACTCTTAAAACATTTTATAAAAAAATGGACATGGAAGAAAAGATTCCCATCCAAAGGGAAAAATAACATTTATTTTCCTTTGAAACATTCCATCATTATATTTAATAATTATAGAGAATATAATGAAAGTAAAACATTAAATATATTGAAATAAAATTGGGTAAGAAAATAAATAATACTTATGAGATATAGATAAAAAAATTTATCATCATAAAATCTTAAGCATAAAAAATCCTGGTAAAATTGAGATTGTATCACTTAACCCTTACCACTTTGGTAACTTTTGATTCATGACCCTCATCAAAAAAATAAATTCCAAAGAAACCTTAAAAATAATTAACATAAGGATATTATTGATACAACATTTCATAGTGGTATTTTATACACCACATAAAATAATATATTTTTATAATAAAAAATATGTCCCAAATAAGACAACATGAGATGATAAACCATTACCACTTTAGTTACATTCAAATCAAACCCCTTGGATGATGTAATTTGAATTATAACTTTTTATACCATGTATTAATAAGGATTCATGGTATAAAATTTAAAAGGATCAATATATAAACTTCCAAAACATAAATAGGTGAATAATAACAAACATCTCTCCATAAAAAAAACTTAGACGCAGAACCATTATAAAATTAGTAATTTTTTAATAAAAATTAATTGGATTCTTGAAAATAAAATGGTACTTTAAATCCCTTTAATAAAATAAAATATAATTCCAAAATTAATTTTTGGTTAATTAATACACAATAAAAAATGAAATTGTTGAAAAACTTTAAAGTATATCTCAATGAAGATAAATTCAGGTAATACCCTTACCTCATGTCTGCATTGGTTTGTAAGCACTCTAAAATCCCATATAATAAATTTATATTGATTATAATTGTATAAAAAATACATATTGATACATATAATATAATATTTTATCAACTTATAACATTTCAAAACCATTTATTTAAAATTATATTTTAAAGTCATCATTTCTTGTGTTTACTGCTTCATTTTTAAGATATATTTTGGTTTAGTAATAAAGGTATTTATACTTTGATCATGGTTCCTCAATATCCATCATTTTAACAATTATTTATATACATATATTATATATTCATTATATACATATTTATAAGAATTCATATTATGTGCTGAATAAAAATTAATTACATCACTTTATAGAGATTATAATCCATGAATACACACACGAGTGATGTTTCCACTCTTCGATGGATGGAATGAAATAAAGGTAAATGATAATTTAGATTTTCATAATAATTATTATATAAAAAATATAAAATATGTTCATTATATCTTTCCCTTTTAGAATTCATGTAAATCATGAAATGAAAAATAAATCCTACTAATTCATAGTGGTGGTGGTCCACTCATACACATGAATGATGTTATCGTTTATCAATGGATAGGAAGGAAAGAAGGTAGATAAAATATTATAATTATAGAAGCATAATTATTTCATAAATATCTTATATAAAAATTAAACCCATCATAATAACCATCCATGAATTATTGTGGTTTTAAATTAATTGCATCTATAGGTGGTTATGGTAGTCCATACGTACGCATGAGCGATACTTTCATCTAAAATTTGATTGAGAAGAGAAGGTAAATGGTTTCTAAATTATCATAATAATATATATTTATTTATTTATTTATTTACTATAATATATTATTCATGTTTTTTTATTGATATAAATAGTTTAGGGAAGGTGTAATAAGAAATAAAATTGAAAGCAGTTGGTTAAGATTTATGCATATTATTTGAGAGACCTCTATTGGCTTACATCCTAAGCCTTGAAAAATTGGTATTTGGTGAATAAAAAAAATATAAAATGAAAGGAAAGACAATAAAAAGTATTTTTATTATTTATTTTTTTATTTTGAAAAATAAAATGGAAAGAATAATGATATATGAGAGTTTCTCTTTAATAAGTAAGGGGAGGGACACACATTTAATTTCATAAAATATTTCAATTATATAAGGAAAATTTCAAAGTAACGTGTCTAAAAATGTATAGGTATTTTAATTTATGAAAATATATGTTATAAATAACTTAAAATAATTATAATTATACAGGTTTGGATGGAAATACTACACCAATATATTGGTTTACACCCGGTAAATTCATTTTAACCTTAGACATTGTAGCAAAACTTTTACTATGTTTACTATAAAATATGATAAATAATTAAGATATAAATTTCATATTATTTTAATTATGACGATTAAATAAATTTAATAAATTATACTATATTAAATTTTAATAAGTGGGAGAATTTATTTTTAAATAAACACACAACATGCAATTAAAACTCCTTCCAGAAAAATGATTCTTTAAACATTAAACACAATTTACATATATTTTTTGCCTATAAAAACTATAAAATGAATTTTTAGCATATATGATTTAATATTTAATTTATATTTCCTAAAACCTATTAAATATTGGGAATAATCTAATTTTTTAAGATAAAAACACATTATTTTCATAGAAACAGTTTTTAGAAAATGTGTTTTTAAGCCCCAAAATAAACTTATAGAAAAATAAAGTATAATAATATTTATTAATATAATTATAATTTATTTTCTAAATAATTTTTATTTATGTTACTTTAATATCAAATTTAAATCAATCAAATACTTTTAGTTAAAAATAAATGACATTTTTTACTAAAATCAGTATTTTTCACTATTCACTAAAAAATAAATATTTTTGGAGAAATACTCAAATTTAACCTAAGGTAATATTAACATGATGATTTAAAAAATAAAATTAATTAAGTGAAATAATATTTTTAAAAATATTATAAATCAAATATATTTTTCATTCACGTAAAATGAAATTAAAACCATTTTTAAGAAAAAAACATTTTTAAAGCATAAAATTATGTTACTAAAAATTACATATATATTTATTATGAATTAATATATAATATTATATTATTTAATCCTTTATTATTATTATTTCATAATTTTTTTTATTATTCATTCATTCCAATTTAACAGCTTTAATAAAATAATTTACTCTATCAAAACTCGTATAGACATAGAATTTTGTGCAATGTAAGCTACCAAACACTTACATTTTATTTATAGGAAAAAATATAATAAAATATATAGGGGTTATACATTGTCCCCTATTGAATAAATTTAACCCTAAAATTTTTTTTATCATTAATCAATGTATTAATAAATAAATAAACATTTCTTAAAAACCCATATTGTACAATGGGATTCTAAAACTTCTATTTGAAGGAGGAAGTGGGAAATATAATGGAAACCTAAAATAACACCTAATAAGGTCCCCATATACAGATAACATTAATATGAAGTGAAAATATGTCTATAGAGGAGAAATATAATTTCTAAAGAATAATATAGAGTGATATAGAACATGGTCATGAGAATTTTAATGACCATTAAACTGTAAATCAATGAGGGGTGAAAATGAATATAAATTCCTCAATAATAACTATAAAAAGGAAAAAAATTCATTTTCAGGATCGTTATTCTTAGATATGAGGAAATATTTTACAATGTAAAATGAAAAAATATATTACTTGATTTGCTCACATCCATAAACATAATTTTATCCTTTGGGATTTTGTCTTAATTAGTTTCCACAACTTTTCATCCATATTTGAATAATATTCATTTTTCATGGATAATGCACTAAAATTAATTTTTAGTGGATCATAATATCCATAAACTTATTACAAGTTATTCATTTTGTCTCTATATATTTTCAAAAAATGATAATTTTCAAAAAATGATAATTTTTAACACAAGTTATCTAATTTGGATAAGTCATTATATGATGAAATACTATGTTTTTCTCTAAATCCTCAATAATAATACCAAAAGTTCAATAAGTACCATTCCATAAATAGTTAACCATAATATTCCTCTAGAAAAAAATTCAAATATTCTCTAAAAAAATTAATTATTCCACTAAATTAAAATCATAAAAAATTTAAAGAAAGATCACAAAATCTCTAAAATCAAGTTAAATTTAATCCCCAAATAACAAAAAGTGGCTCTCAATGTCACGTACCAAACTTGTAAATACCTTAATCATATATTATCCTAAAATATACTGATAAACATAATCACTATAAATCCAAAATTAAAATTTTTATGATTCAAAAAAAATACCTCTATCCATATTAATTAAATAAAAGCACATACTAACCAATATATTTCATAAATAAAAAAATGTAAAAAACATCATAAAATATAACAAAAATCACCTTTTCATCAAATCACTATTCAATTTCATTGTCAACAATACTATTAAATTTTATTTATCAACATAAATAACATCTTTATCCCAAATAAACATTATTATCCCAACCTCTGAAACATGTTATTTTTTATCTATCTCTAAATAATGTGTTTAAAAAAATTAAAACTACCCAACTAAATAAATTTTTTATCTTATTGATACCATTCAATGTATTCTTGGAAACCCTTAAAGAAAAACTCATGTGTAAAAATCCTTAAAAGTTTCACGATTCGTATAACTATAATATCATTAATAAAATAATTATACAATATAATTCTTAAGTTTAAATACATAAGACATCAATTATTCTACTTCAATGATTAACATATTGTATAACCTGACATGGTCTATGAGTTAGCCCTTAGCTTAGGCTATTAGGTCTGATAATTCCCATCTTCTGCACACATAAGATATTAAACTATAAATAGTAACTTGGGATGTAATTTATTTCCATCCATTTAAATATTTGTTTCCCCTAAGTAATTACTTACTCAATGTCCTTATTTTAAATACATTAAACAACTTACCATTATATATAGACATTTACCAATGTTATTCTTATGAAATTTTTGACATATAAGAAGCATAATATTTTATCCTCTATGTTTTTATTAAAACTAGAATTTTCTCGTGTTTGGTTCCTTTATAAACTAACCAATTTTATATTTTATAATAATATAATGTGATATATGATCACACATAATAATAGGGGTTTTCATTCCATCTCCCATATCATTTAGTTTATCATGAGGATAATAATTACATGATTAAATACATTCAACATTAACTAGATTCCTTATGGTACCAACTATTAACTAAAACCAAAATCATAGTGCGAGAAACAATAATAGGTAATCATATAATCCTGAAAAAATAATTCCTAAGATTTATAAACAATGAAAACTTATCAGCCTATGTCACTTTATATTTAACCTATGTTACACATCTTAAATATCTATCCAAATAATTCATAATGGTTTTTATGGAAATTGTGAGTTACCCTTATAATAAACTTCATGAGTGTCAAACTAGATGAAAAATAAGGGCCCATTCACCATGTATCAAAATTATAGTTGAGATAATCCTGGAAAACTCATTTTAGGGATATTACCCCTAGATGCATCTCTCTTAAAACCATTCCCCGTGTAGTATCCCAAACAAGAATATATTTCTAGGAAAACCACATAATCTCTACCTGACCAAAACATTAGGATTTTTTCCTATACTTAAACATATCCTAAGGTTTCTACCTAATTATTACTCATCCAAATTTCCTAAAGTTACGAAACATTAATTTGATACAAAATATAAAAACTCTAACTTTTCATATATAAATACTGAATATTATTAGTAGAATATTTATTACATATCTAGATGATTCATGATAGAAAAATAATGGTTTTTTGTCATTGGAAACATGGATATATAAAAAACTTCTACAAAAAAGGTCTACATTATTTATCAATTTGTTCATAAATAATAGAACCCTTCTTAGATATATCATACATAAAATATTTCTTCATAACCTAGGGAAGTGAAACATAAAAATAGTGATCTTAGATTCTCAGTAAGGATAAACACAGGATATATAAATAAATAATCATATTCTAAGCCCAAGGATAATAAAACATGAACTTAAAAATATAAATACATACCCCTAAATTCTAAAATCATAATCATGAAACTGGACATAAATATTCATCAATCAAAAGACATAATACATAAGGGGTAAAATCATCAATAGTCAATATAATCTATGAGAACAAGTCATAAGCATGAGATATAAGTTTTTTGGAATATAAATAATCATATAAAATCATTTCCTCAATCAAGGGTCTCTACTAATACTATCATATTAGTTTGGATTCACTCCCCATTACATCATTTCTTTAGTCAAGTTTCACTCAAAAAACTATCTTATATAAAAAATTATCATACTGAATGGGGATCAATGACCATTTCTTTCATTTTTATCAAATAAGATATCCTTCTATACCCAATACATTAGAGGGAAATATAATATTAGGAAAACCCATTACATAATGAGAAAAATACATATGTGTTCCATAATATCATAAAAAATCATCATATTATCAAATCATAACATGTAGAAGGGTTAAAACTTTAAAAAAATTCATTATCATAATCATAAACAATCCAATGAAATAATAATTATATAGAAATTTTATATTATATCTGATAAATAAAAAAATATCAAAAGATGTTGTTATAGAAAAATATACCACTAAAAGATCATTAGAACATTTCTTGAGGAAAATATGTTTTTTATTTCAATTGACTTATTTAGAAGAAATAAATTTCCAAAATATAATTGAAAATATTTTATTTTCAAATAAAAATTAATCATATAAATTAATAATTTACTAAAATATTATTCATAATGGCATGGAAATCCATTCATACGGTTTATTATAAAATAATAAATCCTTTCACATTTCTGGTAATAATTCAAAAGTTAGAAAATGATATAAAGGTTCCTTTTAAAAATTGTAAATAAATTAAAATATAGTAAAAAGTGAATTTATATAATATTTATATAAAATTAAAAAAAGTATTTATTTTTTTTAAATAAAACATAGACAATGAATAAATTATTCTTGACTGAAGGGAAAATAAGGTATATTTTCTTTAAAAGCATTCCGATGGTCTCTAGTTTACTCAAAAAAAGAGAAAATAACTAAAAAATAAAATTTATATAAAGCATAATATGAAAATATAGTGAATATTAATCAATATATAAATATCATATTAATTTATCCTCATTAAATCACAAGCATTAATAATCTCGACAAAAATGAGATTATTCCATAAAACCCTTACCATTTTGGTAAATTTTTATTCTGGAACATCGTGAAATAAATATATCAAAATCTAAAAATAAACAATATAAACTTAATATTATTAATAATAAATCATATCATATGGGAATTAGATACACTTCATAAAATAATATAGGTTTATAAGATAACAAAATCCCCAAAGAAGACAATTTGAGATGATAAAACCTTACAACTTTAGTAACATTCAAATCAACCCTATTGGATATAGTTATTTTAACAATATATTTATATACCCATAATTTATTTGTATACATGGTATAATATATTAGTGTATAAATATATAAAAAACATAAATACAAATAGGTTCATAACATGAAACATCTCTCAACAAAACAAAAATGAGACGATTAATATTTACGACTTAAGTAATTTTTGAATCAAAAATAATTGGAAGCTTGAAAATTATATGGTTATATAAATATATTAAATTAAATCATAGATTATATGAAAATAAATTCATTTTCATAACATAAAACATATAAATAAGTAATTAGTTCACAACATTAAAACATGTTCAATGAAGAGAAATTGAGATGAAACCCATACATCAAAGTGTGACTTTCTTCATAAGAACTATAACAAATGCTATAATAAATATAAATTTTTTATAATTATATTAAAGTATATTTTTAATATTTATATATAAAATATCATATATGATTAACTTATAACATTTCAACACCTTTTTATTAACAATTATCTATTAATGTCGTTATTTCGGGTGTTAACTACTTCATATTTAATAAATGTTTTGGTTTGAAAATTATGGTCCTTTCACATTGATGATGGTTTATACATATCCATAATATTAATTATTATATAAATAAAATATATATTCATTATATTAATATTTAAAATCATTAAAATTAATTCATGTTGGAAAATTAAATGCATCACTTCCTCGATATGGTAATCCATACGTACACATGAGTGATACATCCACTTCTCTATAGATGCAACAAAATAAAGGTAAATGATAATTTACCATTTATGAATAATTATTATATCATAAATATCTTGTATTTTCATCAAATATATCCTTATTACCATCCACATATATTTGAAATGACAAACAAATCTCATCGCTTTGTGGATGTGGTAGTTCACACGTACTTATGAGCACCAATATCATTTACCTACGGATTATAGGGTAATAAGGTAGAAATGATATTATAATTATTGAAAAATAATTACATAATAAATATCATATTTAAAAATTAAACCCATCATAATAACCAACTATAAAAATGTATATAGAAAATGAATTGTATCGCTTTGTAGAGGAGGGAGCTCATATGTACTCACAAGCAATACATTCATCTCCAATTTGACTTAGAAGAGGTGTAAAATGGTTTAATATCATGATAATATAATATTAGTACGTTTTTTATGATGGATTAATCATGTTTTTGAAGATAAAATAATTTTATATAATGTTTAAGAAGTAATAAAAGAGAAATATCTTGGTTAATATTTATGAATGTTATTTGAGTGACCTTCTTTGTTCTATACCATAATCCATGAAGGATTGGTCTTATGGGAATATAAAAAGATCTAGGTTTAATGTAAAGATTCTAGGAATGACATTGGTTAGGTATTGGCTGATCTAGAATACTTAAATAGTGTTAATTACGGAGGAGGTTTGGCTTTATTTTATAAGAGAGTGGTGGGAAACAAATAGAATATAGTGACCCATACCTTTCATATATAAATGTTACTTATTATTAGATAAATATTAAATAAATTTCTTAAATACAAATTCAAGGATATTATATTTTTAGTTTATTTAGAGGCTTGATACACAATATTCTTATTTCAAGAAAGATCTTCATTACATTCCACAAAGATCATCCCATATAGTACTCATCAAAGACATAACCTACTTAAACCCTTGATCATAACATGGAAATAAAAACATATGAGAGGGTGAGATTTGATTATTAGTAAGGGTAAAGATGATAAATATTAATCAATGATAATATGAATGTATAATATAATCATAAGGGTATGATATCATTAACATAATATACAAACCTCAAGCCTAATCTATCGTGGATCATAAAAATGAGTAATGTAGTAAAATATTTCCATTTAAAAATACATCAATCATAATCATAATAAATCATTATTAATCAATCAATACAATAGGTTCATCTCATAATAGTATGGAACCATTATAGGTATTGAAGTCATTTCATATGTCCTAGATAACTACAAATATCATCGAGTTATAGTGGGTTAGGTATCAGTACCTATTTATCATATCATAATAGATCATGCATCATTAATTGATTACAATAGTGGATCAAGAACATAGAATTTTTTCCCATAGTTGATCAATCACATATAATTTTTTTCCACAATGGATCAAGAAAATTTAATTGTTCCTCATAATGCATCAAGAACATCAAATTATTTCTCATAATTATATGATAATATATATAACATTACCAAATCCATTAGTTTTCTATATAATTACAGGTCCACCCATCACATAATTAAAAAAATATATATGTTTTACACAATATCATAAAAATATCATCTTATCATCATATCATAACACATTAAAAGAAAAAGTGTTTCATAAACATTTTCAAAATTCATCATAGGATAAAGCATGGAAAATAAACGGGCTATGTAAAAATCTCATCATCATAATCATAAACCATATGGGGAATTAATATGTATGAATAATTCTATCATATCCCTAGTAAATCATAATTAACATTAAATTATGTTATCATATATAAAAATTAGTATAAAATAATCACTAATATATTTAATGAGGAATATACCTTTTTCATTACTAATTTAACATATAAACATATCCAAAATTTTAAAGAAAACATTTTATTTTAAAGGAACCATGTAAACTTATAAATTATGCCTCAATTATTTGGGTAGTCGTGATGGAAAAAAATTCATTTAATTCCATTTATATTAAAACAATGATTCCTTTCACATTTTTGGAAAAAGTAAAAAAAAGAACCTCATTTGTAAAAATAAAATAATATTCCTAGGAAACATTTATATATAAAGTAAAAAATGGGTAAAATGAATTTAAATGATCATTTGAGAATAAAGAAAATGATTTTTTTAAATTTTTTAAAGAAAAAATTTGACATGGATTAAAAATGTTGCCGGCTAAACTATAAAACTTGGTCTGTTTTCCTAAAAAACATTATTTTAGTGTATTATGTAGTCAAAGTGGGGAAAATGAATAGAAAATAGGTATTATAATAAAATAACTACATGTTAAGTCAAATGAAATGGAATTATCAGATAAAGATCATACTATTTTCTATTTATAAATTCAAGTATAAATAATCCCGATTAAAATGACATTAAGGCGTAAATCCATTACACATTCAAAATTTTAAAATAAAAACCTCATAAATGAAAAATTATTATATTGATATTTTTATACCCACAAATTTCATGATTTTAATCATAAATTACATTCATTATAATTATATGCACCATATATAAGAAAAATGTGGGTAATATGGCATGTGTCTCACATATATAAAAGTGAGACACAAAAACCTTACTTAAAGTATCATCATTCTTCATAAAATTTAGAACTACAATATAATAAAAATAAATTTATTTTAATTTATTTCTTGAACCATACTCATATCTATCATACCAATTATGATATACTTATTATATCCTTATCAAGAGTTTATTAAGAATTTTTTATTAAAATTCATATTCTTAGTGATCAGTACTTCATTTTTCATGCATGTTTCAGTTTGAATGTCACATTATTTATACTTTGACCATGATAAAATCATCTCCATAATATTAATAGTGATATAAATATAATATATATTCATGATATATATATATATATTTTTTTTATTTCTCTATAAATTTGGATATAGAAAAATGAATTACACTATTCATAGAGACGGTATGTCGTACGTACACATAAAAATTGTTTCTATTTTGAAAATGGATTGAACGAAAGAAAGGTAAACAAAAAATAACCTTTAAAAATAATTACTATGTCATGGGAATCATTTATATTCATTAAAACTATACATATTACCATTAATTTTAGGAAATATATATTATAACCCATCTGTTAAATTAGCGGGAATGAATATTAATGTCAAAATTGGGAAATATATATTATATATTCAATGAAATTCATTTACATTCATCCAATATATTTGATAGGAAATATTGAATCCAGTTTTACACATAAAAATTTATTTTTTTATAAAGGTAGTTTTAATACCTTTTTGAAGGGGCACTTGTTTTTAAAAGAAAATTTAACAGTTTTATAAATTTTATTTTATGTGATTAAATTTAATTTCAAAATTTTAATGCCAAAATTATATCCAGATGAATTTTTGGTATTTTTCTTAGAAGAATAGTTTTCCAGTAAATTGTGATGCATACCAATTTTTTTAAAACATTTCAATTAATTTATATTAAAAATATATTTATGATTTTAATTTTATATCAATTTAATTTAAGTAATATTTATTTATAAATAATATATTTTATTTTATTTTAGTCATTCTTATGTCGTATTCTGGTATAAGTACATTTTTGGCCTTAAAGATACTTTCATTAATAAATATGTTCTAGTTTTTATTTTGCAGAATTAATTTTAAATAAAATCATTATACTTATATGTTTTGAATTCTCAAAATTGGATTCTTAAGGTAAATATTAGTAAATATGGCCCTTTTATTTTGACCAATGTGAATAGTGACTTTAGTAATTGTTATTACATGGGTAAATGGTAATCTGGGTAATTTAGGTCAAAATTAATCTGATAATGATTTGAAAATAACCCTAAATCTTGAAAAAAATTATATTTTATGATTACATTTCATACAAAATCTATTATGGTTGGGTTATATGATCATTTTTTTCTATTTAGATGAGGTTGTGTTATTTAAAATATTTTTTTTAATGAAAAGGAAAATATGTCCCGTTTATATTTTTAATAAATAGAACATTTTTAATATGGTTTTCTCTAGAAGGTAGCTAGTATATAAATAGTATTTCTAAAACATAATGGAATTTTCTTCATCATAGTTATTTTTTTAATTTTTAGTGAAAAATAATTAGCCAAAATTCTTGCACAACCTTTATGTAGTAATTAATTTATTAATGGAAATATCAAATAAATGACATTAAAAATATTAAAATAAACTTAATTTAAATTAATTATGGTGCTATTTTTTAAGATGAACTTAAAATGTTAAAAATGTATTAATGTATTTTCTTATAATATATATTGTCATACTGATATTTTTAAAAGTCATAGTAATGAATAATATCAAAATTCGTATTAATGATGTTTTAAAATAAATAATGTTTTGGTGAATTATAAAATATTATTAAAAATAGTAAATTATACCAAAATATTTGGATAATGTATAAAATATCATATATGATATATTTATGGGTCTTTTTTTATTCTATTGTATCAATATTGACCCTTAATGTGTTAAATCCATGTTGTCACGGAAAAATCTAAAGAGACTAAATAATGGTTGAAACCAAAATACAAGGTTATAAGCATCACCTAAACATGTCTAAAAATTATTTATTGAATTATATTTTTACCTTATCATATTATGTTATAATTTTAGTTGTTTAATGGAAAATATTTTAAGAATATAAATATTTTATTATTTATTCAAGGATATTTACAAAAGGTCACTCTCCTTGTATTTAATATTTTTATGTGTCCACATAGGTAAGAAATCAACATATGACAGAAATTAAATATCTATTATGATCTTAATTAAATTATTTTAGTTATTAAAATATATTTTTAATTTTTATAAATTATATAATTACCTTAAATGGTTGTGAAATGGTAGTATAATACCTTTTTAATTAATAGAAAAACAAAATAAATGATTTTAGAAATATTTATTTCTATATAATATATATAATTAATTTTTTTAAAAAAAATTTATAGATCTATATAACATATTAGTGTGGTTATAAATAATTATATTTTAATTCCAACTTTTTATTTATGTATTTGAAGACAAATTAAATGAATAGTATCATATCTCATAATAATGATATTATATGGATATAATATTCTACTAAATAATTTAAATATCATAAAAATAATAAATACCCCCAAATAGAACAAGATAAGTTCTAAAGTTACTTCTCCTATTCATTTATATTCTATTTGTATATTTTGGATCTAGAATAGTGTTATTATATTTTAATATTTTGAGGATTTCTGAAAGTGACTCTCACCTCACTTACAAAAGGGTACCTACTCAGTCACTTCTTCAAAGAACATTAATCCATATTTGTTGATCAATTAAAACCCATTATTCTTCCAAAAAACTTTATCCAATATATGGAGGTCCTTTTATTCCAAAAATAAAAATCTTAGATCCCTTAAAAATAAATCTAAAAGATGTTTTCTGATAAAGAGGTAATGGTGTTTACCAACTCATTCACATTCATTTCTTATTTTACATCCTATTCATATTTAGTTTCCATGATAAAGTAATAAATAAAATAATATATATATATATATGATGATATTTTATTATAATTTTTGGTCAACCATATTTTATATTTTACCCATCATATGAAAAACAAAACCACAGCGCGTGTGTACGTACGGCTTACCATCTCCACACCGAGGTGTAATTTTTTTTCATAACCACATCAATTGGATGGTTATAATGATGAAAATAATTGTTATATATCATAAATATGAAATTTTATAAATTTTATAAATTTATTATATCATCATATTCCTTGTTGTTTCAACATTAATGGATTTATATCATTTCTTGTTCATATGCACGACCTACCATCATCACGATGAGATGTGATTTTTTCCATGTTCAATATTAAATAATGGTAATAAAACTATATTTAATAATTAAATATGATATTAATGACCTTAATATCAATATAGGTATGTTGTAATTATATCCAATGCAAAAGAAATTGGAAATTTTTGGAAAAATATATATGTGAAAACAAGCCAATTAATACCTAAAACAATGAAAATAATGAAATATAATTAACAAAAAGGTAATAAAATGAGATCATAAATATGAATATGTTTCTTGAAAAAATATAATAAAATTGATTAAACCATTATATATGAGGTCAATGTTTTCACCATTAATTGGAAGCGTGACGTAATGGATTTCAAATGTCAATTTTCATTCTTTGTGTTAAAATTTTACTTCATTGATTATATCATGCTAAGCTTATATGTAAACTGAATTTTGTTTATATTTTGATTTATTTCCAATTTTTTGTGTGTATTTATTATGTATGAACATAATATATTGATTTTATTAATGATATTATCTTTGTAAGGGACTTCATCTCAATTTCAATTCATTGAGGCATATTATAATATTATGCACCTAATTTCTTTTATATGGTGTATATAATGCCCCTTGGATTTATTTTTGATAATAATTCATTGTAAATTTTAATTTATATTAAATATCAATATTTATCTTCTAATGTATATGATTATTTTAGAAACCATTTTCCATTTTTCCATATAATGTTTTGTTTGAATTTTATTTAATTAAGTGGGGTAATATTATTAAATACGTATCTTTTACTCAATACAAATACATGATAGGAAGACCCTTTTATGAATTAAATAAATTATTTAATACATGTGGAATGATTTGGAATTTCATTAATGGATTGGAACTAATATTATATAGACCTCGATGCATCAATATTTCTCATGAGAAAAACTAGTTAAGATAGAATTAAATTATATTTCACCTGTAGATTAAACTATCTTATGAAAGGTCTTAATGGTACTGGTATATTATTATAGATACATGACATCTAATAATTAATAATTTCCTCCATTAATATTTAAGTTATTTTTAATAATGGTATTTTTACTATGAAAAAAATATATGGATGAATTTTTTTATTAAATTGTATATATTTTTAGTGACATACCTTTCCATATCGATAAGGCATATTGATTGATGATATATTCCATTGTTTTAACCCTTAATGGAAATTTGAACACACCCCTTTCTTATATTTTATTTTTCAAATGACATCATAAAGTGTTTTATGATTTATATACATATTTACACTATGGTAATAATGGAATTATCAATGAAAATACTTTCTGTATGTGATGTTCGAAAAGTAATTTGAATTGTAAGTATGTATCTATGTTACCAAGACTACTAAAATATTCGGTCCTTTATGATGATATTCCATGTATGTTATGCAAACATAATAATGTAACCACCATCTCTGGGCTACTAGAGTTTGGGATCTTTAATGTTTGTATTAGTGTATGTTTAGTAGAAACCTTGAGAAGTTGATTTAAGAAAAAATATATTAGGGAATATAAACCCATCATAGACAATGAGGATATATATAGAAGAATGTACTAATGTTTTGGTAGTATAAATTATCTTTCTTAATGTTATGTTTTAATCTAATGTAATACCTTACTTAGAAATAGAACATAATATAATGAATATGAACCAAATTGATTCACATAATCAAAAGTGTAATAATGATAATATCTTGGATGGGTATAATCCAATCCATTAAAGGGACCTAGTCTCCCAGACATTATTTTCATATAAGTAAATATTATAATATGATACAAATATATTGAAATAATTTTTGAGGTATTAGGTATTTTTATGGAAGCACAAAAAGAAGAGGGAAGGAGGGAAAATGATAGATAAAGGGAAGAAGGGAAGGAAGGATTTTCCCACATGTGAAAATTTTACAAAGAAACACCCTCATACTTGCATAAAAGGAATGTGAGTTTTCTAAAAGTGTAGAAAGAATAGACATTATTCTTGATATTGAAAGGGTAATAAAAAATTTACAATTTACAATGCATCAACTATAAGTTTAAATAGAACTACACAAATCAATGTCTCGAGCTTCAAATAAAAAAACCCTAAAAGAGGTTAATAGGTCATGGTCAAGCTTATGCTACTACCACAGCTGAAGATGAATAATTAATATTACTATGTTTTTATCCAATAATTATTATATTTGAGTAATTTTTAAATAATTATCTACTTATAATAATCATGATATATAAAATTATTGTACTAAAGTAATTCATTTTTACGGATTTGGAAGCATGTGATGAATAGAACCATTATCCTGGAGATGTGATTCTGTTGTACATTATTCTTTTTGAAGTCACATTATTTGGTAAATATAACTCTAAATACGTTCTTCCCAATGAGATAATAATTAATATTTTTTTATGGGATAATATTGGTGACCATAAATGTGGTTAATGATTTTATAGTTGATGTTGTATTTTCTGGAATTTTCAGATGTTTTGATTTGATGAATATATTCTATATCATGATATTTTAGTTTTGGAATTACAAATCTTTTCATAAAGGTTTAATACTGATGAAGGTATTAATATAATTAGAATGTGACAATTAGAGTGAAATTATTTTGTCAATTCTTGTATTATATATATTTTTGGAATATAGTTACCTTCCTTCTAAAATTATTAGACATTGAATTTGGAAAAATGTATTTTGAATGGGTATTAAGGTTATTACATATGGAATGGATTAAGTTTAAATTTGGAATTTTTTGAGTTAAATTTTTGATTCATCATATTGTATAACCTATTATAACCATTTTGGTTTTTGATAAATATTTAGTGGATAAAGGAATGACTTGAAGACCTTATGATTCATTATGAAATACTCATCTTGAATATCCATTTCCCAGCATAAGAAATTAAGTTTAAATAGAAAAAATAACAAAAAAAAAGAATGATATTATTCATATGAAATTGAAATTAATCAATTATATGATTATCATTATAGTAAAATAATCCCACGAATCTAGAAAAATTATTTTAAATGGTAACAATTTACTTGTCTTTTTGATAAATAAATTGTCTTTTAACTGATCAAAGATTTATGGTTTTGTGATAGTTACCTTTCCAATGAACATGTTCTATATCACTATCCAAAAAAACTTGATAGTTGTATTTTTATTTTATTTCCATGTTTTAACTTTCCACTAATGTTCTCATAATCATAATCCTAGTTTTTTTATGACCTTCTCATTTTACTTTCCCTCTTATTAAGAGGATATTTTATTAACCCAATTTACAATGTGGGTTTCTCACAAAGGAATTATCAAGAACCAAACTTTCATTTTAGATGTGAAATTTCAAATTATTGGGAAAAAACTTATTGAATTATGGGAAAATGTGAAACCGCAATATTTTATGGTATGTCTCTTTTTAAATATATTATTTTCAATAGTTTATGGTGTACGCAACAACCATCTTTAATGAACATAGAAATATTATTATAACCTATCCATTAAATTGGAATGAATGGATAGTATTGGCCACATAAATCATATTTTTTTATATTCATCCAATAGATTTTATAGGAATGAATAAATCCAATTTTACTAATAAAAGTTCTATTCTTCTAAAGAGAATTTTGACAACTTTTAATGGACAATGTTTTTTAAAACTAAAATTTTACAATTTTATATATTATACTTGATGAAATAAACATAATTCTTAAAGGTGTAATGTCAAAATTATCTTAGGGAGAATGTTGGGTATTTTTATGAAAATATTGATTTTATAGTGAATATTGAAACATATCAATTTTTATAAAAATATAAATTACTTTATATTAAAAATGCATTTATGATTTGAATTTGATATCAAAGTAACTTGATTAATATTTAGCTATAATTAATATAGTTTATTTCATTTTATTCATCCTTATACATTGTCTAGGTATAGTAAAATTTATATGCTTACATATAAATTTTTCAATAAAACTGGTTTACTTTGTGTTTTGATAAATTAATTTAAAATTAAATTATATGACATATATGAATTAAATTTTGATTTTTTTGTAATATTTTGATTAAGGAGGTCAATTTTTTTTAAATATGTCCCTTTTATCTTGAACAATATGAACAAAATCATTGATAATCTTTATTACCATAGTAAACGGTAAACTGGGTAATTTAGGTCAAAATAAAATAATAAGGGCTTGAAAATTAGCCAAAAACATGAATTTTTTTCCATTATTGAATTTCATCCTTAATCAATTAAAATTTGGTTATATGACTATTTGGATGAGGTAATGATATTTATAATATTTTATTTAAAGAAATGTCAGACATGACATTCGTATTTTTTATAACAATAACATTTTAAACATGGTGTCATCCAAAAAGATATATTAGAATATAAATATTAATATGAATTTTAATAAAATATTATTCATTTTATTAATTAATTTTTAATTTTTAGTGAATAAAAAATTAGTTTATATTCTTTCACAAGAGTAATGCAGTAATAATTTTATCAATGGAAATATCAAATAAATGATATTAAAAATATTAATGTAAACAAAATTTAAATTAAATAAGGTTCTCAAAGATTTTTCTAGATGAACTTTAAATTTTAGGGATTTATTTAAATAATTTTTTTGTAAATATTTTTTTGTATTGATATTTTTAAATGTCTATGTAATGAATAGTGTCAAAATTGAAATTAATTCCATTTTAAAAGAAATAATATATTATTAAATGTTAAAAAATTATTCAAAATATTATATTCATCCAAATGATTTTTATAAGGTTTAAATTATCATATATGATCCATTTATCTTTCGTTTGGTATTTTATTGTAACAATATTGACCATTAAAAAGTAAAATTCTTGTTGTCACGGTAAGAGTTAAAGACAATAAATAACGGTTAAAACTAATATATATGTATAAATATTATTTAATGAATAGGATTCGTCCCTTATCATCTCAATATATAATATCAGTTTTTTAAGAAACACTTTTCCATGAAAACAACTTATATATTATTTAATCAATGATAGTTACAAAATGTCTCTCTATTTGTATTTAATATATTTTATGTGTCCATATTAGAAAAAAATAAAGATATGGACAAACATAAATGTATGTATTCATCTTAATGATATTATTTTCAATTTTTATTTTTTTAAATTTGTAGAAATTATATAATTAACCTATATATTTGTGAAATGATAATACAAAAGATATTCAATTAATAAAAAAATAAAATAAATTATCTTAAAAATATTAATTTTGATATATTTTGAATTTTTAAATGGGTGAAATGATTTATTCAAATATATATATATATATATAATTAGATATGTTTAAATTAATTATATTATAATCCTCACTTTTTCTTGATGTATTTGAAGTAAAATTAAATGAACTGTATCAAATTTTGAAAAAACTATATTATATGGAATTTATAATTTTTTGAATTATTTAAAAATAAAAAAAAAAAATTAACCCAAAGGGGATAATATATGGACGAAATTTCCTTACCATATTCATTTTTATGTCATTTTGATGTCTTTTCCTCTAGAATAGTCATAATATATTTTAATGTTTTTCTGGATTTCTGAAAGTGCCCCTCATCTCAATTATAAAAGAGAACCTCCTCCCTCAGTTATTCAAATAAATTTCATCCATTGAGTTCAACCAATTACTGACCATTTTTCTTCCCAATATCATTTGAAAAGTTTTGGAGGTCCTGGTCTTCCAAAAATACCAACCTTAGATCCCTTATGAAGAGATCTAAAGGAGGACTTCCAAAGAAGAGGTATTGGTGTTTACCAACTCGTTCAAGATCATTTGTTATTATTACTTATCTTCATGTTTTTTCATGATAAAATAGTAAATCTAGTATCATCAATATTCAGAGTTGTTATTATGATTCTAGGACAACCATATTCAACATTTTAGATATCCAATATAAAAATGAACGCATCGTGTGTGCTTACGTATGACATACCATCTCCACTCTATGGTGTAATTTTTTTTCATCACCAATTTAAATGGATGGATAAAATGGTGGAAATAATGAATATATATGATAACTATGACATTATATAGAATATTGAAACTAAGTACATCATCAACTTCTATTATGTTTCACCATTAATGAAATGATATCATCACTCGTGCATACGTACGACCTATCGTATCCATGATATGATTTAATTCATTATCCATGTTTAATATTAAATAATGGTTATAAAATATATATTTAATGATTAACTTGTATATTAATAAAATTAATATCATTCTAGAGATTCAAAAACAGGGCAATTAACATCCATAAAAATGAAAAAATTGAAATTTTTTAATGATGAGGTAATAAAATGATTTCATAAATATGAATATGGTATTGGAATAAATTAATAACATTATTTAAATAATAATACTGGAGGTTAAAGTACGAACCACTAATTGGAAGCATGTGGTGATGGATTTCATAACTCAATTTTCATTTATTTGGTTAAACTTCAATCTCATTGACTATGTCATGATAAGGTTATATGTGAAATGAATTTTGATAAACATATGTTGCATTTCTGCTTTTTAATATAGAATTATAATTGATTCATATAATTGATTCATTTGATTAATGATAAGATCTTTGTATGGTATTTTATCTCAATTTCAATTCATTAAGGAATATTTTAATACTATTTTCTTAATATCATTTATATTATGTATAACTTCCCATTTACATTATTTATGATCATCATTTATTGAAAATTTTATTTTTTCTAAAATATCCATGTTTCTTGTTTGATGGATATACTTATTTCATAAAATGTATATCATTTTAACATACAGTGTTTACTTTGAATGTAATTTGGTTAACTGGGGAAATAATGATAAATCTGTTTCTTTTAATCAATACATTTACATTATGATAAATCACATTGTTATGAATTATATCAATTATTAGATATATGAGTAATTATTTGGACTTGTGGTGATTGGTGTGGCCTAGTATTATATATCCCATTGATGCATCGGTGGGTCTCATGAGAAAATAAGTTAAGCTAGAATTTAATGGGTTTTACTACAGATTAAACCATCTTGTGGAATGACTCGATGGTAGTGGTATCATGGGCTAGATATATGACCCCCAATAATTAATCATTTCTAGCATTTAGATTTTAGTTATTATTATCCATGTGAATTTCACTATAAAAATATATGGATGCACATTTTAATTTTATTGATTAAATAGTATGATTTTTTAGTTATATAAATTTCCATATTGATAATTCATATTTATTCATGATAGATTCCACTATATTTAATCCTTACTGGTCATTTCATCTCACCCCTTCTTATGTTTTATTTTTACAAGTAAATCATGAAGCATTTTATGGTGGATATGAAGGTTTACACTAAGGGAAATAATGGAATTCTCAACAAAAAACTTTTTGAATTTTATTTTCGAATTGTAATTTGAATTTCATGTTTGAATCTAGTTTACCAAGACTAATAAACTATTTGGTCATTTTGGATGTGATTCCCTATATCTTATGACAATGTAATAATGTATCCACTGAATCCATGCTAACAGTGTTTGGGATCTTTACATTTTCAAAGATATGGTAATCTAATTCCAAACTCCCTTTAGAAAATAATAATTATACTTGTTTGGGTGGAAATCCTAACCTTATCTCTTATTTTACTGCAATGTAAAGCTGTTTTAATCACAACCATGGTAACAATAATTTACTATTTTTAGTAATAAATATGAAAAAAATTAAGTTGAACCAAATAAATAACAGTAATTATTCTGATTAAAACTATGAAATCCATTATACTAGATTCAATTTCAATAAATGGAATAATTTTAATTTAAATAAGTGTGAAATGCTCAACAAGAACCAGTTTTAGAAAAATGGTTCTTTAAGAATAAAAATTAATTTACATACATTCCTTTCACTATAAAAACTATAAAATAAATGTATGAAATATATAATTTGATATTTAGTATATAAATTTATTTAAAACCATATATTTATACTTAATTTATTATGATAAAAACACATTGAGAACATAAAAACTATTTTTAGATAAATGTGCTTTTAATCCGTAAAATAAACTTACACCAAAATCAATTTTAACAATGAATCGTATGAGAATAATTAAATAATTTCCTACTAAAGGGTATTTATGTTACTTTAATATTAAATTTTGAACTTATGGATACTTTTATTTGAAATTAAATGATAGTATTTACCAAAATTGTTATTTTAAAAATTCACTAAAACCTAAATATTTTTTATAAAAATATTAAAAATCCACCACAAGATAAAATTGAAATAATTATTTAAAAAATGTTATTAATTTATTCAAATAAAATTTCTTGAAATGGTTGATATTAATTATGATTTACATGCATATAAAATTCAGTAAATATCATTTTTATGAAAACCCGTTTTTAAAGAATAAAATGAGTAAACTGAAAATGAAATACTTATTTATTTTTAATTAATAAATAAATTTTCATTATTTAAAAATTTTATACATATTTTTCATTATGTGGTCATTACTATTCATGCATGCCTATTTAATGGCTAGCTTATAATGGTTTACTATATCACAAATCATATAGACTCAAGGTTGTATGTTAAGAATTCTACCAAACACTTATGTTTAATTTAAAGAAAAATGTACTTTAAAATCTCAGGGTGTTACAATTAGTACTTTCCTCCATCATCTTCCATTTTTGAGCAGAAAAAAAACATTCCAAATAAATATTATTTAGATGAAGCAACATGGTAATATTCAAATACTATGTCATGAAAATAATAGATTATAATATCTTAAATGGATAAACTTACATTATCCAAAATTGTTAAATTATATAAACCCTAGTCTAATAAAAAATATAAGGACCCAATCCATATTCCACCTATAATTACAATTTTAAACAAGAATTCATTTTATTGAATCTGTAAAATTGATTTTAGGTTTACAGTTTTAGGGAGTTAGGTCATTAATTTTATATAACAAACCCATACATTACAATGTGGTAACTTTCTCATACTATTAATTTTCCTACAACAAAAAACATTTAAATTGAATCACATTTTATTATCATGAAAATTATTCACAAATTTCGTCTTTACTTCATCAATGTTCCCACTCATCTACAAACCCATTGAAAAACATTTGAAAAAAATTGTATGAGCACTTAAATCTCAAAAAGGGAAATATAATAATGAATAATAAAACCTTTGAGTCCATTTCAAAAACATGATATTATAAAATATATTTTTGATTTAACATATTAAACAATATCCTCAAATAATCATTTAATTACACATGAAATTAAGTTTTCTACCCAACCTATTTCTAAAACAATTTATAAGAAAACATAATGAAAAAATCATAATCATGAGGGTTTCTTGAAAAACATGAGAACCCATGAAAACATTTAATAAAAAATAAATCTTTATAGGTACAGGGATTAATCATTCTATAAAATAGAATATAATTTTCTTACATTATTAAATCAAAAAAATATAATAAAAACTCATTTTAAATCAAAGAAAAGTCATGTAGGTTCCATGAGATGTCATCTTTATATAAACCTTACATGAAACATTTTAAATGGAATAAACTACAAGGTTAATTCCAACACAATTATATGGCAAACATAATCACCACACATTGAAATAGAGAGATATATCTGGTTCAAACATCATCATAAACAATGAATAAGGGTCATAAATACGTGAACCACATATGATCTTTCATTTACATCTCTAAATTAATAATTTTTTTCAATCTATATGTAAAACATTTTTTTATATTGATATATTATCTTTCTAGTAAACCCCCATTTTCAAAACAAAAATACCCATAAAATTGAAAAGGGTTTTTCTTTATTGAAAATATATGTTATTTTAAATGTATTAATTTATAAAATAATGGTTATAGTGGCATAAAATTATATTTATTTCATATAGGTTAAAATAAGACATTTTATTTTCCTTTTTTAAAGAATTTCAAAAACATTCTGTATCAAATATGCATAAATAATTCTTAATAAAATGTTGAAAATGTAAAAAAGAGACATAAAATGTTCTTTATAATTTATTTATCACAATATAAAAAAATTTATAAAATTATTTTAAGAATATGGACATGGAATTGAAATATTTATAAAATAAATGATTAAAATATTTTGGAGGAGGTTTTCGGTAAAGTCTCCCTTGCATCGAGTCTAAATTTTAACATAAATTATTTATTTTCATGAATAATAAACATATTTTAATTAATTACATGAGTAATAACCATTTTCAACTTTATTATTCCTTTTATTTCACATATATCCATGTTACACTTAATTACTTAATTGATTAATCTTACTTTGAACGTTTTGGGGATGTTTGGTTCATAAGTCCAAAATAACTTCAATGATCTTATTTTGATAAAATGGCTCATGATTATATCATTTAAATAATCTTAATGGTGTTAAAATTATTCTTTCTATACAATAATTTCATATTTATATCCATTTATGTAATATAGTTATCAAAACTGAATCATGTTACAATCATTGAGAAAGTAAGTCGAATGTAAGCAAGATTAAAATATCAAATATTCAATGAACATGAGGGAAGGGATATAAGTATAAATTTATATATCAAAAATAATTTTTATATCACAAATATAAAATT
Organism: Viscum album; assembly: GCA_963277665.1. Lineage (NCBI taxonomy): Eukaryota > Viridiplantae > Streptophyta > Magnoliopsida > Santalales > Viscaceae > Viscum > Viscum album. The sequence goes on from OY728137.1 coordinate 807,329,297, forward strand.
ATTTCTTTTAATCCCATTATATATTTAGGCCATGTGAGGTGGTGATGAAAAGTAAAATACATCGGTTCATGAGTTGATATTCTTCATATATACAGAAGCAATGCATATTTTTTTAATTATATACTAAGTCAATAAGATTAATATTTTTTTCAATTAAAAAATTAATTTTATATCATATATATCAAATATTTTAATTTTTATAAAATTTTATGACTTAGTATAATATTCAGTGATTGAAAATGAAATAGTTCATCTTGAGAGTTGGTAGTACACGCGTACGCAATAGAGTTGTTTTTTATTTTTTGTTAGACTATTAAGTGGATGAAAAATGGTTATATAAGAAACTAAATAACATTAATGTATAAGTAAGATACTGATTATATTATTATTATTATTTTAATAATATTTAATAGAGGTATAAAATTAAATGAAAATTCTCAGTTAAGAACTACACCTCTTTTCCAAACAACCTACTTTGGTTTATAGAGAAACCCATACTAGTATGGTCTTATGATAAAAAAGGATATATAAAACATGGGTAGGGTTGTTATTAATGTATTTGGGAAGGTAATTTCCAGGATAAGAGGATCTTTCTGTGTGGAGAAGATTGTATAGGGGTTTCCTTTTACATGTGTAGGAGAGGACACACTTGGAATGTTTCAAAAGTTCAAAATGTATTCATTTATTGTAAAGAAAAATGTATACAAAATGATTAATATTCAAATAATGGATAATCTATAGTCTAATTATGCATTTCTAGTAGGATTTAAACAATTATTTATGTATTTTTACCCTATTATTTTTATATTTAACTCTTTTAACTAATTTTAACTCATACCATGGTAAGTATATTTTTTTATGAATGATACTATTCACGGTAACCAAAAATAGAAGTGGCCCCATTATTTTTTTTAAATATTTATTCCAAATATAAAGTAAATTTTATCAATTTTAATTACTATATGTGATATAAATTACTTTAATATAAACCCCAAAAACATGATGAAAACCCATGTTTATAAAATATTACTTTTTAAATATATAAATATTTTTATAAAAAATTAATTTTTAATATTGATTGAAATTTAATTGATTGTATTATTTTAATCAAAATGTAGTTATTAAATATTAAAACCATTCCAAAAGAAAATGAGACATTGTAAATACTTGAAAATAAAAAAAAAGTTTTTATAAAAATCGGTATTTTTTATTGTTCACTCCAAAATCAACTTTTTCAAATAATTCCCAAAGGAAACACTCTATGTTAATTTTTTTGTTGGTGATATAAAAACTATATCCTCATTTTAAAATTAAATGTTGAAAATTTGGAAATTACACTTTAAAAAACCATATAATACATATCAACAACTTTATTGAGATTAAAAATATTTCATTTTTGAATGAATAATAAATAAATATTATTATAATGAATGTAACTCTATAAAATATAATTCATGGATATTAATAAGGTGTTAAATTTATTTACCATTATCATTACATAGTTTGTAACCTTCTTTCCACCATTATAAAATTTCAATGACTCAATTTTATTCATTATTAAATAAGTGGATATATTTTTCCTTTATAGCACTTTCTATGTTCCATTCCCTGTCTTCGATCCTGTGGATTTTCCACAAAACCCTAACATAGTGAATCAAATTATACCATAAAATCAACTAAATGAAATCAAAAATCTAAATCAATTATTCCACATATGAAATATTCTCCTCTAACTATACTACTTCATAGGTTAAAACTTGAGATGCATCTAACACATACATCCTTAACAATGAAACATGAAGCACATCACGTTCCTAAGATAAAATCATAGGCATCGATACTCAGTAGGAAACTGGTCCAACATTTAGTAGGATTACATAAGGTCTAATAAACCATGATCTTAATTTTCATTTTTTTAATATGACATGTAACACATTTCCCTGGATATAATTTAAAAAAAACATGTTTGTAAACCTTGTATGAATTGTCACGACCCGTCCTCGGGGCCCGTACCGTGACTACCCCAAGCCTGCCTTCCATAGGCCAGGGGCTGGCAACTAGCACCAAAGGCGTAACCCTGGTAAAAAGGGAAGGCATTTCCTTTTAACCTATAACACACACATAGTCTGAACACAAGTAGTAGAGGCAACAAGTACTAAAAAAGAAAAGTAAGGTGTGCTGAAAGAAAGTGGGCTAGTATACAAACCCAACTGAAAAACCAGTACAAGTATAAGTAAAAAGGGAAAACAGCTCCTGGATCGTCCACCAGGAAATCCTACCTGAAGGGTAGATATATAACTCGAACAACTCGTCCCTACGGTATTTCCAGTCTAGTCCAGCTCTGAGCAGCCTCCGTCCGTCACCCTCAGCCTCGATCACTACTATTTGTCATCTTCACAGAACACAAAAAGGTGCGGGTGAAGACCGTGCAGGGGTGAGTATAAAAATACTTATTAGGGGACCCTGAAACCCCTGAAGGTATCCCAGAATCCACAAAAGATAAACCACAGTAGAAAGATACAATCATGACATATCAATCAACCCTACTTAGGTATATTCCCAAACATATACCTAAGTTACCAGTCACAGTCTGGCTCCAACTCTCGAGCCCAAACACAACCTAGTCCACAAAGGAAGTAAATTAAATCACCATGATGATAATGGTTAAATGACATGATTCAGATGACACAGGTATACATCTTTCGTAGAGTGATAGAGATGATCAAATGTAGTCACTAATTCATCTAAGCTGTCGGACCCACACAGGATACAGGACCAACTATTCTGTCTGAACCACATAGAATACAGGAGAAGAAGTTAGAACTGTCAGACCCACAGAGGATCCCGGTACAGTAGTCATCGCTGTCAAACCCACATAGGATTCCAGTATAATAGTCATCGTTGTCGAACCCACGTAGGATTCTGGTACAATAGTCGATGCAGCCAGCTCTAGGGTTCCTGCACACAGCACGCTTGATTCTGGGAGGGTCCTCTCCTTGAGTCAAGTGTCGATACATAAACTATCATGAAGTCCTGAGTTGATGTATCCCATAGTTCCGTCTCATCCAAAGGAACACAACGCGATAGACAGCATGTCAATCGGACAATCAGTCTGAGAGTTATTGGAATTTCTATTCCAGGGGTCCAGTTTGATTTACGCTCGATCCAAACCCGTCCGTTTTCCAAATTTTTCCAAAACTCACTTAGAGTATCTCAAAAGGACCGCCTCATCGTGAGGGTCCCAATTCCACAGACGCCACGTCGATCAGACGCGCGGTCTTGAAGTTATTCGCATTTAACCGAAGACGGGATCGGCCCGTCAAACCTAGGGGGATGGCGGGTCGTCCCAACCCAGCATGGAGGGTCTGACCCAGCTGGGGGTCGGCCCCTACTCGGTGGGGTGCGGCCCACCTTCGGAACTGGCCCATGCTGCGGGCCGGTCCGGTTCACCCGGCGGCACCAAGCAGCGCCGTCTCCTCCCCTGCCCGGTCGGCCATAGCCGCCCGGTTCTGCCGACACACAGGGCCCGCGTAGCGGGCCTCAGTTCTTCCCATGTGGCACCAGCAAGTGTTGCGGTTTTCCAGCCCGGCCGGCAGGCGGACGGCCGGTTCGCCTAGCCAAGCGGCACGCGGATGCGTGTCGCTGTCTCCTCCGCGCGGCGCTTGCGGGCCCAGCGGTCCTCCATCCCGACCGGCTGGTTCTTTCAGCCGAGCGGCCTGTAGATGCGGGCCGCGGTCCTCCTCCATGCGGCGCTTGTGGGCGACGCAGTCTTCTAGCGGGCCGGTCAGTCATCCCGCTGTCTGGCACCACGGCGGTCTGCTCGACCGGCCGCCTTCGTACCTCCACCGTGGCGCGACGACACCGCGGTCCTGCTACCCTCCGCGCGGCGCGATGGCGCCACGTTTCTTCATTTATCGCATCCCTCCCGGTCGCAGTTCCTCTTTCATCTTCCAGGGTTCTTCTCTGGCACGGTGCGACGGCACTGCACCCTTTCGGCTCCGCCTCCGACGTCAAACAACAAGAACCAACATAGGGGCGTCAGGCCGTGTTGGTTTGGCCCGCACCCTCCACATTAGGCGATAAAATGTGGCCATCTTCGATACCAAACTAACAACGAGGAATGAGGGTACAATTTAATCAAGAAAAACCTCTACCTCATATTTTGTCGTTGAACATTGACGTGTCGTAGAAGAGGGACATTGCGGAAGACGGACGTCGTTCCTTCAACATCGGAGGGGATGAAGTTGTCGCTGGCGGCGTTCTTTTTGGGTTTCGTCTTCACTTTCTTTCCCCGGTTGTAAAGTAAGGAGACACACCTTTGATCTTCGGTGGAAATGGCGTGCTTCGTCAAGAGGATATTGTTCTTCCAAGGGTTCTCCTGAATCCCAAAAATTCTCCCCACAAAGGAAAAATATCCCCACTATAATAATATAACACATAATATTATTCTCACTTAATGAATTCAAAATAATTCAAAATAGAAGATCCAATTAATTAATTGAGAGAGTGAGTTGGCACATTAAGAGGGATGGTGGAAAGGCTCCACCATAAATGGGAGCTCAAGAGTTAAAGGGGAGTTCAAGGGAAGTTGAGGGGTTTGATGCTTGTGTGGGACCCACCACATAATATCCTCCCATGGGAGGTTATGTGGGGGTGGGCCCCACCTCCAACTTCCCTTTAGAGGAAATAACCATCACCTAAATAAAAAATTTGTCACACATAATTTTAATTTAATTTATTAAGAATCCCCAAAAATTAACTTCCATCCCTGATAAAACGCAACTGCGATGAAGGTCTCCTTAAGAAAATACCAGTGATGCGAGTTCATCGGTTTCCTCGAATTTCAATTCCGAGCACCAGTTCAAAATATATAAAATCACGTACGTACGTTAACTGAATGTACCTGAACAAAACTTCAAAAATTGATTACGGGCACACTAGGCCTCGGAATCAAGCGCCGTCAGAAACTGCATACTCCTAAAATTCCCATGTATTTTTTTAAAAAAAAATCCACAGAATTTCCGGGTCTTTAAATTCTCCCCACCTCAGGGCTTTACATCCCCGTAAGCTACAACACACACTTAGGGAACAAATGGGGGTACTGAGCACGCATCTAAGCCTCCCGCTCCCATGTGCATTATTAGAGGTTCATGTGCTGCCAACGAACGTGCACCAGAGGAATCGACCATCCACACAGGACCCGCTCCTGTCAATCCTCAATCTCCACTGGAACCTCCGTGAAATTCACCCCGTCATCGATTTCCATCTCCCCGTGGTCGATGATGTGGGATGGATCATGCACGTATCTTCTCAGCTGAGATACGTGGAAGACGTCGTGCACCCGGTGCAACTGAGGTGGAAGGTCCAGGCGGTAAGACACCTCGCCTACTCTGATGAGGACCTAGAATGGTCCAATGAATTGTGGAGATAATTTGATGCCTCGTCCAAATCTCCATATACCTTGTCGAGGTGAGACTCGTAGGAAGACGTGGTCGCCATCCTCGAACATTAGTGGTCTCTATCTCCTATCAGTATAGGACTTCTGTCTGCTCCGTGAAGTCTTCATCTCCTCTTTGATGATCTGAACCTTCTCTGTCATAGCCTGAATCATCTCTGGTCCTGCAAGTGTTGACTCCCCTGGGTCAGTCTAGCACAGTTGTGATCTGCAAGGTTAGTCGTAGAGTGCCTCGTAAGGTGCCATCCCGATGGTAGAGTGGTAGCTGTTGTTATACACAAACTCTACCAAGTGAAAGTGATCCTCCCAACTGTGACCAAAGTCGAGGACGCATGTACAGAGCATGTCCTCGAGAGTCTGAATGGTCCTCTCAGTTTGGTCATCCTTCTTAGGATAGAAGGTGGTACTCAAGAAAAGTTGTGTCCCAAAAGCCTCCTACAACCCCTTCCATAGACAGGAAGTGAAACAAGCATCTCAATCGGAGACGATCATCGATGGCACACCATGAAGCCATACGATCTCTTTTACGTAGAGGCGTACCAGGATCTCTACTGATCCCTGCTCTTTGATCGGTAGGAAGTGGGCCGACTTGGTGAGTCAGTCGACAATCACCCAGATAGAGTCGTGTCCTCTGGATTTACGTGGAAGTCCTATCACGAAATCCATGGATATCCCATCTCACTTCCACTCTAGGACCTCTATGGGCTGAAGCAAGCCTACTGGAACCTGGTGCTCTACTTTCACTTGCTGACAAGTGAGGCATCGCGAGACAAAATTTGTTACTGCCTTCTTCATACCCGGCCACCAATGTTGTCGTCTGAGATCCTGATACATATTCACCACTTCTGGATGTACCGCTAGAGGGGAAATGTGGAACTCCCTAAACACCTCCTTATGTATTGAAACTGGTACCATGGTACGTCCTCTGAAGAGGATGACGTGCTCCCCACCTTCAAAAAACTCATTAGGTGCTTTCCCTGAGGATATTTGAGTACGTCACATCTCCCAGTCAATGTCCCCATGTTGTGACTCTCTGAATCACTGTAGAAGTGGAGGAGTGACTGTGAGAGACTATAGAAAGGCTACTCCATCTCTATCCACAAAGTATATCTGCAATGCAGCTAGCTACTCTATCGCCTCTCCTAGCAGCTGAATGCCTGATCTTCTACTGAGAGCATCTGCTACAATGTTCCTCTTCCTTGGAGTATAGACTATCTCTAAGTCATAGTCCTGGAGGAACTTAAGCCATCGTTGTTGTCTTAGGTTCAGGTCCTTCTACGAGAAGATATACCTGAGACTTTGGTGATCAGAGTAGACTCTAAAACGCCTGCCCATCAGATAGTGTCGCCACATCTTCAAGGCAAAGACCACTACTACTAACTCCAGGTCATGGGTAGCGTAGTTCTGCTCGTTCTGTCTCAACTTTCATGAACCATACGTGATCACTACTCGCTCCGACATCAGGACACACCTGAGTCTAGTCCCTGATGCGTCGTAGTAAACTACGTACCCTATGCCCTCCTCCGGTAGCCTCAAGATGGGCGCACTGGTCAACCTCTGCCTCAGCTCCTGAAAGCTCTACTGGCATCTATCTGACCACATTAAGGGTTTCCCCTTCTTTATCAATGCTAAAAGTGGTGGTGAAACTCTATAGAAGTCGAGCAAAAATCTTCGATAGTACCCAGCCAGTCCCATGAAACTCTGCACCACCGTCACACTCCTGGGTGTCTCCCAAGAAAGTACTTCCTCGATCTTCGCTAGATCCACTACAACTCCAGCCTCTGAGATGACATGTCCCAGAAAGTGAACCTCTAGAATCCAGAACTAGCACTTCAAGAGTTTACCATAAAGTTGGTGCTCTCGGAATGTGTCCAGTACTACCCGCAAATGGTAGGCATGCTCCTCCTCAGTAGACGAGTAAATCAGTATGTCGTTGATGAAAACTATGACAAAGTGATCGAGGTAAGGCTGGAAGATCCTGTTCATGAGACTCATGAACACTTTTGGAGCGTTGGTTACACTGAAGGTCATAACTAAGAACTCATAGTGGCCATATCGACACCTGAAGTCCATCTTCTGCACATCCTCATCTCGAAATCTGTGCTGGTGATAGCCTGACCTAAGGTCTATCTTTAAGAACCATCGTGCTCCCTTGAGCTGATCAAAGAGGTCATCAATCCTCGTAAGTGGGTACTTGTTCTTCATGGTCACCTGATTCATGCGACAGTAGTCGAAACACAGTCACAAGTTCCCATCCACCTTTTTGGTGAACAAAATCGGAGACGCCTAGGGTGAAACACTGGGTCGAATAAATCCCTTCCCCTACAAGTCCTCCAGTTTTACCCACAACTCACGAACCTCAATGGGAGCCATAGAATATGCTGGAGTAGATATCAGTGTTTTCCCAGGGTATAGGTCAATGTAGAAGTCTACCTCTCTATGAGGAGGTAGTCCTGGAATGTCGTCATGGAAAACATCCACGTACTGATCCACCACAACAAGAAAACTCGGACTCCGCACATCAACCGCTCTGAGGAAGAGACTAGCCAACTAATGTGTGATCGGCTACCCCCTCCTCTATGTAAGTCCATCCTATGCTGCAAAGGTTCCCTTCTCACTGGTGAAGGAGATCTTGGTCCCATCTGTGCGGATACACCGCACTTTGCGCCTAATACAGTCAATCTGAGCATGAACTGTGGATAACCAGTCCATACCAAAGATGACGTCATAAGGCCTCGACGCCACTACAAGAAGATCACAGCTGAAGCTATCATCTCCTAGAGTATGATCACACTACTGGAACTAGTGCGTAATCATCGAGTCTTCTCTCATACGAGTCTCTAGCTGTAAGGATCGAGCCAACGGATCTTTCATAATCTCCAAGCTCCGAAAAAGGGCATTGGAAATAAAATAATGACTCGCACCTGTGTCTATAAGTACTGTAGCAAGGGTGTAGTAGACACAGATAGTAACTTGAATTATCTCAATTATTATGTGGTCGTAAGCCTCGACTGACTGGATCTGAGCCCACCTCTTTCTGCCAGATCCCTGTGGTCAGGGTGGACCTCCTGGTGGTGGTGGTGGTAGAGCCTCGAAACGTCGTCCACCACCCGCTGCTCGGCCAGATCCTCTGACACGTCCACCTGCTCCCGGCGGACCACCACGATTGAACCTTTGCCTCTGTCTGTGTGGTCCCTCTACTATCAGTTGGTCATCTGCATGGTGGGTCAGGCAGTCACGAGCCATGTGGCCCTGCCCGCCGCATGCATAGCATTACTTCCTCCTCGTATAGCTGGCTCTGTCTCATGTGTCCCACACAACCAAATCTATATCCTGGGGTCGCCCACCTGATGTCCTGGTCCACTTGGACCTCTGTGTCATCTGTCTACTTCCATATGTAGAAGACTCCGCTGCGTGTCGCCCTCTGGTGGGTCTCGCCGCTGGTGACTGCTCAGCAAGAAAACACTCCACTAGAAGTGCTCGCTCTAGCACCCCTGCCTGCGTCAGAATGCTGAGGGGAATCGTCGAAGCCCTGACCTCAATCCTGAGTCCCTGATCGAAGGTCCAGGCACAGAAGAACGGATCCCATACCATATCTGTGGAGTAGCGTGAGAGGTAGGTGAACCTCACTGAGTACTGAGCTACTGTCATGTTTCCTTGCTGTAGATGAAGTAACTCCTGAATCCGCACTGCATGAAGGGTGGATGGAACAAACTTTGTGTGAAAGAGACTCTCGATGTATATCCAGATTAATGATTCCTCGTTATGAAACTGGAGCATTAGGCTCCACCATCTGCCTGTTGTTGCATGCAGGAGACTCACGGCAATGATCACCATGAGGTCGACTAGTGTCTCTACCAACCTAAAAACTCTCACGACAGCCTCCAGCCAATCCTCAGCCGCATGTGGGTCCGTCTATCCCCGGAACCTAGGCGGCCTCTGGTGCTGTAACTCGTGAAACGCACTCAGGTGGCATTCACTCTTATCTGTTGGAGCTGGTGGTATCGGTGGTCCAGCGGGTAGTGGTACAGTTGGTACCTCCATTGTGATGGGGCCCTGCACTGAGGCCTCATCGCTCAGTGGGCTACCATCTCGTACGAAACTCAGAACCCTAGTTGGCTGCCTTCATGGGGCCATCCTGAAAAGAAACAGGTACTCCAGGGTTAAAATAGTATACCTAGTGAGCTGACACAAAGTAATCACGAAGAAAACTTTTTCAAAGAAACACACACGCAATCAGTGTTTTCGTGTACTGAGTCGGAGATCAGAAGTCAGAGTCCTAGTGTATGGATACGTCGGCTGCTGCACCAACACCGGTTTCCCTAAACTAATAACCACACCCAAAACACTTAACACTATTGCCATTAAGATAATTAGAGTCCAAGTTCTGCGGTAGAACCGACTCCTATGATACCAATTTTTCACGACCCGTCCTCGAGGCCCGTGCTATGACTACCCCAAGCCCGCCTTCCATAGGCCAGGGGCTAGCGACTAACACCAAAGGTGTAACCCTGGTAAAAAGGGAAGTCATTTCCTTTTAACCTATAACACACACAGTCTTAACAAAAGCAGTAGAGGCAATAAGTACTAAAATAGAAAAGTAAGGTGTGCTGAAAGTAAGTGGGCCAATATACAAACCCAACTGAAAAAAAAGTACAAGTAAAAAAGGGAAAACAGCTCCTAGATCGTCCACCAGGAAATCCTACCTGAAGGGTAGGTATAGAACTCAAACAACTCATCTATTTGGTATGACCTGTCTAGTCCAGCTCCAAGCAGCCTCCGTCCGTCACCCTCAGCCTCGATCATTATTGTCCGTCGTCTGCACAGAACACAATAAGGTGCGGGCGAAGCCCGTGCAGGGGTGAGTATAACAATACTCACTAGGGGACCCTGAGACCCCCGAAGGTCTCACAGAATCCACAAAGGAAAAACCACAGTAGAAAGATACAATCAAGAAGTATCAACCAACCCTACTTAGGTATATGCCCATACATATACCTAAGTTACCAGTCACCGTCTGGCTCCAACTCTCGAGCCCAAACACAACTCAGTCCACAGAGGAAGTAAAGTCAATCACCACGATGATAATGGTTGAAAGACATGACTCAGCTCACACAGGTATACATATTTTGTAGAGTGATAGAGATGATCAAATGTAGTCACTGATTCATCTAAGCTATCAAACTCACACAGGATATAGGACCAGATAAGCTTTCAGACCCACACATGATACAGGACCAGCTATTCTGTCGGACCCACACAGGATACAGGAACAGAAGTCAGAACTGTCAGACCCACGGAGGATCCCGGTATAGTAGTGATCACTGTCAAACCCACATAGGATTCTGATACAATATTCATCTCTGTTGAACCCACATAGGATTCCGGTACAATAGTCATTGCAGCCAGCTCTAGGGTTCCCGCACACAGCCCGCTCGATTCTGGAAGGGTTCGCTCCATGAGTCAAGTTTCGATACATAAACTATCACGAAGTCTTGATTTGATGTATCTCGTAGTTCTGTCTCATCAAAAGGAACCCAACGTGACATACGGCGCATCAATCAGACACCCGGTCTGAGAGTTATTGGCATTTTTGTTCTAGGGGCTCGGTTGAATTTACGCTCGATCCAAACCCTACCATTTTCTAAATTTTTCCAAAACTCGCTTAGATTATTGAAAAAGGACCGCATCATCGTGTGGGTCCTAGTTCCGTAGACGGCACGTCGATCGAACGCGCGATCTTGATGTTATTCACATTTAAGCGAAGACAGGCTCGGCCCGTCAAACCCAGTGGGCTGGCGGGCCGGCCCAACCCGGATCGGCGGGTTCGACCCAGCTGGGGGTCGGCCTGGCCTAGTAGGGCGCAGCCCACCTGAGGACCCAGCCTGCACTTCGGACCGGTCCGGTTCGCCCGGCAGTGCCAAGTGGTGCCGCCTCCTCCCCTACTCGGCCGGCCGTAGCCGACCGATTTTTCCCGGCGCCAGCAGGTGCCGCGGTTTTCCAGCCCGGCCAATAGGCGGCTGGTCGGTTCACCCATCCAAGCGGTCTGCATATGCGGGCCGCGATCTCCTCTGCATAGTTCCTATTGGTGCCGCTGTCCTCCAGCCCGGCTGGCAGGCGGTCGGCTGGTTCTTCCAGTCGAGCGGCCCGTGGATGCGGGTCGCGGTCCTCCTCCACACGGTGCCTGTGAGCGCAGTGGTCTTCTAGTGGGACGGTTGGTCGGCTGGCCAGTCGTCCTGCTACCCAGCACCATGGCGGCCAGCTCGGGCGGCCGCCTCCATACCTCCAGCGTGGCGTTATGGCATTGCGGTCCTGCTGCCCTCCACGCGAAGCGACGGCGCCGCGTTTCTTCATCCGTCACGGCCCTCCCGCCCGCGGTTCCTCTTTCGTCCGCCGTGGTTCTTCTCCGACATGGTGTGACGGCACTGCGACCTTTTGGATCCGCCTTCGATGTTAAAAAACAAGAACCAATGGAGGGGCGTCGGGTCGTGTCGGTTCGGCCAGCACCCTCCGCATTAGGCGATAACATGTGGCCATCTTTGATCCAAAAAAACAACGAGGAATGAGGGTGCAATTTAATCAAGACAAACCCGACCTCATATTTTGTTGTTGAATGTTGACGTGTCACAGAAGAGGGATGTCGCGAAAGATGGACGTCATTCCATCAATGTCGGAGGGGATAACGTTGTCGTTAGCGGCGTTCTTTGTGGGCGGCGTCTTCCCTTTCTTTCCCCGGTTGGAAAGGAAGGAGACGCGTCGTCGATCTTAAGTGGAAATGGAGTTCTTCGTCAAGAGGATATTGTTCCTCAAAGGGTTCTCCCAAAGCCCACCAATTATCCCCACAAAGGAAAAATATCCCCACCATTATAATATAAAACATATTATTATGCACACTTAATTAATTCAAAATAATTCAAAATAGAAGAGCCAATTAATTAATTGCAAGCTATTTAATTAATTGAGAGAGTGAGTTGGCACATTAAGAGGGAAGGTGGAAAGGCTCCACCACTAATTTGGGAACTCAAGAGTTAGAGGGGAGTTCAAGGGAAGTTGATGGGTTTGATGATCGTGTGGGCCCCACCACATAATATCCTCCCATGGGAGGTTATGTGGGGGTGGGACCCACCTCCAACTTCCCTTTGGAGAAATCAACCATCACCTAAATAAAAATTATGTCACACATAATTTTAATTTAATTTATTAAGAATCCCCAAAAATTAACTTCCATCCCTCTTAAAAATGCAACTACGATGAAGGTCTCCTTAAGCGAATATCGGCATTGTGATTTCATCGGTGTCCTCAGATTTCAATTCTGAGCACCAGTTCAAAAGATATAAAATCGTGCACGTACGTTTACTAAATGTACCCAAACAAAACTTCATAAATTGATTCTGGGCACTCCGGGCCTCGAAATCAAGCACCGTTAGAAACTGCAGACTCGTAAAATTACCATGTATTTTTAAAAAAAAATTACATGGACTTTCCGGGTCTTTACATTAATGATATTTTCTTCAATTATCTACAAAACTTTTCAACCTACTCTAATCTATCCTCATATATTTTTAAATCCTATTCACCATATGAACCATTTCTTCAACCAATTGTTGTCCCAATAACTCTCATTCGCTCACTTCATCCCAATAACCTATAGTCTGATAAAAAATTTCATAAAATACTTCAAAATTATTCATATAAATATAGGATTGAACAGTATTATAAAAAATCCAACTAATTAATGATATTTATCAAAATTCCTTGGTAATCAATTGAAAAAATTGGATCATGTATTAAGGATTTTGAATTTTTCACTCGACTATCCATTAGATTGAGGATGAAAAGATTCACTATGACTTCATTCAGTACCAAATGAATTTTTAAGTCCATTAAAAAAGTTATATATAAAACTAGGATTATAGTTAGATATATTAGAGAGAGGAACTCCTTTTAACTAGAATATATCCTTGATATACAGTGATGAAACTAGTTTAAAGACCTAATATCCCAAATAGTATGGTAATGTGTTGATTTTGTTCAATAAATCAAAAGTAACCAAAATTGATTTACTATATTGATGTCTTTGGAAATCAAACCAAGAAATATATGGATATATTTCCCCATTTACACTCTGATACATTAAAATTGTTGAAGAAACATATTTAGTGATTTTCATTCAACATTAACTTGTTGGAAATTCAATAATTTCGTGATAAATTTAGTAATATATCTTTTCATTCCATGAAAATATAAATTTAATCAAAGGTATATATACATAATTTTTCTGGATAAATAAAGAAATGAAAGCTATCACCTTCACTGAATAAATTTCTATTCAACTAAGAATCATAATGAATATATGACATCTATAAAAATTGGATTAGAAATTAATTATCAACATTATACTCATCAAATATACACTTATTGGATGATTATATTCTATATTTAAATACAAGATATTCCTTATAGGATGTTTTAATTATTCATGAAAATGATTATTTGATTAACACTTGAAAAAAAATGTATGACGTTACTATATAAACAATACCCCAACCCACATTCACTAAATCATTTACCAGAGGAACAGGTTCCAAAATATATAATTGTTAATCTAGAATTATCTTTCTAACATTAGAGATCACCCAATCTATTTTATTTACCTGGATGGTAATGAATTGTGTTGTAATAATCCATAATCAGTTTTAGTTATCTTCTACAACTCATGTTCAACACTTTTTGAGTGAAAATATACTTCAATATTTTATGATTAGTATCTATTTAACACTTTAATCTAGGTAAATTTTTTCTATGTATTTTTAAAGAAATTATTATATCTTCTATTTTATAGCTATATGTAAGATAATTTATCTCATGATCTTCCAATTTATGTGAAGCATAAAAAATTATCTAATCATTATATGTTAGAACACAATGCATACCCTTCATATAAGATTCATTGCAGATTAAAAAGTCACTATTTATGGATGATAGTGACAAAAATTGAAGCATTTAATATTATTATATTAAATTCCAAGAAACATTTATCACACTCTTTAGTTGACATAAATTTATCTTTTTTGGAGTTACATTTTTTAGTTGGATATATAACTAATCCATGTTTAAAAAAATTGTCAGTGGTAATCCACTAATTCAAGAAAACTATGAATCTATAGGTAATTTTTGGGTCATGAAATATCTTCAAAATCATTAGTTTGACCTATATCATTGGTTATTATATAATTATTTATTATAATTACAAGGATAAAAATATATCCCAAATATAATTTTTTGGATTGAAATGTATATTCAGATGGATAAATGCAAGAGGGGGATTTATTATAAGTTTAAAAAAATCATTTTTATCCTAAAAAGAAACATAGTTTAATAAGATTAAACTAATCATATTCACAAAACCACTTATGTATTTAAATTGTGATCGAATGAGGCCCTTGGGTCCGTTTTAAAATGTATCTTAAAAAAGTATATTTGAATATGTATTTCATAGATCATAATAAGAATTTAATCATATTCAAAGTATAAAATGGTTTAATCAGAGTAAGAATGGTTAGAATAGTAATCATAATGTTTACAATTAATTAGAGTAATACAAAATAATGATTCTATCATAAAGTAGATAGAATCGTATTCATAGTGATAACGTATCCATAACATATTATAGTTTAAAATGATTGTATCATATTTAAAGCTATTATAATACACAGAATACTAATATAAACAAGACTATAAAAAATATTCACTTTCTACTATAGTTGTAGTGGAAATGAATACTTGAAACAAAACAAGTAATTGAATTAATACAATTAATTTAACCAAGGAGAAGGGTATCTACTAAACTAGGATAAAGGTCCCTTGTTTTATACTTAAAAGAAAGCATGTCTTACCCTTACTAGGGTATTTCCTCAATACAGATATCGTTCTATCTTTATATCCCCATATTCCCTCAATATGATGATCGGGTTTTCTCTATCTGCCTATCCATGATAGCCCTCAATACGATGATCTAACACTATATTTTTATCCCTGTAAGCCCTCGAACAAGAACCTGATCTACTCCACTATTTTCCTAGCCTCTATATCCATTGATCATAATCAAAACAATCAGAATTTTATAAAGAAAAAATAACTCTATAAAGTTACAATAACAAGGAACAATAAGTTCACTTATTTTAAACTCTAGAGAACTTAAACATATATAAAAATCACCAATGTTTCTGTACATGCGTCGTTTATATATCATTGTGAAATCTAACAATGACATGGTATTTATAGGAAATCCTTCCAATGGTCATCTTGATTTATAATGGCCATATTTGTGACAAAAACCTTGAAAGATTTCACTAAAATGGTTATAAAATAACAAAATACCCAATGACATTTTAACAATATAACATTACAGTGTTAAGAGTAAAATGTTCCAATATGATAAAACAGTTTTCTATATTTAGAATTAAAATAGCAGTCAATCTGATGAATATTATTATACATTTCATTACGATCAATGATCTAGTTATGAATCTAATTGTTATCAGGTTTTATTCAATCTGATTATTCTCGGTTTGTGGATGATTATGATAATTACCATAGATAATGTTATTTTGTGTTCTTTAATACTTTAAAACTATTTCTATGTATAGTAAAAGTAATTATTTTCTATAAAAACAATTTAAAAATACATTGGGTATAAAATTATTCGATATTTTGTGTTAAATAATGAGTTTGTGGTTTCTAAAAATGAATGGGAAATTCAAAAGGAAACGTTTGACTCAAAAATATCCCCCTTTTTGAAATGCACAACCCATAATGGTTAAATAGAAGAAAAAAAATTCCAATATTATTTTTAAGAACATTGGTATTCATCAATAAACATTTATACTTATCTCCCCATGATTTTATAAACTCTTCTGAAATGATATTGAATAAAACCAAGTCCCCCTTAGGATAAGAATTCATATAAGGATCTTATTATCTTCTTTAATTTGTAATTATCCACCTTTCTTAAATTATATACCCTTACAATGGAATTATACCACTTTGTATAAATTTATCCCACATTGGTATCTTCAAATAGAAATAGGTAAAAGTCATTTTAATACCTATAATGGATTAGAGAACAATCTATACAAATCAATAATAATAAATAACATGATTATCTAAAAATAAATTAAATAAAATTCAACCAAATATTGATTAGAATACATTCCATAAATTTAATTTAGATGAATAATCCTTTCATTAATAATTTTAAATTAATAACAATACAATAAAAGTTTTTATAAATTAAATAGTTTCATAGTGGCATCAAGGATTTAAAAATTGCCTTCATCTTTTTTAACTCATTTTTGTCTTCTTTAACCATTACCTTGAGATCCTCCTAATAATTTTTTTTCTTTTCTTAAGACTAAATCCTTTCATCTTGGATTCAAATTCTTTAATCAAGTTCATTCATATTTTCTTCTTGATCCTGATCCATTTCTTCCAAAATTTAATTCCGATCTTCATTGGCTTTGATCTTTTAAGAGAAAACATCACTACAATTAATTAAAGCAATAATGTCATCTCATTTGTCTTTGAATCTAGAAATCTCATTGAACAGAAAGTTCATGCTTCATAGTAAGTCAAATATATCCATAGTCTACTTATCAGAATCACTTATGAAGGTTTCAAGACACATTACCCTTTTGTACATATTGCTTGTAAGATTGTTGAAATAAATATTTGTTTCAAACAAATATTCAATGAATTTTCCAAGATTTTTATCATGAATCTTAATGTATTTATCAATAACTTGAGACCATTTTAAAACATTATTTCAACTCTTCCTGTGGGATTCAGTATTTTCTTTATGCACTTTGAAATGTAATTCTTAACTTATTAACCTATATATCAAATCTTTCAGTAAATAAAATGTTTGTATTGGTTTTCCACAACCAAATTATCTATTGTTTCCAATAATTGAAGTCATGGAATGGTCTTCTCCAATATTAATAATGTATGATAAGTAAAATCATTACCTTGAGTAGTAATCGTATTTAGGGATTTATATTCAGATTGAATATTCATTTTATTGAGTCCAATTTGTTCTTGAGTTGCTTCCCTTTTTACTTTATGTGGATATAAATTTTTTTTTCCATATAAAATTCCTATTTCTGCCATAGTAGCCTATTTTACTTCCTTTATCCTATTTTTGAACTTGATCATATCGCTTCGATCAAGATACGATTTCCGGAATCAATGTACACTATTCTTTTTCCTGGTTTACTGATTTTTCATTTTGATTTCATAAAGAGGATAACTTCTTTGTAGTGTCTTGAGAAGTCCTCATGGATAGCTTAAAAGATTGATATTCCTCTTTGCTCTCTTTTGAATCTGATTTCTATTGAATTTTATCACCTTATTCTTTATCTTCACATTCTTCTTTATCTTATTCATCCTCTTATTCTTCATCTTCTTCTCTTATTTTAACTTTTTTCTCCCTCATACACTTTTATTTGTTTTAATATGATTTCTTCTTCAAAACCATCAACAAGTTTCTCCATATTCTTATGAAACTCTTCTCAGAGTTGAGTCTCTAATCTCAAAAAGTCTTTCCCAATAGAAACTAATTCTTTATCAACAACCACTTACTTTCCATTGTTTAAAATGGATGGAAAATTTTTATTGATAACCTCTAATTTTTTAATTTATAGATTCACATTAGGTGGAAAAACATGTTTTGTAGAAGTATCCTCAAAACTATTCATCATATTTTGAACCATAGTTCTACTTTTCTGTTTCATATTTTTCATATTTTTCTTTTTCTATTTTTCTAATGTATCATCACATTTAGTTATTAAGAAAATAGCTTCTTATTGGTCAATTACGAATTGAGTATCTCCATCTTTTATTTTTGATTTCTTCCTTCTCCATCTGAAAACTTCTTCATTATGGATTCCCCTTCGTATTTTTTGGAATAATAAGAGAATAAACTTTTATCTTATTAACACTTTTCTATGATTTCTTTGTTGAAGAATTTTCTTCCTCCGATGGAGAACCATGGGTATTCTTCACATAAAATTTTGATTTTGAATAAAAAACAATATTTATTTTTCTGGTAGTATCTTCACTAATAAACATTATTTTTTCCCTAATAGGTTTGAATTTGATTTCAATATTAAAATGTCTCAGTATATTTTCAATAATCCATCTAATAAATCTAGGAAACATTAATCTGTTACTTGATTTACTTTGACATGAAATTTTTAACAGTCAAAATAATTGACCCAACAAGATTTATCTTCCTCATATTCACAAGATAATCCAAAATGGAAACCTCAGATACATTCAGGGTATATATATCAAAATTTCTCAAAATTAGAAATCCTTTCATAAATGTAGCTAACAATATATGATCCATGATTAAATGAGTTAAATTTCATGTATATTCATCTATTTTAATGAAATAATATTCAACTATATCATTAAAAAACATACCCTTAGAATCTGGTAAATTGTGATATAGTAAAAAATGAATCTCCTTCATCTGAGACACCAAGAAAACTAGCAGTAGCTTTAGGAGACACCTCATAATTTTTTTCATAATTATGAAAATAAAACACATCTTTTCTATCCTCTATGTAAAACTTAATATAATAAAATTAATCAAAAACTAAATCTTGATAGAATAAATCATATTTTATATTTGGCTATTCTACACACAACGATTCTAGTCCTTGAAATTGTATCATTCTCTTCAATGAGAAATCATAATTTTAATAAAAAGATATAGAAACTAGGATTTCAAAAATTAAAATACACTTTTTGTAATCCTTTGTTGATGCTATAATATTTTGGGTTGGATATTGAATAATATGACATGAATATAATTTAAAACAGAGTTTTAAATGTGGAAGTGCTTCGCAGGTTAAAAAAAGAGAAATTCGATGTGGGTAACGAGGGGGGGTCTCCTCTTTATAGAAGAATTTTAGAGACAACAAAATAGATCTAATAGACAATATTAAATATCTCTAATATAATAGTTGGTATTATTTCCAAATAAATATAAAACTCTTAAGGTTTTATAAAATGTTTATCATATTGAGTGAATATGATGAATTTTGAAAACATTGTGTTATTGTATTGCGTGAATATGATTAAAATAAATTTGGAAAACAAAATATGAAAATTTGTATAATAAAAAAGATCAAGAATGAAACCAATCATAATGGAATAGTGTTTAAAAATTAAAGAAAGAACCATACCTTTATTAGTATAATCCTCGAAAAATAATTTTTTATTTTTTAACAGATTAAAATAGTTGGAAAATAAACTAAAATAGTTGAAAAATGATACCAAACAATTAAAACTAGATTGTGATAAGTTTTAAAATGAAAAATTAAAATTAATTAATATTGTAAATCCTATTAAAAATTAATATGAAACATTCAAAATCTTATTTCAATTTTGAATACAAAAAATTTTCAATTTCGATTGAAAAACTAAAATCCAATTAATTTTTCAAGTCCCATTGAAAATTAAAATCTGATTATTTTTTCAAATCTGATTGAAAATTAAAATATCAAAAATTTCAATTTTTAAAAAAAAATTAAAACATAATTTTAAAATAATGTGCAGTTCAAAAGACTAATTTTAATTTTTTTGAGAAAAATAAAATTTTAAATGACTAAGTTTTTTGCAAAAAAAGGAGCAATATATAACCCCCTATAAAATTAGTAAATTAATGCAAGGAGATGGTTTAGAAAAGATGTATATATGAATGATTACTTTACATGGATCATTCCTATCTTCAATTTAATGTGTTCAAATATATTAGAGAGTAATTATTTTAAGAAAGCGAGAAATCTTTTCTTGAATTCTGATGAATTGTAAAATGTGATCTCTTTTAGTGTGTGATCCATAAGAAAGTGATGCCTAAAATCAATGTGTTTTCCAAGAGAGTCATGTGCATGGTTTTTAATAAGGTAAATGGATCTTCTGTTATAAAAAAAGTATTCCAATTTTCATAAAAATCATACTATATTCAGTGAGTGTGTCTTTAATCCTCAACACTTGAGCACAAAAACTTCTAGCTTCCATGTATTTGGATTTAGTAGTGGAAAGTGCTACTAAGTGTTGTTTCTTATGAGATCAATAAACTAAAGAATATTTTAAGAAATGACATGTTATGAATGTAATTTTCCAATCTATTATACAATTACTAATGTCCGCATCCAGAAAATTAATTTAATTCAAAATCATTTCAAGAAGAAGAGAAAATTCATAAATCCATAGTTGAATTTAAATAAATAAAATTTAGTTTTAAGGATTTTAATGGGATTCAATTGGATTTTCTTGCTGAAATTTACATAAGCATACTAAAAACATTATGTTTGGGTGACTAACTATTATTTATAGTAGTATTCCTATCATACCTCTAAAAATGATTGATTATATGTTTTTCCAATTTAATCATAATCAATTTTATTTGTGGTACCGATTTGGGTACTAATACCTTTAGTATTATTATATCCCTAATTATTAAGATGATATTTGATATTATTATTATGAGATATATAAATACATTCTAATTTTTTAGAAGTTTGAAAATCAAGAAAAAATGATATTTCACCCATCATACTCATATAAAACTCATATTTAATAAGATTCTAAAAGAAATCTGTTAATTATTTTTGAGATGATATGAACATAATGTCATAAATATATATCTTAACAATCATAATTTTATTTTTTACATTATTTAGAATAATATTTGGATCTTTAGTTTCCTTAACAGAATTTTTTTTCAACAAAAATCATGTTAATCTATCATACTATGATCTAGGGGATTGTTTAGGTCCATATAATGATTTGGTAAGTTTAGAAATGTATTCAGGGTGTTTTGAATATTCAAATCTAGTGGGGTGTTCAACATACACTTCCTCCTATACATATCCATTAAAGAAATCACATTTTACATCCATTTAAAAATGATTTAAATTGAATAATGCTCTAAAGACTAATAGAATACAAATAGATTCAAGTCATTCTATTGGAGCATAGGTTTCATCGTAATTTATTCCCTCTTGTTTATTATAACCATTATTAACATGTGTTTCTTTATTTCTTATAATAATTCCATTTTAATATTTTTTTTTTCTGAAAACCCATTTAACCCCAATTATATACGTTTCTTTAGGTATTTCAAATAAATTCTAGAAATTATTTCATTAAAATTCATTTATCTCATCATACATTCTGTTTATCCAATCCTCAACACTTAAAGCCAAATTAGTACTTTTATGTTCAAATTTGGAAATGAAAGAAAGATGTTATACTTTATTCTATAAATAATGTCTTATCCTAACTAGTTATTTAACAGCACCAATGATACTATGACTAGGATGATTCTGGAGAAAAAACTGACTTGGATTTTGTAAATCATGTACCTCAAAATAAGGTAGAATGTATTCTTGGGTAAATACTTCAAAAATGATTTATGAACAATTTTTCTTACTTGATGAATCTTATATCAATGGTTAAAAGTTAGTTTTATAGAATACATATGAGGATGTTTGGTATGGTTTGTTTAAAAACAAAATGATTAATTTCATCAAATTTAACATGTGCAATTTACTCAATAGTTTATGAATATTTTTTAAAAACTCTATATGCCTTAGAAGTAGTGGAATAACCTAAGAATATTCCTTCATTGGATTTGGGTGCAAATTTTTTTAAATTATGTTTATATTCAAGATGAATATAATATATACCAATACTCTGATGCATGAAACATTTAGTTTTCAACCTTTCCATAACTCACAAGGTGTTTTATTAATAAAAGTTCAAATTAAAACATTATTTATATTATAAAAAGAAGTATTAACCACTTAAATTCAAATTTTTTAGCAATTTAGTATTCAATCATCATGGTTCTTGTTATTTATTGAATAATATGATTTATTAATTCAAAACACCATTTTTCTGTAGAGTTATAGGAGCTAAAAATCTACATGTAATGCCTTTGTTGCTACAAAAAGTTTCAAAATCAGAATTAAAAAAAATATCCACCATGATCACTATGAGTATTTATAAAGGTATTTTTTTTAATTATTAACATTGGATACAAAATTTTTAAAATAAAAAAATGGATTCATATTTATTTTCTAGAAAATAGACCCTTGTGTATCCATTATAATAATTAACTAAAACAAATACATAGTATATTCCACCAATACTTAATGTTTCTGTCAGACCAAAAATATCCATGTGAAATAACTGAAAAGCATCATAATTTGAGACTTCACTAGTATATTCAGAAGGCTTATGTTGATTACCATATTTAAAAGGGTTATAAACAATTTAAGAATAAAATCAATGTTCTGGTAGATCATTAAAAAGCCTTTTCTTAGTTAATTTACATAAGTTCTTAAGGATATAGTGTCCTAAGCTTCTATTACATTCTCATGACAATTGGCAGAAAGAATGTATTAATCCTTTCCATTGTTTACTATACATTTATCGTTACTAAAATTCAGAAGATAAACTTCATTACATAATTTAATTATGTTTATAAAGTTGTTCTTAAGACATTTAACAAATAAAACATTTGAAATCAATGATTTTCCAAGAAGAATAATATTACATATACCAATAATTTCTACTTGAGAATTATATCCTAAGGTAAATTTTCCATATTTCATTTTGACAGTATTTTTAAATAGATATTTGTGTCCAATCATATGTTTGGAACACCCATTATCATGTACCATGTATTTTTTTCATTGTTACTACCTTTGTTTTTCTGAAAATAAGGAAATTATACTTTTTGAACCCAAACCCTTATGGGTCAAGAAATGTTAGAAAGAAAAATCATAGGAATCCACATTTATTTTAAAAAATGAGATTTTAGAAAACCTAAAGATTGATTTTTTTAAAGAATAATTATTTTCTAAGTGGCCTCTACTTTGATATTTAGCACAAAGGGGGAATTTTTAGGAATAAAGTAATTGTATTAATAATAGATTGTCCATGAGTATATCCTATTTTTAAATAAGTACAATGGGGAAGAATTTTTTTATAAATTTAATCACAACCTTTTTACCCGTAGTAAAGAATGATACAAGTTTATTTACTGAATAAATTTCAGATTTCAGTTTTAGAACTAATTTTTTTCCACATATGTGTTAGTTTTGGAATTGAATTTCTAAAAACCAGCATTCAAATAATACTTTTTGGAAATTATTTTTTCTAAATCTTTAAAAAGAGTATATTTCTCAAAATTTTATTTTTTCGAGATCTTTTGATAGATCCAATATTTCATTTTTTTAAAAATATCAATTCATGAATTAGATTTTATGTTTTTTCATTAGTTTTATGATGTTTTTTACAAACATTACAATTTTCATTTTCCAAAAGTTTTGCAAAGCAAGAAACTTCTTCATCAGAAGGTAAATTATTATCATTACTAGATGAGGATAACTCTTCATCTAATGAGGTATAACAATTATCATTAGTATAATTTGATATTAAATTCATATAGGTTAAATATTAAGTTGTGTGCACCTTATCCATAAAACATTGATTCATAATATGTACTCCATCAAGAAGACTTATATTCCTCTAATCTAAACTTTCATTATTTGTGGAATTTTTTGAAGAATCATCCCCAATTTCACTCAAAGTGTCATTAGTTTATAGGAATTTCTTAATTTTAGACTTATAAGACATCTTCTTATTCTTTTAATAATTTTTATTATTTCTTTATTTTTTTAACTTGGGACAATTGTGATTAATATGTACAGCACTTTTTCATTCATAATAAGTAATTTCAAAATCCTTCTTTTCATTCTTGTCCTTGTTAATTTTGTTATAATGATCTTGAAGACAATTATTTCAAACTATCTTATTCATTCTTAGAGAAATATTATACAAATAATTTTCAAAGTGATCAGAATCACTTTAATCATATTGAATAATAGCTTTATTCTTTCTATAATGCATAACAACTTTATCAGGAGTCTGATCTTTCAAAGGATTTGAAGTTGTAGTAAAATAATTTCCACCATTGTTTTTCTTAAATTTATCTGCATCTCTTTTCAATCTTCCCTATTATTGTAAAATATTTCCAAATAAATCCTCATGATTAAGATTTTTTATTATTCTTGATTCATCAACATCTGTTCTCTTTCATTCCCGCTCATTGTTCATAATATCAATAATCTTTCCAACAAAAATATAATCCTCTAATGCATTCACTCCAATAGATTTTAAAATATATACTATTGTTATAAAACACTATTTTACCATTGCAATAGGTTCTTCAAAAGTAAATTCAAATTATTTATTTTCATCTTTAAGCATTGCACTTATAGTT
This sequence comes from Viscum album, assembly GCA_963277665.1. Classification (NCBI taxonomy): domain Eukaryota; kingdom Viridiplantae; phylum Streptophyta; class Magnoliopsida; order Santalales; family Viscaceae; genus Viscum; species Viscum album. The sequence goes on from OY728137.1 coordinate 807,354,115, forward strand.
TCAAAAACATTTGATATTCCAAAATTAGTTATCTCTAAATTCTTTTATATACTATATGTATCTTCCCAAGAATAAATAGAACTGTAAATACTTCATATTGAAGAATAAAATACATTATATACAGCTCTTTAATTCAACAGATACTCTTATTTTTAAAGATTTTTAAAATAAGTTACTTCTTTATTAAGAATCCCATAATATCCAGTTTACATGAAAAAAATTTCAACTCCATTATTTATAAAGAATATATTAATTCTATTTCTCCAATATTCATAATAAACTTCACAAAAAATAGGTGGTCTATTTTTATTGAGGTTCTCTTTTGAACCAATATTTATTCCATTAATATTTTTGAAAAATACAAATATTCTATTTCCACAATACACATTAGTGTAAAAATATTTTTTTAAAATATTATAAAAAAAATTAACTAACATTCAAAAGTCAATATATAAATGTGGTAAGTAATCTATGGAAACCTCCTCTGATACCAAATTTATGTATCATTAAAATAGATACTTGGATCTAATACCAATTTTTGGATTAAAATGTATATGAAAATTGATAAATACAATGGGGTGTGAATTATAAGTTTAAAAACATTGATTTTTAACCTTAAAAGAATCACCATTTGACAAGATTAAACTAATAATATTCACAATACCTATTATATATTTAAACTGTTATTGGAATTTTCTCTTGGTTTGGTTAAAAAATGTGTCTTAATCTAGTATATGTTGATATTTATTCCTTCATATGTAAGTATAATTTAATTGTATTGATAGCAAATAAATTTTTAATTAGAGTAAGAGTAGTATGAATCATAGTCACAAAGGTTACAATAAATCAGAGTAATGAAAAATAATGATTCTATCATAAATCATATAGAATCATATTGAGAGTGATAATGTTTTCAAAAAGTAATATAGTGTAAAATAATTATATCATAAATAATGATATTATGATAAATGGAATAAAAATAGAAAAAATAATATAAAAAGAATTCACTTTTTATTGCAGTTGCAGCAGAAAAAAACTTTTAAGAAAACAAGTAAAATAATGAATGAATTTATTTTAAAAAACATAATGGAATCCAATAACAAAGGATAAAGGTCCTTTGGTTTATACATACAAGAAATTGTGTCTTACCCTTACCTGGGTAAGCCCTTGATACGAAAATCGGGCTATCTTGTTATTCATGTAATCCCTCAATACATTGATTGTATTTTATCTATCTACCTATCACTTGAATCACTTGATACAGTGATTGGATTATGTCTTGATATCCCCAAAATACATAAATTTAGAACTTGATCAGCTCCTCTATCTTCCTAACCTTATAATCCATCAATTTTAATCACAAAAATCAGAATCGCACAAAGTAAAAAAACTCTAAATAGTTACAAAAACTAAGAACAACATGTTAACTTCTTGTAAACTTCATACATCAAGAATAGTAGGTTCTTTTATATGTGTCATTATCATCTCATTGTGAAATATTTAAATGACCTGGTATTTATAGGAAATACTTCCAATAGAAATCATGGTTTCCAATGGTCATATTTTTTGTATTAACTCTGACAGTTGTCACTATAGCGGTTATAAAATAAACAAATACACAATGTGTTTTTAAAAATATACCATTATAGTGTTAATAGTAAAATGTTCAAATATTATAAAATAGTTTTCCATATTTTTTATTAAAATAGAAGTAAATATGATTTTTTTACATATACAAGTCATTAAGATGAATAGTCTGGATATGAATCAGATTGTTATCGGTTTCAGTCAATCTGATTACTCTCGGTTCTAGGCTGATTATGATAATTTTAATAAATAATTTTTTTTTATTGAATACTTTAATACTATTGGAAAGTATTGTAAATGTATATTTTTCTATATAAACATTGTAAGAAAACATTTGACATAAAATTATTTGATATTTTTTATTTAAGAAAGTGTTTTTGATTTCCAAAAAAAATGGAATGGAAAAGTCAAAAAATATACTTTTGACTCAACATAATTCACATTTACTAAACATTCCATATGACTTATTTTATTTAAAGGTTTATAGAAAAATACTTTAATGTTTTTCATAGTCATTATAACTTTTATAATATATTAGAACTTCACTAATAACCATAACAAAACATTTATCCATTAAATCATGGAAAAATTTGTTTCTAAGATCTATAAATACATCTAGATCATTTTTCATCCCAAAGGGAATAAAAACTCATAGTTCCCAAATCAATTTTGAAATACCATCTTAAAATTTTAATCCTACTTCACCTTTAACTGATGGTACCCCAATGTGAGATCAACTATTGAAAAATACTGAGCACCCTTGTGCTGATCTAACAAGTCATATATAGGAGAAAACAAATAATTATTCTTAATAGTTATAGTTAATGGAAATTTATTAAAGAGAAAAGAAAAAAGTACAAGAAAAATACAAACAAAAAACACCAAAACCATAATAAATGGTTAAGGTGAAAAGGAAAGAAACCAAAGAAGACAAACACCCAATAAAAAAGGGTGGGCTATGGGATGAGGCCACCAATGCCACCAATGATGATCAAAGCCGGATCAAGTAAGAAATCTCCACGACAGAAGAATCTCTATCAGCCCTGGCCTTTATTAGCCAAAAAACAGCAACATAAAAGCCTTCCATCCACCAAAAGAAGCCAGCAACTAAGCCTCCAGCCCACTCCAAACAGCACACTGATTCCCAGAATTTGGGAAACCAAATGAAGCCAGCAACTCTGCAGACTCCAGCCTGCTCCAGATCAGCACACTGATTCCCAGAATTTGGGAAACCACAGCAACTCGACACAGCAAATCTCTACTGCCATCCTGAAGAAAAAGAAACAGGCCACTCCAAAAAAACAAACAGGCCCCAAAAGAAACTTACAAAAGTCTAAAAATGGGGGATTTTTCACGGTCCTTATTAATAATATAAAACTCTAAAATGGGAAATACCGTAAGGTTTTTAGGTAAAATCCTTCCACAAATACTAACTAGAAGAATCATATAATTACTTTCTTACTTAACACTACCACATGGTGTTTGTACCAAAACATTTTTATTTATTTCAGGAGGTGAAATTTATAATTTATTGGAAAATTTATTTGATATTAAAGATTATATATACCTTGAATCAATTTAGACATTAGAAAAATATGAATAAAGTTTTAATGTTCTGAACATTGCATCACTTATTAGTAATGCATCTAATGAAGTAGTTTAAAGTGTTTTTTTTCTTAATATTTTATTATTGTGATTTGGAAAACATATATTCTTTACTCATATATTTGTACAAGTACTCACATACTGACCTATTTTATTATAATTAAATATCTTAATACACACCACTCATTATTTTTCTGATCATTATTGTCATCCTTGTCTTTTCAGTCATGATCCAAATTTCCAAATTTTTTATTTTGGAAATATTTATTAGATTTTATAATATTTTATCAAGGGTTCCTTTTACCACACAAATAATGATATGAAAACATGATTTTATTACCTTCACATTTCCTCGAAGGATGCTTCCCATTTTCCTACCACTAGGAACTCGTTTTTTCTTGTTATTGTAGGACACACGATCCTTGAAAATATACATTTCTACCTTCTAGACACATCAAAATAAATTATCATAAAAATATTTATATGGAAATTCTCTTAGAGATATTGGGATAAATCCTTGATCAATCCTGAGTTAAAACAATGATTTTTATATCAATATCCCATATATTATTTTCTTCAAACCATAGAAAACTAGTCATGTTTTCTTCAAAAACACCCACTAAAACTTCATACCACTACCTGAAGTTATTGAATTTATTTTTAGTCATATGTCTTATATATTTAGGAAATTATTTCACAAGTAAAAATATTTTATATTAAACATATTTTTAGGTATTAATATCATATCATTCTCTGACATTCTTCACCATCATACACTATTAATTGAATTCAACTTAAAAATAGTAAATAACAAGAGTTTTGGTTTACTGTTATAAACAAACCATAACTTATAATATCTTATCTAATAATTTAAAACATAATTTATTAATAAAAACTTCATATGATCTACTAAATGGGAGAGTGTGTTGTTTCATGAAATGATTTATAATAGAAATTTTCTTCTATGGGGAACATTTTTTATCTCTAGCAAGGATAAAACCACTATTTATAGCTTTAACTAACTAATCCATTACAAAAAATAATTTCTTTATTCTAATACTAACCATTCGAGGTTTTTAAACGGGATAGATATTTTCCTTGTGGTTCCTTTCTACTTCAATTTCCTTATTTCCTACATGAAAAAAAATTAATGAAATTTTATTTTAGATGAAGAATCATTGTAATATTCAAATTTTATATCATGATAACCATAAATTTGAATCTATTAAGGGTACATATTTAAATTATTATAACCTTTAAAATTATCCAAACACTTATCTGATACCAATAATAATAACATGATCCTAATTCAACCTATAATTTAATATTTAAACATGATTTTATTTTAATTCATTCCAAAATATATTTTAAGGTGTTTAGTTTTAGTTAATTATTTCATAACTATTATGTAATAAACCCATGAATTACAAAGTGTAATCTTTCTCTTAGTATCCAATTTTCCCACAATACAATACTTTAAATATGAATCACATTTTATTTTTATAAAAAATCATTATATTTTTATACTTGAATTTGTTATTGTTCTTACCCATCTTTAAACTCTATGAAATATATTTGGAAATTATGGATTATAATAATTATATTCTTAAGGGACGTAAAAAAGGAAGAGTGAAAATCATTAGTCCATTCCATAATCATGAGATCATATAATTGTGTTTTATTTTAACATAATAATTATTTGAATCAAATAATAATTTACATTAGCATGAAATCAACTTTAATAATACTTTTTTTCTAAAATAAATTATAAAAAAATATAATGTAAATATCATAATCAACATGGTTTCTTAGAAAACATTATAACCCATGAAAATATTTAACTAAAAATATCTTTTCACCATTAATTGAATAATAATTTCCTAAAATAAATCTCCTTACATTACCTTATGAAATAAAAAAACTCCATGAAAAGTTATAATAATTTATAGTAAATTCATATATGTTCCATGGAAAATCATATTCAAAAAACCTTATAATAAAAAATACTAATAGAGTAAAAAAATGAGTTAATTCCAACATAACTCTATGGATAACAAAATCATTAACATTGAAATTGAAGATTAATATCAGTCTCGCCCATCATCATAAATAGTATAAAATGACTAAAAAATACTTGAAAAATATAAATCACTATATTAAAATAATTTATCTCATAAAAATACTTTTAAAATCATAAGAAAAACAATTTCGGATATTGATATTCCAATTTTCTTTAAAACCCCATTTTGAAAAAAATATCTAAAATAAATGGAATGAGGGTTGTTCATTGAATAAAAAAATAATGTTATTAATAGAGTAAAATTATGAAAAAACCATTTTGGTTTTGTAAAAACTATCGATGTTTTATACATTAAAATAAACCATTCATTTTTTCCTTTTTTAAAAAATTTCTAAACATTCCCTAAAAGATAAATAAAAAAATTCATTTAAAAAAAACAATAAAAAATAAAAAATAAAATAAAATAACCTTTATTCGTTATTTATTTCAATATAAATACATACATAAAATTATTTTAATAATATGGACATGGATGAAAATGATTTAGAAAATAAATCTTTAAAATATTTAAAATGAGGTTTTATTGTAAATTATCCCATAAGACAAGTCCAAATTTTCACGTACATTATTTATCATACCGAATAATAATCAAATGTTATTTATTTAAATTCTTAATATCCTTGTAAAAATTTATTATTATATTTATTTATCACATATCCTTGTTATATTTAATTGATTTAGTTTACATCGAATGTTTTGAGGATGTTTGGTTCATATGTCTAAAATGACATTGATAGGTTAAATTTCATTAAATATATAATTAGTAAATTATTTACATAATATTTATCATTTAATAGATAAAAATTTTATACATTAATTACACTTTTATAACTATAAATGTAATTTGGTAATGAAAAATTAATTATGTTATACTCATGGAGACGGTAGGCTTTTTGTACACTTGAGTATCATTTCTATTTTTCAATGAACATGTGGAAAAGAACATAAATATAATTTTATATTTATATATTGATTTATAAATTATAAATATCATATTATTTCATTAAATCAACCTATATATATACAATCCATGTTACGAAGTGATGAAAAATAAAATACATCAGTTTGTGAGTTAATAGTCTACAGATACACATGGGCAATGCTTTTATTTGTTGTTGAATGGTAAATAAATAAGTAAAATAATTATTTTACATTAAATAATTAAATTTTAATTATATATATCATATAATTACATTTTTATCAATCATTATTACCAACTATAAGAGTCTGTGAGGAAGAATATAATACATCGCCTCATGAGGTGGTAGTCTACAAGTATACACGAACACTATTTTTATTTTTATTTTGAATGATAAATAGATTAAAAAGGGTTATAATATAAAAATAAGAAAATTAAATTATGTGGATGATGATAACATTAATATTTTATTATGATCAATGAATATTTGGATATGTTAGAGTAAGAATGAAAACGAAAATTATCAGTTAAAAACGATAACTCTTCTTCAAAAAACCATCTTTGGTTTGTAACTAAAGAGTTACTTGGATGTTATTATGAAACAAATAGGACTTATAGGACATGGGTAGGGGTTTAATAAATGTTTTTTAGGTATTTAATAATATAATAGGATTTTTAATTGGGGAGAATATATTAGATTGTGAGTCCTTTTAAAATTTGGGGAAATGACACACTTGGAATTTTTCAGATGATTAAAATATATTAATGTATTAATGAATAAAAATGAATCCAAAAGGAATATTATTAAAATATTATCTCTTATATGTTCTAATTATTTCTATAAAATATAAGTTTGATAGGTATTTAGGTCATTTTAACATTTATCTTTTTAGCAATAATAATTTTACCCCAATTTATCTATTATCATGGTAACTATCTTTTTTTAACAAAGTTACAATTCATATTAAAAAAAATAAAGTGTTATCATTACGAAATTTTGAAATTATTATTCAAAATCGTTATTTCATTTTATAAAAGTATATTTCTATTTGTTATAGAAATTATTTACGAAGAAAAACATTTTTTCAAAAAAATGCCTTTGAAGTGTAGAAATGTTTTTATTCCAGATTATTGTATAATATTGGTTCCAAATTAATGGGTTACACTATTGAAAATAATAGGGATCTAATTAAATTTAAAAAACAATCCATGAAATGGGACTATGTGGATATTTTAATGAAAAAAAAATTTCTTAAAAAATAGTATATTTTACTATTCACAAAAAATTAACCTTTTCAAAAAAAATCATAAAAAATAATATAAGTTAATATTTTACAATATTAAATAATAAATAATATATTTTTTTTAAAATTAAAATTTTGAAATTTTGAAATTATGATTTTAATTAAATATATATAATACAAATAATAAAATTTATTATGAATAAAACTGTTTCATTTTTTATTAATAAAATAATTAATGTTATTATAAATAATATAACTCTAATATATAATAAATGAGCATTAATAAGACATGAAATTTATTTATTATTAAATATATATTTGGTTTTTTAAATCACATCAATGATTTCCAATGGAGTATTGTTCTTGTGGGAAGATGGGGTATTTATAGTGGTTTTATCAAAGTGAACCCTAACCGGGTAGTGAGAGAGACGATCAGAAGGATTTCTGATCCTGATCTTGGTTAGGGATATTTTTTAAGATTTTTAGTTACGTTTATTCTAGGTGATCCAAACACGTTGGTTTACTCAATGCCCAGGGATAGGGAAAGGTATCGGAATAGAGTGGTACATTGTGTGTCAACTAAATTTCAAATGACACAGCTGAGGTGTTAATTTATAGAAACTTTTTGTATTTGAGAGAAAAACACTTGAAAATAGGGAGGGTCCAATAATTTTATTTAGTTAATATTTTAGTGAAATCAGCCTTATCATAAATATTATTTTATTTTGGTTTTGAACACTATTTTTTCTTAGTCCCTTGGTTATATGGTCTAGAATTAGAGTATTTGGTGTGAATATTGAGACTAGATGCACCTTTAGGTAAGTGTTATTAGGGTATATGTAAAATTACAAGATGTTTTATAGTATTAATTAGGGATGAAAATCCTCATGATTTTCTAGTGATTTATAATCATATATTTGGTGTGATTATTGGTTTAAACTACTTATGTCATTATAGAGAACACAATGATTTATATTAAAGGTGAGTATTTTCACTTCCATGGAAGGGGATCAATACACCTTCATCAGGGTGTGGAATTTGTAGTCAAGTCAAGTAGTAACTAATCATCACTAAATTGGTATTATCATTGGTTAGTTATTGAGTGGTACTTTAGGGGATGAGGTTGAGATGAGATAATTAGTATTTTATCATGTGGTTAACATTTAACATAATATTTTTCCTCCGTACTTATTAGGTTTTCCACATTAGAGTGAGTTTTATTTTATGATTTATTTATGAAACCTTGGTCTATTCCACTGTACAAGATAGGGCCAGTAGATTATATAGAGATAATGGTATTCCTGAATGACATAGTGGTTAAATTATTTATTTTCCCTAATACTTCACATTGTGGTGATAATATTTTTTGAACCAATAAATTTAATGATAGTTTATTATTATGTTTGGACTAAAATAATTAAATTAGGTGATGATAAATAACTTCTATCATATCCATTTCACCAATGACCTATTTAATTATCTAAGGGGATTTGATAGTTCTGTAACACCAATTTGATGATAGAATGTCACTAAATATGGGTGATGGTGGAATACATTCCACATACCATATTAAAGTGAAGGTATGGGTATAATGATCTCATTGTGATTCAATTTTCCATAAAATTATATAAAAATTATTTATATCCCACGTAAACATGATATTCAATGAAAATTTTTATTCCTTCATGATGTTATTTTCAATGATATCCTTTTATACACCTAAATATGGGAGGACTGTGGTTTGAATTTGGATATATTTATCAGTTTCTTGAGTTTTAATTGGTATTAATACATGTTCTCAAAGTTTCAATTCAAGATCAAGGAAGTAATCTTCTTAGGGCATGTGATATTAGAGCTCATTATATCAGTGGACCCTGAGATGGTTAATACTTATGTTCCTTTGGAGAATACCAAGACCGTATTGTGATCCATAACATATTTTTGATCTATAGAGTCTAATGATTGGATGGATAATAAAATTGATTCATTTGATACTTCCCCTCATTGGGTGAACTAATGAATACCTTGGATTAGACGGGGGTAAGATTCTAGTGTTCTCATCAATGTGATAATTAATTCAAGGAGTTTAAAGGACGGTTGATGACTGAACTTCTTTTGAAATTATCTATACCAAGGAGTATACATTTTACTATGATACTAAATAATTTGTATTTAGATTGTTTTTTATATAGTGTGTCCAATGAAGGTTTTGGGTGTAGTGGTATCTAGTCAGTACCATTCATAATATTTTTTTTCAGAAAATCCAAAAAATAATGTTGAACAACATGATAAAGATTCATAAAATCTAATTGATAAATGAAAAGGAACCTAATGATCATAACTCTGAAATATTTAATATAGGACATTTTAAAATTTAATTTCTAATTAATTTATCAAAATAATTACCTAACCAAGACCATTATGTCATCATTGTTTCTTTTGATCAATTCAGTATTTACTTAATTCATACCATATTTGCAAGGAAGAATCCAAATTAGGGTCCCTCTAGATATATACACACATCCTCTATGAATCTTAAAATATACCTCTTAGTATTATGGGTGCTACACCCAAGGAACCACATGCCTTGCATCATTCATTATTGATCACAACAATGAACTTTACCTCATTTTATATTTCACTTGAGGGGGAGTAGAAGAACTTTCTCTATAAAATTTTGAGGTATTTTTTAAGAAATTATCTATAGGTATTGAGAAATTATCTTGGGATAATTAATTGTTCATAAAATGACTCACAATAAAATTTAATTAAGAATTTATTTTCAGGGTTAAACAATAAATAATTTCATAGTATCCCTTTATCTAATTGATCATTATAGATATTTACCATGAATAATAATAATGATAATAATAATAATAATAATAATTTATTTGAATATGGTTGGGATATTATTTGTGAATTTTCTATAGTATTTTTGTAGTAGGTACTATTAAAATACTGTAGCAGCATAATTATTCACATAAATTGGGACTTTGAGCCATTGAATTGGCCCAATGGCCCATAGGTCCTTTGGTCCACCCTTATGACATTAGGTCATAGTGCCTTCAGGCCACCATTTGTGGACAATTGGTGACATAGATTGGTTGGAAATGTTTGATCAACACAATAGACAATTTTTCTTCCATGGGGACACATATTCACCATTGAGTGGGAAATATCGAAAGTAGGATAGGCACATTGGTGCCTATAAACTAGACACATGCCCCCAAGGATTTCCAATGTAAGAAAAAATGGCTTCCCTTACAGCGACAATCAAGTAGTGGGACTAATTATATTATGCATAATGATAGGATGACAATGCAATGGGGCACCCCACAAGAAATCTTGAGGTGGGGGTGTGTTGGCACAAATCATCAATCCCACTCCCCTCATGAATTTTGTGGTTGGATGGGTTATTTATAAAAGTTAATCATATGGTATAATGATGCATCAATTCCTGGGTGGGGTGGGTGATGCACAATTTAGATTGGTGGGATGACTTGATGATAATTATATAGGGTAGAAAGGTATTAAACTAGTGACATGGCATGATGTAGGATACTCCATCGGGACTTCGAAAAACATGTTGGGACTTTTGTTCATGTAATGGACTTTGGTATAACGGTCATTTTGGCCATCATATGTAATAAATTAGGTCTAGTGGGTGTTTTTCATTCCTTGTGGGTTTGTATGATTCTGAAACTATTAGGGTGCCTGAGGGGGTTAATGGTTTGGTTTCATTTAATACTTTCTACCTAAAATAACAATAACAACAACAAAAATAATAATACTAATATATCCCTAGAAATGTACTAAGTATATAGATAAATTTATCATCTATTCTCAAGATATTGATTTTACCCAACCATTCTCCTCAATGTTATCAAACATTAAATAATAAATATTTTTATTTAAATACATAAATAATATTATTAATTCAGTAAATAAATATTATATTCACGAAACATAAAAATAAATATTATTTTAATATTCACCCAACTACATAAATATTTATATTAATCTATTCACTAAACTAGTGAATAAAAAAATATTTATTTATTACCTTGTCAATAATAAACATGAGATAAATTATATTACATCAATTTAACTCAAGAATAAATTTTTACATAAATAGTTAATTCATATCTTCTATACTGGAATATATATGTTTATCAAATTAATGTGATCAATGATATTTAATTAATTAATATTCCATAAACTATGAATAATATTTTTCTGATTATTAAATGCAAGTAAAATTTGACTAAGATCCTAGATACTTCTAATATGTAACCCTATAAGCCTCTTTCTTAGTGGAATTGGGTGAGATAACTTAATTTCAATGGTGAGAATCTAACAAAACATCAAATCACCTAGATCAAAATATGTTATTGTCATAATTACAACATCCTATAACAAACTCTACTATGAAATATAATCCATTATTCTAAATATCTCAAAAAAATGTTCCATACTTGATTCATTAAACTTCATGCTTGATTAATGATTATTTGACTCCATAATTTATTTCATTATTTATCTCCCATTCCCATATGATTAATTAAATAGATCCATTTCATCAAAGGAATAGTGATTTCATAATCAATTTCTTAGAAATAGTTTTTTTCATAACTTATTTAGTTACTGTTATATCACTTATGTTCCACCCAATGTATATTGCCAACTATAAAAATATGTTATCCTTATTTTTTGAAAAACAAAAATTTTCATGATTTATGATATATATTAATAATATTATTATACAAACATACCCACACACATGTATAAAAATAAAAATATCCAATGATTCATATAACCTATAGAATTTCTATTGGTAGTTATTTCCTCATAACCTCATATTATAGAAGTTACCAATTATTAATTTCATAGGAATAAATCCAAATTTCAAATGATACTTCAACACTTGATAGTAAAACATCATATTTTTTCATCATGATGATTTTATCTAGACTCTATATTGAAACCCAAGAAACCATGGAAGGGGAGGGGTAAATTAGGGTGTCAATATTTCTTATTGAGTATTAATATATTTTCCCCATGTTGATAGGAACTTTTTAAATATATAGAATTTATTTACACATCCAAAAGAATAAAAAATTATGTAATTAAAATAGGATTCAAAAAAATTTACTTATTTCACCACTATGTTCTAATCCTTGGAGAGTACAATGATGATGTGCTAATCAAGAAATATTCCATTATGATTCACTAGTGTTGGTTGATTATAATTATCAGTCATGGCCACTATATGCCAGGTGCACTCCCTTTATAAACATTTTAGATATATCACAATATATCTCATATCACTTCCATTTAATCATACTTCCTCATAGATCCAGACGTAGTCTTCCTCTATGTAACAACTTACTAGTTGCCTTCAAATTGATATAGATTCCAAGTGAGTGTTACATCATTAAGGTCAATGTTTGATGCTCTAAAGAGTACATAATTTTTTCCCAGTTCACATTAACCTATTTCTATGGATTCACCTTGGTATTGTTTTACCAAATCATTGACATTTCCCAAGTCAGCTTCATCCTGGTCCCTAACATCACCCATATTTTCCTCACCATAGTCCCATAATTTACCTTGATTGGATCTACCATGCCCCCTTTAATGATTTTATGTTCTTAGGATAGTTTTCCTATGTTCTCTTCCTGAAGATCCCTTCACTCAAGTGAGTTCCACAATGTATGTTTTATCTACCACCTATACTCCTCTTATTTTGAAAAACTCAGATCTCCCATTTCCTATGTTCTACCTCCTTTAGTCTAGCATATTAAAAATTCTATCTTCATGTTACCCATTTACCAAAATGATTTACTTAGGTCTAGTTTATTCAACTTTGACATTCATTATGGGAGAGACTCTTAATACTTATATCAATTTTAATTAACCCATATGAAGGGATTAGATGAGAATTTACTGGAAAACCCCCATCATTTACCTGGCCCAAAAATTTGGAAAATGTGATGTGTCATTTTCCCTTCATCACTAGTATGATGCTCTACTAGTGTAAAATATTCATGGAAATAGACTAAGAATTTTCCTAACTATTTTCCAGACTAATACATGATAGACGAACATAAAAGTACACAACCACACTAGAATGCATTAACAAGTGTAAAATATCTATAATTGGAGAGAAATCTATTCCTTTTCTCGAGAATAAACATTGAACATTAATTTTATTTTTAAAACTAAAATATTAAAAAAAATAAGAAATATTATCTATTGTAAACCATCTCCCTTATCATAAATATCCTTGATCAACCCAAAAATCAATTAAAAATGGACCCAACACAAACCATTATCATGAATCAACTTGGTTATAATATTCTTCCCATTTAGGTTTGTTAGTAATAAAAATAAAAATTCAATTCAACACAAATATATAACATATTCTGGGTAGAATTAAAATAACACATACATCACCCTAAGTCTACATGAAAAATTCTCGTTGTATGAAAAGGAGTTTAAGATATAATTCATTGCATCATGTCACACATAATTTCAAAAAAATCCATATATTCTATATCATCAAATGATAAAATCCCCATTGATGTGTTAATATCAACCCAAAAACTACATGTTCAAAAAAACCAATCAATATCCCCATTGGATAGTAAATTTTACCAAGATCTTCCCCTGAATTTCACGAATATTTATCATATACTAGCAATAAAATAAAAGATAAATATTTGTTCTTCTTTTTACTCATGATAATCCATGGATAATATATCAAATTTAATCCTATACCACTTCAAATTTAATTTGAAACATTTAAATTCATAGGTAGAGGGGTTATAGTCAAACCAATAAAAGTAGAGGGAGGTGGTTGAATAATGGGGTTCAAGAATTGTTTTTCAAATATTAGTGTGGCCAGTGGATTTCCCATGATTTCCACCACTTATACACTAGTTCCAATATTCTGTAATATGACTATTATTTTTTCTCATTTTTTATCAATGAAGTGATATCCAATCCCAATATTCTTAGTATGTGAGTGCTATAATTGATTTTGGTGAGGTCAATTTCACTCTTGTTATAATTAATGATCACTATTGGTTACTTATTCTCATCAAAAAAATAATTTATTTGTTTCTTCATCTATATAGGATTAGTAAAAAATGTGGTTACTCATACTATTCTATATCCTATATACATAGAGAGGCGATTTGTTACTTCTTAATTATCCTTCCTACACATTGTATCCTGATAAAAAAGTTCTACCGCTTATAGACTTATTATCCACCACATATCTAGCTTAGTTTACATCAAAGAATATAGATAACTCTTGATATTTTCCTACATCAAATAGAATACTGTAATTGAGAGTACCACAATTGTACCAGATAATATTTTTTACCACTGTGATATGTTCTTCCTTAGAATAAAACTAATAATTAGATACTGATCATGTTATAAAGAAGGTATACTTCCATATTTTAGTCAAATATAGTGATATCCCAATTATATATATATAAATGGAGGGATCCTTTAATTTACCATCCTTATTATCTCTACGATTTGTTCTGACCAAATTAGAGTCAATATTTGTTTATAATCATGTATAATGAAAATTTTTAATATCTCTCCCATATACTTTACATTAGATATAAATAAAGATCACTCTTTCTAAATAACTTGTATCCCTAGAAAATAAATGAGCTCACCAATCAAGGACATTTAAAATTTGGATCTTGTCAGTGTGTAAAACTACACTATATATTTCATCTATAACTAATAAATATGTTTTCATCTATCAGATCCATCAGCATGGAATATTGTTCAATTAATGATTTCACATATACATTGTTATCAATACATCTTTTTTTAAACTTGATCTTTTTCATGTAAAATTTAATCTGATCAAAACAAGATCATGGTGTCTCTTTTGACAATATTAGTCCTTCATTAAACATCAAACTTTAGTTTCATAGTTTCCAAACAATAATACCATTGTATACTCAATAGAGACCTCTTCTGAAATCACTCCATTAAAAAACATTTTAACATCCCTATAATAAATCATAAATACTCATTGAATCTCTATTACCATTAAAATACTAATCGAATATAATGACCCCATATAAACAAAATTATATTGAACATCTAAACTTTCAGTTTGTGCCTAATATTTTCACACTAGACATGACTTATTTTGGATAACATTTAAATGTTTTTCAAAAATATTTTTTAACATACAATTAATATCGATCACATTTTTATGTTCATACATCTTTATAAGTTCCCATGATTCATTATTTTATATTTGATCAAATTCCCCATTTATGGATCTAACCAATGATTTATACTTTTCTATTTATTCAATCAATTTTGGTTCCACCGGACACGAGCAGAACCCTCAGCTTGGTTTCGACTCCCAACCAGTGACGGCAGCGGCCTCCGAGTAGGTTCCTCCCCCTATGGTGGAGGGACCTCCATCGTCTCTCACACGATTGAAACCCTCTTTTCTCTCATTCTCGAACCCAGAGCTCCTGCCTCCGTTCCCACCATGTTTTCTGAGCCCTAAAGTACAAGATCTGCATGAAGGCCATCCCAATCTTCCGATTTCGGTCGCTGAGTTTAACGAAGCTTCAGGCCTCCATAATTTGTCTTTAATTTCTCTTTTTCCGAAGAGAAGACCTTTAATCGACATGTTTGATAGATTTTTGTTCGGTTCATGAGATTTAAAAGAAAGGGAAATAGTAGGTTTGCTGGAAAACAGGAATATCTTGATCCATTTTGCTTCAGAGGAAGACCTGATAAATGCATGGTCGAGGCCCCCCCGCATCTTCAACAGCTCATGATTCTTCCTGTTTCGATGGTCATATGATTTTCACATGAAGCACGACTCTCCATAAGTGGCGGTCTGGGTAATTTTTCCAAATCTCCCTCTTCCATTTCAGAATCCATCGATTGTTAAAATGATTGGGAACCTACTAGGAAGATACTTGTGTTATGATAGCCGGACCAAGGCGGTATCTCATCTGGTTAACCCTTGTGTGTGTGTGGAGGTGGACACGTCAAGGGGGCTATTAGACTTCATCTGGATTACTGTAGGGGAATAATTCTGGTGTAATAAGTCAGTTGTTTATGAGTCGTGGTTCCTTTTTTTCCATGTCTGCAAACGGTTGGGTCATTCACTAGAGAGTTGCAGGTGGTGGTATAAGAATTCTGAAGTTCATGAGGATTCATGAAATAGTAATCATGTCATTTCTAAGGACTATGTAGATGAGGGTGTGATGGATGAAGGAATAGCCAGGGTCATTTACAGTGGATCAAATGAGGGAAGTGGTCCTTCGGGCGCTGTTACGGTGGCCCAGATTGAGGTTCTGGACAAAGACAACACATGGGCTGTCTTAAATGCAGTTGACTTGGGTCCTTATTACGATGCCAACTAGGTGAGACAGGAGAATTTGCTGCTTTGTCCTGCTAATTCGAAATTCCAAGATGTCTTTTGAAGGTTGATAGGTGACCTCAATGGTGGGAGCAGTCCTATCATAGGGCACAATGGTAATGTAGTGGCCAAGCATGATCAGTCTCAACCTTCAGGTGACTCTCAATCTATTTTCAACAAGGAGTTTCCTATGGTGCAAACTTCTTGTGATACTCAGGGTGTGGTTTTAGTGGACTTTTGCAAGCATCCATAGTACATGGGGCGTGGCTTCATACAACCCAACCAGGCTGAGACTCTTGGCTTGACATTGCTGGATGGGGAGGCTAATTTGAGCATGGAGAATACTCTTTTGGGTGATAATGGTGATAGGACTAGAAGATCTTTTCAAACGGTGATGGAGGGAGGAGGCATGATCCCAATTCAGACTTTAGTTCCCTTGTGCAATAGGTTTGAAGGTCTCTCAGAGGCTGATGTGAATTCTGATTACATTGCCCCGGCTGAGGGAGATGGGATCAGAGTGAAGGTTTCCAAAGGAAGATAACATGGCCATATAGCAGATTAGGATTTACCTACAAGGAGTAGTAAGGGTTTCGGGAAGAGGAATGGGAGGAATGATTACTCTTCATTACCTCCTCCTTTAGAGACCCAATCTGCAAAGAAGATGAACAATAATAAGAAGGAAAAGGAGTATTTTTATTCTCAAAGTCCAGTGGAACAGGGTGGACAATACATGGCTCTTCTCTTAAGTTATGAAGAAGAAGTGGTGGAGCATACCTTGATGCTCAATGCATCAGAGGAAGAGGCGGCCAAGATGATGGGGAGGTCGCTGGAGGTGTCTCTTAATGAGGAACAATATACATGGATTGACAGACAGGACTACATTCTGATAGGGGGTTTCAACAGAGGGGTAATTAGTGTTGAGGAGTACATTCAGTCATGTGACCAACTTGCTTCTATGTTAGAGAAGAGAATTCTTGAGGTGGCTGATTTACATGTTACATCCTTATCCTGGAAAATTTTCAGGGAGAGGGATTCAGGTAATATTAAGTTTCTCGCTAAGGATCCTGGTTAAGGGGTTTTTTCCAGGTTATTCGATAGGGTTTTTTTATGTGAAACCCTTGGTTGTTCTGGTTTTTTGTCTTTGTTTGGATCTTCGGTGTCTTTTCCATCTTTCTAATTGGACCTGCACCAGAGGGGGACCAAAGCGCGGAGTCTTCATCAATGTAGGCCTTTTGGATTGGCATGATTGATAGGGTATGGCTATGCCATCGGTACCATGCTTGTGCACTTCTGCAAGGGACTTCTTGCTGAAGGGACATGTGTAGGTGAAGACTTTTTTGCATGATCGTTTGCTATATTGGGTTAGGTCTGGTAGTTTGCTTTGTTTTTCCTTTTATTCGGGTGTTTTTTGAAGCTTGTTGAGACTTTTGATTTCTCACTTTCTTCCTCAAAAGTGTTTTGATAATAAAAAAAGTAATTTTCAGTCAGTTCCACCATTGAAAAATGGAATAATTTTCTACATTTTTAAACATTTTCATCTATATTGGATCAATTTTTTTTTCAAATTGTGTTGGAAGGATTAACCTCTTCTCTTTTTTCCCTACTAAGGTAAATTCTCTCTTTATTTATGAATAACATACTATTATAATTAAACCATATATTATTAATCATTTTTGGATCACTATGGAACCAAATTAGTGGTATAAAATTCATCATATTCTTCAAAATTATTCATTATAGTTCACATTTTGAGTAATATTTCTAGTTTTTCATTAATTATATTGACGTAATTACTTTTTAATATCTTATTCAGATTTATTTTCATATATTTAAAATATTTAATCTTTATTTAGTAGCCTAAAAATACACATTCATCTACAAAATGTCCTTACATTGACTGATTTCTTTATTATTTTAAATGAAAAAACTTATTTCAAAAAGATGAATGTTTTCATCAAGGGAATCCTTCCATGACACATTTGATAATGTGTTATTTATTATTTAGGACTTAGAACTACCCAATTGTGAGTATACACCACAAATTTTATAGATTCCTTACAATAATGTTGAGATACACTAATTTCCTTAAGTATTTATTTTTATATATTATTCACCTTACAATTTCATCTCTCTATATCTATATTCTATTGTATTGTTATTATTGAGGAAACCCAATAATTAATAAAATTATTCAAATTGTTATTTTCAAATTCATTATATGAATATTTTTTCCCCACTATCAAAATGAAGGATATTGATTATGAATCTACCATCATTGTCTACACTTATTCTATACCAATTCATAAAGTTAAATACTTCCCTCTTACTATGCATGAACATAATACCATACATTCTATTATAATCACCTGAGAAAATAATGAAACGCCTTTATGCATACGTAGTTGATATATTCATTGGTACACATATATCATTAAACACAATATCAATTATATTTATTTTTATTTTATTCTTCCACTTATATGTATTTTGAACCATCTTTACTCACATTAAATAATCACATGTATTTTCTAGATGTCACTTTAGATAGGGGACATCCACCAAAACCATTTTTTAAAAAAATTTATCTATGATTTATTGGTGAATATGGATAAGTCTTTGTATATAAAAGATGTTCTACTCCTCAAATGATGGTGACATGTATTTTAATTACTATCCACCTAATATATATTTCCATTCATCCTCCATCTTCTTATATGGGAGTTAACAAATTTGACTTTGATAATGTATCTGTTCAGATTAAACTTAACCTCGTGTACAGAGTCACAAAGTTGACTCACATTAAGAAGGTTGTTCTGCATTCCATCTATATAAGGATAATTTATTTTAGACAGTTAATTCTATCCAATCGTGTATTTCTACTACATTTGATGTTCTATAGACCATAGTTTTCAAATCAAATGTCTCCATCAACTATTCCCATTATATTCATCAATATTATTATTTCTAGTCCTATGAAATGATAAAAAAACTATCAGAAATCTAGGGGAGGATATTCATCATTGTTTTAAGATAAATTTATGCCACAATGTCCATCTCAATCTTCTTCTTTT
This sequence comes from Viscum album, assembly GCA_963277665.1. Lineage (NCBI taxonomy): Eukaryota > Viridiplantae > Streptophyta > Magnoliopsida > Santalales > Viscaceae > Viscum > Viscum album. The sequence goes on from OY728137.1 coordinate 807,374,045, forward strand.
CCACTAATAGATACCTAGTTGAGTAGAGGCATAAGATGGCCTCTCAACGTTCCCCTTATCACAAATGGTATAATTATACACTTTTTATTCTTCTAATGCATAATATTAATTGATTTAAGGGATTTTACTTAATTGACCTTCATTAATATATATGTATACTGTAGTTATTATTTCCACTTATATATTTCCCATAATAAAAGAATTTTTTTCACAATGTTATATCAATGAAAACTATTTCCATAGAAATTATATATTCTATTTGATTACAAATATGGTATCATTATCTTTTACAGACTACTATGAGATTCCTAATTCAAATTACTTCTCACTTCTTCATAGTATGACATAGTCTGTTGAAGATAGTCATATAATTTACACTTCATAGGAGAAAAAATTTTAAATCATTCATTCCTCCACATGTCACAAACCTTCATACATCACCTTATTCATTGAAATGTATTTTAGGTTTGTTGACTATTTTTGGCACTTAATTTTTTTTTTTAACTCAAAATTTTTTTTACTTTTGATGACTTAGGTTTGATGATAGATTCACTAATCTTCTACATTCCATTATTTAGATATTTCACTATTTCTAATTTTTATTTCTCAAAATCACAACTAATATAAGTTTTACTAAAAAAATATATATATCTATTCAATTATGTGGTTATTGGTCCCTTCAATGACTTGTTTGACCATTTCTATCAAGTATACATATATACAACATTCAAAGTGTTTTTTTAGTAAATAACCTAATTTCAATTCTGATTCACATATCTTTATCACTTAAATTTAATTTTCTTTAATAGAATCATCCTTATTATTTTATCATTATATAGTTTTTCAAGTTAATTGATCGCATTAATCTATTCCTCAACATCCATCCTGAAATTAAAAATTTCTTATAAATTTACTTGACTTTACATCTGAGAATAAATATCTTCATGTAGCTCATCCAATTATACTTTGAACTAATCTAAATATTTATATGTACTATTATTTTTTTGTTAATATTATTCTCCATTCATTTAATATCAAGCTCTTTAAGTTTTTTTTCATGTTCAACATTGAGATCTACAACTCCTTTAGGTTCATCCACACTTTGTTGGTTCTAGTCCATTATTCTTATATATTTCAATAATTTATTATTATATTTTATATTTTAAATAAATTTAAATTTCCTATAAACATTCATCATAATAATTTTCATCTTCATTCACAAATCTCTCAATCTATAATTTCTATCTAGATAAACTTCTAGTGTCAGACTCTCTTTTGGGAGAGACGTTTCTTCTCAGATTTTGTATAACTTTTTCTTCACATTATTCATCATCAAATATTTTTAGTCAGGTTTATATTATATTCCCAACATTACCACATATAAAAAAACCAAGGTCATCTTATATCAAATCTACAATTTCCTCTCTTGAATTGTTTGACCATAAGAAAGAAAAATACATAATCAAATTCCCTTTCTCTATCTCTACCTTTAGGAATGTAATGTTTCTCTATAAATTTAAAATAAATATCCTTATTTGAATGAATTTATGTTATTTATATATTATATCTAATTTACTAGGGAATTAAGAGACGTAAAATATCATCAACAGATAAATTATCTAGATCACTTTCTTAATGACCTAAAACCTTCATATTATTTGTAGGTGACATCGACTACATGACGTTATTTATAATATAAATAAATTTTATTTTATCATCATGTTCTAAAATAGATCCAACAAATTTATTGATTGAATTGATGAAACTATCAAAATATTATTCTGTAGGGATTTTCAAATCATAAAATATATTATTGAGGACATATAGCTCAGCCTTTTTCACCTCACTATCACCTTATTATATATTGGAAAATTTGACTCACAATTACTTGGAACTCCTAGAACACGTCACTTATATATATATATATGATTTGATAGAGCTCAATTTAGATTATTTTTATCTTTAGAATCACCAATAATAATTTTATTTTTATCTTTGATCACAGTCTCTGACACCCTACTATTTGAAAAACAAAACTATGTTTGATAGAATATATGATAAAAAACTAATCCTCAACGAATCAAGAAATATTATTATTTTAATTTAACCATTATTACCTGTAAATTAATTTATACATTAATATGATAAACTTATTAATTAAATATACATAACGATCATAATAAATATAAAGGTATTTATAAATTCTTAGGAACTAATCTCTTAATTTTTATGAGGACATTTTATTTATAAAAATGATACATTTTCTTCAAAAATGATTTTTATTGATTTTTATGAGAAAAAATTATAAATAATTTTTGGAAATTTATAAAATATATCTCATAAAATTAAATATATTTTTTAAATCATTGTATAAAAATTTAGGCTGATGTTTTTGTATTTTTGTAAAATGATTGAATTTTTAGTGAATAGTGAAAATAACTTATTTTTCAAATAATTATATTATATTCATTAAATAAACTTATGAGAAAGAAAATTTATATTTTTTTATTTGGTATTAAATTTACATATAATAAATTCTATTTTTAATAATATAATTAATTCCATTTGAATCAGAAATTTTCCTGATTTTTGTATAATTTAATTTTAATGCATAAAAAAAGAGTTTCATGAATACTATTTTTATGTACGTAATGTTTATCCATCTTAACTAATTAATATAAAACCTAATAAGGAAATATTTATAATATATGTATATATTATATATCTATTTAAACTATTTATAATTTATATATGATGATTTCTAGTCTAGAGTTAATGTAAGATATTTTGTTGGTTTAAGAGACATTTTTCTAAAAAATATTTTTTTTCATTGTGTCATATGGGTATTATAATAAATTACATTAATCCACATATATTTTATGAAAATTTCAAAATTGTTTCCATATTTAAAATAAAAGGGTCTAAATTGGGTAAATACAACCCTTTTATTTTTTGTCATTATGAATAGTAACCATAAAAATATTCATTACCACTCTAATGGTAAAATGAGTTAATTAAGGGGGGAAATTTTGATGATGAATAAAAATTATCCCTAAGACATACCTCATATTTATTTTATAAGTATATTTAATTAATAATAATACAAAATTCAAATATATGTCCTTTTTATCTATGGAAATGATTGTGATCTTTATAATACTTCGTGTAAAGAAAGAAAAAAATGACACCATATCACTTTTAATAACTAAAATTTTTGGGATAGGGATAAAAATAAAGTATTTCTAGTTATAAATTTTCATTTAAAATATAAAAAAAATCATATTAATTTAATTATAATATTTAGTAAATAAATAATCACTACAATTACTTATGTAACAATGACGCAATAATTATTTAATTAAAAGGAAAATAAATTAAATGATTTTTAAAAAAAATTAAAGTAATATAAATTGAATGAATTAATTTGTTACAATTTTTTAAGATAAATATTACGTGATATGTAATTTTTAATGGTGTATATTTGAATTCCATATTTATCTTCATGTTCTTTATGTTATATTAAATTAATATTCTCAAAAATGACATTAATTATATTTTGTTAGAAAAAGTTTTTTAAATTTTTTAAATTTACTAATAATATTATCATCATCTAAATAAATTAGATATAGTTTATTATATCAATAGTTATCCATTTATGGGATATTTATCCTTTTATTGGAACATTCTTATCTCCTAAAGTGTAAAAATATTAATACTATAGTAATTTTTATAATTGGTTAAAATGAGTTTAAACAAAAATATAAGAGTAAAAAAATCACCAAAACATGTCCAGTTTTTATTATATGTCAATAATTTTACCTAATATCATCATATATTATAATTTTATCTATTTGGATCTATCTTAATATGAAAATTAATTTATATTAATTTAATACTCTAAGAAATTTCAAGAGTTCCCCACCCCTAACTTATAAAAGGGAACTTCCTCTCCATGTTTTTTTAGAATTAAAAATCCTTTTGGTTCAAGAAATACCTACCCAAATAACATCACTAAATATATCCACATGTCCTACAGGCCTTGGTTTTATTAGAAAAATAACCAAGGATATATTTTTGTATAAACTAGAAGTGGTTTTCCGGAGAAGAGTTATTGTTCTTAACCAAGCGTTTTCATTTTGTTTTTATTTGAACATCTTCAAATATTTTTCAACCATGATGAAATAATAACACTTCTCATATATTGATATTTTATTTTGTTAATTAGATCACCTAAATCATTCTCATATTCCATAAAATGGGAAAGGGAACCATTATTTGTGTGTATGGAAGATTAACACCCCATGAACCGATGCAATTTATTTTCCATAACTTCTGGTTATAGTAGGTTTTAAAGATGTATTATATTTATACATATTATATTAATAATTATGAAATTGTATTAAATCATTTACTTTCTTTCCAGTCTATTCAATGTTAAATGATAATGGTTTTTGTTCATACATATGCAGTACCACCTCCACAGAGAGATGTGGTTCATTTCTCATAACCATATTATAAGGATGATATATATAATTATATTTAATATAATGGTAGGTTTTTTATTATATGATTAGATTTTTTAGATATAATATAATATTTACCTTCTTCCATAACTATCATTGAGTAACAGAAACACAACTCATGCGTATGTACAACCTATGGTCTCCAAGATTGTAACATAGTTCATTTTTCATAACCATATCTCACGGTTCATTTAAAAATTATAATTGAATCTAAAATGATAATAATGTCCTGGTTAGTATTTTGGGGATGATGGATTAATCACCTTATTAGCCATAGTCAACCTACCAAATTCATTTTTGACAAATGAGCTGAATATCATCAAAACATATAATGTGAACATAATTGAGTATATAATTGATTATAACATGGTAAAAATAATAATAAATGTTCAAAAAATTTCCTAATAAACTAAATAATATACATAATTTTTTAATTTAGAATGGTAAAAAATGAACATGATGATTCAGACTCAAGTTAACTGACATTCTTTTAAAAATCATATTTTAATGTTCCCCTTCCAAATCTTTTTTATCTATGTCCATATTTTTAAAATTATTTTATGGATGTATTTAGAAGGGAATAAATAAATTGTGATGGAAATTTTGTTTCTCTTTTAATTTTATTTAATTATTTTCCAATGAGTCTTATTATATATTTTATATAGAAAATTTTTAATTTCTTTAAAAAATAAAAATGGGATGTTATCTTTTAACTTATATGGTGAAAAAAAAAATTCCCATATCCATAAATTTTATTTTGTATTTTACATGATTTATAATATTCCATATTTTATTCAAATAATACCCCTCCTTATCTATTCTATTCTTATTTTGAAAAAGGATTGTAAAATGGAATGTATATTTCAATATTCAAAACAGATTTCTTATGAGGAAAAATATATTATTAAAATATGAAATATTTTATGCTTTCTAATTATGTTATGATATGTAGAAATTTATTATTATAATGAATGGTTCTATTATAAACTAAGTATTCATGGGTTCTTTATTTCCCTCCAATTAATTAAGCAAGATTTATGTTTGGATATTAATCATAAGGTTTCTTCCAATTGTAACCATTATAGTTACTCCAAGTATAATCATGATGGTTATTCCATGTGTAACCGTGAAAGATATCACATTTAGAACCATGAAGTTTATTCCATATAAAATAGTGATGTGAAAATGATGCATAAAGTAAGATATAATATTTGTCTATTCATTCTATGGGGTTTTATGGAAATATTATGATTTAAAAAATTCATAAAATACGATCATTTTTTCAAAGGGAATGTATATACTTTTTTAAGGGTGAAAAGTATAAATTTTTGAAATGTTTTTTTTTGAGTTTTTCATGATTAACATGAATACAATATTGATTTTATTTTTTATAATAATATTTATTAATAAAATTTTTATAATATTATTTGTGAAGATAAATTAATTTTTTGTATACGATAATTCTAATTTTAAACCCAATGTTTAATTTGAAAATGAAATGTTTTATAAGTATTCATGGGCTAAAAATTTTTCCCTTATTTTTATATCCATTACGATGTTTTTGTGTTGATAAAATGAATTCAAATTTTTTTTATTGTATTTTAAGGATGAGTAGGGACAAGGATTCAGTCAAGATCAAAATTGTAAATATATCTTAGGAAAAAAACTAGTTATATCATTAATTTTTTTATGTGTAAAAAATGGATGCTAAGTGGAAAATTACACTTTGTGATGAAATGTTTATTTAATGGTTATTGCTTAATTATCTTAAACACTAAACATTAATAATCCTTAAATGTTATAAAATTAAATCATGAATTAAATTTAAGATTATGGAATGTTTAAATTTGTATCCTCATAAATAAAATGATTTTACATCACCCACATAAATCCCATGAATGGTTGTAGTTATAAATTCTAGTATAAGTGTTAAAAGATGTAATATTTTAATTTTCTTTAAAATTTTATAGATACTTCCATCAAACAAAGGAACTAATTTAGAACTCAATGTGTTTTCCATACTATGGGTTAAATAACAAATTCAATGCCAGAAACCACTACTATGATACCAATTTTTTATCCTGAGATACCTGAAAATAGGAGGGGTAAGTCAAGGTTTCCAAATTTTTTTTTATTCTTAGGATATTGCCTCCATGTGTAATGGCCCGGGTTTTTAGGGGTCCACTACTTTGTAAAAATATGATGTTGGGTGTTCTGGGTAGTCTGGGAAAGTTACCAAGGCTTCCTAGTGAAGTTTTGACCCCTAACGGTAGGCCTACCGGTAGCCTTAGCCTACCGGTAGCAGGACTACCGGTAGCTCGGTCTACCGGTGGCTGCAGCCCACCGGTAGCTCTCAACTACCGGTCACTGCAGTCTACCGGTAGCTCGGCTACCGGTGGCTATCATCCACCGGTAGCTCTCGGCTATCGGTCACTGTCAGCCACCAGTAGCTCTCGGCTATCAGTCGTTGTCAGCCACCGGTAGCTCTCGGCTACCCGTGGCTCTTACCTACCCCCACGGGTTTTCCCAGTGGCGCCCCTTTTTGCATAAATTGGCTTTTAAGCCGCATTTTGACCCATGTAAAGCCATTAATAGGTTTTAATTAAATGTTGGTGAGGTGTGAGTCTATTTTAACTACCCCGAAGGGCGGGTACCCTTTAATGATGTGCGGGGCCGCATGTTCAACCCACGACCCCCGGTCCTTACGCGGTTTCATGTTCCTATCTCCTTACCTCAACCGTTTTCAGTCCATATAAACTATAGGGTTATCCCTGGGTTTCTTTTTCCCGATCACCATCCCATCTTTTCTTCTGCTCGTGCTTGAGTTCCTGAGGCCCCACCCCTACAAATCGTGCATCCCTTATTACTGGCGCGTGGTAAACTTCAATCGTTGATCAATCAGGTAGGGTTTCACATTCGTCTCTCCTTTATGAGCATCTTTCGGGGTGGGTACACTATTGCTTCTGTAGAATTGGATGAACCAAACCTTAATGAAGATAATAAATGGATTCTAAGAGTGAAGGGGAAGGTTGTGACCGCTACTCTGTTTCCTCTTTCATGATTGATGATTTCTGTTTTATACGGGCTTACGCCTACTAAAAATCATGGTCGTTGGTGGTCTTTCTTTGTGCACTAATAAACCCTTACCCCTTGCGATGTTTAAATGGCATGTAATTTGGTTGTGAAACCTGTTGTGTAAAGGAAATTGGTTAATTACTTATATTCAGATAATAAATTGAAATCACCAGGATCAATCTTTTTTGTGATAACCCCAGTTAAGGTACAGCGGAATTGGAATCATGGAGTGTGTTAAATTTTTTAAATCTAAAATACCAGCATGGGCCTACTTTGTGTTTGTGGTAGTGGTTTGGTTTTTTTTCTTTCATGGGCAGATTCTTGGGTGATGTGGGTGGCGATGGGATCCCCTTGTTATTATAGTTTTGCTGGTTGTGAGTTGAGGCTGTGTGGTTTCCTTGTTTATATCACAAATTGTGGTGGAATCCTCTGTTGTTGAGAAACCGTTGGCTCCTAGGTTTTGGGAAGATGGGGTAGTATCTTGGGTTTTTCTTTGGTTCGAGTACCTTGGGGGATCTCACATATCCCTTTTTGTGGTTGTGACTTTACAAGATAACTGGGTGTGAATCTTTAAGTTGATGTTTGACTGTACTCTTTCCTTGGCTTGTGCGTATGCTTTCCAGTTTCCCAGGTAGGTGCAGAAACTTATTTAAACATTATTACTGAACACAAAAACAAGGATGGGACAAATGGTTTTGGTTTGGTGTGAGTTGTGTCTTGGACATGGGTGCTGAGTGTGTTCTGTAGGCTATCTGAAGAAAAACCTAGATTGGGTGAGTGCTTGTTACCTATACATATACTTGTAGTTTTTGTGTTTCTTATTCATGCCCCACCCAAGTTGGTAACTCAGTGCCGAACACCCCCATTTCATGGGGGAGGGTGATTTTCCCAACACTTACACTAGTGGCTGGTTATTAGCTCCTTTCTGTTCCCTTTCCCGGATAGCCCAAGTACCTTCGGGCAGGCTGTGACAGCCTGAGGTCCATTATTAGCCCAAGAATCTTTACACTGGGTGGTTGCGGTGGTTGTCCCAGGTGTGTGCGAGCGGGTGGTTTCCCAAGTACCTTTGGGATGAGGCCCATGTGTCTTCGGGTGTGGCAGTGGTTGTTTTGGCCTAAGTGTTTGCAGGTGTGGTTACGTGTGACAGTTTGGCCCAAGTGTATGTGGGTGGGATAGTGGTTATAGCCCAGGTGTGTGCGGGCGGGGTTTGGAAGTGGGATTGTGGTGAGGTTGTGGCTCAGGTGTGTGCGGGCGGGGAATGGTAGTGGGACTGTGGCGAGAATGGTGGGATTGGTTCGATTCGTAGGATGTCTAAATAACCAGTGGGAAATTGGCGCGGGGTACCCAAATATCGATATGCTATTACTATACTTAACTTTCCTTGCGTTATTTGGGGAGTGTGCCTTGGTGAGGCTTGGGTGGATAGTTTACCTTGCTAAATGTTTTGGTCATCTCTTTTCTCAAAGGGTATTAGTATTCCTCCCCACGTGTGCATGAGAGTTTTAGGTTTTTCCCTACTGAGTATACTTGTATACTCACCCTACCTATATAAACTATTTTTAGGTTTCCAGGAGGACTTCAGGGAACATGCTAGACCGTACTAGCTTGGACCTTTGGGACAGTTTCTGTTGCCATTTTTATTTATTTGGTACTTTATCTTTGGAGTTCTTATATCATGTATCTTTTACTTTTGAACATGCATGTGGGAATGGTTTACTTTTGGATTTACTTTTCTTTCAGTTTTGGTGTTGTTGGGATTTACTATCTTATCTCTCAATGATATTAAAAGAAAAAAGGTAATGCCTTCCATTTAGTGTGTGATTCTATACCCTTGGTGCTGGTCACCACTCCGAGACCTATTAAAGGCAGGTTTCGGGGGTCATTATCCCTCCTTCAACTTAAAGAAGGAAGGTCCTGGCAATCTGCTGACCCTTCCCTCCTTTTGGTGAAGGTGGGTCGTGATAGAATGGTATTAGAGGTGAGGTTTGGAGATATAGGATGGAGTCTGTAGTTAGGCATAATGAGGATCACATGGGATGGTAGGGAAATAGTTTTGGGTGACCTTTGTGCGTGAATTAGGCCAGGGAAGACCAGCTAGGACACGGGATTTTAGGGCCCCCCCGTGATCCGATGCAAGGACTATGGACCTACCAAATGACCAAGTGAGGCCACACTAATTGAAAGGTAGTGACCCAAGGGAAGGTACATGCATCATAATTACTTTTTTTCTCGTGTTTCTGGGGTGTTTTGGGAATTTGAAAAAAAAATAAGGAGTTAAGAAGTTTTAAGAACAAATATTCTGCACTACTTGGTCTTAGGAATTCCTTATTTACCTTGCAGCTATGGCACCTGGAAGACGACCATGAGTTGTATGGGTAATTGAGGCCCAGGAGGTTGACTTGGCCGATTAGCATAGGGTTGATCGAGAAAATGAGGAGGACCAGTGGCAGAAGACGCTTCGAGCCTTCCAGCGACAGACCCTCGAGAAGTATGAGGGCAGCACCTCTGACATGAAGATGGAAAGCTGGCTAGAAGAGCTGGTGATATCTTTCGGCCTGATTCAGGCCCCGCCTGAGTACTGGGTTCCTCTGGCCATCATCCAGATGCAGGGGGAAGCACGTCAGTGGTGGACGCTCTACCTGTGGGAGAGGAGAGAGGTTGAGGTGTCATGGGCTGATTTCTAGAAGGAATTTCGGGCAGAATTCCTCTCTTCTACGATGAAGGCGGAGAAGAGACAGGAGCTATTCTCCCTCCAATAGGGGAGTATATTAGTAAGGGAGCTAGGGATCAAGTTCAAGGACCTCCTCCACTTTTCCCCGGACCTCTTTCCAGATGAGGAGTCTCAGGCGAGACATTTAGAGGAGGTGCTCCGACCCTCCCTCCAGTATGTTGTTACCCCCTTCACCCTGCCAACATACTTGGAGGTCCAGAAGAAGGCCGAAGTGGTGGAGAGGATGCATGCTCTAGGAGGTGTGACGCGAGAGGGGATCCATCTAGGATTATCGAAGGGTAAGGCTGTCAGCACCAGACCACCAGCATTAGTACCCTCCCGGTTCAGACCAGCAGGGAGCAGGCCGCAGCAGTTCCAGTTCTGGTCCCTCAGTCCTCGCCCTTTCCCTTCAGGCCCAGGACCGAGGTGCTTCGTCTGTGGGATCCATGGACATCTCCAGAATCAGTGCCCAGACCGAGTTCAGTACGGCAGTGGCGGACAGGCTCAGCACCCGCCTCAGTAGTAGCTTCCAGCTAGTCCCTTTCAGCAGCAGCAGCAGGGGCAGCGAGCTCCCTCTCCTCCGAGGGCAGATGTTGCAGGGGGAGGCTGACCTCAGGGCGCTCCTCAGGGACCCCGACCAGGGCGTGGTAGGGGAGGTGGCCGACAGCCAAGGGGTAGAGGAGTTGGGCATGGACAGTTGCACGTCGTGGAGGCAGCAGTTCCAGTAGAACCGGAGGTCGTCCGAGGTAAGATCAGTTTGTCTAGTACCCTTGCTTATGCCTTGTTCGATACTGGAGCTTCACACTCCTTCATTGCACCCAATCTATCATGTGCTTTGGTTATATATTCCGAGATACTTCCAGTGCCCCTGGTGTTGAGCACACCAGTCGGAGGTCAGACTGACTTGTTATATGTTTGTTGAGGATGAAGACTGATGGTAGATCCACATCAGTCGGTCAGGGATCTACTACTGCTACAGATACAACCATACGATGTCATCCTAGGCATTGACTATCTGTTCTCTGTGTGTACTGTCATCGACTGCTTCCGAGGAAGGGTTGTATTCTCAGACTTGGGCGGGCGGCGTGTTACTTTCACCGACAAGCGGAGCAGTCAGGAGGGTAGCAGGTGAGAGGAACCCCTCCTCTCCTTGTTAGCCGAGATGTTAGTAGAGTCAGTAGATGCTGAGATGGTATAGGTGCCATGAATCGTCAGCGAGTTTATGGATGTATTTCCTAAGGAGGTAACGACTCTACCCCCTTGACGTGATATCAAGTTTGGGATAGACTTGAAGCCTGGTGCTCGTCTGATTTCGATGGCTCCTTACCAGATGGCACCTTCGGAGCAACGAGAGTTTCAGATTCAGATTGATGATCTGATGAAGAGGGGCTATGTTTGACCAAGTGCATCAACTTGGTGTGCTCTTGTCTTGTTCACAAAGAAGGCATATGGTGGTCTCAGGTTGTGCATAGACTACAGAATGTTGAATCAGGTAACAATAAATAATCGCTACCCTCTTCCGAGGATAGACGATCTTTTTGACCAGCTGAAAGGGTCAGGATGGTTCTCGAAGATCGACATGTGGTCTGGGTATCACTAGTTGAGGGTGAAAGAGGGAGACATCTCGAAGACGGCCTTCAGGTGCAGATATGGACACTTTGGGTTTGTAGTCATGCCTTTCGGTGTTACGAACGCCCCGGCTGTGTTCATGGGGCTTATGAACTCCGTCTTCCAGGAGTACCTGGATCGGTTCGTAGTCGTGTTCATCGACGACATCTTGATCTATTCAATATCAGAGGAGGACCATGCGGAGCACCTGAGGATGGTTTTGGAGATCCTCCGACACCACCATATCTATGAGAAGTTTTCAAAATGCAAGTTTTGGACGCAATAAGTGCACTTCCTTGGGCACGTAGTGTCCGAGAAGGGGGTAGAGGTGGACCCATCAAAGTTTGAGGTAGTTGTTTCTTAGGAAGCACCCAAGAATGTGGCAGAGGTTCGCAGTTTCCTCGGGATGGTGGGTTACTATCGGAGGTTCGTACCCAATTTCTCCCGAGTTGCAGCCCCTTTGACAGCCTTGACCAAGAAGGACCAGGTTTTCGTGTGGAGTGAGCAGTGCGAGACAGCCTTTAGCTATCTAAAGGAGAAGTTGGTTAGTGCCCTAGTGCTGAGACTACCAGAAGAAGGGGCGGCGTATGAGGTTTTCTATGATGCTTCAGAGAAAGGCCTCAGATGTGTGTTGATGCAGAAACAAGGAGTGATCTCTTATGGTTCTAGGCAGTTATTCCCTCATGAGTGTAATTATACCACCCACAACCTAGAGCTTGCAGCGCTCATTTTTGCGCTAAAGTTATGGGGGCATTAACTCATTGGATAACGCTTTGTGGTCTTCACGGATCACAAAATCTTGAGGTATATCTTCTCCCAACGGGACCTAAACTTGCGGCAATGAAGGTGGGTGGAGTTCCTCCAGGATTACGACTTCGAGATTTCGTACACTTCAGGGAAGGGGAATGTATTGGCTGATTATTTGAGCAGGAGGTTGCAGAAGGATGTGGTCTAAGAGTCGGCAGATGCCTTGAAGGCGATGTAGGAATTTGCTACCTTGCACCTGGATACGAGGACGGATGGAGGTAGAGGTTTCCTATATCAGATGACAGTGCAGTCTTCTCTGTTGTAGCAAGTGGATGAGTCTCAGTGGGGAGACCCAGAGTGTGAAGTGATGTGTGACCGATTTGACCAGAGCAATGCTCCGGAGGGGTGGATGAAGGATGGTCAGAACCGGATGCTTTTCCGAGGAAAGCTGTTTGTTCCAGAGGTGATGCGTGGAAAGTTTCTTAGTGAGTTCCACAACTCACCCCTAGCGGTACACCCAGAAGTTTCCAAGATGTACCAGGGTCTGAAGAGACATTTATGGTGGCCCGGAGTAAATCGGGTGGTGGTAGAGTTCATGGCCAAGTGCCTAGTGTGTCAGCAGGTGAAGGCTAAACACCGTGTTCCAGGTGGCATGTTGCAGTCTCTGGATGTCCCCGAGTGGAAGTGGGAGGACATCTCGATGGATTTCGTCACGGGACTACCCAGGGATCAAGGGGGATACAATACCATCTGGGTAGTAATGGACCAGTTGATGAAATCTGCTCACTTTCTAGTGATTAAGGAGTCAAGTGCAGTGTATTCTTTGGAATGAAGGTACGTGAATGAGGTGGTGTGGTTTCATGGAGTTCCGAGGTCCATATTCTCAGATAGGGATACACGGTTTACCTCACGAATCTGGAGAGGATTACAGCATTCTTTTAGCACCCATCTATGTCTTAGCACTGCTTTCTATCCCCAGATAGATGGACAGACAGAGCGCACCATCCAGACCCTGGAGGATATGTTATGGGAATGTGTTCTGGACTCAGGAGGATCATGGGTGTGACACTTGCATCTGGTATATGTTTCCTACAATAATGGCTATCACTCTACCATTGGTATGGACCCATTTGAATCCTTGTATGGGAGGCTGTGCCGCTCACCTGTGTGTTGGACTGAAGTTGGAGAGGTAGGCATTCTTGGCCTGGAGGTGGTGCAGAGCACGATAGAGAAGGTCCAGCTTATACGGGAAAGGATGAAAGCGGCACAGGACCGACAGAAGTTGTATGCTGATACCAGGAGAAGGCCCTTGGATTTTAAGGTTGGAGACCACGTGTTCTTGAAGGTCTCCCCTCAGCGTGGACAACGGAGGTTCGGTAAGGGGAGTAAGATTTCTACTAGGTTCATCAGACCCTTCGAAGTGTTTCGGCGGGTCGGCGAAGTGGCTTATCAGCTAGCGTTACCACCGCTGCTACTGAGGATACATGATGTCTTCCATGTGTCCGAGCTCCGTCGGTATCTGCACAATGATTCACACGTCCTCGACTGGGGAGAGCTAGACATTGAGGATGACATGACCTTTGTGGAAAGACCAGTGATGATCAAGGATCGTGAGGAGAAGGTGCTTCGTGGGAGAACCATTCCCTTGGTACGTGTGTTATGGAGACATGGTGGGCTTGAGGAGAGTACATGGGAGAGGTAAGCACAGATGCATGCCTAGTACCCTAAGATGTTTTGAGTTTTTTACTGTTCTATTGATACTTTTGGTGGAGCGTTTTACCTTGTTGGCTATGAAATATGTGGTTTTTCTTTCCTCTGAATGTGTTTGAAAAGTCCTGGCTATAGGGAGGGGAGGAATCGACCCCTAATCAAGACGCATTAAGGTGGATGCGATTAAACCCGTGCGGGCGAGTCAGTACCGCCCAAAGCGGATAGTATCTTGACATGGGGGAGGAGACTCCCCAGCCCACATGACTGGGCAGTTAGACATGGTATGTTGCTTGGTTCTTTAGAGGGAGGTGTTTTTAGTTAACAATGAGGTTCACTCCTGAGATATATCTTTCTAGGTGGTTGTTCGGACCCTCTCTTTCCTTTTGGGTTGTTTTTATTCTCGAGGGCGAGAATAGTTTGAGAGGTATCTGATGTAATGGCCCGGGTTTTTGGGGGTCCACTACTTTGTAAAAATCTGATGTTGGGTGTTCTGGGTAGTTTGGAAAAGTTATCAAGGCTTCTCGGTGAAGTTTTGACCCCTAATGGTAGACCTACCGGTAGCAGGCCAACCGGTAGCTCAGTCTACCGGTCGCTACAGCCTACCGGTAGCTCTCGGCTACTGGTTGCTTTCAGCCACCGGTAGCTCTCGGCTACCGGTCACTGTTAGCCACCGATAGTCGAGATCTACCGGTGTCTCTTGCCTACCCCCGCGGGTTTTCCCAGTGGCGCCCCTTTTTGCGTAAATTGGATTTTAAGCTGCATTTTGACTCGTGAAAAGCCATTAATGGGTTTTAATTAAATGTTGGTGAGGTGTGAGTCTGTTTTAACAACCCGAAGGGCGGTGACCCTTTAATGATGTGTGGGGCCGCATGGTCAACCCACGACCCACGCTCCTTACAAGGTTTCACGTTCTTATCTCCTTATCTCAACCGTTCCCGGTCCATATAAACTACAGGGTTCTCCCTGGGTTTAATTTTCCTGATCACCATCCCATCGTTTCGTCTGCTCATGCTTGAGTTCCCAAGGCCCCACCCCTGTAAATTGTGCATCCCCTATTACTGGCGCGTGGTAAACTTCGATTGTTGATCAATTAGGTAGGGTTTCACCTTCGCCTCTCCTTTATGTGCATATTTCGAGGTGGGTATTCTATTGCTTTTATATAATTGGATGAACCAAACCTTAATGAAGATAATAAATGGATTCTAAGAGTGAAGGGGAAGGGTGTGACAGCTTCTTTGTTTCCTCTTTCATGATTGATGATTTCTATTTTGTACGGGATTACACCTACTGAAAATCATGGTCGTTGGTAGTCTTTCTCTGTGCACTAATAAACACTTACCCCTTGCGATGTTTAAATGGCCTGTAATTTGGTTTTGAAACCTACTGTGTAAAGGAAATTGGTTAATTACTTATATTTGGATAATAAATTTAAGTCACTAGGATCAATAATTTTTGTGATAACCCTGGTTAAGGTACAACAGAATTGGATTTGTGGAGTGTGTTAAATTTTTTGAATCTGAAATACTGGCATGGGCCTGCTTTGTGTTGGTGGTAGTGGTTTGGTTGTTTTTCTTTCACAGGCCGATTTTTGGGTGATGTGGGTGGGTATGGGATCCCCTATTATTATAGTTTCACTGGTTGTGAGTTTGAGGATGTGTGGTTACCTTTCTTATATCACGAATTGGGGTGGAATCCTCTGTTGTTAAGAAACTGTTGGCTCTTGGGTTTTGGGAACATGGGGTAGTATCTTGGGGTTTTCCCTGGTTCGAGTACCTTGAGTGATCTCACATATCTTTTTTTGTGGTTGTGACTTTACAAGAGAACTGGGTGTGAATCTTTAAGTTGATGTTTGACTGTACTCTTTCCTTGGCTTGTGCTTATGCTTTCCAGTTTCCCAGGTAGGTGCAGAAACTTATTTAAACATTATTACTGAACACGAAAACAAGGATGGGCCAAATGGGTTTGGTTTGGTGTGAGTTATGACTTGGAAACGGGTGTTGAGTGTGTTCTGTAGGTTGTCTAAAGAAAAACCTAGATTAGGAGAGTGCTTGTTACCTATACATATACTTGTAGTTTTTGTGTTTCTTATTCGCGCCCCACCCAAGTTGGGAACTCAGTGCCGAACACCCCCATTTCATGGGGGAGGGTGTTTTCCCAACACTTACACAAGTGGATGGTTATTAGATCCTTTCTGCTCCCTTTCCCAGATAGCCCAAGTACCTTCGGGAAGGATGTGATGGCTTGAGGTCCATTATTAGCCCAAGAATCTTTGGGCGGTGTGGTTTCGGTGGTTAGACCAGGTGTGGGTGGGTGGGTGGTTTCCCAAGTACCTTCAGGATGACGCCCAGGTGTCTTCGTGTGTGGTAGTGGTTGTTCTAGCCTAGGTGTTTGCAGGCGTGGTTACGTGTGACAGTTTAGCTTATGTGTCTGCGGGTGGGATAGTGGTTATGGCCCAGGTGTGTACGGGTGGGGTTTGGCAGTGGGAATACGGTGAGGTTGTAGCCCAGGTGTGTGTGGGTGGGGAATGGCACTAGGACTGCGGTGAGAATGGAGGGATTGGTTCGATGCGTAGGATGTCTAAATAACCAGTGGGAAAGTGGCGTGGGGTACCCAAATATCGATGTGCTATTACTATACTTTTCTTTCTTTGCGTTATTTGGGGAGTGTTCCTTGGTGAGGCTTGGGTGGATAGTTTACCTTGCTAAATGTTTTGGTCATCTCGTTTCTCATAGGGCATTAGTATGCCTCCCCACTTGTGCACGAGAGCTTTAGGTTTTTCCCTACTTAGTATACTTGTATGCTCACCCTACGTATATAAACTGTTTTAAGGTTTCCATGATGACTTCAGGGACCGTGCTGGACCGTACTAGATTAGACCTTTGGGGCAGTTGTTGTTGCTGTTTTTCTTTCTTTGGTACTTTATCTTTGGAGTTCTTGTATCATGTATCTTTTACTTTTGAACATGCATGTGCGAATGGTTTACTTTTGGATTTACTTTTCTTTCGGTTTTGGTTTTGTTGGGATTTACTATCTTATCTCCCGATCCTATAAAAAGAAAAAGGGTAATTCCTTCCATTTAGTGTGTGATTATATACCCTTGGCGTTGGTCGCCACTCTAAGACCAATTGAAGGCGGGTTTCGGGGGTCATTATCCCTCCTTCAACTTAAAGAAGGAAGGGCCTGGAAATCTGCTGACCCTTCCCTCCTTTTGGTGAAGGCGGGTCGTGACACCATGATTCTAAGAACTCATGAAAAATATGAAAGTTACACATACATACACCACAATAAAAATGTAGAAATTGAAACAAGTGTCAGCAATTTGTATTGGTTCACCACTAACGAATAATATAATGAGCATATTATGAATATATGTAAGTAAAATCAGAATTCACCATGATTTACTAGTATAATTGAATTGAATTTTTTTTATTTTAACATTATTTTATTCACCATACCTTTAAAAATAATTTAGTGATAACAAACTATATCCATTAGATCACTTCCATTGATACATCCTAACCCATTAATCTAGATTAAGTACACTTTAAAAAAAATTAAGTGAAGTTTACCATTAAATTAATAGTAAAAATGTGTGAGATTTGAATCATTTAGTTTCAGGTTTGATAGTATAATGAATACCTCAATTTTCACATAGGACACCTTCACCGAAGTCCCCCAATTTTCCTAGGAATTGTTCCCCATATCTGATACATTAACCCAATCTCGAGTATTTCCCATGGTTTTTTATCATGGTCATTGGATTCACCTAGGTAAGTTCACTGAGGTCATTTCATGTAATAATGGCACACTCAAGTCCTTTTTCTAAAGTTATCTCTATGAAAGTCCCTTATCTTAGGTGAGTTCACCCAAATAAGTTCACACTACTAATTTAACTCCTCCCTATTCACAGAACTTAGTTAAATTATGTCCAAAACTATTACTCATTCACTTTGCCCTATTCATTCTTCTATATTCATATCACTCCTTCACATAGATTATTTAATAAATTATAGTTCACTCAAGTGAGTATTACATGCTAGGAGATCCTTTTAGTCCTTCACTCAATTATCATTAACACCATAGGAGGTGATTAGCCAAGTGTTTATAGGGAAAACCCTAGAATTCACATGGAATTATTCTTTGAAAAAAATCATGTCCTTTTCCCAAATTTACTAGCATGAAATCTAAATAGTGTAAAAATTTCACAAATAAATCACATCATGAACTCATTTTTTCAATTTATTTTATTTATTTATTTGTCCTTGATATTTTGGTTGAAATTACAGCTGAGTTCTATGTGATTTGTTTTGTGTTTTGGTGGTTTCTATCTATTTTTTCCCCTATGTAAGGTTAATGTGAACTGTTTTGGGGAAACCATGTAGTTTGTGGATGGAACTAGTGTTTTTAGATAATTTTTTTATTTTTTAGATTTTCATTCATTGTCTAGGAACAGTTTTTCACAAACTATGAAAGGAAAATAAGTAATTGTACATCTTGTTGGTGGGTTTTGAGACATAGAACATGACTTTACCAAAGTTAGTATAAACCTTATGAAAAGAATGTGAGGGGTTCAGTCATTTTGACCAAGACAATTTTTATAGTTGGTCCATGATTTCTCAAACTGTGTGACTAACCAATCCAAGGTTTTTGTCCTTTTGGAAGGGTATGCATAGTTGGTGAATAGTTTGGTAAACCTTGTGGCCTAACATTATGATTTTCCCATGTTTTTTAAAAATAATAAATTATCATTTTTTTTCCTTCTACATTTTTATCCAAAATCCACCCCTATCCTCCCACAAATCTTTTTTTAAACCATGGGGAGCCTTTCATGGATTCCTCCTCTTCTCCTCATGGATTTTGGTGACATCATCTTTAATCTTAGGTCAGATTTTTTTATTTTATTCCACTTTTATCTTCCTCTACTGTTATCCTCTTATGTCTTCTCCTTCCTTGAAATCATTCCCTATTATCTGAAACCTTGGATATTGTTTGGATAATGTGTGTCAATACTTTTGACTTTAGGGTTTGTGGTTTTCTTGTTGGGCTTTGTCCTTCTTTATCTTGGAGTTGTTTCTTCTTTTTCATGCCATTGAGGTTGGTATTTCCATGAATTTCCATTTATAATAATTTCTTTAAATACGTGAGCATTAGGAAAATAATTTCAAAATTTTATTCTATTACTTTTTATGTGTTTTAATTATTTATTACATCCTTCCATTATGTTAATTTGATAAGAATGGGTTGATAATGGGTTTATTCATCTAGGTCTATATGAATATGTGTATAATGTGTTAGATAAAATACCAAGTGGCCTTTTTAAAATGGAATTGGGTGTTTAGAAATGGTGTTTTATCTTTTTTATGATCTTTAATTTAGGGTCTCATATTAAATTGTGGGTATTTGAGAATTTTTTTGAATCTTATTTGTTTGATGCTTATTTGGGTATTCTTATTCCATAGTGTGATGCTTCTTGTGAAATTAGATTAGACCAAGGTAAATTATTATAGTTCTCTATTTATTGGATGATGATTGTTGACATATCTATATGTTCATGGGGTGAACATATATATATGAACATGCATATCAATAGGGACACCATAAATATTTCAAACTCAATAACTCAGATTTTCAAAAACAAACACCTCCCATATCATTCTCTTTCAAAATTACATAGAAATGGGTTTATCTAAAACTATGAATGTTTTCAAAATGATATTTGTTTTCAAAATTATTTAAAATATGGGTTTCAAATGTTTTTAAATAATTTAACCATTTGTAATATTCTGAGCATGAATATTTTTCCCCTTTTTTGAAATGGTTTTGGAAATAGAGATATTTTCTTTGGAAGTGCTTCTAAATTGTAAATATTAAGGATTGGTTGGTACCTTGTGATGTTTTGGAAATTGTCTATGAACTCACATGATGTGTCAAACTACTTGGAACTTGGGACAATTTTAGTGTGTGAAGTTATCTGCTATAGTGTTTCTCTTTTGGGGAGAGTTTTCACATAGATTGTGTTAGAGGGTGGGAAATACATTCATGTGGGTCATCTAAAGGTTATGATTAATACCAAAAATGTGATGACCTACCCACTTTCTGTTTTTACTATTATCATTGTATTCTTGGATATCATCTATAGGGTCAAGCGATGATTGTTTTTGAGTCCCAATTAGATAGATTATAACACCAAAAAATGAGGATAGGATAGGTGGGGTTTTCTAATGGTGAGGCTATTTTAGAGTTTCTAGGTTTTTTATTGACTATGGAGTTTCACCACATGAATCTAGGTGACTTATAATCAATTACATCTAGGTGTGTATTTTAGATATGTATAGGAAATTCCCATGATTATATATTTTTATTTTTCTATTTTTCTATGATGTATTTTATATTCTTTTTTTGTGTATCGATACATACATACAAATGTATCATTTCCTTTATTTATAAAATTTCTTATATACTCTACAACTTTTACATATTTTTGATGTACCATTTTTTATTCTTTACCTGAGTTGTGATTAGTTTTTTTTCCATACTAGGTTTTAAAAGGAAATATTTTTTTCTCTCTTTAAATGATAAAATCATTTTTTTCATAAATTTATTTCAAACTATTGTTTATCTGCAATTTCAAGAAAGTATATGTATGGATTTTTTAGTTCATACCTACTAAGCTATTTTATTTTCACACCCTACTTTTTTAATTATAATAGGTTGAACAAAGCTATTTTTTAGGTTCAAGTTATTGTTCAAAATCCCTCGTAGAGTAATCTTAGTTATGTGGTTAGAGGTGACTCTTGAGGTGACATGGAGGTAAGTCTAGTTTTACTTCTTTCCAATAACATTAGTTATTTTATTTTTACTCTTCATGGTTATAATCTGTTTTCTTAGGGCATAAATCATTCGATTTTGAGTATATTTGATGATTATAACTAGTTTCTATTATGAGAGGATTAAGAAAACCTCTCAGAAATTCTTGAGAGATAACATGGGTGATTTTTTAGGTTCGATTCAGCCAAGCCCTTATTATTTATGGTGTTAGGTATATTGGATATAAGATTGTAGGGACTCAAATGGTAGGATATTGAATAGTTCCTAATCACCACCACATGTGAAGATATCTGAGTTAACAAGGTTGGTTAGGATCTGAGTCTTTCATTTTGATATTGGGTTCATGTTGTTGGTAATTTTTGGTTTTTTGATCTTTTTCATATTTTGGAATGAAAATGTAATTGAGATGGTGTGACACTATCATCTTAAATAGAAAAATGAACTATGTGGAGCCCATGTGCATGGATCCATATACTTCCAGTGTTTTGTGTGTTTTCATGGATTCATCTTATAATAAATGTATACAGGTTATTCATGACCACTAATTCCCTATTTCATGTGTTTTTGTGTGGATGATTCTTTATATTTGTTTTGGATTGAATTACTAGATTTTTAATGGAAATGGTATTTAAAAAGAAAATGATTTCAAGACGTGGATTCATTAAAAAATGTGGTTTTTTGGGGGTTTTAATTTGATTTATAAATGAGTTTTATTATTTTTTAAGTGGCATTGGAATAAAATGGTTTTGAATTTGAAAATGTGATGGTTTTTTTAAAGAGGATATTTGGGTTTATTGTGATATTTTGGGGTATGAACTTGGTGATTTGATTTGGAATTCTCTTTTAATTTAATTTTGGGTTGATTTTGATTTGGTTTTGTGATTTTATATTATTTATATTATGTATACCAAAATGTTCCCAAAGTTTTCCATTAAGTTTTTTCCAGTTTTTGGCACCACCCAAACACCCAGTGGGGTGGAAGAGTCAAGTTACTCACAATCATTTCCAATTTTACAATTTGATCGAGGTATTTTTGATGTAGTTGATTGGATTTTGGATGTTAAATTTGTTTTCATTTATTTTGTAATTCTTGAGACCATGAATGTGAGAGGTTTTATAGGTTTATTTGAGGGATAATGTTTCTATTGATAGAAGGTGATGGTCTCATCATCATTTGAATTTGGGATTCGAGGGAATATATTTGTCGCCACATTTATCTAATGGTTTATTCCTTAGGTGGTTAAGGTGAAGAAAGTGGTAGAGATCATGGGTTTTCAAAAAGGTCAAATGATGGTTATAGTATATGTTGACCATTTCAAATAGTTGGTTTCTTTTTCTTTGTAGAAACCATTAAATGATTTCTTGAATGCTTCTGTTTTTATTGGGTATTCATATAGATATTAAAAATATAATTTTCTAATCCTAAGAAATTCTATTTGGGAAGCTAGTGGGTAAGGTATTTTTAGATGAGCTGGTTCCAAGTGGGTAGTCTTTAACAGGTAGAAATATATCTTCCCTAGGGATCCTGAAGGTTCCCCATCTAGTATGAAGTTTTAACTTGAGAAAAATATTCTTAAGGAGTATATTTTCCCATTCCTACATCACATTCATTGTTCCACCCACTCACATGCTTCTAATGTGGTTATTTTGGGCATTTGAATCCATATTACCATAATACTATGAAAGATTATTGACAATGTAGTTGTTAGGGTCATCTATATAAGTTTTATATGTTGCGTCTCTAAGAGAGGAAGTCTAAACATGTGTTATTCTTTTCCTGAATGTGGAGAAATATATTCTTCAAGGAAGTAGGGATCCATCCATAGTCCCTAGAGTGATTCTTTTCATGCCGCTAACAATTTCTAGGTTTGGGGGTTATTCGCTTAAATTTTATCTTCGATTTCAAAGTGGGTAAGATTTATGTATTACAATTTTTAGTTATATTATTTTTTTCAATTCTTCTTATTTTAATGATATTGGTAGACTTATTTCTTGAAACATATATAGTCATTCCTTATGGATAATAAATTTTTATGGTTAAAATTATTGAGGATTTATTTTGGTTTTGGGTGATTCACATTTTGGAGATGTTTTTTCTTATATAAATGATGAATAATCGTCAGGTTTGATGTTTGGGTCAAGATTAAATCATTGGGTTTCCACCTCAAGATGGGGGTTTTGTGTTAGTATTGTTGTGAAAGTGGGTTTCTGAAATAGTGTGGGTACCCTCCATATATCTTTAATGTGAATTTATTTTGAGCTGGTTGGGTGTGACTTATAGATTTGACAGGTAACACTGAGGTTTTTTCCATCACTTAAATCTGTTCAGTTTTGTGTTATTTTGATGTTCCTCATATTTTGGGGTGACATTATATTGGAAGAATGTTTTTGGGTGGGGAGAATTTTCACCAAAGAACCTCATTTATCATTTTATATTTTGTTTATTTCATTGTTCTTGCTCCTTTGGATGAGGTTCAGATAGATTTTAAAGTGATTGTTTTTTATTTTTGAGGGTATAATTATATTTTTGGCCTTATTAATGATTATTGTGCATAATTTGGGGGAAACTATTTATATAGTGGATGTAAAGGGTGTTTCCTGTTAATTTTTTTATTTCATGGTCTATTTATGGATTGGCCTAACCCATGCAAGGAAAACAAGTAACTCTGTAGATTTTTGGGGGTTTTTGAGACCTGTCACATGAATTACACATGGTTAGTAGAAACCTTGAATAAAGTATGTGATAGAGTCTATCATTTTGATAGATCAAATTTTAATTGTTGGAATATGGTTTCTCAAACCATGTAGTTGGACCATTTGAGGTGTTTATCCTTTTTGTACGGTGTTTATGGTTTGTTATACCATGCATCCTAACAATGCAACTTTCTAAGACTTTTTGAAAATTGTAGATTACCATTTTTCATCTTATTTTATTTTAAAACAAATCCACCCAATCATCCCCCACTCATTCATGCGGCCCCTTGGGATCCTCGAGTGGCATACTCCTCCCCACCTCTTGGATTTTTGTGACTTCTTATTCAATCTTAGTTATGTTTCTTTGGATTTTAACCATATTTTCTCTTACTATATTATTCTCATTTTTTTATTCTTCTTCATTGGATTGGTTCCCTCATAGCTGGAACATAGGGTGAGGTTTAGACAACGTGGGTTAATTATATTAGTTCTAGTGTGTGTAGTTTGTTCTTTGGTATTTTTTTATCATTATCTAGTAGTTTTATTTAATTTTCACACCATTTATATTAGAGTTTCCATCCATTTCATTTTTGAGACATGTCTTTACATAATTGAGATTTGAAAAATTAATTTTAAATTTCACTCTTTTTTCTTTTGATATGTTGTAATTTTTTATTACATCATTCCAAGATGATAATTTGATAAAAATTGGTTGATAAAGGGTTGATTCAATTATTCATATAGGAATATTTATATAATGTGTTTGATAAAATGAAAATTGGCCTTATAAAGAGGAATTAAGTGTTATAAAATGGGTTTTGGTCTTGTTTAAGATTTTGAAATTTGGTTCACATGTTGAGTTATGGGTCTTGTTGAGTTTTGGGGTATCTTATTGGTTTGATTATTATTTGGATATTCATATTCCTTGGTGTGATTATTATTATTCTATTTTATTGGACCCATGGACATTCACATGGTTATCCATTTATGTGACAATGAATATGGTATTATCCATATGTGAACTTAATGAATATATAAATATGAGAATGATTATAAATTGGGAATCCATAATAATTTCAAACATGATAATTTTGGTTTTTAAAAACACTCACCTACCATATCTTTCTCTTTTCACTCTTTTATCAAAATGGATTTCTTTAAAACTCTGAATATTTTCTAAATTGTATTTCGTTTCGATATAATTTAAAATGTGATTTTCAAATGTGTTTTCCAAATATTAGCCCATTTTAAATCTTCTAAAAATGAATAATGTTTCCCCTTGGTTTTGGAAATGGTTTTTGAATGATATATGTTTTCATTGGGAATGGTTATAGATTTTAAATGATAAGGCAGAGTTGGTACCTTGTGTTGTTTTCAAAATTCTCTTTGAAATCAAACATTATGTAGGTCCTATTAGAACTTGTGAAAGGTTTTATGCGTGATTTTAATACATATGATTATTATTCTTTGGGCATGGTCTTGACATATATGGTGTTAGGCAATGGTAAAAGCATTCATGGGTGAATCTATGGATTCTGTTTAATTCCAATCATGTGATTACCTCCTCACATTCCTTTGTACTATTATCATGGGATTCCTATACATCATCCATATGTTCAAGTGATTATTGATTTATAGTATTGATTAAATGAATTAGTACCCAATGGATAGAAAATAAGACATCTGTATTTTTCAACTAGTGATGATAGATTAGAGTGTTCAGGTTTGTTTTTGAATAAGGAGTTACACTACACACTGAAAAGTGATCTTGAATATAGTACATCTGAGGCTTTAATATATAATTGTTTAATACATTAATAGTATTAAATATATATATATATATATTATTTTGTTTCATTTTACTATACTTTTTAACTTACTAATTAATGCTTACACCAATATTGTTTCTCTTATTTCTGAAATTTCTAAAATACTCTATTTCTTGTACTTATTTGTGATTTCTTATTTTTTATGATTTAACTAAGTTGAATTTTTTATTTTAGTCTCGTGAATGGGTTTAAAATGAAATATTTGTTTATAAAATTAAATGATAAAACCACTATCTTCCAAAAAATATTTCAAATGGGTGTTTATATACTATTTTGGGAAATGACATTCATGGATTTTGTGGTGCTTACCAACTGAGTTTTTTTATGCTAACAACCTACTTATTCTACTTAGCTTTGATAGACCTAGTTTATTTTATAGTTTTATATTCTTGTTCAAATTATCTCATGGGTAAATTATATATATTTTGTTGGAGGTGACACATGATGTCACATAGAGGTAAGTCTCGTTTTATTTTTTTCGATGGGGTGACCTGTTCAAAGTCCACCCAGGTTGGTTTATGAAAAAATGCTTCTCCACTTGTATATGATTATCTCTTATACCTACATGTTTTTTAAGAACAAAAAATCACACATCTTCACTATTAGGTGGTGACTATAATGGAACTTATCAGACAAGAATGAAATTCAATTCAATGATCTTGAAAAAACATTGAACTTTACTTCAATATTTCCACCCTAAAAATTTACAATAACATTAAAACATTTAAATTGTAAACTATCTCTACTATTTTCAAAATCTATCATAAACCTGATAATTAATTGAAAAAAAACACAATAAAAAAACAAACATGAATCACTATGGATCCAACCATTTGGATGAATTTTTGATAATATTTCCATATTTTTTTAAGGTTCCCATTATAGTGGTGAACTTATATAAACTTATGATGTGAAAAATACTATAATTTCATTCTCATAATAATGTTAGGTATTGGATAAATAATCATGTGATATAGTATTTATTAATATTGTGATAATAGAAAGTATAATGTGGGTTATTTATAGGGAACCAACTCCAATGTACTCCCACTTGCACTGGATCCAACTTTTAATAAATTTTAGTCTCCTAGATCTCACAAGATATTCATGATTGTTGAGATAAATATTTTTTCAATAGGCATACCAAGTTATCTTATATGGTTAAATTTATTATTATGACCTCAAACCTTTATGAAAAATCCCTTAAAAGGTGATAATTTATATATATATATTCTTTATTTATTTCTGTGAGCTTTAATACTTGGTTAAAACCATTTATATAGTATTATGACAATAAATATTGATAAAATATTTACTTCCAGGTAAAAAATTAATCATTTGAATGAATTTTCATATAAAAACTACTTCGTTAACTACCTAAATAATCATAATATACTAAAATATACTATAAAATCAGTGACAACTACCTGATTAGAAATTTTTCATCTCATAGTTCCTCTATTATTGAAGAACACATACCCTTAATTCAATTTCGAATCAATATGATTAATTTGGGAAAAATCATCTATGTATCCCCTAAATACTAGTTCATTATATTTATCTAAAGATAAGAATATATCCTCTATACACATCAGGTACAAACAGATATTCATAAAAACCATGGAATAGTTCTATCTTGGGTTTATTTTAAATCATCCTATAATGATCATGGCATGAGAAATATCAATCCTAGTACATATAATATATTTAATGATATATCCCATAATATATGTGTAAGGAATTGTTCTCATTATCTACCTCCACCTATTATATATAAAGACACATTTTCTTATAGAGTTGTATTCCATGTGACATTTTTAATAATCCCCACATGCATTGTTCAATATAGGATATATTCAATACCTTATCAATATGTGTACCCTAAAATAGTCTAAGAAACATATTACATCTAACATTTTTAATCTCAATCCCTATAATATTGGTTTATTTCAAGAATTATTTTAGGGAGAAACATTTAATTAACCATTTCATAACAAACTATTTTACAATTATTTTATTTCCCAACAGTAATGTATCATCAATATATATTGTTAGGAAAATTATCTCACTCCCGCTAATCATATTTTAAACAGACAGATCACATTTATTTATTTTGAGACCAAATTTCTTTATGGTTTCTTAAAAATGGTTGTTCCGTGATCTGGATTCACAATTTAACCCATACCAGGATTTCCACAATTTCATACCTTATTTTAATCCTTTATTATCACAAAACCTTATAGTTTTTTCTATTTATATCATCTACAAGGTTTAAATTAAGGAAACCCATATTGAAATCCGTTTTCTAATTATCATAATCATGGTATGAATCTATTGTATGTAGAATTATAAAATATTTGAGTATAGTGAATAGTGAAAATGTATGGTCATAGTATATACATTGAAATGTCTAAAACCATTTATAAATTATCCACTCCTTATATATACTAGCTTTACCATCCATGTGAAAATTCTTCTTGAATACTAATTTTCCCCCAATAGGTTTTACATCAACTAAAGGATCATCTAAATACAATAGTTTATTTTTGTATATCTAATCCAATTTAGTATTCATGGATTATTTCCCCTTTTTATATTTGATTATATTTATTTCTTCTGTATGGGAGAGAGGGTCATTATCTTTGAAAAATAACATGTCACCTAAATTAGTGACTAAAAATCACATCCATATCGTTCTTCAACCTCTCCAGTGATGATACAAAGTACTTGTATATATAAATCAACTTATTCCAATAATTAGTGTTGAATTGACTCTTTTACAAACTCCCATGCATTTTGATCTTCAACTTCATCAAATTATATCATTATACAATAATAAATTTTAGATATGTGTCCCCTTTCATGATATGTGGGACTTATTTTGATGACAGACTTTATATTTCAGGGATTTTTAAGATAATATCCTTTAATATCATTAATATATCTTATAAATATTCACTTATTTCTTTTTTATCCTATTTTGTTTCTAGGACTAGCCTTAGAAAATGAATCAAATCCCTATACACACACATGTGTCAAAATAGACTTTGTCTAACATCATAAATTATATGAAATTATACTTTAATTTTTTTTATAAATTCATTTAGTATGTGTGGTAAAGTCATTATTTCATATCCCTATAATGTTAATGGATGGTTTATATGACTCGTCAAAAATCTCACCATGTCCAATAATGCATGGTTCCTCTTTTCAAAAATACTATTCCACTATGGTGTATAGGGATGAGTAACTTTAGATAACATCCCAACCCCCTTGGAAAATTGATAAATTTTGGTTAGCATAATCCCCACCATTTTCTAATTAGATTTTATTTATATTTTTTCCATGATTATTCTCTACTTCATTCTTATAATCCTTAAATACTCCAAAGGAATAAAACATATACCACATTAATTAGACATATCCATATCTAATAAGTCATTGGAAAATGGTTATGTTATAAGAGTATCCACCGACATATTTTATTATAAAAGTTCTAAAAATATATGTCTAAACTAAATATATAATATCTAAAACTCTTTATAATTTTCCACTATATTTATATTTTGTTATTTTACTTTCTAAAAAAAAATATTTCTATGAATTTTACTTCAAGAGAATAAAAATAACATTATTGATCTACATTTTTCAAAAAATTATATTTCAAATGATCTAGTTAGTTATTCCAAAAATGGGTGTGATATGAGAAATGGGAACACGATTCATTATCTATTTCCATGTATTTATTTTCACACTCTAGTACCTAAATAATATTATCAAAATTATCAATCCCATTATTTATGGTATTTTTATAAAAGTACAAACTCTTATTTTCAAACATGAAACCAAATCCATCCATTTATAAAATGGACATGAATATTATGTTCTTGGTTACACAAGGTACAAAATAACATTACATTAAAAAAAGAATTAATGTAGTACACAATGGGAAATGGAACCTATAGCCAGTGTAGCTAGTATCACTACATTGGAAACTCAGAGACCAAATTCACCTCTAGTTATCTTTTAAAAGTTACATGTTCAGAACATTTTAGTGAAAATGTTAGAAGAAAAAGTTATACATAATACCCAATTTGTCGAAATGGAAATATTTCACTCAGTAATGAATATACCTTAATCTTCATCATTATTCTTACCTATGGAATAGTTATAATACCAGTAGATTTTAATGATATACCTAAAACATTATACACCTTAATCATTGTCAGCACTCAAGATATTTAGCTTCATGAAAGGGTAGTGTGAAGGTTCCTCATATTTGGTACTTCTCTTAGACCTTTTCAACTTAACATTACACTTTTTCACTATAAGGATAAATATTTTTTAATTCTCCATGTATTTATATAATTGATAAATCAGATTAAATATATCCATGAGGATATTCTCTACATTGTTCATATTATAATTATAAATATAACTTGAGAATAATAGTGGAAGTTAAGTGAGTATGAGGTATGTGTATAATTAAATTGGTATCTTGAAAACCAATATTTCTAATGGATAAGTATATTTAATCATAATAAATACATAAGTTCTACATTGTTAACCTCCTACAAGCATTCATGTAAATTTTTCTTTAGAGATATCATACCTCTCATGTATTTCTTAATCACGATAAATATCATGAAGAAGAGATAACATGGTGAATGAATCTATGTCTCTATGAAGCTTCTAGAGCTCACTAGTCGTGGAGGATGTCATGAGTCCTTAGAAATCCAATGAATCATCCTCCTATTTTTGAAGACACTATGTACTTACTTACATTACTTCTTAATGGGAATAATAGGAATTTCGGACTAAAGAACATTAAACTTGTACTCTTGGTGTAGTTAGATGTGTTTGTTTTTATAAAAATCCAAGAAGATAGAACTAATTTTCATTTTATCTTTATCCAAGATAGATTGTCGGGATAGTGTTAGGGTCAAATTAATTTCAATTTTATATAAAAAATTAAAACATATTTTTTCTTATATCTTGATTAATATAGGTGACATAATAAATTAATTATATTAGTCTCCTTGTTTTTACCAAATCCCAATAGTCATCACCATTGTATTTATAATATATTATCACTTATATATTCTAATGGAAAGAATCTATATTCTTATTATCGTAAAAATATTGTCCCTTAAAATCATATGAAGGTATTTTGGAAGGTATTTCTTTCTAACTACATTAAGTCACTATTCATTTATTTGTAGAGTGGACTCCCCAAGTCATAAATCATAAACTCATATTTCTCAAGTATTGAAGTTAAATTGTATGAAGAATAATTTGTAAATTACCTATAATACCAATTTGGTTATTTCAACCCATTATATTTTATATGACTGCTTGATAATTAAAAAGTGTCATTGACTTTGGCCAAACTGATACTTTAACTATGGTTGTATCTTAACATAGAATATGGAAGAAGACTCATGAAATTATATTTTATTTGAGTAATTATTTTTAGCTTATATATAAAGGTTATTTATTTTATTCTTTTCTTTCATGTTAATATTATAAATATTTTATATAATTAATTAACAATAACTAATAAAATATTTTCTACATAATCCATCGATTTTCATTTATATTGGCTTGGATTTTAATTTATTTACCTTTTTTGATTATGTTTAATTATAAAACAAATCAAGCATCTCATAAATAAAAAATAATAATGAAATTAAAAATAAAATAAATATGTGATATGATCATTATATTTTTATCAATTAGTTGGTTTATTAAGTAGAAGATAAACCAATGTATAATAAATGGTTATATAACACCTTAATTAGTTTCCTAAGATTGATTTGTAGTATTCCACCACTAACATGTGTATCTCCTTGGTTTATTTCACCCCATATTGGGTCTTTATTTATATCCTCTTTCTTTGAGAAACATCCATTATATATATTTACTCACTCGATGGTGAGGGGAAATATGGATTTAGGGTTTCATAAATAAAACCATGGACACATAGGCCCATATATATTGAGGTAGAAATAATACACAGATAATCATAATTAATTTTTAAAAAAAAAACTATCAACAAAACCATATAATAAATAATTATATTATATTAATCAATAAAAATACACATTTGAGTCAATATCAGGATCAATCAGAACATGAAACGAATACACATTTAAATTAGGTATCATTTATTTCAATTAAACAATATTAAGATAAATTTATTTTAAATAATAATTAATTTCATTAAATAATTCATGAAATCGTGTATTTTAATTATCTTTCCAAAAATTCCTTGTGATACATATCCTATATAATTTTAAATAAATTAAATACCTTTAATTTTAATATAAAATTAATAATTACAAGATGTGTACTCTCTTAGTCAAATAGAATTTATGATATTATAAAGTTTATAATAAAAAATTTAATTTAAATATACATGAAATTTATTAGAAGCAACACATCGTGTACCCATCTATGTCTAATTAAATCATTCTTTTGAAATTTATCTCTAACTTTGTATGTTCTATCACTTGAAAAGGTGTGTGACTTAAACTTGTGTGTCCCTTTTTGTGTAATAAGTAATTACAAAACATTTCATGATATACATGGCCTATTGATCCATGGGTGAATCCATGTAGCATGTGAAACATGTATGACCACATGACATGGATTGAATATACATTTCATGTACCACTAAAAATTCATGAAAAGTACATGATGTGTAAAATTACTATACATGTTGAATATTTTTTTAATAATAAAAAAATTAATTATTAATAATTTATGTATGAATAAAATGATGAAAATAACTCAGTATATACTTGGTGTGGAATGAAACTGTCACATAGAATACACAACTAGCTACCTACTATGTTGTTTATGTCTTTTTAAATTTCACTATGTGTTGACCCATGCGGTATGCCTAACATTATACGTACCTTGTGTAAGTTGAAACATGTTACATGGTGTGTAAATCCATATACACATTGTGTAATCAATTTATAGCTAATTTCAATACACACCTTGGGACGTAGCATGTATCCCACAAGGGATACTTAGTGTTACACAATGCTTAGAACAATCTATATTTCACACAATCACTTATTTACATGTTTCTCAGTTGGAATTAAATGTGTGGTGTGTAATCACGATGCACACATTGACCACATGGATTGTCATGATTTAAAAAGTTTCATTATCATGTGGGGCTACATAGCATGTACACTAACTCAACATCATATACACCATGTCAATATGTGTACCATTTGGTGGTCAATATGTAGTGTGTAAGGACACTGTATACCAACCCCCACATGATGTTTCATTATTGAAGTGGATTTTACTTGTGTGGTTTACCAATGTTTTAGAACATGAAATTCGTGGTTACACTTTATTTTTCAATTTCATGCGAACAATATGATCAATACCTATATATGGGATATTTGAGTGTTTTTTATCAGTTCTTGGTCATATGAAAGAAAATTATTGTGTTATCTACGATTTTAGATTAAATAATGAAAAAATATAAATATAAATTAATAGATAATTTATAAGTAAATCAAAATATTAATAAATTACTATAAATAATAATATGATTTCACTGATATGACTTAATGGTTCTCGGAATTAGGTATGACAATTAGGCACATCCCCATAAATTTTTTCATCAAATATAATTCATAATTCTATGGAACTTGATGAATATTCATCAATTCTAATAGATCAATATAGAGTATCTTGGTCAATGGAACCCCAAAATCATTAATAATTTACCTTTTAACACTTAACTTCTAAATATGTCATAAAAATTACCTCATTTTCATTGTTGATCACTTCAGTTGTTAGTTAGGTGATACCATCATTATAAGGAATAATCTAAACAAGTATCTCTTTAACTATATCTACACATGTTCTATGAATATATGAACATATCTTTTAGTATTTCAAGTGGTAGTATTAATGAACCACATTACCTATATCATTCTTAATTTATTGCAATAAGAAATCCCTCTTATTCTCCCCAAGTATTAGTGGTAGGAGGTGTATTGTCCCTATTCATTTTTTAGAGGGTTATTGGGATGTTATTTCTAAGAACTGATAAAATTATCTGTAGGGAATTCATTGTGAAAATCCTCTCTCACAAAATAATATAATCAGGAATATATTCTGGGAGAAATAATTGTTAATATCAAAATGTTTTTTTATGTAATTATTTATTATAAATATTCCCATGTCAAATAATAATAATAATAATAATAATAATAATATATCTTAGGACATGGTATAAAATCATTGATAAATATTTCAGTTCATTTTTGGCCTTTAATTCGACCCGACCATTATTCTTGAAATTTATTGAACATTGAATAATAATTTTTTAAATAAATTAATTTTTTTGATCAATAAACTTAATATTATATTCACTAAACATGAAAATAAATGTTTATTTTTAATAATCACATAACTAAATAAATATTTATATTAATCTATTCACTAAATTGGTTAAATAAATAAATAAATATTTATTACATTATGCATATTATAAAATAGTTAAATAAATATTATATTGACTAAACTCACAAAAAAATATTAATTTATGTATTTAACCCAAATATTCTAAACATGAATATATATATATATATGGTGATTGAATTTATGTGATTGGTGATATTTGAATAATAATTATTCCTCAACCTAATAATAATAATTATTCATAACATTAAATTTGAATTAAATTTAACAGATATTTTGGATACACATAGTGTGTGAAACCATATGCCTCTTTCTTAGTGGTATTAGTTTAGATATCCTAATTACATAGTTCAACATCAAGAAATACATAACAGAAACCATAGTGAAAGAAGTCAATTACACAATAAAAATAACCCCTATGAATGATACTATTTAACATAATCCCTTTATCTTGAAATATCATCATATAGGTTGAAAACATGGGTCATCAGCCTACTTGATTGATTAATATTTATTTGACTCCATCTAAAGAACTCATCGATGAAATACCATGTCCATGGATTTAATTATATATATTCATTTAAATCAATGGGATCTATTAATTTATAGGGGATAAATAATTTCATTAATTATTCAATTAATGTCACATATCTTATGATGCACCCAATGTGAGATACATCATAACGAGTATATTTCATCACCATTTTTATCCATATATCCAATTGTGTTATTAATTATATAAATTAATAATAATATCAACTCTAAGGATGATTACCCATGTATGTAGATATAAATATCTAATTAAAAATATAACATTTGGAATTTCTATTAGCATTTATGTACTCATAACCTCCTTTTTTAAAGGTTATCAAGTGTTAAATTGATGAGAATAAGTCTCAATGTTTTATTATATTTCATCTCCTAAAATTCAAATACATTTTTCCCATCTATAAGATGTCATATGGACTATAAGACATATGTCTATGAATATAGTCATTAAATATATTTTATCATTATACTAGGGAATTGTTATAACCATTTTATGTGAAAAATAATCTATGTAAATCATCACAGTAATGTCACATTTAAGGAAAATAATCATGTTCTAAGATATTTATTAATATTTTGGTAATTGAATGTAAAAAAGTTAGTTTTTTTATAAAACTAACTATAATAGTTAGATTGTTGATTATGGGTTTAGGTGGTTGTTTCTACATGTTAATAGTTACTCAACTCATGATATGGAGTTGTATGTGGTTATCCATGAAATAAATTACTATAACTATCACCTTTTTTAGAGGTTCATTATTTAAACTAATCAAAAGAGCCATAAATTTATATTCTCTCTGCATAACATCTATTTTGGTTAGTGGAGGTGGTCATTGTTAATATATTCCTTTGAATTTGATATGATATTCACTCTTAGGAAATGGGATATGGTGGAATATTCTCTCAATTAGAAGACACATGATTTAGTAGTGGCTAAAAGTGATTTGTTTTTGTGGATATTTTATCTAAGTTTTATCTTGATGTCCTGAAGTATCAGAGGAGTACAACAACAATACCTCTAAGCATTGATTAATTGATTTTATATAGTATAAAAGAGAGTCTTTTTATATCCTTATATTATTGGACGATTAGGGGAAAATATTTTATATCTGTACACCCCTATAATAGACCTAGGATAATGATGGTGTTTTATATACTTGAGGTAGAGTTGTGGTCTTGATGAGAAAGCTAGTCTAGATGATAAAGGATTCACATGACTCAAATTTTAATTTTACCCATTTTTTAGAAAGATAATAATGAAATCAATCAAAAATAATGATTGATTAGGAAAATTGATGATATGATTGGAGTTTTATCATGATACATCACCTTTCAGTAGGTTAAGTATTAACAGAGAAGACCAATTTTTCTACTTCATATTCTATTGATTCCTATTTTGAAATAGGATAAGATCATTTGAGATTTTTTGAAAAGGATATTGAGTACCCTAAAATGTAGTTATTTGGTATGGTTTAATATTAATTGATTGAGTATATTCATAAATGCTATGGGTATTTAGAAGAAAATTTTGTTGGTAAGATGATAAATTAGTATGTTCAAGATGTTATACAAATTTCAGTAATTTTGAAGTGTATTAATTTAATAAAATATACGAGATTCACATACAATTTCTATAAAGTAATTTTGTAATAATTGGATACTTGGGATAAATTTTGTTCAACATATCACTATCATAATGATGGGAAGTATAAGAACATTACCATGGTGTTAAAGGACATACATGAAGTATGTGTCCTTGGTATCAGTGGATCTTAGGAGAATCATCCTATATAAGAAATCAAAACCTATAATAATAGTTATTAACCATAAATTTAAATGTAACCAATCAAGTTATATTGTAGTATGGCATACTAATATCCCACATACTAATGGTGGAAGGATAGTCACTAATTATAGTGTCATGTCTTATGTAAGAAACCACAAATATTGTGTTTGTGTTATTTGAAGGTAGTTAAAACCCAGTTAGAGTGGAAAATATATTTATAAAGACTGGTAATGGAAACCTTTGGTTTTAAAAGTAGGTGTTCAATTATTATTGATAGTTTCACCATGGCTTGAACATTGACGATTGTATAGAAATTTAAAGTTATCACATGTTTTATAGGGTTTTTTTAGATCATTAAGAGGATTAGAACTATAAAATACTAGTTAGTGCATTATTATATATATAATTCTACATAATTTGTATTTTAAGTAACATAATCATATTGATATCATCTAATTCATCATCATGTGATTCATATCGATGATGTGGAATAGGAGGTAGATTTTTTATTCATGAAATGATTTGTATGAATAGTGGAATAAATCAATAAGATCCATTATAAAAAATGGCATCAGTAGTTAATATGTAGTGCAATAATAAATTTATTCCAGATAAGAAAAGAGATTTGGATTTGGATATAGGGGTATAATGGAAAAATATTTTAATTAATAAGGCCCAGTCACACATCTCAAGGATAACAAGATTTAGGGTAGAGATTTTCCAATTACCCATATATGTTGTGGTATGAATTCAATTTAATTAAAATAATTAAATGTTTAATTTCATGGATTATATTATTAATTTTCATGAAAGTGTCAAAAAATGAAAAATAAGGATAAGAGAGTGGTTGTTTAAATCTCATAAAGAATAAAATTCCCACCGAAAGTCTACTATGGGGTATCCTATTTCATGTGTATTTTGAAGGGGGTCTTTATCCACTATAGAGGACCAAATGGTTACAAAGCAAATTATTTAGGTCTAACTGATGTATGGTAGATGAAAATTATGTTCATGTGGGACCTTTAACATCTATTTATTAGTGGGAGAGGAGTTTTTAATTTTTATTCAATTTCTATTATAATGCCTTATTTTATCATTTATTTTGGATGTCATTTGAAATAACATTCTTTGCTTAAAGATCCCTAAAGATTTGGACCGTACTCTATTTATTAAATATAGATTAAAGTTACATTAGTTTAATTAATATATAATTGATAAATATAAATCTCTATGTCCTGTTATTTAAAGATTAGATCACGAATTCCTTTTGTTTCATTATTAATAATTAAATTAGGGGTTTTATATCTTTTGTATGATTTCCTTCAACTAAGGTGAAACACTAAAAGGTATCCTATGAGGATACATTTATGCATATTAAGTATGTATTACCAATATAATCCCATTTATTGTATGTTTTAAAAAAAATTATAAATACGTATGTTTTGGATGATAAATGAAAATGTACAAGAATGGAATAGTAATTGGTTTCATGGTATATTAATGTTTATGTGAGGGACATTTAAGTTGTGAGATATCTTATAGATGATATTATTTGATTTCATTATCACTTATAACCATTTTAATTTTTGAAAACATTAAAAAAACATGAAAATATAACCTATGTAGGGTTTCTTTCCAAAATTCTAGGGTAAGTACCCATTTTGAGGTTCCTTTGAGTGTTCCTTGAGAATAGGAAGTTTATATGTTATATGGGGTAAATAAAGGTTAATAATATAGTGTGTTTTGTGACATTAGGTGATATAAATGGTATATTTTTTCTCACAATATAGGGGACCACTAACTTTTTGATGAAAATGGATTGGGTACAGTGATTAATATGATGAAAAGTTGGTTAAAGGGTTGGGTAATATTAAAACCAAGATATTTTGATATAAATAAGGTTGTAAGTGATCCAAATATTAGATTAATTGATATAAGTTATATTTTAATTAATTAAATTGACAATTTTTATGAATCAAACATGATTAAAGATTAATATTATTTATTGAGAGTGGGATTCGGACAGATTACAAGACGTTAATCTTACTTTTAAATTTCATGGTTTACTATAATCTTAGATTTATTTTCTCTATATGGGATTAGAAATTATTCCAATCCAATCATTTAACATTGGTGAATGGTATTGAGTGTGATTATAAACCATTCCATTGACATTTGTGATGGATTAGGTTCTATGAAAACTCTTCATATGGTGACCTATGATTATGGGAATTTAGTGGTAATGAGATCTCAATGTTGTAGATTTTTAAAATGGTATGGTTAGATACTTTTCAGACCTAGATTATTGGGTTGATTAATTATGGGATTGTGGTAGGACACTATGCCAACTCACTTAATTCGGTGTTGATATGACTAGACTCAACATGAACACTCATGAATGTGGCTCGGTTCACTCATCATATTGGTTTATTAGCTCTCAAGGATGTGAGGGGTTTATAATTTATACTTAATTTATTATTTTATAATATTATTCATGGGCCTATATAAGTTAGATAAATTTGGATACACCATTATAAATTTCCTTCTATGTATATTTCTCACACCATACATGTGAAACTTGTGACTTTGGAAGCTTCATAGACCTAGATATAGGTATGGGAAGGGGTCTCATAATTAACTATTTGGCTAGAAAGGTTTCTAGTATTGGGATACAAGTAAAAAATATGAATCAATACTAAATTCTATAGATGTTTCCATTATTCTATCCATTTTTTATTATAATTATATATGATCTATCCTTTAGGCGGTCTTGTATCTCTATGTATAACTGCATGGAATTTTAATTGGGTTTATATATTTTAATAGAATGAGATATGTGTTATTTTGTATGGATAATCATTATAATTTCTATAGTTACTATCATGTTGTGGATTATAGTGTTTATTATCTGTGATGTTATTTGTACTTTTTTGATAAATTTTGTACTCTCCATACAAAACTGATAGACCCACATTAACAGTTTCTAGCCTATGGTATATGAGGACACGTTCTAGAGGCCTATTATAATACCACATAGATACCATTTAGGATGAATATGATTGGGATGATACATATACTTTTTATAAATCATGACTACAAGGAAAAAAAATGATCAAGTCAATGATGATTCTACATACAGGTTCCATTTTTGGAATATTTTTTTAATATTAATTAATATTTACCTTTACTATATTGTTTTATTTTATCCAATAATAAATTTATACCCATACAAAATAATTTTTTTTTTTAAAAATGTGACATGAGTGTAATGGATTTTTTTTCTTATTCTTGGACTAAGAGCCTATAATTGTTTAGTTTTCACATAACAATAATTATCAATGACTAATTTATTTTTCACCTTAGCATTTTTATATAGAAATAAATTATTATCTTAACTCTTAAGGGTTATGATTGAAAAGGTGGTGATGATTAGGATAATACTAGTCGAATAGATTACATTAATTTTTTAGTTAATTTGTTAATAGATAAGGAATACTTTAATTGACAAAAACTAATATATTAATAAATGGGGGATGCTTCTTATAACACTTTAATATTATGTTAATGGTTATTATCTATCATGAAATAACCCATGTTTTCCATACACCATACACACCATCTATCATGTGACATGGATTGGGGGGTATTTTTGATCCCCCAGGGATGGTGTTAAGCTCTCGGACATTAGAAATAAAAAATTGGAACCATTTATCCCTTAAATCGGAATTATGAAATAATAGAAAAATGTGAATAAACTCTTCCTAAATCAAATAATCATACTCCAAAAGATTAGAATAAAAATAAACAATTTGTAAGAAATTTAAAAAATAAAATGATAAAACCTCATCACTCCTCCAAATAACTCTATAAAACAACCCCTTTTATTCGACCTTTAATCTCTAAATATAAATTCACCATCGATTAATAAGACAATACTAAATAGGGTTTGATGATTTGGATATTGAAATAAGTAAAATTTATAAACATAAATAATCACTAACCCATGTATGCTCCCATGGGACCTACCAAGCCAAAAACAATTGATGCTCTATTAGTAGACAATAATAGAACCTTAACATAATAAAAAAATTTAATAAGTGTGAGCATAAAATCTTTGAAGGAAACCACCCACCATACCATATTCATAACCTTGAATAAACAATCCATTTCAATGTCGTTTTAATTAAATTATTAAAATATTGTTTTTTCATTATAAAATACATTATAAATTAGAAATGGTTTTATAAACATTCTTATTTATTTTTCTCAAATGACAAAATCACTTAAAACATTTCATCTTAAATCACACGAACCATCTAAAATAACACTATTTCCTATGTAAAATGATCATTTAAAATCATTTACTAAAATTCCTAATAAAAACAACACATGATGAAGGAATAGAAAGATCAATAAAATTTCACCACATTACCAAATTAAAAAATAACTACAAATAATGAAATTAAATCAGTGTTTCCAAATAATTCAAACAATCATTTGATAAAATATGAACTCAATGAAATACCCTATGTTAAACCACCAAGCAAGTAATACATCTTATGGAATATTACCTAGGTCCTAAAGTGACATAGTTTTAGAATTAACTAAACACAGCACACCCAGGTGGCCTACCTTTCATCCCATATATAATACACCTCACTAGCCTACACCCAACATCATTGGGGGGAAATGATCTATATTCTTATTTCACCCCAGAGGTGATAGTATTAGTGTATAACTATCTAGTAAAGCATAAGTCTATAATTCCCACTCAGCTACAAGGGTTCTATTTACCCAAAATAATTATGGTAAGAAAATAATGATCATTAATCAATAAAAACACAATAAATTATGGTAATAACTCTCCCTCACCTCCAACACCCTAATAAGAACAACCCCAAAGATCCATAAACTAGTTTCTACATACATCATACGCCACCCATTAAAGGGAAACAAGCCCAAGGGCTTCAAGAGGGTCTCAATCACCCTTTACATTAGAAGTCAATTAAAGTGATAAATTGTAATTCACTAAAATGGAATAAGAGTTTCAATCAATAACTTTTGATTTTTTTAAATTTAATTTCAAACCCATGATTTCTAAAATAATTTATTGTGATTCACTCTTAAAATCATTAAAAAAATTACCAAAGAAACACACTCAAAACAATTTTGGAAATTAATTTAAAGAATCAATAAAAATTCATTAAAAACCTCATAGGTTCTCTAACACATTCCTTTAATTTATTTCATGACCCAAATAAGTTCAATTATTTGTAAAATTAAAGTTTTTATTTAAAACAATTTATTAAGGCTTTCTTACAATACATATTATTTCATTTATCAATTCAAATTATAAAATAAAACATTTTAAAAATATCATTGAAATCCCAAACCAACATTTTAAATATCAGAAAATGTTTTGAAGGTTATTCATGGAATATTACACATATTTTTTATAAATAGTTAAATAAAATCATATTTGAACATGCACATAAAAGATTAATACCATTAATTTTATGTGAAAACCATGATTAAAAAAATTATTCTAGAAATTAATCAAACACATGTAATAATATCATTAGAATATTTAAATATGAATTTAAATCCAAAAATATGAATAGTTATAAAATTAAACTTTCAGACATGTGGAAAATACATTAAGTCAAATGATGATGTTTTGGAATAACAAATGTGGTCCTGAAAGAGTCCAAAAAAGGAATTTCATTCCCTAGAAATAATGAGATCAAACAAATGGGGTCAAACCGATGCCCATTGGTTCAGATAAGTGAGAAAATATCAATAGAGGAATAAGAAAACAATAGGGGATGGAATTGCATTCTTTACCATATAGATCTCTATTTAATCGTGAAGAACCCTTCGTAGAAACATATAAGGAGATGAAATATTAAGGGATGGAATTGCATTCTTTACCATATAGATCTCTATTTAATCGTGAAGAACCCTTCGTAGAAACATCTAAGGAGATGAAATATTAAGGGATGGAATTTTTATAAGGGGGATTTTAATTTTGGGGTGTCTTGAAATAAGGGTTGTAGGAGAATGTATATTTTATGATTTGTAATTTAGAGAGACTAAGAATTAAAAAATTAATAATTAAAATCCTGTATAAATTTCATAATTATGCCGCATGTTTTACCAAACCATGTTGTAACTATGTAGACCACAATAGAATCCCAACACTCCCCAAACGATTGGTTTGAATTATCATAAATTATCCATTCTAAACATAATTATAAAAAAATTATAACATTGTCACATGGAAACAATATGAATTACCAAACTGCTGAGGCTAACTTTGTGACACCTGAAAACCATAAAAAATTAAAAAAAATCATATAAAAATTAATGAATGTTAAAAAAAATATAAAACAATACAAAACAATATAGAAAAGATAAAATTGTGGCATGTGTACATCATAATTCTCCCCAACATGCAACTTTATACCCCTAGAAATTCCATGACTAAATTTATAAAAAATATATTTTAACATTTCCACACCTCCCAAGAGAGGGATGTGTCAAGGATTGATTCAAAAGAAACCAAGGCAAAAATATCTAACCAACACAAAATCTCCTTAACACCGATCATCTAAAATATTTTTAAATAAAAAACCACTCATCCCAAAACTTCCATGATATTTTCAATCATAATGAAAGCACAACAACCTAACCAAGATTCCAAAAATTAAAAGAGGTACCTATATAAGTCTCCCAAAACATAGATTTTTTAGAAAATGTTGGAACCAAATGAGATAAAAAAGAGACACATTCATAAAATATTTGAACAAACAAAAAATAAAATCACCCTTAACCCATCATTGCTTTCAACACAAAAAAAATGAGTCACAACCCAAAATACCAAATATGAACCAACAATTAAAACTCACCAAGAATACTAA
This sequence comes from Viscum album, assembly GCA_963277665.1. NCBI lineage: Eukaryota > Viridiplantae > Streptophyta > Magnoliopsida > Santalales > Viscaceae > Viscum > Viscum album. The sequence continues at coordinate 807,417,478 of OY728137.1, forward strand.
GACCACAACCAAACCCAAAAAAATATGGTATTTAAAATCAATTCGCTAAATAAAATATAGGTCTAGTGTATCGTCAATGGTACACTATCACAAGGAGAACCTACAGAAACCAAAAACTAACACTATCTCATATAAAAACCAAACTTTTATTATCTGCACCTTATCCACCCATGCATAGATCTAAGGTTCTTCCAATATCCATTAATTTATTGACAAACCTTAACACATAGATAGTACAAAAATGAACCTCAAGAAATGAAACTCTATATCCAAACACCAAATTACTATAAAGAAAAAATCATAATGTAAAAACTTATCAAATAGATCCAACGGAAACATATAACCCAAAATTTCCACAAATACTTAATTGAATTCATATCCTCATAATGAATCCATAAAATACCGAAACACACTCAATATATTTTTTTTGTAGATCAACTTAGTAGAATGAACAAGCTCACAACAACTCTCATTCGTGAAGATCTAAGAGTGTAATGAGAATTTTGAATTCCCTAAACACTCTTTAATAAATCCACTGCCCCAGATAAACCTTAATATGAACTAAAATAAGTATTATACTAACAAAAAAGGTCCATAGATAGCTTCCAAGAGTAAAATTTTATGATTCCACTAATCTATTCAAGGTTTTTTTAGAGACTTGAAAAAAAGAAATATCTTATAAATGACAAACAACTGACTAAGAGGATCATTTGAAGTGATATTTCTTCAACTAGTTATTATAACCAGTATTGGAGGTTTATGAAAAACAACATAATACATGAACACATTCAATAAATGTTTCATAATGCACACATAATATTTTTTCATAATTGGGGGGTAAATCATGAAATATAAATTACCAAAACCATACTCACAAATCACATACCATAAAAACAAACCCCTTTCCCTTTAAAATGAGTAATATATTACATGGAATTGTTTGAAAAAACATTCCACCAAGTCATAAAATTGATAAAAAACGAAACCCATGTTTGAAAAAAAAACCAACCTTTGTGAATCACAAGCCATTTAATTTGAAAATTCAGTAAAATAAAATCAAAACTAAATTATTATTTAAAATTGTTTCTGAGTTAATTAAATTATTTTCTAATAATTTATATAAAACCTTCTATACTTGTAATTTTTTCCAAACCCCATAATAAATTCACCCACTTTATAAATAATTTTTTATAATAAATAAATACCATTAAGAATCCCATAAAATCTAATTTTGAAATTAAAAATTACATCAAAATTAAGAAAATCCCATTTTCATGAAAAAATAGATATTTTATATTTCGAATGAAAACTAAAACATAACTCAAAACATCACATCATATTCACTCAAATAACATTAAATATAACAAAATTTCTCTTTATTTAAACCCTAATAAGTGATAATTCACTTTAATAATGATTCATAAAATTAAATAAGCCAATAAAAAGACCAAAATTAAATATAAAACCACTTGTGGGTTTATAAAATTCAATAGAAAAATCCAAATAGGTTCTATATGGTTAGAAATACCATGTTGGAAACCCTTTGAATTTGATCATCCTCCACCATAAATAGAATATAAAATGAAACCACAAATCACTTGAATCTCATTGGTAATTATAAAATAATTTCTATATCAAAAAATTTAAAGTGATCATAAATACAATTAAAATATAAGAATTTTTTAAAGACTAGCTTTAGAAACATGAGACTTCAAACAAAAATGAGTTAACTAGAATCTCTCCTGAACCATCCTCTTGTTCCAAACCACCATATCAGTGCACTACCATCATTGTACAAATTAAAAAGGTTTCATTGAAACCTTTTCATAATAAGAACCTCATTTATGATAACATTTTTTTATGAAACAACCCGAGCCTCCATCCATTGGACACCCAAGCTAGACCATGACGGGGACTTAAGTCTATCTCGAACCCCTAGGATGGTGATAGGTTCCATGATATTATAAACAACTAGAGGGAAAAATTTCACCATTAAATTATAGTTAATCAATAGTTTAAAAATTTTATAAATACTTCATACATATAAGTTCCATACACTATAAGATAAGAATTAAAATATACAATTTGAAAAAATAAAATCAATGAAAAATAGAAAACCCTCAACTCACCTCTAACCCTCGATACAATAATGACCCATTTTATTAAACCTCCAAATTATCCATATATAATTCATCACCAAATGAAGAATTAAAACTAAATAGGGTCATCCATTTCAGGTGGTATAATAGGGAAAGAAATAAATATAAATGAAGACTAACCTTTTCATGATCTTATCAGAATAAACAATCCCAAAATAATCAATGTTCTAAGATATGTCAAGCGAAAAACCATACTGTGGAACTGAAATGTAATGGCCAGTAATATAAAATCTCAATGGGTCACGATCCTCCTTACTAAAATCATAAATTTTAATTCAATACCAATTTCAAGAAAGTTTAAATTAAACTAGAAAAATATATGTTTTTAATTATTAATTAACATAAAACCAAAAAACACACTGAGATGGTTGTTATAATAATTTTAGTTTATTTTTATTAAATGTAATTAATAACTTAAAAAATATTTTTAAATCACACATAAAATGTAAAATAACACATTTTCCAATTCCTAATGTTCCTTTAAATTAATATCCTAGAACACTTTTGATAACCAACACACACTTTAAGAATATAAAGAACAAAAACCGGTATCTTATTAACCAATAAAAAAATAAAAATAGATAATTGAAATAAATAATGGCATTAAAACATGTAAAAAATCATGGTATATAATTTGAAGTCAAAGAAATCCCTAATTTAAAAACACCAAACTAGGAATTGGTGGCATTATCTCTGACCTAGGTCCTAAAATGAGATAGTTATAGAATCTAATATTTATAGATTAACCTGTCAACCCATGTTGTCTCATATACATAAGCCACCCGACTAGCTTATACCAATCATCATTGAGGGAACACCCCATATAGTCTTATTTCACACTATATTCGATATTAATAAAAATAAACTTTGTATTTAATTATAATTTTAGACTTCCCTCATAGCTACATGGGTTACCCTTACCAAAAATAATGAATGTGAGAAAACAACGAGTAGTGATCAACACAAACAGAAAAAATTATAGTAATATATCACCCTTTCCACTAATTACCTCCAAATAAATGGCCTCTAAAATCTATCACTATTCCTCTATATACAGCATACACCACCCATAAAAGGGAATCATGACTAATGGCTCATAGTGGGTCTCATTCACCCACACCATTTGAAAGTCCTTTCAAGTGTTAAATTGGACTTTCAAAAAAAGGAATCGTAGTGCTAATACATCTCTTTTAGTAGTTTTAAGTTCATTTAAAAGATATTATTTGTAAATTAATTCAATAATAGTCACTCTTAAAATCATTTTAGAGCATTTTTATAATGCAACTCACTATATTTTTTTGGAAATTATATTAAATTATCAGCCAATATTTATTAAAAACCTCAAAAGATCAAAAAACCACCTTTATAGTTATTTTACAACCCACACGGGTTGTGTCATTATAAATCTTATATTTTAAATAAAATAATTCTTAAAATATTTTTACAACACATGTAATTTTATGTTTCACTTTAAATTATAAGCAAAATATTTTTAAAAACACTTTGAATGACCAAATAGAAAACACAATTTTTAAATTCATTTGGACAATATTAAAAGTAGATGGGGTGCACAGTGAAACAAAATTAAATTTAAACCATACCTGAAAACAATAAAACATTTTTTTTCCTTTGGAAACAATGTTGAAAAAAATATTTTTCAATAAATTCACCAGATTCATGAAATATTATCATTATAAAACTTAAATATGAATTTAGAACCCATGTAATTACTAGTTATAAAATTTAATGTTTTGAAATGTCTAAAACCTATATTTTATTCATGTAAAATGGTAGAGAACATCAAATCCAAGTTAAATGATGTCTGAAAAAATACATTGCACATCTTAGACACAAAGTCTGTGCAAAAAATAGAACAAACTGACCCCCTTGGGTTTGGATCATAGTGGAAAAAATTAATAGAGAAGAAGAAAACTATAGGAGAGGAGGAATAGAGGGATGAAGAGTCCCTACATCACATATTCAACCATCAATTGTGAATAAACAACCATTGAATCCTTAAAGAATATGGGATATTAGAGTTATGGAACACCAAGGGTGAGTTGTGGATAGGGTTGTCACATGAGTAGAATGGTGGAGAAAGGGTATTTTTGTATTTTTAATTATATAGGGTATAAAAGTATATTTACCAAGATTAAAATAATATAAATATCACATGGTTTATCCACATAGTTTAACAAATAGAATTTTAATAATGCTTCCCACACTAGACTCTTAATGCACTGTGTATAATTTCCTCAAGGGGAACCACAGGGTTTGAATGAATATTTTCTAACCATTATAAATGAGGTTTCTAGAAATTATTTCACCATATAACTAGAAAAAAATGGTTTGCCTAACTATATGGGCTAATAGTGAAACCCTTAAAAATAATTAAAATTTCGAAAATTCCATGCCTAAAAATTACCAAAAATTAAGTTATCCAAAAATACTAATAAATAACATAAAACAATATAAAAAATATTAAATGAATACATGAGTTTAACATTATCCTTTAAGTAAATATATCAAATTCCATTACTAGTGACTAGAATTATTGGATACCACAAGACATGGAATATAATTTCTTTGCACTAAAAATATCATATTACGAAAATGAGGAAAATAAAATTTTAGTATGACCACACATAGTTGTGAAAATCCTATAAAGTACCATGTATATAAAAACATATCAAAATTTATTTCATTGTAGTTTAGTATCTATAATAATAAAATTTTCTAAAAATATAAACATATATAAAATGTACGTAGACACATGATATATAAAAAAATCATCAAAATTTCTAAATTAACACTTGATCATACATGTTTTAAGACTCTAAAGGAAATAAAAAGTGTTAATATAACATAAAAATACCTTTAATCCATTATAACTGATTTATAAGTTAACTCTCAAGATTATCTACCACTAAATCATTTCTTTTTCTGGTATCTCAATGTACAAAATAAATATGTATACATCTGGTGTCTCTTATCGAAATGATAACAAATAGAGTGTGAGTTTAAAACCCTATATAATATCTCCAACACCTTATAAATAAACTTAGGGGGTTTTAAACCATTTTATTATTATCATGATATACATGACGTGTGATACTTAAAGAAATATGGATTTTTACTCTCTTTTGAAATTTAATTCAGCCTTAACATGGTATCCTAAAATGTTCTAGGCCATAAGAGACTATAACTTCTTTCTCCATATATCATGCCCTTATGTGTGATATCTTATAATGTACTGGGTTATGTAACACTCTTTTAATATGGTTTTTTAGACCCCATTTTTAAACAAAACTTGATATATGATAATTGTAACCCAAACTGAACGTGGCATTCTAATGACCCAAGATCTACTTACATAGAAATTACATTTCCTTTTTTGGAATACTTAATAAATTACACAAATATACACCCAATGACTATATTATTTTAGTGTCTTTGTAAAAATTGAACATAATATTTTAGCTTGGTGAAAGATCTTCAACATCCCCTATAATGATCTTCCCCTTTTGTTTTCCTACCTAAAACCTTTCTTTATATCCTGGGAAAAGAAAAAAATAAAAAGGGTGATCTCAAATTCTCAGTAAGTTTAGACATTTAAAATATAAAACAAACCATTAAAATAAGAATGTAATAACATGAACATAATGTTTTAAATAACAAAATCTTGAGTCATGAAATAATTCTTGGTAGTACATATAGAAGTGATCATAAAGGAACATTAAACATAATAAAATATAATTTGAATAAAATATAGAATTTTGGAAAAAAAATAATCACATAATATGATTTCCAAAGTAGCCAAGGCATCACTTCCAAAACCATCATAGTGAAAAAAATTCATTTCTGAACCAGGTTTACCTATCGTTCCAACTATGTATTATAGAACCAGATTTATGTTCCATTCCAGTCATTTTATATCTCAGGAGTTGTAAATCACAACCTAATTCATTGGGGGGAGATATAGGTCCCAACCATCTCATAATGAAATAAATCTTACATGTGCCACAAAAACATAAATCATTCATCATAGCATAACCCATGTAATAAAATGGGTTTATTTAACATAATTCCATCATAACATAATCCATTTAAAATATAATTCCATTATTAACACAATAAAATCATAGTAATAATAGGTATATAAACAAAAAACAATTTAAATATAATTATATTAGATGAATCATAATTTTGACAAAACACTTCAACTTAATTCTTAAGGATAATATCCTTTTTTCTTCAAAACTTTTTCTTTTCTAAAAATTCCATGCAATTTTAAGAGAAAAGAATTTATTTGATAATAAACTTGAATTCGTGTAAAGGAAGATTCATGGAAATAAGGCATTATGAATATGTAGAAATTCTTTCGTACCACATATGTTAAAAAACATTCTCCTCATACTTTTTCCAAAAAAGTCAAAAAGTAACTCAAATATAATAACAATAAAAGATTCATTTAGTACCTTTTAATAAAAATTAACCAAAGGGTAAAATTAACTTTAAAATTTTTATAAGATTATAAATAATATTAAATACTTATGAAACATGGATGCGGTGATAAATATACCCCAGTAAATACTTACAAATAATCTGAGATAATAATGAGATTGAAAAATTATCCCTTACCTTAGGTCTAATATACTTAGTATGTATCCAAAAATCCAATATAATGATTAAATAATTTTATTGACTTATTCCAGAATCATAGTCATTTTTATAATATCATATATGATCATATTATCATCTGTTTGTTAGTAACATTTCATTGTAACCTATTATTCAGATATTAACTGCTTCCTGATCTTATGCATGTTTTGTCGGATGAGTTCATGTTACAATTATTAGGTTGTTGTTATATCATTTAAATAATGATATTACTATAATATATATCATATTTATTCATTCCAATCATGTATATAATTACGTTTTAATGATGATCATGTAGAATGAATCGCATTGCATCGTGGAAAAGGCAGGTCATACATACGCATGAGCGACGATATCATTCGCTTAATAGTGAAATGGTATAGAATTGGATGGTATATAAATTATACAGAATAATTATCATGTTATATTCATTATTTAAATCTATAAAACTCTTCATTATATAGATCCAATTTAAGTATCGTTGAAAAACAACTTAGACCACATTATAGAGATGGTAAGTCCTTTGTACGCACACATGGTGATATTGTTATGTGTTGGATGGATAAAAGAAGGTATAAGATTGTACCATAATTAAAATAACATATACGAATGTATAAGATATTTTATTTATTAATTTAGTATGGAAACAACATAATAAGAGGAATTATAAGAATAAAATAATTTTGAAAGAGGTGATAAAACAATTACCTTTTTTCGAGTATCTCTTGATTTTCAAAAAAAGGTCTCCTTAGGATAGAATTATTCCCAATGTGTTCCCTCTAGGAGTAAGGGAGGTATGTTGGGAGCCTATTTGAGAATATTTTGGATGAGATTAGGGGATTTATAGGTGTCAGTAACTGGGTAGATGTGGTGTATTTTTATAAGAGTGGGGAGGGGAACTTTAGGAAAGTCATTAAATATTATTTTATTATAAACTAATTTTAGAATTATAATATCTAAAAACTGATATATTTCAAGTATAAGATTATTATAGTTCTAAATAATCTCAAAAAATAGGTTTTAGACATGTTTTGGTTAAAACATTAACATTATCTTTTACCTTTAACCCTTAGTTAAATAAATTAAGTCTTATCATGTCTTCTTGTATTTTTATGATATCTTGTTAATATAATTACTATAAAATGACAAAAGAATCTCAATTGGATCATTAATGACATTTTTAACATTATCTATTGCATTCGTCTGAATCTTATATTTTTATGACAATTATATCATTTAATAAAATAGTGTTTTTTTTTAAAACTCATTTATGTCAATTTCAACACTATTTAGTAATTGATTTTTGTTAAATCTTAACAACATTATTTATTCTAAAAAACTACATTAAATCAAATATAACATTTCATAATCACCCTAAAAATTCGTGGATGACATAATATATTTTAAATTACATTTATTTTAATATTTATAATATCATTTATTTTAATATTTTATTAATAAGGTAATCACTACAACATATTATGTCATAAATAAATTAGTTTATTTAATGTCTAATTTTTTTTAAAAATACCATGATGTAGGAAATATGTTTTTGTTTCTAATTAATATTTATAGTCAAGTATATCATTTATATAACCCATATTAAAAAATTTCTAGTTAAAATATACATGTTTATGTTATATTTCTCTTTACATTAAATTAATTTTTATAAAATGTCATTTTGAAACCCACGTGGCTCCCAAATGCCAGAATTTTGGCCTAAGGATTTTTTTGGTCTATCATGACACATCCAATAAGATTAGGACACGTGTTAGGGTATATTATAATATTTTAATATTATTTTTACCCTTATTTACCTAATTTTCCCTTTAACTATGGTAAATAAAATAATCACTTAATTTACTATTATTAATGTCTGAAAATTAAAGGTATATATTTACATAATTTTGAAATTATGATTCTAAATATTGAATCCATTCTTCCAAATATAAAATATTGAAGTTTCATTAATTAATTTAAAATTAATTCCCATCATCAAAACTAGAAATCGGGTTTTGAAGAAGTAAAAACTATCAAAATATTTACATGTGTTTATGTAAAATTTAAATTTGAAGTTACTTCCAATGAACAAAATTGGATGAAATTATAAAACAATAATAAAATAAAGCTTTAAAACCAATTATAAAGGTAATAGTACTATATATATAAATTATACAAAAAATGCAGTTTTGAATTAAAATGCAGCATTTTTCACTATTCATTAAAATATTAATTTAATTAGAAAAATACCAATATTTCAACCAAGTTAGATTTTTATGACCCTCTTTCAAAGAATAAGTCTATTATAAATATATAACTTATAAAATTGTAAAAACTAGATTTAAAATGTGCTCACCATCAAAAGGTCGTAAAACTGTATTTTTTTTAAAAAATACTTCTTTTATACAAAAATTTGAATTTTTTATTTATATCATTTCTAGAAAATAGATAAAAGGAATTTAAAAAATTAAATTTAATATATTACATTTATATTTCACTAATAGAATATATAAAGTGTTATTTTATTATTTTATAAACACATTTATTGTCATTTAAATAGTTTTTTTAGAAAGAAGTTAATATTATTCATACCCACAATTATGATGACTAGGTTATAATATTTAGTTATCACTTAGACTCATTATTGAGTGAAATTAATTCAATCAAAAGTAAATTAAATTTTGTGTAACACAATACAATAATAGAGTTTCCTATACTCCAAGATAATACGGTGTTGCGTAAAGCGCAAGATAATCTTGGTGTAGTGTACAACACAAGACATCAAGGAAATTAAAAGGAATATATCTCATAAAATATTGATGTGTTACAATTTACCCTCATTAAAATTAATTTCTCCTTATAAATTAATCGGGGTTATAAAAGTTTTAATACTTGAAAGTTCCTTTTATAGAAACCCACATCATAAAAATGAATACTAAAACTTCGTTTTTAAAAGGAATGTTAGATACATAACAGTTACCCAATGTAGCTCATCACTGGGTTTCCACATAAGAGAACATAGGTGGGAATTGAAACCATGGATATGGAAGAAAAATCTAACCATCAATTTTTTATGGATTGTGATAGAGAACAAGGTTTAGATAATGTTAACAACTAGAAAGCCATAAATTTGTGATGATTTAAGGAACATATGATTCATCAGATAATAATGTACTAAGATTACATTTTTGGTTTTCAAGATCTTTCATCTAATGTTGAAGAAATTTTCATCAGAATAAATACTTACTTGATTTTTGTATAATCTCAATGTTCTTCATGCCTTGAAGAATTTCCAATTTTTCTCTTATTTAAAGAAATGAAGTTAAAGTTGTCATTCTTCAAGTGTTAGAAAATCATGAGATAGAATGATAGGTCATTCCATCTATCTCAACAAAAATGTTAGTATAGGTTATCAAATATGAATAAGTCCACATATAGTGAGATAATACATTAATCTAACAAACATAAACCAGAATATAACTTATACTATCCATCAATGGATAATATTAAAATCCTTCAAAAAATAGAAGATATAAATATTTAGAATGATGTGAACTAAATCTACATAACATTTATCTTTCATATCTCATAAGGTAGTTCATGTTTTTTAGATTCCAAACATGTGAATACCTTATTCATGTATTCTCTTAAAACATGGTAACAATATGAATTACCATAGAACCTTAGTGAAAACATGAATTCTTCCAAAATTAACTCTTTATACACACTAAAAATACCAAAAATTATATATACTCAAACCATGATATCACTTTTTATTTATATCAATCATGAGGTCATTAATACTATCATACATCTCATTATCTCACATATCATGTGCTTTCCACAAATATTTCAATCACTTCTCATTGATACTGGTACCGTATACTTCTAGAAAATCACAATGGACCAGTAAAATTATATTCTAATATTCCATAATACTATAAAATAGATTCTACAATAGTATTTTGGTATCCCAATACATAAACACTTAATCATTCCACCACTTCATTTTCATACTCAACATCACCAACAGTAATCACATGTGATTTTCCATTTTTATTGCCCTTAAGAGGTTATTGAAGTTGATAATCATCCATAAACCTTGGATTAGGGAATTAGTTTGCATAATTCCCCATTTCATTGCACTTGTAGCATTGAAGTGTGGGTGGTGCGTTCTCTATAGTCTTTTCTCTATTCACATAAATAGAAAAAAAATTCCCATTACTTCAACATACAACATCCTAATGAACTTCTTTTACTCTCTTAAAACATTTTCTAATCACTTTAAGACTATATCCACCATGATTATTTCCACACATTGATAATAAGGAAACATTCATCTTATTTTCACCATTATTTTGATATTTACTATTGATCTCTATCTTTATTTTCTTGTCCAAACCATGAGATTGATATATAAAACCAACTTACATTTCTACCATTATAGCACAAAAAACAATCTATTCATAGCTACTAAAGTCTCTTATAGATAATTCCATTCGAAGACTTAGTTTTAAGCCACTTAATTATCGATCAAATTTACATTTAGGTTAGATGATAAAGCCAGAAGTATACCTTGTAAGTCTTGTAAAATTTACTTCATATGTACCAATTGATTTATCATCCTTTTTTAAGCTCAACGAACTCATTTTCTATCTTTTTTCAAGGAATATGAGGAATGTAATTATTTAAAAATAATTTCTTTAAATCTTCTCATTCCATGGATTCAATTTCATCTTACTGGGTTTTATTCTTGATTAGATTCCACTGCTATTCTATTTAACCTTCTAAACGATAAATAGACAAAATGGATTTTTCATGTTTTGAACAGTGAAGGATGTAAAATATCATTTCAATGGTACTGATCCATTGTTCAGCAATAAGTGGATTAGAAGACCCACTGAATGATGGTTGAGTTTTCCTCCTGAAGGACTCAACAGAATGTTATTCCCTTCTCTACTCATTTGAAAGTCCAAAATGAATCATAGCTTGTGTAAGTATAACAATAAGATTTTTAATTCCATATCCCATAACATTTGGTTGTTCAGGAGGACAATCAATTCATTGTTTAGTACATTGATCATTAACACAGTTAACTCAGGTTCTATCCATTGTCTAAAACACAAAAAATAATAACATGGGATGCAAAAAACATACTAGGAAAACAACATAATCAAGGGGGATTACATTCAAACCCTAGTGTCATAGGTTTAATTATAGGTTATTCATGAACGTTACCATAATTCTATGACTGTAACCTATAGTTAGACTTACCCTTAGGGACATCCCTAGACATACCATTGAAATATCTCTAGGGATCTCAATAAAGTTTTCACATCCTAGTTTCAAAAGGATAACTAAATCTTTACTCTGAAACCAACTTTAACGACCCAATATTGACATACATGGAAATTATATTTCTTTTTTCGACAACATAATACATTACACAAATATATTCTCAATGATCATATGAGTTTAGTGTATTTAGAAACATGGAACATAATCTTCTAACATTGTGAAATATATTCAACATCTCTCATAATGATCTTACCCATTTTTTTCTTACCTAAAACCTTTCTTCATATCCTGGGAAAAGAAAACATAAAAAGGATGAGCTCAAATTCTCATTAAGGGTAAACATTGATAACCTAAAAAATCATAAACATAATAATGTAAAAACATGAACAAAAATTTTAAATATTAAAATATTGTGTCATGAAATAAATCATGGTAGTATGTAAGGAATAGATCATAAAGTAACATTAACTATGATAAAATAGAACTGGAATAAAACATGGAAATTTGGAAAAAAAATAAACACATATTATTATTTCTATAGTATCTAAGGAATCGCTTCTAAGACCATCATAGTGGACAAATTATATTACAGAACCAGGTTTACATGATGTTCCAACAATGTATTACTAAATTGAATTTACATGTCATTCCAAACCTTTATTACTGGACCAGATTTACATTACATTACAGTCATGTTTATCTCATGGGATATAAATCATTTCCCAGTTCATTAGAGGGAGATATAGATCCCACTTATCTCATAATTAAATAATTCTTACATGTTCCAAAAAATTATAAATAATTCATCATAACATAACACATGAAATAAAATGGGTCTCTGAAACATCATTCCATCATAACATAATCTATATAAAATATCATTGCATAATTAACTCAGTCAAATCAAACTAATAATAGATATAGAAACACAACCCTATTTAGAGAGCGCCAGCTTAGATGAAAAATAATTTTGATAAAACACATGAACTTAATTCTTGAGGATAATATCCTTTCGTCTTCAAAAACATTATATTTTCTAAAAATGGCTCAAAATTTTATAAGAAAAGAATTTATTTGAAAATAAACGAGAAATATTTTAAAGTAATATTCATGTAAATAAGGTGTTATGAATACGTAAAAATCTGTTAATGTCATATATGTTACAAAAAACATTCTCCTCGTACTTTTGTCGGAAAAGTCAAAAAGTACCTCAAATCAAATGATGACAATAGATTCATTTTATACCATTTAATAAAAATTATTCAAAGGTTAAAATTATCTTTAAAAATTTTTAGAAGAATATAAATAATATTACATACTTAGAAAACATGGATGTGGCTGATAAATATACCCTAGTAAATACTTATGAATAAACAATCTCACATAATAATGAGATTGAAAAATTATCCCTTACCTTAGGAATGATATGCTTCATCAGTATCCGAATATTTTGTATAATGATTTAAATAATGATATTGACTTATTCCACAGTCATATTCATTTTTATAATATCATATTTGATCATATTATTATCTGTTTATTAGTATCATTTCATTGTCACTCTTATTCGGATATGAACTCCTTTATGTTCTTATTCATGTTTTGTCAGATAAGTTCATGTTTGTATTATTATCTAATAGTTATATCATTTAAAGAATGATATAATTATTATATATATCTTATTTATTCATTCCATTTAAGTATATAATCATTTCTTATGAAGATCATGTAGAATGAATCACATCGCATCGTGGGGACGATTGGCCATATGTACGCACGAGTGATAATATCAATCACTTAATGGTTAAATGGTATGAAATTGGATGGTATATTAATTATAAAGAATAATTATCATGTTATATTAATTATTTTAAACCATTATACTCATTATTATACCCATCCAAATTATGTATTGTTGAATAAAAATTACACCACGGTGTGGAGAGGGTAAGTCGTACGTACACATGCCTGGTGATATTGTTATTCATATGATGAATAAAAGGAGGGATAAGATTATCCCATAAATTTACTGACATATAAACATGTAAATGACACGGTATTTATTACTTTATTATGGAAACAACATAATAATAGGATGTAGAAGAAGAAATGAACTTTGAAAGAGGTGATAAAACAATTTCCTCTTTTTCTAGTATCTCCTTTTTATTTTCATAAAAGGCCTCCTTAGAATGGATTTATGCCCAAAATGTGGCATCAGGGAGTAAGGTATAGATTTTTTGAGTTTATTTTAGAATAATTTGGAGAATCTAATGGGCTTGAGATGTGTGAGTAAGTGCACAGATGTGGTGGCCTTTTATAAGAGGGAGGAGCGGAACTTTAAAAATGTCTTGAAATATTATTTTATTATAAATTCATTTTAGAATATTAATAGATCCAAAGATATATATTTTGAGGATAATATTATTATAGTTCTAAATCCTCTCAACTATTAGGTTTTATAGAAGTTTAGATCGCAAATTTATCTATATATTTTAGCTTTAACCTTTAGTTAAATAAATTAACTCTTACCATGCCTTATTTTATTTTTATACTATATGGTTAATATAGTTATTATAAAATAAAAAAGAACATAAATTAGATCATTAATGACCTTTTTAAAAATATTTAATTTAGTTTGATGAATCTTAGATTTTTATGACTATTATATCATTTAAAAAAAAAAAAAATTTTTAACTCATTTAAGTAAATTTTGACACTATTTATAAAAACATGATTTATTCCAAAAAATTACATTAAATAAAATATAACATTTCATAATAATCAATAAAATTATTTTATGGCATAAAAATTTTCAAATTACTTTTATTATAATATTTATAATATCATTTATTTGAATCTTTCACTAATAAGGTAATCATTGCATCACCATTTTGTCATAAATAAATTTATTTATATAATGTATAAAAATTAGAAATAAAATACCATGATTTAGTAAATTTATTTAGATGTATAATTAATATTTATAGTCAAATAGATCAATTATAAAACCACACCTTAAAATGTTTTTTGAAAAAAATACATGTTTATGTTAAATTTCCATTTACTTTAAATTAATTATTATAAAATGTCATTTTTACAACCAAGTGTCTCCCAAATGCCAAAAGTTAGGCCTATGGATTTTTTTAGTCACTAATGACTCATCAAATAATATTAGGACATGTTTTAGGGTAGTTTTATATTATTATAATATTATTTTTTCCATATTTACCTAATTTACCCTTTCAACACGCTAAATAAAATAAATACTGATGTTACTATTCATACTGTCCAAAAATAAAAGCTACATATTTAAATAATTTGGAATATTTGATTCTAAATATAGAATCTATTTTTGAAAATTACAAACAAATAAGTTTCATTAATTAATTTAAAATTAATTCCCATTTTCAAAATGAGAAAGCGGGTTTTTAAGAAGTAAAAACTTTAAAAAGATTTAATTGTGTTTATGTCCAATTTAAATGTGGAATTACATCCAATTAAAAAAAATATTAAATTATAAGAAACATAATCCAATTACACTATAAAACCAGTTTAAAAAATAATAAAACTATATAAATAAATTAGATGAAAAGGTAGTTTTGAACTAAAATGCATTTTTTTCAGTATTCATTAAAATGGGAATTTCATCAGAAAAATTCAAATATTTCAGCCAAGGTAAATTTTTATGTACCTATTTTATAGAATAATTTTATTATTTAAAATAGATCTTATAATATATTTTAAAACTCTATTTAAAAATGTTTCTCCATCAAAAGGTGGTAAAACAATATTTTTTTGAAAAATAATTCTTTTATCTGAAAAAATGAATTTGTTCATTATATCATATCTATAAAACATATAAGATGAATTTAAAACATTAAATTGAATATATTACATATTTGTTTCACTTATAAAATCTATATAGAGTGATTTTATTATTTTATAGACTCACTTATTCTCATTTAAATAGTTTTCTTAGAATAAGGTTAATATTATCCATACCCGCTATTATAATGATTAGGTTGTAATATTTTTTTATCACTTATACTCGGTCTTACATGAAATTAATTCTATCAAAATAACATCAAATTGTGTTTAAAAAAATCCAAGAATAGTGTTTTGTATACCGCAACCTATTATGGTGTTGCATATAGCGCAAACTAGTATTGTTGTAGTGCACAACACAAGACATCAAAGAAATTAAAAATAATCCATCTTATAAAATATCACGGTGTTACATACCTAAATGAAAATAAACATCCCATGAAAAACCTATTTATGTAAATTATGGGTAAAAACAACATTTTATATTAAGGTAAAAAAATCATTTACTAAAAACTGAAAAAGTTTTAGGGAATTGGGACTACAATAAATAGTGACATCACACTAAAAAATTATAATAATTAAAGAAACATTTTTTCCATGGATCTAGAGTTGAAGGGAGTATAAATTTAATTATAAGGATTTATTTGTAATATAAAAAATATTACTTCTATATAAATGGGTGTACTTTTAATTTAGGTAATGTCTTATTAATTAATAGGAATTTATATATAATTTTTAGAGGTTGTGAGTTGATTAAACTTCCATCAAACAAAAAAGAGAAAATAAGTAACATAATTTTTATAACAAACACTAATTATATAATACCCTTAATAATTACCAAAAATATCAAAACTCATATATATATATTCAATTATTAAATTAATTTATTAAATATATTATTGAAACCACTTTTTATTGGATAATTCATCTGATAACCTTCAAATAACAACCATATTTTAACATATATAAAATCAATATGTAAATAATTTTAGATTCACACATGGGGATCATGTGGACACATTTCACTAATTATATAATTAGTGTAAAAATACATTAATATAAATTCATAGTTACTTCTAAAAATTATTTTATATGGATTTAAATACAAAAAAATTAAATAAAGAAATATATATTTCATCATTTCATGTAAAATAATATTAGATAAAGTTTGGAAATTTACTTTAACACATTATATGATAAACATTAATCTATGTAATTATTAATCAAATATTAATTATCCAAATAAATTTTTATAAAATATGTCTTAATATTTCATGGAACAATCTTCCATAAGAATTATATTTTTCTTTTTGTGGAATGAAATCATATATTTCTCCTAACATAATTATTCTTCTAATGAATGAATGAGTCAAAATGATCATTCCCATGTAATATTCATGAAATATTATATTTTAATTTTATCAATTAATTGGAGGGAATAAATTTCATAGAGGTATATAAAAAATTATGAACCCATTTTTTGAATAATAATTAAATAATTTGTTGTGAAATCATAGGAAAACTCTAATATTAACATAATATATGAACTATAAAGTCATAATAAGCATGAGATTACCATTTTACAACAAACCTGAAAATTAAATCATGAACAAATTATAATAAATTAGTATAATTTGAGATAACATATTAAAAACTTTATAATCCAATTTTTTTAGCATGTCCCTGATTCATAAAATATAATATGTAATGTCCCAACCATCCACCAAGATCCAGTTTGACTAATACTATAAGATTAAATTCCCATGGAATATTTTATTCTAAAAAATAAAAACCATACAGAATTACACATCTCTATAATTCCTTAACTAAAATCAATATTATGGTCCATAATGAAGAATCCATTGAGGAAAATACAATATCATGAGAATATTTAGGAAAAGAAGAAAAAAATGATGAAAAATATATGTATTAATCTCGTAGAAAAGGATAGGGAGTTAGATATTATGGGAGAGTGTATCAAGTGGTTTAGGGGAGGGGGGATAAAGGGGGAGTTAATGATGGAGATAATTAAAGTATGGATAGAAGTAAAATAGAATGCTTTTTCCTTTAATTTATTATAATAAAATAAAATCCATACCATTTAATTTTAAAAATGACACCACAATATACTTTTAAGACTAATTCCAACCATATTCTCTAGGACATAGATAAATCTATATAAAAATGATTTATCTAATTTATTTAAAATGCTACACTTTATTCTTTACCAATAATATGTTATAGTAATATAAATAGTCCACTTTATTGTTGACACACATATTCAAAATACATTTGTATTCAAATGTGATTTCCAAAATTTAATGTTAGTTATTAAATTAAAGATAATGATTTTAAAATATTTATGGTCGAATAATTATATAATAATGTTTTATTTAATTATTTAAAAAATATTCTATTAAAACCTCTCAACTCTTGTAGTTTTTAAATTAGAAAATAAGCCACAATAATTCTCTATAAAATAATTTTATCCATTTTCATGTTATATTAACTTTCCATACTTAGGTTTTCCCTATACATTTTCATGTTTCCCAAACACCATTACCAACATAATATATTTTCATCATAATAATTTTCTCCCACATATCCATTATATGTATCAATATTTTAATGAATAATCTACTACTCTAGAATTAAATGTTTTTCTTTTTAATAATTTTTTATTTTTATAGATTACACCACTACCCTTTGTAAATATTTAACACATATTATAATAAAAAACTCACAAAGGTTTATCCAACTATTAATTCATTTCCTGAATCAACTCATGAATATTAAATTTTCTTAGAAACCATGATACAAATTTACCTTTCAAGCCCAATTGATTATAACCCCTTTTAGAGATACTAATTTAAATACAAGGTACCTTACCTCATAATAAAAATTGTATTTTTTTTAGTTGGACTAAGATTTATAATAGATTGTATAAATATTAATCCTTATAAAAATCAATTTTATATTTTTATATTCTGTTGGACTGACATAAGATGCAATAGTATTAATTAATTAAATTTAAGAAAACATAATAGTGACCTCCATGGTATGATATATAAAATCTCATTTAAAACCATTTAAAGTGGTTCCCAATAATGATTACTTTATAAAAACATGGTTTTAATGATATATTATACTAATTTTGGGTGTTAAATAGCCATTTTCAAAGATTAGTCTACCATATCACTTCTTATTTAATATGGATTGAAAGCACTAATAATTAATTCAAATAAATAATTTAATATGAATACTCTAATAATCCATCATTGTGTTACCCACCATATAGTCATTATTATATTAATTTAAAATTAAAATAATATAGTTTTTACCTTATTAGTGTCTTCAAAAGAATAATATTGTTTGAAACATAACATAAATATTTTAATCCTTATCCTTTACCATGTTATGATACAAATTAATAAAGAACTAAATTACCCAATATATACATCTATTATTTCATAATTTGTTACCTTATGTTAATTATAAATGTATTCATCATAATATTCCAATTTACTATGGTATATACTCTATCAAAACCATTTTTAATATATTACAAACACATACCATACCATGAAGTTAAATACATTTGATAAAATACATACTTCAAAATTTCTTGATAGGTTTTAAAAAATAACTTTTCTCAAATAAAAAATTATGTTATAATTTTAGTTTGAAAACTAGTACATCTACTTATGAGTCATGAAATTAGTAATTATTATCATTAGGTATAATTTTATATGATCAAAAAGTAACAACATTTAAACTTACTTTATGGGACACCCAAGACCCATTTGAAAAGCATCAAAATACACAAGGTACCCCTTTATTTTCATTATTAACCCTAATATATACATCATGGTAAGTATATTTAAATTACATTATTTACACTTAACATTTTTAATTCTATTGAGATTTTAAATTCATTATTTTAATTAATTTAATTGGGGATAATCATCTTAAAAAAATTCATGATTTACAAATAATATCCTTGCATACACAGGAAGCTTCTATACTCATGAAAGTTTCTCAATACCTACAAATAACCAAATAAATATTTGGGAAAAAATGATATACCATCATTTGAAACCACATAGACTAAATTTCTTAAATCATTGATACTGAACTAAAAAGTATAAAATTTTCAATTAAATTGATATTAAATAAATGTCCCAATTCTACTCTAATGTTCCCTTCACATTCACATTTCAAACTAGAATAAAACATGAATTTTTAAAACTAGTAAACATTTCGAAATTATCATAATGATAGTACCAAATTTAAAAATTTATTTTCAGTATATTTTTCATCCACACATTCCTTTAATGAAATAAAACAACATTTATATTTTATAAAATAGTACAGAAACCCTTAATTAATCAAAAATGAAATTTATCCAATTAAAATAACACCTCATATCATAGTAAATTTTCTATTATTGATAGTGAACTCATAAATAAATCATATCATGTAAAATTTACAAAAAAATAATGCACCCTATATTGAAGTACCATGTATAATAAATTTATTTATTTCAAATTCATAAAATTATAAGTATAATTCCATTATTTACTTTTTTTTCATATTACACGGAGCTATAATTACTTATTTAATTAATTATAATAACTCAATGGTGAAATAAACTTCCCTGTTCAATTGCAACCCAAAAAAATAATTGAGAAATATATTATAAAATTGATCCTCTACATGTGTAAATTTCAGTTAATTAATCACCACTTTTATTTTTTGGAATCAATTTGTCTATTTTTTAGGTAAAAAATCCTAAATATTTCATTATAGTGTCTTCTCAATTAATATATTTTTCACATTATTAACCAAAATTATACAAGACTTCCATTAGAAAAATAATTGATACTCTATACCCATGGAAATAAATATAATCATTAGGATCTTTCATCTAATATATTTTATTAATTTCATAAAAAAACCCATATAAAGCACTTATAAAGCTCAGATAAAATGCACAAATATTACTATTATGGTAAAACAATGACATTAAAATATTGGACTACTCTTTTCAACTAGTATGTTAAATGTCCTAAATAAATAAGACAAAAATTTCATACTCATTTCTAAATTTTACACTAAGCAGTAAAAAAGAAAATAACATCATGAAACAATGTTAAATAATTCTAATAAAATCACAGTAAATTAAAATAGTATCTATAAAGGTTGGAAACCTCATATTATAAAAAACCTAACAATTATCCATTATAATAAGCCAAACCTGACATTTTCCATTACCCCTCTATATTCATAACCCTTTTTCCTTATATTTTTTCCATAATGTCTTGATCCATGTGTAGTTAAATAGATAATCTTACAAGACTTTAATTTTTATTTGGATCTACCCCGTGGATGCACTCTTAATATATTTTTTAATGCATATCTCAATTTTGAACTCCTGTATTGACTTCATTGAAATAAAGATCAATAATATTTATTTAAAAGACCAAAATTATAAATTTGGTGAATCTAATTGTCCTTGTTATAAAAAAATTATTTGTATCCATAATCCTTACATGCTAAAATAATTTTTCTAATTTTATGTAATAGAAAAAGACATACTGGGAATGACATGATATATTCATACTACATTCCCAAATAATAATACTTACTTAATTAAATTGATCCATTATTATCATATTATAAGTTGAATATCAAATACTAATACTATTTATATCTAAAAAACATGTTATATTATTCCCAAATATATTTATTATATCCATAATTTATTTATTAAAAATCTATAAAAAAGTAAGAAAAAAATACAACCCTATAATATATTTGAAGTTTTCATCAAATTTAAATCCTCTATTATTTCATATAATCATCCTAAATGAATCATATTATGGGGAAATAAAGATAAATTAGTAATGAAAATATTATAATATAATACTATAAAATTAAAATATTAAGTCTCTAAGATATATCCAATGATGGATATTCAAATCCTAATAGGTAACCATTACTAATTAAATTGGGTTTGAAAAAAATTATATATTTTATTTGTGTGTGTGTGTGTATTAAGTAAGAGAATTATCTTTTTATGTTTCCTAATATAGTTCCCAAGTTCATTAATTATGCCTCCTTAAGGGTAGAATTAAACAAAAAACAGTATATATAAAGGTATATAATTGAAAATTTTGGATTCTCTATATAAAATTATTGTACATGGAAATCATTTTAAGAAATATACCATAGTTATATGAAATTATTAAGAATTTTTGTCATAAATGGCTAAAATATATAGTAATAAATCATAACAAATCATATAATCAAAGAAAAATATACCCATATGAAATATTACAGTTAATAAATAAGGATATTAATATATCTTGTTAATATATACTAAAAATACATGTTGAATAAGATTTCAATGCTCTATATATGTGAACACATGTTGTTAGAAGGTAAGGATCCAATGGTTATTCATGATATATTATTTAATTCTCACAAATTTACATAGAAAAATGTGTATATAAACATTTTTTATGATTTTTGATGATTTAGTTTGACAATAATGATTATATATAATTGTATGAGGTTAATATTTGTTTAATGGAATTGAATAATATTTATGTTAATTATTTATTATCTATATATGAATTAATTTGAAAACCAAAATACTACACAATAACTAAATTAAAATTTCATTAGAGTTAAATTGAAGCATTACAATAGTGAAATGGGTTTACATAATCAAAGTTTAAGTTTAAAAACTATTTCTTAATTGTGAATAGAATATTTTTTATACAATGTAAGAATAACATCAATAGTTAGAAGTTTTTTTAAATGTAAAAATTATTTTCAACATGGGATTCATATATTCCAATAGGTTTAATATTATATGATACAAAGAATCATGAAATATTGTATTCAGTTCATTAACCTTTAGATGATAACACCAAGGATGATTGTAGAAGATAAATGTTAAGTTTGTTTCCAATATTACGGAAATAGTTTTAAATTAAAAAAAATTAGGTATTGAGATAACATTTACATGATAATTCTCAAATATAAAATAGATTTTATATAATGATTAAATATATAAGTGTAATGAATATGGACAAAGGTTTTTTTCTTTGATAAAAAGTATAAAAAATAATCCAACTTAACCTGAAGAGGGTGTAAAGGATAAAGAAGAATGAGTTCCTAATTATATTATTTCATGTTCATGAATATATTTAGGGATATAAAGGTAGATAATAATTCATATTAATATTTATTAAGACATACATTCTAATAGGAAGTCTATATGTTTCTAGATTAATATCTTGAAGTTATTTAAGAGGAATATCTTATTCAACTCGTGTTATATCACTTATTGAAGAAGGAAATATATATTCATATCAAATAACCCCAATTCTTATAAAAACTAGAGTGATTATATCATCCTTGTTAAGGGATCAATAATTACTTTTAACCAACTATAATATTCATTATAAATATATAATTTACCAATTCTATGGATGATAACAAGAATAGTAAAGATGAAACTCGCATATTATGGTGGAACCCTTTACAAATATGATATCCCCAACACATTTTGTTTCATTATTTTAAATGACATGTGTAAGTTTATCAATTTTATTTATATATATCTTGTAAAGAACCAAAATATTCTATATAAAAATTTCTTATTAAATATATGTATATGTCACATTTAGTCATGACAAATAGAATAAAACCCATGAACACTAAAAAAACAAACATTACATAATTTTTTAAATATATAATGATTTACATGACTGAAAATTAAACTATATGAAATTAAAAATATTTTAGTGAGATAATAAATTCATGTAATTAATAAAACTATAGTTGGTGATTTTGGTGATTTTTAGTCTTTGAGGATCATCACACTAGATTAAATTTCAATAAAATAGAAATAAACCATTTAAAATGATAACAAAAAATTTTAAACAATATATAGAGAATATTGAGACAATATTGACTGAATAAATAATTATGTTAATAATAATTATTTATATTATTTTAAATGATTATAAAACCATTATAAATACGTCAAAAATAATAATATTATAACTGTTAGAATAATAACATGACTATGAGAATAGTAAAATGATCATTAATTTAAATTATTAATTAAAAATATAAATTTATTTTATCATTTATTAAATAAGTAACTAAAAGTATAAAAATAATATAAAGTAGTTATTGAATCAATGTAAAAAAAAATTGAACATGTGTATATTTTTATAAAAAAAAATTGGGTATTATTTAATAATGTAGTTTTTTTATAAAATAATTAAAAATTATGATTAAATAATTTATAAATTTATTCAGTGAAGATAGATTTTATTATTTGAATTATCAAATTTAATGTATATAAGGGTAAATTTTTTTATTTTTCATAATTTTTAAAATTCTTTGGGTAGTAGTGGAATTCGATAAAATAGACTACATTACATTATAAGTTAAATAAATTATTAAATGAATTGTTGATCATAAAAGAAAATAGTATCTTAGAATCACAAATACACATTAAATTACAAAGTCACAATAATTAATAAAATTGATCGTATCGGGGAAATTTTTTAAACATTATTTAATTCAAAAATCCCCTCCTACTTCACCTAAAAATACCCCATATTCCACTCAATCCTCCCCACTTAAAATACTTATTCATTTTATGAATACCTAAAAAAATACCTTCCCAAACTCTATTATCCACATTTTAGATGTTTTAGGCATCCAAAAACTACCATTCCTTAAATCCTATGTAGCATATCAAAGGAGGTGTTCCATAGGAAGTGGTAAATTATATCAATAAAACTCTTTTGAGTTTTCATCCCATAATACCTCCCTAAAATATCTCATGTGTAATGAAAAAGGAATTGTTGGTATACTTAAATGTTTTTTATATGAATATCATATAAATTATGAAAATCCAAAAATTTATTATACAATTAAAACTTAACTCATATTGTGGTTAGTTTAACCCCTCCATGAACGTATTTTTCATTATTTATTGCCACATCCATGGATAATTTTAATATTTTAGTTTTGTTAAATTATGGAATAAATTACTAGGTTAATTTTTTAATATTTTTTAACAATATAATAATATGGTATTAACAAGGGTGAATATAAATTATCATGGTTGGTTTCAGTTCCTAAACTATAAAGTTAATGAAAAATGTTTAATAGAAAACCTAAACTCTACCAAGGATAAAAAAATTAATTTTTAAAAAATTATGAATGTCATATAATGAATATAGTGGATTTTTTTAACACATGATATAATTAATGAGGATATTAATCACTATTTGTAACACCCCGAGATTTCACTATGCATTTTCCTTTAAATAAATATTTTGTTGAATAGATCTTTTAAGACATGACACTGAAGAGATATGATATCGTGATAAATTTTATGTAGATGAAATATTACAATTCAAGATAATAATTAATAAATTATGAGAATATGATATAAAACATCAGTAATAGTACTACAAAAGGAATGAATCTACAAATAAATAAAATAGCTAGGTACATGAATTATTTATCCTCATTGTTTTTCGTAAATATAAAACCCCTAATTATAACTATAAAATTAGGACAAACCATAGACTTATAAAATTTATGTCTATAGAGAATTAAATGAATAATATGAATGATTTTAGTATAGAATTTAATGAATTATAAAGGAATGAAATATTGAAATTATATATATGATTGAGGGATATATAGTCATTGGATAAATTGTCTTTAAAAATATGGTCATTGAATATATGGTCATTGGGTATGTATGTATTCAATAGTATTGATTTTTTTCAATTAATAGTAAAAAATTTAAAATATTATAATTCACAAACAAAAAATATGGTTGGAATTAAATAAAAAGATAATATTTAATTCAATAAAATTATTATTAAAGTATATTTTTATCTGTCACGTAATATTATTATTATTACTAAAAAATAATTTCATGTAATTTTAAAATTAAATGAAATATGAAAATATATTTTTATTGATAAATTTTAAATTTTAGAATATAAATAATCAATTTTAAAGGGATTTGATTAATATTATTTGATGTTTAAGAGGGGTATTTTTGAAAAAAACATTATTTTTTGTGTTGTGTATTTTTAAATTAATAAATTTAACTGATCACATTTAAATAATTAATATGTTGTATTATTTAAATATATAACTGAATATATTAATAGTTATTTAATTATTAACTGATATGAAATAATATTGATATCCCTTTAATATTTTAAAAAAAATCTATAAAAAGAGTATATATATATATATAATTTCTTCATTAGATAAAGAAAAAAAATTATTTATGTGAATTGAGTTATATTTAATGAAGTATAAATTTATAATCATCGCATATAAATTAGGTACTAAGTTCAATTTAATTTTTATTCATACAAACATGTTTCTGAGGTAATAATTTAGTTAAAATTATAGAGGTAAATGAGTAAAAAGGGTTAAAATAAGTAGTAAAGACTTAAAAAATCATAAAATATTATATCTAAATTATGTTTAATAAATGATCATGGATCATATAAATTATATTTTACTTTTTATCTATATTTATTTTAATATTACATACATATACATTAAAGAATGATAATTTGAAAAATATTCACTCAAAACTCAACTATAAATGGTCCCCTCATCTAAACCTTTCAAAACACTATATTTAATTAGTTATATATTTAATACCTAACCATTTTGTTTTTATTAATGAAATATTATATTACTGGTATATTTTCATTATAATAAAGAAAAAAATCATTCTAGAGAAAACTATTCTGAGGGGAGAAATCATCAAAGTTAATTCCTTGTTCTTCATCACCCTTTTCAATTACCTTATCATAACTACTATTTATAAATCTAATTATAAACTATAATTATGTTATTTTTAATTTTTTTCTTTAAATAAAATTATCTCACTATTATATAACTTTATACTATTTTTCATTCATTAGAAGAATGTATTCTTGTTTGGGTCAGTTTAAAAACCTGCATGAATGATGTTACATTATCCTTACTATTTCCAACATGAATCAGTACAAAGATATTAATAAAATTTTGCTTTTATATTAAATGATAATTTATTTTATTAATATGGTTGTTTATAGTTTTCACAAAAAAAAATTAATAATCATTATAATGCAAGTCATTTCTATCATTAAATTATTTGAATCATGTTCATCATAGATTCCATTATTTCAATCCATACCCATAACTTCCATAAAATGAAAATTAGAATATAAAAATCATTGAAAAAAATTCTTTTCACTTCCTTGATAATAATTTAATGATGAACTCATAATAAATTAAAAAGTATTGATATAACCATTGTAAAACTTGTGCAAAACTATCAAAGTTAATAAAATTCAATGATGAAAATAAATAACAACTAACTATTATATGTATAAGTGATTAATATAAATAAAGAGTATAAAATGTAACATATATGAAGATAGTTCTGAAATAAGTGATTAATATGGTTATGATTACTATAAAAAAGGTATAATTCATTTTGAAGACATTGGGAGTAAATGTAAGGGGCTTCGTCTCAATTTCCCTTCATTGAGGCATGCTTTATATAATTCACCACATTTTATTATATATGGTGTAATTACTATCCAATTCAATTAATTTATCATTATTTAAGATTCATTAATATTATTTACAAATATATTCCTTGATCCCACCTTCATATTATTTTTATTAATTTATTACAAAAACAATATGTTTTTTATTAACTAAATTTCTTTTCATTAAGTTATAATCATTTTTGGCACTTATCACATGATAAAATTTTCCCTCTATCCACTTTTATTTCACCGATAGAGATCACTATCGAAGTATTCATTTTTTTACAATGTAATTTATATACTATTTTTTATAAATTATTTTTCTTTTAAATAAATTGTAATTAAAATATAAGTGTTTCTCATATGAATTTCTTATAATTGAGATACTTTCATTTATCAGAAATTATTTTATTTTATGTGGTGTATATATTTCCCACTAATATATTTTATCATAATTTCCTTCTAATTCAAGGGATTTAACTATCCATATCATATTCCCTTTTCATGTTCTTATTATTCAAATGTTACTAAATTTGTAATGGTTTATCTTCCAATATCATTTTCAAATATGGATTATTTATGAATGAATTTTTATGGAGAAAATTATATGTTATTTCTCTCTAAAAACCTATCTATTTTATTCTACTATTCTTATTCTGTGAGTTTACATGCATTATTTTCATTTAAAATCCATTTTTTCGTAATTAAATAGATATTCTTCTTTTAAGTGGAGTCTACCTTGTCTCATATTCTATACCAAAAATATTTATCATACATATTAATATTTTAAAAATATTTTGAAGATGTATTTTATATATTTCAATGATTTCTATGGTCATTTTATATTTCCTTTGAGTTTATTTATAAAAAATAAAAGGAATATTTTTAATATGCTCATTAATGTTCATTTTCAATGGAAGTGCCTCTATTTATAGAAGTGTGAAATAATATTACTTTTTAACATTTTGCAGATAACATCATTTTTACAACATCTTCTTCGTTTTCTATCTAAAAATTCCTTTCCATGATTTCACAGTTTTCTAAAATTACTTTTTATTCTCTTTGTTTTAAAAAATATTTCCCTTTAAATGAAATATATAAAAATGTAAAGGATTCTTATTCTTATTTTTCATTGAAATTTTCCTAATTCTCATATAAATTATTGTCCAACTATGTCAATATCCTTTAGTATTTTTTCTTTAAGGGGGATATTATCTAATGATCCCTTCCACCATCTTTCTACTAATGAATTATGATCATGTTTTGTAGAAATCCTTGTGAAACACATTTTTTCTATTAGATAGGTTATGATATGTTATAATTATAGTTTTTTTAATGTTCCAATTACATGGATATATATGGTTTTTCATTATGAGATATGTACGTCTGATACAACCCCTGAATGAATTAGTTAATGTTTTGTATCTCATGGTATGACATGAATGGGAGCATACTCAAACCAATAAGGGTATAACTTATCTAAGTCATAGGTGGGTACGATAATAACCTAAAATGCATTTGGTAATGCCTTTTATATAATGAGTTGACATGTAAGGGATTGGAGAGTAAACCCAATCTATAAGGGACCTTATCAATTACACAATGATGGAATGAGTAGATATCTACAATATATTGTATTGTTTTCTATGATTATGTATATGAAAAATTATTATTCTAATGTTATGTTTCCATGTAGCATGATTATTAATTCATATTTACACATTTATATGTATGATTTCTTATATTATTCCAAAAGAGTTATTCCATGACTCTTGATTTACAATCTATGATTTATTCTATATGATTCTCTTAAGTTCTGCTCAAACGCCATGATTAGATTCTCATGCCAACATGATCATCTTATTCTCACTTGTGATATTTGATTAACATCTATTATTTTTATCCATACTGAGAATTTTATCTCACCCTTTCTTATATTTTCATTACCTAGATTATGAATAAGGTTATTATATATGATATTTTCTGAAGGGTATCTTATGAGAAGAATATTCATGGTAGATGTTGAATAATGTTTATATAACAAGTTTTTAATTTATCCAATCTCTAATGACATCGTACCTATTGGTTTGGGGAAGTGATTTATTATTATATTTAATTATTATACATTTAAAATGTTTTAATATGATTTTTTTCTCTATTTTCCTCATTTGGTACCAGAATGGGGTTTAGTTATTTTGGGAATAGGTTATGAAGAATAATAGTATGAAACATAAAAATACCCTTGTTTAAATCAGTGGTGTGTAAGATAAACCTCGTGTTTCATTGGTTGAAATATTTTTATCATAATTTTTGACTTCATTAGATTTTTTTCCTTATTATGTTATTTCTTAATCTGATTATTATTGCATGAAACTCGCACTAATCATTTTTGTTTTATTAATGGATTGAAGACATGAAATTGGGGTGGTGATTGGTACACTCAATATTGAAAAAATATTGGTTGATCCTATTTCTATGATTTCTTTCATATAATAAAAAGCCTTTAAGAATATAAATTCATATCCCCAATGATTAGATATTTAATTATAATTGAAAAATTTTTAGTGGTGAGATAATTGCATCCAAACTCTAAAAATTTTCATTGATAGAATATTATGTGATCATGATTTGTAAAAATCATATTATTTTTACTTTGATCAAAATTGACTTTAATTTGGTCAGGGATTAGATATCTCTATTTGGATATCATATAAATTATTAAGATAATAAAATCACATTTTCATATCTTAAATAAATCCATGATAGTATATCATTACAATACCGACTATGAACTCCCTAAGGAAATTACTTCCATTATTTGGCTATTATTATCTAATCGCAATGGGTATTTAGAAAAAATGGTTCAGGAAAAACTCAAAATTGAAGATAGGTCTATTCTTAGGGAGAATATTGATGTATTTATTGAATATTTCCAAGAATTACCCCATATCAAGAGGATTATTTTTATATAGGACTCATACCTGGTACTATTCCTATATGAAAGACTCATTATAGTATGTCCCCAATTATGTTTGAGAAATTGAAAATGAAAATATATGAATATATATTTTAATAAAATGGTTTTATAGGAACCAATACTTCACCATGGGGTAAACCAATCCTATTTGTTATAAAGAAACATATATAAATGAATCTATGTATTAATTATCATGAACTTAACAAGATCAAGATCAATAACATCTATCATTTACCCCATATTAATGACTTTTTTTATTAAATATGAGAGGATCAATACATCACAAGGATTGAACATTGATCTAGATATTATCAATTGTGAATAAAATGGCGGGATATACTCAATAAAAACTTTCAAACAAGATATGAAAAATATAGATTCATAGTGATTCCATTCATACATAAAAAATCACATTATGTCATCATGGACATGATGAATATTGTTTTTAGATATTATTGTGATCAAAATATGATAGAATTATTACTCATATATTTCAATATCAAAGAATAGAATGAATATAATTTAAGGATTGTGATTAAGAACATAATAAAGGATGTTTTTTTGAATGTTCGAATAATGGATATATAAAGTATCACTCTTAGTTCATGTAATCAAAAGGGATAGAATACCTATAAACCCTTTAATAGTATTAGTCATTGAAAAATGGACTAGAGTAAACACTATAATAAATATCTATAGTTTTCATGGAATGGATAGATATTATTGGTGATTTTTTGTGAAATTTTTAACATCTTTCAAATTCACAAAACTTGTTAACCTACGAGGGGGTCAAGTTCCGATCGATAGATGAATTAAAAGGAAATTTCAATGATCTCAGAAAAATATTGTAACTTTACCTTTACTCACACTACCCAATTGTGGAGAGGGGTTTTTTTATATAAAATGATGCACCATGGAAGGTATTGTAATTTTTCCTCAAAAAAATCATATGGTTATAGATTATGCCTCATGTTAATTAAAATTCCAAGAGAAAAATTACCATATATATGATTTAGAGTTATTTTCAACAATATTTTAATTAAAATATGGAAGAATTATATCTATAGTGAAAAGGGGGAAATATATACTAATTATTAGATGCTAAATTATATAATCACACATAATGAGTTGTGCATGAACTAAAAGAGATATTTTATGTTAATAAAAGGATATGATTTTATAAAAAATTACTATAATGGGAATGAAAACAAGTTAGATAATGGTTATAGAATGAAATATCATTCAACCTTATCCATTATAAGGATAAAAATATACCCAATGACATTTATTATTCAAATGATAGACCATGAAATCATATTGTAAGGGGATAAATATTATCTTTTTCAAGTTAATTGTAAATTATCAATTTATTTGATGATCAAGGTGTATAAAGAGGATATAGATCTACGTAATATGATATGGATTTTATGATTTTGGAAAGGTGGAAACTAGACTTAAGGTTGTTTATGTCGGGGAGGGTCCTTCAATTTTTGTTTGATATGGATTTTATGATTTTGGACCATTGGGGCATGGTATGATTTATTAAGTCATTAAAGTCATGTTCCCCCCCCCCCCTAATCCTTTAAAATGTGACTTATGTCAATAAAAACAATAAATTTCAGTCGGTCCTATGACCTCTAATGGATATAATAACATTTGGGTTGGATTTGATCACTGAAAAAGTTTGAAACATGTGATTTCTTTTTAATAAGATTTTATACATGGTTAACATTAAAGGATATATATAAAGGATGTGGTAAGGCTATAGTGACTACCACTTTTCATTTTATTTGATTAATATTTATGGTTTACTAAGTAGTTTTGGAAAATTATTTAATAGACATTGGATACAGATATAATCTTTAGTACTACTTATCACCCTCAAACTAATTGTTGATATAAAATGACTATTAAAACTCTAATCGATATGTTATGATAAAATAAATTGTATTTAAAATTATTTTTGGATTAAAACCTTCCTCCAATAGTGTTATTATATAAAAAAGTTTCTATTCATGAATTTAAATGGCCCTCTATAAGGCTTTGTATGGGAAGATGTGAAAAACTCTAACATGTTGGGATTTAGTAGGAGGGCATAAATTTTTGTACATATTTCTTTCTCAATGGATGGAATATAAAATTCAAACCATTCAGTAGTGTAATAAAGAAAAACATATATGATAGAATAGCTATATTGATAATCATTGATGAGATTATGATTTTGATGTCAAATATAAGGAATTTATTTAAATATCACCATAGAAGGGGGTTGTGATATTTGGGAAGAAAGGAAATTTGATCCCTAGATACATTGTACCATTCAAAATCAATGATCCTTTAGTAATAGTAGCTTATAATATTAAACTTCCACAAAACCTCTTTTATGTGAATGATGTATTCTAAATATTACTTTGGTGGTAGTAAATACCTGATTTATCCTTTGTTCTATACTTATAGGTATTATCAAAAGAACATTATGAAACTTACAATGAGAAATATTTTGTAATATTAGATTGAAGTGATAAAGTAATATGAAACAATACCACTAGCATGTTTAAATATACATGGGGGAGTTATATATTTTAGGAAACAACATTTAAACTTGAATATCTAATGAGATATAATTTCCCTAATTTTTTTTCATTTGAGAAAAATATTTGGGGTTGAATTTTTTTTCATGGGGGATAATATATAATACACCATGATTTTACACTTTACATTGCTTAAAATAAATACTATGTTGAATAACTTGTTTTATGTGAAACAATAAACTAAAACAAACCATGATAAATTACATTGAGATAAAATATTATAGTGAAATATTAATATTAACACATTATGATAATATAATATGAAAAAATCCTAAGAAAACTAAGAAAGGATTAAATTAAAATGTAAATAAGTAGTTTAATAATATGAAATAATTATCCATGTGGTTTTTAATGAAGAACCTACCCATAAAATTAGAAATAAGTAAAAGATTAAAAATATAATAGACATGTTGAAAAAGAAGTAAATTAATAGGATGAATGATTTTAGTAATGTATGTAAGGATATATATAGTATTGAAATATGACCATTATATATATGTTAATTATATATATGAACATTGGATATATAGATGTTGTAAATATGGTCATAAGATATATGGTTTTTGGGTATTCATGTATTCAACATTTATATTATCATGAACAGGGAAAGGTACCCAGGTAACCAAATAACCGAACTGGTCCTAACATAGCTCAAAGGGTGTTCTTGATCCCCATGAGTCAGCAAGTAGTACATGAAATCATACAAAATGAATGTTGTAGCAATTTTACCACAAAAAATTTGGCAGTAAAAGAAACAAGATAGTATGTATATCAAAAGAAACTCAACTATGGGTAATGTACTAGAAGTAAAACTGGAATAAACAACCTAAGGTACTATAACCAAGTACCAAGAAATAATAAAAACTTCCCAACTCCAAACATGTGCACAACTCAACAAGTCCATATATAAATAGCTAGAACCATATCCAAGTGATACTTTTCGATTTCTTGATCCAAGATGTAAGTAATCTAAAAAATTCCAAAGGCACAAGTAGTGTGTGATCTATTGGCCTGAAGGATTTCACCAAAATATTTGATAACAAGATACTAATAGTAAATTACACTAAAATTTCATTAAATTTTCTAATAAATAGTTTTGGTATTTCAACTGAATACTTAATGAAGTCAAGCATTACATTTCAAAGGATGAGAATACTTTATAAATTCATGATTCACATATCAAATTACGGAAATACATTTCAAACGTTGTAATTACCTATAAATAAAGGGTGCTCTATACAAATGGAACTTTTCACAAATGGATTAAATAGACACTTTAATATAAAATGGGTTATATAAATTTAGAAGTCATGTAAAGTAGTTTACAACAATGGAATATATTCACTTGAAATACAAATAATCGAGAAACATGGTCCTAATCTTAAGAATATATGCTAGTTATAGGCTATAGGGACCCCATCCTCAAAGTGATATGGAAAATATTTATCTATTCCCCTTTGAACCAAGGCTAAAGAGGAATCATCATCATCACCTAAAGGATATGATGTACTAATATGATGTATTATAACATTTTAAATTCTATAGTGCCATCCAAACAGCTCACTAACTACTTAAGGATTTCATGTGCTATAGTATAAAACAATTTTGGGAAATTTATTTCAAGAAACCTTAAAATACGATTCATCTCACTCTCTATTTCAAATATTCTTATTTTCCCTTTAAAACCCATAATGAGTTTTTATTAAAAAAATATTCATTTCACCAAGATAAAACTCTATGGTTTATATCAAAATCATTTTATGTAGTTTTAAAAAATGGGGATTTAAAATCAATTCACCATTTAATTTAAAAATAAAATTTCACAATTAAATTCAAAATTTTAATTTTCAATCAAATTCCATAAATTTCATAACAAACCCCCAATTCAATGGAATTAGGGATTTTCACAATTTTCCCCCAAAACCATTTCTGAAAATAAATTCAAAAACATAATTAAAAAAATACAACAAATCCAAAATTTTAATTGAACAATTTAAATTTTAAAAATTTCAATAAACACATCCCAATTCATTGGAATTGGGGGGTTTTAAATTTCATTCCAAATCATATATTCCTTAAAAACTCCAATTCAATGGAATTGTTTTTTCCCAATATAAAAATTGAAAAAAAATTAATCCAAAATAAAAAATCAAATTTATTTCAAATAATTAAAATCAAATAAATAAATTTAAAGATAATATAAACTGGGCATCATAATTAGACCACCTACCTCTGGATCAACAGATAATGAATAAAAATTTCATAAATGGAAAAAATCCATAGGAGGGAGATGAAAACAAATATCTATGAATAAAACCTAGGTTTCGATCGAAAATAGTGGGTATTAGATCCAAAAATAATCATAGAGATCCATGGAACCCTCAAGAGCAGAAGAGAGAGAGTAGGAGAATGATATCTTGATGGAGAAACTAACTAAGATAATATCGGAGGGTGTTCCTAACAATTCAGATCACTTTTGGGAGTAATATGAGGGTCTAAAAACCATCCTTGAGAGTTTTACAGATGGTAGAAACTATCTATGGGTCATACAATTCAATTTGGAGGATAAAAGGGGTTTCCAAATTTTTAATTAAAATTAGGATCATCTAAAAACCCATCCTTGTGGTTTAATGGGAAGAGGCATATGGTTTAGACAAACCATAAACAATTCATTCACCTGTTTTAAATGGTCTACGCGGTTTCTCCAAAGAGGATGAAATAATTGACTAACTTTTTGTCAACCTTATGAAAGCTAACTTCCATGGATTCCACATTTTTCTCTAAGGGTGCGTACGATTTTGGGAAATTGTGCACCAGCCATGTACTAGCCCATAAAGTTCAAAACTCATAAAAATTAAACCTGAAAAAACACCAAAAGAAACCTAACTAAATATTGGAAGAAAGTGGGGTTTAGGAATACATAAAAACAAGAACATTATGTTACAAACTCATCACCATAGTAATTTTTTGTCCCCAAAATCCTATGAAGAATCTTGCATTCCAAAAAGATGAGGCCAATACTCGCTCATCAATTCCTCCCACTCCCACATCTCATGATTATTAGATCATTACTTCCATATCACATTAACCAAAGTTATCGTCCTCCCACAAAGTGCCTTGGTTTCAAAATCAACTTTCTTCACACTCCATTAAATCAAAGATTAATCATGTTTAACTTTAACATCACGCCAACTCGGAACATGGGAAGGATCAGATAAATACTTTCATAACTAAGATAAATGGAACATGTTATTTATTTACATCATCTGTAAGGGAAGTGATAAATGGTAAAAAAACATTTCCCACCTGCTCAACAATCTCAAAAGGTCCCAAAAAATGTGGATCATGTTTCCCTTGCCTCCAAATCCATCAATGACCGAACAATGGAAACAAATTCAAGAAATCCTGGTCACCAAATGATAATTAAAAAAGGTCTATTTTGATGACCAACATAAGACTTATATTGGATTTATGACATCACCATTCTTTGAAGAATCAACTGAATAATTGTTGTCATCTCTTGAACTAAACTTTTTCTAATGAAGGAAATTTCTCCAATCTCCGAACAACACAACAAAGATATACAAGGCTGACCATACATTTCCTCAAAAGGTTCCATTCTAATCATTCAATGGTAAGATATTTTATAATAAAAGAAAACTAGACCCAAATGATCATCCCAAGCCCCAAAAAAGTAAAGAAAAAAAGTGAAAAACATACCCTCAACCATTTTAACAGCTCTTTCTATTTGGATATCCGACTGATGATGGTATTTCGTACTCAAATGAATGTTAGATTCTAGTTCCACCTGAAGTATTTTCCAAAAAAGAAAAATAAACCAAGGATCTCTGTTAGAGACTATAATTATTGTAACTTTTTGAAAATGAAAAATCACTTTCAGGTAGACGTTTCCCAACTCCTCAACTTTGGTTGTATCTTGAATTGGTAAAAAGTGAATTAATTTGGTCTAATGATCGATAACAAACCCAATTTCCTTATTCATTTTCTGGGTACATTGAAACCCAAAAAAAACATCTATTCAGATCTCATCCCACTTCCATGTATAGACTGGAAGTTTCCTAGGGAAACTCAAAGGTTTCTGGTGATCCACATTCACTTTCTACCACACATAATAATGAGAGACAAGCTCGGTTATGCCTTGTCTCATACCTGGACACCAGAACTGTGGCCACATTTTATAGAACATATTTTTGGTTCTTGGGCTCAAAACCCACTATGGTTTATGGATGTATCCCATAAAATCTTTTATTCACACTAACGACAAAACAAATATTTATAAAATAATATAATATTCTCTTTGAAGTAAGAACACTCGAGAAATGTATCCCCATCATAAATATTTTATCTAATTCTATATAACTCATAATCAAGATGTTGATCCTAAATAATCATTTTCAGATGAGTGAATGTCAACTGGACACTGGCTAATGAAACCTCAACCTCTAATTCCTTGACTCCAATATGCAACTATGAAAAGAGTGCCATCAAATTCCACTCTTCCAAAGATTCTTTCAAGGTATTGGCTGGAAGTTTCATACGCAAAGAATCCATGATGACATTCTCTTTCCCCATGGTATAGGCAATGTAAAAGTCGAATGATTTTAGGTATGCCACCCAACACCTATAAAGTATATTCAAATATTTTTGAGAGAAGATATAACTCAATCTATTGTTTTCTAAAAACATGGAAAAACATTCTCCATAAAGTTAATAATACCACCAACTCTTAGTCATTTGCATCACAACTGCATGTTCAAGTTCATGGGTCAAATAATTCTTCTAATGTAGCTTAAGATAACCAGATCCATAGGAAACTACATGATCACTTTGCATAAGAATGAATCCTAAACCTGAAACGGATGCATCATAGAAGACCACATAGCCTTTCTCCTCTGTAAGAGACAACACTGGCATAGTATTCAAAATATATTTCAGCATAGAAAAATAATGTTGAAATTTATCATTAAAAGAAAATATTACTCCCTTCTTAGTTAGTGAAATCGTTGAAGATTCTAACTTTGAGAAGTCCATAATGAACCGGTGGTAATACCCATCTAGACCCAAGAGGATCCAAATCTTGAAAACATTTTCTGGTTGTTTGAATTTCATAACAACTTTTTCCTTCTAAGGGTCACCTAAAATACCATGTTCGGATACCACATGTCTAAGAATTTTACTTCCCAAATCTTGAAGTCTCTATTAGAAAGCTTTTCATAAAGTAAATGATTTATCAATAATTCCAAAACTATTCTTAGATGATGCATATGATGCCCCTTGGGAAAAGAGTAAACAAGTATGACTTTCACAAAGAAAACCGTGAATGTATCAAGATACTCATGTAAAATATTGTTCATTAACACTATAAAATAAGAGTAGGGTCAGTTATACCAAAGGTAATAACAAGGTACTCATAATTTTTATAATTTATCAGAAAAGTGGTTTTATGAATGTCATATTATTTTATCCTCAATTGATGGTAACCAGAGTGAAGATCAATCTTCATTAACTACTTCTCCCATTTTAACTAATAAAACAGGTCATCAGTCTGTGGAAATGGATACTTGTTCATCACCATAACTCTATTTTTTCTATAATCAACACACATGTGAAGTGAACCATTATCTTCCCTAGAAAAGTGAATTGTAACCGCTCATAATGACATACTCAGGCATAAAACCCCTTTCTTAATAAGATCATTCAATTGGGACATCAACTATTTTAGTTCAGTTTGTTCCATGTTGTGATATGGAATAAAAACTATTTGAGTACTAGTAATTGAGTTAGAGAACTCACCCCCTACTAGTGGTAATCCAGATAATTCATAAATAAATACATCACAAAACTCTAATACAACTAGAGGGAGATCAAAAGTCAAAGA
Organism: Viscum album; assembly: GCA_963277665.1. NCBI lineage: Eukaryota > Viridiplantae > Streptophyta > Magnoliopsida > Santalales > Viscaceae > Viscum > Viscum album. The sequence goes on from OY728137.1 coordinate 807,456,504, forward strand.
TTCCTTCTCAAGGTCAAATAAAAACACTAACATTAATTTCCCCAACTTTGAATAAGAAGGTACAGCCTTGCTCCACCTTGGGTCCTATTCTACTTAAAAAAGAAGAGGCACACCACTTGGTGTAGTTAAGGAGACCCATCATAGATAATGATCAATTCTAGCGTTATTGTAAATGATAAAATCCATACCGAATATGATTTCAATAAAAATCATGTTGAGAACTAGAAAACTTCAAGCATGTTCAACATTTGATTGAGAGAATACACAAGCGGGACTAAAAATACCCTACTCTCTCTTCATACCAAGGGGTATACTAATATCAATAACGTAAGATAAAATATCTGTGGGAATATTTAGTAGATTAACAATACAGTTTGAAATAAATTAATTATATGCACCAGTATCAAATTTTGAAGTCACTAATGATAAATCAAAAATAATGGTTCCTCTCACAATCACTGGAACTATATCCTCTTCCTATGGAGATTCTTCCTCTACATGAAGTAGCTTTGTTCTAAATTCTTATGGATAAAACACTTTTATACGTGAATAATCTGATTTCTCCATATTTTTAGGAGGATTCAATGATCCCATTCATCTATGAGGAGTAAAATAACTATGTAAGAATATCTATAAGTTCCCTAAATATCTACATGATCCAAAATTCATTGGTGCCTCTGTGAAAACCCAATTTGAATTTCTTATCTTTCCACACTAGTAGCAAATCAATGGGTCTATTCCTGACACTGTATGTGGTCTATAATGAACATACTATCAAGAAATTCCTCAAGAATCATCACTCTTTCACTTTATGTTGAAGGATCCCATGACGCCATTGGGAGAGAATGAAACTCCCAATTGCCCTGACTTTCCAACCATGTCCATTTCAACCATTAGCTCTATACCCATCAAAACAGAATAAGAAGGAAACATCAACATGAAAACCTAAGAATGAATATCATGATGAAGTCCCAACTCAAACATTCAAACCTTCATATTCTGATTTGACATAATATTATGTGTGTAATGCACGAGGTCAGGAAAATGGTTTTCATACTCTCTCATGGTCTTGTCAGCCTACTCTTGTTTGAAAAACTTAGTGTACTTGGCCAACATCATTAGCTCCAAATATAAATGGTCAATGAAAATAACCTTGATGTCTTTCCACTCTAATCCCTCATGTATCTTCACTATCACAATCATTCCCCACCATCTCATGCTTGGTCCTTCCATCATGAAGTTGGAACACTTCACCTTGATTTCTTTGGGTGTGTCCAAGAACCCAAAAAAGAGATCCATTCTACTCAACCATTATTCAACCTATTGAGAATCATTTTATTCTTTGAACAGTTTTGTATTATAGTGAAGGAACTCTTGAGAACAAATATTGATAACATCTCTTTGAGGTTCCACAACTGGAGCATGAATTGGAACTGGAGGTGGTACCTGTCCCATACCTTGGAAATTGTGCATAATACCCTCAAATGGATTCTAATATACAATGGGATTTTCTCACTGAGGTTCAATAGTATCACATTCCTCTTGGATGTAACTCAAAATTATTCTCATAGTCATGATGCTACACAGCATCAGTAGAAATTAAAGAAGACACCAGGTTACACTCAAACATAGAAAAAGGGAAATTAATATCAGTAGATATAAAAAAGACTTGGATTTATATTTTATCTAAATAAAAAGTAGGGAAAATACTAGAACGTTTCCATAATAAATCTTTCTTTAACCATCCATAGAGACGTAAGGTTCATTGATGTAAGAGTTGTATAGGCACTCAATCACAACTACATCCAAATTAACGACAAGATTTCACAATGTATACTGAACTAAATATAAGAAGTTAAACCTAATATGATACCACTTTATCATAAACCACCTCAGGTTCCCTAATAACCCGATAACTGATCCAGTATTGGCATATCTAAAAGGGTGTTTCTGGTTCTCATGGGTTAGTGACTAGCACCAGGAATCATACAAAATGATGGTGGGACTGATTTTTCCAAAAACATTGTAGAAGTAAAAGAAATAAGAAATTATGCATATTAAAATAAAATCCACTAAGAGTAATGTACAATAATTCAAACAGACAAAAACAACCCAATTTACTACAACCAATTACTAATAAATAGGATAAACTAACTAACTCTCAAAATAGATGTAACTCACCATGACCATCGATCAACAGATAGAACCACCTCAATGTTATCATTTTACATATTTCGATATGAGAAGGATGTGATATAAAAAACCTAGAATCCACAAATAGAGTGTGAGCCAAAGAATATCACAATTTCCACCAAATATTCCATAACAAGATTCCAATATCAAATTAACCAAGAAAGTGCATCCAATTTTCAAATAATATTGTTTGGCATTTCAAAATCAAATTTAATCAAATCATGATTTACATTTCAATGGATGGAAATAAATTATCATGTCATGATTATCATTTAAAATTATGGAAATACATTTCAAATGATGAAATTACCTTTAATGAAATTGGTGATTTTTAGAAATGGAACATTTCAAAAATATATTAAATAAACACTTTTATATAATAAATTTTGTATAATTTCACAAGGCATGTATATCATTTTATAACAATGGCATATATTCATTTCAAATAAAAATAAGAGAGAAATTTGGTTATATTCCTAATAAGGTAAGATATTTATAGGATATAGATACCCCATAGTCAAAGTTATATAGAAAATATGTACATACTCCCCTTTGAACAAAGGCCAATGAGGACCCATCACCATCTACTAAGGGATGTGATGTGAGGATATGATGTTTTAAAACATTGTAAATCATAGAGTTCCAACCAAATGGCTCACTAACTACCTAATGATTTCATGTGATCTGGTAAAAAACAATTATGGTTAATTTATTTAAATCAACCATAATATAAAATTAATCAATTTCTCATTTTCAAATATTCTAATTTCCCCTTTATAAACCATAATGGTTTTTAATTAAACACATTCCTTTACACCAAGATAGAACCCTATGGTTTTGGTCAAATCATTTCAATCCATTTTCAAATATATGTATTGGTAATCAATTCACCATCCAATTTAAAAATAGAATTTCTTAATTAATTTCAACATTATAATTTTCAAACAAATTTTATAAATTTTATAACAAACCCCAAATTCAATGGAATTGTTGTTTTTCACAATATTCCATCAAAACAATTTCAATAATTTAATTCAAAAATATAATTGAAATTATTTCCATCAAATAGAAAATTTAAATTGAACAATTTATGTTTTACAAATTTTAATAAACACACCCATAGTAAATGTAATTGGGGGTTTTATAATTGCATTCCAAAAACTTATTTTTCATAAAAAAAACTCATTTCAATGGAATTGGATTTTTCCAAAAAAAATGGAATCTATTTAATCAAAAATAATAAATTTCATTTAATTCAAACAATTTAAATCAATAAAATCCATTTTGGTTTGATATAAATTGGACATAATAATGGAAGAACCTACCTCGGGATCAATAGATCTAAAATTACAACGTTGTAAACAAAAAACTACAACAAAGAGCGATGAATAAAAATATATGTGAATAAAACCAAGTTTCAGATCCAAATAAGTGGGTATTGTATCCACAATTCATTATATGGATCCATGGAACCCTATATAGAAGAAGATAGATTGTGGGAGAATGAGATCGAGATGAGGAAACTAATAAAGAGAAGACTGTGGGATGTTCCTTGAACTTCATTTCACTTCTGGGAGGGATCCAAGGGACCAAAAATACTCCTTGGGAGCTCTATGGATGCGATAAACCGATTATGGGTCGTATCGGTCCATTGAGGTCCTAGAATGAGGGTTTAGGTATTTTTAATTAAAATTTGGATCAATTAAAAACCTATCCACATGGTTTCCTTTATAGAGGCACATGGTTTAGAAAAACCTTGTGCAAGCTATGCACCTTTTTAATGGTCCACACAATTTCTCCTGATAGGGTGTATGGCTTGACTAATAGTGCACCAACCATGAAAATATGATTTCCTTAGGTTGCATGGTTTTCTCTGAGGAGGTACAAATCTTGGGAAAACTATGTGAAAACCATGCACTGGCCTATAAATTTCAATACCATTAATAATTAAACATAAAAACCCAAAAATAAGCCCCAAAAAATCTTCAAAAAATAGGTGTTTTAGGAATTCTAGAAAATAGTTTGAGACTGTTACAAATATTAATTTTTTAAATTGTTATTAACAAATTTAAAATATTATAATTCATAAGTAATAAATAATTTCACAATAAAACAAAAATATTATATTTAATTCAAAGATAATTTCATGATTTTAATGTTGGTTTCTGGAGTCCTACCAAATTAGGAACCATCAAATTGAAATTGTATTACTAATATCTGTTTGATACTAGTGAAGATATTTATATATTGATAAGACTCTTCAGGTATCCTTTTATTCTCCATGTTGGATAACTTTTGAGATGGAAACTCTAGCACAATATACTCCCAATATATGATAGGTTACTAATGGAAGGATGTTATCCCCCCTCCTATATCACTCTCTGCATGAGTAATAGGGAAACTTTTTTACAATAGATATTGGAGATCCTATTTATTATGAATATATAGAATCATAAAGAATATATCATTAATTTTACCTTTCTTACTAATGGATGTTTTCATGTTTCCATGGGGGCTCTCATATGCATGGATCTCAACAAATAGTTGATGAATCTCTTCTACTCATTTGTTGTTGTAGTCCTTCAGTATACATTGATGGAGAAATATGGAATATGGTTCGAGTTATCCCATTAACCATGTAAATTATATACTTATATTAATCATTAAAGACATATGGATAGCAAGAAAATTGAAAGTGGGGTATATTAATAGCACTATGTAATGTTTTATTATTATTTTCAAACTATTGGGTGTAACTTTTATCCCATAGAATCCCATGAAACCCTTATTTTTTTATATGAATCACCGCTCCCATAGTGGGAAAAAATCAATGTTGATAGGTCATCAAATAGTGTTCCCAACCTTACGAGTTGTGTATATATCTTCTAAACCGGTAGTGGAGTTGTCAAGGGATGTTTCCAAAATTTCATTTTAACCTTTATCACATTTTAAATTGTGATTTGTGATGTGATACATGAAATTATTTATGATATGAATTTTCGATGGGGTAATCTATCAATTTAAAGTGATTCATTATTCATGGTTTACCACTGTAGGAATAAATCAACCAATATACCATGGAATCTCCTCAATGAATAGAAAACTTGAATGTAATATTTGGAAACAATTCTATTTGTGGATACCTAGATATATAGGGAAGTGATCGTGAGGGTTGATTACCTATTCAATCATGCTGTTGTGGATATGAATTTAATATAGTCCTTATGTCTTGATAATTCTATTCTTTAATTTAATATTTCTAATGATATGGGTGACATGTACACTAAGATCAAATTCTCCTCATTTTTACTCTTCATTTTGATTTATAAATTTGATGGGAATGATTCTTTGACCCATATCTCATATCATATTATAATATTAAAAAATGTTCAAATATATGTATAAAATTCAAGTAAATATTATAATACATATGTACTGATGAAATTTAAATATTATATGATAAATATTTTATTTTAAGGGGTTTTGATTAATATCATTTAATGTTAAAAAATGAAAAGTTTTAAAAATATATTTTTTAAGTGTCTTTTATTTTTATGATAATAAATTAAATTGATCACACATAATTGATGAATGATATATAAAATTTTAATATATAAAAAATATAATAACACATATTTGATTAGTAATTGGTATGAATTAATATTAAGAAAACTTAATTTTTTACAAATCATTTTTCCAATATATTTTATGTTTTCATTTAAAATTTAAAATTTTCATATTTAAATATATTATCATGTTAAATAGAGATGAAAATTTTAATTAATATTTCAAAATTATTGAAGAAGGTAAATTTCATTTTTATCTATAAAAAATAAGTCAATAAGGTGAACATTGAGTTACCACGGTAAAGGTAAAGTGAGGTAAAAACTATTAAAATAAGTGTAAAAAATGAAATTTAGAAAAAAATTGTCTAAAAATATATGGATAATGGGATTCATGAACTATATCCATTATTTTACATTTTTTTCACTTTCATTTTAAAAGGAAAACCATATACATTAAGGAAAGTGCATTTGTGAAAATGGAACTCAAAACTCACCTATAGAATAACCCCTCCTCTAACATAAAAAATCATTATTTTCCTTCAGTTCTCTATTGAATAACTGCTTATTATTTATCAATTAATTAAATATTATACATTTTTTGCCTTCTATTTCATATAAATAATCCTAAATTATTCATTCATGACGAACTATTTTTGAGTAGGAGAAAACAAAACCTAGTACATAGTTCTTCACTATATTTTTCAATTACCTTCCTATATACAATATTTTTAAATATTATGATCACATTTAATGATGTTATTTTAAAATAATTATACTTCTAAAAAGGTATATTTTTTTTATATAACTCTATAATATTTCTCTTTATTTAGTATATTTTGTTCTTGTTTCAGTCAGTCTCACAACATACATGAACAATTATATCTGATCTCCATTGTTTCCTATGTGAATGAGTATCAATACATTAATATTGTTAACATTTGATACTAAAGGGTAATATATATTGTGAATATTCTTCTATAATGTCATGAAAAAAATGAAAAATCATTATAATGTAACTCATTGATATCTGTAAAATACCTGAATCATGTTCATCTGAGATTCTGTTATCATCAACCAAACCCATAAATTCCATAAATTTAACATTTGAATACATAAAACATTGTAAAAAATGTTTATAATACCTTTAATAATATTTTAATGATGTAATTTTTTATTAAAAAACATGATTAACATTGCTATTGCAGAACTTATATAAAACAATCAAGGTTATTAACATCGGATGGAAAAAATTACACAATAACAAACTTGTAAATGTGTAAATAATAATTTTAAATAAAAATATTAAAATAAAACATATATGAATAAGGTTATTAAAGATTTAATTAATATGTTTATTTTTATTATAAATTAGGTTAATGTGTATTTTTGGATGTTAGGGGTAAAGTTAATGTTTTCCATCTCAATTTCCCTTTATTGAGTCATGTTTCTTATTATGAAAAAAATTTCTTATATATGGTGTAATTACTATAACATTGACTTATGTTAACATTATTAAAATTTTATTAATGTTATTTATAGATATATTCCATCATTACTCCATTATATTCTTTTAGTTCCTTTGTTACTAAATCTATAAGCATTTAAGTTAACTCAATTTCCGTTCATTGAGTTATAATAATTTACTAAACATTTTCTAAATGATCCCATTTTCATGAAAAATAGTTTATTTTTTACTATTAATATATCTCTACAAGTATCCATATATTTCAAAATTAATTTATATAATAAATTTTTTATAAATTGTGTAATTTTAATTAAAATAATAATAAAAAATGAAATGGTTTCTCATCTTAATTCATTCTCTTGAAATATAATCCATATTCACTACTTGTTTTCCATTGGGTGGTGTGTATACTAACCCATGGATGTGATTTATCTTAATTTACATGTAATTAAAATGATTTAAAAATACATGTCATGTTTTCACTTTCATTTTCTTTTAATTCAATAGTAACTATTTTTTTAAGAGTTTATTTTCAAAACTCATTTTTAAATCAAGATTTTTGTGATTGAATTTCGATCTAGAGAAATTTTATGTTCATTATATCAAAAACCCAATTTATTTTATTAATTTTTAGTTATTCTTGGGTTTTACATTTCTTCTTACTGTTTTCTATTTCTTTTGGTTCCCAATGCAACCAAAAGGATGATTGTAAGGGGTGTCGACCTGATCTCTTATTTTGAGAAAGGAATCGTTCTCCACTATACCAATAGTATTTTTTTCAAAATTTCCTTCTCTATACTTCAATTATTTTATATTTTCATTTTCTATCATCGTTTATTTTATTTATAAATGTTTCAAATGAATCATTTTATATATTTTTACATGGGTCATTTTTTTATTGACTTTGAATCTCTTTACCAATGTGTGAAAATAATTTTCCTTTTTAACATTCTTCACATGATTACACTTTTTCACTTTCATTGTTATATTTTAATAGGATCCTACCATTATAATATTTCATGATTTTATAAAATAATTTATCATTGTCCTTGTTTTAAAAATTATTACTTTTTAATTATATTTTATCCAAAATTAAAGGATATTAATTTTTATTTTTAAAATAATTTTTTTAATACTCTTATAATGTGTTTTGTAATCTACATCAACATCCTGTGTAATTTTTTATTCTTCAAGGGTATATAGTCTAATAATATAATACATATTATATATAAGGACAACTTATGGTCATTTTTTGTGGAAATTTTCATAGAACCCATTTCATCCTCAAGGGTTAATTAAATATGGTGGAATTATATATATTTTCTTGTTCTTATGGAATAAATATATATGGTTTATTTTTATGTGATGGATGGGTCTGATATAGGAGTAAAAAGATTAGGTTAATTCCTTATTTCACATATGATAACTAAGAATGAGATTAAACTATAACCCCTAAGGTAAATTATTCATCAAGTGACATGTGGTCCTAATATAAACCTCCCAAGATTTGAGAAATATTAGTATCTCAATTTTAAGACACAAGTATTGGCGAGTATACCAAATAAATTAAGTTTATCTATCCATTATGTGATGATGTTCTCAACGACGAGCCTTAACATAAGATCAAATTTCTTATGCTTATGTATTTTCAAAAATATTTTACATATGTTATGTTTTATGAATCATGATTGTTATGTCATGTTTTTATATCCCTATGTGTCATTTATTATATTATTCCATGAATATTGACAGATCATATATGATTTATTTGGTATGAATTCCTTGTGTTATACCCATATACCATGATTATGTTCGCATACCCACAAGCTCATATTATGTTCACTTATGATCATTGATTGAAATATCTTATTTTTATCATTACAGATTATTTGAGCCAAAAATTTATAATATTTCAATTCTGTAGGTTATAAGTAGGGTATTATGAATGATATCTATAGAAGGGTATAACATGATAAGAATATTTGTGATATATATTTAAAAATGTTTATAAAATAAGTTACATAGGTATCTAATCAGAAAATAAACAAAAAATATATATTTTTTGGGGTGTGATTTATTATGATATGTAATGAATATTCATTTGAAATGATATAAAATGAATAAATGTTATGATTGGGTCACCAAACAATGATATCACAATATCCTGGACCATTAAACAAATATATTGAAATAATCGACACAAATAATTCAAAACTAGTAAGTTCTTATTCCAAAGAGTCTATAGACGAGTGGTAAATGCTCCTACATGGAACCCAAAAGACCCAAGTAAAAAACTAGGCATATGTGGACTTATGAGTTACTATATCATTTAACATAGTAGTAAGTGTATATGTAATTACAGTGGTTACTTTAAAAAAGGAACCATTCACTGGATTTGGGTCCACATTCCATAGATTTGGAACTTTGGAAAATATGGACATGGGGACACCATAGTCCTTCAGAAAATAAGGCCTCCAGACCACAAAAAAAATAATAGTTTACACAGAGTGACAATAAAATATCTCAACTTTACCAGAGAGGCGATTCATCTTGACTTCGTATAGCATTTCCCAATGGGGATATCAATAGAGTGACAGGTGTGTTGGAACCTATCTACCAAACCTCTAAAAAATCAAGAGGTTTTATAATCCTTAATGTTAAAATGGGTATCAATATGTGATTGTTCTTGGAAGAGGGGGATATGCTTCATGTAAATGGTTACAACTAGATAAGTGAAGTAACACATCTCTATAGGTAGTGTGTCATAGAGGCATGTATACATTGTTGGGTGGAAATATCAAAATATTTATGGGTGAATTGACACCCATCATATGGTATTATACCTAAACATGGGTTAAATTGGGGTTATCTTCCATAAATTAATGGTGTGGTAAAGCAATATAATGGTTTATGGTTGTTGGGGGTGGGGGTAATTATATTGAGATAACTAGGATCATGATGACACAAGACCTTAGGGCCATCAAATCATAATTTTAATTTGATCAGTTGTGCCTTTGGGACATGTATGGGTAAATTTTGAACCTTATTGAAAATATGGGGGTTTTTTATAATAAAAATAAGTTTTTAACCCCAAAGTGTTAAATAAGTAAATAATTTCAGTTTGATTGATGTAAAAGGATAATATAAATTATAATAACCTGAAATAAGGTTGTAAAACTAGTAACTAATGAATGAAATTTATTGATTCAGAAAAATAAATTATCATTATAATAATATTCATACCTAAGTTAAGGGAATTTTCTCTGAAACTCCTTCAATTGTTTTGCCTCTCCAACATTATTATTTATATTTCCATGTTGATGTACTTTCATTTTATTAATGTATTAAATATTTTTATTTAGTGAAAAAATAGTATTCACATGATTTATTTTCAATAAAAATTTCAATTTCTCTTAGTTTTTAAATCTTGAATATATTTAAATATATAACCACAAAACATTATCTTCTTAAAATCATACTTTATACTACTCAACCACCCCTTTTTATTTACCCTATAAAGCACATAAAATGTATTTATTCTTTCTTGGGTTCTTACACAAATACATTGCATTTATTAATGATTTAATATCCAATTTATAGTGTTTAATTTCTATAAAGACACTCCTCCTGAGGTTATCTTCACTATGAAACTATATTTTTATTTATCTTCACTACAATGTCATTTATTCATGAAAAACTTTATCATTTTACAAAATATATTCTCCCAAATATTGAGCCTAAGTGATTATTTATTAATTATTATATTATGATGTTTTATAACATAATTTTTAATAAATTTCTCTTCCATATATTATTATGCTTATGATTAATGTATCTTTTATTTTCTTACATGGAACACATATTAATTTACATATTATGATGTGATAGTTGGGCCTATAATTGTACATCCCCTTTATGAATTTGGAATTTATTTAATCTTATAATCTACCATGTAGGATGTTTTAGGATTTTTCTTAGAATATTATATAATATTGTATTGACATTAATCTTTAACTTAATATTATTGTCATTTTCTATATTGTTTCCAAAAATCCATGATTCATGTTATCTTATTGCATTATTTTATGATTCATGTTACCATTATTATCAAAATTACATGTTGATTTATTTTATTTTATATTTATCTGGTGATTATTAATCTCCCCATGTTACACATTTATCATCCACCTACAAGGATTTATAGCCCATACTCTCCTTTTATGTGTGTCCACATGATATCCCGTATTGTGAATGAATTGTTATAAGATCTATTAGAATAATTTGAGAATGTAAATAGATAATATTTTTTATTTTTTTAATATCATTAATTATATAGATAATATCCAAAATACATTTACCCTTAGGTTTGTTGAGTTTTTACGAATATTTATGTTAAAAATTATGTAATAGAATTCATTTGAGATGGAGGTCATTATATTTGGCATCAATTAAATGTCTAGAAACTTTTATGCAATCATAAAATACACCATGAATGATCTATATTGATCCTTTGAAATATATAAGTAGGAATATTAAATCCATTTTTGATTTTTTTATTTAAATATTCACTATTTTCATTTTGTATGCTTTATAATTTGAGAATTATCATCCCTAATTTACATTTGTTTTATTACAACAATTGAAATCAGAGGATATGTTTTAAGAAATAATATGAGGGTAAAATCATTATTTCACTAATGAGATAGCTAATTTTATATGAGAAGAAGTTGAGAATTTCATGGTCATACTTTCACAACTAATTCATGTCATGAATAAAATATTAAATCATATTGGGTTCCCTCATTCTCATAAGGGTTGAAAATTTGTAGATCTATCATTTATGTGGAAATGACCACACTATTTTAGTGGATATTTTGATAAACTAAACATGATGTAATGGATATATTCTATTGAAAATATATTTTATTTAATTTTATTTTTTAAGATGTATAAATTAATTTTGATTGTATTTTTAATAGAATGGGATGTATATATATGGAAGATACTGATATATAACTCCTAAAATGGATGTTTATTTATTAGAGAAAAAACCAAGTGGTGAAATTGTTTCATCTATAATATATAATACATCATAATTTAATACTATGGGGAATAATCTCCCATAAAATATTTCGATAATCCCTTTGGTATAATTACTCTATATGGAGTAAATATCTTTATCTAGAGAAAAAATAAATTTTCAGGAGATGGAAATTAAATTTTATATCCCAAACCATAATTTTATTCTATATAATTAAAAACATATTGATGAATCTACTTTAGAATCTCCTTTATAATCATATATATTATTTATATATGTGTAAGCATATCATGATAAAATTGTTCAGACAAAAGAAATATTTATCCCTAAAGACATTCCCATTGTAATAGAATATGATGATGTAGTTCTTGAAGTGTTTCCTAGTCATTATTATAATGAAGAGGGTCATTTATCTATTGAACTTATGCCTATATCTCAACCAATATCCAAGAGTCTATATAGAATAATCACAATTGAAATGGAATATTTGAAGTAGAATCTATAGTAGAACATATACATAGGTTTTATACACCAAATTGATTCACAATATAGTCTTTCAGTCTAATGTGATAGAAATAATTATGGTCCAATGAATATATATATTTATTATCATGAGCTCAATAAAATCACAAAAATGAAAATGTATCCACTTATTTGGATTGATGACTTGTTTGAACAACTACGTAGGATTACGACTTCACAATAGTGGAACCTAGATCGATATATCATCAATTAATGTTTAAGGAGGATATTCTAGTGAATAACTTTTATATAATATATAAACACATTGATTTCATACTGATTTCATTATTACTCACCAATTCTCTATCAATAATCATGGACTCGATGGAGAGAGACATTTGACATTACCTTGAGGATTTTTTGGTGGGATTTATATATGATATTCTTGTATACTCAAAAATAATGAAGTAAAATGAAGGGAATTTGGATACAATGTTGAAGAAATTTTGAAAGGATAATTTATGTATAATTTATAGTAACGTTTACTTCTGTATAGAATAATTTACATTATTTGAGCATGCTACAATAATAAATTGAATATTTTTTAATCTTTCAAGGAAAAATATTATTAATGATTAGATCGTACCTATATTTATGGTAGAGATTAATATTTTCCGTATAATAATTGGTTGATATCAAATGTGTATGAGAAACTTATCATGATTTTAAAATACATTAATAAAGATAACTCATAAAGGAGTAAAGTTTTATTAAAATGATAAATGGGGAGAGAGTTTCTAGGAGTTGAAGAAGTATTAAATACACATGTACTCACACTAACTTTATGTGTGGAAGAATATATAATATACAGAAATGTACCAAAGAAAAAGTAGGGTTATTTACTTATAAAAAATTAGAAATTGACAGCTTATACCTCATGAAAATTAATTATACAAGAGTAAAATTAACTAATGCATGATCTTGAGTTGGATGCAGTAATATTCAAATCAATTATTTGAAATAATTATCACTATAGATAAAAGTGTGATATATATATATATATACTGATCATAATATTATAATATATATTTACACACTGAATTAGAATAATGTGAATTGATGATGGTGGTTAGAGTTGATTAAAGACTAAGAATAATCTCTCAATTACAATACTGAAATGGTGAATAAAGCAACATATTATCTAAATATAAAATATCATAAAAACTTATTCATTATGTTGATAAAAATGCATCCAACCTTATTATACATGAAAATGATATACATGGAAATCATAAAGGGAATGAAACCATCTTACCATGCTCAAATTATTAACAAAATATCTACTCTTGAGAATAAGAAATAATCTCAATGAGATGGTTTATAAAAATAAATGAAGGTGTAAATAACAATGAAGGGGAAAATCTCAAAGTTCAACATTGATAATAATGAAATTTTATTATTTTTGACATAATTAAATATATTGTGGACTTTTTAATGGGGATTCTGAATATATATAAATGAAAAAATTTTGTATGGGTTATAATGGATTATATTAGAATTGCTTCTTACTTCATCGACATTATAGGAGACTTATCACTTGATCAAAATAAAAATATATACATTAGGTAAGTGGTAAGTCTACAAAGAAAACACTATAAATTACCACATATCATGATTTGAGGATAAAATCTTTTTTATTAAAGATTATTTAACATGAATTAAAGAAAGAGATGATCTTCTGTATGACATATCACCCAGAGATGGGAGGTCAATCAGAATAGACTATTGAAACCCTATAAGTCATGCCTAGAGATTGATCTATGGACTTAAAAGGTGACTAAGATAAATATATTAAATTTTATATGTTCTAATATAATAATAGATTCCAATCAAGTAATCATATAGATCAATATGAATCGCTATATGAGAAGAATTATAATAATCAAATATGTTAGGATGTAGTAAGTGAAAAAAAGAAATTGGGACCAGAAATGGTAAAGAAGTTGTAGAGAAATTCAAAAAAAATCATAAATATATCATAGTATTATATATTGAATAAATTATCTATCAAAAAAATAATCAACGAGTCCTAGAGTTTGAGGTTGGATATAATTTTTTCCTTTCTCTATATCCATCCAAAAGAGTCTTGAGATTTGGTAATAAGGGAAATGTATATCTCAAGTACATTAGACCCTTGATGATTCTTGATCACATAGTGTTATGTCTTATTGACCACCAATCAAACCAAATATATCCCAAGTACATGATTTGTTTCTTTTATCCCTCATGATAAATTAAAAACTAGATATCTCATAGCTGTTTAATTTTTATGTAGTGTAGTTGGAGCATGATATCTATTATGAGGAGTAGCCGATGAAAATATTATACCACATGCAAAGGTCTACACTAAGTGTTAACACACCTTTTTAATATCCTATAGAGAAAACATAAGTATGAAGAGTAAACATGGGAACCTAAGGATACAAAAAAATAGATATAAAATAATCTATTTTTCATCTTAGTGTACAAACTGAACATGTAAGGAAAAAATATCTAAATGGGGGATAAATTTAATTATCTATAAATTTTTATAATAATTTCATCCTAAATATATTTATTTTTCACATTTATACATGATATTCAAAATAAAACACATTATCCAAAAAATGAACATTATTTATTTAATAAAGAATATCACATTTTAAGGATAAATATACTACATCAAATTAAAAATAGTAAAATCACTCAATGAATACAAGTAAATAATAGAACTAGAATTCGAAATTAAGGTGAATTATGGGCTCCTTGAATCATCCCATACATGAAAAACTCTATTAAAAATAATCAAATCATTTGAAATATGATAAAAAATTATAAATAATGAATAGTAAAACATTAGATAAGATGGATATAAATTACTTAAATAAGGGATATTTATATGATTTCTAAATTTTATATATTCGTTGTAAATTTGATAGTGAAAATAGTTATTTTTCCTTTAGAATAAAAATGTGTTGGAATAGTAAAATAACCATTAGGATAAATGATTAATCGCACTTCTTAATAATGTTTATCATCAATTAAATAAGTAAATATGACTATAAAAACTATAAAATAATTAATCAATCAATGTAAAACAAGTTTGTGTTTGTGTTTACTTTTTCTGCAACATATATTTTTTATTATTTAATAAAATTTAAATTTTATACAAGAATTAAAAATTAATAATATCTAATTCATAAATTTAATTTTTAGAAATGGAGATAATTTTTTAAAACATCAAATTAAAATTAGTTAAGGGTTACATTTTTATAACTTTTGTAAATAGTAAAATACAGAATTGAATCCCGAAATATAGTCAAATACTATATCTTACATTTTAAGTTAAATTCATGATTAATAGAATACTAGATGATATAAAAACCAATATATAGGCATAAAATTTAAAAATTATTGAAAAAAAGTACAAGAATCAATACTATTATTATTTTTTGGTAAAAATAACAATTTAATAAATATTTTATTCAAAAAAACCCTCCCTTTCACCTATAAATAAACCCCTCTTCCACTCATTCCTCCTCATATATAAAACATATTAATTCATAAAATACCTACCAAAATACATATAGAATCTTCACTATACTTTATTTGGGGATTTTTTCTTCACAAATAACCATTCCATAAATTCAAAGTTTAATTATAACGGTAGACTTCCAAAGAAAGGGGGAAATTATCTCAACTCTACTATTTTGGGTTTTCTTCTTTTTTAGTAGCCACAAATATATTATATTTTTCATACTGTAATGATATTAGTATCTTATGTATAAATAAATGTTATTTTATTAATGGAATAAAATTTTTCCTACTATAACTAATTTATTCTAAAATAAAAACTTCACCCATATTTTGGTCGGTTCACCATCATTATATATGATGTATTTTATTTTTCATCATCACGACCATGAATTATTTCAATTTCTAGTCAAATATAATTTGTATAAATGAAAAATTTAAAACATTTTTCAATATTCTATAATTATAGCATAAATATGGTATTAACAAAATCATAAATATACTATGATGACCTTTTTTACTACATAAAAATACATGTTAAAAAACAATGATTATTATGAAAAATAAACCCTTACCTTGATATAAATAAATAATTAAATAATAGTATGAAATCTATATTATTAATTTATTTTAATTTATGAACAATTGTGATAAATAATGTGGACATTTATCACGATGATAACTTAACATCATAATCCATTAAATAGACATTTTAAAATAATCATCATAAAAAAAACTAAAAAGTTCTTAAGTAAAGTATAGTAATTAGGGAAAAGGGCTTCAAAAAATAACTACTGAATTAAATTTATTGATTCATGAACCCAAAATATCATTATAAGAAGAATTTTTCTTAAGGTAAGGGGATTCCTTCTAAAACTCATTTGATTTTTTTCTACTTTATTGTCATTAATCATTCAATGTTGAGGTAAATCATCTTATAAAAGGGTTTAATCATCATCATTATTAACCAAATATTATAATAATTATATCTATTAAAGACAATTTTCAATTTGTCCTTATTTTTATAGTTATACATTAATATTGTAATAACCTCAAATATTTGTCTTCTTTGAACTATGAATTACTAAACTCATCCAACTTCTTCTATTTACATTATAAAGGATATAAACTATATGTTTTTACTTTTTTAGGGACTTTAATATATACATATCCTTTATTCATGATTTAGGAAATATTTTCAATTTTTTAATTTTTATTAAAACCCTCTATTTTGTAATTTATAATTAATTTTATGTGAATTAATTGAATAAATATCACTTTTATTTATGGTTTTAAGGTATTGTGTAAATGTAGCACTTGATTTCCAATGGTTATGTAAGGGTGAAGGCATTTTTTCATACTCCATGTATGGTTGAAAATGTTTTCTTAAATTTGTATAAGGGTAACTCCCCTTTTATATGAGTTGTGTAAGAATATCAAACACCATGTAATGGTGGGATTGGGTACGTAAATGTACCAGATGCTATATAAAGGAAGGGGTTCACTATATAAGGGTCACCCCAAACCATATCTTATTATGTATGTGTATGGTTTTCACTACAAAGAAGAAGCTATTAATAATAAATATGTAAGGGAACTCTCTATGTATGGGAAACCTACAGCTTGCATAATAGTACCAGATTGTGTAAGGGTGTTGTGTTAGGGAATGGCATGGTTTATAAAGGCTATATATGGGTATCCTTAGAATTTAGTTAGGGTATACTGTGATTTATAAGGTACAAACAAGGGTAACTTGATTACAAGTAATTTTAATCCAATGTTTTAAATGAATGCATAAGTTTAACCTTTTACCCTTACAGAACACCTTGGGGTGGCATAAAGGTAAAACCATGTTACCATTATATGTTGCACTTTTTAAGGAAAATATTTTAATTTTATTTTTTTTCATATTCATCCACAAGTAAGAACCTATAATCCTTTTAAATGGATTTAAATGATAAAAAAACATGGGATCCTTGAACTCATTTAAGTTTCAAAACAACTATTTTATGGATCTAAATCACTCCACGTCCATGGTCCTCTACCATTAAATGCTTGGGAGATAAATCAAATTTTTATTTTAGTTGGTGGATTTATTTCTATGACTCATACATGTTTTCTTTCATAAAAATATATCAAAACCATATGAACTACACTTTATATTAATATTTTGAGTATGAAAAGCCCATAATATCCTTTTTCATGTTTATAAAATCCACCATTCATAAAACTGGTCATTTTATCCAGTTATCTTGGCACTGCTAAACACCCACTATCCACTATAATGGGAACTATGTTTTCTAAAGTATAATGCATAGTTAATGATTCCATGAAATCTCTTTTTTATTCAATTCTTCAAATTATACTTTTAAATCATTATATAAAATTGATGAATAACTCTTAAAAAAATAATAACAAGAATCATGAAATGAAAAATCAGAATTATTATTTTCTCTCATTTATTATAGAGAGAGTTTTTTATCACATGTGAAATCCTAATTACTCTATAAGAAATAATTAAGATTTATCAATATGGGTAATATGAAATTGTCATAAATATTATCAATTATCCAAGAGAGGTAACTATGTTATCGCATGTGAGTTTTTATTATATTTCAATAAAAATGTTAGATTTAGTTCTTGGAAAAGATGAACCTTGAATATTTATTTTTTGATAACTATAAGACATAGGAAGAGGTTTTCCTATCTGTAGAGGTTTCCAATCAAGCATTCATACCACATATTTTATTTTAACATGTATATTGACAAATACAACCTTGAGGTAGGATATTCCTTACCATGTTTGGGCCATGAATATAACATTGTTATGATGTGTTTTTTATACTTGATAAAATTTTATCGTTATGTTTTACATGTGTGTGTATGAGTGGACATGTTGTATTATTTATTATGACCATGATATTATGTGTAGACTCATAATGTTTGTTCTTGATATTATATATTTATCCTTGGTATGAAAAAATTTCTTGTTGTGTTGTATAGCCTATGGAAACATGCTTCAGGTATCAAGATGATAAGTTTGATCCTTGAGGATGTTGGGATTTTTTCCAAATGTTATTAAATGATAGAATGGATATTCATGTAGACGGATGTGTATAGATGGACGGTTAACCAATATGACATAGTCTAAAATTATTTAAATAAATATGTATACATCCATATAGATGGATTTTCATATGTGGATTGATTGTTGACTGATAGATGATTTGGTCCAAACATCCTTAATAGAAATAGTGTCTACTATTATAGAGATATGTGATCAAGTGACTGGTATGGAAATTTTCAATTATTGTACAATGTTACTGATGATTACCACCATCAAGGTGGTCCGTGTAGTGTTACTTTAAAGGAGGTAGTTGATTTTATATATCATACATCCTTACAAGGAGTGTGGATGAAGAATGTGTGGGTGAGGTTCACACAACTACAATAGTATGTTTATGTGATAATTTACTTATATATTTCCATATACTATTATGTATATATCTTCACATATGTTAAGTATGTATTGGTGGTGGCCTACTGATTTTATTACTCACACCCTATATGGGAATCTCAATGTGTGTAGACTTCATGACCAGGGATATAGTGAACGGAAAAGGACCTATGATGTGGAGTTGAGGATATAGATACATGGAGACAGAGGTTGTGTTATACCTAATCCATAATTGATTTTCATTTACTTATCCACACATGATATACTCTATTTGGATTACCACTTTTGGAGCCTATATAATTATCTTATGACATGTATTATTTATTTTTTCCACGTGTTTACTATGTTTCTATTTATTTATATTCTATTATATAATTATTTACACTTTGACATGATACTAATGGTATTTTATCCCCTTTGATATACATAGACCATTGCTTCTGTTCATATTCCTCTTGCATATAGGGAGGTACGAGAGAGGTTATGTGGAACTCTGCCTTGAACTAAATGATTTAGGTCGGTATGTTACAAAATTTTTTTCAGGCACCATATTTCCTCTATTATTTATTGACAACCTAGGGCATGGTATAAAAAAAGTATTTGTATGGGGCTTGAGCATTGGAATCTCAATATACATAACCAATATATGTATGAAAGACCTATGATTTACCATGGATGGGATTGATATTATATAATAATGTTATTTTTAGGTGTGTTTATCAATCATAACTAGAAATATTGGTTCAAATTACATATATAAACCAATTTTTGTGTTATATACTAGTTTCTTAATTAAAATCCTTGATTTATGAAATATATTCATGATATTTTCTCTATTATGTGATATATCTATTATCATTATTGTGTGATATATATTTGTTTGAATTAAATTGAATAAAAAATCTCATATATGTTTTTAAATATATGTTAATATTGTGACTAATGTGTTGCGATGAGATATTGGTTAGTTATAAAAGGGTTATACATTTTCTTGAGGGTACACTCTTATGAGAGCCCTTGTATAATCTGGTATATTGGTTAGGATTGATTTTAAAACATTCCATGTCATTTCATCATTATAGAGATTCATACTTAGATATTTTTTAGAATACCACCAGCTAAGGCATCATAGTATTAATTAATGCCACCACATATGGCATAGGTGGTTGTACCACAACACACTCTTATATCAGCATGTTGGTTTCATCCTATAGAGAAAATTCAGCCAGGACCCTTTTGGATTTTTTCCTTCAATGGTGGGTCCATTTGGAAAAAAATGAGTGATCCTTATAGAGATTAATAGCTCTATAATCCCCCTTTATTTTAGATTACTAGTGGCCCATAATATGGATAGTATTGGATGTAACTCATAAAGACAATTATTAAGCTGGTCTAGACTCTTTAATGGGGTGGTAGAATTAGGAAACCTACATTTTCTAAGGACCCTCTAGAAGATGGTGGAATTCTATGAGTTAATATTGGTATGAGAGGGTATTATATAGAATAATTCAAGGAACTAATCCTTGAGAAATAATTTCTTGACGTGATGAAACTAGATAGTGTGAATTATTTCATAGAGTTACTGAATGGTTCTATGAATCTATAGAAATATTCTGATCAGTTCATAGAGTTACTTCACATTAATCATTTGTTATCTATTAAATAGAAAGATAAGGATCAAAATTTCTTGATAATTCTATGACCATAGCTTGTAATTAAGGTTTGTGACTTCAACATGATGATGTACACTCAGGTTCTCTGCAAATATATCACCATTTAGATGGTCCTAGAGGAGGACCAAACTATAGGCCTACTTTTGGCCCATAATGGTCTTGTGACAAAGATATCACTCACTAAAATAATAGTTTCTTGTGGAACAAGGAAAAGTAAGGGAGACTAATAGTAGAAGTGAAACAGAGAGTCATGTTAGGGAATAGATTTTTCAATATCCTATATAAGATATGATTCCATCAGTAACTACAATTATCAGAAAATGGGATTTGTAGGATTTATTGGAAGAATATTTCAATAGAATTTCACCATTTTGGAAAGCCAGTATATCTTTGATACATCATCATTAATGTTTCTCATATGGGTAATGGGATATTAGGGAATGCTGTAAATAGAGGGACTCAATAGAGGATGCTAACTTCCTAGATGACGAAGACTCAAGGACAACGCTATTTATCTATGATATGATCAGTTTATGTTGTTGATCAAACACCAACAGATGAAAGAGAGGGATCAACTATTTTATATGGTATGATCTTAATCACATATACAATATCTAGTAATTTATTCAATATTAGTTCTTCCCATTCATTTATATCTATACAATTTTTTGGTGGACTTAACATACTGGTCAAGTTATCCTCTGATTCAGTCTCTTGTCATACACTATTGGTCATGAATGTGGGCTATATTTAGTGATTCCCAAAGTGAGCACTAGTTTTCATTAATTAGAGACGTTTTTGGGACTCCATGATACTATATATGATGATATTTTTTTTAATTCTCATTATTGGATGGATGAATATATTCTAAGAACACATTGGTTTCTATTGAAGATGAGTATAATTTTAATTACTGAAGGGAGATGGGTATATGATAACTAGATACTAGGAACTGAGATTAGGTATATTTTTTTATAATTGAGTCATATAAGCTTAACCATGTTACACATGACATGTTTTTCTCTTTTCGTAGGATCAATGGTAGGCTCATTCGCCCTACCTCCCATCATGGATGTCTATCAGGAAATATTTTCAAACAAATTAATATGAATTCCTCTTCATAAGGGAGTTGAATTTGAGATAGTTATCATTCTAGGTTCATAAATCATATCATAAACCCTCATCATATGGAACATACTAATTTGAAGGAGTTTGTGTCAAGGACTTATAGTTGAAGGGATTTTTTGACTCAGTACTTCACCATTGGGTGAAGACATCTTTTTCTCTATGAATTAAGATGGTAGTTTTATAATTTTCTTTGATTATAGAATGTTGAACTAGGTGAACACATTTTAGATCATGTATGGGTTGTATGAGTACTTTTTGATATTGTTTGGACAGATGAACATACTAGAAGTGTTCATGGATCTGATGAAGATAATATTCCACCATTACATGGACTCATTCATTTTGGTGTTTTTATGACATCTTTATCTACTTAGTAATAGAATAACAACATTCTAGACATGTCGACGTAGTTATGAGTACAAATTTATCACAACATATTTTTGAAAATATACTGAAGTGGTACTTTTAGATTCAAGAGGTGAGGTTTTTGGTTCATGTGTGGTTTTAGAAATATATTTCTATGGACTTAGATAATTTGGAGGTAGTGATATTCGAGAAACTTCCACATAATGTGTCCGAGATATAGAGATTATTTAGTTTATCCAAATTCTAATGATGTTTTATCCTTGACTTATCCCATTTATCAGTGCCCATGATTATACATATGGAGAATGATGTAAAGTTATTGTTGTCAAATAGGTGTTAATAATAATCTCTTAGGATCAATATGAGATTGAATATAGCTCTAATGTTGATACATCCTAACACAGGGGTTGGATATTTTATAATCTACGATGAATTAGGCATTTTTCGGGGACCATTGTTGATGTGGGAAGAGTAGGTAGTGGGTGGGTCACATCATTTTTGACCCCATGATCAGAACTATCCTAATCATGACATAGATCTTTTTTATTGCACATTCTCTCTTGTACTGGAATCACTATATTTTATTGAGATATTTGTAGTCAAAATTGATCAGAAGAGCCTCCATTATATATTTACACATTAGGACCTAAACCCGAGGTAGAGGTTCTAGGTTTAGAGCCTCTATATGTTTTAATTTTAGATAGATAATACACTAGGGGAGGTTAATATCATGTTGGACACTCTTATCCATAATATGTAGTTTAAGTATGAGTTGGGTGAGTGGACTTCAAAGGATTAGTGGAGTTTGATGAGTAGGTTGATTGAGTTGAGGATGACTGAATCTAAGGATCATGGATTGAAAAAAAAATTCCCTTGGTAGTCACATATTCTCTAGTAAACTTAGTTAAGACTAGATAGAAACTAATAAAAAGTGATTTTTGATGCGGGAATAGTTTCATGGAGGTGACCCAATACCCGAATAGTCATTGGGAGATTATAACGTGATCCTTTTACATGGGAGAGTATATTTAATTTTTTCATTATAAGAAGAGAAGATGAGGGACTTATATACCTCTACATGGGTGGTGCATACTAGTGAAATTATGATGTACCATGAATTCAAGTGTATGTTTTTGTTATCAGGGATAAGGAGGAACATCAATGGGTTTGTTTCTTGATTACCTGCCTATTAGAGGGTAAATGTTGAACAACAAATTCCTATTTTTATTCTCCATCTAGTTATAGTTCCCATGTGGAAGTGGGAGGACATAAAAATTGATTTTTTTTTAATGGTATTACCATGGACACAAAGGAATTTTGACACTACGTGGGTGATTTTCAATTAGCTGGTGAAGGTGTCTCACTTCATGCCGATCTGAGAGACTCGCTCAATGGATGAGATGCAAAAGATTTATGTTTGTGAGATCATAATATTTCATGTATTTTACTTAATCATTTATTTTAATAGAGATTCATGTTATAAATCATGGTTTTGGTCGGGATTATAAAAGGCCCTAGTGTAACACCCTAAGAATTTAAAATATTAACATTATATTTGATATCATATGAGACACACAATAACAAACATATAGGAAAATAAAACACCTAGTGAATTTATGATATATTAATTTTAAGTAAATTAAATCTATTAAATAGTTTTCATAAAATGAAATGTTCAGTTTATATTTCATTACATCCAAGACTGAGTTTAGCTTGTGTTACATGCAACACCCATTTTATCTTCAGTAACATACAACACCATTTTAAAAAAAATGTGAAATATTATTAAAATAGTATTTTTAATATAATAGTTATAAACTAGACATTAAACTAGAGGGTATGAGTATTAATTACTAAAATATGAAAAATATGTTTATCCTTTGATTTTTAATAAAATAATAATCATTTATAAGAACTATATATGTTCTATAAAAAACTATTTTTTTAAAACATGGATTAGTCATTATTTTCACACATAATTTAAAAGTAATTTATAATACTTTCAAAAAAAATATAATAAAAATACTATTTACTTTTGGAATACTAACATCAAACTTATCTTAGGTTTAATTTTTTTGATTTTTCTGAAATGATTCCTTTTTTATGGATAGTGGAAAATACTATATTTTAATTGAATACTTTATTTTCATTTTATTAATTTATAATATAATATTTTATTTTTAATTTATTTTATAGTAAAATTAGTTCAATTATTTATAAATTAATACAATTAATTTCATTTTAATCATTTTCATATTGAATTTATATATAAAAACTTTTTAAACTTTTGAACATTTTTACTTTAAAAGCCTACTTCCGCGCCCCACATACAGGAATAAATTTAAATTATATTTCCCACATACATGAATAAAATTTTTAAAAAAAAATTGACTCCATATTTGGAATTAAAATTTTTAATAATTTCTAGTATGTTAATCTTAATTTTTGACAAAAATATTGAAGAAAAAATTAATTACCGCATTTAAGGTAAAATTGGGTTTATAGGGGGTTGAATTGAAAATATAAGGGTAAAAATAATCTATAAACATTTATAAAAACTATTTTATGGACATATTTATAACCTTACACATATAAAATTTAATAATGGCCTGTTTTGGAACATTTTCATTAAATATTGTGGGAGCACTTAATTCTTTTCAAAAATACCAAGTGTGTCCTCTCCCCCACTTATAAAAGGTCACCTCCCCCATAACATCTTCACACCATCATAACTCTATGGGTTTGCCAATACCAGACCAAATCACTTCCCAAAATTCCTCCAATAATACTATAATCCATATTTTTTAGAATAAATTTTTCCTAGGAAGGAATTATTGAAAACCTATGGAGGATACACGAAAAAGAGGTAATGTTCATCCACATGCGTCTTTAAATTATTTCATTATACACATAGTTGAATTTTTATTAAAACATGTTGATATAATAACCTTAGTATCTGAAATATAATGGTGTTTTTTATAAAAATTGCATGACCTACAACCATCTCCACTTCCATAAAATGGTTTATGAAATGATTTTTTGTGTGTACAGTGAACTACCACCTCACGAACCGATGTCATTCATTCTTCCATTACCACCATTCATAGTTGGTTATGATGATGGATATAATGTATATATATATATATATATTGAATATATATACCTATATAATAATTCTATCATATATAAGTTTTTTTTATTCCATTATATTGGAGATAAGATAACGTCGCTTCTGTGTACGGCTGACTACCGCCTCACGTAGAGATGTCATTCATCTTTCACTAACGCTTCACATAGATGGAGATAAGGATAAATATATAGACTATATGTTATATAAATGATATAATATCTATATTAATTACATATTTATAATTATTTAATTATATTCTATATCATTCCATTTCTTACCTTTTGACTCACTTCAAGATAATAACATTATTCATGTACGTGTGGACTACCGCCTTCATAGAGTGATGTGACTTTATTTTCATCACCAAACCACTTGATTGATTTATAAAAGTATTTAATATGGTATATATTATATTATAATAATTATTTAAATATTATATATTACTTACCTTCTCTCCATAATGATCGTTAGGAAATGGAAAAGTTAATCATGTGTATGTATGACCTACAATCACAATGATCGTAATGTATTTTATTTTTCACTTCAAATATTCATGATGGTTATTAAAAGTAAAATTAATGTAAAAATATGATAATTATTTCATTTTTATAATTTTGGATATGATAGAACTTTATAATATGGAAAATAAGTGGATCAATCATGATGAAACACACATGAGAAAACATGGTGATTAACACCCAACAAAATGAAAATAATTAATGATTATTAATTAATGGGAGGGAAGATAATATAAAAGGATAATATGTGATGTTATAAAGATTAATACTATTATGTTATATGTTAATAAAATTTTTAATACCACTACATATGAGGTGAAATCACATTCAACCAAAATATGTGTGATGTAAGGGATTTTTTAATTCAATTTTTGTTCATTAGGGTAATATTATACTAAATTGATTATGTCATTATAAGATTGTGTGTATAATGAATTTTTATTACCTTATGATGTATTTAAACAAGTTTTATGTTGGTTTTAGTCGAAAAACATAATCTATTCATTGATTAATTCACAGTGGAATGGTTTTATCATTGTAATGGTTTATTTCACAATCTCATTTTAATCAAAATTGTTTACTCTTCATTTCCAGTTAAAGTAAATTATTTAACCCTTTACAAAGAAAACCATTTTTTTAATTATACTATGGTTATTCATGATATTTTCAAGTTATATTACTATTTTCCCATTAATTAGAACTTAAATTAATTTAGAAAATGTTTTAGGAAAATATGAAATCCTTTCTCACTTCAGTTAGAAATAAGTTTTCTTCAAAAACCGTGTTTTCTAAAAATGTTTTAAAAAAATATTTTTAAACTTTTCAAAAAAAAATTATCAAAGGAATTATCACCTATTTTTACACATTAAAATATTTTTTGATGTAATCTTATTTTTTTCAAAACAAATCCCATTTTGATTTTAATAAAAATATTAATGGAATATACATTTTATTTTATAAATAAGTCACGTTCCTAACCTTTTTATAGTAAAAAAGGATTGTTATTTTTTCTATCAAAGAATGTTCAAAATTACCCAACATCATTTACATTATTTATTTGAATATTAAATTGCATCTTTACATGGATGATTTGAAAGTAAGTGTTTCTAAAATTTATTTTCAATGAAATCAAATTTAAAAAATATTTTTAAATTAAAAAGTATATTTTTCTCAAGAATTTTTTTGAGAACATTTTCTGGTATTAAAAAATTACATGAAACCATTATTTTACTTATGATACACTGGGGATATATTTTATTTATATCATCCTTATTATTTTTTTGGTTTGTTTATAATCATTTTGGCTATAGAAGTTCTCTTTTGATATAGTTGTCCACATTACTCATAATGGTTTATGGTTATATTTATTGATTAGGGAAAATATTCACATTTTGTATGATATTTTTTCAAAACTAATGTTTAGGGTGTTTATGATTATTAACTTAATATAATTAATGCAACAGAAATAATATATTACAGGTGGGTCCATTTTAATGATATCCCGTCAATGCATCCACCGATCTCATGAGACAAATTATTTGAACTATTTAGATGGGTTTCTACACTACTAGAAAATGGTTCTATATCCACCAACCTATACCAATGGTTTAAAAAACTATTGTGATATGATTGCTTGGTATATATATCCCTATAGTTTAAATGATATTATAGGTATACCATCCCCCATATTTCAATTATGTCGGCCTCATCCCCACATGTTTATCCCCAAAAAACTCTCCTCTCCCCCAAAAAACATATTCTCCCCTGATTATACATCATGTTCATCCCTGACATGAACCCCATCCTCTCCCCCATCAACCCTAATCTCCCCCAATTCCTCTATCATCCATCTTTTTCATCCCACTAAAATCCAAAATCATGTCTCAATGATCTACTTACTTCTGATTCTATCGTTTGATGTTCAGATTTTGTGATCCTTGTTAATGCTCAAATCCTTAGAAGTTTGGCTCACCAATGTTTGGTCTCCAGTTCCTTTTCTCTATTTCCATGTGGGTGTCTCCTTCCCTATTATAATGTTTGGTTTGGTTGCACCCTATTTTAAGGGGTTGACCTGATTCTTTTGGTTTCATTGTGTTTTGGGGTTCTTGGTAGTTTCTTATTGGTTTTTTGGCCATTCGCTATTAGAGGAGATGCATTATGGCTTATGTTCTACTGAATCGAGGTAGGTTTCCAATTCCCTTACTCCCAAGGTCAATTTTTATGAGTAAATACAAGTTTTAATCATATATTTATTTAAATAACAATTCATTTTGGATAAATATAGATTTAAATTGGTTGAGATGAATCATTATTTTTAAATTGAAGAACTGTATATATTAAAATATCATGTTGAACAATTTTTTTATGTAACTAAGCCATTAAATATATGTTTTAGTTTATTTTTTAAATGATATATTGATATATTTTTATAGTAGTCAATATTATTTTTCCTTATAAAATATCTATGTAGGGGATCAATCTATTATTTAATATGATGTTAAAAATACTTTAACTGTTAAGGATGATTTAAAACCATAAGTTTTGTTGAAAAAAATTAAGATTATTTAACATATAATTTTTAAAAAAATTATATATGTTATTAAAAGTTTGAAAATTATTTTTTTAATCAATCATATCCATTTCCATTTAAGTTAATTACTAAATATTTTTTCACATATCATGTATGATTATGAATAATTTAGAAAAATTATATTTTCTCATGATGATCATCACATATGAGAATATGATATGATACACATGGTCACTATTGTGTGTATATATTTTAAATATTTATACAAAACATTTAGTACATAGGTGTTTATATTTAATTATTATTATTTTTAGTGATCTATATCTTAATGGAATTATCCATCAGTTTAGTTTCTCCCTAATATATCTTCTACAATGCATGGGGTACTTTTACATTTCTCCCAATGAGATGGAAACTTTTTTTAGATACATTGGGGATATATCCTATTTTTGAAACCATGGAGGTTTTAGGAGAAATGTTCATTTCCCAATTTTTCCAGATAATTAGTGTGTTTTTTAAATGGATTTCAATATTTTTTGAAATGGTTGGATTTTAAGAGATTATTGAATTTATATTTTAAATGATTTAATGAAATGGGTAAAGTTAATTAGAATCAGGTCTTCTATGTTTTTAATGGAATGTTCTGTACTTTAAGTGATTTTACAAAGTGTATAACACCCTCATTAAACCTATTTTCTTTATTTTACCATTTCCTTATTATGCTATTATATTTATAAATATTATGAGATAACCATGTTTTTTATATTTTATTATCTAATTCGTTTCTCTAACCACAAGAAGTTGTTAATTTTTGACTTGTTATATCTATTAAAATTTTAATTTTAACCCTTATGAATATTTATAATTTGAAATTTTTTTCATTATACATAAATTTATATTCATTTTCTCATTTTCTCTAATTTTTGATATCATGTTCCATCATAGATTGCACAAAAATTGACATATTCCTGCTTCAAATAGACTAACTGTGAGCATGATCAAGGGACTCTTTTAATGAAAAGAAAATATGGAAACATATTTTTCACCACAACTCTTCTCTCTTGATGGTTTGATTTTATTAAATGGATGAATACTTTATTACCACTCTTAAGAAACATCATTTAAAATTGTATTTTAATATACACTATCAATTTTATAATATCTAATATTAAACAATGTCATTTAATATTATCTACTATTATAGAGTATCATTTATATAATGTCTATTGTTATACATAGTCATTTAATATTGTGTACTATTATAGACTTTCATTTAATACTCTCTACTATTATATACTGCCTATTTAATGTCCTATCTACTATTATACACTATCATTTTTTAAATACATGGTGTTTTTTGATTTTTATTAATTTCATTGGAAGACCTGTCCATTTATTTTTCAGGATGTGATAGCTAATAAATCATAAAATGGAATTTTTTAATACTTCATTGATTTATTATCCATTCTATCTATGTAAATGTATAGGAATAAAGTTCCATGTCTTTCATCTACTAGATATCCCACCTACTATTGTTTCTAAATTATATGTATATGAGTATCATAAAATATTGGTATCTACCCAAGTACTTGCTCCTATAAATACATATTTCAAATAAAAAATCTAATTTACAAAAATGAATGATTTTTGGGTTTCTCTTAATATATTGTTTGTTTCAATAATAATTTTTTTTAGAAATTAAATACAGATATTATATATAAGTTTCTAAATATATTTTCTTTATTATAAGTTTAAAAATTATTTCTTAGTATACTCATTATCTGAATTCCATGCAGCCTATTATTTCTTATTATCATTTTGTATGTTTGAGTATATTAAAGTTAATTTTTTCAATAAGAATCTTTCTAGTCAATATTTTTCCAATAATCTACTTAATTTTTTTTCATGATTTGGGACATGATGCTATTGGGTTTTGAGAATGGGATTAAATATGTTACTCTAAGATAAACTAATTATTGACCCAATACTAAACTTGGGAGATCACCACATTTGTTCACCTATGACCTTACTCAAACTCTTATATGTATTTGAGATCAAATAATTAGTAATTCTAGTTCACACAAACTTATTTAACACTTAATGTTCTAATAAATCATCTTCTCTCGGTTAAATCACTAGTATTCATTAATATGGTCACATCACATGGTAAAACTAAACCTCAAAAGTATTTTCACAGTTAATACCATTCCCAAAACTTAATTTTTCCATTAAAAAATATTTCAATCTCTATATAATTTTTCCACTCCTATACTGAAAAATCACAAAAGGTGAGCCTATGACTAAAAAAATATCACAAGGTTTACACTCACTAGAACCCTATAACTTGCTCAAAAGTGACCCCCTGGATTTCTTATGTTTTATATCACACCTAAACATTTTTTTAGAGTTCATCATATATAATTAGAAAAAAAATTACATGGTAAAATAGATGTGCATTAATCCTAAAATTAACCAACCTTGTATGGAATGTCTGTTTTAATCTTAATAGGATATACCTAATCTATCACTCAAATTTGATACCTCGTGGTATCTGTTAATGTCCAATATCCCTATGACACATGTTATAACCCAAATCACACAGAAAATAAATAATAAATTTCATAATATGTTATTAACCTCATACATTATAACATTATTACTTAACTCATCCATTTTTATCAACCATTTTATCCTCCAAATCTAATTTTTCCCCATTTTCAAAATGATTATTTAAGGATTAGTGTGAAACCTTACATTTCAAACAAAATGATGCGCCATAGTCCACAAAATTCAATTTCAAATTAATATTTCCATAAATCCTCATCACCCATCTCGGTTCCCGTGAATCCCAAGTCATGTGCCTACCTCGAGTCGCACACCTATCATTTCAAATTTCATATCCTTTCGCCTCCCCATTATCACCACACCGGTGAGACCCACCAAAATATGCATCACCATCATCATTGTTTTCTCCATTGTCTCACATAGTTCCATGTTATCATCATCACTTTCATTGGCACCAATCCAATTCCATTATCTTCATCATTATCAAAACACCACACAAGTGCGTCGGAGAATGTCATAGTTCATCAAGATATCGTGAAATATAGATACTTTCCTATATCCCTCATCACAAAACACATAAAGAAGAAGTGTGACACCGTCATAAACAACACTGAAATCCACCAAAGAGAACAAAATCTATCATCTAAAGAGAAAACTAAAATAACATAGTAACTAGAGAAATACAATACATGAAACGCCACCCAAGAACTCTTAACACTCCTTTAAATAATCCCAAAACCCCTTGGTATCTAATGCACCTGACTAACCTAGAAGGGAGCAAGGGACCAGGGAGAAAGCATGGGGAGGAGTAGCAAAGAAGGGTCACAAACAAACATAAACCAATAAGTGAAGAGAGATAGAAACAATGGGATTTAAACCCTAAGGTAAAATAGAAATTAACACCCATAACTATAATAGAGAGTATTGAAGAAGAGTCAACTAGGATTAAAACCCTAATAAGAAACTAGGACTGACACCTTAGTGAGAAACCCCAAAAAGATCTAGAGACTCCAAGGAAAAAATACATTGAAATGGAAAAAACTGAGTTTCCCTTAATTCCACATCCATATTTCCAAACCAATATGAGAAACCAACACACCCAACCATGATGGGGTTGTGTGTGTCGAGATATATTAGTGGGGTAGCAATGGAAGAGGGGAAAATGGGACAACTCCATGGAACTCGAAGAGAATGAACCTGAAAACTGGAAGACTGAAGAACCTAGAGAAGGAGAAAGGACCCATCGCTGCCAAGGAGACAGCCGAATGATGAATAAGCCGATAGAGGAGGAGAAATACATTATTTCAAGGAGAACCAAAACCCTAGGTTAAAAGATAATGATTTCAATAGCAGAAGATGGAGCTGAGTACAGATTCAGGATAGTGAGGAACCATCTTTAATTGAACCCTCAACCATTTTATCCTCATTTAGGAGTTGTCAATGAATCTTTCAATAATTATAAAATTATAAAATTTACCTAAAAACATTATATATGATTAAAATGATGATAAATATAGTAGTTATTATCTTAAAATTGTTTCATAGATCTTATACGTACATAAATTTCTTTAATTGGATAATATAAGTAATGTGTAGAGGGATTCCAATATAATATGGGAAGAGGGAAAATAGAGGGTGTGTAGCAACTACTTTTGATAATATAGAGAAGAACAACATACACAAATATTTATTAAAATTTTCAACAAATGACTATAATACCCCCAAATAAATTAGGGGTTGGGAATCTCTACTATATTCCCAGTGGTCCCCCAGAAAGATCAAAAATTTTCTTTCATCGATCTTCTACTGGAAAGGTGAGTGGAAGAAATCTACTTCCAAATTACTAGACTCTCAATAGTATCCCATTATGATTCTAGTGTGTTTTTTGTAACAAATCTAATGGATTTTAACTCCATAATATATAAAATATCAATATGGGTATTTTATATTCATATTTCTACCTCCAAAATCTCTATTTAATCATCCCATGAATTGAAAAATATTTCTTTTCCTGGTCCAAATTACAATAGTTCAAAATCAGTCAGATCCCATTTCATTGAGTTCCATTATTTTTTTAAAGTTCCCCCAATACTCTTTAACATGAGGCATTTCATACTCACCAATATAAGTATTATCATTATCTAGAAAACATGAATGCACATCTCTTCTGACCCAATTCTCCACTGTGATTTTTTTATTCTATTTTATTTCAGTACTATACTATATAAAACCTTGTTATAATTGTGTTTAATCTATACATACAATATTTTATTTTAAATATATATATCTCTAATTTAAAATATACACTAATCAATTACCAAACATTTCATTAAACTCCAAATATACATTGACACAATCAATTACACTTGAAAATCACTTGTAAACACACCACTATACATTATTACCATGAAACCATGATAGTCCTATGAACTATAGAATTATACTCTTATTTTTTCCTCAATACATAATGTGTTAAATGAGGTGACATCCGTAGATATACCTGATCGATGAAATCAATATTTTACAGTTGACACCCATGGTTTCTGAAAATCATCCATCACTCGAAACTACGCCCAAGAATCTCTTGATTATATAAAATTCATCCATAGTCTCCTAATAAAGACTTGATATATTGTACAATATATAATATAGTACAAGGTTTATCTCACTTTATTCATAAAATTTAATATTATTCAAATTTTGGGGTCTACATAGACTGTTCACTAAAACTACCCTTCATCGATTACCCTAGGAAATGACTTTCTATAAAGGCCATTGACCAGCTTCAAAATCTATTGTCTACTTAGGAACAAAATATAACTCACTTTCTTCTATTCTTATATTCAAAGAAAAACCACAGTCCCCAACTTCCAGAGATTGTTACACATGACACCCTCTACATTCATCATAATTTACCAATCATTGTAATTATACTATAAAAGTACTAAAAGAGTTTTCTTCACTAGAATAATTACCATATCTTTTGTTTTGTAAATACTAATGCACCAAAATTACAACATTACCTAAAATACACTACACATTATCCTAGGTTGACCTAACCTAAAAAACCTTCCTATGAAAATCACTCAAGAATTTAAGGGAATTTGAATACTATACAGAAAATATATATATTTCATCTTAAAAATGGTTTCCATAGTGAAAATATATCCCAATCATATATGTACCTCATAATTATTATCCTTTATATAATTCAACATGATTTACATGTTTTAGATCACTCCCAAATCTATATTTTCACATGAACATTTCTAAAGTACCTATATAGAAACCCCATTTTTCCAAAGGTGATATAATTCCTATATTCATCCATATAATGAAAGGGCGCATTATACATCCTTAAATATGGGAAATAATCTTCATTTCATTTCTTCTTAGGTCATAATAGTGTAAAATACACCCTGAACTGCCTCAATTAGACTTACCCAGATGCTCCTCAATTAGGATTGGAGTAAACATAATGAATGAAGATGAAACACAGGAAACCAAACCAAATAATATTATAAAGATTAAATCTATAATAAGTTAAACTAAATAAATTGGCACCCTAAAACCCCACAATGGATAGAATAAAACCACATAAAAAATAGAAAGAAATATTTTTATAAAATAGTCACAAAATAACTAAACCTTATTGGTGTAAATGTAAATACGGTCAACAAAAATAGATCTATAATGATAAAAATCAATGAAATATAATTCAAACAGAAAAAATTTTAATGAAGCTAAATTAGAACAAGTCAAACTAATCTAACGTGAAAAAATAATATATTACCAATGATGAATCAAATTGGACCAAATATAATGAATTAAATCCTATATGATTACAGTTGACATGAACTAAACTTAAACTAAACCAAAATGATATGAACCAAATGTAATGAAACTGAATCGATTAAAAACCAAATGAATGAAATTTTCCAATATAATATGAACAAAAACAAGAAAAACTAAAACTAATGAAAATGTACATAATTAATTTGTATCAAACAAAACCAAACAACGATGAAACTCGAGCCAAAATAATTATATATCATTAACTAAAATATTAATTTTTAATTAATAGGAATTTAATATTTGATAGTATAATTTTGAAACCTATATCTATTTTTCCCTTTGTTATAGGAACATGATTTGACCTATGGGGTGTTGTCGTTCTTATATGTTGGGAGGTGAATTTTAAGGTAACAAGATATAGGTATTTCATAGTTTAGTTTTTATTTTATTTTCCTTATTGCATAATCCACCAAGGCCTTTTACCACTTCCTAAATATGGAGGGTACTTTTATTCTATGAAGGGGTTCATAAGGGAAATGGAGGCGGCTATACGATTTTCATTTCCGGGGAGGGTGATCGAGGTAATGGAAAGATTACTTAATGTGTTTAATTTTATCCACCTTTATACCATGTTTCTTCTATTAATTTTCTATCCCTATGGTGTGGAAGTCCGATTTATTTATGGGACATTCCAAAAAAATTATTTTCTGCTACTATTTGAATTGATTGTTTATAGGTGAAATTGTTCCCAAGTTGTGATTCCTTGATGACCGGACACTTGTTCAAGCCTACAGGCATAGCCCATCGACCTTAATCCATCCTAATAATTCCTATATTATTGTCTAACTAGGTCAATACTATTTCTAGACCATGGGAGGTCCTAGAAAACATAGAATAACTATGGAGGAATTGGGAACATATTCACAATTCTGATGAGAATTACCATAGATTAAATATGATTTTATAACATATTTAAGGTATACGGCATAAAATATCAGGAATTGATGAAAAAATAGAGATATTAACCCAAACCAATGATGACCAAATCAAGAAAATTCAATTAAATTTCACAAATATGGATAAAATAATTGACCAAATCTCCAAAAACAACCAAACCTGTATAAATAGTTTCAAATATCAAGTGGTGTTACTTGCAAGAATAAATAGTGAAAGGGAGAAAAATTTAATTCTATTACAAGCTAAAATACACCCAATTTATAGTGGCATGATCATAAATTTAAATAATTGGAATAATATGAGAAA
This sequence comes from Viscum album, assembly GCA_963277665.1. NCBI lineage: Eukaryota > Viridiplantae > Streptophyta > Magnoliopsida > Santalales > Viscaceae > Viscum > Viscum album. The sequence continues at coordinate 807,493,229 of OY728137.1, forward strand.
TTATTTCCATTAATCTATATAAAATAAATATAAATTTATTGTGAAAATATCATATTTTCATTCTGGTGACCTTATTTACAAATATTATTTGTAAAATTTTCAATTTTTTTGCGTTTATATATTGAATAATATTCGAATGATCCATAAAATATAAAAATTAGTAAGTTGAGATATATACTGAAAAGTACTTCTGATGCACCTAGAACAAATAATTTTACCTCCATATTTAGTGGATTTCTGATCAAGGGATCCATCATTGAAAAAAAAATTCCCTAAAAATATGTCTTATTGCTATACTTCCATATTCCAACTCCGTATATTCACTACCAGTTATATTTTAATTTTCCACTGCTTCATCAATTAGCTCTATAATCCCTTTCACTTCCTTATGTTATCTCTCTAGTATTCCATAGCCTTATTCAGTAGTGGTAATGACATGAAAATATTTAGGTTCATATCTTTATTTCACTACCTTCATAAAATCAAATTGGGTATGATCTACTATAATATAGAAAATCAATAATCATTGATTAAAATTTATGATATATTTCCCCATGGTTATGAAAGGATAACAAATATTTATTTGGACCTCTCCCTCTCTATATATCTCTAATATGATAAAATAAATAGGGAATATTAACTTATTTAACATTAGAAAAAAATATTCTAAATACTAATCAAGTACTTCACAGATTTTTCTACGAGCTGGAATGAAATTATATTAAGATTATGATTTATTATATTCTTGAACACTTTTAGAGGTTTTAATTTGAAACTATCCCTCATATCATAAATGTACTTCTTATAGGGTGTTATCTAATTGAGAGAGACATTTTTCATTCTTCTTAATATAATTTAACACCAGTTCCTTGAATGATGGATGTACTTTTTAGGATTACAGATGCATTTTTTATTTTAAGTGAAACATAATCCACTATCTGAAATCATGAAGTATCTATCAAATGGGTCTCATTACTTTATTCTCTTTGTGATATACTAAAAAACCATCAATGTGAATGGTGTTTTTCCAATCTCCTTATCTCCAAACATGATTTTGATGCATCAACCCCACTTGTTTCCCAAACTAATTTTAGAAATTGAATTATAGCTAGTTTTAACAAATAAATCTCATGTCACCCATCAAGTTATATTTTTTTTCATATTAAAAATATTATAAGAGATTTGTACCTACAAAAATATAGTATGAGAGAAGTTGTTTTGGACAAGTTGTTTTCCTTGATGGTAAATTTCTAGAAACATATATATATTCTTTTATGTTGCTTCTATATGACAAACCAACCTAGTCATGTCATATAATTGATGAACTCCTCACATAGGTGGGAATATTTCTAATTTATTTTTGAGATAATTTATTAAAAATATCTTCTAATACGACTTAATATTTAGTTGTTATTTTTTCATATGTCCTTCTCTAGTTATCGATTCAATCACTACACATGATTTTTTTTGTAAAACCAATGTAAAATGTATTCATATGAATAATTTATGATACTATATGGTGTAGTAATCTATATAAAAAATATTTTAGGTTCCCCTATGTATTATATGTATACTCTATATTTTTGATAATTTTTTTGAATATCACCTCTTATATTTTACATCTTCACTGATGCGAATTTATTATCTATCATTTTCCATAAAAGATTATTCCTAGTGGGGATAAAACCATATACCAAGTCATTCAAGAATATTGTAGGTTGTATCATAAATGATAAAATTTAGGACTATAGTTATATCACATCATTATATAACCCATTTATTTTGATGTTATCAAAAATCTAAAGAAAATTAGAATGGTGGTTGTGAGGGTAATAATTTTTCATCCCTTCAAAATATCTAATGTTTTGGAACATTTATAATCTTTATAGCTTCAACATAACATTTTCCCTAAGATGAGTGTCCTCATTTTACTTTTAGTAGCTATATTGATGGTTAAATGTTCTTGATCCATTAATCTCATCACATGTAGTGCTTATAAATTATCCTTAAAATATTATTTCCAACTATTTTAATTTGGCACAGGGTACATGGATTTCCATTTTTGTTCTCCACTTCTGAAGAAGATAGTTCTTAATATCTAAGTAAAAATATAATTGTATTTATATTATGATTTCCTTGATTGAGTAAATGGGATGAAGTTCATATTTATGTAACCTGTAATTAAAAATTAGAAATACTCATGTGTCTTAAAGTGAACAAAAATTGAGCTTCTGGAAGGGACTACTATTCGGTTTGTTTTTTTATAGGTACTAGAAGAGTGGTTTCATCTCTTCTAGTGTCATTTTTTGTTTACATGTTCTAGTAGAGTGGTATATATAGAGATTTAGATAGGAAGGGCATGTTGTACTTGCAGTGCTTACTGTCAGAACTATTGGACAGGACTAGAAGGGCCTACTGTGAATGTGTAGAATATGATATATCAATTTTTTTCTAAATCGTTGGTATACAGTTTTTCTGGGCATAAATACCCATGGTTGTAGAGATATTGGTATATATTTATACCAATGGTTATCATGTAACTATTGGTATATAGTTCTGCTGAACCTAAATACCTATGGTTGTAGGGTTGGTGGTATACATTTATACAAATGGTTAACATAAATCCATTATTATACAGTTATTTTGAATATATCATTAATCCGGTAGTTTTAAAACTATTGGAATATGTATATACCAATGGTTAAATTATAACCATTGGTATAGGTAAACTCTACACCAACTATACCAATGGTTTTGTAGAAACCATTGGTATAAGGCTATCTCGGCAGCCCACATACCAATGGTTCCTGAAACCATTGGGGTAGCCTATCCCAATGGTTTCATGACCTATACCTATGGTATGAAACCATTGGTATAGGGAAAATTATCATTACTTCTACCCAAAAATTTAAAATTTCTTGAGGATATATCTTGATAGTAACTACCTTGAGGATAATATTGATATTAACTATCATAAGGATAGATCTTGAAAGCTCATACATCCAACATTATCCATTCAATAATTATGAACTTAGTTATTTATAATCCATATGATTATAATATTAGTTTGAATATACATGGATATGTTTTCATGTTCTATGATTATTTTTATGTAATTAATTAATCATCATTTATTCCTTCCATATTTTTCTCATGTTTTTGATTAAATGGATTTTTATAGGTTACACACCTATCCACATTAAATATGATTATTGACTCATGATATATTCTCTTGTAATTATCTTTTACTAAGCATTTGAGATCACACTTATTATTTTTTTCCTTTCCCAAGAACCAATTAAGAATACTATGTTGGATATTAAGGGATATTCTTCATGGGATAATATTATTATTAGGAAAAGAATATGTTGTAATTTGTATTTTAAAATTTAGCGAATGAATCAAGTTTGTAAAAAGTTCACCAAGACTAATGACCTATTTTTTCCATTAGGATGATACCCCTTGTATCTTATTCCAATATAATAAAGAAGGAACCATCACTATGCCACATGGTTTTGGGTCATTATAGTTGTTATAATAGGCAATCTAGTATAAATCATGGGAAATACATTTAGAAAAAAATTATATTAGGGATTATAACACTTTGATATAATTTGAGGATAAAATATAGAAGACCATCCTAATGTTTTATGATGTTATATATTATGATCTCTTTACTAGAAATAAATCCATGTTTGGGTACTATATGTGGATGTGGTTCTAGAGAGGAGGTGCCTAGGGGTAATAACTTTGAAAATGGCACATTGGAATTGACCTGATTGTCACCAGCAGCATAACAATGATCCTCACCAAACACCTATTTTGAAACTCTTGGAGATATTCCAAGGATAATTTACAAATTCTTTCCAAACCAGTATGAATAATTGTAAATATGGATATCGAAAAATAAACCATTTTTATGATTATGATAATAGCTATGGATAAATTTTTAATTAATGTTATTAATTTCACTAGTTTCGGTATTATACATTGTGTTTCATAATGATATATTCTAATCTAGGGTATTTTATCAATTAGAAATGGTACCTAGTAGAAATAATGGGAACCATATCAATGCACATAATCCATAGAGTAATAATGATCATTTATTTTATGGGATTATGATAGTACTTTTAAAGGAACTAATATCCTAAACATTCTTATCTTATGAGGACATAATATCATGTAATAATAATATAGATAAACAATTATATAAGTTATAAAACTATGAAAATAATCATGAGAATAAGGGTAAGACAAGGGAAAATATGGATAAAGAAAATAAGAGAATGTAGGATCTTCTCACATGTGATAATTGTGTGAAGAAACACCTGGGTACTTGATTAAAAGGAATTGGAGTTTTCTACATGTGTGGAGAGAAAGGCCACCATGATTCTGATTGAAAGAGAAAAAAGATCCAATGTAAAATGGTTCAACTCCAAGGATAGGGGGAACTACTTAAATCAATTTTTCAAGCATCAAATGAATATACCTCAAAATAAGATAATGGATCATGGTAAAGTTTATTATTCTTATGTAAATAAAGATGGATGAACAATGTTCTTATGATTAGATCAATGAATTATTCCTTTTGATTATTTTATCAATAATATCATGGTTATAATAATTATGAAATATATAAGGATTTTATTGTAGTGTATTTTTAATAAGTATTTTAAAGTGTATATTGAACGGTACTGACGACCTAAATAATGATTTAGTGGAAAGCAGAAGTTCTAAGAAAAAAAATTTTGAGGGATATATATCTATTGACATGTTTCAGATGTTTAGATAATTATTCTGGGATAAGCAGATAATTGTTCTAGACAATGTAAATTGGATAATAGGGACTACCTTGGAACCGATTAATGATTTTTTGAAAAAAAAATCATTCCACCATTGATGGGATTTATATCATTTTTGGATTTATAAATATATATAATAATCAGTGTTTTATCTAAGGAATAAATAATAATTCATTTTTCATAGGTTTAATGGTAATTAAGGTTATTACAATGTTTTTATAGGATACATGAATAAGGTATTCACATATTTTCTATAAGACGATTAAGAACTACTTCATATTGTTTAATAGATTAATGATATGCTCATTTTGGAAATTCAGTGACCATATTTATAATGTTTTCAATATTAATATTTTTGAATGGTTATAAGGCTAATAGTTTATGACATATAATAAGTTGAACATTAGATGAGGTATTAGAGATTAATTTATTACCTCACCATATGTAAATTTATGAATATTAAATAAATTTTGCTAATCATTTTCTCATAATAATAACTAGAGATCTATGAAACAACTTATCATTTTATTATGGATGTTACAATATGTTAAATTTTTATTTTAGTGATTCAAGCATAAAAAATCATTTTTGGATATTCATTTCTTGGAGTAAGGGATGAATTGGAAAATTGAACGAAGCACAACCAAAGGATAAAATTGTGATTCAAAATTTGAAATTTATCAAGTAAGAATATTTCATTATAACCAAAGATAGAAAAAATTTCCCCAACTATGGGAAAAGATACTGAAACAAAAAAAATATCCTATTACATTCATACCTGATGAATGATGTTGTTTTTAAATCATTATAGATTTCCAGTTTATGCCCCTTATCTTTCTGTTGATCATTAAAATTATTTTGATCAATTATCTCAACCACTATCATTAATTACTTATTATTTTATTTAAGGTCCTTGAAATAAATTATCTTCTCTATTATCATATATGGAAGTGTATTTATGTGTTATTCTAGATGATCTTCGTACTTCCATTTCTCTCTTATTTAAAGGATGTTTTATTAACCATTTTACAATGTGAGTTTTTTTAAAATTTTATTTCTAGATATCTACCTTATATTATCAAGATAATGTTTAAATTTAAATGATAATTTTTTTAAGGTGGGGATAATGTAAAACTCAATGATTATTAAATAATAACATTGTATTTGATAGAATATGTGACAAAAAACACCATGTTTAGAAGAAAATATAACACCTAGATAATCTATAATATATTAATTTTAAAAAAAATTAAATACCATAATTATATTTCATTACACAAAATTATTATTTTAGATTTCATTACACACAACAATGATTTTATCTTCTGTTACACGTAACACTTAGTTTATCCTGCATTATATGACACATCGTGTATAAACGAAATATGAAATATTAATAAAATATTATTATTAAATATAATCGTTATAAACTAGAAATTGAATTTTTGGGTTTGAATAGTACAAACTAAAATTATTATTATATGTTTATCTATTTATTAGTAATAAAATAAGAATCATTTAGAATAAAAAATTATGAAAAACAGTATTTTTTCTAAAAGACGGATTAGTCAATATTTTCACACATAATTAAAAACTAATTTTTTACAAGTTACAAAAATTATTTAAAAAATAAACCAAATTTTATCAATTGAAATATAAAAATTATATTATGGTTAATTTTAGATAATTTTACAAAATGTTTCATTTTTTGATGAATAGTGAAAATATTGGATTTTAGTTTAAAGATAAATTTTTGTTTAAATAATTCATAATATCAAATTATATTTTTTCTTGGTTTTAAATAAAAATATGTAAATTTTATATAAATTAATAAAATTTAGGATATTTTAATCATTCATATATTGAATTTATATATAAACACTTTTAAAAGTTTTAATCATTTTAACATTAAAAATTCGTTTTCTCGTCATGTGTTTGTGATTAATTTTAAATGAAAACATTCCACTTATGTGAACTAAATTTATAAATTTTGATTCCATATTTATAATTATAATAATATATAATTTCTAATAAGGTCAAATTATTTTTTCTATCAAAATGAATAGTGAATGTAGTAAAAATTAATTACCGCAATTTAGGTAAAAATGGGTTTACTCGGGGTTAAAATAAAAAGTTAAAGACAAAAATGACCTATAAAATTGTATAGAAACTATTTTACAGACATAATTAGATCATTAAACCTATAAGGTTCTATAATGTTTCATTTTGGACACTTGTTTCATTTCAAAATCACAGGACCACTCAATTATTTTAAAAAAAACCATGTGTGTTTCCCCCCCCCACTTATAAAAGGACATCCCATCTCTTATATTATTAAAACCATAAAACCTATTTGTTTAGACCATAACCCACACAAATAAATTAAAAATTCCATACCATCATTATAGAAGTATTACTTTGGGAATAAATTCAAACTACTAAGGAATTAGTTAAACCTAAAGATGATACATGAAGACGAGGTAATGTTCTTCGACATGAGTTGTTATTATATTTTTTTCTAAAACTCCTTAAATTATGGTTAAAAAATATGATATAATAACATTTTTATATTAAATGTACTTTCATGTTTTAATAATAATGTAATTACATACAACTATATACCCTTCTATCAAATGGGTGATGAAATCATCTTTTGTGTGTAAGGCAGACTACCACCTTGCAAAATGATGTCATTCATTCTTCCAGTACCACCTTTCTAAGTTGGGTATGATGAAAAATATAAATCATTTATATGATATTTATAAAATATTTATACCTTTGTAATCATCATATATTTTATATATTTTTATATCCCATTCCATAGGAGAAATGATTACGTTGCTTGTGCATAAAACAGACTATCGCCCCGTGAAGTGATGTGATTCATCTTTCACTAATACTTCTCATAAATAGTGATAAAGATAAATTTAATGATTATACATGATATAATGTAAATAATTATGATATTAAAGACATATTTATCATTATTAAAATATAATATATATCATTTTTTCATACCTTTTCACTCAAAGATGATAACATCATTCGTGTAGGCCTGGGCTACTGCCTTCACGAAGCGATGTGGCTATTTTTCATCTCCACACCATATGGATGATATATATAAGTACATAATATGTTATATATGATATTATTAAAATTTTATCATATTATATATTTCTTACCTTCTTTCCATAATGATCATTAGAAAATGGAAACATCACTCATGCGTACATACGACCTACCATCTAAATGATGGTACTATAAATTATTTTTCATTAAAATCCTTCACAAATGGTTTTAAAGTAAAATTTATGTAATTATTTGTTAATTATGTCATGATAATTATTATTTACATCATATAAATATATAATAAGTGAAAAAATTGGATCCTTCTTAACAAAACATGTATGTGAAGACCAGGAAATTAACACCAAAATCAACAAAAATAATGAAGGATTATTAATGAATGAAAGATAAAATGTTATTGAAAGATCATATATGATATTGTAAATATTAATATTTTTATTATTCATGTTAATAACATGTCTAAAACCCCAATACATGAGGTTAAAACTTGTTTAACAAAAAATAAGCATTAAGTAAGGGATTTCTTAACTCAATTTATTTTCATTAGGTTAATCATATACTTCATTGATAATGTAATTATAATATTATGTGGATAATTAATTTTGATTAACATGTGATTTATTTCAACTTTTTTATGTTTATTTATAGTTTAAATACATAATCTATTTATTTATTTATTATTACTTCAACATTATAATCATTGAAAATGTTTATTTCACAATGTCATTCAAATCAAAATTCATTTTTATTTAATTCCAAATGAAGTAAATTAAATGAACAATTCCTAACTGCCCCATTTTTATCTTATACTCCATTTATTCGAGATATTTTCATTTAACAGTACAATTTTATTTGTTTTTTATTATATGAATTGAGAATTATTTTAATACAACATGACTTCATTTCGATCTTTGATCAGAAATATTTCTTCTTCTAAACCATGTTTTATAAAAATGATTTCAAAAATGTTTTTAACCGTTTCAAAATTTTAATTCAATGAAATTTCCATCCAGTTTTACTCATTGAAAAACATTTTTAATGGAATATTATATTGTTTTTAAATAAATTCTCATTTGTATTTTATCAGAAATTGTGAAAGGAATCATATTGTTATTTTATGTACAAGGAACTTTACTAACCTTTTTATAATGAAAAAGGAATATTTTTTAACTTCTGTGGAATGTATGAGATTACCCACTAACATGTCTTCCATTTCATTAAGGTTTACTTTTCAAATTTTAGGGTATCTTTTTAAATAATATTTTTTTAAATGTTATTTTAAGAGAAAATAATTTTTAATGTAAAGAAAATATTTTCCTCTTGAAAATTTTTAAAGATATTTTTATGGTATTCATCAATGAAATCAACCCTTTATTGTACTTATGATCCATTTGAGACATTTTTTATTAATATCATTCTTATTATTTCATTATATTGTTTGTGATTAGTTTTAATATGGATGTTCTCTTTTGATACTATTCGAAATATTACTCCGAATGGTTTATGGTTCTATTTGTTGATTGGGGAAAGTATCCAGATTTCATATGCTATTTTTTCAATATAAATGTTTATGTTGTTAATATTTCTCACCTTTATGTGAATAATTCAACATAATTAATATGATATGGGTGAGTCTTGGTTAATGATATCCCCTCAATGCATCGACAGGTGTAATCAAATCAGTAGGCCAAATTAGTTGGGTTTCTACCCAATGATTTAAATTATTTTGATGTTAGTTGCTGACTGTAACTATATTGAGGATGGATAATGACATTAAATATCTTTAGGATATATATTTATAAATAAAACATCCATAATTATTCACTCTGTCATTATAAATTTGGTTATTTATATTCCATGCTATTATTCAATTAGTTAGAATGTCCATGGTTATGTTTTGATGCTCATGTGATTATGTCACAAACCCCTCCTCAGAAGGTGTACTCATTTGAGTTTGACAATTAGAGAAGACATATAGTGACACTCGGGTCTCACCTACAGTAGTCCTTGGGTCAGTGACTACCACTGAGGGTATAGTAAACACAGAGATGAGAGGCGTTACCCTCTAAGAGAACACATGCGATGGAGAGAGATAAGATAGAAACCAACCAACTCCATGTAAAAATACAATATAAAAGAAAACCTACATTAACATATGTAATAACATGAAATAACTAGTAAAACTAAAAGGAAAAAATGGAAGTAGAAAAACAATGTAAATATGGTAGCGACCACAAAACCAAACAACTCCTGCAAAACCCACAAGCTAGTAGTAACCGTCCTGATCTCCCACATTCCCTCACTTGACTAAAAAAATATTTAAAAATAAGTAGGTTGAGTATAATATTATACTCTGTAGGATCCTCCCTAGAGATTCTCATGAATAAGATAAAGAAACCATGCTAAATCATAGTGAAAAACCTATGAAACTAACACATCACCTAAATAGGTATGCATAGTTCCCATCCTTAACATGGATACTCTCAAATAATATCACATACAAGATCATATAATATAGTAATTAATATCAAGGGTACCTCTCTACTGCTTCCCCATTGTTTTTTCACTCTTCCCCAACATCTCACATCCTGACCATCTCTCTCTAAAAGTTCTATCTCATATACACCTAAGATAATTACCACAACATGCACCTCATGAAACAAAACACCACATTAATGTGACCAAAACTAACCAGGTAGTTTCCACAAGCCCCCACATACCTTATAATATTTATCATACATTGAGTACTATACCAAAATTCATCAAGTCTCATACACATAGTAAGGATCCTCAAGACATCACAACCTATACACATTATACCAATAATTGTCATTAGGAATCTATATCCATAATACATGTTCATGAAATTACAACAATCCATTACGACCCACTACACACATATATATGGAAAACTAACTATCATGCATGCCAACACAAGTAACTACCAAGAGAAGATTTTAGGGTAAAAGTGGGCAGTCATCCATCCATATCCCTCCATGATGTTAGTGAAAACAACCACCATGGCTCAGAATCCCCAGGGATTCAGTTTCTCTAACCAACATTGTGGAGTATCATATGAAAACAAAAAACATACATGATATAATATAGCTCACAAACACACTATAGGAATAACCTAGTCTCAGAATCAACTGCATATAACTTCTCTTGGACTCTAGACTACCACTCCTAAGACCTGATATACTATAAGGAAACAACCATTTAAAGATCTACATTAAATTACATTATTCATTTTCATCAATTTCACTTTAAATTGATTAATTCATTAACCATTAATTAAACATTAACATTTTCCACATTGCATTAAATTTTCATCACAGCAATGTTTCATGCCCTCCAAGCATAATAAAACCGAGTTTACAACTTCTTCAAATTATAACCTCAACATTTTATCCTAGAAATCTCCAACCCCATGAGTTAAAAATTTATTCATTTATTAAAATAATTAATTTCCATATTAATAGGTAATCTAGGAAAACATGCTAAGATACCAAATAAGGTGAATAACCAAGCACATCTATTTTCCTCAAGAATTGGGAAAGTGATGTAAGATAAACAACAACCAGGTCACCATCAAAAAAATAGAGTCAATCAAGAATCAAACTTTCATATCAATAGTTAAGCCTAGTTTCAACCTATTCTATCTTCTATGGTGTCCTCCCTGACACCCACAAGCATATCCCAATCAATCCAACCACCATAAGTGTCAACTTCTTCAAAAAAAACTGGTCCTCCATTCCCCACATACCACAATATCCCTCCATGATTAGTCATCATATGCTCACATCACATCTGGGCCTCCCCAGTCCACATCACAAGGATCGTATCCAGATCAGACAAAAGTAGCAGGAAAAAAATACAGAAAATAGGAAATTTTCACTAATACATTTCATTTATCCTTCACATACAATGATCCCACATGGCTCTTTATCACAAGGCATGTGACTTTATAAGAAAGTGGGAAACTCTGTCCCTACAAATGTGTTAGATTTTATAATGAAACTTATTCTTATTCCAACTTGAATTAACCAACTCATAATTTATAGGTTCTAACTTTGTGAATCATGTAAAGAAATATATAAAAAGGTGTATAATATTATTTAATAAATTAATTTTAACATGAATTAAATTCTTTTATCAATAAGCATCAACATGAATAACATATTTATTCAATTCCATTAACACGTAGAAGGTCAAATCCATTTAACATGCTTATAGAATTAATATTACAACACAAAAAAAGTAAATACACATTCCTATTTAGTATTCTATACATTTTATTATCAATTAATTATGGGTTTACCTTCTTTAAAAATTCCACATTCTAATTCATGAGTAACAAGACCAAAATAGATATCACAATATCCAAAAAACAAGAGGCAACTTGTCATCATGGTAAAAACAGCAACATCTCCCTGAAATTGACTCAAATTCTTTAATAAGATTCAAATAATTATTAGTTTAATTTAATTGGAATCCAAGGGGCTATATAATTTTCAATTTATGGTCACATATAAATAAAAGAGAAGTAATGAATCCCCTACATCAAAAGGTTTTCAACATTATTCTTATGAGAATGGACTAATTTTGCTGATCCCAATCACCTATATTGCAATAAAAGAATCCACTTGAGGATTCCTCACCATAATTGTGCCAAAAAAAACCAAAATAAACATAATATATACATATAGATCAAGCACCATTAAATGGAAAATCATAATATGAGAAAACAAATAGAAGAAACTTCAAGAACAGAGGTAGATCCTACCTTGGATCAAAGTAGGATTGAAGGAGGGAAGATGGAGATTAATCATTGACAAATGAATCTCCAAAAAATAAAATAGGGGGTTTATGGGTCTCCTTGAATGAGAGGGAGTAACTTTAGGCCATAGGATTTTGTAATTCCATTGTGCTCCATCTTTTAATGTTTTACAACATTGTGGATCTACACGACCAGTAATCCCATTTCAATCCCATAATCCTTGGGGTATGGTTCAAAAAATAAAAATTTTTTTCCTTTTTATTTTTAAACCCTGATTTATTACACATCATGATATGATCCATAAAAGATGTGAAACTCAATTCACATCTTGTAAATGTTTTATAGGTTTGGAAATGTCCCGGATTATAGGTTTTAGCTGCTGAACTCCCCCATACTTCCTCCGAGATTCCTCTAATCATCTCGGTATTTAGAAACTCCCAAAGGGTCAACCCACATAGATATGAGACCTTAAATTAGATTCCTCTCAAAACAATAATGTCCTTGAGAATCTAGAACCAACCCAGAGAGGAAACAGAAACAAGTCATCTGAATAACCACCCTGTGAGATACCTCTCAAGGATCTCACCACCACAGGATCTCATCCACCTCATCAAAAAAAACAATGTGAAACAACTCAACAACCAAAACTAGTTACTAACACTCTCTAAGGGTAGATAACCCATGAAAGAGCATAAGCACCAAAATTAAACAATAGAAAGACACCTCATAAAAAAGAAAATGTATAAAACCATTAAAAATATCATTACAATAGAGGAGATAAACATCTAAAAACTCGAGTTACTAAGGGAACATATGTAACTCAATTTCCCAGATACTCTCCTCCATGCCATAGTGGCACCACAAGACATGAACCAATGGGATAGAACTACATACAACACATTCTTTTTGGGGTCCTTGATCTTTATAGGGCACTCCTCGAAGGTTTCATCATCAACAACAATGATCTCACCCCAATCAATGACCTAGGAGTTTCTAGGAAGATAATGACAGAGAAATGACACATGAAAAACATCATGTATCTAGATCATCTATGGGGGAAGTTCTATCTGATACACCCTGACTCCAACATGAGATAACACCTCAAATGGACTAAATCAGAGGAAAGAATCTGACTCCCACAACCAAACCATCACTTCCCATGAATTCAAGTTGCTATTAAGAATAAATTGTCCCCAATGTTGAACTGTATGGGTATACTCCTATGATAATCATAGTATTTATGATGATCCTTTGCTACTTTAATCTTCTCAAGAATCACCCAAACCATCACTGTTGTATTCTATACCAGTTCCAGCCTAATAATTTCAAACTATCTAACTGCATTTTTGCATAGTATACAACAGAATGGTTTCCCATAAAAGGTTTCAAAAGATGTTATACCGATGGGGAGTGAAAATTATTTTTGTAAGAGAACTCTACCATGGGATGGTGACTCATCCACAAACCTCCAAAATCTATAAAATAGTGAAAATTTTATTAAAGTTTATGGATGGTCCTCCCTTCATGACCATCCGTCTATAGATGAGAATTTGTGCTAAAGATTGCTTGTGATCTAAAAGCATTCTTGAGACCTCTGAACACCATGGTGGTAAAACAAGGATCTCAATTGCAAATGTTCATCCTACGGACTCCGTAGCGTCTCACCACCTCTTCCAGATACTGCATTGACAAAACTAAAATTTAGGTCGACTCCTTGATCAATACATTGTGGGATTATTTTTTCAAACAATCCACTACCGCCCATATATGGTCATATCCTCCTTGAGATTAAGGTATACTGATAAATAATTACATCAATATGTACACCCATATTCACTAAGTAACATCTAACGAATGGGGAAAACCATTGAGAACATGGTTCCTGACCTTTATCTTCTGTAAGACCAAACATCAATACACAAACACTATAATTTAACTCTTTAACCTAGAACATGAAAACTATCCTCTCAATTATCTATATATATTTTTCATTTTGGGTTGTAACACCAAAGGAAAACTATGTAACTCTCTAAGAACCATCTAACTCATCACAAAAAGAACATAAATCCATATATGAAACATCCCATAGTTTTGTTCATCTTCTAACCAAACAATAAGGGCGTCACCATAAACAACATAATCTCTCTAGACCTCCACCTCATGAATCACCATCTGGGATAGAAATGACTACACCGTCATCTAAAAAAGACAACATATTCCCCTAACTTCTTCTATATATAGATGAAATGATGTAAGCTCTTCCATAACACTATTGGAATCACCTAAATCACATACTGTATCACTAAGAAAATTAATTCTCAGTGCATCAGCAAAGACATTCCCCTTTCTAGGTTTATATGAAATCTCAAAGTCACAATTCTATAAGAACCCCATCCACCAACACTGAGGGAAGTTTAATTCATATTGGGAGAAAACAAATATCATGATCTTTTGATTTAAGAATGCCAAAAAATTCTCACCGGTGAGGAAATGTCGCCACAACATCAGGGGAGACACTACCACTTCCAACTCAAGATCATTGGTGGAATAATTATTCTTAGGGGGGCCTAATTTATAATAAACATAAGGAATGAATGATCTCTTCCACATCAGAACAAAACTTAACTGAAGATGCAAAACATTATATAAAAATTCAAATAGAACTCCTTCTATTGGTAGAAAAAAATTGGAGAACTGACCCACTTCTCCTTTAGATAATAAAAATATGTCTAACATATATCAGTCCATATGAACATGTGATCCATTCTAGTCAAAATTTTCATAGGATTTATAACTCAAGATAGAAATTCTATGATCCTCCTATAATATTCTACAAGACTAATGAATCTTCGCACCTATTCCACTATCTTGGGGGATTAACAAGACATAATTGATTCTATATTCAACGGATACACAACTAATCTATACTGGGATACAACATTCCCCAAGAAATAGACATCTTGATCTCAAAAATCACACCTTGTAAACATTCAAAATATCTACTCATGATGAATAAATCCAAAAATGGAACATAAAAATTATACATGCTCCTCCTCAGACATGGATTACATAAGGATGTAACTGTTTAAAACCATAATGAACTTTTCTAGGAACTTGTAGAACACTACATTAATTAATCCCATGAATATAGCAGCATAATTTTTCACACTGAATGATATCACAAGAAACTCGTAATTCCCATGAAGACAACAAAAATTCAATATTTGGGATATCCTCATCAGTTACACACGTATGATGATATCTCAACCACAAATAGATCTTTAAGAACCAACTTTCACCATTAAGTTGATCGAATAAATCATCAATCCATAGTATAGAACAGTGGTTCTTCATTGTCACTTGGTTCAAGCAATGATAATTGATACAAAACCACAATCAACCATCATCCATCTTCATGAAAAAAATTATTGCACCCTATAGTGACACACTCAGTCGAACAAAACCACACTGTAACAAACCATTGATCTATATAAAAAAATATCTAAACTCATATGGTTCCATATTATATGAATACATTGAGATATGAGTCATGCCTTGTTGTAGTTCGGTCTTGAAATCGATCTATTTTCAAGGGGGTAACACTAGAACCACCTTTGGAAATACTTCAAGGCACTCTTCTATAATGATATAAAACACTGACTATTGAACAACTGAAAAACTCAACATTGGCTCAACCATCATGGTTGAGAAGGAAGAAACATGCCTCTAACCCATTTGAGAGTCATGCTTGCAAAAAAACACTTCTGGATCTCTATCAGCAATGAATAAAAAAACCTCCTAAATCAACCATGATATCCTACACCAAATACAAACAATCCATTCCAAGGATAACGTCATATGGTTATATCAAAAAAATAGGAAATTTACCTATGATAGGTGCTTCCCCAGCACTAGCTTGTAGTCTCCACATATATTAAACAATTCATAACAACCTCCAATTGGTGTAGTAAATTCCAAAATATTTGGACACATATCTACCTCAATCAAAAAGCTAGGATAGGGGATTGTGATATGAAGGACTGTGTTTATCCTGGATCAAATAAGGCATGTAACTAAGTAGAAAAAAATAAAATGGTAACTCGAATGGTGTCTGGATCGTCTGAATCTAGTAATTATAATGCATTAAGTTGAACAAGACCTGGTCTATAGACTATATTGGAATGATTAAAACCACATCCAAGACCAAACTATGCTCTTTGAGGAAGGGGCTTCATTGGGAAATACTTTCACCACCCCTTCTACTCTCTTATGATCCCAAACTAGAGAAACATGTTTTCACTACCTCAATTAGAACTACCTAAGTATAGGATCCCGAAGAAGAACAATTGGTGCATTCTGACTACTCAGAAAGTTTCGGAATTCTTACCACTGAGACCTTGACATCCACAAGAAAAACATGTGTTTGATCTCCTAGTGAAGACTTGAGATACACCACACCTGGAAGAACAAACATTGTGGTTGGGTCCTACTCTCGGCTGATCAGAAACTCTTTTATACTTACAACTGGAAACTCCATACCATAGATATGCTTTGTGATAAATCCTAATGAATCCCCCCTTAGGACAATATAATTCTGGCTAATATCCTCTTATTAAAAAAATCTCTCACTATCACCCCGATATATGTCTTCAGCGTAAATGGTGTTAATTGGAGATGAATCTATGGATGGAAATCCTGCTTGAAATTCATCTCCATAGTCTCCTCATCTCAAAAAAGTTATAAAGCATATCAAAGAAGGTTCCTCAAATATATCATGAACTATGACACACTAGATCTCCCTAGACAATGTGTGTGTAAGTCCTGGTGACTAGTTGCCTTCATGGATGAAGAATGAAACTCATATTTGAACTGGTCTATGAACTCCTCCCATGAGACTTCCAACTCCTTGTGATCACTAAGGAAAAAGAACCACCCCTGGCCTACTTCACCGCGCAGCATCGTCACTACGAATGATAACCAATGCTTCTCCCCAGTACAGATCTAACTAAATGCTACCTAAATCTCATCCAACCATTCTTCTATGACTGCATCTGAAATAGCACCCTCTTTCCTCTATAGACTGTCACACTAAAACTCTTGGACTATTATCCTCTAAGTGTCCTCATCATCAAAATCTTCTCTATGGTGATCTGTTGGCGCAACCTACTAAACATATTCTGTGAGAACCAGATGAGGACATTGACCTAGATCCATAACTGGAAAAGTAAAAAAAGTTAAAGCTCTTAAACCTGAATTATAGAAGATCTTAACATTAATTAATTTTTTTATTTTATTAATGTTCATTTAATATATCCTAATGTCTAACCATTCAAACACTAGAGAAAAAAATATTTATGCATGATACATTCAAATGTCTCTACCATGTAACTAGTATCACCTCATTTAGAAGTCTTTGTAAGCTGAAAGGTCTATAAATCAGAACAAAGGGGCCCTAAATACTTGTGTCTAAGCTGGTATCATGTGTGTACAACACTTTCTAAACTTAGTAGACACCATTTCCATACCATCCCATGAAACCTCACCTATGCCAAACACCAAACAACTTCGTGTACCTCAAACATAGACATCTAATACCACTCTATCATGACCCCTCCCTAAAAGGTGTACCCCCTAAGATATAGAAATTGGAGAAGAGAGATTGTGAAACCTGATTCCTGCCTCCAGTAGGCCCTAGGTTGGCGACTAGCACTGAGGGTATAATAAAAATCATATGTGAGGAATTACCCTATATGAGAACACATGTGGAAGAGAGATATGAGGCCAACACCAACCAAACCATACTTAGAGTACATTATGAACTAAAACCCAAGTTCATGTATGCAATGACATAAAAGAACTACTAAAAATTACAGGAAAAAGAAAATACCAAAAAAATGTAAAGACGATAGTGACCATGAAGCCCAAACAACTCCTGCACAAGCTAGTAGTAACCATCCTAATCTCAAAACTACTCCCATATACCAAAAAATATATTTATAGATACATTGGGTAATTATAATAGAATACTTATTAGGATTCTCCCTAGACCATCTCTTGTGAAAGATTAAGAAATATCGCTAAAGAACAGTGAACAATAAGTGAAACTAACACATCACCTAAAAAGGTATTCTAAGTTCCCATCCTCACCATGTCTACTCTCACCAAATTTTACATACAAAATAATATAATATATTAATTAATATCAAGGTTAACCCACTAAATCTCTCCCACTTTTTTCCACTCTGCCCCAATGACACACATCCTGAGCATCTCTTTCCAATAAGTCTAGCTCAGAGAAACCTTGGTGAAGCACCACAATGTTCACATCTTGAAACACAAAACCACATCCATGTTTCAAGAAATAACCTGGTAGTTTATGGGATCCACCAAAACCCATATAACATGTATCATACATTAGGTATTATACCTCAATCCATCACATCCCATACACTGAGTATGGATCCCCAAGCCATTACAACCTATACACATTATGCCAATAGTAGTCCTTAGGAAACTATATTCTGAATTTGTGTCTTTTAAATAACCATAAGACATTATATCCCTCTATACATATATATAGGGAAAACTAACAGCTGTGAATACCATCAAAGGTAACTACAAAGATAAGAGAGCAGGGTTAAAGGGGGTAGTCATTCATCCATCCCCCAACCAGGATTTTGGAGAAAACCCCCCTTGGCGCTCAGAATCCATTGGAGTTAGTTTACCTAAATAAGATAGTGGAGTATCATGTGAAAAAAATGTACATGATATAATATACCTCACCACCACAATATGGGAATATCCTAGAGTCAAACTCAATTATAGCTAATGTCTCTCGGACACTCGACTACCACTGTTAAGACTATATATCCTATAAGCACACAACAATTTAAAGAGCTATATTAAATTAAAATATTACTTTTAATTAATTGAAAATTATATCAATAAATTAATTAATCATTAACATTTTCCAAATTAAATTGCTTTAACATCACAACAATGTTCAATTCCCTCCAGGAATAAGAAAACCGAGTTCACAACTTCTCAAAAATTATAATCTTGGTATTGCATCCCAGTAAGATCCAACCTCATGTGTTAAAAATTTATTAAATTATTAATATCATTACTTTCCATATTACCATGTACTCTAGGGGAACATTATAAGCTACTAAACAAGGTAAAAACCAAGACCATCTATCAACCTCAAACATTGGTGAAAGGAAAGGAGATAAAAAAAATTATGGTCATCATCCAAACAATATATTAAAGAAATAATCCAGCTTTCATATCAACAACTAAGTACAACTTCAACCAATTATGTCATCTCTAGTGTCCTTCTTGATGCCCACATTTATATCTTGATGCATTCTGCCATCACAAGTGTCAACTAATGTCACAACAACTGGGCCTCCCTACCACACATACCACAAATCCCTCTAGGATTTTCCAGCCTTGCATCATGTCACATTTGGTTCTCCTCACCTCACATCACAAGGATAGTATCTATAGAACATCACAAGAAATAGGAAAAAACACAATAATTGGGTTCTTGACCATGAAACAAGTTATTTAGTCTTCACACACAATGATCCTCCATATCCCCAATGCATAAGGCAATCTGCCTTTATGAGAAAGCAGGAAATTCAGACCCTACAAAGAATTTATCTTTTATCACAAAACTGATTCTTAATCCATATTGAATTAACTGATTCATTATTTACATGTTCTAGCTGTGATAAACCTAAGAATAAATATATCAAAAGCTATTGAAAATTAATTAAACAATTAATTTAACATCCATTTAATTCTTTTATAAAAAATAAACAATATGATTCACATCTTTATTAATTTCCTTTAACTCATGTAAGGTCAAATAATTTCAACATTCTTACAGCATTAATATTACAACACACAGGATTCATTACACATGACCCTTTAGTTTTTTCAAAAATTAATTATCAGTTAATTCTAGATTTACATTCATTACGAAAACATGCTAATTCAAGAATAATAGTCATGAAATAGATACCACACTATCTAGATAAAAAATAGGAAATATGTTATCACGGTACAAAATAGAAACATTTCCATGTGATCAATACGAATTCATTAATATTGTTAAAATAATTATTAGGTTAATTTCATTGGCATAAAAGATGATAAATCAAACTCAACTTAAGATCAAAAATAAATAAAATAGAATAAATGAGTCCCCTACCTTAAAAGTGTGTCAATTTTATTTGCATGAGAAGAGACCAATGATGGAGATCCTGATTGCCTCTCCCGTAAGAACTGTATCCACCCATGGATATTGTGATAAAACTTCATAAACAAAAAACTAACAAAAGTACATCAAAAACATGGAAACCAATCACCATCCCAATAAAAAATTGTAACAAGAATTAATAGATCAAGGAAATGCCAGAATAGTTGTAGATCATACCATGGATCAAAGATGGATCGAAGTATGGAAGATAGATATTGATACTTGACAAAGGAATATCTAGGACATCGATTTTGGGGTTATCAGGTGACCTAGATTGAGAAGGATGTGTTTCATGTCGTAGGGTTTGGGAAACACTCGACAATGCATCTTTTAAAGAAGTGAATCATTGGGGATTTAAAAAATATGTAATCCAATTTTACGTTGTGTGTTCCTTGGGTATGGTTTACCCAGGAAAACATTCCACACATTTTATTTTCAAACTCAAATTTATTACACATAATGATCTGATCAGTACAAGTAGTGAAACCCATATTCATGTCATGTAAATTTTTTATAGGATATGAAATTTCATTGCATATAGATTTTAGTAGACAAACTCCCCCAAACTTCCTCTGAGCCTCCTCCGAGAATATCCATCTTTGGAAATAGGAAAAGGGATAATCAACATTGATTTGAGACATTACAGATTAGTTATATGGAATTATATGATCATCATTTATTTCTTCTCTATTATATTCATGTTATTGATAAAATTGAATGTGTTTCAGTTATATACCTTTCCATGTTTATTAATTTAGTTTATTCTTTATAGATTTGTATATAATTAATCCTTATTGAGAATTTGAGCTCACCATTATTTTGTTTCCTTTCCCTAGGAACCCATGAAGTATCCTATGTTTGGTATGAAAGGACATTCTAGAAGGGATAATGTTATTCTAGAGGATTTTTTTAAATTTTTATTTTTTAATGAAAGTAATGACTCTAGTATGTATCTAGTTTTCCAATACTACTAAACTATTTAGTCCTTCAGGATGTTATTCATTTTATCTTATGCCAATGTAATAAATTATGCATTGACTATGGGCTACTAAGGTTGGGGTCATTACACCTAGCATCTTAGTTGAGATTGAACATGGAACAACGCCATAAAATAGATGGAAAATCCAAGAGGATAATCCAAATACATGAGAGTATTCTCTGATCCCATATTCTAGACATCAATGAATCTTAGGATGAGTATCTAGACTTGGTATATTTCTCTTCTAATAACAACATCTATACTTATTTATAGAAGGAACCATTTGAGGATATCTATGGAAGGTTATGCCACTCACTTATTTTATTGGATGATTCAATTGAGGTAGCAGTTTTTGGGAATAGTATGGTATAATAGATCTTAGAGAGGGTGTGGTTGATTAGGATGTGGTTGGTGACTACTGATAGAAAGAATCAATCATTTGCAGACCAATGGATATGACCTATGAAGTTTTTTTGGTGAATTGGTTTTCTTGATAGTTTCACATTAGTAAGTGTATTGTCATCTTCTATAATAGGGGAAATTAAAGTATGGTATAATGGACCCTTCATGATCAGTGAATGAGTTGGAACAGTGGAATACCATTTGGACCATCCTCTGAATTATATAGGATTTCATTTTGTGTACCATGTATCTCATCTTCAGAGTTACACACCTTATTCAGTGCTTCTTATAAACTATGAGGGAATTGATTTAGTGCGAGGTTCTTTTTACGAGGAGTGTCTCATGTAGATTATAGACTTGATTAATAAGTAATTGAGAGGTAAGATTGTACCACAAGTCTATATTATATAGAGGTAATGATGGATCCAAGAGGATACATGGGATATAGATTATGATGATTGAGCTTAATGGCATGTGTTGTTTTTGAAATACCTCCAGAGATACTTCCCAGGGATGTGAAGTCATTTCATGGGGATAATTGTAAGATTATAAATTTTTAATTGTTATTAAAACCCATCTTTTGTTAGTAATTTATATATAAATTTATGTAAGAATCTAATTTTTCAATAAAATCACCATTATTTATGATATTAAGGTGTTTTTTAAAGGTAATCCATGTTTTTGAATGTTTATGTAAGGGTAATGGTGATTTATCATACTATTTTTAAGGGTAAGAGTTCTTCTATAAATCCACGTCAGGGTTACTACAATTTCATATGAGTTGTTATGGGTACCATGCACTACATAAAGTTAGGGTTTCACTATTTAAGGTTATAAATATCTACGTAAATGTATGGATACAATTTGTATGGTTAAAAATCACTTTATAAGGGTTATTACATGCCTTCCATTATTATGTAATTGTATATGTTGCATTTTGTAAGGTCATACTTGAATTTATAATGGTTATATATGGGTATTTTGATGTTTTGTAAGGGTAACCAGTGGCTTACGTAAGGCTATAAGCCTGCATAATTGTGTTCTATAAGGGTTATCCATGGGTCTTAATTGATACATAAGTGTATCCTTAAACTTGTGTAAGGGTATCCTGAAATTTATAATGGCAATAGAATTTTATCCAAACACCGTGTAAGGGTAAAAAGTTTTAAGTTATGCATAAGGTTAACCTTTTACCATTACACGACACATTGGGGAAACATTTGGGAAAAACCATATTACCCATATGTAGAAAAAAAATAAGGGGAATGTATTAAAAACATTTTCTTACACTTCTTCTTCACCAAACATGACCCTAAAAACATTTCAATGAATTTAAACTCTAAAATTGTGGAATTAACTCATTGGAATTGATGAAGGTTCCTAAGACGTGATTTTAGGATCTAAATTACTCCACATCAAAAATCCTATACCAATAAATGGCTGGGAGATAAATTAAATTGGAATCTATTATGGTGTATTTAATGATATTCCTAAAATGAGATTAATTTCTTAAAAAATCTTATCCCATTACATACATCATTTTTGTTCAATCTATTGAGTCCAAGCATCATGGAATATTCATTATACATGTCTATAAAAACCACCTTTGACCAAACCAAGCCTTTATTATAGTTTTATTGGCATGGTTGAACACTTTATCTCCTCTATATTGGGTAATGATTTCATGAAATTACTTCTTATTCAATTTTTTATGTTATTCTTATAAATTTGTTCATGTAAATGATGAGGTACACTTAATATAATAATAACCAAAATCCTGAGAAGAATAATAAGAATAATTGTTTTATCTGTATTATGCAAGAGTGAATTTATATTATTATAAGTGAAATAAAAATTATTCTCTATGGAATAATATAGGATTATCAAGAGGTATAATATAATATTATAAAAATTCTTCTGAATTATGTAGGAGGGATAATAGAATCACCACATGTGAGTTTTTATTTCTATTAGGTATAAAATTTTAGAATTGGTTCTAGGAACCAATGGACCATGGACATTAATGTGTCAACATTTATAAGCCAAAGGAATAAGTGATCATGGATATACATGTTTCCACTCCATCTTTTTAACCACATAGGATGGTTTAACATTGACACTAACATCGATGAGCGTGAGGTAGGAAGTTCTTTACCATTATTGGTCCATGCATATGAAATTGTTCTGATGTGTTTTCTATTATTGTTATCTCGTACTTCTTATGTGTTTCATGTGGGTGTGTGAATGGCCTTGGGTTTTTCTTAATTTAAAAAATGTGATTATGTGTACCCTCTAGATGTTTGTTATTGATATGCCATGTTTTCCTTACTTCAACATGTATTTCTTATTGTGTTTCAAATTATATGGATATTTTCGTCAGGTATCAAGATGATCAAGTTGATACTTGAGTTTGGTTCAACATGTTATGACCATCCTTAAAGGAGGGATTGAAAATCCCTAGAGATGTAATTTCATAAATGGATGATTAAATAACCTGATGCCATCCAAACCTTTTTTAAAGGAATACATGGATATCCCTATATAGGGATGAGCATATGTGGTTGGCTAACTAATTGATAAAATATGAATTTGAAATGTAGTTAATGTTTTTAGTGGTTATACTTATAAATAGAGATGTATGTAGGTGATTGGATGGACAATTTTTAGTTTTCCTACAGTGTTACTGATGAAAACCACTATCTGTGAGGGGTGTTCCATGTTATTATAATTTGGTACCTTGTGTGACTTATCAAACATCTCTACCAGTAGCATAGATGAAGAAGGTGTTGTTGGGGTATATTGTATCTAGTTTAGCACATGATAACTCAACACATGTGTGAAAATATTTTTATTTGATCATTTACATATGTCACGTCATACACTATTTTATATATTTTTGCACTTTTGTTAAGGATGTGTTAGGGGTGTCCTACTAGATTTATTACTCACACTCTGTATGAGAATCTTAGTGTGTGTACAGAATTCATGACCATTGATCAAGAAAAGTAAAGTCCATTATGACAAGGATTGGAGGAGATGAGGAATTGGTGTTATATGAAACGTAGGAACAAACTCCATCCATTTTATCATTTACATTTCTAGACATGATATACACTATTTGGATTACCGTCTTGGGATCACTTTACTTTATTTTTTGATATGTATTATTATTTTCTATGTATACTCTAGTTTCTTTTATTTATTATATTTTATTATATTATTATTTACCCTATAAATTGATATTGTGGGTATAGTCTCCCAAATGACACACAGAAACCATTGCCAGTAGTCGTCAGCCTCTCATATACGAGGAGGCATAAATGTATTTATGTGGCACTTGGAATCATAACTGGAGGTTCATGTCAACATGTAACAATTTAGAATCCCATTTAAATTTTTTATTTTGATAAATAAACTCATACAATGTTTCTATTTATGGACATTTATTTTAGTTAACTTTGAAAAAATCACTTTTATTCATTAAGAACCTTATTTATATAAATGTTATATACTATATTCCCTTATTTTCTATTAAACATGCATTATTTTTTATTCATTATGATATGTTAATTTTTTATGACATTATTTTTTACCCATATCATTACCATGTGTTATTATTATTCTGTTTAAGGTATGTTCTATTTCCTTTTATAGTATAGTTATGAAATATTATATTCCAACATGATGGGTGGGACCAAGATTATATAACCCTACAATGAATTGAGTAATTATTTTATCTAATTATATGTGATTTATTTTGAATGAGAAAAGAATACAGCACACTATGATATGTTTTCTTGGTAGTAGCCCTTGACTTATGCTTATGATGTTATGTTTTATATTGTTTTCGTATATCAATGATTGATGTTTTCTTATTAAATGAATATATTATTCATTATTACTATGTGTTCATGATTATATATTAGTACATTTAATATTCCATTGATCTCATTATTATTATACCCCATACATTACCCTTTTATTATCATATTACTAACATTTATAACTTTCTCTTTTCTTGTATAAATATCCCCAGGATACCCAATATTCTGATTGAAGTGTGGGGATATTTATTATAATAATATAAGGATGGAAATAGATAATTTTTTCATTGATTTATTTTAAGATTATGTATTATGTATATAATCATATATAAATGATATAAATCTAGATTTCTAGGGTTTTTTGTCTATATTTATATATAAAAATATAATAAAATTTATTTTAGATTCTAATAATCAAATATACACTATAAAAAATATAGGTTCCATTTTAGGTAAATATTTAAAAAATAACTGTTAAATAAACCCACACTTCTAAATATTTCTCACACACTTTCCATGGGTAATACACATACAACCTTAGTAATCATCCAATTACCCTAGGTGAATGTGGTGTAAATAAACAATCATAATATTTTAAAACTAATATAATATTACATATTATCCTAATAATATGATGTATAATATTTATAATATAAAACTATTACTTCAATTATAGGATTGTATATCATAATTTCTCAGAATCATTATGGTTTCTCCAACAATAAGAAGTAATTTATATAAAATTATTAAAATATAATTATTAAAAAAACTATTTTTTTAATATGGAATGGAATGATACATACTAGTCTAAAATATAAGACTCCATTATAGTATCCACACACAACAATAAGAATCATTTTTGATATTAGTTGTTGTGTTTATTGAGATGTGGTAAGTTATCTTACACTTATCCTTATACTCATTGATGTGTCACATATTCCCAAAATGATATCGAGTAGGAGAACACAACATTGACTTTTCATGGATAATTTCCATTGATTTATATATTCCTATTTGAGTTTTTTTATGTATAGATCTCTCTATTATTTTAATGTATATAAACACAGAAAAAAATACAATAGAATCACATCTCTAAATATTATCACTACTATTCATATATATAAAATAATTTAGTTTATTTTTTATTATTAATATACACAATTCTACAACTATGAGACTAGATTCATAACTATAATGTCACTCAAATAGTTAAATGGGAGTGGCATATCATCATCAAAGAAAATATATACTGAGAAAAATAGAGAAGTGGTTATATTTAACTCATTGATATTGTAAGAATAGAATATTCTATCAACCAAATTTAGGTTAAATAATCATCACATGTGATATAACATATTAAATAGTGAAGGATTCTCATAAAAATTTTCCATTTATTCCATCATCCCATAATTTTTTATTTCTTTTATAATTATTAATTCCATACTTTTCACCAATACTATTCTTAAAAATCCTATAAATTTATCATCAAATAAACAGGACACGTTCCTATTTATATCATATGGTTTGTTACATAGAAATTAAAGTGTCACTTTTTTTAATATTTATAAATTATGATCTATATTATATAGAATATAAATCTAGATCCATAAAATTGGGAAACCTTTACATCTCCATCTTTTATAGTCATCATCTAATAGGGGAAATAAAATTATTATTTTCTAAACATATAAAGTGATAGCATCTTTTATGAAATGGAATCCTTAAAAATAACAAATTTTGTCATCATAATATTGGGGAATAACAAAGAACATCATGCAAGAGGGGTAATAAAAGAAAAAATAGATCATGTGGTGTTTACTTGGTTTGTGAATTGATTACAACTATATGGGGAAGAATATATTTCTATATTCATAAGAGATGAATTAAAAACTTGGAAAACATATATATTTATTCAACAACCCAAAAAATTATAGTGCTCTTGATGAAACCATGTTTTTATAGTACTAAAATCTTTATAATGAAACACGTTTCTAGAACACCATATTTCAATGCATTTAGTCAACTCTCATATAGTGGTTAAACATTATATAGTTGTATCACTCTAATATTTTGGAATATATGTGTTTAAATAAATAATTTATTTAATAGATTTCTCCCCAAGAAACACTAAAATAAAATGGGACGCAACATATTTGTTATTAATAAATACTAAGAATATTAAAACACCATGTATATAAAATAATATTTACCAATAAAATATTATTAACTTTAAAGGACATATAATTAATATTATTTAATATATAAAAGGATTTACCATTTTGAAATACCTATTTAATGTATTAATAAATTAAATTCGATCACTTTGTGAATATAATTTTGATAATTTATAATATTTCAATATTTTAAACAATATATTAATCAAAATTATTTTAGGAACTGGTATTAGTTATTACTAAGAACACTTAATGTTTGAGAAGGTTATTTTTTAATATATCTTGTTTAATCTATCTTTTCTTTTAAAATATAAATTTATAAATTGTAGAATATTATTTAAAAAAATGAATTTTATTTTTGAATCCTGTATATCATATTTTTTTAAGATGTATTTTTTGTGATTTTTCTAAAAATATTGTTTTTAGGTGAATATAAAAAATAACATTTTTACAAAGAGTATGACTTTTATGAAATTATGAATAAATAAGTATAATTTTGATAGTAATAAATATTTTTTCTAATAAAAAATGTATATATTATAATTGAATTTATATTATTAAAAATGTATCTTTTAATATATAAACCCAAATTTTTTCATTTTAGATCTTATGCTATATTTTTTACAAAAAATTATATTTAATACATTTTTTCATTTAGTATTTTTCAAATTTATTTTTTCCCTTTATATAAAAAATATCTATTAAAATGGATTTAAAATTTTAATTATTATTTTTAAATTATTTGAAAACTAAAATTTTTTTGAAGCCAAATTGAAAAATTACAATGGTAAAAACTAGTTTCCTTGTTAAAAATAAAAATGGGTAAAAATGGTTTAACCAACAGTGAATGACTAAAAAAGATTTAATTTTATTTTTTGGGGAATTAGTGTTTTAGGACATTATTGGACTTATCCCCTCCAATATCAATTATTCCCCAATTTTGGATAAATTTAATTAATTGTGTGTTCCCTTTATTGAAATTTTTTTGGTATTTAATAAATTTCCATTCATTCACACTTATAAAAGAGTAACTGACCTCCTCTGTTCCCATAACACCAAAAGTCACTTATTTAATCCAAGATTCTACACAAAAAATCTCCAAAAAATTACTATAATACTCTAAGATTTTTTTTCATCTCAAAATTCCATCTCTCAAATTCCTATCCCCTTTGCAAAAAATGATAATCTAAGAAGTGATGTGTATGTTTCCCACAACTATTTTCTCATTTATATTTCTTTATGTGCATTTATACTTCATAATATTCAACTAAAACGTCTTAAATTGATAATAATTGTATCATTATTATACTTATATTCCATTATAATAATGGTACAAGTGTTAACCACATTTCTATTTTATTTTGTGAAAAATAAATCGTTATTCGTGTGTTCGGAAGACTACGGCCTCAAGGACACACCATGTTTTGTTTTACTTTATAGCCTTACAAGGATTATGATAGTAGGGAATTTAATATATTTGTTTTATTTTTATTACATATTTTATATTCTAAAATGATAAAACATATTACACATTTTCCTCTTTCTATGTAAAATGAAATAATCATCTATGCATACGTGTGGGGTACCACCTCTATGGAACAATTTATTACTATTATTATTTTTATTTCCACCTTACATGGATGGAACTGATAGTGGGATTAATGGATAAATATTATGAATATGAATATGAATATTTTATGTAATGTAAAAGTGTAAAACCAATAAAAAATATGATAAATAAACAATCATTGTAAATTCAACCGTATAAAAGTGCTTTTTATGAGAAAAATGGTTACTTTTTACTTTGTAATTATCATATAGGATATATTAATCATATAATTGTTTAAAATTTTGATATACGACCCTATTAATCACAAAATAAGATTATTATTATTCTATTATAATTATATTAAAACTAAATCACTTCATAACAATATATTGAATATGGCATGTTCTGGTTTGGGTTAGTTTAGCTACCTACTTGTACAATGATATAAATTTATACCATAGATTACTATGAGAATTAAATTTCTATTAATATATTATATAAATAATTAAATAAATATTTTTTATTGTGAAAAAATTATTTAAAAATTTTACCCATTTTTTATGAAAACACCCTTCGGTGGTTAATAATTATCGAAACATGCTCATCACCAAATTCAACTTTAAGTATCATAACTAAAACTTACATAGAATGAAATGATAACATTATAAATAATTATAAAACATAAATTAAGGTACTTTCATGATATAATAATGACAAAAAATTGGATAATAATGAATAAAAACATAGCTATTATGAAACTTGTTCAAAAATATCAAGATTACTCACAAACAAAATTGAAAATAGATAATAAATTACTAATATAAATGTTGGGAATAATTGTAAATAATGTTACTAAAATTTTATATCTATTAAAAAGGTTCATAAATAGGTTTTTAATATGGTTATTTTTGTTATAAAAGTCCTTATATTGTGATCTACTAAGAAATAATTTTTGGTAAGAGTTTCTTGTCTCAAATTTAATTTATTGAGATGTATTTCTTATTTGGAACCACGACATAATTATTATGGTATGTTTAAAATATAATAATTCTCTTTTAAAATATTACTTTAATTCATTGTATTTGAATATCCAAATCATTTTCTATCTTTAAATTCATTTTGATTCAATTGATACCAAGGTCATAAGGTTATTTATTAACTTAAATATCATTATTGAGTAAAAATTATTCCTCTTGAACATTATTTTATCATGATTTATTTCTTCCACCCTTATATTATATTAAATTTTATGTTATATTCCTCTTAGGAGGAATATTTATTTTAAACGCAAAGTTTTTACCTTGATAACATTATTCCTCAAAAAGTATATATCATTATTAAGAGTAATTATCATCCCATATAACATCATTTCCCCCTCCATGCACATATTTTACTTTATAAAAAATGTTATCCTATATATTTAGAAACCCCATTTATATGTTATCTCATGTAACCTTATTATATTACTTTACCCCCTTTTAAAATATAGGTTTTTCAACAATGGAATTTAAAAAAAATAAAAAGTATTTTAAGCATTTCAAAACAAAATGTTTTATATTCTAATATAAATTTCCATTAATAACATTTATTTCATTTAATGGATCTATTATTGTATTATATTTTTCAAAAGTATGTGTTTTTTATGGATTAAAATTTCCCTTTTTCAAAAACATTATGTATTTTTAAATGATCAATTATTATTGAATCTTTTTAAAAGTAAAAGTTTTTAGAAAAATATCACTTCATCTTTTTGAAACCTTTATTCCTTCTACAAGGCTCTTTTATTGAGGTATATTTACAAATATTCATCTTATAAAATCCTACTTTTTAATTTCTAAAAATTTACCTTTCTGAAAATAAATTTTTAATGTTTCCCATGACTTCATCAGTTACTCTAAAGTTAAAAGTGTTTTCAAAATATTCTTTTACTATTTCAACACACTTTTATTATTTATCTATAAAGTAATTATTTTCGTTGAAGTTATTTATCATATATTACCATTTAAACATTTTTATGAAATAATTGTTTTTGGGGTGATTGAATTTTTTGTACCAACCATTTTCATTATTCAGTGCCATACCATATTGAAATGTTTTGAGACCCATTTTTCATTCAATGAGTTCTTTATTATGTGTTTAATGACATTTTCCAAGTGCAAATATATGTGTTGATGGCTGACATGTGGGGTCCTCTATAACCATTAATGAATTTGTAATGTTTATATATCATGATCTTAAATGGTTACATGGGAGTATTTATCACAATCTAAAGGGTAAGAAAAAGGATTTATCCCAAACCAAAGGGTGTATATAAGGATTTATCACAATCCAAAGGGTACATGATAGGATTTATACCCATGTAATAGGGTACATGGGAAGAATTATCCCAAACCAAAGTGTTATGCAGGAGGTTTTATCCCAAGTCCATGGGTATAAAAGAGGATTATCGTAATCCTAAAAAGGTCCATGAGCTATTATCTGAATACAACTATGTGATTAATGTCTTAGTAGGTAGCCTTAACATGTGATTTATATTATTATATTAATTAAAACACATATACCATAAACTTTTGCCTATAATTATGCTCATGGACTCATGTTTAATGTTTCATAACTCAAAAAACTTTTTTCCTTGATATATGTGTGTTCATTTTAGATTACTGTGTCTCTATAATAACTTTTGGACAATGTTTATTGTTCCATGATCTTTTAAGTGGATATTTCTCCCATTATCAAGTTTAAACATATTCTTATGATCTTACCTAGGTTGACATGCTGATATGTTTTCCCATACTGATCATTTTAGATCACCCATTTCTTATGATTCCATTAGGTTATAAAGATTAGTATAACTTATGAGATGTCTTGAAGGGAGTATAGTGTGATTTGATTATGTAGATTTGCATGTAGGTGTTTCTTATATATTTAGTTCTCAATGACACTAAAACTTCAATTCTCTAGGTTATGAAAATATTTATAATAAGAATGATTATTCATCTAAAATAATGAATGTAATTTATTTTTTTAGATTTGGTCTCTATGTTTTTTATTATAGGAGGGTGTAGTATTTTTTGTATTAGTGCTTTTATTTTTGAGGAATAATATAGTAGAACATTTGTGAAAACCCAAAGGATAATTCTATAGGATACGTATTTATATAGGGTATTATCATGAAATTTTGGTAAAGTAGATATTATGTGATTCTTAAAGAAATTACATCTCTATCTTGATACCTCAAAGTGGATGTGGAAGTTTCATAGATGAACCTATAGGTAACCACCCTAAAAAAGGATGGTTGATAAATAACTAGATATTTAATCTTGTTTACAATTAGTTAGACTAGGAATTCACTCATAGATAAAAACTCTATAGTTATATTATTTGGTTAATCACATTATCTCTATAATACACAAATAAGGATTCAATATGTCATGAAATTAGGTTAATGAATATGAGAGAACAGAACATAAACAAACCAATATTAAACCAAGAGTGATTTAAGTTGAACTAAAATCTAATGTATTAGTTTCTAAAGGGTAAGATATTATAAGGTTGAATTTTTAATGTGATTAGTGAATAATAATTCTGTTATAGTGTTAATTTCTCATCACTCATGATTATCTACTTTTGGTTTTATAAATTGATAGAGGTAAGAGGAACCAAGTTAATAATTAATGAGATAGAAAATGCTATAATTTTCTTAATAAGAAACAAAATGAGATAAAATATGGAGTCTAAAATCTTGAGTTTATGCTCACCCAACGTTCTTGATTCGTGATTAACAATATGAGTCATTATAAACATCTAAAAACACTATGTAAGATAAGGATAAAGTTTCATTGAATGTCATGTGATGATAATGATGAAGAAAAGAATATTTAACTTCTTACATGTCAAAAATGTGAGAATAAGTACCCAAGGGAATGTCTCATATGAAGAGGAAAGGGTTTCAAGTGTGGAAGGATATGATATCAATCTCATGATTATTGAGTTATTGTGAAGAGTCTAATCAATAAAATAGAGGTGAAAATTTTACAAAGCCTCAAATATCATGAGTTTGGGAATTATACACAATGATTTCGGAACAAAACCTCTAATGAGGATAATAAAAATCATTAACCTCATAAACCAAGGAAATAGAGGAAATAATATTCTACACATAATTCTGAAAGTAGTTCATGAAAAATAAGCTTAAAATATATAATAACCCACCACTATATATTTCTGAATATCCAATTGGAATCTAGTTCTAGACAACCTAGTATGCCTATGAAATTTTCTAAAAGCATCAAATAAACTTGCCACATATTTTATATTATCATTTATTATAATTTTATCCTAATTTAAGTTTTATATAATATTCTTCATTAATGTCTTATTATACCTCATTTGGATTAATTAAATGTTATTTTTGGAAAAATATTGGTTGTATCCATAAAAAATATATAGTAATTAACAAAATTGGAAAATCACATTTCATATCTCATACTAACCTATGACCATCCACTATTGAAATTATGAACATGATATATCATTGAATAATAATTCCATTATAAGAGTTATAATACCAAGTCATAATGTATATTAATCTTAAATTATTGCTAAAAAATCAATAGTATGATAGATCTATTATGAGGGAAAATGTAACACCTCAAGGTTTTAAAAATAAATTGAAATGCATGAAACATTCAGTCTCTATATAATCAAAAGTTATTTTAAGGAGATAGTTATAAACTAGTCATTAAATATAATTTTACCACTTCTATGATTTTAATTTCAAAAAATAGACATACATTGTTGTGATAAGTAAGTTTGTTCAAGTCTGATTAGACAAACATAATTTTTGGTGAATAGTAACCTACCCTTATGAATATTAATGTTTCAATTATGAATATTCATATGGCCAAATTAATATTAACCTCACTAATTAATTTATTTCTAATAATTTATGATACCTTGATTAATTTTTCAAGGTGTTAAAAAATCAGTTATAGTTTTTGAATTGCTATTTTTGGAAAAAAATATTATTTCATTTAAAAATTAATTATCTCATATTTAGAAAATTATTTTTATAAAATGGAGATAATTTTTGAATTCTACACATCAAAAAATGGTTAGGGTGAACTTTTTGGATTTTTCTAAAATACTTGCATTTTTGTGAATAGTGAAATTTGGTAATTTATGAAATATGCTAAATAAATGAATTTAAGAATCATGCTTGAGTCATGGATGATGTAAATGGCCATTAGTTAGAACTAAAATTAACATATTAGTGTTTTGGGTCACATAAATCAAGGCTATTCATAGTCTTGAGGAAAAATATTAAACTAATGATTAAAATAATGGTAAACCCCTCCTCTCCTCCAATATAAATACCACCCTCACCACCCTCACCCCCTCTTCCACTCACACATCACAAGCTTTGAGAATTGTCTAAATTCTACCCAATAACCTTACCAATTATCTCACCCATTTCTAAGACCTTATTTTCTCACTAAAATTCTAAAACCAATGGCCTTAAGAAGGATCTCAAAGAGAAGAGATCAAGAGGTAAAAATCCACTTCCATTTTCTTGTGTTTTCTTATCAATTATTTTCTTTTCTTATACTCTCTTCACCCCCCTTATCCAAGAGTAATTAAATCTAAATTATTATATATATGATTTATTTTTATCATTTTTTTATGGAAAAATTCATCAACTTACTTCTTCTCCTCCCCTTATTATTCTAAAAATAAAATCATCGTCCGTGATGTGTTGATTTACCAACTTTGTGGATGATGTGTCTTAAATTTCCTTTACATCTGTAAAACCTGGTTATAAAAACATTTTAATTGTTTAAATATATTTTAAATTTTATTTTATGTCCACTCTTATTTTCTTAAATTAAATTATATGCATACTATTAAATGTATATGATGAAACAAGTTTGTGATCATTGAAGAACCACAAAAATGATCTAAACAAATATCACTAATGATTTATCTAATTATTCATACTCATACCATATAACCAAAATTATTTATGGAATAAATTAATAATCTAGAAAATTATTAACACCATTTCATTCTACTTCAATAGTTTTTCTTCCGTTCGACAAGAAAATCCTTTACGAACTGACCATGGAAATCATGTAAAGCACGCACCCGAAATAATGGAAGTAACAAAATATTATTAATAAATGGGTCGAATGATGTTATAAAATGATAATATATGGTTTTATAAACATTATTATTATTCTTTAAAATAATAATAACACCCTTTTAATTATTATACAGTAGGTTTACACAATATTCCTGTAAGACGAACCTGAGGTAAGGGAATTCTTAACCCAATTTCCATTCTTTGGGTTAACCTTCTACTTCATTGATTATGTGGTAGTAAGATTATTTTTGTAAAGAATTTTTTTTTATATTATGTTTAATTATGTGAATATATAGTGTATTCACATATTACATTTGTTATATTAATTCTCACATCATTTATAAGATATTTTTAAGGGACTTTTCTTTAAAAAAATATTCTTTTAAAATTCTATTTTACAAAATCAAACAGCAACATTTTTATAAAATTATCCATGATTTAAGATTATGTTCTAGTTCTTGGTAATTTTTTATTATTAATTGTGTTACCTATATATCCCTCCAATATATTGTTTATGTGTATGTTGGAGGTCAGTTTTATGGTTACTCCAAGTATAACAATGATGGTTACACCATAAGGTATCTGTGAGGGTTACATTGTAAGGTAGTAGTGAGGGTTACAAATCATAAGGTATCCATGAGGGTTAAAATATAAATATATAATTCCCCATTATACCCTTACGGTTTTATATATGTTCTTTAATGTTTTATGGAAATCTCATGTTTCACAAAGTAAGTATTTGTGGTTGAGAAGTATGTCTTTGTGAAAATGATTTCATATGTTGATAAGTATTCATGGAAAAATGGGTTCTTTGCATCCTTTTCTATCATTTAATGAGATTTTATATGATAATACAGTGTTTTTAAATGTTTTTCATAATTTATAATAATGTATATAAGAAATAAGCATGTAAAGTTAAATGTTATGAAGTTTTTCATAGAATTCATGTTGTTGTTTTGAGTCAAAAAGTTTGTGATTTGGAAGAAATGGAAACTATTTTAAAGGTACCCACTTTTTATGCTTCATGATTGATATGTATGAGTTATTTCACAACATTATAAATCTATAAACCAAAAATATCTTTGGGAATGTAAAAAAGTTAAATCTAGTTGAAATAGATCAATTATGTATTGTTGAAGGTCATGTCCTTATAGTTGGAATCAGACCACAATTTAGAAAACATTAAGAGTTGGTATGATGTTAAAAAAATACCATAAATGATTTTTAGATTATATATATGTTTAAATTGTATATAATTTAAATATTACCATGTTGCTTCACCTAAGATATTTCTTTTCAAAATGGTTTTCTTTATAAGAAATATGGAAGCTGAATTTGGAAGGAATCGAGAGGCTGATATCATTATGAATCCACAACCAGGAATGGTGGGAATTGGAATTGAGTAGTTTATGATAGTAATGACTCAAATGATGCATCAAATAAATGGTGGTGGCACCCATACATGAGAACAATCAGAGCTACTATGAAGGAACATGATGATATTGGAACATTTTATGAGGCAACACCCTCCTTATTTCTGTGGATATTCCTACCAAGTAGGATTTAAAAGATGGATTAAATTCCCAGAAAAGATATTCGATGTAGTGGTATGTTCTCATAATATAAAGGATCCATTAATCATTTTGAAGGTGAAGTTGATCAGTGGTGGTCAATGTTCAAGAATAACCTGGATAGAGAGGAGATTTAATCCTTAGAGTTGGATGAATTTAATTGTCTTTTCCATGAAAAAAAATATTCCTAAGGTGGTTCGACAAAGGATGGACAAGTAATTTAATTAATTGAAGAAAAAGGATAAATATTTAGTGGTTTTGTATAAAGAAAACATCACTTGACTAGAAAGGTATAATCCAAATCATATTTGGGACCTTGATAGATAAATCAATCACTTTTACACAGGATTAAAGCAAATATACTGAAGGGAATTAGCCTCCCAAGAATTCAAAAGTTATGATAAACTTGTCTGATGTGATGAGAGGGTAGATTTGGAATGTTTTGAGGTTCACTTTCAATTTGAAAACAAAAATAATAAGTAGTCTAGATGGAGAGAGATGGGTAAGAATCAATCAAATAAATCTGATGATAAGAATTTCTAGTTTCTTATTTGTGAAAAGTGTGGAAAAAATACCCTTGGGGAATATCTTACCAAAACCAAGAAGTGTTTTAGATGTGGAGAGTTTGTACATATGTACTGAGATTGTAATAAAATTGATCATAAGATCAATTCTGATAAGAAAATTATAATGTGTTTCAAATGGGGTGAGATGGGTCATTATGGAAATGCCTTCCTAAAGAAAGATCCTAATGATGGAAAGAAGAAATAATATAATCAAGAAAAGCATATTGAGATCATTTATGACTATGTTAATAGATTTCGGGACATCTAATGATGTGATATCAGGTAATTTGTTTATTTACTGAGATTTTTATAAAGTCTTATTTGATAAGGGGTCTACACATTCCATTATTTCTGAAATATTATCTGTTAAATAGAAAATATAACCTAAAAAAATGAGATAAGAACTTATTGTCAAAACACCAGGGGGATGTTATAGAAAAAAAGAATTTTTAGAATCTTCCTATTGTTATCTAAAGAAATAAATTTCTTAAAAACCCTATTGTTTTTCCTTAATAGAGTTTGATGTCATTTTGGGTATGGATTTCCTTTTTATTTATCCTGATAAGATTGATTTTATGGATAAATAAGTTGTTTTTTAAAAAGAGTTTTAGTTTTTATACAAGAAAAAAACCATAAAATTGATAACATATTAGGAAGCTAAGAAACTATTGGATGATGTAAATGAATGTTTTCTTTCTCATATTAATTTAAATAAGGCAACCTTTTATATTAATGATATTCCTGTGGTAAATGAATACCTTGATGTTTTTTCTGATGAGTTACCCAATGTTATACTTGATCAGGAAGCTGAATTCACAATTGACTTAGTTCCGAATACTAATGCAATTTCAAAACCCCCTTTTCGAATGCCTCATATGGAACCTCTTGAACTGAAAAATCAGTTGCAGGGGTTTCTTGATAAAGGCTTCATTCATCATATCTCTCCACCATGGGGAGCCCCAGTTTTTTTTGTTAAAAATAAAGATGTCTCAGTGAGGATTTACATTGATTATAGACATTTTATTAACATTACTACTAAGAATAAGTATCTTTTCCCTCACATATATGAATTTTTTTATTAGGTCTAGGGAGATAAATATTTTTCCATGATTGAATTCAGATTAAAGTACCATCAGCTGAAGGTGAAGGAGTGTGACATTCAAAAAAAATATATTTTAAAAATAGATATGGTCATTATGAATTTCTTATTATGTTGTTTGGGTTAACTGATGCACCTTTTTTATTCATTGATCTTATGAATATAATATTTCATGACTTCTTGGATATATTTGGGTTTTTTTATTGATGAAATTATACTATATTCTAGATGTAACGAGGAGAATGAAAAACATCTAAGGGTTGTTTTACAAACCTTAAAAGAAAAGAAACTATATGGAGAATTCAGAAAGGGTGAATTTATATTGCAAAAAAATTCTTTTTGTGGTCACATTTTTTTCTAAAGAAAGTATAACTATTGATCCTACTAAAATAAAAGTTTTTTAAGAATGGCCAAGACCCACAAATATAATTGATATTCATTGTTTTCTTGGTTTGGCAGGCTATTACTGGAGGATTGTTGAAAAAAATTCAAGGTTATCCAGTCCACTGACAAAGTTAACTCAAAAAGGAGTTACATTCATCTGGACAAAAGAATGTGATTATTTTTTTCAAGAATTAAAAATAAGATTAGTAAATTATCAAGATATGACCATACCTTCCAGAAATAGAGAGTTTTCCATCTAAAGTGATGCATCCTTAAAGGTATATGGTTGTGTTTTTGTGTAGAATGATCATGTAATTGCTAATGTGTCAATACAACTAGAACATCGTCAGTGAAATTATCCCACACATGATTTTGAATTAGTAGTTGTGGTTATCGCTTTAAAATTTTGGATGCACCATTTATACAGAGCCAAATAGGTTATATATACTGAACCAAAAATTCTGAATTATATATTCACTCAAAATGAATTAAAAATGATACAGAGAAGATAGATTTGATTGATAAAATATTATGTTTACACGATCAATTTCCATCCTAGAAAAGAAAACAAAGTGGAAGATTCCTTGAGTCGAAACCATCACGCATCATTAACTATGTTATGACTGGAACAATACCCTTTGATTAATGATTTAATGAATTTTGGATTTGAAGTTTTTTGTGCAGGAAATTCCTATGTTTTTTTTCAGGTTTCAGTGTTGTCATATTTGTTATAAAGAATTAAGCAGGCTCAGAAGGAAGATGGGATTTATATAGAAAAATATAATTGGTTAAAATCGGTAAGTGTCTAGAATTTAACCTTGATAAAGGTTGTGTTCAAATATTTGGAAAGATATTATATGTGTCTTGTGATTCTTGGATGAAGAAATAATTGTTGTGTGAAGCTCATAGTTATCCTTTTTCAGTTCATCCTGATAGCAAAAATATCTATAGAGACCTCCAGAAGTATTACTGGGGGATGGAATGAAAAGAGATAATTCAGATCTTACCGTGAAATGTTTGACATGTCAACAGGTTAATGTAGAGTGGCAGTTACCGAAGGGGAT
This sequence comes from Viscum album, assembly GCA_963277665.1. Lineage (NCBI taxonomy): Eukaryota > Viridiplantae > Streptophyta > Magnoliopsida > Santalales > Viscaceae > Viscum > Viscum album. The sequence continues at coordinate 807,533,921 of OY728137.1, forward strand.
GCTTCAGCCTTTACTAGTGGAAGAGTTGAAATGGGAAAATATATCCATGGACTTCATTGTGGGACTACCAAATACCTCTTGAAATAATAATTAAATATGGGTTATTGTCGATCGACTAGATAAATCTACTCATTTTCTTTCTATTCAAGATATTATTTCATTGGATCAGATTTCTTAATTGTACCTCAATGATATTGTCAGGTTACATAGAGTTCCTATTTCCATTGTATTTTTCCTGATCCCAGGTTCACTTCTAACTTTTGGAAAGGCCTTCGGAATTCATTAGGAATATAATTAAATTTCATTATAGCTTTTCTCCCTCAATCATATGGGGAGTTAGAATGAATGATTCATACATTGGAGGATATTATTAAAGCATGATCAAATGATTTCTAGAGAATTTGAGATCAACATATTTCTTTAGTTGAATTTTATTATAATAACAGTTTTCATTCCAGTATATAGATGGAACCTTTTGGGGATTTATATGGGAAGAGGTGTCAAACTCCAACCTTTTTGTATGTATTTGGGGAAAGGAAGTTGAGGTGACTATAATTAGTTGAGAAAGTGGCTGAGAAATCGATGATGATCTTGCAACACATGATGAAATCTTAGAGTAGTTAGAAAATTTATGAAGATAATAGGAGGAAAGACTTTTATTTTCAGGTAGTTGATCATGTTTTTCTTATAATATAACCATGGAAAAGTGTTATTCATTTTGGTAATAAAGGAAAGATGAGTCCACAGTTCAATAGACCTTATAAAATCCTAGAGAAAGTTGAAATTATTTCCTACTAATATTATTTTCCTCTGATTTTATCTCAGGTACACAATTTTTTTCATGTTTTGATGTTGAGAAAGTATGTGCCAGATTCATCTCATGTTTTCAGCCCAGAAGCAGTTCAGCTAGAACAGAACCATTCTTATGAAGAGAAACCTATATAGATTCTTGATTAAAGAAAAAAAGTATTGCAGAATAAGGTAATCCACTAGCTAACAGTTTTATCAAGAAACCACATGGTTGAATAAGTAACATGCTAACCTGAAAATTATATGAGGGAAAGGTACCCTCTCTTATTTAATAAGTTAATAAAATTACGGGGATGCAATTTCTAGAAGGTGGGGAGAATGTAAAAACCCATGGTTTTAAAAATAAATTGAAATGAATGAAACACTAAGTCTCTAAATAATGACACTTTTTAATAAGATTGTTTTAAACTATCCATTAAATATAAATTTTCCGATTCTATGATTTCAATTTCAAAAAACTGGCAAACACTGTTACAATCATTAAGTGTTTTGGAGTCTGATAGGACAAACAAAATTTTTGGTGAATAGTATACTAATCTTATGAATATTAATGTTAACCTTATGAATAACAATATGAACAAATTAATATTAACCTCACCAATGAATGTATTTCTAATAATTTATGAGACTGTGATTAATTTTCAAGGTGTTAAAAAATTAGTTATAGTTTTTAAATTATTATTTTTGGAAAAACTTATGATTTTAATTAAAAATTAATTTTCCATTATTTAGAAAATTATTTTGATTAAATGGACTTAATTTTTTAATTTTACATGTTAAAAAATGTTTAGGGTTAATTTTTGGTATTTTTCTGAAATACATGAATTTTTGTTGAAGAGTGAAATCAAATAATTTAAGAAATATACTAAATAAATGAATTTATACATCATGATTGAGTCAAAGAAGATGTAAATGGCCATTGGTTCGAACCCACATGCACTTATTACAATTTTGGGTCACATTATTCAATATTATTCATAGTCTTGAGGGAAAATATTAAACTAATGGTAAACCCCTCCTCTCCTCCACTATAAATAGAACCCTCTCCCCCCTCTTCCTCTCACACCTCTCAAGATTTGAGAATTGTCTAAATTATTTCCAATCCCCTTTCCAAGGATCTTCCCCACATCCAAGAATTTATGGCCTCATGAAAAAGATAATAACAATGGTGTAAAGGAGGGTCTCAAGGAGAAGAGATCAAGAGGTAAAAATCCTCTTTTATTTTCTTATTTTTTGTTTTCAATTATTTTATTTTCATATACTATATTCACCCATCCTAATCCCAGAGGCCTGAGATCTAAAATATTATATATATTATATATTTTTATCATGTTTATGGAAAAATTAATCAACTTACTTCTTCTCCTCTCCCTCTTATTCTAAAAATAAAAACACTGTCTGTAATGTTTCGATTTACCATTATCTTGGATGATGTGTCTTCAATTTCATTTAATTTCTTCAAAGATGGTTATAAAACCATTTTAATGGTTGAAACAAATTTTATTATGTTTTATATGATCTCTTTTATGTTCTGAAATTAAATTATTTACAAAATATTAGTGGTATATGATGATCAAAGTTCGTTATTATCGAAGTACCGCCAAAATGATCTAAACGAATATGATTGATGATTTATCTAATGATTTTTCCTCATAACATTAATCTAAAATGATTTATGGAATAATTTAATATCTTGAATACATATTAACACCAATTATTTCCACTTCTATAGTTTTTCTTCCATTCTACAGGAAAATCCTTTATGAACCGACCATGGAAATCATGTAAATGACGCACCCAAAATAAGGTAAATAACAAAATATTATCAATAAATTGGTCGAATGGTGTTATTGGATCAAGGAGGAATATAAATATGATAAGTTGATACAGAATAATGTAGTGAATATTCTTGAGATCAACTTTACTGAATATGTAGTTCTATGGTTTAGAAATTAGATATTTCCCCAATCAAAACTAGAACTAAAGAGGGAAATTTGATATGATTTTTATATCTCATCCTTATATTTTAATTCTATAAGAACAATGATTTATATATATTTAGAGAAAAACATATTGTGAGACAACATAAAGAGGTGGATTGTAGAATTTTTATCATTATTATTGGGATGTCAACATGATAATGACGAATGATAGATGTCCAAGGGTATGATGCAACCACTTCCCATATGGGTGGTATTTGATCACCTTGGAAATTACAAAAAAATAATAATTATAACACACAGGAATTTCTATGAATTTTTTTTAATTATGTAGAATTATTTTGAGACCACATGCTTTGACAAAACATGATTTCAAAGCCCGATGAGCCTGAAATGGAATTTTAAACTTTTTTTAAGTTCGTTTAAGTAAACGTACAAGCGTGTTTTTCTAACTTTTAAATTGGTGCTTAGATAAAAAATGTGAGGGAACTATTGAACTCAGAACACTGGGATTTTCCTAGAATGGATTTAACTTCGACTGGAAAGGGTCGGAGAGAAAAGTTAATTTTTGGAATTTTTTGAAAAATAATAAAATAACATAAAAAAGTTATTTTATTTATCTTCCCTCACCGTTGAGCGGTGGACGGTGGCACTGCGGTGTGACAATGAGGCACATTAAAGGAAGATTCTTAATGGATCATAAATGTGGAGCATAATAGACACACTATTTCATAAATGAAACATTGTAACGACACAACGACGCAACGTAACAAAAACACTGTGATGTGTTTTCTTTTTAATAAACTAACTCATTGGGGAAATTAGAATTAAACTGTGGAAATTATCAGATAAACCTATGGCAAGGATTCCCTCCAATGATGAACAAAGAACTTCGGTAGGATTGCTGGCAATGTTGACGCTTTACAAAGAACGGGACAGAGAAGTGACGAATTCCAACGGAACATGAATCCTCGAGGGCAGAGCACTTCAACAACAAACATTGATCGATGTAGGGGTTTATTTGTTTTTCGTTTCCCCTCTTCTTATTTCTAAAATGAGGAATGCAGATAAACCAATGAACAAGTTGATCCATGTATTGTTTTTTCATGTGGGAGGGTGTTTTTCTTGGGGTTTCTACAACGATATTAAGTTATTGTTGATAGAACTATAATCCCAATCTACTACCATTTTTAAAATTCTAATGCAGAGGTTGAGGGCAGACACGAACAAGGCTCGAGCCCCCCCCCCCTCCTGTGCGTTCTTCATGGTCGCATTCTTGAAATGGCAATAAGGAGGATCTAAGGCCTTTGTAGGGAAGAAAGAATCCCCGGTGGGCCATAAGAGCAAGCAGTGTGAAGAACAGATCACCAGAGAAGACTCGGTGGTCCACGGAAGAACTCGCCGATGCGCCGAAGGAGCGTCGCGGTCAACCGGTCGCAATAGTGTGGCAAGGGCCAGTGGCGGGTGGACGTGGACACCCAACTGTGTTGGTGCATCGTAGAAGCAGCAACACACTGCGTCCCACATGGAAAAGGTTGTGGTCACTTGATCGAGGTGGAGAAGGCAGCCCAACAGATGACCCATAGGGTGATGGGGAGCCGGACGTGACTTCTAGCCGCCTCCCATCCTCTCGAACTAGACAGGGCGCGGGCTGCCCCAATAGGCTGAAAACGCTCTAGCATACTATACCCGCCCCATCAGGCCGGTCCGGGTCCAGGTCTGGTCGGTGGACCCAGGTCGGATCGGGTCGGGTCATCCCACCCAAGTCATACCGGACCCTTACTCAACCATCCCCTTTTTGATAAAATGCCAGTATCTTGCAAACTGTTCATCAGATTAATGACCCATTTGTGGCATTGAAAACCTCGCGATGAGGAGATTCTTTTGTAATAATTTATGGAGGATTTTATAGAATTTGAAATTCTAAGAATGGATTGGGGAGCAGTTCTCCCAAGATCAAGCATGTTATGTGCGGAAACCATGCTGCTGGATGAGACCTAAAGGCTGCAAACAATTGACTCTGTGTGGATTGACTACTATGGCCCAGTGGGAAGTATCTTCTGTGTGACCTGGTAGACCCATGGTGGGGAGTGGATTCTGTGTGACCCAGCACACCCACAATACTCGATAGGAGGAGTATCTCAGTATGTCTAAGGTGGGAAGCGGCTTCTGTGTGACCTGACATGCCCATGGTGGGGAGCGGCTTCTGTGTGACCAAGCATACCCACGGTACGTGTAACATCCCGGGTAAATAAATAATATGATATTTTCATATTTATTAATATTTTTAAATTTGATATTAATTGTAATTTAAAGGGGATTCTACGTTCTATGGTGTATTTGACACGTAACAATGGGTTTGTCTAAAATCTCATGTTGCACACAAGGCTGAGTCATACTGAAAAATAATAATATAATATTATTTTAAATGGTAGTTAAAAAATTTGTGTTATATTAGAATGAATGAATATAACTAACTAAATTATGATTATAAATGTTTATAAAATGTTTTTAGATTTATCAAATAAAATTTAGAGGCTTAAAATGAGAATAAATCTAATTTTAAGCATGAAAAACTCTAATATTTTTAAAAGGTCGTTTTATCGCCTTTTGATTTTGAACCCATTTTAAATCTAGTTTTTTTCAATTTTATATTTTAATTTGACAAAATAAACTTCTTATTTATAAAAGAGACATAAAAATTTACTTTGGGTAATATTTTGGTATTTTTCTCAGAAAGTTCATTTTTTGATGAATAGTGAAAGATTATACATTTTAATTCAAAACTGCCTTTTAATCTAAGTTATTTATATGATTATATTATCCTCTTAATTGGTTTTAAAGTTTAATTAGATTAAATTTTCTAATTTAATCCAATTTTGGTCATTTTAAGTAATTTCACTTTGAAATTGGATATAGAAACATGTCAATCATTTGATAGTTATTATTTCTTAAAAACACATTTTTTGGTTTTAACAACGGGAATTAATTTTAAATTAATTTCTGAAACTTCAATGTTTTTAATTTGGAAAAATAGATTCTATATTTGAAAGCATTATGTCTAAATTTTTTAAATATATAAATTTTATTTTTAGACGTTATGAATAGTAACCTCAGTCAAAATTTTATTTACCATGGTCAAAGGATAAATCTGGTAAACAAGGGTAAAAAAATATTATTATTATAATATTAAATTTCCCTAACACATGACCTAACCCTATTGGAATATAATTTTCCAACCATGGGAATCCATGGGTCGATTTTGGGACCCCATGGAGCCTCTTGTAATTGAAACTGACATTTTATAAAAAATAATTAAAAGTTAAGGAAAATGTAACATAAACATATATCTTTTAGTAAAAGAATTTATATGTGAGGTTACATAAGTTATATTCTCAACTATAAATTTTCATTATAAAGATAAAACGATTTCTTACATCATGTAACTTTATTTATAATTTTTAGACATTAAATAAATAAATTTAATTTTGACACAATGGTGATGAAGTGATTGCTTCATTAATAAAGGATTCAAATAAATGATATTATAAAAATTAAAATAAATGTAATTTTGTTATTTTTATGTCATCCAAAAAAATTTGGATGATATATACATGTTATATTTTTATTAATGAAGTTTTTTATAATCATTCTGGTTGTAATGGATTTTAAAAAAGTCATGATATTAATAGTATCAAAATTGACATAATTCATATTTTAAAATATAAAATATTTTATTAAATATTATAAAACTCCAAAAAAATATAATATTCTTCAAAATAGTTATCATAAGTCTAAAAGTTTATTATTGACACTTTAATTGAATATTTTTTATGTTTTGGTAACTATTTTGATTATCAAGTGTTAAATGTTTGATAAAACGGTATGAGTAAAAAAAGTATTATATAAAAAGGATAAGGATTAAAAAATATCCAAACCCTATAAAATTAATATTGAATGATATTATTTTGACTTATAATCATCTTACCTTAGATTTTTTTTTGGACCTTCTAAAACTGAAAATAAATTTATGATAAAATAATACTTTCAAACTTTCCTAAAGAGCCCCTCCTCCCCCTTATAAAAGGACATCAACTCTAACCCATTAATCACAACTCTCAATACTCTTGTATCATCCATACTCTACTAAAATCAGATCCCAAAATACCTCTATTCTTCCTAGAATCCTTACCTTAGGTCTAAGGCACTTCAAGAAAGCCTTTGGGTTCAAACCAAAGGGAGTTACCTGATTTAGAGGTAACGTCTTCTCTCATGTTCTCTTCTTTTATTTTACTTATTCACTCCTTATTTTATTCTTATTATTTTATTACATAAAAACACCAGTATAATAAATATACTAGTATTTATTTATGAGAATTATTTGAACTACAGTTACACACACCTCCATCTAATGGGTATAGAACATATTGTTTCTGTGGATGGCGAACAAATGCGTCATGAAAGATGATTGTTCAATATTCTCCCACCACCTCTAATGGTAGCCATTATGATGGAAATGTAATTATATATGATATTTATGATATTTATTTTATCTAAATTATTATTCAATTATAATTTATAACATAACTTTATGCTTTTCATGTATCATAAATACGATGATTTTATTTGAGGAAGTGCGGACTACCGCCCCTCAAAGTGGTATGACTAATTCATGCCATACATGGAACGTATAAAGGATGGTGTTAATGAACATATATAACATATATAAAATATTATATTATACTTGAATTATTATATACCAAATTATCATTTGGTTTTGAATCCTTAAAAAATGCAAAAAAAGAAGAAATGAAAGTAGCGTTCATGCGTACGTACAGCTTACCATCTCCATTATTGGTGAATCTCATTTTCATATATCCAAATGATATGGAATATTATAAATACATATATAAAAGATATATATGACATATATGATATCTTAATCATGAATATCATTCTGGAGAAAATAATGTTTTGACAACATGGACAATTTGTAATTATAACAAGTTTATTTTTTACTCAAGTTCTGAACATCGACAAAATGTCCAATATGAATTCAAATAATTAACTAATTATTATTGCTAGTTAATAAGTGATATAAAAGGAATAATAAACTTGAAAATTTTTCTTAATAAATTATTAATTAACTTAAGTTTATTATTCAAGAAATTAAATAACAGACGAGTCAAGTTGGACACGAGGTAAGAGAACTCCTTAACCCAATTTCCATTATTTGGGTTAAAATTATACATCTTGATTATTACGTGATATGATTATGTGTGAAATAAATTTTTTTATCATATCTTTTATTTATACTTTCTTTATGTGTACTTATAGGGAATACAAATAATCGATCTATGTTATTTACAAAATGATCTTTGTAAGGGAACCTTTCACCCTCTTGTTTTAGTCAAAGACATATTTTATGTTATGTATTTTAATTTCCATTTTCATATGCTGGGATATGTTCTTCCATATCCTTATTTCTATATATTTTATTTCCAAGTGATGAGAGATCCTTTTACCTCTCATCAACTCATTTTCTGAATTTTAAAGTGACGATGTTAGGATGCCGAATTTTCATAAGGGACAATGTCTCAATCTCCCTTAATTTGAGGTGTATATTGATCTTATGAACTTTATTATCCTATAGGGTTTATATACTTCCATTTTACATATTATATCATGAATCACCATATTCTCATGACATTACATGTTTTTTTTATTTTTATTCCTTAACTCTTTTTATTCATATATTTTCTCAATTGTTTAGGGACTCTTTAACTAAAACCATGTTTTAAATATTTTAAAGAATTAATATTATAAATCATTCTTATTTATGTCCATGTTTTGAAAATGGTTTTAAGGATTTATTTATATAGACATTAATGTTTTAAAATTTTAATTCTTATAAAAGTTTCAATGTCGTATGGGACACTTTGATTCAAAAATAACTTTATTAAATGTTTCAAATGGTTTTCACATGGAATATTTTTCTAAAAAGTGTTTTACTAAATAACAAAAGGATTGTTTCTTTTTAAAGTATGAAGTGACAATGAACTTTATACCAGTGCGAGAATTATTGGATATTTGGATTCCTTAACAAGCCATGATGTTTTCAAATTTAAAATAAATACCATATACCCTTTTTACATATTTTGGTATTGAAAATGGTTTTGATAATGGATTGATTATGTCAAAATATTGAACTGATATCTTATGATTTCAATGTGGAAATGTTATATTTCCTTTATGTTTATTCATGAGTTATGATTATGTTATGGTTCTTGACAATTTTTTATGTATATGGGTGGTTCTATGATAATTAATATAGTTCAGGTGAGCCCGATATATCTCTCCAATGCATTTGGTAATGTGACTGAGGTAAATGTTAATGTTTCTCCTAAGAGATTTAGGGAATATATTGGGATGGTTATTCCAAACATAACTCCCTATGTAGCTGTGAGAGCTAAAATTTAAGTATGATATGGATGTCACGAGTTACCTTTATGATTTATGATTTCTATGTGTTATTCATAAATCTTATGATTTTTTGAGGTATATTAAAGAGAATATGTTTTATGATTGAAAAGTACGATTTCATTTATTTGTATGTATTGATGGACTAATGTTTTCTTTCTTTAATTTATTATCTTTAATGAGATTTTTATGCTCATCCCATGTTTTTGAAAAAAAATTCCTAGGGTATAAGAAGGATAAGAGAAAAGAAGTATTAAAGAAGATTTATATCAAGAAAATAACTCTTTTTTATTTAAGGAGTTTTATTTTTGTGAAAAAAAAAATTAGATAGAGTAGAAGTGTCTACTTTGTAATTTATGAGATGTAATGTAATAGTTATGACCTAATTCTCTAAAACTCTAAACCTGAAAAGATCCTCAATGTGAATTCTGGACTTAACTCAATATTATGTAATGTTTAAGGCTTGGGCCATGTATTATTCATCGTGGATGAGTACAACCGGAGTCCTAGGTTAGTGGGAAAGGGGCTTCTGTATGACCCGAAAGGACAACTGTACTCATTGATGAGGAGTTATCCAACAACCCATATTGTTCGACATTATGACTAATGGTCTTACTTTCCTACTCTATAATATACCTAATTTGATATTTCATGCTTTGTGATCATGTTTTGTGGTCATTCTTTGTGGTTTGTTTGTGGATGATTTTGTGGTCTTTCCTTGTTATTTTGGTGTCCCTACTACGTATTTTGTTACTCACCCCTACATCGGATTTGCCCGCACGTGTTGTGTCTGGTATAGATGACGGCCGCCTTGATAGAGTAATTGGTGGCCCAGGACCTGGTGGGGCCCAGTGATACCAGGCATGTGGGGCATACTTCTGCGGATTCTAACTGCTACTTTGTACTTACCCATCTGGTGGGGCTTCCAGTGAATGATTTTCAGAGTTTTCCTTGTACTTTCCTATTTTCAGTTTATCTTTGTTGGGTTTTTATTCTGGCCCATTTGACCTACAGTTTGTACTTTTACTCAGTGGTTGTTTAGTGTAATGCATGTTTACTTTTCCAGCTTTTTTACTTGGTTGTGTGTGTGTGTGTACATATACTTAGGAAAATGCCTCTCATTTATAGGTTGACGCCTTCGGCGCTAGTCGCCAACCTCTGTCCTTTGGGAGGCAGGATTAGAAAATGTCACGACATGGTCACCAGGGGATAGGTCGTCACAAAGTGGTATCAAAGGTGGTCAGTTCTACCTCAAAGACCTAGATTATGTTGTTTTGTTTTTTGGGAAATAGTTGAATGTTTTGATTTTGACTTTCAGATTCAGGGACTCTAGTATTGGTGCAGCGGCCGACATATCCATACCCCATGACCCTAAATTCTTCTTTTCAACTCTATACAATAAAACACTAGTTTCAAAAGTGTCTCCTTATGATCTTATTAAATAAGATTCATCTCACCAGTTATAATATTCTTAATGTGGTACATCTTGATCTATTTTAGGATTCCTCCATATAGACAGCTATCTAGGCTTACAATACGTAATTATGTGGATATCCCGACTAGAGATGAGGTGTCGGTTCAGGGACCAGTGCTAGAGATGGCTCCATCAGGTGGTGCACCATTGTTTCCACAACTTGTTGATCAGAAATTACTATCAGTGTTATAGGTAGAGTACTTACACGGACTGAGTGCCTTGCACAAGTTTCAGAGACAAAGACCTCTTAGGTTTAGGGGAGAGATATATCCTCAGGTCTCTAAGGACTGGATGGAGGCAGGTATGTGGGTCATCCACTTAGTGAGGACACCACATAACCATATAAGTATCTTGGCCGCAAGCCTTCTGTGGGTCTTGGTAGTGAGATGGTGGAGCTTGACCATCCAGACGTATGATGAGGTGAACCTCAACAGGACAAACTTCGAGTGGATTTTGTGGGAGGAGTTTTTTTCCCACAACCATGCACTTTGTGTGCATACAGTATCTTCTTCACCTGCAGTAGGGAATCATGTTAGTGGATGAGTACTCTTTGAGGTTTACAGACCTCTCTCTCTGCTCCAAAGACATTGTGTGGGACCATTTCTTCATGGATCGGAACTATGATAAGGGACTCATATGGGAGATCTGGGCATCCATGGTGTCTCTCAGCATCCCCAATCAGGCTAGAGTGTTGAAGTGATCCCTTATTTTAGATAGATTCCTAGAAGAGCAATGACCAACAGTCAGAGCCACCAGCAGACCTCAGGCGATAGAGTCTTCAATAGTGAGTAGCAAGCAATAGACACGGGGGGGGGGGAAGTAGGCCAGTTCTTTCATGGGGTGACCCCAGGAATCAGGGTCGAAAGTGTGTGGCTCCCAGAGAAAAATGTGTCAGCATGGAACCAAGATGTGATTCACATGTGGAGGGTGGGGACACATGGATCGTGACTGCCCGAACCACCACACAGACGATCATTTGATGGTCGAAGGACCTCCAAGGTAGAGGCAGAGGTTCAAGCGAGGAGGTCCGCATGGCAGCAGACGTGGTAGGGGAGAAGGTCGAGCAGTAGGTGGTGGATGACGGTTTGAGGTGCTACCACCACCACCCCTAGGTGGTCAACCATGGGCTCAGGGAGCCAGCAGATAGGGGCATGGCCAGCTTTATGTGATGGAGTCCTATGACCATGGTGCTCCAAAGATGATTATAGGTACGATTTGTGTCTTCTCCACCTTAGATATAGTTCTTATAGACACAGGTGTCAGCCACTATATCCTTTCCATGGACCACATTTGTGGATTAGAGATTCCAGTGGAGTCGTTGGCTCAATCCTTACAATTAGAGACTCCTATAGAAGTGGATTTGATGATTACATACTGGTTCTGATAGTGTGAGCTTACTCTAGGAGGTAAGAGCTTCGGCTGGGATCTCCTAGTATCGACATCGAGTCCTTACGATGCCATCTTTGGTTTTTATTGGTTATACACATTCCATGCTCAGATTTAATTTTTTAGGCACAAAGTGTGGTGTGTCTGTGAGGATGGGACCAGGTTTTCCTTCACTGGAGAGAAGGGAACTTTTGCAGCACAGGTCGGACTTTCTCGAATGAGGGTACATCCAATCACTCACTATTTGGCTAGCCTCACCTTCTATGTGGTGTATGAGAGGTGTCTAAGCCTTCATTTATGGGTGTAAGAGTATTAGAATGTCTTTCCTAAGGATGTTTTGGGACTACCTCCTCAATGTGAGGTATACTTTTGCATCAATATGTACCTGGGGAAGTCACTAATATCCCCACCGAAATATCAGTTGGCTCCCACAGAGCTTTGTGAATTTAGGTTGTAGCTAGAGGCCTTTTAGGAGAATGGATTCTTGAGACTCAATGTTTCACCATGGGAATCCCCAATGTTTTTTTCCAAGAAGGCGGACGGGAGCTTGAGTCTATGCGCGGAATTTCAATGATTGAACCAGGTGATAGTATAAAAAGTATCCACTACCAAGGATCAATGACCTCTTTGATCATATAAAGGGTGCGAGGAGGTTCTCTAAGATATACCTCATATTATACTACCATCAGCTTCGTATATGAAATGAGGACGTGTCGAAGACAGCCTTCAGATCTAGGTATTTCCACTACAAGTTCTTGGTGATGCCCTTCGATGTGAATAATTCTCCAACAGTGTTCATGGGACTCATGAATAGGATCTTATAGCCTTACCCTAATAATTTCATGGTGGTATTCATTGATGAAATCTTGGTGTACTCGGTGTGCAAGGAGGATCACACTAGACACCTTCGGATGGTTGTGGATACACTCTGAGAGCACCAGCTTTATGGAAAGCTCTCGAAGTGTCAGTTCTAGATTTGAGAGGTCCACTTTCTAGGACACATCATCTCAGAGGAGGGAGTTACAGTGGATGTGGTGAAGATAGAGGTAGTTCTTTCTTGGGAGCCACCTAGGAGTGTGACTGAGGTGAGGAGTTTCTTGGGGATGGATGGATACTACTAGAGGTTCTTGCTTGACTTTTTTAGAGTAGAATCACCTTTATCAGTAATGAAATGAAAGGGATAACCCTTCATATGGATGTAAAGTTCTAGAAAAGTTTCTAGGAGATGAGGCAGAGACTGAAAAGTGCCCACATCCTAAGACTACGAGAATAGGGAATTTGGTATGTAGTCTTCTATGATGCATCAGGGACTGGACTGGGTTGTGTCCTAATGTAGGAGTGAGTAATGATCACCTACGGCTCATGGAAGTTGAGGCAAAATGATAAGAACTACACAACCCAAGACATGGAGTTAGTAGACATGATCTTTTCCATGATGATTTAGGGGCACTACTTGATGGGAGAATGGTTTACCATCTAATCTGACCACAAGAGTCTCAGGTATATCTTCCCATAGAGGGACCTGAACTTGAGGCAGTGGTGATGGCTGGAGTTACTTAAGGACTATGACTTTGATATAGTTTATACTCCTTGGAAGGGTGTAACACCCCAAGATTTCATAGTACATTATCTCTTTAAAGTAATTCAATTGCTTTCACCACACATAACACTGAGTTCGAGCGCACGACGACTTACCAATCTAGCTGTTCAAAAAATGGTTATGAATAGTATCAATTGGATTTTGAATTTTTTATACTCCATATAATTTTAACATATGTATTATGTGTTTCTTAGACATATTATAAGAACAAGTTCAATTTTTCAAATAGAAAATGTATTTTTCAAAAAAGTGCAATTTTACCACATTTTAATGGTGAACCCTTTTTAAATCCAATATTTGACACTATTAAATATTCAATTTGACAAAATAAAATTATTCTTTAGAATCGGGGCATCAAAATTTACTTTGGATGAAATTTTGGTATTTTTCTAATAATGTTCATTTTTTTATGAATAGTGAGAAATACTGTATTTTAATTCAAAACTACCTTTTCATCTAATTTATTTATATGGTTAGATTATATTTTTAATTGGTTTTGAAGTGTAATTAGATTATATTTTTACCATTTAATCCAATTTTGGTCATTAGAATTAATTTCACTTTTAAATTGAACATAAACAAGTGTCAATCTTTTGGTAGTTAATATTTCTTAAAAACATGCTTTTTGCTTTGAGAACGGGAATTAATTTTAAATTAATTAATCTAACTTTTATGTTTTGAATTTGGTAAAATAGACATCATTCTTTAATTCAGAATATCAAATATAGCTTAGGCTGAATTTTTTGTATTTTTCTAAAAAACATCATTTTTTTATGAATAGTGGAACCACTAAGTAATAGTTAAAAATCTAACTTTTTCATTTAAATGAAATGTTACCGCTTTTGTGAATTGAATTTTGAAAATATGACATACATGGTTGTTATTAGTAAATAAAATTTAGTTCAATAAGATGAAAATAATTTTCGGTGAATAGTAACTTTTGACTTTTATTTACCGTGGTTAAAGGTAAATAGGGTAATTTAAGGTAAAAAGAATAATTATAATAATACAAAATTACCTTAACACTTGTCCTAAACTTATTGGATAAGTCATGACTAACCATGGGCATCCTTGGGTCAATTTTGGGACCCCATGGAGCCACTTAAGAGAGATAATGACACTTTATTTTAATTAACTTAATGTAAAGACAAAAATGACATAAACAAATATCTTTTATTACATTAATTTTTACATGGGGTTATATAATTTATATTTTCAACTATAAATATTCTTTGGAAATATAAAAATATTTCCTAAATCATGGTATTTTTTTTAATTTTTAGACATCAAATAAATAAAATTATTTATGATACAATAATGATGTAGTGTTTACCTCATTAATGAAAGATTTAAATAAATAAGATTATAAAGATTAAAAAAATATATCCAAAACCTGTCCAATTTTTATTGGATGATTTTATTTCGACCATGAGTTATCTTATCTTCGACTATAATTAGTTTTGGACCTTTAGAAACCGAAAATCGTTATATAATAAAATAATCTTTTCACACTTTCCTAAAGAGCCCCTCCTCCCCTTTATAAAAGGACATCACTTCTAACCCATTCCTCACACCTCTCAAGCCCCTTGGATCTTCCAAACTCTACCCAAATAAGCTCTCAAGATCCCTCCCTTCCACCTAGAATCCTTACCTTGGGTATAAGGCACTTCAAGAAATCCTTTTGGTTCAAACCAAAGGGTGTTACCCAATTTTAAGGTAATGTCTTCCCTAAAGTTCTCTTCTTTTATTTTACTTCTCCAACCACCTAAACTATTTTTATTACTTTATTTTATAAAAACAACAGTATCCTCAATATAATACTTTGTTTTTATGATAATTATTTGAGCTACACTTACACACACCTCCATCTAAGGGGAAAAGAACATACTGTTTCTATGGACGGTGAACTACTGCCTCACGAAACGATGATGGTTCAATTATCTCCTACCGCCTCTTATGGTGGAAATTATGATGGCACTGTATTTATATATGATATATATTATGTTTATTTTTTCTCTATTATTATGTAATTTTCATTTAAAAACATACCTTTATGCTTTCCAATATGTGTGAACACAATATTTTTATTTGAGGAAGTGTGGACTACCACCCCCTCAAGGTGATATGATTCATTCATTACATACATGGAACGTATAAAGGATAGAGTTAATTAAATTATGTAACACATATATCATATTATATTATACTTTAATTATAATATACCTATTTATAATTAAGTTTTCATTTCATTAAATATGAAATAGAAATGAATGTAGCATTCATGCGTACGTACGGCTTACCGTCTCCATGAACGGTGCATTTCATTTCTTATCTCCAAATATCATGAACTAATTATAAATATATATATATATATATATATTGGATATATATGATATATATGATATTTAAATAATTAATATGATATTAGAGATAATATAATTTTGACCACATGGACAATTTGTAATTATAACAAGTTCATTTTTGACTCAAGTACCAAATATCAAAAAAACGACCATTATTAACATAAATAATTACATAATGTTTATAACATAGTAATAAGTGATATAAAAGTAATAATAAACTTGAAAAAGGTTCTTAAGCAAGTATAAATTAACTTTAGTTTATTATTTAGGAGATTAAAGAACGAACGAGTCAAGTCGGACCCGAGGTAAGGGGTTTCTTCTCTCACTTTTAATTCTGTGATATTTCCATTATTCGCCACTTATTTATTACATGTGGTGTATTGTGTACTACCATTTGATATATATTATCATTATTCTATTTATATTCATGGTATTTTGTGATTCATTTGGTGGTTATTAACTTTTTTCCATACAACTTGATTGATTACAACGAAGTAATGGTTTTTCATCTCACGTTTTATTCCTGTGAGATTCATGCTATATTAGCCACTATTTCCTTTTGTGTGGCGTATGTACTGCTCATGATTGTATTCTTGATGTAATATACTTTAATTTATGGGTATTTAAATCTTTATTGTATAATACTTCTTTCATGTGTTGTATGTTTCATAATTTACCAAATCGGTAAGGGAATTTCAAATTTCAATTTCCACTCATTGGGATTTACGCATACTTCATTGATTATTTTACTCCAATATTATGTGTGGAATCACTATTTATTATTTATGTAGTAATTTTCCCTCCCCTTTGTGTGGATATACTATTGATACGCATAATCACTCCATTGATAATTTCTCAAGTCATTGATATGAACTTGATAAGAGTAATCTTAACTCAATTTTCATTCATTGAGTTAAGCATCCAACTCATTGGTGTTGTTTTTACAAGAATATGTGTGAATGTCCTATGATTGATTTACACTGAATATCTAATCATATTGAGTTTATTTATATTTTTCACACATAATTATGTCATTTATTTATCCTTAACCAAAGGATGCAGTCTTTATAAGGGACTTTATCTCAATTTACATTCAATTGAGAATTATTTGTTGTTATGCACCAATTCACTTTTATATGGTGTATATATTTTCCCTTGACATAGTATATCATGAAATCCTTTATTATCATGATATTATAAAGTTTTTATTATCCCAATTATTTTATTCAAGTGTCTCTATTTTTGTTAGTAACTCTAACTAAAATATCAATTAAATATTTTAAAAATTTATTCTTCTAAATCTTTCTCCTTAATGTCCATGTTTTAAAAATGGTTTTAAGGTTTTATTTATATAGGCATCAATGTTTTAAAATATAAATTACTTTTAAATGTTTCAAAGTGGTATGGGACACTTTGATTCAAAAATATATTTTAAATATCTTTTTGATAAAAAGTGAGACTTTTAAATGTTTTCATAAAAAAGTGATATTTTCCTCAAAGATTTTTTCTGATCATTTTAAACTATTTCAACATCCTTTACAGGATATTATTATTGATCAAGGTTGATTTATTATGATACAAATCTTCCATACTATATTGATGGTTTTTTATATGTTTGATTGTGGATGTGTTATTTTTATACCATTCATGGTATATAGATAAAGTATTTACATTTCATCTACTAGTTTTAATACGAATGTTTAAGTTATGTTTAAACCTTTTCATATGAGGAATTAATTGGACTTAGTAAGTAATGGGTGGAACCTGTTATAGATCCTCGATGCATCAGTAGGTATCATGAGACAATTAGATGTGGAATTTTTCAAGGCCTTTCCCAATTTTTGATATATGGTTTTGGCCGAGGCCTTAATCATTTTTAGACATCATGGTCAAGGCCTTGAAAAAATGTTTTAGAATGTCCGACATTATGCATTACATCATTATGAGATTAGATATTGACATTTCATGTGGTTATTTGACTAGTATAATACCCATGACTATGTTTTATTATGGCATTATTTACTCATCTCGTATTCCCACCATAAAGTGTTCATGTTTATTATTTGTAAATACATGTGTTTTCAATTATTCATCATGCCTGATGTTTATATTATCTTCCGCTGTATTGCTTACTCTTACTGAGAATCTGATCTCACCCATTTCTTATGTTTAATTTTCCCATGATTCCAATAAGTGTATTATGATTGATATGCAGGGTTAAGCTAGGGGATTAATGGAGTTCTCAAAGGATAATTTATGTTGTCTTTTATTTTCTAATGTGTAATGTAACATTCATGTATGTAATCTATTTTCCAAGACTGCTAAATTGATCGGTATTTCGGGACTTGATTTCTTGTAATCATGCCTTTGTATTAAAATAATGCACTGACTTTGGACTTCTGGGGTCGGGGCATTACAGTTGGTATCATAGGAAGTTTAGTACAAACCTTGGAAACTAGATTTAGATAAACTCTGATTAGAGAACTTTACCCTAAGATTGACTTTGAGGATTAGTATAGAAGAACTCCCTAGAATTTTGGTAATGTAGAGATTTTGTGTATTTTCAAAGCAATACATCCCTGTCTAGATATGAGAAGGTAGAGGCGGCTCTGGAACAGATATACCTAGGAGTGAAAACTCTGATAAGGAGTTTTGGGCTTGACCCGGGGTATTCTGGTACACAACAACAGGCCATGTTTCACTCTTGGTTACGACACTCCTGGGGGATATGCTTAGGATAATTCACATTTTCTTTACAAACCGATTTGAAGTATTTTAATATAAGATGATAATAAATAACCTTGGTTGATCCTATGGTGTTTTAGATTGAAAATATGGTGTTATGATATTCTCTAAATGATTTTATGACTCACACTATTCATTCTTGTGTTAGTCAATCGCTGGATTCCAAGGAAGTCATAGTAACATTGAAGATGATGTACAAGGTGGGAACAGTGGTGTAAATGAGTAAAAAAATGGAATATTGATAGGTGTAAAAGATATCGTGTTCATGCCGAATCAGTTTTCCAAAAATATGGTCAACAATATATATATTAACCAACTCCCAAACTCAACAAAGAATAGAAAGGTGGTGAATGATAAGAGCTCCAGTAGTGGATACTATGGAGAAAAGAAAACTCAATTTCCATCATGCAGGAAATGTGGAAGGAGACACCTAGGAAGGTGTCTCAATGGAACAAATAAATGCTTTATGTGTGGGAAATAAGAACATAAAGTAAATAATTTCCAAGGAAAAATGAAGAGTACTATGGAAGAAAACAAAAATGATACTAAGAATCCAATTACAGTCATTTGTCATAAATTTAAGGGACCTTGGCATTACCAGAGTCAATGCCCTATTCTATAGGATAACCTCTAAGTCAAGGAAAAACCTATGTGGAAATAAATGGATGGAGAAATGTTTAAAAGTATGGGATTACTTTGGAAGACTATTCTCATGTATGTGTAACCATGCAGTTTGTTTTTTGAAAATGATATTTGAGGAAGTATTATCTAATATTTTGTAGATATAGTTATAAAGAACCATTTGGGATTATATGATCCTTGAATTTGAGGCAATTATAGGTTATTAATTTTTGGGATGAAAATGAGAGGTATGAGATAACATTTGTGGTTAAATTATGTTGTGGTTATTTTTGAGGAATCTATCTCATTTTTTGTAATATTATAAAATTATATAGTTTTTGAAAAAGGACAACTCGCAGACTGTGTGGCAACCCGTCGCGTCGGACAAAGCTGCAGGAATCGAACCCACAACCAAAGTGTGAATGGGATTTATCACCTACCACTAGACTACGTGAAGTCCCTAGTTAGTATGACTAATTCTTTTTAGTTAAATGATTTTATGGATCAAGAATATGTTGATTTTAGGAACTTATGATTTATCCTTAGTATAGGAAAATTATTTGGTGATTAAGTGATAAATGTCATTTTGGAAGATGTTCGCTCTTTTGGTAACACTATATGCCCAAGGAAAATAGAATACTATGGGATTTCATTTGAGGAGTAATGGTGGATTTTTTATTTTGGAAGAATGTATGTTTTTATAGTAGACTTATATAAATTTAGGTTATTTATAGAAATGATTAACCAATCATAGAGAATATGTGATTTGGTTAATTACTTTTAAGTATGTGACTTTAAGAGTAGTCGATGTTATTTGGAGATAAATAATAAGATTTAATGTGGAAGACTACGTAATCAAATTCTTCTAAGTTTTGGGTTTCAATTTTATTTTGGATTATATTGAATAATTTTAAGGAAAATTGTTTATTGAATGGTATTTATTGAACTTTGGGTATTGTTGATTTAATTTTAGAAATTAATATTAGTATTTATTTCTTTAAAGGATTATCCTTTTTGGGTATTGTCTAATCTTGTACTAAACATTTTGGTTTTGGTTAATCTTTAAAGACAAGGGAAATATATAGTTTATCCTTTTTGGATCATCTGATTCTCTAGAAGTTGATTCTAGTGCTTCAGGTGTGACCAAGTCATCTTGAATACTCATCATTTGGAGAAAAGATGAGTTTATGGTAGAAATTTATTAAAGGATGAAACTCTACTTGTAAAGTATGTATATTTTATTATTCTCTTAGTTAATCTCATAAATAAATTCCTCAAAATTATGAAAAGAAACTTAAAACAAAAATGTTTCCCATTTACTTTTCCTACTAGGTGATCAAAGACCTTTTAACCCATGACAAGTTTATGGCTTTCAGATCGTTAACTTTCTCCTAATAATTTTCTCAATCACTATCCATCAGAACTTGATGGTTAGATTTCTCTTCCATATCCATGGTTTCCTACATAGAACCCTCGAATGTGTTATTTTCGGTAACCTTCATACTTACCATTCTTTATTTTAAAATAGAGGCCTCATTAATCCATTTTTCAATGTGGGATTTCAACTAAGATATTTTGAAATGCCAAAACCCATGTTTTTAATCCCAAGATTACATTGTGAGGACAAAATTTATTGAAGGAGAGGAGAATGTAACACCCCAAGATTTCATAGTACATTATCTCTTTAAAGTAATTCAATAGCTCACACCACATACAACACTGAGTTCGAGCGCACGACGACTTACCAAACTAGCCATTCAAAAAATGGTTATGAATAGTATTAACTGGATTTTTTATTTTTTATACTCAATATAATTTTAACTTATGTATTATGTGTTTCTTAGACATATTATAAGTACAAATTCAATTTTTCAGATAAAAAATGTATTTTTCAAAAAAATGCAATTTTACCACCTTTTAATGGTGAACCCATTTTAAATCCAATATTTGACACTTTTACATATTCAATTTGACAAAATAAAATTCTTCTTTAGAATCGGGGCATCAAAATTTACTTTGGATGAAATTTTGGTATTTTTCTAATAATGTTCATTTTTTTATGAATAATGAGAAATACTATATTTTAATTCCAAATTACCTTTTAATCTAATTTATTAATTTGGTTAGATTATCTTTTTAATTGGTTTTGAAGTTTAATTAGATTATATTTTGACCATTTAATCCAATTTTGGTCATTTTAAGTCATTTCACTTTGAAATTGAACATAAACAAGTGTCAATCTTTTGATACTTAATATTTCTTAAAAACACGCGTTTTGCTTTGACAATGGGAATTAATTTTAAATTAATTAATCCAAATTTTATGTTTTGAATTTGGTAAAATAGACATAATTTTTTAATTCAAAATATAAAATATATCTTAGGCTGAATTTTTGGTATTTTTCTGAAAAACTTCAATTCTTGATGAATCGTGGAACCACTAAGTAGTAGTTAAAAATCTGAATTTTTCATTTAAATGAAATTTTACCGCTTCTATGACTTTAATTTCTAAAATACGACATACAGTTTTTTTATTAGTAAGTAAAATGTGGTTCAATAAGATTAAAATAATTTTTGGTGAATAGTAACTTTTGGCTTTCATTTACCGCGGTTAAAGGTAAATAGGGTAATTCAAGGTAAAAAGAATATTATAATAATAAAAAATTACTTTAACACTTGTCCTAACATTATTGTATGAGTCATGAACTACCATGGGAATCCTTGGGTCTATTTTGGGATCCCATGGAGCCACTTATGAGTGATAATGACACTTTGTTTTAATTAACTTAAAGTAAAGACAAAAATGGAATAAACAAATATCTTTTAGTACATTAATTTTTACATGGGGTTATATAAGTTATCTTTTCAAATATAAATATTTTTTGGAAAGGTAAAAATATTTTCTACATCATGGTATTTTTTTTATAATTTTTAGACATCAAATAAATAAAATTACTGATGACACAATAATGATGTAGTGTTTACCTCATTAATGAATGATTTAAATAAATAAGATTATAAAGATTACAAAAAATATCCAAAACTTGTCCAATTATTATTGGATTATTTTATTTCGACCATGAGTCATCTTATCTTTGACTATAATTAGTTTTGGACCTTTAGAAACTAAAAATAATTATATAATAAAATAATCTTTTCACATTTTCCTAAAGATCCCCTCCTCACCCTTATAAAAGGACACCACTTATAACCCATTCCTCACACATCTCAAGACCCTTGGATCATCCAAACTCTACCCAAATAATCTCTCAATATCACTCCCTTCCACCTAGAATCCTTACCTTATGCAGAAGGCATTTCCAGAAATCCTTTTGGTTCAAACCAAAGGGAGTTACCCAATTTTAAGGTAACGTCTTCCCTAAGGTTCTCTTCTTTTATTTTACTTCTCCAACCACCAAAACTCTTTATATTACATTATTTTATAATGAAAATAGTATACTCAATATACTATGTTTATTTTATGAAAATTATTCAAGCTACACTTACACACACCTCCATCTAATTGGAAAAGAACATACTGTTTCTGTGGACGGCGAACTACTACCTCATGAAACTATGATTGTTCAATTATCTCCTACCGCCTCTTATGGTGGTCATTATGATGGAAATTTATTTATATGTGATATATATTATGTTTATTTTTTCTCTATGCTTCTGTGATTTTCATTTACAAACATACCTTTATGCTTTCCAATATGTGTGAACACGATAATTTTATTTGAGGAAGTGCGGACTACCGCCCCCTTAAGGTGATATGATTCGTTCATGACATACATGGAAAATATAAAGTATGGAGTTAATTAAATTATGTAACACATATATCATATGATATTACACTGTAATTATAATATACCTATGTATCATTAAGTTTCCATTTCATTAAATATGAAATATAAATGAAAGTATCGTTCTTGCGTACGTACGGCTTACCGTTTCCATGAACGGTGCATTTCATTTATTATCTCCAAATATCTTGAACTAATTATATATATATATATATAGTGAATATATATGATATATATGATATTTAAATAATTAATATTATACTAGAGATAATATACTTTTGACCACATGGACAATTTGTAATTATAACAAATTCATTTTTGACTCAAGTACCAAATATCGACAAAACGGCCATTATTAACTTAAATGATTACATAATGTTTATAACATGGTAATAAGTGATATAAAAGGAATAATAAACTTGAAAAATATTCTTAATAAATTATAAATTAACTTTATTTTATTATTCAGGAGATTAAAGAACGAACGAGTCAAGTCGGACACGAGGTAAGGGGTTTCTTATCTCACTTTTAATTATGTGAGATTTCCATTATTCGCCACTTATTTATTGCATGTGGTGTATTTTTTACATACATTTGATATATATTATCATGATTCTCTTTATATTCATGGTATTTTGTGATTCATTTTGTGTTTATTAACTTTTGGTCATACGACTCGATTGATTGCAACGAAGGGTTTTTCATCTCACGTTTTATTCCCGTGAGATTCATGCTATATTGGCCACTATTTCCTTTTGTGTGGATTATGTAATTCCCATGATTTTATTCATGGTGTAATATAATTTAATTTATGTGTATTTACATCTTCATTGTATGATCCTTCTTTTATGTGGTGTATGTTTCATAAGTTACCAAATCGGTAAGGAAATTTCAAATTTCAATTTCCACTCATTGGGCTTTACGCATACTTCATTGATTATTTTACTCCAAGATTATGTGTGGAATCAATATTTATTATTTATGTAGTAATTTCCCCTCCCCTTTGTTTGGATATAATTTTGATACACATAATCACTCCATTGATAATTTCTCAAGTCATTGATATGAACTAGATAAGAGTAATCTTAACTCAATTTCCATTCATTGAGTTAAACATCCAAGTCATTGGTGTTGTTTTTACAAAAATATGTGTGAATGTCCTCTGATTTATATACACTGAATAACTAATCATATTGAGTGTATTTATATTTTTCACACATAATTATGTCATTGATTTATCCTTAACCTAAGGATACAATCTTTATAAGGGAATTTGTCTCAATTTACATTACATTGAGACTTCTTTGTTGTTATGCACCAATTCACTTTTATATGGTGTATATATTGTCCCTTGACATAGTATATCATTAAATCCTTTATTATCGTGATATTATAAATTTTTTATTACCTAAATTATTTGTATTCAAGTGTCTCTCTTTTGGTTAGGAACTCTAACTAAAATATCATTTCAATGTTTTAAAATTTTATTCTTCTAAATCTTTATCCTTAATGTACATGTTTTAAAAATGGTTTTAAGGTTTTATTTATATGGACATTAATGTTTTAAAATTTAAATTCCTTTTAAATGTTTCATTGGTATGTGACACTTTTATTAAAAAATCTATTTTAAATAGATTTTTGATAAATAGTGATACTTTTAAATGTTTTCATGAAAAAGTGATATTTTCCTAAAAGATTTTTACTGACCATTTTAAACTATGTCAACATCCTTTACAGGATATTATTATTGATCGAGGTTGATTTATTATGATACAAATATTCCATACTGTATTGATGGTTTTGTGATATGTTTGATTGTGGATGTGTTATTTTTATAGCATTCATGGTTTATAGATAAAGTATTGACATTTCATGTGCTAGTTTTAATATGAATGTTTAAGTTATGTTTAAACCTTTTCATATGAGGAATGAATTGGACTTAGTAAGTGACAGGTGGAGCCCACTATAGCTCCTTGATGAATCGGTGGGTCTCATGTGACAATTAGATGTGGAATTGGCTGAGGCATTTCCCAATTTTTGATATATGGTTTTGGCCAAGTCCTTAATCATTTTTAGATGTCTTGGTCGAGGACTTGAAAAAATGTTTCAGAATGTCTAGAATTATGAATTCCATCATTATGAGATTAGATATCGATATTTCATGTGGTTATTTTACTAGTAGAATACCCATGACTATGTTTTATTATGGCATTATTTACTCAGCTCGTATTCCTGCCATAAAGTGTTTGTGTTTATTATTTGTAAAGGCATGTGTTTTCAATTATTCACCATGCCTAATGTTTATGTTATCTTCCGTTGTATTGCTTACTCTTACTGAGCATCTAATCTCACCCCTTTCTTATGTTTTATTTTCCAAGGATTCCAAGAAGTGTATTATGATTGATATGCAGGGTTAAGTTAGAAGATTAATGGAGTTATCAAAGGATAATTTATGTTGTATTTTATTTTATAATATGTAATGTAACGTTCATGTATGTAATCTATTTTCCAAGACTTGTAAATTGATCAGTCTTTCGGTACTTGATTCCTTTTAATCATGCCTATGTATTAAAATAATGCACCGGTTCCAGGATTCTAGGGTCGGGGCGTTACAAAGGTGACTATGGTGGAAGATGTGCTTAGCAGGAGGTCTGGTTTATAGCTACTGAATGAGGCGATGGGGCAGTTAGTGGCAATGCAGATATCCTTCATGGATGATGATGGAAGAACTTACCTTCAGTCGATGATTATCACTCCCCCGCTCTTATAGCGAGTTAGGGAGGCACAACTTGTGGATGTCGACTGTGAGGCCCAATATGCTCAGTTATCCTCAGGATAGGCTCCTGATGGATTTTCAATAGATGGGGAGAACGTCATCCTTTTAATAGGATGCACATTAGTACCAGTGAAGTTACGGGAGGATTTGTTGAGGGAGTCTCATACATCCCATTTGGCGGTAAATCCTGGTGTGGAAAAGATGTACCAGGACCTCTAATGTTAGTACTGGTGACCAGGGATGAAAAAGTGGTGTCAAAGTTTGTTTCATTATGCCTCTCTTGTCATCAAGTGAAGGGTGAGCATCAGGTCCCAACAGTCTTGGCACAACCACTTGAGGTACCAGAACGGAGTTGGGATGGTATCTACATGGACTTCATGACAAGGTTACCATGTACGTCCTGGGGAAACGATTCTGTCTGGGTGATCGTTGACCAACTCACCATGTCAGCTCTATTCCTACCCATTTAGGAGAAGGGATCGGTAGAGGGACTAGAATTCCTCTACATCTAGGAGATAGTGTGGCAACACAGGGTTCCTTCGATGATCATCTCAGACCATGATTCCTGCTTTACATACCGGTTGTGGAAGGGATTGGAGGAGATGTTCAGGACTCAGCTACACTTGAGCACAACTTTTCTCCCCCAGAAAGATTTTCAAATAGAGATAACCATACATACCTTGGAGGATATTCTTTGTGGTTGTGTCCTTGATTTTGGTCACAATTGGGAGGACCACTTACCACTGGTGAAGTTTTCATACAACAACAGATATCACTCCACTATTGGCATGGAACCATATGAGGCCCTATATGGGTGGCCATTCAAATCACCTCTATATTTTATAGACCCAAAGGAGTTATCACTCATGGGTCCAGAGTTGGTACAGGCTACCATTATGAAGGTGCAGATCATCCAGGAAAGTATGACGACTACAGAGAGCAGATAGAAATTGTATGCTGACAGAAGATAGATACCCTTGGATTTTAAGGAGGGAGACCATGTGTTCCTTAGGGTCTCAGGCCCATGGGGATTGAAAATATTTGGCTAGGGTGGAAAGTTATCTTTAAGGTTCATCAGTCCTTTTCATATTCTAAGAAAATTCGTCGAGGTGGCATACCGCCTAGCTCTTCCCCCAAAAATGCACTAGGTGCAAGCTTTTTTCCACTTGTCGCAGCTAAGGAGGTACGTGCACGATCCATCACACATAATCGACTGGGGCCAGCTGGACATTGAGGATAGGGAGACATTTGTGGCATTCTCGGTGGAGATAGAGGATCGACAGGAGTAAATCCTTCATGGAAGTTCAATTCCTCTATTGCACATTCGGTGGTAGCACGAGAATTTCTAGGAGAGCACATGGTAGTGGGAGACTCATATTCATGCTCAGTACCCCCATTTGTTCATTTAGACTTTGTTTTGGATTTTAGGAACGTGAATCTCTAAGGTGGGGAGAATTTAATGTCCCAGAATTTCTGTGTAATTTTTTTTAATTTATATGGAATTATTTTGAGACAACACACTTTAACGACACGTGATTTCGAGGCCCGATGAGCCCAGAATGGAATTTTGAACTTTTTTAAGTTTTTTTAATTAAATGTAAAAGTGGGTTTTTATAAATTTTAGACCAGTGCTCAGATCAAAAATCTTAGGGTACTGTTGAACTCAGAATGCCAAAATTTGCCTAGAAAGGACTTAACTTTGACATGAAAGGGTCATACGGAAAAGTTAATTTTTGGAATTTTCGGAAAAGTAATAAAATATCTAAAAAAAATATTTTATTTTTCTTCCCTCACCATTGAACAGCGGACGGTAGTACTGTAGTGCGGTGAAGAGGCACATTAAAGGAAGCTCCTCAATGGATCATAAATGTGGATCATAACAGATATTATGTTTCATAAATGAAATAGCATAATGAAACAAAGACATAGTGTAATAGAAATGTTGCGATGTGTTTTATTTTTAATAAATTAATGCATTGGAGAAACAAGAATTAAACTGTGGAAATTATCTAAAGAACCTATGGCAAAAAATCCATCCAACCACAAACAAAGAACACTGGAAGGATCACTAGCCACGTCGACACTTTATGAAGAATGAGACTAGAAATTGAGGAATGCCAAAGGAGATTGAATCCTTGAGGTAAGAGTTCTTAAATGATGAATTGCGATCGATGTAGGGGTTTATTTGTTTTACATTTTCCCAGTTCTTATTTCTAAAAGAATGAACGTGGGTCAACACACGAACAGGTTGGTACACAGATTGTTCGTTCGTGTGGGAGGGTGTTCTTCTTTGGTTTTCTACAATGGGATTAAATTATTGTTTATAGAATTGTAATCCCAAACTCCTTCCATTTTTAAAACTCTAACGTGGAGGGCATAGGCCGACACGAACAAGGCCCGATTCCCACCGCTTGTGTGGTCTTTATGGTCACATCCTCTAAATGGAGACAGGGAGGATCATCTTCCTTTAAAGGGAAGAGGGGATCCCCTGTAGGCCATATGCGCAAGAATTGTGAAGAAAGAACCACCGGAGTAGACCTTGTGGTCCGTGTAATAACTTTTTGGCATGCTGGAGGAGCCTCGTGGTTAACCAACTGTGGCAGTGCGGCAAGGTCCACCGGCTAGGCCGGAGGTTGGCGGCGGTTTGATGCTGCCACTTGATTACATCAGTGCACCATAGACGGAGCACTAAACCACGTCCCATGCAGCAAAGGCCACGGTTTATTGACCATGGTGGAGAAAGAGGCCCCACGGAAGACCATTGAGGCGATGGGGAGTCGGACGGAGTGTGAGCCACCCCATCGGTCCAACATGCCATAAAAGCAGTCCAACAAGTCGGACTAGAGCCCAATAGGCTGGACCAGCGGCCCAATGGGCTGGACCCAGGCTGGGCCATGTTCGGGTCATGTCAGTAAACCCAGGTCAGGTCAGTGGACCCCCGGGTCAGGTCTGTGGAGCCTGGGTTGGGTCTGGTCGGTCCGAACAGGTCGTTCCAGACCCGGACCCAACTGACCCCTTTTTTGAAAAACGTCAATATCTTGCAAATCGGGCGTCTGATTGAGGATCCATTTGTGACATTGGAACACTCGCGAGAAGGCAGTTCTTTTAGAATTATCTATGTAGGATTTAATAAAACTTTAAATTTTATGAATGTCTTGGGGAGCGGTTCTCCCGAGATCATGTGTGCTACTGTGGAAACCATGCGGTTGGATGAGACCTAAAGACTGCTGATAAGAAACCCTATGTGGATAGACTACTATAGCCTAGTGGGAAGCGGCTTCTTTGTAACCCGGTAGGCCCACAGTGGGGAGCAGCTTCTATGTGACCTATCAAACCCATAATACCAGACAAGAGGAGTACCTCAGTATCGTTATGGTGGGAAACAACTTCTGTGGGACCCAACATGCCCACAGTGGAGAGCGGCTTCTGTGCGACCTGACATACCAATAGTACTCATTAGAGATGGGTACCACAGTAGTCCTAGGTTAGTGGTAAGTAGCTTATGTGTGACCCGGAAGTCCCACTGTACACATTGAGGAGGATTTATATTGTAGCCCATAGTGTTCAACATTATAATCGATAGTCTTGCTTTCATACTCTAGAATATACCTTGTGTGAGTTGTCTTTCTTCGTGATCATGTTTTGTGATCATGCTTTGTGGTTTCTTTGTGGAATTAATTGTGGTCTTTCCTTATTATTTTTGGTTCCCTATTAAGTATTTTGTTACTCACCCCTGCACGGGATTTTCCCGCACATGTTGTGTCTAGTGAAGACGACCACCGCCTTGATAGAGGACTTATTGGCCTAGGACCCGATTGTGCCCAGTGAGACCAGGGAGGCGGGGCATACTTCTATGGCTTCTAACAGCTACAATGTACTTTCCCATCATGTGGGGATTCCTATGGATGGATTTATGAGTTTTCCTTGTAATTTCTTGTTTGCATTTTATCTTTGTTGGGTTTGTATTCAGGACCATTTGACCTGCAGTTTGAACTTTTACTCAGTGGTTGTTTCATGGCATGTCGGTTTACTTTTCCAGCTTTGGTACATGGTAGTGTGTGTGTGCATATAGGTACTCGAGATTATTCCTCCCACTTTTAGGTTGATTCCTTCTGCGCTAATCTCTATCCCATGGCCTTCGGGGGGTGGGATTAGGGTATGTCATGGCACGGGCCCTGAGGGACGGGTCTTGACAATTATCATGTAATATTTCAATCATGACCAAATCACCAAGATATATTTAAGGTAAATGATAAGACTATATATAGATCCACTATCTATTGTTTCTAATCAAGATATAAGGTATACCTCAAGGTTTTGGATAATCCATCATCAATAATTGGATTCAAAAATAAGCTTCAGCACTACATATCACCCTCATAAAAATATAAAGACTGAAAAGGACCATTTAAACTCTGAAGTATATTTTGAGATCATGTTCAATATATTTACATGGATGTTGGGATTAACTCCATCCCCCAATGGAGTTACCATATAAGAACAGTTTCAACTCAATAATTCAAATGAAACCTTTTGATACTATGTATGGGAAGAGGTTTCAAACTCCATGATGATGGGATGATGTTGGAAAGAAGATTATAATAGGACATAAACATATCCATGATATGATTGAGAAGGTTCAAACCATTTAGCATTATATGAAATCCTAACAATATCGATGGAAAAGATATGTAGAAAATCATTAAGGATACATACAATTTGAGGTCATAGATAATGTGTTCCTTCATATATAACCATGAATGAAATAATGAGGTTTTGGAAAATGGTAAATCTTAGTCATAGATAAATTTTACCTTTTAATACCCTTCATTTCATCAACGTGGTGGCCTATCTACTATCCCTCTCACTGAACCTATCTAAAGTACATGATATGATCAATGTATCCCTCTTAAAGATGTACATAACAGGCCCCTAATATGTACTGAATCTCTAGGTGGTACCATTAGAGAATTATCATTCATATGAGGAACAACTGGTGAAGTTATTATATCATGGATACAATGTTCTATGAATCAAAAAAACTCAACTAGTGAATGTGTGGTGGTTCAACCATACAATTGGGAAGCGATAGGGAATCAGAAGGTACTGAAACTGAAAAACCCTTATATTTTTTAATGTATGAAATGAATAATTTAAGGGAGAAAATTTTAATGTGGTAATAGTAAAAGTACTAAAAATTATATAAATGAAATTCCATATTTGAATGAATAAATACCTGATCACGTAATCTAGTTATAGAAAACACAAGCACAAATTTGGTTATATTAAGATATTATATTCTATTGAAATTTAAATAATAGTAAGTATAATAACTGTTAATAATATTTCCATTGTATAGTTGCCATTAAGATTATTATATTAAGGGTCATGGTAATTTTTAATTGACATAGATGGACGAAGCGATAGCCTCAATAAATTGGATCATTTCATAAGAAACTTATTTATCAGAGATTATGAGGGAGATAGAAACACTGGGATATTATCTTGACCAAGACCATGTAAATATTCAATAACTAAAGTAAAAAAAATACAGAATAAGTTAAAGCTTATAGGGATCACATCCCAACACTTATTTTCCATTCATTCCCTTGAAAATCTCATTATGGAACAC
The DNA here is from genome assembly GCA_963277665.1 of Viscum album. Classification (NCBI taxonomy): domain Eukaryota; kingdom Viridiplantae; phylum Streptophyta; class Magnoliopsida; order Santalales; family Viscaceae; genus Viscum; species Viscum album. The sequence continues at coordinate 807,565,553 of OY728137.1, forward strand.
CTTACCCTTAACGAATTCATTGGTGTAATAATACACTCTATATCTAGAACCTAATAGTTTAAATTTTTTTATTATTAATTTTGATAAAACAATTATTATATATATTCATTTTTAATATTAAATTTTTAATATTAAATTTTAAATGATTAAATAATGAGTTTGTAAAAATTAGATTTTGAAATGATGAATCACAAATTGTATTTTTGGGAAATATATAGTTTCAATCCAGAAAAACATTTTGATGAGTTCGATAATTTTTTAAATAATTTATATTTTAATATAATATTAATATTGAATAATATTTATTGAATATAAATTATAGCATAATTTTATGATATGAACTATAATTTTCATAATGGTTAGAAAATAGTTATTGTTAAAAAACTAGTATTTTTCAATAAAAGTGATTTTTTTAAGTGTAAAATCAGATATATGGAGAAATTTTTTCTTAATAAAAATATTATTTTTGAAATAAAAGCATATAAATTATCCATTGTTTAATTTTTCCTAATTTTCTAAGACAATAAAATTGTTTGGAAAAAAATAAATACGGTATAAATATATGGTATATATTATGACACCATTGAAGACCAAAAGTGGTATAATAAATATAATAAAGGGTATCCAATACTAGAATTACTTTTCCTTGATCACAACTCCATGCTTGAGTGTTCAGGATTTTTTGGTCTGTCTTTTCCAAATAAACCTCATTTTTTGGGCATGGAATTTATCTTCAATTATATCACATCTTCTTATAGTTATTTGATCTTTTTTTTTGTTTTTTGTTTTTTGATTCTCACTTAACCATAGAGTTATTTTTAGTAAAATCAATTAAATAGTCATAGATGAATATAAAATTATTGATAAAAATAGTATAAAGAATCATTTGAATATATGTACTCTTATTACTATTATTATAACCAATGTAAGTAAAAACAAAGAGATTAAATATCTGTATCAAAATTAATTTAGGAAGTTTTTCAGATCCTTAAAAAACATGATAATTTTTAATCTTCTGATGATTTTTGTGTTAAAATAATATTTTATATTTTAAAGTGAACCAAAAATAATCATAAATGATTATTACTATAATATCCTAGGGTGTTATTGTAGATAATTCAGGTCCAATATCTATTATATCATATGTATTTCAACTTTATTAGTGTGTTATTGGTGTTGGAAGTCGTTAAGGGTTGGGTTTTGGATGTTGGACCTGATTTGGATGTTCAATCATTTTAGACAGATAACACCAAGTATTCACTGGCTTGTACTATGTACCTAGAGTTTCAAGTAGAGAAATGGAACCCCTAGAGGGTTTTTTATTTTTTAGTAACCCTAGAGTAGGTACCTAGTGCATATAGGTTACCTGGTGGTAGTTTTTGGTTATTCAGTGGATACCTGGAAAGTTCAAAAAAAATTAATTCATTTTTTAAATTTTATTTAATGTATCATGCTTATTACATGTGTAGTATTCTTTGTAAGTATCCAGTGTTGATGGAATCCATTGTTTGGGTTTTATGGCCATGGGAGCTAGGTGATAAAGAATTAGAATTGGGTAAAGAGTGGCTTTGGGTTATTTTATGGTTGGATAAGATAGATGGGGATTCTAAATGTACATATGGTGGTATGCGTGCATGACATGGATGAATAGTGAATGGGTCATGAGGTTTTGTGTCATTTATTTGGCTTTTTTAGAATATTTGAACTATAGATAGTGGATTTAGGGATTAGTGGTGAGGTCATATTATAAAAGTGTGTAGGTGGTACTATGAATGTTATGGTTATAATTTCATGTTTTTAGTGTGGTTCATTCATTGATTAGGGGTTTCTATAGACCTTTTGTGGATTCCTTAAGTGATAATGGTAACCAAATGCATGGAGATGATGTTCTTCCATTATTGTGGTCAAATGTTGTTGGTGATTTCACTCACCATTGGGGTTTACTCCCTCTTAGGTTTATATAGGATGGTTGTGTGACTTTGTTACTAGGATTATTAGTGGTATCCTCTATAGTAGTAGTGGTGTATGTTGATGTTGTTTTAGATGGTGGGATATTCCATAGATGTTTTCCATGGGTTAAGGTCATGAATTTTATTACTAGATCTCTTAGAGCCTTGGATATAGATATGTGGAGGAAAGATATAACATTTGTGGTGATATTTCCACTAACTCTTGGTACACATAGTGATGATGGGGTATCACCACTGATGAAATGATGTATAGTATAGGTCTTTGTGATCCTCTAGTTTTGTTCAAACTATATGTATCTCATACCATTCTAACACTGACCAAAAATAGATATTTTAACAAACCCCACCCTAGAATCCCAGAACCAGTGCCTACTACCATTACATTTTCATAAGATACAAGGAATCACATCCAAAAGTACCGAATTGTTTAGAAATTTTGGTAAACTAGATACATACATTAGTATTACATTACATTTGAATGAAAAAAATTCAACCAATTTTTTTTCAAGAATAATAACTTTATTCTATCTGGGGTATCCCTACATATCATTCATAGTAAACTCCATGGGATCATTGGTAAATAAAATAAAATAAGGTCGATCTAAAATGCTTAGTAAGGGTTAAATATAGGGGAATAAATAATGACTCAATGAGAATAATCAATATAGAAAGATAAATTACTAAACACACGTGACATGTAATCAATAAAATGAGAACGAAGTGCATAAATAATGTGGCAAGGTAACTAACTAAAAATATATGCAATTTAAAAATAACATTACTATAATGATAATATAAGGCATAAACAATATGGGAAGATAAATAAATAAGGACACATGCCATTTAATAAATAAGATGAGAATGAAATGCATTCATAGATTTGTTTTTCATATTTAAAATATCGTGGATAATAATAAATTAATCTAAATTAAGAAATTTCCCAATTATTAGATTCCACATTTCCCAGGAACATGGAACCATTAAAACTAAGAAATCTCAAAAAAAAAGATTAAATCATACTACATGAAAACACATTAACTGAGGCTAGACAAATGATTCTCCCTATGAGAATACTGATGCATCAAGGGGCTTGCATTAACCAGACATCAACCCATGTTATATGAGTCCAACACATTCCCCATATATCTAATAATAAATTTAATTCATAAACAATGTTCCTTATCAAATACCTATATTGAGAAAATGATACAGATTTATCAATATTTCCCCAGTAAATCAAATAACAATCTAAGTAGACACCGCACTTAAAAATGGTATACGTATTAGTAAATAATCATGTAATCAATAAATGATATTGGTATTTAGGGTAAATTTAATATCCAATGATCACAGGGAATTGAATAACTCAAGGGAATGATAATCACTATGAAAATGGTTGAAGAAGTGAATTTAAATACTACCCTTGGTCAAATTAATCATAATCCATCCAGACGAGGAATAATTATGGTATCACTGCAACATATACCCATTAGAGTTAGAATGTGGGTTGTTGTAATTAATGAAAAAAATGAATATCTTTAAAAACATTCATGAGGAAAATATTGTTTTTTTAAAAAAAACCTTTTGAGAAAACCATATCATTTAAAATGACTTTTAAAAAAATAATTATAAATATCCTTGTAATATTTGAATGAAACCTTCAAAGAAATGACAATAGCTAATTTCATACATGTCATAAAAGGTAGAAGAACATTCCTTTTTAATTGTAAAAAGGCTAGAAACGTGCCTTGTTTGATAGAGGAAAAGAAGATTCATTTAAAGACATTTGGTAAAATTTCAAAATGTGTAAAAAATCCTTTAATAGGTCATGTTTAAAAGGTTACATATATTTTTGGAAACATTTTTAGTAAACATGGTTTTGAGAGAATATAGATTTCTGATCGAAGAGAGAAATGATGTCTGATTTTCTTAAAAAAATTAAAACCTTTTAATTAACAGAGTGGATAACAGTACTATAAATTGAAAAATATCATCAATGACCAAAGTAGAATAAAATTAAATGATTTATTAATAAATGATCGAAAAATTTCTTTTAATGAAAATTCAGGAATAAACAATCTCAATTAGAATTATATTGTGAAATAAACCTATAAAATGATCATAACACTGAAGTGATAAATAATAAATTAACCAATTGTGTGTAGAAACAGTAAATACACATAAAAAGTGTAAATAAAAAAATATATAGTATAAATTCATTACACAAATAATCATAAAATATTAATGACAGTGAGGATATAATATGACCGAACAAAAAGGAATTGTGTTATACAATTCTTTATGGCTTGGTAACTTGTAATTAAAATCCAATTAAATGAAATAATTAAAATTTACACTTATAATAACATTAATAATGATTTATTAATGATAATACATGTCAAATATAATGTATATACACCATATAAATGAATTTAGGTGCATAAAATTATAATATGCTCCAATGAAATGAAATTGAGATGAAATCCCTTACCTCGTACATTCCTTTTGGTCATACTTGAAATATCCTCTTGTATAGTTGATTTAAACATGTTATTATCTTATTAAATATACATATTAATATTTATGATATCATATATGATCATTTTATAACATATTATTATCCATTTGTTAATATTATTTCATTATTTTCATCGTCTTGAGTAATAACATTGTTTTTTGAGTATGTTTTTACATGTGTTTTTTTTCCTATTATATCAATAATGATTTAATCATATCTATAATGTTAAAAGTTATTTAAATATTATCTATATTCAGTATATGTTTATTTTTATTAATCAATTAAATTTGGTTATAGGAAATGAAATACACCATTCATTTTGACGGTAGGTCGTACAAACGCATGAACATTATTTCCATTTTCTTATAGTAGCGAAAGAAATAAAAATAAAAATCTATATATATTATAATTATACATTAAATTTTATTTCATATACATAATTTTTTTTATTAAACCAATCCTTAATTCATTCCATATAATGAGTGAACAAATAATATTGCTTCATGAGGCGGTAGTCTGTCGTACACATGAGTGACATTATCATATTCCCACAAGATGGAAAGCATAAAGGTATGTGTTATATAATAATTACATATGCATAAATACGTATTAGATATTATAAATATCACATATAAAAATTATTTACATCATTATTACCAACCTTGAAATGTTGAAATGGAAAAATGAATGACATCGGTTCGTGAGGTGACAAATCGCCATACACATGAATGATGAATTCTTAACCCATTTTATGTATGTGTGTGAAGTTTTAGGGATTCACCATAACATAACAACATCTTAATATATTTAATGTACTGATATCATTATATCATAATGTCATAAAAATAATTGACGGAGGTGAAGAAGGAAATAAAATTAAATTTCTTTTAGAAAAACATTACCTTTCCTTCGTGTATCCTTTTTATGTTTACACTAATTCCTTAAAAAGTCCTATTTCAAAAAAAAATATGGATTCAGGAATTAGATAATGGATTTTTAGGAGTTATATTTTCTGGTTTTGGCTGAACCAAATTACATTTAGAGGTGTGAATAAGGCGTAGAGGTGGAAGCCTTTTATAAGTGGGTGAGTGGCAAACATATAAATTCTTCAAAGATGGAATTCCACCAATGATTTTCCTTGTCAATTGGATCAAATAATTGAACCAACCAATTAATTAAAGGTATATGGCTGATATATGTCCATCAAATTGGTTATATGAATGTTTCAAGGTTATTTATCTCCTTTTGTTTTAAGTTTAGTCACTTGATAAACTCGTTTTTCACTTAATAGTTGTAATTAATTTTAACTACTTTTATTAATCATTTGGTAATGAATTAAGTTTAATTTATTATAAATTATAAATTATAATGATTCCAAATATTTAATCCATTTTTTCAAATTAAAAAATAATAATTGGAAGAAATTATATTTATAATTAATCTCACCGACGTGTCGAGAAAATGAGTATTTAATGTGAAATTTTTCAAAATCTTACTAACTATTTATATCAAAAATTAATATAAAAATGATTCCAATGACCAAAATTGTTTTAATATATGTATAATTTAACTTATTTTACTTTAAAAAATATATAATATAATTTAATATTATAAATTATTAAAATGAAAACTAAATTTTCAATTAAAATTCATTATTTTTCACTAATAATCAAAAAATGAAACTTCTTTAGAAAAATAAATAAAATCACCCTAAGACAATTTTGATAATTCTATTTCTACATTCTTTTTATTTTTCAAAATAAAATCTATAAAAGTTTCAAATTTTAGTTTTAAAACAAGTGTTCCATTTAAATGAGACATAACTACCTTTAGAAAAATGTAGTTTTTTATACGCAAAGTTGGATTTTTTCTTATCTTATACCTATAAAATCTATCGGATAAATTTAAAAACATTTGATTGAATATATAATACATATATTTAATTATTGTAATTCATTAATAGAATTTAATTTAATTTATTAGGATAAAACAATTTCAGCGTATAATAATAGTTTTCTATAAAATCATTTCCCATATATTCTATTTCTTTTTATATTCATTTATAATTAATTTGTAACCAATTAAAAAACTGTGTATTTTCATAAGTCAGTTAACAAAATTCATAACCTCCAATTTAATAGATAGGAGAAAATTTTTATTTTAAATAATAATATTAATAGTATTCGTTAAACCTTGATCTTGCGTGTAATACAAGCAATCGAAGAAAGTAATTGTTTCGTGTAATGCATGCTAACTCATTGGTTTATGTATTTCATGTTATATAATTTATTGAATTTATTTAAAATATTAAATATTCCATAAATTCTTGGGATTTTATATTCTTTTCAATCTTTGGGTTTCATGTCACATATCAAATTGAACAAATTTTATTATTTTAGAATTTTTGAGGTGTTACATTCTCTCCACATTAAATAAAATTGATCCTTGCAAATCAAAAATGATATCTATAATCCAGAGTTTGATATTTTAAAATTACTTTTCATAATAATCCACATCTTAAAAAGTGTTAACAAAAATATCCTCTTAATAAGAGAGAAATCTATGTGTAGTGGTCATATGGAATAACATATAACTAGGTTTATATATGGGAGAACCTTAGTGGAATGTGACATATGGACTTGGAAAAATGTAAATAATTATAGAGAGTGATTCAGTTCATTGATCACAAAAAAAATGAATGATCAATGGAATGTTTAGGGCCCCAAATCCATATGTATTAGACTATTTAAAAGATCATTAATTCAACAAAATTTGAGGTATTAGGATAACATTTTTTTCAAGATCATTTTCCTAATATTGAGTAATTATTTTACTTCCTAATAATATAAGGAATTATACTTACATGACATATTTCTATTTCATAAACACAATTTTCAGCCTTTGGGTTTTCTTTAATCAATTCCCAATTTATCCCTTACTCTATGAAATGGATATCAATAGATTAACTTTTTGTGCCTGAAGCACTAAAATTCACTTTTAATGGATCATAAGTTCCACAAATGTGTGAAAATTATTTCCATATGTATCTAGATATTTTCCAAAAAAATATGGTTAATACCATAATATTTAAAACAAATTAAGTAATATTATAAGTTCATCATTAATTTTATGTGTCAAATTTTATAACTAAAAAGAATGAAATATTAATCCGGACATCCCATAGGCTAGCTATAGGTGTGAAACCCTTATCATATTTTGTTCGGGGGTTTAAACTCCATCGCCTTTTTGGGTGAGGTGGTTTTTTATTATGTGGTGGGTTGTCCGTTTTCTAAACTATATTAATATTATTCTTATAACATTTCTAAATAGTATGATGGAAAACCTTGAAATGAAATTAATCATTAAATAACATTTTTACTAGGGTTATCAATACAACATATTTTTATTCAAAAATTCTAATAATATAATAAAATTATCATTACAATTTCATTTATAATAATTTCAACACTAAATGGTATCTATGACTTTAATGTTATGTCTAAATAATGTAAATGCATTATTCCTCAAATAACATATCCACTAAAATATTTTTTTCCCATAAATATCTCATAAGATGTCCATAATATTTGGAGATTCCTACCACATAAGTCCTAAAAGAGGCTTTTATGCATTCGAACATAGGGTCAATATTAAATTCATAACCCATTATGTTGTCCATAGATTTTATGTTAGTAAAGAAAAAATATACTTATAAAATTTAGCAAAATCCATAGATTATTCATAATTCTGATCACCAAAATAACATTGGTAAAATACTTCTACAATATAATTCTTGAATCCCAATACACAAACACTTCATCCATTTTATTTCCAGAATGATCCTCTATTGGCCGATTATATTCCTAAGTAATTCATTTTCAATATCTATTCAAATATTTCATAATGGTTTGTAAAGAAAATGTGAATTATTATAATAATAGCCCAAGAGAGTGACAAAACAGGTTCAACGTAATACATGTTATTGTGTACTATGTGAAGATCTAGCAAAGCCCAATACACCTTTTTCAGAGTAATTACCCATAGGTACATCTCTTTGAGAACCAAGTCCACTTGCATTATCCTAACAATGATGTATTACAAGGAAAAACCACATAATATTTACCAGACTAAAACATTATGATGTTATTCTACACATATGATCAAATTCTATCATAGGGTTATTTTCACTAATCAAAATTTTCCTAAATCTAGTTCCCTTCGTTTCTACTAAACATCCTCTGATACCAACTATAATGACCCCAACCCCAAAAGTCAGGAGCTGGTGCCTGATACCATTACATTGGCATAAGATACATGTAATCATATCCCAAAGAACTGAATAGTTATGTAGTTTTAGTATACTAGATACATAAACGAGTGTTACATTACATTTAATATAGAAAATATAATATATATTTTTGATAATAATAACTTTATTCCATCTAGCATATCTCTACATAGATTCATAGTAAACTTCATGGGATAATGAAGAAAGGAAAAAAAAATAAGGGTATGCTAAAATTATCAGTTAGGGTTAAATATAGCAGAAGAAATAATTAATCAATGATAATAATAAATATGGAAAGGTAAATAACTAAAAACAAATTCCATGTAATCAATAAACTTATAAGGAGGTGTATAAATAATATGGAAAGTTAAATAACTGAAAAAATGCAATTTAAAAAAAACATTAATATCATGAGAAAATATGGAATAAACAATATGGAAAGATAAATAACTAAGAATTCAAGCTATTTAATCAATAATCTGAGAATTACATGCATCTATATATTTTTTTATAATGAAACTATCATTGATAACAATAATTGAATCTGAATTAAGGATATTAGAACTCAATTTTTCTTTGAGGTATGGATCCTTTAAACTTTTGTCTAATTATTTATATTGGACATTTTATGGATTCCTAATGAGGTCATGAACATTGGGGGGTGTCTGAGGCTTGTTCGGAGTTAAAAAACCCAACCGATGGAACAAACCACTGAGTCGCACGGTTAGTAGAAACCATGATACCCAACCCACATAGTTTCTCCTAGCCATGTGGGGCATTTCAATGGGACAATCTGGGAACACAACTTTCCATAATAGTGCACCCAGGGATGTATGCTCATGTAAGTAGCTTTGAAACTTTTAGTGGAGGTGTGTACCACAATTTGTGCATAGTTAGTAAAATTGTGCGCATGAACTGTGTGGATCCCTCCTGAGACGGTGGGATATGCACGGTTGGTGCACAGTTGGTTCACAATTTGGTAAATCATGTAGCCAAACTATGTGACCCATAATATTTGGATACATTTGCAATTTTCCATCAAAAACCTATTAATTCACTCGCCCCCTTATTTCTACAATTTCAAGTGGTAGAGGCTCTTACCTTACATTGAGATCTCCCGTTTGGTTCTAACCTAGGTTCATGAGTATCTTTTTCATCTAATTTTTGATCGATCGTCTGTTTGTCTCTTTGGATTCCTCTAGGTAATCTCTTCAGTCCATAATCTTTTTTCTCCATTATTCTTTCTATTGGATTTTCAATTTTGATGCAGGTTCATATTCCTTATTTTTAGGGTGGTTATCCACTCTTCGATTTTATTCCAATCCTGGAAAAACTAATGGTTGATTCTAGATGAGGAATTTTTTATATTCCGGTTGGTGGTGGTCTATGAAATTTCCTTAAAAGTATCCTCATTTATAAATTGATGCCCTTGTGCATGTGCCAGTTTCATTGGGCGTTGCTTATTAAATTCATATTACATTCTTATAATCATTGATCTCATGTTCTATAGATATTTTTATATTTGTTCATCGTGATGTTGGAGGTCATGAACTCAAGGCCAACCACCCCAAGTAGGGTGCTTCCTTTTTTATGCATTTAGTGGCTTTGTTATGACAATCAATGCAACCATTTCGATGTGCTTTGAAATGTCCCATCTAAGGTGAGTCTTTTAATTAATGAATGGACTCAAGAAATGATAATTGGAATGTATACTATTATATATCACTTTTCCAAGTTAATTATAATTGAACTGAAAATGGTTTCATTTCTTTATCCCTCCTTATCATGATTATGAAAGGTAAAGGAATGAACATAATATTTGAATATGGAATTAAACTACTAAATGGTTGAATGTCCCAAAATAACTTGTTATTCTTAATAAAAGGAAATGGAATGAACCTACTAAATGACTATAATTAAATGATGTTGGTTGCGTGTCCTTTTTATCCATGTCACATAGTATGAAAGACAGTGGAATGAACCTAATGAATTATTAAATGGAATGGGTATTACATGTCCTGCATTAAATAATGAGTTATGTATAAGGTTCCTATTTAATATAGAACTTTTTATATTTATAAGAGTGGTTAGACTTGATCCATACTTGGATTCCCAAGGGAATTCCTTGAGCAATCATATGAAGTCATTCCGATTCAAGGAGACAGTTTCCAAGTGAGATACCCACCAAGGAACACGGACCTTATTTATTAGTAGATTCCCAACATGATATAGTAGGACCCATTCACTATATTCCAGATATTAGGATGCATTGGATACAATCCTTGGATCCATCTTGATGTCTTAAGACACATGGAACCACAAATACACCCCATTGGGCCCAATCATGCAAAGTCCATGTTTACCCTAGAAGAGACACTTGAACCTACTTAGAATCATTTACAGTGGAATGTATTGGGTGTTTCCCCATGGATTTCACTCAGACCCCCTTATAGGCATACTTCATGTAATTACAGAGTTGGCACGACCCCTGAGGTCAAGGATTCCTCGGTTATTACCTTATATCCTCTTTTATTATTATCATTATTATAGGACTCATTGGTTACACATTGAGTCCTTTTTATTTACATCTATCATATACAATATAGTTGATATTTATTAAAAAATGGAACATAATAAATTAAATGAAACGCATTCAAACACCAGATAAGGATATAGAAAGTATGGATGTCTACATTTTGGAATTTCATTACCTTTATATATATATTCACTCTATTTTAGTTTATATACACAGAGTAGATGGTATAAATGTCATTGGTGATGGCCTCCTGATATTTATCTCACGCGTTATCCATTCCATCAACAATACCCTGGTAAACTATAAGCATACAGGTGTTGATAAGGGGAAGCATCCTGTTTTGGAAACCCGACTTGATAGCTCTCTTAGGATGGATATTGGCAGTAGATGATCTGGCTGGTGCTAGGGATACATGGATATTGTTTAGATTAATTTTGATCTTTTTTTATAACATGTATTTCCTATGTCCATGTATACATGTTTTCCAGATTTGTAGATACGGGAAATGAAATTATCATCCTTGTATATGATTCAGTTTATGGATTTTGAGTTGATTGTTATTGATGGTTTTTTGTGCTTATTACTTTTCCCCCTTCTTATTCCTTGATATCATGCTTCATCTATTCATTTTTTATTACATTGTCTACTATTATCCACACTAACATGAGTGTATAGTCTTCTGATGGACACACCATAATCCCTTGCTGGTAGTTGGATGCCTATGGTGTATGGGGAGGCATGATTGAGGTCATGTTCCCCAATAGCTCGGAGCACACTTGAGTGGCATCGGGGTTGGGACGTCACAAGGTGGTATCATAAAATTTTATTTTTTTGTCTAATTGTTTAGATTAGAAACAGTCAAAAAAATTAGCAGCAATTTAAACCGTTGTTATATATTTTTAAGTTTATCGGCGGCTAAAATCACCTCTAACACATCAGTAGGTTTTGAGATGAAAAACCGCTACTAAAAACGAAATAACCGCCACTAAAAAAACTTTTCGCAACACTTTCCAGAAACCACTACTAAATTGGAGAAACCGAGCAATTTGGATATCGACACAAACTTTAACAACAATTTTAAAAAACCATCATGAAAACATTTAGCGAGGGTTTAAAGTGTCATTAGATTCCTATTCTGTTGTAGTGTGTGTCATCGTTATTTCTTGCTTTATTGTTTGTTGGTCTAACTAGAAAAATTTACCTCCGACTACCTTGGCCAAAGATTTATGAAGATACTATCATCCTGATCAACCAGGTCCAAGATATATTAATTCCTCAACTCGAAAACGGCAAATTTCATCTTGATCATTCAATCAACGTAATATCATCAATGAAGCACCCAACAAAAGCTATCTTGCCACGATTTCATTATCATGGTTTTTGTCTTGCATCAAAGTACGTGATCAAATGACACATATTGATAATGATCTCAGGTCAGAAGATCAATACACATGTTCATAAATATGAACAACTAATGACACCTAAAACATGTGGTGTTCTTATTGACGGGTATGTCCTCATGATCTCACATACCAAAGATCACCAAGTGCGAATTTCATAAGAAGTCTCAATGCTTATGAGCCACCAGCACATGATAGTTAGACATCCTATATGTCAGAATGATGTATCTAAACCATAGAACATCTCTTTAAGATTAATGCCATGGTATCATGAGGGTCTCGTTATCGTCTGGGGTCCGTAATAACCTTTTGATACGATAATTACCAGACATTTTCATTTAAATAATGGACACATAAATATTTATACTATAATGGTAAGTGTGCATCATGTATATCTAACTGTATACATTATATGGTAATCAAAAAATACTATTTAGTTAGGTCTAGGACACCCACTATTACGACAATATGTTCTTACTCAAACCAAGTACCCTCTTTGATTTATCTTTATAAATCTGCATACCCGATATGTAGGTTGTTTCACTCATCCCTTTCATTGAGAAGCATTTTCTTAACCTTAACTTTACTGAATATAAAGTTTGGATATCATTTTCGATGAATATTATGTCAGCTACACATAACACCAAAAATGCCACAACACTCGCTAACTCACTTGTATGCATAAGACCCATCCATGTTCTTGATGAAACCAAACACTTTGGTTACATTACCAAATCTGATGTTCCAACTTTGAGAAGCTTGCTTTAATGCATAAATTAATTGTAGTAGCTTGCATCACTTAAAAGCATCATTTAGATCCTCAAAACCTTCAAGTTGTATCATATACACATCCTCAACTAAATTCTTGTTAAGAAAAACAATTTTAACATTCTTTTGATATATTGCATAATCATAAAGAGTTGTTATAGCAAGCAATATCTGAAGGGACTTTATCACAATATATGAATGGACTTTATCATCGTTATCAGTGAAAATGTATCTTCATAGTCTATCAAGAATTTGTTTATACTCGATTGTCACCAAGTGAGCTTTATAAGTAGACACTCCACTATCCATGTCAGTTTTCTTTTGAAAACTCACGCACAACATATAGACCACACCCCTTCAGGTGCATCTATCAAGTTCCAAGCTTTCTTAGCATACATGAAGTCTATTTCAAATTTCATGGCCTCTAATCATTTCTTAGAAGCATTACTCCTAATGCCTATTTGTGGGTAGTAAGTTACTCCTTAAGCAATGTGATAGTTTTCAAGGGAAATACTACGTCGGGGCACCAACACTTTGTATTCGGTAGGGTTATAAAAATAGCATCTCATTGTTTCTTTGGACTGACCAACAAAAATGCATTTTTTTATTTAGGACCAAGTTTTTATGAAGTCAAAAACCATACATATGTTTCACAACCTCAAACCCTTATAAAAGGAAAATTGAAATGGCTCCCAAATCATACTCATAGTGTCTATAACTGTTTTAGATAAAATATGGTTTACTATAAAAGTTATTGCTTCCAAAGCATATCCCTATGATGATATAATAAGGTCACACTGAATCATCATTGATTGAACCCTATCTAATAACTCTCACCGCATCATTCCATTATGGTGTTTCAGGAGGAGTGAGTTATAAAACTATTTCACAATCACTCGGATGATTAGTAAACTTCTTACTCAAGCATTGGCCACTCTGATCTGATCAAAGTATCTTAATACTTTTTCCTAGTTGGTTGTATACTTCATTTTTAACTTTTTTAACTTTTCATAGGTTTTAAATTTATGTCTCATAAGAAACGAATAATCATATTCACTGAAGTCGTCAATAAAAGTTACAAAGTGCTTATAGTCACCACTTGTTTGTGTACTCATTGATTCACATACATTGCAATGTATTATGTCCAATAGTCCATTATCTTTCTCAATTTTTGTTCACTAAAACATGGTTTTATCATTTTATCTAATAAACAAGATTTGCATTTATCAGAAGATTCAAAATTGAATGATTCCAACAATCTATCTCTATGGAGTCTTTGAATGTGTTTCTCATTCATATGTCAAAGGTGGCGATGTCAAGGATAAGTGGTGTTAAAATCAACCATTTTGACCATCTTATCTTGAATGTTATAGATTAAATTATCCATATCTAGAAAGTACAAATCATTCAATGTATTATCAATGTTATAAATTATTACAATTATGTATATAGAACAACTTGTGTTCTTAATTATTAACAAAAATCTCTTCTTATCCAAACAAGATATAAAAATCACGTTTTTAATTATGGATAGAACATAGAAACAGTTTCCCAATTCTAAAATTAATCTACTAGGCAGATGTAGATCACATATGTTTATTTTCAACACATCAAATCTTGCCTCGTCAACACATAGATTTACTTCTCATTTCATCAATTCTCACTTATTTCTAACTCTATACACATTAGCATAAACATGTGATGCACACCCGATATCCAACTCCCATAATTTGAAATTAAAGAAATTGATTTTTATAAGATTTATATCCTTAAGCTCTTAATGTTTATCCTAAAGAACACTTCTCAAACATAGATATCAATCTATTAGATTATAGGTCAAATCTATAATAGATTATAAAATGATGCTCATGATGCATGTAATAATCTACAACAAGGCATATTTATTAGGAAAGTGTCGTGTTTTATAACAATTCAATAAGTGTCGTGTGCCGCTTTCGCGGTTGTACCCAATTTTAAAAAAAATAAGGACTTTTATTAAATGCACTCACTAAAATGATAACCACATACCAAGATCCATATTTCATCATAAGAAATTGATCGACAATCACTCTTACACATAACTACCACTACATATTCAGCCTATCATGCCCCCTATGACATTCAAACATTGTGTCCCCCAAGGGTCCAATTATGTGATATGGCATCTCAAGTAGTAGTTGTCACTCAACCTCCCATTGTTATAACCAATATATAACCAAAATGACTTTATTCAACTAAGATTGTCACTTAATCCATGACTATATCTATTAAGCAGATTATATTATATATGATTCTTAGATAGTTATGTGGACAACTTCCCCAATTCATTATATAAATGGTCATAATTTCATTCCTCTAAGAACCTAACATTTAGGGTCAACCAATTAAATGTAACTCAAAACTCACATCAAATAGACATCTAACAATTAGGGCCACCTATAATATGTTTGTCTTATACAAGATAATTCGTTATCAATCAATGCTTAGGGTCACTCGTACTTCGAAAGTGTAACAACCCGACTAAGAATTTTCATCAACCCAAAGGTTAGTGAATAGTGTAAGGGTTTGATTTAATTGTTAGGGAACGATTTACCCTCTTAAAGATAATTTGGGTCATTACTGGATTTTATCAAAAATCTGTCATTACTCGATTATCAGGCGGACATTCCAACCTATAAATAAAAGGAATCCTTTAGTGGGTTCATATAATCCCTATAGAACCATATAAAACAAATAATCGATATAAATGCCAACCAAACATAACATTAGTCAAAATACAGAACAAAACACACACTCAACATAATAAAACTAAAACAAACACGGCAATATGTTAGTATGACAAACTGTGAATCAACCCATATCACAACCCATCACATAATCCATCTGAACTGATAACACAATGGTCACCATTAAAGAAATCACCTGATAGGTATTCGTAGGGGGTGTTTGGGGAATTTATTATGTTGGATTGGTGTAGCCCAATTCGTTTGGATGATGTTGGCTCGAATGCTAGCGGCTCATACTGAACATCAGGTCACAACTCTTGCGGGTCGAGCTCAGCAGTGAGCTTGTTGGGGGTTGCAGGGGCAATGCGCCCCTGCTCCAGGGGTCCGGGGGGCCAAAGGTCCCCAACCCAAATTTTGAGAAACTGTAGCAACTCTGACCGTCAGTAGCAAAGCTGACCAGCCAACACCAACAAGACACTATAGCAGTGTGGACTTTGACATGGTTATTATAGCAGTCCGGACTTTAAGAGGTAACAGTACTGTAACTTCGCAGACTTCTTGTCACCAGCCACTATAGCGACTTAGACTTGGGTGGTCGCAATACTGTGGTTGCGGACTTCCATCCACATTTCACCGTAGCACAACAAACTTTCTGTGCGGTTGGTGAAACAGTGTTTCGTTCTCTTTATTAGCTCATTTCGAGCTAGAGTTTCTGGATGTGAAACTCTGAAAACTCTCTGTAATTTGTGATCTCAATTATAGTAATATTTTTGTCTCTCCGTTGACGTAAGGTTTATTCCTGAACCACATAAATTGTTGTGTCCTGTGAAATCTTTGTTTCCGTCTTTTCTTCATCTGCAAACATGTTTTGTCGTTGCGACTCTCGGCGTTTCTGCAACATATTGGGGCTAGCTGGAGTGGTTAAAGGAGGCAATAGGGTGGAATATGTTTGGACTGGAGTGGTTAAAGGGGACAAGTGGGTGGAAGATAGAGTGGTTCAAGGGGACTGTTGAGTGGAATATGTCAAGGCAATTGGTTACGCCTAAAGCAATTCACTAAACAACTAACATTCATTAAAATGACAATCAACAGAATGCATGCAACCTTCATCGACCTCCTCTACCCTTACACAGAAAGCCCTATGATTCAGAGTGATTTCACCATGCCTCGGCGAAATCACAATTCCAAATCACTAGTCCAGCATATGGAATCAAAGAAAATGAAAGAGAGAGAGTAAAGGAAGAAGAGGATAGAGGATTTACCTTGAATCGACAATTGAAAATCATCCTCAAAGCTCATGGATCAAAAGGGAAGGAGGGGGGCGGAGAAAGGGAGAGCTACCTCCCCGACCATGTGAGGTGCCACAAGAAGACGACCTTCGGGTGATGTTTAAAATAGAAAAATCAAAAGAATAAAAATGCCCTTGTTTATAAAAAAAAATGGTTGGGCAACCCGAGTACCAAATGGCTATCTAGCCACGAGCCACCGAGTGGCTCACTAAGGACCCAATCGCTCATTAGGTACTTAGAGGAAGACCATTACATTGTTGCTCATAATGCAAGCACCAAAGTCCCCACTTCACTAACTACATTATGCCTTTATGCATATTCGAGGCCAATTAAACAACCCATCAAACTGCAACCTTCAAACCACAATGACAGCCTTGCTAGCATTTACCACATCCCAAAGTCAAAACCCATCTCAATGGCATTTCCACAACGCAACCTCAACAAATCATCAATCATCATTGTTTTATCACACCATAGGGTCAAGTCAAGGCCAATGGAAATGGTAAAGCAAGATCGATCTTCGAATCATCAAGAAAAGAGAGACAAGGAAACTTGCACCACCTAAAATCTCTACCTTCCACCCAAGCAAAACTGACTACAAGAATTTCTAAAGAAAAACACCAGGAATCCAAAATCCCCATCATTCATAGTGTCGTTATTCACAACATCAATCAAAAACCACAAAGGGGTATCAAACACCTCAACTGATTGGCATACCATACCAGTGATCATATCGAAACCACATCCAATAATGAGGAATTGCTACACACCACTAGAAATTTCCAGAACATAGCTGGTGTAAATCACTAAAGAGTTGAGTTGCATGGAATCACATATCACAGGACCACAGCTAACATTGTAAAATCCAATCCATCAACAGATAAAACAACCATTGATTTACTACCCATTTTCTGGCTCATAATCTCAAACAAATACCAAACTTTTGAGAAAAATGATGAAGAATCAAGTCTTCCAAAGATCACCACTTTCATTGATGATAATCCAAATCAACCTTGGTTTGACAACCCACTAACATCTTCCATTTAATCATCATACAAGCACAGAGAAAAAACAAGGAAAGGTAGACAAAAACTCAAGGTCTTGGGGGTTACATTTCCCATTGACAGGTCATCGGGTTACCGTTGCCTTACCACCGGATATCCGTTGTCACTGAGTGTCCACTTGTAAGATAGAGGATAGGTCACTAGATACCCACACTATCGCAACAAAAAAATGATTTTTTTCTTGAAACCTCGTCCACAATCAACGTAGGACCAAACTAGAGACATTTTAACAGCAAAACACCATTAGATATGTCCAAAGAAGTTTACAAAATCTTTGATCATCATAATTTCAATGAAACATCGAATTATTTGAGGGACCAAGCCATAAAATCCATATTTATCTAACCACTAATAAAACTTGAAAAGGATTTTCGTCCAGAAGAATTTTCAGATTTCCTGAAGCCCCATTAATTTAACTTTCATTAATCCAATCTGCTTTTAATCCAATTAAAGACCATATAATCAATAACATGAGATTCCAAAACAAAATAGACCAATTCTAATAAACAAATTTCAAGAATCAGATGAGAAACACATTAAGAAACCAATAGTGAGATAAATCAAAAACAAGAATTGAAGCCCCGTATCTCGGATTGTCTATGGAATTTCACACTCCAAACAAAAGAATTTTGGAGTCCTCACAAAGTGATTATGTTGTTGACAAATTTTAATAAAGCAAGGAAGAACTATTGTCAATGTTTATATCATTAGTAAAGTAGCTACTAATGACACCATAACCAATAACAACAAAATTGATGACAAGTGAATTGATGGAAGTAGACTATAATGCCTACAAAATATCTGACGGAAATAAAACAAGAGTGTCTACAATGATCAAACTAAAGATAATAATTTTAAGTTACAAGTGACAGAAAAGTCGAGTGAAATTAATTATTGATAGGAATCGAACTAGGACAAAGATTTTAAGCAACTAATGAAAGGAAAGTTAAATGATGACAATTGTTTACTGCTTACAAAATGAAAATAAGAATTTTAAGTTACCGATGACAAGAGTTAAAGCCTGACAACAGGAAAGTTAAATGAAGGTAATTGACCGCAATAACTGGTGACAAGAAATACAAAAGGAAATCACTGCCCACAGAGATGTTAAAAGAAGTAAATTGATGACTGATATAACTAAAAAACAAATGACAATGTGTTGATGACATCAAATGTTCATTTGTTTTATTATATAATATATTAATTTGAAAAATAATTTATAATTATTTACATAAAATGCTCAGCCCAAAAAAAAACTAAAAAATCATTGCTTAAAACAGTTCAGAACCCTTTTTTTTGTGCATACACATAAATTGTGGCAGCATATTTGAGTTTTCTTTTTCTTTATTTATAAAAAAGGAAGACCAAAAACAAAAAAAACAAAAAAAAAACAGAGTACAATGAAAGTAAAGATCAAAGCTCACAGATGCCTATAGGCGGAGGGAACATCGATCGCAATGCCATAGTCTTCAATCATTTGGCACGTCATTGCCAACGGTGATCTCCAAAAGCCTTTCGGTCGAATGCCGGCAGATGGGGCAGCGGTTTGTTTGAAGCCTCAGTATCTTTGCACATTCTTTGCACAGACACTGGTAAACAGAAACAGTGTTAATAACACTACTCCCTTAATCAATTTTAAAAATTAAGTGTTGCCAAAGGCAACCTAAGTGCTCATCACTAAAACAGAACAGCATGTCAGAAGCTCCAATTAAATGGGTTGGATTTGGTAAAATCATAATAATACCAAGGCTCCGTTTGACAGCACTGCAAAAAAAAAACTGCTTATAGCAGTTATCATTTATGATAAACAAGTTGAAAAATTAAATGATGTTTTTTTTGTTTCTGAACAAAAAAGCTTGCACTTAAATTCCAATAGAAACCCACTTAAACAAATAAATAATTTGGAAATAAGCACTTACCATAAGTGGTAAGTCCTACAAGAATGTTTGACAGCACTCAGGGAAAACTGTTCAAAGCATTTATCACTTACGATAACCACCAATCATAAGTGATGAGTAATATTATCAGTTTTCAATAAGTGTGGAAAACTGTTTATCGCAATCATCGCTTACGATAACCAGTTTGAGAAAATAAGTAACGTTTGTGTTGTTTTCTGAAAAAACATTTACACTTAAATTTCAGGGGGGGGGGAACACTTCAAGTGACAGAAAATCACATTTTCAATAAACAACAAGGAAATATTCATTGTTTTGAGGTGATTTAAAGTGTGAAGTTGTTGAAGTGTTTTGAAGTAGTTCTTTGTTGAAGTGTTTTGAAGTAGTTCTGAGCCCATCAGAAGAATTCTGGAATTTGTGAGTTAAAAGCACGAAAATGGCCAAAGTCTGGAAATTTCCGTAAGGATCATTCTCTGTGCATCGTAAGGATGATCTAGTGTATACGCAACCATCATTCTTCCTTGCGTAAACATCATGTTGATCGGCGTAAACATGATCACCACTGCGTAAGCATGAAACAATGAAGTTCGCAAGGATGAGGTGCTTCGTAAGGATCATTCAGCATCTGCGTAAACATCATTCCAGGCTGCGTAAGCATGCATCTGTCAGCATAGGCATGAGCACGATAAGGATCATTCACGTAAGCATGATCCCTGTAAGGGTCATTTGATTCTGGATCCTGTAAGGATGATTCCCGTAAGGATCATTTGAGTTGCACTATAAGCATCATTCTCCACTGTACGGATGATTTCTGAGGTGCCGTAAGGATGAGCTGTAACTGAGTGAGCATGAATCTCTAGTGTGTAAGCATCATCCAAACTCCGTAAACATGGAGGCATGTATGCATGAGACCACAAGGATCATTTTATCCTTACGAATATTATGAGTTTCAGGATTTAACATATGAAGGATGTTAGTGGGTGAATTCCCCTTACCTCAATGTGAGGTGAGGATATTCTTTTATAGATTAGGAAACCAATATACAAGACGGGTAAGTCCGATGTGGGACTCACCCATTTACACTTAAATGGGTTCCAACACTCCCCCTCAAGCTGGACATGCCCAGATTGGATAGAGTCTCACACAAAAAGAATAACAAGACAATCTCAAACTCCCCCTCAAGCTGGGCCATGGAGGCTGTGAACACCCAGCCTGGAAGTGAGAGACTCAAGACGAGCTCCGGGAAGACCTTTGGTGAAGAGATCGGCAAGCTGATCGGCCGTCGGGATATGGCCGAAACCGATATGGTGCTGCTCCAGATGGTGGCGGAGAAAGTGACAGTCCACCTCGATATGCTTCGTCCGTTCATGGAAGACGGGATTCGAGGCAATCTTCGTGGCGGCCTGATTGTCACACCAGATATGAGCAGGAGTCGATGCCGGGAAACCGAGCTCCTGGAGAAGATGACGAAGCCAGAGGATCTCAGTAGTGACAGTGGTCATGGCTCGATACTCGGCCTCGGCACTAGAACGGGAGACCACAGTCTGCTTCTTGCTGCGCCAAGAGATGAGATTACCGGCGAAGAATACGGCGAATCCCGAAGTAGACTTGCGGGTAGCGAGGCAACTGGCATAGTCCGCATCACAAAAAGCCTCAACATCCATGTGAGCATGATGTGAGTACCGAAGGCCGCGTGCAGGGTCTTTCTTGATGTACTTGGCAATGCGGAGGACAGCATCCCACTGAGAGCAGGTGGGATGCTCCATGAACTGGCTGACTTTGCCAACGGCACAGGCAATGTCGGGACGCGTCATGGTGAGGTAGTTGAGTTTACCAACCAAGCGCCGATAGCTCTCAGGATGAGGAAAGAGTTCCGAGTCGGAATGAAGGGAACGTTCCCCAGGCTCAAGGGGAGTGTCAACTGTGGAGGCGGTGCTCAACCCGGCATCCTGCAATATATCAAGAGCATACTTGCGCTGGCAAAGAGAGATAGTGTCCGCAGTTCGGGAGACCTCGATGCCAAGAAAGTACGTGAGGGGTCCAAGATCCTTGGTGTGAAAATGATGGTGAAGATGCGTCTTGAGGCTGGCGATGCCTCTGGAGTCTCTCCCTGTGATGATGATGTCATCAACATAAACTATAAGCAAGATACAGCCGTGTACCGTCGTACGGAAGAAGACGGTGTGATCTTTCATACTCCGAGAGAGGCCAAAGGCGGTGACGACAGTGCTGAAGCGGCCAAACCAGGCGCGAGGAGACTGTTTGAGGCCGTAGAGGGAGCGACGGAGACGGCAGACATGGGAGGCGGCACCAGAGGCAGAGAAACCAGGGGGCTGCTGCAGGTAGACCTCCTCGTCAAGAAAGTCATGGAGAAAAGCATTCTTAACGTCGAGTTGATGAAGGGGCCAGTGATGATGAGCAGCCAGAGAGATGAAGAGGCGGACCGAGGCCATCTTGGCGACTGGAGAGAAGGTCTCAAAGTAGTCGACGCCATACGTCTGAGCAAATCCCTTGGCGACAAGCCGGGCTTTGAGGCGGCAGAGAGAGCCATCGGGATTGAGACGGATCGTGAAGATCCATTTACAGCCGACCGCCTGTTTGTTTGCCGGAAGGGGAACAAGATCCCAAGTATGGTTGGCATCCAGAGCCTGCAATTCATCTCTCATTGCGGCTAGCCACCCGGGGTGAGATTTGGCCTCACCGACCGTTCGAGGAAGCGACACCGTCTCCAGAGCTGACAAGCCCCTGTAAGAAGATACAAAGAGAGGAGTATTCTGACACGAGCGAGTACCTTTCCGGAGCGCAATCGGCACATCCTCGGGAGTTGTGTCAGGAACATCAGGCGAAGCGGGAACAATGGTTTCCACGGCTGGGACGGGAGGTACAGTGGAAGGACGACGAGAGTAGGTCTGTCCAAAGAGATGACCGGTCGGAGGAGACACCAGAGGCGGGTGAACCATGAGCGGAAGGCAGTCATCGATGGTAGTGTCAGGAGAAGGAGAGGGGAGAGTGAAAGGAGAGCTCTCGACAAATGAAACGTCGGCAGAGGTGATATACCGGCGGAGGTCTGGAGAGAAGCATCGGTACCCGCGCTGAGTGCGGGAATACCCGAGAAAAATACAGCGAAGGGATTTGGGGGATAGTTTGGAGAGATTCGGGCGAGTGTCCCGGACATAACAGAGACAGCCGAAGATACGGAGTGGAAGGGAGTGAGGAGGGAGAGAGGGAAACAGGGTAGGAAAAGGAGTCTCCCCCTGAAGGATGGAGGAGGGAAGACGATTGAGAAGGTAAGTAGCAGTGAGGATGGCATCCCCCCAGAAAAGAAGAGGGACCTGGCGGTGGAAGAGGAGGGCACGAGCGGTCTCCAAGATATGTCGGTGTTTCCGCTCGGCCACCCCATTTTGCTGAGGGGTATCAGGACAGGAGGTCTGATGGAGGATGTCGTGGGCCCTCATAAACTGCTGAAAAAGAGTGGATAAGTATTCTCGCCCATTGTCAGATCGGAGACATTTCACAGGGAGAGAAAATTGTGTCTGGATTTCCTGAAAAAATGTCTGAAAGGTTGAGAGAACCTCCGTTCGATCGCGAAGAAGATAAAGCCAGGTCATGCGGGAGTAATCATCAATAAAGGTGATATAATAACGGTACCCTGACTGGCTAGGAACCCGGCAAGGACCCCAGACATCGGAATGAACAAGAGCGAAAGGAGTCGCGGCACGTGGTTCCGGGCGATGAGCATACGTCGTCCGATGATGTTTGGCAAACTTGCAGGATTCACAATGGAAGGAGAGGTGAGAACCGAATTGGGGGCAAAGTTTATGGAGGGTGGAAGGCGGTGGATGGCCAAGGCGGTAATGGAGGTCAAGGGCTCGGGCTGAGGTGGATGAGCAAGCAAGGGATGATGGGGTATCAAACAGGTAAACCCCATCCCGAAGATAACCTCGACCAATTTCCCGATTCGTCTTCCGCTCCTGAAAAACAACACCAGATGAGCTAAAAATAGCAACACAATTCAATTCGGTGGTGAGTTTGCTGATAGAGATAAGATTAAAGGGACTTTGAGGAACATGAGCGACCGACGTCAGGGGAAGAGACGGGGTCAAGGAACATGTGCCAAAGCCGGTAATAGGGATTGTTGAGCCATTAGCAACAGTAATGGTAGAGGCACCGGTGTACGGATGATAGGTAGTGAACATACCAGAGTCCCCTGTGAGATGTTCCGACGCACCAGAGTCAAACATCCAAGCTGTCTGGCGATGAGAAACACAGGCGGTGGAGTTGCCAGTCTGAGCAAGTGGAGCTAGAGAAGAAGATGGTGGCGCAGTCGCGCGATAAGATTTTACCAAAGCAAGCTCCTCTGGCGAGAGTGTTGTCCTGTAACGGGTACCGGATGAAGGAGGACCGCTGCGCGGTAGAGCCGATGATGGAGGATGGGAGAGCCGCTCGGCTGAGTGTATAGGTGCCCGGGAAGGCCGACAATGGAAGTGAGGGTGCGGCCCGGCCGGAATGCTGGCGTCCGGAGGTAATGCCGGAGGGCCGCGGGCGGACACGCCTGCCATTAACGCAGGGAGCTGGGCCGACGGCGCAGGAAGGCCGCAGGGTAGCTGCTGGTAGACGGGCTGGGGAGCGCCAGACCGGGCGGGAGCCGCTCCTGGGAAGGGAGCTGCTGCGGAGGGCGGTTGCAGGAGGAGGGCCGCCGGAGGAGGAGTCGGCGCGGGAAGAAGCGGGAGGCGCCGGGAGGCACTGGAGCAGCCGGAGGCGCCGGAAGCGCTGGAGCAGCGGGAGGCGCCGGGAGCAGCGGGAGTCGGGAGCCGTGTCGCGCCGAGGGCGAGCCGCCGGGGAAGAGGCGCCGGGGCGAGGGTGTCGGGGTGAAGCCGAGGAGCCGGGAGTCGGGGAGCCGGGACGTCGGGGCGAGCCGGGGACGCCGGGATGAGGGCCGCCGGGAGGAGAGGGCCTCCGTGAGGGGAGCGCCGGAGAAGGGGCGCCTGGGCGGGGCGCCGGGGCGATGGCGGCTGGAGCCGCGGGGAGCCGCGGGGAGGGAGCGCCGTCGGGGAGGAAGTCCGCAGGGAGGAGCCGGCACGGGCCGCGTCGGGGAGAGAGGGGGCCGTCGGGCGAGGGCGAGGGAGCCGCGCGGGCGATGGCGTCGGGAGCCGCGAGGAGCCGCGGGGAGGGAGCGCCGTCGGGATGCGCAGAGGAGAGGGTCGCCGGGAAGGGAGGCCCGCCGGGAGGTGGAGGCGCAGCGGGAGTGAGGACTGCCGGGAGGTAGGGCCTGCCGAGAGCGCCGCAGGAGGAGGCGACGGCGGCTGGAGAACCAGGGAGAGGCGTCCGCCGGGCGCCGGCATGGAGGGGCCGGCGAGACGAGGGCGCACCGCGGGAGGGCGGCGGAGGTCGGGAAGCCGCAGCAGGGAGGAGTCGCGGAAGGGAGGCGCGCAAGGGTCGGGAGGCGGCGCGACGGGCGGCGCGACGGGATGCGCCGCTGCGGGATGTCGGGGCCGGCTCGCTCAGAGGAGGCAGCGGGAAAGGGAGGCGCGCCGTCGGGGAAGGCCACAGGGGGCGGTTGGGATGGGAAGCGCGCCGGGAGAGCAGGCCGCCGTGCGCTGGAGGGCTGCGCGACCAGGAGCCGGCAGGGAAGAGGCGGACGGGAGGGAGGGTCTGCCGGGAGGAGAGGGGCGCCGGGAGGGAGGGTCTGCCGGGAGGGTGCAGGCCGGAGAGGAGCTGCTCCGGGACAGGAGAGGAGGCCCGCCGGGAAAGGCTAGGGCAGAAGGGAGAGAGGCGGGGCCGGGAGAACACCGGGAATCCGCAAGGGAGGGAGGGTTCGGGAGAAAAACCCCTCTGATACCATGTTAGTGGGTGAATTCCCCTTACCTCAATGTGAGGTGAGGATATTCTTTTATAGATTAGGAAACCAATATACAAGACGGGTAAGTCCGATGTGGGACTCACCCATTTACACTTAAATGGGTTCCAACAAAGGAGAAATCAAAACCCGGCGATGCGCAAGCTGATCCACAGTGAACAAAACATCACAAACCGATTGTGATTCAAGCAACATTAAGTTTCTATGATTCGCTTATCATGAAAAACAAGATCAACCATGAGAACAACCTTCTGTGAAGAACTCAAAATGAAACTGGGTTGGTTTTCAAGAATAATGCAGATGTTTACAGTGATGATGCTTTGTTGTTCCTAAAGTTCCATATAATCACTGGAAAATATTACAGTGATTCAAGCTGAGTTCATTTCAAAGACTGAGTTGTTTTGAAGTTAAGTTTGCAAGAGCACGTGAGCCGCGAGATGCTCTACATGTCGCGAGTGCAGGTTTGCTGGGTATTTGTGCATGCAGAAATTTAAATGATTTATGCTGAGTGTTTTGATGATCAATGAGTCTCCTGCTGCTGACTTCTAATGGGAAGCTCGAAGCTGTTGGTTCTAAGGTCAAGGGCAGTTGTGGAAAATCGGCCCACGTGTTGGGATTTTCAAGAAGATCCCATGAGATCATGGATGAAGCAAAATGGTTAAGTGATCATTTGACTTTGTTTTGGCAGGCTTGATGCAACTTGGAGTATTCTATTTCGGGTAAGCTGAAAAAAAAATGGATGTATTAATGATGCCTGTACAAGTGTTAGTGTTGTGCCCATGTGTTTAGCTGTATTTGCTGTCAATAAGAGCAGCTAATGTTGTATGGAAAAAGCTGTCAATATGTGTTGGAGTGAGGTGAGGAATGAAGGAGTTGAGGTTGAAGATGCTGGCTGAACTGAACCCTGCTGGATAGCTTGTACAGCTGTGAATAACAAGTGTAAAACAGGTTCAAAGGTTGAAGAGAATTTAGCCTAAAAGTTTGAGAATCCATCCTTGAGTTACAAGTATGAAGACCGTTGAATACTGAGTTGAGTTGAACTCTTGGATGAAGTTTTGAGAAGCATGGTAAAGGTCTGAGAAGATTTGAAGCGCCTCTGGTCTTAATTGGCTAAGTCTGAAAACCTGCGTATGCATCATCTCAGAGACCAAGAACCTGCGTATGGATGATCTAGTGTTGTGTAATGGATGATGTAGTGTTGTGTAATCATCATCCTGCTGTTGGAGATTCCCCAGCACAGACCGCCCTCACAGAATTATGGGACCATGATCCTTCTCCTAACGTTGAATTGGCTGAACTTTTAGCTACCAAGGAGGCATCTAGGCGTTCCAACGGCTTGTGGCTCATCAAATGGAAAGGCAAACCCACCGAAGAATCCACTTGGGAACATACGGAACAAATCCTTGCCCAGTTTCCAGAGTTCCACCTTGGGGACAAGGTGGCTGCTGAGGGACGAAATGCTAGCGATGGGTTAGATGGTCCAGATATTTCCAGGTCACGGGTCCCGATAATACACACATGCCGGCGTAGGAAGGGTAGTTTGGGGAATGCGCCAAGAGTTGGGCATACTGATTAGTTGGTTGAGTCGGTTGGATGAGCACCCGAAAAATTATGGGCGCCCAAGGAGGTATGGGGGGACACAGGCATTTTCCTTGGAAGGGGCACTGTTGGAAACGTTGAATTGACTGAACTTTTAGCTACCAAGGAGGCGTCTAGGCATTCCAACGGCTTGTGGCTCATCAAATGGAAAGGCAAACCCACTGAAGAAACCACTTGGGAAGATACGGAACAAATCCTTGCCCAGTTTCCAGAGTTCCACCTTGGGGACAAGGTGGCTGTTAAGGAGGGACGAAATGATAGCGATGGGTTATATGGTCCAGATATTTCCAGGTCGCGGGTCCCGATAATACACACATGTCGGCATAGGAAGGGTAGTTTGGGGAATGCGCCAAGAGTTGGGCATACTGATTAGTTGGTTGAGTCGGTTGGATGAGCACCCGACAAATTATTGGCGCCCAAGGCAGTATGGGGGGGACACAGGCATTTTCCATGGAAAGGGCACCGTTGGAAACGTTGAATTGACTGAACTTTTAGCTACCAAGGAGGCATCTAGGCGTTCCAATGGCTTGTGGCTCATCAAATGGAAAGGCAAACCCACCGAAGAATCCACTTGGGAAGATACGGAACAAATCCTTGCCCAGTTTCCAGAGTTCCACCTTGGGGACAAGGTGGCTGCTAAGGAGGGACGAAATGTTAGCGATGGGTTAGATGGTCCAGATATTTCCAGGTCGCGAGTCCCGATAATACACACATGTCGGCGTAGGAAGGGTAGTTTGGGGAATGCTCCAAGAGTTGGGCATACTGATTAGTTGGTTGAGTCGGTTGGATGAGCACCCGACAAATTATTGGCGCCCAAGGAGGTATGGGGGGCACACAAGCGTTTTCCATGGAAAGGGCACTATTGGAAACGTTGAATTGGCTGAACTTTTAGCTACCAAGGAGGCATCTAGGCGTTCCAACGGCTTGTGGCTCATCAAATGGAAAGGCAAACCCACCGAAGAATCCACTTGGGAAAATACGGAACAAATCCTTGCCCAGTTTCCAGAGTTCCACCTTGGGGACAAGGTGGCTGCTAAGGAGGGACGAAATGTTAGCAATGGGTTAGATAGTCCAGATATTTCCAGGTCGCGGGTCCCGATAATACACACATGTCGGCGTAGGAAGGGTAGTTTGGGGAATGCGCCAAGAGTTGGGCATACTGATTAGTTGGTTGAGTCGATTGGATGAGCACCCGACAAATTATTGGCACCCAAGGAGGTATGGGGGGACACAGGCATTTTCCTTGGAAGGGGCACTGTTGGAAACGTTGAATTGACTGAACTTTTAGCTACCAAGGAGGCATCTAGGCGTTCCAACGGCTTGTGGCTCATCAAATGGAAAGGCAAACTCACCGAAGAATCCACTTGGGAAGATACGGAACAAATCCTTGCCCAGTTTCCAGAGTTCCACCTTGGGGACAAGGTGGGCTGCTAAGGAGGGACGAAATGTTAGCGATGGGTTAGATGGTCCAGATATTTCCAGGTCTCGGGTCCCGATAATACACACATGCCGGCGTAGGAAGGGTAGTTTGGGGAATGCGCCAAGAGTTGGGCATACTGATTAGTTGGTTGAGTCGGTTGGATGAGCACCCGACAAATTATTGGCGCCCAAGGAGGTATGGGGGGACACAGGCATTTTCCTTGGAAAGGGCACTGTTGGAAGCAACTGCCCTAGAGAAGTGGACAACCTCCAGCACCACACGTTTGCGGCGAGGAAGGAGCTCTCAGAGGTGGTCTCACCTAGGTTTCACTTGTTGTAACTATTTTCTCCCTCTCTACTGTATTTCTCAGCTCAACTGTGAAGAATTGGAATATACTGAATCGATTGTTTTTCCCCTACGAACTATTCCTTTTGAACTCGTTTCCCTAACAACAACAAAAGGAAAATATCAAAGAAAGAGAAAATTTTGTGTGCGGATAAAATAAAATACTTTTGAGCGGGAAGCTATGTAGAAGATTGAGTACAAAGTAGTGCAAATGTGTGAGAGACCGAGTGCAAGAGAATAAGCAGGAGTGCCTGCAGTCAAGATTGAGAGAGCAGAGAAAAATCTGTATACCAGAGCTTTCAGAGAAAAAGACAAGTACCTGAAGCCAAGATAGTTTTCATTTAAAATATGTTTTGTCAGAGCTTGCAGTGCTAAGTATGAGAAAAGAAAGAGAAGCAAGTCTTCAAAGGGTTCTGCATGCAGTCAGCTGAGCAAGACTGAGTTCTTCAGGGTTTATTCACCAAGTAGATTCTGAACCGGTCGTTCTTGAAGAAGGTGAGTTGTATATTCTGGGTATTATCTTGTTGACTCAAACAGAAGGGTCTCTAATCTGTTGCTAAAGCAACCTGCATCAGAAAGAAGACTTCTCTGATCTGGTTCTGTTTGTATTTCTTTGTAATTGGCGGGAGACAGTAGAACCCACGGGAGACAGTGTATGTGCTGGGAAGCATGGGCTTGGGATAATAACTAACCTGTTGGAGTATGTGTAACTTCCTGCCCCACTTCCTTTGTAACTTTCTGCCCCACTTACTTTGTAACTTCTCTTTGTAACTTCCCTATCTTTTCTATAAATGAGGGTCCTCTCCTCACCTTGAGAAGGGTGGGGGATTTCTAATTTTACATGGTATCAGAGGGAACTTAATCCCGATCCCCCCTCCCATCTATTTTTTTTTCTATTCCGCTCTAGGGTTTAATATTTTTTTTCTCCCCCACAGGGGGCGGCGGCTTCCATGGCCTACGAGCCTTAGTTTTTTTCTTCTCCCTCCCCTGCGGACTCCCAGCGCCGCCGCTCCCGCGACGCCTCCCCGTCGGTCCCGGCAACCACGGCTCCCGCGCCTCCCGCTGCTGCCCGCGACGCCTCCCGTCGCCCCTCGCGGTCCTGCTGCGCGCTCATCCCGGCGCCCGCTCATCCCTGCCGCCTTCCCCCCCGGCGGCCCTCCTCCTTTGCGAGCCGCGGATCACCCAGCGCCTCCCGCGGATCACCCGCGGCTCACCCGGCAGCTCTCCTGCGGATTTCCCGGCGACCCTTCCGGCTGGCCGGCTGCGCCTTTCCCGCCTTATTCTTCCCGGCGGACCTCCCTTCCCCGGCTGCTCCCTGCCAGACGACTCCCCGCGCCGGCAGCCTCCCTTCCCCAGCTTGCGGCTCTTTCCGGCAGCCCGCCTCCTGTGCGAGTCTCCCGCCGTCTCTGTTGACGATCGGCCTCCACCCCTGCCGGCCTCCACTCCTGCCGGCTCCTCCAGCAGCTGGCCTCCATTCCTGCCGGCTCCTCCAGCAGTCGGCCTACAGCCCTGCCGGCCTCCCGTGCCACCTCTGCTCAATTGCTCCCTCCATGCCGACCTCCTCCTGCATCCTGCGGAATCCCCGCCTCTCTGCCCGGGGCCTCCTGCGGAATCCCCGCCTCTCTGCCCGGCATCTCCTGCGGAATCACCGCATCTCATCGCCGGCCTCCTCCTGCGGATTTCCCGGCGCTTCGACGACCGGCACCCGCCATTGCGGATTTTCTCGGCGCTTTGACGATCGGCCCGACATTACGGTTTACCGGCGCTCTGACGACCGGCCCGTAGTGCAGATTTTCCCGACGCTCTGACGACCGGCACCCGCCAGTGTGGATTTCTCGGCGCTCTGTTGTCCGGCCCCGCACTTTTCCGGCGAAGACCCATGGCATCACATTACAATCTTGAGGGGGAGCGACATCATCAACGATTTTATTATTTCTGTTTCTTCTGTTTTCGTCTTGTTTTGTCATCAAGCTGGGTATGTCCAGCTTGAGGGGAAGTGTTGCGGTCTTTTTATTGATTTGTCTGTTTTTCATTATGTGTCCAAGCTAGGTACACCTAGCTTGAGGGGGAGTGTTGGAGTATGTGTAACTTCCTGCCCCACTTCCTTTGTAACTTCCTGCCCCACTTACTTTGTAACTTCTCTTTGTAACTTCCCTATCTTTTCTATAAATGAGGGCCCTCTCCTCACCTTGAGAAGGGTGGGGGATTTCTAATTTTACATAACCCAACCACATGTATTAGTGGAAAATCTGTAGCACGGGATAACAACAGGCTGCAGCAAGGAGTAGGCTCACACGTTGTGGCCGAACCTTGTAAAAACTGTTGTGTGTCTTGTCGTTCTTTACTTTCATATCATTCGGGTGAGGGTGAGTTTAATCTACTCGAGAGGGTCATGTCCTAACCGACCACGATTCACCTCTCTCCCCTCTGAGTGTAGTCATTCAGTTCACTAGGACTTGCAGACCTAAAAACACTTGCTCAATAAACAATAGGGAAACGCTTAAAAAGACTTATCATAAGTGTGCATGCGTCAAGCCTGTCAGGTTCCTGCAAGGTTTTTTCCTAAAGGACGCATATAAATTCATGGTCTGCAGTAGAGGTGCCTAACAGGCTTCGGACCGCTGGCCAGGCCCACCAGCTCACATTTATGAAACAGGCTCGACTGGAAAAAAATGTTCCACAATTTAAACGGGCTTAAACCATAATCAAATTTTAAAATATTATCATATTTAGATACTTAGAATATTATTTTAGATTCATGTCATTCCCCTTTTTCCGTTCAATTTTTTATCTATCTGGGATTATGCATCTCATATCTATAAAAAAAGGGTTTTTCCCTCATTCAAGAGGAACAGTTTTTGGATCCGCTCTTTCGATAGTATTAAAAGGAAAAAATACAATAACTGCTTTAAAATATTAAATACATAATATTATGATTTCTTTTAAATATTATATTATATTATAACATAATCGGGTCAAACGGGTCACAAGCTGGGTCACCAATAGCAGCCCGGGCCTAGGCCCAGATACTGATCAAGCTTTAAAAATGTTCATTTATCATCCGACCCAAAAAAAAAATCAAGCCCAACAATAAAAAATTCAGGACGGACTTATCGGGCTAGGTGGGTCCCCATGTACAAGTCTAATCATATGTGATAAGTGCTATAAGCAGTTATCAATGGTGACATTCATAAAAAAGTTGTGTCAAACAAAGCCTAAAACAAGAAGCAGCATTTAGGATTTACCATGTGGCGGCAGGGAAGGACGGTGATGTCACAGGGCTCCGACAAGCAGATGACACATTCTTTGCCAAGGTTACTCCCATCATATTCACTGTCAACTGAATTCCCAATCCCATAAATCTCCTGCAGCTCATATTTCATGCCATTGGCCCACAGAATCTGCTTCATCACCTTCACCTGATAATCACCCTTATCCTTCTTCTCAAATACTGCCTGAGTAATTTGGCAATGCATAGATCCAGAATCTCTATCCAACCCTGAAGCCGCCTCTGCCTTCACCACGAGTGGATACACATCCACTCCACCATCTTTCTGCACCTCCCCCGCCCCCTCGTTCAGCATCGAAGCATCAAATCCGGTTCCCGGTGGTTGCCTTAGTTTCTGGCCCAGACCACCATCAAAATGCACCGTCACCGGTTTGCACAGGCTTCCCTTCATTGGTACAAGGTCACATCCTTCGCCTTCTTTGGCAAATAACATGATGGTCAAGCTAATCACAAAAGCAAACCAAAACAGAAAAATCACAAAATCACAAGCATGTGAGGGCGGAACCTTGAAATGCACAATAAGGTTTGATATGCCGTAACAGTTGGAAAATCATGATTCGCACATAAGCCAACCCAACGAACTGACAATAAGTACAGCACACAGTTTATTCTATTTTACTGAAAAACCAAACAACTACCAATCTGTTGCTTATCATGGGGAACAGATAAAGAACCTATCACCAAAAATTGAAGCAAGAAAACAGTTAAAAAAAAGCATGGTGTAAAAGCTTCATATCCTGCAATCTTTCAAAATGTTTATATAAAAATTGAGCGACCAAGCAACATCCAAAGGTTTTTATTATTGCACGCGATTAAATTTTGGTCGAGTGTACTACACTACATGTTATATAATTATATGTTATTATACACAAAAAGGTCCTTAGCACTAAAATTTGTACTCAATCACAAGCAAAACAAATATGCAAGAAGTGAACATTTAAGAGTTATCACCAGGTTACATTTGACAACACTTACCAAAACGTGCTTATCACTGAGAAAATAGACGGTGTTTGTTTCATTTTTTTAAAAACGATTATGCTTAAATTCCTAGAGGAAATTATGTGTTATCTATTTTTTGTTTATCCATTTTCTTATTCTTTAGTTTACTGAACAGTATGTAGTTTGCTTTCCGATTACTTAATTAGGTTTACTATCAAAAGGTTGGTTTGAGCCTAAACATGTCAAAACCGTGCGGGCCTAGGCTCGCAAATGCTCTGTCTTTTTTAGCCCATTTTTCATACAGATCATAATTTACAATTCTAGCCTATTTTCTACACAAGTCGGGCAAGCTTGTTTTTATTTTACATATAATTTAAATTTTAAAAATAAAAAATGGAACAAATTGTAAATATCATTTAGTTAAAAAAGCGTTCATCAACCAAACAAAATTATATAAATTTCAATAACACCTCACCATCAACATGCCCGTGGGCCACCCATGACCATGTAAGCAAGCCCGCATGAATTTCAGGTCTCATTGGGTCAACCTGTTTAGGCCTGTTGTCAAAATGGACAAAAAATTACGGGCCCAACCCACACCAAATATGTGGGTTTGGGTCTCCTATTGTTTGTTATACATAGAAAAGAAAAAAGGACTTTGATGTATTTCATATAGAGATTGATCCTCAATTCCTCTAATGCATCCATAGATTGAAAAAAAAGACTTGCATTTCATGTGCAGATTGGTCATTGTTATCTTATCATATCTTGTATATTGTCGGCAGTCTTAAGAATAATTTTGCATTTGGTGAGGGCTAACGTATATTCAATTTTGGAACACCATGGTTTTTAATTAAATATTATTATTAAATTCATCTTTCAATGCGATTAAATCATTCCACAAACCCTTCCACCAACAGTGTCTGGCACAGTTTTATTTAAATAAGATTTTTAGCTTGTATTTTTGTGTTGGTCCTTATTTTAAATGATTTAATGGGACGATATTAAGGGTTTTCTGATTATTTTGGGATTTAAAGAAAGGGTTTTGAAATTTTTATAGGTGTTTTAAGTGGAGATAAGTTATTTATGTCAATATTATATTACTGTTTTTGGTTTAAGTGGGCTTTGACACCACAAAGGAGCTCACCCCATCACTCGATCAGTTCATGGACAGCAAGGGAGCCAACCCTCCCTTCCCTCTCTTCACCCTCCATCCATGATGATGGAGATTTATGTTAAGACGTGAGTTTCCCCTACTTCCTGTTCTTCTACCTCTTTTTCTCCACCTTTTTTCCATGCAAGCCGATTTTGATCTAAGCTAGGGATTTTGGATTTGGGTAACGTCATAGGGCTTTTGTAATAGAGGCATGGGGGTGTCGGGGCATACAGATTGCATGTCATGAAGCTTCCTTTAGTCATTGGTTGGCATTAAAGTAAACGTTCTTTGATTTCTCGCTAATCTGAACCCTTTGTTTAATTTGTTTAAAATTTGAAATTGTTTATTTATGATTCGTTCATAGTTACCAATGGCGCATGGCGCGCAATGGCGACAAGGGCCCCGGGCGCAAAAGCGCATTGCGCGGTGCATGATGCGTGGCCATATTGATTGACGCATAAAAAGGACATATAAAGATAACAACAATACCAAATAATAGCATAGATAACAAAAAAAGACATAAAAATAAAAGATCATGCCAATGTTCTATACTTTGTACATCAAAAACAAATAAAGTTAACAATATAAGTCATGAAGAACAAATGCAAACAAAGATAAAAACATGAGGCATCTAAAGACTAGGGATTCTCTCATTATCACTTTTAGAATTGTTGGAGTTTGTATCCCACATCGGACTTGAGGTCTGATGTAGGGTTTAATATTCATTATAAAATAACCCCAAGGGCTCCTTTAGAGAGAACACCTTGGGGGTTAGGTTTCTCCTATTTTACCTTTCTACCTGGTATTAGAGGGAACCTAATCCCGAACCCTCCCTCCCGTTTTATTTCTTTTTTTTCTCGTCGGCCTCTAGGGTTTCTCCCGGTTGGGGGGCGGCGGCCTCCATGGCCAGCAAGCCATAGGTATCTCCCCCCCCTATCGGCTATCCCTCCCAGTCGGCCTCTGTCCGGCGGATCTCCCCCCTGCCAGTACCTCCTTCCCCAGAGTCCCCTTCTCGCCTCTGCGCGCACGACGGACACCGACTCCCAATCCCGGCGGAATCCTCCCTCTGCGCGCCACGACAACTCCACCAATCCCGCCCTAGGCCCTCCTGAGCGCCGCTCGACCCGCTGCATCTTCGGCGGATCTCTCCCCAGTCGGCGCCCCTCCCCGCTGCGCACAACGGCCCTCGCCTCCCGCGCGACTCCCAGCCCGCCTTCTCCTGCGGATTCCCGGCGACTGTCGCCTCCCGCCTCTCCCGTCGCACACGACCCGGCCTCCCGGTTTTGTCCGCCCCTCCAGGCTCGTTCTCAGGCGCCCCCCCCCCCCTGCTGGATCTCCTTCCCCCCGATCCCGGCGGTTCCTTCCGCCCTTCCCGCGGCCTCTCTTCCCGACGGCGACCCGCCCGGCGGCTTCTGGCTCCCGCCCGACTCGTGCCTCCCGTTCCCCGCCTCCTCCGCTCTGTGCGGCTCCCGCTCCCGTCGCCCTGGCCCCCGCATCGAGCGCCAGTTTTCGGCATCTCCCTCCCGCGCAACTCCCGGCATCCCGATCCCGACGACCCTCCAGTGCGCGCCTCGCCGTCCGGCTGCCAGATCCCGCAACGGCTCACGGCGGGTCCTTCCGCACGATCCCGACGGCCAACCCTCGTCCAAGTGCCCTCGTCCAAGCACCATCGTCCAGGCACGCTCGGCCCGACGCGCCTTCTTCGCGCTCCTCCAAGCGCGACGCACCGCCTCCCTTCCTCTCGGTGCTTCTCCACCTCGATCGGCTCCTCCAACAGCCGGGCTACACCCCTGTCGGCCCCTCCAGCAGCCGGCCTCCGGTTCTGCTCGGATCCCCCCCCCTCCCAATGTGCTGCTCTACAAGGCAGCCCTCCCTCCGGCCGGTTTCATCCGCCCCAGTCCGGCGCCTCTCATCGTCGGCACTTCCTCC
Source organism: Viscum album (assembly GCA_963277665.1). Taxonomy (NCBI): domain Eukaryota; kingdom Viridiplantae; phylum Streptophyta; class Magnoliopsida; order Santalales; family Viscaceae; genus Viscum; species Viscum album. Next base: position 807,602,541 of record OY728137.1, read on the forward strand.
GGCGAACAGATGCTCCCTCCATACCAGCCTCCTACGGCAGCCCCGCCTCCATGCCGACCTCCTTCTGCCGACGGCCGGACCAGTCGCCCTCCATCAGATCCGGATCTTCGGCCTCCTCCTACGACAGCCCCCGCCTCCCGTCGCCAGCATCTTCCCGGCAGTCGCCTCCCTGTCCGTCGGCACGTCTTCGCACTTCCTCAACCGTGGCGCAGCAGCCCGACCACCTTGGATCCGAGCCCTTTGGCACCGCCAGATCCCGCAACACTTCTGCGGAATCCCCGCCTCCTATCACCGACCCCACAAGTGCGGCTTTCCCGGTGCTAGTGTAGATTTCCCGACGTCTCATCGACCGACCTCACTAGTGCGGCATTCCTGGCACTCCGTCAACCGGCCCGGTCTATGTGGTTTCTTCTGCTGCGCCCGCGACATCATCCATCCATCATCCTGAGGGGGAGCTGCGATCGTGAGGGGGAGCAGCAACCTTGCAGCTTTATCTTTTATTCTGTTTTGCCTTGTTTTGTCGTCAAGCTGGGTATGTCCAGCTTGAGGGGGAGTGTTTGCAGCATGTTGATTGCTTTGTTTTTTCTTTATGTGTCCAAGCTAGGTACACCTAGCTTGAGGGGGAGTGTTGGAATTTGTATCCCACATCGGACTTGAGGTCTGATGTAGAGTTTAATATTCATTATAAAATAACCCCAAGGGCTCCTTTAGAGAGAACACCTTAGGGGTTCGGGTCTCTTATTTTATCATTCTACAAGAATCATCAGGATAGACTTCATCTTCATAATCATCATAAAAAAAATAAAAACATGAGATATCTAACCGTTAATCATAAATCTCAATAAAAAACACAATCAATAAAATAATTAAAGACAATAGCCATCCAAAATCCAAAGGAAAATATAAAGACAAATGAAATAGAAATAGAAAGTTATGAGTAAGTAATTGAAATATGAATTCAAAATCAAAAGAAAAAATAAAAAATGAAGTGGGAGGATCAATGAAAAATTCAAGAAGAATTGGAAAATTGGCTCATTAGGACCGTTGGAATTACTTAGCCGATTCTCGGTCCGGAAAGAAAATAAAATAGTTTGACTCGCACAAAAGCACCTGAGGAGCCACCAAGAAACAGTCCGAGAAGAACCACATGGTTGAGAAGACGAGGAAAAGTTGCACTTGCATAACGTCAAGGAAAAGGGTTACAGGACAAACATGCCTAGAGCTTCCCGTTCCCATGTTTTCGGGAAGAAGGTTGTTGCTCGTATGTTTTACACTTATATGAATTGAATTGTGATTTTAAAGAGTTTTAAAAGGAATTTGTGTGTGATCGCTTTCATTTGGATGAATTTGACTTTTGTTAAAATGTGGTTTATTTTTGGGGAGTTGATTGGGCATTAGCAATCAGTTGTCCCAAGTTGACGGAGGCCACCCATGATGGAGCGGGGTGGGTGGTCATAACGTAGGTTCAGATTCCAGGTTAACAAATAGAACTATGTGTCGCCTAGTGACGACTCAACTAGGGCGGGTGTACGGTGTCCTCGCGAGGATCAAGTGTTTAACGCTACTCAAGGTTGCTTGTTGTCATTCCATCTTGAGATTTTGGATTTTCCCCTGGTTATGCTCCGTTTGATTTTGATGATTGGGTGTTTCCTCCTCTTGGGTTTTTCTTGGCTTTTAAGGAAGAAAGTAGAATTATGCAATGTTTTATAAATTGTTCTTTAATGTTTTTATTCTAAATGGTGGAATGGACATGTGTGAGTATTTTGATATCATGAGAAGCTCTTTTATCAAATGTTTTCATTTCAAGCATAGTTTACTTGGAAGTTTTTTTATAAGCTGCTTGGTTTACCTTTGCATGGGATTTTTGGGGAGTGATTCAGGAAAATCCAACTGAGTAAGTGTTAGGTATGTTTAGGAGTGGGTTGCCAAAGGGGCTGGTGGGGGACTGGCTAGGGGGTAGTCGGCAGGAGGGAGTGGGTAACTGCCAGGGGCAATCTTTTACTTTTCCTTCATTAATTAGTTGGGGCAGTTGTGGGTAGTGATTGGGTAATAAATAGGGGAGATGGCTAAGGGAAGGGGGACGCGACGCGAATAGATTTGGGGGACGCGACGCGAATAGATTTGCATTCACCTTTGCTAGCTAGGTGGCTCGGTCCTTGGGAAGATTCAGCCAAGGCTCTCGAAAGTGGTCTTCTGCGGAGAGGTTTCTTTTACTTTTATCCTCTTCTCTCTCTTTCTTTCTATCTACTATAATTCTTTTGTTGTACAAATTTGGAATAAATAGTTGATTCTTTTATCATCTTTCAACACTATCAAGTTCATTATTTAACAATTTAGCAACTCCACTAAGAAACTATTGATGGAGAAGAGACGAACGCTAGGGAAGCGCGCGTTGGACAATGCGGAAGGAACAGAGTGGACCACATTCACTGATGGAAATTATGATTACAACTGAGAGACGATCGTCGTTGTGAAAAAACATCCATACAGAGTGTTGCGATTGCAGAGGAACTCCTGTTGCACGCATTGCAGGTTCAACCAAAGTTGACCAGTCTTCGAGAAGAAGTCGGAACACATCAGCTACGAAAGTGTGGATACGAACGAGAATGGAGAGTAGGAACACTACTGTTGAAACAACATTCAAGAAGTTTCGACAAGAATACAAGGTACGAGATTAGGCACGCAATCAGGCGTACGAACGAAAGCAAGCATGCGATCGGATACTATCAGGAAGTTCAATCTTTTGACTAGGGAGAGACGGTGTCTATGAAGCAGCTTCGCGAGCTATAGGCAAAGATGCAGGAGTTACAAACATCTTCAAAGGTCCTGGCAAGGAAACAGGCAGTGCATGTGAGGCGGTTCCGTGAGCATTTGCGGTTCGTATGGGCACGGTTACGGGAACCTACCGAATCTTATGTACAACAACATACTTCCGGTTTTTCGAAACTACTGTTCACGGAAGAAGCGACTTCATGTGTGTTGCCAACAAAACAAGATCTGCAAGGTTCTAGTGTGACCGGAGATGATTTAGTCCAGGGTGCTTGTTTTCTGAGAGAACATAGTGAGGCGAGAGTGGCAGACAAGCTTTGCAGTGTTGTCGTGTGCTCATCGGCGCTTGGTGAGGTGACAGTGCAATCAAGTCCAGCACGAGCAATGCTGGAGCTCCTGCCACAAGCTATGCATCCACAGCCGATGGAGACTGCACTTGGGAAAGAGTCACAGCAGTGGTTGGGAAGGTAGAAAGCTTGAGGAGTTTCCAGGTTGGACAGAAAGGGATCAGCAGTGGAGAACTAGAGGAGCAGTTTTGATTCCTGTCAGGTTGAGCAGCCAATGGCTGCTGTGACGGTGGAGAAAGGCCATAGCAAGGGCATTGATGCAATCGGGATACCAACACCTCTTAATCGTGCCAACCTAAAGGGAAACGGTCTTGTTTCAACCATGAATTCAAATTTGTCCATTGATCCTCAACCAGTCACTGATCTTAAAACTTTGTTTGCTGAAGTACAAGATGAGACGAAGCAAAGAGGCGGTAAGCATCTTGTTCCAACCAGTCATGGAGATGATGAACAGTGTATTGAAGACGGCTTCACTACTTGGCGTGATTTAGTTTGGCCCAAGTTGGATGAGCTCCTTCGCAGTGATGCTACCGCAAATGGCTTGGTTCTGCATGATGCCCAACGCCCTTGCAAGGCTAGTGTTGCAGTGGGAAAGGAGTTCCATAAACCACTATCGGATCAGTTCCTGCACTCATCTGGAATTTGACATTTCCGGAAGCAAGGTTATGCCTGCTGCTGTTAAAAGAAAGACAACTCCTGCTGCAAAAGTGCAATACAAACAGCTGCTAAAAGAAGCTACACGTGCTGATTTCCGAAGGAAAGGACACCGGAATATGTCTCTTCATCTTCCAAATGTTGATGTAGTGGAGGAGGAACTGGCGAGAGGATGGTGGCTTGATGATGTTGTGTTGGTTAGAGTAGGGGCATGTCATTATTTGGACATGGTAAAGTGTTGATGCTAAGTGTTTGTTCAGTTAAGCAAGTGGAGAGGTTTTGAGTGCTGGAAACATAATGGTCACAAATAAAGAAGTTCAGCGCTTCCCTAGATGCCGATCACAGAGAGTTTGTTTCAGTGCTTCTGAAAAGGGAAGGGAAACGGCGAAAGGAATGTGCCAACTTCTGTTTGATCGTGTTTTATGCAACGCTCCCTGCGGTGGAGATGGGTCTCTGCAGAAGGCTCTTGATTTTTGGAGGAAAAGGAGTGTAGGAATGAGCAAAGGGGTTCATTGTATGCAGGGCGGTGGTTGAAGAAGAGGCGGTGGTTGCAGAGATATTGAGGAAGTGTGGCGGGACTCTGGAACATGATAATAATTCTGAAATCCCAGAATTCAAAAAGGATGATAAACTTCCCAGCCTGTTTCCATCTGGTTGTGCCCGTGTAAACTCAACTAAATGTCCAAATAATAATGGCTTCGGAGAAAACCATGATGGTGCAGTGCAGGCTGTGGGAGGCCTCTTCAGCCTCTGAAGTCTCCAGCCTGGAGATTTGCAAGCTGCCTATCGGCATCTTGCCAGCAAAATGTCACGGGACTTCGCCTTCTCCCAAGCTCTCGTGCGGCACCCGACTAGCTTCCTTTCACAAAGTCTAAACGAGTTCAGCCTTTCGACACTCACAACGGAAGTAGGGATCGTAAGGGAAGTGCTTGACAAGCTCACAAGACACAAGTGCAAAGAAGCTCTCAAATGCTCTCAACTTCTGTGTGTCTTTACAAATGAGGAGTCACTCCCTTTAAATAGGGCTTGGTGGCAAAGTCTACAACATTCTAGAATATGTACACTTCCACATGATTCTAGAGTATTCTAGCCTATTCTACTAGAATATACATGAAGCATTCTAGAACCCGTTGAGATCCACAACCTTCCATGGAGGCCTAGAATGTTCCGGACCCTTCAAGACCCAAGGGGTGTTCCGCAACACTCCGGAGAAGTCTGGAATTTTCCGGAACTTGGTGTAGAGAACTCTAGAGGATTCTAGAGAGCCTCACCACCGGGTCTCCTCTCCATTTGACGGGGCGTGACATCCTCCCCCACCCATTTTGGCGACGTCCTCAGCGCGTCCATGATGATACTCCTCGATAGCCCTCGCAAACCGCCACAAGTTGTCTGCAGGTTCCCAGGTTGTCTCGCACTCTGGTAAGCCCTTCCACTTGATCAAGTACTCCTTGCTTTGTGGCACTCCCCGTCACAGAACTATTCGATCGTCGAGTATGAGATCCACCTGCTTGTCATACGACTCGACAACCGCGGTAGGTGCCCTTGTAGACACCCCTCTGCTCGGGTCCTCCATGTCTTCATGATATGGCTTGAGCATACTCACATGGAAGACTGGATGGATCTTCAGCTTGGGAGGCAACTCCAAGCAGTATGATACCTCCCCAACTCGGTGCATGACCTCATATGGTCCCTCATATCGCCGAATCAGGCCCTTGTGCACCCTCCTGAATGTTTTGTGCTGCTGAGGCAAGAGTTTCACCATCACCTTGTCACCAGGCTGGAAGCTCACATCCCTTCGCCCTTTATCGGCCCACTTCTTCATCCTCTTGGCAGCTTTGTGCAAGTGGGTTCTCGTCGTGTCGGTCTGCTCATGTCACTCCTTGGCCATAGTTTAGGCGGTTGGGCTGCTCCCTTGGTACTTCTCCCCAAGTACCGTTGTGTGAGGAGTGAGGGGTTGTTGTCCGATCACCACCTCAAATGAACTCTTCCCCGTCGACTCACTCCTTTGCAAGTTGTAGGAGAATTGGGCCACATCAAGCAACTTTGCCCAATCTCGCTGGTTGGCACTCACAAAGTGCCTCAAGTAGAGCTCCAACAAGGCATTCACCATCTCCGCCTGCCCATCCGTCTGGGGTGAAAGCTCGTAGAGTAGTGGAGCTTTGATCCCAACAATTGGAAGAGCTCGGTCCACAACTTACCCGTGAAGCGTGGATCCCGATCGCTGATGATGTGTCGTGGTATCCCCCAATACTTCACCACATGCTTGAAGAGTAGCCTCGCGGTGAGCCCTGCCATCACATCTGCTGGAGCGGGGATAAATGTGGCATACTTCGAGAACTTGTCCACCACCACGATGATGCTTCCATACCCTTCGGACTTCAGTAGTGCAACGATGAAGTCCATGGTGACTGTCTCTCATGGCCTCTCCGCAATGGGCAATGGCTGCAATAATCCTCCGGGCAACTGATTGTCCACCTTGTCTTGTTGGCACACAAGACAAGTCTTCTCATAGGACTCCACATCGTCCTCCATCCTCGGCCAATAATATACTCCCTCTAGCAAGGCCTTGGTGCGGTGCTGCCCTCCCTGGATGTCCCGCCCATCTTGAGTCATGACACTCCTTGATGAGATCCCTCCGCAGGTTCCCCCACTTTGGGACATATATCCTCCTCCCTGTGGTAAGAAGAGTGTCATCCTCCTCCCAAAATCTCCTTGTCTTGCCCTCCGCTGCAAGAGCCAAGACGTTCTTGGCTATAGGATCATGCGCCATGCCTTCCTTGATCCTACCCAAGATCCCGTCGTCCACACATGACAAGTGGCTGAACACCATCTTCCTGCTAAGTGCATCGGCCACCACATTGGTTGTCCCAGGCTTGTACTCCAAAGAATAATCAAACTCGGCCAAGAGTTCCTGCTATCTTGCCTGCTTCAGAGTCAGCTTCTTCTGGGTTTGAAAGTAGCTTGTGGCAACACTGTCGGTCTTCACCACAAACTTGGACCCCAAGAGATAATGTCTTCATGCCCGAAGACAATGTACCACGGCTGTCATCTCCTTCTCTTGAACCGTGTACCTCCTCTCGGTGTCATTCAGCTTCCGGCTTTCAAAAGCTATGGGATGTCTTTCCTGCATGAGCACACCCCCAATAGCAAAGTCTGAGGCATCGGTGTGTACCTCATAAGGTTTGGTCGGATCCACCAAGCTCAAGACCGGTTCCTCCATGACCATCTTCTTCAATCCTTCAAATGCCTCCTCGCATTTTTCATCCCACTCCCACAGCTTGTTCTTCTTTAGCAAGTCGATGAGTGGAGCCGCCTTCTTTGAGTAGTCACAGATGAATCGCCGATAATAATTCACCAACCCAAGGAAAGATCTCAACTCGGGAACCTTGGTTGGCCTCTCCCATTCATCAATAGCCCGGATCTTCTCATAATCCATCATAAGCTTGCCCCCTTTGATCTTGTGCCCCAAGAAGAGAACTTCATCCCTCGCAAATGAGCACTTCTCCTTCTTCACATATAACTCGCTCTCCCTCAATACCTTGAACACGGTTTGTAAGTGCTCCACATGATCCGCCATTGTCTCACTATAGATGACAATGTCGTCCAAGTAGACTACTACAAACTTATCCAAGTATTGGTGGAAGACTTTGTTCATCAAGGTGCAGAATGTCGCTGGGGCGTTAGTCAAACCAAATGGCATAACAAGGAACTCATAGGATTCGTACCTTGTCATGCATGCGGTCTTCGGCACATCTTCCATGGAAATACGGACTTGATAATATCCCGATCTCAAGTCCAGCTTGGTGAACACCCGTGCCTTGCCCAACTGATCAAAGAGATCCGCTATCAATGGGATAGGGTACTTGTTCTTCACTGTGACTTTGTTCAACGCCCGATAGTCCATGCACATCCTCAAGCAGTCATCATGCTTCTTTTGGAATAGAACAGGCGATCCATATGGCGACTTGGATTGTTGGATTTGTCTCGCATCCAACATCTCCTTCAACTACCTCTTTAACTCCTCCAACTCGGGTGGAGCCATACGATAGGGTGCCATGGATGGTGGCTACGATCCTGGCACCAACTCAATTTCATGATCCACCTCCCTCTTGGGTGGAAGTCTCTTGGGCAACTCTGGTGGCATGACGTCACTAAACACCCTTAGCACGCCCTTCACCTCCTTCGGCAACTCATGGTTGTCGTCCACCGGCCCATCATCTTTCAAGGAAACCAAGTCGGTCTCCTCTCCCTTCTTGAAACCCTTTTTCACTTGCATGGCAGAAAGTAAAGACAAGTCATGATTGTCACATACCTTCGTTGTCACCATGCATGGGCTTCTCTCCTCCATGATCACCATTTGCTCCAAGTGAGGTGTTGGTATGGCCTTGGCTTTCTTGAAGAACTACATCCCCAACACTAGCTTGAAGTCATCCATGGGAACCACCGTGAGATCAATAGCACCCCTCCATTCGCCAATGCAAAGGGTCACTCCACGGACAATGCCACTCACCGGTTGAGGTGTGGCATTCACGGTTTTCATGCGACTAGTTGTCTTGGCTACAACTAGCCCAAGTCTTCTCGCCTCATCTTCGGCCACAAAGTTGTGTGTGGCTCCCGTGTCGAGCATTGCATAAGTGGACTTCCCATTCAAATCCACCTTGGCATACATCAACCCATCCTTAGGTGGCGCCTTAAGTGGGTTCTTCACCTCCAACGCATTGAAGAGCCTTAAAGTCCCCATTTGCCGCTCCTTGGGAACTTCCTCCTCTTCAAACATGGAGTTGAGTGCCTTCCTCTTGGGACACTCCTTCCATGTGTGAGGCCCATCACAAAAATAGCATCCTCGGGGCTTGAATTCCCTTGAGAAGTCTTTGGTTTGCTCTTTGGACTTCCCCTTGTCATGAGCATCTCGGTTCCACCTCCTCTCTTGGTCTCCCCCACCTTTACCCTTGAACTCCTTCTTGGGCTTAGGGGGTTCAACCTTCTTCTTGTATTCCACCAAGGACTCGACAATGGACACGGCTTCGGTGAAGGTCTTAGGTCGTCGACCTCGCATCTCTTGTTGTGCCCATGGCTGAAGACCTTTGATGAAATCATACATATGATCATAATCAGGCTTGCCACGTACCTGGAGCTTTAGTGAGACATACTCCCGAACATACTCATGGATTGTCCCCGTATGCTTCAAAGTTCGCAGTTTGTCTCTTGCTTCCCAATCAGCTTCCTTGGGGTAGAACTGAGCATAGACCCATTGCTTGAACTCTTCCCATGATGGAAGTGTCTTCCCACCATCCTTGAGCTCTTGGTGCTTCATCCTCCACCATAGAGATGCATCATCACCAAAGTAAAGAACGGCGGTCTTCACACGGCTCATGTCTTCCATCAAGGCAATTGCCTCGAAGTACTGCTCCACTTGCCAAAAGAAGTTGTCTACCTCCTTGGCATCCCTCTTGCCATTGAAGTGTTTTGGACGAGGCACATCGATCTTTGGGGTGTCCCGCACAAGCACCCCACTAGCCAATTCGCCACGATAATTTGACCACTCCCTCTTAAGTTGATCAAGAGTTTGGTCGTACCTGGCCATAGCATCTCCATGTTGTGCTAAGATCCCCTTTGTCCAGTCCATGAAGACATCTTTCTCGGCAACATTCTTCTTGGCGTACCTCTCAACTGATGTCACTCGGTCTTGGAGATTGAAGAGCGCATCACGTAGGCCCACGATGTCTAGTGCCCCTTCCTCATCGTCTCCCTCGACATACTCGAGCCTTTCTTTCACATCAGCAAGGCACTCCTCCGCCCTTAGGAGACGCTCCTCAAGAGTCGCCACGGTCTCACGAGACTTCCCGCCCTTCTTCCTAGGAACGGACGGCATGGCCTCCTTCTCGGACATAACAGGATCCTCCACATTCGAGCCTGTCATCACGAACACTTGCCTTGAACACCTCTGATACCAACTGTCACGGGACTTGGCCTTCTCCCAAGCTCTCGTGCAGCACCCGACTAGCTTCCTTTCACAAAGCCTAGACGAGTTCAGCCTTTCGACACTCACAACGGAAGTAAGGATCGTAAGGGAAGTGATTGACAAGCTCACAAGACACAAGTGCAAAGAAGCTCTCAAATGCTCTCAACTTCTGTGTGTCTTTACAAATGAGGAGTCACTCCCTTTAAATAGGGCTTTGTGGCAAAGTCTACAACATTCTAGAATATGTACAATTCCACACGATTCTAGAGTATTCTAGCCTACTCTACTAGAATATACATGGAGCATTCTAGAACCCGTTGAGATCCACAGCCTTCCATGGAGGCCTAGAATGTTCCGGACCCTTCAAGGCCCAAGGGGTGTTCCGCAACACTCCGGAGAAGTCTGGAATATTCCGGAACTTGGTGGAGATGTAGAGAACTCTAGAGGATTCTAGAGAGCCTCACTACCGAGTCTCCTCTCCATTTGGCGGGGCGTGACAAAAAGGTGGCATGAATTCTCTTGCAGTTGTTGTAGTGGGCTGAAGAAACGAAATAGCTCATGGCTATGGCCAATGCGGATACACCTGAAGTGATCTTCTGCAAAGACGTTTCTCCAACTTCTATTTTCTTCTCTCTTTCTCTAGTGTACATCTCAGCTATATTGTACAGATTTGGAATAAACAGTTGGTTCAACTATCATATTTCAACACTATCGACTTCATTGTCCTAACAGTAAGCAGATATACTCAACCCTGTAGGTGCACTCTAGTACACATGCAATTATGTTTTGAGTTTGTGATTGAAAGTGAGATAGGTTGGAGACTCATTTACTCCCTTGGAGCTTGGAGAGGTTGTCAGGCGTGGTCATCCTTCGTGTCTATGACAGCCATCTAGGTCTTTCCATTTTGCGTCATTTAATTGATTTGTAGTTACTAAGAGGCACTGAAATAGTTATGTTGAAATGCGATATGTATGCATTGTTTGTTTTCACTATGGATGACATCCATCTCCGCTTAGTTTTAGTATTTTATCTATCTTAAAATTCTAGTACATAGGGAAATTGCTCCCCCATCGAATGAATTCATCCCTCGCCATTTGTCGGCAACCTATGACGATCCGGGGGAACACGTCAGAGGTCAGCGACGGTCCAGATTGGGTCCGGGATTGCTAGAGGATTTGAGTCTCACATCGGATATCATGTATTATTTCATCATTATTATTCATTATAAATAAACACTAAAGCCTCCCATAAAAAGGATTTTAGGCCTTGGGTCACGGATCCTTCATTTTTTACATGATATCAAAGCAGGTTTTCAAACCCAAACCCCCTCCCCTCCTTGAGAGAAACCCTAGCCCTTCTCGTCGGGGGGGTTGCGCCATCCCCGTGCGCGCAGCCCCAGTGCCCCCCTTCTCCGGCCGCAACAGCCCCCGGTTGAGGCGACCCAAGCAAAACATGCCCTTTTTTCTACATCATTTCTATAATTAAAACATTACATAATAAACTCAACACCCCGAGACTTGAGAGGTTTGGTATCTTTGGAGACTAGCTACACAAGCAATTTATTTTACAGTGTTTATGAACATTTCCCATAATTTCATTATAATAGCTCTTCTTCTAAACGTCTCTCAGGTTAAACTCATCCTCACGCCTTGAGAAATGGAAACATAAGGGGTGAGCTCAAACACCCAGTAAAGGAGCAATAAACATATCAACACATTACCAAGGAAATCTTTGACTAAAAGAACATGGAATCATAAAAATGGTTAATATGGCATGATTGGAGAATAAGTAATCCCATATGATCAAACATGTAACATGGCGTAAAGACTGAGAAAACATGAGTCATGGGAGCATTGCATGGTCGGATATCAAATGAGTGTGACACCAACATGAACATAGAAACACAACATCATGGATCAGGCATCACCACCTGTTTCTCATAGCAGATCAAGCAACGCAACATGTTTCCCATTTTGGATTGAGCATCACTACTCGTTTCACTATTATCTCATTAAATGTAAAACTTTACTCAATGCATTGGGGGAGATATATAGGACCCACCCATCACTTAAAAGATTAATCACACACATGTGTGGCACAAGAAAACATCTAATCCATTAAAACCCTGAAATAAAAATGGGTTTCACATTACATTTCAAAAGGTGTCACATACATAACCACATAAACCAGATCAATTGATACCCAATTCAATCACTCAAAAGATGAATTACAAAAAACCATTTAAATGGTGATTTATAAAACATAACATCATGGAAAATAGATCATTTTTGAGATAAAGGAAAACAGATGTCAAATCGTAAAACAAAGTAACAAGGCTTATCTTTAAAAGGGAAAGTGCGAAGATCACATGAATTGATACATATTTGGATTTCAATTAAAGGAAGAACATTGGTGATAAGTGAAAACATGGACTTAAAAGACAAAGCCATTTAAGAAAATCAACACTTAAAAGGATGGAAATTATTCAAAACATATTATAATTGTATGGAAAGGAAAATCATCTATGGAAGGGGGTTTGAATGAGGAACTCATTTCCCCCCGAGATAGATGCAAAAGAAGATCATTGGATATATGGAACATTGAAAATTATTTAATATTTATCATAAATTCTAATTTATATGTTTTGAATTATTTTTGTATGAAATTGTAGTATATTATCCTAAATGATTTGGTTCATAAGTTTAATAAATTTTTATATAATGTTTAGGTCTTGACGGTATCATAAAAGATACCAATTTCATAAAAATTGTATTTTTTTCCCATTCACCAAAAACTTAACCTCTTAAAAAAAATCACAAAATTTCATACTATGATAAATTTGACTTGCTAAATCCAAAATTAAAGTCCATTTCATCGAATTAAATTCCTATAAGTGACGGAAATTACTTTTAATATAAATGCGTAAAACACAAAGAAAAACAATTTTTAGAAAAATACGTTTTTAAGTCCAAAAATGAACTTATACCAAAAACCAAGTATAAAATTGTTTCCTATGTAATTAATTAGATTATTTCCAACTAAAGGGGACTATCTTAATTGAAGATCATATTCAAAGCATAAGGGGACTTAAAAATAAAATGGCAATTTTACAAAAATCGGTATTTTTCAATATTCACTGAAAAATCAATCTTTTCAAAAAAATCTCAAAATTTCACTCTAAGCTAATTTTGATATAGTAATTTCAAAAATGATATTTTTTTTATCAAATACAATTTCTAAAACTGGCAGATATTGATTATAATATTCGCTCACAAAAAACAATAAAAACATTTTTAAAGAAAATGTATTTTTGAATAATAAAATGACTACTAAAAACTGAGTACTTATTTCCTAAACATTAATCAATACATTTGTAAAACCTTTATATATATTTCATAATGCGGTTAATCCTATTCATACCCACCAATTTAGCAGCTAGGTTGTATCGTTCATATTTAAATAATAATATTTCATGGTTCGTTTAAGCTCGGTGTTCTGTGTTGTATACGCTATTGAACATGGTGTTCTTTTAAAATCTCGGAGCGTTACAACTATGAAATCTCAATTTCATAGATGTAAGCAAAGAGCGGTCTCTAACAAAGCATTCGTGTCACTCAAGCTACTAAGGGGCCCAGTGTGATCTCAATCAAACATATTCATATCTCTACATGAACATGTCCACCACAAGATGTATCATATACATCATATGTATCCTATATAATCTCTTTATCCATGACATCGAGCGACCACTAGACATGGAACGTGTCAATCTAGTACTGGTCACTCATCATTTTTTGATTCTCCGAAAAGACTGACCAAATCGATGAATACATCGCATGTCATTCATCCATCTGATAAGCACATCACATGTCACTAATCCAAGTAGTTGAACACAACACATGTGAAGCAACAAAGCATGGTCATGCATTTCCTCAATCTAATTCAATCAAGGGCCAAATGTCTTTTCTTGTCATACAAGTGGACAAATCTCATCTTGGTTGCACTTCAACAGTCTACATAATCAGCAACATACCCAACCACCCCCTTATTAGCTAAATTCATATTTTGACTTGCGTAAGTAGGGTATTAAAGTATGAAGGTTCTCGTGTTAGGTATCTCGTCAACCTCATATAAGGATTGATAATAAGCATACACCCCTAAGTATAACTATGACGGTATGACATTCCGTAAGATATACTTTCGTTGATCAATCCAAGTAATAAGTCTCTACTTATTACCACATGGATCCATTCTCTGTATCTCGTATACAACCTTTTGTAACGGATACAAGAATCTATTCAAGTTAACCTTTACATATCATCACAATCCATTATACTCCACGATGATCATCGATTACGGACAACTCAAAGTTTGTGCTTTGAGGAGATATTTATCATTCGACCGTTCGTGTAAAATAAATTGCATCATATATGAATGAATGATAAATGGAGATTGCCTTTATTATAAATACATGGTATATTTACAACCATTACAACCAATCTTTTAAGTAACACAGAGATATAACATGATCCTCATGTGGTTGCTACAGTAATGGATTTTATTTTCTGAACATTACATCCATATGTAATTCATGTCACATCCCTATGTGACCATCTGATAAAATACTCCCACTAACCTCTTAGCGAGTAACATTTACGAAGAAAGCTAGTTTGAATAACAGTGAGACTTAGGAATCATATTCCTTAAGTTCAACTCTTTGAACTCATATTCAAACTCATTAACTTTATAACATCAAATGTTATAATGTTATCTTTTATTGTATACTTAGAATTAATTCTAAGTGCATCATCATCATCCTTTAAAACCCTTTCATATCAAACTTTTTCCTTGAAATCTTATGTAAATAATGTAACTAATTACATTATTACTTTACCAGTACATCCTAAACTTTTTTAGGATAAGGTGATATCCACTTCATTACAGTAACTAATGCAACTTTTTACATTTCTCTTTACCGTCATATCCTAAACTCTTAGAATACCAAGTGATACACTTTGTGTATCGGATGGTATAAACCTTTAGAGGATAGTGATGTTCACTTGTTATGGTAACTAAATGAAACCCTTTACATTTTTTCTTTACCAACACATATCATAAACATCTTTAGGATATTAAGTGAAAAATCACTATAATCTTTGACTGGTACAGTCCTTTGGTTAACAATGATATTCATTTTCTCACGGTAACTAAATGTCTATTTATATTTTTCTTTATTGTCACATGTCTCAACTCTTTAGGATATGAAGTGAAGAATCACTTAAACTTAAACCGTCACAATCTTTTATTTAATAATTTTGAACCTCTCTAAGTTCAAACATATTCTCACTAGCCTCTTCGACATCATATTCTTTTCAGAATATCTTTCTAAAAAACAACACAAACTGCTTTGTGTTTTAGGAAATAACACTTATTTCCTTTTAGTATGAATATCTGACAAATCAGTGTTGTCAAAGGCGCGCGGCGCAATAAGGCGCAAAGGCCGCTTGGGGATGCGGCGCGAGGCGCAACTAAGGCGCAAGCGCACATAATTAAATATATACAATTTTCAACAATATTTTAAATTAAAAAAAAAACTTAAATTCAATCCAATATTTTAAATTAAAAAAAAACTTAAATTCAATCAAAACAATACAAATTAAAATACATGCTGATAATTTTTAACCAAATCATTATCAAATAATCAATCATTAAGAACCTAAACATTAAAATAATCATGTTATGTTATATGTCTTCTGCAATGTTAAATGTGTTTCTGCTATTCCCTGCTATGTTAAATGAGTTTGAGAACCTAAACATCAAAATCATCGTGTTATGTTAAATGTGTTCGTTGTTATTCCTTGCTTGTTTTTGGTCGAGAGATGGTTCTATTTTTATAGAGTTTGATTTAGTTCTTCTTTTATTAATATATTAAATGTCATGTTATATTTAGGGATGTACAACTCACTTTTCAGAAAATATCCCCAATTTCCATCAGCCCCTTTAAGCACGATCTCCATCGCACGCACCCACGATTTCCACCGGCTCCCGCATGATTTTCCCCGATTTCCCCGATTTCCTCCTATTCATGATTTTCATCGCACCCTTGATTTCCGCCGGCACTCCCGATTTCCATCGGGCCCTTGATTTCCGCCGCCCCTCTAAGCACGATCTCCGCTGCCTTATTCCCCCCGATTTCAGGGGCTAGTGGTGCGCCTTTTTCACGCCTCGCGCCATAGCGCCTCTCGGGTAGGCGCATGAGGCGCGCGCCTTTGGCGCGCCTCGGTGAGGTCGCCTTGCCTCACCGATGGTGAGGCGCACTAGGTGTGCCTCGCCGCGCCTCACGCCAAGGCGCGCTGAGGCGCGCGCCTTTGACAATAGTGTGACAAATCAACTATTTTCATATCTCATATGGTATTCTATGTGTTTGTAGTATAGATAGATAAACATTTTATCCAAGATAAACACTTTTATCCACATCCTCTCCCAAAAATAGAATTTAGAGGAATCAAATGTGCATCAATAAAACAACCTCATTTATTGAAAACAACCAATTGTTTTACAAATTTAAATGAGAAAAACAAATGCACATCCTTAAAATTCCACTCTAGCTTGAAGTCGTCCAAGTAGCAACTACTTCCTCCATTACATCAAGTTTCATCTTTCAGTTCTTCACTTCCACTTATGAACACTTATATATTTACAACATTTGTAAAATATACAATCGGTATCATACCTATCAGAATCAAAGAATGGAACTTTATAATATTCATACCTGGTGCAGATTCTATACTCGGTTTCTCGTGACATTTCAAGTATTCGGGACAATTTCTCCTCCAATGGTCATTCTGGCCACAATGGTAGCATCGTCCTTTCCTTTTCTTGTTCGAAGCAACTGGTGATGTGAACCCTTCACGATCTCTTTTATTACCTTTCTTTCCATAACTTTTACCTTTCTCTTTTTGTAACATCATAATGGTACTTGAGCTAGAACCACTCATATCCTGCTCAGCAATCCATAACATGTTAAGGAGATGAGGTAAAGGTTTGCAGAATTGATTCATGTAGTAGTTAACTACAAACTGTCAGAACCTTTCTGGCAGTGATTGCAGAATGAAATTTGTAGCAACTCCAGCTTAAAAAGTGAACTCATTCTTTCTAAATCGTACTCAATCATATTGAGTACATGGGTGGAGATTGAGGTTTCTTCCACCATCTTCCTCCAAATAAGGGCTTTTGAAACTTCATACCTTTCATGTCTTGTTTGATCTTGATCTCCTTAAATTGTCTATCATTTTGCAAGCATCCATAGACTCATGTTGTTTTTGCAACTTGGGGTCCATGGTAACTAAGAGTCGAAACCTCTACAGAGTCCTTTAGATGCTTATTGTAGAAATCTAACTATGTGGAATGTCCTTCCCAGTTTCTTTCGAAGTGCCTGCTCTAGTACATAGAATTTCTCCTCTTGCTTGAGAACGATTCTCAAGTTTCTATACCAATCATGAAAGTTGCTTTCATTCAACTTTTCTTCATCCAAGACAGATCTCAGGTTCAAAGTGGCGGATTATGCCATTATCTACAACAAAAAATTTATCAGATGAATATCATGTCTTATATATTTTCATTAAGGGCTTTAAATGAAAGTGCTCCCACTAAAAATGATGACCCCGTACACCATATCCATTTAGTGAGTCAAGATCCATATTTCACTATGCAATGGCTCCGCTATGGCATGAAACTCATTACTTTAGTTATTTAGGTAGGGATTCATCTCAATCACAGCAGTTGTGACTCTTAGATAGTTAAGCGGACAACTCTTTATCCAAATCCATCATACGAATTCACTCAACCCGATTCCTCCGGTATCTCAACCCTTGAGGTTTCACATCTTAAGTGTGACTCAAAGCAAACGTCAAAAACAAGCTAACAAAAGACAATCCAAGGGCACCCCACTATGACGTGAAACTACCCGTTGAACAATCTCAAGTCACTCATTACTTGCTTGTCTTACA
The DNA here is from genome assembly GCA_963277665.1 of Viscum album. NCBI lineage: Eukaryota > Viridiplantae > Streptophyta > Magnoliopsida > Santalales > Viscaceae > Viscum > Viscum album. The sequence goes on from OY728137.1 coordinate 807,620,282, forward strand.
CAATATAATTCAAGGACGCCCCGCTATGGCGTGAAACAACCTAATTGGATGATCGAGGTCTTGACAAGTGTTTCTTCAGAAGAAATCTCACACTTAGTATTTGTGGGGTTTTTTGTCTCATTAATTTAATACACATCGTATGCATATTAAATTCATAATTATAACATCCTATGTAATGATTATCATCTCATGTTTTTTTTTCTTTTTGTGTATGCGTGCTTCTGATAATTTAGTTTTTGGAAATCCCTATTCCAACCACCAAATTAATGTGTTCACACCACATTAATGTGCAACTCTTTACACAACCCACAAGTCGGTGTTAATCACCCAAAAAAAGAGGTCAGGTATATTCATACATATCCAAATGCATCATATGCATAAGGTACATGAATGCTTCATGTAAAAGCATAGAGTTGTATGAGATTGATAAACTCCACACAAGTAAGCTCGGAGCGACAGATAGTCAACCTCATTCACTTTCCTAATCAAGGCAAACCTTCAGGAAAGTAGGTGACCCGACCTCAAGTTCCTCTACCCAGGGAGATTTAGTCAAGAGAGAATTCAATTCTTGAAAACTCTAACACCTGATATGCACAAACTATGCCCAACAACTATTCTCAAGCACGTAACTTCAATTACAAACCGAGATCAAGGTAGATGAAAACTAAATTTTATGATATCAAACCTAGCATAATATACAAGGCTCTATCCTAGAAATAATTTATCATATAAATGAGCATACACAATATTCATATTTCACAAATAATTTACTAAACATGAATATTAAGGAAATTTAACAGATAAATAAACAATTTATTTATTTTCCAAAACATCATACATTTATGAACTGTTCATAAATAAATGTTAATTATAAACATTTTATAATTTCGCAAGAATATAAACATTTTATACTCATTTCAATATGAATCCCTTCGCGACGCCTCCTTGCGCGACGAGCTGGTAGCGACCCCTCTCTGTGTCGTGCATCCCTCGCCGACCCACCTCCTCCCGTCGACCCCGCCCTCTTCTCACGACGACTTCTTCCGACGGTCCCCCCTCCCTGCACGGTTTTCCCGCACGACCAGCCTCCTGCGGATTCTCCGCATCCCGTCGCCAGTGACTCTTGCGAACGCACCGCCTCCCATCGTCAACCTCTCCTCTGCGACTCCTCTGCTGGCCTTGCCTGCACGACTCCTCCTGCATCGGTATCTCCTCGCGTCGGCTCTCCTCCTCGACCATTCTCGTGCGACAACTCCCGTCGACCGGCCCCGCCAGGTGCGCCCCTCCTTCGTGACAACCCTCCCTATCGAGTCGCACCTCCCGCTTCTCCCGCGTGATTAATCCAGCCCCAACGACTCATCCCCTCTCATGTGCACACCACGGCCAAACCGCGTCTACTCGTCATCCCCTCCTTGTGCACCTCCTTGAGCGACAGCCCTGGACAGCCCTTCTCCAGCGGCGCTGCCCTCCCAGATCCGGCCAAATCCTGTCCGTTGTGCGCTTCCTCCCGCCAGTCAGTTGTTTCTTCTACTTCCGCACCTCCTCCGCCTTTGTGCAGCTCCTCTGCTTCCACTTCGGCCTTCTACACAGGCCCTCCCAGCGCGATGCTCCTGCGCTGACTCCCACCCTGTCCACCACCACTCCCTCCATGTCGGCCTCCTCTTGTGGCAGCCCCCACCTCCATGACGGCTTCCTCCTGCAAAATCCCTGCCTCCAAACGACCGGCCCGCCAATGCAGATTTCTCGGCGCTCTGTCGTCCAACCCACCCATGCAGCTTTCCCGACACCTCGTTGGCATATCCTTTTTCTTCCATCATTCATCACCTTCCCGAGGGGGAGGAGCAGCCATGGCGCTTTATCTTTTATTCTGTTTTGTCTTGTTTTGTCATCAAGTTGGGTTGGGTATGTCCAACTTGAGGAGTAGTGTTTGCAGCATCTGTTAATTTCTTTGTTTTTCATTATGTGTTCAAGCTAGGTACACCTAGCTTGAGGGGGAGTGTTGGAGTTTGTATCCAACATCAAACTTATAGTCTGATGTGGTCTTTGGTATTCATTATAAAATAACCTCAAGGCCTCCCTTAGAGAGGCACCTTGGGGATTGGGTTTCCACTCTTTTATCATTCTGCACTTGTATTTTCATGTTGTTCCTATACGCAACCCACTCGCGTCGAGTGCTACGTACCGACACCCAAATGTCCTTGGGGGGACAAATGGTTGATTACCCCCTCTTCCCCACTCTTCCTTCGGCAGTGGTACGTGACGGCGATACCCAGTTGGCGGCGAGTCCGACCGAGGATGGCGCAGTTGATGAGGATGCCCGATGATGAGAAGATGAGACATGTAATGGGGGTCATGCGTGGTAGGAAGGCATGATGTTGATGTCCTTCATGTTCATGACACCCTACTGTCCTGGTTATGAGGTTGCGGTTGGATGCATGGTGATGCGGATGATGACATGGCAGCGGCATGTGATGTGTGGATGATGACTAATGCTAGCACTAGATGTTGGGCCCGACGGGAGGCTAAGGTAGGTAGGGTTGCGACCCGATCCACATCACATGCGGTGTGAGATATGGTGATCGGCATACATGGAAGAGATGGGAGCACAAGACGTTCGACGTTGAGGCGTGAGAGCGGCAACTCAATGAAGAAAGCGGATGTGGGGTGCCTTTATTGATGTTCTTTTGATGTTATTTTACTATACTTAAATGTGTTATTTGGTAAGAGTGTCATGGTGAGGTTGGGATGGATAGTGGACCTATTTAGGTGCTTGTTAGTTCTGTTTGTTCACTGGTGCATTGGTATGTTCTTTTCATATTTGCACGAGGGACCTTGGATATGATCCTACCGAGTATATATGTTATGCTCACTCTGCGTATATATAAACAGTTTTTCAGGTTTCCAGGAGAGTTATGGGGACCGAGCTGAGCGTTACTAGCTTGGAGGTGGGACCGAGTTGGGCATTACTAGCTTGGAGGTTGGAGTTGGTGTGGAGTTGTGGAGTTGTGGAGTTGCTACTGCAGGTTTTCCTTTAGGTTTTATTTTGGAGAATTTTGCCATACATTGTGGGATGGTCTCTCTTTTATGATATGTGATGGAGTTGTTTGATGATTGTTTATCTCATCTCTCAATATTTTCCTTATATTGAGGGTAATGTCTCTCATTTGAGTGTTTTAGACCCTCGGTGCTAGTCGTCAATCCGGGACCTACTTGAGGCGGGGCTCGGGGGTCACTCCTCTTCACTGCCAACCTAGAAGGGGTACTAGCAGAGGGGGGGTCATGACATTGATGATCTCAAGTCCCACTACAAAGGCAAATGTTTCATCAAAGTAACCCGTCAATTTAGGAATAGCCATTGCAAACCAATGTGGCTTTATTTCTAGCAACCTCACATTTTCATTGAGATTGTTTTTGAATACCCATTTTACGGCAATGATGTTTTTCTCTTCAAGTCTATGTACAAGCTCTCATGTCTCATTCTTTTCGATCTAATTCAACTATACATTCAGAGCATTTGTACCTCTTCATTCTAATCTTCAATGATATTCTCAGTATCAACATGCTTTCTCATTCTAGAATTTGTTCCAGTTGAATGGGCAGAATTTGCATCATCATCAAGCATTTCTCCATTCTCTTCATTCTGCGCAGCAGGTTCAGCAGTGATTTCTTCAGCCTCACCATCATCCATGACTAATTTATTGTGCTCATCTTCATTTTCAATGATTGTTACATCATCGCGGTCAACCATATTCTCAGCTTATGGTAGCATCAATAGGAACTTCCATTTGGTGTGTATCCAAGAAATATTCCATCTTCAACTTTCTTGTCAAATTTTCCACCGCTTTTTTCTTTCCTCTTGATCGAACATGGACTCTCAAACACTCTAAAGTGTTTCAGATTTGGTTTCTTTTTGAACCACATTTCATATGGAGTCATATCTGAATTCGCCTCAATAAACACCTGTTTTAAATGATTCCAGCGGTTGTAATAACTTGCATCCGGAAATTCATTGAGTTATCATGCTCAGTTAGCATGGTTCTAGCCACATCATCAAAGCTTTGATTCTTCCTTTTAGTCACTCCATTTTGTTGTGAAGTGTACGGTGCGCTAAACTCATGTATTATGTCATGTTTGTCAAGATATTCTTAGAATTGTTTGTTGGCATATTCACTCCCATTTTCAAATCTCAGCCTTTTCAGCTAGTCGCCTAAAACTTTTAAACATGCTCAAAGCTTGGGATTTATGAGACATAAAACGCAAGGAAACCCATCCTAGTAAAATCATCAATGAATGTGATGAAAAACTTATCTCTTCTTGTTGACTTCTTGCTCATATGCCCACAAATGTCTAAGTGGACTGGCTCCAATGGCCTTCGGGTTTGAATTCCAACCCCTTTGGGGCTTCTATTCACCATCTTCCCCTTTTGACATGTTTTGCAAATAGTGGTTGTGTCTTTCCTCAATGAAGAGATATTTATCACAATCTCCTCTTTGATCAACCTTCCCATGCTCTTATGGCCAAGATGACAAAGTTTTATATGGCACAAATTATTTTCAATTTGTATACTCATATAGCAGTTGGTTTTAGCTTCTCCAACCTAAAAAGGGTTTCTATGAGTTCTCAACCCTCTCGATATCAAATAAGACATTGTTTGAGTTTAGTTGCTTCTAGCCAATATTTTTTGCTCGAACACCCTTGATCTTCAATGAGTTATCGTTACCCATAGTAGTCAATTTCAAATTGCGGCGCGACGTAGTGAGGTCCTATAACGGGATAGCGACGACGCAGATCGCGTCGCGACCGCTTTTTTATCTAAACGCAGTCCAATTAATATAATTTAAATTATATAATTATACACATATATGCTGAAAAATTAAAATATGATAAATAAAATATAAAACGGAATAAAAATAATACGCGGCCGCTTTTTTATCCAACGCAGTCCAATTAATATAATTTAAATTATATAATTATACACATATATGCTGAAAAATTAAAATATGATAAATAAAATATAAAACGGAATAAAAATGATACATATACAATAACAAAAGAAAAAAAAATAAAAAGGGATGTTGAAGTAAAATATTAACAAAAAAAACAAAAAGGGGGGGGGATAGCAGCATATAAGGGCGTAGCAGGGGAGCAAACTGAGAAAAAAATAGAAAAAAAATTGATGTGGGGGTCGGGTCAGGCCAGGTTGACTCAGGAGGGGGTCGGGCCAGGTCGACTCGGGGGTCGGGGTAGTCTCATCGAGGGGTCGCGGCGGCACAAGCCAGGAGGGAGGGAGTTGTCGGTGCAGGAGGAGTAGGCGTGGGGGGTTTAACCGCTTACGGGGAAAAAAACTCATTTCTTTGGCGTCATAACAGGGCGCGGCAGCGACAGCCGGAAGCGTAGCAGAAGCGCGACGGCCGAGATCGCGGGTGAGGCGGCGCGATCGCGTTCTGCCCACGATCCAGCCAACTGAAGCAGTCGGGTGCCACTCCGCACTAGCCGAGATGCCACATTTTGACAACCCATTCATTACCAAAGGAAAACACCTCCATCTTTCAACATATGTTTGTTGTTTGGATTCATTCTTCTTTTGAACTTTCTCTAACCTCAAATTCAGATTTAATCTGGTAGAACAGTAAGACACTCAACTGAAGTGTGTTCTTGAACACACCTTTCACAAACTTCCTTCAATTTCTCAAAACTGTTTTTCATTTCTATTTTCTCCTCGTCCTATTGAGACATTTTGCTTGTCTTTTGTTTGTTTCCCCCGTAGCTCATGCTCTCTCCTTCACCTAGATAGAGACATATTGTGCCTAGAGACATATTGTGCCAGCAACTATAAGCTTTGTGACCAAAAACACCACAACACCATCAATAACCTTGAAATCTCATTTTTTTATAAAAACTATGCTCCTAGATGGGTTGTTGTCCAAACTCCTTTTTAGATCTCTGATTTGATGTTTTCACCAAACCCTTTTGTTGGATACTTCAAAGGGTATTTGGGATTGACAGAGAAATTTTTCCAAAAAAAATCTCTCTCCAGGTTTGAGCAGATTTCAACTTTCCTTCAAATCTTTCGACTAGGATAACAATATACTTTTCACCGGATTCAGCCACAGACATGATCTTCTTTTGACATGTTTCATCGCTAGACTCCCCCCTCCTTTGTGCCCAAGCCCTTGTGTACCAAGAGAGTTGGGTCTTTGCTGTTTTAGACACTCATTCAATTGTTACGTAGCCTTGATTTGATTCTCAGACATCTTGGAACTTTCACCAATTTCTATGGCGGCTTTGGTGCAACTGAACTTGAATTTATTCATGTGATTCTCAGCTTCAACAATTTTCATCTTTAGTTTACCATCCTCTTCATCACTAAAGGTGATAGTAGATATCATCAATGATCTTCTTTCTCTCAGCATTTTCAAGGTTTAACCTCTCAACTTTCTTGACCAAATCTGTTTTTTCAATCTGGATTTGTTTGCCTTCATCAAGTCTTTCCTTGATATGCGAATTCTCATCTCTTGGCCTTCCGATTTCGTTCAGACACATCTTGATCTCAATTCTCATAGTGCACTCTTTAGCAAATTCACCTTCTTCGGCAGCAAACTCCTTATCAATTTGAGTATCATCGTCTGAAGATGTACCTTCTTCATCCTCTTGAGCCATCAAAACTCCTTATCAATTTGGGTGGTTTCTTTAGAACTCTCCTCATCACAGCTTCTCTCATCACTATCAAAAGCATCTTCAAGAGAAAGTTACTTCTGATGAATTTGGATGACATCTTCTTATTCCCTTTTGATTGAGGCTGATTTCTTTTAAAGGAATCTCATTTCTTGAAGGATCCCTTTGGGTACTTCACCATCTTCTTTATCCTTACTGATTCCCAAAGGACACTTGGCAGAAAAGTGACCAATTTTACCAAAATTAAACATTTAAAAGGTAGTTACCATGATACTTAAAAGTTATTTAGATTGCTATTAAATTGGCATCAAATTAATAAAACACTGCAAATCAATATTTCCAACACAGATTACTATTACTACCAGTTACACAGCAGAGGGCAAAGCTAAATTTCATAAAAGCTTACCTCCCCGAAAGAATAGCATCAAATGTAAGTGCAACAAGGAGCTGGCCCGGGTTCTCCAAATCTGGCTCCATTCGCAGTGTTTCCTTCTTGATATTGACATCATTACGAATGGTGACAGCCTTCTGCTGCTCTACGTAAGCGACAGTGGGAGGACTGACAGGCCCATAAGGACTACTAACCCGATTCACATGAGTATGGCCCATGTGCGGGGGTGCAGCCCCGCGGTGAACGTACGGAGCAGGCAGCGGAACAGGGGGCACGGGAGGAGGTGGTGGATAGTAGCCAGGATATTGGAAGGGGGGAGGTGGATTAGGGTTTTGATACTGCGAACCGTAGGGTGCAGCAGTCGCAACAACGTATTGGTTCGCCGAGATTTCAGGATGAGGAGGTGGTGGAGGCGGTGGGGGTGGGTTTCCCCTCCGATTTTCGTTCCTGCGGCGACCATCGCCGCCACCCAGAATATTACCCATTGGCCTTGTAATTAAATGCAGCCCAACTTCCAAAGAAAAACTCACGCCACCATCAACTGCGCAGTTCGTCGTTTGATCAGTTCCTCGCAACTCCAGCCATATCTGCCCTGTATCAGGCGCGCCTTTAGCAGAAAACCGAAAGGATGCGAAAAGGAAGCTTCCTTCACCACTTTCAGCGCTAAGTTTAGTGGTTCGGATGGAAGAAGGTCGCATTGAAAATGAAACTGTTGAAATAGCGTTGCCGTTTGTGGCATGGGGGAGCGGAAATCCTGTGATCACAGGGGAGTTGGGGTAGTGCTGAATAGCGTAAAGCAAATGGTGCAGGCCGGTCCAAAAAGGAAGCACTGCTGACAAGCCAATGCAAGCCAAGATACGAGAACTGTTGGCCCCATTAGGTTATGGATGTGCGGGTGATTGAAAAGAGTTTCACGGCATAGGTTGTTTGTTTCGTTGGATTTGGTAATGGAAAGAAGTTTCACACGACAAGCCTTGTTTTGTTGTGCATAGTTAGGTAGTCGGTGGGTACATAACATTTCAATGGGGGTGGGGTGTCCACCCCCACTAAACTCTTTCTGCGCTGCCTATAAAAGGTAGTGCAACCCCCTCTAATGTTTGGTGATTTTAGGAAGGAAATCCGCTGATAGGGGGGAAGAAGTGTGATCATCAATGAAAAATTTGTCTGTCTTTTTCTATTCATCTCTCTCTGTTATTTTAGTTTTTTCTTGTTTCAAATTTGTTTTTTCAACACGTTGTCAGCACAAACGCTCAAAAAGGAGAAAGTTGTCATCATGTCAAATCTCACAAAACTTGAATTCACTGCTCTTGACATTACCGAAAGTAATTACATATCATGGACGATGAATGTGGGAATGTATCTTGAATCAATGGATCTCACGAAAACAATTAAAGAAAATAATTTACAAAGCCTCAAAATAAAGCAAAGGCGTTGATCTTCCTCAAAAAACATCTCAATGAGGGTTTGAAATGTGAATACCTCACATAAATAGATCGATGCAAACTCTGAAAAAGCTTGAAAGAGAGGTATGATCATCAAAAAGATGTTGTTCTTCCAACAACCCGTGATGAATAGAATGTTTTACGTTTCCAATACTTTAAAAGGGTCAGTGATGACAATTCTACCATGTATAGAATTGTATCACAACTCAAGTACTGTGGTATTGAGATTACAGATGTCGATATGCTTGAAAAGATACATATGACATTTCACGCATCTCACATCATCCTGCAACAACAATATCGCTTGGGAGAGAATTTAAAATATTCAGATCTCATATCATCATTACTTGTAGCATAGAAGAACAATGAGCTTTTGATTAAAAATCATCAGTCTCGTCCTACTGGTTCAACAGTAGCATTTTCTGAAGCAAAAGCTGTTTTTCGTGAAAATAATCATGGAAGAAGTTGGGGATGTGATTCTCGCGGCGGACGTAGTTTTGGCGGCAGACGCGGTTGAGGACGTGGTCGTAACCATGGGTCTGCTCGAAATGAATATCAAAGTCAAAGAAATATCAGCTCAAACACTCCAAGGAATCCTGAAGATTCTTGTTACAGGTGTGGTTATAAGGGACATTGGTCCCAAGTTTACTGAACCCCATAACATCTTTGTAAGCTCTATAAAGAATCTCTTGAAGTAAAGAAGAATGAGCCACACTTTGTTGGGACGTCCTATAAAGAGAAAGAAAATGAGTTGAATTTTACTGAGAACCATGAGTCATCAAATGATGATTTCACTTACCTCGAAGTGGATAATTTTACTTGTGAATTTGATGAGATGATAGCTGTAAATAATTCAGAAAAATTACAGTAGTTATGATACACGATATGTCATTTTGTTCTATATGTTTTATATTTTAGATGTTGTATTATTTTAATTTCATAAGGTGTTTCTTATAATATTATTCTCTTTACTTTGAAGCATTGAAATTGATTGCTTAAATGAGACAGATATTTGCATATCAGATAGTGGAACAACACACACAATTATCAAGAATAAAAAATATTTTTCTAATCTTAAATCAACAAGACCAATTGTGAATGCTATATCAGGTCCTGCGGATATGATAGAAGGGACTGATAAAGCAAGTTTTTATTTACCCAATGAGATGCAATTTTTTATAAAAGATGCATTGTTTTCCCCAAAGTCTAAAATAAACTTGTTAAGTTTCAATGATATATACCAACATGGGTATGATACTCAAACTATATATGAGAAAAATGAAAAGTACATGTGCATTACCATTAATAAATTTGGTAAGAGTTGTGTACTAGAAAAACTACCAAAATTATCATCTGGGTTGCATTATACATATATAAGTGTGATCAAAACACATATGGTAGTAAAGAATGGACCAAAAATTGTTAATTTGTGGCATGACCGATTAGGTCATCCTGGGAATGATGCGAAAAATAATTGAAAGTTCTCATGGACATTCAATAAAGGTCCAACATATCTCTCCACTAAGAAAAATTTCATGCGAGGCTTGTTCGCTTGAGAAGCTGATCCTGAGACCATCTCCAGCTAAATTTAGGGTCGAAATGCCATTCTTTCTTAAACAAATTCAAGGGGATATATGTGGATCAATTCATCCATCGTGCAGACCATTTAAATATTTTATGGTATTAATTGATGCATCTAGCAGATGGTCACATGTATGTTTCTTCTCAACTCGTAATGTTGCGTTTTCACCTTTTCTTTCCCAAATAATTAAGTTGAGAGAACAATTCCCTGATCATTTCATCAAGAAATTAAGGCTCGATAATACTGGAGGGTTTACCTCTCAAGCTATCAATTATTACTGTATGACAATGGGGATTACTGTGGAGCATCCAGTCGCCCATGTGCATACACAAAATGGTTTAGCTGAATCACCGATAAAATGCCTTTAACTTATTACTAGACCATTAATAATGAGAACAAAGTTGACGAGATCTGTATGGGGTTATGCAATATTGCATGCCTTGACATTAATTCGCATCAGACCAAGTGAATACCATAAAAACTCTCCACTCTAATTGGCTTTTAGCCAAGAGCCTGACATCTCCCACTTAAGAATCTTTGGTTGTGCAGTATATGTACCAATTGCTCCCCCACAATGTATTAAGAATCTTTAGTTGTGTAGTATATGTACCATTTGCTCCCCCACAACGTACTAAGATGGGACCTCAAAGGAGGTTGGGAATTTATGTAGGATATGAGTCCTCATCCATCATCATATATTTTGAACCACAAACTAGTGATGTATTTACAACACATTTTGCAGATTGTCACTTCAATGAAGAATTATTCCCGTCATTAGGGGGAGAAAAGAAACAAAGGGAGGAGATTTTCTAGAATGCGCAAACGTTATCTTTTCTCGATCCTCCCACCCAATAGTGTGAGATGGAAGTGAAAAAGATTTTACATTTTCAAGAACTAGCAAATCAATTGTCTGGTGCATTTAATGATTCAAAGGGCATGACCAAATCACATATATCGATTATAAATGCACCAGCTAGAATTGATGCCCCGAAGACACAATCACATAATGATGTTACAGAAATCTAAAAAACAAGCCTGAAGCGTGGAAAACCAATTGTCTCTAAGGATATAAATCCTTGGAAAAGAAAAGGGATGAGTATAATTGAAAACCCCATTATAGAGGCATGTGTTCCAGAAGAAACACATAATTTAAAGGGAAAACATGATGAGAATCATAACAAAAAATAATAGGATATTAAAAAACCCCGAAGGTTTGGAAAATAATGAAATCTCTCTTAATTATACCACTACAGGTGATATATGGAATCAGAGTAATACGAAAAATGTTGATGAAATATTTTCATATTTTATGTCATGTGATATAGAAAATGAAGACCCTGGACTAAGGTCTATTATGGAATGTAAAAAATGACCCGATTGGAATAAATGAAAAGATGAAATGCAAGTTGAATTAAATTCTCTTAATAGTCGAAGTGCTTTTGGACATATCATGCTCACACCAGAAGCTGTGAAGCCTGTTGGGTATAAATGGGTTTTTGTGCTTAAGCGTAATGAGAAAAATGAGATTGTAAGATACAAAGCTCGTCTTATCGCACAAGGTTTTTCTCAGAGACCTGGAATTGATTGAGAAGACATATTATCCTATTATGAATGCTATTACTTTTCGATATCTAATCATCCTTGTAGTAGCTGAGAAGACAAATATGCGTCTTATGGATATTGTTATAGCTTATTTATATGGGTCATTTGATGATAATATATAAATGAAAATCCATAAAGGGTTCAAGATACCTGAAGTAGTGAAATCAAAACCCAAATACCTATATTCAATTAAATTACAGAAATCCTTTTATGGATTAAAACAATTTTTCCATACGTGGTATAATCGTTTAAGTGAATATTTGTTAAATAAAGGGTATGTAAATAACCCCATATGCCCATGTGTTTTTATTAAGCAAACAACATCTGGATATGCAATCATTGTCGTTTATAATGATGATTTAAATATCATCAGAACTCTAGAAGATACCAATGAAGTAATGAGAAACTTAGATGATGAATTTGAAATGAAAGACCTAGGAGAAACCAAGCATTGTCTTGGATTACAAATTGAGCATATGCCGAGCATTATATTTTTACATCAATCAAATTACACTAAAAAGGTCTTAATTTTTTTTAATAAGGATAAATAAAATTCTTTAAGTACTTCAATGGTTGGTTGGTCTTTAAATACTGAGAAAGATCAATTTAAACCTTGTGAAGAAAATGAGGAGTTGGTTGGTCTAGAAGTACCATACCTCAGTGCTATCAGAGCACTAATGTATCTTGGTAATTGCACTCTTCCTGATATATATTTTTCTACTAATTTATTGGCAAGATTTAGTTCAACCCCTGCAGGAAGACACTGGAATGATATTAAACATATTTTTCGTTATCTTTGTGGCACTATTGATTTGGGTTTATTCTATTATAACAAATCATAAAGGAAGATGGATGGTTTTGCATATGCAAATTATTTATCTGATCTGTATAATGTGTGATCACAAATTGGTTACGTGTTCACAGTAGAAGGTACTGCCATATCTTAGAGATCACAAAAGCAGACACTCGTCGCAACATCTTCAAATCATGCAAAAGTGATAGCATTACATGAAGCATGTCGAGAATGTGTTTGGTTACGGTCTATGACTCAACACATTTGAGTGGCAAGTGGATTGACTATGGATAGTATCCTAACAATTTTATTTGAAGATAATGTTGCGTGCATTACACAATTGAAAGAAGGATTCATAAAAAATGATCAGAAAAAACAAATACCACTGAAATTTTTCTCCTTCACACAATATTTAATGAAGAATGAAGATATCAACATGCAATATGTTCAATCTAGTGACAACGTTGCGGATATATTTACAAAGGCACTACCAACTACCATCTTCAGAAAGTTTGTACATAATATAGGGATGCATAGACTATAAAATTTTTAATGTAATCTAACTTTCAAGGGGAGTCTATGTGACTGTACTCTTTTCCTTATTTCAGTTTTTATCCCACTATGTTTTTTCAGAAAAGGTTTTTAATGAGGCAGTAACAAAACACGTATGGCATTGGTAGGGGTGTGCATCCCAAGGGGGAGTGTTAGTTAGCCGGTGGCTGTATAACATTTCAATGGGGGTGGGCCGCCCACCCCCACCAAACCCTTTCTGTACTGCCTATAAAAGGCAGTTCAACCCCCTCTAATGTTTGGTGACTTGAGGAAGGAAATCCACTGATAGAGAGGAAGAAGTGTGATCATCAATAAAAAAAATTTCTTCCTTTTTCTATCAATATCTCTTTGTTATTCTAGTTTTTCCTCATTTCAAATTTGTTTTCTCAATAATATTAAGTTTTTTATAAAATTATCTATAAATAACAATGTTTATGGACATAATTTTTATTTATTAATAAACTTATTTATTATTACAAAAAATTCAATTTAACTAATTATATTTTTAAATGCCCATACTTTGGAGAGATTTGTGATTTTTAAATTTCAAATTGCATTACAAAAAAAGGTGAACCAGTTTCACATCCACTAGGAAAAGCATTACCTCTAACGTCGAACCCATTTCTCTAGGGTCTCGGGTTTGATTATAGGGGGTGGAAAATGTGATTTATAGAGAATATATGGGCATATTTTCAGGATTTTAATGACGCTACCAACCTCGGTGCATAGCGAAATTAATTATAAAACTCAACCAACCTCATAAAAAGTAAATGAAAAATAGGATAATAGAACAATTATTTGAGAATACCTTTTTAAAAGGGTTTGGAATATTTAGATCAAACTTGAATTAATGAATTTAATCCTCATTCGGTGTCCACCGATAATTTTAATCACTAAAGACTTGGTGGGATCGTCTGCCTAACCAAGTCCAAAGGGAAAATGATAGAATTAAGGATGAAAAGGTACTAGATAACCTCTTATATTTGAAAAAATATGTAACCCTCTCATACAAAAAACACTAGAGAAAACTAAGCACCACCTCTAATCTCTCTCAGTTGAATAAAGACTACACCCTTCTTGTTATTTATAGCTATAGGGACATTCAAAGGTGGATTTTTAGAAAATAAAAAAAAATAGATTTTAGAGAGGTGTAATAAATAGCCTCTAATGGTCATTTAGAGCATTAAATGACCTCCAAAAATGTCTCAAGTCCCAAACCACCTTGAGAGGTGCGTAAATGAGCCTCCAAATTAGTTAAAGGTGGTAAAGGAGGTGCTCAAATGGTCTTTCTATGAAAGCTTATGAATTTTCCACATGTAATGGGCCTTGGAAACCCATTAATCCATACCCAAAATCAAATATCATTTGGGATTTGTAATTTCCTAATGTTTATATATTAATAATATAAAAACTTATTATTTATATTTTAACGCCACATTAATTATTTAAATAAATAACTATTATTTAATTAACTATTTGAAATATACAAAACATAAATCATATTTGTGTTATAATAAACATAAAAATTTTTACACATAGAATAATCACATTAGTCCAAAACCCCTAATTCATATTATCTTATGAGTGACCCCAATGGCCCTTTGTAAAGCTAGCAATGACTATGAATCATATTCACAATCATAAACTAAGATCGGTCTAAAAGCATGATAGAGATACATAATTTTCAAAGGGTTTTTTTATGATCTAATCCACTACATTTCCATTAGCAATGTTTCTTTGTCCTCGAAATCGAGGTTATCATGAGATATGAATAATTTCAATCTCACACAACTTATCTCCTTTTCTCAATTCCCAATATGGCTAAATCTTATATAATCGCATCACATCCGAGCAAGGTCGTGCACTTAGTCAAAACTCAATTGAGGGATTTGATGTCATAACTCGTCATATGGTCGGACACATCATGTATTGATTAATAAAATCTCTCAACTTGATTAAGTGTCATAACTAATTGTATTCTATTAAACCAAATCCTCAAATGACTTAAGATAGGTATCAAAGTATGAAACTTCACATGTAGGGAACCTATTTTACAACCTCAAGTTGAAGGATCCAAAATCAATGTTTATATAAGTAAAACTAATGACATGTATATGACTATCTATATTTTTTACTTTAAGTGGGTCAATTAGAATACAAGTTCACCAACCTATATCCTACAAGTGATTAGTTTTATCTTTATACAAGCGATCTTACTCATACTAATCTTAACATGTCATCACAACCCAATATAATGATCACCACTCAAGGATGACCTAGTAATACATATATTTCAAGGCAATGTTATCATATCATCTCTCATGTTTTATGAAACAAACATAAATTAATGATAACATATTGTAAAAAATATACGTTACATGATACAACATGTCCCTAAGCTAATAACAATTGAATGACTTTAAGGCACAAACACAAAAAATCTCCCACTTGCACCAAACTCAGTCATCCATGTATCTAATACCAAGAGAAATGGACTACCATGCTTTAGTTGGGGGATGTGTCAAGGAATCTACAATATTATCCTTTGTAATAACTCAACACATCTTAATATCACCCCTATTAATAATCTCTCAAATTAGATGAAATCAATAAATAATATGTTTAGATGTCTAGTGAGACTTGGGTTCCTTAGTTTGTGAAACTGCCTCACTATTATCACAGTAGAGTTCAATTAGTTGCACGATGTTTGGGATAACACTTAGGCTACGTCTGGTACAATAGAAAGGGAGATAGGAAATAGAAATGGAAAAGAAAAAGATGAAAAAAATGTTTGGTATGCCTGAATGGAAACAGTGGTTCCCTCGTATGAGGGAAAATGGTTTCCATACAAAATCGAATGGAAATGTTGATCAGGAAATGGAAACCAAATTCTAGGAAAAAAAATCCCTTTGAAATTTCTTGAATTCCAACCACATTCTTCCATCATGTTCCTCTTCGCCCCTACATCTATCCATATTTTCCTCGCCACCTCCTACATCCCTTTATCACTTTCCTCATCACCCATTACATTCCTCCATCAATGCACCTCTTTCCTAACGAAGTTGATTTGGCGACATCACCCCCACTAGAGGAACCAGTTCTATCATCATCAACATCTCCAACTTCACCTATTCATTTTCATAAATCATCATCCCTAATTTCTCTTCACTCGATCAAATGCTACTTGAAACGCTCCTGCTCGATGTTAGAGGAATCAGAATCATCTTTGACATTATTAGGTGATGACATGTGTGTTAATTCAATGGTTGGAATTTGTTAAAAATAAGAGGAGGAAATAAACAATTATTTGTTTATTATAGGTTTTAAAAACATGGGTTATAAATGGACAGTTGAATTCAAAAATAGGAGGAAGAGAAACTTCTTTTGATTTTGTAGGTTGGCATGCTTTAGTAGGAGGAGAAAACAAAAGGCGAGGAGACTTTGTTTTCTCTTTTACCTATAAGAGAGATAGATAACCATGTGAGCATTTTTTTAGGGAGAATGGGAAAAATAAAAAGCAAGTTTTATTATGCGAGAAGAAAATATTGAGGGTTTTTGTGTGTGTATTTGTAAACCCCTATTTGCGATGAATAGATTTGGGTGTGAGAACCTCATGGAGTAAACCACGCTAAAAATCTATATGTGTGTTCATGTTATTTTATTTTGTGGCAGCAATAGAAAAATACGAGCGATGTTTATTTTTTCCCAACAAGTGGTATCAGAGGAGGTTCGACATCAATGGTGGTAATCGTGTTTTATGATAACGACGATGGCTGGTGATGGAGCACTACCAAAATTTGAGATTGAGAAGTTTGATGGTCATAACAATTTCGTCTTGTGGAAAAGCACAGTGAAATATATTCTAGTGCAACAGGGCATGATCAAACCATTGATCAGAGAAAAGACTGATATAACCAGTGACAATGATTGGATAGAGCATGAGATGTGGGTCATTAACACAATTTGACTATGTCTGGAGAATGACGTAAAGTATTCGGTGTTGGACGAGACCTCACCAAAGGAGATCTGGAGGAAGTTGGAGCAATGGTATATGATGAAGTCACTCAGCAATAAATTATTCCTAAAGAAGAAATTGTATCAGTTGTGAATGGATGAGGGAATTTTTTTTTGGATTACACCAACGAATTCAACAAGATCCTGACACAATTATTGGGGCTCGGTGTGAAGGTTGAAGAGGAAGACAATTTACTTTTTCTTTTTTTTATCTCTACCAAGCTCATTTGATGTACTTGTGACTACATTGCTCGTGGGGAAGGAAACATTGAACATGGATGAGGTTATGACTTCGCTTCAAGATTCAGAGGAATTTTGAAGACTCGTGGTGTATTTATATGAGAAAATCATGCTGATGTGAGATGATTAACGTGGAAGGAGGAAATATCGGAAGTTAAGAGGTAAAGAATGGTGGGAAAAATCAAGGGGATATGATCTTAGAAAAATCACGTGTTTCTGGTGAGAGAAAAGGGTCACTATAAAAGTGACTGTGAATAATAAAAATGGTACATTGCTGGGAAAGAGAAAGATGAAGAGAAGGTTGTGAACATCACAAAATCACCGAGAGATAGTGATGTCTTGCTAATAATGGGAAGCTTGCACTCAGATGAGAGAATTGAATGGGGAAAAGTGTAGTTTCATTACTGCAAAAGATACGAGCACATGAAGCTAGAATGTCGTTTAAAAAAAGGAAGAATGAGCGGGCTCAAAATCCAAAGTAAGACTGATGAGTTTTATATTAAGGGAGATCGGTACACATATGTTCAACAAAAGGTGTGTTTCATACTTTTTAATAGGTGTGATATTCATTGAGAATTGGTGATGGGTCAACATGCGAGGTTCGAGGAGTCGAAACTGTGAAATTGAAGACGCCCGATGGAGTAGTATGAACACTAGATGATGTGAAATTAATTCCAAGGATGAAGACAATGCAAAATTATAATTGAGCTTATATCATAGTGGATTCACACACATGCCAAGGTGGATATTGTTAAGTTATGACATGTGTGTGAATGCAATGGTTGGAATTTTTCAAAAATAAGATGAGGAAATAAACAATTGTTTGTTTATTATAAGTTTGAAAAACATGGTCTGTAAATGGATGGATGAATTCAAAAATGGGAGGAAGAGAAACTTCTTTTGCTTTTGTAGGTTGGAATGCTTTAGTAGGTGAAGAAAACAAAAGTTGATGGTACTTTGTTTTCTCTTTTTCCTATAAGGGAGATAGATAACCGTGAGTGTTTTTTTGAGGGAGAGTGGGAAAAATAAAAGGCGAGTTTTATTGTGTGAGAATAAAATATTGAGAGTTTTTGTGTGTGTATTTGTAAACCCCTATTTGTGATGAATAGAAATGGGTGTGATCACCTCATGGAGTAAACCATGTTAAAAATATATTTGTGTGTTTGTGTTATTTTATTTTGTGGAGACGATGGAAAAATAGGATTGGTGTGTATTTTTTCCCAATAGACATCACCCCTAAAAAACCTACCATCGCCAATGATGCCCCCATTCCCAACCCATTATCATCGACATAAGTCCTCAACTGAACCTATAGCCGTCGACATCGCCCCCTGTTGAACCAATCGTCACCGACATCGCCCCTCTTTCCACCCACACTATTGAACCAAATACATTATCTCCCAACCATATCCATACTCTTCATCGACATCATCCAGGGTAGGCTATTATAGGGCTGTGATGTAGAAGAAGATAGACCAGGGAAATGATCATGAGGGAAAAACTATCATATGATAGTTTTTTGTTATATCTTTTTACCAACACCATTTATTAATCCCATTCCATCCCTATCAAACGTGATTTGAAAACCAATTTCCATTTTCATTTCCCTTTAATTTTAATTTTTCATTTCCATTTCTCTTTACTAGTGTATGTGTTTTGTTCAAGGTCAAGCATTCATTTAAATCTATCTTCATAGATCCTCATACCCGGTATGTAAGTTGTTTCACTAAGATCCTTTATTGAGAATAAATATCTCAATAATTTTTCCATTGATTAAAACATTAGGGGTGTCATTTATAATGAGAAGCATATCATTAACATATAGCACCAGAAATACAACCATCCTCCCACTAACCTGTTTATATTCACAAGGTTCATCTTTATTTTTAATAAAGTCAAACTCTTTGATAGCTTCATTAAAATGAATATTCTAACATCTAGAAGCTTGATTAAACCTATAAATGGATCGCTAATATTACAGAAATATCAGAAGAAACAAACGAAAAATGATTCATAGAAGAGTAAAAGGTAAAAATAAAAGAACGAGAAGAACATCGTAAGAAAAAGAGATCTATGTGGTTTGGAAAATGATTCCTACATTCACAGAGAGGTAGAAAATTTACTATGATTAGGGAGCAGAATTATAGGGCATAATCAAAGTTTAAAAAATGTAGAAACCCTAGCTTAAATGAGCGCATGAAGGAAGATGATGTTATTGTGTCACCAACCACACAATCAGTCCACTGTGCTATATTTCCACATCTTATAAATCTTAAAAACATTTCTCGCATCTTTAAAACATTTGAGTTGTATCATATACAAATCTACAAACAAATATCTATAAAATAATGTGGTTTTAACATCCATTTGATATATCTTATAATCATAATATGATATTGAGACTAAAATAATTAAAATGGATTTAATCATATGCATATGAGAAAAAGTTTCTATATAGTCAATAACAAGAATCTATTTAAAACCTTTACCTACCAAGAGAGATTTATAAATAGATGTTCTACCATTCATGTCAGTTTTATTATGAAAGATTCACTTTCACCAAATGGGTTTTACCCATACAAGTGAATCTATTAGGTTCCAAACCCGATTAGTGTACATGGATTCACTACTACAAAACAGGCCTTTAACAACACTATAATTGACCTTTATCACCACTAAAAAAGTACTGACTACCAGGATGCAATTGAAATCCCTAGGATTTTATCAGCGCTAGAAAAGCACTGATAAAGGGGTCCATTATTAGCGCTAAAAAAGCACTAATAAAGAACCCCTTTGCGAGCGCTTGTAGAAGCACTGATAAAAGACCCCATTTATCAATGCTTTTATTTTTCACTAATAAAGGGCCCCTTTATCAGTGCTTCTATAAGAGATGATAAAGGATGCCTTTATTAGTGTATTTAGTAGAATTGATAAAGGGGTATACTACATTGTGTTGTAACAACACACTGCAGCACCAGAAATAGGGCAGTGTGCTTTAACAACACACTGAAACACCAGATATCAGCAAAATTAGATACAAATACAGAATTTAAATGAAATAAAATTTACAACACAAATACAAGAAAAAATTCCATTATAGATCAAAATAACGCACTTGTATAAAAGAACAAACCACCCCTACTCGAGCAAAAGAACACACCTGTATAAAAGAACAAACCACCCCTACTCAATCAAAAGAACAAACCTATATAATAAAACAATTATTATATTGGTAATAATATAAATAAATAAATTAAAAATAAAGTGTTAATTTTAAACTAAACTTTGAGTCACACCAGGAACATTGTGTATCAGATTGATTTGCAGTAGATTTTTGCATGTCACACCATTTCTTGTTCATCTTTAAACTCTATCTCTATAAAAATTAACTAAATAAGTATAAGATAAAAATTATAAGGAAATTAAATAATTAATAGCAGATAGAATGGTAGAAAAAACAATCTAGGCTCATTTGTTCAGTTTGGCGATGTGATTCACGTTTTAAACTAAAATGACACTTATATATTGAAAAGATATACTTGGAGTCATATTGGTCACACCATGCATCATATTGAGGTGAAGATAATTCCAAAACATCCCAAATGATTTATGGATCATTTTATTAAAGTATCAAAACAATCTGAATGCATTTTATTGGTTTTGAGTACGTCACTTGTATTTTTTACTAAAATGTCGTTTTAAACTGGAAACACACACTTTGAGTCATACCAATCACATCATGTATCAGTTTGATGTGAAACTAATTCCTACATGTTACGAATAACTTATAAATCATTTTCCTAAATTATCAAGACAATCTGAGTGCATTTACTCAGTTTTTAGTGAGTGACACTTTTTTGTACTTAAATGTCAATTTTAAATTGACAATATAAACTTTGAGTCATGTCTGGAATATAATGTATTAGATTGAGGTGAGACTGATTCCTTATGGATCATCATCCTAAAGTATCAAAACAATAGGAATGCATTTTCTCAGTTTTGAGTATGTCAGTTGTCCCTTTTAATGAAATTAATGTCAATTTTAAATAAAAAGATGCACTTAGAGTCATACCAATCACATCATGCGTTGGATTTAGGTGAGAATGAGTCCTACACATACCAAATGACTTATGGATCATTTTTATAAAGTATCAAAACCATATAACTATGTTTTCTTGGTTTTGAGTACGTCACTTGTGTTTTTACTAAAATATCATTTTAAACTGGAAACATGCACTTTGAGTCATACCGGTCACATCGTGTATCAGTTTAATATGAGATTAATTCCTACACATCAAAAATTAATTATGAATCATTTTCATAAATTACCAGGACAATCCAAGCATGTTTTCTTGGTTTTCAGTGAGTGACACTTTTTGAACTTAAATGTCAATTTTAAACTGATAACAAACACTTTGAGTCATACTGGACACATTGTGTATCAAATTAAGATAAAGACGATTCATACACATAAAAAATGACTTATAGATCATTTTTATAAAGTATCAAAGTAATAAAAATGTGTTTTCTCAATTTTGAGTATGTCAATTGTCTTTTTACTAAAATTATTATCAATTTTAAATAAAAAAGATGCACTTGTAGTCATACTAGTCACACCGTGTGTCAGATTGAGGTGAAGATGATTCCTACATATCCCAAATGACTTATGGATCATTTTATTAAATTATAAAAACAATATTAATGTTTTTTCTCAGTTTTGAGTACGCCACTTGTGTTTTTTACTAAAATGTCATTTTAAACTGAAAGCACATACTTTAAGTCATACTAGTCACATCGTGTATCATTTTGATGTGAGAATAATTCCTACACATCAAAAATGACTTATGAATCATTTTATTAAATTATAAAGATAATACAAGCATATTATTTTTTAGTTTTTAGTGAGTGACACTTTTTGAACTAAAATTTCAATTTTAAACTGATAACGAACACTTTGAGTCATGCCATAAAAATTGTGTATTAAGTTGTGGTGTGGTTGATTCCTATACATAAAAAATTACTTATGAATAATTTTAATAAATTATTAAAACAATTTTAATACATTTTCTTGATTTTTAGTATGCCAGTTGTCTTTTTTACTAAAATTAATGTCAATTTTAAATAAAAAGACATACTTGGAGTTATACTGGTCACACCATGCATCAGATTGAGGTGATTATGATTTATAAATGTCCTAAATTATATATGGATAATTTTTATAAATTATCAAAATAATATGAATGTATTTTTTAAATTTTAAGTACATCACTTGGGTTTTTTTTACTAAAATGTCATTTTAAATCAGAAACACACACTTTGAGTCACACTGGTCACATAGTGTGTAAGGACCTGAACTTAAACATTTCATAATATTTAATTAAATGAATAATTTACACTGAGGGTCTTTTCAGTTTTAGAGTTTTAGAGAATTAGACCATAACTATTACATTTCATTTAAAAAAAACAAAGTAGACACTTCTACTCAATTTATATTTTTTTCACAAAACAAGAACTCTTGAAAAAAAAGAGTCATGTCTAGTTCCATGTTTAAGACAACATGACTTTTCCTTGATCCCATCCTTGACCCTATTCCACATTATGTCCTATGAAAAACATTTCAAATACTTGGGATGATCATAAAAAGCTCAGTAAGGGATACACAAAAAAGGAAAACCGTTAGTTTTTCAAAACAACAAGTAAACCACAAATACTTTAACATAAGTAATACTTTTCACCTTTATGAAGTAGTAAATACTCTTCACTGAATAAAATATCACTACATACCCTTTTGTAACCAGAATATTATCATAAAACCCATATAAAGAACACATAACATATAAAGGTAACTTAGGACATAAACATAATTAAATGGAATAACCATACGGTCGACTTCCACACATATCACTAAATGGAATAGCCATACGACCGACTTCCATACCCAATGCATCGAAGGTTATAACGTAACCACCTGTCCTGGTTTATCACGGCACCACCTGTCATTTGGTTTATCACGTAACCACCCGTAAAATGTCCAAATACCATCATAATAGATAAAATATTGAAAATATAAACATTTCACTAATAAAATTTCATTTTCAATCATAAGAAGTAATTTCAAGATATTTAAATAATCAATCCATTTTCATAAACCATTTAAAAAGAGATTTTTGAATCAAAGTGTCTCGTACCAATTTGAAGATTTTAATGGAATTATAATTTTAAAACATTAATGTCCATAAAATAAATACTCAAAACCATTTTTAAAACATGGACATTAAAGATAAAGATTTAGAATAATAAATCTTTAAAACATTTAAAACAATATTTTAGTTAAAGAGTTTTTAACAAGATGAGAGACTCTTGAATAAAAATAATTGTGGAATAACATTTAATCAGAACTTTATAATATCATGAGAATAAATGGATTCATGATATAATAAGACAAAGGACAGTATATACACCATATAAGAGTGAATTGGTGCACAACAATAATGAAGTCTCAATGGAAATGTAAATTGAAATGAAATCCCTTATAAAGACGGTATCCTTAAATTAAGGAAAAATCAATTACATAATTATGTGTGAAAAATATAAATACACCCAATATTAGTGGATATTAAGTGTAAAACAATTAGTGGTCATTCACACATATTCATAGGATGACATATTCAAGAAGTACAAGTTTAACCCAAAGAATTGAAATTGGGTTAAGAAGTTCCCTTGCAAAAATTAGACAGCCTAACGTCGTCACATTAAAATTCAGAAAATGAGTTGATGAGATAAAAAAGGGAATCTCATCACTTGAACATAAAATTCATAGCAATAAGGATATAGAAGAACATATCCCAACATAATAATATGTAAATTAAAAGACATAACAAAAATAATTCTTTTAAAAATAAGAGGGTGAAAGGTTCCCTTACCGATTTGGTAACTTACAAAACATACGCCACATGAAAGAAAGATTATATAATGAAGATGTAAATACTCATAAATTAAAGTATATTACACAAATATTAAAATAATGGGCAGTACATACACCACACAAAAGGAAATAGTAGCAAATATAGCATGAATCTCACGAGAATAAAAAGTGAGATGAAACCCTTTACCACGTTGTAATCAACTGAGTCGTATAACCAAAATTTAATAACCAACAAATGAATCATAGAATACCATGAATAAAATGATAATCATGATAATATATATCAATTGGTAGTACAAAATACACCACATGTGATAAATAAGTGGTGAACAATGGAAATCTCATGGAATTAAAAGTGAGATAAGAAAATCCCTTACCTCGTTGTCCGACTTGACCCGTTCGTTCTTTAATCTCCTGAATAATAAACTAAAGTTAATTTCTACTTACTTAAGAAAATTTTTCAAGTTTATTATTCCTTTTATATCACTTATTACCATGTTATAAACATTATGTAATCATTTAAGTTAATAACGTCCATTTTGTCGATATTTGGTACTTGAGTCAAAAATGAACACCTTATATTTACAAGTTGTCCATGTTGTCAATAGTCCATTATATCCAGAATGATATTCATATTTAGATATCATATATATCATATATATCCAGTATATATATATATATATATTTATTTATTTATAACAGTACATATCATTTGGAGGTAAGAAATGAAATGCACCGTTCATGGAGACGGTAAGCCGTACGTACGCATGAACGCTACATTCATTTCTATTTCTTATTTTAATGGAATTAAAACATAATGATACATAGGTATATTATAATTCCAGTATAATATCATATATAATATCATTAACTCTATCCTTTATACATCCCACATAAGGCATTAACGAGTCATATCACTTTGAGGGGGCGGTAGTCTGCACTTCCTCAAATTAAATTATCGCGTTTACCCATAATGGAAACCATAAAGGTATGATATAAATGGAAAATACAAAAGCATAAAGAAGACATAAACATAATATATATCATATATAAATACAGTTTCATCATAATGACCACCATGAGAGGCGGTAAGAGGTAATTGAACAATCATCGTTTCTTGAGGCATTAGTTTTCCATCCACAAAAACATTATGTTCTTCACCCATTAGATGGAGGTGTGTGTAAGTGTAGTTAAAATCCTTATAATAACAACATCCTAGTATATTTAGGATACTAGTGTTGTTATAAAATAAGGGAATAAAAATATTTTAGGGTTGGAGAAGTAAAATAAAAGAAAAGAAGTTAAGAGAAACCATTACCTTTAATTTGGGTAACTCCCTTTGGTTTGAACCAAAATGGTTTGTTGAAGTGCCTTCTTCCTAAGGTAAGGCTTATAGGTGGAATAGAGGGATGTAGGGAGATTAATTGGGCATAGTTTGGATGAGACAAAAGGCTTGGGAGGTGTGAGGAATTGGTTAGAAATGGTCTCCTTTTATAAGGGGAAGGAGGGGCTCTTTAGGAAAGTGTGAAAATATTATTTTATTATATAATGATATTCGGTTTCTAAAGGTCCAAAAATCATTAAAGTTGAAGATAAGATGACTCATGGTCAAAATAAAATCATCCAATAAGAACTGGATAGGTTTTGGATATTATTTTAATATTTATAATCTTATTTATTTAAATCATTTATTAATGAGGTAAATACTGCATCATTATTGTGTCATATATAATTTATTTTATTTTATGTCTAAAAATTATAATAAAAATATAATTATGTATTAAATATTTTTTATCTTTCCAAAGAATATTTATAGTAAAAAATATGACTTATATAACACCATATAAAAATTAATTTACTAAAAGATTTTTGTTTATGTCATTTTGGCCTTTACTTTAAATTAATTAATCTAAAGTGTCATTATCATTCATAAGTGGCTCCATGGGGTCCCAAAATCAACCCAAGGATGCCCATGGTCGGCCATTTTTCATCCAATAAGGTTAGGATAAGTATTAAGGTAATTTTGAATTATTAAAATATTCTTTTTAACTTGAATTACCTTATTTACCTTTAACCGCGGTAAATAAAAGTCAAAAGTTACTATTCACAAAAAATTATTTTCATCTTATTAAACCACATTTTACTTACTAATAACAACCATGTATGTCGGATTTTTTAAATTCAATTCACAGAAGTGGTAAAATTTCATTTAAATGAAAAAGTCAGTTTTTTTAACTACTACTAAGTGGTTTCACTATTCATCAAAAATTGAAGTTTTTCAGAAAAATACCAAAAATTCAGCCTAAGATATATTTGATATTCCGAATTCAAAAATGATGTTTATTTTTCCAAATTCAAAACATAAAAGTGGAATTAATTAATTTTAAAATTAATTCCCGTTGTTACAACAAATAGCATGTTTTTAAGAAACAATAACTATCAAAAGATTGACACTTGTTTATGTCCAATTTTAAAGTGAAATTAATTCCAATGACCAACATTAGATTAAATGGTAAAAATATATTCTAATTAAATTTTAAAACCAATTAAAAAGATAATATAACCATATAAATAAATTATATTAAAACACAGTTTTGAATTAAAATACAATATTTTCACTATTCATTAAAAAATGAACTTTATCAGAAAAATTCCAAAAATTTACACAAAGTAAATTTTGATGTCCCCATTCTAAATAAGGATTTTATTTGGTCATATAGAATTTATTAAAGTGACCAAAACTAAATTTAATGAGGGTTCTCCATTAAAAGGTGGTAAATCGACCTTTTAATGTAAATTATGCTTAAAATTCGATTCATTCACATTTTAAGCCTATAACTTTTATTGGATAAATGTAAATACATTTAACAAACATGTATAATCATATTGTAGTTAGTTTCATTCATTCCCTCCAATACAATGACTAGGAGTTAACAACCATTTAAAATAATAATATTATATTATTAGTGTGCAATGTAAGATTTCAAAGAAACCCGTTGTTGTGTATCAGGTACGCTATCAAACATAGAACCCCCTTTAAAGTAAAATTAATAATTAATTCACAAATATTAATAAGTATGAAACATGACTTATTGTTTATTTACCTGGGATGTTACATCCTTCCCCCTTTTTGGGAATTGCATCCTCACAATTTTAAAACAGGCCTTTGAAACTTTATTAAAAGTCCCATATCGGAAAAGATCCAGTAAAATTATCACTTTAAAAGAAATAAAGAGAAGTAAAAAGGTCACCCGAGATAACCCATACTAGGATTCCATGTAGGAAAACATGGATATGGAATAAAGAACAAATGGTCAATTTCTGATGGAGAGTGATAGAAAACATGATTAGAAGAAAGTTAACCACCAGAAAATCACAAACATGTGATGGGTTAAACGGTTTTTGATTCCCCAGTAGTAAAAGTTAACATACAAAGTTTTTGTTTTAAGCTACTTTTCATACTGTTGAGGAATTTATTTATGAGCTTAACTAAAAACATAAGTAAACATACTTACTTGTCATGTAGACTTTCATCCTTTACTAAATTTCTACCACAAACGCATCTTTTATCCCAAAGATGAGTATTCAAACTGACTTGGTCACATCAAAAATCACAAGAATCAACTTCTAGAGAATCACATAATCCACAAAAAAAATCTATATATTTCCCCTATCTTTAGACATTAACCAAAACCAAAAAATGGTTAGTACGAGATCATATAATCCCCAAAAAGTATAATCCTTTATAAAAATAAATACTACTCTTAATCTCCAAAATTCAACAAAAAGTACCCAAAGTTCAATAAAGACCATTCAATATAACATTGTCCTTAAAATTATTGAAAATAACCCAAACTAAGATTGTAACCCAAAACTCAGAAGGATTTAGTCACATAGTCTTCCACTATAAATCTTAACATTTATCTCCAAATAAAAATCAACTACTCTTAAAGTCTCATACTGAAGTGTAATTAACCAAATCACATATTCTCTATGATAGGTTAATCATTTCCATAAAAAACCAAATCACATATGTCCATAATAAAAACATAGATTCTCCCAAAATAAAATTCCACCATTAATCATCAAAAGAAAATATAATTATTCCTTGAATAACATTTTCATATATCAAACTTCAAGGTTACACATACTATAAAAAGTCTTCCAATATAATCCCATCATCAAAAGAGCCTTAATACTTTTAAGTATTTCATCATCTTAAAATCTACCATAACACTTGAATTCCTTATATTTTGACTTCTTACTCATTCAACGTTCTTCATGATCCATCAACCATTCCTTTTCAACTTATTCTAAAATACTTCTTTCCTACAAACAAAATCATGAATCATATCCTAAGATTCAATAATGTCAAAACATATGTTAAGAAATAACCCATACCTTTCATTGGTTATTTTAGGTTTCTTAATCCTCAATTGGAATGACATTAGGTATTGGTAAACATATATTTGTACGATCCTGGTGATCCCATTCTTGAAAACATCTTCTTAGGAAATCTATCTGTATAATGACCATACACACCACATTTAAAACATTCAATTGATCCCTCGGAAAGAACTTATTTCCCTTTCCTAGAGTCAACTTGATGCTTCCTTTTTCCATGGAAGGTTCTTGCTTCATGACCTTCATTCCCACATCTATAACATCTTCCCGTCCCTTTAAATCATTTTCCTAGGTGTTTCTTTCCACATCCTTGACACATAGGTTTTTGAACATACTTACCTTTATGATTATTACCTGAACTTCCATAAGGATTTGTTTCTCATATACATGGTGCCTTATAAAAATCACCAAGGTTCAGGTTATCAATCATGACTCCAGATAATTGGTTGAGAATAACCACAAGAGTTCTAATTGCAGCTACCATTTCATTCAGTTGCTCATTTAGAAAACCGTCACAGTTTTCTTCACATCCACTGTTACTTTGGTGCCTGTTAGATCTAGCCATTTACTAAAACCAAAAAGCTCAGTGTGAGTATATCAGTAAAATCATCATATAATATCTTAATAGGATGGTAAATACCAAGACATACTTATTCATGTTATCTTAAACTCATTCAATTTATCTAAAATAACTTTATCTCTTTCTAAAATCCTAACTATTATGGTAATGTCACTTATGCTTAAAGAACACCCTAACCTCTAAAGTTATCTAAACCGACCTTTGATACCAACTGTAAGGACCCGACCTTAAACATTTCATAATATTGAATTAAATGAATAATTCACATTGAGGATCTTTTCAGGTTTAGAGTTGTAGAGAATTAGGCCATAACTATTACATTTCATTTCAAAAAAATATATAAAGTAGACACTTCTACTCAGTTTCTATTTTTTTCAAAAAATAAGAACTCTTGAAAAAAAGAGAGTCATGTCTAGTTCTATGTTTAAGACAACATTACTTTTCCTTGATCTCATCCTTGACCCTATTCCACATTATGTCCTGTGAAAAACATTTCAAAAACTTGGGATGAGCATAAAAAGCTCAGTAAGGGATACACAAAGAAGAAAAACTGTTAGTTTTTCAAAACAATAAGTAAACCATAAATACTTTAACATAAGTAATACTTTTCACCTTTATGAAGTAGTAAATACTCTTCAATGAATAAAAGATCACTACATACCCTTTTTTAACCAAAAGATTACCATAAAACCCATATAAAGAACACATAACATATAAAGGTATCTTGGGACATAAATATACTTAAATGGAAAACCATACGGTCGACTTCCACACATATCACTAAATGGAATAGCCATACGGCCGACTTCCATACCCAATGCATTTGAGGTTATAACATAACCACCTGTCCTGGTTTATCACGACACCACCCATCATTTGATTTATCACGTAACCACCCATCAAATGTCCAAGTACCATCATAACACATAAAATATTTCAAATATAAACATTTCACTAATAACATTTCATTTGAAATCACAAGAAGTAATTTCAAGATATTGAAATAATCAATCCATTTTCATAAACCATTTAAAAATAGATTTTTGAATCAAAGTGTCCCATACCACTTTGAAGATTTTAATGGAATTATAATTTTAAAACATTAATGTACATATAAATAAATACTCAAAACCATTTTTAAAACATGGACATTAAAGATAAATATTTAGAATAATAAATATTTAAAACATTTAAAACGATATTTTAGTTAAAGAGTTTTTAACAAAATGAGAGGCTCTTGAATTCAAATAATTGAAGAATAACATTTAATCAGAACTTTATAATATCATGAGAATAAAGGGATTCATGATATAATAATACAAAGGACAGTATATACACCATATAATAGTGAATTTGTGCATAACAACAATGAAGTCTCAATGGAAATGTAAATTGAAATGAAATCCATTATAAAGACCGTATCCTTAAATTAAGGAAAAATCAATTAAATAATTATGTGTGAAAAATATAAATACACCCAATATTAGTGGATATTAAGTGTAAAACAATCAGTGGTAATTCACACATATTCATATTAGGACATATTCAATAAGTACAATTTTAACCCAAAGAATTGAAATTGGGTTAAGAAGTTCCCTTGCAAAAATTCGACAGCTTAACGTTGTCACATTAAAATTCAGAAAATGAGTTGATGAGATAAAAAAGGGTATCTCATCACTTGGAAATAAAATTTATAGAAATAAGGATATAGAAGAACATATCCCAACATAATAAGATGTAAATTAAAAGACATAACAAAAAGAATTATTTTAAAAATAAGAGGGTGAAAGGTTCCCTTACCGATTTGGTAACTTACAAAACATACGCCACATGAAAGAAGGATCATACAATGAAGATGTAAATACTCATAAATGAAAGTATATTATACAAAGAGTACAATAATTGGCAATACATATACCACACAAAAATAAATAGTAACAAATATAGCATGAATCTCACGGGAATAAAAAGTGAGATGAAACCCTTTACCACGTTGTAATCAACTGAGTCGTATAACCAAAATTTAATAACCAACAAATGAATCACAAAATAACACGAATACAATGAAAATAATGATAATATATATCAATTGGTAGTAAAAAAATATACCACATGCAATGAATAAGTGGCGAACAATGGAAATCTCACGGAATTAAAAGTGAGATAAGAAAATCCCTTACCTCGTTGTCCGACTTGACCCGTTTGTTCTTTAATCTCCTGAATAATAAACTAAAGTTAATTTATACTTTCTTAAGAAATTTTTTCAAGTTTATTATTCATTTTATATCACTTATTAACATGTTACAAACATTATGTAATCATTTAAGTTAATAACGTATGTTTTGTCGATATTTGGTACTTGAGTCAAAAATGAACACCTTATATTTACAAGTTGTCCATGTTGTCAATAGTCCATTATATCCAGAATTATATTCATATTTAGATATCATATATATCATATATATCCAGTATATATATATATATATATTTATTTATTTATAACAGTACATATCATTTGGAGGTAAGAAATGAAATGCACCGTTCATGGAGACGGTAAGCCGTACGTATGCATGAACACTACATTCATTTATATTTCTTATTTTAATGGAATTAAAACATAATTATACATAGGTATATTATAATTCCAGTATAATATAATATATAATATCATTAACTCTATCCTTTATACATCCCACATAAGGCATTAACGAGTCATATCACTTTGAGGGGGCGGTAGTCCGCACTTCCTCAAATTAAATTATCACGTTTACCCATAATAGAAACCATAAAGGTATGATATAAATGAAAAATACAGAAGAATAAAGAAGACATAAACATAATATATATCATATATAAATACAGTGCCATCATAATGACTACCATGAGAGGCGGTAGGAGGTAATTGAACAATCATCGTTTCGTGAGGCGTTAGTTTGCCATCCACAGAAACATTATGTTCTTCACCCATTAGATGGAGGTGTGTGTAAGTGTAGTTAAAATACTTCTCATAACAACATCCTAGTATATTTATGATACTTGTTTTGTTATAAAATAAGGGAATAAAAAGATTTTAGGGGTTGGATAAGTAAAATAAAAGAAAATAAGTTAAGAGAAACCATTACCTTTAATTTGGGTAACTCCCTTTGGTTTGAACCAAAATGGTTTGTTGAAGTGCCTTCTTCCTAAGGTAAGGCTTCTAAGTGGAATATATGGATGTAGGGAGCTTAATTGTGCAGATTTTGGATGATCCAAAAGGCTTGGGAGGTGTGAGGAATTGATTAGAAATGGTCTCCTTTTATAAGGGGGAGGAGGGGCTCTTTAGGAAAGTGTGAAAATATTATTTTATTATATAATGATATTCGGTTTCTAAAGGTCCAAAAATCATTAAAGTCAAAGATAAGATGACTCATGGTCGAAATAAAATCATCCAAAAATAAGTGTATAGGTTTTGGATATTATTTTAATATTTATAATCTTATTTATTTAAATCATTTATTAATGAGGTAAATACTGCATCATTATTATGTCATATATAATTTAATTTATTTAATGTCAAAAATTATAATAAAAATATAATAATGTAGTAAATCTTTTTTATATTTCCAAATAATATTTATAGTAAAAAATATGACTTATATAACACCATATAAAAATTAATTTACTAAAAGATTTTTGTTTATGTCATTTTGGCCTTTACTTTAAATTAATTAATCTAAAGTGTCGTTATCATTCATAAGTGGCTACATGGGGTCCCAAAATCAACCCAATGATGACCATGGTCATCCATTACTCATAAAATAATGTTAGGACAAGTGTTAAGTTAATTTATAATTATTACAATATTCTTTTTACCATGAATTACCATATTTACCTTTAACCACGGTAAATAAAAGTTAAAAGTTACTATTCACCAAAAATTATTTTCATCTTATTGAACCAAATTTTACTTACTAATAACAACCATGTATGTTGTATTTTCAAAATTCAATTCACAGAAGTGGTAAAATTTCATTTAAATGAAAAAGTCAGTTTTTTTAACTACTACTAAGTGGTTTCACTATTCATCAAAAATTGAAGTTTTTCAGAAAAATACCAAAAATTAAGCCTATGATATATTTGATATTCTGAATTCAAAAATGATGTTTATTTTTCCAAATTCAAAACATAAAAGTGGCATTAACTAATTTTAAAATTAATTCCCGTTGTTAAAACAAATAGCGTGTTTTTAAGAAACAATAACCATCAAAAGATTGACACTTGTTTATGTCCAATTTCAAAGTGAAATTAATTCCAATGACCAAAATTAGATTAAATGGTAAAAATATATTCTAATTAAACTTTAAAACCAATTAAAAAGATAATCTAACCATATAGATAAATTAGATTAAAACACAGTTTTGAATTAAAATACAATATTTTTCACTATTCATTAAAAAATGAACTTTATCGGAAAAATTCCAAAAAATTACCCAAAGTAAATTTTGATGTCCCCATTATAAAGAAGGATTTTATTTGGTCTTATAGAATTTATTAAAGTTACCAAAACTATATTTAAATAGGGTTCTCCATTAAAAGGTGGTAAATCGACCTTTTAATGTAAATTATGCTTAAAATTAGATTCATTCACATTTTAAGCCTCTAACTTTTTTTGGATAAATGTAAATACATTTAACAAACATGTATAATCATATTGTAGTTATTTTCGTTCATTCCCACCAATACAATGACTATGAGTTAACAACAATTTAAAATAATAATATTATATTATTAGTGTGCAACGTAAGATTTCAAAGAAACCCGTTGTTGCGTATCGGGTACGCTATCGAACATAGCAACCCCTTTAAAGTAAAAATAATATTTAACTCACAAATATTAATAAATATGAAATATGTCTTATTCTTTATTTACCTGGGATGTTACATAGTGTGTCGGTTTAATATGAGACTAATTCCTACACATCACAAATGAATTATGAATCATTGTTCTAAATTATCAAGACAATCTGATCATGTTTGCTCAGTTTTCAGTGAGTGAAACTTTTTGAACTAAAATGTTACTTTTTAACTGATAACAGACACTTTGTGTCATACCGGGCACACTGTGCATCAGATTGAGGTTTGATTGATTACTACACATCACAAATGAATTATGGATTGTTATATTAAAGTATCAAAACAATATTAATGTGTTTTTTTTGGTTTTGAGTATGTGATAGGTGTTTTAAACTAAAACGTGAATTATAAACTAAAAACATACAGTTCGAGTCATACCGGTCACACCGTGAATCATATTGAGGTGTGAATAATTGAGTATGTGATGTCTATTTTTCTTTCAATTGTTTGCACCAAGAAAGAAAAGAAAGAAATGTTCTATTTGGATGGATGAAGAAACCCCATGCTGCCTCAAACGCCTTATCCAGAAGCAACATGTTCTCTCTTTTCTGGCGTGCTGTAGATGGTTGAAGAAAAAATATGACTTCCAAAAATATCTTTGAAAATAATAATAATAATTAGATAAAAATGATAAGGAAATTAACTTAAAAATAATAGATATAAATAGTGATAAAGTTAACTAAATAAGTAATAGGAATTCACCTTTTCATGGTGGTTGTATACATTCTTAAACCATTTTCTTATTGTTGTTATCTTAGTTGCATCCTCAAATTCCAATCTCTCACGAGCATGAGTAACATTGAACAAACCACCCCAACTCGAGCAAAAGAATCCACATGTATAATAAAACAATTATTATATTAGTAATACTATAAATAAATAAATTAAACATAAATATGAAACAATACATTAATAAAATGTCAATTTTAATATGAAACCACACAATTTGAGTCATACCAGGTACATCATGTATTGTTTTGTGTTTTGGTTGATTCCACCGTGTCTTTTTATCCTACAGTGCATTCAACACTCTGGTTCATCTAATAATATTTCATTTTGATAACCCAAAATGTTGAATGCATTAGAGAATAAAAAGAAAATTGCATCATCATGAGTGAATCATCCTTGTTGAGTTCATGACCATAGTGTAAGAATGAATCATCCTTATTGAAGAAGTCATTTATTCATATAAAACATTAACCATTAGTGTAAAACTATTAACATTCATTGATTTAAATAAAATAAATATTTACATATGAGTTTTTATGGAACATAATAAAATATATATTTCCCTTTCACAGTCATAGAGAGTAAAAACTTCATGATAAACTATTTACCTCATTTGATGGAAAAAAATTTAGTGTGAACCATTATGTATTTTCAAAAAACACTAAACTCCATTATAATTTTTACACCTTTTTTACAGTATTAAACATGGGTATAGCCTTTTATAGAATCCAAATGACACTAAAATATATTTCATTCATTAAGTATTCATGGATTATACTATATATTAGTATATCCTTTTCAATATTCTAGGTGATGATAAACTCTAACATAACATCATCATTATTTGTTCATCAAAATGGGAATATCCCTATTCTCATGTATTTTTTTATTGATAATGATGATGAGTTTTTTATTAATGAGCTTGTGAGCATGGGTCATTTTTCATAATGAATGTGAACATGCATAATTAATTTCACTTATATAGATTTGACAAGCATTTGGGATATTATATCATATATATAATCGATGATCGAATAGCCTAAATAATTTCACCACCCACTAAAGTGAAACCACTATATTGTTCTTTTCTGAAAATTCATGATTAAGTCGATGAAATTTTGTATTTATTTATTTTTTTAGATGTTTTGGATCAAGATACTAGCTTCTTTTTCAAAGGGGCATTTTTTTGAATTTTCAGTGCTTCAAGATTTAATTTGAAGTAGGTTTTTAATTTTCAGGGATTTATTCATAAAGTGGTTTCTTTTCATTTGATGTCATGTTTCCTTTGACACCATCCCTCCTTGATGAGCATGATATATCAATGCTGGTTGTACTCCAATAGTTCTCTCATATACCTACTGGCTTCGGTGGTTGATCACACACATATTTATTCTAACATTTGATCTGGATTATATACCTGTTTGATGGTCAGATTGGTGTTGTATGACTCTCAAGTGACTATTGTATCCACTAATAAGACCATTTCTTTGTAGCATGGAGAAGCCATGGGCAATCAACTACATCTTTTTTTGTTGTTGTTTAGTTTGTTCTTGGTGAGGGGTTGCTTTTATAGTTTAGTAATATTTGATAGTACTTCAAATGTGCTAATAGAAATTATATCCTATGATAATCAGTTTGAAAAAAATAACTGATGTCTGTTTTGTTTCTAAAAAAAATTCCCCCGCTTAAATTCCTGTACAAAATCACTTAAACAAGTGGTGAAAAACATTTTTTCAATAAGTAACCTGAAACACTTGGACAATGGATCTTATCTTAAGTTAAAAGTGTTGTGCATACTTTTCAACAATTGTTCTCAAACACAACCTTGGTATGATCCCCATTATTCTCTATTTCCTAACAATTTTATTGTTTTCAAGACAACGCTTCATCTCCCCCTCTACCTCGGTCTCTGCCTCTGCCACCTCCTCCACCTCGGTCTCTAACTCAAACTTTGCCTCCGCCTCCACCCCCACCTCTACCTCCACCTCTGCCTCCACCATTTCCTAAAAATTTTATTGTTTTCAATTCATCACTTATAAAAAAAATGATTTCCTCCATTATAATTCTACTTGAGAAAAAATAAAAAATAATATATAAGCATTTTGACACTAATGCTTCACACCCCAAATATATTTCTAAGGTCATAGCCCATACTAGATCACAAACATAGCAGGTAATCACCTAAATTTGTTGTTGGTAAACATTATAACACTATATAGGTTTCCCACTCATCTCTAAACAAATTTACTTCTTATTTTGAGTACAGTGGTTATCGATGTAACATCATGAGTTTTAAGAAATAAGCACCATGTTCAATAACATACATGATATGCTACATCAAGCTTAAACAAACAACTAAATATTATTATTTAAATGTTACCATTATAACCTAGCCGTTGGAATGAAGGGAATAAATAATATCAACTAAATTATGAAAATATGGTTTAAAAATGTTTAAATAATGATTTATTGGTTACCAAATTTATTAGAAATATAAATAAAAACCAATTGAATATAAAGGATGTGTTTTTATGAAAACCTATTTAAAAAGAGAATAATTGTGTTTATAAAATCCTATCACTATTTATGAATTCTTATTTAATGAAAAATATATGTTATAAATTTAATGTAATGTTTTAAATTTATCATATATGTTTTCTAGATATGATATAAGAAGAGATTCAATTTTTCGGATAAAGGAAGTATTTTTCTAAAAATGCAATTTTACCGCCTTTTGATGGAGAACCCTTTTTAAATTTATTTTTTGACACCTTTATATATTATATTTGACAAAATAAACTTCTTATTTATAATTGGGACATTAAAATTTACTCTAGATTAATTTTTGATATTTTTCTGGTAACTATCATGTTTTGATGAATAGTAAAAATACGCTATATTTTAATTGAAAACAACTTTTTCCATCGAGATAATTTATATGGTTAAATCATATTATTTAATGGTTTTAAAGTATAAATGGGATATATTTTTATCATTTAATCCAATTTTGGTCATTATAAGTAATTTCACATTGAAATTGGACATAAACACATTTCAATATTTTGGTAGTTTTTACTTCTTAAAAACATGCTTTCTTGTTTTGACAAGAAGAATTAATTTTAAATTAATTACTACAATTTCTGTGTTTTTAATTTGGAAAAAATAGATTCCATATTTAGAATCAGAAGGTCCAAATTGTTTAAATGGGTACCTTTTATTTTTGGACATTATGAATGGTAACTTCAGTAATTATTTTTATTTACCATGGTTAAAGGGTAAATCTAGTAAATAAGGGTAAAAAATAATATTATAATAATATAAAACTACCTTAAAACATGTCCTAATACCATTGGAGGAGTTATTTATAACCATGAGTATCCTTACACCGAATATTTGGCAATTTGGATCCACTTGGGAGTGATAATGACATGTTATATTAATTAATTTAAAGTAAAGAGAAAAACAACATAAACATGTATCTTCTTACTAAAATAATTTTTATATGGGGTTATATAATTGATCTCTTAGACTATAGTAATTATAAAGATAAAAAAATTTACTACATCATGATATTTTATTTATAATTTTTAGGCATTAAATAAATAAAGTTAATTATGACACAATGATGACGCAATGATTACTTCATTAATAAAGGATTCAAATAAATGATATTATAAATATTAAAATAAATACTATTTGACATAATTTATGTCATCCAAGAATTATCTATGTGAATATGACATGTTAGGATTTATTCAATGTTTTTTTCGAAGGAATTAAGTTATGAATTTGTAAAAAAGTCAAGTATGAATAGTGTCTAAAATTGACATAATTCATAACTTAAAATATAAAATAGTTTATTAAATGATATTAAATTCCTAAAAATCTAATATTCGAAAAAATGGTTAAGATAAGTCCAAATATTTCATAAATTATTTTTTTTTGGGTTTTTTTTGACATGATATGGTAATTACATTAACCCACAATGTGTAAATAACATGATATCACTATAAGATTAAAAAGGGTAAAATAAGGGTTAAATAAAAAAGATAAGGATAAAAAAATATTCAAAACTTGTCTAAAATTTATTGGATGATGGGTATTTGAACTAATTTCATATTATATTCTAATTAAATGAGTTTTGGACCATTTTTAAATGAAATTGAATTTATAATAAAATAATATTTCAAGACCTTCCTAAAGTGCCGCTCCTCCCTCTTATTAAAGGACACCACCACTACCCACATACTCACACATCTCAAGGCCATTGAATCATTCAAATTATGCTAAAATAAGATCCCAACATCCCTACTTTTCTCATAGAATCCGTACCTTGGGTAGAAGAAAATTCAAGAAAACCTTTTAGCTCAAATCAAAATAAGTTAGCCAATTTAGAGGTAACGTCTTCTCTCAAGTTCCTTTCCTTTATTTTCCTTCTCTACTCCCTATGATCTTATTATTTTTTGATTAAATAAAAATACCAGTATCCTAGATATAATAGTATGTTTTTATGAGAATTATTCAAACTATATTTACACACACCTCCATCTAAGGGATACAGACATACTATTTCTGTGTACGGTGAACTACTACCTCACGAAATGATGATTGTTCAATTTTAACCTACCACCTCGCATGGTGGAAATTATGATAGAAATGTATTTATATATTATATATATTATATTTATTTTTTCTTTATTCTTCTTTAATTTTTATTTAAAACATACCTTCATGCTTTCCATGATATTTAAATATGATAATTTCATTTGAGGAAGTGTGAAATACCGCCCCCTCAAAGTGATATGACTCGTTCATGCTATAAATAGAATGTATAAATGATGGTTTTATTAAACCTACTAGACAAAAATGATATAAATATGATACTGGTATTATAATATACATTTATATAATTTGATTATTATTCTTTTAATACGACAAAGAAATGAAAGTAGCGTTCATGCGTACGTACGACCTATCATCTCCATGAACGATGCATTTAATTTTTTTATCTCAAAATATTATGGATATTATAAGTACATATATTGGATATATATGATATTTAAATCATGAATAATATTCTGGATATGATGGACTTTTTACCACATGGAAAATTCACATCAAATAAGTTCATTTTCGACTCAAGTATTGAATATCGACAAACCGATCGATACTAACTTAAATAATTATGTAATTTTTATAACATGATGATAAGTAATATAAAATAAATAATAAACTTTAAAAAATTTCTTAATCACATAGAAATTATCCTAAGTTTATTATTCAGTAATATAAATAATGAACGAGAAAAGTTGGACTCAAGGTAAGGGAACTTCTTAACCCAATTTCCATTCTTTGGTTTGTTCTTATACTTCTTGAATATGTCATGATATGATTATGTTATAAATGAATTTTGATATATTATCTTGTATTTATACTTATATTATGGGGATTTATAGTGAATACACATAATCAATCTATTTGATTCACAAAATGATCTTTGTAATGGAATTTCTAAACTCAATTTCTAAACTCAATTTCCACTTGTTGGGTTTTACGCATACTTAGTTGATTATATTATGCCAATATTATGTGTGGAATCCCTATTTATTTATTTATGTTGTAATTTCCACTTCCCTTTGTGTGGATATACTATTTATACACATAATCACTCCATTGATAAATTCTTATGTCATTTATATGAACTTTATAAGGGAAATCTTAACTCAATTTCCATTCATCGAGTTAAATATCCATGTCATTGGTTTTGTTTTTACAAGAATATGTGTGAATGACCTCTGATTTTTTTACACTGAATATCCACTTATATTGGGTGTATTTATATTTTTCATACATAATTATATCATTGATTTATCCTTAATCTAAGGATATGATCTTTGTAAGGGATTTCGTCTCAATTTATATTCCATTGAGACTTATTTGTTTTCATGCACCAATTCAATTTTATATGGTGGATATAATACCCTTTGACATATTATATCACAAATCTTCTTATTCTCGTGATATTATAAGTTTTGTTTAATGTTATTTCTAAATGATTTTTATTCAAGTGTTTCTCAAGTGTTAAAGGATTCTTTAACTAAAACATTATTTTTAATGTTTAAAGATTTATTCATTTAAAACCTTATATTTCATGTACATGTTTTCAAAATGGTTTTTAAGAATTTATTTATATAGACATGAATGTTTTAAAATGATAATTTATTTTATAAGTTTCAAAGTGGCATGGGACATTTTGATTCAAAATTATCTTTATTAAATGTTTTAAATGGTTTTGGAAATAGTTTGAATATTTCTATATCTTAAAATGATCTCTTGTGGTTACAGTGTGGAAATGTTATTTTCCTTTATGTTTGTTTTATGTGTTATGATTATTAAATCGTACTTGTACATTTGACGGGTGGTTACGTGATAAACCAAGATGGGTGGTTACATGATGAACCAAATGACAAGTGGTTCTATGATAAACCAAGGATTAGTGGTTACGTTATAACCTCCAATGCATTGAGTATGAAAGTTGGCCATATGGCTATTCTATTTAGTGATATGTGTGGAAGTCGACCGTATGGTTATTTCATTTAAGTATGATTATGTCCCAAGTTACCTTTATATGTTATATATTTCTTTATATGGGATTTATGGTAATATTTTGGTTAAAAAAAGGGTAAGAAATGAGCTTATTTTTAGTGAAGTATGTTTACTACTTCTTAAAGGTGAAAAGTATTACTTTATGATAAAGTATTCACGGTTTTTATGTTTTCCCAAGACTAACAGTTTTTCCTTCTTTGTGTATCCCTTACCGATATATTTATAATCATCCCAAGTTTTGAAATGTTTTTTCATAGAAATTAAAGAATAATTGAGTCAAGGATGGGATCAAGGAACAGTTATAGTGTTAAAACATGAAATGATACCATGTTTCTTTTAAAGAGTTTTTATTTTTTGAAAAAAATTGATAGTGAGTAGAAGTGTCTACTTGTAATATTTAAGTTGTTATGTATAATTTATGACCTAATTATCTAAATATATAAACCTAAAAAGATCCTCAATGTGAATTAAAGTCAAATTATTGACTTATCTCAAGATTAAGTAATGTTTAAGGATGGGGCCTTATAGTTGGTATCAAAAGAAAGGTTTAGAAAACTTTAGGGATTAAGAGTTTTCATTAAACACATTGTTAGTCTTTATGTATATTCTTTCAGTTAAATCCTTGTTTTATAACTTTTTAAGATCCAGGAAAGTCGGTTAAAAATGTAAGGAGGAGGATCCCAAACAACATTCCTATCTTATCATGATGACTTGCTTGCAATAATTATTATAAAGTCATGTTTGGATGATTGTGAAATTTTTTCTAAAATACAACTCACTTGCAAGTAGTTGTTTGAGATATAAAATACCTCTACTATACCTCAATACCATCGTGGATCATGGGTTGTATTTAATAAAATTATATCTTCTCAATATTCTCATATTTTTAAGAAAGGTAAATATTATCAAGGAATTTTCAGATATATTATCTTATCACAATATTTTGATGCATATTATGATTTTGAAAAAGGTGCTGAAGAAGGAGACCATTGAACATACTATTTATATTTGATTTTAAAATGTAGTATTTCAGAACATACTTATGGTATTTTAAAAGGACCATTTATTTAATGTTTGAACTCAAACTCGGTCCAACAGTTTTATAAAAATCAAGTTTTACCAGATGTTTTGAAATTATATGCCATACATGATTATTTTCCAAAACTATTTTTCTGTGAACACTCATATGACCCAAGTTGTACAAGGTGTATTTGGATAAAGGAATAAAATGATTTTAAAGGATCTCTAAATCATTGTTGCAATGCATGGACCTTCTATTTACGTGAGCAAGTTGATGATGAAACTAGATGGACACCATGATCAAGGTATGATGTTATTTCTATTGGGAATAGTTTTATTTTATCATATGGAGGTGAAAAAATAATGTCAATATATATAATACTTTTTGAATTAAGATGTTGATGTCATTATTATTTGGGATGAAAACGAGAAGTATAATACAACCATTGAGGTTAAAACATGTCAGGGTTATTTTTGAGTTTTATAAAAAGAGAAAACCCGCAAGATGGGTGACAACCCGTCGCGTTCAGCAAGGCTACAAGAATCGAACCCACAACCAAAGGGTAATAAGGGCACATCGCCTACCACAATCCTACGTGAATTACTTGGTTAGTATGACTTATTATTTTTAGTTAAATAATTCTATGGATCAAGAATAAGTTGATTTTGGGAACTTATGTTTTATCAAATAGATATCCTTAGTATAGGAAAATGATTTGGTGATTAAGTGATAAATGTTATTTTGGAAGATGTTCGCTCATTTGGGAACACTATATGCCTAAGGAAAATAGAATACAATGGGATTTTATTTGAGGAGTAATGGTTGAATTTCATTTTGTAAGAATCTAGGTTTTTATTGTGAAAAAATGACGATTTGGGTTGTTTGTGGAAATGATTAACCTATCATGGATAACATGTGATTAGGTTAATTACTTTTAAGTATGAGACTTTAAGAGTAGTCAATGTTATTTGTAGACAAATGTGAAGATTTATCATGGAAGACTATGTGATCAAATCCTTATGAATTTTGGGTTTCTATCTTAGTTTGAATTATTTTGAAGAATTCTAAGGACAATTGTTTATTGAATGGTATGTGTTGAACTATGAGTATTGTTTGTTAAATTTTGAAGATTAGTATTAGTATTTATTTTTATAAAGGATTATTCTTTTTTTTGGGATTATATGATCTTTTACTAACCATTTTGGTTTTGGTTAATGTCTAAAGACAAGGGAAATATATGGTTTATCTTTTGTGGATTATGTGATTCTCTAGAAGTTGATTCTAGCACTTCAGGTGTGACCAAGTCATCTTGAATACTCATCATTTGGAGAAAAGATGAGTTTGTGGTAGATATTTATTAAATGGTGAAACTATAATTGGAAAGTAAGTATGTTTCCTTATGATATTAGTCAAGATCATAAATAAATTCCTCAACTTTATGAAAATGACCTTAAAATAAAAATGTTGTCCGTTTACTTTTCCTACTATGAAATCAAAGACCGTTTAACCGATCATAAGTTTGTGGTTTTTAGATCGTTAACTTTCTCCTAATCATGTTTTCTATCACTCTCTATCAGAATAAGATGGTTAGTTTTTCTTCCATATCCATGTTTTTCTACATGGACTCCTAGTATGTGTTATATTGGGTGACCTTTGTACTTCTCTTTCTTTCTTTTAAAGTGGTAGTTTTATTAACCTTTTTCCAATGTGGTATTTTTAATAAAGTTACCGAGTTGAATTTTAAAATTATGAGGATGAAATTTCCAAAAGGGGAATGATTTAACATCCCGAGTTTTAATAAAGAAATACTATGTTCAAAAGCATACATGATACGCTACATCAAGCTTAAACGAACAACTAAATATTATTATTTAAATCTTACCATTATAACCTAGTCATTGGAATGGAGGGAATGAATAATATCAGCTGAATTATGAAAATATGGTTTAAACATGTTTAAATAATGATTTATTGGTTACCAAATT
The DNA here is from genome assembly GCA_963277665.1 of Viscum album. Taxonomy (NCBI): domain Eukaryota; kingdom Viridiplantae; phylum Streptophyta; class Magnoliopsida; order Santalales; family Viscaceae; genus Viscum; species Viscum album. The sequence goes on from OY728137.1 coordinate 807,664,715, forward strand.
TATTATAAATAGAAATAAAAACCAATTGAATATAAAGGATGTGTTTTTATGAAAACCTATTTAAAAAGAGAATAATTGTGTTTATAAAATCATATCACTCTTTATAGATTTTTATTTAATGAAAAATATATGTTATATATTCAATGTAATATTTTAAATTCATCTTATATGTTTTCTAGATATGATATAAGAACAAATTCAAATTTTTAGGATAAAAGAAGTATTTTTCTAAAAATGCAGTTTTACCGTCTTTTAATGGAGAACCCTTTTTAAATTTAGTTTTTGACACATTTATATGTTCTATTTGACAAAATAAACTTCTTATTTAGAATTTGGAAATCACAATTTACTTTGGATGAATTTTTGATATTTTTTTGATAACTATCATGTTTTGATGAATAGTAAAAATATGCTAAATTTTAATTGAAAACAACTTTTTCCATCAAGATAATTTATATGGTTAAATCATATTATTTAATGGTTTTTAAGTATAAATGTAATATATTTTTATCATTTAATCCAATTTTGTTCATTAGAAGTAATTTTACATTGAAATTGGACATAAACACATGTCAATCTTTTGATAGTTTTTACTTCTAAAAAAACGCTTTTTGGTTTTGACAAGGAGAATTAATTTTAAATTAATTACTAAAATTTATGTGTTTTTAATTTTGAAAAATGTATTCCATATTTTTAATCATAAGGTCTAAATTTTTTAAATAATTATCTTTTATTTTTGGACATTATGAATAGTAACTTCAGTAATTATTTTTATTTACCATGGTTAAAGGGTAAATCTGGTAAATAAGGGTAAAAATAATATTTTAATAATATAAAACTACCATAAAACGTTTATTAATACTATTTTATGAGTTATTTACAACCATAATAATCCTTAGGCCGAACCTTTGGCATTTGAGAGCCACTTGAGAGTGATAATGACATGTTATATTAATTAATTTAAAGTAAAGAGAAAAATAACTTAAACATGTATCTTCTTAATAAAATATTTTTTATATGGGGTTATATAATTGATATCTTAGAATATAAATATTAATTATAAATATAAAAAGATTTAATACATCATGGTATTTTATTTATAATTTTTAGACATTAAATAAATAAATTTAATTATGACATAATGATGATGCAATGATTGCTTCATTAATAAAGGATTCAAATAAATGATATTATAAATATTAAAATAAATACTATTTTACATAATTAATGTCATAAAATAATTATCTATGTTAATATGAAATGTTAGGATTTATTAAATGTTTTTTTGAATGAATCAATTTGTTATGAATTTGTAAAAAATTCAAGTATGATTAGTGTCCAAAATTGACATAATTCATAACTTAAAATGTAAAATAGTTTATTAAATGATATAAAATTTATAAAAATTTAATCTTTGTAAAAATGGTTAAGATAAGTCCAAATATTTCATAAATGAATTTTTTTGGTCCTTTTAAATGATATGGTAATTACATTAACCCAAAATGTGTAAATAACATGATATCACTGTAAGATTAAAAAGGGTAAAATAAGGGTTAAACAAAAATTATAAGGATAAAAAAATATTCAAAACTTATCTTAAAATTATTGGATGATGGTTATTCGAACCAAAATCATATTATCTTTGAATTAAATGAGTAATGGGCCATTTTTAATTGAAATTGAATTTATAATAAAATAATATTTCAAGACCTTCCTAAAGTGCCCCTCCTCCCTCTTATAAAAGGCCACCACCACCACCCATATAATCACACCTCTCATGCCCCTTGGATCATTAAAATTATGATCAAATAAGCTCCCAAAATACCTACTTTTCTTCTAGAATCTTTACCTTGGGAATAGGTCAATTCAAGAAAACCTTTTATCTCAAATCAAAAGAAGTTACCCGATTTAGAGGTAACGTCTTCTCTCAAGTTAATTTCCTTTATTCTCCTTATCCACTCACTATTATCTTCTTATTATTTGATTACATAAAAACAACAGTATCCTCAATATACTAGTATGTTTTTATGATAAGGATTCAAACTACACTTACACACACTTCCATCTAATGGATATAGACATATTGTTTTTGTGTACGACAAACTACTGCCTCACAAAATGATGATTGTTAAATTTTCACCTACCACCTCTCCTGGTGGCCATTATGATGAAAATATATTTATATATTTTACATATTATATTTATTTTTTCTCTATTCTTATGTAATTTTTATTTACAACATACCTTTATGCTTTCCATGATGTGTAAATACGATAATTTCATTTGAGGAATTGTGGACTACCACCCCCTCAAAGTGATATGAGTCGTTCATGCTATACATGGAATGTATAAAGGATGGTTTTATTAAAAATATGAGAAATAAATGATATAAATATAATAATGGTATTATAATATACATTTATATCATTTTATTATTATTCTTTTAATATGACCAAGAAATGAAAGTAATGTTCATGTGTACGTACGACCTACCATCTCCATGAATGGTGAATTTCATTTCTCATATCCAAATATCATGGATATTATAAGTAAATATATATTGGATATATATTATATTTAAATCATGAATAATATTCTAGAGATGATGTACTTTTTAACACATGGAAAATTTACATCAAACAAGTTCATTTTCGACTCAAGTATCAAATATCGACAAACCGACCAATATGAACTTAAATAATTATAAAATTTTTATAACATGATGATAAATAATATAAAATAAATAATAAAATTTAAATATGTTCTGAAGAAATTAGAAATTAACCTAATTTTATTATTCAGTAATATAAATAACAAATGAGACAATTCAGACTCAAGGTATGAGAACTTCTTAACCCAATTTCCATTCTTTGGGTTTATCTTATAATTCTTGAATATGTCATGCTATGATTATGTGAGAAATTAATTTTGATATCTTATAAAAAAATTGATATCTTATCTTGTATTTATACTTGAATTATGGGGATTTATATACTTTTTCTGCACATAATTACTTCATTAATAAATTCTTACATCATTTATATGAACTTTATAAGGGAAATCTTAACTCAATTTCCATTCATTGAGTTAAATATCCATGCCATTGGTTTTGTTTTTCCAAGAATACGTGTGAATGATCTATGATTGTTTTACACTGAATATCCACTTATATTGGGTGTATTTATATTTTTAACACATAATTATGTCATTTATTTATCCTTAATTTAAGTATATGATCTTTGTAAGAGATTTTGTCTCAATTTACATTCTATTGAGACTTATTTGTTGTTATGCACCAATTCACTTTTATATGGTGTATATACTCCCTTTTATATATTATATCATGAATATTCTTATTATCATGATATTATAAGTTTTATTTAATGTTATTCCTTAATTTTTTTTATTCAAGTGTTTCTCAAGTGGTAAGGGATTCTTTAACTAAAACATTGTTTTAAATATTTTAAATATTTATTCATTTAAAAACTTCTATTTTGTGTCCATGTTTTCAAAATGGTTTTAAGAATTTATTTATATGGACATGAATGTTTTAAAATGATAATTTATTTCAAAAGTTTCAAAGTGGTATGGGACACTTTGATTCAAAATTCTCTTTATTAAATGTTTTAAATAGTTTTGGAAATGGGTTGAATATTTCTATATCTTAAAACGATCTCTTGTAGTTGCAATGTGTAAATGTTATTTTCTTTTATGATTGTTTTATGTGTTATAATTATTAAATTGTACTTGGAAATTTTATGGGTGGTTACATGATAAACCAAGATGGTTGGTTACGTGATAAACCAAATGATGGGTGATTCTGTGATAAACCAAGGATGGGTGGTTACATTATAACCTCCAATGTATTGGGTATGGAAGTCATCCATATGGATATTCCATTTAGTGATATGTGTGTAAGTTTACCGTATGGTTATTCCATTTAAGTTTTTTTTATGTCCCAAGTTACCTTTATATGTTATATGTTTCTTTCTATGGGCTTTATGATAATATTTTGGTTACAAAAAGGGTAAGCAATGAGCTTATTTTCAGTGAAGTATGTTTACTACTTCTTAAAGGTGAAAAGTATTACTTTATGATAAAGTATTTATGGTTTTTATGTTTTCCCAAGAATAACAGTTTTTTATTCTTTGTGTATCCCTTACTGATATTTTTATGCTCATCCTAAGTTTTGAATTTTTTTTTTCACTGGAATTAAAGAAGAATAGAGTCAAGGATGGGATTAATGAAAAGTTATTCTGTTAGAACATGAAATGATACTATGTTTATTTTAAAGAGTTTTTATTTTATGAAAAAATGGATAGTGAGTAGAAGTGTTTACTTGCAATATTTAAGTTTTTATGTATAAGTTATGACCTAATTATCTAAATCTCTAAACCTGAAAAGATCCTCGATGTGAATTAAAGTCAAATTATTGACTTATCTCAAGATTAAGTAATGTTTAAGGTTGGGGCCTTATAGTCAAAAATCTTGGTAGTACTGAGAAAATATATAAAAACAAATAATTAATAAATATTTTAAATGAATTTGTAATTTCCTTTTAAAATTACCTTTTTGAGGATGGTGGTCTTTTGATGGTTTAAGATCTCTCTCATAAATTTGCAAACATGATATCCACAATTGTTGCCATTATCTTTCTTTAGAAACTGCATAAACATTTATCAAAAAATAAATTATTTTGAAATATGTTTTGATAGTTAAATATTTCTATGTATACCTTAATCTATTTCCATTTGTAGTAATCTGTAGGCTTTTTATGTTTAGACACCAACTTCAATCCATGATTTAGCCTATATTTAGTGAACGCCCTATCATAAAAAAATTCTTGTTAAAACATAGACTGAAACATGTAATCATCTATAAAATTTTGATTGTAGTGTATTAAAAATTCACAATACACATCCTGTGTTGTCAATTTGTTGGATATACATGCATTGGATCCAAAAAATAAATATGTAGTGTATCTAGATTGACTACAATCAACATGCGGTGCTACCTAAAAAAACAAAAACAAACAATTAATGAAAAAAAATAAAAATATATTTTATGTGATTAGATTCTAGAGTTTTAATTTTGAATTATAAGAATCAAAAAGAGTTTGTAGTATGTTGTTTTTTCCCAAACACTTTTAGTGGATCATCTCTGTTCTTCTTAATTTATTCATTATCCAAATTAATTTTTTCTATAGAAATGATATAGGGATTAATAAAACCAAATCATACTTCACATGGATTTCCCTTTATATAATAGTAATATAAAACCTATAAAAAATATGAATAGTTATTAACTTTAATAAAAATACCAGATTTCTATTTAGATAGAAGTATTATGAAAATGAACCTTATATATGTATTCATAAATAAGGCTCCCAGTCATTTATTCTTGAGAATATCATTTATACTCTTGAGACTAACTACATATATTATGGAAGTTCCATATATTTATTTTTCATATGGAATGTAAGAAATATTTTCATCTTTAAATATGGTCTCTATATTAAGTTGTAATGATAATAAATGTTTCTCTGGAACTGAAAGGGAGAAGGTACTCCCATGAGGTCATTTTGATTCTTGGTCGATTCACTAGATTTTTCTGATCCGACCTCGTATTTCCCTGTCGCTTTATCCATATGTAATATCATACCTCACTTTAGACCTTTTTTTATCAATTGTTATACATTTTTCATATACAAATTTTTGTTAAAGACATACCTCATGTATCTTTATAAGATTATACAACCATGCTATGAAAGTTACAATATCATCAATGACTGTTGTAATATCCAAATAATCAAGTGGAATATGTAACTCAATAGTCAGCTCATGAGCTACCTCAATCCCCAATCTCATGTGATCTTTTGTGAGTTATTTCTAGTGTAGCTTGTATCCTGAGATATTATACACCATACCCATTGCAACAAGGCAGTGCATGAGTTTAGACAGATAGAAATCACATATAGCTATACCCAATAGAATTTTAGTAATATAAAGTTATTAGAAGTTATTTGATTCAATTTTAGAAGAAAGAGTAATGAAAAAATTTATTACCTTGGGTAAGGTATGTGGTTGAGGGGAATGACCAACCTCAGAGCTAGCAGGTTCATTTGGTTCATGTGCGGATTATTGTTCCACCCCTGGTTTACTTTGATCCTTTCTCATATATTGTTCTTCCAAACCAGACCATACAATAATATATTTTTATGCATCAATTTGTGTCTACAATCCTTTCACCATCTTATATGTATATTCATGTGGTTTTATATTCTCAAAATATGTTCAAGGAGACACTTCAAAACCCAATCCTCTAACATGGCCATATTTTTTTAGCCACTTCAAAGCTACTGAAAGTAGTTTTTCTTTTAGTATGATCGATGTCGATTCTTGTGTAAAAAACATATAAAAAAATATAAACATAAATAGATATTTTTATGTAATACTATTATAAAGCATAAAAAAATTACTATTATTTCATACTTACACATGTTTCTCATACTACTTTTATGTTTTCATCAACTAGTTTACCCTCCTTATTTACACGAGCCTCCTTCCATAGAACATGACGTGAGATGAAAGTGGATTTAGATTTTGATTCATAAATATGCATATAAAAAAGGAACATATGTTATTTCATATCACAAAAAACTTCTATTATTTATTTAAAATACATACCAATTTATTCTCTAGTGAATCTTACCCCATCATTGCTTTTCGATAAGGGGTATATTGGTTTTGATGCACATTATTTATTTTCAGCACTCTTTTTTTATTTCATAAATTATAAATTTTTAATCAAATTGGATAAAATAAATAATGAAAATAATATATTATCAATTACAATGCACCTAAATTGATTTATCATCGCGACAATAGATGAAATCATTCCATGTTTCTTGCTTTATAATGTGTGCATAACTAACTGGTGGGTGGGGATTTACTTTCCCCTCAACATCCCTAAGATGTAACTTTGTAAGAAGAGTCAGGAAGCCTATATGGTATTTTTCTGTGGCCATTAAGGAAATTTTCTTATATGAATATTTTAAAATAAATAAACTCTTCAAGAAATAATGAAAATTAAATCAATGTTTCATTATATAATTTTTCATTAAAATAGAGAAAGTATATCGTAACATTACCATTACATCTCTCAAAAGGGGTTTCTTCATTAAGGCTGGATTTGGCACCAAGAATCAATATAAATGAGTACATTCATCATCATTGTGACCCCAACATAACTAATGAACATTGATTTGTTGGGGCCAATAGGTTGGCCATGTTGATTCTAACCAACCCAGAATTTTATACCCTTACTTCTTGCCTTGATAATTTTATTCAAAATTGTGATGTTGTATCATTCTTATTTTTTTCATAAACATGATGTTGATACCCTAATAATTATGTAGTTTCAACTTTAATAGTCTGTTATTCCTCGAGATTGGTGACATCCTCATATGAAAAAGACATTGTTTGTATGATTAGTCAAAATTTTAATTTGTCTTGAATAACAACAATGCAAACACTAAAAAAGATTTAATAAGGGTCATATGTATACTCTATTGCAAACTTGATGAACTATTTAACTTTATTTTCATACTCTTTTGTCAAATGATTAACATGAATACATTTTTAATAAAATGGGTAATTTAATTTAAGAAAATAATTAATCCACTATGGTAGGTGTTATCCTATGAATTAATCTAAAGGTGAAAGTTATAGACAAATGTAATCTTCATCAACTTCATCTTCTAAATAGTTATTATTTCATTTTGTTACTTGAGACTCATCCTCCATCTCTTCTATACATGCACCTATATTGCCTAAAATACTTTGAGTAGTATTCAACCCATACCACATACCAGTGATCATTTTGGATGACTACTAATTAGAGTAGTTCAATAAACATAGAAGAGATGGGGGATGAGTCTCAAGAAACAAAATGCAATAATAACTATTCAGGAGATGAAGCTAGTGAGGATGATTGTTGTCTTCTTAAAACTTTTTAAATTACCACATCTTAATTTAAAATTTCAAATCTCATCTTAAAATGTTAAAAAGTCCCTCACACTACCATGAGAACATTAACTCATCCCCACTGAGTTGTACTGACTCTAATCTATGTTACTAGTCCTTTTCCCTCACCTGTATCTCAAATATAAGAGATCTATATCTAGTGAGGTTCGTGTGTAGGGTGTGAGTATAAAAATAAACAAGTAAATACTAAGAGGCCCCATAAAATATACAACAATGCATATATTTGAGTATATGTTCAAAGTAGTAACACTCAAAATACACATGTAATTCAAGTCATTGTGTACTAAACATGGCCCCATGATAATCAAATGTACCTAATTTATTTCATACCAATGAATTATACAAATCATACCATAAGTTTATACCATGGTTGTTCCCTGACATTCAAATCATTTCACTAATAAGAGGTTAACATTTGAATCATAGGAGAATAAAAAATTATTTATCTCCATTTGGAAATAACCACATAATAGGTACCATGATATTCAACCTTAGAACCCTAGAATACAAGACCCTCAAGGATAACTATCACATGTACTTATTGTATCAAAATCATGAAATGGGTATAACTTAGCCATTTTTTCTTAGGAAGTGCATTTGAAATATGTGAAAGTATTAACATAATTGGTTCCCTTAGGAAAGAACCACACAATGGGTTCCATAATACATTAGTTAAACCTAACTTCTAAAAAACCACAAAGAAGAACAAACAACAACACAAATGTCACATCACTCTCACCCTAAACCTCGATTAATTACTAACATGTCTATAATAACTTACATTCTAACATACCATACCTATCCCTTACATAATACCCATCATATTCTAATATATGATACTCAAAGATAAGATTTCTTAGGAATTGATCATCTTTCCCAATGATCATTCATTAGATAATCTCATAGTTTGTAGGACTTAATTCGTCACTCACATACCTAAAATATCAAGACAAAGTAATCTATATGATCAACTAATCCATCCTACCCTTTATAGGTTATCCCATTATGTTTTAAGTGACTATACTCAATTTTATACCACATATCTAATCACTACTACGGTGATCATATAATCCCTCTTAGCACATCACTACACTACCAAAAAACTAGGTTTCCACACCACTCTTTAACAATGCTTTTTTTATTAGCACTGATAAAGGGGGTTCTTTATCAGTACTTTTTTTACTAGCGCTGTTAAAGGTTATATTTAAAAAAACATTAAAAACAATATATTAATATATAAATATATTTATATTGATATAAATATATAAATATATTGATATTGATATAAATATAATATATATATTTTAAATTTGTTTTAGATAAGTATAAATAAATATTTACATTTAATATACAAGAAATTTAGTGAAAATGGCTTAAAAATATTTTAAAAATTATTATTAATTAATAATTTGCTAATTATCATTGACTAATAATCATTTAATAACAATGTGAAGACACAAAAATAAAAAAAAATTAATAAAAGATCTAAAATAAGTTGAAAAGGTAACTCAAACTTCAAACGAACATATTTTTTATATATTCACACATAAAAATTTAATTTTATAAATAAATAATTTAACATATTTACATATAAAGTATATTTCTCATTATATAAGCCTTATAATATCTATTTTATTTAAAATACAAATATATGTATATTTATATACCTATGTAATGTGTGTGTGTGTGTATTAGTGTGTGTTTATATTAACAAAATAATATATATTATCTATATATTATAATATACAAATATACATATGAATATACATATGAATTTATAATATATGTAAATATATATAAATATGTATAATTATACTTACAGATACACACACATATATAAAATATATACAAGTGTATGTATGTTGTATGTATGTTGTATATATGTATGTATTTATTTATTTATAAACACACACACACACATATTATAAATGTATTTAAAACTAATCTTATAAATATATATTAATATACAAATAAATATACAGATAAAAAATATAACTATATATATATATATATAAATAAATAGATATAAATAGATATTAATATATGAATATATATATATATATTAATATAAATAAATACACACACACACACATATATTAATATAAATCTATATTAATATACAAATAAATATAAGTAAATATATATATAAATAAATAGATATATCATTAAATGGAGAACAAAGCAACATGAGGGAGTGGTAAAGTATCTAGGCACGCAGGGTAGAGGTCTGGAGTTTGAATCTTGGGGGAGGTAGAGGTGCAGGGGCGGGTGTAGGGTGTGGGGATAGCCCTATTAAGGGTGGGGATAGTGCTGTTAAAGGGGGTGGTGGGGGTGCGAGTGGGTACAGATGTGTGGGCTAACGCTATTGGGGGGGGGGGGGTCAAGCACTGTTAAAAGGTGGATCCGATTCAAAGATTTTTTTTATAATTTTTTTTGAGTTTTATCATCACTTTTTATAAGCACTGATAAAATGTGTCTTTTATCAATGCTAAAAAGTGATGATAAACGACCCTTTTATCAACGCTTTTTTTAGAACTGATAAAAGACCCCTTTTATCAGCCTTTTTTAGCCCTGATAAAAGGAGATTTTATCATCTCTTTTTTGAGTGGTGATAAAAGGGACCCACCCTTTATCTTTACTGAGATTAATAATACTTTTTTAACACTATAAATTCCATTTTATAGCGCTTTTAAAGGTCATATTTGTAGTAGTGCTACCCTAAGAAAAACTTTCATAGGAAAATTCATACATTGTTTCACCCTTATGGGCAACTTCTATTAGCCACACCCTTATGGACCACTTAGCACACCACTATAGAATAATATTTTTTTTCATTAGATTGGGTGTGGTGAGATGGAAACCACATCACACATGTTGTTCACATTATATATTTATGCTTGGTTTATTATGTAAAGTAAATTATACATGTTTACTTGTTTTAAAATTATTTATTCTATGAAATTAATGTTTGGACTTGTGTTATTTGATTATTTAAATTATTTCATTTATATAAGTTCATGGTTATAAATTCTATAAGATCTAAATCATTTTAAGATCTATAAAGGAATGTATATGTCACATGTTTGGTCCAACAAATTGGATCTACCCAGATTGGAAACCACTCTTTGGCCCAGATGTAGTTTCTAGTCCAGATGCATTAGGTAAAACTACAAAAGTGGGAATCAGATCAAGCTATTGGTCATAGTTTTCTATATTCCAATTAGTTCAAGATCCTTCCCTTGAAATCTCATAGTCTGGCTCATGCAAGGGAATGAGATATGATTTAATAAACAACCTAATACCTTAGCTAATAAATTACTCATACTTTGATTTAAAAATTCATTAATGAAACCATAAATTTTCTACAACCTAGATACAATGGGTTTTCAATATCACCATATAAGTGTGTGATCATCAGATTCTTCTCAATTTCTAATACTTTAATATCAAAAATAATCTCTTCAATTTGATCAAACTTATCAACCCGATAATCTTCACCATTAATAGATCTTGAATTCTACACAATTTCACCATGCCAAATCCAAGGACTATAACATGTATTAAAACCATAACAAATTAAATGATATTTAATTTCTCTACTTTGCAACTCTGTCATATTTAAACATTTCAAACAAAGATTGAAAAACATGTCATTTTTTGAAACATTCTGTAATTTTAAAAAATCATCAAACCTTTCCTCATATTTATCACTTGTTTATAGTGTTGTGATCCAACTACGATTCATTATCACCTATAATAAATTTCAAGTACTAAATATAAGTTTTTTTGAAAATTTAAATTTAAATTTACCTTTATAAATAAAAATAAAATCAAATAAATGAAAAATATTTCATAAATAAAATAAAGGCAACACATTTCAAAAGAAAGGTTTCATATTATACTTATTCAATTATAATCCATTCAGAAAAAATTCCAAAAAAAAAAAATAAATCTTAACATTGATTTTAAAAGGTTGACCACAAATAAAACTTAACTTTTATTTCTTTTCATTATATAATTTAGTAATTATTATTTTTAATATATATATATATATGTAAATATAAATTATAAAATAATATTAGGAATAATATATTAGTGATGAAAAAAACATCGATAGTGATAAAGATCCAAAAGGAGGCATACAATTTCATACATCATAATGAAAATGAAAATGTCACTTCATGTAGTAAATATGAAGTGATATATACTATGAACATGATTAAATAGGGAGATAATTTGATTTTTTTTCTAATTATATTCAAAATAAATTGAAATATTCTTATCCTTATCCTATTATTTTATAATAATCAATATTACTTTACTATATGACTAGAGACGATGTAGAAAGTAATATTAGGGAAGTGGTGTTATTTTTTGATGAAATAGTTATAGTACCTAATGAGGGTTAAGTTGAAAAATTCCCAGAGGAATTTTATATAAATATTAAACTATAGAATGGAAAATAAATGGGGGATAATTATAAAAAACTCTTATATTATTCTTGTGTTATTCAAACTGAATTATAAATTAACTTCCCCTATACTGAAATTACACAATCAACACAATAAAAACTTTTTTAGGATGATAATTTAAATATATATTATCAATAATCTATATTCAAACTCCATAATCCATTATAAATTCAAAACACTCATTCATAATGCAATAAAGAAACATTAATTAATCATTCTAACACTCATTTGGTAAATTAAAAATACCTTACATGCTGTAAAAAAATTAATAAGTAAATTAAACATACTTTAAATGTCATGAAAAATAATTATAAGATTTACAAGACACCCACTCAATAAAAAATAATCCTCAAATATAACTTTAGTTAAATAATCATTCAAGAAAATTAAACATACCTTTGTTTTCCTGACACTCATTAAATAATCATTTAGTCAAAGATAACACCTACTAAACATACCTTAAACACCCATTTATAAGTAAATCAACATGATTTATAACACTCATTCATCAAATAATCATACAAGAAAACCACAAGCCCCAAAAAAACAAAACTTGGATGTGTGAAAAAATTAGAACTATGATTAAAAACTATGGAGAACTATCCAAGAGAAGCAATGGTAGAGGATGAAGAAAAATGGGAAGTTGATGATAATGGTGGTGATGGTGACAATGATAACGCTAAAAATGGAAAGATCCATGAGTGAAGGTGACAATTAGAATGATAACAACGAGGAAGAGTGAGAGAGACCAATAATGACTAGAGTTATAGGAGAAGTAGAGTTCATCATGGTTGAGAACACTATAATAACACAAACTGCAGAACCCAAACAAGCAATCAACGAGTTAGGAGGAGGAGAAAATAACATACCTTGGATTTTAGCCTTGATTATTCCAGGAGAACATAGAGGAGGAGCGCCAACAACAGAGGAGTTCCATAAAACCTTGAGAATCATGACTAAATCAGTCACAATTAGGGTTCTTTTAAATAGATCAGGGAGATCTTTATCAGCGTTTCCAAAAAAGCACCGATAAAGATACCTTTTATCAATGCTAAATTAATAAGTGATGATAAAAGACATCTTTATGAGTGTTAAAGGTTTAGTGCTGATAAAGATACCTTTATCAGTTTTTTTAGTGCTAATAAAGATACCTTTTATCAGCATTTTTTAGTGCTGATAAAGCTCCATCTTTATCATCGCTAAAGAAGTGCTAGTAAAAGACATCTTTATCAGCGCTAAAACTTTAGCATTGATAAATGATTTATAATTATAATTATAAATAAAAAAATTGTAAATATATTTATATAATCATATATATATATTCATTATAATTTTATAATTATTTAAATATATAATTAATTATTTATAATTATAAATATATAATTTTATAAATATAGTAAATATACATTTATAAATATATTTATAGATAAATATATTTGTAAATATATTTATAATTAATTATTTATAATTATAAATATATTTATATCATTTTATATATTTATATAAATATAAATATATATATTTAATAAATATATATAAATATAAATATAGTAAATATATTTATTATTTAAATATATTTATTATAATCTTATAATTATAAATATATTTATATATATTTATATAATTATATATTTATATATTTAATAAATAAATATAAATATAAATATAAATATAAATATTTTTTTAAACAAGGTGAGGCACAAAGGCCCCTTTATTGAATTAAAAAGGAAAATAGGGATATAATGGGAGATATGGGCGAATACAAGTGAAGAAGTCACCAAGCAATGCAAATATTCTTAAAAATTCTCAAACAAAGCATATTATCTAGAATTTGAGCGAGTTCCCATATTGTGAAAAGTATGAACACACTCTATAAATTTGATGTTGTTCAAAACTTTCTAGAATTGAAAAGAAGAGAATAATATGTTTGTGTAACTTTTCAAAAAGGGAATATGACTAACAAAAGTCATAAAAGTGTTGACATTCAATCTACTAGACCAGAGCTTATTCATTCTGATTTATGTGGGCCGATAAGATATGAATCAACAAAAGAAGATTTATAATTTATCATTTTTATTAATTATTTCACTTGGATGAAAAACATCATATTTATGATGCACAAATTATATGCTATTGAAATGTTTAAATTCTTCAGAAAAGATATTGAGAAAGAAATAGGGGTTTCCATAAAGATTTTGATAAAAAATAATGGTACCGAATTCACAAATAATACTTTTGAAACTTATATGAGAAAGCATGGTATCAAACATCAGTATATTGCTCCCCGTACTCCACAACAAAATTAAGTATTAGAAAGAAAGAATAGAAGTTTAGTGGAAATGAGAATAAGTATGTTAGTAGAATACAAACTTTCAAAATTCTATTGGAGATAAGCTGTTAGTACTGCTATACATGTTCAAAATAGATTATTGTTAAAACTAAAAACTAACATGACTCCTTATGAAATGAGGTATAACAAAAAACCTTAATTGAAATACTTTAAAGTTTTTGGAATTCCATGTTTTCTCAAAATAAAAAATCTGAATTTGGGAAAGTTTGATGAGAAAGTTGAGAAAGGAAATTTTATGTTTTATTCACCAAATGTAAGAAGTTAAAAATGTTAGAACAAATGTTTATAAAAGTTGGTGGCCTCATATGATGTTAAGGTAATTGAAAATAAAATTTCATTAACAAAAGTTTTTGAGAATGCTGAGGAGGATAAACTAGAGATTTCCAATAATAGTGAAAGTAATTTAAAACATCCTTATCAAGATTCAGAAGAATTGTGTGGTGAGGAAATTTCAGTTGATAAATAAAATTTGAAATTTCCTACCTTAAAAAATCATGTTGAATCCAAAAACATTATTGGGAATCAAAAGGCTCTTGTTCAGAACAAAAAAAGTTGAGATTAGAAAATTAGACTTCACTTATCTCAAAATTTTAACCGAAATCAATTTCAAAGGAAATTCAATACAAAAGAATGGATGAATGCTATGAATGAATAGTTGGATCATATTTAGAAGAATTAAACATGAGAACTTGTTCCACAACCATCAAATAAAAATGTTATTAGAACAAATTGGGTTTATAGAAACAAATTCAATGAGCATGGAGAAGTTTAAAGAAAAAAAGTAAGACTTGTTTGTAAAGGATATGAACAGGTGGAAGGTGTGGATTTTGATGAAAAATTTCCCCCATTATAAGGATAGAAACTATTCGATTGTTTTTTGTAGTGGATGGTCATAAAAATTACAAATTTTATCATATGGATGTAAATTCATCTTTCTTAAATGGTGATATTGAGAAAGAAGCTTACATTGAACAATTTGTGGGTTTCTACTTAATGAGGATTAAAACAAAGTTTATAAATTGAGGAAATATTTGTATGGGATTAAACAAGCTCCATGTTCTTGGTATTATAAACTTTACAATTGTTTGACAATGTTTAACTTTTCTAAAGGAAAAGTTGATAGAAAATTATATATGAAAGATGTTTACTTCTGAACTCTAATTGTAATTGTTTATATGGATAATATAATTTTTTCTAGGTATAGAGAAGATATTTGTAAAAAATTTTATGAGGAAATGAAGAATAATTTTGAAATGTCTATATTAGGAGAATTAAATTTCTTCCTTGTCTTACTAGTTCAACAAAAGGAAAAATACATTTTCTTATCTCAATAAAATTAAGCCAGGAAATTGTTAAAGAATTTTGGGATGAAATAATTCAAATAAGTTTCAACTCCTATTTAAGTGAGCATAAAATTGAGTAAAGATGAATCCAAAATAAGTTTAAATTAGAAAGACTTTCGAAAGCTGATAGGAAGTCTTCTTTACCTTACACATTCAAGGACTTATATTGTTTATACTGTGACTTTGTATGTCAGGTATCAAAGTAATTCAAAAGAATCAAATATGTTGGCAATAAAGAGGATTCTGAGATATGTCAAAGGAACAACTTCACATGGTTTTTTATACAAAACAAATAATGAGTTGAAGTTTCATGGTTATAATGATGCTTATTGGGCTAGATATTGTAATGATATAAAATCAACCTTAGAAGGAACATTTTACTTGGGGGCGAATGTTGTGTGATTTTTCATAGTAATAAACAAAGTTTAGTAACTTTGATCACAACTGAATCTGAATATGTTGTAGCTAATAAATCTTGTACTAATATGTTATGGATGAAATTTCATTTAGAATATTTGAAAGTAAAAGTTTCCAAACCATTTAAGATATATTTTTATAATAATAGTGCAATTGATATTTCTAAAAATCCTATCCAACATTCAATATCAAAACACATTGATATAAAGTTTCACTTTATAAAAGAGAAAGGTGTTGCTAGAGATGTTTTTCTAGAATACATTTCAACAAAGTATCAGATTGATGATATATTTACAAAATAAATTCCAAAAGAAAGGTTTGTGGAATTGAGGATGAAACTTCATGTTCAGCCTCCTCCCATGACTTCCTAAACCTCATAAAGAAGGATCCCCCACTGTGATTTGGATTATGTTGAAAAAGGGTGAGAGAAAGTAACAAATTTGTACTTTGTAAGAAGTTTTTTACTTATATTTCTTAAATGAATTTGAAGCTTCTGTTATCATAAAATGGAGGAGAGAAAAAGAAAAGTGAGGGGGAGTTATCTTTATATGGATGCAAAATTTACTTGTCACTGGGGGATGGAATTCCATAAAAACATTACTTTATCTAGTAGTGTGGTGTCAAGACACTCTATTTTGAGAAAGTATATGTTTTGATAAAAGTAAAACAACTTGAGTTGTTTACAAAATTAGAGTTGTGAAAAAATTCTAAGAGTTGGAAAAGTTGTTAACAAGATTTGTCAACAAATCCAAAGGGGGGGGGGATTGAAGAACCTTTGTGATTAATTTTTTTAAATTTTTTTTTGTGTTTATTAACAACTAACCACTTTGTAAAATAACATTTTTTCTATTTAGGAATATGACCCATATCCATCACAATGAAGATTGATCAGACTCAGAGTTTTTTAGAAATTCAGATATTGCTGTTTGAAGAAGTTTTATTGTTGCTAAAGAGTTATGAAAGAAGATTGTGAATTCAAGATTTAGAAAGTATTTATACTTTCTAAATCATTCATACAATGTTTTGTTGATCATGAAGTTCTCAAAAATCATTAAAACTATCATGATAAAAGATTTTTAAGAAATGGTGGAGATGTTTGAAGAAATTAAAAATTACAGAGTGAAGAATTCCATCATAATGAGCTGAGAAGGAAATGAAATTCATAATCATTGAGAAGGAAACAAAATTTTTAATGAGATGAGAAGGGAAAAAAATCACAATGAGCTAAGAAGGAAAAAAAATTCATAATCACTAAGAAGGAAAAAAATTCATGATGTGCTGAGAAGGAAAAAAAATTCATAATCACTAAAAATGATACTAAATTCGTAATAACTAAGAAGGAAACATAATTCATAATGAGTTGATAAGGAAACATAATTTTTAATGAGATTAGAAGGAAACAGATATCACAATGAGCTGATAAGGAAACAAAATTCATAATCACTAAGAAGTAAAAAAATATCAATGAGATGAGAAGGAAAAAAAATTCATAATCACTGAGAAGGATACATAATTTGTAATCACAAAGAAGGAAACAAATTCATAATGAACTAAGAAAGAAAGGTATATCGTAATGAGCTAATTATAAAGAAGACTCTAAAAGAAGATTCTAGAAGTTTTATGAAGAGTTTAAGAGGTCAAAAATTGAAATTTAATTTTGTATAAATCTCATAGAACTATAAGGAGGATTGAAGAATTCAAAGTTGAAGTTTAAATGTGGGAGTATTTTAGAGTTTTAAAATTTTATGAAGTGGGGAATGTTTTCAATTTTCTTACTTTTATTTTCCAAGTCACCTATAAATACTTGCTCAAATCATTCATTCATTTATAACTTTTCATGAAAGAGGAAAAGGCAGAGCGCTAAATAAATCAATTTAAATTCATTTCCGGATAGAGATCTCATGAGGAGGATCAGACAACTGAATTTTTGTTTACCGATTTGAGAATTTGAGTAGATTTTGAGTTTTGAAGATTGGGAATGAGTTCATCGTATTGAGTCCATAATATTTATAGAATCAGATCCAGAATCATCATATTGAGAGATTTAGATCCAGAATTATATCCAGGCTCATTGTATTGAGAGAATCATATCCAAACTCATTGTATTTATAGAATCAGATCCAGACTCATCGGATTGAGAAAATTGGATCCAGCCAAATCGGATTGAGGATTCAAACTAAGAAATTTTGGAGCAGTTTCAACAAAGTATTTATTCTTTTGATTGACTCAATGTTTTATAAGAAAAAATTATAAACTAATGGGAGTTAGTATAATCTTTCCTATCAAGAGATATAAGGTGTCTAATGGGATTTGGCCCAAGTTGTATTCACTTATTCATAATAGTGGATTTCCATAGACATATGAGAGTGGCTATGGAAAGGATACAAGTTCTCAAACTGATGAAAAACCTTGTAAATCTTATGTGATTTAATTTATTTTCTACTTTTTAATGCATGATTATTTACTAAATTTTTTTAAGGAAATAAATCTTAATAGGTTGTAGGGGTTAAGTTTCTAAAAGTTTTGAAACCTATAAAAAGTGAACAACTGATTCAACCCCCCCTTATCAGTTGTTATTCGATCCTTTGGAAATTCAAAATTGTAACATTATGTTACTATTTTTAGGTATGTCTCAACCCCTATTTTGATCATTCTTTGGTTGGGCCTTGTTTAGGGGTGATTTTTTTTTGAAAATTTTGGAAGGCTCTGGGCTGTACATGGTTGGCGCATGATTTTCCCAAACCTTACGCCCTGTAAGCGCAAACCACGTAAACCCTAGCAGTGAGTGTTTTCATGTTTGACACATAGTTTGAAAATATATTTACCCACTTAGTGGAAATTGTGCAACCCTTTATAGGGGCACACAATTAGGGCACATAGTTTGAAAAACCATGCGACCCCTTCTAGGAAATCGTGCTCACAAATTTCTTTTATTTCAAAAATTAAATTAAAAATTCCCAAACCCCTATTTATTTCCTAGATTAGACCTAACTTGTGATTGGACATCCTCCTAGGTAATTAGAGCTCTCAAGGACCCATTTTGGATCCTCCAAACCCTTTATAAAGTAGATCAAAGCTAGGAAAACGTCATTCGATCTCCCCCATTCCTTATCTCCTGATCTATTCCTCTCTCTTCTTTTGGGTTTGTTATATCTCCATATTGTTAGAGGATATAATATACATTTTTTTAGATCTTGAATCTAGGTTTGATTCTATAATCCCCATTTATAACGTTCTTCATTGGAGTTTCCTGTTGTAGGTATTTTGTTTCATGATCCCCTGATCCCAAGGTAGGTGGTTCCATATAAGATTGACCAATTAATTTAACCTAGATTTTATTGATTGTTTTAATTTATTTAAATTAAATTGTGAAAATCCAATTCTATATGAATTGATATTTTAAATTTTTTTGGCATGAAATTGGGGAAAAAACCCCAATTCCAGTGAATTGGGGGGAAAACCCCAATTCTAGTGAATTGGGGTGCCATTTAGATTTTATGGAAATTGTGGAATTTGATTTGTGTAAATTGAATTGTGAAATTGATTTTTAGAAAATGGATTAATTTTTTTTGTTAAGAAACCATTCATTTTATCTTGGAAAAAGTAATGAATTGATTAAAAACCCATGTGTTGGGTTTTAAATAGAAATTGGCATATTGAAATAGAAAATGGGGAAATTTTATTTTGAACAATTTTGAAACAATTTTCCCATTATTGATTATTTTTTGAGAACATGTAAGACTATATAGTTAGTGAGTTATTTGAGACAAAAACACTAGGTTTCAATTTCCCTTGCATCAGATTAACGCTTTATAACTCTAAAATGAACTTTTAGGTAGATCTTATACCCACTGGGATGTTGGTTAGTCCTCTTTGGCCAGTTTTAGAGGGACGTGTGTTCCCATTACCATTATCACTATTTGAGTGTGTGAGGATCCCATAACATGGAATTATCATACCTCTTGGCTCATAACCATGTTGTTTTTTGTTAATGATTTGATATATATGCCCTTGTTTGTAAACTATTTTACACATACCTTGTAAATTTATACAAAAAATTTTATATAAATTTTTTATTAAGCCTTTGTTGAAAATATTTCCATCAATTGAAATGAAAAACATGATTTGTTTTAAATATGCTCTTGTACTTCCATACCTATTTTATTTGAAATTGAAATAATTACTTTGTTTAATTATTGTGGAATCTTATTATGGAATCTTTGGTGAGACCATAATAGGATTTTAGCTTACACCCTACCTATTCCTTAAGGTGTTTATAGATTATCTTCTACCAGGTTCGACTATGGGGAAAGCACCACTTGGAGGTGGTTCTTGTTAGAGATATTTACATTGGGACTTGGGTTGTTTTTATTTCATTTTTTGGTACTTTTTGGTTGTACTTTGGGTTTTCATACCTGTTTGACTTATGGTATTGTTCTCCTTGTGGAGTTTTCTTTGAGCATACTGACTTGTATCTATTTTTTCTACTGTTTGTGTTGAAAAATTATTTCCACTATTATCTTTTATGATTCAAAGTGCCAGTTACCAACCTATGGGGATCAGGAATTCCCTTCGGGCCATATCAGTACTGAACTGGGTATCAGGGTACCAGGGTGTTCAAGCTGGTTCATGACAAAATTATATTATAGGTGCAGGTTGTGCATCTTGCCTTGATGTTAGTATGTAGTTGAGTAATATTTTTGAAACTTAGGAGGTATTTATGACTGAGTTCTTGACTAGATCTCACTGTAATGATCCTTAAGTCACCATGGGTGGTTTGGGAAATATGTCTTGAGGATCATTTCTAGTATTTTTCCTACTTTATATTTGGATAGGTTGAAATCTAACTCTTGTTTTCTTATCTGTTGGGATTAATTTCCCTTGTTTCTCTATTTGAGTGTTAATATGATGTCTTCAATGTTGTCTACTAATATTTTTTATCATCATTCCTCCAAGAAGATATGAGAATCAGATCCAAGAGGAAGCTACCAATGAAACACAACAAGAAAATCCTCTTGTAGACCTTAACCTAGTTGAGGTTATCGTGCATGTTTTCCAAGCTCTAGGATAGGAACTTGCACCTGTTACCATCCAAGTTCCAATTGTAGAACCTCAAAAGGATTAATTCAAGCATCATGGTTAATAATTACTTTTCCATAAAACACAAAAATTCCAAGAATCAAACGATTCTAAAGAGGCTGAGGATTGGTTGAGGAGAGTATATTTTTTATTCAAGTTCTTGGAAACACCTGATGAAATCAAGGTGAAATTTTCCACCTTTAAACTAGAAGGTCCTAGAAGAAGATGGCGGGACATGATGGTGAAAGTGAAGAAGCATGAGGGATTATAGTGGAAGGAATTTAAGGCTCTTTTCACTGGATAGTTCTATACAGAGTCGATGGTTTTGGCTAAGGATATAGAGTTTTTCAAACTCGAGCAGGCTGATAGGACCATGACAGAATATGAAAATTTATTTGTCGAGCTCATGAAGTTTGCACATGAGATTGTATCGAATGATAAGATTAAAACTCGATGGTTTGATATGAGACATAAATATGATATTCGTTCTTAGGTTTTATTTCTGAATCCCCCTTCTAATATTGATGTGCTGGATAGAGCATTGATGGTTGAGATAGACCTAGCTGGTAAGTTAGAGTTAATGAGAGTTCTTTTTTCTCCTAGTGGAAGTTTTATGAGTTCCTTAAAAACAAAGATAAATAATTATGATTCTTTTAGTGGTCCTCAACAACAGGGTTCTTCTATATCTCTTATAGTGTTGGGCAGAGGCCTTTTGATTTGCTACCAGTGTGGTAAGCCTGGGAACTCAGAACAGGTTTGCATTGAGGCACCCAAGATATGTGGTTCATGTGGATTCTTGGGTCACTTGAAAAAGTTATGTCATGTCTATTATACTCCATGTAGTGGAATGAGATCATAAACACCTAAAATTACTATAGTTAAATCAGATGATTCATGAACTAAGGGGTTCCAGGCATATGTATTAGGAACGAAGATTCTTTATGTAGTGGAAGAGTATCAAGAGAAAGAAAATATAGGTCCAATGACTGTGAGAGGTACCATCACTATATCTTCCTCTCCAGTGTCATCTTTATTTGATACTAGTGCATCTCATTCATTAATTTTGACTCATATTGTGAACTACTAAATCTTTCTATGGAAATTTTACCTTATGGGATGGAGATTACTATACACCTTATAATGGAGAGAGAGAAGGGCCTCCATTATCCTGGTTGTGTTTTCTCATTATCAAATATCAAGCTTGATTGGGATTTTTTGGTCCTCAACATGAAACCAATTAACACCATATTCGATATGGACTGACTTATTACTAATAAATCCTGAATTGATTTCTATATTTGATGATTCTCCTTTACTACACCCCATGGAGTGTGACACATCTTTCAGGGATAATGGGACCCAAGGTCGAGTAGACTAAGTACTTCTTATCCAAAGTCAGGGAAAGTGATATCAGTGTTTTATTTTGATTTGGAGTGAGAATAATTGAGTGATTATATCCTTCCAGTTGTCTTTGAGTTTCCTGAAATTTTCCCTTATGACTTGTATGGTTTTCCATCGATAAGGGAGGTAGAGTTTTCTATCAATTTAGTAACTAGTACTCATCTATTATCTGTTCCTTATTACCACATGGAACTAGATAAAATAAAAGTGTTGAAGACTCAACTAGATGATATTTTAGAGAAAGGATTCATACAATTAAGTGTGTCACCTTGGGTGGTTTTGCTTCTCTTTTCTAAGAAAGTTGATGGGTCACTCTATATTTGTGTTAATTACTGAAAACTCAATCGAGTTATGATAAAGAATAAGTGTACATTGCTATAGATTGATAATCTGTTTGACCATTTGAAAGGGGAAAAGTGGTTATCAAATATTTAACTTTGGTTTGGTTACCATCAGTTGAGAATAAAATAATATTTCATTTAGAAAACTGCTATGAGTAGGTATGGCCATTATGAGTACATTTTCATGACATTTCAGTTATCCAATGATCTTATAGTCTTTATGGATTTAATGAACATGATCTTCCATGAGTATTTTGATAATTTCATGGAGGTATTTATGGATAAAATCCTTGTTTACTCTAAGTCTGAAGAGGATCATGTAAATAATTTGAGATCTATTATGAAATTGTTGAGAAATCACTAACTTTATTCCAAGATATTAAAATGTAATTTCTAGATTCGGGAAGTTACGTTCTTAGGTCATGCAGTGTTAGAACATGGTATCTTAGTTGATCTTGAGAAGGTGAAAGATATTATGACATGAGAGCAACCATGAAATGTTTTTGAGATTCAAAGCTTCTTGGGTTTAGTTGGATATTATCACCAATTTGTAAAAGATTTCTCAAAGTTGGCTTCTTCGATGACTATCCTAACTTATAAGGGAGTGAAGTTTTCTTGGGATGAGAAATGTTAGAATTATTCTATTGAGATGAAACGTATTTTTACTACTACACCGATGTTGACTCTTCCAGAGGCCGAGTAGGGCTATGTGGTCTTTTGTGACATATCAGGTTTAGATTTGGGCTACATTCTTATGAAGGATGATCAGGTCATTTCTTATAGCTCTCGACAGATTAGTCCACATGAGAAGAATTATTCAACCCATGACCTTGAAATTGTAGTTGTGGTGCATGAAATTAAGAGTTGGTGAAATTACCTTTTCATAGAAAGGTTTACCATGTATTTTGACCACAAGATATTGAGTTATATCTTCTCTTAAAAATATGTGAATCTATGCTAGAGGTGTTGGGTGGAATACCTGCAATCTTTTAATTTCAATATTACCTATAATATAGGGAAAGAGAATGTTTTTGATGATGCTTTGAGTAGGAAAATTCTAACCCATACCATTAAAGAATCATTAGAAGAGTGGAACTTGATGGATCTTTTTTAATAGTTTCATATAAGAGTCTAGGAATCATGGGTTGAGGTTTCCTTGGATAGTTTTTAGTTGACCTATTCTTTGTCAAAATGATTCTTTATAAAAAACAACTTGATGATGAGTTCTTTAGAATTAAAGACCTTCTTTATGGTGGGTAGACTATTGTTGAGTGATCGTTCTCCATGGAAGGGATTTTATGTTATTAGAATCATTTTATTGTATTTTTATTGGTTAGGAAGGCTGTGATGGGGTATTGCTATAATTCCCAGTGGGATGTGCACCAAGGAACCATGAAGATTGTAACTTCCTAGTTCTAGATGCCACTCAAAGGTGCTTTGTACCCAGTTGGCCACATGGACTCAAGCGTATCTCCCCAAATACTAGAGGCTACCAACTAGCAACGAGGGCCTAGATGAGTTATTGGGGAGACTATAACCTCATTAGTAGATTGTAACACAATAGGAATACAATGATAGTTCAATAGCATAAATAGTAAACCAAAGAACAAAAATAAATAGTGGAAGACTCATAGTAATAACAAATCCATAAGTCATATCATATACAAGATGATGATACATGTCAAATGTTTCTAATAAAACATCCAAATATAGGTATACACCAGTCATATACAACACATTTCCCAAAATTACAAAAGGCAAAAAGAATACCAGTAGCATTGCAAGGCTCAGCTTGGTCCCATGCTCTCTTGCTCCTAAGCAGCATATCAAGTACTTGTAGGAGGGCGTTTTCCCTTATCATTACATGCAATCATATAATCTGTTTGGGTCAAAAAAGTTTACCTAAACATGGTGTGAGATATAATACCAGTAAGAAACCACCCAAGGTCCGTGTCCAATAGTCAGTGAATATATATGATAGGTAATGTGTAATAAGAAATGAAATAATCAAGGAAGTACTCAAAAGTCAACATCCTACATGTACTGGTTTTCATTTACATTCAATTCATATCCATTTAATAATTTAATTACATTTAATTTACAATTATTGAGATCTGGATCAAGCCTAACATCTTCCATATAACTGGAAGCACAAAAAATGCCTTAGAAGTCCATCTAAATGATACAAGTCAAGACCAAATCCAAGCTTGTACTTTGGCTTGGCAGAAGTATTGTAATTCATTTAATTTATAATTAAATTCATAACCTGATCCCTTACCTGAAATTTCTAAGTTGGAATTCAAGTATCACTCGAGGTGTAATATTAACCAACAACCTATAATCCTATCACTAGTGAACCTATCAGAAACTCGGTATATCTCTAGGTGAGGTATAAAGTCCCAGCCTGTTGATTCCATCCTCGGTGCTTCAAAAAAAACTGAGTATCATCCTTAGAATAATAGTCAAATTCCCTTAGAGTCTATCCATGGAATTCTCATAAGAATCCATGTATCACTCGACATATACGTCTATCCTCAACGAGTCCATCCATGTTATCCCTCAATGGATCCATGTATCACTCATGGCTTAATCATATTTAACCATTGAGTCTATCCATGAAATCCTATAGTGGATCCATATATCACCCAAGGTGTAAAGGTCAATACTCACATGAGTCTATCCATGGAATTCTAATTTGAACCCATGTATCACCCAAGGCTATTTATCATTTAACCAATTCAATTCCATTTAACATTTCATTTAACACGCCAAGTTCAAAACCAAGAGCATCTAACAAGCTCACCTCAAAAGGTGTATCAAGCCTTGGGAAACCTCAAAGGGATTAGACTTTAAATTACTCACATAGGAGTATTTTTTATAATAGGGTTTAAAGTCATAAAAAACTACTACATGGATTGGTTATCATATAAATCACATGGGAAAAGCAATAAAAGTTCAAATTCATTCCTATTAAGGCAATTTTAAAACAAGTCCAAGCTCGAGGGCTTGACTTCAATTACTCATATGGTCACTTTTAACAATTAAAGCTTTAAAATCCTAGGGAGCTATCACATGACATAGTATCATTACATCTCACATGGGCATATCATTATAATGAACAATTAAAGCCAATTAAATTAATTTCATAGCATATAAATCAATATATCATGTGGGAAAATCATTTAATTAAGCAACTAATTATTTAAACAACAATGACATTAATGGGTCAAGGGGAAAGTCATCCAACCCATACCATTAATTAAAATCAATTATAATTCAACAACATTACAATTCCATTTATAACCAACATACATTTTACATCCCATGACATGGGGTAAAAAGAATGCCTCATAGGAATCCAAGGTTAAAATCCATAAAGGTCTATTTAATAAACAACCCCCAAGGGGTGGTTTAGTTAAGGTGTACAACCTATAAAATACAAGATTAATCCTCTTTAACTAAAATACCTATCAATTCTAGGATTTAGATTCAATTTAGGCAATGCCTAGAAAATGGGTGTGTGGCACGTTGACATATATAAACAATATGAATTTTAATGAAAAGAAAATGACCGCCTAACTTAGGCCAATGCTTGATATCTCATCTAGTATCAAGCTCTGATTTATACTGGTTTGGAAGAAATATAAATAACGGATGATGAATGAGAAATTAGGGCATATAAGCCTAAATCTAAATAGTGAAACTGATTCCCATAAGAATGGTATAAGATCAAAAAGGAATTAAGGTCTTACCATTATGGATCCAAGGATACAAACCACATTCGAATCGAATTTTGTATGAAGAACATAGCTCAAATCCTAGGATAGTTCTTCATAGGGCTCCAAAATGGCCTCCTATTGTTTAACATATGAAATATAAAGCTTAAGTTTGATTAAAAATAACTTAAGGAAATTTTTTTATTTTACCCTAAAATATCTGGGTTGCACGGTTTAGGCACATGGTTTGGAAAATTGTGCACCGGTGATGCATGGATTTCTGCAGGCCAAGGGAAACTCACACGACTTACCCACATGGTTTACAAAAATGTGCACAAACCATGTGAAGATCCTCTATCAAATTTTTCAAAAACTGAAGAACTGGTTGCATGGCCATGTGCCCCCCACACAGTTTCCTCAAACTGTGTGGCATGTAGGCCTCCAATGTCGATCCTTGCACTGTTTATACAAACTGTGTAGCCTACCCCGCACAGTTTATACTAACCGTGAGCGCGGTCAAAAACACCCCAAAATTTGGGTTTTAGGCTTTGAACCAGCCCCAAACACCCCTGAGTCCTATATGACCCCAACAAGAATCCACATTAGGCCATAATTAAGCAATTAATCTAATAATTGATGGAAAAAAATGAATCCATACCTCATAGAAGAACTGAGTTCTTACAAAGTTGTTATATGACATGTAGCGACAATTTTGGTGGCCATGTATGAGATGGGGTATTCCTGATTTTGTATCCTATTGTTATAATTTCCAATAAGTCAAGGCTGAGTACCGAATACCTTTATACTTGCTTCAAACAATTCCAATGTTGAATTGGAAGTGTAATGAGATCTATATGAACTTTTTTGTTGGGTTTCTGCATACCAAAAAAGGAAGAATGTGATATGGGTTGCAATCGATGGGTTGACCAAATCATCTCACTTTATACCCATTCACGACACAACCAAAGTCGAGGAAATCAGAGATATCTATGTAAAAGATATTTTTCATTTGCATAGAGTTATATATGATATAGTATTTGATAGATCTACTTAGTTTACTTCTTTCTTCTAGAGAGGACTTTAGGAGGCACTGGGATCTCAGGTTCATTTGAGTATGACATAACATCTGGAGTTGGATGGCCAGACAAAAAGGGATATATAGATTCTTGAGTATATTATTTGTGCATGTGTCATTGAATTTGAAAGATCTTGGGATGGTCATTTTGTGATGGTTGATTTTTCTTATAACAATAGTTACCGGTCCACGATCAGAATGAATCCTTTTGAGGCCTTGTATGGTTGGCCTTATAAATATCTACTGTGTTGGTTGGAGATCAGTGAAAGTTCCTTGGTTGGACCAATCTTGGTTAAAGAGATGATAATAAAGATCCAATTGATTCATCAGATAATATTGACAACACAGATTTGGTATAAATATTATGATGATCCTCGCCATAGACCATTGGAATTTTCAGTTGGTGATCAGGTGTTCTTGAATGTTTCGCCTCATTTGGATCATCAATGACTTTAAAGGAAAGGGAAGATCAATCCTTATTTTGTGGGACCTTTTGAGATTGTTGAATAGGTAGGAAAAGTGGATTATCATTTAAAACTTACACCACAATTGATGTCGATACATAACATGTTCCTTGTATCATAGCTGTGAAAGTATCTTTCTGGTCCATCTCATGTTATGAGATGGAGTGATCTTGATGTTGAGCTAGATTTATCCATGACTGAGCATCCAGTTAGGATAGTTGATTCTGAAACCAATGTATAGTTTTAGAGGATGATAAATTTGGTTATAGTGCTGTGACAGTAGGGTTCTAATACTCATGAGATGTGGGATAGAGAGGCACTGATGAGAGAGCAGTAGCCTCATCTTTTTGACATGGAAGCTTCTTGATAGGATTTTTAGGGACAAAAAGTTTCTATAGTGGGGAATTTATAATATCCTTTTACTATTTTTAGGTACTCCTTGACCCATATTTTGATCATTCTTTTGTTGGATCTTGTTTAGGGGTGATTCAAGCGAGATTTTAAAATTTTTGGAAGACTCTAGATTGTGCATGGTTAGCGCATGGTTTTCCCAAACCGTGCACCCTACTAGTGAAAAACATGAAAAACCAAGAAGTGAGAGTTTGAAAATTTGGTAAATGGTTTGAAAAAACATGTTCCCACCTAGTAGAAACTATGACCTACTTTAGAGGGGCACAAGTTTAGGTCTAATAATTTGACAAATAGTGTATCCCCCTCCTGGAAACTGTGCACACAAATTTAGTTTATTCCAAAAATTAAATTAAAAATTTCTGAACCCTTATTTATTCCCTATCTCATCCCTAACTCAGTATTGTATGTCATCCTAGATCATTATAACTATAAAGGACCCATTTTGTCTCCTCTAAACCCTTTTCAAAGTGAATAAAAGCTATGTGAATTTCATTTGATCTCTCCCTGATAAGAGTTATTCCCCCGTTACTTCTCTTCTGATATCTTCCTCTCCCTTCCTTAGGGGTTTTTATATCTCTATGTTATTGGAGGATATAATCATTATTGTTTTAGATATTTAATAAAGGTTTGATTCTTGGATCTTCGTTGCTGATGTTCTTAGTTAGAGTTTTCCATTCTGGGCATTGTGTTTCGTGATCCCATGATCCCACAGTAGGTGGTTCCATATAAGTTTGGACAATTAATTTAACATATAATTTCTTGATTAATTTAATTTATTTAAATTAAATTGTAAATATCATATTCAGTGTTAATTGATATTTTAAATTGATTTGGCATGAAATTGGGGAAAACCCCCAATTCCAGTGAATTAAGGTGTCATTTAGATTTTATGGAAATTATGGAATTTTATTTGCAGAAATTTAATTGTGATTTTTTGTTTTAGAAAATGGATTAAATTATTTTGATAATAACCCATTCATTTTCTCCTAAAAAAGGTGTGAATTGAGTAAAAACCCATGTGTTGGTTTTTAAAGATAAATTGACATATTGAAATGGAAAATGGGGAAATTGTATTTTGAACTGTTTTGAAATAATTTTCCCATTATTGATTATTGTTTGAGAACATGAAAGCCTAGGTAGTTATTGATTTATTTGAGACAACCATACTAGGTTGGGATTTACCTAACATCAGATCAATGCTTTGCAACTCTAACATGAACTTATTGAAAGATATTATCCCCAATGGGATGTTAGATAGTCCTCTTTGTCCAGTGTTGGAGGGACGTTTGTGCACATTTTCGTTATTAATATTTTATTGTGTGAGGAAACCATAACTTGGAATTATCATACCACTTGGCAGATGACCATGTTTCTCATTGTTAAGGCTTTGATATATATGCCATTGTTTGTAAAATTTTTTACACTTGACTTGTGAATTTATATAAATTGTTTTATATAAAACATTTATTAAGACATTGTTGAAAATATTTCCATCAATTGAAATTAAAAGCATGATTTGTTTTAAATATGCTATTGTACTACCATGCCTATTTTATTTTAAATCAAAATAATTACTTAGGTTAATTATTATGGAATCCTATTATGTAAACCTTGGTAAGACCATACTGGGATTTTAGATCACATGCTACCTATGCCTTTGGGAGTTTGTAGATTATCTTATACAAAGTTCAAGAAAGGGGAAAGTGCCACTTGTAGGTGGTTCTTGTTGTTTATCCTTGGGACTTGGAGAGCTATGTTCATCAGGACTTGGGTTGTTTATCTTTTAGTTTCTGGTACTTTTTTGTTGTATTATATACCTATTTGACTTCTGGTACTATTTTTTGTAGAGTTTTCTTTGAGAATACTGACTTGTATCTGTTTCTTACACTTTTTGTATAGAAAAACCATTCCCAACTTTATCTTTTGTGATTCTAGGTTCTAGTTTCCAACCCATGGGGATCGGGAATGCCCTTCAGGCTATGTTAGGACTAGAATGGGTATCAGGGTACCAAGGTGTCTGGACTAGTTCATGACATAAATCCTTAATTTTAACCTTATTTTCATTTTCATTATAGGTAATATTTTCAAGATAAAATATATATATCTTATTAAAAATGTTAGAATAAAATTAAAATATTTCATTTATATAAATAAAACAACTATTTTTATTTATTATAAATGAAAATCCTACTTTATCTTGACAAGATACATAAATGAAATTTTTATTTATTGATGGTACATGATAATAGTCTTTTATAAATAATAAAAATCTACCAGAAATAAGTAGATTAACTATCCTCACATATAATTAAGTAACCCTTACTTTATTACCAACTCATAGATCCACTTCTCCCTTAATCAACTTCCTTTTATCCCTAAAAATTTATACATTATCAAAAATATGTGATGCATATTTTTTATCTAATACATATGATTTAAAGTTATAGAAATTGATTTCTATAACATAAATACCTAATGTGGTTGAACCATCACCATGTTTCTTCTTAAGAATCTCTAGGTACTGAGGAAAATTCCTTTTCCAATTCCCAATTTGTTTTCAAAAGAAACATTTTCATTCCTTTTCAATGATTAATTTGTGAGGTTTTAGTGCATAGATTAAAGATTTGGACTTTCCAATATTTTTATTATTTTTCTTCTTGAATTTACCCTTTCTCTTATTCATCTTTATGATCATTTTAGGTTTTGTTTCACTATCCTCAACATATTGAGAAGCTCAATAAGGGTATAATCAATCTTATTCATATTAAAATTAATATTGAACTGATTAAAATACTCTAGTAGTAATTGTAGGACTAAATCAATGGACATATATTTCTTAAAAGGGAACCCAATCCTTTCCATGTTGTTTATGTGCCCAAACATTTTGAACACATGAGTAGAAATGAAGGTTCCTTTAGACATCTTGGATCAAAAAAATGTATATGTTGCGTCATATCATTCAATTATATCTTTCTATTGATAGATCTATTTAATGTGGTCAGTCACATTGTACACCTACAGTGATTCATGTTCCTTATGAAGATCAGGAATCATCTATCTATCATTAAACATGATACATCTAAGTAATCTTTTATAAGCATCTTATTAGAATACTTACTAGAATAAGGAATATTGGAAGAAGGTTTGACTGTGATAACTTTCTCCAAAATATATATTTCCTCCTCATGTTTGAGAACAATTCTCAAATTAAAATACAAGTTCACGAAGTTATTGTTTTGTTGTGATTTTTTTTTCAGGTTTTTAGCCTGACATTCTAGAAGGACAAATTTTAGAAAGAGGGTTCACAGTCAGATGAAGGTAGTTTAGAACCAAAGGTCTGAAAGTTTCAGAAGTGCTAATGTAGGAGGATGAGATATGGATGCTTTAATTTCCCATCAAGCATGGTGGTTAAATCAGTGGTGTCCAATGGGATTTTATAATTTTACTTGATCGACCGATGGATTTCCATGAATATTGAAAGGTGGTGGAACCAAAGGAACCATCTAGGATTTCTTATAAATAGGCAAGGGTGGGTCACTTGTATGATGACTATTTTTTTCACCACCAAGATTCTGTTATCTTGTTATTTGGGGTGACTATAAAGACTTGTTTGGTTGTAATATATTGTTACTCTTTAATTGTTTTTTTTAATTTCCCATGAAGTATGACTTGTTCAAAACCACGTAAGTCCATGTGTTATTTTATTGAGTGATTTATCTTTCACTTTACTTAGTTCTATTTTGGTTGTATGTTGTGAGAGATTCTGAATCATATGTGGAAAATGTGTGGCTAGGGTGTAAGGATTATCAGTTACAAATAAACTAATTCATGATGTTATAAAGTTTCATAACTTTCAGGAAACCTTGTTTTGAAAGTGAGGTTATAGAAATCTAGTTCTAGAATGTAAAGTTTCTTTCACAAAAAGTGGCACCAGATCTTCGTGTTCTAGTGCTTGAGAAGATTGCACAACTACTTCTAGAAAGCGATGAAACTATTATCCTTTACTCGTTTTCAATCCAGTGGGAGTTTTTTTGTATAATGGAATTGGAAGAGGGTAAGGTGTAACTAGAAAACTTTGATGGAATAGAATTCAGATTCCGGAGGATGCAGATTAAGGATTACTTGTAATAGAATAACTTGTAGCTTTCAATGTTTGGGGTCAAACTAGAAGAAATATCAAAATAATAATGGGAAAGGATTGATCGGAAGGTGTTGGGTGTTATCTAGAAGTTATTGTGTAATGCCCCAACCCCAGTTACCCAGATTCAGTGCATTATTTTAATAAATTGGCATGATTACAAGGAATCAAGTCCCAAAAGACTGATCAATTTAGCAGTCTTGAAAAATATATTACATACATGAACGTTAAATTACACATTAAAAAATAAAAAACAACATAAATGATCCTTTGAGAACTCCATTAATCCCCTAGCTTAACCCTGCTTATCAATCATAATACACTTCTTGGAATCCTGGGAAAATTAAAACATAGAAAGGGGTGAGCTCAGATGCTCAATAGGGATAACAATATAGTGGAAACTTTTATAAATAAGCATAAACATTTAAGGCAATGTATAAGACTAAAACAAAATCCTTTTAAACTTAAACTTCACCATAATATGGAAAAGATACAATAAAATAATGCCATTTACTTATTCACATGGATATTATACTAGTTGAATAATCACATGCAATATCAATAGCCACTTTCATAATGATGGAATTCATAATACTAGACATTAATTTCTGTGTCAAGGCCTTGTGCCAAGACCTAGGGGCTTACTGTAACCAGACCCCAACCCAGAGAGTCTCTGTAACTGGACTCCATCCCGGAGAGCCTCTGTAACCGGACTCCAACCCGGAGAGCCTCTATAACCGAACTCCAACCTGGAGGGTCTGTTGTAACTGGACCCCAACCTGGAGGGATTACTTTTACCAGTCCCCAACTCGGAACATACTAGTCCGATACATTCCTCATATGAAAAGGTTTAAACATAACATAAACATTCTTATTAAAACTAGCATACAAAATGTAAATTCTTTATCTATAAACCATGAATGGTGTAAAAATAACATATCCACAGTCAAACATATCACAAAACCTTCAATAAAATGTGGGAGTTTTGTATCATAATGAATCAACTTCAAATAATCTTAAAATCCATCAATGGATGTTGGCATAGATGAAATCAAAACTTTTTATTTTTTAGAGAAATATCTATTTCTATTTTGAAATTATTTAAAGGATATATAATTATAAAAGAAAACATTTATTTTAAAAATATTTTTATAAGATTGTAAGGGAATCTCCGACGATGTTATAACTGTGGAAAATAGTTGCACCCGCCATATAAGTTAAAAAAACATTCTTACCTTAATTTTGTCGAAAAGGTCATAAAGTACCTTGTTTGGAAAACGACGGAAAGATTCCTTTCAAAAACATATAAGGTCAAATAAGGGTATGAATGAATTTAACCCATTGTCTATTAAATAGTAAAAATGTTTTGAAATACATTTTTAAGAAACATAGATGTGGATGATAAAGAGGTCCCAATAGATACTCACGTACAAAACAACCTCGGATAATAAAGAGATTGTGAAATTAACCCTTACCAATTTGGTAACTTACAGAACATACACCCCATGAAAGAAGTATCATACAATTAAGATGTAAATACACATAAATTAAAGTGTATTACACAAAGAATAAAATTACGGGCAGTACATACACTACACAAAAGGAAATAGTGGCAGTATAGCATGAATCTCATGGGAAAAAGGAGTGAGATGAAAACCCCTTACCTTGTACCTTCTTTTAGTAAAGGGTACGTTTAACCACCTGTATAAAGACCATAGTATGTTATTAAATTATTACAGAACCATATTAATATTTATGATATCATACATGATTCATTTATGACTTTATACTACTCATTTAATAATAATTTCCATGTTAAATTAACATTTCGGGTAATAATCGCTTTCTTTATCGTATGTGTTTTAAATTGTTATTATTGATTGTATCACTTAGATCATGATTTAAATACTTACAGAATATAAAACATAATATATATATTTAGAATATAAATATGTATAATAGACATATATATGAAATTGAAAACACCATTTATGGAGACGGTAGCCCGTACGTATGCATAAACACTGTTTCTGTTTTCATATCGTATTGAACAGAACTAAGTGAATAAGATATATGTAAGTACATAAATATATATATTTATCTCTCCAGTAGAATTATTATGTCAAATATTACATACTTTATTAATGATATATATTTTATAATCATTGTTGAATGGTGAACGTGGAAATGAATCTCATCGCATCATGGAGACGGTAATCCGTACGTATGCACGAGCGACAATATCATTATATTGATGGGAAAATAATATGTAATTGGATGGTATATAATATATACAGAATCATTAACATTTTATATTTATTATTTACATAATTTATACTCATTATTATACCCATACAAATAATAAAGTGTTTGAATAACAAACTACACCACGACGTGGAGACAGTAATCCGTACGTGCGCACGTATGGTGACTTTGTCATTTATAGGATGGATAGAATAATGAATATGGTTGTATGATTTTTATAATAACATCACAGTATATAGAAGATACTGGAGTTATTATTTTAGAATGGAAACAACAAAGAAAGAGGAAGTGGAAGAAGAAAAGAACTTGAAAGAGGTGATGAAATATTTACCACTACTTCGGGTTCTTCCTTTTTATTTGATCAAAAGGGCTCCTTAGGTTGGATTTATGACCAGAGTAAGGACTCTAGTATTAAGGGAGGAAAGTTGGTAGGATATTTGGGTAGGGGTTGGCCGAGCCAAAATGCTTTGGATGTGTGAAATTAAGAGTAGAGGAAGTTCCCTTTTATAAGAGAGGTGAGGGTCACTTTAGGAAAAGCTTGAAATATTATTTTATAATAAAATAATTTTCGGTTTTTAATGGCTCAAAAATGATTTATTTATAGGATAAGGTGGGTATGGGTCGAAAACCTCTCAACCAATAGGTTTTAGATAGGTTTAGGTCACTATATTAACCTTATATTCTAGATTTAACTCATAGTTAAATAGTTTGACATTTACCATGTCTCTTTGTATTTTTATATTATATGGTTAATAAACATACTATAAAATTTTAATAGAACCCCAAGTAGTTCATTAATGTCATATATATTATTATATAAGTATTTTGGCTGAACCTTAGATTTTTAGGACTATTATATAAATTAATAATATAATACTTGTTTTAAAAACTATTTTATGTCAATTTTGACACTATTTGATATTTGTTTTTTGTTAAAATCATAACAACACGATTACTTATAAATAAATTGATTGAATCAACCCTAACATGTCATATTAACCTATAAAATTATTTTAATTCATCATAAGTCTCGAATTACATTTATTTTGGTATTTATAATATCAATTATTTTAATCTTTTATTAATAAGGTAATTACTGTATCATCATTATGTCATAAATAAATTTAATTATTTAATGTCTAAAAATTATAAATAAAATAACATTATGTAGGAAATATTTTTATATTTCTAATGAATATTTATAGTCTAATTTATCTTATGTATAACCCTATATTAAAAATGTTTTAGTTATAAAAACCTGAATTTAACACTTTTAACTCTTCTTTAAATTAAATAATAATAAATGTCCTAATCTAATCCAAGTGGACCTGAAGGATCATATTTTATTCCTCAGGTTTTTTTGTATAATGAAACTTATCCAATAGAATTATGACATGTGTTAGGGTAATTATAATATCATTTTTACCCTTAATTACCCTATTTACTTTTAACCGTGGTAAATAAAAGTAAAAAGTTACTATTCACCAAAAATTATTTTCATCTTATTGAACCAAATTTTACTTACTGATATTAACCGTGTCTCCCAAATTTTTGAAATTTAACTCACAGAAGTGGTAAAATTAAGTTTTATACAAATTTGCAAATGCTTCTAGGAGGTGGGTAAAAGACGGTAAAAAGTTCGATAAAATTTTATATATCTAAACTTATTAAAAAATGACTCCAATGAATTATGTTGAACATATATAGGTATTATGTATCTATTTTTACCTAAAATAAATTAAAATAAAATAACTAATTATTTAAATAAAAAGTCAGTTTAACCAATAACGTAGTGTTTTTTCACTATTCATAAAAAATTGAAAGTTTTCAGAAAAATAACAAAAATTCACCATAAGATAATTTCAATATTACAACTTCAAAAATGAAGTCTATTTTACCAAATTCAAAACATAAAAGTTGAATTTATTAATTTAAAATTAATTCCCGTTGTCAAAACCAAAAAGCGGGTTTTTAAAAAGTAAAAACTATCAAAAGATTGACACGTGTTTATGTATAATTTAAATGAAAATTTACTTATAATGACCTAAATTTTATTAAATGATAAAAATATAATCTAATTATATTTCAAAACCATTAAAATTCATAATTTATCACTATAAATTATTTCGATTAAAAAATTTGTTTTTAATTAAAATTTAGTAATTTTCACTATTCATCAAAATATGTAAGTTTTCAGAAAAGTACCAAAAAATTATCCAAACTAAATTTTTATGTTCCGATTATAAATAATAATTTAATTTTATTAAATTGAATATATAAAATTGTTAAATATTGGTTTTAAAAAGGGTTCGCCATTAAGAGGCGGTAAAATTACACTTTTTAAAAAATACTTATTTTTTTCCGAAAAAATGAATTTGTTCTTATATTATGTCTAAGAAACACATAATATGGATGTTAAAATTATATAGATTATATAAGATTCAAAATGCAATTAATACTATTCATACTCGATTTTTGAACAGTTAGTTTAGTAAGTTGTGGTGAGCTCAAACTCGGTGTTGGGTGTAGCGCAACCTATTGAATTACTTTAATGGGATAATGTACTATGAAATCCTTGGGTGTTACATTCTCCCCTCCTTCAATAAATTGCATCCTCTCAATTTGAAATTGTTCTTCGAAAATAAAAGGTTAAAAATATTAAAATATCTTTATGGAAAACTGTCACGAACCAGGCCGGGTCGACCCTGAACCGGTCACCCGAGTCGGTCCGCGGCAGGTCCCGAGGGGCGTTCCCGATCCCCCCGGGATGGCAACAAGTGTCGGGCATTAAAAAAAAATTTCAATCGTTGGGAACGATTTCATCCCAAACTAAAAACAGGATCAAAAGAACGAAAATAAACTAAACAAACAGACAAACACTAAAGACATAACAAAACTACTCCACGACATACCTCCACGTGACCTCGCGGTCACCACCCAACTACAACCAACGTTGCTCCCTTACTGAGCGACTCAAGCTAGGAAAACTTGAACACAAGGAACCTGCAACTGAAATGGTAAAAGATAGGCGTGAGCACAAAAGTACTCAGTAGGTGAGCCCCACAACACAACCCAAAGCACAACCAGTAAATAAAGAATCTACAAATTCCAGTTTTGAACTACAGTGTATAAAAGTAAGCTTTCATAATGTTTTACTTGAAAATCAAACACGAGACATTTCCCTTATTCTTTTTCGAACGCTGGTTCCCTTTCATTAGTTTTAAACTCATTCTAAAAAGCAAAGTGTTACATTTTCAAATCTTACACAAAGAAAATAAAGTGTTTTCATTTGAAAACCACTTTCCCAAAGTCTAACAGTATAGGCTGTGAAGGATGACTGAAAGTAAAAAAGCAGGGAAAACAAGTGAAAGTAGAGGTAAACAAGAAAGGAAGACCAAGTGCAAGTAAAAATAAACCAGAAGTTATCAGCAATATCCATGGGCGATCCTAAACATCCCTAGAAAACCCCTAGACGTACTCAGGTTCAGACTACCTGCCGATGTGGTACTCCATAGTCAATAACCAACTGGCCGCCCTAATAGCCAACCAGTGACACATCCCTCCTGGCCTGTCCACAAATCCAGGGGGTACTAACCCGTCTAATCAGGGTTAGCAAGCAACCGTCACTCGATAATCTACAAGACGCCCAGGAACCCATGGTGGTTTTAATAACACTGTGTAAGTGGGAGGCCCACGCACGCGTGACTCATCTCACCGCACTTGCCAACCCCTTACACGGACATCGCTACACGACAAACCTCGAAGGGAAGTCCCCCTGTAGAGATGCCCTCACAAGTACGTATATATATATATATATATGTATAATCACTTCACATTTATTAAAGTGCCAACCGGGCTGTCATATCACTTACATTTTGATCATTTAATACTAAATCATTTTTAAAAAGATATGACACATGCCATTTCATTGAAAACCAGAAATGCACTTAGAAATTTATTTAAGAAAACCCAAATCAGCGTATTAAACCTGGAACACATTGGTTTCACAAGTAGAATTATTTTCCAATATCAAAACACACCCCAATTTTATCAAGAGCCAAACGGGCCTTTAACCACCTTTTTAAGGAATACTATTTCTCAAATGAAATCCAAACCTTTAATCACGCGTCAAAAGGAAACATTTTTCAACAACCAAGAACCACACATAAAGTTTCCAAAAACAAGTTTAAAGGTCATATGCCATTTCCTCTAATCAAGGTTCTATGAAAAACACCATTTTCCCTAAACAATACACCTACTAATTTTACACATCAAAAACATTTCAAAACACAATTTCACATTTCATAAAGAACCATTTAGCAATATTACCATGGAAGCCCACAATTGAAACTAAGAAAACACTTTCAACAAAACGCTAGAATTTAAATAGCCTTTATCAGCAGATCACCACACTATAAATAACTACTTAATAATACTTTTAAATTTACTGAAATTCAATAAAAAAGACAAGGAATAAATAAATTCTTAATTTAAAGGCGAGTGCAAAGGGAGACCTAACTCAAGATCAAAGCGCGACGGTAAAACGACCTTGGAACCAAGGCGGGAAGACGGCGGAACCTCATAAACAAGGCGCATCGATGGCACTCTCTCCGAAATGCCCTGCGCGGGTCCTAAAAAAAATCCTAAACCTATCAAAAACAAAAATAAGTTGATGAGAAACCCCTAACAAAGAAAAGGTGAAATCCAGAGTAATAATAATGATAATAATAGTAATAGTAATAATAATAATAATAATAATAACAATAGTGATAAAATAATAATAATAATAACAATAATAATTTAGAATAATCATAATATAATAATATAATAGTAATAACAATATTAATATAATAATAATAATAATGATAGCATACCCAATAAAATAATGATAACAATAATAATATTATTAATAATAATAATATAATAATAATAAAAAAAATCATATTAATAAAACTTTATAATAATAATAATAATAATAAAAATTTATAATAATAATGATAACAAAACTTTATAATAATACTAATAAAATTTATAATAATAATAATAAAACTTTATAATAATAATGATATAATAACAATAGTACTAATATAATCATAATATTACTGATATTAACATATTAATAATAAAAATGCTAACATAATAATAAATCAAGTATAATAATAATATAATAACAAAATAAAACAAACACTAAAACTCACAGGGGAGGCCGAGCGGGGAGAACGGGCCGGAGCGGGGTGTGGCGCGGCGGTTCGGCAGGAGGGTGCGCCGACGACGGGGTGGCTGGACGGGTGGAGGCGGCAGGGCGCGGCGACTGAGGGAGGCCAGGACAGGGGGAGAGGGAACCAGGATAGCGACGATAGGGAGCAGGGAGGGCGGCGCGGTGACCGGGCGACGCAGGAGGAGGCGCGGCGAGCTGGGGTGAGCAGAGGCCGGGGATGCGGCTCGGTGCGGCGAAGGCGGAGCTGGGCGGACGGGGTGGAGGCCGGACAGAGGGGGGTGTGCCGGCAAAGGGGAGGGGAGCGGGAGGTGACAGAGGCTGGGTTTAGAGGGGGTGAGGCCGGCGGTGTGGGCCGCCGGAGAGGGAGTGTGCCGGGGCTGAGCGGGAGCGGGGTCGGACAGGGGGTCGCGCGCAGGGGAGGGGTCGCCGGATGGAGGTCCGAGGTTCGGGGGTCACGCGGGCGCGGCGGTTGACACGAGGGGAGTGGGGCGGAGCGCTGGAGGGCCGGGAGCGGCTGAGGGGAGGACGACGCGGGGCCACGGCGCGCAGATGAAGGGAAGGGGAGGAGAAACCGCACAGGGGAGAGAGAGAGAGAGAAGAGGGGAGAGGGGTGAGGCGGCTCGGGTGGGGGGTAGGATTAGGGTTAGGGTGTTAAAAAAAAGCTATATATATATATACATAAACAACAACAACAACAACAATAATAATAATAATAATAATAACAATAATATAACAAAAATATAAATAATAATATAAGAATAATATTAATAATAACATGTAATAATAATAATAAAATACTATAATCATAATAATATACTAATAATAATATTGAACATAAGTAATTAAATAAAACAAATCCTAAAAATAATAACGCTTTATAGAAATAATAAAACTTTATAATCATAATAAAACCTTATAATAATAATAATATTAATAATTAGAAAATTTATAATAATAATTATCTTTAATCAAAAATTTAAAATATTAAAACCATTTGAAAATAAATGTGCGTGCGCATGCGCGCGTGCACACACGCATATATATATAGACATATATACATATATTTAAACATATACAAACATATATATATATATATACGCATATAAACATGTACGCTTCTATATAAATGCATATAAACATATATATATATACACATATATATATACACATATATATACACACATACATATATACACATATATACATCTATGCATATATATATACATGTATGTGGACATATATACAATAAAAAAAATAACATCAAAAAAATAACAACAACAATTTAAAAAGTTATAATAATAATATATCTACATAAAAGTTTAATATTTAAAACGCCGGGCCAAACGCACGGTCACCGCTAACGATGCGGTAACCGCGCACTGATGCTAAACCGCCAACACAACTAAACCTTGAAAATTTTAAATCGGGACCCAGAAAGAAGTAAAATAATTACATCTGCGGTCGGGGTGTGACAATTCTCCCCACCACAAACACTTTCTGCCCCCAGAAAGTCACCAAGCCAAAAGTCGATCAAGATTCAGGTCTATACCCAAATGGAACTAAAAGAACTGATGAGAACTGAGAATCTCGGGATGACCTTACTCCACACAGGTCACACCCGACCGATTCAAGAGAAAACTTAAGTCCGAGGTTGAGGGGAGAACACGAAGGGGTTCTCCCCACCACAAGAACTCAACTAGTTCAAAAATTTAACACTCAAAACATACTACCACACGGAGGCAGGTCCATGGCGGGAACTCATAACTGATCCAAACCGACTCCTATAACACGATCAGATTTACACCTCCATCGAAACATTGAACCCACTACTAGAGTCAACAACTTCAACACCAGGGAGAATCCAAAGAAAAACATTTAACCAACATCAAATTGGAGACATGATCCATTGAAGTCCACAAAACATAACCACATCGACAACAAAACTAAAACGAGGTCAACCCACACAAGGGCCAAACACACTTTTAAGAAGGACACACGATTCAGAATATTACATCCACGTGACAAGTCTGCTGGGATTATCATTGAACAAGTCCATTGTAACTTTATGGAAAACAATTCATTTACAATGCTGTTGAAACTTTAATAGCAGGAAAACAAATATGAAAATATTTTTAATTGTTCCACCATCAATACGGAAAACCGAACCTAGACCAAGGCTTCACAACCCTGGGAACTCCTGACTGTGCGCGAGCTTCACCCCGAGACTTGTGGCTGGGGCTCTGATGGCTAAGGAATCTTCTGCCTCACAGTCAGGTACTGACATTCTCCCATCACAGCGTCCTCTTCAAGCGACGCTTCCTGCAAAACTTCTCCAGATGACCCCGACAGCCGCATCGATGACATGTCTTCGGAGGGTTGCGACAAGACGACTTTAAATGCCCGAAACGACCACACTGATAGCACACCACTGAACAGTATGATGAACTGGAAGCTGGGACCAAGGGGGATAACTCCTGAGGAACAGGTATCTCTGGCGTATTTTCCACACTAGAGGGGGAACTCTTACGAACAACCGGGGATGCTGAAGTATTAACCACCCGCACACCGGAAACCAACTCAGCCAAGAATGCTTCCTCTACGAGCTTCTCAAAACAATGGTCTTTAGAAGGGAGGACTCGCTCCTTGATCTCTGGATGAAGACCCCCGGTGAAAAGAGAGACCTTCATGAGTTCATGCGACGCTACCTCTGGAGAAAAGGAAATCAGTTCCTTGAAATGGTCAACATATGTCTTCATTGTCCATTGGCCTTGTTGAATATGCACAAGCTCTCTCTTTTTCTCCAGCTTCACTTCCTCAGGTACAAACCTTTGGATGAAAATGATTTTAAAGACATCCCACGTCATTTCACCTTGCGTTAACGGTGGGGTAACCATCTTCCACTGGTCCAGAGCTGGACCCTCAAACAACCCCATAATTGCACGAACCTTAACATTATCGAGAGTTCCCAATGTTCTAAAGACATGCTCCACTTCCTCGAGCCATTTCACTGCCTCTAACGGACCCTGATCACCATGGAGAATAGGCAAAGTCTGAGAAGGACCAAAAATGGGGCATGACCTATCAGAATCCTTAAAGACCTTTCTGGGCGGCATTTCCTGAGCGACATATAAAACACAAAGCCAAAACCATTATCAAACCGAAGCAACTTCAATAAAAGCCTCGTCATCAAAAACAGTCAGCACAAGGACCAAACAAACACGAACACAACCCAAAATAAAAATCTCCTTTTTTTTAAAATTCCCTTTTTATTTTAGATTATAAAACCACCCTTTTTCAAGACTACTTACCAAAACCAATACACTTTCAAACCAAAAACTTTCCAAAACCATTTCCCCTTTAAAACCAATTTAGAAAACAAGGTCAAGCCTTTAATTTCAAATACACACCCAGGTAATCTCATGAACCATTGCACATGTCTTCATCTACTGTCCAACATTACTCGCACCAACACGCATTTTTTTTCCATGCATTCTCACACATGTGAAAACGTTCATAAAGATGTCCTGGGGTTTCATCCCAAATCATTCTTAACCAATTCCAAGCAAACAACAGATTTTTTTTTCAAATCAAGAGATTTCAGTTTTAAAACCCATTTCACACATTTAAGGTCTTTTAAAAGAAACCAGTCCAATTTTTTTCAAAAACCTTTTTTTTTCATTTCCAACGACGCACTTACACCGACCAAAACGAAAGCAGCATCCAAAATTGCATTAACCACTGGAGTGAGGGACTAGTAGTCACGCTCAACCTAGCGACATGGTAGTGGGCCATGTACCAAGTCATCGTCGACCACTAGGAGGAATTCAAACCGGGTACTCAGACTCCACATGGGTCACTACTCCAGGTGAAATCACGAAGTAACGTCGGATTGCCTCCGTTGTCATCTCTCAATCCAAGACAAACCAGAAAAGACAAGGACACAATTCCCGGACTACCCCTGGCGACTCGAGGTGTGGAACGGGCGAGGGTTCATGACGTCCTTCCCGTACCTACCTCTCAAGTCCCGACAGTCCTAATCTCCACCTACCAGACAACCCAAATAACAAGAACCACCTCTGATACCAATTTTTCACGAACCATCCCGGGTCGACCCTGAACCGGTCACCCGAGT
This sequence comes from Viscum album, assembly GCA_963277665.1. Lineage (NCBI taxonomy): Eukaryota > Viridiplantae > Streptophyta > Magnoliopsida > Santalales > Viscaceae > Viscum > Viscum album. Next base: position 807,709,582 of record OY728137.1, read on the forward strand.
CGGTCGGCGGCAGGTCTCGAGGGGCGTTCCCGATCCCCCCGGGATGGCAACAAGTGCCAGGCATTAAAAAAAAATTTCAATCGTTGGGAATGATTTCAGCCCAAACTAAAAATAGGATCAAAAGAACGAAAATAAACTAAACAAACAGACAAACACTAAAGAAATAACAAAACTACTCCACGACATACCTCCACGTGACCTCGCGGTCACCACCCAACTACAACCAACATCACTCCCTCACTGAGCGACTCAAGCCAGGAAAACCTGAACACAAGGAACCTGCAACTGAAATGGTAAAAGATAGGCGTGAGCACAAAAGTACTCAGTAGGTGAGCCCCACAACACAACCCAAAGCACAACTAGTAAATAAAGAATCTATAAATTCCAGTTTTGAACTACAGTGTATAAAAGTAAGCTTTCATAATGTTTTACTTGAAAATCAAACACGAGACATTTCCCTTATTCTTTTTAGAAAGATGGTTCCCTTTCATTAGTTTTAAACTCATTATAAAAAGCAAAGTGTTACATTTTCAAATCTTACACAAAGAAAATAAAGTATTTTCATTTGAAAACCACTTTCCCAAAGTCTAAAAGTATAGGCTGTGAAGGATGACTAAAAGTAAACAAGCAGGGAAAACAAGTGCAAGTAGAGGTAAACATGAAAGTAAGACCAAGTGCAAGTAAAAATAAACCAGAAGTTATCAGCAATATCCATGGGCGATCCTAAACATCCCTAGAAAACCCCTGGACGTACTCGGGTTCAGACTACCTGCCGACGTGGTACTCCATAGTCAATAACCAACTGGCTGCCCTAATAGCCAACCAGTGGCACATCCCTCCTGGCCTGTCCACAACTCCAGGGGGTACTAACCCGTCTAATCAGGGTTAGCAAGCAACCGTCACTCGATAATCTACAAGACGCCCAGGAACCCATGGTGGTTTTAGTAACACTGTGTAAGTGGGAGGCCCACGCACGCGTGACTCATCTCATCGCACTTGCCAACCCCTTACACGGACATCGCTACACGACAACCCTCGATGGGAAGTCCCCCTGTAGAGATGCCCTCACAAGTACGTATATATATATATATATATATATATATATATATATATGTATAATCACTTCACATTTATTAAAGTGCCAACCGGGCCGTCATATCACTTACATTTTGATCATTTAATACTAAATCATTTTTAAAAAGATATGACACACACCATTTCATTGAAAACTAGAAACACACTTAGAAATTTATTTAAGAAAACCCAAATCAGCGTATTAAACCTGGAAAACATTGGTTTCACAAGTAGAATTATTTTCCAATATCAAAACACACCCCAATTTTATCAAGAGCCAAACAGGCCTTTAACCACCTTTTTAAGGAATACTATTTCTCAAATGAAATCCAAACCTTTAATCACGCGTCAAAAGGAAACATTTTTCAACAACCAAGAACCACACATAAAGTTTCCAAAAACAAGTTTAAAGGTCATACGACATTTCCTCTAATCAAGGTTCTATGAAAAACACCATTTTCCCTAAACCATACACCTATTAATTTTACACATCAAAAACATTTCAAAACACAGTTTCACATTTCATAAAGAACCATTTATCAATATTAGCATGGATGGCCACAATTGAAACTAAGAAAACACTTTCAACGAAACGCTAGAATTTAAATAGCCTTTATCAGCAGATCACCACACTATAAATAACTACTTAATAATATTTTTAAATTTACTGAAATTCAATAAAAAAGACAAGGAATAAATAAATTCTTAATTTAAAGGCGAGTGAAAAGGGAGACCTACCTCAAGATCAAATTGCGACGGTAAAACGACCTTGGAACCAAGGCACGAAGACGGCGGAACCTCGGAAACAAGGCGCAGCGATGGCGCTCTCTCGGAAACGCCCTGCGCGGGTCCTAAAAAAAATCCTAAACCTATCAAAAACAAAAATAAGTTGATGAGAAACCCCTAACAAAGCAAAGGTGAAAGCCAGAGTAATAATAATGATAATAATAGTAATAATAATAATAATAATAATAATAATAATAACAATAGTGATAAAATAATAATAATAATAACAATAATAATTTAGAATAATCATAATATAATAATATAATAGTAATAACAATATTAATATAATAATAATAATAATGATAGCATACCCAATAAAATAATGATAACAATAATAATATTATTATTAATAATAATATAATAATAATAATAAAAATCATATTAATAAAACTTTATAATAATAATAATAATAATAATAAAACTTTATAATAATAATGATAACAAAACTTTATAATAATACTAATAAAATTTATAATAATAATAATAAAACTTTATAATAATAATGATATAATAACAATAGTACTAATATAATCATAATATTACTGATATTAACATATTAATAATAAAAATGCTAACATAATAATAAATCAAGTATAATAATAATATAATAACAAAATAAAACAAATACTAAAACTCACAGGGGAGGCCGAGCGGGGAGAATGGGCTGGAGCGGGGTGTGGCGCGGCGGTTCGGCAGGAGGGTGCGCCGGCGACGGGGTGGCCGGACGGGTGGAGGCGGCAGGGCGCGACGACGGAGGGAGGCCGGGATAGGGGGAGAGGGAGCCGGGGATGCGGCTCGGTGCGGCAAAGGCGGAGCTGGGCGGACGGGGCAGAGGCCTGACAGAGGGGGGTGTGCCGGCAAAGGGGAGGGGAGCGGGAGGTGACGGAGGCTGGGTTTAGAGGGGTGAGGCCGGCAGTACGGGCCGCTGGAGAGGGAGCATGCCGGGGCTGAGCGGGAGCGGGGTTGGACAGGGGGTCACGCGCAGGGGAGGGGTCGCCGGATGGAGGTCCGGGGTTTGGGGGTCACGCGGGCACGGCGGTCGGCACGAGGGGAGCAGGGCGGAGCGCTGGAGGGCCGGGAGCGGCTGAGGGGAGGATGGCGCGGGGCCGCGGCGCGCAGAGGAAGGGAAGGGGAGGAGAAACCGCGCAGGGGAGAGAGAGAGAGAGAGAAGAGGGGAGAGGGGTGAGGCGGCGCGGGTGGGGGGTAGGATTAGGGTTAGGGTGTTAAAAAAACTATATATATATATACATAAACAACAACAATAATAATAATAATAATAATAATAACAATAATACAACAAAAATATAAATAATAATATAAGAATAATATTAATAATAACATGTAATAATAATAATAAAATACTATAATCATAATAATATACTAATAATAATATTGAACATAAGTAATTAAATAAAACAAATCCTAAAAATAATAACGCTTTATAGAAATAATAAAACTTTATAATAATAATAAAACCTTATAATAATAATAATATTAATAATTAGAAAATTTATAATAATAATTATTTTTAATCAAAAATTTAAAATATTAAAACCATTTGAAAATAAATGGGCGTGCGCGTGCGCACACGCACACACGCATATATATATAGACATATATACATATATTTAAACATATACAAACATATATATATATATACGCATATAAACATGTACGCTTCTATATAAACGCTTATAAACATATATATATATATATACACATATATATACACACATACATATATACACATATATACATCTATGCATATATATATACATGTATGTGGACATATATACAATAAACAAAATAACATCAAAAAAATAACAACAAAAATTTAAAAAGTTATAATAATAATATATCTACATAAAAGTTTAATATTTAAAACGCCGGGCCGAACGCACGGTCACCGCTAACGATGCGGTAACCGCGCACTGATGCTAAACCGCCAACACAACTAAACCTTGAAAATTTTAAATCGGGACCCAGAAAGAAGTAAAATAATGACATTTGTGGTCGGGGTGTGACAAAAACCCATATCATAAATTGGGTTAATAAAATTTAGTCTTAATAAGAGGGAAAGAGAAATGAAAAAGTCACCACCAAACTGTGATCTCGATTAGAAGAACATTGATGGAAATTAGAGAAACATATTTGGAGGTAAATGTAAATATTTATAGGGATTGATTGAGGTCATCAATCATAAATAAGTGTACAATTGAGGGCCTCAAAGCCATCTATCTATGATGATTTAAAATATCATCAGTTCAACAAAACATAAGATATTAAGATAACACATTTTTGGTTTAAAGATATCTTCCCTAAAGTTTAATAATTCACTTATTCATAGAATAAGAGGGAATATATATATATATATATATATATATACTTGAAAAGTAGAGTTTCATCCTTCAACTAATTTCTACCACAAACTCATCTTTCACTCCAAAAGATATTAAAATTCAAAAATATTCTATTTATCCTAATCGTATAGGGTTAAAAAAATAAATTTATATTCATTTGTAAAACTATTTAAAAAAAACTACATTATACAAACTAGGACATCACGTAGGCCAGTGGTAGGTGATGCACCCTTTTCGCCCTTCGGTTGTGGGTTCAAGTATCGTGGCCTTATCGGGCGCGACGGGTTGTCGCCCGACCTCCGGGTTGTCCTTTTTATGACAACCCAAAAATAATCTCAAGAAATGATTTAACCTTAACAATAGTATCCAATGTAAAACTTAATCGATTCCAACCTTTATAATTATACAAAATACTTCTATCCAAACTCACAGTCCAAAATTTATAAGGAAGGTAAACACAATGAAGATCCTTTTTACCACGTAATAACATGTGAATACCTTCATCATGTATTCTTTTAAAACATGGTAACACCCTGAATTATCATATAACCGTATTGATTACAATCATGATCCCTTATTGCTTATAGAATACTGGATATACTCATTATATCCAAAAATGTTGTAAACTCCAACAATAATGGAATATACAAATCATTAATCTGTTTCAAGGTAGTCAATAATATCCAATATAATTTATCCAAATCAATCATATCTTATCCCAAACTCACTACCTCAATATCATAATAATATTAAGGTTTATCTTTATCTCAACCATATATTTTCCAAAAAAAATTTAACCTGCCATTGAGTCACTTTTCTTGGTTCCACACAATTTCAAGTCCTTAATGAAATTGTACTACAGTACAATCCTTATATACTCTATAATTCTTATAACCAGTACATATTTTATACAATACTCAAATGACATAATTCTTTAATATCAACATAAGAACACTAGTCATTACTCTTCATCTGTGTTAATATCACAACTTGATTATTATCCAATAACATCATTTGTGGTATACTCTTTTGATTTGAACATTGATTCACGTAGTGTTCCAACTCCTTGAAGATGAATCATTGTATATTTGAAACCTTTTTCTTACCATTGAAATCACGTACTCGGTGTCCTTTTTCTCCACACTTATAACAAACTCCCATTCCCTTCAAGCATTTACCAAGGTGATTATTTCCATATTTATCACATACGGGAAAATCCTTCTTTCCCTTATTCCCTTTATCCATCTTTCTCTCTACCATCCTTTTCTTCTCTGGATTCCCTTCAAAGCCATATGGCTCAGAAAATTATTTACTTATCTTATTAACACATGATACTATTTCTTCATATGATGATAATACATGGGAGACTATTTCCTTTCTAAATGTTGGATTAATACCATGAAATATATAATCCTTCTTACTCTTTGGATCATGCATATTGCTGGAGTTCTCATTCCATATACTGGGTGTCATTTCTAACAAATGGAATACACTAGATTTGTTTATGAATCACAATATATAATTCAAAACTTGTAAAATAGTTAACATTAATTGAACAGTTTATGGATATAATCCATAATCATAAAAATGTTTTCTTTGAGGAAGTATATACTCATAAATCCTTCATAATTGTTTGTAAATTAAATGAGAATTATCCTTAGCATATCCCTTGGGAGTTTCATAACCAATAGTGCAACAATGCCCGTTGTCATGCACCAGTTCCCGTTTGAGTCTAGCTCAAAGTGGTGTTTTTGGGTTTTACCCCTAGGTACATCTGTGCCAGAGTTGCCTCTACCTGCTCGTATCTAGACATGGATGTATTTCTTGGAAAACTCACAAAATCTCTACATTAACAAAATTCTAGGAAGTTCTTCTATACTAACACTCAAAGTCTATCTTAAGGTAATGTTCTCTAATCAGAGTTTTTCTAAATATAGTTTCCAAGGTTATTACTAAACTTCCACTGATACGAACTGTAACGCCCCAAACCTAGTTACCCAGAGTCAGTGCATTATTTTAATAAATTGGCATGATTACAAGGAATCAAGTCCCGAAATACCGATCAGTTTAGCAGTCTTGGAAAATATATTACATACATGAATGTTACATTACACATTAGAAAATAAAAAACAACATAAATGATCCTTTGAGAACTCCATTAATCCCCTAGATTAACCCTACTTATCAATCATAATATACTTCTTAGAATCCTGGGAAAATTAAAACATAGAAAGGGGTGAGCTCAGATGCTCAGTAAGGATTACAATATAGTGTAAACTTTCATAAATAAGCATAAACATTTAAGGCAATGTATAAGACTAAAACAAAATCCTTTTAAACTTAAACTTCAGCATAATATGGCAAAGATACAATAAAATAATTCCATTTACTTATTCACATGGATATTCTACCAGTCGAATAATCATATGAAATATCAATAGCAACTTTCATAATGATGGAATTCCTAATGTCGGACATTAATTTCCGTGTCAAGGCCTCGTTCCAAGACCTAGGGGCTAATTGTAACCGGACCCCAACCCGGAGAGCCTCTGTAACCAGACTCCATCCCGGAGAGCCTCTATAACCGGACTCCAACCCGGAGAGCCTCTGTAACCGGACTCCAACCCGAAGGGTTTGCTGTAACTAGACCCCAACCCAGAGGGCTTACTTTTACCATTCCCCAACCCAGAACATACTAGTCCAATGCATTACTCATATGAAAAGGTTTAAACATAACATAAACATTCGTATTAAAACTATCATACAAAATTTCAATACTTTATCCATAAACTATGAATGGTGTAAAAACAACACATCCATACTCAAACATATCACAAAACCTTAAATAGAATGTGGGAGTTTTGTATCATAATAAATCAACTTCAAATAAGCTTAAAATCTATCAAAGTATATTGACATAGATGAAATCAAAACGTTTTCTTTTTTAGAGAAATATATCTTTTTATTTTGAAATTATTTAAAAGATATATAATTATAAAAGAAAAAATTTATTTTGAAAATATTTTTATAAGATTGTAAGGGAAGCTCCGACGATGTTATAACTGTGTAAAGAGGTCCCAGTAGATACTCACGTACAAAATAACCTTGGATAATAAAGAGATTGTGAAATTAACCCTTACCAATTTGGTAACTTACGAAATATACACCCCATGAAAGAAGTATCATACAATGAAGATGTAAATACACATAAATTAAAGTGTATTACAAAAAGAATACAATTATGGGTAGTACATACACCATACAAAATGAAATAGTGACAATATAGCATGAATCTCACGGGAATAAGGAGTCAGATGAAAACCCCTTACCTTGTACTTTCCTTTAGTCGAGGGTACGTTTAACCTCCTGTATAAAGAAAGTAGTATGTTATTAAATTATTCCTGAACCATATTAATATTTATGATATAATACATGATTCATTTATGACTTTATACTACTCATTTAATAATAATTTCTATGTTAAATCAACATTTCGGGTAATAATCATTTTCTTTATCGTACGTGTTTTAACTTATTATTCTTGATTGTATCACTTATATCATGATTTCAATAATTCCAGAATATAAAACATCATATATATATATAGAATATAAATATGTATAATAGACATATATATGAAATGGAAAACACCATTTATGGAGACGGTAGCCCGTACGTATGCATAAACGCTGTTTCTGTTTTCATATCGTATTGAACAGAACTAAGTGAATAAGATATTTTTAAGTATATAAATATATATATTTATATCTACAGTAGAATTATTATTTAAAATATTACATACTTTATTAATGATATATATTTTATAATCATCGTTGAATGGTGAACGTGGAAATGAATCTCATCGCGTCGTGGAGACGGTAATCTGTACGTACGCACGAGCAACAATATCATTATATTGATGGAGAAATAGTATGTAATTGGATGATATATCATATATAAAGAATCATTAAAATTTTATATTTATTATTTACATCAGTTATACTCATTATTATACCCATCCAAATAATGAAGTGTCTGAATAACAAACTACGCCACGACGTGGAGACGGTAATCCGTACGTACGCACATATGGTGACTTTTTCATTTATAGGACGGATATAATAATGAATATGGCTATACCATTTTTATAATAACATCACAGTATATAGAAGATACTAGATTTATTATTTTAGAATGTAAAGAACAAATAAAGAGGAAGTGGAAGAAGAAAAGAACTTGAAAGAGGTGATGAAATATTTACCTCTTCTTCGGGTTCTTCTTTTTGATTTGATCAAAATGGATCCTTAGGTTGGATTTATGACCAGAATAAGGCCTCTAGGATTAAGGGAGGAAAGTTTTGAGTATATTGGGTAAGGGGTTGGCTGAGACAAAAGGCTTTGGAGGTGTGAAATTAAGAGTAGGGGAAGTGCCCTTTTATAAGAGAGGTGAGGGTCACTTTAGGAAAAGCTTGAAATGTTATTTTATAATAAAATAATTTTCGGTTTCTAATGGCTCAAAAATGACTTATTTAGAGGATAATGTGGGGATGGGTCTAAAGCCTCTCAAAAAATATGTTTTAGACAGGTTTAGGTCACCATATTAACCTTATCTTTTAGATTTAACTCATAGTTAAATAGTTTGACATTTACCGCGTCTCTTTGTATTTTTATATTATATGGTTAATAAACTTACTATAAAATTCAAATGTAACCCCAAGTGGTTAATTAATGTCATATATATTATTATATAAGTATTTTTTCCAAACCTTATATTTTTAGGACTATTATATCAATTAATAATATAATATTTTTTTAAAAACTATTTTATGTCAATTTTGACACTATTTGGTATTTATTTTTTTTAAATCATAACAGCAGGATTACTTCTAAATAAATTTATTGAATCAACCCTAACATGTCATATTAACCTATAAAATTATTTTAATTCATCATAAGTCTCAAATTACATTTATTTGGGTATTTATAGTATCAATTATTTTAATCTTTTATTAATAAGGTAATTACTGCATCATCATTACGTCATAAATAAATTTAATTATTTAATGTATAAAAATTATAAATAAAATAGAATTATGTATAAAATCTTTTTAAATTTCTAATTAATATTTATAGTTGAATTTATCTTATGTATAACCCTATATTAAAAATGTTTTATTTATGAAAACCTGAATTTAACACTTTTAACTCTTCTTTAAATTAAATAATAATAAATGTCCTAATCTAATCTAAGTGGACCCAAAAGGGTAATATTTTATTCCTAAGGTTTTTTTTGCTCGAATTACACTTATCCAATAGAATTAGGACATGTGTTAGGGTAATTATAATATCATTTTTACCCTTAATCACCCTATTTACTTTTAACCGTGGTAAATAATAGTAAAACGTTACTATTCACAAAAAATTATTTTCATCTTATTATACCAAATTTTACTTAATCATATTAACCGTTTCTCTCAGATTTTTGAAATTCCACTCACAGAAGCGGTAAAATTAAGTTTTATACAAATTTGCAAATGCTGCTAGGAGGTTGGTAAAAGACAGTAAAAAGTTCGATAAAATTTTATATATCTAAACTTATTAAAAAATGACTCCAATGAATTAAGTTGAACATATATAGGTATTATGTATCTATTTTGACATAAATTAAATTAAAATAAAATAACTAATTATTTAAATAAAAAGTCAGTTTTAACCAATAACGTAGTGTTTTTTCACTATTCATAAAAAATTGAAAGTTTTCAGAAAAATAAAAAAAATTCACCCTAAGATAATTTTGATATTAAGAATTAAAAAATGAAGTCTATTTTACCAAATTAAAAACATAGAATTTTCATTTATTAATTTAAAATTAATTCCCGTTGTCAAAACCAAAAGGCGGGTTTTTAAAAAGTAAAAACTATCAAAAGATTGATATGTGTTTATGTCAAATTTAAATGTGAATTTACTTATAATGACCTACATCGCATTAAATGATAAAAATATAATCTAATTATACTTCCAAACCATTAAAATTCATAATTTATCACTATAAATTATTTTGATTAAAAAAGTTTTTTTTAATTAAAATTTAGTAATTTTCACTATTCATCAAAATATGAATGTTTTCAGAAAAGTACCAAAAATTTATCCAAACTAAATTTTTATGTCCCTATTCTAAATAATAATTTAATTTCATTAAATTGAATATATAAAATTTTCAAATATTGGTTTTAAAAAGGGTACGCTATTAAAAGGCGGTAAAATTGCACTTTTTGAAAAATACTTATTTTATCCGAAAAAATGAATTTGTTCTTATATTATGTATAAGAAATGCATAATATGGATGTAAAAATTATATAGATTATATAAGATTAAAAATGCAGTTAATACTATTCATAACCGCATTTTGAACGGTTAGTTTAATAAGTTGTGGTGAGCTCGAACTCAGTGTTGCGTGTAACGCAAGCTATTGAATTACTTTAATGAGATAACATACTATAAAATTATAGGGAGTTACATATTGAACCTAGAAAATTTCCTTTAACATTCGTAAGGTTTATACAAATTCTAAATTGATGTCTAATCTTGTGAACATGTATAAGATATCTTTTTAAATGAACAAGGTTTTTTTGTATGTGATGAGTTTTTTTCAGGAAGATGTTGGAAGGAAGGTCGGTGCCTAATCATGTGAATGAATTCAATGTGATATAGAATCATCTTGAATATGTTGGAGTGATGTTCATGTAGTAATGTGTGTAACAACCCTAGATTTTGTGAAATATTTTTTTTCAAATTAATTTAATCTTTTCAATATTCTTCATTTCACACAACACTAAATATAATTTTTGTTATATGAAAGCAATAAGTTTGGATTTCATCATACACAACAACAAGTTAAGAATGCGCTACATGAAATAATTATATTATCTTTTAGTATATGAAACACTATGTTTGGATTGTGTTACACACAATACCAATTCCCTTCGATAGCTTGAATTACATGCAAGACCGAGTTTTACAAAACTACAACATACCATTAATATTAATATTAAAATATTATTATAATTTTCACCTAGCTATTGGAATAAAGGATATGAATAAGATTAATTAAATTAAAAAAATATGGTTTACACATGTATATAAGAATAATTATTTGGTAACCAATTAACTAGAAATGAAAATAAAACCCTTTTGAAATTAAAGGAAATATTTTGTTGGAAAAATATATTTATGCAATAAAACATGTTTTACATCAATAAATTAATTAAAACACTTTTTATAGATGATTTTAATGAAATATATATACATATATTATATTAATTAAATTATTTAATGTTTATATTATGTGTTTTCTACACAAGATATGTGAATAAATCCAATTTTATGAATAAAAGATGTATTTTCTAAAAGGTAATTTTACCACCTTTTAATGGAAAATCCATTTTAAATCTAATTTTTGACAATTTTATAATTTTTATTTGAAAAAATAAAATTCATTTTTAAAATTTTGATATCAAAATTTATTTTGGGTGAATTTTTGGTATTTTTTAGAAAAGATTCATATTTTGATGAATAGTGAAAAACACTGAATTTTAATTGAAAACTGTTTTTTCATATAATTTATTTATATAGTTAAATTATATTTTAAATTTGTTTTAATGTATAGTTAGTAAAAATATACAACAATAAATCCAATATAGGTCATTGTAATTAATTTCACATTAAAATTAGATATAAAAACATTTCAAACTTTTGAACATTTTTACTTTAAAAAAACCCATTGTCGCGTCTCTTATGCGGGATTAATTTTAAATCAATTTCTGCTACTTCCATTTTTAGAATTTGGAAAAATGAATTCAATATTTGGAATCAGAATAATTTATAATTTCTAGTAAGGTTAATCTTTTTTACCAAAAATATTAGTGAAAGTATTTAAAATTAATTACAATGATTATGGTAAAAATGAGTTTACTTTGTGGTTAAACTTTAACATAAGGGGCCAAATACCCTTTAAAATTTTCAAAAATCCACTGTAGGACCATATTTAGACTATATAATAATTTTGATATAAAATTTACAATTATTATAGGCACATTATCTAAGGGAGATCTCTTAGTAGTGTTTACCTTTTTATATTTACAATAATGATACTCCTCCCCACTATAAAAGGGAACTCACCCCATCACTTATTAACACATATAAATAAATTTGTCTCATAAAAAACATACCCAAATAAGATTCCAACTTCCCTCATATAAACCTATAAGACTCACTTTTTTCAGAAATCTAACCAATGAATCCTTTTGGTGCAAACCAAAAGAAGTTACCCGAAAAAGAGGTAACATTCTTCAATATGCATTTATGTTTTATTTTTTTCTCCAACCATCTAGTTATTCTTATTACATGATTATATAATAAAATAATTATATTAAATATAATGATATGTTTTTATTCTTAGTATTCTACCTACACCTACACACACTTCCATCAAATGGGTAACAAACTTACCTTTCATATGTACAACGGACTACCACCTCGTGAAACGATATCATTCGTTTTTTACTTTACCACCTATCATGGTTGATAATTATGATGGAAATTCTGTTTTTATATGATATATATGATATTTGTGATGTATATATGATTATTTAATTATAATATAAAACACACCTTCATGCTTTCCATTTTTTTTAAATACTATAACTTCGTTTGTGGACGTATGGACTACCGCCACCACAAAACTATGTGATTCATTCACAATTTACATGAAATGTATTAGGAATGAGTTTAGAAAAAACATATTATATATATGAAATAATAATTCTAATTTAATGATAATATATATAAATATATATACATATATGTTATTTACTTTATTTCTTTATACGATGATAAAACAGAAACAACGTTCATGCATACGTACGACCTACCATCTCCAGGAAGGGTGTATTCCATTTAATATTTCTATATTTTATAAATTATTATAAATATTTATATAATAAATATATATTATATTTAAATCATGTTTTACATTATGTAAATAATTAAATAATGATATAAGTAAGAGGACTAAGAATAACAAGTCAAAACATGTACGAAAAATAAAGCGGATATTACCCAAAACGTAACATTAACATGGAGTTGTTAATAAATGTGTAATATAAAGTCATAATAAAATAATATATGGTATTAAATATAATAAAATATTTTTTTTGTATATTTATAATAAACTTATGTTTATTATACATGATATTTGAATGTGTGCAAAGAAAGTCAAGACTTAAGGTAAGAGTTTTCTCATCTCACTTTTATTTTTGTGAGACTTATGCCTTATTAACTTATCATCTATTTTGTGTGGTGTATACACTGACCATGAATATATTATATGTTTTTATACATAAATTTATGGGTATTTACATATCCATTTTATGACCTTTATTTCATGAGGTTTATGGTTCAAAATTTTCCAAATTGGTAAAGTAATTTTGTCTCAATTTGATTTCTTTGAGATAAATGCCATCTATATTTTTCTATAAGGTGTATATACTAACCTTTGACATGTTATATCACAAATATAATTCTTTTCATGATATTTTAATCTTTATGTAATTTTATTCTTTTATGGGTATTATGATTCAAAGTTACCAAAGTGGCAACAGTTTATGGTTACAATCTCATCATTTATCGGGATTGTTTATTATAGATACTTAGGGGTAAAATTACAAAGAAACATAGAAATTCAGTACACAAAACTCAATAGGCTGGGTCATAGCCTCCCCCAAGGGATAACCCATCCATTTTTGATGGCCTGAAGGCCCTGTGGACATGAAGTCCATTACAAAGCCTGTAACCTAGGTGCCCAACACCTGCAACTATTTTTTTGTTTCACAACTATGTGGGACCACCGCCTTAAGATCCATCCTCATCCATTATGGACATCGCCTACCCACATGAGGATTCATTCAACTATCATGCCGCTAACAGTTGCTCACCGTGCATGTGACACCACCATGAGGTATGGCCATTGTCTAAGCCACTGCCATTCACGCTGCCACTGAGAGACCCACGCCTTGGATTACCAAAAATCCAGCCAAAATTAGTTGCTGCTTGGATTTGAACCTGGGTTTGTGATACAGGATTACAGGGTTGAATTACCACTAGGCTACAACCCCAACTGTATATCAGGATTGTTTATGATTATTCTTAAATTGATGAAATGTTATGATCCATATCTCAAGAACTCTCATTATTTTTATTATCCTATAGTTATTTATGATATCTTCAAGTAATGGAACCATTTTCTCACTCCTTGGTACTTAATACAATTAAGAAAATCTTTTTAAGAAAATCTAACTTTATTTCTATTTTCAGTTAGAAATCGGTGTACTTCCAAACCATGTTTTCTAAAAAAAATTAGAAATGTTTTTCTATGATTTTTAAATGACATTTTTATCCATATTTTAAATTTTTAGTAAAAATTGGTTTTAAAATAAATCTCCTTGTAATTTTCTAAACAAGGAACTTTTCTAAACTTTTTACAGTGCAAAAGGAATGTTTAGAATGTACGGATTTACCTATATTCATGACCGTCATTTCCTTAAAGATTCCTTTGAAAGTTTACAAAGTTATTTTTAAAAGAAAGTGTTTTTACTAAAATTATGGAAATTCATTGTTTTAAAGTGTTTTTCAAAGAAAAATGTTTTCAAAAAATTTTATGCTTAAAAAGTGTTTTTAATTATTTTCAAAGATTCCTTTATAAGTTTTTATGGTTATTTTCAAATAGTAAGGTTTTTAAATTTTTTTATGATTTAAGAAGTGTTTTTTAAGAGGAAAATATATTTTATTAATAAATGTTTTAAATGATTTTTAAAGATTACTTTATAAGATTTAAAGTGGTTTTTTTCAAATAAAAGGATTTTGAAAAGGATTTATGTTTTAAAAAGTTATTTTCAAAGAAAGGTTATTCTTCTTAAGAAATGATTCATGTGATCCTTTAAAATCATTCCCCATAAAAGTTGACATCATTTGATATAACTTATTCTTTATTTAGGATATAATCCAAAGACACCATTATTATTCTTTATTTTAATGGTTTATATTAAGATGACATGTTTTTTATGAAACCCTTACCTCTTCCACGAGTTATACCATGATAAAAAAATTATGAAACCCACTTCCTCTCAGGGTTATTCTGAGATGAAATGATTATGAAACCCATCTATTTTCAAAAGTTATGATATGGTGAAACATTTATAATACCCATTTCATTTAATGGGTTATGATATGATGTTTATGAAATCCATATATTTTTATGGGTCTGGATATGATGAATTTTTTTTATCTTGTGGCACATATATGTATGGTTTAATTATGCGACAGGTGGGATCTATATCTCCCTCTAATGAATTGGGTAATGAAAAATATTTTATGATCTCAAACGGTAAATGAGAGGGCATCCCAAGACCAAAATAAGAGGGTACACAGGAGGACATCCCAATCCTGAAAACAAGAGGGTACATGGGTTATAGACTAATCTCGAAACAAGAGGGTACATGAGAGGGAATCCTAATCCCAAAACAAGAGGGTACACAAGAGGGCATCCCATGCCCAAAATAAGAGGGTATATGGGAGGGGATCCCAATCCTGAAACAAGAGGTTACATGAGAGGTCATCCTAATCTCAAAATAAGAGGTCACACATGAGGGAATCCCAAACCTGAAACAAGAGGCTACATAGAAGGGAATCATAAGCCCAAAACAATAGGGTAACTAAGAGGGCATCCCAAGCTTGAATCAAGAGGGTTAATGAAAGGGAATCCCTAGCCCAAAGTAGGTACATAGGTGACTATCCCAAGCCTTACATGTTATGAAGGTTTTGGTAGGTATCCTTGAAATAGGATTTTATATGCTTATGTGTATGCCACAATTCCAATTCTTATTCCTCTGTTATTCTCTCATGGATTATTCTCTTGATTCCCTTATGATTCATGTATTACAAACTACCAATATTAACGCAATGTCTCTAGATTAAGATCTTTGATATGCAGGGTATGATTTTCTAATGTTATGATCATGTTATCATACCATTATACTCATGTAATTCTTACATAACTCCCTTGTTTACCCTTACTGAGCATCTGATATCACCCCTTTATTATGTTTCCTTTCCCCAAGTTATGAAGAAAGGTTTTAAGTAGGAGTTCTAAAAGGGAAATATATTTAAGGGATATGTTGAAGACATTTTACAAATCTAAAAGATTATGTTTCCAAGTTTTTAAAGACACTAAACTTTTATGGTCGTTGGGAATGTATTTTTGTAATGTTCTTAATATTAATCTAAAATGATGTAATATCCATGTATGTTAATCCTAGGTCGCTATAGTTGGTATCAAAGGAAAGGTTTAGTCAAACTTTGGAAGCTAGGATGAGAAAACTTTAGTGAGATCCCTAGGGATATTTCTAAGGATGTGTCCAGGGATATATATAAGGATAATCCAAGGTGTTATAGATTTAAAATAGGTGTGATGATTAGGCATCTTATAAGAATTTTTTCATGATTATGTAGTTTTCTACTATGATAAGTGTTTCTTACAATATGATTTATAGTCTTAGTCAATAGTGGGAACTAGGTTAAAATTGAATGTTTTATATGTGGAAAGTATATGTATTATACAAATATATGTCCTAAGTAGAAGTATCATGAAGAGAATCAGGAAGGTGGTATGAGTGTTGGTTATACTACCGAAGATAAAATGACAATAAATGACATGTGAAAGGTATGAGGTGTTATAAGAGTATTAAACGTAAGAAGCATGATTATATTGAGGTTGAGTAACCTTAAGAAATGATTCAAATTTAATATTATAGTAATGAGGTATCAAGGAATAATATGATAAATCATGAGTAATGGTTTAAGAATAAATTTCGACGATTGAAGTGTATTTATTTTAGGGTTGTATATAGAAGTTTTTCTTTAAGTATTTTTAAGAATGTGTTAAATGGTACTAATGACCTAGAAAATGTATTTAATGGAAACATTACATTAAGGAAAGGTAACCCTTAACATGTTCCTGAGAATGAGAAAATGATATTTTAAATTTATAAAGAGATTATGATATGGATAAAGTAAATTGGATAGTATTTATGTCCTCATGACTGATACAGGATTTATTGAAAAAGAGATATATGTTATCATGGATGGAGTTTACAACATTTTTTTTTCATATTTAAGGAATATATAAAATAAACTCTAGAATAAGGAAACATGCATGTTTTCAGTAAGGATTTATAATAATTCAAGTTATTACCATATTTCAAGAGAAAAAATGATGAAGGTATTCACATGTTTGGTATGTGAAAACCAAGATCTACTTTATGATATGCGGGGGATTAATGCTAAACCTTTTTTTAGAAAATTTAGTGAATTTATTTCTAAAGTTTTATCCTTTCATCTTTCAAAAGGGTTATAAGGTTAACCATTTATGGAATTGTTTATGTTAAACATGAGATGAGGTTTTAGAGATTAAAGTATTATCTCACCGTATGAGGATTTATGCATATTGGATAACACATGATAACCATTTTGTTGTGATAAAGATATATTAAATGACATATCATTCTATTTATGGATCTCATGATCTGTTAATGATTTAGTAATAATAACTTCACCTTCATTTCTTAGAGTAATATATGAAGTGGAAATTGATCAATGCAGAACCAAAGGGTAATATTTTTCTTATAAAAGGAAATAAAATCAATTAAGTATATATTCTTGTAAAAAAAATTATTTAAATTTAAGAAATTTTTTTTGAAATAATTTTTTTCCTATTATCATCATTTTTTATTATACCAATGACCTCTTTCACACCACTTTGGTTTCTAGTTTTGTGATTGTTAACTTTCTCTAGATCTCCCACTTTTTTGTGATCAATGATCTTTATCACTCTCTATAATTATTTATACTTTTCATCCATGAACAAATATTCACCTATGTTCTCCTATGTGGAAACCTAATTATGAGTTAATTTGGGTAACCATTATGGTTATAACTTTCCCTTTTAAAAGAAGTTTTAGTTTTCATTTTTACGATGTGGGTTTCTATGAAAGGAACTTACAAGTATTAAACCTTTGATAAAGAATATTAATTTAAAGGGAGAAATTAATTTTAAGGGGGGTAGAATGTAACACTATGATATTTTGTGAAATATATATTTTTAATTAATTTAATCTTTTCAATATTCTACATTTCACACAACCCAGAATATATATTTTGTTCCATGAAAACACTAAGTTTGGACTTTTTCATATGCAACAACAAGTTAAGCTTATGCTATATGAAAAAATTAGATTATATTGTGGTATACACAATGCTATGTTTGGATTTTGTTACACACAATACCAATTGCCTTCGATAGTTTGGGTTACATGTAAGACCTAGTTTTACTAAACTACAATGTACTATTAATAATATTATTAAAATATTATTATAGTTGTCACTTAGCTATTGGAATGGAAGTTATGAATAATATTAATTAAATTATGAAAATATGGTTTACACATGTATATAAGAATAATTATTTGGTTACTAATTAACTAGAAATTTAAATAAAACCCTTTTGAAAATATAGAAAATCTTTTGCTGGAAAACTATATTTATGCAATAAAACATGTTTTACCTCAATAAATTAATTAAAATAATTTTGATAGATTATTTTAATGATATATATATATATTATATTAATTCAACTATTTAATTTTCATATTAGGTTTTTTCTAGATAATAGATAATAATAAATCCAATTTTATGAATAAAAGGATGTATTTTTCTAAAAAGTAATTTTACTGCCTTTTAAATGAAAAAATTAAAAATAATTTTGACACTTTAATAATTTTCATTTGAAAAAATAAAATTCATTTTTGAAATTGGGATATCTACATTTACTTTGGGTGAATTTTTGGTATTTTTCAGAGAAGTTTCATATTTTGATGAATAGAGAAAAAACACTGAATTTTAATTGAAAACTGCTTTTTCATCTAATTTATTTATATAGTTAAATTATATTTTAAATTGTTTTTAAATTATAATTAGTTTAATTATAAAAAATAAATCCAATATAGTTCATTTTAATTAAGTTCACATTGAAATTGAATATAAAAAACTTTTCAAACTTTTAAACATTTTTGCTTAAAAAAAACTCATTATATCATCTCGTTTGTGAGATTAATTTTAAATTAATTTCTGACCCTTATGTGTTTAGAATTTGGAAAAATGGATTTAATATTTGGAATCATAATAGTTTATAATTTCTAGTAAGTTAAACTTATTTTTTGACAAAAAATATCATTGAAATTAATTAAAATTAATTACATTGATTAAGGTAAAAATGAGTTTACTTAGTGGTTAAACTTTAACTTAAGGGTCCCAATACCCAATAAACTTGTCAAAAAGACATTTTTTTGGAAATATTTATACCATAGAATACGTTTTATCTAAAATGGAAAATTATTGGTGGTAAATTATGTAATGGATACATCTCAATGTTGTTTACCTTTTTATATTTACAAGAATGTCACTCCTCCACTATAAACAGGCACACACCCCCTCAATTATTCACACCTATAAATCCATTTGGATCATCCAAAACCCACCCAAATAAGCTTAAAAATCCCCTTATATAAACCTATAATACTCAATTTGGGTATAATTCCAACCAAGGAATCCTTTTGGTGGAAACCAAAAGGAGTTACATGAAAAAGAGGTAACATTCTTCAATGTGCATTTATGTTTTATTTCTTTCTCCAAACATTAAGTTATTCTTATTCCATGATTATATAATAAAATAAGTATACTTAATATAATTATATATTTTTATTCTAAGGGTTTTACCTACACCTACACACACTTCCATCAAATGGGTAACGAACTTACCGTTCGTGTGTATGGTGGACTACCGCCTCGTGAAATGATGTCATTCATTTTTTCCTTTACCACCTATCTTGATTGAGAATTATGATGGAAATTATGTTTTTATTTGATATATATGATATTTATGATCTATATATTCTTTTTTAATTACTATATAAAACATACCTTCATGCTTTGAATTTTTTGTAAATATGATAACTTCGTTTGTGTACGTGTGGACTACCGCCTCCTCAAAGCGATGTGATTCGTTCACACTTTAAATGGAATGTATTAAGTATGAGTTTAGTAAAAATATATTATATATATTAAATAATAATTATTCTTGAATTATAATATATATACACACACACACACACACACACATATTTCATTTACTTTCTTTTTTTCAATACAACAATAAAACAGAAACATCATTCATGCGTACATACGACTTATCGTCTCCAGGAACGGTGTATTCCATTTCATATTTATATATTTTATAAATTATTATAAATATTTATATATTTAATATATATTATATTTAAATAATTTATTACATTTTTTAAATAATTAAATAATGATCTAAGTAATAGGATCAAGAACAACAAGTCAAAACATGTACAAAAAACAAAGCGAATATTACCCAAAACATAACATTAACATGAAGTTGTTAATAAATAGGTAATATAAAGTCATAATAAAATAATATATGGTATTATATATAATAAAATTTTTCTTTGGTAGATTTAAAATAAAATTATTTTTATTATATAGGAGGTTTGAATGTGTACAAAGAATGTCAATACATAAGGTTAGGGTTTCCTCGTTTCACTTTTATTTCTGTGAGACTTATGCTTTATTAATCACTCATATATTTTGTGTGGTGTATAAAATAACCATTAATTCATTATATGATACTTATAATTAATTTTAATGGTATTTAAATATCTATTTTAAGATCTTTATTTGATGAGGTTTATGATTCAAAAATTTCAAAATTGGTAAAGTAATTTTGTCTCAATTTTTCTTCTTTGAGATATATTCCATTTTATGCACCTATATTTTTATATGATCTGTATATATCACCCTTTGACATGTTATATCATGAATATAATTATTTTCATGATATTTTAAGATTCATGTGATTTTAATCTTTCATGGGTATTATGATTCAAAGTTACCAAAGTGGTAACGGTTTATTGCTACAATATCATCCTCTATCGAGATTGTTTATAATTATTCTTACATTGATGAAATATTATGATACATATCTAAATAAAACTCATGAATTTTATTATAATTTGGTTATTCATGATATCTTCAAGTAATTTTACCATTTCCACTCATTGTTACTTAAGACAATTGAGAAAATGTTTTTAAGAATATCTGACTTTATTTATATTTTCAGTTGGAAATATTTGTGCTTCCAAACCATGTTTTCTAAAAATGTTTTCAATTTTTTTAATATGATTTTTAAAATAATTTTTTACCCATTTTTTAAATTTTTATTCAAAATTGGTTTTAAAAGTAATCTCCTTGTCATTTTTTAGATCAAGGCACTTTTCTAAACTTTTTATGGTGTAAAAGGAATGTTCGACATGTATGGATTTACCTGCCATCATAACCATCATTTCATTGGAGATTAATTTGAAAGTTTACAAGGTTATTTTTATAAGAAATATTTTTTACTAATATTCTGTAAATTCATTATTTTAAAGTGGTTTTCAAAGAAAAATAGTTTTAAAAATATTTATGTTTAAGAAGTGTTTTAAATGATTTTCAAAGATTCCTTTATAATTTTTCAAGGTTATTTTCAAAGAGGAAGGTTTTAAAAATATTGTATGATTTAAAAATATTTTTTTAAGAGGAAAATATATTTTATTAATAAATGTTTTAAATGATTTTTAAATATTAATTTATACGTTTTCAAGTGGTTTTTTTCAAATAAAAGAAATTTAAAAATGATTTATTTTTTAAAAATTGATTGTCGAAGAAAGTTTATTTTCTTTAAGAAATGATTCATGTGATCCTTAAAAATCATTCCCCATATAAGTTTACATCCTTTGACATAGTTTATTCTTTACTAGGGATATGATACAAGGACACCATTCTTATTCTTTATTTGAATGGTTTATATTAAGATGACATGTTGTTTATGAAACCTGTACCTCTTCTATAGGTTATTCTATGATGAAATGATTATGAAACCTGCTTCCTTTCATGGGTTATTCTATGATGAAATGATTATGAAACCCGTCTCTTTTTCAAAATTTATGATATGATTAAATTTTTATAATACCTATTTCATTTCATGGGTTATGATATGATGTTTATTAAACCCATATCTTTTTATGGGTCTTGATATAATGGAAATTTTTTTATCTTATAAAACATGCATGTATGATTTAATTATGTGATGGTTGAGACCTATATCTCCCTAAAATTCATTGGGTAATGACAATTGTTTTATGAGTTAAAAGGGTAAATGATAGGGGAACCCAAGTCCAAAATAATAGGGTATATGGGAGGGCATCTCAAGCTCGAGAACAAGAGGGCACATGGGTTGTATCCCAAGATCTAAACAAGAGGGTTCAAAAGAGGGAATCCTAAGCCCAAAACAAGAGGGTACACAGGAGGTTATCCTAATCCCAAAACAAGAGGGTACATAGGAGGGCATCCCAAGCCTGAAACAAGAGGCTACAAGAGAGGGCATCCTAATATAAAAACAAGAGGGTACATAGGAGGGCATCCAAAACTTGAAACAAGAGGGTACATGAGGGGGGATACTAATCCAAAAATGTAACACCCCAAGCTTCCACGGTACATTTCCCTTTGAATAATGTAATAGCTTGCATTGTACGCAACTTCGAGATTCTAACACACCGCGACCAATCAAACCAGCCGTTATGAATAGTAATAACCAATTTTTGAAATTTTATCAATTTTATCTTTCAAAATGGACTTCATTTTTGGATTTGGAATATCAAAATTAGATTAGGGTGAATTTTTGGTATTTTTTTGAAAACTTTTAGTTTTTGATGAATAGTGAAAAACACTGAGTTATGTTTAAAACCAAATTTTTATTTAAATAATTATTTATTTTATTTAAATTTATTTTAGGTAAAAATAAATAAATAATACCTATATAAGTTCAATGTAATTAATTGGAGTCAGTTTATAATAATTTTAGATATATAAATTTTTTTATTGAACTTTTTAACCGTCTTTTACCCACCTCTTAGGAGCATTTACAAATTTGAATAAAACTTAATTTTACTGCTTCTGTGAATTGAATTTCAAAACTCTGAGAGACACGGTTTATATAAGTAATTAAAATTTGGTTCAATAAGATGAAAATAATTTTGGTGAATAATAACTTTTTACTTTTATTTACCACGGTTAAAAGTAAATAGGGTAATTAAGGGTAAAAATGATATTATTATTACCCTAAAACATGTACTAATTCTATTGGATAAGTGTAATTCGACCCGAAAAAACTTTAGGAATAAAATATGATCCTTTAGGTCCACTTGGTTTAGATTAAGACATTTATTATTATTTAATTCAAAGAAGAGTTAAAAGAGTTAAAATCAAAGTTTAATAAATAAAACATTTTTAATATAGGGTTAAACATAAGATAAATTAGACTATAAATATTAATTGGAAAGATAAAAATATTTCTTACATAATGGTATTTTATTTATATTTTTTAGACATTAAATAATTTAATTTATTTATGACATAATGATGATGCAGTAATTACCTAATTAATGAAATATTAAAATAATTGATATTATAAATATCCAAATAAATGTAATTTGAGACTTTTTATGAATTAAACTAATTTTATAGGTTAATATTAAATATTAGGGTTGGTTATATGAATTTTTTTTGAATTAATAATGCTGTTATGAATTTAGAAAAAACAAAATACCAAATAGTGTCAAAATTGACATAAAAGAGTTTTTAAAACAAATATTATATTATTAATTGATATTCTATTCCTAAAAATATAATTTTTGTAAAGAAGACTTATATAATGATAATTGTATCATTAATTAACCACTTGGTATTCTCTTGGAAGTATATAGTAATTTTATTAACCATATAATATAAAAATACAAAGAGACATGGTAAATGTCAAACTATTTAACTAAGAGTTAAATCTAAAAGATAAAGTTAATATAGTGAACCAAACCTATCTAAAACCTATTGGTTGAGTGGTTTTCAACCCAAAACCACCTTATAATTTAAATAATCCATTTTTGAGCCATTAGAAATAGAAAATGATTTTATTATAAAATAATATTTCTAGCTTTTCCTAAGGTTCCCCTCACCCCTCTTATAAAAGGGCACTCACCCTTCCCTAAAATTCACACCATAAAAGCCTTTTGTCTCGGATAAACTCTACCAAAATACCCTCTAAAATGTTCTCCCTTCATCCTAGAGTCATTACTTTAGTCATAAATCTAACCTAAAGATCCATTTTGATCAATTCAAAAGGAAGAACCCGAAGAAGAAGTAAATATTTCATCACCTCTTTCAAGTTCCTTTATTCTTCCACTTCCTATTTCTTTGTTGTTTCCATTCTAAAATAATAAATCCATTATCTTCTATATAATGTGATGTTATTATAAATATGGTACAACCATATTCAATATTCTATCCATCCTTTGAATGACATGTCACCATACGTGCGTACGTACGGCTTACCGTCTCCACGTCGTGGTGTAATTGTTATTCAATACATTATTATTTGTATGGGTATAATAATGATGTGTAATTTATGTAAATAATATATATAAAATTATAATTATTCTTTATATATGATATAACATCCAATTATATATTATTTTAATATCAAAAGAATGATATTGTCGCTCGTGCGGACGTACCGATTACCGGCTCCACGAACACGATGAGATTCATTCCCCATTGTAATCCATTCAAGAATAATTTTCATTAGATGATTAAAAATAATGTTTAAATACTTAATATCATTATGAAAATGAATAATATACATCATATTCATAACAAACACTACTTATGAAACAAATCATATAAAGGAAAACGAATCAGTTAACACCCGAAACGATGATAATACTAAAATATTATTAACAAAGAAATATTAAAAGATTATATATGATATAATATTAATTTATATGATTATTTTATAATTTAATAACAATTATTTCACCATTATACAGGAGTTTAACCTACCCTCGATTGAGGAAAAGTACAAAGTAAGGGGTTTCTTATCTCGCTTTTAATTCCATGAGATTTCCATTGTTCGCCACTTATTTATTAAATGTTGTGTATTGTGTACTGTCATTTGATATATATATTATCATGATTATATTTATATTCATGGTATTCTGTGATTAATTTGTCGGTTATTAACTTTCATCCATACGACTCGATTGATTACAACGAAGTAAGGGTTTTCATCTCACTTCCTATTTCCGTGAGATTCATGCCATATTGCCACTATTTCCTTTTTTTGTGGTGTATGTACTATCCAATGATTGTATTTTTGTAATATAATTTAATTTATGAGTATTTACATCTTCATTTTATGATCCATATTTCATGTGATGTATGTTTCGTAAGTTACCAAATTGGTAAGGGAATTTCAAATTTCTATTTCCACTCATTCGGCTTTACGCATACTTCATTGATTATTTTATTCCATGATTATGTGTGGAATCAATATTTATTATTTGTGTAGTAATTTCCACTCCCCCTTCTATGGATATAATTTTGATACACATAATAACTCCATTGATAAATTCTCAACTCATCAATATGAACTTGATAAGAGTAATTTTAACTCAATCTCCATTTATTGAGTTAAACAACCAATTCATTGGTGTTGTTTTTACAAGAATATGTGTGAATGTCCTCTGATTTATTTACACTGAATATCCAATAATATTTAGTGTATTTATATTTTTCACACATAATTATGTCTTTGATTTATCCTTAACCCAAGGATACGGTCTTTATAAGAGATTTTAATCTCAATTTACATTCTATTGAGACTTATTTATTGTTATACGCCAATTCACTTTTATATGGTGTATATAATGTACTTTGACATAGTATATCATGAATCCCTTTATTCTCATGATATTATAAAGTTTTTATTACCTCAATTATTTGTATTCAAGTGTCTCTCTTTTGGTTAGGAACTCTAACTAAAATATCATTTTAAACGTTTTAAAGATTTATTATTCTAAATATTTCTCATTAATGTCCATGTTTTAAAAATGGTTTTAAGGATTTATTTATATGGACATTAAAGTTTTAAAATTAAAATTAATTTTAAATATTTCAAAGTGACACTTTGATTCAAAAATCTATTTTTAAGCAGCTTCTTGACAAATAGTGTGACTTTAAAATGTTTTCAAGAAAAAGGGGGATATTTCTCTCAAATAGTTTCGATGATTATATTCATCTATGTTAACATACTTCATTATTTTTGATTGAGGATAGTCTGTTACAATACAATATTCCATATTGTATTGAATGAGTTATGTTTGACTATGGATGTTCTAGTTTTTATACCATTCATGGTCTGTGGATAAAGTATTGACATTTCATATCCTAGTTTTAATACGGATGTTTATGTTATGTTTAAAACTTTTCATATGAGGAATGCATTGGACTTAGTAAGTGACGGGTGGAGCCCGCTATACCTCCTCAATGAATTGGTAGGTCTCATGAGACAAACTAGTGTCTTGGCACAAGGCCTTGACAAAATATTATTTATAGTCTTGGCACAAGGCCTTAACTATGTGGTTATGAAAGTCTAGAATTATGCATTCCATCATTATGAAAGTGGATATTGATATTGCATGTGATTATTCAACTAGTAGAATATCCATGTGAGTAAGTAAATGGAATTATTTTGATTTATATTTTCTATATTATGATGAAGTTTATGTTGAAAAGGCTTTTGTTTTAGTTTTATATATTGCCTTAAATGTTTATGCTTATTTATGAAAGCTTCCGCTATATTGTTATCCTTAATGAGCATCTGAGCTCACCCCTTTCTATGTTTTATTTTTCCCAAGATGCGAAGAAGTATATTATGAATGACCTGCAGGGATAGTCTATGGGATCTCAGTGTTGTCTATGGAAACAATTTTTTTTGTAGTTTTCCATTTTATGATGTAATGTAAACCTTATGAATGTATCTAGTACTTCCAAGGCTACTAAACTAATCGGTCTTTTGAGACTTGATCTTTTGTGATCATGCTAATGATATGTAATAATGCACTGACTCTGGGATTCTGGGGTCGGGGTGTTACATAAAATAAGAGGGTACATAATAGGGAATAAAAATCCCAAAACAAGAGAGTACACGAGAGGGCATACCAATCTTGAAGCAAGTACACATGTGATTATACAAAGACTTACATGTTATGAAGGTATTTGTAGGTAGACTTGGTATATTATTTTCTATGCTTATGTGTATGTCACAATTCCATATCTTATTCCTCTATTATACACTCATGGATTATTCTCTTGATTCCCTTATGATTCATGTGTTACAAACTACCAATCTTTATGACATGACTCTTGATTATGATCTTTTATATGAAGGGTATGATATTCTAATGTTATAATCATGTTCTCTTACCCTTATGCTCATGTTATGTTTATATAACTCCCTTGTTTACCCTTATTGATCATCTGATCTCACCCCTTTATTATGTTTTTACTTTCCACCAGTTATGAAGAAAGTTTTTAAGTAAGATTACTAAAATGGAAAGATCTTTAAGGGAGATGTTGAAGATATTTCACCAAGTTATAAGATATTATTTCCAAGTTTCAAAATACACTAAACTATTATAGTCTCTGAGTATGTATTTTTGTAATGTGCTTAATATTAATCTAAAATGATGTAATATCCATGTATATCAAGCCTGGGTTTCTATAGTTGGTATCAAAGGAAATGTTTAGTAAACCTTTAGAAACTAGGATGAGAAAACTTTAGAGATATCCATAGGTATATTTCTAAGGATATGTCTAGGTATATCTCTAAGGATAAGCCTAAGGTGTTATAGATTTAAAAGTAGGTGTCAATATTAGGCATACTATAAGAAATTTTTCATGATTATATAGTTTTCTGCTATGATAATTGTTTCTCAAATTATGCTTTCTAGTATTATTAAAAAGTGGTAACTAGAAGGAAACATGTCAACATTGAACGTTTTAGATGTGGATAGTATATGAATTCTACAAATATGTGTACAAAGTGGAAGTATCATGAAGAGAATCAGGAAGGTGGTATGATTATTGGTTATACTACTAAAGATAAAGAGACCATAAACGACATGTGAAAGGTATGAGATGTTATAACAGTATTAAAAATAATAAGCATGATTAGATTCAGGTTGAGGAACCTTAAGATATGATTCATATTTCATATTCAAGGAATGATATATTAAGGAATAAGATGATAAAGCCTGAGTAATGGTTTAAGAATAAAGTTTTATGATTGAAGTGTATACGTTATAGAATTCAAATATTATATTATATAAATCATAAAGTATATAAGGATTGTATGCAGAATTTTTTCTTTAAGGATTTTCAAGAATATATTAAATGATACTTATGGCCTAGAAAATTGATTTAATGGTAAGGCTGCATTAAGGGAAGGAAACCCTTATAATTTTACTGAGGATGAGAAAATGATATTTTATATGGATAAAGAGATTGTGATATGGATAAAGTTAATTGGATAGTATTTATAACCTCATAACTAATAAAGGATTTATTGAAAAAGTTATATGTGTAATCATGGATGAAGTTTACAACTTTTTTTTTGGATTTAAGTAATATATCCAATAAACTTTTGAATAAGTAAACATGCATGTTTTCAATGAGGATTTAATGTAATTCAGTTTATTACCATGTCTCAAGAGAAAAAATGATGAAAGTATTCACATGTTTGGTATGTGACAACCAAGAGATACTTTATTAAATGAGGGGGATTAATGATAATCTATTTTTTGAGAAAATTTAGTAACCTTATTTCTAATGTTTTGGAATTTCATCTTTCAAAAGGGTTATATGGTTAACCATTTATGGAATTGTTTATGATAAACATCAGATAAGGTTTTAGAGAGTAAATTATTATTGAACCGTATGAGGATTTATTCATATTGGATAACATGTGCTAACCATTTTTTTGTGATAAATATAGATTTAATAACCTATCATTCTATTTAGGGATCTCATGATCAATTAATACTTCAGGAATAACAAATTCAACTTCATTTCTTAGATTAATAGATGAATTGGAAATTGATCAAGGCATAACTAAAGGGCGAGATTTTTCTTATGGAAGGAAATAAAATAAATTAAGTATATATTCTTGTGAAAAAATTTATTCAACTTTAGTAAAAGGGTCTTGGAATAATTTTTTTCCTATTATCATATTTTTTGATGATACCAATGACCTATTTCATGCCACTTTGGTTTTTGGTTTTGTGACTGTTAACATTATTTGGATCACCCAATTTCTTTGGATCAATGATATTTATCACTCTATATAACTATTTATGATTTTCCTCCATTACCAAATATTCACCTATGTTACCCTATGTGGAAACCTAGTTTTGATTTAATTTGGGTAACTATCATGGTTCTCGATTTCCCTTTTAAAGGAAGTTTTAGTATTCTTTTTTATGATTTGGGTTTCTATGAAAGTAACTTTTATGTATTAAAACTTTGATAACCCATATGAATTTTGAGGGAAAAATTAATTTTAAGGGGTTTATAATGTAACACCATAAGATTTTGTGAAATATATTTTTTGAATTAATTTAATATTTTCAATATTCTACATTTCACACAATACTAAATATAGCATTTGTTTTATAAAAACACTAAGTTTGGCCTTTGTTATACGCAAAACCAAGTCAAGCTTGTGCTACATAAAAAAATTATATTATATTATCATATACACAACATTATTTTTGGCTTGTATTACACATAATACCTATTCCCTTTGATATCTTTCATTACATGCAATACCCAATTTTACCAAACTACAATGTACTATTAATAATATTATTAAAATATTATTATAGTTGTCACCTAGCTGTTGGAACGGGGGTTATGAATAAAATTAATTAAATTATGAAAATATGGTTTATAGATGTATATAATAAAAATTATTTTGTGACCAATTAACTAGAAATGAAAATAAAACCCTTTTGAAAATATAGGAAATCTTTTGCTGGAAAACTATATTTATGAAATAAAATATATTTTACCTCAATAAATTAATTAAACCACTTTTTATAGATGATTTTAATGATATATATATATATATATATTATATTCATTAAACTATTTAATTTTCATATTATGTGTTTTCTAGAAAAGATATAAGAATAAATCCAATTTTATGAATAAAAAGATGTATTTTTTAAAGGGCAATTTTACCACCTTTTAATGGAAAACCCATTTTAAATATATTTTTTGACACTTATATAATTTTTATTTGAAAAAATAAACCTCATTTTTGAAATAGTTATATCAAAATTTACTTTGGTTTAATTTTTGGTATTTTTCAGAGAAGCTTCATATTTTGATGAACAGTGAAAAAAACTGAATTTTAATTGAAAAATGATTTTTCATATAATTTATTTATATAGTTAAATTATATTTTAAATTGGTTTTAAAGTATAATTAGTTCAATTATACAATAATAAATCCAATATATGTCATTTGAATCAATTTCACATTGAAATTGGATATAAAAACATTTCTAACTTTTGAACATTTTCACTTTAAAAAAACTCATTGTCTCTTCCCGTTTGTAGGATTAATTTTAAATTAATTTCTTCCAATTCTATGTTTAGTATTTAGAAAAATGGATTAAATATTTTTAAGTATAATAATTTAAAATTTCTATTAAAAATATTAGTGAAAGTAATTAAAATTAATTACAATGATTAAGGTAAAAATGAGTTTACTTGGTGGTTAAACTTTAACATAAGGGAAAAAATACACTAGAAACTTATCCAAAAGCCATTTTATAGCCATATTTCGACCATATACTCCATTTTATTAAAAATTTATAATTATTGGAGGTACATGATTTAAGGGATACCACTCAATAATGTTTACCTTTTTATATTTTCAAGAATGTCACTCCTCCTCCACTATAAAAGGGAACTCACCCCCTAACTTATTCACACATATCAATCCTTTTTTATCATTAAAAACTTTCCAAAATAATCTACCAAATTCCCTTATATCAACCTATAATCCTCATTTTGGGCATAAATCCAACCAAGGAAGCCTTTTGATGCAAACCAAAGGAGTTAACCAAAAAAGAGGTAATGTTATTCAATGTGCATTTCTATTTTATTTCCTTATCAAACCGTTGATTTCTTATTATTAAATTATTATATAATAAAATTAGTATCATAAATATACTTATATGTTTTTATTATAATGGTTCTACCTACACCTACACACACTTCCATCAAATGGGTAATGAACTTATCATTCTTGTGTACGACGAACTACCGCCCCATGAAACAATGGTGTTTTTTTCATTTAACACCTATCATGGTTGAGAATTATGATGTACATGCTATTTTTATATGATATATATGATATTTATGATGTATTTATTCTTATATAATTATTATATAAAATATACCTTCATTCTTTCCATCTTGTGTAAATATGATAACTTCGTTTGTGGACGTGTGGACTAATACCTCCTCAAAGTGATTTGATTCATTAAAAAATTACATGGAATCTATTAAGAATGAGTTTAGTAAATTTATATAATATATATGAGATAATAATTCTACTGGAATGATAATACATATATATATTTCATTTACTTTCTTTTAATACGACAATAAAACAGAAATAACATTGATGCATATGTATGACCTACAGTCTCCATGAAAGGTGCATTACATTTCATATTTATATATTTTATAAATTATTAAATTTTTTTTTCTAATATTATGTAAATTATATTTTTTAAATTATTTTTTAAATAAAAATTTTTTCAAAAAAAATTTATGTTTAAAAAGCATTTTAAATTATTTTCAAAGATTCCTTTATAAGTTTTCAAGGTTATTTTAAAAGAGGAAGGTTTTTAAAATGTTTTATGATTTAAAAAGTGTTTTTTAAATAGGAAAGTATATTTTCTCAAGAAATGTTTTAAATTATTTTTAAATATTAGTTTATAATTTTTCAATTGGTATTTTCAAAGAAAATTATTTTGAAAATGATTTATGTTTTAAAAAGTGATTTTCAAAGAAAGGTTATTTTCCTTAAGAAATTATTCATGTGATACTTCAAAATTATTCCCCATATAAGTTGAAATAATTTGATATAGTTTATTATTTACCAGGTATTTGATCCAAGGACACTATTTTTAATCTTTCTTTGAATGGTTTATGTTAAGATTCCATGTTTTTTACGAAACCCATACCTCTTTCATGGGTTATACCATGATAAAATGATTATGAAACCCACTTCCTTTAACGAGTTATTCTATGATGAAATGATTATGAATCTTTTATATTTTTCACAAGTTATGATATGATGAAATGTTTATAATACCCATTTCATTTCATGGGTTATGATATGATATTTCTGAAACCCATCTCTTTTTATAGGCCATGATATGATGAATGTTTTGTTATCTTTTGACACATGCATGTATAATTTCATTATATGAAGAGTGGTGCCTATATCTCCCTCTAATTAATTGGGTAATGATAAATGTTTTATAAGATAAAATGGTACATGGGAGGACATCCCAATCTTGAAAAAAGAGGGTACACGGGTTGTATCCCAAGCACAAAACAAGAGGGTACATAGAAGGGAATCCTAAGCCCAAAAAAAGAGGTTACTTGGGAGGGAATCCCAATATTGTAACAAGAGGGAACACGAGAGTTCATCCCAAGACCAAAACAATAGGGTGCATGAGAGGGCATCCTAAGCCCACAATAAGAGGGTACATGGGAGGGAATATTAGTCCCGGAACAAGAGAGTGTATGAGAGAAAATCCTAAGATTGAAACAAGAGGTTACATGGGAGAGAATCCCAAGCCCGAAACAATAGTGTACGTGAGAGGGAATCTTAAGGCCAAAGCAGGTACACAAGTGATTATCCCAATCCTAACACGTTATGAAGGTATTGGTAGGTAGCCTTGAAAGAGGGTTTTCTATGCTTATGTGCATGCCACAATTCCATGTATCATTCCTCTATTATACTATCATGGATTATGATCTTTATTCCCTTATGATTCATGTCTTATGAACTACAAATCTTTATTTGATGAATCTTGATTATGATCTTTGATATGCAGTGTATTATCTTCTAATGTTTTGATCATGTTCTCATACCCTTATTAGCATGTTATGCTTATATATCTCCCTTTTTTACCCTTACCAAGCAACTGATCTCACCCCTTTCTTATGTTTCCTTTACCCAGGTTATGAAGAAAGGTTTTAAGTAGGATTACTAAAAGGGGAAGATATTTAATGGATATTTTTAAGATTTTTACCAAGTTAGATGATTATGTTTCCAGGTTTCCAAAGACACTAAACTATTATGGTCCTTAGGTGTATTTTTTTAATATGATGAATATTTATCTAAAATTATGTAATATCCATGTATATTAATCATGGGTTGCTATAATGTGGGAATTATTAATTTGTTCATCACTTTTGAAATAATGTGAAGTGATGGTTACTATTGTGGTCAACTCAAGGGGAAAGGATGACTTAGTGCTCAAGGAGATCTGAGATCTGATTATCAATGAAGATATTTGGAATATAAGATTATTATGTGCTACTAGAATTAATTTTAGTTTTAAAGGAAAGGGACTTTCTGCATAAAGAATTCAGAAAAATAAGGGAGTGAACATAAGAGAAATGACCTATGGGAAATCAGGTAATCATGTTGACTACATAAGTTAGCATTATGGAAATAAGGGTTGGGTAAAGAATCTTTGTAAAGACAAGTAAACTCTAGAAATAATGTTTTCATTTCATCCTCAAACTTCACAATTAAAGGGGAGGATGAAACTTTGATAATAAGTTTCATGAGTTTTATGGATTTATGTATTCTTGACTTTGAAGCTTCATTTCACTCAATGTTTGAGAGAGGGTACACGAGGAATTATATATCCAGAAGCTTCAACAATATTCAACATACATATGGTGAAGAAATAAAGATTTTTGTAAAAGTTTATGTGAATTATTGGATGAATAACGGATGCTTGTTTCATTTGTAAGGCGTACAACATATCCCAGGTTTACGAAAACTCAAGTTCCATTGGTCAGCATGATAATTCAGGATTTTGTGCTACCTTTAAAGATAGTGTGTGTAATATCACACAAGGTTTCATGGTGGTGGTATGAGGTTTTAAAGATGTAATTTTATACCTGAAAATAACTTCAAAAGTGAAAATTCATGTTGGAGAATCAACTTTTGAAAAATGAAGTTGTAGCATGAACACCTTGGTCACATTGGTGAGAAAGGTTTATGAAACTTGGATATGATGGGATTGTTGAAGCTTGATTACGTGAAGCATGAAACATGCAAAATTTTCATATTGGGGAAGCAACAAAAAGTTTATTTTTTGCATCATTGAATAAGTCAATAAAGAATCATAAACTCGATTTAGTTTATATGGATGTATTGGGACCAACACCAGTTTAATATCATAGGGGAACACCATACCACATTACCTTCATTGATGATTATTCACAGAAGGTGAGGTGTTTTCCTAAAAAACAAGTCAATGATTTTGGACCTTCATTAAATAGAGATCCATGGTGGAAGTTGAGACTGAAATAAAGCTGAAATTCCTTAAATTTGATAATGGTGGTCAGTATAGAGGAAGAGAGTTATGGATGTTCTGCTGGATAAACGAGATCTAGGTGGAGAAGGTTGTGCTTGGAACACCTAGGAACATGTTTTTTTGGATTGAAATTTTCAGATTCAATTAAATATTCCCTTGGATTACTTGATTTTCTTATAAGGAATACTTATATAGTGTTTATTCATTAAATGAAAGAGCCGTACATTCATAAAATTTGTTCAATATTTGACATTTACATGCATTTTAACACTCATCTAGCTCATTTAAGTACATGATAGTTGAACTATTTCTAAGATTACTTTATCATAAATTCATATTCACACGATGCATTACAAGTTTAATGGTATGATAAATGTATATGAAATAATTAAATATGCATAATCTAATGATACCTCATATCAATACTTTAACGCATACAATAAAGTCAACACTTCGTTGTCTATGTTGCAGCTCATAATCTGAGTAGTAGATTCCTCAATTCACTAACTATACTATGCTTTAGTTCATATTCAGCATCAATTAAACAATCCATCAAATCAAAACCCTGGAACCACTATGAAAACCTCATTAGAATTTACCACATCACAAGGGAAGGTCAAAAAGCAAGTCAATTTTATTTCCACGACACAACCTCAAAAAATCATCGATATAATCATCATTGTTTTATCACACCATAGGGATAAACACCCAACTCAAGGACAATGGTAATGGTAAATCAAGATTGATCTTCAGATCATTGACTAGAGAAGAGAAATAATGAGAATTGCACCAGCTAAAGTCTCCACCTTCCACCCAAGAAAAACTAACACTACAATAATTTATAAAGAAAAAAGCTATAAGAATACTATATCTCCATAATTCATGGGCTCTATTCACAACAAAAATCAAAATCCACAAATGGGGTATTTAACACCTCAACTAATTGGTATACCATAACATTGATCACATAAAAAACCTCAAAAGCACACCACATCCAATGATAAGGAATTGTTACACACCTCTAACCATTTCTAGAACATAACTAGTGTATATAAATAAAGAGTTGAGTTGCATGGAAACATCACATGTTAAAGGACCACAAAAAACATTGTAAAATCCAATCCATCAATAGATAAAACAACCATTGATTTATTTTACATTTTTAGGATAATAATCTCAAAAAATACCAAACTTTTGAGAAAAATGATAAAGAATAAAGACTTATAAAGATAAAAAATTTCATTGATGATCATATATTTCAACCTTGGTTTGAAATCCATTTTCCTACTAACATCTTCCATTTAATCATCAAATAATTCTAAATAAGAAACAAGAAGGAAAGGTAGACAAAAACTCAAGTTCATGGGGGATATGTTTCCAATTGACAAGTCATTGGGAAACCATTCCCTTACCATAAGATATCCATTGTCACTAAGTGTCCACTTGTAAGATAGAGGGTACCTACTAGAATAGGTAGTTTCTCTAAAAGATCGACAGGTACTTGTTTGTAGGTCACTAAATACCCACATTATTGCAACAAAAAATGAAAATTTTCATGAAACTTAATCCACAATCAACCTAGGACCAAACTAAGGACACTTTAACAACAAAAAATCACTAGATATGTCCAAATAAGTTTATAAAACCTTTTATCATCAAAATTTATATGAAAAATAAAATAATTTGAGGTACTAAGCCATAAAATCGATATTTATCCTAATAATGACAAACAAACCAAAACTCAAATTCTGAATTAACCACTAGTTGAATCATTACCAAGTTTCAGGATAATAAACTATAAATTACAAAAATTCAAACTTATATTTATTTTTATTTTATGAAATAATTCAAAATTTAATAAAAAATGAAAAGGATTTTCATCTAGACGATTTTTTAGATTTTATGAATCCCCATTAGTTTAAATTTCGTTAATACAATCTTATTTTAATCCATTTAAAGACCATATAATAAATAATATGAGATTACAAAACAAAATATACAAATTATAATAAAAAAATTCAATAATTAGATAATAAACACTTTAATAAATCAATAGTGAGATAAATAACAAATAAGAATTGATGCCCCTTATCTCGGATTGTCTCTAGAATTTCACAAACTCAAAAAAAAAATAATTTTGGAAAAAAAGTGATTATTCTATTGAAAAATTTTAATGAATCAAGAAATAACTATTGAAAATGTTTATATAATTAGTAAAGTACCCACTAATTATGACACCATAGCCAATAAATTTTTTTTACGACAAATAAATTTATGGAAGTAGACTATAATGCCTACAAAATATCTAACGGAAATAAAACAAGTGTCTACAATTATCAAAATAAAGATAATAATTTTAAGTTATATGTGACAAGAATGTTCAGTGAAATTAATTATTGATAGGAATGGAAAGAGTTAATGCTTGATAATAGGAAAGTTAAATGAATGTGATCGTCCATAAGAAATATAATTGGTGATAATAAATATAAAAGGAAACCAATGATGGTAAATATGTAAAATGAAGTAAATTTATGACTGATATAAATAAAAACAAATTAAAATGTGTTTCTAACATAAAATGTTCATTTGTTTTATTATATAATATATTAATTTAAAAAATAATTTATAATAATTTTAATAAAATATCCAGCCTCAAAAAAAAAAAACTAAAAACTAATTGTTTAAAACTCTTCAGAACCATTTCCTTTTTTCTTTTTTTGTACATACATATAAATTGTGGTAGAATATTTGTTTTTTTTAAATTTTAAATTTTTATTTTTTATTTATAAAAAACTAGAACCTAAAAAAATTTAAAAACAAAGCACAATGAAGGTATTGTAGGACTTCATAGCACCCTAAGAGGAGAGGGGTGAATCAAGGTGTCAAATTTTTATTCTAAAGTGACAGATCTTGTTCCCACATTGGTAGGAAATTGTTGAACCTATCTGTTGGAGTAGTTCAGTAATAAAACACTCATATGCAAAGAGAGACAACACAACAATTTTACTTGGTTCACCACTAAGGCCTTGTCCAATAAGCATACACCGATAGTGTGCCGGTCGTACCTAAATCCACTAATATTAATTAGATGTATAATATAGAATTTTTGACATAGTCAATTTGTGTCAGGAACACTATATTTACAAGGTTTTAGGGATATCACACTGCATCCCTCAGAACACTTCCATCGACTCCCCCTAGATCACTACTATGAGAGAATTCATACTTAGTTTATCGACTTGAAGGTCGCTTCAATGGATTGGCATTAAAGTCTTTGTCCCTATCTTGGCCTGATAATCTTCTTTTATCGAATACCTGAGTTTATTCTCTTTGAAAGCTTTGTTCATTGAAAAACTGACATTAAAAAACTACCTTTCATGAAGCTCCTTTGCGAAGCTCCCTTGCCTTCATGAAAAAAACTACCTTCATGAAGAACCCCTACCTTCGCAAAACAAACTCCTTCGCAAATCTCACAAAGTCAATGCGGAATACCCCATAATCACAAAGCACTTATTAATCAAAATCATTAGCATCAGTCAAGAATAATAAAGACTTATTTCAATGATCAAGCTCACATATAATTTCAGTTTCATAGAGCTCCCCTAGATATGCGAAATTAGAGAGATTCTGGATTTTCCTTAGAAAAATTCGTTGGAATGAAGTAGGGGTAGCCTCATATTTATAGGCTCGACCATTTGTGAAACTCCACCGACTCTTTGTAGATTTTTTGGATCCTTCAAAAATGTCTTTGCAGCGCTCCTCCTATCACAAAGCTCCAGGGAAATTTTCTATTAGCAATGCTCATCATAATCGCATATCTCTCTGTCAAAGCCTTCACCCTTCCACGAAGATCCAATTCTCATAATCGTGGAGATCACTATCACTATTCGTGATGCTCCAATTCTTCATCAATTCGCGATGCTAGTCACTTTCTCATAGATCACCATAAGATTTCTTTGAACCTTTGTGAAACACAATACATAAATCCCATATTCAAAAAAATCATGCCTTTTCCATATTTTCACAAGGCTTTCAAGAAAAACCAATTTTCACGATGGTAGCCATTTTCCAAAATTTGGACCCCAAAAATTTGGCAAACACTAGGAAATGACGCCACCTTCAATACTATTGTTAGCTTGAACTGTAAGAGACATTTTCTTTTAAACTCCCTGATCTTCCGTGTACTACATGATATTCCATGTTGAGAATTGATAAAAAAACACAAACCAAACTCCATTTATAGAAAAGAACAACCTTGGTTCCAATAGGTAAAGATCAAATACAACTCATAGATGCCTATAGGTAGAGGGAACATCGATTGTAGCACCATAGTCTTCAATCATTTGGATCATTATTTCCAATGGTAATATCCTAAATCCTTCTAACTGAATACTATTAGATGGGGTAGTGGTTTGTTTGAAGCCTCAATATCTTGCACATTCTTTGCAGAAATTGGTAAACATAAACAGTGTTAATAACACTCAATTTTCAAAAACAAGTGTTTCCAAATACAAATTAAGTTCTCATAACTAAAATAGAATACTATTTCAGAAGACCCAATTAAATGGTTTGGATTTGGTAAAATCATAGTAATACCAAGGCTCCTGATGACAACACTACAAAAAAAACTACTTAAAGAAGTTATCTCTTATGATAAACAAGTTGAAAAAATAAGTGATGTTTGTTTGTTTCTGAACAAAAAATGGTTTTAAATTACAAAATAAAACCACTTAAACAAATAAACAATTTCAAAATAAGCACTTACCATAAGTGGTAAGTGATACAAGAATGTTTGATAGGGCTCATGGAAAATTTTTCACAACATTTATCACTTAAAAAAACCACCAATATAAAAAAATAATCATAACTGATTAGTAATATAATCAGTTTTAAATAAGCATTTTATATCTGTATTTAATCGTGCTTGTTGAAAACTGATCATCACATTCATCGCTTATGATAACCATTTTGAGAAAATAAGTAATATTTGTGTTGTTTTTTGAAAAAACATTTCCTCTTAAATTTTAGGGGAATAAACACTTCAAGTGATCAAAAATCACATTTTAAATAAACTAGGAAACATTCATATAAAAAACACTAAACATAAGTGACAGCTACCATGGGTCTGTTTGATGGACCAAAATCATCTCCATGACCAATGTTATCTTTTTTTTCCTTATCAAAGGGTGGAGATAGTGAAAATCTAGTACACCTATGAGTTACTATCCTGTTTACCCTCTAATATGGAAAAGGAAAACCATGTCTATAGAGAATATTTTAGTCCTAGTTTTATAGAACTTTTTATAGGTAGTTGAAAAAATTAGAAGTTATTGTTCTACTTCTAAAAGAAAACATAGGCCTATATTTAAGAAGAAAACCATCTAAATAACTGACTGTAAAGAACCCCTTTGGATTGGAGGAATTGTTGAAGACTTTTTGTTTGTATTATTTGTTTTCAAACAAGTCATTGAAGTGTTTTTGAGGCGATTTATAGTGTTTTTGAAGCTGCTGAAGTGTTTTCAAGTGGTTCTGAACCCATCTAAAGAATTCTGGAATTTGTGAGTTCAATCACAAAAATGGATAAGTCTAGAAATTTCCCAAGGATCATTCCCTATTCACCATAAGGATGATCTAGTGTCATCATAACCATCATTTTTCCTTGTGTAAACATCATTTTGATCAGTGTAAACATGACCTCCACTGTGTAAGCATGAAACACATTCGTAGGGATGAGGTACTTTTTGAGGATAATCTAGAATCTGCATAAACATCATTACATGTTGTATAAGCATGAATATGTTTTCATAGGCATGAACACTATAAGGTTCATTCACATAAGCATGATCCCCATAAGGATCATTTGATTCTGGGTTATGTAAGGATGATTCGTATAAGTGTCATTTGAGTTGCACTGTAAGCATCATTCTCTACTATGAGGATGATTTTCGAGGCACCATAAGGATGCACATATACTATATAAACATGTATCTCTAATACGTAGGCATCATGTAGACTCCTTAAGCATGGAGGAATATATGCACACTACCACATATATGGGTAAGGGATGCACCAACTTTTATTAGTGTTAAAATAAAGCGCTGATAAAAGGGGGGCCTTTATCAGTGCTAACTAAAAGTGCTGATAAATCTATCATTTATCAGTGCTAAAAAGAGAACTGATAAAGGATAGATTTATCAGCGCTATTATTAGTACTGATAAAAGTTTTTAATAAAAAATATTATTAATTTATATAAAATTATTATATTTATATTAAAAAATAATGTTTATTTTTATACATTAAAAAAAAAATCATGTTTATAATTAATATATGTTTTTTAATAATTCATATATATATATGATGTTTAAAAAAAAGTATTTCTAGGATTATAATTAAATTTCATTAAATAATAAATATATTTATTAGATTTAATATATTTATAATTATATATAAATACTTTATATATATATATATTTATAATTATAAAATTCTATAAATAAATAAATATATATATGTTTCCAATGAATTTGGTCACTAAATACATTGATATGTGAGTATAATTGACATGCATATATGTTATGTATTCATCATGAATGTTTATTTATACATTACACCCTTATTATTATTCATGTTTTCCATATGTGATGACTCGTTTATTATTATCTATACTTTACTAGGTATATGATTCATTCATGTTATACCCATGAATCTATTATGTTCTCAAAAATATTTATAAAATCATAATAAATATATTTTAAATAATAAATATACTTATTGTATTTATAATTATAAAATTTTAATTATATATAAATACTTTTTAAATATATTTATTTGCAATTATAATTATATCTAAATATATATTTATTTAAATAATTATAAAATTACAATAAATACATCTATTATAATTTTATAAATAAATAAATAAATGTATAAATATATTTATAATTATATAAAAATATCTATGAAAATATTTATTTATAGTTATAATTATAATTAAATAAATAAATATATATATGTAAATAATTATAAAATTGTAATAAATATATTCATTATACTTATAAAGTTATAAATATATATAATTAAATAAATATATTTATAAATATATACAAATATTTATAAATAAATACAAATAGTTATAATTATATATTATAGGTACTTAGGGGTACAATTATAACGAAACATAGAAATGCAACACATACAACCTGATAGGTGGGTCATAGCCCCCCCAAGGGATAACCCACTGAATTTTGATGGCCCAAAGGCCATGTGGACATGAAGTCCATTACAAAGCCTATAGCCCAGGTGCCCAACACCTATAGCTATTTTTTTTCATCATAACTATCCTCTGAGGAGTCTCAACAAAGGTCACCGCATGACCCGCCTCACATCACGCCCCTACCGTGATTCCTATCGCCTGACTATGCCTCCCCGCATGCCCTAGCCACGATTCCATCACCTGACTGAGCCGCCTTGCATGCTGCTCATGGCATGCCTCTACTGCATCGACCGAGCATCACTGCCCCTTCAATTATAATTCTAAATAAATATAGACATATTTAAATAAATATAAATTATGATAAATATATTAATTATATATATTTATATACAAATATTTATAAATAAATACAAATAGTTATAATTATAACTCTAAATAAATATTGATATGTTTAAATAATTATTAAGTTATAATATATATATTAATTATATATATATTTATAAAATTATAAATATATTTTTTATAATTTTGTAATTATTTAAATATAAATATAAATAAATATATATTTATAATTATAAATGTAAATAAATATATATTTATAATTATAAATATAAATAAATATATATTTATTATAATTTTTAATTACAAATAAATAAATATATATATTTATAGTTATAATTATAAATAAATATATATTTATTTAAATAATTATAAATTTATAAAAAAATATCTTTATTATTCTTATATAATGTTATATATAATTAAATAAATATATTTATAAATATATACAAATATTGATAAATAAATACAAATATTTATAATTATAATTTTAAATAAATACAAATATATTTAAATAATTATAAAATTATAATAAATATACTAATTATATATATTAATAAAATTATAAATATAATAAATATATTTGTTATAATTTTATAATTACTTAAATAAATAAATAAATATATTTATAGTCATAATTATAAATGAATAAATATTTTCATTTAAATAATTATAAAATTAGAAGAAATATATTTATTATATCTATAATCTTATAAATATATATAATTAATATATTTATAATATTATATATATAATAAATAAATTTCTTCTAATTTTATAATTATTTAAATGAAAATATATATTTATTTATAATTATAACTATATATATATATGATTATAAATTTATAAGAAATATATTTATTATATTTATAATTTTATTAATATATATAAGTATTATAATTATTATAATTTTATAATTATAAATAAATAAATATTTATTTATCATATATATAATTTTATAAATACATATAATAATATAAATAAATAATTAACATTATATATTTATCATTGCTAAAAAGGGGCTGATAAATGTATGTTTTATTAGCACTCTGTATTTTAGCGCTAATAAAACATACCATTATCAAGGCTTTTTAACTAGCATTGATAAAAGTTTTCCCCTAATTTTATAAATGAACCCTAATAGTCAGCTTCTTCTCTCGCACACCTCAAGCTCTTGCGGAAGCCGACCTCTACTGTTGTCGACCCCTCCTATGCCCTGACCTCACATCTACCACTGCCAACCCCTCCTTATCCACTGACCCCTCCTCTGCTGCTGTGAATCCCTCCATCACCATCATGAACCCTCCTCTATTACGCGCCGAACCCCACCTCCTACCGTGAACCCCACCTCTACCACAAACCCTCCACTATTTTGAACCCTCCTTCATTGTGAATCCTCCTCCATCTCAAACCCTCCTTTGCTGCGAACCCTCCTCTGCCGTAGACCCTCCTCTATCACAAACACTCCTCTGCTACTAACCACACTTCTGCCATGAACCCCACCTCCACTGCGAACCCCTCTGCGACCTCCACTAACACCATCACTACCACCGCCGCCTACCCCAACTCCACAGCTACCGGACCCTACTACTACCACTGGAGGGGTATTCCATTTTTTCCACATTATTATTAATTCCTAATATATAGATAGATTTTGGCTTGGTTTTGGTCTGTTGAGCCCCATTGTGTATGCTGATGATGTTTATGTGTATCCCTATGATGGATTTTCATGATGTGATTCATGTTGTACTTATGGATTAGGAAACTTTCTAAGGGAAATGTTTGTGGTGGAAAGGATGTGATTGTGATATTAGTCTTTGGGATTTTTTATTGTAATAGAAATCCTTTGGTTATTTCATGAGGAATCATAGGCTAGATCATGGGAAGTCATTGGAAATTTTTAGGCTAGTTGAGATCATACACTGGATAGTCTCCCTAGTTGTAAGTAATACATAGATAGTGGGAGGGTCACTGATGAGTTATGGTTTGATTGATTCAATTGATGAGATGTGTGACCATTCACCCACTGGTAGTGGTTCCACCATTTCATGTACTTTACATATTCTATTAGTCCCTAAGGTGTTGTCTCATGATATCTATCATATGTTATTCCATTAAATATTTATTAGAATGTATGTTGTTTATGATTTGAATTGATATGATTTGATGTATTGATCATCTTGTGATTTAGTGTTGATATTGAAAAGTATTTTTCCATCTATTTAGTCACATTCTTTATGAATACTTTTTGTTTTATTTTAATTATATTTTACCTTGT
Source organism: Viscum album (assembly GCA_963277665.1). Lineage (NCBI taxonomy): Eukaryota > Viridiplantae > Streptophyta > Magnoliopsida > Santalales > Viscaceae > Viscum > Viscum album. Next base: position 807,754,398 of record OY728137.1, read on the forward strand.
TCCTTTATTAAATTTGTGTTAGGTGTGTTAAAGACTTCAATGGATAGTGAAATGTTGTTTTCAAAGTGATGGACTTTATTAAAAATGACTTTGAAAAGTTTTAAATCATGTGTGGGTTTGTTTTCAAAAGAATTATGTTTTAAAGATAGATGAATGGGTTTTAAATTGTCATTGTTTTGGTGAAAATATATTTATATAATGTTTTATAAATGTGGTGCTTTGAGAAAGTGAATGTTTTATATTTTTCTCATTCCTATATCATATAAATGAAATGAAAACCGATTTGTTTATATTATTTTCAAACTAACAGTTATTCTTTAATTTATAAAAGGAATGAATTATATTCATGGTGGTATCCTACTAATCTTTGGATCACGCACTATATAGTCACATTGGTTAGTATGCAATCTTCATGTATTATGCATGTTTCATATGTTCTTGGACTTAAGGTTTGATTTGGTTCCATTTTCCTTGGGAAGTAGATAGTTCTTGTGATTATGGTTGTGTCTCGAGTGTCACATGTAGATGGAAGTTGGTCCTTCAGTTTCAGGGAACCATTTGGCTCATGTTATGTTTCAACCTCTTCAGAATCTAAATATTTTTTTAGTTTATTGTTTGTGGTTTTGTAATGTTTTATTAAATGGTCATTTATTGTAAATGACTTTGTTAGTGTAAGAACCCGGTTTTTTCTGTGAAAGACTTTGGAATATTCTTGATGATATTCCAGAGCAGCGCCTTCAGACGGCGTGCGATTCCGAGCCCCGGAGTGGCCGGAATTAAATTTTCAATGCATTCACACTGGAAACGCCAAATAAATGGGATAACTCCTAAACGGAGTTCCGGATCAGAGATCTGAGTGTACGGATGGGTCTGGAATGGGGTTTTTACCCTAGGAACGACATAAAACTTGTCGGCGCGGGACGTTGGGACCCCTCGCTCGCTTCTGGAATGTTAAATGGATAAATTAATTAATTAATTTATTCGTTTAATGGTGAAACTCAAGTATCTCTTAAACGGTGGCTCGGATTGGAAAACCGAGGGCACCGTTGAGTTCAGAGCATTCCGTTTACCCTAGGAGGGGTGTAACTTTCGCGGGCGCGACCCGTCTGTGAAAAATGGCTCTGGGGGCGTTTTCGTAATTTGGAGGCTTTGGGCGTTCAACTTTATAACTTTTGAACGGAAGCTCGGAATCAAATTCTGAGATCTCCATTGTGCTCAGGAGGTGGTGTTTACCCTAGGGGAGGCTTAACCTCGACCCCGTCGAGAGTTTCAGGTGCGGGATAAATTGGGGGTTAGATTAATTAAATTTTAATTAATTTATTCCTTATTTAAACCCTAACCCCACCCTCTCCTTCCCCTTCCCCCTGGCAGCCCCTCCTCTCCATCTTCCCCCTCCTCCTTCGGTAAGAAAACTCCGACAAGGCGCGGCTCCGACGGATCGCGGCGAAGCTCCGGGCGAAGCCCAGCGAGGTAGGAGGTTTCGTTGCGTTTTCATTTACGAACCCCCCCCCTTTGAGTTCAATTTTATGTGCCGATTTGATGTTAAACCTTCAAATAAATCCCATAGATGCGTAATATACTTTTTTATCTCTCCAACGCATATTTCTGAATCAAAATCCGAGGTCGGATGAGTTCGGGGTTGATCGTCGAAGGTTGCGGGAATTCTGGGTTGTCCCGGCGATTTCCTGCGGTCCGGCAGGTTCCCAGGGCGGCGCGGCTTTGGTCCGAGGCGGCGGACGGCGGTTCCGGGACGACGGTAGGGGCCTCGACTGGCAGCGGCGCTTTCCGGCGCTGGCGATTGGAGGCGGCCGGGTGTGCGAGCGTCGTCCGACGGTGGCGCCAGGCGGAGGCGCTCCGCGGCGGAGCAGAAACACCGGCCGACACAGCCGGCCGGTTGACGCGGTGTCCGGGGTCGCGGTGCGCGACCCCGCTCGGAAGGCAGAGACCCGCTGAACGCGGGTCTCCGCGTGGAGAAGCGACCGGCCTCATGGCCGGTCGGCTTGGAGGCGCACGGCCCGCGTGGGTGAACCGCGGCCACGGCGGTTCGGCCGGCAGAGCCGCGGACCGGCCGGCTTGAGCCGGTCCAAGGTGTGTGGACCGGCCGGACCGGTCCGGTCCACCCCCACCTGCGTCCGACGACATTAAAATGCCGTAACTTTCAAACCGTGGGTCGAAACTTCGTGCCGTCTGCGGCTACGCGACCCTTAGTTTGAGACGAACCTTTTGAGCTGGTTGTGGGAATTTTTAATTCCCGAAACGAGGGGCCGCGGAGGCGCGACGTGTCTTTATGTAGATGAGTGTTTTCTTCCGGGATTCTTGTCTTGGACGGCGCGGACGCGTCCGACGTCCGTTTTGAGCGCCGTCAGTGGCGTTGGGACCCTGGCATCGAGGCGGAGCTTTCCAAGGTGGTTTCAGGTGTGGAGGCCAAAGTTGAGATGCGGGCCCCATGGCCCGTCTCTTGAGCTGCGTGCAGCATTTCACGACTTTTCCATCAGATGTCCGTTCGGGGCGTGCGAGCAGTCGTTTCTGGATGTTTTTCTGAGGAGATTGCAATGGTGCAATCCGCCAGCTCAAATTCGGCACGATGGTGCAGGGCCCACGAGAGCCGTTTGGGCGTCGACGGTGATTTTCCATCTTTATCACCAGGCGACCGTTTTGGACAAGTGAGTAGTCCATCTTGTGTGCTTTTTCGAGAGGATCGCAACAGTGCGATCCGTTCTTTGAGTTTCGGGACCGGGCTGTGGGTCCCAGGTGGCACCACTCGTGTGCGGTGCGCCGGGATGCATCTTTTTCTCCGGATATCCGTTGCACTCAAGTGAGTAGTGCTTTTGACATGTTTTCCCGAGGGGATCGCAATGGTGCAATGCGCCCGACTGTTTTCGGGGCCGGGGCTCGGGATCACGGGACGCCGTTCAGGCATGAGGTGGTGTTGGTGAATTTTCCGTTGGGTATCCGTTGGGGGCGAGTAAGTAGTCGATCTCACGTGTTTTTCCGCGAGGATTACAACGGTGCACTCCGTTTGGTTGTGCGAAGCCTCTTGCACGATCTTGTTAAATGTGGAAATGTGGAGGTGCCCCGGTGGCGGTCCTTCTACCATGTTTGTAGAGGACCTTTGGCGAGTGATCGTGTGCACTCCCGTGTGAGTGATGTAAATGATTGAAGTGATGTGGTTGGCCGTGCCTAGGACTTTGAGGTAGAGTTGTTACGTCACGCCTTCACATTGACGTTGGGTGTCGTGTGCACGATAGCCCTTGGGCTGGAGACGAGGTATACTCTGGGAGTATACGGGAGTGCTTGGAGGTACGTGTGGTTTGTACCTGAGATGTTCGTGCGCTTGGTTGGGGTTGACTTGGGGCCACACGTCATGTCGGCCCCATGTACTTGTCGTGTTCTGCTTTGCGTACTTTGACCTCTCGCGACGTAGAGGTTCCCTCTGTGGCTTTGTTTGACCAGCAGGGTGGAGTTTTCCCCTGGATTTGCGCTCGTTTGTTTGACCAGCAGGGTTGAGTGGTCTCCCCCTAGTTTCGTTCTCGATGGATCGGCCAGTAGCGGTGCTAGTGGCACCCCGTGATGGAACAGGCGATGAACCCCTCAGGGTGAGTTGTGCTGGAGTTGGGTGGTTGCGCGATACCCACTCCGTGTTTGGTTGTCCAGTGTTGTACCCTCTAGTGGATATGGCCAGAGCAGTTCTGAGTTTTACCCTCCAGCGGGGCTGGGCAGTGGGTTACTCATCAGCTTCTAGGGTCTACCCTCCAGCGGAGACTGGGCAGTGGGTCACCCGACGCTCTTAGGGTCTACCCTCCAGTAGGGCTGGGCAGTGGGTCACCCGACACTCTTAGGGTCTACCCTCCAGCAGAGACTGGGCAGTGGGTCACCCGACGACCTCTTAGGGTCTACCCTCCAGTAGGGCTGGGCAGTGGGTCGCCTGTCATCTAGTTCCAGGTCTACCCTCCAGCAAGGCTGGGCAGTGGGTCGCCTGTCGACTTATTCCAGGTCTACCCTCCAGCGGGGCTGGGCAGTGGGTCACCTGATGATGTGTTATGGTCTACCCTTCAGCGGGGCTAGGCAGTGGGTCGCCTGATGACGTCTTATGGTTTACCCTCCAGCAGGGCTGGGCAGTGGGTCACCCAGTATCTTATTAAGGTCTACCCTCCAGCGGGGCTGGGCAGTGGGTCGCCGGATGATGTATTATGGTCTACCCTCCAGAAGGGCTGGGCAGTGGGTCGTCGGATGATGTATTATGGTCTACCCTCCAGCGGGGCTGGGCAGTGGGTCTCCGGATGATGTATTATGGTCTACCCTCTAGCAGGGCTGGACAGTGGGTCGTCAGATGATGTATTATGGTCTACCCTCCAGCAGGGCTGGGTAGTGGGTCACCCGATATCATATTATGAATTACCCTCCAGTATGGCTGGGCAGTGGGGACACCGGTTGGCATTCCAGGCTCAGTCCTTTCTACTAGGCTAGTCAGTGGCTTTCCTCCATGGTTACCAGAGCGGGACCCTTGGTTGTACGGGTCAGTGATGGAACAGCTTGATTTTGAGGAGACCTCTCGACTGCAGGGCAGTGACGAGGTGTGGTTTGACTTTCCCTAGAACTCTCAAGTATGAGGGGAACTTTCCCCACTGAGACACGTTCTTGTGACGCGATCTAAAACCATGCGGGCGAGTCAGTGCCGCCCAAATAGGATAGTGTCGAAGTGCGGTGATTGAGCCCCTTGGCTTGTAGTTCGGGGCAGACGTGCGGGATGCTGGGCATCGATGGAGTTTACTTCTGGGACTGTTGGCGACTCGTTTTCTTGGGCTGAGCTACGGGACGAAGATCCCCTTACGAGTTTGTTCAGGCTTCTTGACAGAGCATACATATGTATATACCTTGTTTCTGGAACCCACTTCTTGGGTTTGGCTACTCTCCTTCCAGGAGAGGCGAAGACGCGCGGGGTATGCCACGTGATTTCCGTGTCTAGCTTCTCAGGGTTGGACGAGTCTACTCTCCTACTATAGGTAGCGAAGACTCGACGGGAAGTTCATATTCTCACCGTTTCTAGCTCCATGTGTCTGGATGAGTCTACTTCCTTTCTCTTTTTGGGTTGAGCTGGACTCTTTACTGTACTCTTTACTGCACCCTCAGTTGTACTCCTCTACTTTTCGGTTCGCTCTACCGCTCACCCTTCGGTACCTCCTTTGTTGCTCCCTCGAGCCTTCGGGGTATCCTACTAAGTATTTTTATACTCACCCCTGCTTGGGCTTTGCCCGCACTTAGTGTGCCCTTGAAGACGACAGAAAGGTGGAGCATGACTTCAGTGGAGCATAGGAGTTTGGGAGCTTGGACCGCGTGTGGTGGTCGTGGCCGGGTTCCAGGTGGGAGACCCGTCAGCTTTTTCTTTTGTTTACCTATTGCCGGGTTGTGGCACTTTTTGGTTGGGCACATGTTTTGCCCCTTTTCTTTTTAGTGTCCCTTCAGATTTATTTGTACTTGTAGAGGTCAATGCACTTTGTGGTATATATATATAGCAGTTGCCCTTTCCTTTTCTTTGCTTGTCTTTACTTTTACTCTGCATTATTGCATTGAGTTTGCTGCGTGTGTGTGTACAGGTGCTTAGGCAAAGGCCTCCCAGAGTTATTGTGCCTTCAGCGCTGGTCGCCAACCCCTGGCCTATAGAGGTGGGCTTGGGGTAGTTGCGGCTCGAGCCCGGGTAGGGTCGGGTCGTGACAGTTAGAATTTATTATTTTTTTTTACCTTTTTTATATTTTGTTTTTGGATGTTTATGATTGAGTCCTTTAGTGTGAATTCATCCCCAATGGTCATGCATGTCACCCTTGATGCTTATCGTCACCCTAAGAGGATCAGGAATGTGTGGGTAAATCAGGTGGATTTTTTATTTTTTTAGGATTCAACATAGGATGACTATTAGCCTCATTATAGTGTGAGTAAAAAATGAAGGAATAATTGAATTCCCTCTATGATTTTGATACATTGCAGATAATATAATTGGAACCAGTAAGGATGGTTCTATAGAACAATTAGATTTATCATCTAAAGGAGAAATTGGATAATAGGAAATAGTGAAAGGTGTCTCTAGTTGTAAATTTATTACAATAATTAGAAGGATTAGATTTTAGTTAGATTTTATCTCCTACTGTAAAGAATATAATAATTCAGATGGTTCTCATCTTGGTTTTCATTGAAGTTTTATTTCTAGAACAAATGTATGTCATGATTATATTCTTTCATGGATATTTGGAGGAAGATATCTACATAGATCAAATAGAAGGTTTCATGCTAAATGGAATAGAAGGTTCAGTTCCAGTCTTAAATGGAGCTTTTGTGGGCTTAAGTAGGCACCAAGACAATGTAACTGGAATTTAAATGCTTTCATGGTAGAATAAATGTTCATGAAGTGTAATGTAAATAATTTCTACTATATGATGGTGCATTATGATGAGAGTTTTTTCATTTTAATTATTTATGTGGATGAATTTCTCTTAGTTGGACCATTGAAGGAAATACTAGAAGAGATGAAGATTGATTTATCTAGAAGATCCTAAATGAAGGACCTTGGTTCTGAAAAGTGGATATTGGGGATAAATATTGAAAGAGACTTAAAGTCTATAACTTTTTTTAGCCTTGGTTAATTTTTATATCAACATTTTGTGTATTTATTTTGTTAAACATTAATATTAACAAATCAAATAGGATGGATATGAATAAATAATGGATGGATGCTAATTGTTTGATAAAAGAGTATGAAGATGGAGTGAAATAGTTCATCAAGTTTGAAAAATATCATGCATATGACCCTTCTCAAATCCTTTTTTTGTGTTTACGCTATTTTTATTCAAGAAAAATTAGACCAGAGTAGTTAAAAGAACACTTGATCTATCACGAAATAGATCTAGTTATAAATGTTGGAATAAACACCAGGAAAAAGTGAATGTAGCTAGTGGCTAGGATAACACTACATTTTTTGTATCATCTGATATGATTACAAGTGTGGAAAATGAATAAGACCATATCAAGGATGTGATTACAAATGTGAGTGATGATAAATATTTTATTGAGTAAATGAAAATGACAGTTGAAGATGAACTTCATGATTGTCCAAAATTGTTTGAGAAGTTAAAGAGTTATGCAATGATTCCATTTTATGTTGGTTGCACTAAATATACAGCACTGTCATCCATACTAAAGCTGTATAATTTGAAAGAAGGAAAAAAATGAAGTGAATCCAGTTTTACAGAACTACTTGATCTCTTGAATGAAATGCTCTCAGAAGATAATGAGCTCCCAAGCCGAACATATGGTGCCAAATGAATGATATGATCAATGGGTATGATATCTGAAATAATACACACCTTTTTGAATGATTGTATACTGTTTCATAAGGACCAAAAATATCTTACAGAATGCCCAAAGTGTGGCACTTCTTGATACAAGAAAGTAGAATATGGTCCTACGAAAGTTGTGTGGTACTTTCCAATCATTACAAGGTTTAGGTGCCTATGTGGAAGTGAGGAGACTATAGGGAAATTGACATGGAACATAGATACAATAATTAAAGATGGGAAACTGCATCACCTGACATACTCTCCTATGTGGAAGTGAATTGATCATGAGTATCCTGAATTTGGAAATGAGCCGAGAAACCTTCATCTTGTGTTATCTATAGATGGAGTGAATCCTTTTGGTTTTCAAAGCAGCACTCATAGTACATGGCCGATTATGTTGGTAAATTATAACTTTCCACCATGGTTATGCATGAAAAAAAAATACATCATGTTATCTATGCTTATATCATGACCAAAACAACCGAGTAATGATATCGATGTTTATTTAACTCCATTGATTGAGGATTTTAAATTATTGTGGGATTCAGATGTTACATTGTGTGATACTTATAGGAATAAATATTTCATGTTGAGATCCATGTTGTACAGGATGATAAATTACTTTCCTACTTATGAAAATTTTACAGGATATATAATTAAAGGAACTCAAGGGTGTCTCATTTGAGAAAAAGGTATACATTCAATTAGGTTGAAACATTCATCAAAAACTGTTTTTCTAGGACATTGTAGATTTCTACCCTGACAGCATAAATACCAATCTTGGACAACATCATTTGACAGAAGTTCAGAAGAATGTACAACACTGTCTCCACTAACAAGTGATCAACTGTTTGATAAAGTAAAAGATTTGGACACTGCTTTTGGTAAACCATTTTTAAAAAACCTTATGAAATCCAGTTGAAAAAAGAATTTAGTTTTTTTGAATTACCATACTAGAATTTTATGTATGTCAGGAATTTTCTTGATGTTATGAATGTTAAAAAAAAATGTATGTGATCATGTCATCGATACGTTGCTAAATGCACCCAACAAAAAAGGATGAAATTAAGGCTAGGTAAGAGATGGTTGACATGGGAATACGAGAAGAGTTGGCACCAGTGAAGGGTGAAAAAAAAACTTTTCTTCCTCCAACTACTTACACTCTTTCTAGGAAGGATAGATATCAGTTTTCAACTTCTTGAATGACATAAAGGTTCCAAAGGGGTATTCATTGAATATCAAGAACATTGTGTCAATGACTGATTTAAAGTTAAAGGGTCTGAAATCACATGACTTCCATGTTTTGATGCAAGACCTAATTCCTATATATTTATGTTGTATTTTTACCAAGAATTCCTATCATACATTAACCAAGCTCTATTTCTTCTTCAAAGCTATATGAATCAAAGTTATAGACCCAGTGAAATTTAAAACTATGGAAAGAAATTATCATTATATTATGTGAATTAAAAATGTTCCTCCCCCCAACATTATTTGATATGATGGTTCATTTGATGGTTCACTTGGTGAGAGAGATTCGACTATGTGGTCCTATATACTACAGATAAATGTAACCCATTCAATGGTATATGAATATTTTTAAAGGCTGTGTCAAAAATTGAATTTGGGAAGAGGGTTATATTGCAGAGAAATATATTATTGAGGAAGCTATTGAATTATACACCGAATACTTGTCTGGTGTGGAAATAATTAGTCTACTAAAATCTCGTCACACTGGGCGGCTTGCATGTGAAGGAATTTTTGGAAGAGATGTTGTCATAATCAATTAGTACAGATCAAAAGAAATACCACCTTTATGTTTTTCATAAAATTTTGGAGGTTTCCCCATATGTTGAAACTCAAAAATAAATTAATAGGCATTTGAATCCATCATGGTCTGAAAGATAGATATCAAATACACATAATCAACAGTTTATAGGATGGTTTTGAGACCATATTTTTAAGGGGTTAGATGAAAATCTAGATTCAATTTTAGAACAAATTTGATGGCTAGCCAAAGGAACATGTGTGTATGTATTATCTTACAATGGTTATGTAATTAATGGTTACACATTCTATACAAATGAGTATTATAAGAGTACCATGAAAAATAGAAGAGTTACACTTATGGATGAAGCGATGCATGTTTTTGGGACTAAGGATAGATATCTAATTTTCACGAATATGTCATACTTTGGAATCATAAAAAAATATGGGAGTTGAATTATACAACATTCCAAGTGCTAATTTTTCAATGTAAGTGGGTTGATAACAAGAGTGCTATTAAAATAGATTAATTGGGATTCATGAAAGTTGATTTTAGTAAGGAAGGGTACAAAGATGAACCGTTTATAATAGAATCACAGATAATACAAGTATTTTATATTCCATATCCCACAAACCGAAAGTGGTTAATTGTTTTTTTATCAACCAAAACCACTGAAGGGTCATATGAAAATTCAATTAAGGATGACCCTTTCATTGGGATGTTGCAATCATTTCACATCAGTCCTAATATAAAAAGTGTTTTGTATGTTAGAGGAAACCATAATGAATGGATTTGGATAGTCGATAGAGGGGTAAAATCCTTTCAGCATTTAAAAAATAAAAAGAGAGTTCAATAATTAGTTTTTTTTGTAATATAAACCATGTTACCTTATGTTATTAGCCGTTATTTGCTATATTTATGTAATATAAATTAAATGTTAAACCACTTTTGCAGATAATGACTTCTACATGTGATGGTGCTCCCAATCCTGAGGTGCAACCGTTCTATCAACCTACTACTGATCGCAGTGTAGATGAATGACCTTATGCACATGATGGTGCTCCCATTCATGCAGAATAACAGGTTTCTCAACATACTGCTACTCCTAGTGTAGAGTTATAATGACCATATTCACATGATGATGATACCACTTCAGAGGAACATATTGATGATGTTGAATCTAGGGAAATGGCGGGCGATAAAGGACCGACAATGTAGAAAAAATAGAAGCACCGTAGTTTTATGGTGTTAACAAAAATCATTAAGGTAAAAGTCAAAGACATAAAATATAAGGTTGGATGGAATGAACAAGGCCAAAATGTTAACCCCAATAAGGCCATGTTCAGTAGTTACATTGGAATCATCACTCAACAACATGTGCCAATTGATGTAGATTCATGGAACCATGTTGTGTCCAAGATAAAGAAACTGATGTGGGAATTGATTATGGTAACATTATGATATCATTTATTTATTTTACTAAAAAATAAAAATAATAAAACATTTAATTACTATTAATCATCCATTATAGAGTGAATTTATAGTAGATTACTCCCACAAGAAATATGTATTAATGCTTCCTTGAAGGATTCATATAGGATTTCACACAATTCTAACAAGACATCATCTTAAAAATGCTAAAGTGAAAATAAACCCACACCCACTGATTATCTATGCACACCTGATAACCTAAGAAGTGTGGGACATGTTTACTGTTCATTGTTCAGATGCATATTTTTAGGTACATTATGGCTAGTAATATGTTGTTTAACGATATGTGTATTTATCACTTTGGTTGACAATTTTTTATTTATGAAACAACAAATAAGTTCTAGAAATAAGGAAAGAGAATCAAAACCAGTGTACCCCTACTGTAAAGCAAGGATGGGGTACACTTCACTTGAAAAAAATTTGGTACATATTTTAAATCTACCTTAATACTTTTATGTGACATGAAAAAACACCATAATTATGTTCTTCTGTTTATATTCCAATTGATGACTCCAAATCCAAAGCTACTTCCATCCCATGTCATTTTCTATGGAAGGAGGCATGTGTAAATAAATATGGGATACTAATTGATGAAAACATGCAAAAAGTGTGGGAAACATGTGTAAGTATTACATAATATTTTTTTTTACTTTAAATTGCTATTACATAACATTGATAACTTATTTTACTATATTTTCTATCTGACATAGTCACAGGAATCAGCAACACCTCTATCGAATGAACACATACTATCGGTGGCCTTAAAGAGAATAGAACAATATGGCTGTGTTAGAGGTGCAGGTTTTGGGGTGACACCCCAAACATATTTTGAGAAAAAAATAAGAGGAGAATCAAAGGGAATTAATAAAATAGATGAGAGAAAGAATAACCACTGTTGAAGAATAATCCCAATAACAAAGATATACAATGACAAATTTTATGGGGGGAAGAAAAGAGAAGAAGAAACTCAAGAAAAACCACAATGTGGAGATCCCACCCCACCCCCACCACCTATGAGGTGAGTCATCCCCCTTAAAGAGATGCATTAGCTGAGTTAATCAATGTTCTAATAACTATTTCTATGAAATTTGAATCAGAAAGACACTGATAGCTTTCCCGTACTAATATTCTACAGGGTGATAATGACTATGATTTATATCTATCAACACCCACCCATCACCTTATAGAGAGGGATACAGTATTAACTATCCAAAATGACATGATACACATTAGACCACTTCCAACAAGTAATGTGTGAGTGCTGATTAACATAGACCATGAGCCAAGAACCGAGATACCTATTTCAATTGGTGATAAATATATTAATTATGGTTGAAAAAGCTATTATAACATTCATCACATGTCCATCATATCTTGTAAAAAACATGTTGACAAGGAGGTATTCATTTCCACTTTATTTTTCAAGATAAACCTTTAACAATTAATGAAAAAAGTTCTGGACTGATGAATGTTATTACATACAAACAAAGGTAATGGGATGACATGAATTACTGACTCAAAACCATCTAAAGGATTGACTAAATGATCAAAAATATTTACCAAAAACACCATTACCCTACCTTTTCTATATCCTCATTTACTATCATTGAAGGTTCATGTGGATACAAAGTTAAAAAATAATCTTAATCACATAGTTTATTTAGAATGAAATATGTGCATAGAGAAAGATCAAGACTTCATTAGCGTTGAGAGTGTAAGTTAAATCCTCAACTATGATTGGCTAGGTAGCTCAGTTGTAAATGTATACATGAGGTATGTCTTCATGATTTGATTTTCAAAAATCTGAGATACTGTGTTAATTATGACTAAATACATTTAATATTTTTGGAAGGCATATATATGAAAAATAATTGAAGGGATTTTCCCATGAAATAAAATTTGGACTTGATAGTACTCACATCACCTCTACAAAACAACCAAAAATAGATACAAAAAAGGATGAAATAATGGCAGGTCTAATCAAATCATTTGAAAGAAAACTTTTAGATGACATAATCTATTTAATACCAAAGATATAGGGGTAAAAATATACAATTCAATCATGTCAAATATATTTTCATTTATTTTATTACTTATTCCTTTTTGTGTTTTTAGGCAGCATTGGATGCTCATTGCGGTAAATTTGGATACTCCAAATATTTATTTCTAGAATTAAATGCATGGATATCCAATAAACCATCCACACCTGATGGAATTTTTCAATAAGTAATACACTAAATCCAATGTCTTAGAACTAAACATCAAGTTATATAATTTATATTATCTTTTAAGGAGGATTATGTTATGATAGGGTGTACATCAATATCATTAAAAACAAGGAATGAGGCCAAGTGCTAAGCATGATAAAGAAGAAAAGTTTTATTATTGGAAAAGTATCAGGGTATATATAATAATATTTCACTATCCAAACACATATCAAAATAAATTACTTATTATCCTAAATGTTTTTTAATTGTTCTAAACAAACCAATGGAAAAGATTCCAGTTATTATGTTTGTAAATTTATGGGAGAGATCATATTCCATGAAAACAATTTCATCCCTAAAGAGGAATTTTTGAAGATAATTACTATTTAATTTAAAATATCTATTAATACTTTGTGTATTTATATTTTTCTAGTACTACTATGACTTTCGAAAAAACTCATATTCACAAGACGATATAGATGTGCTCATAAATGAATGGTTAGAATACCTGATGGAAGAATGTACACAAATATCATGAATATGTAACTTCTATAAAAGTATTGAATTGTTTAATATTTATGTTTAATTTAATTATTTTTAGTATTACTCACATAATAATTATTTTATTATATAGTTGGATTACTTTGTTCGAGTCGAGGTGGTTTGTTCAAAGATGCTCATGCTTGTGAGAGATTGGACTTTGAGACCCAAACTCAGAATTCAATAAGAAGATAAAGTTTTTTAATATACTATGTTTTTCCTCATAATATTATCTACTCTCTATTGCATTAATATAATATAAATTAAATGTTTGACTACTTATGCAGACAATGTATTACATAGACTTATTCTCCCTAAAAACCTTGTCACCCCTACATTGTCGAAATTTATCACTTTCCTTAAAAGGTAGTAAAGGGAGTTTGAAAAAAAGTGATAAATGTAGACAATGTAGTGTTACCATTTTTACAATGAAAGAAAATGGAAAGCATGGTAACACACGATGTGGTCGGTATGACTCAAAGTGTGTCTTTTTTATTTATTTAATTAATATTTTCATCATTTTATCTATTATTTGTAAGTTCATTAACTTATAATTTTTTATCTAATACTTATTTATTTTTTTACAGATCTTTTGGGAAGTCATACTTTCCTTTCAACTATCTGCAATAAGCCAGAAAAGAGAGAACATGTTCCTTTCGAGTGGAAGAGAAAACCCCATGTTTCATGAAATGTGAAGTGAATTATAAGGATGAATCTATGATACATGACTTATGATTATGATCTATGATATGCAGGTTATGAATTTATAATGTTAATATCACCTTCTAACATATTTATGCTCATGTTATCCTTATATAATCATTGATATCTCTCTTATTTACACTTATTGAGCATCTATGATCACCCTTTATTATGTTTCATATCCTTATTTTATTAAGAATGGTTTTATAAATGATATGTATAAGAAGGTTTTTCGTAAATAATAACTTAATGAGAGACTATTATGAACTAGTTCTTTATGTTTCCATGATTCTAAAAGCAATAGGCCTAAACTATTCTAGCATAGATCATTATGTTATGTAAGGAATATTAATCTATTAAGATATGATATCTATGTGTGAATTTTTTGGGTCAATATAGTTGGTATCATAGAAACTGGACTAATCAAATTCGAGAAAAAAGAACAAGTGACCGGTATCACTCAAAGTGTCTCTTTTTATTTAAAATTGACATTACTTTTAGTAAAAAGAACAAGAAACATACTTAAAACTGAGAAAATTAATTCATATTGTTTTGATAATTTAGGAAAACAATCCATAAGTCATTTTTTATTTTAAGGAATCAACCGCACCTCAATCCAATTCACAATGTGGCTGGTATGACTTTAAGTGTCTATTTTTATAATAAATTGACATTAAATTTAGCAAAAATAATAATTGACATTCTAAAAAATGAGAAAAAGAATTAATATTGTTTTTATAATTTAGGAAAACGATCCATGAATCATTTTTTATGTTTAGGAATCAACCAAACCTCAATCCAGTACACGGTGTGACCAATATGACTAAAAGTGCCCATTATCAGTTTAAAATCAACATTTTAGTTAAAAAAAATTGACATACTAAAAACCAATAAAATGCATTCAGATTGTTTTTATACTTTAAGAAAATGATACATAAGTCATTTTTGATGTTTATGAATAAACTTCACCTCAATCTGATTCATAGCGTGTCCAGTATGACTTTAAGTGTGTATTTTTATATTAAATTGAAATTAAATTTAGTGAAAAGAATAAGTGACATACTAAAAACCGAGAAAAAAAATTAGGACTATTTTTATAATTTATAACAATTATATATGAGTCATTTTTGACACATATGAATCAACCACACCTCAATTCGATGCACGGTGTGACTGGTATGACTAAAAGTGTTCGTTATCAGTTTAAAATTGACATTTTAGTTCAAAAAACACAACTGACATACTGAAAACTAATAAAATGCACTAGGATTGTTTTGATACTTTATTAAAATGATCTATAAGTCATTTTTTACATGTATGAATCATCCAAACCTCAATATGATGCACAGTGTGTCCGTTATGACTTAAAGAGTGTCTTTTTATTTAAAATTGACATTAATTTAAGTAAAAATAATAAGTGGCATACTAAAAACTGAGAAAAAACATTCATATTGTTTTGATACTTTAGGAAAATTACCAATGAGTCATTTTGGACATGTATTAATCAACCAAACCTCAATCCAATGAATAGTGTGACCGTTATGACTAAAAGTTTCCATTATGAGTTTAAAGTGGACATTTTAGTTCAAAAAACACAATTGGCATACTAAAAACTAATAAAATGCATTCATATTGTTTTTATTCTTTAGGAAAACTATTTATAACTCATTTATGATGTATAAGAATTAGTTTCACCTCAATATGATGCACGATGTGACCAGTATGACTCCAAGTGTATCTTTTTATTTAAAATTGACATTAATTTAATTAAAAACAACAAGTGACATACTGAAAAATTATAAAAAACATTCATATTGTTTTGATAATTTAGTAAAATTATCCATGAGTCATTTGTGAAATTTAGGAATCAACCACACCTCAATTCGATGCACATTGCGACCACTATAACTCCAAATGTGTATTTTTATTTAAAACTGACATTAATTTAAGTAAAAAGAATAAGTGACATACTAAAAACCAAGAAAATGAATTTGGATTGTTTTGATACTTTAGTAAAAAGATACATGAGTCATTTTTTATGTTTAAGAATCAACCACACCTCAATTTGATGCATGGTGTGACCGATATGACTAAAAGTGGTCGTTATCGGTTTAAAATTGATATTTTAGCTCAAAACGTGTCACTCATTAAAAACCAAGAAAACATGCCCCTGTTATCTTAATAATTTATTAAAACAATTCATTAATCATTTTTATGTGTATGAATTATTCTCATCTCAAACTGATGCACGATGTGACCAATATGACTCAAAATGTGTGTTTCCAGTTTGAAATGACATTTTAGTAAAAAAACAAAATTGGCATACTGAAAAATGAGAAAACACATTTGGATTGTTTTTATAATTTAGGAAAATTATCCATGAGTAATTTTTGATGTGTAGGAATCAACCACACCTTAATCTGATACATAGTGTGACCAATATTACTAAAAGTGTCCGTTATTAGTTTAAAATTGACATTTTAGCTCAAAACGTATCACTCACTGAAAACCAAGAAAACGTGCTCTGATTATCTTAATAATTTAGGAAATAAATTAATAAGTCATTTTTGATATGTATAAATCATTATAACATCATATAAATGCACGATATGACCGGTATGACTCAAAATGTGTGTTTCTAGTTTGAAATGACATTTTAGTAAAAAAACAAAACTGACATACTGAAAATCAAAAAAACACATTCAGATTGTTATGATACTTTAGGAAAAAGATCCATCAGTAATTTGTGATAGGTAGGAATCAGACGCACCTCAATCCGGAACATGGTGTGACTAGTATAAATCCAAATGTGTCATTATTTAAATTTGATATTAATTTTAGTAAAAGAAAAAGTGACATACTCAAAACCGAGCAAACACATTCATATTTTTTTTGATATATTAGGACAATTATCCATAAATCATTTGTGACATGTAGGAATAAATCCCACCAAAATAAGATGCATGGTGTGATTGGTATAAATCTAAATGTGTCCTTTTTATTAAAAATTGACATTTTATTAATGTATTCTTTCATATTAATGTTTAATGTAATTATTTATAGTATTACTAACATAATATTTGTTTTATTATATAGGTGAAATATTTTGTTATAGTTGGGATAATTTATTTAAAAATTGATACCATGGGTGGACATTTTTGAGAGGGGATCCCAGGAATCAAAATATAAAACATTAATGTTTTTAACTATTTATTGGGTAATTGCAAATGTAATTATATAAAACATTGTTTGAAATGTATATAGTAGTGTTTTTTTGTATATACCATGGGTGGATATTTTTTTATTAATTATATAAATTAAATTTATATATAATTGTTTGACGGGTGTGCTTTATAAACCTTCAAGTTTTTTTGGGTGTGTTGTTATATTAACAGCACATTGCAGCCAACTAGGCCTTTATCAACGCTTTGATTAACAACGCTTTTTTAGCACTGTTAAAAGGATTTTTGTGCACTGTTAAAGGGAATATATATATATTAGTGGCATGAGATCATAATGATAATTTTATCCTTATGAATATTCCAAGTTTCTAGATTTAACCCATGAAGGATAAATCAAAACCCAATGCTAAAAAAATCCAATCCTTAATAAAAGACCACAAACTGATTTTGATTCAAGAAACATGAAGCTTCCATGATTAGCCGACCATGAGGAACAATATAAACCATGAGAAAAACCGTTTTTGAAGAAACTCAAAATTAAAATGGGTTGGTTTTCAAGAATAATGCAGATATTTACAGTGTGATAATGTTTTTTTGATCTTAAAGTTCTATAATCATAGACAAATATTACAGTGATGAGTTTGAAAGAACAAGTGAGACATGATATAGTATTCATGTTGTGAGTACATGTTTTTTGGGTATTTGTGCATGTGGAAATTTAAATGACTTTTTTTGAGTGTTTTTATGATTGATGAGTGTCTTTCTACTGAGTTCTATTGTAAACGATGAAGTTTCTAGTTCGAAGCTCAAGGGAAATTATGGAAAAACATTGGGAAAAAGGGATGTGGGTAACCAACCCACATGTTTGGATTTAAAATAATATATCATGAGATCATGTAGGAAGAAAAATGTTTAAGTGATCATTTGACTTTTTTTGGAAGGTTTGATACAACTAGAGTATTCTATTTTGAGTAAGATGAAAAGAATGGAATGTTGATGACTGTATAAGAAAAAGAAAATATTTAAGATAGAGAAAATGTTATGTGTAGATAAAATAAAATAATTTTGACCAGGAGGACATGTAAAAGATGGGAGCATGGTATGTGGTCTTAAGAAATCCTTATATGGCTTGAAATATACCCTTAGAGCCTGATATGCCAAGCTGGATGGATCCTTGAAAAGCGTGAATTTTTCAAAAGGAAAAGTTGATAGTAATCATTATGTGAAGGATTTTTCCATGGGTACTCTCATTATCATAGTATATGTGGATGATATAATTTTTTAGGTAACAAAGGGCATCTTTGTGATTAGTTTACTAAGGAAATGAAGAGAAATTTTGAGATGTCTCTATTGGGTGATATGTCATACTTTTTGGGATTAAAAATCATTCAAGGGGATAATTATATTTTTCTATCCCAAGAAAAATAATCTAGAGAATTATTGACGAGGTTTGGAATGGATGAAAGTAAGAGGATTTATACCCCTCTAGTTGTTGGCACAAAACTGATCAAAGATGAGGCTAGGACTAGTTTGAATCAAAGGTATTACATAAAACTGATTAGAATCCTTCTTTACCTCATAGATTCCAGACTATACATAGTATTTTTATGAAATTTTGTGTTAGATTTTAAAGTGATCCCAAGGAGTCTCACATGTTATAATCCATTAAGACCCTAAGACACATCAGGAATACACTGAATTTCAACTTGCTATACAGAACAAGTCCGGATATGACCTTACAAGGATTTACAAGTGTTGAATGGGTAGGGAATTGTGTTGATTGTAAGTCCACATCTAGTGGCACATTCTTGCTTAGTGAGAGTTGTGTGGCATGACATAGTAATAATAAAAGTTCATTATAATTAATAATAACTAAATTCAAGTACATAACATTCACACATGATTGTACTCACATGATCTAGATACAGGTTCAATAGTAGACTTGAGAGTAAAGGCTAAGAAGCCACTATGCATTTCCTCTGACAATCAAAGTGATATATATATTGCTAAGAATCAGGTATAAAAATCTATAACTATGCACATTGATCTTATATATCATTTCATTAAAGATAATATGTAAAAAGGTGATACGAAACATGAGTTTTTTGGAACCAAGTAATAAATTATAGATATTTTTACAAATGCATTTCCAATGGAGTGGTTCTCTGAATTAAGGATAAAACTTCATTTCAACCTTCCCATATCACTTAAAAATATGTGGAATGTCACCCCCACAAATATTTGGATTATGTTTTCAAAGGGGGGGAGAAAAGTGAACACACTCTTTAATAGTTTCTTTCCAAAGGAAAAGAATATTTTAAATAGATATTATGCACTTATTGGTTATCCATTAGTGAATTTATTACAAAAGGGAGAGTTTTTGAGATGATTTTAAGAAGATTGTAAGGAACAATCATTTGAATCACTTGGATAACAGTTTCTTGTCATTGAGGGATAAAATTCTCTCAAAAAATTGCATTATCTTATAGTGTGGTGTCAAGATGAAAATCACTTGATATAGGCACTGATTTAATAATTCTTGAGTGATTTCGTTAAAATTAGTGATGAGTTTGATCCACTTGAGAAAGGTTTGAAAATGGGTTTAAAACAAATCCAAATGGAAAAATTAAAGAACCCCGTTATATTGGATGAATTTTTGAGGATTTTTTGTTTGTTGTATTTTTTTTTTCAAATAAGTCATTAGAGTGTTTTTGAGTTGATTTACAGTGTTTTTGAAGGTTATGAAGTGGTTCTGAACCCATATGAAGAATTATGTAATTTGTGAGTTCAAGGAAAAAAATGGCTAAGTCGGGAAATTTCTGTAAGGATCATTCCCTATGCACCATAAGTATGATCTAGCACCCAAAAAATCATAAATATACTTAGCGTACACATTATGTTCATCTTTGTAAACATGATCTACACTATGTAAGCATGAAAAACTAAAGTTCTCAAGGATAAGGTCCTTCGTAAGGATCATCTAGAATCTGCATAAACATCATTACCAACTAGGTAAGCATGGATATTTCTATGTGGTCATGAGTACCGTAAGGTTCATTCAGGTAAGCATGATCCCCGTATGGGTCATTTGATTCTATATACCATAGGGATGATTCCCATAAGGTTCATTTGAGTTGTGATGAAGTTTTTTCATTTCCAACTGCCTTGGTAGGTGGCTGGCACACTAAATCCACCCACCATGGTAGGTGGGTATTAGTGGGGGAGTTGTGTCAAATTTGACACCCCACCATGGATATTTAAGGAGGGTCTAAGGATCATTATAAAAATTATATCTAATCCAAAGAGATCTATTATTTTTGAGAGTCATGAGATATCCATGTAAGAAAAAAGGGAGGTGTGGGAGGGGTCTTTTACAACCATTTGTTCTTGTTGAAATAAATGTTGTTTTATTCCCTTTATTCATATCTATTTGTGATAATTGAATCACAAAAAGTGGTATCAGAGAAGGTTATTATGAAATGGTAGCTAGAAATGGATATTTTCCAGTGACTGAAAAATTCATGTTGCTTAGAATCCTATTTTTAAGTCATATTCTAAAAGTTTGTGGAAGTATGATTCCAACGACACAAACAACGTTGAAAATGGAGCTAAAACGAGATCCCTAGACTCAATCAAATTTTGGTCAAACTTTGGGTACTAAGATACCCCCTTTTCAGAGAAGAAGGTACTGTTCCAACACTGGTGACTTTTCTGGCGAGATTCTGGCAGCTGCTCCAGCACACCACATCAACACCACATCATCACCATGTCATCAATCAATCTCATCCATTGATATTGATTTGTTCATATCTTAATCAATTTATGTCTGATTTTGATGATCTAGGAGTCGATCCCACCATTTTTGACCATTATGGACGCAATAGTGAGATCCATTTCCCATATTATGAATCAATTTTTCATAATATAAATTCCAATGGATGGACCATCCACGAATGGGTGATATCCAAGTCAAGATGAATATTAGATACAAAATCACCCTAAAGGATATTCATCATGTTCCAAGCCTTTGACTCAACCTATTATTTGGTATATTTTTTAATCAAAAAGGTTATGACAGCATATTCAATAATGGAGCATGGAAGATAACAAAAGGAGCTATCATCATCGCCTGAGGACACATATACAGTACATTGTACAAAAATCATGTGAAGATATGTGTAGATAACCTAAATATATTGGAAGGAGTGACATCCAATATGCGGCATAGGAGACTCGGCCACATGAGTGAAAGAGGGTTATCTACCCTGATGAAGAAGAAGTACATCACTATTAACAAGGATGTATCACTTAAACCTTTTAAATATTTCTTGTATGGGAAGTATCATATAGTCTCATTCAATACCGCTTCATCAATAAGATTAGAGTTTATAGATCTGGTTCACTCTAATTTATAAGGACCCATGGAGGTGGATTCATTAGGAGGTAAAAAATATTTTCTATCCTTTATCAATGATGCATCTCGAAGGGTGTGGGTGTTCTTCTTATGGAAAAAGGACCAAGTAATGTACTACTTAAATATTTTCCATTCCATGGTGGAGTGTGAAACTGGAAGGAAGATGAAGTATCTTTGTTTCAAAAATGGAGAAGATTACACATCCAGGGAATGTGATGCCTATTGTAGGAGTCAAGGCATTAGACATGAGTGTATGATCCCACACACCCCACAACACAACAAAATTGCAGAAAGGATGAATAAAACCATCATAGAGAAGGTAAGAATAATGATGAGATTGGATAAGCTACCTAATCCATTCTAGAGATAATCTATTTAGATTGCATGCTACATCATCAATAGATTACCATCAGTCCCATTGAATTTTGAGATTCTAAAAAATATATAGTCTAGTAAACATCCCTATTACTCTCATTTATGAGTATTTGGATGTTTGAAATTTTTACATGTATCCAAGGATATTAGAAAGAAGCTATAAGAGAGATATACTCCATGTATCTTCATCGGCTATGGAGATGAGGAGTTCAGATACAAGATTTGGGACCTAAAGGAGAAGAAGGTGATCAAAAGAAGAGATGTTGTGTTCCATGAGAACCAGATGATAAAGGACATTCAAAATCCTATAATTTCTTGAAGTTAAAGTTTCGAGGAATCAATTATTTATCCAATACCTATACCAACACCAACTGCCAATGAAAAGGAGGAGGTGAAATGAGACTCATTGGCAGTAGACCCAGAGGTGGTGGAGGAGGATATTGAGCAGGGGGTGACTCAATCCTCTCCAAAAGAAGTTACAGAACCATCACAATAGCTAGGTGATGTTTTTCCTACCAAACCTAACATTTCATAGGTTTGAAGATCTTTGTGAGGAATGATTACGTCAAAAAAATATTCTGAGTCAGATTACCTATTGCTGACCAATGAGGGGGAGCCTAAAGGATATCAAGAATCATATAAACATTTGATATCATTGGATACATGAAATTATGGATCAACAACTACTATGACTTGTGAAGATACACAAAAATGATAACCTGGATGATATATTGACAAAGTTGGTTGCTCGGGAGAAGCTAGAACTTTACAAATTCTCCAACAAATTGTAGCTGGAGGGGGAGAATTGATGAATTTTGTTATTTTCCAATTTCCTTGGTAGGTGGCTGGTACACAAAATCCACCCACCATGGTAGGTGGGGATTGGTAGGGATTGGTGAGGGAGTTGTGTCAAACTTGAAACCTCCCACCAAACTATAAAAGGATGGCCTGGGGAGCCTTATGGTAATCATATCTGAGCCAAGAGAGATCTTATATCCATTGTTAGAGAGCCTTGATAGCTACATGAGAGATAAATAAAGGGAGTTGTGTGGAAGGGGTATATTTTAACCTTTATTATTGGTGAAATAAAGTCTATTTTCCTCCATTCATCTCTCTTAGTGATCAACAAATCACAACAAGTTTCATTATAAGTATCATTCTCCACTACAAGGATGATTTCTAAGGCTTCATAAGGATGAAATAATATTACATAATCATGAATATCTAGTGCGTAAGAATCATAAAAACTTCGTAAGAATGGAGGCATGTATGCATGAGATCGTAAGGATCATTTTATCCTAATGAATATTCTAAGTTTCTAGATTTAAAGTATGAAGGAGAAATAAAAACCTAATGATTCTAAAGTTGATCCTTAGTGAACAAAACATCACAAACCAAGTGTGATTCAATAAACATGATGATTTTTCTATCACAAATAACAAGATCAACCATGAGAAAAACCATTTGTGAATAACTAAAAATTAAAGAGGGTAGGTTTTCAAAAATAATGAAAATGTTTATAGTGTGATGATGCTTTTTTGTTCCTAAAGTTTCATAATCACTGGAAAATATAATAGTGATCCAAGATGAGTTAATTTAAAAAGTATAAATTATTTTGAAGTTGAGTTTTCAATAGTTAGTGAGTGGTGAGATAATATTTATTCTGTGAGTATAGGTTTAAATTAGTTTCATTGACAACAATAATCTTTATCGCAGTTTTATTTGTGCATGTAGAAATCTAAATGATTTTCATTGAGTGTTTCAATGATCGAGGAGTCTCTTTTGGTTGAGTTTTAATATGAAGCTCAAAGCTACTAGTTCAAAGGTCAAGGATAGTTTTGGGAAATCCTTAAGACAAAGGGATATGGGTAACCAACCCATGTGTTGGGATTTTCAAGATAATATCATGATATCATGAATAAAAATGGTTAAGTTGTCATTTGAATTTTCTTTCACATGCTTGATGTAACTTGGATTATTCTATTTATGGTATTCTAAAAAAATTGATATATTAATGTTCTCTCCTGTACAGGTTTCAGTGTGGTGCTCATGTGTTTATTTATATATTTTTTCAATAAGAACAATTACTATTGTGTGGAAAAAGTCTATTAATATGTGTTGGTGTGAGGTGATGAATGAATGAGTTAAGGATGAAGATGCCTACTGAATTGAACCCTACTAGACATCTTGTACAGTTGTGAATAAAAAGTGTAAAACGGGTTCAAAGGTTGAAGATAATCTAGCCTAAAAGTTAGATAAACCACCTTTGAGTTACCAAGTATAAAGGCTGTTGAATATTGAGTTGATTTGAAAACTCTTGGATGAATATTTTGAGAATATTGGTAAATAAATGAGAAGATTTCAAGTGTCACTGGTCTTAATTGGCTAGGTTTGGAAATCTTTGTATGCATTATTTAAAATACTAAGGACCTGTGTATGGATGATCTAGTGATACATAACCATCATCCTATTTTTGTGTAAGAATTATCTAGCATTGTGCATGCATGAATTTTGTCTTGCATAACCATTGGGAAGAGATGCATAAACATGATACATGTTTGGGTAGGCATGAATGGTTATACATAAACATCATTCTTGACACTTCATAATAATCATCTGTGTAGGCATGATCTACATAAGCATCATGTACTCAGTTGAATTTTTAGAAAACTACATATTGAAGAAAACTTCATAATGATGGATTTCAATGAAAAATATGAGGAATATAAATTAATCATAAAATCAGTCGATGTAAAAGTCATTCTTCATGGATAAAAACATCATGAAATTACTTTTTATTCAAGAATAAATTGAGAGGAAAATTCATGATGAAAATTCCTGGATAGTGGATAGTGAGTGATTTCTTAAGCTAGAAAGTGAATCCATTTTTAGGAAAAAATATAAAAATTACTATGATAATATTGGATTTGTTCTATTCTACTCTTAATTTTCTATAACACTCAAGGTGTATGTGATACAAGATGGTGATCAAGAATAAGAACATTATGAATGAGAAAAATGAGTTTTATGGATTTTCAAGAAAAGTGTAGGCCTAGGTGAGTCAAATTTTGTGTTGTTATTCAGAGCTTATTATTGTGATTTTCTGATCACAAAGAGAGATTAATGGAGGGATAAAAAACATTTATTTCAACAAGAAAAATAGATACAAAATACCCCTCCCACACACCTCCATTTATTTCTCACATGGAGCTCTCTGGGATCTCTAGCAATGGATCTCTCTGGATCAGAATTGATGATTGCAGGAGGCACTCCAAGTCCTCCTTATATATATATGGTGGGAGGAGTCCATGTTTGATATAAATCCTCCACCAATACCCACCAATCCCCACCTACCATGGTGGGTGTAGTTGGTGAACCATCCACCTACCAAGGCAGCTGGAAATCTCTATCAGTTATCCCCCTCCAGCTATAATTTACTAGAGCATCTAGAAAGGTCTAGATTCTATTGAGCAACCACCTTTGTCAACATATCCAATGGGTTATACTTTGTGTGGATCTTCACAAGTCGTAATATTTTTCGATACATCACTTCGCATATCCAATGATAGAGAATGTCAATGAGATTCATTCAGAATGGTACATAGAGTTCTTTCTCAGTTCAAAATCATTTTGAATATTAGAATGAACCCTGTAGTCCTTCTGGATAAATCCAAGCTCATAGATAAAATGATTTATTCACAACATCTCCTTTATATCTTATAAAGCATCAATTTACTTTACTTCCATCGTGGATAAATAAACACACTTCTACAGCCTGGACTTCCATGATAAAACTCCTCTGGAAAAAGTATAGATGTATCCTGATGTATAATTCCTTCTATCAGGATCTCCAGCCATATATGAATATATATATCCATCTAAGAGAGGTTTATCTCTCCCATATCACAAAAATAGTTTTGAAGTACCTTTAAGATATATCAAAATCCACTTGACTGCATCCTAGTGCTGATTCTTGAGATTTGAGAGAAATCAACTCACAATTGTTACTAAATGGTAAATTTCATGTCTCGTACTAACTATATCGTACATCAAGCTTCCAAATTATAAGGATTATGGTATCATATCCACTACTTTTATTTCTTCCTTGGACGAAAAGCATAAATTCTTTCTCAACTTCAAATGGATGGAAAGTGGAATGCTCACTGGTTTGTCTTTGTCCATGTTGAAATGTTTTAGAACATGTTCAATATACTTCTCTTAACATAGCTATAACAACCTCCTCATTCTATCATGAATTATATTCATCCCTAAAATATGTTTATATACTCCCAAGTCCTTTATATGAAAATACTTGGATAAATCCTTCTTAAACTAGTTGATATTCTATGTATCCTTTCCAATGATCAACATGTCATCAAAATAAAGTAGAAGAGAAACGGAGTTACTATCCTGAAATATTTGTAAGAAAACACACTGGTCCTCCTATGTTCACTTGTATCCATGAACCACCATGAATGATTCAAACTTCTCGTACCACTTCCTATGAGCCTATTTTAGTTCGTACAAGATCTTATTTGAATTTGTAGATGAGGTGTTTTTTTCCAAAAACCTCAAAAACCTCAGGATGATTTATATAGATCTCCTCAGAGAGGTCACTATGAAGAAAACCTGTCTTCAAATCCATCTATTCAAGCTCCTAGTCCAAGATAGATACCAATCCAAAAATTATTCAGATTGAATCCATCTTCACCACAGGTGAAAAAAATATCATCAAAGTCAACTCCTTTCTTCTGAAGGGATCCCTTGACTACCAATCGAGATTTTTTGCTTGAACTCCTTTATGATTCAATCCTTATTTATCCTAAAAAAACATTTGTTCAATAGTTCCTTCTTACCTTTGGGTAGTTCCACCAAATCATAGGTATGATTTTTCGTCAAGGACTCCATCTCATCCTCCATTGCATGTATCCACTTGAGTTTTTCAGGATAAGACACTAATTCTTAATATCCTTATGGATCCCCCTCATCAGTCAACAATAGGTACTCTGAATCCAAATATTTTTTGATGGAATCCTTCCTCATGATGGTCTTTTAACGTATGAAATTTTAGGTTTGAGAGGAAAAACATCACCTAGCTCTTATGATGGTTTTGTAACTTATTGTAGAGAAGATTGAGTCTCCCCTTTCTCAATATCCTCCTCCATTGCCTCTTAGTCTGCTGCTGATGAGTCTCCATGAACCTCCTCCCCTTTATTGATAGGTGGTGTTGTCATAGGTTTTGGGTCATTTATTGATTCCTTGACACTTTACCTTCAATAAATTCTAGGATTTTTAATGTCACCGATCATCTAGTTCTCATGGAATACAACATATCTTCTTTTAATCACCTTATTCTCCTTCAGATCCCAAAGCTTGTATCCAAAATATTCATCTCCATAGATAAAGAAGATGCATGGATTTGATCTCATAACTATCTTCTTCCTAATATCCTTAGATACATGAAAAAATGAAAAACATCCAAATACTCATAAATGAGAGTAAGAGGGATGTTTACCAGACCACCTATTTTGTGGAATATAAAAATTTAGTGGGATCAATGGTGATCTATTGATGAGGTAGCATGAAACTTGAACAAACTTTCCCCATAATGGACTAGGAAGCTGAAAGCATGACTGATTGTCTCCTATCGACTGTTCAAGGTTCTAGGGCTCTGCTAATGTGTATAACAACACTCGGGTCGAATCCTCAGCGATGATACTTTCAATAGTCGATTGTTTTTGGTTGCTTGTATTTTGATTGGGGGGTTTGTTTGTAGAGATTAAATGAAGTGATTAATGATTGGTGTTTGATTTAACAATTTGATAAATATTTGGGTGAGTCTATCATTAGGTAGTTAAGCTATTGATATCCTTAAGCCTTGCTTTATATTGCATTAAATTAACACCCATGTCACAAGTTGATGTTGATTGGAATTCCTAGGTTTTAAGGATTCAATCCAAGACTTAAATTAACTCAAGGTTCTAATCATAATAATATATTATTTATGGTAGTGTATTTATGGTTCCAATAATCCATGGAAACCACTTGTTAAACAAAACAAGTAATTAATCTATGACATGTTAAGTCCAACATACACAATGTCAATTCAAAGAATATTCATCGAGCAAAAGTTCTCAATCACATAACATACCTAAATTATAACTCACCCCAATGAGATATTTAATCAGACATTAATATGATTAGTAATATGGTTTATTATATTTATGATGATGAATTATAAAAATAAGGAAAATAAAGGGATAAGAAAAGATTTGTGCATCGAACACACACACACGAACGATGATGAGATTTAAAAACAAACTTTAGATTGAATGAGAAAGAGAAAGAAGGGAATGGGTTTCAACTTGATTTAAAATATTTTAAGATAATTAATATTTATTAACAGAGGGTGTATTATTAAAATACTATATGAAGAAGAAACTTTCATTAAAATAGAATTACAAAAACAAACACTTACGCGATTATAAACGAATAAAAACACAAAAGTAAATGAAAGGAAGCAAGAAGGAATGGTTTCTCAAGTTAAAAATTGAGTATTTAAGATCCTCCCAAGACTTTTATAGAGCCTTGGTCATGACAAAATATCCTCCTTTTCTCTGAAATTACAACCACATGCAAGGAGAAGAGGGGGTTGTATTTATAGCTGATAGAGCACTGTCGTGGGCGCCCTCAAATGATTAATGTGATTTTGGGGTACTTAGGTGCAGCAGAGTGGCTGACCAAGGTCGTCTCTCAAAGGAGGAAGTGAATTTAACAACTTATTAAAGGTATTCTAAAAATAAAATAAAATAGAATAAAATAAAAACACTACTTTAAAGGATTGGGGTTTTTTTATAGTTTATGAATCTAGAAGAAGTTTGCTAGAAGAAGATTGTATATATATATTTTTTTTAGTTTTGAAATGAATTTCGATTAAAATGACACAACAAGAAGATGTTTTTTTAGAAATCTATTTTAAAAGGCATAATCGATATAACTCTACCTCTTCATTCAATTATTAATCATTATCATTTAAATCAATATACACTTAATTATGTTCCCCTAATTTGTTATCCCTCTAACCCTACGAGAGTTAACTTAACCACAAAGATGAAATTACTTAAACCCTAGGCTAGCTTCGGAACACGCAATCTCAGCACCCTGCTTTGATTGTTGTTCTAAGGATAGTTTATGGTAAGTGGTTAATTAGAGCACATATCCATTCTAGAAATGAGTATGAATTGTGTTTAGGGATTATATTTGAACTCTACAAATTTATCCAGTGTGGTCTTGTATTACCGATTAAGATTACGCTCTCACAATTTACACAAAATCCCGAACTCGCGTGTTTTGTGTTAATTGTTCAATTTCTTGCTTAGTTTCTTAAAATTTAAAAACACAATTCATGGATCATATTATGTGAATTACAGTAGCTCATTGATTCAAAATAAATGAATGAAAAAGAATAGAGGTCGATTGATTACTAAAAAGAACTACTCTTCCATGGGCGGTGTAGTCATCGTGGAGACGTTTTGCATAAGCAAAGGATTGAAATGGTAGAACCTAATATTGTCTCTACTCTTGATTCCAACACAATTAATAAGATTAAGAGTAGAATAATAGGGAATAACACAGAAGATTATTTGAAGAAAAATTCAAGAAACAAACATGAAAGAAAATAAATACAAAGAGGAGGTGGGAGAGGAGAGCCTTTTTGGAAGAGAGGTTTTCACAAAGGCTTACTTCTTCCAAGAGTTGTGAGGGGATCCCAAGAGACACCCTTTCGGAAACACCTTCCCAAAGCCTCGACCATCCCTCTAAAAGAGTTAAAACCCCCTTTAAATAGAGTTTGTGAGGTCTAGGGATACATAACTTTTTAAGTGTGAAATGAAAAACTCGGCCAAATATTTTATTCCAAGTTGAACCGACTATTTTACCTCCAAAAAGCGTTAATTGACCGGACTTACAGAAGGATGATTTGTGAAAAATCATGTCCCCGAGATTTCCTCAACATTTGGGCTCAATCCAATCCCGGATGAAGAAGATATGGCCCAAATACAGAACCTATGTCCATTCTGCCGAGTCCAGTCCACCATTGGATTAATGGCCCATTTACTCCATTCAAATTCACTTTTTAGCTCTAGTTTCCTGAATGAAAGTTGTAGAAAATTAAGTTAGGTACACTGTTACAAAATTTAAAATTCAAATAATAAATATAAAAATATTTATCTTCGAAATACTACAGTGCACTATAAAGGGTAAAACTAGAATTTTCTCCAAATTTTCAAATGAATGATCAAATCCCAAATATTTTATAAATAAACACATTTAACACAATTTGAGGAAATTATATCATTTATTATCAATAAAATATTCAACAAAATAGTGTTTTATCAATATCCCAAGGAGGTGGACTGTTTACATTACAAATCTTTCCCTCCACTTGAATCTCCAATTTGGCCATCCAGACAACTGAATATACATATATTATATTCTTAAAAGTTGTAGATATTTATGTTTAATTTCTTATCTCAAAATGTTTTGGCCATTGGACTTTTGGATCCAAAGATATGGCTATTTTACTGAACAGTTTGCACCTGTCCATTTTTATTAACACTTTTTGGAAGGCTGGAATGTGAATGGGGTTTTGAATAGTAATATGCCCTCAAATAAAAATAATTTATTCTAAAAAGTTGGATAACCATATATTATATTTCACATTGAAAAATCCCAGATTTATTTGATTACTATATCATTAGCAATGTTATAAATAGTGTTCGGATTTTAATTCCAGGCCAGAATGGTGGGCTGGACTTCAAAGCATCATTTGGGCCTCTTGTTGTTGTATTTGGACATTAAATTTTTTATCCATGATTAATTTGGATAATAAAAAAAATATGGTGGAGTTACATAAAATTTAGGCTCTGGGATTTAGCTCAATAACTCAATCATCATGGATGGTCCAGTTTCTTCACAGATTCTTTAGGTCTTCTTGTGTGGACCATACGACCCCCCAAATGGACGATTTGGCCAAAGGTACCTTATAAATAAATGTTTTAATTTGAATATAGAACCCTAAAAAATAAGAATAATTTAATTTAGATAAGTATGGTGAGATTTATTATTAAAACATTAAACATACTTGAATATGGATGAATTCAAATAGTGCTCTAAAGTTATATTTAATATTTAAACATTAATATTTCACACAAATTATGCACATTTCGTTTAAAATCAGTAAAGGGAGTATATAATAAGTTATAAAAATATTAATAACATAAAATCCCCCAAACTTAGTCTTGTGCATGTCCTCATGTGTAATAAATATAAAAACATAACAAAATCATTCTCACTTTCCAATAAATATAAAATTTTGTTTTCACCAATCAGGGGATGTTAGACCATTTCACTCATCCATATTGAATTACCCCAAAAATTGTTATAGAAATCATGTTCCAAAAACAATTCATTTTTCATGCTAAAATTTAGACTCAAATTAAAAATAAAAAATGTGGGCACTCAAAACTCGCTCCTCTCAAGATAATAAAATTAATTTATGGAGGTTCACTCTTTCACCAACCAAAATTTAAAATCTTAGAGTTTGAAAGAGATATCATCTTCCATTCCATATCCTAAAATGCACAAGAATCAATAAGTCCTTTTAAGGTGTTTTTTCTATGGCTATAGGGTGGTAGGAATTTAATGTCCAAGAGAGAGAAGAAGAGGGGTAAAACACCAACATGGAAAAAGAAATGCACAATATTTTTTTTTTCAAATGAGGCATGAAAGGAAATGGAAAAACATATTTACATGGTCATGATTGTGTGAAGAATGACACAAAATAGGAAGGAAATTTTAAGGGAATGAGAAGATGGGATATTTTGAAAACACAAAACTTCTCACAATGACAAACGTTTTCTTTTTTTTACATTTTTCAAAAGTTGAAATTGAAACAGATCTCACACTCATATCCCAACCCATGATTGATCTCCTCATGAAACTAATTGTAATAATTATCACAAGATCAAAGGTTGAGGAAGAGTGATTTTTGACCCACCCAAGACACAACCAATTATTTTTTCATTTTTTTATTTTTTTCATCATTTTTTGAACACTTTTAAAAAACATTTGAACAAGATAAAAATATATAAATTCCAAAACCCCACTGAATGAAAACCTCCCCCCCACACTGAAATGGATGCTTTCCATCAAGCATATGATAACATGGTGAAATCAAAAAAGGTTATCCAAAATGAAATCCATTCCCCCACACTTAAATTTCAAAAAAAAAATGCAATGAAAATCCATGTAGATATTGGGTGGGATAAGGTATTGGGATTGTAATGTGGATATCAAAGAAAAGGTTTTCATAGGCTTGAAGGGGATTTCAAAAGGAGGATTAATGTAAGGTAAATGAGAGTCTATTTGGATATTGTGATTCTCATGTGGTTTAGAAAATGCCTCTATCATATTAATGCACACCAAAGTAATAAATTCAGCTTGAAGGTCCAAAAACTCAAGACCCACAAATGAGGGTAAAAACACATTTTGAAAAGATGGACATAGGTGGACTTAGCATGAAATCTAATGTTGTTCCTCATGGTTGGGGAAAATCATTTTCAAAATCAAGAAATGAGCATTCGAAATTTATTATTCTTGACACAAAATTCTTTATCCAAAGTCATGATGAAAATAAAAAATTTTTGAGATGAAAACATGTCTTTTTGACTCCCCAAAATGGTTAGAAAAAATTTCAAAAGTTGAAGGTGATTAATTATGAATCTGGATTTTCTATATTTTTAAAGTGATTTTTATTATTGTTTTTCAGTGTTTTTAGGTTTTTGTTTATAGTTTTTTTATAAATACACACCCACACAAAATATAAATATTAAATAAGAAGTGTGATGAGGAAAGTGGTAAAAAAATAAAAAAGAGAGGAAGAAGAAGAAAAAGGGAGAGAGAGAGAAGGAGGAAGAAGAGAGAAAGAGGGAGTTAAAGGGAAATAGGTACCCCCTAGTTTGGATTTAGCGGGTCACTGTCTCCATCCGGTGGTGGGTCTGTGGAAGTTATGGATCTAATGGAAGTCGAAGTTGTTCCCGATATGTGTTTCCTCTCATGGTGATGCTTTAACCGATGTATGTTAACCGTGAATATCCTTTTTAAAGATGGGTCTTGGACTTGTACTACACCAAATGGGTAAACATGAGAAACAATAAAAGGACCTTCCCAATGAGAATTAAGCTTACCTGAGTGAAGATGAAATCAAGAGTTTAAAAGCAATACCTTTTCACCTTCATGAAATACCTTTCACAGGATGTGTTTGTCAGGGAGTGCCTTGGATTTTTCTTTGTAGAGATTATAATTCTCGCAAGAATCAAGTAGAATCTCCTATAGTTTATCCAATTGCAACAATATTTCTTCACCAGATTTTTCAAAATCAAAATTACAAGTTTTCATAGCCCAAAATGACTTATGTTGGATTTTAACTGGAAAATGACAGGATTTACCAAAAACTAGCCTAAAAGGAGACATCCCAATGGGTGTTTTATAGGCAGTTCGATAAGCCCAAAGTGATTCACCAAGTTTTTTAGGACAATCTTTTCTGGTGGGATTAACAATTATCTCAAGCACTCTTTTCACTTCTCTATTAAAAAGTTCAGCCATGCCATTTTTTTGGGGGTGATATGCAGTTGAAGTTTTATGTACAACCCCATTCTTTTTCAGAAGAGATTCCATGGTTCTATTACAAAAATGGGTTCCTAAGTCACTTATCAAGGCATGTGGTGTGCCAAATCAGTGGAATATGTGTGTCTTTAGGAACTCACTAACAATATATAAATCATCATTTCTAGTGGGTTTGGCCTCAACCCACCTAGAAAAATAATCAACTGAAAGAATAATGTATGAGAATCCATTGGAAGGGGGTAATTGTCCCATGAAATTGATTCCCCAAGTATCGAAGATCCCAAAAAAAAAATTAAAGGCTTTTGGGGAATTTCATTTCTCTTTGAAATTGTTCTAAACTTTTGGCAAGTGGGACATGATTGACAGAACTCATGTGAGTCCTTGAAGAGTGAAGTTTAGAAGAATCCAGAGTCTAGGACCTTTCAGGAGGTCCTTTGTGGTCCAAAGTGGCCACCTTCGGGAATTGAGTGAACAAATTCTAAGATGGAGGAATGTTCATCTTCATCAGCACATCTTCTAATTACCATGTCAGCCCCAGTTTTCCAAAGTTTATTATCTTCCCAAAAATAATATTTTGAATCACTTTTCTACTTCATTTTTTTGATCTTTTGAAAACTTTTCAGGAAAATAACCAGAAACTAAGTAATTTACAATTGGGGAATACCATGGTAACTTTGGAATGATAGATGAGAGGTGCTCAGTTAGAAATTCAGGATCAATGATTTATGAATGAGAAGAATTAGAAATTCTACTCAGGTGATGAGCCACAAGGTTTTCTTTTACCGGTCTATCTTTGATTTCAAGGTCAAAATCTTAGAGCATTAGGATCCATCTTATTAACCTTGGTTTGGAATCACTTTTCTTGATTAAGAAATTTATAACAGAATAGTCTATGAAGATGATCATTTTGGATCCTAATAGATAGGGAAAAATTTATCTAATGCAAAAAAAAAACTGCTAAAATTTCTTTTTCAGGGACAGTGTAGTGAGATTGAGTTTCATAAAAAGTTTTTGAGGCATAATAAATGAAATGAGGAATATTTTATCTTCTTTGACCAAGAACAGCCCCAATGGCTCTATCAGAAGCATCAAACATCAACTCAAAGTGTAAGAACCAATCTAGGGTTGGATTATTGGGGTATATATAAGAGAAATTTTGAGTTCAATGAATTATCTCTTGCAAACCTCATCAAAATGGAAAGTGACATCATTTTGGAGCTATCGAGTGACTAGGAGTGAAATCCTACTGAAGTTATGGATGAATCGATGATAGAAACCAGCATGACCTAGGAAGTAACAGATGTCTTGAACAGATGTGTGTTCTGGAAGTGATTAGATCACTTCGATTTTGGCAGGATACACTTCAATACCCTCTTTTGAAACTATTTTCCCTAGAACAATCCCATTTTCAACCATGAAGTGACATTTTTCAAAATTTAAAACAAGGTTACACTTGACATGCATTTAAAGGACTAGAGAGAGTGAATTAAAGCAAGATTCAAATGACTCACCATAAATGGTAAAATCATCCATGAAGACTTCCATGCAGTTTTCAATGAATTCAGAAAAGATACTCATCATACACCTCTAGAATGTTGTAGAAGCATTGAAAAGGACAAAAGATATTCTCCTATATGCATATGTTCCAAAGGGGAAAGTGAAAGTAGTATTTTCTTGGTCCTAAGGTGTTATTGGGATTTATAATTAGCTGATTTATCCATCAATAAAGCAATAATGTGACTTTCCAGCTAATCATTCTAGCATTTGATCAAGGAATAGAAGAGGGTGGTGATCTTTTCTTGTTTCAACATTCAATTTCCTATAATCGATGCACACACACCATTTGTTCTTCACTCAAGTTGTGACTACCTCCCCATGATCATTTGTGACAACAGTTATCCCACCCTTATTAGGTACAACTTGAATTGTGCTAACCCATTCACTATTAGAAATTGGGTAGATAATACCAGGTTGAAGAATCTTGGTGATATATTCCCTAACTACCTCAAGGATGAGTGGATTGAGTCATCTTTGTGGTTGTCTAATTGATTTAGATGACACCTCAAGATGTATGTGATGCATGCAAAGGGCAGGGTTGATTCTTAGTATGTCATATAAGGTCCACCTAAGGCCTTTTTTTCCTCTAACACCTGAACAAGTTTGGACTCCTCAGTTTCGGTAAGTGAAGAAGGGATAATGACAGGATAAGAGTGATCATGGAAAAGGAATGAATATTTCAGGTGTTCAGGATAGGGTTTCAGATTAGTATCATCTTTCATTTGTGGGTTAGATAACTCAGGAATGGAGGAATATAATTCATTTGTTTCAGATTCATTTTCCTTAATACTGTCTAAGGTGGAGCAGTAGAGATCATAGTTGATGTGGGATTCAAGATATTTTTCAAGTTCCTCTAGATTGATTGAGTCTATGAATGAAAGGTCCATATCAACTTAACCATTTATGACATGGTTAATCATGGTGAAGATTTCACAAGATCCTCTATCGTTAGAAAATGATGAACATGATGGAATGGGGTTCAATTGACTCTTAGGAGTGTCCTCAGAAGCATGGATTGAGAATGCAGAGTGATCCTCATATGAGTATCACATGGATTGGAAAATGTTGAACTTGACCAGTTGGTCACCAAATTCCATGGATAAGATACCTGAATGGACATCAATTTTGGTTCTCACTGTCATTAGGAATGGTCTTCCTAGAATTAGGGGAGATCGAGAAGAGTTCATCTCACCTTCCATGTCAAGGACATAGAAATCAGTAGGGAAGATAAGATCATTCATACAAACAAGGACATCCTCGATTATACCCTCAGGAATAGTAGTGCTTCGATTTTCCAATTGAATTACAACACCTGTTTGATGTAAGGGACCTAGACCAAGGTTGGATAAGATGGATTTGGGCATGATATTAATTGAGTCTCCTAGGTCTACGAGTGAACCATTGAAGTTGGAACTTCCAATTTGGCATGGAACCGTAATGGTCCCTGGATGTTTTCACTTTATGGGAATAGACTACTGGGTGGAAACATTTTCAAAGTTCTTAAGTTTCCTCTTATGGGTGCAAAATTACTTAAGAAACTTGGTGTACTTAGTGATTTTTTTATGGAATCTAAGAGGGGAATGTTGAATTTCACATGTCTAAATATGTTGATCATTTCATTATCAGGTTCAAAGAACTTATTTGGCTTAGAAATGTCTTGAGGAAAAGGAATTGGATTCCTAAGTGGAATGGAAGGAGGTGAGGGAATGGATTCAGGTTCCTTTTCAAGTTTTTTTTCATTTTCTAGGTAAACATATAAAGGGGAGTTGGAGGACTCATCTTAAGGCATAGCAATTTTCTTCCCCATTCTAAGTGAAATTTCACTTGCATTACCCTTGGGGTTGGGTAATGGTTGAGCTAGGAGTTGGGAAGAATTTTATTGTTGTTGTTGGATCAGGTGGGATGAAAGTTGACCAATTTGAGTTTCAATGTTTTTAAGGATGGAACGGGTGAAAGAGGCAAGATATTCCATTGCACTTTCCCATGGTTGTTTGGAAGAAGAGGCTTGTCCTGAATTGGGATTACCTTGATTTTGGTTATTGGGAAAGTGATTGTATTAGTTTTGTAATTGGGAAGGTTCACTAGGATAGTGGAATCCAGAAGGAGGATTGTTCCTTTGAGGTTGAGGAACAAAAGGATAAGGTTGATGGAAGTTACCACCACCTTGACCATATTGGAATTGGTTTGGGTTTTGATGAGGTTATTTAGGGGGATGAAAAACGGGATTCCCATATCTCAGGTTAGGGTTATATGCAGAAGACAAGGCCTCAGAATGGGGTTGGTTGAAGTTTCTAACAAACTGACCTGATTGTTGAGGGTTGGGATTCCTCTAAGCATATGCTGCATTGAGCTCTATTGGTTCAGATGAATCAGATGGATCCTCTTGAAGTTGTGGACATGTGTCAGTCAGATGAGATGGGGAGCTACAAATTCCATAGTTCTTGATAGGTCTAGGGAACATATATTGTAGAGAATATGGGGTCATGGCTTTGGTAGCCACAACTAGTTGTCACACAAGACTTGTAAGTTCACTCATCCACTCTGTCATCTTATTTGTCTCTATAGATTGATTATATAGAGCTTGTTTGACTTGAGCATGTTCTCGAGTATAGAATTGTTGTATGTTTTCATCCATGTTTCTTATGATATCTCTTACAGCTGTATGATTTTTATCAGCAAGAAAACTGCCACTTGCATCATCAATGAGAGTTCTCTTCATATCCAATAACATATCATAGAATTATTGGATCAAGAGTTGGTTAGGGATTTGGTGGTGTGGGAAGGTTGCAACAAGCTTTTTGAACCTCTAATATTACTCATGGAGTGATTCATTTGGGAATTGATGGATACCACTTATTTCCTTTCAGATAGAAGCAGTACGAGAAGAAGGAAATAATTTCTCTAAGAAGAGTCACTTCATGTCATTCCATGTAGTTATGGAACCAGGAGGGAGGTAGTAGAGCCAAGAATTTGCAGTGTTATCTAGGGAGAAAGAGAATTCTTGAAGTTTTATTTGTTCCTTAGAAACCCCTTGAGGCTTCATGGTAGATCACACCACCTGTAACTCTTTAATGTGGAGATGTGGATCCTCACCAGCTAGCCCGTGGAAATGAGGGAGAAGATGAATCAAACCTGATTTGAGTTCAAAGTAATCCTCTATGTTTGAATATTTAATACCAAGATGTTGGTAATTCATATCAGGGGTAGCATGTTCTTTAAGTGTTTGTTCCCTAGTATTGGCCATATCTAATTCATTTAGCTGGAAAAAGATAGGTTCTCGAATTATTTGATTATCCCTAATGTTCCTCCAAAGTTGGAGAAGTTTTCGCTCAATTTCATGGTCAAAAAAATCCGAGGGATTGTTTGAGAGGATATGTGGAATTCAGATAGATTTTGGAAGAAAGAGGAAGATGGATTTTTTTTGTTTTTTTTCTTTCATAATTTTTATGGGAAGGCGAGTTTTTCTTTGGGTTGTTTTTTTTCCTCAAATTTTTAAAAATTTTGTGTGTTTTTATTTTTTTTACAATAACCAGAAACTAACGACTACTTAATTACACCATCCCCAACAATGGTTCCATTTGAAAGCATAAAAGATTGTTTCCTATAGATTGTTCAAGTTTTCGGTGTTCTGCTAATGTGTATAGTATCACTCGGGTCAAATCCTCGGTGATGATACTTTTTAATAGTCGATTGTTTTTAGTTGATTGTATTTTGATTAGGGTTTTTTGTTGAAGAAATTAAATGAAGTGATTAATGATTTTTGTTTGATTTAACAATTTGATAAATATTGTGTTGATTTAATCATTAGTTATTTAAGTTTGTGACATCCTTAATCCTTGCTTTATACTGCATTAAATTAACACCCATGTCACAAGTTGACGTTTATTGGAATTACCAAGTGTTAAGGATTTAATCCAAGACTTAAATTAACTTAGGGTTCTAATAATAATCATATATTGTTTATGTTAGTGTATTTATGGTTCCAATAATCCATGGAAACCACTCATTAAACAAAACAATTCATTAATCCATGACATGTTAAGTCCAACATATACAATGTCGATCCAAAGAATATTTACCGAGAAAAAGTTATCAATCACATAACATTCCTAAATTATAACTTACCCAAATGAGATATTTACTCATCCATTAAGATGATTATTAATCCGTTTTATTATATTTATGATGATGAATTATAAAAATAAGGAAAATAAAGGGATAAGAAAAGAGTTGTGCGTCGAACACACACACATGAACGATGATGATATTTAAAAACAAACATAAGATTGAATGAGAAAGTGAAAGAAGGGAAGGGGTTTCAAATTGATTTCAAATATTTTAAGATAATTAATATTTAAGAATAGAGGGTGGATTATTAAAATATAATACGAAGGAGAAACTTTCATTAAAATAGAAATACAAAAACAAATAGTTATACAATTATAAATGAAGAACAACACAAAATTAAATGAAAGAAAGAAAGGAAAAATGGTTTCTCAAGTTAAAAATTGAGTATGGAATATCCTCCCAATAATTTGGTAGATTCTTGGTCGTGCAAAAATATTCTAATTTGCTCTTAAATGTCAACCACATGCAAGGAGAAGAGGGGGTTGTATTTATAGCCCAAGAAGGTGGACTGTTTACATTACAAATCTGTCTCTCCACTTGAATCGCCAATTTTTTCATCTATACTGCTGAATATCTAGATATTATCTTCTTACAAGTTGTATATATTTATGTTTACTATATTCCCTAAAATTTTGGTGGCCATTGGACTTTGGTATCCAATGATATGGCTATTTTACTAAACAGTTTTCACCTGTCCATTTTTATCAACACTTTTTCAAAGGCTGGAATATGAATGAGTTTTTGAACATTAAGATGCCTTAAAATAAAAATAATTACTTATAACAAGTTTCCTCCCATATATTATCTTTAACAATGAAAAATAACATCTTTATTTGATGACTATATCATGAGAAATGTCATGAATAGTGTCCAGATTTTAATTCCCATAAAAAATGGTGGTCTGGACTTAAAAGCATAATTTGGGCCTCTTGTTGTTGTAGTTGGACCTTAAATTTTTTATACATGCTTCCTTTGGATAATCAAGAACATATTATGGAGTTTCATAAAATTTGGGCTATTGGATTTATCCCAGTAACTCAATCATCACGGATGGTCCAGTTTCTTCACAGATTCTTTGAGTCTTCTTGTGTGGACCATATAACCCTCTAAATGGACGATTTGGCCAAAGGCACCTTCTAATGAAATGTTTTAGTTTGAATAAGAATCCCTAAAATAAAAGAATAATTCAATCTGGATAAGTATAGGGAGAATTATTATTAAAACATTAAACATACTTGAATCTAGATGAATTCAAATAGTGCTCTAAAATTATATTTAATATTTAAATATGAATATTTCACACAAATTATGAAAATTTAATTTAAAATCAGTAAAGGTAGTATATGATAAGTTATGAAAATATTAATAATATCAGAAGTTTTGAAAAACTCATAATTCTTCTGACCTTCTCCATGATGGTTATGTTCATCCTTTCTGTAACTCCATTGTGTTGTGGGGTGAATGGGACCATCCTCTCATGTCGGATTCCTCGTCTTTTAAAATAGGCATAAAATTACATGGATTTATATTCTCCTACATTTTTTGAATGAATACACTTCATTTTATTTCTAGATTCATGCTCCACTATGGCATGTAACATCTTGAAGTAGTCTAGTACTTGGTCCTTCATCTGCAAGAAGAACGCCCACACCCTTTAAGATGCATCATTAATAAAGGATAGGAAATATTTATTACCTATCAGTGAATCCACCTCCATGGGTTCGTAACATCATATTGAACTAGATCCATTAATTCTGATCTTCTTGATAAATTATTATTGAATGTGACTCTATGATGCTTCCCATACAAGTAGTATTTACAAGGATCAAGTGAAGCATCCTTGTTAATACTGATGTACTTCTTTATCAGGGTAGATAACCCTATTTTACTCATGTGGATGAGTCTCCTATTCCACATATTGGATTACATCTCTCATTACACTATGTTGAGACTGTCTTCATGTATCTTCACATGAGTTTTGTACAACGTACCGCATATGTGTCCTTAGGTGATGACGATGGCTCATTTTTTCATCTTCCATGCTCCATTTATGAAGATGTTTTCATATCATTGTTAGTCAAATGATATTCCTAATAATAGGTTGAACCAAATACTTGGAACATGTTGAACATCCTTGAGGTTGATTGTGTATCCAATTTTCGTCTTGACATGGATATCAACCATGCCAACAATATCGCCAAAATGGTATTCCCCATATTGACTGCACCAAAGTCACCAAATTGATAAGTTAAGAAATAATCACGATGTGGAGTGATGTGGTACGATGCTACAATATCAACCACCCATTATGTGTTCTGGATTGATGTATGATAGTATGTTTCTTCTTCATCTTTGGAACAAAGTGCGATTTCCTTGGAGACTGTAATGTGCGCGTCCCCATTTCTTTTTTTTCAGTTGCTACTTTGGCCCTTTTCTTATAGCAACCATTAATAG
The DNA here is from genome assembly GCA_963277665.1 of Viscum album. Classification (NCBI taxonomy): domain Eukaryota; kingdom Viridiplantae; phylum Streptophyta; class Magnoliopsida; order Santalales; family Viscaceae; genus Viscum; species Viscum album. The sequence goes on from OY728137.1 coordinate 807,796,229, forward strand.
TTCTTCTTCATGTTTCCTTACATGATACAATAATATCATTTATATGATGTTCTTCTTCCATTTATGGACCTTCCTCTTCTCTGGTTTGACATCTGTTTCTAACCCCTCGACCACCTCTCGTGGATGGTCCATCCATGGAATTTCAATTTTGTAAAATTGGTGTAGAATATAAAAAAATGAACCTCAATATTGCATCTATAATAGTTGAAAATGGTGGAATCAACTACTGAATTGTTGAAATCAGAAATCGATTGATCTAGATATGACCAAATTAGTGTCACCGGCTGAAATTGACCGATGATGTGGCAATGATGTGGTGCTAATTTGGCCGCCATAGTAGCTGCTGGAATCTCTCCGAAAATGTCACCGATTCCATAAGAGTACCTTCTTCTCTGGTAAGGGGTACAGTAGCACCCAGACATTGACCAAACTTTGACTGAGCCTAGGAAACTCATTTTGGTTCCATTTTTGATGTCATTTGCAACATTGGAATCACCTCAACACGTACTTTTAGAATCTTTCTTCAAAACACGATTTCAGACAACATGAATTTTTTAATCATTAGAAAATCTCTACTGCTTGCTTCTATTTCACTGGAAAGGGATCTGATAACACTTGTTGTGATTCACATTTCCCAAAGGATATAAATAGAGGGAGAAAAAACAACATTTATTTCAACAAGAAAAAATGGTTACAAAATACCCCTCCCACACACCTCCCTTTCTTTCTCACATGGAGATCTCAAGGATATCTAACAATGGAGCTCTATAGATTATAAATAATGATTGAAATAGGTACTCAATGGCCTCCTTATATATCCATAGTGGGAGGAGTCAATGTTTGACACAACCCCTCCACCAATCCCCACCAATCCCCACCTACAATGGTGGGAGCAGTTTGTGTACCAAACACCTACCAAGGTAGCTAGAAATATCTATCAGATATATATCACAAAATCATTTGTGATTACTAATTAATTGTTAATGACTATTTATGTTCTGATAAAAGGAATACCAGTTGAGATAGAGGTTGAAACTAAGGTGAGTTGTGTGGAACCATGAACCAAAATAGTCATGTCATAACTATATATTTATTGGGAGGTTTCACTAAAAAAAATAAATATTATTTTTGTTGAGTTGTTAAATAAGATAAAAAGAGTTTTATTTTCTAAGACTAACTTGTAAGTTTGAACCTGCTCATTCAAGGTAAAATATCAAAAGGGTATTTTTGGAAATAAATATGTAGATATGTTCCATGTAAGATATTTTTTAGAGGCGCACCAAAAGATAATGGGAAACCAAAAGTTAATATTCTATGATCATGTTTTTGGCTGGAGGTTAAAAATTATTCAAGGTATTCCATTTATGGATACTGATGTTGATAGGTGTACTTTAATGTTCTCAGTTGGAGAGATTAATTTTGAGGTTGTAGATCATGTTGAAAATTAGTGAGTGGGAAGAAGAAAATAAATATCATGTAAGAAACAAATTGTGGGTGCGTAGAAGTGAGTGATAAAAAAAGTTCAAAAAGATCCTAAGAAGGAGTAAGACTGAGAAACTCGATACTAGAAAATTATCGAAGAGAAGGAAAATTATGATACTAAATTCGGGAGTTCACTTGTAGGAAGAATACCTGCATGCTCGAGTACTCAATACAGTGAAGAAGATACAGAAAGCTGAAGAAATGGAGTGAGTTTAGAGACTAATAGACCTGATAAAGAGTATCAGTTATTAAAGTTCATACAAGAAAGTACATGAGTAGATTAGTGATACAATATTTTCATAGAGGATGATCATCTTCAAGAATCGTGGAAGCAACCAAAAGTTGACATAGGTATTATTTATTATGGATCCAAACTTTAGTGGTGCACAATGTGAATATTCCTTATTTTTTGGTACTCTGGATCCAAAACACTGTGTGACCCGGTGTTGGTGTGTGAAGCACTATGGTAAAGGACAAAAACTACCCACATCCATTGTAAAATGATATTAAGATTTATAGTGGATAATTCATGGGTTGGAGAGACTAACCACCCATGAAACATATTAGTATTTTATGGAAGAACCTTGTAAATCTTCATGTGTTGTAATCTTTTCATTTCTATTTCATTCAAGGTGAGAGTGAGTTATTTCCTCTTGAGTGGATCGAGGTACCAACTGACCATAAAAGTTGAGTTTGAGAAGAAAAATCTTAAAAATAAAAATAGATAACTAATTCATCCCCTCCCCTTATCAGTCATCTCATCAATCCAAGGTAACTTCATCTAGCAGTGGGTTAGATGGTCTAGATATTTTCAGGTCATGGATCCTGATGATACACACATACTTGCATAGAAAAGTTAGTTTGGATAATGCACCTAGAGTTAAGCATACCAGTCATTTGGTTGAGTTGGCTGGATGAACACCCAATTACCGATTAGTGCTCAAGTAGGTACATGGGTAAACTTTGGTATTTTACTTAGAAAGAGCATTATTGGAAGCAGTCACCCTGGATAAGTGGACAATATCCAACACCACACATCTATAGTGAGATAGGAACACTCGGAGGTGGTATCTCCTAGGTTCCACTTGTTGTAACTCTTTTCTCTCTCCATTGTATTTCTCAGCTGAACTATACCAAATTGGAATATACCGAATCAATTTTACCCCTATATATTATTCATTTCGATCTTATTATCTTAAAATTTTTGTATACTCCACTAGTGAACTATTTTTTAGTGGTTGAGAGGACATGTAAGCAAGTTGTATGCAACATGAAGAATCAATAAGGGAGGAAGAATGTAGAAAGTCATTCATGGTGATATTCTGGTGGATTCTTGGTCATTATTGAGAAATGATCTTTAGGAAGTGAGACATAAGGGGGTAAGATCATGACTGGATGAACATTGTGAGAATTCTTTATGAGATTATTTTCTTATTCCTTGTTGCTTAAGTTAGAGGAGCATAAATTAGTGGAATCTAATAAGTTGATGAAGTTAATTCAAGGGGGATTACCATTATAGTGATTAAGAATCTGAGTTGATCCTTAAAATAAAAATTGTGGGGGAAATTTGGTTTTTAAGAGGGGTATAATGTTAGGTATGTGTTGAAGTGTGTTGTAAATGAGGTTGGGGTTCATTGAAGATATTCATAGGGGTTGGCTGTAAATGAGGATTGGGCTAGATGGGGCTATCCACAGGAGGAAGTGGGTAACCACCAAGGTTAGTTTTTACATTATTATAGATAGTTGTTGGGGCTACTTAGGGATGCTGGTAATTAATTGGGGCTATTAAATAAGGGGAGTCTTTGACGGGACGGGGGGGGGGGTATGATTACATTTGGATTCATTTTAGTTAGATTCTAAGAGAGATTCAACCCTTGGGAGGATTCTTTCGAGCCTCAGAAGAGTGGTATTCATCCATGGAGTAATTTTTCTGCACCCTTCTTCTTCAACTATAACTCTATAGCAAGTACTTATAAGCTATTATTAATATAGTGTTTTAGTCACATATTCTACCTACTCATACCTATGGTAGTTTCTTCTTCATATCCTATATTTGGAACCTTCCTGATCCTAAATTTTTTGACAACTCTACTGGGGACCATAATAACAAATTGGTGTGACAAAATTATGGAATTCTTTTAGAAGAGGAAGTTAAGTTACAAGGGTCACCAAGGAAGAAAGTACTCATTTGGATTTGCGATAGAATTCCCAATTAAAGGCACTATTTATAGAGGGATGGTTATGAAAGGATCACCTAATTTCTCCTATGAGGGGGGGGGTGACCAAGGTATTAATCATAAAAAATTAGAGTGGAACTACTACAAAATACCCCTTTAACAACACTAAAATTGGCCATTGTCAGCACTAACTACCATAGCATGATTAAAATCCATAAGCTATCATTAGTGCTAGAAAACCCTTGATAAAGGGTCCCTTTATCACTTTTAAAAAAGGCACCAATAATGGGTGACTTTATTATCACTTTTAGAATCACTGATAAAGGACCCCATATATTAGCACTAATAAAGGTGTCCTTTATCAGTACTTCTAAAAGTGCTGATAAAGAGGGTCCCTTATGAGCACTAAAAAACATTGATAAAGGGACCCTTCATTAGAAATAATAAAGGTGAAATTTATTAGTTCATTTAGTAGCACTAATAAAGGGGCCTATTATAGTGTGCTATTAAATTTAAAACACACTATAATAGCTAAAACAACCACAAAAAATAGGTACAAATACAAATTTTAAATGAAATAAAATTTACAACAAAAATACAAGAAAAAAACTATTTTATAGACATTTTGAACATTGGTTTATAAAATTACATGAGTAACTACAAATTATAATAGACATTCAAAAACATCAATGTTCCTTTGTCTTTGGCCCCTAACCCCCACTCATACTATTCTCAAACAAACTACCCCATCTCAAGAAAAAGAATTCCCATATATAAGAAAAAAATTCTTATATTAGTAATACTATAAATAAATTAATTAAATTGAAAGCATTAATTTTAAAATAAACTTTGAGTCATATCTAGAACACTGTGTATTAGATTGAGTTAAGGTTCATTCTTGCATGTCACCCCATTTCTTGTTCGTATTCAAGCATTATCTATGAAAAAATTAACTAAATAAGTATAAGATGAAAATGATAAGGAAATTAATTAATTAATAGAAAATAAAATGATGAGAAAACAATCTGATCTCATTTTCTCGGTTTTGGTGATGTGATGCATATTTTAAACTAAAACGACACATATATATTAAAAACACATACGTTGAGTCATATCAACCACATCATGTTTCAGATTGACATTTAGTCAATTTTTATATTTCATAAATGTTTTATGGATCATTTTCTTAAAGTATCAAAACAATCTGAATATTTTTACTTAGTTTTGAATATGTCACTTGTGTTTTTTACTAAAATGTCATTTTAAATTGGAAACACACACTTTGAGTCATACCAGTCAAATAATATTTCATTTTGATATAAGAATGATTACTATAAATCACAAATGACTTATGAATCATTTTATTAAATTATCAACACATTCCAAGTGTGTTTTCTTGGTTTTTAGTGAGTGATACTTTTTGAACTAAAATGTCAATTTTAAACTGACAACAGACACTTTGAGTCATACTGGGAACATTGTGTATCAAATTGAGGTAAGAATGATTCATAAACATAAAAAATGAATTATTAATCATTGTACTAAATTATTAAAACAATCTAAATTTATTTTCTGGGTTTTGAGTATGTCACTTGTCCTTTTTAGTAAAATTAATGTCAAATTTAAATAAAAAGACTCACTTGGAGTGATATCAGGAACACCGTGTGTTGGATTGTGCTTAGGCTGATTCCTAACCATAAAAATGACTTATGGATTATTTTCATAAAGTATCAAAAAAATTGAATGCGTTTTATTGGTTTTGAATATGTCACTTGTCTTTTTAACTATAATGTGATTTTAAACTGGAAACACACACTTTGAGTCATACCAGTCACATTGGGTGTCAGTTTGATGTGAGACTAATTTCTATAAATAAAAAATAAATTATGAATAATTTTAATAAATTTTCAACACAATCCAAGTGTGTTTACTCATTTTTAGGGAGTGAAACACTTTTTGAACTAAAATGTCAATTTTAAACTGATAACAGACACTTTGAGTCATACCGGGTACACCGTGCATCAGATTGAAGTGAAGATAATTCATACAAGTCAAAAATGATTTATGGATCATTTTAATAAAGTATTAAAACAATATAAATTAATTTTATTAGTTTTGAGTATCTCACTTGTCTTTTTTTTACTAAAATTAATATCAATTTTAAATAAAAAGATACACTTGGAGTCATACTGGGAACACCATGCATTATATTGTGGTAAAAATAATTTCTACATATAAAAAATGACTTCTGGAACATTTTCCTCAAGTATCAAAATGATATTAATTATTTTTCTTGGTTTTAAGTATGTAACTTGTGTTTTTTACTAAAATTATTATCAATTTTAAATAAAAAGACACAGTTGGAGACATAACAGACACACCATATATCCTATTGAGGTGTTAATGATTCCTAAACATAGAAAATGACTTATGAATAATTGTAATAATGTATCAAAATAATCTGAATGAATTTTTTCAGTTTTGAGTATGTCACTTATCTTTTTTACTAAAATTAATGTCAATTTTAAATAAAAATTCACACTTGGAGTCATACCGGTCACACCGTGTATCAAATTGTGGTGAGGTTGATTCCTATACATAAAAAATGACTTATTTATAGTTTTCCTAAATTATAAAAAAAATATGAATGTGTTTACTTGGTTTTGAGTATGTCACTTGCCTTTTTTTTACTAAAATGTCATTTTAAACTAGAAACACACACTTTGAGTCATACCTATCACATCGTGTGTCAGTTTGACATGAGACTGATTACTATATGTCAAAAATGACTTATGAATAATTTTAATAAATTATTGAGACAATATGAGTGTTTTTTATCAGTTTTTAATAAGTGACACACTTTTTGAACTAAAATGTTAATTTAAAACTCACAACGAACACTTTGAGTTTTACCAAGCACATTGTACATATAATTGAGGTGTGAGTAATTCAAAAATATCAAAAATTACTTATGGATCATTTTAATAAAATATTAAAACAATACGAATGTGTTTTATTGGTTATGATTATGTCACTTGTCTTTTTTACTAAAATTAATTTCAATTTTAAATAAAAAGATACAATTAGAGTCATACTAGTCACACCGTGTATCAGATTGTGGCAAGGATCATTATTACACATCAAAAACGACTTATGGATCATTTTACTAAATTATAAAAACAATAAAAAGGTTTTTTCTAAGTTTTTATAATTTCACTTGTCTTTTTTACTAAAATTAATGTCAATGTTAAATAAAAAGATACACTTGGAGTCATACCAGTCACACCATATTACCGATTAAGGTGTGGCTGATTCTTAAACATAAAAAATGAATTATGGATTATTTTCTTGAAGTATCCAAACAAACAAATTCATTTTCTTGGTTTTGAGTATGTCACTTTTCTTTTTTTACTAAAACTAATGTCAAATTTAAATAAAAAGATACACTTTGAGTCATACCGGTTACACCGTGTGTCTAATTGAGGTGAGGTTGATTCCTACATGTCAAAAATGACTTATGGATATTTTTTATAAAGTATCAAAAATATATTAATGTGTTTACTAGGTTTTTAGTATTTCACATTTATTTTTTACTAAAATGTAATTTTAAACTGGAAACATGCACTTTGAGTCATACTGGTCATATCATGTGTCAGTTTGATGTGAGACTAATTCTTATATATAAAAAATGACTCATGAATCATTTTACTAAATTATCAAGACAACATGAGTTCATTTTCTAATTTTTTAGTGATTGAAACACTTTTTTAACTAAAATGTTAATTTTAAACTCATAACAAATACTTTGAGTTATACCGGGAACATCGTTCATTGGATTGATGTGAGGTTGATTCCTAGACATAAAAAATGAATTATGAATAATTTTCATAAAGTATAAAAACAATATGAATTATTTTTATTGGTTTTGAGTATGTCACTCCTCTTTTTTACTAAAATTAATGTCAATTTTGAATAAAAAGACACACTTAGAGTCATACCAGTCACACCATGTGTCCGATTGAGGTGTGGCTAATTCCTACACATCTAAAATTACTTATGGATCATTTTTCTAATTATAAAAACAATATGAATGTGTTTTCTTGGTTTTGAGTATTCCACTTGTCTTTTTTTCTAAACTTAATGTCAATTTTAAATAAAAATACACACTTGGAGTCATACCGGTCAAACCATGCATCAAATTGAGGTTCAGTTGATTCATACACGCTACAAATGACTTATGTATTGTAATACTAATGTATGAAAACAACCTGAATGAATTTTATGGGTTTTGAGTTTGTCACTTATCTTTTTTACTAAAATGTCATTTTAAACTATAAACACACACTTTGAGCATTTATAATAACAATTTTTCCAATATTTATCCCTTGTGATTAGAATAACTATTACATCTGTAGTGTTCCCCATAAATATTAATTAAAGGTATCATGAATAACTATTACTTCCAATTTTGATCCCTTGTGATTCTTGTTTCATATTTCTACTTTTAACAGTCATAGTGAAGTGTTTGATTGATGGGGTATTCATGTCTAAATATTTCCTTACTTTTACTCATTATTATGTACCTTCTTGGGTATTTAATTAATCTCATAACTAGTGTGAACTATACATGCAATAATTCATTCATTTAGATAGTATTTAAGGAAAAATTATTTGTGATGGAGCCTAAAATGATAAGATATTTATTCTAAAATTAAAAAACCTTTCATAAATTTAGACCTTCTCTATAAAGGTCACTTATCTATGGTCTCATTGATTAAGACAGTGATAAATGGGATAAATATTGGAAAATTATAAATCTAGCTTTCCATATGGATAAACTTATGGTATTTTCATTTCCTTGATTTTTATTCACTGTGTTACCACATGAATATACTTTATCTTAACTGTGTATAGCCTATAGAACTAACACTTTTATTTATGAAATGATTTGTAAAATAAGTATCATATATTTTTCTGATAACAATCATGAAAAAACACTATGGTGATCATATATATAGTTTTTGAAATATATATAAGGGAAAATTACATACGTGGAATCTAATGAATTGAAATGGTGTAGAATTTGTTACTTTAATTTTAGTTTAGTTGTGAGGAGATGCTAATGAAGTGGGATTAGATTTTTCAAAACAAGGGAAGTTGTGAGTTTGACCTAAAGGCATGGTTCAATAATTTGGTCGAAGATGTGATTTCTCAGGTAGCATTTAGAAGTAACTTTGAAGAAGGAAGATACATTTTATAACTCTTAAGAGAACAAACTACTGTCTTATTTAAATATGCCCACTCAACCCACATTCCTGGATAGAGGTAACCATTTTAGTTTGTTAACTACATTTCATGAAAGGCACTTTATTAACCCTGTGAGTATTAAAATTGGTATCTTTTCCCTCACAAAGTCATAGATTATAATCTACATAATGGCCTAAAACTAATACAATAATGTGAAGGTTTGTGCCTATGAAAACAAATAATATGTATTATAAAATCCACCATCAAATCAATTCCTTAATCAATGGTATCATCCATAAAAAATAGGAGGTAATAAAGATAGGTGAAGGAAATCTAGATGACTTACTGGGTATACTTCTTAATTTCAATGCATAAGAAATTAAAGAGCATAGAGAGAAGGAGGAGGAGGAGATTAATATTGATGAGATCATTAATCAATGAAATCTATTCTATTTTTATGAATAGGAGACCAATAATTACTTTCTCCTATGGAAAATGATTTTATAATGTGAACATAAAGATTGGAAAGATCATTCAAGATAATTAGTTTTTGAAATATTTGGAAAGAACCAAACAACCAATTATGGGTTATAATGACTAAAAATGTAATCACAAATAAATAGTTTTACTATTCATGTTAATTATATACACTATTTTACATCTAAAAAACCTTGTTGGAAATATAAAAGGTTGGGATAATTTTTCTAGAGGTTCTTAGGCTATATCCACCAGTACCTAAGCTATCAAGAACCATCCATATAGAAAAAGGGTGTTTTAGAGTGAAATGGACATAAATGGTGTTTTTGATAAATATTCAAAGGCTATATGGCATCATCTAGAATTTCATAAGTACCCTATAATGGAATAATGATCATGGATATCTAGTGGTTTCATGAGTTTATAAAAAAAGTTGTATCCATTTGTTTAATATATGGTATGAATCAAAAAATTTGTGTTTTATTTATTATTAATCAACATTATTTTTTAAATGTGACTGAGATAATATTGAGTTTGATGATGAAGAAATACTGTTTCTCATTCTTTATGAGCTTATGGTAGAAATTGAGTTATATGGATAACACTGAATTTATTTTCTTAAACACTTAATACTATATCGAGATCTAAATTAGTGGACTTAGAGGATTAGTTAATGACTCACTAACAAGTTGTATTTTAACTCTCTAAATTTATTTGATAAAATACAGATATGGGTGAATATTGTTTGGATATCGAGGAATGTGTTTAATCAGTTTTGATTATGTGATGTGTGTTTTGAACTGAAATGTAAATTATAAACTAAAACATCCAATTCGAGTCATACTAAGAAAACTGTGTATTATATTGAGGTGAAACTAATTGATTATGTGATGTGTGTTTTTATTTCAATTGTCTGCACCAAGCTAGAAAAGAAATAAATGTTCCATTTAGATGGAAGATGAAACCCCATAATGCCTAAAATTCCTTATCCATAAGCAAAATGTTCTCTATTTTTTAGTTTCCTACATACAGTTGAAGGAAAAATATGTCTTCCCAAAATATATATGAAAAAAATAAATAATTATTAGATAAAATGATAAGGAAATTAACTTAAAAATAGTTGATAAAATGGTTACAAAATTAACTAAATAATCATTAGTAATTCACCTTTTCATGATGTCTGTATACATTCTTGACCCATTTCCTTATTACTATTATCTTAATTGTAGCCTTGAATTCCAATCTCTCATGAACAAAAGAAGATTCGAAAAAACTACCCCAACTCAAGAAAAATAATCAACCCATAAAATAAAATTATTATTATGTTATTAGTATTATAAATAAATAAATTAAACATAAATATGAAACAATTCATTAATAAAATGTCAATTTTAAACTAAAACCACACAATTTGAGTCATAACAGATACACCGTGTATCATTTTGAGGTATGGTTGATTCCAACATGTCTTTTTATCCTAAAATTCATTCAATATACTAGGTAATCTATATGGAATCCCACATTTTTATTACATAAATTTTCATTACAATGTACAAAATAGAGTATATTTTAAAGTTTATTTTCTTGGAAAAAAGGGTACATAATACATAAAAACTTAAAACATTATTCTATTACACTATAAAGGATTATTCTTGATTCAAAATAAGTACATTTATTACATCTCATAACTTGGGGACATACATCAAAGTAAAGGGGAGCCTAAGGCCCAGTAAGGGAAAGAAAGGGAAACAATTTACATGTGATCATGAGAATTATCAATAAAAACTTGAGGAATATCATAAATTCCTAAGAAATAGGAATATAATAATATTAATAACATGAATAATAACTTATAAATTTTTATAAAACTTTTATTTTAACAATCATAATCATATCACCAATGTTTTTCACTAAGGTGTCATAAAAATTACCAAGGTTATTCACCAAGGTATCGTAAAACATGTTATCTCTAGAGATTAAATTATTTACCCAATGAATTGGAGTACTATCAGGGTTCACCCTTAATATGTATTAATTAATTTGAGACACATATATCATAATAAAACATTTCATAAATAACCCATTTATAATAAAATAAATGGGTTTCATATGAAAATCATGGCATTTTAAAAATAAGTGCTTAAAGACAAGATCTTTATGTCATTATTAACCCACTAAAAAAGAAGGTGGGTTTCATGTATGTTAATAATAGAATAAAAACATATCATATTGAAATATAGGTGAATAACCCTAAAAAATAAAGAGTTTTGGGTATTCATAAAATAAAATAAGAGAAGTTCTTGAAAAAAGAGAGAGAAATTTTGAGAATAAAATTCGGTATCATAACGAGTATGAAACATGGTTTTATAAAACTTTAAAAATAGAGGGTAAAGGGGTAACCCATTAATAAAATACTATTAATACATAAAATGGATAAAATAAAATTTCTATAATAATATTGTATGTAAATTTGAAGGACATACCACATAAAAAGTGAACTTGAAAGGAAAAGAGAAGTTGATATTTTCCTTACCTTGAAGAGTAACTCCTAAAACTCAAAGATTGGGACCTTGGGGGATTGATGAAACCTTATTAGGACTCCTTGGGAGGTAAAAATATCATATATTTAGTGATAATGAATTATTAATGAAATATAATGAGTAAATGGGTGGGTATTTATAACAAAAGAGGAGGATTTGTTTATTAATTTCCTTGGACACCTCAATAGTGGTATTTGCAAAACCATGGACTTTACCATGGTATTTTCCCATTATATTGGCCACTTGGGACAAATAATATGTTATTTTAATCCAAAATAGTCTTAAAACTATTTATATAACTTATTACATCATTATGATGTCATTAAACATACTGAAAACTCATAACTATATTTTTATTATTCATTGAAAAACAAAATATTTTAGAAAATTATCATAAATTTAACCTAAACTAATTTAAAAAATTTTATTTCAAAAATTATGTTTATATTATCATAATAATTATATAATTATGAGTAATTTAATTTTTTTTAAAAAAATCCATATTTATTAATAATAAAAGCGGAAAGAAAACGCATAGTAAAATTTCTAACACTTAAAAAAATAAAATTATTTTATAATTTAAATTTAAATAAGAGTATTTTAATAATAATATTTCATTAAAATAAACATTATTATTAATACCATAGTTTATTATAATAATTATATCTTTTTTTGAAAAGTACAATTTCTGAGCAAAAATTCAATTTATTAAATTCATCATATATTTAAGAAAAACTAAACCCAAAAAAGAATTGATGGAACAAAAATTTTATTTATACAAAGGGATTATAAAATAAGTGACTAAGTATTATATACATATCCCATTATAACACCCACATATGACCTAAGTGTGAGGTGTGCAATGGTGATAGACTCATGGGGCGGCTCGACTAACATCACCCGAGTGGTAATTTCCCTTAACTTGAACTTATCTTGTAGGCAATTTCATTCAAGCTTAACATGTTGAAGTTTGGATTAGAATTGGTCAAGAGTAAAGCCCAGTGATGCTAACTCCCTAGCAAGTTTTGAAAAATGGGCTTCGTACGGTATGAATCAACTAGATGAGGCCATCAAATTTTCTTTTTTGCATTAATTTTACTTTATCATTTCTACTTATAAACAATAATTATAAAGTTAATATAATTATTACAAGTATAGTTTCCAATGGTCATATTAAGCAATATTCATAATTGACCAATGATCATAATTGACTAATGGTCATAAAATGATTGAAGCCAGATGAACACATTTCAAAATATACTCACATCATTATTAGAGAGATATAGTTTTATTATGTATAATATAATATAACACAAATTTTCAGAAAAAATTATCATTTAAAAAGTTTGGTTTGTTACATTCTTCCCCCCTTTAGAAATTTCATCCCTGAAATTTCATCTTGTTCCCTTTATTGATAAAAGGTGTGGGTAATTTTTCCTCATTTTCTCCTCTAATTTCCATGTGGCTTCTTTATATTTGTGGTTCATCCACAACACTTTAATGGGGTGGGTAGTCTTGTTGTGTAGAACCTTGTCTCCATGGTCCAAGATCTCATTCAACTACTCCCCACAAGAGAGGTCATGTTCTATTTGTACCACTTCTGGTTTCTATACATGTGAAGGGTTGGGTATACTTCCACAGTAGAGATACATGGAATACATCATGAATTTGATCTAGACTTGGAGGAAGTAAAAGCCGATAGGCCATTGGTACTATGCGACCAAGGATTTCATAGGGTCCAACGTACTTATGGATTATATTCCCTTTATTCTCAAACCGCATGACTCTCTTCCAAGGTGAAATTTGAAGGAAGAATTTGTCTCCAACATCAAACTCCATGTCCCATGGACGATTGTCAGCATAACTCTTTGGCCAAATCTGAGTATCCTTTATGTGTTGCTGGATGGAATAAACCTTTTATTTCATCTCTCGCACAAGATCAAGCCCAATAATCTTTCTCTCATATACTTTATCCCAACAAGTAGGAGTTTTAAATCGCTTCCCATATAGAGATTCATAGGGTACCATTTGAATACTCAAACGGAAGCTGTTGTTGTATGAGAACTTAACTAATGGAAGATGTTGATTTGATCCTACTTTAAATTACATTGATCATGTTCTCAGCATTTCCTATAGTTTTTGAATAATCCTTTCATATTGGCCATCAGTTTTAGGGCGATAGGCCATACTAAAATTCAATTCAGTATTCAGATCATGTTGAATAATTCTCTAGAATTTTGATGTGAACCTCGGACCACAATCAGAAATGATTGAAAGTGGAACTCCATGAAGCATTACCACTTCCTTTATGTAAATCTTGGAAAGTTGGTCAAGAGAGAAATATTTCAGAATAGAGATAAAATGGGCAGTCTTGGTGTTATAGTCCACTATAACCCATATTGCATTATTTCGTCTGGATGTTTTCAGGAGACTAGTGACAAAGTCCATAGTGATATTGTCCCACTTCCATATTGGTATTGGTAGTGGTTATAATACCCCTTTAGGAAGTTGTCACTCTGCCTTCACTTGTTGACATACCAGGAACCTTATAGTGTAGTTAGCAATCTCCCTTTTCATGTTATCCCACTAATAATGATCATGAAGGTCCCTATACATTTTTGTGCTTCTAGGATGTATAGATAAAGTAGATATATGATATTCATCCATAATATCCTTCTTTATTTATAAAATATATAGATCATATAGCCTTGTATGAAAATTTAGTACACCTTCTTAATCAATATTTAACTCAGGAAACTTCTCATTATTCATAGCCTTTATCTTTTTCTATAATAAAGGACATTATCTTTGATATTACTTGATCTTCTCTAGTAATGATAGTTGAGAAATAATTTGGGATAGAATTGATGATGTCCCTTCCCTTAATATTCCCATGTCCAGTTTTACTAGTTCTTTGATCAAAGGATCTCCTTGAATCCTCATCATTGCCAACACAACATGGTATTTCCTATTTATTACATGAACGACTTTGTTTTATCTTCTAGGGTGATAATGAATTGAACAATAACAGTCTTTAAGAAGTTCCAACCATCTCATCTATCTCATATTCAATTAATTTTTTTGTGAAAATATACTTAAAACTTTGATGGTCTATGTATATATCACAGTTATCTCTATAAAGATAGTGCCTCCATATCTTCAAAGTAAAAACAACCACAACTAGATCCATTCATGCATAGGATAGTACTGCTCATTAGTATTCAATTGTTGAGATGCATAAGGAATCACCTTGTCATTTTGTATGAGGATTCACCCAATCCATTTCATATATTCATCACTAAAAATAATTAATCCTTCTATTATAGAGGTTAGAGTTAACATGAGTGCAGTAACCAATATCTTCTTCAGCTCTTGGAAACTTTCATCATGCTCCTTAGTCCAAATGAACTTAGCCCCTTTTCTATTTAACTTGTTTAGTGGATTATAAATTCATGAAAAGTTTTTCACAAACATCCTATAAGATCCTAATAATCTAAGAAAACTATGAATCTCAGTTACTATTGTAGGATAAGGCCACTCCTCCACAACCCTTGTCTTGGTAGGATCAACTGAGATTCCTTCATTGGTGACAATGTTCCCCAAGAAAGAAAGTTATTATAACCAAAATTTACATTTTTTGAACTTTCCAAATATCCTATCCTTCCTTATAGTTTTTAATATAACCCTTAGATGATCCTCATGCGCCTCACAAATTTTGGAATATACCATAATATCATCAATAAAAACTAACAAAAATTTATCAATGTAGTTTTTAAAGACTCTATTAATCAAATCCATAAAAATAAAAAGAGCATTAGTCAAGCCAAAGGGAATAACAACAAACTCATAATGCCTATATCTTGATCGGAAGGTGATCTTTGGAATATCTTCTTTCTTCACCCTGAATTGATGATAACTGGATCGAAGATCAATCTTGGAAAAGAATTTATCCCCACAAATCTGATCAAATAAATCATCAATTCTTGGAAGGGGGTACCTATTCTTCATTTTTACCTCGTTAAGTTCTCTATAATCAATGAATAAACGCATTAATACATCCTTATTCTTCACAAAGATAACAATTTATCCCCAAGGAGACATAATTGGATGGATAAACTCCTTCTATAAAAGATATTGGAGTTTTTTTAATTCCTATAGCTTTATATTTTACATTCTATATGGGGTATTTGAAATCATCTTGGAAACAAGTATAAGATCAATGGAGAACTCTACATATCTTTCTAGGGAAGGTCCAGGTAACTCCTCAGTAAATATGTCAATGTATTCCTAAAATATGGGGACATTCTATATTCATATATCTTCATTTTAATTTTCATATTCACCAATAATCTCTATAAAGAATACTATAGGTGGTGCTTCTAGACAAATCTTAGGTCGAGATATATCTCCTTTAAAACAATTGTAGGTTGTCCATTCTAGACTACTAATATTTCCTTACTTCAACAGTTGATCTAAGCATTATACTTTGAGATCCATTCCATCCCCAGTATAATGTTGAATTTCAATATGGGAATGAATACTATATTTGTGATGAGATTATGATCTAAAAAGTGAATACTAGAGTTTCTATACACTATTGATGCTTGGGTAATCCCTCTATGAGTATTGACTGATAGTTCTACTTCTAGAAGTTTAGGTATTGATTCTATATTTTTTTCAAACTTGGAGGAAATAAAGGAATGCTTAGAACAAGAATAAAAAGAAGTACTTAATAGTTGTGAGATAATAATGAAAGTACCTTACACTACGTCATTTGGAGCTTTAACTTAAGCTATCGTGATAAAAAAATCACAACCTTGATCCCTTGGCCTATACTAAGGTTGATGGTGATTCCCCTCTATTAACTTAGGATTTAGACAATGATTGGTAAAGTTCCCAAGCTTTCCACACTTGAAGAATTGGAATTTAGGTATGGCCGACACTATCTTCCATTTTTCATTAGTTTTTAGAAGTTGAGGCTTCACCTCACTATGATAGTTTTGAGCAATATGGAAATCTCTTCTACACTTGTAACATTTTTCGCTCCCAAGCTAGCAATTCCACGAATACTTCTTCCAAAATTTGTTGCATGTGGAAAGTTTCACTTAGTTTACTCTTATTCTATGATCAAAGATCCTCCCCAGGGTTGGATCTAAATATCTCTTCTTTTCATTCGTTCTATGGGACCATTTCATCTCTCCGAACTCCAGTTCAACTTTCATAGAACTCCTCATAATCTTCTCATAGTGTTCATAGTCTCAGTTGGCTATATTCTCCCATAGATGGGGTCTTAGTCCATTGAAGAATCTATAAAACTTCCCAATAGGATCCATTAAAACACTATTAGTTTAAATGGAAAGTCTTTTTAAGTTCATCTCATAGCTTCCCACATATTTATTTTCCTTCTACTTTAGCTCTAGGAATTCCTTCTCTATTTTTGTTTGCATTAAATGGGGTAAATAACTTTTGAAAAAGGTTCCCATGAACTTTTTCCACTCCATATTTTTAATCTCCCCTATTGTATTTGTGTTTTTAACTAGTGTCCACTACTGACTAGCTTCTACCTATAAGTGGTACAAAACCAAGGTTACTTTCTCTTATTCCGAACAACAAAGTACAAAAAAGATCTTTTCTATATAGCTTATCCATTGTTCAACAATCAATGGGTCAGTATATCCACTGAATGAAGGTGGTGGTTAACGCATAAAGTACTCAACAAAAACTTCTTCCCTTAAAGGTGAATCTAGTCTCTCATCTTGATTCAATTTATTGTTCATAACTCGAGTTAGTTGATTCATCATTCTCTTAAAGTTTTCCATTATGAATTTAATCGGAAGGCCATCAATGCCTGATCCATTGCACTCAACATTTAAATGGTTTATCTTATTTCCTAAATTTTTTTAAAAGAATAAAACCTTTGTGAGAAATTTATTTCATTTAATAATCTTATAATTATAAAGAAATCTCATGTCTTAAAACAGCATGCTTAAAGATGTTATTATTTAACAACAATTACATTTTCTATAAATCCTTCATAATGGTTAATAAAAAGCCTGTGATTAACCAAAAATATCCCCTAGGAGTGTCAAACCAAGAGTGAAGTAATGCCCATTGTCATGTACCAGGTTATGCTAAGTCAATCCCGACACACCTTGTTAGAGTTGTTACCCCTAGGTATATCTATTCTAGAGGCACATCTTTTTGTTTATATCCATACATGGATTTCTTTTCTCGGAAACCACTTACTTAAAATTTTACCAAAATAACAGGATGTTTTTACTATATTTAAACATTTATATAGGGTTATTCATAAAGTTTTAAAATACCAATTTCCATAAATAACTAAACCATCCATTTATATCAACTATGGCATCCCGCCCTTTTATTAAATAAACTTTTCATTACATTGAACAAAACAAAGAATATTTTAGAGTTTAGTTTCTTAGAAAAAGGGTACATAATACACAAAAACATAAAAAATTATTCTAATACAATTTAAAGGATTATTAATGGTTTATCTTAAGTAAATTTATTTCATCTTATAACCTGGGGACATATATCAAAGGAAAGGGTGATCATAAGTCCCAGTAAGGGAAAGGAGGGGAAACAATTTATATATGATCATGAGAATTATCAATAAAAACTTGAGGAATGTTGTAAATGAATAATAAATAGGAATATAATAATAATAATATGAATCATAACTTGGATATGTGGCCAAAATATTTATTTTAGACATTCATAATCATATCACCAAGGTTTTTCACCAAGGCATCATAAAAATTACCAAGGTTATTCACCATGATATCGTAAAACATGTCATATATAGAGATTAAATTATTTACCCAATACATTGTAGAACTATTGGGGAACACCCTTAATATGTATTAATTAATTTTATCCACATATTTCATAATAAAAAATTTCATAAATAACTCATGGAGAATAAAAGAAATGGGTTTTATATGAAAATCATGGCGTTTTAAAAAGAAGTGCTTGAAGAAAAGATATTTATGTCATTATTAACCCACTAAAAATGTAGGTTAATTTCATGTATTTTAATCCTTGAATAAAAATATATCATTTAAATCTAGGTGAATACCCCTTGAAAAGAAATAGGTTTGGGTATTCACAAAAGGAAATAAGAGAAGTTCTTAAGAATAAGAAATAAAATTTGAGAAGAAAATTTGACAACATAACATGTATGAAAAATGGTTCTAGAAAACATTAAAAAGAGAGTGGAAAGGGTTTAATATTCATAAAATAATCTTAATATAGAAAATTTTTAGAATAAAATAGACAGAAAAACATATTATGGAAATTTTAAGGACATACCACATAAAAAAGGAACTTGAAAGGAAAAGAGAATTTGAGATTTCCCTTACCTTAAAGAGTGACTCATAAAAATCAAAGATTGAGAAATTGGGGGCTTGAAGACACCTTGGGATGAATAATTGGGTGGTAAAAATATCATATCTACGTGGAGGATGAATTAGTAATGAATTATAATGAGGAAATGGGTGGGTATTTATAGAAAAGGGGGATGATTTGTTTATCAATTTCCTTAGACACCTCGGTAGTGGTATTTGAAAAACCATGGGCTTGACCATGGTATTTTCCACTTGGGACACATAATATTTTATTTTAATCCAAAATATTAAAAAAAAATTATATTACTTATTACATCATTATGATGTCATCAAACATACCAAAAACTCAAAACAATATTTTTATTATTCACCAAAAAACAAAATATTTTATAAAATTCTCATAAATTAACCCTAACCTAATTTCAATGTGATAATTTCAAAAGTGATGTTTATTTTATTATAATAATTCTCTAATTATGATAAAATTAATTTTAAATATAAAAATACTTATTTTTTAAAAATAATAATCGATAGAAAATGCACAGTAAAATGCACAATAAAATTTCTAACACAAAAATAAAATAAAATTATTTTATCATATAAATTTAAATAAGAGTGTTTTAATCATACCATTTAATTAAAATAAACATTATTAATAATAAATTAGTTTATTATAATAATTATATATTTTCTAAAAAGTTCAATTTCTAACTGAAAAATCAATTTATCAAATTCATCATATTTTTAAGAAAAACTAAACTCAAAATGGAATTGATGGAGAAAAAAATTTATTTTTAAAAAGGGATTATACAATAAGTAACTAAGTTCCAGATACATAACCCCTTATAACACCCTCATACTACCTAATAGTGAGGTGTGTGATGGTGATAAACTCATGGGGTGGCTCGGCTAACATCACCCAAATGGTAATTTCCTCTAACTTGAACTTCTCATGTAGGTGATTTCATTCAAGCTTAACATGTTGAAGCTCAGCTTGGGATTGGTCAAGAGAGAATCCCAATAATGCTACCTCCCTCCCAAGTTCTGAAAAACATGATTCATATGCACGAATCTACTAGATGAGGCCATTGTTTCTTCTTTATGAATTAATTTTCCTTTTTTATTTTTACTTATAAATAATAATTATAATGTTAAAATCATTATTAAGAGTATAGTTTACAAAGGTCATATTGACCAACATTCATAATTGATCAATGTTCATAATTGACCAATGGTCATATAATAGTTGAAACCCAATGGTCATATTTCAAAATATACTCACATAATTGTTAGAGTGATTTAGTTTTGTTATGTATAATATAATATAACACATATTTTCAGAAATAAGTATTATTGAAAAAGTTTGGATTGTTATAATCTAACAATATTTCAGTTTGATAGCCTGGAATGTTGAATTAATTGGAGAATAAAAAGAAAATTTCATCATCATGAGTGCATCATCCTTATTGAGTGCATGATCATAGTACAAGAGTGAATCATCATTTTTAATGAAGTCATTTCTTCATGATATGTGTAAAAATTAACAAAATAAGTATTAGATAAAAATGAAGAGGAAATTTACTAAAATATAGATAAAATGATGGTAAAATCAATTAAAATAAAAATTGTTCTAGTTATATATCATTAAACTATAATATAATTATTCTTGATCATATGAAACTAAAATAAAAGGAATTTAGTCCATATTACCTAACCCTAAAATAAAATAAATTGGACCATCTAATATGAAATTAAACTTCATTCAGCGGTCCTTATCACATGACCTTAAACTATATGAAATACCACTCTAGTCCCATTTTTTAAAATTATAATTCCAAACTATAAATTTTTTGATTCACCCACTGTGGAAACATATGAGATATTTTAGATGCCCAATCCCAACAACATGATATATTTAACCACTTTACAATAACATAATGTTCACATATTACACAAAATTCCCATAAAAACTTTTATGCTTTTGGGTTGGTGTAAAACTTATTTATAAAAATTTTCCTTCTTATATGCTACAAAAAAACTAGTATAACACATTATATATTCCTAGATTATACTAAACATTAGTGTATTCCTTTATTTATACATAGAAAATATTAACCATTAGTGTAAAACTATTATCATTCATTGATTAAATTAAAATAAATATTTATATTTGAGTTTTTATAGAACATAATAAAATATACCTTCCCCTTTCACCATAGAGAATAAAAACTCCATGATAAACTATTTACCTTCTTTGATGGAAAAAACTTCAGTGTGAACCATTATATATTTTCAAAAGACACTAAACTCTATTATAAATTGTTTACCCCTTTTTTATAGTATTAAACATCAGTATAGCCCTTTATAGCATCCAAATGGCACTAAAATCTAGTTAACCCATTAATTATCCCAAGATTGTGCTATATATTAGTATATCCTTTCCAATATTCTGGGTGACGATAAACTCTAACATAACATCATCATTATTTTTTCATCAAAATGAGAACATACCTATTCTAATGTATTTTTTATTGAGAACAATGATGCGTTTTTTTATTAATGATATGATTAACATGGATCATTTTACATAATGAATGTGCACATTCATATTAGTGATGAACTGGTGGACACATTTTTTGATGGTGAGCCGATGAACAGGTATCTATATGCATAATAAGGATAGGTTAAACACCTCTACTAATATGATGGTTGTGATATTTTATGTGATGTAATGGTGGTACGATTTAATTTCACATCATGTGCATTAAAAAGAATCATTTTTAGTCAATCCATTTCACTAATTTAATTTTTTTGTTACTTTTATGGATTTCACAAGCATTTTTGGTAATACATTATGCATCTAATTTATGATCTAATACTCCAAATAATTCCACCACCCACCAAAGTGAAACCATAATAATTTTCTTTTCTTCAATAATGTACCCACACCCATGACTGAACCCAAGAGAGGTAATTAGTATAATTTTATTATAAAAATGAAAAAAAATTAACTAAAAAATTAGATAAAATTTTAAGAAAATTAAATAAATAAGTAGTAGGAAAATAACCTCTTCATAATGCCTGTATACATTCTGACACTATGTTCTCTGATCATTTCTAAACAAATTTATTTCCACCATTATACTTATACTTTAGAAACAGATCAAAGATAATATATAAGCATTATGATACTAATTATTCACACCCCACATATATTTATAAGGTCATATCCCATACTAGATCATAAATATAGTAGAAAATCACCTAAATTTGTTTTAAGTAAACATTTTGACACCACGTACATTTTACACTCATATCTAAAAAAATTATTCATATTTTGAGTATAAAGGTTTTGATAAATATTAGTATTACTGAGAAAATATATACAAAAAAATTATTAATAAATATTTTTAATGAAATTGTAATTACATTTGGAAATTACATATTTAGGGATGCTGGTCTTTTCATGGGTTATGATCTCTCTCATAAATTTTCAAACATAATAACCACAATAATTTCCATTACATTTCTTTATAAACTAGAAAAACATTGACCAAAATAAGTAAATTGTTTTGAAATATGTTTTGATAGCTAAATCTTTCTATATATACCTTAATCTTTTTCCATTTGAAGTGATCAACAGGTTTTTTTATGCTCAGTCACTGAATTCATTCCATGATTTAGACTATATTTATAGACCTACCTATCATAAGAAAATTCTTATTAAAACATAAATTTAAACATATAATTCAAAGTTTATCTATAAAATATTTACTGCATTGTATTACAAATTCAAAATACACATCATGTGTGGTCGATTTGTTGGATATCCATGAATTGGATCCAAAAATAAATATTTAAGGTATCTAGATTAAGTGATATTAGAATCTAGTTCTTCTTATAAAAACAAACACAGGTAATTAATGAAAAAAATAAAAAAATATTTTATGTGATTAGATTGTAGAGTTTTACCCCTGTAATGTAGGAATAAAAAAAATTCTATCGACTGATATTTTTTTCTCAAATATGTTGTTTAGCTCATTTTTTTCTTATCAATTTATTCCTTATCTAAAGAAGTTTCTATCATAGAAATGATACATGGATTAATGAATCCAAATCATGATTCACATGGTTTTCCATTTATATAGTAGTAATATAAACACCTATAGAAAATATGAATATTTATTAAATTTAATGAACATATTATATAATTTTTTGGATAAAAATATTCTAAAAATATACCTTATGTATATATTCACAACTGAGATGCCCAACCATTCAAACTTGATAATCTCATTTATACTCTTGAGAACAACTATTTCTATAATGAAAGTTACATATATTTTTTATTTATATGGAATGTAAGAAATATTTCCATCTTTAAATGTGGTCTCTACATGAAGTTATAATGGTAATAAATGTTTCCATGGAACTGGTGGGGAGAAGGTACCCCTAGAATATCTTTTTTATTTCTTGGTCAATTCACTAGATTGTCTTGATCTGACCTTTCATTTACCTATCGCTTTATCCATATTTAATACCATACCTCAGTTCAGAAATTTTTTCATCAACTATTAAAGGTTTTTCATATGAAAAACGTTATTAAAGATATAACTCATGTATCTTTGTAAGATTATATGGCCATGCTACAAAATTTCCAATAGTATCATTTACTATTTTACATTTTGGATCATCAAGTGGAATAGGAAACTCAGCATTCGACTCTCAAGATAACTCAATCCCTAATATCATGTGATATTTTGGGAGTTCTTTATTATGTAGATTTTCTCCCAGGATATTATACACCATACCCCTCGCAACAAGGTGGTGTGTGTGTGTTGACAGATAGAAATCACATAAAACTTTATCCTATAGAATTTTAGTAATATAAAGTTATAAAATGTTTCTTGATTCACATTTAGGATAAATATTAATGAAAAAATTTATTACCTTAGGTAAGGTATATGATTTAGGGGAATAAATAGCCTCAAATCGAGAGGGGGCATTTAGTTCTTCATGTTCATATCTTTGTTCCACCATCTATTCTCTTTAATCTTTTCTCATATATTGGTCCAATGAACCAAACTAGACAATAATATCTTACAGAGAATATGTTTTCTCCTTCCATCCTTTTATCATATTATATGTATCTTCTTGTGGTTTTTTATTCTTGAAATATGATCGATAAGACACTACAAAACCTACTCCTCTAATGTGCCCATATTATTTAGATCGCTCAAAACTATTGAAAGTAGTTTTTATTCCATTATGGTCACTACCGATTCTTATGTCTAAACCATATAAAAAACATATAAGCATAAATAGATATTTTTATGTAATACTATTATAAACCACAATTAATTATTATTATGTCATACATACACATGTTTCTCATACTACTTTTGTGTTTTCATCAACTAGTTTTTCCTCTTTATTTATGTGAGCCTCCTTCCATAACACATGATGTGGGATGGAAGTGGCTTTGAATTTTGATTCATAAATATGTATATAAAAAAAGTAACATATGTTGTTTCATATCACATAAAAACTTTTATTGTTTATTTAAAATACATACCAATTTATTCTCTAATGAAGCATATCTCATCCTTTCTTTGCAATAGGGGTACATTGGTTTTGATGCACATTATTTATTTTTAACACTCTTTTTTTGTTTCATAAATTAAAATTTTTTAATCAAATTAGACAAAATAAACAATGTAAAATGATATATTATCGACTACAATTCACTTAAAATGATTTTTCATTATGACTATTGATGAAATAATTTGATGTTTCCTACTTTATAATGTGTGTATAACTAACTGGTGGGTGAGGATTTACTTTCCCATCAGTATCCCTAAGATGTAACTTGGTAAGAAGAGCCTGGAAGCCTCTACGATATTTTAAAATAGCCATTAATACATATTTTTTTATGAAAAACTTATAAAATAAATGAACTTTGTAAGGAATAATAAAAATTAAATCAATGTTTTATTATATAATTTTTTAGTAAAATAGAGAATCTATATCATAACATTACCTTTATATCTTTCCAAAAGGTTTACTTTGTTACAGGATGGATGTGTCACCACAAATTTATATCAATCGACACATTAATTCTCATTATGATCCCAACATAACTAATGAACATTGAATTGTTGGGGTCAAAAATTTAGTCATGTTGATTCCAGTCAACCTCAAATTTTATACCCTTACTTATTTCCTTGATAATTTTTATTTAACACCATGATGCTAAGTCATTCTTGTTTTTTTCATCAATATTCTATTGATCCCTTAATAAATATATAGTTTTAGTATAAAAAGTATGTTCTTCCATGGGATTGGTAGCATCATCATGTAAATATGACATTTCCTGCATAATTAGTTAAACATTTAATTTAGATTATGATAATGCAGTAGAGAAAAAATAATATTATGAGGAAAATTATTGTATATTAAAAAAAATTTAACCTTATCACTAAAATATCTTTCTTTTTTTAATGGTTGAAGGGATTTGAATACTCTATCAAGAATTAAAATCCCCTCTTTGTGGTCCCCTATAATATACAAGACATTGTCTACATTGAGACCACCATGAGATAATTGTGATCTCACAATGAAAGGTTCATCCTTGATTGGATTTTTATGCGACCCTATAGTTGTTTTAGTATCCTGTAGTAAAATCAACCAATTATTGTTTCTTGGATATGAGACATAAAATACTTGCATTTATTATGATGCCATTATGAATGACTCTCAATTTTCACCTTCTACACTGAGATTCACCTTCATGAAGTCCATTTAATTAACTTTCACTACACTCCTATTGTCAACCCATTTGCAATGGAAAACTGACACTTGAAATGTTGTATAATACAACTCGTATATCTATTTGATAATATTAAAATATGAAATATTCACATAAATTATATTTTTATCCTTGGAAACAGATACATTCATTGCTTTTTCAATAGGCACAACTCCATTATTTTTCACCATACTACACCCATCATGTTATTTTGTATAGAACATATAACCTGCCAACGAGCCCGTACCCGAGTGGTAAGGGATCCTGCTTGGCATCCAAGAGACCCAGGTTAAAAACCGGGTGGAGGCGAATTTCTGGGGTACTATAGCAGTACTGTAGTAGGCACTGTTTGGTACTATAGCAGTTATACTATTCACCTGATTTGGGCTTTCGGGCCACCAGTTTGGGCCTACAGGTCTTAGGGCCTTCGAGCCATCAAAGGCCTTCGGGCCACAGGGCCTTCAGGCCATTGAAGACCATGAAGTATCCCAGTTCACATAGAGCAGACCCCAGATGAGGATCAAAGCACCAGTAGTAGTCACAAGAAGCAGGGCTAACCGGATTGGAAGAATGAGAGGGAATGTCAACCGCCATCGGGACCAGACACCGTGCATCTTTGTACGGGGCAATGCTAGCTGATCAGCAATGTAGGTGGGGAGATAAAGGCAATCAATAATGCAGAAGCTGGGGAGGGGCATCTTTAGTGGGTTGGGCCTACGGGTCATGTATTGGGCATGGTATGCCTTTGGGGCTTCAGGTCATGTATTACGAGTCATGTCGGGCCTTGTACCTTGGGCCTACGAGTTATGTATGGGTTCCCCTTCAAACCTTAAAAGGGGGATTATCTTTAATAAAAAAAGAAGGCCTTCAGGCCATTCGGGGGGGGGGGGTATAGAACATATAACCATTGAATACAATACTAGTGTAAGATATAACATTTTCATTTGGTCCCTTAGTTATCCATCGAAGTCATTCAACAATTGAATTCATATTTTCAGATAACTCCTTATAAATATGATATCAGAACCATCCTATAAACTATTGATTATGTGTATTTGACATCCATTCATCATCCCTTAATGGATTAAAATATCTAAGAATTTATTTTTGGGCTTCAATTTATGGATCAACATCTTCACTATTATATAAAATGTAAAGGTGTGCTTTTTACCACTCTATGATGGTAATTTCAACAACATATATTCTAGAAATACCTTTTCCCGTAAGGAATCCACTATGAATATAATTTAGGAGATTAATGTTGTCAACATTTGATAGGTAATTGGTAAAAAATTCAATAGATTCTTTAACAATATATCATTCTACAACACAACCTTCTGGATGAATTCTATTCTTGACATACCCTTTCAAAATCTTTATATACCATTCAATGAGGTACATCCATCTATAATGGAAAATACCACATATTTGAAACTCTCTAACCAGGTGAACCATTATATCAAAGAATGGTGGTGGGAAGAACATCTCTAATTCACACAATATGACTAAAACCTCCTAATACATGATTGGAAACTCACTAGGTCTATATCTTTACTACCTATGGATTCAAAAAAGAAGCAGAGTCTGGTTAATGTATGTTATATATTTTTAGGTAGAATGCAATGTAAAGAAATGAGCATAAAATCGTTAATAAAAACATGATATTCCTATGATTTTAGTACCTATAACTTCAAATTATCCATTTACATGACATTATTGATATTTTATGAATACACCTATATAAATTTTACACCATTAAGAAAAATGAAAAATTGAATTTTTTCCTATTTGGATAGATTGTAAGATGGTAGAGGAAGAAAATTCTACCCTTTACCCTTCATTAGTTCCAAATATTTCCTTATCCCCATGTCAATCATGTCCAACCTAGCCTTGATTACATATTTTATTTTTTTAGTAAAATTTAGTAGCATGCTAATAACACTATCAAATACATTTTTTCTACATGTATGACATCAAGAAAATGTCTCACATGAAAACAATTCAAATACAGAAATTTAAATAAAAACGATCCAATTTTCTAACCTAGTTTCATAAGGTTTTTCAAAAATGGTTTACTAAAAATAGTGTCATTGTATTTTAATTTATTGAACAGTTGATCACCCATTAGTGGAGATGGTGTTTTACCTTGTTTGATATTCCCATAGAATGTCATTGTCCAGGATTGGTATTTATGTGGTTGAGGTAAAAATTTTGGATGTCCTAAAAGCATAGTCTACAAGGAATGTGTCAACCGAACTGAGTGTGTTCATTCTCCACAAATGGGACACCCAACATTTCTTTAATACTATAGTCCAAAAAATTTCCATAAGCAGGAATTTCATTAATCATCCCATACAACATGGCTCGCAATGTGAATTCTTCACTTATATGAGCATCATATACTGTAACACCTGTATCCCACATAAATTTAAAATCTTTGATCAATGGATCCAAAAATACCTCAATATCATTATCAGGTTGCTTTGGTATAGATTTAAGCAGAGAGTAAATAATGTATTTTCACTTTATGTATAACCATGGTGAAAATTTATAATTTACAAACATGATAGGCCATGTACTATGTGTACTACTCTATATAAAAAAAGGATTTATTTTATATGTAGATAACTCAATATGAAAGTTTATCTACTCATTTCTAAATTCAGGATACTCATAATCAATTTTATTCTATTAAGGATAATTTTCTGGATGATGTAAGTTTCCATCTTTAATTATTGTATCTTTATTGCATGTCAATTGTCTCACAGTTTCTTGATATCTATATAGTCTTATAAACTATGGAATTATAGGAAAGTACCATACAAATTTCTAAGATCTTGATTCATTTTTATTGTGTTGATCCATGCCACACTTAGGGAATTTTATGAGTGATTCATGGTCTTTGCACAACAATATGCAATAATTGGGACAAACATGTATTTTTTTAGATATCATTCCCATTGAATGTAGCATTCATTTAACATCATATGTTTGACATGGAAGTTCATTTTCTTCTAATAGAATATCATTCATGAGACCAAGTAGTTCTGTAAAGCTGGTGTCACTCCATTAGCTTCCAGATTTTAGATTATATAACTTTTAGCTAACAATGTTGTGTATTTAGTACAATCGGTATACAATGGTATCTTAGCATAGCTATTTAAATTCTCTAACAAATTTTGGATAATCATGAAGGTCATCTTCAATTTCCATCATCATTTCTTCCATGCGATCTCCATCATCAATTATATTCATATTCATATAAAATGATCTATAAACTATAGTATCATCCCAATCGGTGTGCACGTTCAATTTTTTACCATGTTTAGTATAACATTTATAGATATGATATATTCTATAACAAATAAAATGTTATTCCAACTCTTCAAGAATAAGTTTTCTTTAATAACAATTATGTAAAAATGGAAAAAGGATTTGATAAGGGTCATATGCATGCTCTATTGCAAACTTGATGAACTCTTTAACTCCATATTCATACTATTTTATCATACTATTAGCATGCATCCATTTTTGATTCATATCCATCCTATTAGGTTCATAAAATATTCATTTTGTAAAAAAAATACACATAAGATATTCATTATCAAAGGTGAAGGTTATAAACAATTCTAATAAGGGGAACCCAAAATTTGATTATTTCAAATAATTTCAGTATTATTTGAAGGGTAATTGAATTTAAGAAAATAATTACTCCACTATGGTAGGTGTTATCCTCTTAATTCATCCAAAATGATCACTAGTACCCAGTATGGGATGGCTAGAACTCAAAGTAGTTCAAGAAACAAAAGTACATGTCTAGAAGAGATGGGGGATGAGTCTCAAGTAACAAAATTCAATAATAACTGTTTGGGAGATAAAACCGATGAGGATAAATGTAACGCCCCGACCCCAGCTACCCAGAGTCGGTGCATTACTTCGTAACATTGGCATGATCACAAAAGATCAAGTCTCGAAAGACCGATTAGTTTAGTAGCCTTGGAAACACTAGATACATTCGTAAACGTTACATTACATCATAAAGTGAAAAACTACAATAACAAAGTCTCCATAGTCCACACTCATATCCTCTTCTGACAATCCCTATAGGTCATTCATAAAATACTTCTTCAAATCCTGGAAAATATTAAAACATTGAAAGGGGTGAGCTCAGATGCTCAGTAAGGATAACAATATTGCGGAAGATTTCATAAATAAACATTAACATTTAAGGAAATGTATAACTAAAACAAAAGCCTTTTTAAACTTGAACTTCAGAATAATATGGAAAAAATAAAATTAAATAATGCCATTTACTTACTCACATGGATATTCTACTAGTAGAATAATCACATGCAATATCAATAACCACTTTCATAATGATGGAATGCATAATTCCAGACATTCTGAAACATTTTGTCAAGGCCTCGGCCAAGACGTCTAAAATGATTAAGGCCTCGGCCAAAACCATAAATCAAATTGGGAAAGGGCCTCAGCCAATTCCACGTCTAGTTGTCTCATGAGACCTACCGATGCATCGAGGAGCTATAGCGGGCTCCACCCGTCACTTATTAAGTCCAATGCATTCCTCATATGAATAGGTTTAAACATATCATAAACCATAACATAATCGTATCACATAAAACATGCATAAAGGAAACATAACATTTCCACATTTCAATCACAAGATATCAATACAACACATTGATATAATAAAAACGATTTCAAAACCATTTTCAATACCAAAAGAAAAGAAAAGTATAACATGATATTTATTTTTCATTAAAAAAAATGATGGCTTGTAGAGGAAGCCGAATCTCAAATAATGGTCACGGCGGCGGAGAATTCATTGTCGCAGCATAAGTACGGAAAGAAAAACATTCCCTTTTTGTCGTTTAGTAAAACTCTTCGTATAAAAAGATTCCTTTTGAATAAACTTAAAAGTCAAATGGGTTTATACACCGTATAAAAGAAAGTTGTGTATAAAACCAAATATGCCTCAATGAAAGGAGATTGAGACGAAGTGCTTAAAAAGATCATTTTTAAAATAAATAAATCTATTATGTGTATTCACTATAGGTACACATAAAGAAAGTAAAAATAAAAAATAGGACATAATAACATCATGACATAATTTGAAAGTAGGAGATTAACCCAAAGAATAGAAATTGGGTTAAGAAGTTCCCTTACCTTGCGTCTTGTCCTGACTCGAACATTCTTTAACCTCCTGAATAATAAACTAGAATTAATATACACCTTATTAAGAACCATTTTAAATTTTATTATCCTTATTATATCACTTATTACAATGATATGAACATTATGTAATTATTTAAGTTAATAACGGTCGTTTTGTCGATCTTTGGTACTTGAGTCAACAATAAACTTCTTATAATTACAAGTTGTTTATGTGGTAGAATATCCATTATCTCCAGAATTATATTCATGATTTAGATGTCATATATATCTTATATATACAGTATATACATTCATTTATAATATTACGTAACATTTAGAGGTAAGAAATGAAATGCACCGTTCATGGAGACGGTAAGCCGTACGTACGCATGAACGCTACTTTCATTTCAATTTCATATTTAATGGAACGAAATAATAATGATATAAATGTATAATATAATTCCAGTATAATATAGTGTATAATACCATTTACTCCATCCTTTATACATCCCACATATGGCATTAACGATTCAAATTACTTTGAGGGGGCGGTAGTCCGCACTTCCTAAAATGAAATTATCGCGTTTTACCCATAATGGAAATCATAAAGTATGTCATAAATGAGAAATACAGAAGCATAAGTAAAACATAAAAATATTATATATCATATATAAAAATAGTGACATCTTAATGGCCACCTTTGAAGGTGTTATATGAGTGTTGAACAATCATCGTTTCGTGAGGCAGAAATTCGCCATCCACAGAAACCGTATGTTCTTTAACCATTAGATGTAGGTGTGTGTAAGTGTAGCTCGAATCCTTCTTATAAAAAAATCCTAGTATATTGAGGATACTGGTGTTGTTACAAAAGAAATGAATAAAAAGAGTTTAGAGGGTTGGAGAAGAAAAATAAAACAAAACAACATTAGAGAAGACATTACCTCAAAATCGGGTAACTCTTTTTGATTTGAGCCAAAGGCCTCCTTGGGAAGAGTTCTGCCCAAATTGAGGCTTCTAGGAGTAGGAGAGGTAAGTTGGGAGAGTATTTTGGCAGAGTTTGGCCGATCCAAATTGCTTGAAAGTGTAAATGAGGTGGGAGAGGTGGGGGCCTTTTATAAGTGGAGAGGAGGGGCTCTTTTGGAAAGATTGAAATGTTACATTATTACACAATGATTTTCGGATTCTAAAGGTCCCACACTTATATAATTCGTGGATATGGTGATAAGGGTTCGAAATCTACCCATACAATAGTCTTTGGATAAGTGTAAGCCTTGGATTTGACATTATCGTTTCATTTTATTAAAATCGTTAAATAATGAGGTCATCGCTGCATCATAATGATGTCATAAATAATTTAATTTATTTAATGTCTAAAAATTATAAAAAAAATACTATGATGTAGGAAATCGTTTTAGCTTTCTAATGAATATTTATAGTTAAAATTTGGACTTGTGTAACCCCACTTAAAAACTGTTTTAGTAAAACAACTCATGTTTGTGTCAATTTAATTTTAACATTAAATAAATATATATTAATGTCATTTTCCAACTAAAGTGGCTCCATGGGGTCCCCAAGTTGACCCATGGGTTGTCTTGGTCGGCCATGACTCATCCAATAGGAGTAGGACAAGTGTCAAGCTCATATCATATTATTAAAACATTGTTTTTACCTTAAACTACACTAATTACCTCTAATCGCGATTAAGAACTTAAAAGTTACTATTCACCAAAAAATTATTTTAATCTCATTGAACCACATTTTACATCTTAATGACAACCATGTATGTCGGATTTTTGAAAATCAAATCACAGAAGTGGTAATATTTCATTTAAACGAAAAATTAGTTATTTAACAACCACTTAGTGGTTTCACTATTCATCAAAAATTGAAGTTTTTCAGAACAATGCCAAAATTTCACCCTAAGCTATAATTGATATTCCGAATTCAAAAATGATGTCTATTTTACAAAATTCCAAACATATAAGTTGAATTAATTAATTTTATAATTAATTCCCGCTTTCACAACAAATAGCGTGTTTTTAAGAAACAATTTATATCAAAAGATTGGCAATTTTTTATGTCCAATTCCAATGTTAAATTAATTCTAATGACCACCATTGGATAAAATTGTAAAAATATATTCTAATTATACTTTAAAACCACTAAATAGTATAATTCATCACTATAAATTATTTTGATTAAAAAAGTTGTTTTTAAGTAATTTTCACTATTCATAAAAAATTGGAAGTTCTCAGAAAATTACAAAAAATTCAACTTTGGATAATTTCGATATTACGAATACAAAAATGAAGTCCATTTTGAAATATAAAATTTCTATAATTTTAAAAAGTGGTTATTACTATTCATAACAGCTACTTTGATTAGTCGCGGTGTTTTAGAACTCGAAGTCGCGTACAATGCAAGCTATTACATTATTGAATGAGAAGCGTATCGTGGAAGCTCGGGGTGTTACATTCTCCCCTACTTTAATAAATTGCATCCTCGCAATTTGAAATTTTTCTTTGAAAATAAAAGGGTTGAAAAGAGAAAATACCTTTGAGGAAAACCCACATCGGAAATGAGATTAATAAAATTTAGCCTTAATAAGAGGGAAAGGGAAATGAAAAAGTCACCACCCAATTATGATCTTGATTAGCAGAACATTGGTGGCAATTAGAGACATATAATTTGAGGAAAAACGTAAATATTTGTAGGGAGTGATTGAGGTCATCAATCACAATCGACTGTCAAATTGAGGGCCTCAAAGCCTTCAATCTATGTTGATTTAAAATATCATCAGTTCAACAAGACATAAGGTATTAGGATAACACATTTTTTTTGTTTTAAAATCCCTTTACTAAAGTTTAAGAATTAATTCATTCATTGAATAAGAGATAGATATATATATATTTATGCTTGAAAATCAGAGTTTCAACCTTCAACTCATCTTTCACTCAAAAAGATAATAGAACTCAAAAATATTATACTTATCCTAATTGTATAAGGTTCCAAATGTTAACACATACCATTTATATTAGTAAAATTATTTTGTAATAACCAGGGACTTCACGTAGTCCAGTGGTAGGCGATTAATCCCAATCACACTATGGTTGTGGGTTCGATTCCCACAGCTTTGTCCGACGCGATGGGTTGTCACTCGGTCTGCGTGTTGTCCTTTTTATAAATATCCAAAAATAAACTTAACAATAGTATACAATGTAAAATATAATCCATTCCAACCTTTATAGTTATCCAAAATACTTCTGTCCAACTCACAGTCCAGATTTTATGAGGAAGGTAAACATAATGAAGCTCCTTTTTTTTCCTACGTAACAACATGTGAACACCTTCATCATGTATTCCTTTAAAACACTACA
This sequence comes from Viscum album, assembly GCA_963277665.1. Taxonomy (NCBI): domain Eukaryota; kingdom Viridiplantae; phylum Streptophyta; class Magnoliopsida; order Santalales; family Viscaceae; genus Viscum; species Viscum album. The sequence continues at coordinate 807,830,882 of OY728137.1, forward strand.
ACATACTGAATTACCATAAATCCTTATTGATTACATTCATGATCCCTTATTCCTTATAGAAAACTAGATATACTCCTTCTATCCAAAAATGTATACAAATCATTAATCAGTTTCAAGGATGTTATGAATATCCAACATAATTTATCCGAATCAATCATGTCTTATTCCAAAATCACTATCTCGGTATCAGAACCATATTATGGTTTATCTTTCTCTCAACCATATATTTTCCAAAAATTTAACCTACTGTGGAGTCACTTTTCTTGGTTCCACACAATCTCAAGTCCTAGATGAAATAGTACTGCAGTACAATCCTTATATACTCCATAATTATTATAACCCGTATATCATTGATACAACACTCAAATTATAAAATTCTTTAATAACAACATAAGAACTCTAATCATTCCTCCTCATCTGTGGTAGTATCATAACTTGATTATTATCCAATAACATCATTTGGGGCATACTCTGATGATTTGAACATTGGTTTGCGTAGTGTCCCCACTCCTTGCAGATGAAGCATTGTAAATTTGAAACTTTTTTCTTACCCTTGCAGTCACGCACTTGGTGTCCTTCTTCTCCACACTTATAAAAAAACTCTCATTCCCTTCAGGAAAATTCCAAGGTGTTTCTTCCCACAGTTATCACATATTGGAAAATTCCTCTTTTCCCTCATCCCTTTATCCATCATTCTCTCTTCCATCCTTTTCTTCTCTTTTATCCCTTCAAATCCATAAGACTCAGAGAATTCTCTACTTATCTTATTAACACATGATACTATTTCATCATATGTTGATAACACATGTGAGAACATTTCCCTTCTAAATGTTGGCTTAATACCATGAAAGATATGATCCTTCTTACTCTTTGGATCATACGTATTGATGGAGTTCACATTCCTTCTACTGGGTTCCATTTCTATACAATGCCATAAACTAGGTTAGTTTATGAATCGAAATACATAATAACAAACTTGAAAACACTTATAATAAATTGAACTATTTATGGATATAATCCATAATCATAAAAAATGTTTTCTTTGAGGAAGTATATAATCATAACCCTTCATAGTGGTTTCTAAAGAAAATGAGAATTATCCTAAGCATATCCCCCGGGAGTGTCGTAACCAAGAGTGCAGCAAGGCCCGTTGTCGTGCACCAGTTCCCATTCGAGTCTAGCTCAAAGCGGTGTTTTCGGGTTTTACCCCTAGGTACATCTGTTCCAGATCCGCCTCTACCTGCTCGTATCCAGACATGGATGTATTGCTCGGAAAACTCACAAAATCTCTATAATACCAAAATTCTAGGAAGTTCTTCTATACTAACCCTCAAAGTCTATCTTCGGGCTATGTGCTCTAATCAGAGTTTATCTAAATCTAGCTTCCAAGGTTAGTACTAAACTGTCTCTGATACAAATTGTAACGCCCCGAACCCAGCTACCCAGAGTCGGTGCATTACTTCGTAACATTGGCATGATCACAAAAGATCAAGTCTCGAAAGACCGATTAGTTTAGTAGCCTTGGAAACACTAGATATATTCGTAAACGTTACATTACATCATAAAGTGAAAAAATACAATAACAAAGTCTCCATAGTCCACACTCATATCCTCTTCTGACAATCCCTACAGGTCATTCATAAAATACTTCTTCACATCCTGGAAAATATTAAAACATTGAAAGGGGTGAGCTCAGATGCTCAGTAAGGATAACAATATTGCGGAAGCTTTCATAAATAAACATTAACATTTAAGGAAATGTATAACTAAAACAAAAGCCTTTTTAAACTTGAACTTCAGAATAATATGGCAAAAATAAAATTTAATAATGCCATTTACTTACTCACATGGATATTCTACTAGTCGAATAATCACATGCAATATCAATAACCACTTTCATAATGATGGAATGCATAATGCCAGACATTCTGAAACATTTTGTCAAGGCCTCGGCCAAGACGTCTAAAATGATTAAGGCCTCGACCAAAACCATAAATCAAATTGGGAAAGGGCCTCGGCCAATTCCACGTCTAGTTGTCTCATGAGACCTACCGATGCATCGAGGAGCTATAGCGGGCTCCACCCGTCACTTATTAAGTCCAATGCATTCCTCATATGAATAGGTTTAAACATATCATAAACCATAACATAATCGTATCACATAAAACATGCATAAAGGAAACATAACATTTCCACATTTCAATCACAAGATATCAATACAACACATTGATATAATAAAAACTATTTCAAAACCATTTTCAATACCAAAATAAAAGAAAAGTATAACATGGTATTTATTTTTCATTAAAAAAATGATGGCTTGTAGAGGAAGCCGAATCTCAAATAATGGTCACGGCGGCAGAGAAGTCGTTGTCGCCGCATAAGTACGAAAAGAAAAACATTCCCTTTTTGTAGTTTAGTAAAACGCTTCGTATAAAAAGATTCCTTTTGAATAAACTTAAAAGTCAAAGGGGTTTATACACCGTATAAAAGAAAGTTGTGTATAAAACCAAATATGCCTCAATGAAAGGAGATTGAGACGAAGTGCTTAAAAAGAACATTTTTAAAATAAATAATTCTATTATGTGTATTCACTATAGGTACACATAAAGAAAGTAAAAATACAAAATAGGACATAATAACATCATGACATAATTTGAAAGTAGGAGATTAACCCAAAGAATAGAAATTGGGTTAAGAAGTTCCCTTACCTTGCGTCTTGTCCTGACTCGACCGTTCTTTAACCTCATGAATAATAAACTAGAATTAATATACACCTTATTAAGAACCATTTTCAATTTTATTATCCTTATTATATCACTTATTACAATGATATGAACATTATGTAATTATTTAAGTTAATAACGGTCGTTTTGTCGATCTTTGGTACTTGAGTCAACAATAAACTTCTTATAATTACAAGTTGTTTATGTGGTAGAATATCCATTATCTCCAGAATTATATTCATGATTTAGATGTCATATATATCTTATATATCCAGTATATACATTCATTTATAATATTACGTAACATTTAGAGGTAAGAAATGAAATGCACCGTTCATGGAGACGGTAAGCCGTACGTACGCATGAACGCTACTTTCATTTCAATTTCATATTTAATGGAACGAAATAATAATGATATAAATGTATAATATAATTCCAGTATAATATAGTGTATAATACCATTTACTCCATCCTTTATACATCCCACATATGGCATTAACGATTCAAATCACTTTGAGGGGGCGGTAGTCCGCACTTCCTAAAATGAAATTATCGCGTTTTACCCATAATGGAAATCATAAAGTATGTCATAAATGAGAAATACAGAAGCATAAGTAAAACATAAACATATTATATATCATATATAAAAATAGTGACATCTTAATGGCCACCTTTGAAGGTGTTATATGAGTGTTGAACAATCATCGTTTCGTGAGGCAGAAATTCGCCATCCACAGAAACCGTATATTCTTTAACCATTAGATGTAGGTGTGTGTAAGTGTAGCTCGAATCCTTCTTATAAAAACATCCTAGTATATTGAGGATACTGGTGTTGTTACAAAAGAAATGAATAAAAAGAGTTTAGAGGGTTGGAGAAGAAAAATAAAACAAAACAACATTAGAGAAGACATTACCTCAAAATCGGGTAACTCTTTTTGATTTGAGCCAAAGGCCTCCTTGGGAAGCGTTCTGCCCAAAGTGAGGCTTCTAGGAGTAGGAGAGGTAAGTTGGGAGAGTATTTTGGCAGAGTTTGGCCGAGCCAAATTGCTTGAAAGTGTAAATGAGGTGGGAGAGGTGGGGGCCTTTTATAAGTGGAGAGGAGGGGCTCTTTTGGAAAGATTGAAATGTTACATTATTACACAATGATTTTCGGATTCTAAAGGTCCCACACTTATATAATTCGTGTCTATGGTGATAAGGGTTCTAAATATACCCATCCAATAGTCTTTGGATAAGTTTAATCCTTGTATTTGACATTATCGTTTCATTTTATTAAAATCGTTAAATAATGAGGTCATCGCTGCATCATAATGATGTCATAAATAATTTAATTTATTTAATGTCTAAAAATTATAAAAAAAATTCTATGAAGTAGGAAATCGTTTTAGCTTTCTAATTAATATTTATAGTCAAAATTTGGACTTGTGTAACCCCACTTAAAAACTGTTTTAGTAAAACAACTCATGTTTGTGTCAATTTAATTTTAACATTAAATAAATATATATTAATGTCATTTTCCAACTAAAGTGGCTCCATGGGGTCCCCAAGTTGACCCATGGGTTGTCTTGGTCGGCCATGACTCATCCAATAGGAGTAGGACAAGTGTCAAGCTCATATCATATTATTAAAACATTGTTTTTACCTTAAACTACACTAATTACCTCTAATCGCGATTAAGAACTTAAAAGTTACTATTCACCAAAAAATTATTTTAATCTCATTGAACCACATTTTACTTCTTAATGACAACCATGTATGTCAGATTTTTGAAAATCAAATCACAGAAGTGGTAATATTTCATTTAAACGAAAAATTAGTTATTTAACAACCACTTAGTGGTTTCACTATTCATCAAAAATTGAAGTTTTTCAGAACAATGCCAAAATTTCACCCTAAGCTATAATTGATATTCCGAATTCAAAAATGATGTCTATTTTACAAAATTCCAAACATATAAGTTGCATTAATTAATTTTATAATTAATTCCCGCTGTCACAACAAATAGCGTGTTTTTAAGAAACAATTTATATCAAAAGATTGGCAATTGTTTATGTCCAATTCCAATGTTAAATTAATTCTAATGACCAAAATTGGATAAAATTGTAAAAATATATTCTAATTATACTTTAAAACCACTAAATAGTATAATTCATCACTATAAATTATTTTGATTAAAAAGGTTGTTTTTAAGTAATTTTCACTATTCATAAAAAATTGGAAGTTCTCAGAAAATTACAAAAAATTCAACTTTGGATAATTTCGATATTACGAATACAAAAATGAAGTCCATTTTGAAATATAAAATTTCTATAATTTTAAAAAGTGGTTATTACTATTCATAACGGTTACTTTGATTAGTCGCGGTGTTTTAGAACTCGAAGTCGCGTACAATGCAAGCTATTGCATTATTGAATGAGAAGCGTATCGTGGAAGCTCGGGGTGTTACAATAAAAATTTTATCCTCAAATATAAATCTTCTTGGGCTAGGAGTTGGTGAAGAACCAAACAACATTTCTTAGCTTGTTTCCTAAAGCTGAAAACTTTCTTAGGTACATAATAGTTTGATAGATGAGCTGATCATACAATACATGTTCACAGTGCACTTACTCTTTTATACCCCTTTCCTCATTCCCAATGGGTTTATATACCAGATCAACTTGGCTCGAGTACACATGAACCACCACCCATTTAATAGAAAAATTATTACAGTAAGACTTCAATATACTCTCTTAGTGAAAATAGATGCATGATTTCCTAGTCTCGCTTATTTCATACACTATGGCGAGGCTCCTAGATAGTATAAAAGGAATAAAACATAGAAATCATCTTCCCTAGAATGAATGAAAGCATAAGTGGAGGACTTACTAAAAAATTAGGTTTAGGGAATGATATTAATTAATAAGAAATTAATGATCTCATTACTATGAATGTTTTCCAAATTTCATATTAAAACCAACCACTTTACAAAACACTTTTCAAGAGACCAAAACTTTTTAAATCACCACATCTTAATTTAAAATTTTAAATCTCACCTAGAAACCACTTTCAAAATTCAAAAGGCTTCTTTTTGAATTTTTAGAACCCATCTAGAAATCCATTTTTTTAATTCAATATGAAAATAAACTATTTTTTTTTCAAAATACATAATGGGATACGAACCCCCTTCTCTATAAAAACAGTTAGAATCACATGAAATTTTATAAAATCATATTAAAAAACCATCAATAATAAATTAAGTGAGGGTGTTTCAATGTATCTGGATAAAAATGCATATGTTTTGATCTAGCCAAGGTCACATACTGTTAAACGAGTAAGGTTGTTTTTGGGCCTTTTAGGCTACTATATGATGTGTTTAAATAGATATAGGAATATTTTTAAGACCTTTTTATAAATTAACCAAGGACGATTTCCTTTGGAATCCGGTAGTTGAACAAGCTTTTTTAGAGCTTAAAAAATGCACTGTTTCAGCTATATTGTTGGATCTTACAGATTTAAAAAAGCCTTTTTAGTCGAATATGATATGTATGGGAGAGGATTTAGTATTGGTTTTGGGTGTAGAGGAAGTGTGTAGTGGTGGGTGATATATTAAAATTTCTTTTAATTATTATTGTATGAAACCATGAATGAAGATCTTGCGCATAAAATTTATAATTAATTTATTTAATATCTAAAGAAATGAATACTTGGTATTAGTAACTTTATTCATTGATGAATGTTTATTTTCTAAAAAGACCCTTTCGAATTTCCTTCATTGTGTTATGAGGATCCAAGGATAGAATCCATATAGTAGTGATCCACATGTGCTACTTTGATCTTCGAGCAACACAACTCGATCTTTAGGTTCTAGCGTGGAGAATCTAATGTCTTGAGTTTTTCATTCGTGATCGCTAGTTCTTCAATCATGAATAAATATCTCTTGCGTTTCTTGTTCTTGATATAAAGAGATAATGAGGAGTCGAAAGATAATTATTTGTGTGCATAAATTCTATATTTTTGATTGTACAATGATGCTCCATACAATAGACATAACTGTCTATTTATAGAGCTAGGGTTTAGGATAAAATAATAATTTAATTGCATGTTAGAAATTAAATAATATTTAAACATTAATGAAACACCATTCCACATAATAATAATAATAATATTAATTTTTGGAATGCACCAACTTGTGAAAATTAATAAAAATATTTACTGGCTTATAAATAATTATTTATCACCAGACTCAGTCTTGTTCATTTGAATTACTTGGTATTTATTAAATACCAGAATAAATAATTTCATTCATAAATAAATATTTCATGAACATATAAGAGAATAAATATTTATTAAATATTAAATAAAATAAATAATATATTTTTATTCACATGTTAGTGAATAAATATTTATTTAATTTATGATATAAATAAAACTTGAATAAAATTATTCCTCATTCTTGAGAGTAATATTTATTCCATTAATTAACTTCAAATATAATTTAATTGATATTAATGAAAAAAATTAGTGTGTGAATCACTAGGATTATTTCTTATTTTCATTTGGTGGGATTTAATAAAGTCTAAGATTATTTTCTAGAAATAGTATAGACACCCTAGAGAAAGAACTTAATATTGTAATGATGAAAACCACATATGAATGCTCACCATGTAATATAATCCTTTTTTCATAATATCTCATCAAGCCGGTTTCATGATGGTTTCATCAACCTGTTTTCTCGATATATCTTTCTTTGACTATCTGAAATAAACACGTTGATAAACCATGACCATGAAATTTAGGCGATGGTTATATTCTAATCAAAGGGTTAAGATATCAAATCCCATAAATATATAAGGGACACATCATTCCTCAAATTATCCATTAATGACATTTCAACCATGACACACCTAACACACCCTACTTCTCTCTAATATATGGTGTGATGGTTTTTGTTAATAAATATAAGTGTACGAGTCATGACCTAAATCAATACTGATCTTAAAGTCTAAGGACCATTACACATGCTCACATATATGAATATCTAATGACACAAAAACATGTGAAATTTCTATTGGTGGGTATATTCTCATAATCTTCCATATTAGAGATTACAATGTGGAAAATTCAGGATTAGAATCCTCATATTCTTATGATCACTCACACCTGATTTTCTAAATGTAATGTGTACCATTATATTACTTTATCCAACCACAAAAATATATTAAGAATATTTTCATAGCACTTCAAGGTTCTTATCATATCAGGGAACATCTGTGACCTTACCAATGTGAAAAATACTCTAGGTAATTATTACATTAAATCCATATAGAACAATGAAAAATATGTAATAATATGTTTAATTCATAAACACTCTAATTAATAATAGTTTTTTCACATTTCTAATATAAAGGGGAGTAAAAGAAAATATGTAGAGACTCAAAGGGAAAAAAATACAAAAGGAGTGTGTCCCTAAAATTAAAAAAAATGATGCTCTAGGAAGGAGGTCGGTAGTGATTGTACATGACATGTTAACCTTTGTGGAAATACTACTCACTGGAACCTCACATATCTAAGAAAAATATCTCAAGAGATGATACTTCCTAAGTATATTCTTATTACACTATTATGACCTTGAATCTTTTGAGAGAGACACCTTTGTAGTATTTTCACAATAGAGTGTGATAGGATCATTACTATTAGGTATCTCATTAAGATCTTGGATGAAGTTACACATCCATACTACTTCCCTAATTACCTCAGAAGCTATAATATACTCATAACTTACTACAGAATCTGTGACCATAACTTGCTTTGATCTATTAAATATCAAAACACCTCCATTCAAAGTGAATATATATCCCATTTTTAACTTTGTGTCATCTTGATAAGTTTGGAAACTAGAATATTTATATCCTATGATGACTATTTTCTCATCTCTTCCATATACCTGGAACATATCTATAGTATGCCTCAGATACTTAAGGATAGTCTTGACTGCCATCCAATGGTAGTCACCTGGATCAGCTTGATATCTTCCTACCACACTCAATGTGTATGAAACATCTAGATTAGTACATAGAATACCATATATGACTGGACCAATCACCAACACATATGAAATCCTTTATATTTTATTTATTTCCTCATGTTTCTGAGGGCACATTTTCCTTAAAAGATGAATGTCATGTAACAATGGAAAAGATACCCTATTGGATTATTCCATACTAAATCTCTTTAGTATATTGTCAATTTATGTATTTGACTTAGTCTGAGAAACCTCTTAGATCTATCATGATGGATCTTGACCCCAATAATTTATGATACCTCACCCGATTCATTTATAGAGAATCATTTATTCAAATATGCCTTAACAGATTGTAAGAAAAGTATTTCATTTCTTATAAGTAATATATCATCATCATATACTATTAATAAAATGACCACACTTCTACTAAACTATTCATAGACACATGAATCACATTCATTCTTTCTAAAACCAAATTCTGTTATGGACCCATAAAAATGAATATTCTATGACTTGTATTCTTTCTTTAATCCATAAATGGATCTTTGATACTTACATAAATTATTGGCATCATTTGGAGTCACAAACCCTTTAGGTTGTGTTAGATAGAAATATTCCTAAAGGTTACCATTAAGGAAAGTTGTTTTGACATCAATTTACCAAATCTCATAATCATGGAAGGCTATAATGACAAGTAGAATTGTGATGGATTTAAGCATTGTAAATGGTGAAAAGGTTTTTTCATAGTCAATGCCTTGATGTTATTTAAATTTTTTTATAACTATTTTCACCTTATAGGTACTAACATGTCCTTCTATGTCCATTTTCTTCTTAAATACCCATTTGAAACCAACAAGATTTACAACTACTAGAGGGTCTACCAAAATCCAAACTTGGTTTTGGTATATGAAATCAATTTCAGAATTCATGGCTTCTTTCCACTTAGAAAAATATATGACACTTACTTCTTTCTTGTAGATTAAAGGATCATTATTATCAACTAATAACGAGTCACCATACTCAGTGACTAGAAAACCATAACATACTAGTTTTTTAACATCTATTGTACTCCAACACAATACTTGTGTCTATAGAAAATTTTCTTCTTCCATGAGGCTTTGTGAAATATTCTCATATACCAACTCTTATGCGCCTTGATCTTATACTTCATTGATGTATATCTCAATTCCACTATCATTTTTAGAGATGTGATCACTCTCAAGGAATATGATGTGTCTTTCCACTATAACCTTTTTTTAGAGGGGTCTTATAGGTAGAATCCTCTCATTTACTTGGGGTATCCTATAAATTTATACTTTGTGACTTACAAAAGTTTTTTACCTGAAGAGGCCTTAACAAACTCTTCAATTCCCCACACATGTAAATTCAATAACATGGTTTTATTTCCACTCCAAAATTCATATGGAATACCATTTATTAATTTTTTTGGAACTTGGTTTAGTATATTTGTTGTTGTTTATAATGTGTATCTCCAAAAGGATAATGGAAGACTCTCATGACTCATCATTGATCTCATTATGTCCAATAAGGTGCAGTTAATCCTTTAACTTACACCATTCCATTGAGGAGTGTAAGGAGGAGTTAGTTGGGATATGATCAAAAACTCTTGTAAGTAATTAATGAAATATAGATTAAGATATTCTACACCATGGTCTAAGTAGAGTTTCTTTATATTCTTACAAATATGGTTCTCAACTTCATTACTTCATTCCTTGAATCTATCCAAACAATTTTACTTCTACCTAACTAAGTAGACATATCCATATCTATTAAAATCATCAGTAAAAGCTATGAAGTATGAGTAAACACCCCTTTCTTCAATAGGAAATGGTCCACACACATTGTTATGAACTAATTAAAGAACTATTTATCCCTTTCACCTTTCCCACTAAATGGGGATTTGGTCATTTTTCCTTGTAAACATATGTGGCATACAACAAGTGGTTTTAGTTCAAAATAATATAAATATCCATCTTGATGTAATTTATTCAAGTACATTTCATTTATATAACCTAGTTGGTGATGCCAAATTTGGGTGTGGTATGATTCATGTGAAGTAACTTCATTATTGAATTCCATTACTTAGTTATTGTAATCCAACACATAAAGACCATTAATTAAATGTGAATTACTATAAAAAATTATATCTTTATAAAAGAAGAAACATTTATTAAAAAATTTGAAAATAAATCCATTAGTATCAAGTCTGGATACAAAAATAATATTTTTTGTAAAAAATGGCACATAATAACAACCTTTCAAAACCAAGATCATTCCGGTCGGCAACGTGAGGTGGTAGCCCCCAATAGCTACAACAAAAAGTTTAGCTCCATTGGATGCTCGTAGATCTACCTCCCCTTGTTCAATATTTCTGAATCTACTTGGTTAATATATTTTGATACACATGTGATCAACACAAGCTATATCTAATATACAATTTATAGAAATAGACAAATTTCACTCGATAACAAACACACCTGAAGATTCCCCTTGCTTCTTTAGCTGGGTGCAGTTTTTCTTCCAATGGCCCTTATTTCCACATACAAAACTAATAGAATCAAGTTTCCTTATTTTCCCCTTGATCTTCTTCTTCTTATAAGGGTATGAAGAAGCTTTGGGATTAAATATATTCTCTTTCCCTTTTTATTTTTTCACCATAAGAACATAAGGGTTTTCACGCTTTATATCCTTATCTACTTGGTGAAGAAGAGTAAAAAGATCTGGAAGATAATTTTCAATGTTTTTCATATTAAAATTAACAACAAAGCTGGAGAATTACTGATGGAGTGATACCAAAATGAGATTAGTTACCAGTTCTTTGGGGATTTTAAACCCTAGAACCTCTGAGCACTCAATGTAGATAATGATGTTGACTACGTGAGGCCCTCCTGGGGAACCCTATGTAAGATTACTCTGAAATAACACCTTCTAAATCTCAAACCATTCTTATCTAGCTCTCTTATGGTAAATACCACAAAGTTTATCAATCCTAATATACACATCCATTCTTTTGTGGGACTTCATGAGTTCAATAGACATAAATTAAAGCATAAAACATTTAATACCAACCGCATCATTCATATGTTTCTCATAGACTAGAAACTCTTCACCACTCACCTCCTTAGTAGGAATATTTGTAAATGAGGATTCTAGCATGTAAGATTTCCATTCATGGAATAATATAACCCGAAGGTGTTTTTACTATTTATGGAAGTTACTTCTAGTTAGGAGGTTTTATTTATCCAATATTGATCATTGGGATTATGTGGACGATGAACCTTCCATTTTATTCTACAATTTAAAAAGTATATTATTAGTAATTTTATTGATTAAAAATTGGGTGTGATATAATTAATTAATTAATTTTATTAAATATTAAGTCTCCCACTATTTTATTAAGTCCCAATATCCCTCACCATTGAACTCAGAATGTCTAGTTTATAGAACATTCTAGTGGAAAAGATCCATATCCCCCTTCACATAACCCCAATAAGAGTTGGTAAAGCTACTTTAAGGTATTTAGGTAGGCAAGTCTTTTCCAACCATGGGCTTGTAGCCTCTTAATCAATTGAGTGGAATCCCCTATTCTAAAATCCTAACTTTTATTTCCTCAACACTTGCCTCCTAATAACACCAAGTCTATCAAGGGATACTCCTCTTGATTTTAAATGGTTAATTCAATCTAAAACCTTCATAAAAACTCCCTATATAAAAGTAAGTGCCCCAAAAGGGGTTGGTAAAACACCTAGTTTTATTGATTTTCATTCTTAATCATGTAATGGAAGGCTAAGTGAGACTTAATATTTAATTTAGGGATCTTAATTTATTATCCATAAATTTTATCTTGTTTTATCCTTTACATGTATTATTAATATTAAGTGGATGTTACTTAATTAATTAATCCTTGTTGAATAAAACATTTATGCATGATATATTTATTTAATTTTCATCTTTTCATGTAAATTCATTTATTTATTTGATCACGAGATTTATCCATAAAATAAATAATTCATAGAGATAAATAAATAAATGAAGTAAATGAAATAATCGCGAGTTTATCTAATGTTTGGTTTAATGAGAGAACATTAAATCAACCCATGACCTATGGGAATAACTCCATTTGCTGGTCATTGAATGATTTACAAAATTACACCGATACACTCATGTATCACCGAGTTAGAATCATCATGATTCCATCTTGAACAACCTTAACATGCCTTGGGATGCTCCATTTATTAAAAATATTTATTACTCACAAACAGGTGAGGGGAACCAAAAGACTGGTTAAAGGGGATTACATAAATATCCTTGGAAATGAAGGTCCTACATAATAATGGTAGGAGGGATGACTTGCAGGTCATCATTTAATTTAATATTAAATAATTTCAAACTCATGGAATAAATTAAATTGAAACACCCAAAACATACACATGTCTTGGTCAAGATCATGACTGATCATGCATGCAGTGAATAAACAAAATTAACTGACTAGAATTCATTTCTTTATTCATTATTTATTATTAAGATGAACGCATTTGAATTAATTCCCTTTTATCTTAACAATCATCTATGATTAATTGGATATACCCATCATTTATCGAATCCATGGAAAATAAATGATAGAACCAATAATGACATATTTATTACAAAAAATTAATTGAGTATTTAAAATTCTTTAAAACCATTATTAAATTATAAAACACACAATGGCGTGCCAATAAATAAAATATGGTTTTAATGGTGAAATTTTCAATTTAATTTAATTTTTAATCATTCCCATTAATGGGAGACTACACATCATGTACATGAATCCATACACCATGTATCTCAGTTGTCATGTGTCTAGGGTACACGCCTGTGTCTGCAGTGTATTCCTTGGCCAGACCACACGAAGTGTAAAACTAGCTATTTGTCATGTTTTCCACTTTCCATATGTCTGGGATACACTCCTGGGTATTTGGAGTGTGTCTTGGGAAACTACAAGACATATACAAGCTAGATACACACTGGGTATCTCTTTTAGTTGTGTATATATTTTCTCATTGAGTCACTCGACATGTTCTTTAGATGTGGGAATTTATGAACTACACATTGTATATACTGCATACACATTATGTATATCATAAATAATCCAGGTTGTTAGTCTCGCATGGTTTTGAACATTTATAATTACCACACAAATTTATTGATTTATATCACTAACCTATGTAGACTACATGACATGTATGCCAATACATGCCATGTAATTCGACAACTCTGTGCCAGGTTGGCTAGTCAACACACGGTGTACACCACATGTAATTACTATGTGGTATGTCGTGTATCCCTTGGCACATCCAGATGTAGTGCACTAGTGTACATGGTGTGTAATTCTAAGTACACAACATGTAACCCTATCTCACTGGAAAACATTAGCAGTTTCCCAATGGGATCTTTGGTCATTCTTCGTCTGTTCTTAAAACTTTAAAAAATGAAACACTAAACAAATAATGATTAATATATCAAATCATGTTAATTTAAATTGAATTAAAGAATGAATAACATGAAATAAAAATCTATCCAAAATTATGCATATATCAACAATGAAATAAATAATTATAAATTTAAATATGGCCGCTCTGATACCACTTGTTGGTTTTGGGTGCAGGGGAAGTGTGCAGTGGTGGATGATATCTTAATATTTCTTTTAATTATCATTGACCAAAACCATGAGTGAGGATCTTTCAGCTCAAAATTATAATTAATTTATTTAATATTTGAAGAAATGAATATCTGGGTTTAGTAACTTTTTTCGTTGATGAATGTTGATCATCCAAAAAGACCCTTTCAAATTGCCTTTATTGCATTATGAGGATACAAGGATAGAATCTTTCTAGCGGTGATCCACACATGATCCTATGATCTCCGATCAACACCACTCGATCTATGGGTACCAATGTGGTGGATCAAATATCTTGTGTTGTTTGTTCTTGATTTCCCATTCTTCAGTATTGAAAAAAGTTCTTTAGCATTTCTCATTCTTGAGATAGAGAGATAAAAAGGAGTTGAGAGAAAATTCATTGTTCACAATAATTCTCTCTTTTTAATTGTACATCAATACTCCACACAAAAGAGATAATGGTCCATTTATAGAGCTAGGGTTTAGGATAAAATAATAATTTAATTTCATATCATCCATTAAATAATTTTTAACCTTTAATGAAACCCCATACCATAGAATAATAATAATAATAATAATAATAATAATATTTTATAATGCGCGCCAACTTGTGAAAATTGATAAATAATATTTACCGGCATATAAATAATTATTTATCACTGGATGTGGTCTTAGTTTGTTATAACTCCTCAGTATTTATTGAATACCTGAATACATATTTTTATTCATAAATAAATATTTCATTCACATACTGATGAATAAATATTTATTAAATATTCAATAAAATAAATATTTTTTTTATTCAGATGCCAGTGAATAAATATTTATTTAAGTTACGTGATTAATAAAACATGAATAAAATTATTCCTCAATCTTGATAATAATATTTATTCCATTAATTAAATTCAAATAGAATTTAATTAAGATCAACAGAAACACTTAGTGTCTGAACCTATATGATTCTTTTTTGTTGGAATTAAGTGGGCTTGCCTAATGTCCCAGATTACTATCTAGCGATGGGTTAAGACACCCAAATGAAAGACCTTAATGCTTTAATGATGAAAAACACATACAAACACTCACTGTGTAATATAATCCCTTTGTCAAAATATATCATCAATAAAATTTCATGATGGTGTAATCAAACTATTTGCTCGATACGTCTTTCTTTGACTATCTAAAATAAGCACGTTGATACAACATGTCCATAAAATTTAGGCAATGATTATATTCCAATCAAAGGGATGAAATATCAAATTCCATGAAGATAGAAGGGGAAATCCTTTCTCAACATATCCATTAATGTCATGTCAATCATGACACACCCAATATACCCTAATTCCCTCCAATATATGATGTGATGATTTTTGTTAGTAAGTCTAAGTGCACGAGTCCTGACATGAATCAATGATAATATTAAAGTCTAAGTACCATTAAACACACTCGTATATAGGAATATTTTATGACACCAAAACACATAGAATTCCTATTGGCAGGTTTGTTCTCATAATCTACCATCTTGGAGATTACCAAGTGAGAACTTCATAATAAGAATCCTCATCCACTTACGAGTACTCACACCTGACAGCCTAAATATTATGTGTGTCTTCATAGTACATTATCCAACTGAAAAAATATATTAAGAATATTTTAATAAAACTTCATGATTTTCATCATAGTAGAGAATTTCTATAACCTTATCAATACACCAAATACTCTAGGAAATTATTACATTAAATCCATGCAGAAAAATGAAAATTATGTAATAATTTGTATAATTAATATTCAATGTATTGAATATACATGTAATCAAAGTAAAAGTATTCAATCCTAGGACCCCAAATCTAACATTTGGAGGAATGAGTTATAGCTTATTTAAGTAGGGCATTGGATGATGTCAATATCTCCAAATCCATTTATGAAAAGGAGGTCATGGATCTCATTCTAGATGCGAGTTATTAGATGTAATATTTAGTTGGAAAGTATATTGTTTTTTATTCGAATCATACGGTTACCAAAAATCATATTAATTAAAATTTCCATACTTCTAATTATAAATGTTGGAAGGAAAAATTACTGGGCTTAGACTCTGAGGTAGTGTTCAAGACAAGTAAGATTAATCAGGTGGTGGATTCTTTGTCCTGGATAAATACGGATGCATTGGAAGATAGTTCATAGGATAATATTTTAGGATCAGTTGTTTTTGAAACATTTTTCTTAGAACTTGAAATAATTTAGAAAGAATTTCAGTGGGATATATATCTTTCAATTATCATTACAATGCTAGCGCAACACCCTGGTTCCAGACCAGGATACTATTTCCATTATGGGTTGTTGTGTTATAAAGGGAAGTTCTATCCTCATACCTGGGTTCTTGCATTACTACCATTCTTATGTTATTGGTGGCATGCTAGTTTACTTAAAACTTATAATAGGTTGGTTTCTAGGTTAATTTGGTGTTGGGGAATAATTCATGTTGGTGAAATAAAAGTGAATATAGAACACCAAAAATAAAGTTGTTCTGAAAAATCCTAATATATTGAAATTTTATTGTTGAATAAAATTATAAAAATCGCACACCCCAGTATTCAAAGTTACACTAATGTTTCAAGACTTCCATGAAACATATTTGTACACCCAAGATCTCTAATTCCATTGTGCCAACACCCTTTCATGTATTCTAGGATACTTCCCCTTGATGACCTCCAGATTACAGCATGAACTGAGAAACAATAAAAAAAACTGAATGAAAAAGCATCCGAGCCCTTGCCTTTGAAAAATGAAAGTAGTGCCTAGACACTAACATTAGTGGACCAAGATCCCCCCAATACAATCAAGAATCCATAATGAGAAACAAACTGGCCATCAAGCAGCTTAAAAATACATCAGCTGCTTACCACTTTTCCATGCACGAGCCTCACTTTTGAATAAGAAGTCACGAACCACCCTAACTGCTATCAATGTGGAAACCCTATGTTGTGGGAGAACATACCACTAAAACTCCCAAAACACCATTTTTTTTATTTCAAATTTTTAATTAATCCTAAAAATATCCACATTAAATTTAAAATTTGAAAACTCTACCTTTATCAACAATTTGATCATCAATGTGATGTCTAAGGTATACATGACCCATCACATCCATTATGAGTGTCACGGGTTCTCGAATATGATGAAAAAATGTTGTGTATCCACCATGACACAAAAAACCAAATAAAATGTTAAACTATTATTCAAATAAGTAGTTGTGGAAATATCTATCTAAACATAACCTATAACTGTACTTTGGGGCCTTGAAGAGGCTCCACCTGCTCGAATCAACTTGTATAGATTCCCAATTTTTTGTCTTTTGATCACAGTAATTACTCCTCTTTTCACTTTAATAACTCCACTGCCAATATAAATATTAAAACCTTTGGAATCCAACATACCCAAATAAATCAAGTTCATTCTTAAATCAGGTATATACCTCTCTTTGGTAAATGTGTGAATAACTCCATTGAACATACGAACTCACATCGTATCGATTTCAACAATTATAGTTTCTGACTTGTTATCCATTTTAAAAATATCACCATCTCACTCCTCATAACTATAAAAGAATTATCTGGTTTCACATATATGATAAGAGAAATCCGAATCTAAAATCTAGTTCAAATCATCCACATATTCCACAGTTGTAAGTAATAAATCAATTACATACCTCTCATCTTCAGTCATGGTATTCAACTCAACTTATTCTTCATCCGTTTCCACTTATTTTTATTTTTTATTCATTTGATCACTAAACTTCAGACAATTCTTTCTCATATAACATTTTCCCACACTATGAGCATACAAAATCACCTCTCAGTCTTGATTGTCTTCTATCTCTTTGGGTCCCTGAGCCATTCCTTTATTTTTTTGGCCTTCCTTGATAGTTCCCCCCATTATTTACTGCAAAAATCCCATTATTACCTAATGATCCATCATCCTTTGTCTTACACTGAGTCTCATTCATTAACAACGATGAAATCACATCATCCAATTTCACGGTCACTTTTACAAATAATGGTGTGGTAACAAGATTGTCATATGAATCTAGTAAAGAACCCAATAGAGTCAAAGCTTCATCTTCATCTTCCATTTCCACTGGAAGAATTTTACCCTTATCATCGATCTTGATCGCCACCGAAGACAGCTCCATAAATTTTTTGCTGAACTCATCCAAATTCTTTCCCAAATATCCACTTTCTAACATTCCAAGATGATAAACTCATTTTTTATATATAAATGATTTTTTAGATTTTTATATTTATACCTGCCTTCCATATTTTTATAGATCTCCTTAGGATCTATTAAATTCATCACCTCCCACAGTGTATTGTCTGCCAAATACAATTGAATTTTTCTCTTCGTCAAATCTCTCATGTCCTTCCAATCATCAGTGTTGATCTTATCCAAACTCTATAATTTTCTCTTCAATGATTTCACTATATCTTCACGAGTCAAAATATTCTTTACCCATTATTGGTACAGAGTGAAATAATTTTTCTCATTAAACATATCAACATGGACATATATCTTTTGATGTGAATCAACTATATTTAACACTATAAGAAAATAGTGTTTTAGTGGCGGTTTTCAAAACTACCGCCAATTTTTTGATCGAAAAAAACTTAGCAACGGTTTTGAAAACTGCCACGAAAAAACCGCCGTTAATTTTTTTTTAAAATATTTTTTATAAATGTTTTAAAATTTATTCCAAAAAAAATTATAGTTTTTTTTAGCGGCGATTTATTCAAAACCGCTGAGAAATTGAGGAAATTTTTTTAAAAAAATTATTTTTTTATTAATTATTATTTTTTATTTATTATTTACAATAAAATATAGTTTATTATTTATAATTTTAATTATTTATAATGTGTCAATTAATAATTATTTATAATTATTAGTTAATAATATTTTTAAACTGAAAACAAATCTTCAATAAGTTGAACAAACTTCGGCATCAAATAACCATAACTTCTGATTCGGGAGTCAATTTTAGCTCCACAACCAATCAAATAGAAGCTTATTAAATGATCTAAAAACAAGTTCAATTTTAATCACGTGATAATCAAGGGAAACAAATATATTCAAATTTTAAAAGTCGAAAATCGAACTCGAACATCAAACAACCATAACTTTTAATCCGGGGGTCCGTTTGGGCTCTACCACAAATCAAATCAAAGGTTGTGATGAGATCTACACCATTTAGATATGGTACCAACTCTTGGAGTATTGTAACCCTTTTTATTCTTCCCAAACGACCCATAAGGCCTATGAAATAGAAGTTTTAGTTGCATACCCCGATTTCTTAAAATTTAAACGGTTATAACTTTCGATCCACGTGTTCGTTCGGCCGTACCACATATCATATTGAAGCTCATTTCATGATCTTCGATCTGACTAGTTATGGCACTGAAAAAAGAGTCCTAGATAAGATTTTATGGTCATTTTAGTGTTTTTAGGATTTTCAGAGGTTCTTATTATTTTATAATTTAATTAATTAATTAATTAATTAAATAATATTATTTATTTATCTATTATTTATTATTTATTTATTTATTTATCAATTTATTTATTGATAAATTTATTTATTTATTTATTATTTAGTTATTATGTACACATTAATTAATTAATTAATTAATTAATTATTAAATAATTATTTATTATTAGTTTATTCTTCATTTATTATTTATTTATTTATTATTCATTATATTAATTAAATATTATTATTTATTAAATATTAAATATTGAATATTCAATATTAACTATTAAATATTGAATATTGAATATTAAATATTAAATATTAATTATTAGTAAAGAATTATTAATTATCAATTATCAATTATTATTAATTATTAATTATTAATCATTAATTGTTAATTAATTATTAATTATTTATTTATTTATCTATTTATGTATATATATATATATATATATATTCTTTATTCTTTATTATTAATTATTAATTAATTATTAATTTATTTTTAATTTACTAAATATTAACTTGTTATTAGTTTATTATTCATTTATTATTTATTTATTATTTATTTATTCAATATTAAATATTTATTAAATATTTATTATTTATTTAATAAAAAATTCTTAATAATTTATTAATTATTTATAAATAAATAAATATTAACTATTAAAGATTAAATATTAATTCCTAATGATCAATTATTAATTATTAGTTATTATAAATTATCAGTTATTATTGATTATTAATTATTAATGATTTTCTTTGTATTATTTATTATTGATGATTGATTATTGATTATTGATTATTGATTATTGATTATTGATTATTTATTGAGTATTTATTATTTACTTATCTATAATTTATTAATTTATTATTTATTTGTTATTTATTTATCATATATTAAATTATTTTTAAATTAATTTATTATTTATACATTACTTATATATTATATGTTATATATTATATATTATATATTATATGTAATATATTATATATTATATATTATCTATTATCTATTATGTATTATATATTACATATTATATATTATGTATTATATATTAGATAGTATAAATTATATATTATAGATTATAGATTATATATTATAGATTATGTATTATGTATTATGTATTATGTATTATGTATTATGTATTATGTATTATATATTATGTATTATGTATTATGTATTATGCATTATGTATTATGTATTATATATTATGTATTATATATTCTATATTATATATTAGATATTAGATATTAGATATTAGATATTAGATATTAGATATTATGTATTATGTATTATATATTATATATTATATATTATATATTATATATTATATATTATATATTATGTATTGTATATTATATATTATGTATTATATATTATATATTATATATTATATATTATATATTATATATTATATATTATATATTATACATTATACATTATATTATATATATATATATTATATATTATATATTATTTAGTATTTAGTATTTAGTATTTATTATTTACAAGTTACCATTTACCATTTATTATTTACTATTTACTATTTATTATTTATTATTTAATATTTATTATTTTTTATTTACTATTTTTTATTTACCATTTATTTCCATATTATATATTTCTTTATTTATTATTCATTTATATTCTATTTATTAATTAGTAATTTGTAATTTGAAATTATTAAATATTAATAATTACTTATTACTTATTAATTATTGATTATTGATTAATCATTACTGATTAATAATTATTGATTAATAATTATTGATTAATAATTATTTAGTGTGTATCTATTTGTTATGTATTATTTGTTTTTCTAATTAATATATATATATATATATATATATATATATATATATATATAAGTATATTAAATTCGATTTATTGACCATATGAAGAGCCTGCTTGATTGGTAAAGTCTTTGGAGAATAAGTAAGAGGTAAAGGGCTCAAATCTCATCAAACCCAAAATTTCTATATATGACATGGGCATGTGCATGGACATGGACTTGTGCATGAGAATGGTAATAATAAATAATTAATAAATAAATTACGAAAAATAAAATAAAAAATAAAAAATGATTTAGAGATGGTTTAAACTACTGCTAAAAAACTACAGCTAAATTATTCTACGACGGTTTTAAAAAACCACTACTAATTATTTCTCGACACACGATTTAGCGACAGTTTTACAGAACTGTCGTAGAATGATTTAGCGACGGTTTACATTACTGCTAAAGGAAAAAAACTTTCGTTAAATACAAATTTTGGCGTAGTGTAATCACTACAAGAAAAAATGGGTTTCACGATGATTTTTTAGTGGCAGTTTTGAAAACCATCGCTAAATATTTCAGAAAAAATGCACCGGTTCTTAAAACCGATACTAAATGTGTTTTTTCTTTTTATTTTATTTTTTGTGGCGGTTTAGAAAACCACCTCTAATTTAAATTTTATTTTTATTTAAAAAAAAATTAAAATTACTTTCAGTGGCAGTTTTTATAAAAACCGTCGCTAAATTTGTAGAAAGAAATATTAAATGTTAAATATTAAATTATGATTTATGATTTATATTCATTTTTTTATTATTTATAATTTTAATTAATTATAATGTTTTAATTATTAATTATATATAATTTTTAGTTAATAGTTATCCAAAACTTAAATTAATTCTTTTATAAGTTGAAAATCAGAATTCACCATCAAATGACTAGAAAATTTGACCAGGGTGTCCATTTTAGCTTCACAACCAGTCAAATTGAAACATATTAAATGAAATACAATGAAATTAGATAATAATTATGTAATAACTAATAAAATAAAATTTATTATAGTTTTAAGAAAAGTTAAAAATCAAAGTTCAACTTCAAACGGTCATAACTTTTGAACCGGGTGTCTGTTTGGACTCTACCACATATCAAATCAAATCCTGCAATGATTTCCATGCCATTCTAATTGGGGAGACCTTGGTTAATTTTTTTAGAGGTCAAAAGAGGCCTCAAAAGCCTCCAAAACTAAGTTTTTTTGTTCAGATATCATGATTTTTGAACATTTGATGGGATTTCATATTCATTTAAGAGTGTCTTCTGATGTTTTTTAGGTCAAATATTTTTTTATTCCATTGATTTACATTCCTATTGATTTTATGGTGTTCCAATTATTGTGATTTTCCCTCTTTTGGTGATTTATTATCTATTATATATATATATTTGTATGCACTTCTCTACATTTATATATGATTCTTTATAATTTATATATATTTATCATTAATTATTTAAAATATATATAATTGTATCTATGCATGGATATTTATATGTATTTATGAATATTTGTGTATATTTATATTCATTTGTAAATATTTAGACATATTTGGGTGTGTGTATATTTATAGATATTTATGTAAATTTCATTATATGTATATTTATTTACAGATATTTATCTCCATTTATTATTTATTATTTATTATATATTTTTTTATCATTCTATTTATTTATTTATTTATTTTTCAGTTATTATTTATTATTTATTAGTTATTAATTTATTACTTATTTATTATATATTATATATTTATTATTAATTTATTGTTAAATTATTATTTAATATTTATTATATATTATTACATAATATTTATTATTTATTATTACTTATTTATTTATTATTTATTAATTTATTATTAATGCATTATTTATTTATTATATATTTATCTGTTAATTATTTATTATTAATCTATTTTTTATTTTCCACTTAGTTATTATTTATTATATTGATTTATAATTTATTTACTACTTATTTATTTTATATTGATTAATTTTTCATTATTATTTTATTATTTTTCATTATTTATTTGTTATTTGTTAATTGTTTATATAATTATTATTAATTTATTATGAATTTATTATTTACACAATATTACTTATTTATTTATTTCTTATTTATTATATAGTCACTATTTATTTATTATTTATTTAGAATTTACTATTATTTATTGTTTATTATTTATTATTTATTATTTATTTATTATTTATTTATTTATTATTTATTATTTATTATTTATGTAATGTCTCGAAATTTCCATATAATTTTTTTGTTATATAAAATTATTTCGAGACTGCGAAATTTGACGAGACGAAATTTCGAGGCCCTAAGTTCCCAGAATTATCCGTTGAAAAATGTCAAGCTTTAAAAAGTTCACATGAGTAGTTTTCCTGAAAAAGTGGAATAACTCTTAAATGGGTGCCCAGATCAGAAATCTGATGGCACTGTCGCGTTTAGGATGGCGGGTTTACCTTAGGCGCAACTTAAGTTTAGTCGGCGCATGACTCTAGTGAGAAAACTAGAAAATGACATAACTGTAAATAAAATAATTAAATAAAGTTATTTTATTTTTTAAATGATTATAAATCACGAACAATGACTCAGATAAAAAATATGAGACCACCGCTGAACTCGTGAGGGTATGCTTTCCTTAGGCAGACCCTAACATTGGCCGACGCAGGCCAACAACGGAAGTTAGTTTTTGGCCTTAAATAAAATAATTAAGTAACAATTATTTTATTGTTAAATCCTTTAACTTCTAAACGGTAACTCGGATTAAAAATCTGAGAGGACCGTTGGATTCGTGGGGGTGTGTTTCCCTTAGGTAGAGCCTAACCTCGACCGGTACAGGTCGAGAGTGACTGTTAATAATTTTTGAACTTTTTAAGGTATATTCAGTAAATGTGCAAGCAGGATTTTCCAACTTTTGAACAGTCGCTCGGATCGAGAATCCGAGGGAACCATTGAATTCAGAACGCCGAGATTCACCTAAAATGACTTAACTTTGACCAGAAAGGGCTGAGCGAAAAAGTTATTTTCAGACTTTTCAAGAAAAATAATAAAATAATTTAAAAGAATTATTTTATTTTCTTTCTCAATTTTGAGTGGGAGACAGCGACGCTGCGGGGTAGCAACAGGGTGATGAAGATGAGCATTAATGAGTCTCATCATTGGCTCATTAACTTGCAACATAATGAAACTTTAATGGCGCATAACAGCGACGCTGTTTCAGGAATGAAACAGTGTAACGACGCAGCGTCACATTATAATGGGAACGCTGCAACGTGCTCCTATTTATAGTTCGAGGCGCTGGGAAATTATGGATTAAAAATTTGGAGGATTCTCTGACAAACCTTTGATGGACTTCCACCCCAGTGAAGAATGAAGAATGTTGGCGGAACATCATCTTCTTCATCACGCCTTTCGAAGATCAGAGCCGAGAAGCGAGGCCGACGTCTTAACCCCTCGAGGATAAACATGTGGCAACGAACATCAAAGAGGTAGGGGTTCTTGATTTTTTTTCTTCCCCATCCTTTTCTAGAAATGACGAACATGGGTCAATCCACAAATAGGTTGACTTATGATTCATGCGTTTATACGGGAGGGTGTTTCATTCTCGGGGTTTTATATTCGGGGTTCAAATCTTGGCATATAACGATTGAACGAAGACTCCCCAAACCCCAACCATCTTTAAACCTTCTAATGTGGGGGGTGCGGGCCAACACGAATAAAGGCCTGAACCCCTCCATTTGTACGCTCTTGGTGAATGATTTTTCTGAAGCGATGGAAAGGAGGCTTTGAAGGCTTCACGGTAAAAAGGATGCTCCTCGGAGGCCGTAGGCACAGGCGAGGCAAAGAATGGACCACCAGAGTGCATTCGGTGGTCCGTCGAAAGATCTGTCGGTGCACCGGTACTAGCAGTGGCAACACGCGGCGGTGGCGGCATGCACAAACCGCATGTTGGATGACCGGAGCAGGCCGCCGACGAGGTGGAGCGGCGCGCCAGTGCGGCGGAAGCTGCGATCGATCGGGCCACGACGTTGGAGACCTATGGAACCAGCATGGCGCCACGTTGACCAGGGTCAACCTGAGGGCTGAGTCCGTGGGTGACGTGGAGGGTGGCCAGTCGTCACCGGCTATGGGTGCATGATGGAGCAGCCTGCTCTTTATAGGCCTCACTCGGACAGGGAGGGATGCGGTGGTCCGCCGCATCCCAAGCACACCCCACCGGCTGCTAACGTGGTCGGTCTTCATATTAGCGGGTCGCCCCCCCTCCCCCTTAGCGGGATGGACCCCACGCCGATGGGCCATAACCTGTTCTGGTGGTCCAGACCCATACCCCTTGGGCCGGGCCGGACTAGATCGGGTCACCGGGCGACCCGGTGGGCAGGACCCTCTGCCAACTGGGCCGAGTCCAGTGAGGCCTATTGGGCCTGGCCTACTGGCCAGGCTAGACCAGACCGACCCTGACCCACACCAGATTAGGTTGGGTCCATCAGAATGAACCAAGGTATGTGGAAACCCCGAGCCGGGTTGGTTGGGTCGGTCCGACCGGGTTAGACTGGGCCCCATCGCAACCGGCTCTCTGGTTACTAAAACACCTGTATCTTGCAAACCACACGTCTGATTGATGACCCGTTTGAGGATTTGGGACCCTATTGAGGGGGAAGATATTTCAGCATGCTTTGTGGTGACTTTCATGGAAACCTAGAAGTGATGAATGACTTTAGTAGAGGTTCTCCCAAGCGTGCTACGTACGGAACCTTGCGGTTGGCTGAGACCTGAAGATTGCTCAATGATGGCCTAGTGGGAAGCGCCTCTATGTGACCCAGTAGGCCCATGGTGGGGAGTGGCTCTATGTGACCTGATAGGCCCATGGTACTCGACAGGAGGAGTAACTCAGTTCAGCTAAGGTGGGAAGCGGCTCTGTGTGACCCGACAGACCCACGATGGAGAGCGACTTAGTGTGACCCAGCATACCCATGGTACTCATCAGGGATGAGTAACGCAATAGTTCAATGTTAATGGGAAATGGCTATGTGTGACCCGGCAGACCCACTGTACTCGATAGAGGAGGATTTCTCTAGTGGATGAGGAGTTTGACGTTTGTGACTAACGATGCTACTGTTAGTACCCTAGAATATACTTGGGGTGAGATGTCCTGTGTCTCGTGCTTTACTTTGAGGAATTTTTGTGTGTTATTTCTTCTTTTTTTGGTTTATCTACTGAGTACTATGTTACTCACCCCTGGAGGGGCTTCACCCACACGTGTTGTGTCTGGTGCAGACGACCGTTGTTACGATAGGGGTGCTTAGAGAGATGGGACTGACAGACACTAAGACGATGGACTTGGTGGCCTAGGACTAGGTGGGGCTGAGTATGATCGGGTTAAAATGACATACTACTCCAGCTTACAATATATTTACTACTACCACAATCAGGTGGGGCTTACTAGAGATAGCCATTAGAGCATTTTTCATACTTTATAATTTCCAGTACTTTTTCTTAGGTTTGTATTCTAGCCCACTTTCTTTCAGCTATACTTGCACTCAATTTATTCAGTGGTATGTTGTTTCCCTTTTTTTGGGACTTGGTTGGGAATGTGCATGCATACAGGTATCCAGGCTAATGCCTCCCACTTGCAGGTTTATGCCTTCGGCACCAGTCGCCATCCCCTGGCCTTCAGTAGGCAGGTTTGGGGTAGTCACGACACGGGCCTCGGGGGCCGGGTCGTGACAAAGTGGTATCAGTGGGTGGTCGGTTCCCCCTCAAAGTCTGGGAGTATGATGTTTTTTTGGGGAAACAATGTTAAGTGTTTTGATTTTTACTTTCAGATTCGGAGAGTCCAATGTTGGTGCGACAGCTGACGTATCCATACACCAAGACCTTGATTTCCGTTTTCAACTCAATACATGAAAACAATGGTTGCATAAGTGTATTATTATTTTTGAATAAGAGTCAGATCACCAGGTATAACCTTTTAACCATGGTACATCTTGATCTATCTCAGGATGCCTCCATGTGGATGACTAGCCAAGATCTCGATACGGGGTCTTGAGGACAACTCACCTAGCGAAGAGGCGTCCGTTCAGGGACCAGTTCTAGAGATGGCCCCACTGGGTGGTGCACCAGTGCTACCAGCACCCAATGGTCAACATCTACTGTCAACAGTTATAGAAGAGGATGTTCATAGGCTCAGTTCCCTACATGAATTTTAGAGACAAAGGCCTCCTAGGTTCAGGGGAGAGACGGATCCTCAGGTCGCTGAGGACTGGATGGAGGCTGTGACGTGGGTCTTCTGCTTAGTGAGGACACTGCCTGACTAGATGAAGATCTTGGAAGTGAGCCTTCTACAGGGATCGGCAGGGAGATGGTGGAGCTTGACCATCTAGACTCACGATGAGGTGACCCTCACTTGGGTTGACTTCAAGAGTATCTTACAGGAGGAGTTTTTCCTCGCGATCTTGTGCTCTGTGCGTATCCAGGAGCTACTTCACCTATAACAGGACATCATTATGGTGGTCGAGTACTCGGCAAGGTTTACAGAGCTTTTCTACTACTCTACAGATATGGTGTGAGACCCTTTTTTCAGGGCTCAAGCCTTTGAGTAGGGACTCAGGTGGGAGATCAAGGCTTTGGTGGTGTCTCTCAGCATCCCTACCCAGGCCGGGGTGCTGGAGCGATCCCTTTTGATAGAGAGTTTCTTGGTAGAACATGTTCCCACAACTAGAGCTACCAATAGAACCTAGGATGAAGAGTATTCATCATGAAATAGACAATAGACGCATGGGCCCAAGCGGGCCAGGTCTTTCAGAGGTCGACCCCAATACTTAGGGTCAGCAGTGTGAGGCTCCTAGGATAGAGGGAGTCAGACGGGGGGCCAAGATTTGCTACTTGTGTGGTGGGAAGGGACACATGTGTAATGGTCCGGATCTCTCCGGACCATTCCTTTGTCAAAAAGAAGGCCACGAAGTGTTCTGGAGGGTAAAATGGACTTTTCCCACACTTTCTAGAATTTTGTAACTACACGCTGTGTAGTTTGAGTACACATCGTGTACCCCCTTTCCGGGTATACCCCGTGTTGAAGGCTATGTCCTTGCTATGTGGAGTAATGGGTGCACGCCGTGTGTCCAGTTCTACACGTCGTGTAGTCCTTCCCCGCGTATGCGTTACCAGTCAACAGCCGTGTACCGTGTTGGAGCCGTGTCCTTGACGTGTGCAATAAATGAGTACACGTCGTGTAGTCCTTCCCCGCGTATGCGTTACCCTCAAACCGTGTGTTGACCAGTCAACGGCCGCTGAACCGTGTTGGAAGCCGTGTGGAGACCGTGTAAAATAACCGAGTACACGCCGTCTACCATAAAGTACACGCCGTGTACTTTTCCTTTTCTCGCCTATAAAAGGAGGGGTCCCCTCCGCCTTTCAATTCACTCCTCTCCTCCCCTTTCCTTTGAGCAGAGCTCTCCTAAGAGACTTGAAGGCTCCTTTTCTTCCATAACTTCTTCGTCCGAGCTTCGATTTATGATCCGTCAGTGGCCACATGATCGTAACAATGAGGTGGAACTTTCGAGATTGGATCCGTTGTCTTTACTTCATCCTTTCCTTTCTGACTTCCACCCAAGGAGGTTTTTTCGGGACCCAACAGAAGTGACGGACGCCGACGGACTTCTTCTAAAGTTGATCCGGGGGAGGGCTGTGATCAGAACCTGTTGATGTAGGGACCTTACCTTCGTCTCTCTAATTTGTGAATCATTTGGGGTGGGTATCCTTTTTGTTTTCGTGATATACGGTTGAACCAATAAATAAAGATAATAATTGGTTAAAGAACAAGGATGAGGAAGTTGTTATGTTTATCTTTATATCCTGTGATATTATGTTTTTAATTGAATAGGATTATGCCTACTAAAAATCACGGTCGTTGGGGGCCTTTGCTTGCGCAATTAAATGTTGCCCTATCTTTCTAGACCGTTTTTTGGATATAACTTTGTGGAAATTGGTTAATCACGTAAAGTTGGCTGTTTAAAATATGGAACCCTTGTGTGATCACCCCGGTTAAACAAAAACGGAATAATGAACATGTGGGTGTTGTCTTGGATACATGGCATGTGATGGGGGTGTTTTGTGGGTTTTTGTGGATAGGGTGAGCAGCGGGGCTGCGGTTGGCTTGGTTGTGGGTTGGTGTGAATGCTATGTTGGTGACGGGCAGCAGGGCTGTGATAAGTGGTATTAAAGGAATAATGATGTACGAGTTTCGGTGCGGTTGTGGTTATGGTAGTTGGCAGCGGGGCTGCAGGGATGGGTTAAATGTGAATGGAATATGGGTTGTGAATAATAAATAAAAGAGGAAGAGTTAATGAATGGTGGGGCGTGGTAATGAAACAGAATTAATAATCAATGGGGCTGGTTGGTTGATAAGAAGGGCTTGGTTGTGTTGCTTGTGTTTTCCTAACTTGATTTGTGGATGACAGAGATATGTTTTACGAATGATCGATGTGGTTAGTTGTGGATAGTTTCCCAGTAGTTAAGGAACTAAATAAACTAATTTTGCTGAAACATGAAAACCTAAATGGGGTTGGGGTTGTTTGTTGTATGCATGCTTCGTAGTAGCAGTGCCGAGGCACGTGCTCAGTTTCTCTGTTTATAAGCCATAGGTTGGGCTATGTGGTTGGTATATATATCTATATCTTTTGTGTTTTATCTCACCCCACACATGTTGAGCACTTAGTGTCGAACACTCCCATTTCATGGGAGAGGGTATTTTTCCCTTAGTTACTAGCTCCTTCCTGCTCCTTCTCCCCTAGGCTGTGATGGCTTGAGGCGACCTTACACCTAAGAATCTTCAGGTAGGTTTCGATTGGGGTGGCTTTAGCCCAAGACTCTTTGGGCAGGTTCTACTATTTCCCAAGAATCTTCAGGATGAGGCCCAGGTGTGTGTGGGCGGGATACGTGGTTGTGAGGCCCAGGTGTGTACGAGCGGGATACGTGGTTGTGAGGCCCAGGTGTGTGCGGGCGGGATATGTGGTAGTGAGGCCCAAGTGTGTGTGGGTGGGATACATGGTAGTGAGGCCTAGGTGTGTGCGGGCGGGGAGAGTGTGGCAGCGTCAGGACATTCGCTGTTAGGAAGAGCAGCTAACTAAAGGGAAATGGTGCGGGGTACCTAATACTCTTGTTTCTTATATACTACTACCTATTGTGCTTGTGTTTTGGTGAGTGTGGCTGGTGAGGTTGGGTGGATAGAATTCATTTCTAGGTTTCTACTGTTGTTATCACGGGACATTATGATGTATCCCCACTTGTGCACGAGAGCTTTAGGTTTCCCTACTGAGTATACTTGTATGCTCACCCTACGTTTACTTTCAGGTTTCCAAGAGGACTACTGGGGCCGTGCGGGACCCTACTCGTCGGACAGTTGGAGTTGTTGCAGTTTCTGTTCTCTTGTTTTCTTTTAGTATTGTACTTTGAGCTTTCTTGTACTTGTTCCTCATTATAAAATTGTTTAAACATGCATGTTGTCTTGGTTTGAGTTTATTTCTATACAATTGTTATTTTCCTTTTTGGTGGTTGACTTGTCCTATTTCCCAATCCTAAATAATAAAAAGGGTAATGCCTCCCATATTTGTGAAAACTCATACCCTTGGTGCTAGTCGCCACCCCGGGGCCTACTGGAGGCGGGACTCGGGGGTCATTATCTCCCTTTCACCATTTCCAGCTCAGTAGGGACATCTTTGGTGGGAGGGGGTCGTGACAGAATGGTATCAGAGCGGAGGTTGAGAGATAGGATGGAGTCTGGAGTTAGGCACAGTCAGGATTGCATGGAAAGGTAGGGCAACAGTGTTAGTTAATCTTGGTGCATGACATAGGCCAGGGAAGACTGGCTAGGACACGGGATTTTAGGGCCCCCCGTGATCCGATGCAAGGACTCTGAGCCTACCAAATGACCAAGTGAAACTACATTTATTGTAGGGTAGACACCCTAGGGAAGGTACATGCATCATCACGATTGTGTTTTACTTGATTTGGGTGTTCTGGGAAAGAAATTGAAATAAAATGATAAAATAAAACCTTGAGTTTTCCTTAGTACTTGGGCTTAGGCGATCCTTGTTTACTGTACAACTATGGAACCTAGACATCATCCCCGGGTGGATCAGACAGCCGAGACCCAGCAGTTTCAGGCAGTCGATCGGTTGAGGATTGACCGAGAGGAGGAAGATATCCAGTGGCAGAAGACTCTCCGTTCTTTCCAACGGTAGACCCTCAATAAGTACGAGGGTAGTACTTAGGATACAGAGACGGAGGGGTGGCTTGAGGAGCTAGGGATCACTTTTACCTTGATCCGTGCTCCAAGGGAGTACTGGGTTCCCCTAGTAGTCAGTCATCTGAGAGGTGCGGCGCGATAGTGGTGGACACTCTACCTCAGAGAGAGGATAGATGCAGAGGTTCCATGGGCAGACTTTGAGAAGGAATTCCAAGAGGAATTCCTTTCTTCCATGATCAAGGAGGAGAAGCGGCAGGAGTTACTCTCCCTTTAGCAGGGGAGTATGTCAGTACGAGAGCTGGGGATCAAGTTCAAGGATCTCCTGCGCTTTGCTCCGGATCTCTTTCTGAATGAGGAGTCTCGGGCAAGACATTTGAAAGAGGTGCTTCGTCCTTCGATCCAGTATTATGTCACCCCCTTCACCCTTCCGACGTACTTAGTGGTACATAAGAAGGTAGAGGTTGTAGAGAGGATGCACTCGCTAGGAGGTGCACCCCGAGAGGGGATCCAGCCAGGCTCGTCGAAGGGGAAGGCAGTCAGCAGCAGGGCTCCTGCGATGGGACCTTCCAGGTTTAGGCCAGTGGGGAGTAGACCCCAGCAGTTCCAGTCCAGATCTTTGGGTCCTCGTCCCTTTTTCACGAGCCCAGGACCAAAGTGTTTTTATTGTGGATGTTTCGAGCATGTTCAGGGTCGGTGCCCGACCCGAGCTCAGTACAGTGGAGGTGGGCAGGTTCAGCGCCCACCTCAGCAGCACCAGTTGCCAGAAAGGCCCTTCCAGCAGCAGCATGACCATGCTCCTATGAGGGAAGACTTTTTGGGAGGAGGCCGACCTCAGGGTGATCCTCAAGGACCTCAAATAGGGTGTGGTCGGGGAGGTGGACGACATCAGAGAGGCAGAGGAGCTGGGCGTGGACAGTTGCACGCAGCAGGGTTGACAGCTCCAGCAGGACCAGAAGTGGTGCAAGGTACGATTTGTTTGTTCAGCACTCTTGTTTCTGCTTTGTTCGATTCAGGAGCCTCGCACTACTTTGTTGCACCTGGTCTAGCCCATGCTTTGGGGCTAGATGTAGATAGACTTTCCATACCACTGGTGATGAGTACACCAGTTGGAGTCCAGAACAGTGTATATTGTGTTTGCCGGGGATGTGGGATGATGTTGGGACCACATCGTTCTAGTGGGGACCTCCTTCTATTACAGATGCAGCCATACGATGTCATCTTAGGCATCGACTGGTTGTTTTCTATTAGTGCCGTTATCGACTGCTTCCGGAGAAGAGTCATGTTCTCCGACGTGGATGGGCAGCATGTAGCTTTTGTTGGCAAGAGGAGCTATCAGGTGGGAAGCCGGCGTGTGGAGCCTCTCCTTTCCTTGTTAGGTGGGCTATCAGTGGTTCCAGCTGATACAGAGATGATGGATGTCCCAGAGGTTGTTGGGGAGTTCCTCGATGTTTTTCCTAAGGAGGTTGTGACTCTACCCCCCCGACGTGATGTTGAGTTCGGGATAGACTTACAGCCTAGGGCCCGTCCGATTTCGATGTCCCCTTATCGGATGGAACCTTCGGAGTTGCGGGAGTTGCAGATTTAGATTGACGATCTGATGGAGAAGGGTTTTGTTTGACCTAGCATATCTCCATGGGGTGCTCCAGTTTTGTTTGTGAAGAAGGCAGATGGTGGTCTCAGGATATGCATAGAATACCGAAGGTTGAACCAAGTAAGGGTCAAGAACTGTTATCCCCTCCCAAGGATAGATGATCTCTTCGACCAACTGAGGGGAGCGGGTTGGTTTTCCAAGATTGATCTACGATCTGGATATCATCAGCTGAGGGTAAAAGACAGTGACATCTTGAAGACGACTTTTAGGTGCAGGTATGGGAACTTCGAGTTTGTGGTGATGCCATTTGGAGTTACGAATGCACCGGCTGATTTCATGGGATTTATGAACTTTGTCTTCCGGGAGATTCTGGACCGTTTTGTCGTTGTGTTTATCGATGATATCCTGATCTACTCAAGGTCAGAGGAGGAGCACGTTGAGCATCTCAGGGTAGTCTTGGGAGTCCTTCGACACCACCAGCTTTACGGGAAATTGTCGAAGTGTAAGTTCTTGAAACAATAAGTACACTTCCTTGGGCACGTGGTGTCTCAGCATGGAGTGTCAGTGGACCCGTCGAAGGTGGATGCATTTGTTTCTTGGGTAGCACCCAAGAGCGTGGCAGAAGTTCGTAGTTTCCTGGGGTTAGCAGGTTACTATCAGAGATTTGTTTCAGACTTCTCTTGAGTTGCTGCTCCATTGACAGCTTTGACGAGGAAAAACCAGGTCTTCCTATGGAGCGAGCAGTGCCAGAAAGCTTTTGACTACCTGAAGGAGAAGTTGGTCAGTGCTCCCGTACTCAGGTTTCCAGAGGAAGGGTTGTTGTATGAGGTGTTTTTTGATGCTTCTGGCCTTGGTCTAGGGTGCGTGCTGATTCAGAAGAAGGGAGTGATCTGTTATGGGTCTACGCAGTTACGCCCTCACAAGCGTAACTATTCCACCCATGACCTAGAGATTGCACCAGTAGTTTTCGCACTAAAGTTGTGGCAACATTACCTCTTTGGGGAGTGATTTGTGGTCTTCTCAGATCATAATATCCTGCGTTATATCTTCTCCCAGCGTGACCTGAACTTACAGCAGCGGAGATGGGTCGAGTTTCTCCAAGACTATGACTTTGAGATCTCTTACACTGAAGGTAAGGGAAATGTTGTGACTGATTCCCTGAGCAGGAATTCACATCAGGAAGTAGTTTGGGAATCCACTGATGCTTGGAAGGCGATTGGAGAGTTGGCTGCCTTGCACTTGGATGCCAGGGTAGAAGGTGTTAGAGGCTGTTTGTTTTAGATGACGGTGCAATCCTCCTTGTTGCAGTAGGTGGAAGAGTCCCAGTGGGGGGACTCCAAGGCGGAAGTGATGCGGGATCATGTCGATCAGGGGAACGCTCCAAAAGGATGGTCGGAGGACAGCCGACATCGGATTCTTTTCTATGGAAGGTTGTTTGTTTCGGAGGCAATGCGTGAGGGAGTTCTCCCTGAGTTCCATAGCTCAGCCTTGGAGGTACATCCAGGAGTTTCGAAAATGTACCGAGGCCTGAGGGAACAGTTTTGGTGGCCTGGGGTGAAACGAGCAGTGGCAGAGTTTGTGGCTAAATGCCAAGTGTGTCAGCAAGTGAAGGCTGAACACCGTGTTCCCAGCGGGTTGTTGCATCCTTTAGATGTCCCCGAGTGGAAGTGGGATGAAATCTCAATGGACTTCGTCACAGGACTACCCAGAGATCAGGGTGGTTATGATGCTATCTGGGTAGTGGTGGATTGGCTGACGAAATCAGCTCACTTCTTAGCAATTAAGGAGTCAGGCCCGATGAGTACCTTAACACAGAGGTACGTAGATGAGGTGGTATGTTTTCATGGAGTACCAAAGACTATTGTCTCAGATCAGGATACTCAGTTTACCTTAGGAGTCTGGAGGGGGTTACAACATGCTTTTGGCACCCAGCTATGCCTTAGCACTACTTTCCACCCCCAGACCGATGGGCAGATAGAGCGGACTATCCAGACATTGGAGGACATGATGCGAGCATGCATTCTAGATTTCAGAGGATCATGGGTATGAAACTTGCCTTTATTAGAGTTCGCCTACAACAACAGATTCCACTCTACTATTGGCATGGCACCGTTTGAGGCTTTGTATAGAAGGCCATGTCGTTCACCCATTTGCTTGGCAGAGGTTGGTGAGACAGGTGCTCTTGGGCCAGAGGTAGTACAGAGCACCATAGAGAAAGTCTAGCTTGTACGTGAGAGGATAAAAGCTGCTCAGGACTGAAAGAAGTCTTATGCTAATCGTCGGAGGAGGCCCTTGGAGTTCGAGGTGGGAGATCATGTGTTCTTGAAGGTTTCCCCTCGACGGGGGTAGCAGAGGTTTGGGAAATGGAGCAAGCTCTCACCTAGGTTCATCGGACCTTTTGAGGTGCTGAGGTGAGTCAGCGAGGTGGCATATCAGCTAGCCCTACCACCTCAGTTGGAGAAGGTTCATGACATCTTCCACGTCTCCCAACTTCGTCAGTACTTACACGAGGACTCCCACGTTATCGGCTGGGGAGAGTTAGATATGGGAGACGACGTGACCTTTGAGGAATGACCAGCCAGAATCGAGGATCGTAAAGAGAAGGTGCTCCGTGGACAAACCATTCCATTGGTTCGTGTGTTGTGGAGGCATGGCGGCCTCGAGGAGATCACTTGGGAGTGGGAGACCCAGATGCACACTCAGTACCCGGAGCTGTTTTGACTTGTGTTTTCCCTTGTTCTTCTGAGCTTTGTGTTGATGTTATACTCTGTACCTTTTATATTTATGGAATTCTTGTCTTTTCAGTTGTGAGAAATTTTGTTTCCTTGTTCCCTGGTAATTTGCAACATGTCCGGATGTGTGGGAAAGGGAAAAACCTGACCCTTAATCGAGACGCATTAATGCAGATGCGATTAAACCCGTGCGGGCGAGTCAGTGCCGCCTAAAGCGGATAATATCTCGACAAAGGTGAAGGAATTTCCCAAACCCACGTTTTCGGGCAGTGTGTTGGTTGTGTGGTGTTGGGGTTAGTGCGAGTTGAAAAATCCTAATGTATGAAAGTGGGAAGACCCAATTCTTAATCGAGACGCATTAATGAGGATGCGATTAAACCCGTGCAAACGAGTCAGTGCCGCCTAAAGCCGATAATATCTCGACATAGGAGAAGTAATTCCTAACACATATGATTAGGGTTGTTGGTTGGGTTCCTGTTATAACGAGAACCCTAAGAGGTATCTTGTTGGGTTTCCTCTGAGTTGGTTTTTGAATTATTGGGGACGAGAATGTTTTAAGAGGTATCTGATGTAATGGTCCGGATCTCTCCGGCCCATTCCTTTGTCAAAAAGAAGGCCACGAAGTGTTCTGGAGGGTAAAATGGACTTTTCCCAAACTTTCTAGAATTTTGAAACTACACGCCGTGTAGTTTGAGTACACGCTGTGTACCCCCTTTTCGGGTATAACCTGTGTTGAAGGCTGTGTCCTTGCTGTGTGGAGTAATGGGTGCACGCCGTGTGTCTAGTTCTACACGCCGTGTAGTCCTTCCCTGCGTACGTGTTACCAGTCAATGTCCATGTACCATGTTGGAGCCGTTTCCTTGCCATGTGCAATAAATGAGTACATGCCGTGTGTATGAACTACACGCTGTGTAGTCCTTCCCCGCGTATGCGTTACCCTCAAACCGTGTGTTGACCAGTCAACGGCCGCGGAACCGTGTTGGAAGCCGCGTGGAGACCGTGTAAAATAACCGAGTACACACTGTGTACCATAAAGTACACGCCGTGTACTTTTCCTTTTCTCGCCTATAAAAGGAGGGGTACCCTCCTCCTTTCAATTCACTCCTCTCCTCCCCTTTCCTATGAGTAGAGCTCTCCCAAGAGACTCGAAGGCTCCCTTTCTTCCATAACTTCTTCGTCCGAGCTCTGATTTACGATCCGTCAGCGGCCACGGGATCATAACGACGAGGCGGAACTTCCGAGATTGGATCCGTTATCTTTCCTTCGACCTTTAATTTCCGACTTCCACCTGAGGAGGTTTTGCCGGGACCCGACAGAAGGGACGGACGCCGACGAACTTGTTCTAAAGTTGATCCGGGGGAGCGCTATGATCAGAACCTGTTGAAGTAGGGACCTTACCTTAGTCTCTCTAATTTGTGCATAATTTGGGGTGGTTATCCTTTTTGTTTTCTTGATATACGGTTGAACCAATAAATAAAGATAATAATTGGTTAAAGAACAGGGATGGGGAAGTTGTTATGTTTATCTTTATATCCTATGATATTATGTTGTGAATTGAATAGGCTTATGTCTACTGAAAATCACGGTCGTTTGGGGCCTTTGCTTGCACAATTAAATGTTTCCCTATCTTTCTAGACTGTTTTGTGGATATAAGTTTGTGGAAATTGGTTAATCATGTAAAGTTGGCTGTTTAAAATCTGAAACCCTTGTGTGATCACCCTGGTTAAACAAAAACGGAATAATGAACATGTGGGTGTTGTCTTGGATACGTGGCATGTGATGGGGGTGTTTTGTGGATTGTTGTGGATAGGGTGAGTAGCGGATATGTGGTTGGCTTGGTTGTGGGTTGGTGTGAATGCTATGTTGGTGACAGATAGTGAGGCTGTGATAAGTGGTATTAAGGTAATAATGATGTAAGGGTTTCGGTGCGTTTGTGGTTATGGTAGTTGGAAGCGGGGCTGCGGGGATGGGTTGAATGTGAACGGACTATGGGTTGTGAATAATAAATAAAAGCGGAAGAGTTAATGAATGGTGGGGTGTGGTAATGAAATGGAATTAATAATCAATGGGTATGGTTGGTTGATAAGAAGGGATTGGTTGTGTTGCTTGTGTTTTCCTAACTTGATTTGTGGATGGTAGGGATATGTTTTACGAACGATCGATGTGGTTGGTTGTGGATAGTTGCCCAGTAGTTAAGGAACTAAATACACTAATTCAGCTAAAACGTGAAAACCTAAATGGGGTTGGGGTTGTTTGTTATATGCATGCTTTGTAGTAGCAGTGCCGAGGCATGTGCTCAGTTTATCTATTTAGAAGCCATAGGTTGGGCTATGTGGTTGGTATATATATCTGTATCTTTTGTGTTTTATCTCACCCCACCCATGTTGAGCACTTAGTGCCGAACACTCCCATTTCCTGTGAGAGGGTGTTTTTCCCTTAGTTACTAGCTCCTTCCTGCTCCTTCTCCCCTAGGATGTGATGGATTGAGGCGACCTTACACCTAAGACTCTTCGGGTAGGTTTCGATTGGAGTGGATTTAGCCCAAGAATCTTCGGGCAGGTTCTACTGTTTCCCAAGAATCTTCAGGATGAGGCCCAGGTGTGTGCGGGCGGGATACGTGGTTGTGAGGCCCAGGTGTGTGCGGGTGAGATACGTGGTTGTGAGGCCCAGGTGTGTGCGGGTGGGATACGTGGTAGTGAGGTCCAGGTGTGTGCGGGCAGGGAGAGTGTGGTAGCGTCAGGACGTTCGCCATTCGGAAGAGCAGCTAACTAAAGGGAAATGGTGCGGGGTACCCAATACTCTTGTTTCTTATATACTACTACCTGTTGTGCTTGTGTTTTGGTGAGTGTGGCTGGTGAGGTTGGGTGGATATAATTCCTTGCTAGGTTTCTTCTGTTGTTCTCACGGGACATTAGGATGTCTCCCCACTTGTGCACGAGAGATTTACGTTTCCCTACTAAGTATACTTTTATGATCACCCTACGTTTACTTTCAGGTTTCCAGGAGGACTACCAGGGCCATGCGGGACCCTACTAGTCAGACAGTTGGAGTTGTTGCAGTTTTTGTTCTCTTTTTTTCTTTTGGTATTGTACTTTGAGCTTTCTTATAATTGTACCTCGTTATAAAATTGTTTAAACATGCATGTGGGCTTGGTTTGAGTTTATTTCTATACACTTGTTCTTTTTATTTTTGGTGGTTGACTTGTCCTATTTCCCAATCCTAAATAATAAAAAGGGTAATGCCTCCCATATTTGTGAAAACTCATACCCTTGGTGCTCGTCGCTACCCCGGGGCCTACTGGAGGCAGGACTCGGGTGTCATTATCTCCCTTTCACCATTGCCAGCTCAGGAGGGGCATCTTTGGTGGGAGGGGGTCGTGACAACATGGCATTGACTGCCCTACCCGCCATACAGATGACGAGCAGACGGTCGAGGGTCCACCGAGGTAGCAACAAAGGTTTAAGCGAGGAGGTCTGCAGGGCGGAAGAGGTGGAAGTGGAGCTGGCTGAAAAGCAGGTGGTGGGCGGCGGTTCGAGGTGTTACCGCCACCACCCCTTGGTGGTCCACCCCGACCTTAGGGAGAATGCGGACAGGGTGAGCTTAGATCTAGGAATCAGAGGCTTACGACCAAGGTTCTCTAGAGATGATCCGCGGTATGATCTATGTCTTATCCACCCTAGCTGTAGTACTTATAGACACATGTGCTAGACACTCATTCCTTTCCATGGATCTTGTTTAGAGCTCATAGATTTTGGTGGAGCCGTTGGCTCGATATTTATGGTTAGAGACTCCTATGGGATAAAATTTGATGATTACACACTGGTACCAGCAGTGTGAGATTACTCTAGGAGGTGAGAGCTTCAGCTGAGATCTCCTAGTAGCAGCGTCGAGGCCTTACGATGTCATCTTGGGTATGGACTGGTTATCCACATTCCATGCCCATATTGACTGTTTTAGGAATATAGTGTGGTGTGTCTGCACAGATGCGATCTGGTTTTCCTTCATCGGTGAGAAGGAAACCCTTGCAGCATAGGAAAAACTCCCTCGGAGGAGGGTGCAACCAATCAGTCACCTGTTGGCTAACCTCACTCTCAGTGAAGTGGAGAATAAGAATCCAAGTTTTACTGTAGTAGTGGATGATTACAAGGATGTTTTTCCTGATGAGGTTCCAAGACTACCTCCTCATAGAGAGGTAGAATTATACATCGAACTATACCCCATAACGACACCGATATCCACATCAGCATATTGAATGGCTCCCGTAGGGCTTCACGAGCTGAGGGTACAATTAGAGGAATTTTAGAATAAGGGGTTTGTAAGACCCATCGTTTCACCATGGGTAGCCCTAGTGTTTTTTTCCAATAAGGCAAATGTGAGTTTGAGGTTGTGCATGGATTATTGGCACATTAACCAAGTGGTCGTGGAGAATGAGTACCCACTACCAAAGGGTTGATGGTCACATCAATTAGTTAAAGGGGGTAGCCTTTCGTGTGAATGGAAAGGTTCCCATAGGTTTTTCAGTAGATGAGACAACGAAGATGGTTGGAGTTCCTCCAAAACTATTAATTTGAGATAGTCTATACTCTTGGGAAGGGGCACTTAGTGGAACACATGCTCAACAGGAGTTCTAGTTTACAGCTGCTGGGTGAGGTGATAAAGGAGCTAACCATGATGCCAATATTCTCCATGGATAGTGATGAAAAAACTTACCTCTAGTCTAAGACTATCACTCCCCCACTCCTTTAGCGAGTTTAGGAGGCAAAACTTGGGGATGTTAAATGTGAGGCTTGATGTGATCAGATATCCTCAGGGTAGGCTCCTGATGGATTTCCAATAGGTGGGGAGTACATCATCCCTTTTCAGAGGACGCACCATGGTACCCGTGATGTTATGAGAAGAGGTGTCGAGGGAATCACATACATCACCTTTGGGGGTACATCCTGGTGTGGAGAAGATGTACCAGGACCTCCGACAGTAGTACTGGTTGTCAGGGATGAAGGAAGTAGTGGAAGAGTTCATTTCACAATTCCTCACTTGTCAGAAAGTGAAACATGAGCATTAGATTCCAACACGTTGAATCACAACTTTTACACCCCAGATAGATGGTCAGGCAAAGAAGACTATACAGACCTTGGAGGACATTATTCATGATTGTGTCTTGGATTTTGGTTATAGTTGGGATGACCACCTACCACTGGCGAAGTTTGCGTACAACAATAGTTATCACTCCACCATCGACAAGGAATCGTTTGAGGCCATGTACGGTCAACGACTGAGAAGGTGAGGATTATAACAACCCTGATATTTTATTATAAAATTAAACATAATTTATTACATGAACTTCTCTTGATAAAACATGGAAGATCGATAGGTCTAGTGTCTTTGGGGCTTAGGATCACTACATAACAACTTAAAACATGAAATACAACATCTTTATTGAAAACTTCCTTTATATGACCACTACATTCCCTCGTACTTAGCATTGCATGGGATAACCTGAGGACATGCATAAGAAAAGGGTGAGCTATAATGCCCAATAAGGGAATAATCATGGAATAACATGAGGAACACAATACATGTTAGACAATAGGAATTTCAATAGAGCACAAGAGAATCATAAATATAAAGTCATGATAAAGCGTGATAATCATAACATGGAAATGTGGCAACAACTCTTAACATGGAATTAGCATGAGCCAAGGCTCATTGCACATGGAGCA
Source organism: Viscum album (assembly GCA_963277665.1). NCBI lineage: Eukaryota > Viridiplantae > Streptophyta > Magnoliopsida > Santalales > Viscaceae > Viscum > Viscum album. The sequence continues at coordinate 807,872,914 of OY728137.1, forward strand.
TGAGTAAACCCTCATTGCACATGAAGTATGAGTAAACCCTCGTTGCACTTGAATTAGCATGAGTCAACACCCATTTCACTTGAATTATCATGATACTATACTTTACCCAATGCATTGGAGTGCAATAAGGGTGCACCCTTCTTAAACATTTCATTTCATGCATAAGTGTGCCACATGGATCATAAAACATTGAATCATTCAACATAATATTTTATTCCATGATAAATGAATGTGGAACACATACATGAAACTCTTTAAAAAATAATTAAATGTGCATAAAGTTGAATACCCTTGATAGAGAAATTAGCATGGTATTCACTACACAATGACTTTTTCTTGGAAAAGCGTGGTGCAATTTTGGCAGCATAACGGCGTGACATAAGAACTCATAAAAATGGTTGATGAGAGTGAAATGGGTGTCTAATAATATTTAAATGACATGGAAAATAAGGGGGTAATATATATACATGTCCCAACAAATGTAATAGAATTTAGATTCATGATACAAAAGAATTTCTTTAATGTAAATGAGGAGAGAATAATTCCTTTTGGAATTTCGGCATAGTAACAGGTGTACATGGGAGGAATTTAATGAGAGAGAAATGGGTCTGCCATCATTAAAACATAAAGAGGGAAGTATAGGGGTGGTTTAAAACCATACCCCAACATTTATAATTGAAATTAAAAGGGCATAACAATTTAAAGAATATTGGACAGAAATGAGAAAGGAATAAAAAACCCTTACTTGGAAGTGTGCATCCAAAGGCTTGAGAGAGGCTTGAGAGAGGCTTCTTGGGAGCTTGGGGAACCTTGGTAGGATTATAGAGAGATTAGGGTAGAGGTTGGACGAACTCCAAAGGCTTTGAGTGATGAGGAATTGGGAGCTTGGGTGGGTTTATATAGGAAAGGTGAGGGAATTCTTTATTATTTAGGTTTGGGATACCTCACATTAAACTAATCCAAACCAAAAACCAGACCATGTTTTTGGCCCATGGTTTTTGTCAAAGGGAAGTGGAAAACAATATTTTATAAGGCCAAAGTCCTAACTTCTTAAAATATTGGGGTTTCTTATGTGGAGGTGAGTCACACTCCCAAGGAAAACAATTTTAAAAGACAAGATGTTTAGTAAGTCTTGAAGGGTCCATTAATGCTTTGTAAAATAAGCCAAAAAAACCAAAAATCAAATTATGTTATTAGTAAAACATATATTGGCCGAACATAAAGCTTATAGTATTTTATTACATCACTATTGGGTCATTATAATGTCATAAAACACATTATATATTTAAACGGTATTTAATTTTTACCCAAAAATTTGACTATCTCAGAAAATTATGAAAAATTCACCATTGGATAATTTTGACATCCTAATTCCAGAAATAATATTTATTCTATCTAACTAATTTTTTAAATATGTTAATTTTCACTTTTAAAATAAAAAATCGCCATTTATTGAAAATTCACAGGTTTTGACAAAAATGGCTTTCGAACCTTAATAAAAATTACAATTGCATTCATAAAATTATATTATCATTTATATTTAATAAATATTAATTTAATAATAATAATAATAATAATTTATTAGTAAATTATTTAATACAAAAATCCATTAATTCATCAAAATTGATTTCTTAGTTGAATATTAACTAAAAACACTATTTGTGCTTTAAAAACTATTTACAAGGTAACAATAATAAAATGAAAGTATATTCATTATTATATACAAAAATAGAGTACATAACCATAGTACTAGGGTATTGTTACATAACCCTTCAAAACACCCGCATAAGACCGAAGGGTGAGGTGTGCGATGGTGACAGACTCTTGGGGTGGCTCGGATAACATCACTCGGCTGGTAATCTCTATTAACTTCCACTTCTTCCGTCGGCGGTTCTGCTCAAGCTTAATGTGTTCAATCTCGGCTTGAGTTTGGTCAAGAGAAAATCCCAATGATGCCACCTCCTTTATGAGCTCTGACAAATGGGCTTCATACGGGGCAAGTCTACTGGATGAGGCCATCACTTCCTTTGTCTGAGTAAATTGGATTTGTTAAAGCCCATATTTATACTAGTCATGTGATCACTATTTAATGCCTACAAAAGAAACGATAAAAATTCTTAATGGTATTTTAAAATCCAAAAACATAAAACAAAAGAAGTGCATATTTTTTATAACCATTTCACATGTTAAGACATTTAATTAAATCAAGAGGGATTTTCATTATCAAAGGTTTGGGTCATTACAATCTTCCCCCCTTAAGAAATTTCGCCCTTGAAATTTTATTTTCCCACACTAAAACAGATTTGGGTAACTTTGCTTCATCATTTCCTCTGATTCCCAAGTCGATTCTTCAAACTTGTGGTTTCTACACAACACCTTGACGAGGGGAATTGTCTTATTTCGTAGAACATTTTCTCTATGATCTAATATCTTCACTGGTTTCTCCTCATAAGAAAGATCATCCTCTAACTGTACCAACTCTGAAGAGAGCACATGTGAATGGTCTGGTATGTACTTCCTTAAGAGGGATACATGAAAGAAATCATGCACTTTGGCCATGGTAGGTGGAAGTGCTAGTCGATAGGCCATAGCCCTGACACGATCAAGAATCTTGAAGGGGTTGATGTACCTTGGACTTAACTTCCCTTTCTTTCCAAACCTCATGAACTTCTTCCATGGAGATATGCGTAGAAATAAAATGTCACCAACTTTAAACTCAAGGTCTCATCGATGATTATCTGCATAAATCTTCTGTCGACTTTGGGTTGCCTTGATATGCTGCTGAATGGTTTTCACCTTCTCCACCATTTCTTCGACCATTTCTGGTCCAATAAGCTTATACTCACCGACCTCATCCCAACACACTAGTGTTATTCACCTTTTCCCATAAAGTGATTCATATGGTGCCCTTTGGATGCTCGAGTGGAAACTGTTCTTATAAGAGAACTCAACCAGAGGAAGATGTTGATACCATCCACCTTTAAATTCCATTGAGCACACTCTCAACATGTCCTCAAGTGTTTGGATAGTCTGCTCAGATTGGAAATCAGTTTTAGAATCATAAGCCGTACTGAAGTTCAGTTCAGTATTCAGAGCATGTTGAAGACTCTTCCAAAACTTAGAGGGGAATCTTGGATCTCGTTTGGACATAATAGATAGTGGTACTCCACGCAGCCTTACCACTTCCCTGATATATATCCTTTCCAGTTGATCTAAGGAGAAATCCTCTTGAATAGCAATAAAGTGTGCAGCTTTTCTAGTATGGGCAATGGTTCCATCATCCCCTTAGACTTCTGCCACTCTACATTCCCTTGATGACACACCGGGCACTTTGATGTATATTCAGAAATCTCCTTCTTTATATTATCCCACCAATAATGCTCTTAGAGATATCGATACATCTTTGTGTTTCCTGGGTGAATAGAGAAATTTGAACTATGTACATCATCCAAAAGTTCCTTCTTCAGCTCCGGACTTGATGGAACACATAGTCTTTTCCCAAATCTCACAATTCCTTTTTCATTAACATTAAACTCTGAGGATTTACCTTTTTTGATAGCTTCCACTTTTTCCTGAATTCCCACATCATCCTTTTGAGCATCCTTTAACCTTTCCAAAAGTGATGGTTGAGCAATAATTTGTGAAAAGATTGATGATATTCTCTTATTTATGATTCCCATGTCCATCTTTATCAAATCTAAGAAGATTGGATCCTTTTCAATTCTCATAAATGATAGAATCGTTGGGTCCTTTCTACTTAGGGAATCTACAACCTTGTTTAATTTCCCAGGGTGGTAATGGATTGAGCAGTCATAGTCTTTGATCAGCTCTAACCATCTTCATTGGCGCATGTTCAACTCTTTATCTGTGAATATATACTTTAGGATCTTGTGGTCCATATATATTTCACACTTCTCCGCAAAGTGATAGTGCCACCAAATTTTCAAAGCGAAGATCACTACAACCAACTCAAGGTCATGTGTTGGATAGTTATTTCATGAAATTTTAATTGCCTTGAAGCATAGGCAATGACTTTGTCATTTTGCATCAACACAAATCTCAGGCCCTTCTTCGAAGCATCAATGAATACCACAAAAAGTTCTACACTTGTGGGTAAAGTGAGCACGAACGCAATGATAAGCCTCATTTTCAAATCCTTGATGATTTCTTCACATTAATCACTCCAAGAAAACTTTACTCCCTTCCTAGTTATCTTGGTATGAGGGTTGAACAATCGTGATAAATTTCTCACAAATTGTCGATAATATCCAGCTAACCCCAAGAAGCTATGGATATCCGTTACTGATGTTGGCCTTGACCATCCCTCAATTGCATCTATTTTGGAGGGATCCATAGATATCCCATTGTTTGTGATGATATGGCCCAAGAATGAGACCTACTTTAACCAGAACTCACACTTGATGTACTTTGCATAGAGCTTCTCCTTCCGCAAGGTCTCTAGTACAGTTCTTAGATGCTCCTCATGATCCTCCTTGGGTTTGGAGTATATCAGAATATCATCTATAAAGAATACCAAAAATTTGTCAAGGTGATCTTTAAAGACTCTATTCATCAATTTCATGAAGATTTCTAGAGCATTAGTGAGTCCTAAAGCCATTACTATGAATTCATAGTGCCCGTATCTTGTACGAAAAGCAGTCTTGGGGATATCTTCCTTCTACACCATTACTTGATAATATCCCAACCACAAATCCACCTTGGAGAAGTATTTTTCTCCATGTAGCTGATCGAACAAGTCATAAATTCATGGGAGAGGATACTTGTTCTTTATCATGATTTTGTTGAGCTCATGATAATCGATGCAGAGGCGCATTGACCCATCCTTCTTCTTGATGAAGAGGACTGGTGCACCCCATGGTGAAACAATTGGGCGTATAAACTCTTTATCCCGATTCTCATGTAGTTATTTCTTTATCTCCTCAAGATCCACAACAACCATTCTATACGGAGTCTTGGATATTGGAAATGTCCCAGGTATAAGATCAATTGAGAATTAAACATCTCTTCTAAGAGGAAGACCAGGAAATTCCTCGAGAAACACTTCAGCGAATTCCCTCACGATAGGCATGTCCTCTAGGATGGTTGCCTCCTTAGACTCAATCATCTGAGCCAGATACATGTTCTCATAGGGTATTAATATCCACGCTTGAGATGGTGGAGCTAAAGACGATTCATATTCCTACTTGCACTTGTAAAGGATCGGGGGTCGATTCTCCACATGGAGAGTGATTTCCCTATCATGGAAATTTATGTTGGCTTTATATAAGGAAAGCCAATCCATGCCAAATATTGCATAAAATTCCACCAGATGGAGTATGAAGAGGTTCCCCAGGAAGTTAAATCCACATATTATGACAGGGTAGGTGTTATATTCATGGGATTTAATGATTGCCCCATTTTCCATACTCACTGAAATCTTCACTTCTATGATTTGTGGTGGTTCTGGGATTGTTCTACTAAAATTTTCAGATATAAAAGAATGCATAGAACCTGAATCAAAAAGAAAGTTCTCTATTCTTGAATGAATAACTAGCGTACCTGTCACCACTTCGTTGTCGGGGTTCATTTTGGCAGTAGTGATGGCAAAAGCTCACCCTTGCTGCCTTGGATGTTGTTGGTTGCCTCCAAAAACCCTTGGCTTAGGGAACTAATTTACAAGATTCTATGGTTCTTTGAAGTTGTATCAATGAACCACACGTTGAGGTTTGAACGGATCATTCCTCTCCTCTTTCATAGCCGCGAGTCTTTATTGCCGATAGTTAACAGCCAGATTCCCTTCTCTTCCACACCTAAAGCATTTTCTTGTACCCTTCGAGCAATTTCCAGGGTGCTTCTTTCCACACCTTTGGCAAGTGGGGTGCTGGATCTTCTTAGCACCGTTGGATTTATCCATCGGACTACCAACATTGAAGTCCACCTTACGCTTCTTATCCCCATGATACCCCTGATATTCTCCGATCTCCATTTCGACCTTGAGGGCACATCAGACAATTTCCTCATAGCTATCGAAGTCACGGATCACCAATGCTTTCCTTAGGCTAGGTTTCATCCCACCAAAGAAGCAGTTAACCTTGCATTCAGGGGTAATGAAAAATCCGAAAGCGTATCATACAAGCCTTGTGAAGTTTTCCTCGTACACTCTAACAGATTCATCGTCTTTTTTCTTGAGGACAAGGAATTCCCTTTCTATCTTAAGCCGGTGGGTGTGCAAAAAATATTTATAAAAAAACATCTTTCGGAAATCCTTCCATTCCAACAACTCGATCTCCTCATTAGGATTTGTATTTTTGATCAATGTACACCATTGATCAACTTCACCCTCCATACGATAACCAGCCTGGAGAACCTTCTCTTGTTCAGAACATTGAAGGATGAAGAAGATCTTTTCAATGGAGTTGATCCATTGTTCGGCGATTGAGGGATCAAATGATCCATTAAAAGTAGGAGGCCTTTGTCTCATAAAGCTCTTGATAGTGATTTTTTCTTTCTTAGGGGGGTTTGAACATTCCTATTGACCCATGTTTCTATTCAAAGCTTGAGTTAGCTGAGAGATAAGCGTGAAATTTTTTACAATTCCCGCTCCCATTGGATTGGGCATCTCATTACTACAATAATCACATTGATCTTCACATCAGTTGTTAGCACGAGTCCTCCTATTACCGGCCATTTGCTGGAATAAAAGTAAATCTAGGGGTAATACATAAAGGGTAATACAAGGACAAAACTGATGACTTATAAATAACTCTTATTTACTTAACATATGAATCTATTGGCTTCAGTCTATGTTATCCATGATCTACTTTCTAACATATATTCTTAGGGAATTTTTTTGTCCTTTAATAATGGTCATACTAAGCTTTTTAATTTACCAAAGCATATCCCACAGGATTATTGTAACCAAGAGTGCAGCAAGGCCCATTTTCGTGCACTAGTTCCCGTTCGAGTCTAGCTCAAAGCGGTGTTTTCGGGTTTTACCCCTAGGATACATCTGTTCCAGAGCTGCCTCTACCTTCTCGTATCCAGAGAGGGATATATTTTCTCGATAAAACACTTACTCAATACTCACCAAAACATAGGTATGTCTTTATTATACTTAGTCTTGTCTCTAAGGATTTACTAGGGTTTTCTAATCATAATCCCAAAAATAACTAAACCTATCCTCTAATACCAACTATGACAACCCTGATCTTTTATTACACAATTAAACATAATTTATTACATGAACTTCTCTTGATACAACATAGAAGATCGAGCGGTCTAGTGTCTTTGGGGATTAGGATCACTACATAACAACTTAAAACATGAAATACAACATCTTTATTGAAAACTTCCTATACATGACCACTACATTCCCTCGTACTTAGCATTGCATGGGCTAACCTGAGGACATGCATAAGAAAAGGGTGAGCTATAAATCCCAGTAAGAGAATAATCATGGAATAACATGAGGAATACAATAAATGTTAGTCAATAGACATATCAATAGATCACTATAGAATCCTAAACATAAAGGCATGATAAAGCATGATAATCATAACATCGAAATGTGGCAACAACTCTTAACATGGAATTAGCATGATCCAAGGCTCACTGAACATGGATCACGAGTAAAAACTCATTGAAATTGAATTAGAATGAGTCAACAACCATTTCACTTGATGTATCATGATACTATACTTTACCCAATTCATTAGAGCGCTATAAGGGAACACCCTTCTTAAACATTTCATTTCATGCATAAGTGTGCCACATGGATCATAAAACATTGAATCATTAAACATAATATTTTATTCCATGATAAACGAATGTTTAATACATACATGAAACTCTTTAAACAATAAGTAAATTTTCATAAAGTTGAATACCCTTGATAGAGAAATGGGCATGGTATTCACTACACAATGACCTTGGTTTGGAAAAGCGCGGTGCAATTTCGGAAGCATAACGATGTGACATAAGAACTCATAAAAATGGTGGATGAGAGAGAAAGGGGTGTCTCATAATATTTACATGAAATGGAAAATAAGGTGGTAATATAGATACATGTCCCAACAAATGTAATGGAATTTAGATTCATGATACAAAATAATTTCTTGAATGTAAATGAGGAGAGAGGAATTCCTTTCGGAACTTTGGCATAGTAACGGGTGTACATGGGAGGCATTTAATGAGAGAGAAAGGGGTCTCCCATCATTCAAACATAAAGAGTGAAGTATGGGGGAGGTTAGAAACCATACCCCAACATTTATAATTCAAATTAAAAGGGAATAACAATTTAAAGAATATTGGACAAAAATGAGAAAGGAAGAAAAAACCCTTACTTGGAAGTGTGCTTCCAAATGCTTGAGAGAGGCTTGAGAGAGGCTTCTTGGGAGATTGGGACACCTTGGGAGGATCATAGAGAGATTAAGGCAGAGGTTGGACGAACTCCAAAGGCTTTGACTGAGGGAATTCTTTATTATTTAGGTTTGGGACATCTCACATTAAACTAATCCAAACCAAAAAACTGCCCATGTTTTTGGTCAAAGGGAAGTGGAAAAATATATTTTATAAGGCCAAAGTCCGAAATTCTTAAAATAATGGGGTTGCTTATGTGGAGGTGAGTCACACTCCCAAGGAAAACAATTTAAAAAGACAAGATGTTTAATAAGTCTTGAAGGGTCCATTAATGATTTTTAAAATAATCCAAAAAAACCCAAAATTACATTATTTTATTGTAAAAACATATATTGGCAGAACATAAAGCTTATCATATTTTATTACATCACTATTGGGTCATTATGATGTCATAAAACACAATATATATTCAAACGATATTTAATTTTACCCAAAAATTTGACTGTCTCAGAAAATTATGAAAAATTCATTGTTGGATAAGTTCGACGTCCTGATTCCAGAAATAATATTTATTTTATCTAAATAATTTTCTAAATATGTTAATTTTCATTTTTAAAATAAAAAATCGACATTTATCGAAAATTCACGGGTTTTGACAAAAATGGCTTTCAAACCTTAATAAAAATTACAATTGCATTCATAAAATTATACGATCATTTATATTTAATAAAAATTAATTTAATAATAATAATAATAATAGATTAAAATATTATTTAATAAAAAAATCCATTAATTCATCAAAATTTATTTCTTAGTTGAATATTAACTAAAAACACTATTTGTGCTTTAAAAACTATTTACAAGGTAACAATAATAAAATAAAAGTATATTCATTATTATATAAAAAAATAGAGTACATAACCATAGTACTAGGGTCTTGTTACATAACCCCTCAAAACACCCGCATAAGACCGAAGGGTGAGGTGTGCGATGGTGATAGACTCTTCGGGTGGCTCAGATAACATCACTCAGGTGGTAATCTCTATTAAATTCCACTTCTCCCGTAGGTGGTTCCGCTCAAGATTAACATGTTCAAGCTCAGATTGAGCTTGTTCAAGAGCAAATCCCAATGACGCCACCTCCTTTTCGAGCTCCGACAAATGGACTCCATACGGGGAAAGTCTACTCGACGAGGCCATCGCTTCCTTTGTATGACTGAATTGGATTTGTTAAAGCCCATATTTATACTAGTCATGTGATCACTATTCAACAACTACAAAAGCAAAGGTCACAATTCTTAATGGTATTTTAAAATCCAAAAACATAAAATAAAAGAAGTGCATATTTTGTATAACCATTTCACATATTAAGACATTTAATTAGATCAAGAGGGATTTTCATTAACAAATGTTTGGGTCGTTACAATATTCCCCCCTTAAGAAATTTTTCCCTCGAAATTTCATTTTCCCACACTAAAATAGAATTGGGTAACTCTGCTTCATCATTTCCTCTGATTCCCACGTTGCTTCTTCAAACTCGTTGTTTGGACACAACACCTTGACGAGGGGCATTGTCTATTTTCGTAGAACTTTTTCTCTACGATCTAAGATCTTCACTGGTTGCTCCTTATAAGAAAGATCATCCTCTAACTATACCACCTCTGAAGAGAGTACATGTGAAGGGTCTTGTATGTACTTCCTTAAGAGGGATACATGAAATACATCATGCACTTTGGCCATTGTAGGTGGAAGTGCTAGTCGATAGGCCACAACGCTGGCACGATCAAGAATCTTGAAGGGGTCGATGTACCTTGGACTTAACTTCCATTTCTTTCCAAACCTCATGACCTTATTCCATGGAGATATGCGTAGAAATACCATGTCTCCAACTTTAAACTCAAGGTCTCGTTGACGGTTATCTGCATAACTCTTCTGTCGACTCTGGGCTTCCTTGATATGATGTTGAATGGTTTTAACCTTCCCCACCATTTCTTCAACCATTTCTTGCCCAAGAAGCTTACGCTCACCGACCTAATCCCAGTACGCCGGTGTTCTTCACCTTTTCCCATAAATGGCTTTATATGGTGCCATTTGGATTCTCGAGTGGAAACTGTTATTATAAGAGAACTCAAACAGAGGAAGATGTTGATCACATCCTCCTTTAAATTCCATTGAGAACGCTCTCAACATGTCCTCAAGTGTTTGGATAATCCACTCAGATTGGACATTAGTTTGAGGATGATAGGTCATACTGATGTTCAGTTCAGTATTCAGAGCATGTTGAAGACTCTTCCAAAACTTAGCAGTGAATCTTGGATCTCGATCAGACACAATAGATAGTGGTACTCCATGAAGCCTTACCACTTCCTTGATATATATCTTTGACAGTTGATCCAATGATAAATCCTCCCAAATAGAAATAATGTGTGAAACTTTTGTAAGACGATCCATAATAACCCAGATTGCATTTTTGCCTTTGAATGTATTTGGAAGTCCGGTGACAAAGTCCATGGTGATGTTCTTCCATTTCCATTCTGGTATGGGCAATGGTTGCATCATCCCCTTAGACTTCTACCTATCTTCCTTCCCTTACTGACACACCAGGCACTTTGATGTATATTCAAAAATCTTCTTATTCATATTATCACACCAATAATGCTCTTAGAGATCTCGATACATCTTTGTGTTTCTTGGGTGAATAGAGAAATTTGAACTATGTGCATCATCCAAAAGTTCCTTCTTCAGCTCAAGACTTGATGGAACACATAGTCTTTTCCCAAATCTCACAATTCCTTCTTCATTAACATTAAACTCCGAGGATTTACCTTTTCCAATAGCTTCCACTTTTTCCTGAATTCCCACATCATCCATTTGAACATACTTTAACCTTTCCAAAAGTTACAGTTGAGAAATAATTTGTGAAAGGATTGATTATGTTCCCTTATTTATGATTACCATGTCCATATTTATCAAATCTAAGAAGATTGGATCCTTTTCAATTATCATCAATGATAGAATCACTGGGTCCTTTCTACTTAGGTCATCCACCACCTTGTTCGCTTTCCCAGGGTGGTAATGGATTGAGAAGTCACAGTCTTTCATCAGCTCTAACCATATTTGTTGGCATATGTTCAACTCTTTCTATGTGAATATATACTTGAGGATTTTGTGGTCCGTATATATTTCACACTTCTTCCCAAAGAGATAGTGCCACCAAATTTTCAAAGTGAAGATCACTACAACCAACTCGAGGTCATGTGTTGGATAGTTCTGTTCATGAACTTTCAATTATCTTGAAGCATAGGCAATGACTTTTTCATTTTGCATCAACACACATCACTTGCCCTTCTTCAAAGCATCACTAAATACCACAAAAAGTTCTCCACTTGTGGGTAAAGTGAGCATGGGCGCAATGAAAAGCCTCATTTTCAACTCCTCGAAGCTTTCTTCGCATTCATCACTCCAAGAAAACTTTACTCCCTTCCGAGTTATCTTGGTAAGAGGGTTGGACAATCGTGAGAAATTTCTCACAAATCTTCAATAATATCCAGCTAACCCCAAGAATCTATGGATATCCGTTACCGATGTTGGACTCAGACATCCCTCAATTGAATCTATTTTGGAGGGATCCATAGATATCCCATTTATTGTGATGATATGGCCCAAGAATGAGACCTCCTTCAACCAGAACTCACACTTGCTGTACTTTGCATAGAGATTCTCCTTCTGCAAGGTCTCTAGTACAGTTCTTAGATGCTCCTCATGATCCTCCTTGGTTTTGGAGTATATCATAATATCATATATAAAGACTAACACAAATTTATAGAGGTGATCTCTAAAGACTCTATTCATAAATTCCATGAAGATTTCTAGAGCATTAGTGAGTCCGAAAGGCATTACTATGAATTCATAGTGCCCGTATCTTGTATGAAAATCAGTCTTGGGGATATTTTCCTTCTTCACCCTTACTTGATAATATCCTGACCGCAAATCCACCTTGGAGAAGTATTGTGCTTCACGCATCTGATTGAACAAGTCATCAATTCTTGGGAGAGGATACTTGTTAATTATCGTGATTTTGTTGAGCTCACGATAATCGATGCAGAGGCACATTGACCCATCCTTCTTCTTGACGAAGAGGACTCGTGCACCCCATGGTGAAGCACTTGGGCGTATAAAACCTTTATCCAGATTCTCCTATAGTTGTTTCTTCAGCTCCTCAAGCTCCACAATAGCCATTCTATATGGAGTTTTGGATATTGGAAATGTCATAGGTATAATATCAATAGAGAATTCAATATATCTTCTAGGAGGAAGACCAACCAATTCCTCCGGAAACACTTTAGTGAATTCCCTCACGATCGACATGTCTTCTAGGATGGTTACCTCCTTAGACTCAATCATCTGAGCCAGATACGTGTGCTCATAGGTTAGTAATATCCACGCTTGAGATGATGGAGCTAAAGAAGATTCATCTTCCTCCTTGCACTTGTAAAGAATCAGGGGTCGATTTTGCACATGGAGAGTGATTTCTCTCTCACGACAATTTATGTTGGATCTATATAATGAAAGCCAATCCATGCCAAGGATTGCATCAAATTCCACTAGAGGGAGTATGAAGAGGTTCTCCGAAAATTTCAATCCATAGATTATGATAGGGGAGGAGTTATATTCATAGGATGCAATGATTTTCCCATTTTTTGTACTCACTGACATCTTCACTTCCATGATTTGTGGTGGTGTTGGGATTGTTCTACTAAACTTCAGAGATATAAAATAATGTGTAGAACCTGAATCAAAAAGTACATTCTCTATTATTGAATTAATAACTAGCGTACCTGTCACCACTTCGTTTTCGGGGCTCACTTCGGCAGTAGTGATGGCAAAAGCTCGCCCTTGCTGCCTTGGAGGTTGTTGGTTGCCTCTTAAAATCCTTGTCTTAGGGCACTGATTTTCAAGATGCCCTGGTTCTTTGTAGTTGTATCAATGAACCATGCATTGAGGTTCGAACGGAGCGTTCCTCTCCTCTGTAACAGCTGCGGGTCTTTCTTTCCGATAGTTAACAGCCAGGTTCCCTTCTCTTCCACACCTAAAGCATTTTCTTGTACCCTTCAGGCAATTTTCAGGGTGCTACTTTCCACACCTTTGGAAAGTTGGGTGCTGGATCTTCTTAGCACCATTGGATTTATCCATCGGACCGCCAGAATTGAAGTCCACATTACGCTTCTTATCCGCATGATACCCCTGAGATTATCCGATCTCCATTTCGACCTTGAGGGTATATCGGACAATTTCCTCATAGGTGTTGAAGTCACGGATCGCTAGTGCTTTCTGCAGGCTAGGTTTCAGCCCACCAAATAAGCGGTCAACCTTGTATTCGGGGGTAATGACAAAGCCAAAAGCGTATCGTACAAGCCTTGTGAAGTTTTCCTCGTACACTCCAACATATTCATCATCTTTTTTCTTGAGGGTAAGGAAGTCCCTTTCCATCTTAATCTAGAGGGTGCACGAAAAATATTTATCAAAAAACATCTTCCAGAAATCCTTCTATTCCAATGCCTCGATATCCTCCTCAGGCTTCATATTTTTGATCAACGTCTACCATTGATCAGCTTCACCCTCCATACGATAACCAGCCAGGAGAACCTTCTCTTTTTCAGAAAATTGAAGGATGGAGAAGATCTTTTCAATGGTGTTGATCCATTGTTCGGTGATTAAGGGATCAGATGATACATTAAAAGTAGGAGGCCTTTGTATCATGAAGCTATTGATAGTGATTTGTTCTTTCTTAGGGGAAAGGGGGTTGAACGTTCCTCTTTACCCATGTTTCTATCCAAAGATTGAGTTAGATGAGAGAGAATCTTGAAATTTTATGCAATTCCTGCTCCCATTGATTGGGTATCTCATTAGTACAATCATCACATTGATCTTCACATCGGTTTTTAGCCCAAGTCCTCCTATTACCGCCATTGGCTGTAATAAAAGGAAAGTTAGGGGTAACACATAAAGGGTAATACAAGGACAAAACCGATGACTTATAAATAACTATTATTTCCTTAACATATGAATCTATTGTCTTTAGTATATGTTATCCATGATCTACTTTCTAACATATATTCTTAGGGAATTTTTTTTGTCCCTTAATAATGGTTCATACTAATCTTGTGAATTTACCAAATCATATGCCCTGTGAGTTTAATAACCAAGAGTGCAGCAAGGCCCATTGTTGTGCACCAATTCCTGTTAAAGTCTAGCTCAAAGTGGTGTTTTCGGGTTTTACCCCTAGGATACATCTGTTCCAGAGCCGCCTCTACCTACTTGTATCCAGACAGGGATGTATTTTCTTGATAAACCACTTACTCAATACTCACCAAAACATAGGGATGTCTTTATTATACTTAGTCTTGTCTCTATGGATTTACTAGGGTTTTCTAATCCTAATCCTAAAAATAACTAAACCTATCCTCTAATACCAACTATGAAAACCCTAATATTTTATTACACAATTAAACACAATTTATTACATGAAATTATCTTGATAAAACATTGAAGATTGAGAGGTCTAGTGTCTTTGGGGCTTAGGCTCACTACATAAAAAATTAAAACATGAAATACAACATCTTTATTTAAAACTTCCTTTACATGACCACTATATTCCCTCGTACTTTTCATTGCATGGGATAACCTGAGGACATGCATAAGAAAAGGGTGAGCTATAAATCCCAATAAGGGAATAATCATAGAATAAAATGAGGAATACAATACATGTTAGTAAATAGGCATATCAATAGAGAACAATAGAAGCATAAACATAAAGGCATGATAAAGAATGATAATCATAACATGGAAATGTTGCAACAACTCTTAACATGGAATTAGCATGAGCCAAGGCTCATTGCACATGGAGCATGAGTAAACCCTCATTGCACATGGATCATGAGTAAAACCTCGTTGAACTTTAATTATCATGATTCAATATCCATTTCACTTGATGTATCATGATACTATACTTTACCCAATGCATTGGAGCGCTGTAAGGGCGCACCCTTCTTAAACATTTCATTTCATGCATTAGTGTGCCACATGGATCATAAAACTTTGAATCACTCAACATAATATTTTATTCCACGATAAACAAATGTGGAATAAATACATGAAACTATTTAAACAATAAGTAAATGTGTATAAAGGTGAATACCCTTGATAGAGAAATGGTCATGGTATTCACTACATAATGACTTTGGCTTGGAAAAGCGCGGTGCAATTTCGGCAGCATAACGACGTGACATATGAACTCATAAAAATAGTTGATGAGAAAGAAAGGGGTGTCTCATAATATTTACATGACATGGAAAATAAATGGTAATATATATACATGTCCCAAAAAATGTAATGGAATTTAGATTCATGATACAAAAGAATTGCTTGAATGTAAATGAGGAGAGAGGAATTCCTTTCAGAATTTCGGCATAGTAACAAGTGTACATGGGAGAAATTTAACTAGAGAGAAAGGGGTCTCCCATCATTCAAACATAAATAGGAAAGTATGGGGGAGGTTCAAAACCATACCCCAACATTTATAATTGAAATTAAAAGGGTATAACAATTTAAAGAATATTGGATAAAAATGAGAAAGGAATAAAAAACCCTTACTTGGAAGTGTGCTTGCAAAGGCTTGAGAGAGGCTTCTTGGGAGCTTGGGGAACCTTGGGAGGATTATAGAGAGAGTAGGGCAGAGGTTGGATGAACTCAAAAGGCTTTGAGTTAGGAGTAAGTGGGAGCTTGGGTGGGTTTATATAGGAAAGGTGAGGGAATTATTTATTGTTTAGGTTTGGGACACCTCACATTAAACTAATCCAAACCACAAACCATCCCATGGTTTATGCCCATGTATTTTTTCAAAGGGAAGTGGAAGAGAATATTTTATAAGGGAAAAGTCCTAACTTCTTAAAATAATGAGGTTGCTTATGTGGAGGTGAGTCACACTCCCAAGGAAAACAATTTAAAAAGACAAGATGTTTAATAAGTCTTGAAGGGTCCATTAATGATTTGTCAAATATGAAAAAAAACCCAAAATCACATTATTTTATTGTTAAAACATATATTAGCTGACAAAAAATCTTATAGTATTTTATTACATCACTATTGGGTCATTATGATGTCATAAAACACATTTATATTTAAATGATATTTAATTTTTACCCAAAAATTTGACTGTCTCAGAAAATTATGAAAAATTCACCGTTGGATAATTTCGATGTCCTGATTCCAGAAATAATATTTATTTTATCTAAATAATTTTCTAAATATGTTAATTTTCACTTTTAAAATAAAAAAATCGACATTTATCGAAAATTCACGGGTTTTGAAAAAAATGGCTTTCGAACCTTAATAAAAATTACAATTGCATTCATAAAATTATACGATAATTTATATTTAATAAAAATTAATTTAATAATAATAATAATTTATTAAAATATTATTTAATACAAAAATCCATTAATTCATCAGAATTTATTTCTTAGTTGAATATTAACTAAAAACACTATTTGTTCTTTAAAAACTATTTACAAGGTAACAATAATAAAATGAAAGTATATTCATTATTATATTCAAAAATAGATTACATAACCATAGTAGTAGGGTCTTGTTACATAACCCCTCAAAACACCCGCATAAGACTGAAGGGTGAGGTGTGCGATGATGACAAACTCTTGAGGTGGCTCGGATAACATCGCTCAGGTGGTAATCTCTATTAACTTACACTTCTCCCATAAGATTAAAATGTTCAAGATCAGCTTGAGCTTGGTCAAGAGAAAATCACAATGACGCCACCTCCTTTCCAAGATCTGACAAATGGGCATCATATGGGGCAAGTCTACTGGATGAGGCCATCACTTCCTTTGTCTGAGTAAATTGGATTTGTTAAAGCCCATATTTATACTAGTCATGTGATCACTGTTCAACAACTACAAAAGCAACACTCAAAATTCTTAATGGTATTTTGAAATCCAAAAACATAAAACAAATGAAGTGCATATGTTGTATAACCATTTCACATATTAAGACATTTAATTAGATTAAGAGGGATTTTTATTAACAAAGGTTTGAATCGTTACAAGGATCATCCAGGAGAGTATGAGGACTTCACATAGCATAAAAAAGTCTTATACTGATAGGAGACGGAGACCCTTGGAGTTCGAGGAGGGAGACCATGTTTTCCTTTGGGTCTCAAACCGATAGGGATTGCAGAGATTTGGCCGGAGCAGAAAACTATCTCCGAGGTTCATCATACTTTTTTAGTTTCTGAGTGGAGTTAGCGAGGTGGAATACTGCATAGCTCTTTGCCCACATATGCACTAGGTGCATGATTTTTTTCACATGTCGCAACATAGGAGGTACGCGCATGATCCATCACACAACTTCAACTGTGGAAAGATGGGAATTTTCGATGAGGTAATGTTTGCGGAGTTCCCCATGGAGATAGAGGATCGGTAGGATCATGTCCTTCACAGAAATTCAATTAATCTGGTGCACGTTTGGTGGAAGCACAAGAGTCTCTAGGAGAGCGGAAGGGAGCGGGAGGATCAGATTCATGCTCAGTACCCCCCATTTGTTTGTTTTGCCTTTGTTTTTCCTTTTGGGGATGCAAAGACCTAAGGTGGGGAGAATGTAATGTCCCAGAATTTTTTTAAATTTTTTTATTATATGAAATTATTTTGAGACCACGAAATTTGACGACACAAAATTCTAAGGCCCAGAGTGCCCGAAATGATATGTTGAAAAATTTTAACCTTTAAATAGCGCGCATGAGAAGTTTTCATAAAAAGTGTAATAACTCTTAAACGAGTGTCTAGATCAAAAATACAAGGGCACCATTGCATTTAGGATGGCAGTTTTACCCTAGGTGCGACTTAAGTTTAGTCGGCACAGGCCTCCAGTGAGAAAACCTAAAAATGGAATAACCATAAATAAAATAATTAGATAAAATTATTCTATTTTTCAAATACTTATAACTCATGAACGATGACTCAGATTAACAATCTGAGACCACTAATGGACTTTTGAGGGTATTCTTTCCTTAGGTAGACCCTAACATTAGCCGGTGTTGGCCAACAGTGGAAGTTAGATTTTGGCCGTAAATAAAATAATTAAGTAACAATTATTTTATTGTTAAATCCTTTAACTTATAAACGGTAACTTAGATTGAAAATCTGAGAGTACTGTTGTATTCATGGGGGAGTGTTTCCCTTAGGTGGAGCCTAACCTCTAACGGCATGGGTTGAGGGTGACTGTTAATAATTTTTGAACTTTTTTTAAGGTACATTCAGTAAATGTGCGAGAGGGATTTTATAACTTTTGAACCTTTGCTCGGATCAAGAATCCAAGGGTACTGTTGAATTTAGAACACCGAGGTTCGCCTAGAAATGACTTAACTTTGTCTGAAAAGGGTCGATTAAAAAAGTTATTTATCTGTATTTTCAAGAAAAATAATAAAATAATTTAAAAGAATTATTTTATTTTCTTTCCCACTTTTGAGTGGCAGACAAAAAAGCTGCGGGGCAACGACAGGGCGGCGATGAAGCACATTAATGAGGCTTCTCAATGGCTTGTTAACTCATAGCATAATGACGATTTAATGGTGTGTAACAACAACACTGTTACATGAATGAAACAACGTAACAACGCGACGTCACATCATAATAGGAATGTTGTGACATGCTACTATTTATAGTTCAACATGCTAGGAAATTATGGAATAAAAATTTATAGGATTCTTTGGAGAAACTCTGACGGACTTCCACCCCAGCAAAGAATAAAGAGCACTGGTGGAATATCATCTTCTTCATCTCGCCTTTTGAAAATCAGAGCTGAGAAGCGACGCTGACGTCTTAACCCCTCGATGATGAAGGTGTAGCAACGAACTTCAAAGAGATAGGGGTTCTTGATTTTTTTTCTTCCCCATCCCTTTTTAGAAAAAAAAACATGAGTCAACCCATGAACATGTTAATCTATGATTCATGCGTTTATGGAGGAGGGTGTTTCATTCTTGGGGTTTTATATTCGGGGTTCAAATCATGGTATTTAACGATTGAACAAAGACTCCCCAAACCTCCCAATCATTAAACCTTCTAACGTGGAGGGTGCATGACGACACAAAAAAAGGCCCAGACCCCTCCGTTTGTGCATTCCTAGTGAACGATTTGTTTGTAGAAATGGAAATATGGCTTTGAAGGCTTCACGGTAAAGAGGATACTCCCTGGTGGCCATAGGAACAGACAACACTAAGAACGGACCGCCGGAGCGCATTCGGTGGTTCGCCGAAGTATCTGCCGGTGCACCAGTACTAGCAGCGACAACACGTGGTGGAGACAGTATGCGCCAACTACGTGCTTGATGGTGGGAGCAGGCTGCCGGCGAGGTGGAACGACATGCCTTGGCGGTGTGCCAGTGCGGCAGAAGCTGCGACCGATCGGGGCGCAATGCTTGAGACATGCGTCCCCAGCATGGCGCCGCGTTGATCGGGGTCAACCAGCGAATTGAGTACGCGGGTGAAGTGGAGGACGACCGTTCGTCACTGGCCGTAGGCGCATTATGGGGCGGCCCGCTCCTTGCGGGCCGTGCTTGGACATGGAGGGACGCGGCGGTCCATCGCGTCCAGGCGCACCCCACCAGCCGCTAATGTGGCCAGTCTTCATACCAGTGGGTCGCCCCCCTAGTGGGCCGAACTAGACCGGGTCACCAGGCGGCCCAACAGGGTGGAGTGTAATGGCTCGGACCTCTCCGGCCCATTCCTTTGTCAAAAAGAAGGTCAAAAAGTGTTCTGGAGGGTAAAATGGACTTTTCCCACACTTTCCAGAATTTTGAAACTACACGCCGTGTAGTGTGAGTACACACCGTGTATCCCCCTCTTCGGGTATACCCCGTGTTCAAGGCCATTTCCTTTCTGTGTGAAATAAATGGGTACACGCCTTGTACCCCAAACTACACGTCGTGTAGTCCCTCCCCGCGTATGCGTTACCCTCAAACCGTGTGTTGACCAGTCAACGGCCATGTGCCATGTTGGAGCCGTGTCCTTGCCGTGTGAAATAAATGGGTACATGCCATGTACCCCATACTACATGCCGTGTAGTCCCTCCCCGTGTATGTGTTACCCTCAAACCGTGTGTTGACCAGTCAACGGCTGCGTGCAGCGTTGAAGGACGTGTTGGAAGCCGCGTGGTGACCGTGTGAAATGGAAGAGTACACGCCATGTACCATAAATTACACGCCGTGTAATTTTGTTTTTGTTGCCTATAAAAGGAGGGGTCCCCTCCTCCTTTTCAACTCACCCATATCCTCCCCATTCCTAGCAGAGCTCTCCCAAGAGACTCGAAGACTCATTTTCTTCCATAACTTCTTCGTTCGAGATCCGATTTACGATCCGTCAGTGGCCACGAGATCGCAACGATGAGGTGGAACTTCTGAGCTTGGATCCGTTATCTTTCCTTCGGTATTTCCTTTCCAACTTCCACCCAAGGAGGTTTTTCCGAGGCTCGACAGAAGTGATGGACGCCAACAGACATCTTCTAAAGTTGATCCGAGGGAGCGTTGTGATCAGAACCTGTTGAGGTAGGGATCTTACCTTCATCTCTCTAAATTATGCATCATGCGGGGTGGGTGTCCTCTTGTTTACATGAAACACTTTTGAACCGGTTTAATGAAGATAATAACTGGATTATATAATGGGGTTGGGAAGTTTGTGATTACTGTTACATTTTTTTATATCCTGTGATATTATGTTGTTAATTGAATCAGATTCTGCCTACTGAAAATCATGGTCATTGGGGGCCTTTTCTTGCGCAATTAAATGTTTCCCTATCTTTCTAGACCGTTTTTGTTGATGGAAACTTCGTTTAATGTGGAAATTTGGTTAATCACGTAAAGTTGGCTGATTTAAAATATGGAACCCTTGTGTGATCACCCCGGTTGAACAAAATGGAATAATAAACATGTGGGTGTTGGCTTGGATACCTGGCATGTGAAAGGGGGTGTTTTGTGGGTTGTTATGGATTGGGTGAGCAACAGGGTTGCGGTTGTCTTGGTTTTGGGTTTGTGTGAATGCTATGTGGGTGACGGGCAGCAGGGCTGCGATAAATGGTATCAAAGGGATGATGATGTACGGGTTTCAGTGTGATTGTGGTTATGATGGTTGGCAGCGGGGCTGCAGGGATGGGTTTGAATGTGAAAGAACTATGGGTTGTGAATAATAAATAAAAAAAATTGGAAGAGTTAATGAATGGTGGGTCATGGTAATGGAACGAGATTAATAATCAATAGGTTGGTTGGTTAATAAGAAGAGACTTGTTGCGCTACTTGTGTTTTCCTAACTTGATTTGTGGATGGCGGGGATATGTTTCATGAACGATTGATATGGATGGTTGTGGTAGGTTTCCTAGTATATAAGGAACTAAATAAACTATTTCTGCTGAAACGTGAAAACCTAAATGGGGTTGGGGTTGTTTGTTGTATGCATGCTTCGTAGTAGTAGTGCCGAGGCACGTTCTTAGTTTCTCTGTTTAGAATCCATAGGTTGGGTTGTGTGTTTGGTATACATACATGTATTTGTATCTTTTGTGTTTTATCTCACCCCACCCATGTTGAACACTTAGTGCCAAACACTCCCATTTCATGGGAGAGGGTGTTTTCCCCTTAGTTACTAGCTCCTTCCTACTCCTTCTTCCCTAGGCTGTGATGGCTTGAGGTGACCTTACACCCAAGACTCTTCGGGTAGGTTTCGATTGGGGTGGTTATAGCCCAAGACTCTTTGGGAAGGTTTTACTGTTTCCCAGGAATCTTCGGGATGAATCCTAGGTGTGTGCAGGTGGGATACGTGGTTGTGAGGCCTAGGTGTGTGCGGGCGGGATGTGTGGTTGTGAGGCCCAGGTGTGTGCGGGAAGGATATGTGCTTTTTGAGGCCCAGGTGTGTGCGGGCGGGGAGAGTGTGGCAGTGTCAGGACGTTCACCATTAGGAAGAGCAGCTAACTAATGGGGAATGGTGTGGGGTACCCAATACTCTTGTTCTCATATACTACTACTACCTGTTGTGATTGTGTTTTTGGTGAGTGTGGCTGGTGAGGTTGGGTGGATAGATTTTCTGGCTAGGT
Organism: Viscum album; assembly: GCA_963277665.1. NCBI lineage: Eukaryota > Viridiplantae > Streptophyta > Magnoliopsida > Santalales > Viscaceae > Viscum > Viscum album. Next base: position 807,895,418 of record OY728137.1, read on the forward strand.
TTCTTTTGTTGTTCTCATGGGACATTAGGATGTCTCCCCACCTGTGCAAGAGAGCTTTAGGTTTTCCTACTGATTATACTTTTATGCTCACCCTACGTTTACTTTCAAGTTTCCAGGAGGACTACCAGGGTCGTGCGGGACCCTACTAGTCGGGATAGTTGGAGTTGTTGCAGTTGTTGTACACTTGTTTCTTTTGGTATTGTACTTTTGAGCTTTCTTGTACTTGTACCTTGTTTCAGAACTATTTAAACATGCATGTGGGATTGGTTTGAGTTTATTTCTATACACTTGTTCTTTTCCTTTTTGGTGGTTGACTTTTCCTATTTCCTGATCTTAAATAATAAAAAGAGCAATGCCTCCCATATTTGTGAAAACTCATACCCTTGGTGCTAGTTTCCACCCCAGGGCCTACTGGAGGTGGGACTCGGGGGTCATTATCTCCCTTTCACCATCGCCAGCTCATGAGGACCATCTTTGGTGGGAGGGGTTCGTGATAGAATGGTATCAGAGGTGATGGTTGAGATATAGGATAGAGTCTGGAGTTTGGCACATTGAGGATTGCATGGGATGGTAGGGAAACAATGTTGGTTAATCTTGGTGCGTGACATAGGCCAGGGAAGACCGGCTGGGATGGGATTTTAGGGCCCCCTGTGATCCGATGCAAGGACTCTGAGCTTACCAAACGACCAAGTGAGACTACATTGATTGCAGGGTAGAGAACCTAGGTAAGGTACATGCATCATCATTATGTTTTACTTGATTTGGGTGTTCTGGGAAAGAAATTGAAATAAAAATGATAAAATAAAACCTTGAGAAATTTCTTTACTACTTGGGATTAGGCGATCTTTGTTTACCGTACAGCTATGGCACCTAGACGTCATCCCCGGGTGGCTCAGACAGCCGAGGCCTAGCAGATTCAGGCGGTCGATCAGTTGAGGATTGACCAAGAGGAGGAAGATAGCCAGTGGTAGAAGACTCTCCGTTCTTTCCAGCGGCAGTCCCTCAAGAAGTACGAGGGTAGTACTTCGGATACAGAGACGGAAGGGTGGATTGAGGATCTAGGGATCGCTTTTACCTTGATTCATTCTTCGAGGGAGTACTGGGTTCCCCTAGCAGTCAGTCAAATGAGAGGTGCGGCGCGACAGTGGTGGTCGCTCTACCTCGGAGAGAGGATAGAGGCAGAGGTTTCATGGGATGAATTTGATAAGGAATTCCGAGAAGAATTCCTTTCTTCCATGATCAAGGCGGAGAAGCGGTAGGAGTTACTCTCCCTTCAGTAGGGGAGTATGTCAGTATGAGAGTTGGGGATCAAGTTCAAGGATCTCCTGTGCTTTGCTCCAGATCTCTTTCCGGATGAGGAGTCTCGGGCGAGACGTTTGGAGGAGGCACTTCGTCCTTCGCTCCAGTATGCTGTCACCCCCTTCACCCTTTCGACGTACTTGGTAGTAAAAAAGGAGGTAGAGGTTGTAGAGAGGATGCACTTGCAAGGAGGTGCACCATGTGAGGGGATCCATCCAGGTTCGTTGAAGGGGAAGGCAGTCAGCAGCAGGTCTCCTGCGACGGGACCTTCCAAGTTCATGATAGTAGGGAGCATGCCCCAACAGTTCCAGTTCAGATCTTCAGGTCCTCGTACCTTTTTCATGAGCCCAGCACCAAAGTGTTTTTATTGTGGAGGTTTCGGGCACATTCAGAGTTGGTGCCCGACCCGAGCTCAGTACGGTGGAGGTGGGCAGGTTCAGCGCCCACCTCAGCAGCACTAGTTGTCGGCGAGGCCCTTCCAACTGCAGCAGGACCATGCTACTCCGAGGGCAGACTTTGCGGGAGGAGGCCGACCTTAGTGTGCTCCTTAGGGACCTTGACCAGGGTGTGGTCAGGGAGGTGGACGAAATCAGAGAGGCAGAGGAGCAGGGCATGGACAGTTTCATGCAGCAGAGTTGACAGCTCCGGTAGGACCAGAGGTGGTGTGAGGTACGATTTGTTTGTTCGGCACTCTAGTTTTTGCCTTGTTCGATTCGGGAGCTTCGCACTCCTTTGTTTCACCTGGTCTAGCCCAAGATTTGGGACTAGATGTATAGAGAATTTCCATACCACTAGTGATGAGTACGCCAGTTGGAGGCCAGACCAGCGTATCTTGTGTTTTCCGGGGATGTGGGATGACGTTGGGACCACATCGATCTAGTGGGGACCTTCTTCTGTTACAGATGAAGTCATACGATGTCATCCTAGGCATCGATTGGCTGTTTTCCATTAGTGCCGTTATCGACTGCTTCCGAAGAAGGGTCGTGTTCTCCGACGTGGATGGGCAATGTGTAGCTTTTGTTGGCGAGAGGAGCTATCAGGTGGGAAGCCGGCATGTGGAGCCTCTCCTTTCCTTGTTAGGCAGGCTATCAGCGGTTCCAACTGATACAGAGATGATGGATGTCCCGAGGGTTGTTGGGGAATTCTTCGATGTTTTTCCAGAGGAGGTTGTGACTCTACCCCCCCGACGTGACATTGAGTTTGGGATAGACTTACAGCCTGGTGCCCGTCTGATTTTGATGACCCCTTATCGGATGGCACCTTCGGAGTTGCGGGAGTTATGGATTCAGATTGATGATCTGATGGAGAAGGGTTTTGTTTAACCCAACATATTTCCATGGGGTGCTCCAGTTTTATTCATAAAGAAGGCAGATGTTGGTCTCAGGCTATACATAGACTACCAAAAGTTGAACCAGGTAACAGTCAAGAACCGTTACCCCCTTCCAAGGATAGATGATCTCTTCAACCAAATGAGGGGAGCAAGTTGGTTTTCTAAGATTGATCTATAATCTGGATATCATCAGCTGAGGGTAAAGGACAGTGACATCTCGAAGATGATTTTCAGGTGCAGGTATGGGCACTTCGAGTTTGTAGTGATGCCGTTTGGAGTTACGAAGTCACTGGCTGTGTTCATGGGACTTATGAACTTTGTCTTCTGAGAGTTTCTGGACCGGTTCATCGTTGTGTTTATCGACGACATCCTGATCTACTCAATATCAGAGGAGGATCACGTTGAGCATCTCAGGGAAGTCTTGGAAGTCCTTTGACACCACCATCTTTATGGGAAATTGTCGAAGTGTAAGTTCTTGACACAAGAAGTACACTTCCTTGGGCACATATTGTCTCAGCATGGAGTGTCAGTGGACCCATTAAAGGTGGAGGTAGTAGTTTCTTGGGCATCACCCAAGAGCGTGGCTGAAGTTCGTAGTTTCCTAGGGTTAGTAGGTTACTATGGGAGGTTTGTTTCAGACTTCTCTTGAGTTGCTGCTCCATTGACAGCTTTGACTAGGAAGAACCCAGTCTTCCTATGGAGAAAGCAGTGCCAGAAATATTTCGACTGCCTGAAGGAGAAGTTGGTCAGTGCTCCCGTGCTCAGGTTACCAGAGGAAGGGTTATTGTATGAGGTGTTTTGTGATGCTTCTGGCCTTGGTCTGGGGTGCATACTGATGCAGAAGAAGGGAGTGATCTGTTATCGGTCTAGGAAGTTACGCCCTCACGAACGTAACTATTCCACCCATGACCTAGAGCTTGTAGTAGTAGTGTTCGCAATGAAGTTGTGGAGACATTACCTCTTTGGGGAGCGCTTTTTGGTCTTCTCAGATCACAAGAGCCTACGTTATATCTTCTCTCAGCGTGACCTGAACTTACGACAGCGGAGATGGGTCGAGTTCCTCCAAGACTATAACTTCAAGATCTCTTACAATGAAGGTAAGGGAAATGTTGTGGCTGATGCCCTGAGCAGGAAGTCGCATAAGCAAGTGGTTCGGGAATCCACTGATTCTTGGAAAGTGATGGGAGAGTTGGCCGCCTTGCACTTAGATGCAAGGGTAGAAGGTGTTAGAGGCTATTTGTTTCAGATGACGGTGCAGTCCTCCTTGTTGCAACAGGTGGACGAGTCTCAGTGGGGGGACTCCGAGGTGGAAGTAATGCGGGATCGTGTCGATTAGGGAAATGCTCCAGAAGGATGGTCAGAGGACAGCCGACATCAGATGCTTTTCTATAGAAGGTTGTTTGTTCTGGAGGCGATGCACGAGGGAGTTCTCCATGAGTTCCATAGCTCAGCCTTGGCGGTACATCCAGGAGTTTCAAAAATTTACCGAGGCCTGAGGGAACAGTTTGGTGGCCCGGGGTGAAATGGGCAGTGGTGGAGTTTGTGGCTAAATTCCTAGTGTGTCAGCAAGTGAAGGCTGAACACCGTGTTCCCAGTGGTTTGTTGCATCCTTTAGATGTCCCCGAGTGGAAGTGGGATGACATCTCAATGGAATTCATCACAGGACTACTCAGAGTTCAGGGTGGTTATGATGCTATCTGGGTAGTGGTGGATCGACTGACGAAATCAGCTCACTTCTTAGCAATTAAGGAGTCGGGCCCAGTGAGTACCTTAGCACAGAGGTACGTAGACGAGGTGGTGCATTTGCATGGAGTTCCGAAGACTATCATCTCAGATCAGGATACTCGGTTTACCTCACGAGTCTGGAGGGGGTTACAACATGCTTTTGGCACCCAGCTACGCCTTAGCACTTCTTTCCACCCCCAGACCGATGGGAAGACAGAGCAGACTATCCAGACGTTGGAGGACATGCTACAAGCATGCGTTCTAGATTTATGAGGATCATGGGTACGGCACTTTCCTTTAGTAGAGTTTTCCTACAACAATAGCTTCCACTCTACTATTGGCATGACACCGTTTGAGGCTTTGTATGGAAGACCATGTTGTTCACCCATTTGCTGGGCAGAGGTTGGTGATATAGGTGCTCTTGGGCCAGAGGTAGTGTAGAGCACCACAGAGAAAGTCCAGCTTGTACGTGAGAGGATGAAAGCGGATCAGGACCGACATGAGTCTTATGATGATCGTCAGAGGAGGACCTTGGAGTTCAAGGTGGGAGATCATGTGTTCTTGAAGGTTTCCCCTCGACGGGGGCAGTGGAGGTTTGGGAAAGGGATAAATCTCTAACCTAGGTTCATCGAACCTTTTGAGGTGCTGAGGCAATTCAGTGAGGTGGCATATCAGCTAGCCCTGCCACCTCAGTTGGAGAAGGTTCATGACGTCTTCCACATCTCCCAGCTACGTCGATACTTACACGACGACTCTCACGTTATCGACTGGGGAGAGTTAGATATGGGAGACGACGGGACCTTCAAAGAATGACTAGTCAGAATCGAGGATCGTAAAGAGAAGGTGCTCCGTGGATGAACCATTCCATTGGTTCATGTGTTGTGGAGGCATGGTGGCCTCGAGGAGAGCACTTGGGAGAGGGAGGCCCAGATGCACACTTAGTACACAAAGTTGTTTTGACTTTTGTTTTTTCCTTGTTCTTATGAGCTTTGTGTTGATGTTATACTCTGTACCTTTGATATATGGAATGCTTGGCTTGTCGGTTATGGGGCCTTTTGTTTCCTTGTTCCCTGGAAGTGTGTAGCATGTCCGGATGTGTGGGAAGGGGAAAAACTGACTCTTAATCGAGACACATTAATGAGGATGCGATTGAACCCATGCGGGCGAGTCAGTGCCGCCTAAAGCGGATAATATCTCGACATAGAAGAAGGAATTTTCACCAAACCACATGTTCGGGCAATGTGTTGGTTGTGTGGTGTTGGGGGTAGTGCAAGTTGGAAAATACTAATATATGGAAGTGGGAAGGCCCAATCCTTAATCTAGACTCATTAATGCAGATGCAATTAAACCCGTGCAGGTGAGTTAGTGCCGCCTAAAGCAGATAATATCTTGACATAGGAGAGGGAATTCCCAACACCTATGATTAGGGTTGTTGATTGGGTTCCTGTTATAACGAGAACCCTAAGAGGTATCTTGTTGGGATCTTCTGGGTTTGTTTTTGAATTCTTAGGGACGATAATGTTTTAAGAGGTATCTGATGTAATGGCCCAGACCTCTCTGGCCCATTCCTTTGTCAAAAAGAAGGTCACGAATTGTTCTGGAGGGTAAAATGGACTTTCCCCACACTTTCCAGAATTTTGAAACTACACGCCGTGTAGTGTGAGTACACGCCGCGTACCCCCCTCACCGAGTATACCCCGTGTTCAAGGCCGTTTCCTTGTCGTGTGAGATAAATGGGTACATGCTGTGTACCCCAAACTACACGCCATGTAGTCCCTCCCCGCGTATGCGTTACCCTCAAACCGTGTGTTGACCAGTCAACGGCCGTGTGCCATGTTGGAGCCATGTCCTTGCCATGTAAAATAAATGGGTACATGCCGTGTACCCCATACTACATGCCATGTAGTCCCTCCCCGCGTACGCGTTACCCTCAAACCGTGTGTTGACCAGTCAACGACCGTGTGCCGTGTTGAAGGTCGTGTTGGAAGCCGCATGGTGACCGTGTGAAATGGCCGAGTACACACCATGTACCATAAAGTACACGCCATGTACTTTTTTTTTTCTCACCTATAAAAGGAGGGGTCCCCTCCTCCTTTTCAACTCACCCCTCTCCTCCCCATTCTTAGCAGAGCTTTCCCAAGAGACTCGAAGGCTCCTTTTCTTCCATAACTTCTTCGTCCAAGATCTGATTTACGATCCGTCAGCGGACACGGGATCGTAACGATGAGGCGGAACTTCTGAACGTGGATCCGTTATCTATCCTTTGGCCTTTCCTTTCCAAATTCCACCCAAGGAGGTCTTTCTGGGACTCGAAAGAAGTAACAAACATCGATGAACGTCTTCTAAAGTTGATCTGGGGGAGAGTTGTGATCAGAACCTGTTGAGGTAGGGATCTTACCTTCGTCTCTCTAAATTGTGCATCATGCAGGGCGGGTTTCCTCTTGTTTATGTGAAACAATTTTGAACCGGTTTAATGAAGATAATAAATGGATTATATAACGGGGTTGGGAAGTTTGTGATTACTGTTACATTATTTTATATCCTGTGATATTATGTTGTGAATTGAATCAGATTCTTCCTACTAAAAATCACGGTCGTTGGGGGCCTTTTCTTGCACAATTAAATGTTGCCCTATCTTTCTAGACCGTTTTTGTGGATGGAAAATTCATTGAATGCAGAAATTTGGTTAATCACGTAAAGTTGACTGATTTAAAATCTGGAACCCTTGTGTGATCACCCTGGTTGAACAAAATGGAATAATGAACATGTGGGTGTTGGCTTGGATACATGGCATGTGAAAGGGGGTGTTTTGTGGGTTGTTTTGGATCGGGTGAGAAGCGGGGCTGCAGTTGGCTTGGTTGTGGGTTAGTGTGAATGCTATGTGGGTGACGGGCAGTGGGGCTGTGATAAATGGTATCAAAGAGATGATGATGTATGGGTTTTACTGTGATTGTGGTTATGGTGGTTGGCAGCGGGGCCGCATGGATGGGTTTGAATGTGAACGAACTATGGGTTGTGAATAATAAATAAAAAAAGTGGAAGAGTTAATGAATGGTGGGTTATGGTAATGGAACATGATTAATAATCAATGAGTTGGTTGGTTAATAAGAAGGGACTTGTTGTGCTACTTGTGTTTTCCTAACTTGATTTGTGGATGGCAGGGATATGTTTCACAAACGATTGATATGGATGGTTGCGGTTGGTTTCCCAGTATATAAGGAACTAAATAAACTATTTCTGCTAAAACATGAAAACCTAAATGGGGTTGGGGTTGTTTGTTGTATGTATGCTTCGTAGTAGCAGTGCCCAGGCACATGCTCAGTTTCTCTATTTAGAAGCCATAGGTTGGGCTGTGTGTTTGGTATACATATATTTATCTGTATCTTTTGTGTTTTATTGCACCCCACCCATGTTGAGCACTTAGTGCCAAACACTCCCATTTCATGGGAGAGGGTGTTTCCCCCTTAGTTACTAGCTCCTTACCGCTCCTTCTTCCCTAGTATGTGATGGCTTGAGGCGACCTTACACCCAAGACTCTTTGGGTAGGTTTCTATTGGGGTGGTTATAGCCCAAGAATATTCGGGCATGTTTTACTGTTTCCCAAGAATCTTCAGGATGAGGCCGAGCTGTGTGCGGGTGGGATACGTGGTTGTGAGGCCCAGGTGTGTGCGGGCGGGATACATGGTTGTGAGGCCCAAGTGTGTGCGGGCGGGATGTGTGGTTGTGAGGCCCAGGTGTGTGCGGGCGGGATGTGTGGTTTTGAGGCCCAGGTGTGTGCGGGCAGGATGTGTGGTTGTGAGGGCCAGGTGTGTGCGGGCGGAATATGTGGTTTGTGAGGCCTAGGTGTGTGCGGGCGGGGAGAGTGTGGCAGCGTCCGGACGTTTGCCATTAAAAAGAGCATCTAACTAATTGGGAATGGTGTGGGGTACCCAATACTCTTGTTATCATATAGTACTACTACCTGTTGTGATTGTGTTTTTGGTGAGTGTGGCTGGTGAGGTTGGGTGGATAGATTTCCCTGCTAGGTTTCTTCTGTTGTTCTCATGGGACATTAGGATGTCTCCCCACCTGTGCACGAGAGCTTTAGGTTTACCTACTGAGTATACTTGTATGCTAACCTTACATTTACTTTCATGTTTCCAGGAGGACTACCAGGGCCGTGCGGGACCCTACTAGTCGGGACAGTTGGAGTCATTGCAGTTGTTGTACACTTGTTTCTTTTGGTATTGTACTTTTGAGCTTTCTTTTACTTGTACCTTGTTTCATAACTATTTAAACATGCATGTGGGATTGGTTTGGGTTTATTTCTATACACTTGTTCTTTTCCTTTTTGGTGGTTGAATTTTCCTATTTCCCGATCTTAAATAATAAAAGGGTAATGCCTCCCATATTTGTGAAAAATCATACCCTTCGTGCTAGTCGCCACCCCGGGGTCTACTGGAGGCGGGACTCAGGGGTCATTATCTCCCTTTCACTATCGCCAGCTCAGGAGGGGCATCTTTAGTGAGAGGGGGTTTTGACATGGACCCTCTGCCAACTGGGCCGGGTCCAATGAGGCCTACTGGGCCTGGTGGTTTCGCCCAAATTTACCCAAGTTTTAAGGGTTAAGCGGTCGCTTGTAGTGTAGCTTGGGTTGTCGAATCCTCAGAGACCTAAGAAGAACCTTTAGACACTCAATAAAAAGAGATGGATTTTTGGCTATGAAGTGGCCAACTTGGGTTGATTTTAGATTGTTTTTAAAGAGCACTAATAGATCTATGTGAATTCAAATTATGAGAAAATGAGTTGATCCTAGGTTATTGATTAAATGAATTCCTTTTTTTACGATTTTAATTTCATTAACTTGAGAAGGATTCATGCAATGAATTCAAACTAACGTCATCACTTTCTTATTAAACACCTTCAAAACATATGATAATCACCTATACACTTGTAGGATCATTTTAATGAGTACTCCAAGGTAAAGGATGTAATTAGCACATGAAAGTGGGGTGAATAAATTCAATAAGGAAGAGGAAGAATAAAAATCATTGAATGAAAGAAACTCAATTAAAAGAAATTAATAGCATTTAGGGAGTGAGAAATAACATTCAATCCAGCCGCTTTCTACTCCCTTGGATCAACTCATAAAAGATCTAGCCCTCCATTGATGACAAGTTCTCAACGGAAGTGGAAAGTAGACTTATGAGGGTGGAATTGAAGAAGTAAAAACATCAAAAATAACGATCACTCCACCGTTGTGTGAACAAAATCACAAGGTTTGGTGTGAAAAATTTCAAACCTTGAGGAAACGGTATCAAGGTGATATGAATAATAACAGAATAAGATAAGAAGAAGAACTTTTATTGAAGACTAAGGTGATTCAAACAACTTACATGAGAGGGAAGAACATTACAAAGGCAAATTGGCATAATAAAATTACAATGAAAAGAAAGAACCCAAGATCCCTAAATCCACCACCACTACTGCCTTAAATAAGAAAAAATGAACCCTTGGCCGAGTACCCAACATCCCATGTGCCTTTAATTAATTATGTTGGGGAAAGGTGGGTGGAACATTAATGATGAGAGACTTTTTCACTTCTTGCCCCGAAGTTGCATCCAGCTTTCATCTACCGGAAAGACGCGCCTAAAGGACCTTATAGAATGCCGAATTTGAGTGGGGCCTAGAAGACTTAAATGAATCCCCTGATGTCCCCTAACATCCTGTAAAATTTCATCCCAATATAGTTTGTGGTTCTGGATATATGATTGAAATAGTGGGCTGTTTTTCTGGGCCGCAGAATCTGGCCCAGAATTGAATCTTCAACTTAGACCGCCTTAATCACCACCATTGAGCACTAATTATCACTATCTCAAGAAGAATGATTTGTTCCCCTATATTTCTTCTAGTCTCCTATAAATATTGGGCTTAATTGGGCCTTTATTGTGGGTCCCAAAGTCCGATCAGTGGGATGATATCCAATCTGCCTTCTCCAGAATTGTTTCCTTTCTTCGCCAAAAATCCTCATCATCCTTTATTAATCCTCCATTGATCCCTGAATGAAAAATGTTCATATTTAAGTTTATATCCATTTTCAAAAATATCAAATGAAAATATGGATAATTACATTCTTTGAAATCAGATGAAACATTGGGCCTAAATTGGTGCATATTAGACATGAAGTGTACAAATGATGAGAATTGATGTTCAAAATTAAAATCCACTAACTCAAGCCCATAAGATCAAAAATGAACATTTAATACCCTTAAAATTTAATCAAAATATGTGTTTTTATTTGCTAATCACACCTCCCAACTTGAGTTTTTCTAGTCCCGAGCAAAATATATCTCACAAAAATGAAATTCAAATGACCTTTTCCAAAAACATTTTAATACACATTTCTCACCCAAATATCACTTACCAAAAAATTATGAAACCCATCAAAATCATTTAAAAAAAACTATGTCCACAGGCATATCTCAAGCCCAAGCCCAAGCCCATTCCTTTGTTCAAATTCATTGCCATATTTCATCCAAATTCAATTAAGCATGATGAAGAGTTGTGTGTCACAATAGACATGGGGGTTCATTTTCATTCGAGGGAGAAAATATGGAAGCGCTAGGTGCAATCAAATTTTAATAATAAGATGAGTACTCATTTTTTATTTTCTTTTTTTTTTTGGGTTTATTTTGCAATTTTTCCATGGTAATTGAAATTGAACTCAATCGAGTCAACCCATGTAGCAAGACTTTGCCGATGACTCCCAGGCTCAAAGACCTTAGGGAACTAAGTGAAGCTCACATACTCGGGCATCATCTCGAGTTAACTCAATCAAAAACAAATTCAAATTACCACAAATAGAGATAAAATGCCCAACTCTGGGTTGGAAAACTATGGAGTCATGATCCCCAAGTGCCGAAATCCATACATTAGGTCAATTTATTGCTCTACGTGCAATTGATTTTTTTGAATACTCATGTTAAAATTAAAATGATCACCAATCATATGCTATTTATTATGGGTCCCCAAGAACTCAAACTAAAACCCCACAATCTAGAGGACGTGCATTGTGTTTTTTTATTAAATGGATGAAAATATAATAGTGAAAAATCACATCGGACAACTGCACTTTCCAATATCTATGCCCATGAACATAAACTTGCATTAAAATCAGAATCAAGGCATGCAAAATTATTTGATATCCAATTTCAGAGTTTGGAATGTGTGTTATCATGTTCAAGGTTAATGAAATTTTTCCTTCCACACATTTTCATCTCCCCCCCCAACTTAGAATGACACTGTCCCCAGTGTTTAAAGAATTGAAACATATAAGGGGTAGGATAGAATTTCAACGAAGACATTGAAAATGAAAATTATGGAATGAAGTCACCTGGTGGTTGATGTTCAAAATGCATTCCCATGTCTCCCTTCAGTTCTGGTTTGTCTCCCAATGGCTCAGATGGTTGTGACAAGATTTTCCCAATGACCTATGACATGCCTTTAATTTTTTTAATATATATATATATATATATATTTATTTTTTTTAACCTAAAAAAAAGGTACAAATAACATAAACTGATGATACATTGTCTTCTCTTAAATTTCTGGGTAAGTTATTACTCAGGGATCACACCGCGTGGCACAGATGAATACGGTGCTCCCCTTTCATACCCATCCTTACTCATAAAAGAAGAACAGGTAAACAATCTATTTTTTTAAAAAAATACCTACAAAAAAAAAACTGATGATACATTGTCTTATTTATATTTTCTGGGTAAGGTATTACTCAGGGATCACACCGCGTGACACGGATGAATACAATGCTCCCCTTTCGTACCCATACTTACTCATAAAAGAAGAACAGGTCAACAGTCTATATATATATTTTAAAAATAACAAAATGAAGAAGAAGGAAAGAAAGAAGAAAGAAAAAAAATGATTCACAAAGATTAGAAACATGAAGACCACGGGTTGCCTCCCGTGCAGCGCTTTTGTTTAACGTCGTTAGCCCGACATGGATCCTAAATCTATCAATTTTTTCCTGGTTCATAGTTTGGCTCTGTTAACTCTACCTCTATTTACTGTTTATTGAATGATTCAATGAATGGTTTTAACCTATGACCATTGACCTTAAAAATGTTACCACTTGTGGGATCCTGAATCTCTACTGCCCCATGGGGGTACACATGATGCACTATGAATGGACCTGACCATCTAGACCTTAACTTTCCCGGGTGTAAATGAAGTTTTGAACTATACAAGAGCACACATTTTCCCAGTTCAAATTGTTTGACTTTGAAATTCCTAGATTGGTAGCCTTGAACTCTAGCTTTATTTATCCTTGAATTTTCATATGCCTCCATCCTAAGTTCCTCAAGTTCATTAAGATCTAACTTACTCTTTTCTTCGGCTAAAGAAATGTCGAAATTCATTTTCTTGATTGCCCAAAATGCCTTATGCTCAATTTCAACAGGTAAATGGAATGATTTTCCATAAACCAACCTATATGGTGACATTCCTAGGATGGTTTTGAATGCTGTACGATATGCCCAAAGAGAATCCAAGAGTTTCTCAGGCCAATCTTTCCTAGAGGGGTTGACAGTTTTTTCAAGAATTTGTTTAATCTCCCTATTTGCTAACTCAGCTTGACCATTGGTTTGAGAGTGGTACACAGTGGAATCTTTATGAGAAATTCCATACATAGACACGAGTGAAGAGAATGGGCGATTATAGAAATGGGTTCCACGATCACTGATTATAGCCCTCAGAATTCCAAATCTAGAAAAGATATGCTCTTTTAGGAATCAGATCACAACTTGATGATCATTAGTCTTGGTGGGAATGACCTCAACCCATTTTGAGACATAATCAAAAGCTAAGAGGATTTAGAGGTTTTCTTAGAGTTTGGAAAGGGTCCCATGAAATAAATTTCCCAACAATCAGAGATTTCAACGACTAGAATGGGAGTGAGGGGAATTTGATTTCTTTTGGAAATGGATCCTAATTGCTGACACTGAGGACAAATTTTGCAGAATTGGAAGGAATCCTTAGTGAGGTTCGGCCAGTAGAAACCACTTTGGAGGACCTTTGCAGTGGTTTTCTTTGTAGAAAAGTGGCCTCCACATGCCTCTCCATGACAAAATTTTAGAATGGACTCTTGCTCAGACTCAGGAACACATCTCCTGATGATTTGATCAGGACAGAACTTGAAGAGGTAAGGATCATCAAACACATAGTGTTTGACATCAGAAAGGAATTTCCTATTAGCTTGGGTCCCCAGGAATTTTGGAATGTCACCCGTCACCAAATGGTTTTCTATGTCAGCATACCAAGGGCAATCACTCACTGAATAGAGGTGCTCATCGGGAAATGAATTAGACACAGAGAGGTGGTGTGAGTTGTCTTTGAATTCCATCCTAGAGAGGTGATCATCTACAACATTTTTAACACCCTTTTTATCCTTAATGGTTAAATCGAACTCTTGAAGAAGAAGGACCCACCTAATCAATCTAGCCTTGACATCTTGTTTTTGGAAAAGGTATTTTAGGGATGAATGGTCAGTGAAGACAATGATGAGTGATCCTAAGAGATAAGACCTGAATTTCTCTAAAGAAAAGACAACATCAAGAAGCTCTTTCTCAGTGGTGGTGTAGTTTATTTGTGCATCATTTAAAGATTTTCTTGCATAAGCAATGAAACATGGAGTTTTCTCACACCGTTGTCCTAAGACTGCTCCTACAGCAAAGTCACTTGCATCACACATGAGCTCGAAAGGAAGTTTCCAATTTGGAGATTGCATGATAGGTGGAGATATAAGAGTTGAATTGAGTGTATAGAATGATTCCTCACAGCTTTCTGTCCATAAAAATGGAGCATATTTTACCAATAGAGCACAAAGTGGTCGAGAAATAGAGCTGAAATTCCTAATGAACCTTCTATAAAAGCCAGCATGTCCTAAGAAGGACCTCACTTCCTTAACAGTTTTAGGAGAGGGAAGGTGATGAATGATGTCAACCTTATCTTTATCAACTTCAATCTCTCTACTAGATACCAGATGACCTAGAACATGTCCTTCCCTTACCATGAAATGACATTTTTCCCAATTTAGTATGAGATTCTTATCCTCACACCTTGACAAAACCTTTTCAACATTTAGAAGGAATCCCTCAAAAGTATCCCCAAAGATGGAGAAATCATCCATGAAGACTTCTAAACAATCCCCCACCATGTCCGAGAAGATTCCCATCATGCACCGCTTGAAGGTACCAGGGGAATTACCTAACCCAAAGGGCATGAACTTGAAGGAAAAAGTGCCGAATGGAAAGGTGAATGTTGTTTTTCCTTAATACTCTAAGGAGACTTCGATTTGATTATACCCTGAGAATCCATCTAGGAAGCAGTAGAATTGATGACCCGCCACTCGCTCGAGGACTTGATCTATAAAGGGCAAGGGGAAATGGTATTTCTTGGTACAAGAGTTGAGCTTCCTATAGTCAATACAGACTCTCCATCCACTACTAACCCTTGTTGGAAGCATCTCTCCATCATTATTGGTAATTACTGTGATTCCAACCTTCTTTGGAACCACATGGATTGGGCTAACCCACTCACTCTCAGCTATAGGATAGATGATACCAGATTTTAACAATTTCAAAAGTTCTTTTCTCACGACTTCCATGAGATTAGAATTGAGTCGCCGCTGAGGTTGACAACATGTCTTTGAATCGAATTCTAGAACAATTCTATGAGTCCCGATAAGTGGGATAATCCCAGGAATATCTGATAGGGTCCATCTAATGGCTTTCTTGTGTCTCCTAAGGACATCTAGAAGCATCCTCTCATGATTGGATTCAAGAGAGAAAGAAATGACAACAGGAAAGGATTGATTTTCCCCTAATAATACATACTTGATTGATGAAGGTAAAACCTTAAATTCAAGATCAGAGTGGTCATCACTTTCCAAGAAAGGATGAGACTTTGTATTGAACTCGGTTTCTTTGTTCAGATTTCTTGAAAAAATTGGTTCCTTTTAAAGAGAATTTTCATCCACTAAATTAGCTAGAGTAGTTTCATGAAGGGATATGGACTCGATGTTATTGATTTCACCCATGTTATCATTGATTGGTGATTCCAAAAAATCATCAATAGAGAAATCTAAAAGAGATTAAAGCCAAGGAGACAAATTTCCCTCATGTGAACAAAGAAAATCAATCTCTTCTTGACTTAAACATCCTTCGGTAATTCCTTGATGTTCCTTGAGTTCACTATCAACACTACCTATCCAATTAACCTCATGGATCTCTTCATCATCCCCAATTTGAGAGTTTGCATTGTAGATGTTCAAGTCTAGACTCATGTTTCCAAAGGTTATGGTCATGTTCCCATTTCGGACTCGGATAACAGAGTTGATTGTTGCAAGGAAGGGACGACCAAGGATGATTGGGGTTTGCTCCCTAGGACCTTAGCTTGGGTGATTTCTAGAACAATGAAGTCAGCTGGGTAAATGAAATTTTCAACTTCCACCAAAGCATCCTTTAAGATCCCCTTTGGAACTCGAATACTACGATCAGCAAGTTGAAGAGTGACAGATGTGGGTTAGTGTTTTTTGAGCCCTAACTGACAATACATAGCATAAGGAATGAGGTTCACACTGGCTCCTAGATCACACAAGGACTTGACAACTTTTTTCTCTCCTAGTTCAACATTTATGTAAGGGCATCCTGGGTCTTTCATCTTTGGAGGAAGGGTTCCTTGGATTGTTGTGCTAACATTTGCTGCCAGAAGGACTTGGTTCTTATGTGAGAATTTCCTTTTAAATGTGCAGAGGTCCTTAAGGTATTTTGAGTATGTAGGAATGGTTTGAATGGCATCGAGGAGTGGAATGTTCAACTTGACTTGTGAGAATATTTCCCTCAATGTTTCACTCAATTCCGGCTTGGTTTCCCCCCTCATGTGTTGAGGAAATGGGGCAGGTTGTGGGGTTGTTTTTTGAAGAGTTGTTTCTTTCATATCTTTATTAGTATATTCAGTTTGTTCATGTGTTTCATTGGAATTTTCATTAGATTTTGAATCTTCAGGTGGGTTTTAAACAATTTGTTCAGGTTTCTCAATTGATTTCCCACTTCTCAAAACTGTCACAACCTTTAGTTGTTCATGAGTTGTTTGAGTGCAAATTGTCTCCCCCCTTGATGTTTGTTGTGGAATGGCCTGTGTGGGCATGGGTGCCTTTCCAGTTTTGATGGTTTGAAGTTCTTGTTTCAGGGAAGAGACTTCTGAGTTCATCCTTTCCATTTGTTTGCACAGTTGTTCAAGGATTGGGATAGGGACAGTTTGGGAAGGTGTTTGTGTTGGTTGGGTTATCCCAGGGGGATACTTTGGTTGTTGGATGGGTTGTTGGTATTGGACTGGAGGATGTTGGTATTGGACTGGTTGTGGTTGGAATTGGTTATGGTTTTGAAAATTTTGTGTAGGGTAGGGGTTTGGTCCTTGTGGTTGGATAGGTTGTTGGTTATCTTTCCATCAGAAGCCTGAGTGGTCATTATACCTTGGGTTGAATGTGTTTGGGTATTGAGGCTTTTAAAAGTTTAGGGCATTGACTTCTGCAGGTGGTCCTCCTAAAAGAACATCCTTGATGGTTGGAATGGTTGGGAAGTTGTCTGTTTTGTGGTCATGTTTATCACAGATTGTGCAAACAGAGTCTACAATTTGGATTTCATTGATCTTCCTATGGTATATCTCTTCAATCTTCCTTGAGAGTGCTGCAAGTTTCGCCCTAAGGCTTTCCTCTTCTCTAAGTGTATGCATTCCAGCAGTTCTTTGTGGATTTTCAGAATAAGGTGATGTTCCCCATGTTTGTTTTTTTTCAGCAAGGATTTCTAGATACTCATAAGCATCATTTGGGGATTTGTTTTTAAAGGTCCCATTACACATCATGTAAATGAATTGTTTGTTCCCCGGGCCCAAACCTTCATAAAAAATTCTTATTTGTTCAGGAATAGAAAAACCATGGTGTGGAACCATGTTTAGGGTGTCTTTGAACCTCTCCCATGTTTCATAAAATGACTCTCCCTCTTTTTCAAAAAATTTTTGGAAGCTCTTTTTTAGTGCAATGGTTTTGTGATGGGGGAAGTATTTTTTGTAAAATTCCCTTTGCAGTTGGTTCCAAGTATGGATTGACGAAGGTCTCAGATTATTTAACCAGTTCTTTGCTCGATCCTTAAGTGAGAAAGGAAAGAGCCTCATCTTAGATGACTCAAGTTGATGTGGTGAGCACATGGTTTCAACAATGTCATTGAACTCCTTGACATGAATGTAAGGCATTTCTGACTCCATCCCATGGAAAGTTGGAAGGTGGTTTAATACATGAGGTTTAAAGACATAGTGGGCATATCCTAGGGCAGCATTCCTAATGCAAGAGGGTGCATTGGTCCAGGTAGGTGTAAGGTAGTCATTCATGGTTTGATCGACTGCATTCCCCAAATTTGGGGCTGCCTCATTTGGATTTCCATTTTGGTTCTTGCCCGGGTTTATGAGTTGGTTTCTTTGAAGACCCTCCATTGAAATTGACTCAATCTTTAACTCTGGGGTATTAGGAAGGTTAGGATCCAATGGTGTACTTGACTCCCCTATCCTATTACTTTCCACCCTAACTAGTCTGTTTGAGTTATCGCGTGTGAAGGCGGACATGCACAAAAAAAAGCGAGAAAGGGAAAAGATAAGAGATCTTGGGTGATAATAGAAGAATGGGGGTGAGGAAAGAAGTTTTTTGTCTAAGTAACTTACTTGGTCCTCAAAAACGGCTCCAAAATTTGGTTTCACCCAAATTTACCCAAGTTTTAAGGGTTAAGCGGTCGCCTGTAGTGTAGCTTGGGTTGTCGAATCCTCAGAGATCTAAGAAGAAATTTTAGACACTCAATAAAAAGAGATGGATTTTTGGCTATGAAGTGGCCAACTTGGGTTGATTTTAGATTGTTTTGAAAGAGCACTAATAGATCTATATGAATTCAAATTATGAGAAAATTAGTTGATCCTAGGTTATTGCTCGGGGTGGATTGAATGAATTCCTTTTTTTATGATTTTAATTTCATTAACTCGAGAAGGATTCATGCAATGAATTAAAACTAACCTCATAACTTACTGATTAAACACCTTCAAAATATATGATAATTACCTATACACTTGTAGGATCATTTTCATGATCACTCCAAGGTAAAGGATGTAATTAGCACATGAAAGTTGGGTGAATAAATTCAATAAGGAAGAGGAAGAATAAAAATCATTGAATGAAAGAAACTCAATTAAAAGAAATTAATAGCATTTAGAGAGTAATAAATAACATTCAATCCAGCCCCTTGATACTCCCTTGGATCAAATCATAAAAGAGCTATCCCTCCATTGATGACAAGTTCTCAACGGAAGCGGAAAGTAGACTTATGAGGGTGGAATTGAAGAAGTAAAAGCAACAAAAATAACGATCACTCCACCGTTGTGTGAACAAAATCACAAGGTTTGGTGTGAAAAATTTCACACCTTGAGGAAAAGGTATCAAGGTGATATGAATAAGAACAGAATAAGAGAAGAAGAAGAACTTTTATTAAAGACTAAGGTGATTCAAACAACTTACATGAGAGGGAAGAACATTACAAAGGCAAATTGGCATAATAACATTACAATGAAAAGAAAGAACCCAAGATCCCTAAATCCACCACCACTACTTCCTTAAATAGGAAAAAATGAAGTATTAGACGATCCCCCAACATCCCATGTGCCTTTAATTAATTATTTTGGGGAAAGGTGGGTGGAACATTAATGATGAGAGACTTTTTCACTTCTTGCCCCGAAGTTGCAGCCAGCTTTCATCCACCTGAAAGACGCGCCTAAAGTACCTTCTAGAAGGCAGAATTTGAGTGGTCCCTATAATACTTAAATGAATCCCCGGATGTACCCTAACATCCTGTAAAATTTCAGCCCAATATAAGTTGTGGTTCGGGAGATATGATTGAAATAGTGGACTATTTTTCGGGGCCGCAGAATCTGGACCAGAATTGAATCTTCAACTTGGACCGCCTTAATCACCACCATTGAACACGAATTAGCACTATCTCCAGAAGAATTATTTGTTCCCCTATATGTCTTCTAGTCTCCTATAAATTTTGGTCCTAATTGGGCATTTATTGTGGTCTCCAAAGTCCTATCAGTGGGATGATATCCAATCTGCCTTCTCCAGAATTGTTTCCTTTCTTCGCCAAAAATCCTCATCATCCTTTATGAATCCTCCATTGATCCCTGAATGAAAAATGTTCATATTTAAGTTTATATCCATTTTAAAAAATATCAAATTAAAATATGGATAATTAAATTCTTTGAAATCAGATGAAACATTGGGCCTAAATTGGTGCATATTAGGCATGAAGTGTACAAATGATGAGAATTGATGTTCAAAATTAAAATCTACTAACTCAAGCCCATAAGATCAAAAATGAACATTTAATACCATTAAAATGTAATCAAAACATGTGTTTTTATTGGATAATCACCTGGCCTACTGGCCAGGTCAGACCAGACCGACCCCTACCCATACCATGTTTGGTCGGGTCTGTCATAATGAACCGGGGTATGTGGAAACCCCGAGCCAGGTTGGTTGGGTCGGTCCGACCGGGTCGGATCGGGCCCCATCGTAACCTGTCCCCTGGTTAATAAAACACTCATATCTTGAAAACCGCACATCCTATTGACGACCGTTAGTGGCGTTGAGACCCTCTCGAGGAGATGGATCTTTCAACACACTTTCTGGCGACTTTCATGGACGATGAGAAGCGACGAATGGATTGAGGAGTGGTTCTACCAAGCGTGCTACATACAGAACCCTGTAGTTGGATGAGACCTGAAGACTGCTCGACGATGGCCCGATGGGAAGAGGCTCTGTGTGATTCAACATGCCCACAGTGGGGAGCATCTCTGTGTGACCCGACAGACCAACGATACTCTATAGGAGGAGTACCTCTGTTCGACCAAGGTGGGAAGCATCTCTGTGTGACCTGACAGGCCCACAGTGGGGATCAGCTCTGTTGACCTAACATTGTAGAGACCCAAAGATTGACATACATAGACATTACATTACTTTTTTGGAATAACTAATACATAACAAAAACCAACACACAAGGACCGTAATAGTTTATTGTCTTTGGAAACTCGGAACATAATATTTTAATCATGGTGAAAGATCTTCAACATCTCCCATAAAGATATTCCCCTTTTGTTTTCTTACCTAAAACCTTTATTTATATCCTAGGGAAAATAAAAAATATAAAGTGTGATCTAAAATGATCAGTAAGGGTAAGCATGGAGAAAATAAAACAAACCATATACATTTAAACTTCAAAACATGAACATAATATTTAAACATCAAAATCTTGACCAATGACATAAAACATGGAAGTACATAAGTCATAGATCATAATGGAACATCAATCATGATAAAATAGCATGGGAATAAAACATGTAATTTTGGAAAACCATTAGGCACATGATATGATTTCCATAGTTTCCAAGGCATTGCTTCAAAGACCATCTTAGTGGACAAAGTCCCTTTCTAAATCGAGTTCACTCCTCATTCCAGTCCTGTAACACTGAACCGGATTAACTTGTCATTCCAGCCATGTCTATCTCATGAGATATAAATCTTTACCCAATGCATTGGAGGGAGATATATGTCCCACCCATCTCATAATTAAATCATTCTTATGTGTGCCACAACATAAACATAAATAATTCATCATAACCCAAAGAATATAATGGGTTTCATAAACATCATCCCATCATAACATAATCCATATAAAACAAATGGATATCATTTCATCATAAGAAAAGTGAAACCATGTAAATCATAGAGACATTATACTTGAAACGTACACATCTGAAATAATTTCATCTTAGATGAAAAATGGTTTTGATAAAATACTTGAAATGAATTCTCGAGGAAAATATCCTTTCTTCTTCAAAATCATTTTCTTTTCAAGAAATTCCATGAAATTTCAAAAGAAAAGGATTTTGTTGAAAATAGTAATGAAATTTTATAGAGTAAGATTCATGAAAATTAGGTTTTATGAAACCGTAAAAATCTGTTCATGCCGTATAAGTTAAAAAAACATTTTTCTCGTACTTTTGCCGGAAAAGTCAAAAAGTTCCTCGTATGTTAAACAAAAGAAAGATTCCTTACATAACATGTAGTAAAAGTAAAAAATGGGTAAAAAGGAATTTAAACATACATAAAACCATTTTTAGAAAATAGGGACATCGATGATAAATATAACCCCAATAAATACTTACGAATAAACAATCTCAGATAAAAATGAGATTGGAAAAGTTATCCCTTACCTTAGGTCCGAAATGCTTCGTACATATCAAAAAATCCTGTATAATGATTTAAATAATGTCATTGACTTATTAAAGAATCATATTCATTGTTATGATATCATATATGGTTCACTTATGACTTTATATTACCCGTTCTTTTGTAAATTCCATGTTAAAGCAGCATTTTGGGTAAAATCGTTTTATTTATCATACGTGTTTGGACTTGTTGTTCTTGATATTATTTTTACTTATATCATGATTTAATTACTTCCAGAATGTAAATTATGATTTATATATCATATATATTCAGTATATATATATAATAGAGAGATAAATGAAATGAAATACACTATTCATGGAGATGGTAGACCGTACGTACGCATGAACGCTGTTTTCCTTTCCTTATTGACTTGAATGGAAGTAAGTAGATGACATATATATATATATATACAAATAAATCCAGTAGCTTTATTATGTAATATATTTCATTATTATTCATTATATATACTTTATAATCATTCTTGAATGGTTATCATGGAGAATGAATCTCATCGCGTCGTGGAGACGGTAATCCGTACGTACGCACGAGCGATGATATCGTTCCCATAATTATTGAATGGAATTGAAGTGGATGATATAATATTTCAGAATAAATATGATGTTATAATAATCATATATAGTTATTCTTTACACCATTATACCCATCCAAGTAAGGTGGTGGTGGAAAAACAGATTACACCATGGAGTGGAGACGGTATTCCGTTCGTACGCACGTGCGGTGATTTCATTTTCCGTAGGATGGATAGACGGTGAAATGAGTTTGTTTAATATTTATAATAACATATTAGTATATTATTGATACTTATGTTATTACTTTAAAATTAAACAACTAAAGAAGAAGAAGTTGAAGAAGAAAGAAACTTGAAAGAATCGGTAGAAGAGATTACCTCTTCTTCGACACACCTCCTTTAAGCTTCCTCTTAAGGGACTAGATTTGGCCTTTGTAGAAGAGAAGAACCTCAAAAATGTTTCTAGGGAAGTTGAGAAGATACATTTTTAGGGGTTTTTTGAGCTTTAAGGCTCAAATTTGTGTAAAGAAGAGAGGGAGATGGTTCCCTTTTATAAGGGAGGAGAGGGGCACCTTTGGAATTATAAGAAATATTAATTTATAATAAATTCCAAACCCATTTAAAAGACTCCAAAAATGACTCAATTAGAATATGAGATGATATAAGGTTGTAATATAATCAAACAATAAAATTTAGACATGTTTTTAATTTATTTTAAACATTATCAACTTGATTTATTTTTATTTAATCAATTTAATTTTATTTGTGGTAATAAGATTCTAAATTTTAAATTGTTATAAATAATTACTTATGTGTTTTTAATTTTCCATAATTGGATAATTTAAGACATTTTAGACCATATAAATTTTAATTTATAATTTTTAAATATTTTTGTGATTTTTAAACAATTTTATATTATGTTATTTTTATAAAATAACAATAGTGTCAATTTTGACACTATTCATTTATTTGAATTTAAATAAAATCCTCACATAAGATATGTTCGAAATAAAAGATTTAATAGATTTATAACATGTCATATTTATCTAGAAAATTATTGGAGAACATTAAATAGTTCATATAATATTTATTTTAATATTTTTAAAACCATCTATTTGATATTTCAATCAATAAAATATTTTCTATATCACTATTGTGTCACCTTTAATGATAATTATTTAATCCCTAAAAATTCTAAATAAATTCACATGATGTATATAATTTTATTATATTTCTGGAGACTATTCATGTTCGAAGTTTCATGAAGTTTATCACTAAATTAAAATTATTATACTTATAATATTTAAGAGAGTGACATGTTGTCTCTTTCTTTAGTTTTAATAATAATTAAATTATCTCTTGGTAAAAAGTCCATAAAATGAATCTATTACGACCCTTAGGTGATATGGGTCGACCTTTAGTCATCCAATAGAATTTTGGCAGGTGTTAGTGTAATTTTATAATCTTATTTTTACCCTTAATTACCCGATTTACCTTTAACTACAGTAAATAAAAATTATCGTAGTTACTATTCATAATATCAAAAAAAAAGTAACCTATTAACATAATTTGGACCTAATTAATTCAAATATGGAAACCATTTTTCAAAATTCAAAACACAGAAGTTGTAGTAATTAATTTAAAATTAATCCCGTTGTTAAGAAAACGGGTTTTAAAAGTTAAAACATTGCCAAATATTGAAATGTTTTTACCTATTAATTCGATGTAAAATTAATGGTAATGACATAAATTATATTAAATGATAAAAATATATTCTATTTATACTTTAAAACCATTAAATATTATAATTTAACCTTATAAATTATTGCGATGAAAAAAAGTTGTTTTTAATTAATATATAGCGTGTTTTTACTATTTATTAAAATATGAAAGTTATCAGAATAATATGAAAAATTTATCCAGAGTAAATTTTTATATCCTGATTCCAAAGAAGAATTTTATTTTTTCAAATTGAACTTATAAACATGTCAAAAACTAGATTTAAAGTGGGTGCACCATCAAAAGGTGGAAAAACTGCATTTTTTTGAAAAATACTTATTTTACCTGAAAAATTTATTTTGTTCTCATACCATGTTCTAGAAAATGTGTAAGATGAATAATAATGTTATAAAATTCAAAACTTAGTTAATAATATTCATTACGGCTAGTCCATAATAATATTATAACAATATATCGTTGTTTTGTGAATCCCGGTATTGCGTACTACAGATGCTATCGAGGAAAGTCATGATTGCGTGTAATGCAAGTCAAGTCAGGGATGCATGTAGTGAAAGATCCATTTGGTGTAACGTATAACATAATTCAAAACTTATTTCATTTATACATTAAACAAAATCTATACTTAATGTTGCATAGAATAATTTATACAACACAAACTTGAAATTGTGTGTAACACGAGCCAAGAATAGTGTTGCATATACTGAAAGCTAATACGGTGTTGCGTATAGCACAAGATAATTTTGGTGTAGCGTACAACACAAGACATCAATGACATTAAAAATAATAATTCTCATAAAATCTCTGGGTGTTACATTCTACCCCCCTTAAAATGAATTTCACCCTCAAAATTCATCGGGGTTATGGTTTACCACTTGAAAGTTTTTTTAAATAGAAACCCACATTATAAAAAAGAATACCAAAACTTAACTTTAATAACTAAATTATGAAATGTAATGGTTACCCAAATTAACTAATCACTAGGTTTCCACATAGGAGAACATAGGTGAAAATATGGATATGGAAGAGAAATCTAATCATCAAGTTCTGATGGAGAGTGGTAGAGAACATGGCTATGAAAAATCCAACAATCACAAAGCCATAAATTTGTGATGATCTAAGGTACCATCTGATTCATCAGATATGAGGGAAATAGGACAACATTTTTGTTTTTTCAAGATCATTTCCCTAAAGTTGAAAGAAATTGGAATTAGAAGAAATAATTTCTTGATTTTGGTACAATCTCACTATTGTTTGTTCCTTGAACAATTTCCACATCATCTCTTAAAGAAATGAAGTTGAATTTGTCTTTCATGAAGTGTTAGCAGATCATGTGATAAAATGATGGGTCATTCCATCTGTCTCAAACAAAAGGTTAGCAAAAGTTATCAAATATACATAAATCCATCTATGGTGAGGTTAATCTTATATGATTCCAAAAATGGACTTATACTTCATATATCATACCAATTAATAAAATAAAACTAGTTTATACTAACTAGGGACTTCCTGTAGGCCAGTGGTAGGCGATAAAGGCCTATCGCACTTCGGTTGTGGGTTCGATTCCTGCAGCCTTGTCCGATGCGATGGGTTTTCTCCCTTTCTGCAGGTTGTCCCTTTTCTTAGACTACACTATTATAACATTCCATCAATAATATCAAAAAAAGTTCTAGCCTTAAACAATACTAACTTATGTTCAACATAATCAATTCCAATCTTTAGGCTTATCCAAAATACTTCTTTCCAAACTCATAGTATAAAGAGAACAATTACTAAAAAGTTCATATAACAAGCACGCGAATACCATCATTTATCCCTCATATATCACAAGATATATCTTGTTGGACACATTACAAACATTTGAATACCTTAATCATGTATTCTCTTGAAAAATGAATACCCATTGAAATTTAGTGAAAACATAAATGCTGTCAAAAGTTAACTCTTTCTACATACCAAAATCCAAAAATTCTATATACTCAAACCATGATATAACTTTGTCCTTATATCAGTCATGAGCTCATTAATAATATCAAACATTTCATTTTCTCCTTATCCCTTCATTATGCGCATATCATCTTCCTTCCAAAAATATCTCAATCATATTCCATGGTTACTGGTACCATAAAATTATTGAAAACCACAATAGACTAATACATAAATATTCCAATATTCCATGATACTATATACAACATTATTTTGGAATCCCATTACAAAAACACTTAATCATTCCACCACATCGTTGTCATATTCAACATCGCCAACAGTGATCGCATGTGACTTCCCTTTGTCCTTTTCCTTAAGAGGTTGCTCATGTCGATCATCATTAACCCTTGGATTAGGGCATTGATTAGCATAATGCCCCATTTCCTTGCACTTGAAGCATTGAAGTATTGGTGGAGCGTTCTCTGTAGTCTTTTCTCTATTCACATCATTAGCTACCTTTTTCCCATTACTTTGACACTCAACTGCTCGATGAACTTCTTTTCTACACTTAAATCATTTTCTAGTACCTTTTAGGCAATCTCCACCATGATTCTTTCCACACTTTGAGAATAAATAAACATTCATCTTCTTTTCACCATTGTTCTGAGATTTCTCCTTGAACTCCATCTTTAGTTTCTTGTCAAAACCATGAGATGTATATGTAACACCAACTTCAATTTCTACCTTGATAGCACAATGCACAATTTCTTCATAACTACTGAAGTCTCTTATAGATAATTCCCTTCAAAGACTTGGTTTTAAGCCACTGAAGAATCAATCAACTTTACTTTCAGGTTGGATGATAAAGCCTAATGGATACCTTGAAAGCCTTGTAAAATTTGCTTCGTATATACCAACATATTCATCATCCTTTTGCTTAAGCTCAAGGAACTCCTTATCCATCTTTGTTCAAAGAATACGAGGGAAGTACTTATTGAAAAACAAGTTCTTGAACACGTTCCATTCCATGGATTCAATTTCATCTTGGGGCCTTGTATTCTTAATTAGAGTCCACCACTGGTCTTCTTCACCTTCTAAACAGTAAATAAATAAAATGACTTTTTAATGTTCTGAACAGCAAAGTATGGAAAATATCCTTTCAATGGTACTGATCCATTATTCAGCAACAAGTGGATCAGAAGACTCATTGAAAGAAGGTGGACATTGCCTCATGAAGGACTCAATAGAATATTGTTCCCTTATCTACTCATTCGGAAGTCCAAAATTATTCATAGCTTTTGTAAGTATAACAATAAAATTTTTCACTCCATCTCCCATAACATTGGTTTGTTCAGGAGGACAATTATTTCATTTCCCATTACATTTATCTACACGGTTCCTTCGGGTTCCAGCCATCGTCTAAAACCCAAAAAGAATAGTGTAAGAGGAAAAAATCATTCTAGGAAAACAACATAATAAAGGGGGAGTACTTAAAATATCTAACATCTTAGGTTTAATTATATGATCATTTTCGTAATCCTAGGATTATAACCTATACTTATACTTAACCTTAGAGACATCCCTAGACATACCTTAGAAATATCTCTAGGGATATCACTAAATTTCTCGCATACTAGTTTCCAAAGGTTGACTAAATATTTCCTCTGATACCAACTGTAGAGACCCAAATCTTGACGTACATGGACATTACATTACTTTTGCGAAATACTTAATACATAACAAAAACCAACACACAAGGACCGTGATAGTTTAGTGTCTTTGGAAACTCGGAATATAATATTTTATTCATGGTGAAATATCTTCAACATCTCCCATAAAGATCTTCCTCTTTTGTTTTCTTACCTAAAACCTTTATATATATCCTGGGGAAAAGAAAACATATAAAGGGTGAGCTCAAATACTCAGTAAGGGTAAGCATGGAGAAAATAAAACAAACCATATACATTTGAACTTCAAAACATGAACATAATATTTAAACATCAAAATATTGAGCAATGACATAAAACATGGAAGTACATAAGGCATAGATCATAATGGAACATCAATCATGATAAAATAACATGGGAATAAAACATGTAATTATGGAAAACCATTAAGAACATGATATGATTTCCATAGTAGCTAAGGCATTGCTTCCAAGACCATCTTAGTGGACAAAGTCCCTTTCTGAATCGAGTTCACTCCTTGTTCCAGTCCTGTAACACTGAACCAGATTAACTTTCCATTCCAGCCATGTCTATATCATGAGATATAAATCTTTACCCAATGCATTGGAGGGAGATATAGGTCCCACCCATCTCATAATGAAATCATTCTTATGTGTGCCATAACATAAACATAAATCATTCATCATAACCCAAAGAATAGAATGGGTTTCATAAACATCATCCCATCATAACATAATCCATATAAAACAAATGGATATCATTTCATCATAAGAAAAGTGAAACCATGTAAATCATAGAGACATTATACTTCAAACATACACATATGAAATGATTTCATCTTAGATGAAAAATGGTTTTGATAAAATACTTGAAATGAATTCTTGAGGAAAATATCCTTTCTTTTTCAAAATCATTTTCTTTTCACGAAATGCCATAAAATTTTAAAAGAAAAGGATTTTGTTGAAAATAGTCATGAAATGTTGTAGAGGAAGCTTCATGAAAATTAGGCGTTATGAAACCATAAAAATTTGTTCATGCCGTATAAGTTAAAAAAAACCTTTTCTCGTACTTTTGCCGGAAAAGTCAAAAAGTACCTCGTATGTTAAACAAAAGAAAGATTCCTTACACACCATATAGTAAAAGTAAAAAATGGGTAAAAAGGAATTTAAATATACATGAAACCATTTTTAGATAACAGGGACATGGATGATAAATATAACCCCAGTAAATACTTACAAATAAACAATCTCAGATAAAAACGAGATTGGAAAAGTTATCCCTGACCTTAGGTCCGATATGCTTCGTACATATACAAACCTCCTGTATAATGATTTAAATAATGTCATTGACTTATTACAGAATCATATTCATTGTTATGATATCATATATTGTTCACTTATGACTTTATATTACTCGTTCTTTTGTAAATTCCACGTTAAAGCAACATTTTGGGTAAAATCGTTTTATTTATCATACATGTTTGGACTTGTTGTTCATGATATTATTTTTACTTATATCATTATTTAATTACTTCCAGAATTTAAATCATGATTTATATATCATATATATTCAGTATATATATATATATAATAGATAGATAAATGAAATGAAATATACCGTTCATAGAGACGGTAGACCGTATGTACGCATGAACGCTATTTTCATTTCCTTATTGACTTGAATGGAAGTAAGTAGATGAAATATATATATATATATACACATAAATTAAGTAGCTTAATTATGTCATATATTTAATTATTATTCATTATATATACTTTATAATCATTCTTGAATGGTTAATATGGAGAATGAATCTCATCGCATCGTGGAGACGGTAATCCGTACGTATGCACGAGCGATGATATCATTCCCATAACTATTGAATGGAATTGGTGTGGATAATATAATATTTCATAATTATTATGATGTTATAATAACCATATATAGTTATTATTTACACCATTATACCCATCCAAGTAAGGTGGTGGTGGAAAAACAGATTACACCACGACGTGGAGACGGTATTCCGTTCGTACGCACGCACAATGATTTCATTTTCCGTAGGATGGATAGACAGTGAAATGAGGTTGTTTCATATTTATAATAACATATCAGTATATTATTTATACTTATTTTATTACTTTATAATGAAACAACTAAATAAGAATAATTTGACGAAGAAAGAAACATGAAAGAATCAGTAGAAGAGATTACCTCTTCTTCGACGCACCACCTTTAAGCTTCCTATTAAGGGACAAGAGTTGGTCTTTTGAGAAGAAAAAAACCTCAAAAATGTTGGTAGGGAAGTGAAGAAGAGAAATTTTCAGGATTTTTCCGATCTTGAAGGCTCAAAGTTGTGTAAATAAGAGAGAGAGGAGGTTCCCTATTATAAGGGAGGAGAGGGGCACCTTTGGAATTATAAGAAATATTAATTTATAATAAATTCCAACCCCACTTAAGAACCTCCAAAAATGACTCAATTAGAAGATGATATGATATAGGGTTGTAATATCATCAACCAATAAAATTTAGACTTGTTTATAATTTATTTTAAACATTATCAACTTGATTTATCCTTATTTAATCAATTTAATTTTTTTGTGGTAATAAGATTCTAAATTTTAAATTATTATAAATAATTACTTATGTGTTGTGAATTGTCCATAATTTGATAATTTATGACATTTTAGACCATATAAATTTTAATTTATAATTTTTAAATATTTTTGTGATTTTAAAACAATTTTATATTATGTTATTTTTATAAAATAACAATAGTGTCAATTTTGACACGATTCATTTATTTGAATTTAAATAAAATCCTCACAGAAGATATGTTAGAAATAAAAGATTTAATATATTCATAAAATGTCATATTTATCTGGAAAATTAGTGGATCACATTAAATAGTTCATATAATATTTATTTTAATATTTTTAAAACCATTTATTTGATATTTCAATCAATAAAATAATTTCAATATCACTATTGTGTCACCTTTAATGATAATTATTTAATCCCTAAAAATTGTAAATAAATTCACATGATGTAGATAATTTTATTATATTTCTGGAGACTATTCATGTTTGCAGTTTCATGAAGTTTATCACTAAATTAAAATTATTATACTTATAAGATTTAAGAGAGTGACATGTTGTCACTTTCTTTGGTTTTAAATATAATTAAATTATTTTCATGGTAAAAAGTCCATAAAATGAATCTATTATGAACCTTAGGTGATATGGGTCGACTTTTAGTCATCCAATAGAATTTTGGAAGGTGTTAGGGTAAATTTATAATCTTATTTTTACCCTTAATTACCCGATTTACCTTTAACTACAGTAAATAAAAATTACCGTAGTTACTATTCATAATGTCAAAAAAAAAATAAAAGTAACCTATTAACATAATTTGGACCCACTAAATTCAAATATGGAATCAATTTTTCAAAATTCAAAAGACAGAAGTTGTAGTAATTAATTTAAAATTAATCCCGTTGTTAAGAAAATGGGTTTTAAAAGTTAAAACATTTCCAAAGATTGAAATGTTTTTACCTATGAATTCAATGTAAAATTAATGGTAATGAAATAAATTATATTAAATGGTAAAAATATATTCTATTTATACTTTAAAACCATTAAATATTATAATTTAACCATATAAATTATTGCGATGAAAAAAGTTGTTTTTAATTAAAATATAGCGTGTGTTTACTGTTCATTAAAATATGAAAGTTATCAAAATAATATGAAAAATTTATCCAGAGTAAATTTTTATATCCTGATTCCAAATAAAAATTTTATTTTGTCAAATTGAACTTACAAACACATCAAAAACTAGATTTAAAGTGGGTGCGCCATCAAAAGGCGGCAAAACTGCATTTTTTGAAAAATACATATTTTACCTGAAAAATTTATTTTGTTCTCATACCATGTTCTAGAAAATGTGTAATATGAATAATAATGTTATAAAATTTAAAATTTAGTTAATACTATTCATAACAGCTTGTCCATAATAATATTATAACAATATATCGTTGTTTAGTGAAACCGGGTATTGCGTACTACAAACGCTATCGAGGAAAGTCATGATTGTGTGTAATGCAAGCCAAGTCAGGGATGCGTGTAGTGAAATATCCCTTTGGTGTTGCATATTGTAACACCCCGAGCTTCCACGATACGCTTCTCATTCAATAATGCAATAACTTGCATTGTACGCAACTTCGAGTTCTAAAACACCGCGACTAATCAAAGTAGCCGTTATGAATAGTAATAACCACTTTTTAAAATTATAGAAATTTTATATTTCAAAATGGACTTCATTTTTGTATTCGTAATATCAAAATTATCCAAAGTTGATTTTTTTGTAATTTTCTGAGAACTTCCAATTTTTTATGAATAGTGAAAATTACTTAAAAACAACTTTTTTAATCAAAATAATTTATAGGGATAAATTATACTATTTCGTGGTTTTGAAGTATAATTAGAATATATTTTTACCATTTTATCAAATGGTGGTCATTAGAATTAATTTAACATTGAAATTGGACATAAACAATTGCCAATCTTTTGATATAAATTGTTTCTTAAAAACACGCTATTTGTTGTGACAGCGGGAATTAATTATAAAATTAATTAATGCAACTTATATGATTGGAATTTTGTAAAATAGACATCATTTTTTAATTCGGAATATCAATTATAGCTTAGGTTGAAATTTTGGCATTGTTCTGAAAAACTTCAATTTTTGATGAATAGTGAAACCACTAAGTGGTAGTTAAATAACTGATTTTTCGTTTAAATGAAATATTACCACTTCTGTGATTTGATTTTCAAAAATCCGACATACATGGTTTTCATTAAGAAGTAAAATGTGGTTCAATGAGATTAAAATAATTTTTTAGTGAATAGTAACTTTTAAGTTCTTAATCGCGATTAGAGGTAATTAGTGTAGTTTAAGGTACAAATAATGTTATAATAATATGAGATGAGCATGACACTTGTCCTACTCCTATTGGATGAGTCATGGCCGACCAAGACAACCCATGGGTCAACTTGGGGACCCCATGGAGCCACTTTAGTTGGAAAATGACATTAATATATATTTATTTAATGTTAAAATTAAATTGACACAAACATGAGTTGTTTTACTAAAACAGTTTTTAAGTGGGGTTACACAAGTCCAAATTTTGACTATAAATATTCATTAGAAAGCTAAAACGATTTCCTACATCATAGTATTTTTTTTATAATTTTTAGACATTAAATAAATTAAATTATTTATGACATCATTATGATGCAGCGATGACCTCATTATTTAACGATTTTAATAAAATGAAACGATAATGTCAAATCCAAGGCTTAAACTTATCCAAAGACTATTGGATGGGAGATTTCGAACCCTTATCACCATAGCCACGAATTATATAAGTGTGGGACCTTTAGAATCCGAAAATCATTGTGTAATAATGTAACATTTCAATCTTTCCAAAAGAGCCCCTCCTCTCCACTTATAAAAGGCCCCCACCTCTCCCACCTCATTTACACTTTCAAGCAATTTGGCTCGGCCAAACTCTGCCAAAATACTCTCCCAACTTACCTCTCCTACTCCTAGAATCCTCAATTTGGGCAGAACTCTTCCCAAGGAGACCTTTGGCTCAAATCAAAAAGAGTTACCCGATTTTGAGGTAATGTCTTCTCTAATGTTGTTTTGTTTTATTTTTCTTCTCCAACCCTCTAAACTCTTTTTATTCATTTCTTTTGTAACAAAACCAGTATCCTCAATATACTAGGATGTTGTTATAAGAAGGATTCGAGCTACACTTACACACACCTACATCTAATGGTTAAAGAACATACAGTTTCTGTGGATGGTGAATTTCTGCCTCACGAAACGATGATTGTTCAACACTGATATAACACCTTCAAAGGTGGCCATTAAGATGTCACTATTTTTATATATGATATATAATATGTTTATGTTTTACTTATGCTTCTGTATTTCTCATTTATGACATACTTTATGATTTCCATTATGGGTAAAACGCGATAATTTCATTTTAGGAAGTGCGGACTACCGCCCCCTCAAAGTGATTTGAATCGTTAATGCCATATGTGGGATGTATAAAGGATGGAGTAAATGGTATTATACACTATATTATACTGGAAATATATTATACATTTATATCATTATTATTTCGTTCCATTAAATATGAAATTGAAATGAAAGTAGCGTTCATGCGTACGTACGGCTTACCGTCTCCATGAACGGTGCATTTCATTTCTTACCTCTAAATGTTACATAATATTATAAATGAATGTATATACTGGATATATAAGATATATATGACATCTAAATCATGAATATAATTCTGGAGATAATGGATATTCTACCACATAAACAACTTGTAATTATAAGAATTTTATTGTTGACTCAAGTACCAAAGATCGACAAAACGACCGTTATTAACTTAAATAATTACATAATGTTCATATCATTGTAATAAGTGATATAATAAGGATAATAAAATTGAAAATGGTTCTTAATAAGGTGTATATTAATTCTAGTTTATTATTTAGGAGGTTAAAGAACGGTTGAGTCAAGTCAGACACGAGGTAAGGGAACTTCTTAACCCAATTTCCATTCTTTGGGTTAATCTCCTACTTTCAAATTATGTCATGATATTATTATATCTTATTTTGTATTCTTTATGTGTAACTATAGTGAATACACATAATAGATCTATTTTATTTTAAAAATTATCTTTTTAAGGACTTCTTCTCAATCTCCTTTCATTGAGACGTATTTGGTTTTATACACAACTTCTTTTTATACGGTGTATAAACCCCTTTGACTTTTATGTTTATTCAAAAGGAATCTTTTCTATACGAAGCGTTTTACTAAACGACAAAAAGGGAATTTTTTTCTTTCCGTACATATGCGGCGACAACGACTTCTCCACCGCCATGACCATTATTTGAGTTTCGGCTTCCTCTACAAGCCATCTTTTTTTTTATGAAAAATAAATACAAAGTTTTGAATCTCTTTTATTTTGGTATTGAAAATGGGTTTTAAAGAGTTTTTATTATATCAATGTGTCATATTGATATCTTGTGATTGAAATGTGGAAATGTTATGTTTCCTTTATGCATGTTTTATGTGATACGATTATGTTATGGTTTATGATATGTTTAAACCTATTCATATGAGGAATGTATTGGACTTAATAAGTGACGGGTGGAGCCCGCTATAGCTCCTCGATGCATCGGTAGGTCTCATGAGACAACTAGACGTGGAATTGGCCGAGGCCCTTTCCCAATTTGATTTATGGTTTTGGCCGAGGCCTTAATCATTTTAGACGTCTTGGCCGAGGCCTTGACAAAATGTTTCAGAATGTCTGGCATTATACATTCCCTCATTATGAAAGTGGTTATTGATATTTCATGTGATTATTCGACCAGTAGAATATCCATGTGAAGAAGTGAATGGAATTATCTCATTTTACTTTTACCATATTATATTGATGTTCAAGTTTAAAAGGCTTTTGTTTTAGTTATACATTGCCTTAAATGTTAATGTTTATTTATGAAAGCTTCCGCAATATTGTTATCCTTACTGAGCATCTGAGCTCACCCCTTTCAATGTTTTAATACTTTCCAGGCTGTGAAGAAGTATTTTATGAATGACCTGCAGGGATTGTCAGAAGAGGATATGAGTGTGGACTATGGAGACTTTTTTGTTGTAGTTTTTCACTTTATGATTTAATGTAACGTTTAAGAATGTATCTAGTGTTTCCAAGGCTACTAAACTAATCGGTCTTTCGAGACTTGATCTTTTGTGATCATGCCAATGTTACGAAGTAATGCACCGACTCTGGGTAGCTGGGGTCGGGGCGTTACAGTTGGTATCAGAGGCAGTTTAGTACTAACCTTGGAAGCTATATTTAGATAAACTCTGATTAGAGCACGTAGACCTAAGATGAACTTTGAGGATTAGTATAGAAGAACTTCCTAGAATTATGGTATTGTACAGATTTTGTGAGTTTTCCGAGAAATACATCCCTGTCTGGATACGAGCAGGTAGAGGCGGCTCTGGCACAGATGTACCTAGGGGTAAAACCCGAAAACACCGCTTTGAGCTAGACTCGAACGGGAACTGGTGCACGACAACGGGCCTTGCTGCACTCTTGGTTACGACACTCCCGGGGGATATGCTTAGGATAACTCTCATTTTCTTTACAAATCATTATGAAGGGTTTATGAGTATATACTTCCTCAAAGAAAACATTTTTATGATTATGGATTATATCCATAAATAGTTCAATTTATGTTAAGTGTTTTATAAGTATGGGATTATGTATTTTGATTCATAAACTGATCTAGTTTATGCAATTGTTTAGAAATGGCGCCTAGTGGAAGAAATGGAAATCGTATCAATGCACGCACTCCGTGTAGGGATTGCCCTCCTGCTCAAGATAATTATTGTGGATCTGGAGATACAACTGGTGCTGATCAACTTATTACAATACTGGAACAACTCACTCAGGTTATGAATAACAACCTTACCCGTATGGAGCACCCTGATCCACAGCATGGAGGATCAATGTTAGATCGATTCATGAGGCAAAAACCACCAACCTTCAATGGGAGTTCAAATCCTATAGTAGTTGAGCAATGGATAAATTCCTTAGAGAAAATATTTAATGCCTTGGGGAGTAGTGAAAGGGAGAAGGTTGTCATGGCAGTTTACCGCCTCACTGGAGATGTCGATCAGTGGTGGTTGCTGATTCAAAACACAAAGGAAGATGATGACGTATCAAATATGGAATGGAGGGAGTTTAAAGAGCTTTTCTTAGAAAAATACTTTCCTCGTGACCATCGAGCAGATATGGAAAGGCAATTTCTGAGTCTGAGGCAGAAGGAGGATGAGAATGTCGCAAAGAATGAGGCTAACTTTACAAGGTTAGCGAGGCATGCTTCCAATTATATACGTAACCCAAGAAGTAAGATTGATCGTTTCTTTGATGGGTTAAAACCATTTCTCCGTCGAGCTTTAGTATCACAATCTTTCTCAAAATACGAAGATATTGTCTCGTGTGCTATCAAGACAGAAAAGGAATTCTCTAAGTCTTATGACAACAAAGTAAAGCAAGAGAAGAAGAGAACAGGGGAACAAGAGACAGATAAAGGGGAAAAGGGAAAGATGGATTTTCCATTATGTGATAATTGTGGGAAGAATCACCCTGGTACGTGCCTAAAAGGAATGGGATTTTGTTATAAATGTGGAGAAAAGGGTCACCAGGCTCGTGATTGCAAGGGAAAGAAAGAGGCTGCCAAAGTTGAATGCTACAATTGTAGGGAAATGGGGCATTATGCAAATGAATGTCCTAAGCGTCAAGGAAACTTACCTCAGAAAAGGCCAAGGGATCAAGGCCAATCTTATGCTGTGACTATAGTTGAAGCGGAATAATTAATGTATTGGTGCTTTTGGACTCAAGGATTATATTCTGGTTATAAGAATAATGTGATATATATATGTGGATTGTACTGCATTACTTTTTGATTTCAGTAAGGTTTTAATATGATTAAGGTAATCATATTTTTAGTATGTGACAATAAGAGGAACTTTTCTTTGTTTGGGGAATCTGATGTTACAATTGATTTTGGAATTAAGAGACCTTTTAGAGAAAGTCTGGACAGAGGTATTTTGGATAACTATAAAGGTTG
Source organism: Viscum album (assembly GCA_963277665.1). Lineage (NCBI taxonomy): Eukaryota > Viridiplantae > Streptophyta > Magnoliopsida > Santalales > Viscaceae > Viscum > Viscum album. The sequence goes on from OY728137.1 coordinate 807,932,754, forward strand.
GAGTGGATTAAGTTGATCTTTGGATAGTATTGTTTAAGGTTAAATCATTTCTGAAGATTATTTTTGGAATAATATAGTACTATATTTTTAGGAAAAGGACAACCTGCAGGGTGGGGCATAACCTGTCGCGTCGGACAAAGCTGCAGGAATCGAACCCACAATCATAGTGCAACAAGCCATTATTTCTTACCACTAGCCTACAGGAAGTCCCTGGTTATTACAAAATAGTTTTACTAATCTAAATGGTATGTGTTAACATTTGGAACCTTATACAATTAGGATAAGTATAATATTTTTTTCTATTATCTTTTTGAGTGAAAGATGAGTTGAAGGTTGAAACTCTAATTGTCAAGCATAAATATATATATATACCTATCTCTTATTCAATGAATGAATTAATTCTTAAACTTTAGTAAAGGGATATTAAAACAAAAAAATGTGTTATCCTAATACCTTATGTTGAACTGATGATATTTTAAATCAACATAGATTGAAGTCTTTGAGGCCCTCAATTTGACAGTTGATTATGATTGATGACCTCAATCACTCCCTACAAATATTTACGTTTTTCCTCCAATTATATGTCTCTAATTGCCACCAATATTCTCCTAATCGTGATCATAATTGGGTGGTGACTTTTTTATTTCCCTTTCCCTCTTATTAAGGCCAAATTTTATTAATCTTATTTCCGATGTGGGTTTTCCTCAAAGGTATTTTCTCTTTTCAACCATTTATTTTCAAAGAAAAATTTCAAATTGTGAGGACGCAATTTATTGAAGGAGGGGAGAATGTAACACCCCGAGCTTCCACGATACGCTTCTCATTCAATAATGCAATAACTTGCATTGTACGCAACTTCGAGTTCTAAAACACCGCGACTAATCAAAGTAGCTGTTATGAATAGTAATAACCACTTTTTAAAATTATAGAAATTTTATATTTCAAAATGGACTTCATTTTTGTATTCGTAATATCGAAATTATCCAAAGTTGAATTTTTTGTAATTTTCTGAGAACTTCCAATTTTTTATGAATAGTGAAAATTACTTAAAAACAAATTTTTTAATCAAAATAATTTATAGGGATAAATTATACTATTTAGTGGTTTTGAAGTATAATTAGAATATATTTTTACAATTTTATCCAATGGTGGTCATTAGAATTAATTTAACATTGAAATTGGACATAAACAATTGCCAATCTTTTGATATAAATTATTTCTTAAAAACACGCTATTTATTGTGACAGCGGGAATTAATTATAAAATTAATTAATTCAACTTATATGATTGGAATTTTTTAAAATAGACATCATTTTTGAATTCGGAATATCAATTATAGCTTAGGGTGAAATTTTGGCATTGTTCTGAAAAACTTCAATTTTTGATGAATAGTGAAACCACTAAGTGGTAGTTAAATAACTGATTTTTCGTTTAAATGAAATATTACCACTTCTGTGATTTGATTTTCAAAAATCCGACATACATGGTTGTCATTAAGATGTAAAATGTGGTTCAATGAGATTAAAATAATTTTTTTGGTGAATAGTAACTTTTAAGTTCTTAATCGCGATTAGAGGTAATTAGTGTAGTTTAAGGTACAAATAATGTTATAATAATATGAGATGAGCATGACACTTGTCCTACTCCTATTGGATGAGTCATGGCCGACCAAGACAACCCATGGTTCAACTTGTGGACCCCATGGAGCCACTTTAGTTGGAAAATGACATTAATATATATTTATTTAATGTTAAAATTAAATTGACACAAACATGAGTTGTTTTACTAAAACAGTTTTTAAGTGGGGTTACACAAGTCCAAATTTTGATTATAAATATTCATTAGAAAGCTAAAAAGATTTCCTACATAATAGTATTTTTTTTATAATTTTTAGACATTAAATAAATTAAATTATTTATGACATCATGATGATGCAGTGATGACCTCATTATTTAACGATTTAAATAAAATGGGAAGATAATGAAAAATCAAAGGCTTACACTTGCCCAAATCCAATTGGATGAGGAGATTTCGAACCCTTATCACCTTAGCCTAGAATTATATAAGTGTGGGACCTTTATAATCCGAAAATCATTGTGTAATAATGTAACATTTCAATCTTTCCAAAAGAGCCCCTCCTCTCCACTTATAAAAGGCCCCCACCTCTTCCACCTCATTTACAATTTCAAGCCATTTGGATCGGCCAAACTCTGTCCAAATACTCTCCAAACTTCCCTCTATTACTCCTAGAAGCCTCACTTTGGGCAGAACTCTTCCCAAGGAATCCTTTGGCTCAAATCAAAAAGAGTTACCCGATTTTGAGGTAATGTCTTCTCTAATGTTGTTTTGTTTTATTTTTCTTCTCCAACCCCCTAAACTCTTTTTATTAATTTATTTTGTAACAAAAACAGTATCATAAATATACTATGATGTTTTTATAATAAGGATTAGAGCTACACTTACACACACCTACATCTAATGGTTAAAGAACATACGGTTTCTGTGGATGGCGAATTTCTGCCTCACGAAACGATGATTGTTCAACACTCATATAACACCTTCAAAGGTGGCCATTAAGGTGTCAATATTTTTATATATGATATATAATATGTTTATGTTTTACTTATGCTTCTGTATTTCTCATTTATGACATACTTTATGATTTCCATTATGGGTAAAACGCGATAATTTCATTTTAGGAAGTGCGGACTACCGCCCCCTCAAAGTGATTTGAATCGTTAATGCCATATGTGGGATGTATAAAGGATGGAGTAAATGGTATTATACACTATATTATACTGGAATTATATTATACATTTATATCATTATTATTTCGTTCCATTAAATATGAAATTGAAATGAAAGTAGCGTTCATGCGTACGTACGGCTTACCGTCTCCATGAACGGTGCATTTCATTTCTTACCTCTAAATGTTACGTAATATTATAAATGAATGTATATACTGGATATATAAGATATATATGACATCTAAATCATGAATATAATTCTGGAGATAATGGATATTCTACCACATAAACAACTTGTAATTATAAGAAGTTTATTGTTGACTCAAGTACCAAAGATCGACAAAACGACCGTTATTAACTTAAATAATTACATAATGTTCATATCATTGTAATAAGTGATATAATAAGGATAATAAAATTGAAAATTGTTCTTAATAAGGTGTATATTAATTCTAGTTTATTATTCAGGAGGTTAAAGAACGGTTGAGTCAAGTCAGACACGAGGTAAGGGAACTTCTTAACCCAATTTCCATTCTTTGGGTTAATCTCCTACTTTCAAATTATGTCATGATATTATTATGTCTTATTTTGTATTCTTTATGTGTAACTATAGTGAATACACATAATAGATCTATTTTATTTTAAAAATGATCTTTTTAAGGACTTTGTCTCAATCTCCTTTCATTGAGACGTATTTGGTTTTATACACAACTTCTTTTTATACGGTGTATAAACCCCTTTGACTTTTACGTTTATTCAAAAGGAATCTTTTCTATACGAAGCGTTTTACTAAACGACAAAAAGGGATTTTTTTTTCTTTCCGTACATATGCGGCGACAACGACTTCTCCACCGCCATGACCATTATTTGAGTTTCGGCTTCCTCTACAAGCCATCTTTTTTTTTATGAAAAATAAATACAAAGTTTTGACTCTCTTTTATTTTGGTATTGAAAATGGGTTTTAAAGAGTTTTTATTATATCAATGTGTCGTATTGATATCTTCTGATTGAAATGTGGAAATGTTATGTTTCCTTTATGCATGTTTTATGTGATACGATTATGTTATGGTTTATGATATGTTTAAACCTATTCATATGAGGAATGTATTGGACTTAATAAGTGACGGGTGGAGCCCGCTATAGCTCCTCGATGCATCGGTAGGTCTCATGAGACAACTAGACGTGGAATTGGCTGAGGCCCTTTCCCAATTTGATTTATGGTTTTGGCCGAGGCCTTAATCATTTTAGACGTCTTGGCCGAGGCCTTGACAAAATGTTTCAGAATGTCTGGCATTATACATTCCCTCATTATGAAAGTGGTTATTGATATTTCATGTGATTATTCGACCAGTAGAATATCCATGTGAAGAAGTGAATGGCATTATCTCATTTTACTTTTACCATATTATATTGATGTTCAAGTTTAAAAGGCTTTTGTTTTAGTTATACATTGCCTTAAATGTTAATGTTTATTTATGAAAGCTTCCGCAATATTGTTATCCTTACTGAGCATCTGAGCTCACCCCTTTCAATGTTTTAATACTTTCCAGGATGTGAAGAAGTATTTTATGAATGACCTGCAGGTATTGTCAGAAGAGGATATGAGTGTGGACTATGGAGACTTTGTTATTGTAGTTTTTCACTTTATGATTTAATGTAACGTTTAAGAATGCATCTAGTGTTTCCAAGGCTACTAAACTAATCGGTCTTTCGAGACTTGATCTTTTGTGATCATGCCAATGTTACGAAGTAATGCACCGACTCTGGGTAGCTGGGGTCGGGGCGTTACACATATAACATAATTCAAAACTTATTTCATTTGTACATTAAACAATATATATACTTAATGTTGCATAGAATAATTTCTTCGACATAAACTTGAAATTGTGTGTAACACGAGCCAAGAATAGTGTTGTGTATACTGCAAGCTAATACAGTGTTGCGTATAACACAAGCTAATTTTGGTGTATCATACAACACAAGACATCAATGAAATTAAAAAGAATAATTCTCATAAAATCTTGGGGTCTTACAATCATACCCACAATACTCATTAGGGATGAGTACCGTAGTAGTTCAAGGTTAACGGGAAGTGGCTATGTGTGACCGAACAGACCCATTATACTCGACAGAGGAGGATTTTTGCAATGACTGAGGAGTTTGACATTTGTGGCTGGCGATGATATTGTTACTACCCTAGAATATACCTTGTGTGAGATATCTTGTGTTTCGTGCTTTACTTTGAGGAATTGTTGTGTGTACTTTCTTCTTGTTTTGGGGTCGTTACTAAGTACTGTGTTACTCACCTCTACATGGGATTCACCCGCACGTGTTGTGTCTGGTGCAGACGACCATCATTACGATAGGGGTGCTCAGGGAGATAGGACTGACGGGCACTACGACGATAGACTTGGTGGCCTAGGACTAGGCGGGGCCCAGTAGGACCGAGCAGACATGACGTACTACTTCAGCTTCCAATAGCTTCACCACTCTCATGATCAGGTGGGGTTTAATAGAGATGGCCATCAGATCACTTTTTGTACTTTATAGTTTCATGTACTTTTTCTTGGGTTTGTATTCTGGCTCACTTTCTTTCAGCTGTACTTGCACTCAGTTTATTCAGTGGTATGTTGTTTCCCTTTTGTGAGTTGGGACTTGGTTGGGCGTGTGCATGCATACAGGTATCCAGACTAATGCTTCCCACTTGCAGGTTGACGCCTTCGACGCTAGTCACTAGCCCCTGGCCTTCGATAGGCGGGCTTGGGGTAGTCACGACATGGGTCCCGGGGGAGGGGTTGTGACAATTTATTATCATTTATTATTTATTATTATTTAAGATTTATTAAGATTAATTATTTATTGATTATTTAATTATTATTATTTATTTATTATTTACTTATTTATCACATATTTATTATTTATTTAAAATTTATTTATTTATATCTACTTATTACTTATTAATTCTTTTGTTGATTATTTATTAAGTATTTATTTATTTTTAATTATTTATTATTTATTATCATTTATTATGATTTATTTATTATTTATTGATTATTATCATTGATTATTATAATTTATAATTTATTTATTATTTATTATTGATTTAATATTTAATTACTATTTATTTATTACCTATTTATTATTTATTTATTTATACATTTGTATTTATATTTATATTATTTATTATTTATTTAATTTTGGTTATTAATTATTTATTAATTATTAATTAATTAATTATTATTTATTTTTTAGTTCTTTATTATTTATTATTATTGATTATTTATTTATTTTTCTTATTTATTTATTTATTATTTAGTATTTATTTAGTATTTGTTTATTATTTAATAATTATTAATTATTAGTTTTGTATTATGTATTTATTAGTTATTTATTATTTAGTACTTTTTATTTATTTAATATTTAATTATTATTTATTTATTACGTATTTATTATTTATTTTAATTTTACTTATTAAATTAATTACGAAATAAACCCACCGCTAGAAGAAACATCGCTGAATAAAAAACCACAATGAATTGATTTCCAACATGCAAAGCATCACACATCACTTTGCAATGGTTTAAAACACAACTTCCAAAAAAAACTGTTAGGAAACACATTTTCTCTTGAAGTAAATTAGAAAAACAAGAATGAATCTCCTTTAATACCAAATATTTGGGAAGAAGTTGTACTGGCATAGTGAAAGTGAATATAGAAAACAAAAAGTAAAGCGGTTCAGAAAAATCACACTTTACTGCAATATTATTGTTGAATAAAATTACGAAAATCACACACCCCTTTCTTCAGGGATCCTCTATTGTTGCAAGGATTCCATGAAAACATCATTGTGCACCCAGGATGTTTCATGTCGTTATTACAATACCCTTCCATGTCTCCCAGATACTTCCCCTTACTGCCCTCGAGATTGCACTATGAACCGAGAAACATCAAATACACCTCCATGAAAAATCACCCGAGCCCCCTACCTTTGAGGAGTGGCTGAGTTGAGCAGAAACCAACCCCCCTAAAGCAGTACCTGGACAGTAACATCAGTGGACCAAGATCTTCCCAATACAATCAAGAATCCATATTGAAAAAATGGCCATCAAGGAGCCTCAAGATGTTGCAGACGCTCACCACTTCTCCACAAGAGGAGGCTCGTCCCTATGAATTTCTCTCCACAATCAAGGTGCATGACATGATTAGACAAAAAAAATATAAATCTAATTTTAAGTTTAAAATTGAATTATCAATTAACAAAAGGTTAATGTAATAATAATAATAAATAAATGTTATATTATAAACAAATAAGTACGATAAAAAAATACACTACTAATTAATCAAGTACCAAAAATTAGAATTAGACACACACACACACACACACACATTAGAAAAAAATAAGACTTATACCTAAATTTAAAATTTAATTTATGTAATTAAACATAAAATAAAAATAAAATGCTATTACTTATAAAAAACAATGCTAATATAAATTATTTTTAGTAATAATTATAATAAAATACTAAAGCTCCATTATAATGCTAATATTAATATACAATATTAAACAATATGTAAAATATTATATATATATATATATATAATATTCTAATTATAATAATAAATAACAAATATTAATATATGACTAACTAAAGATTATAAAAATAACTAAAACACTACTAAACTGCAAAATTAAACTAAAAACTACTAAAGAATCACATTTACTCAGTGTCACCCTTTATCTATGTTAAAAAAAACCTATAAAGGGGGTGTTTTTATCAGTGCTAGTTAAAATAAGTGATAAAATACATCTTTATCAAAGTAAACAAGCACTGATGAAAGCACCATCTTTATTATCATTTTTTCTTAGCGTCAATAAATGAGTCATTTATCAGCGTTTTTTAACACTGATAAAGGAGGACTTTATTAGCGCTTTTCTTAGAACTAATAAAACTTTTCCTTAAAAAAAAAATATATTATTAAAGATCATATTTTAATATATAAATATATTTATATTGATATATATAAAATACATGTACATAAATATGATTTATACAATACAAAATATGTATTTACAATTAATATATAATATATTTAGCAAAAATGGTTTAAAAAATTATTGAAAATTAATATCAATTAATAAATTTCTAATTAGTATTGAGTAATATACATTTAATAATAATTTGGTGGTAGGAAAAATTTAAAAATTAATTAATATATTAAGATAAGTTGACAACATGCCTTGAACTTCAAACAACTATAACTTTTGATTTGGGTGTCTATTTGGCCTCTATAAGATATCAAATCGAATTTTACTAAGAAATACATGCCTTATTAATCATATAGAGCCTCGATCACTATTTTTTCAAGGTTAAAAAGGCCCAAAAGACTTCTAAAACTGATTTTTTAGTTGTGATATCCTAATTTTTTAATATTCAATGATATTTTAGTTTTTTTAAGAGGTTATTTTTGTTTTTTTGATGGATATTAAATTTATTACTAGATATTACACTCATATGAATATTATAGAGTTGAGATTTTACCCTTTTTCATATTTTATTGTTACTTATAATTAAATATATTCACATATATACACATTTGTATATAGTTGTATATAAATATTTAAACATATTTATATATAAAATATATTTTAAAATATATAAACCATATAAAAATAAATATTTATTATCCATTTTATTTAAAATAAGAATATAACCATTTTACTTATCTTATAAAATTGTAGGAATATATATATACCCGTACAAATGTATATATAATGTTTATATAATATATATATATATATATATATGTCTATGTGTGTATTAATAAACAAATATATATTTATCTATATATTCTAATAATATGTGTAAATAAATATTAACATATAATATATATATATATATATATATATATATATTTAAATAAATATATATTGAAAAATATATATACATATATATAAATATGTCAATATATAACAAGTAAAATCATATAGTCTGGTGGTAAGTGTACTTGATATGTATGTATATTTATACATTGCAATATATATCTATTAAAAAATATATAAATTCATATATATAGGCACACACACAATATATATATATATAGGGGGGGGGGGGGTCACACACAAACACATGTACAAATACATGCACACAAACACATGTTTTTGTATGGAGAGATCCATGGTTGATAGATAGTTCAAGTTTTAGAGATTCTTCTCATGTTGTTATGGGTATGGAAAATTATAGAGTATGATATTTATTTAACAATTATTTGGATGATTAGGATTGTGATAATATTTTTATTTTGTTTAATGAGAGAGAGCGTCATCTTATTCTTGGTATTCCTCTTATCCTAGGTATAGGGACAGATAAAATGTGTTGGAAGTGGGAGATATTGAGAATTTATTCTGTTTGTTCTAGATATAAAATTTTTGTTGAGGAATCTTTCTTTATTCTACAAGTTAGGTGTTGAAATGATATTTAGTCTCTGAAGGTGCCATCTAAAGTGAGATTTTTTTGGCAGCAAGCCTACTATGGTTTCCTTCCAACTTGAGGGTTTCATGCGTCTCATCACCTCTCCATGGATGAAACTTATCCCATTTATCTTTGTGATTTGGAATCACCATTTCATGATGTTCATATTTTCCAAAAATTGGGATGGGTTTGGAAGGAGTGGAGGGAGAATTTCCATGACCATTTTGATTCATCTTTTGATCTTTCTCATAATTTAAATATTTGTCTTTCCTCCTTTGATCTACAGGTGGTGGAACTGATTTGAGAAAATTTGTGGTTGGTTTGGACAAGATGGAATAAATGGATTATCCAAGAGTCTACCCAAGATCAGATCTAGTTTGAGAGGTCCTTGGAGTGTATGATTACTTGAACTCTAACTGAAGGTATTTCCTATGATGAGCATTTACAGTAGGGATTCTCTGGATGGGATCCCACCAGTTTGGGTTATCAAGATTAATACTGATGTTACAATCACTTTAGGAACCAAGGTGTGTATTGAGATCATTGTTCTCCAAAATTATGGACATATTATGGAATCTCAATGTTTGTCTATTTGGTATTTTTTGGATCCCTTTATGTTAGAGGAGTTATCCATTATCGATGGTATTCTACTTGCCTATTCCAATGGGTGGGATAAGTTGATAGTGGAATCTTATTTCCTTTCTATGGTTAATGCTATTTCTAAACATAGAGAGGATCTTCAGCCTTATAAACTTATTCTCAGGAAGATCTGGTCATTATTGAATGAGTTCTCCTATTGTAGGTGTTAGTTAGAGTTAGTATCTCAAGAGGGGGGGGAGGGTTAATTGAGTACCCAATAAAAATTTCTATTGAAACAAGTTTAAATAAAATCCCATAGTTAAATTAAAAACAACCCAACTAATCAAAATAGAAGATCAATATAAGTTTCGATCTTTTAAAAAATTTCTTAAAGAGTGATTAGGTCTCAGTTAAAAAAATATATAAATATTAATTTATCTTTTTAAATCAATTTACTTAATCAAAACCGTATATAAACACTAATTACAACTAACTATAAAATTAATAGTTTTGTTTATAGTTTAAAAAAATCAGTTTAAATATTAGAAATGAAAGAAAAACACACAAAAAAATAAATACAAGAGGTTCAATATCAAGCCAGGACCTAATCATATCCACTTGGAAATCACCTTCTTCTAAACATATTATATAAAATAATCTTGATGCACAACCTGGATTGGGTATACACAATAACTAACAAGCTATCCAGTCCATGCAGAGACCTCTTATACAACAACCGTGGGAATAAAATGAACACAGGTCACAAAACGACCACTTCCAAAACATGTGGGTAAAAAAGTATAAAGATGGTTTAGAAGATACAGAGTTTCTTCTAGTTAAAGTATAAGAATTAGTGTGTGTGTTTAATAGATTGAGTAAATCAGACACTGCTCAAAATTTAAAGGCAATAAATAGAAATAGCGAGTATAAATATGTATAAAAGGTAGTGTTTCTCAGTCTGATGTGCTCTAAATCTTGATAATCCTTGGATGTAGCTTGAAAAGGATATCGATTTGAGTTTATAAAAATTGTAGTAAAACAGAGCATCATAAGCTCTTTTTGTTCTGTCTTTATGAAAGGGTCTTAATGTTTTGTAGGCTCATCTCTTTCATAGTCAGTTGAAGTTAAGGATGATTCATGTAAATATCTCTTTAAAAAATTCCATCTCTCTTATATATTCACTTGTATTATACGAGGGAGTCTACTTCTTAATATTCAATATCATACAAGAACAATCATCTAGATCCCATGCTCCTCATACTGATCGACAGAAAAAAACTTTAATAGATGTCTATAATAGTTTAAGAACAATCATTAAAATAATTCTCAACATTAAATTCGATAATATAACCATTAGAAATATTTAATTGAAAATAAATAGGAATAGTGATGGTAAATCTTCTGAATGGTGGTACATCTCTGGTGGTGACTTGAGCTGGCAGTGGGTCAGGCTGATAGTGGGTCATGGTAAATGAAAACTCATTGTCATAATGGAAATTCATCTCGGTGGTATGACATTTCAACTCTTTTCCAAATTTTTTAGTGGTAAGAAAAGTTTGACGGTAGGTCATCTTCAATGGTGACTCCTTTCTGGTGGTATGTATTTTCGACACTTATTCAAATTTCCATTCTGATGGTGAATCATCTCCAATGGTGGGTCTTTCCCACACTTATCCAAATTTCGATTTTGATGATAAGTATTTTCTTGATGGTGACTCATCCTCAACGGTGATTCATTACTGATGGTGAGTAGAGTCTAACGGTGGGTCTTTCCAACACTTAGCAAAAATTTCACCAAACCACCTTATACCATAAAATGCTATCATAAAACATAAAACTCATTATTATCATAATAAAAATGATTTGGTGATCCTTAAAACAAGGGTGTCAACAATCTCCACCTTTTTGAGATCACAAATCATGACATTTTATAAAGGTGTTATCAAAGAGATAAAAGGAAGAAGGATGGTATCAAAGGAAGAAATATAAATACATAAGGTATCCAAGCTATTAAGTAGAAAATAGTTTGAGAGGTAATTAATGAAGATAGTACCAAAGGAATAAATTAAATACATATGAAATCAATGGTACAGTATCATGAAACAACATTAAATATGGTATCAAAGGATAATATCACTAGAAAATTAATAAAGAAATTCCATATTCATTCTCCCACTTTTGGGATTATCAAAAAGTGAAAATAAAAACCATAAAGTCAAAGAGATAAAAGATAAATACAAAGAGAATTTAAATTAAAGTCCAAAAATAGATACAAAAAAATACATACAAGAATTCCCTATCAAATATATAAAAGTATAATCTCAATGCATTTTGGGATGGGTAGGAAGAACAAGTGGTGCTTTTCCCTTCCCCTTGTTAGAAGAAAAAGGCTTAATAGAATAAGATGAGGTAATTTTAGGGATACTTGTTAAGAAACAAGTAAAAAAGGAGTCTCTATGATGATAATTGGCCTGAGATACTAGAAAACCTCTATGGGAGTCAAACCAATAGGCTGAAAATGAGTAGGTAAAGGTGAAATGGGATCTTTGGTAACACCTAGTATGAAAAACATTGGATCAGAGGATGTAGGAGTGTGATGACTTGTCACTAGGATAGAATCTTGAGTCACTACCATGGTTCCAGAAACATAGATAAAGGGTTTTATCAAATTTATGAAGTTTATGATAATATTTGCACCCCTTTCCATAACACTGAGAAATTCCCTTTTCTATTCCATAAAAAAATTGAGCACTAGGGTCATCAATTTAATCTGATTCACTTTTTATTTGAAATATTGAGTAATCAGAGGCATTCTATGGTTCTCAGCTATGAACTTGAATTGAGAGTTGAGCTCATGCTTAGTATAAATCCTTAAAAGTTAATATTTTATAGTCTTTGTAATTTTATATTTATTACCTTTCATATACTTCATATATTCTCTAACCATTATATAAACATGATCACTATTATTATAGATTTGCATCAAAATCTCTTGATGGATGTTTGGTACATTACTTGAAGCAACATGAATCTCTTCTCTAACCACTGATCGGATCAACTCAACATAAAGGGGAGGGGGATCACTCGAATTAGAAGCTATGGAATAATGGTTCTCCACCCCCTCTACCAAAGAATACATAGAAACTGGAAAGTAAGATCTCATCTCATCCACTATAAACCTCAAGGTCTCTATTTCATTTTCTAACCTCTTGTTATCTATATCCACTTCTTGAATGTGATGCATCATCTTGGGTTGGATGTAATGTATCACAAGATCAAATAGATATCTTGCATCTATCTCACTATGTTTAGTGACCTGAGGTATCAGAATTCTCAAAATCATACCAAAATCATAGATAATCCTATCTCTAAAGGATTATAAGTCATCTTTGGTAACAAAATACACTGGAACAGATACAACAATAAGTGAAGTTAAGGGTGTAGAGTCAAGAACAGGTGACACATCAACCTCTATTAGCTCATAACTAATAGGAACATTTGAAACAAATCACTGCATTTTCTCCTAAATCTTCTATATGTTCTACCAATGATCCCTTTAGATCCAGCTCTTCTTGAATAGTAGGTCCACTATGATATCATCATCAGAATCAAATTATTCTAGACTAAGTAAAAATACCCTAGAAACTTATCCCATTCCTCAAGATCTCGGTCTCCCAAACTAATAGAAGACACACCATAAGTCTTAACAACTATAGGGTTAGAAACTGTAGGATCAACAATAGTAGGCTCAATAACCATCTACTCATAAACTGACTAACCATCAACTATTTTCTCAACAACTTTCTACACATCAGCTATAGGCACAAAATGTTCTCTATCATCAGGATCAATCAGGTGATTATCTAGGCTTGGGGATTACTCCCCCTCAACAAATGATTCCTTATCATCCCTAAAAAATCTATCCATATATCAAACTAATATGGGTCTCTCTTAAGATCTATAGAAAACTGATAAACCTGGGAAAGAAATAATTTCCTAAGGCATATCAATATCCTCATCAATAATGCGGCCACTAGGACCATCATAGTTAGAGCCACCATCACCGTCATATCTGTTTTCATCTTCATATTCTCTTTTTTATTCTTATTATTAATCATTTTCACAATTCTCATCACTTACATTTTATTTAGAATATTTATAAGTTATTTTAAACTATTATTCACTTGAAACTTCTATTTCATCTTCCTCACTTCTTTCTTTTAAAAGAGTCTCTCAGATAAGGATAGATCTAGGAGGACTAGGTGCACAATAAAAAATAGCTATAGAACTCTTAGGTAGGTCTGGGTGACTACCTTCATCCACTCAAAAACTCATTATCCTCATAATGAGAGGCAGAAGCCTCCTCTTATTTCTCATTTGAATACTCAACCACCTCATTTGGATCTATGTTAGGATCCACAAGATTATTTAGTCTGGAAGGGTGATCAAAAGGATTGAAATCCTCATAGATCCTATCACCATCATCAACCCATTGTCTCTTCCAATGTTCCAACTTGTCTTAATTATTTTTAAAATGACATTTTTAATAAAAAATACTCTACATTTTACAACTATTTCTTCTTCCCCATCAACCAATACTTTGGCCTCCAGCATCGCTAAAATGAAATTTGGATAAATAATAGAGTTAGTTATAGAATAATTGTTACACATTTCCATCATGTGAACCATTAGGTATCTACTTAGATTAATCTTTTATCCTCTCTTCATAAGATATAAAATATATAAATTTTTATACCTCATTATGGTTAAATCACCTTTCTTTGGGCACAACATATGTTGAATAAACTTGAAGATAAAACAATATTCACCATTAAGCACAGTAGCAGCTGGTCTTATTACTATCCCAACTTCAGTCAACTCTACCAAGGCATCCTCATATACAAAGGAATCACTATCACTTGGAACAATTCCTTAATAGTCATTTAAAACACCTTTATGTGGTACTTTAATACATCTAGTTCATTGTTTTGAATAAAAAAAACTTTTCACATATTTATTCTACCACTTACCCAGTCTTCATATTCCTCAAAACTGAACTCGACATACTAATAGAACTTGTGAATCGAACTAGGATATAAGTGACTCTTGTTATTAGAGAACAACTATACCAATCCATGGTCTTGAAAAAATTTAAACACCAAATAATTTATTGACAACAACCACTCAGCATGAGATTCCTTCTTAGGTACCACTACTTGATTTGCAAGCAACAGATTCACAAGCTCAATGACTAAACTAATTGAATCTTATTTCTGCTTCGTTGAAGGATGTGACTCATCTATAGAAGACTCTATGGATAAATTCACTCTAACCTTGAAAAAAAACTCAAAAAGGTTAAGATAAGGTTGAGGGAAAGCGAAAGGTTTGGAGAGAAAGGGTCTTAACAAGATTCAATGGAAAATGTGTGAGGGAGTAAGTGTGCATCAGAATTAGACAAGTGTTAACTTTATATAATTTAGAGATTTTTACAGTGGAAATTGATACAAAATATTTAAATTGAAAATAAATTTTATAATCAAATAAACCATAAATAAGAGTTAGTAAAATAGGTTCAAAACCAATGATGAGTAAAATTACAATAGTGGGTAAAACTCCAATGGTGGGTAACTCCAATGGTGGGTAACTCCAATGATAGGTAAACTCCAAAAATGGGTAACTCCAATGTTGGGTAACTCCAAAAGTGGGTAAACTCCAATGATGGGTAAACTCCAACAGTGGGTAAACCCCAACGGTGGGTAATCTCCAATGGTGGGTAACTCCAACGGTGGGTAACTCCAACGGTGGGTAACTCCAATGGTGGGTAAACTCCAACGGTGGGTAACTCCAATGGTGGGTAAACTCTAAGGGTGGGTAAACTAAAATGGTAGATAAAATAAAATGGTGGTCAATTAAAACAATGGATAACTCCAATGGTGGGTAAATCCAATGGTGGGTAACTCCAATAATGGGTAAAATAGAATAAAGTTTAACCAAAATTAATCATACCTAATTCATGTTTTATGTAGTCTATTCTCTCATAATTCATTGGATTAATGAAAATATTAGAAAACTAATGTTTAGTTCCAATGTATTCAAGATTTATATTCCCCTCTTAAAAATATTCTCTCAAAAATTGATGTCTTACGTCAATGTGTTTTGTTCTAGAGTGAGATACAGGGTTCTTAGAAATATTTATATCACTTGTATTGTCAAAATTTATAGGTATATGTGAGAATTGATATCTATACTCTAGTAATGTGTGTTTCATTCAAAGAATTGATCATAGAAGCTACCTGTAGCTATGTATTCAACTTTAGTAGTAGACAATGTAATAGAATTTTGTTTCTTACTACACCAAGATACTAGAGACTTGCCCAAAGGATGAAATGTTCTAGAGGTGATTTTTTCTATCGAACTTATAACCACCAAAATAAGAATATGAATAAATAACTAATTCAAATAATTTTCCTATAGGGTAGAATAATCCTAAATTGGTTTTATACTAGAGGTATTTTAAAATCATTTTTATAGGAAGTAAGTGTGACTCTTTTGGGTTTTCTTGAAAATGATCACACATTCACACACTAAACATAATGTCTGGTCAGCTTGCAGTTAAGTAGAGAAGACTTCCAATCACACCTCTATAACTATTTTTATCCATTGATTTCCTAGCTTAATCAATATCCTATTTATAGGTGATACTCATAGAAGTGTCACTACTCTTAGTGACATCCAAACCAAACCATTTTAATAGATCCTTACTGTATTTAATTTGATTTAAAATAATTCCTTATTTATTTTAAAAAATATTAAAACCAAGATAGAATTTCAGTTCAACCATTAAGCTCATTTCAAATTATTTTTTCATAATATTTGAAAATTCAGTATATAAATAATTTTTAGAATATCCATAGATAATATTATCTATATAGATTTGAAAAACTAAAACATCTTTTAAAATTCTTTTTATAAATAGGGTAGGATCATCTATACCTTTTAAAAAATATTTTTAAATAAGAAAAGAGATGATCCTACCATACCAAGCTCTTGGATCATGTTTTAAACCATATAAAGCACTTGTTAACCTAAAAACACAATTTGGAAAATGAGGGTTTTTAAATCTAGGAGGTTGTTCAACAAAAACATCCTCAATTATATAACCATTAAGGAATTCAATTTTGACATCCATTTGATATAGTTTGAAATGTATACGTGTTGAATAGGCTATAGATATTATAATGGCTTCAAGTCTGGATATAAGTGAAAATATTTTTTCATATTCTATACCCTCTTCTTGACTATACCCTTGTACAATTAGTCTAGCCTTGTTTCTTACTATTGTACTAGATTCATCAACCTTGTTTCTAAACACCCATTTATCACATATAGTTAAGTTGTATTCGGATCTATCAAAAAGTTCCCAAACTTTATTTCTTTAAAATTGATTAATTTATTCTTGCATATCCATTACCCAAAATTCATCATTAATTGCATCAGTGATGTTTTCAGGTTCAACTTGTGACAAGAAATCTTGATGTTCAACATGGTTTCTTAGATAAGATCTAGTTTTTTCACCTCTATCTAAGTCTCCAATAACAATATCTAAATGATGGTATTTAAGAGTCCTAAAAACTCTAGAAAAAGATGGTCTAATAACCTTAAGGTCCTTTACATGTTGAGTTTCTAGAAGTTCTTCAAAACTGGATGATTTTTTTTCTTATTTTATGGGAGTATCAGTTGGCTTGGAATTTATTTTAAAAGTAGATAAATCACCCTCAAGGTTTTCTAAAGGGATTTTAGGTTCATATGGATATATCTCATCAAAATTTACATGGATATACTACTCCATAGTCTTATTTTTTATTTAAAAAAACTCTATAGGATTTACTTGAAGTTGAATACCCAATGAAAATTCATTCATCACTTTTTGAGGACAATTTATCAAGATTATCCTTAGTCTTAATAATAAATAATTTACAACTAAAAACTCTAAAGTAACTAACCTCAGGTTTTTTGTTATTCTAAAGTTCATAAGGTGTTTTCTTTAAGATAGGTCTAATTAAAACTATATTAATTATATAGTAGGCTATGTTCATAGCCTCTTCCCAAAATTAGATAGGTAAGTAATATTCATTAAGCATTTTCTGGGCTATCTCTTGATGTGTTCTATTTCTTCTTTCTACAACTCTATTCCAATAAGGGGTCTTAGAAGTAGAGAAGTTATGATTATATCCATTTTTTGAGAAAATGGATTCAAAAACTTTTTTTTAAACTCATAGCCATGGTAACTTCTTAAGGTCTCAATTCTAAGTCCACTTAGGTTTTTTACAGATTTAGCATACTTGGTAAAATAATAACAAGATTCACTTTTGTAACCTAAAAATAATACCCAAGTATACCTAGAAAAGTAACCTAAAAGTACCTGTACATAGTGATTCCCATTTAAAATAGAAACTCTATATGTTCCAAAAAAGTCCATGTGAATCAACTTAAGGGGTTTAGAAGTTGAAACTTATTTCTTTAATTGAAAATATATCTTATGTGGTTTCCCTTTTTGGTAGGGGTTACAAAATTTTTCATTTGTGAATTCAAGTTTGGGTATATCCCTAACTAACCCTTTCATAGTAAGATTTATATGTGAGTGAATGTTATAGTGGCCTAGTCTTCTATTCCATAGTCGAATTCTCCATTAAAGGAACTAAAACAAGAAACATTTTTTGAAATTAAAGAATCAATATTAACAACATACACATTTTCATTTCTCCAAACTGTAAATACTAAATAATTTTTAGAATTAAAAACATTATAATAATTTTTTTCAAACATAACATGAAAAAAATCATCGCATAGTATTGATATGCTAAGAATATTATATTTTAAACCATAAAAAAGTAATTTATAAATTAAAACTGAATTAGTGTTACTTATTTGGCCAAGGATAATGATGTTTACTTTATCATTGTCACCAAAGCTGACATGACCACCATAAAACTTTATCAAGTTATTGAAGGTAGATTAATCTTCTTTCATATTCCTGGAACACTGGCTATCCAAGTACTACAAATTTCTACAAGTTCTTTTCAATCAGTTTCCCAACAAAATAAAGTTTATACCATGAATAGTTTTGGTACCCATACTTTCTTGGGTCTAGATATGTTAGTGATTAAGGACTTAGTAACCTATATTTCCTTGATGGGTTTTCTATAAGTATTTTTTAAACTATTTTAAATAAAAACTTTATTAGGTACACTTGAATAAAAACTTGCAACAAAATTTCAAGAATTGGATTTAGGAACAAAAGTTCTCTTAACAATTCTTCTCTGTCCGGGTGATAACCTCGAACAATAATATACTTAGGAGAAATTTTTTTCCTAGTACTTGAGTGATAGTTTTTATTCCATTTGTAAATATATCTAAATCTTTATTTATTTGATCATTTGAAAATTTCAATTCAGTATTTTATTCCAATAATTGGGCATTTTTCTCTTTTTCTACTATAAGATTAGTTTTATCACAAGAAGATAAAACATGTTGTTTATTCAGAGTTTTTCTATTTGTATTTAAGAAAATTAAAGGTATCTTAAATAATATTTCAATATTTAAGCATTTTATTATTTGATATATCATCAATTTTTTAATCTCTATAATGGTTCTAATTAAGTATAGGAGAGATAATAGGTACCTTAGATATGTTTTTCATGAAGAACATTTTTGATATGTTAGAATTCTTTTCATGAGTTGAGTCAGAGTCACTAGATCTATCCTCAAAGGCACTCCATGTATATTTCATTGATTTCTTATAATTTCTATCCTTTTCCTCATACTTTTTATTGTACTTCAACTTAGGACAGTCATCCTAAACATGTACTTTTCTCTAACACTCATAATAGGTAATATCATTTGAATTGTCATATATTTTATAGTCCTTTTATAATTACCTATATTATCATACTTTCCCTTATAGATTGGGTTTCTAAATAATTTCTTCTTCTTATAGAAATTATTAAACCTTCTATCCAAATGGGCCATTTTTTTATCACTTTCAGCTAGTGATTCACCATCACTGGAGATTTCAACTTATGATATTTTACTTTTTTTTATATTTTGATACAATAGCATTGAAGGATATATATTTCATATTAGGGTCATAATCCTATTAAGGATTAAATTTAATCTCTTAATTATACATAATTAACTTCCAAATAAATTTATTGATAGGTAGTTTAATGACGTCGTAGGATTCTCTTATTGAAACAGATGTTCCTCTCCATCTCTCTGGAAGACATCTCAGAAGTTGCATGATCTGATCTTTTTCTGACATTGGATTTCCTAAGGATATCATTTTATTAACTATCCCATTGAACCATAGATACATATCATAAATAATCTAATTAGTTTTCATCTTAAATATATCATATTTAATTATATAAGTGTTCAATCTCATTTATTTAACATTAGAAGTTACTTCATGATAAAAATATAATGTATCCAAAATTTAAAATTCACTTTTACTAGAAGATATCCTATTAAATTCTTCATCACCAAAAGCACAACAAATAGAATTCATGGACTTTCAATTGTTATTGTATTAAAGTTTAGTAGTATCACCCCACATGTTCCTTGCAGTTTTAAGTAATTCATATTTATTCTCTATAACAGACCATATTTTAAAACCCATGATTTAAATATGAATTTTCATTTTAATTTTCCATTGAGCATAGTTATATCCATTAAATAAATGTTTTTTGTTGGTAGCAGTACCTTATTTTTCTATTATCCATTTAAAGAACTAAATTTAAAATTGACAAAAATTTAAGATCTTTAATTTACAAATAAAATCCTAGTTGAATTTTTTTTGATATTACTTTGATACCAAATGTTGGTTGGAGTAAGTATCTCAAGAGAGGGTGAATTGAGTACTAAATAAAAATTTCTATTGAAACAAGTTTAAATAAAATCCCCTAGTTAAATTGAAAACAACCCATTTAATAAAAATAACATATCAATATATGTTCTAATCTTTTAAGAGATTTATAAAAGAGTGATTAGGTCTTAGTTAAAATAATATATATAAATATCAATTTAACATTTAAATCAATTTACATAATAAAAACCTTATATAAATAGTAATTATGAGTAACTATCAAAGTAGTGGTTTTGTTTACAGTTTAAAAAAATTTAGTTTGAAGATTAGAAATAAAACAAAACAAAACACACAGTGGAATAAATATATGCGGTTCATTCTAAATTCAAGACCTAATCCTATCCACTTAGAAATCAATTGATTTTAAGTATATTATATAAAATAATATTTATCCACAACCTGGACTGGGTATACATAATATCTAACCAGCTATCCAGGCCATGCATGGACCTCTTCCACAATAACCGTGGGAATAAAACAAACATAGGTTACATAGGGACCTCTTACAAAACATGTGGGTAAACAATTATAAAGAGAGTTTAGAATATATCAATTATATTCTAGTTAAAGTATATGAAGTAATGTGTTTGTTTAATAGATTGAGAAAATCACACACTGCTCAAAATTTAAAGGCAACAAACAAAAAGAACAAGTATAAAAATGTAGACAAGGTAGTGCTGCTCAGCCTAATGTGATCAGAATCTTGAGACTCCTTGGATGTAGATTGAAAAGGATCTCAATTCGAGTTTCTAAAAATTACAGTAAAATAGAGCATCATAAGCTCTTATGTTCTGTCTGTATGAAAGGGTTTGGATGTTTTTAGGATCTACTCTTTCACAGTCGGTTTAAGTTAAGGATTCTTCATGTAAATATCTCTTTTAAAAATGAAAAATATCTTCTAAATTCACTTGAATCACACGAGGTAGTATACTTTCTAATATATCAGCATCATTCATGAAAAAACATCTAGATCTTATTTTACTCATACTGATTGATTGACACAAAATTTAATACATGTCTAAAATAGTTTAAGAACAATCATTAAAATAATTACCAGTATTAAATTCGATAATATAGATTTTAGAAATATTTAATTCAAAATAAATAGAAATAGTGATGTTGACTCTTCTGAATGGTGAGACAACTTTGGTGGTGACTTTAGCTGGTGGTGAGTTGGGTTGATGATGGTTCATTATCAATGGTGAATCATTGTCTCAATAGAGAGTCATCTTAGTGGTAGGAAATTTCAACACATTTTCCAAATTTCTTGGTGGTAAGAAAAATATGATGGTAGGTCATCTTCTATGGTGAATCCTTTCTAGAACTAGGTATTTTCAACACTTAGCCAAATTTTTATTCAAACGATGACTCATCTCTGATAGTGTTTCTTTCCCATACTTTTCAAATTTAAATTTTGACGGTGAATATTTTCCTGATGGTGACACATCTTCAATGGTGGTTCATTGCTGACAGTGAGTAGAGTCTGATGGCGGTTCTTTCCAACACTTAGTCAAATTTTTTCCAAACTTCTTTATACCATAAAATACTATCATAAAACATAATTATAATTATTATCATAATAAACATGATTTGTTGATCATTAAAATAAGGATTTTAATAGTAGTTTTTTGTTCATTAAGTTTGGAGAAAATGAAACGGCCCATTATTTGGTTGGATTTCAAAAAGATTCGGTTGACCATTATTGGCTCGACCATTTTCTTGTTTGGATTTGTAATTCCATGTTGATTGATTCTTAATATATTTCACTATTTTTCCTTCAAAAAAATACATGCACACACACACACACAATTATATTTATAATAAATATGCATTTATAAATACATTATAAAAAAATTATATGTAGATATAAAATTATACTTAAATATATAAATATATAAGTGAATATATAAATATATATTATTTAAATATGTAAATATGTAAATATTTTAATATATAAATATATATGTAAATATACATTTATACAAAAATATATAAATATATATATAAATATAAAAAACTATTTTATAAATGTGTTTAAAAATAATTATATAAGTATATATAATTATATGAATAAATATATAAATAAAAAATAATTATATATATACATATAAATAAATAGATAATTCATAAAATATTGAATAAATATGAATGAAGTAGTGGTAATGAAATTCCCTATGCAGAAGGAGGTCCCAAGTTCGAATCTCAATAGGTTGGGGTGCACATATAGGTGAACCAACAATAGCGTTCGGTGGGGTCGAGCATTAATAAAGGGTAGGGTTACGGGCTAGAGTGGGGGCATGGTTGTGTACGAATAAAGGGAAGGGTCTTGGGCTCGATTATTTTTTTGTGAGGAGCTAAGAGTAATGATAAAGGGGAAGGTGGGGAACTCTAATAATTTAAAAAAAATTGTCGATGATATACACACTCTTTATCAATGATTTTTTTAGCATTGATAAAGGCTATTTGTTTGAAATAGAAGGGGATTAGATACCCTAAGAGGGGGGGGGGGAATCAATGTATGGATATTCTTTTCTAAATTCTTCCTGCCCCACTGGATCTTGACCTCCTTATTATATGGGTCACTTGGTTTTCTATTTAGTGATTATATTGTTCTTATTCTTTCCAAATTTATTTAATGACTATGAATAGAAAGTAAATCAAGAAATCTAGAATAAGGATGAGTGTATTTTTACTTGGTTCACCCTCACTAGGATATATCTAAGGAGCATACAACAACAATATACTAATATAAAAAATCCATTAAATCTCATTGCTAATACAAGGTTTATTATAGATCACTTCTATGCCTAGAATCACCACCTTACAAGATTTAGGGACAACTCACTTCTTCCCAAGGGTCACTCCCTTGATATTTCCTTTGATGGAACACTGTCGGTGAAAAATATCACCCTCTTCCTCTTCCTTTTCTCACTTATCTGGAAAGGATTTATACATAGTTTATGGACATGTATGTATCTTCATTAGAAATATTGTATGAATCCTCAATTATAGGTAGATGCTCTGTTGAATTTATTTTTGGGATGCTTCTTCAATTCTGTGAAAAAACCTTGATGCAACACTTCCACTTTCCAGACACTTGGAACAAACCTCTCTTTGTTGCAGACACATTAATTACAATCAGAATATTTGGAAGGATATCCAATGGATGCTAATTATTATTTTCACTAGCTTGGATGTAGTAGTGAATAAACTCTTTATGCAAGTATTTTCAAATGGTTCATATCAACAATATTCTTCTTATTCTTCTAAATTCAGACATGGAAATTATATTTCTCATAGGGTAATGATGGTGTGTATCTACTTGTGAAAAACCATAGAATTTTACCCTTATGTGAGACCCTGGTTGGAAAAATCTTGCATGAGATCCTAGAATGTAACCCCTTGCATGAGATCTAGGCATACAACCCTTTGTGTGCAATCCTGGTGCGAGAATCTTGTGCAAGATCTTAGTGAGAGACCCCTTGCGCGAGATCCTCATGTGTAACCCCTTGTGTGAGATCTTGTTGCATAACCCTTGTGTGAGATCATAGTGTGTAACCCTCTCCATGATATCCTAATGCATAACCCTTTACATGAGATCCTGGTGTGTAATCCCTTTCCTGAGATCTTGATGCATAAACCTTTCACGAGATCCTGGCACAAGACCCCTTTCACGATACTCCTCCGCGAGACCTTGTTTAGTTTGGGAGGATTTCAAGATGTTATTATATTCATGAGGATCATGAGATCTTGTTCAATTCATTAAAATTATAAAACCTTGTTCAGATCATGAGAATCATGAGATCTTATTCCATTTATGTGGATCACAAGATCTTGTTTAGTTCATGAGGATCGTGATACCCTGTTCAGATCATGGGGATCATGAGATCTCAATGGGTTTTATTTATGCGTTCAACCACCTAGAGTATACTTCAATTTGTGGTACTCCTTCATGATATCCTTTTTTATGAATTTATATATATTATGTAGATTATAATAATCTAGTACAATACTTTATTCAGGTTATGCGAAACACTTACACAATTCCAACCCTGTATACTCCTTCACTTTATGTGAAACCCTATCTCTAGACTTTGCTTCATATGAATATTTTAAGAAAAACATTATCACATATTATGGATGGGTCATTGGGTATTTATAAAAAATTTCTACTTCCTTAACTCCAAAAATCATGTATAACCATATGTTCCATTGTATCAGTAGTCGGTATTACGCACTTCATGTGATATCTTTGCGTGATCACCTACCACATGTCATAAGAACTTTGAATGATAACCTGATACATATCATAAGTGCTTTGTGAGAACATCTTCATTTTATATGGGCGTGTCACATGATCCCATCATAAGATCCAATGACAATCATGCGGTCAATGAAATTATCTTCTAGCAATTCACAAGATTATATTTTGAGATCCATTGAAAATCATTATCTTCGAATGATCCCATTGAGAGATCCAAATACAATCATATGAACAATTCGATTTTCTTCCAATTACTCACATAGACCCATCAAAAGATACAATAATAATCATCTGGTTACATGATTTCAAACAACCACAAGATACCTCCTTCATTTTCAGCTTCTTTAATTTTATACACTTTGCATTGTCTCTCTACGAGATCCTTAGATAATCATGTGATATCTTCAAGTGTTTCACATGATCTTAATGTGAGATCATATGAAAATCATGTGGTGCTTCATGATATCAGATCAGAAATCTCATGCTTCCTGATATTAGACATTGGAACTCCATGAGATCATAAATTCATTCTTTACAAAATCAGACATCTCATGCTCAGTAAGATCAGACATCTCTCCCTCCATGAGGTCAGACATATCTCCCTATGCGAGATAAAAAATATCACCCTCCATGAGATCATAAACATATCCCTCCACAAGAATAGACATCTCACACACTGTAAGATTAGGAATCTTGTGTTCTGAGAGATCATACAAATTTCCCTCTATGAGATTAGACATTAGGCCCTCTACAAGATAATACATCTCACCCTCCATGCGATCAGAAATTTCATGCTTTGTGAGGTCATTTAAAACATTAATGATCACTATCTAGGACTCCTTTGACAACCAAAATTTGTTAAAAACATCAAACCTTGTCAAAAAATACAAACAAACCAAAATCTCCACTAGGGTGGATTTTTTCCAACAATACCCTCCTTTTAGTTTGTTGACAACACTTACAATCTTCAAGAACCAAATTTTTGACAAATCATGTGTAGGATAAAACATTTTCCTTTTGCAATCCTAGATAGTGATCAAGGACTTAACATGTACACTAGGCTCACATGAGTTAAGATCGATGTGAGAAACAAGAGTATAATGAAAAGTTCATCAATGAGTCAATTCATTCTCAAACCTACCACTAGAAACCTTATTGATACCAAAATATAGAACAAGATTATCCTTCGAGATCTCTTCTTAATCTGCACATGTCAAATTTTTGAATCATGAACCCAAAAGACACTCCTTTTCACAATTCTTCTTCATTGATAGAACAATTTTAGCATTGTTAGATTTAATGCTCCCCCTGTTTTGATTCTCCCTCTATCAGTTTCTCTCCCAGTCTTGATTAAGACATTTTCTCCGCCTTTGTCAATGAACCCAAAGATCACTCCTTTATAGCCTACAACATGGTAAAGAACACATATTAATATACAGGGGAAAACACACCATACCTTGGGGAGAGGGGGTATAAAGCCCCAAAACCACACTTTTGGGTTCAACACATAAAAATGCTGTGTATTTTTTTTATATAAAATAAAAATGGAAAATAAATAGATAATTTTACATAACAGGAACAATTTTATTCTAGGTTTTGGAGAACTCGACATACACATTAAAAATTAACAAAAATGTACAAAAATAAAATAAATTAACTAAATTTATTCTTGTGCACTAACTCCATAAACTAAGTGAACGACTTTGGAAAAATCTACCAAACATGTGAAAAATAAATTTTAAAAAAAGGGTTAGCTTAATTTCTCAGAAAGGAGTTTTCTAAAAGTCCAGTGAAAAATATTTTTTTAAAATAACTTCATAAAATATTATAATACTTGAAAAATAATTATACTTTTGAAAATTATTTAAAAATAATCCCGTTATTTTTTGGAAAACATTAAGAAAGCTTTTGAAAAAAAATTATGAGGCCACTTGAAACATTAAAGGCTATTTGGGCCTACCCACTTTCTTGAGGGACATGTTCACTCCCCACTCCCTACCATGTTTACATTGTCCATGTTACAATTTTTATAAAAACACTTTGAGCTTTCCTTACACACACACACACACATATATATATACACTTTTCACTAGAGTTTTTTTTAGAAACAAAATCATGATTTAGATACACATAAACTGTTTTATTTATATATAAGTATATATATAAAAATGAACTTTCATTGGAAATCACTTATGAGTTTCGATATAAAAAAATCTCATGTCAATTATCCTTTACATGGACTGTTAATAAAAACAATTAACCTCCATGTATTCACAATTTCATTCATAACCTCATAAAATACCATTTATTAAATTTTAAACTTTATCATTTAAATATTCATACTTAAACAAATATATTAAGTACCCATTTACTTGATTTAAAAAAAGTTATATTTGAAACTATCATTTTATACGAAAAAAATAGTATAAATACATGGACCCTTAACATGATTGAATTTTTTATTCTCATAAAATAATGGATAAATAATCATAAGCATAAACAATTATAAAAGTAAAATTTCATCCTTAATCAAATTATAAATGTAAAATTGAGTAAAATTTATGATTGGAAATGAATTTCTTATTCATTAAAATCTTGCAATAATATCCAAACACACACACACACACACATACATATATGTATGTATGTATATATTTATACACATACATCATTAGTATAAAAAACCTTAAGTATAAACGGAAAGTACTACCATAATTAAAAGTAGATGCATGTATGTTTTTTAGAACATAAACCTGAAGAGATATATAAATATACTTATGTACATAATTATAATCTTGAAACTAGAAGTCTTAAAATTAAATGATATTGAAATTGAAAATGATATATATATGTATATGATTAAATAAATTAAATATGAAATCAAAAATCAATACATACATATATATAAAACATGGAATTTTAGATAAAAAAATTCCCCTTTAAAACACTTTCATTCAGAATCGGAATATCAAAAAAATGATTGAAATATATAAAATTAAATATATAAACACATAAATAAAGAGTATGAACTTAAATTTAAATATATTTCATGAATAATAGTTTTAAATGAATAAATTCCCCTTACATGGGTTTTAGAGAAATCATAGTCTATATATATATATATAAATTTATAAAAATAATTTCATCTCTTAGAAAGGTTTATGAGAAAACATAGAATATATATAAATATTGGAGTTTTGAAAAGTACATAAATATTTTGAATTTATAAAATTATTTCTTTCAAAAATATAAGTTCATATTTTTTTAAAAAAAATACCAATTTTAAATAAAATAAATTCCTTAATATATATATATATAGTGGTCAATTATTTCAAAAAAATTTCCCTTGATAATAAATATACAAATCTCATGCTGTGAATTCAAAGATGAAAACATAAAAAATATAATGACTTAACTCTCAAATAAATTCAAACACAAAGAATAAAATATAAATAAGTAATTAATACCTTACTTAATTTGCATAAGAAAAATGTTGGAGATCATCTTCTGTTTCCTTGGATACACTCTCACTTTATCTACTTGGATTGGAAAATTGTTTAGCAATTTACATTTTCACATTGGTGCATGAATTTTATAGTCATATACTCCAACAACATAAATATATATACAAATGGTTAAACTATAGACAAGAGCGGATTCAGAAATTTCAAAAACAGCGATAGATACAAGCTTACAGAGCTAACTGAGTATAGAGATGTAGAAAGCCAATGAAAATTGATAACAAACCGACACAAAATCAATGAAAAAATAAATTTAAAATTACCACAAAAGGATCATCCTAAATGATATTTACATACCAATATAAAATACCCACTATTTATAATAAAAAAGAAAAGAAAAAAATAATAATCTGACCATATAAAAATCAGGTAAATAATTGGAAGACAATGGATGAGGTAGAAAAATTCAAGAAACAGACAACATAATATTTTTTGGGTTGAAAATGGCCTTGAAAAAAATTCGATACCTAATAAGAAAACAAAAACCTACCTTAGATCTGAAGAAGAATAATATTCCATCTTCTTCATTGAAACCCCTTTTCAAGTCGAAACCCCAATTCAGACTTCATTCGGACTTTTCCACAGGAGACGATCTCCCTTAGCTTAGTTTGAACCCTCATATGAAATCATAATCCCCTTCTAGATGAAACCATACCTACAACTAGACCCTATTCTCCCCTTCGACTGAGATTCGAGCCTTATCTATTATCGGTGCCCCCTCTCTACGGTTGGCACACATGAGGCTCTCAGCTCCACTCGAATCCATCGACCCCCCTTTCTCAAAACGATTGATACACCCCTCTTAAACCTTATCCAATTTATTTTTTTTTGTTAATTTTTCATTTTATTTTAACCATTTTCATATTTGGTTTTATTAAAATAATAATACATATATAGTTATAATAAAAATAATCTAACAATACATATATTATAATTTATAATTTAAAACTTTATAAATTTATAATTTTATGTTTATAATAATATATTACTTTAAATATTTCCTTTAATTTTTTTTATTTATTTTAATTAAAACAATATTTATATTACAAAATATTATTTTATGGACATCAATTCAATAAAATATCACGGTACAATATTTATATGTCAACTTATAAACAACACTTAAAAATCACTTCAAATTTTTTTTATTAAAACATATTTTTATTAATTTTACTATAATATATATTTTAATATAAGTATTTATAGTAAATTTATAGTTCAAAATAATACCACATTTATGAAAATGGTATTTTATGAATATTAAATTAAAATAAAATTTTATTTCTTGAAATTAATAATTTATTATAACATAATATTTGAAAATAATATTTTTTATAAAAGTATAATTAGTAAACTAATTTAATAAATCAACATTTATAAATCTGAAATACAAAGTAATATTATTTATAATATTTTTTAAGTATTATTATAATTTTTAACATTCTAAATAACTTCTGATAAAATTTTATTTGATTAAATAAAATCACTTAATTTTATAAATGTTATTTTATAACTTAATTTATTTAAATTTTAATTCATTTATTAATCACTTATAAATTTTTGGGATGTTATATTCTCACAACCTTAAATGAATCATTTCCTCACAATTCATTCACCGAACTCAAGAAATTTATTAATTTCCATCTTCAGAATTAAGAAAACTAGAATTTCTAAACTCATATACTCTACTGTTTATATTTTAATATCTAATCTCCAAAGCTGTCTAGATCGTTGCTTCGATACCGATTATAAATCCCCAAACCTGTGCTTCGAGGTTCAACACATAAAAATGATATATATTTTTTAAAATAAAATAAAAATGAAAAATACACATAGCATTTTACATACCAGGATTTTTTTTGGACTAGGGTTTGGAGAATTAGACATATACATTACAAATTAACAAATATGGATAAAAAAAATAAAGCAACTAAATTGATTCATGTTCTCTAAATTCTTACGTGAAGTAGATGCCTTTGGAAAACTCTTCTAAACCTATGAAAAATAAATCTAAAACAAAGGGTGATCATAATTGCCTAGTAAGGAGTTTTCTAAAAGGACGGTGAAAAATACATTTTTAAAATACCGTTATAAAATATTATAATACTTTGAAAATAATTATACTTTTGAATATTATTTAAAAAAATCCAGTGTTTTTTTGGAAAATATTAATCATGATTTTGAAAAAACAACAATGAGGCCACTTGAAACATTGAAGGCTGTCTGGGCCTACCCATTTTCTTGTGGGAAAAGTTCACTCCCCACTCCCTATCATGTTTACATTGTCCAAATGTCAATTTTCAAAAAAATTATTTTGATATTTCCTTATATATACACACTTTTTACTAGAGTTTTTGATTTAGAAACATAATCATGTGTTAAATACACATAAACTCTTTTATTTATATATTAGTATATATATATATAAATGAATTTCTAATGGAAATCACTTGCGAGTTTTGGTACAACCAAATCTCATGTCAATTAGCCTTTTCATACACTTTTAATAAAAATAATTAACATCCATGTGTTCAAAAATTAATTCATAGCCTCATAAAATAACTTTTATTAAATGTTAAACTATATGATTTAAATATTCATCATTAAATAAAGATATTAAGTACCCATTTATTTGATTTAAAAAAAAGTGATATTTAAAAATATCATTTTATATATAAAACAATAGCGTAAATGCATGAACCCTTCCCATGATAGTAATTGTAATTTTTTATTCTTATAAAATAATGAATAAATAATCATAACCATAAATAATTATAAAAAGTAACATTTCATCCTTTCTCAACTTGGAAATTTCAAATTGAGTAAAATTCATGATTTGAAATTGAAAATCATATATATATATGTATATGATTAAATAAATTAAACATGAAATCAGAAATCAACACACACACACACACACACATATAACATGAAATTTGAAATAAGAAAATTACCATTTAAAACCCTTTCATTCATAATTGTAATATCAAAAAAAATGATTGCAATACATAAACCTAAATATATAAAAACATACATGAAGAGTATGAACTTAAATTTAAAGATAGTTCATGTATAATAGTTTTGAATAATGAAATTCCCCTTACATGGGTTTTAGATAAATCATAGTATGTATATATATATATACATATCAATTTATAAAAATAATTTCATCTCTTAGAAATGTTTATGAGAAAACATAAAATATGTATAAATATTAGTGTTTTGGAAAGTACATGAATGTTTATAATTTCTAAACTTATTTCTTTCCGAAATATAAGTTCTTATATTTTAAAAAATATTACCGATTTCAAATAAAATAAATTCCTTATAAGATATATATATATATATATAATGGTTAATTATTTCAAAAAAAAAATTCCCCTTTAAATAAATATACAAATCTTCTATTGGAATTCAAAGATGAAAACATAAAAATATAATTAAATTACTTAAAAATAAATTCAAACACAATGAATCAAATATAAATAAGCAATTAACCCCATACTTGATTTGTAGAAGAAAAATACAGGATATCCTGTTCTATTTCCTTGGATACACTCTCACTCTCCCTCTCCGGAATGAAAAATTGTTTAGAAATTTACATTTGTGCATTGGTGTATGGATTTTATAAACATATCCTATAGTGACATAAATATATATATATAAATTATTAAACTATGAATGATAAAAAATTCATAAATTTCAATATAGCGATAGATACAAGCTTGCAAAGAAAGACAAGTATAAGGATATAGACAACCAAAGAAAATTGACAACAAACTTACACAAAATCATTGAAAAAATCAATTTAAAATTACCAATATAGTAATATCCCCAAAAATATAAGTGGAAAAATACGAAATATATTCTGTTAATAGTCCAAAATAAAAAAAACAACAATCAGACCACATAAAAATCAGGTAAATAGTCGGCTGATAATGATTGAGGTAGATAAATTCAAGAAACAGACAATATAACACCGTCCAAAGTAAAAATGATCAAGATAAATTCAACACCTAAGAAGAGAAAAACCTACCTTAGATATGAAGATGAATAATAGTTTTCCTTTTCCATCGAAGCCCCTTTTCAAGTTGAACCCACCATTCAGACTTCACTCGGACTCCCCCATCAGAGATGATCTCCCTCAACTTAGTTTAAACCCCCATTTGAAATCAAACTCCCCTTATAGACTACCTATATCCAAACCATGTTCTCCCATTTGATCGAGCTTCGAGCCTTGTATACACTCGGTGATCCCTCTCTACAATCGATTACTCTCGAAGCTCTCAGCTCCACCCAAAGCCATCGAATCCCTCTTTGTCAAAACGATAGATGCACCCCTCTTAACCTTTATCCCATTTCTTTCTTTTTTTATCAAATTTTTATTTTATTTTAATCATAATCATTTTCAATTTTCTTAAAATAATAATACTTATATAGTTATAGTAAAAATAATATAACAATACTTATATTATAATTTATAATTCAAAACTTTATAAATTTATAAAATTTATATTTATAATAATATATTACTTTTAATATTTCTTTTAATTCTTTTTATTTATTTTCATTAATACAATATTTATATTAAAAAATATTATTTTATTAACATTAATTCAATAAAATATCATGTTATAATATTTATATGTCAACTTATAAACAACACTTAAAAATCATTTCAAAAATAATTGTATTAAAACATATTTTTATTGTTTTTACTATAACATGTATTTTAATATAACTATTTATAGTAACTTCATACTTCAATATAATACTATGTTTATTAAAACAATATTTTTTCAATATTAAATTAAAATCAAATATTATTTCTTGAAATTAATAATTTATTATAACATAATATTTGAAGACAATATTTTTCATAAAAGTATAATTGATAAACTAATTTAATAAATCAACATTTATAAATCTTAAATACAAAGTAATATTATTTATAATATTGTTTTTTAGTATTATTATAATTTTAAACATTCTAAATAACTTATAATAAAATTTTATTTGATTAAATAAAATCACTTAATTTTATAAAAAGATATTTTATAACTTAATTTATTTAAATTATAATTCATTTATTAATCACTTAGAGATTTATAAGAAGTTATAGGGGGTCCCATATCTATACTTTTTAAGTATGGGGAGTCAAATAAACTCCAAGAGCTAGTTTATGACACTCAAACACTTATTTGGGTAAGGCCTTCAATAGAATGTCTGTAACCTATAGGCCAGTCAACACATACTCTAACTTCTCAAGCCCATGTTCTACATTATTCTTGATGAAGGAATATTTTATTTCAATGTGCTTTGTCCTTGGATGATGGATTGGATTTTTTATAAGATTCATAGAACTTAAATTATCACAATGAATACCAATCAGAGACTTCAATTTAATCTACCTCTTTCTCAAATAATTCAATAGGATATTCCTTTATTTATTAATTTACCCCCATTAGTCAATGATCTCCATGAATCAAATTTTTTTATAATAAAAAAATCATGAGGGGACACACATTATTCTTTATCTACTAAAATAAAGATAAAGATAAATTTATCCTCCCTTTGGTTGTGCAATTTTACTTAGCCCATGAGACACCATAGGATGAAATCTAAAGACCATACAACTATATCAACCATTTTAAATTTCACCTTTTATTCTATTCATCTACTTTAGATTAAAAATTTTATTTATTTACCAATTTTAAATATCATGATCATATTCTTATTTATAGTTTCACATTATTAAAGGTTTTTTAGACAGTGAAATTACCACTTGGAATTGGGTCATTGACATATCCTCTATGCCTGTAGGGTGAGAACTCTTTATAGGAAACACGAGTTTAATTCAATAAATGCCAATGCTATACATGTCACTCATTTACTTCCATGGATTCTAACAACATTAATTCACTCAATTATTCAAAGGACTCTCTTTTCTGATGAGGTTATCTCACCTAGATTTCTTATCACCATGTCTCCATGAAAACCACTATCTTTTTGATATCTAAAAAATAGTTAGCTGATATAACATTTTGAAAACAACACAGGTAATCATGTAATACATGAATGTTTCTGCTTCTCCCCAATCAATTTCTATTAGTGAAAAAATAAAACTTAAACTGAGGTATGAGACCAATGGATGAATATTTAATGTGACTTGGAACCACTAGATCATTCAAGTGTAGCTTTGATAGCTCTTCAGTTTCACATCAGGCTCTTCATCATATAATCTCTCTTTTCTATAGCACAAAACTTCTAGATACATATTTTAAAAATAATTTTTTTGCGTAACACCACTTGCTGAATCTGAAACCACATGGGAATTTCAAGATTCCAAATCGTTCCTGTCGCATGTATCTCCATTAATCTTATGAACCCATGAACTTTTATCACATATACACACCATATATTATATCTCCCCCTTAGTCCGACACAAGTTCCAATAGATATTAGAATAATTTAACACATAGGGATGGGGGTGCCTTTGGAATCCTCTATAAGAGTATTATGGTCTATCTTGATGGACCAAAAATTTAATATTTTCTTACAAAACACTATACTCATTTTATTGTCATTCCAACTTCCAAACCAACTTTAACTATTCTAGCCATATATTTAGAAATTCCTTACACACATAATCAGACTTATTATGATATGTAGGTTCTATAAGTTTCATCGTTTTTCACAATTTGCGGTTTAAACCCACTATTATAAATTTACTTCATTGATGCTCCACCAATATTCCATCTTTCATGATTATTTCTCTGAGTTGGAATCTTTCCACTGGTTTTCTACTCTTTCTTAGTCCTCCATTGGAGAGATTTTTCTCTTTATTTCACCTATCTCCTTGTGACACAACACATGAATTTATCAAGGAATTATCTATTCAAGTTTATTTTATTAGTTATACAAGTATCCTCACCCTTTCTTGTTATAGTTTAGTCTTTCACTAAACTTACATTCATCTTACTCATAACTAGAAAAACTCCTTTATTTTTCTTCTAGGTTTGTTCACATTATTTCTAAGAGATATATTGTGAGTGTATCTGAGGAGGTTCTTGGTATACATTTGTTTGAGATACTTATGTTTCCTCTAAGACTTTAAACCTATTTTTCAACTTTTCAGGTTGATTTACAGTATAATATTTCTTGTTATACATCACTGGAGTTGGGGATCTCCCTTAAGGTACCTTTTCTTTCCCTACTTTTCTTCCAGTTTCAATATCTTTCTAAATGACCATGATTATCATATATAAAAATCTCCCATTAAAAACATACCTCGCATCATTATTTATTGGTTAAGATGTTGATACATCTATAGTTATTATTTTGACATCCAGCCCCTAGAATTCTTGAAACATACTCATGGTGTGTCCTAATCTTCAACCATAGTATCATTTCATGGATACTTTCTTCTAAAAGACCCTTCTTTTAGAATTCTCTATAAGATTCTACTTATTCTTAAATATAGAAAATTTTTCTATCTTTACAACATGAAATATATTCCAAATCCTTAGAAAAAAGTTGAAATATGACCATTAATCTTCTATAAATAGCACATGTTGTCATTACTTCCTCTAAAAATCCCTTTTTTAGGTTTGTTCCCAACACCTACAAATTTTTTTATATTTCTGGAGCTGTTAAAAACTATATTCCTTCATTGCATGGGAGACAATTAATTTTATCAAATACCATATTTTACCAAACTACATGGAATTTGGGATGAGGCAATAATTTCATTTTTCTCTCTGAAGTAGCATTTTTTCTTTTCATTTCATTATTACCTACTGAAGGATAGCTAAATATTAAATGAAAATCATCCTTCAGTTTGAGATTTACTTTGGAATTAGATTTTACACTTATTTATTGAGTGATTATATCTCTTCTTCTAATTTATAAATCTTAATATCCCTTTATTCAAGTTGATAATTAAGTTCTCTCTTGAGATTCTTCCCACTACTCATATCATCTTCCAATGGACGTGAGAGCTTATCCACTGTAACGAACAAAAATATTATCAATGTAAATTCCATTCTTATAATTATTTTATATAGTATAAATATCATGCATCACATATATAACATAATAAAAAAATTATTCCCATAAGTTAATAATGAAATAATTAGTATTCATATTAATTAAGAAACCTATACTGATGGAATAGTAACCTGACCATTTGAATAATAATATGACCATTAAGAATAATAATCCAGTTAATATAATATTAACCTCACCTATGAAATTATAAATTAAATTTAGGTATATTATAAATTAAAATTTTACATATTTATATTATGGATTAAGTAAATAAATGTTTTAAAAATGATAATTTAACTGTTGGTATTTTTGTAAAATGTAAATGTTTACTTACAATTTTATAATTAATATAATGATTTTAAATAAAATTTATTTTCATAAAATAGATTAATAAATTAATATTTTTCTTTCTTATGATTATAAGATAATTTTATGATACATTGATTAAATTTTCAAGTGTCATAAAATTAGTTATAATATGAAAATCGACATTTTTCGAATAAATGCTGATTTTAATTAAAAATTAAATTTATCATATTTAGAAAAATATTTTCATAAAATGGATTCCATTTTTTAAATCTAAATATCAAATAATGGTTAGGTTAATTTTTATGGGATTTTTTCTAAAATAGTTGAATTTTTGATGAATAGTAAAATACAGTAATTTACGGTATTTAACATTTTAGTCCAAATACATGAATTTTTGAGTCATGGATGATATAATAAACCATTATTTCGAAAAAAAATATACTATTTAATATAATTATTCAAAATAATTAACACTATTGATTGTCTTGATCCAAAATAATAAACTAATGAATAAAATAATAAAAAAACACCCCTCTCCCCTATAAATACCACCCCTCACCACCTCTTCTCCTCACACCTTATAATAATTGTATCTTTCTAATATTATGACCAATTAATCTCCCAAGACTCTTCTTCATGTCCTGGTCTTACTGGTTCCAGCAAAATACTATTTCCAAGTGGCTTAAGGAGGTTCTCAAGGAGATGATATTCAAGAGGTAAAAGCCTCATTATTTCTTGGTTCTTTTCTTTTATTTTCTTATCCCCCCAAACCCTACCCTATAAAAAGTGACATTATAAATAAATTATCATATATATAATTTAATGTTATTTTTTTAATGGAATATCCTTCCTCAAATATTTTCTCCTCCTTTTTGTTCTAAAAATGAAAACATCATCCGTGGGGTATCGATTCACCGCCTTTGTGAACGATGAGTTTTTTTCATTACCACCTTCAAGTATGGTCATAAAACCATTTTAATGGTTAAAACAGATCATAATATGTTTATTAAAACGTATTTAATGTTATGGAACTAGTATATAAACATAATATTAAATAAAATGATACTAGTTCATGATGGTCGTAAAAAACTGCCAAATTAAACTAATCATTTTTCATTAATGTTTTATCTAATGAATCATCCTCAGGTCAAAAAATAAAATAATATATGAGAAATTTGAAATTTATATAATTAATTAATTCTATTTAATTTTACTACTAGATAATTATTCCAATTTTAAAAGAACTTCCATAATTATACACAAGCGAACAGACCATGAAACCATGAAACAAACGCTCCCGAAACGAAAATATTAAACTCTATAACTCATAAAAATAGAGATAAATGTACATAATAAAATTATAATTAATAAAATATATATAAAATAGGTTCTGAATTAATTAATTAATGGATTTAATTTTATTCTCCAGGACATTAAGTGCAAGTGCATAACACTTTCGAACATAAGGTAAGGGATTCTCTTAAAACCTTAATTTTCTACTTTAGGTTACACTTTATCTCTCTTTACCCCAATGAAATTATTAATTATTATTATTTACTCTTGTTAAATTATGTTTTTATGTTCCAAACATATTTACCTAGCTTAATTCGTTTTTCTTTGATGGGGAAATTCATGTTTTATAAGGATCTCTTTTTAATTCCTACAGACAACCAAGCTTGATTAAAGGGAACTTCCTAATTTCTTACCCATTTTCATGTACAATCCATAATATATTTTAATACACCAATATTTTTATAAAATAACAATTTTTATCATGAAAAACCATCTTATTTCATTTCTGGTTTTATGAAAACAATTATGCCTTTGTTCGCATTAAAGACTATTTTACCTTAAACCACACCAAAGTGGATCATTTATAAGGTTTCTTAAACACTATTTTTTACATGTTTTCACTTTATTTGGACATAATTTATAATTATATATGCCTATTTTACCTTATTACTATCCAATTATGTTTTAAATATATTCTCTCATGGAAAATATCATGATATTCCCTTTGGTTATTCCTTATGACATGATTATGATACCATTTATTTACATGGGTAACCCTTATGTTTATTCCTTACATTTTATTCTTCATATGGCACAAATATTCATGAAAATGTTATGATGGTTGCACCCATATATCACTCTAATTCATTGGGAAGTTATTGGTCTCATGAGATGTCATGTTGGGATATGGAGTAAACCTAATTCCATTATGGGACTTCATCCACAATGTGATATAGTCTTGAAAGTTGGCCTTGACTCATGTTTATGTCATGATATATGTTTCTTATAAATTCTTATGTTTCCATGAACACATGTTTCCATTTTCTTTATATTATAATTTCATATGATTATTCACATGCCATTCCTTTTTATGTCATCATGTTATTACTTCTAACCCATGTTCCATGATTTATTCCTATATTTATTCCCTTACTGGGATTTTTAGCTCATCCCTTTGTTCATGTATTCCCCAAGTTATAATATGTATATGTATGATATAATTATGAAATATTAATATAAATATGTTTTATTCTAGTTTTATTATTTTAATTTTATATACCAAATCTTCCAAAGACACTAGACTTTATAATCCTTGGTCTGTATTTGATGGTTAATTATAATACAAGTCATGTAATAATATGTGTAAAAGGATAGGGTAATTATAGTTGGTATCAGAGGGTGTTCTATTTATTTTTGGATATTAGGACTATAAAATGTGAGTAATAACCCTAGGTATAATTCTATCACCATGGATAACCTAGATTGAAACTGATTGAATCACAATATATGATATAATTTTCATTTACAAGTTTATCCTTATATGTTCAAAGTTTCCTTTTATTATTCTTATTAGCTAATTATTCAAGACCCCTTAATTGTATTTTTTTCTTAGTTAATTGTGAGAAATAGGAAATACCATGTGAATAATCAATGTGATAGTAAATTTGATGATTTCCCTAATAAAATTTCAAATCTAATGGGAATGAGAGCTTAAAACTTCATGAAAATACTTTC
The DNA here is from genome assembly GCA_963277665.1 of Viscum album. Taxonomy (NCBI): domain Eukaryota; kingdom Viridiplantae; phylum Streptophyta; class Magnoliopsida; order Santalales; family Viscaceae; genus Viscum; species Viscum album. The sequence goes on from OY728137.1 coordinate 807,972,644, forward strand.
TCAACTAGCTCAAGATATATATAATAACTTGAATAATGTGGAACTCACTCCTTCTTCTAATAAACATAAATTTGTAGTCAAATCCTTCATGCAACAAATTTATCCTATATTTAGTGTATCTTTTGATATCCTCATCACATAATAATGGATTAACTCCATTTAGAAGATATTAATTTTCCTCAAGTGATTAGAAGAAGAAAAAGTAGTGTTGGAGGTCTATCATTTTGATGGGGAAGCTGATCAGTGGTGGAAACTGATCATGAACACAAATTATAAGAAATAAATTTATTATATGAAATGGAAAGCATTAAAGAAAACATTTTTCAATAAATATTTTCCTAAAACACTTATTCTTAAGATAAAAGGGTGTTCCTTGGGCTGAAGAAAAAGGAATAAAAGTCTATCATGGTGTATGATGAAAACATTACAAGGCTTGAAGGATACAACTCTGGATTTTTCATGAACACTAAAATCAAGGTGGATTTCTTCTTTAGTATACTAAAGCTAAGTGTATGAAAAGTGTTTGTGATTTGAGACTTTGACAGCTATGAGAAGATTATCTGTTTTTCCCTTAAGGTTGAAATGGTGATCAAAGACTCTTAGTGGTCTCATGGACCTAGAGATAAAAAGGGTGAAATGGATTTTAATATAGGAGGATAAATAGATAAATCCCATTTTGGAAAGAAATACCAACATCCCATGTGTCAAAATTGTGGGAAGAAGTATCCTGGAAACCGCCTAAGGGGAACCAGAAGATGCTTCAATTGTAGAAGAGAGGGTCATCATGCTAATTTTTTATAAAGGGATTAAAATAATCCCACTAATGTGGAATAAGAAAGGAAGTTTCCAAACAACACTCAACCTATAGTGTAGTGTTTCAACTATAAGGAATATTGAAGTTATGATAGCCAATTCCCTATGCCAAGGGTTATTGGAGGTAATCAACAACAACCTCCAAGGCAACAAGGAAGGGATATATGCTATCACTACTATTGAGGTGATACCCAATAATAATGTGGTGATAGGTATTCTAGTTATTCATTCAATAATAGATAATAAATTATTTTATTCTGATTCTACACATTCTTTCATATCTTGTAATTTTAGAATAACTATTTAAACACCACCTCAAAATTTGAATGTTGAGTTATCTATGAGAACAAAAAATGGCAAAATTATTTCATACAAAGTATAAAACTCCTCCATAGTTAATGTTTGTGGAACGAACCTCCCAAAAAATATTTTCATACTTTATTTATTTGATTTTGATTCTATATTGGGCATGGATTGTCTATCTTTATATAAATCCAACATCAATTGTTGAGAAAGGGAAATCACACTTCACATAACAAGGAATCCTCCAATTATGTACAAGTGTAATGATGAGGATGAATCTAATTTACATTCATCATCTCAATTGTGAATATTATTACCTTATGATCAAACTTATCTAGCTCAAATGATTGAGACAAAAGTAGAGAATCATGCTCAAATACATGCCCATTGTGAGGAACTACACTGTTGTGTTCCCTGAATAATTTCTCAGTCTTCCTCCTGACATAGAGGTTGAGTTATCAATTGAAATTATTCCTAGATATCTTTTAATATCAAATAATCCTTATAGAATAGCCACCATTGATTTTTAAGAATTGAATAAGTAGTTTTAAGAGAATCTAGACAAGGGTTTCATACACCGAAATGTTTCATCGTGGGGTGTTCCACTCCTCTTCATCAATAAGAAGGATGGATCAATGTGCCTCTTCATTTATTTTCATGAGTTAAAAAATCATGATAAAGAAAAATTATCCCCTTCTATAGATAAATGAATTGTTTAATCAGCTACATGTGGTAAATTATTTCTCAAAGGTGGAACTTCGATTGGGATATCACTAGTTAAAGGTGAAGAAGAAAGATATCCCAAGACTGCCTTTTGAATGAGGTATAAACACTATGAGTTCATAATAATTCCCTTTGTACTCACTAATTCTCTAAAAATTTTCATGGAATTAATGAATGGAGTCTTTATATATTACCTTGAAAAATTTGTGGTAGTGTTTATCAATGATATTATGATATACTCTAACAGTAATGAGGAACAACGAGGAGCATTTGAATATTGTGTTAATAAATTTTAAAGGGAGAAACTATATGCAAAGTAAAATTAATGTGAGTTCTGGATGGAGGAAGTATCTGTCTTAGGTAATGTTATCACTAGTAACGGGATATATTCAGACCCTTCTAAAACAAAGGAATTTGAGGAGTGTCCTAGACCAACTCCTACACCATAGATCCATAGTTTTCTTATCTTAGTTGGGAACTACCAAAATTTTATGAGAAGTTTCTAATGATTGGATAACACACTAACTAAGTTAACATTAAAATGGGTAAATTATATCTAGATGGAATAATATGAAGAAATATTTAAGGAGCTCAATAAGCGGCTAATCGCTTCACTTGTGCTCACACTACCAACAAGTGGATAAGTTTTTGTGATATATAGTAATGCTTCAAAAAAAGATTGGGTTGTGTAAACATGTAAAATGATAAATTGATGTCCTACACCTCATAGAAGTTGAAAATGCATGAGAATAACTACTCAATGCATGATCTGGTTCTAGAAAATCTGATTTTTTCCTTAAAAATCTAGCTTCACTACATTTATAGTGAGAAGTGTGACATATATACCGATCATAAGAATATAAAGTATATATTCACATAAAAGGAAATCAAAATGCATCAAAGTAGATTGTTTGATCTAATCAAGGACTATGATTTCTTTATTCACTATCATCCTAGGAAGGAAAACAAGATAGCTGATTCTATTAATAGAAAATGACCTACTACTCTATCCATGATGAAGATTGAGAAAGACCCTATATTCATGGATATGCAAAGGATGGATTTGGAAATCACAATGGAATAGAATATATCATACCTTTCACAATTTATTTACCAACCATATATCAAAGATAATATTAACTAGGCACAAAGGGATGATCTAGAGTTACAAAAGAAGGTGAATATAGTAAAGGAAGAAAAGCTATATGAGTTCCACATTAATGATGATGGTGTGATTTAGTTTGGAATGAGGCTATGTGTGAATTAATCACCTGAGATAAAAAATTATCTATTGGATAATGAACATAGATAACCTTTCTCCATCCATCTTGGAAGTACCAAGATGTTCCATGATCTTTTAGAACACTTCTAGTGGGATAACATGAAGAAGGATATTGTGGAGTATATCTTAAGGTGATTGATATGTCAACAAGTTAAATTAGAATGACAAAAGTCCAAAGGGATGATGAAACCATTGCCTATAACCTTGTGGAAATGAGATAATGTCCCTATGGACTTTGTCACTAGTCTCCAAAATACATCCAAAGGAAAAATTGTGATATGGGTTATGGTGGATCAACTCACCAAGACTGCCCACTTTATCGCTATTTGGGAAGATTTATCACTTGAACAACTTGAAAAGATATATTTGAAGAAATTGGTGAGGATGTATGGGTTACCACTTTAGATTATATCTGATTGTGATCCTAGTTTCAAATCTAAATTTTGGAGAAGTATCCAACATGATTTGAGTACTGAATTGAATTTTAGCATGACTTATTACCCCCAAATTGATGTCCAATCTAAAAATAATATTAAGATTCTTGAGGAAATTCTAAGAGCCTGCTCAATGGAATTCAAAGGAGGATGGGATCAACATCTCCCATTGGTTTAGTTCTCATACAACAACAACTTCCAATTGAGTATTCATATGGCTCTATATGAATCTCTGTAAGTAAAGTGATATAGAACTCTAACCTATTGGGATAAAGTTGGTGAACGAAAGCTACATGAACCTGATCTTGTGAAAGAGATAACCAAGAAGGTTCAAGCCATACAATAACATATAAAATCTTCTCAGAGTTGAAAAAATACCTATGCTAACAACCATCGAAGGGATTTTGAGTTTGAATTTTGAGATAGAGTTTTCCTTCGAATATCTCCATGGAAGAGAGTCATGTAGTTTGGAAGGAATGGAAGCTTATCCCAAGGTAAATTAGCCTCTTTTATATCCTTAATCGCATGGGAGAAATAACCTATCATCATGCACTTAGACCAAATATATCTCAATTTCATGATGTGTTCTATGTATATTTCTTAAGGAAGTATAGACCTGACCCCTTACAAGTACTTAATCCAGAGGTGGTACAATTTGAGAATGACCTCTCATATGAAGAGACGTTGGTGAAGATCTTTGAGTGTAGAGACAAAGTACCATGAAACAAGAAAACTCAACTTGTCAAAGTGTTGTGGATAAATCATAAGTATGAAGAGGTGACAAGGGAACTAGAGGAAGTAATAAAGGAGGAGTACCCTCACTTTTTTTCAACATAGAATGTAAAATGAAATTTTGAGGGAAAAATTTGACAAGGGGGGAAGAATGTAACGACCTAGAATTTTATCAATAGAAATTAACTTCTTATAATTATTTCATATAGTATAAATATCATACATCACATAGAGAACCTAATGAAAACATTATTATCATAAATTAAGAATGAAATAAGTGGTATTCATATAAATTAAGGAACCTATATCGATGGAATAGTAACCTGACCGTTGGAATAGTAATATGACCATTAAGAATAGTAATCCGACCAATAGAAAGTAACCTAACCTATGAAAGTATAAATAAAATTTAGGTATCTTATTAATGAAAATATGATATATTTATATCGTGTAATAAGTAAATAAATATTTTAAAAATGATAAATTATGTGTTTGTTTTTTTGTAAATCATAAATGTTTATTTAAAATTTTACAATTAATATAATGATTTAAAAGAAAATATATTTTCATAAAATAAATTAATAAAATAAATTTTATATATATTATGATTATAAGATAATTTTCTGAGGCCTTAATTAATTTTTTAAGTGTCATAAAATCAGTTATAATATTAAAATTGATATTTTTTGAATAAATGATAATTTTATTGAAAAATTTAATTTCTCATTTTTAGGAAATTATTTTCATAAAATATATTTTATTTTTTAAATCTGAAGATTAAAATATGGTTATGGTGAATTTTTGGGATTTTTCTAAAATAGATTATTTTTGGTAAATAGTGAAATACTGTAATTTACAGTATTTAACAATTTAAGCCAAATACATGAATATTTGAGTTATGAATGATGTAAGAAACCATTAGTTCTAACTCAAATGAACTATTTACTATACTTAGTCATAATAATTAACATTTTTGATAGTCTTGAGACAAAATAATAAACTAATTAATAAAATAATCAAAAAGCACCCTCTCCTCCCCTATAAATACCAACCCTCACTAACTATTCTCCTCACAACTTATAAGACTTGTATCTTACTAATATTATACCCAATAACTCTCTTAATAATCTTCCCCATTTTCTAATCTTTCTGGTCTCATGAAAATACCATTTCCAAGTGGCTTAAGGAGGTTCTCAAGGAGACGATATTCAAGAGGTAAAACCTCCTTCTTTGTCTTCTATTTTATTTTATTTTCTGATCCTATACTCACCTTCCATATCCAAGGTGACATGATAATTCTATTATCATAAATATACTATAATTTTATTATGTTAATGTAATATCCATCATCAAATATCTTCTCCTCTCCCTTTGTTCTAAAAATGAAAACATCGTATGTGGGATGTCGATTCACTGCCATCATGGACGATGAGTTTTCATTTTTCATTACCGCCTTCAAGGCTGATAATAAAAACATTTTTATGGTTAAAACATATTATAATATTTATATTAAAACTTATTTAATGTTCTATGACTAGTATATAAACATAATATTAAATAAAATGTCACTAGTTCGTGATGGTCATAAAAAAATAGCTAAAATAAACTAATCATTTTTCATTAACATTTTATCTAATGAATCACCCTCATGTTAAAAAATAAAATGATATATGGGAACATTTAAATTTATGGAAGCTAATTAATACCATATAATTTCACTTTTTTAGAATTAGTCCAATTTTACAAGAACTTCCATAATTATACACAAGCGAACCGACCATGAAACCATGAAATGAACGCTCTCAAAACGAAAAACTTAAACTCTACAACTCATCAAAATATCCATAAATGAACATAATAAAATTATAATAAATGAAATATATGAATAATATATTATTAATTAATTAATTAATTAATCGAATTTGATTATCCAGGATATTAAGTTCAAGTGCAGAACAGTTTCATACATAAGGTAAGGGATTCTCTCCGAACCTCCATTTTTTCCTTCAGGTTACACTTTATTTTTATTTACCCCAATGTAATTATTAATTATTCTTATTTACTATTTAAAAATTATATTTTATTGTTTCAAACATATTTACCTATATCAATTACTCTTTCTTTGATCGGTAATACATGTTTTATAGTGTTCCCTTTTCAATTCCTTCTGATAAGCAAGCCCGATTAAAGAGAACTTTCTAATTTCTTATCCAATTTCAAGTAAACTCCATAACATGTTTTAATACACTAATATTTTCCTTAAATAAATATTTTTTTATCATTAAAAACTATATTAGTTCATTTCTAGTTTTATGAAAATAATTATGCCTTTTTCCACTTTAAATACTCTTTTATATTTCCCCTTAAATCGCACCAAAGTGGCTCATTTCTAAAGTTTCTTAAACACTATTTTACATTTTTTCACTTAATTTTGACATAATTTATCATGATATATTCTTATTTTTTACTTATTAATGTCCAAGTATTATTTAAATACATTCTTTCATGGACACCGTTATGCTATTCCCTTTGGTTATGACTTATGACATGATTTTGATACCCATTTATTTCCTTGGGTAAACCTTATGTTTGATTATTCATGTGGAACATATATAAATGAACATGTTATGATGGGTGTGACCAAATAGCTCTCTAATTAATTGGGTAATTTTTAGTCTCATGAGATGTTATGTTGGGATAGGGAGTAAACCTAATCCCTTTGTGGGACTTCATACACCATGTGATATAGTCTTGGCAGTTAACATCAACTCATGTTTATTTCATGATATACATTTCTTAAAAATTATTATGTTTCCATGATCACGTGATCCCATTTTATTTATGTTATGATTCTATATGAGTATTCATGTTCCATGCCTTTTTTATTTCATCATGTTATACCTTCAAACCCATGTGCCAGGATTTATTACAATGTTTATTCCCATACTAGGGTTTTTAGCTCATCCCTTTGTTCATGTATTCATCAGGTTATCATATGAAAATATATAAGATCAAATAAAGTTATAAGCTCATTATGTAATATTAATATAATGATTTTTTATTATAGTTCCATGTTTTTAATTTTATATACCTCATCTTTAAAAGACACTAGAATTTATGATCCTTGGTTTTTATTTGATAGTAAATTATGATTAGAATAATGTAACAATATGTGTAAAAGGATAGGGTCACTATATACACTATGTCACTTTGCTCTATTTTAAAATTCATCTAAGAAAAAAATTCTTTAAATAACCCATTTTCTTTTTAAAGCATTTGATTCACATGTACCAGTTCAGATAGGTGTGTAGCAAGATCATCATTTATGGTCTCTATTTTATAAATTTCTTATGAGTTCAAATTCTTTCCCTTGTAATAATATTTGAGTTTTTTTAGTTATTCATATCAGGAATCATTATCATCCCTTATATATACATCCACATTAACAAATATTTTATTTAAAACTTTTATCTTATTGACTTCAATTTACTTCACTTGGATTCAAATATTTTTAGACTCATTTTATTATTTTAATTTCTAATATAATTCCTTTATTACTTAGAAAACTTCCACTTTTAGACTTATTAAAATGTATTCATCATCAGTAGTTCTATAATCACTTGGAATATATTTTCATTCACTCATTATCATAGTATCATTGAATAAGTAAATATTTTTGATGTCTAATTCATCCAAAACTTTCTTTAGTAAATTGTTTGTTTCCTCAATTGAACCACAATATTTATATAGATACTTCCATAATGAGGAAGACCACAATAATTATCATTCTTATTTGAAGTTATTAACTTTTACATGTCACATCGAGATAAGAGAAAACTGAATCTTCAATTCCAATAGTAGAATAACCCTTACCAGATAAAAAAATCCAACAAAAGAAACATATGCTCTAATACAAATTGTTAGGTATAGAATGTAATTAGATACCCTAATAGGGGGGTGAATCAGGGTTTTTAAATTTCTTTTGAAATTATTCCCACCCCACTGGAACTTGACCTCTTTATTATAAGGGTCAATTTGTTTAATATTTAGTTTTTATGTTATTCTTATTCTTTCCAACTTTATCTGATGATGATTCATAGAAATTAAAGAAAGAAAAAAATCATAAGGAAAAACATATTTTTACATGGTTCTCCCTCACTAGGATATATCCAAGAAGCATACAACAAAAATATACCAATGTACCAAATACACTAAATCCCAGTACCAATACAAGGTTCCAGATAGATCACTTCTATTCCTAGGATCACTGCCTTACAAGATTTTGGAACAACTCACTGCTTCCCAGGGGTCACTCCCTCGATATTTCCTTCGATGGATCATTACCAGTGGAAAATATCACCTTTTGCATATTCCTTTTCTCACTGCTAAAAAAAATTCATATATATTTTATGGACATTTAAGTCCCTTCATTATCAATATTGAATGCATACTAAATTGTAGTTAGAAATTTTTTTGATGTTATTTTTGGGATGCTCCTTAACTTATGTGGAAACACCTTGATGTAGAACTTCAACTTTCCAGACACCTATAATAAACTTATCTTTTCTGTAGACATAATAAATACAAACCAAAGTTTTGGAAATATATCCAATGGATGATAATTCTTCTTTTTACTATCTTGGATATAGTAGTGAAGAAATTCCTTATGTATGTATTGTAAAATACTTCCAATCATATATCTTCTTATTCTTATTCTTCTGAATTCAGATATGATAATGATATTTATCACATGGTAATTTTGTTTCATATATCCTTGTTCAAGACCCTAGAATGTTACCCCTTTTTGAGACCTTGAAACGTAACCTCTTGTAAAAGATCCTAGAGCATAACCCCTTGCATGAGATCCTAACATGTAACCCTTTAAATGTGATCCTAGCATGAGACTCTTACATGAGATCCCAGAACAAGTCCCCTTGTGAGAGATCGTAACATGTAACCCCTTGCATGAGATCCTGGAATGTAACCCTTTCATGAGATCCTGACATGTAGCCCTTTGTATGAGATCCTAGAATGTAACCCTTTGCATGAGATCTTGGCATGTAACCCCTTGTATGAGATCCTGACACATAACTATTGCATGAGATCCTAGCGTGAGACCCCTTTTATGAGTATCATCTAAGAGACCTTGTTTTATTCATGTGGATCACAAGATCTTGTTCAGTTCATGATGATCATGAGATATTGTTTAGTTTTTGCGGATTGCGAGACCTTGTTCAGATCATGATAATCATGTGATATTATTTAATTCATGCATATTTCAAGATATTATTTTGTTTATGTATATCATGATACCCTATTTAGATCATGATGATCTTGAGATCTCAATGGTTTTTACTTATGCGTTCAAACACCTTGTGCATACTTCACTTCACGAGACTCTTTCATGAGATCATTTTCTAATAATTTATAAAAATTACGTGGATCTCAAGAATTCAATGTAAAGACTTTGTTCAAGTCATGTGAAACACTTAAACAATATCATGCGCATATACTCCTTAACTTCATGCAAAACCCCTTCTCATGAATTTTCTTCAGATGAATATTTTAAAAAAACTTCATCACATTTTATGGATAGGTCATTGGGTATTTATAGGAAATTTTCAACTACCTTAACTCCATAAATCATGGATAGTATTATATTCCATCACCCCGGTATTTGGCATCACATGCTTCGCATGGTCACTTCGCATGATCACCTTCTTTATGTCATAAGAACTTCACATGATCACCTACCGCATGTCGTAAGTGTTTTTCACAATCATCATCATTATCTTTGAGTATGTGACATGATCCCATCATGAAATATAATGAAAATCATGTGTTCAGTGGCATTATCTTCTAGTGCTTCATGAGATCCAATCATGAGATCCACTAAAAATCATGTGCTTCACATGATCCCATTATGATATCCAAAGACAATCATGTGTCCATCGCCATTGTCCTCCAGTGCTTCACGTGACCCCATCAAGATATCCAAATACAATCATGTGGTCTTGTTATTTTGAACAACTATGAGATACCTTCATCATTTACAGCTTCCTTGTCTTCATGGTCTTAGAATAATCTCTCCATGAGATCCTCTGACAATCATGTGACATATTCAAGTGCTTTAAATGATCTAAATGTGAGATCATTTTACAATCTTGTGGTGCTTCACGAGACCAGATCATACATCTCACTCTCTATAATATCATAAATTGGTGCACCAAGAGATCATATATTCATGCTCCGCAAGATCATACATCTTATACTCAATAAGATCAGACATCTATCCCTTCACGATATCAGAAATCTCTCCCTCTGTGAGATCATACATCTCATGATCTATGAGATCAGACATATCATGATCTGCAAGATCCGACATCTCTCCCTCTATGAGATCATACATTTATCCCTCCATGAGATCAGACATCTCACACTCTATGAGAACATACATCTCTCCATTCATGAGATCAGACATCTCATCCTCTACAAGATCAAAAATATCACACTCTACGAGATCAATTCAAACATTCATGCTCACTATTCATTCCTCCTTTGACAATCATCCTTCATCAATAACCATAACCATGTTAACAAACACAATTAAACCAAAATCACCACCAAGAGGGATATCATCCAACATTGTTTTTATTAGTGCTCAAATAAGCCTTGATAAAGAGTGCATTGATAAATAACCTCTTTATTATTTCTAAAAAAAGAGACGATAAAGGGGGACTTTATTAATTTATTTTCAAGCGTTGATAAAAGAGACTGTCTTTTAAAGATGCTTACACCATTAGAATTTTTTAGCGCTGATAAAAGCCTGATTTGTAGTAATGAAAAATAGTAAAATTAATTAAGATAGTTAATTAAAATTAAGTTATAAAACTATGATAATGTTAGTGAAATCAATATGAATCAAATATTCAATGCTTAAACCTTTTCATTCTTAGGAAAACAATCAAAATACAACACACAAATTCATCCATGGTAAAATCAAAAGATCACACTTACCAATTCAATAGTTTTTAATCATTTTACCCAAAAAATTACCATGCTTTATTTAAAATACCATATTTAAAAAAATACTTTCTCTTTCACTCAAAATCGTTTCAAAACAATAATATATAGACATATATTATATGATTTATTTCACCATCACTCTCATTTCTCAAGACAATTTTAAACAAGGTTATGCTCAATTATCATACACATGAATGCTTAAAATATTATTGAAATTAATTTCACAACTCCACTAGTAGAAATAAAAATAATTCACCAATATTTAGGACTTCACATTATGTTCAAATGATCTACGAGGCTATTGGATGGCAGGCTATAAAAAATTTAATTTTTTTTGGGGAAAAATGAGGGTTGAATCTTGAAATATATGCATGATAAATGTATATCCAAATTTCCCCACTCAAAATATCACTCCACCATAATTAAAATGTTTTTTTACCAAGAAAATGATAATATAAAAATATGCATGATGAAAAAAGGGAAAAAACTCACTCAAATAATTGGAAGATAAACATACAAGTATCTACTACAAAACCCTATGAAATAAATAAAATACAAAATCTCAAACAAATAGGACACACGTAGATCATAATATGTAGAATATAAGTGATTATAGGTCATATAAAAACTCTATAACACCTATAGTAACAATTTATCATGTTTATAGGTTTACCTAAAGGTGAGGGTTATCGTGTAATAACTATAAATATACTCATTTTTAGAACAAAAAAGAATGTATATTCTCATACAAAAATATAAGTAGTGAATAACACTACCATGAAAAGGAATAAATATAACATGATGACATGGTTAATACACATGTGTATAAAATTAATCACTATCCCTTAAATAACCCTCTACATGAATAACTTCCCCCACACTTAGATTGAAAATCATCATACAAATATTCAAGAGATGGGAAGGGAAGGGTATCCGTTATGGATCATCCTAAAAAGATTACTCCATGAATTTTAAGGGCTATATAAAAGAGAAAATAAAAGGATATCTTAGTTGGTAAAATGGGATAAATGAAAACAAAAAAAATTCATAGTCATTTTAGTGAAACTTTCAAAATTCATATTGCTTTAATAGAGAAACATAGAAAGTTATAGAATACATAATATGATCAAGATTCTATCAAGAAAATGAGAAAAATAAAGTAATGTAAAAAAAAGGAAAGAGATATTAAGAGCATGGAAATATAGTATTAGACAACATATATGATAATTCTTGCAAATAAGTGTCTAAAAAAGAAACATGTTTCAGTTTTTTTAAATAATGGAATGATAATAGTAATCATCTAATTCATGGTATCAATAATCAAAGCATTTCAACTAGAAATCTTGCACTTAGACTGACCATAGGAAAAAGTGGTATATCCTAAAATGTGTTACTATAGAAATATTGTAGTTTTTATATGGACTCAACAATTAAAGTTATTTTTTTTATTTTTTTAGTTAGTTATTTTACATGGTGTTTTTGGAAGCATAAATAAAATACAACATAAATGTAACACTTCCTTGAGTAATTGAAGATAGATGAGAATATGTTTACTGTATCTGATGAAGCTCCAAAAAATATGTACCTGTAAATATCCAACATTGACAACACATACCCAAATTATATCATAAAGATAACACTAAAAGAAAGAGATTACATGTATGAAAAAAATATGCATGATGAATTCATGTCTACTGTAGTGTGAGGATAAAACATATTTGTATATAAATGCATGTCATTTTATTATCTAAAAACTAAATAAAATAAAACTAAATACATTGAAAGAAAAAAATGATGATGGGTTTCTTCCCATTGAGTGGTGAGTTTACTTTTCCTTCAACTATACGTTGATGTCACTCCACCAGGATCAAGTGGAAATGTATACCATGAATACGATTCTTCATTGGTAGGAGTGTTGCATTAATTCACAAAGAATTTAATTATCCTTTTCGATAAATTATATCTTGATGGAAACTTATCAATGAAATAGGTGGGTGTAATGAAATAATAATAACCTAGTTCAAAAGAAGATGAATAAACCTTTTATAAAGAAAAACTCACCGTGTAACTAAAAGTTATGAAAAGGAAATTAGTATAAAGATCAAGAAGATTACCTCTTTTAATGTTTCTCAAAGAAAAAATGCATGTACCAATATCTCTTAATGAATGAATTGTATCAATCACATACTTGGATGAATTGTATAGATAAACCATGAAACGAGGTTCTTTTTACTCAATAACTATCAAAATAGGGAAATCCATCGGTTCCCAACTCAATTCATATTTCACAATTTTGATGAGTATTCCCAATCCAAGAGTAATGTTTCATCAGTGGGAATTTTAGGTGAAGTATTATCAACCTCAATGCATGGAATGAGAAAAACCAAACCAAATAGAGTATATGGATCCATTATGTTAGGAATAAAATTTTCTCTAAAAGTTTCTTCAATATTTCCCACATCATGTTTTCTAAATGGTACATGTTTTTTTTCACAAAATTAGGATCCTCTAAGTAATCCCATTATTCCATTATTTCTAATTTTTTTTGGGTTCTCTCCACCACCATTAATAGTTGATTTATGACTCTTGAAATGTTTCAAATATTGTTATTTTGGTAAATGTATCTAAATCTAAATGGTTATCAAGGATAGGTGAAATTTTTTTATTTGAAGTGAGGTCCGCTGTTATGTGGAATTCCATAGAGTCTTGAATCAATTATGAATTTATAATAGTAATGAAGGGTCAAAATTAAATACCCTATTCATCCTCAAATGAATTTTCATCCTCAAAATGTGGAAGTTAATATGAATTAAAGGAATACCCTCTCAATTTCAGTGGGACGTGTTGTGAACTCATATAATAGGGATATCAAATGGTATTGTCCCAAGGACCATTGTATTTGACAGAGTATAGTACAGAACATTAAAATGTGATGGAAACTAAGGAACCTAGTTATGGTGAAAAGGATTAATCCATGGAATGAAATGAATAAGAATAAATTAAATAAGACACATCGGGGAATTGATGTTGTCCATAAAGAACCTATGTTATATTTATCTCATAATAAATTTTCAAAGTTAGAATGTCAGGTTGTAGTGAAGAGGCTAATTTTATTATTTGAATAATTTGATTTTCTAGATACTTTTTTATGAAAAGCAAATTTTCATTATGTTCTTATAGACGTTTCATTGTGAAAACCAAATTTGTATTATGTTCTTGAAATTCAAACCTTTTATTTACAACATTGATAACAATAAACATTGTGTGCACAAGTGCCAAAGTGTTTGGAATACAAAATGATTGATCAAATTGAGTTTATTTCTTTATTAGGAAAGGTGGTTCATGTTCTACAAGGGTTTGATATTGTAAAGCTAAGTTTTTAATTTTTTAGGAAATATATTGTAGCATAGATATAGATCCTGAATTACTAGGAACACAATTTTCATAAATACCTTGACTTTGAGGGTGATCAAAATATGGATATAAACTTATATCACAAAATGGTGTAATATTCTCACATGTTGATTATAAAAATTTAATGCCCACCAATCCATTTTGATCTATTGGGAAACATAAATTTTCTTAAAATGAAAAAATCACCCATAGTTGTAATGTGTACTTTTTCATGTTATATATTTTTACTCAAAACACTTGTTTTGAAGGATCTCTTAATGTTAAAATTCTCCCTCGAAATGGTGCAATAAATTTGAAACACTCTGCCCTGGCACTCCAAATTTAAAAATTTATAAACCTAAAATTATTATAATAATGATATTAGGGTCGATATTACATAGATAATGTGTGTAGATACTAGGAATATAATCTTGGAATCATGTTTTGGAAAATGAATTTTAAATTCATTTAAAAACTAAAAAAATATAAAAAACTTATCAATTATATAAATGAACTAAAATTAATATAATAGATGGAATAAAGTGGGTATGGATGTGTCTGAGTTGTGTCTCTTGTTCAAGTTTATACAATACCAATTATTTAATTTTCACAAATGAATATTTCTTTGTTTAATTATCATTGATTCCAAATTTAATCAAAATACTAAGCCTCATTCTCTAATGTTTAGACAATACTCAAATTTTTCTCAATAATTATCCAATATTTCTCTCTCTAGTGTCATGGATATCTAGTAGAATGTTTCAGTGTCGAATTAATTAATGAAATACAATGACTCATTTCATACAAATTCAAAGTATCTATATGTGTTAGATTCACTCGCACATGATTACTTATTAGAACTACTATAAAATCACCCTTATTCAGCGCTATCCATTATCAATGTTTTTTATTTACATTGATAACATATGTATTTATCGTCACTTTTTTTAGCACTAATAAAATGGGGCTTTATTGGCGATATTATTAGCACGAATAAAAGGCGACCTTCAATATATATATATATATATTATTAAAAATTTATTTTAATATATAAATATATTTATATTGATATAAATAAAATATATTTACATAAATATGATTTATATAATACTAAATATGTATTTATAATTAACATATAGTATATTTATTGAAAATTATTTAAAATAATGAAAAAATTATATTAATTAATAATTTGAAAATTATTATTGATTAATATACATTTAATAAAAATTTGATGGTAAGAAAACTTTAAAAATTAATTAATACATTAAGATAAGTTAAAAATAAGACTTGGACTTCCAGCGGCCATAAATTTTGATCCAAGTGTCCATTTAGGCTCCACGAGATATCAAATTGATGCTTGTGAAAATATATATGCCTTATTGACCAGGGAAACCAAGTTCACTATTTTTTTAAGTAAAAAAGGATTGAAGGGCCTCTAAAACTGAGTCTTTAGTCAAGGTACACTAATTTTTTAATATTTGATGTGATTTCAACTTCATTTAAAAGGGGGTTATTGTCTTTTTTCAGTGGATACAAAATTTATTCATAGGAGTTACACTCATATGGATATTATTGTGTGGAAATTTTACCCTTTTTCATATTGTTTTTCTGTTTATAATTAAATATATGCATATATATACATATGTGTATATATTTATATATAAATATTTAATTATACAAATAAATATTTAAAAATAATTACATATAAAACATATTTTAAAATTTATAAACCATATGTAAATAGATATTTATTATCTATTTTATTTGAACTAAAACTACAGCCATTTTACTTACATTATAAAAATGTATGAATATATATATATACCTATACAAATGTATATATATTTCTTATATATAAATATAAATATATGTTTTTTTGAGTATTAATAAAAAATATATATTTATCTATATATTCATAATAATATGTGAATATATATATATATATATTAAACTAAATATATATTGAAAGAGAGAGACACACACGCATATAAATATGTCAATATATGACAAGTAAAATCCTCTTGGATAGTGGAAAGTGTACTTGATCTATATGTATCTTTGTACATTGCAATAAATATATATAGACACACCCTCACAAATATATATATATATATATGGATTTCACACACAAACACATATACAAACACACACACACAAATGTATTTATTATAAATATACAATTTATAAATACATTTTAAAAAATTTATATAGAAATATAAAATTATACACAAATATTTAAATATATATGTGAATATATAAATATATATGTAAAAATTTAAATATGTAATTATAAAATTATATATAAACATATAAATATATATGTAAACATAAAAACATATTTTATAAAAATATTTAAACTAATTATATAAGTATATATAATTATATGAATAAATATATTAACAAAAAATAATTACATGTGTGTGTGTATATATAAATTGATAATTTATAAAATATTGAAGAAATATGGATGGTGTAGAGGTAATAAACTTCCCTATATAAAAGAAGGCCCTAGTTTCAAATCCCGATAGGTTCAAGTGAGTGCGTGGGTGGATTAGTAGTGGTTTATTATAGGGATGAGCACTGATAAAGGGTAGGGTCTTGGGATGAAGTGGTGGTAAGGGTGAACACTGATAAAGGGTAGGACCATGGGATGTAGGGGATTCTTTGAGGAGGGGGATCCCTAAAAAAGGGTCAGGTGGACAAATCAATTTTTTTGTAAAAAATATTTTAGCATTGATAAACCCACACTCTTTATTAGTGATTTTTTATCATTGATAATGTGTGTGTTTATCAATGATAAAATCATAACTGATAAAGAGTGCACTGATAAAGACCCTCTTTATCATCACTAAAAAAGTAATGATAAAGGAGGATTTTATTAGTGATTTTTTAGCATTGATAAAGGGAGCCTTTATCAACATTTTTTCTGGAACTGATAAAAGTGACCGACTTTTAAAGGCACTTACAACATCAAAAAGTTTTTAGAACTAATAAATTCCATTTATAGAGATTATAAAATCTCAATATATAGTATTATGGGTATTTCCTATTAGAGTGTGTAAAAAACTAATAGAAAATATTATTTTTTCAATTAATATTTTTATTTATTATGAAATTTCTCATATGTGACATGTGATTATATCATATACATGATCAAATTATAAACAAATAAATTATTTGATGTTATCCCACCCATGATTAATTTTTAGGGATTAAATGAACATATACCAAAGCATCTTTATAGATCCCATATTAATTAATGAAAAGATAAATATATTTTAATGAAAACCCACTAAAAATAATTCAATTGGAAATGAGGCATGGTTAAAAAATAATGGCATGAAAACACTGTCATGTTTGTCACAATTACAACACTATGATAATTAGTCAACCATCATGAAAACACAACATGAAAAATAAATAATATAAATCATCATGTTCATGTCAATGAAAATATCACTACAACCCAACACCGACTATCAACATGTACGAAGCCCACCCAAATTTGAATGTGATACAAACCCCAACTCATAGCACCTCCAATGCTCATTACACACATAAACTATCACTAAATACTGATGTAACAAAAACAATCATTGGTGAAAATGTATGCAATATCATTCATAATCCGCGAGGTTTCGAATAATAAACAGTACTAATGTAAATTAGTTTTAATAATAATAATAAAAGATACTAAACCTAAATTATAATGTTAATATTAATATAAAATATTAAATAATACATAAAATAATATACATACATATATATATATATATATAATTAATATACATTAGTAATAAAAATAATAATAAATAATAAATATTAATATATAATTAACTAAAAATTATAAAAATAACTAAAAACACTAAAAATGATTACTAATTAATTAAAAAAACGTTATAAAATTATAAAAATGTTAGTGAAATCTAATTGCACCAGACAATGGATTATTAACACCACTTCCCCTTATAGATATCATCTAAGATTAAGTTTCAATGGATTTTAATTCTATATTACCCAAGTCTCATAGGATTGATGTGATTTTGTGGTCATGGATAGGCTATCGAAGTGAACCCAATTTGTGTCGATGCAACATACTTATACAACTAAAATAGTGAATAATGTTTTTATTAAGGATATTATTAATTTTTATGACATTCACAGTTCTATACTTAATGATCGCTATTCGATCTTTATCAGTAAATTCTAGAAATAACTCTCTTTGTTAGAGGTAACACCTTTGGAAATGTTTTTTTCATACCATCCTCAAATGGATGACAAAATAGATGTTTTTAACGGATGTTAGGTTATATATCTATGATTTTTTTCTTTAGAGAGGCCACACACATGGGCTTGGTGGATTCCCTAGGTTGAGTATTGTTATAATACCACCATCTATGCTTCATCTAGTATGAATACCTTTGAGGTCGGTAATGGAAATAAGCCATGTACAATGTTGTGTTTTTTTAAAGGGAATACTCCAGTTGAAATGGTCATCATTTCCTTTGTAGACTATGATATAGTGTTGGAAAAAATTTGAATTAATATTTTGTAGGCTCAATAACTTATGAATTGATTTTCCAACATAGTAAGGAGGATAATTTTGAGGTTAGAAACTTAGTATTTGTTAAACTCTATCCCAATGTCCAAAATTTGAAGTCCAATAGGTCATTTATGAAGCCGATTTCTCCTTATTATAGACCATACAAAATTGTATATTAGCTGGGGAGTACCACTTATAAACATTCTCATCTTAAAAACAACATAAATACACCCCATTTTTCGTGTCTCTAAAATTAAGAAAGTTGTTGAAGATTCCTCGATACAGACCAACCTCCCATAATTGTAGGAAAATGATCATTCTCCAAAATTTATAATGAATTTTTTTTATCAACTAAGGAAGAACCTGGTCATTCCCATGATTTTTGGATCATAAAATGGAAAGGGAAACCCACTAAAGAGTCCACCTGGGAATATGCATAAGAAATCCTTGCCTAGTTTTAAGAGTTCCACCTTGGGAATAATGAGGATGTTAAGGATGGGAAAAATGTTAGTGGTGGTTTAGAAGGTCCAAATATTTTTAGGTTATAGATCCTGATAATACAGACATACTAATACAGAAAAGGTATTTTGGGGAATACTCTAAGATTTGATTGTACCGGTTAGTTGGTTGAGTCAGTTGGATGAGCACCTGAATACTTTTGGCACCAAGGTAGGTATGGGAGGAAATTTTCGCATTTCACGTAGAAATAGAACCATTGGAAGCAGTCAGCCTAGAGAAGTGGGAAATCTCTAGCACCACATGACCATGATGAGAAAGGATAACTCTAATGTGGAATCTACCAGGTTTCACTTACCACAACTCTTTTACTCTCTACTATATTTCTCATCTCAACTATATATAATTAGAATATACTAAATTTATTATCCCCTATGAAATATTCCTTTCAAACTTTTTGTCTAACAAATAGGAAAATAAAATATCAAAGAAAAAAAAATGTTATGTGTATTTAAAATAAAATACATTCAATATAGAAGTTATATTTAAGATTGAGTACACAATAATAAAAGTGTGTGAGAGAAAGAGTGTAATAGAATAGGAAAGTGTTCTTGAAGCTGAGGTTGAGAGAGTTGAGAAAAATATATATACGCGATATTTTAGTAAAAAGAAGAAGAAGAAGAATTTCTTGAATCCAAGTTAGTTTTCATTTAAAATAGGTTTTTCTTGATCTTGTAGTCCTAAGTTTGTGAAAATAAGGATAAGTATATCCTTAAAGGGTTCTATATACAGTGAGTTAATCAAGGATGAATTATTTTGGGTTTATTCACCATGTATATTTTGAAGCTGTCGTTCTTGATTAAGGTGAGATTTATTTTCTTGGTACTATCTTTCTGGCTCAAACATGAGGGTATCTAATCTATTATTAAAGAAACCTGCATCCAAAGGAATAATTCACTAATATAGTTATGTTTTTATTTCTTTTTAATTGTTACAGGACAATATAATCTATAAAAGGAAGTGTATATATTGATAATTAAAGTATTATGAAAATAAATGACCCAACCACTTGTATTGATAACAAGATATTAGTGGAAAATCTATAAAATGGGATAAAAAATGGATACAACAAGGATTATAGTCACACTTTGTGGCTGAGCCTTGTAAAAAATATCACGTGCCTTTTCCTTTTTTTACTTTCATATAATTTAGGTGAGGATGTGTTTAATCTAATTAAGATAATTATGTACTTACTAGCCACATATTTTATTTCAAAGAATGAAATTATAAAAATAGAGCTACACTGATTCACACCACCCCTCTCATTGTATCCATTCTATCCACTATGAATTTCATACTAAAAAACCCTCATTCAATAAACAATTCTAGAAACACTTAAAAAACACTTAATATAAGTGTACATGCATCAGTCCTATCAGTTTTGGGCAAGGTTTCTTCTGTAAGAACACATATAAATTCATATACTAAAGTAGAGGTGCTTAAAGGTCCTTGAACCTACTATCTAAGACCATTAGATGACATTTATGATATAGGCTAGACATAAAAACGACCCTAATTTTAAACGAAATTAAATTATAGAAATATTATTATATTTAGATATTTATAATATTAGTTTAAAATAATTTTTATTTCCCCTTTCCCATAATTTTTTTTATCTATCTTAGATTATGTATCTCAAACATGTCTATATAAATAAAGGGTTTTGTCCTCATTCAAGTGGAAGCGTTTCTATAGATTCTATTTATACTGCATTAAATGGAAAAAACACAATAAAAATTGATTTAAAATATTAAATACATAATATTATGTTTTATTTAAAATATTACTTTATATTATAACATAATTGGTCAAACTAGTCATAATATGGGTCACCAAAAGTATCCTGGGCATAGGACCAAATATTGATTACGATTTTTGTTATGTGAGGGAAGACCTAGTGACATATAAATCTATCAAGGTAGGAGGAATTATCGAATGACCCACCACACAACAAAAAACCCAAAAAAAAACACAACATCATATGAGAAAAATAAATATAAACTAGAAAAAAGAGATACAACAGACATAAGAAAAAAATGATGAGAACAATTTTCTGAAAAATCCACAACGAGTATAATAAAATGTAGAAAGATAAATAACATAAGATACATACATGGTTCATACCAATTTGGTCATAATCCAAGGTAAGAACACCACATGAAATCATTTTATTAAGTAAAGAAAAGAATGTAAGATAACAAATAGAAATTTGAAGAAGGAAAATCAACAAACATACTCAAACGAGAGGAATAATCTGACACCTATGTGCATAGGAACAAAAAACAACAAAAATGAAACAAGTTTCAATAGGAAGAACAAAAAACCATATTGAGACCCTCTTACTAGAGATTTATCTCACCTGTAGAAATTCCTTCAAGATCTATTGCATCCACTTTACTCCTCAGAACTTGTACAGCTGTAAGCTCTCCACTAGAACAATTGTTCTAAAGTAAATCACAATTGGTGTCGCAAAAAGCATCACTAACATGATCACTATATTTGGATCATTTCCTTCCTCCCTTGATTTATCTTACATTTCACCATATCTTAGTTTTGATTCTTTCCCTTTTAGCACAAGAAAAAACCTTAGACACTTAAAACTGAAGGAAAAAAACACCTTAAACAACCTTCAAAGACATCGAGACACATGTTCGGTAAATGAGCTTCTGAAATAAGTCATTGTAACAAATCCTAAATGGCAATTGCTGTGAAAGGTCTTCATAAGTCTCCTCACGTAAAGGTCAACCTGGCACGCTACATAAGAGTCGATTCACTACTGTGTAAGGGTCACACGATGACTACATAAGGGTACACCAATGATATGTAAGGGTTGACACTCGCTATGTAAGGGTCGCATGACCATAACCTTAATCGCATAAGGGTCACACAGTACTCACGTAAATATTGCATGATCTAATCCACTATTACATAATTTTAACATGCCTTCCACCCTCTCTACGCATGGGTTTTCCTGAGCCTATGGGAGAGTAGACCACCTCCATGTAAAGGTAACTCAGATAGAATCTATGCCATATAAGTTTATATCCCATAGAAAAAGGTAACCATAAAAACTCGTAGCTTATGTAAGGTCACAAAACCACTTACATAAGGGTTAAAGAGGCCTATGTAAGGGTAGACACACATAATTTAAGGGTAACATAAACCTTCGTAAGGGTAAATAAAACAACTAGAAAGTTTCTAAATAAAATTTTAAGTTAAATAAAACATAAACAAGGTAAAAATAATATGCAATAAGAGATTAGTCATGAAATAAAAAAATAAAAAACAAATCATTTTAATTTGTAACAAAAAATTCCAAATTCAACATTTTTCATACTAATTCATTTATTATCTAGGCCTAAAAAAATATCCTAACAATAAAAAAATTCAATCCACAATTATTAGGATAGGTGGGTCCCTATGTACACGTCTAATCATATGTGACAAGTTCTATAAGATATTATCAATAGTGAAATATAAAAAAGTGATTTCAAATAAATCTTAAGACAACACTACTACAAAAACTGTGATAAAAAGTGCTATCCTTTATCAGTGCTAGATAAAAGCACTAATAAAGGGAGACCTATATCAACACTAGATAAAAGTACTGATAAAGGGTGACCTTTATCAGCGCCAGATAAAAGAGGTGATAAAAGATATATTCCTTAGAAAATTATATCATTAAAAATCACATACTAATATATAAATATATTTATATTGATAAAAATATAAAATATTTTATTAAATATTATTTATGTATGACTAAATATATATTTTCACTTGATATATAAGATATTTAGTTTGAAATGACATATATAATAAAAAATATATATTTATATATATAATTTTTTAAATATTATTTATATAATACTAAATGTGTATTATAAATCATATAAATTTATATTTCATTTATTTAGTAAAAATGGTTTATTAATTTAATTAAAAATATGTAATATTAATTATTTTTTTTCTAATTAAGCCATTTTATTTTATCAATGTCATTTTTTTTTCAATTTGACTTATATATCAAATATCAAATATTTAATTTTTAATTAAAAAAATTGAGTAAAAATGTTACACTTAATATGTCATTCCAATAATTTTACACATATGAATATAAGAAATTAATTCAATTTTATAGAGATAAACATACATAAATAATATAAATTGTTAATATTATTGTCTTATATTTTTATTTATTAATATTTAATATTTAAAATTTAATATAATATGCTTTTAATAATTAAATTTTACTCATTTTCTATATTTATATTTAAAATATATTATTTATTAATAATAAATATATAAATATATTCATTTTTATTTATAATAATTTCATTTATATATTTTTAATATTTTGGTAATTTATTCATTTTTAATTTTTATTTGTTTAACATATTTTTTAAATTTTATTCATTTTTAATATTTATTTATATTTACTGATTAAAATTTACTATTTTTAGTATAGTGGTAATTTACATAATTAATATATATTCATTTTCATTTTCACATAAATTCATTTATTTTTAAAATTATATAATTTATCACTTAATCATTTTTTGATATTTTTTCAATATATTCATCTTTTAATTAAATTTCAATCATTTTTAACATGAATTAATTTAATGTTATTTATTCATTAATAATGTTAAGTGTTTTTTAATTTTTTTTATAATTTATAGATTTTAAATATTTATTTGTTTAATATTTTTATAATTTATTCATTATTAATGTTTTTATACCAAATTATTCATTAATATATTTGATATTTTTAATATAGAAATGTATTCATATGTATATATAAATAAATATATATAATATTTCCTTAAAAATGATTTGTATGATAAAAAATATGTATATTTACATTAAATAGGTCATATATTTAGTGAAAAATGGTTTATAATTAAACATAAATATTAATCAAGAATATTGATTGATTATATAAAGTATTGGATGTTAAATAAAATGTTATTTATTTTTTCAATTTAACATTTATCAAACTTTTTTTACATAAATTTCACACATACATATATGAAATAATGCAAATTTAAATATAACACATACATAAAATTTCTATAATTTATTCATTTTTTAATATTAATTTTAGGATTTTATTTATTAACACAATATATTTATTATTTATTATGTTTTATTTAGTAAATTGTATCCATTTTTTATATTTTTATTCAATAAATAATATTTATTAATTTTTAATATATTTTCAAATGTATTCAGTTTTAATATTATATATTCATTAATAATCCTATTTTTTAATATTTTTTCAATTTATTGGCTTTCATTTTTTAATTATATAATATTTTTGTAATTTTATCCATTTTTAATGTTTATTTATACATTTTTATTCATTAAAATTTAATGTTTTTAATATGTTTGTAATTTATATAATCAATATATATTCATTTTCATTTTTATACATGTTTTTTTGTACATTTTTAATAATCTATATAATTATTAACACTTGTTCATTTTTTTTAATATTTTCCATTTTACTGTTTTTTAATTATTAAATTTATTTCTTTTTTAACATTCATCCATTTAATATTATTTAGTATTATTTATTCAGTAATAATGTTACTTATTTTTTACTTTTCTTTAAATTTATTCAGTTTTAATATTTATTCTTTTAATATTTTGGTAATTTCTTCATTTTTAATATTTATTTATACATATTTATTCATTAAAATTTAAGGTCTTTAATATGGTTTTAATGCACATATTTAATATGTATTCATTTCATTTTAATATATATTCATTTTTATTTTTTTGTATAATTTAGACAATTAATAAAACCCATTCATATGTTTAATATATGTGAAGTCTATTCATTTTTAGAAATTAAATTTCACGCATTTATAAGATTCATGCATTTAAGATTATCTATTCATTAATTATGTTAATTAATTTTTACCTTTTTTATTATTTATTAATTTTTAATATATATACATTTAATATTTTATAATTTATTTTATATTGTTTTTATTAGTGATTTCTAAAAAGCACTGAAAAAGATATCTTTATCAGCACTTTTTATTTTAACACTGATAAAACCTCCATTTATCAGTGTTTTTAAAAATCACTGCTAAAACCTTTGTGATCTTTTAAATAGATCCCCAACAAAGGATCCCCATAACATGCGTTATTCAAGCTCTCACTACTGGAAATGGACAATTTCCCAATGGTTATGAATCATTGGGAAAGCCTGCAGAACCGTTGGTATATCTTATACCAACGGTTTTGCAAACCATTGGTAAGTAATCCATTGGGAAAGCTTTTCCCATCAGTTTACACAGAACCATTGGGATAGGTTAGAAAAATGAACCTATCCCAATAGTTTGGCACAACTGTTGGGATAGTTTTTCCCTACGGTTTGGCTTGAACCGTTGGGAAAACCAACCATATGACTTCTTTCCCAACGGGTTTTAAACCGTTGGGAAAGGTTTTTTACCAATGGTTCATAGAGAACCGTTGGTAAAAAAAAAATGAGAATCCTATGCCAACGGTTTGAAACCGTTGGCATAGCCTATGCTGTGAAAATTGCACAGCAGCCTGTAATTTGCATAGCAGGCACAGAGCAGGGTGTCCATTCCCTCTCCTTTCCAATTTCCTCTCATTTCCAATTATTGTATTTGCAATAATCAACTAACACATACATATACAATTACTGTACCTGCAATAACCAACTAACACATACATATACAGAACAAATTTATACACATTTAACAAATAATGCATCCTAGAACTATACACATCTAGAATTAAATCAGAATTCATAATGTAATTATAAAAATACATAATTCATTTAGAATTCAATTTAAAATTTATATGACAATTATATGTGGAATCCTGAATTCAATTCATAATTTGATCAGTTTTTCATATACCAGATGTTTTTACTAGAAATGATGTCCATTTTAAACAAAATACATACACCTACAGTGATACCGGCCACACCGTACCTTGGATTGAGGCGAGGTTAACTTGTACACATCAAAAATGACCCATGGATAGTTTTCCTAAAGTATCAACATATTCCGAAAGCGTTTGGTCAGTTTTCCGTATGTTAGTTGTTGTTTTCACTTAAAATGAAGTGCATTTTAAATAAAAGAGAGACACTATGAGTGGTGTCGGCCACACCACGCCTCGGATTGAGGTAGGGTTGACTCGTACACATCACAAATGACCCATGTATTGTTGTTCTCAAGTGTCAACACAATCTGAATTCGTTTGGTCGGTTTTCCATATGTACTTAAAATGTTTTCCATTTGAAACATAAGAGAGATACTTTGGTTGGTTCCGGACACACCATGACTCGTATTTAGGTGAAATTGACTCGTACACGTCACATATGACCCATGGATCATTTTCCTAAAGTTTCAACAGATTCCGAATGCGTTTGGTTGGTTTTTCTTATGCCAGTTGTTCTTTTCACTTATAATCCTGTCCATTTGAAACAAAAGAGACACAGTTAGAGTGGTACCGGCCACACTGCTCCTCAGATTTAGACAAGGTTGGATCGTAAACGTCCCAAATGACCTATGGATCATTTTTCTAAAGTATCAACACAATCTAAATGCGTTTGGTAAGTTTTCCGTGTGCTAGTTGATGTTTTCACTTAAAATGATGTCCTTTTGAAACAAAAGAGAGACACTTTGAGTGGTTCCAGCCACACCACGCCTCAGATTGAGGTAGGGTTGATTTGTACACGTCACATATGACCCATGGATCATTGTAATAAAGTATCAACACAATTAGAATCCGTTTGGTCAGTTTTCCATATGTACTTAAAATGTTGTCCATTTTAAAAAAAAAGAGAGACACTTAGAGTGATCCCGGCCACACTGTGCCTTAGATTGAGGTGGGGTTGACTCTTACATGTCACATATGACCCATGGATCGTTTTACTAAAGCATCAACAAATTCTGAATGTGTTTGGTCAGTTTTTCATATGTCAGTTGTTGTTTTCACTTTAAATAATGTCCATTTTAAACAAAAGAGAGACACTATGAATGGTTCCGACCACACCGCGCCTTAGATTGAGGCAAGGTTGACTCTTACACGTCACATATGATCTATGGATCGTTTTGATAAAGTATCAACACAATGAGAATCCGTTTGGTTGGTTTTCTGTATTCTAGTTGTTGTTTTCACTTAAAATGAAGTCCATTTTAAACAAAAGAGAGACTTTGAGTGGTGTCGGCCACACCGCGCCACAGATTGAGGCGAGGTTGACTATTACACATCACATATGACCCATGGATAGTTATCCTAAAGTTTCAACAGAAACCGAATGAGTTTGGTCAGTTTTACGTATGTACTTAAAATGTTGTCCATTTTAAACAAAAGAGAGACACTGAGAGTGATCCCGGCCACACCGCGACCCAGATTGAGCCCGGGTTGGCTTGTACACGTCACATATGACCCATGGATCGGTTTGACAAATTATAAATAGAATCCAAATGCGTTTGGTTGGTTTTCCGTATGCCAATTGTTCTTTTCACTTATAATCCTGTCCATTTTAAACAAAAGAGACACAGTTAGAGTGGTACCGGCCACACCGCGCCTCGGATTTAGACGGGGTTGAATCATACACATCTCATATGACCCATGGATCATTTTCCTAAAGTATCAACACAATCCGAATGCGTTTGGTCGGTTTTCCGTATGCCATTTGATGTTTTCACTTAAAATGATGTCCTTTTGAAACAAAAGAGAGACAATTTGAGTGGTTCCGGCCACACCGCGCCTCAGATTGAGGAGGGGTTGACTCGTACACATCACTTATGACCCATGGATCATTGTGCTAAAGTATCAACACAATTATAATTCATTTGGTTGGTTTTCTGTATGTACTTAAAATGTTATCCATTTTAAAAAAAAGAGAGACACTTGGAGTAATCCTGACCACACCGCGACTCGGATTGAACCGGGGTTGACTTGTACACGTCACATATGACCCATGGATCGTTGTGATAAAGTATCAATAGAATCAGAATGTGTTTGGTCAATTTTCTATATGCCAGTTTTTCTTTTCACTTAAAATCCCAGAAACACCGCGCCTAAGATTTATATGGGGTTGACTCGTACATGTCACTTTGAGTGGTGTCGGCCACACCGTGCCTCGGATTTAGGCGGCCTTGCTTGAAAAGTATCTCACATAGGGGACCGAGTATCACCTGAGGCATGGTATTACCATCTTTCAAAACAGACATGTCCTCAGTTTATCTTCAAGGAACAAATATCACTCATGAGTAATAGAAACCATCCTGGTAGCCCTCACCTAGAAACCAAAGCATTCATCATGGAATTTCAAGTCTAAATTCCCTGAGCATGACGAGTCCGTCCATGAGTCTTTAACATGTAACCCATGTCTTATCCTAACAATTGACAAGTAAACCAAATCAAACAAGGCATAATTCACATAACATAGAGAATGTACAACAAGGCTTTGTATTCAATTTAATGCATATCATAACATGCATTTGATGAGCATGAGCTAATAAGCTTACCAAGACATTCATATAATTCATGACATACTAAAATGGAATAATCCTAAATAACATTGCATGATCATAGAAATAAAAAATACATGTGAAATCAAGGAGGAGGGTGGGGGGGCTATCTGGGGGTCCAGGGAGGAGGTGGGGGGTTGTCCGGGGTCCAGGGAGGAGGGTGGGGGGGGGGGGGGGGGTGTCCGGGGGGTGTCTGGGGGGCTGTTCGGGGGGTGTCCGGGGTCAAAGGAGGAGGGTGGGGGGGGGGGGGGGGGGGCTGTCCGCGGGGCTATTCGGGGTCCAGGGAGGAGGGTGAGGGGGGGGGGGTCCAGGGGGCTATCCGGGGGGCTGTCCGAGGGGCTGTCCGAGGTCCAAGGAGGAGGGTGGGAGGGATGTCCGGGGGGCTGTCCGGGGTCTAAGGAGGAGGGTGGGGGAGGGGGGCTGTTCGGAGTCCAAGGAGGAGGGTGGGGGGCTGTCCGGGGTCTAAGGAGGAGTGTGGGGGGCTGTCCGGAGGGATGTACGGGGGGGGGGGGGGGGCTGTCCGAGGGGATGTCCGGAAGGCTGTACGGGGGCTGTTCGGGGGCTGTTTGGGGGGCTGTCTGGGGGGTGTCCGGGGGGCTGTCCGGGGTCCAAGGAGGAGGGTGGGGGGGGGGGGGGCTATCCGGGGAGCTGTCTGGAGAGTTCCCAAACACACAAAACTTTAAAAACATGATCAAGATACACCGAAACCACTAAAAGACATCAAAATCCATGAAAACAGACAATATATAAAAATAACTCAACTCTAATACTATACTACGGGTCTAGATAAAACCAACAACTAGAATAGATTAAACATCAAATCTCAGTAATATTAGTAAAAAATGTAACAGATCAATTTGTCCCACATCACCATCACTATCATCACCACCATCATCACCCTAATCCTCATGGTCATCATTGTCCCCATCATCATCCCCGCCCTCCTCAACGCCCTCCTCCACGCCCTTGCCCTCTGCCTCGCACTCCTCCTCTGCCTCGCCCTCCTCCTCTCCCTCCTCTTCCGCATCAAACTCCTCGCCAACATCATCTTCAGGCTGGACATCATCTTGACCACAACTAGAACTGCCACATGGTGCACCATATATAGAACTTATCAGTGACATATATTCATCAAAATATGGGTTGACCTCTAGTGGAAGTGTTGGATGTAGAACTTTAATAAATTTAAAAAATGCACTGTTTTCCATAGCAGACTATTCTGCTATCTCTATTGCCCTTTTGTCATCCTGTTCTGCCTGTGCCCTAACTTTCTGCAGCTCGGTGGCACTACAACTCATACCTGAGGAGGCCCAATACTTCGTTGGGGCTATCCTAGGTCGGCAGCATACTCTGCCAGAATGCTCTTATCCCAACACCTGATGTAAGTGATCAGTTGGCCCAAAATTGTCTGGTTATTGGGCTTCGAGGGCCTCTAAAGCAGCCTATTACAAATATAAATATATTATTAAGTTAAAAAATAGATATTAAAATATAAAATCAATAGATTAAAACTTACAATCTGCTATTGAGTCGGTTCGTTGACGGCACTTCCATCCTTTTTTCGTCTACTCGAGCAAAACAATTTTGCTCGAGGCACACATCCTTCAATATTCTGTTTTTTCCTCTACAATGACATTGAAAACTAAAGTTATATGAAAACTTTAGCAAAATATTAAATAATTGAGGAAACAAAAGAAATTGTAAGTCGTAAAGAAAACTTATAAACAATTGTCATACCAGCTTCCTCTCATGATCTGGCATCGTAGTACGTCCTAGTGCGTGGAGGTATTTTTTTTTCATTAATTTTTTTTACATATGATTACTAAATAAAATTCGATAATTCAAATGATAATATTAATGAAAAACATGAAAGTTATTATTTAAATACCTCAAATGTAATTAATACCTTAAACTGAGCAGTCATTCAATGAGTAATCATCTGCCGATACTGCTCTATAGGACAATCATCCACGACTGGTACCACCTCTAACTCAGTCCCAACTCTAGCACGCCATCTAATATACAACTCATGCTTGTAGGCTCTTCAAAGCTCACTTAAATCCTTTAGACGTACCAGTCGTGCACCCTCACCATTGGGAAAATTAAATAGAAGCTGACACCAAAATATTAATTCATATAAATACAAAAATAATTCATGGAATTAAATACAACAGATTTTTTTACCCATATCTCTGCCCAAGCTCTATCCTTGACCTCATGTGGAAACTGTGTCCATGATAGCGTGCTGACGGGAATGATTTCGGAGTATTTGGCAAGCGTTGCCAAAAAACTCCGACATTGCTGCCCTATTTTCTCAACCATTTGGTTGTCTTCATTGTAATCCACTATTACCTGTGTGTGGTGGTTCCACACCGCATGCATGAATGTACGCCCCCGCCCCCGCCTCCTGTCAGTAGATGCATCTGTCATGAAAGAAAAACAAATATTTTATCAAAACATGTTATAATGAAAATAAATATTAGTATAAAAATTTGTTAGGATTCTATAAATATACCCACGCTAGTCTGATCGTTGAGCACCACTGGATCCACAAAAACTGATGGAACACCCTGTGGTGGAACATGAGTCGAAGACGATGGAATATAGAAGCTCAGAGAGACAGAAGTAGAAGAAAAAGAAGATGGGATAGATGTATGACCAGATTCTGGCTGGGGAGTGAGAATCATCATGAGATATGAAAAAGATGGGTCAGAAGATGCAAAAGGTGGCGAAAACATGGAAGGCCTAAATATCCCGTGTGTCCCTAACGACACACCGGGATCAGAATGTGGGAAGGATGACATGTTAGTGGGAGGGGTAGGGTCCAGTCGGGTACACAGAGCTGCTTGTCTACCTCTGGTATGAACCCCCCTCGTACCATCGTCCTGAGTACTAGGACCAGTACGAGGCTCCTCGTCGAATAAATGTCGACGTATAGGTGGATCCTACAAAAATGTTTACAACAAAATTAATCACATGACATTATATATTCTTTAAATATATATATTTTAAATGAAGTAATCACTGAAGGAACTAATGGTGGAACGTCCATCTCCGCCATTCGACGATTGTTCTCCCTCATTTTTTTTCCTTCACCTCTCTTCAATTGGCTGCATTTCCTACTTTTGAAAACAAATATGTAATTAATTAGAAAAAGGAAACTAATGTGTAACCCAAAAAACTAAATATATATGGGAATAAGGGGATTCATTGGTAATTTAGCTATCATTTGTTTTAGAAGAGCTTGAATGGATTTAATAAATCCTACAAGTTGTAATGTTCACCAAGTTAGAAATATTGTTTGACTAGGTTTGAATACAGTTCAATTCCAAATTAGAAAATGCAAGTCAAATAAAACTACAACTAATAAACATTGAAAATTCACATAATGGTCAAGTCAGATAAAACATATCTGTGATCAATACTAAATCAATTTGAATAGTACCAACCTTAACAACCCAACTCAAGGTAAACCAAAAGAATTGAGAACATGGATGAATGATTCTATATATTTTCAACCACAACTTCAGGTTCACAATCAACTCTAAAAATTGATCTATTAGAGTCATCAAATGAAATAAATGGATTGGTTCCAAAGGTAGTAGGGAAAGTGTCAATTCCATCATCACCATCATCAAAAATATGTCTTGGAATTACTTCAACCATGACACAAAATTCAGGTCGAAGTTGTTCTTTGACATAAAAAACTTGTTTATCCATTGATGCCAACACATATGGTTTTTCAGTAGCAAGAGTGCGAGTCATATTAATTACTCTAAATCCACAATCATTAATAAATGTGCCCTATATCGTCATTGAATCAAACCAATGGCATTTCATCATTGTGACTCATCCCTGAGAGTAATAATCCAATATTATTATTTTCTCAAAGACTCCATAATAACCCACATTTTCAAATCGCGGTCTACTATCTGATGCACTGGCATAGCAATCTGTTGTGGCAGTAACCATAACACCATCATGTTGTGTTCTCATGTTCTTTGCTCGTTGAGTGACAATAAATTTGTACCCATTGATAACAATTGATTTACAGGACCAAAAGCCAAAGCTCTTATTTCCTCAGAGACAGAGTCAACAGACAAACTCAATACCTGAAATATAAATGATTATTAAACTTAATTAAATATTTATTTAATTATTTTAAACAGTAATATTTTTACCTTCAATTTTAACCAAGCAGAAAACTCTTTACTATGAAAATCCTCCCTCCTTCTAAAAGATAAAGAAAAGTGCTTTCTATTTATTATTGTTTTACATTCCCTAAAGATAAAAAATATGAATATTTGAACAGACATATATAAGTAATATGTACATATTCAATTTAGTTACCTGATATAGTCATCAAACAAATCACAGTTGAACAAAACTGTGCGATGTGCCATCCCCCGCTCTTCATGGCTTAATGTCTTCAATGTATATGATCCAAGAATTCCTCCTGTTTGAGAAAGTGATGGAAAACTAGGTTCAAATTTCTCATACCATTCTTATTCATTTCTCATTGGTCTGTTCATTCTTGTAGTAAGATCAGACAAATACATTGAGCAGAAATCCATACATTCTTGATCCAAGTAACCATTCAGGATAGAACCTTATGGATGATTCCTGTTTCAGACATAAGACTTTAATGTGTACATATTTCTTTCAGTTAGATATATCCAAATAAAAGAAACAGGTCCTCCGAGGAGTATTTCAGTGGGAATATGGACAGTCAGATGCAGCATGCATGTGAAAAATTATGGAGGAAATATTTTCTCTAACTCACACAAAATTAATGGGGCATCTGTCAACATTTTTTTCAAGAAAGACTTGGAAAACTTCTTAGCACAAAGATATATAAACAAATGGAACAACCAAATAACAGTCACCCTTGAATTATTGGATAAAAGATGATAGATTTCTATTGGAATCTACTCATGCAAAAGAACGTGATAATCATGAGTCTTCAAAGATTTTAGCTTCAACTCTCTTATGTTGACCCGTTTAGATATTTTCTTGAATAGCCATAAGGAATTATAATAGTCTCTAATACTTATAGAAATTGTTTTTTTCATAGGTGTCATCACATAAGAAGCACATAGAAGTTTCCATTTATTTTCACTAATACGCACAGGATGCAATTCTGGTCTGATGCCCCAATCCACCAAGTCACACTGAGATCGTAAATCATATTTTGTCTGCCCCTTGACATTAAGAAGAATCGAAAACAACATTTCACATATATTCTTTTCAATATGCATTACGTCTAAGCAATGACGTAATAAATTGGTTGACCAATAAGGAAAATCAAAAAAGATACTCCTCTTCCTCCAATTGTAACAGGTTTTAGTGGAAACATTATTTCTCTTTCAAGATTTCATGTGACCCTTCCCGAAAGAAAAACTAAAATCTTTCAATTCATTAAGCACATCAGTTCCAGACATACACTGAGGTGGATCATCGATCTCTATAGTATTATCAAATCTTCGACGATTATTTCTATATGGATGGTCCATTGGAAAGAATTGTCGATGTCCCATAAAACTGAAACTACAGAGATATTTCAGTCTTCTGGATCTTGTATTCTTCATACAAATAGGATATGAAAGTTTTCCCTTTGTGCTCCATCCAGACATCATTGCATAAGCCGGAAAATCATTGATCGTCTACATAATCACAACACGCATCTAAAATATGTCTTTCGAACATGCATCGTATGTGCAAACACCCACATCCAAAAGAAGTTTCAACTATTTTATTAAAGGTTGAATGTATACATCAATATCAATGCTGGGATCAGAAGGGCTAGATGTGAGTATACTCATAAAAGTGAAAGGTTTTTTCATACACAACCATGGGGGAAGATTATAAATGCGTATAAAAACTGGCCATGTGCTGTGCAAAGTAAGCATTTTCCCAAAAAGATTAAAACTGTCACATGAAATAACCAGCCCCACCTTACGCACGTCAGCTGCAAAATCCAGATGTTGAGCATCAAATCTCTGCCATGAAAATCCATCTGTAGGATGAACCAACTAATCATTAGTTTTCTTTCTCTCGATATCATTCCATATCATTTTTATTGATATTTCATCAGACATAAAATGTTTTTGGAGTCTAGGGATCAATGGAAAGTGACAAATTACTTTATGTGGAATGCGGGATGGTGTTCCATCGGATTTTGACTTCCAGCAGGATGTGCCACATTTTATACAATCATTTCACTCAGCGGTTTCCTCCTAGAATAAACTGCAATCTTTCAAGAAAGCATGAAAATCCAAGTTCCTCAACTAAATTCCATGCCATATAGTGGTTTAAGGGAATATCTGCATCATATGGAAGTAAATCCTTCAAGAGGGTAAGAATGTAATCGATTTCTATATTAGAAATCCCATACATAGTTTTCCTATGAAACAATCAGATTAAAAATTCTAGCTTTTTAATTTTATCACATTGTCGATATACTGGAGTCGTGGCAGCATCATTCAATTTTTTCACCCTATCAATATCATAATTTTCACTAGATGCATCATCTGTCCTCATATCAAAGTCTTCTTGAGTCGAAATCATTTCTTTTTCAGGATGACGAATAAACAGAAACTGATCATCTAACAAATTCTCCATTCCAGTCCTTCCATTTCGATCATCACCAATTTGAGATTTAATTTTATCCCCATTGTGATACCACACAAAGTAGTTTACTTGAAAACCATATTTGGTTATGTGGTAGATGACTTCTTCACGGCTCAAACAAGGTCTACCAACACAATTGGAACTTGGGCAGTGTATGCGACCACTATCTAAATCATTGTGAAATTTAAAATCTATAAAGCTCTCCAAATTGTTTTGAAAATCACTTGAGATACAATCGGTTTCATACATCCAAATTCTTTCCATTCTATAAAAAGAATTTATATAAGTTATTTTGTCATAAAAAATTCAATAGGATTGAAATTTAATAGAAAATACATTTAAGTAAATGATAAAGGAAGAAGTTTCTAGTCGATGTAGTGAATTATTAAAACATTGTAAAGAACAAGTACTAAAAAATTAAATTAAAATTTATTTATATTAATTTTCATTAGGTATATAAAAGGCACATGCCTCAGGTCCCATTATGTGTTATAGGCATCCCAAATCATTCACTCATGTTCAATAACTCATGTTCAATAACTCATGTTCAATAACTCATGTTCAATAACTCATTATTGGCACCTCTATGGCCATACCTTTCATTACCAAATTACTTCCCCAAGTCAAGCGCACCCCATGGGTGAATAAATTTTAGGCTTCTACACTAATAGGTTTCTCATGGGTTGTAAAAAGATTTAATTTCATAAAGTATAGACAAAAACATTTATTTTTAAATTTGCGATGAATAATAAAGTATGTCAATGATAACAACATTACTGAATTAAACTTGTGACTTATCTAACATTTTTATGGATGTCTACACAAGCTAGAATGGCTAGTGAAAAGCACCCCACCCTCATAAAAGTGAGTATTGGCCAAGAAGGACACATAATATACAACGTAAAATGAGAACCATATTTAATTGACCCTAAAGTTATATTAGTATAGTCATCTTGGGGGAAATGGAATATATGATCCTGGTTAACTGATGAATTAAAAAGCTCGTATTCCGTATGTTGGACACTATATAAGGTAAGAAATCATGTGGGTATGGGTATACATCATTCAATTTCTTACATGCTAGTGAGAATGAAGGCTTGAATTAATGACTTGATTTCACTGATTAAATGAGGGTAGAGGTTGCATAGGCTGTGTAAACAGAATGATTAAATAAGGGCAGAGGTTGCATACACTGTGCATGGTGGGGGAGTCTTAGCCGATTTAGAAACTAAAATAAATTCCCATCATAGGTATCAATAAGAAACATCAGCATCAAAAGAAACTCCAAATAAAAAAGGACTAAAAACATCAAACATTTCAAGAATTCACTACTATGCATTGTTTATCCACATGTTTAGCAGTAATTATATGTCTTAATCATGAACCACCTCTACACCTCCCAAGTTTCACCAATAAACATAAGGTAAATATCTCAAAATATCTTTAAAACAACTCATTAATAGGCTCAAAATGCAAATATAATCTTGAACCAACCATGAAAACTCTTTCACAACACATTCTCACACACCAGTTATCTCATGTGTTACTAAATACCAAACATAGTCACATAACAAGTGTACTATAACAAATTACGTAACACAATCCTTATTAAAACAATTCTCATTTTAATAACACTTTCCTCAAGATTAAATCATTTCTGAAATATCTTTCAAAATCCATTTTAAATAATAAAATACCTTTGATCATTTTTAACAAATATTTAGAGTATTCTCAAGGCACACCCATTTGAAAAAGTCACATTAAATGCCCAATTTCCATGCCAAACCATTGAAAACAACTAACATGTGACAATCATCAACCACAAATAACTCAACTGGAAGTAAAAAAAACATAAACCAAATGTGATATAGAATTTAATGTTAAGTCAGGGAAAATGAGATTAAATAAAGACAAAGAAATCATAAATGGTTCCAAAATCATAAATTTTGATTAAAACCACCCATAATAGGAAGGGAAATGCCTCAAACACTTAATCCCTAATAAAACAAACCCAATCCCCAATTAAAAACGATAATTTTTTACACCAAATTTAGGGTTTCCACCTTCATAAATGGATAAATATGCAAGATAAGTGGAAAATGAGCAAGAATACATGAATATTTGGACTTCTAACCTAGTTAGGGTGCAGCTGATTTGATGGAGTAGGGCACGCGTGGGGCTTCTGCAAATTAGGGGAGAGGGGATTCTGAAATCGAGGGAGAACTGCCAAATGAAGGCAGTACTGCCTGATTTGGTCTAAATCTGGGTATCTTTTCCCAACAGTTTTTAAAAACTGTTGGGAAAATATTATCTTTAGCAATGGTTTGTCTAAACCGTTGGTAAAGGGAAACACTTCCCAACCTTTGCCAACAGTTTGTGTAAAACTGTTGGTAAAGGGTATTATTTCCCAAAGGTTTTCATAAAACCATTGGGAAATCATCACCTATGTCTTCCTTTATCAATAGTTTTATGAAACCATTGGTAAATGCCTCATATACCAATGGTTTTGATGAACTATTGGTATAGGAGCGTTGGGAAAACCCAGGTTTCCAGTAGTGTCTTACAGAACTAAAGCTCAGTCATCACTTCCCTTGAACTTCTCAAATGAATCAACACTTTCCAAACCCAAGGTACATGACTTGTGATATGCCATTCAAGCTCTTCCATTATTTCGACATTTTTAGTTCCTTTTTTTTGTGTTTTTAATTTTTCCAAAGGGTTTGAATTACACAATCAATCTTACATTTCCTTGATCTACCACCCTGATTCTCCCCCCAATATCCCTTGTCTCGAGCCATTATTGTATCAATATCTCCATTTCCCTCACATTTTTCCCTCAATCTCGCCTTCTCATAGGTTCGTATATGCTACCTCCTTTATTTATAACCCCCATACCCTCCATCCCTAATCAAATGATCTATATTAATCCAATTGACCCTTAAAATTGGTTAGTTATTTCAAAATAAAAAAAAGTTGATTAGAGGGAGATTAAGACATAGAGTTGATTCATTTTAGTTTCTTTAATATGTTACTATATTCTTTAAATATTGATATATTTAGAGAAATGTTTTACAAAATCTTATACGAACATATATAATATTAATCTTGTTTTTAAATATTTCCAAATAATAAATTTATTATATTAATTTAATTTATACTATTTAAAATATTTATCGATCACCCCATCAAACATTATAAAAAAATTATTCTAAATTGGATTTTTTCCAATTTATATAGAGTATATTTTTAAAATAATGATGATAATTTTTTAAAATCTTATTGATTAATTCCATAAGAAGTGTACTTGGTATTATTTCATAATTTAAATCATTTTTTCCAAATACCCCATTCCTAAAAAACATTTGGAGATATTATTTTTTTACTAATTTATCATATTGTCTCTATTATCTATATATTTATTCTTGTGATATTTTCCTTGATGCATATTAAGACTCTCACGCATACCTATTATGATTCCACCATCACACATTAATTCCTACTATCCCAAAAATGTCCTCATCAAGTGGGGTTATCACCCAGTTTACCATCAAATCCCACTTCTACAGATTCAGTCAATTCTTCTCAGCCTCACTATTTTGTTTTGATTTCAATTTCGATTTATTGAAACTTTTCAGTGAAAAAATGTCATGTATGATTTCAATTTCTTGATTCCTTTTTCAGGATCTTGAATGTTTATTTAATCATATGAGACATCTTATAATTAATCATACACAAAATTTGGCCACTGACAAGGATTAGTCACCCAAACTTTCCCACTCCTTCCACATCCTGAGTTAATTTTGGAGTAAGGTATTGGATCAAACTTCTAACACGAGGGAGAAGAAACCAAGTTATAGTTATCCTTCATACTCCTATGGATTAAAATAAAAAAAATTATTTCTATTTTCTTCCATTAAAAGGTTGAAGAAATCCAATCCTTTTAATATTTTCATTGTCTTGAACATCTATGATAAGCATTTTGTAACACAAACTGCTAGCCTCATGTTCTGTTGAAAATCACTTCTTGTAATAATGATACAAAAAGTGAACATACATAATAGAAAGTTTAAGATCATTATTAAGTTGGTTAATTCACATAATATTTCATTCATATTTTTCTAGTTCTGTAAATTTTCACTCTTAATAGTTTCTTTCCCCTGCTGAATCCATTGAGGATTCCTTCCACTTTCATTCAAAACATATATATATTGTTTCTTATTGTTTAAAGATATCTCCTAGTTTCTAATCTAACATTTTTCCATAGTTGATTCTCTTTATTAATTCCACTGAGGTTTAGATTTGGTTTTAGGTTATCCCAAGTAGGTGTGATCATACTCCAATCATTAGTTTGAGATGAGTCTTTCTTATGATTCTATTGGGACACTTCTTTAGCTGGTTTTCAAGTTGATTGTTTCTTTTGGACCCAATAAAAATTTTCACTACTATTATTTAAGGCATCATCCCATCCATGCAAATTTTTTAAATTTGAGGCATTTATCAAAACCAAATTAGATTATTCTTTCATTTTTACAGTAGCTTGAGAACCCCAGCCTAAGAATTCTAGTTTATTGGATTAAAATTCAAGAGCTTCTTTAAATGTTGGGTTCTCAAGACCATGTGATTGGTCTTATTAAATGTTTTCATCATCTGAAAAAATATCAACTTATACTCCTAAGAATCTTATCACTAAAATACCACCTTACCTATTATATACCAAGTAATGAATAAACATTAACTACTCCCACCTATTTCACTCTCACCTAGAAACGTTATATAAACTGTTTGAGAGTTATTGAATCAATAATGGTAATATTATTGAGATAAATTTGATACAATTTAGTTTCGGGAATACTAATAACCATATAAAAAATTAGTATCATGAACAACATTCAAAACATCCATATTTTCTTCCATCTTGTTTAAAAATTTCTCCTAGTTTCAAATCTAACATTTTTTCAAATTTGATTCAATCTATTTATTCCACTGAGGTTGAGTTTCATTTTCAGGTGATCCCAGGTAGTTGGGATTATACTATAATCATTAGTTTTATATGGGCCTTTTTTTCCACTAGGACACATCTATAACATGTTTTTTATTTTTATTATTTCATAATCTAATAAAGTATCCTCAACTTCAGTTCCTAAGAACCCTATCAATGATAGACCAATTGGCCCACAGTATAACAAGTGAAGAAATTAATAAACATAAACTCCGCCCTCTTATTAGACTCCCACATAGAAAATTTATAGAAACCATACTAGAATTACCAAATTTTTGTCCCTAAAAATATCAAATCAAGAATTTAGACCAACAACCACATGTTTACCCTAGACTGTTTCTTTTTATGTCACCCTTGTGTAAAATGATAACTTGTTAGGAATTATCAAAAAAAACATTCAAATGTTGGTTTCCCTTTTTAGAAGTATCTATAGGTTTCTCCTTTGATTACAAATACCTTATATGTATGCATTTAGTTTTTGTAAAAAATGAATATTTTATGTACCCAATAATATAGATATGAATTTAAAATGAATTTACTCTCATTGTATGATAAAATAGTAAGAGGACAGAGTTAAATAATTCATCAAGTTTTTAATAGATCATTCATACAACCCTTATCAAATCCCTTTTCCTAGTTTATTTTGTTTTTATTCAACAAAAATTTATCTGGATGAGTTGTAATAAAATTTTATTTTTCAAATAAATGACCAGAGCTATAAATGTTTGGCTAAACATAGGGATAAATTGAATGTAAATAATGATATGGACGATACTATGATATATGGATCATTTGATATGAATACCATTGTAAATGATGATGGAGATCATAAGAAATAAATGGAAATAAAAATTGAGTATAAAATTCATGATTGTAAAAAGTTGTTTGATAAGTTAAATAGTAATTCTAAGAGACCATTATATACTAGTTTTACTAAATATACAACATTATCAGCTTTATTTAAGTTATATAATTTTAAATCTAGCAACTGATGAAGTGACACCAAATTTATAGAATTACTTGGTCTCCTAAATGATATTATACCAGAAGAAAATGGTATTTCTTATCGAATAATGACACTAAATAAATGATACATTCAATGGGAATGATTTATGAAAAAATACACGCCTATCCAAATGATTGCATATTGTTTCACAAGGACCACAAATCACTTAGAAAATTCCCTAATTGTGGCATGAATCAATATAAGAAAGATGAATGAAGTCCTTAAAAATATTTATGGTACTTTCCAATCATTCCAAGTTTTATAAGGCTATCTATATTCCCATAAACTTATAGACAATTGACATGAAATGTGGATATAATAATTAAATATGGTAAATTATGTCACCCCTTATACTCTCCCCAGTGGAAGAAAATTGATTTTGAGTATCCTAAATTTATAAATGATCTAATAAAACTCCTTCTTATGTTATCTACAGATGAGATAAATCCTTTTAGTATAAATATTAGTACTTAAAGTACATGATTGGTTATATTGGTAAAGTATAACTTTCCACCATGGTTATACTTGAAATAGAAATACATTATGTCATCTCTGAGTATATCTAGACCAAAACAACCAGGTAATGATATTGATATCTATTTGGATCCATTGATCAAATATCTAAAACTATTGTGGGATATATGAATTACATTGTATAATGATCATAGAAGTGAAGAATTCACATTGAGAGCCATGTTGTATGGGACAATAAATGACTTTCCTGATTATGAAAATTTGTTAGGATATAACATTAAAGGATTGTTGGGGTGTCCCATTTGTAAAGAATGCACACACACAGTTCAATTGAAAAATTTCTTGAAGACTTTGTTTTTAATATATCATAACTTTTTACCTCAGTGACATAAATACCGATCCTGGATGACATCATTATATGGGAATGTAAAATAAGATACAACACTATCTCCACTAACAGGTGATCAACTATTCAAGAAAGTAAAATATATAGACATGGTTTTTGGTAAATAATTTTCAAAAAACCTTAAGAAATCAACTTGAAAAAAGAGATCAATTTTTTTAATTACCATACTAGAATTTTTTTATGTCAGAAATTATCTTAATGTCATGTATGTCGGAAAAAATGTATTTTATAGTGTTATTGACACATTAATAAATGTTCCTAACAAAATAGAATATCAAAAAAGGATAGATAGGAAATTATTTACATTATTACAGGGGAATATTCATC
Source organism: Viscum album (assembly GCA_963277665.1). Classification (NCBI taxonomy): domain Eukaryota; kingdom Viridiplantae; phylum Streptophyta; class Magnoliopsida; order Santalales; family Viscaceae; genus Viscum; species Viscum album. The sequence continues at coordinate 808,015,784 of OY728137.1, forward strand.
ACTGGTAAAGGGTGAAAGGAAGAATTTTCTTCCTCTAACAACTTATACTCTATCCAGACAAGAAAAATTTAAATTATGAAATTTCCTTAATAGAGAAAAATTTCTAGAGGGGTATTCATCTAATATTAGGAATGTTTTATCCATGAATAATTTGAAGTCATAGGGTCTAAAATCACACATCTGTCATGTTTTGATGTAAGATTTGATGCTAATCACTTTACATTGCATTCTACCTAAATATTTATGACATGAATTAACCTGAATTGCTTCTTTCTCAAAGACATATATAATAAATTTATAGTACTAGTGAATTTTCCAATCACAAATAAGGATATTGTAGTCATATTATAGGAATTAGAGATGCTCTTCCAACCATAATTTTTTGATATAATGGTCCACCTAAGGGGTAACTTTCTTAGAGAGGTTCAACTATGTGGTCATGTTAATTATATATGGATGTACCCCATTTAATGGTATATGAATATATTTTAAAGGGTACATCAAGAATTAAAGCCCAAAAATGGTTTTATAACATAATGATATATTATTAAAGAAGTTTTGGAACTATATACCGGTTACCTATAAGATTTTAATAATACCAATCTCTCAAGATCTTTTCATAGAATATGAATTATGGAAAAAGGTATTTCTAAAATATTTGTTGTTACAATTACCATCACATAGTAGGATCAAACTCACCTTTACATTTTACATAATATTATAGAGGTTTCTCAATACATTAAAGCCCTTAAATTAATTCTTTGACATTTTAATCTTTCAAGGGATAAATTATGTATATAAAATAAACATAATCAATAGTTTTTAATATGGTTTTTATATCATATTTATAATGAGTTATCTAAAAATATGAATTCAATTTCCAAACAACTTTGATGGATAGTCAGGGGACCAAATGTAATTGTTATATCTTACACTCATTTTGTAATTAATGGTTATACATTCTATATAACGAAACAAGATAAACATAGTACAATGCAAAAAAAGTGGAGTTATGCTTGTGGTGGAAGAGATACATGTATTTGATTCAATGTAAAGAAATCCAATTTATGTGAATATTTCATATTTTGGCATCAATAAATAGATATATGAGTTGGACTATACAACATTTAAAATGATGAATTTCCATTGAAAATGGGTTGAAAATAGGAGTGTGAAATCCTTAGAATGATTCGTTCAGGCCACAGTAGAGTGGTCTTATTCCATGGAGTTCTTATTCTTCACCCTTCTTCATTAACTATAACACTCTAGTATGTAATTACCTACTATTATTAGTATATCATTCTAGATTCATATTCTACCTACTCACACCTACAGAAGTTTCTTCTTCGTATTCTACCTCTCAAACCACATGGTCCAAAATTTTTTGAAATCTCTAGTGGGGGGAAAATAGTGTAAAAAAATAATGGAACAATTTAAGGAGATTAATGAAGTTAAGTTTTAGTAGTTACCATGGAATAAGGGACTTGTTTGGTGTTGTGGAAAAATTTCCAATTTAAGGTATTTCTAGGGAGATTGTTTTTCCTAACTTAGCTCATGTATTCTTTGGGGGAGGGGGTATCATGGGGGAAAAATTAATCAGAAATTATTAGAGTGGGTTATAGAGATATTTTAGACTTTATTTTATTAACCAAAGAGTTTTAAACTAAGTGGATTAACATACCTTGTAATAATGTAGGTGAGAGGGGAAACACCGATGAAAATTTAACCCTATAAGTTACTATATACCTTAAAGAAGATGTGGATATACATGTGATTGAGATGTTGTAAAATGGATTTATTCATTATAGTAATAGCTAAAAAAAATCATATTTAATTGTTTTGGTTATTTGAATAATTTTATGTATATATATGGATTTTTACTCAAATTCAAAGCTATGTTTGGGTGTCACAGGACCCTAAAATTATTGTATTAAAAATATTAATATATATTCAATCATGAATATGAATCTTTTCAAAATAAAATTATTTTCCCTTTGATTGGGACCTTGAATGGTAAATCTGAGATAATATATTTTTCCAAAACATGGATTTTATCATAGTCATAACATAATGTTGGTCAACATAAGACATTTTTCTTAAGGTTTTCATTAACAGGTACGTTAATTGAATTAATTAATTAATTCAGTTGGTTTACTTAAATGATAAAAATATGAATATCCTTCTATTTTTGTGTCATTATGAAAAACTCCCATGGTTAGCCATATAAAAATTAGATAATATATAGGAGGAATAGAGATTTATTACTATTGGAAACTCAGTAATGTGGATCAGTGATGAATAATCTCAAAGAATCATGAGATGGATGAAAAACATAGAAGGACCACAAAATTCTTCACTAGTAGACATGTTATTCACTGGGGGTTGATCTATTATTAAGGTAGGGGTTGTTATTTTATGAATATCCACCATTTTTTTTCAATCTTCAAGCATATATTTTCAAATCTACTTACTTTCTGACATTTCCTATTTTCACATGAGCCAGATTTTTCATTAGTTTTCTTAAACCAAATTATTTAATTATTGTTCCTTGATTTCACCCTTATTTCCACATTATGAAATACTTAGATAGTATTTCACTAACCAAATGTGGTTTTCACTTCATTCTTTTTCCTTTCCCACCACTTTTCTTCATGTTCTTCATATTGTCCCATACGATCATCTATTTGACATTGACAAGAAATATTTGAGCATGATTGAACCCCTAGATTTATGTACGATGTGTGAATGTCCTTTGAAGTTGTGTTTTTTGAATAGGTTGTGTCAGTTTATAGGTGATGGATTCATATATTGAAACCAAAAAAAGAGGTGTATGAAATGATGGATTACTGATTGGGTAATTAGAGTTTCAACTTCTATCCACTTACGGCCATAAATCGATTATCAAAGTCATTACCCTTCGATTTCAATGGGTTTTGGGTGGTAAAATGGTGAGTAATGTAGTGGAAATGGTGGATCTATTGTCTACATGAAGAAAGACATTCGTTTTAGAGAAATCCATGAATACACACCATGTATCCCAAAGGAAAACATGCCATAAAATCTAGGTGTCTATGGCGGCTATAGTTTTGGATGATTTAATTATCACATGTTGTGTAGACATACCCACACACCATGTGATCCTACTTGGGAATCTATTATTTGGGCCAAAGAAACATGCCCAATACCTTATATGAAAGGACATGTCATTTTCGCATTGGGGAAATATTGTGTATATGTACATGGATATCTTATCCATGCACTGTGTGTACATTCCCAAGACTCTGGTTAAATGTAAATTCTACATGACCCCATGTACATGTTGTGTAGTGTCACATGACTTCCCAAGGTGTTATTATAGAAAGAAACTCTTAAGCTTCGTGGTGGATTCACACTTTGTGTGGCCCAATTTACACATCATTTACTTCCCACAGGATATCTACCATGCATATCTCCTTCTATAGGGCTTGGATTTTGGCCCATGAATAGTATATTATATGTATATTTTCATAGGAAATTGGATTATTTCCTTTTCATTAGCATCAGAGATATCTCATTATGTGGTGTGGGTGAGATGATTCTTTTAATGATTCTTAGTTGGTGTAAATGATGAGGTGTGGTCATCGGAGTGTTACCATGGTTAGTAATCCTATGTCTCTCTAGGTGGTTGGTCCCCCATATCCTTTATATAAGAAGATATGGAACTTCTCCTCCCCCACATTACAGTGGGTGAGGGTCCTCTATCAATGGAGTGGAGTCCTCAACATTGAGATCTATTGGTGGGTGTTTCCTCTATTTGAGGAGTTTCCCATAGGCTAGCCAATAAAGTGGTGTGGTATGAGACCTCATAATTCTTGATATTTTTCATCTGATGAATTCATAATAGATGGTACCTTTTAAGTTACAAGAAGACTCTACATTCCTTATGTAACATCCCATAAATTTCTATGTGATTAATAAATGGATTATAATTTATGTAAATTATGTTATGAAGTATCTTTTATAAAACTACAAAATTTTATTTAATTAAAATAAAAAATTTTGATTTTGATTTGTATTATTTTTAGACAAATATATCTTTTATTACATGACGGAATATTAAATTATTATTCTTTTTTGAAAAATATTTTTTTCATCTCTCATAATATTTTTAAATAAATTAATAATTTCCTGAAATAAAATTTGATTTTAAAATTATAAAAAATACTATTTTAAACATGGTATTATTTAATTATGAATTTATTATAAATAATTAAATTACATATCAAATTAAAAGCAATAAAGAATTTGTTTTCATAAAATAGTATTATTTAAAATTATTTTTATTAATAACTGCTGAGTATCATTTATAAGTTAAAAAATAAATTCTATATCCTCTAATGGCCCGAAGTCCTTCATTTTTTATGGATTTTTGATAATACACCTTTCAAGGGGTGAGGTGGAACCCTTACAAGGCCCGTAGGCATAAGTATTACATGGCCCATAGGCCTTAGAGGAATTCAGTGTCCGTAGGCTTCAAACATTACATACAACCCAGACTAACTACTTGGAACTTCTCCTCCCTAGCATCTTCATCGTGAAATCAGCTCTCGACCTTGGCATGGATGTTCGGCTAGGCTTTCCCGTGCATGCACAAGCTTGTCCTGATGGCAGGTGTCATACCATATCATTTTTGCAATCTGTTTAGCTTCTGCACTGGTGAAAGCTCCTTGCTCATTCTCCTTCTGAAGCTCGTTCCTTGTAGGTTGTCATGTTTGTATCTGCACTGAAGGTGGCCCAAAGGACTTGAGGTGGCCCGAAGGCCTTACTGACCCGAAGTCATGGGTGGCCTGAAGGCCTTAAAGGACTTGGGACCAAATTGGTGGCCCGAAGGCCCAAACGGGGGAATATTCCTAACTGCTACAGTGCCAAATAGTGCCTGCTACAGTTCCGCTATAGTTCCTGGTACAGTGCCTGCTATAGTGCCTACTATAGTACCGAAAATTAGCCTCCACTTTGTTTTGATCCCGGGTCTCTTCGATGCACTTAAGGAGTCCTCACCAACTGGGATGAGGCTCATGTGCAAGAAATATATTCTATAAAAATTATATTTGGTTGAATTATTATTTTGTGATATAATTTTTTTTAATAAATACAGATAAAAAAAATTAAAAGCAATATATTATAATGTTTTGAATAAAAAATTATGATTATATTATTTTCATACAATTATAAGTTTTTATAAATATATGAATTATGATAATATTTATATAGAAATAATGTTTTATTAAATAAATTAAATAAATAATAATAATGAATGCAGAATTGATATAAAAAATATAATAAAAATGGAAAATCGAGATAAGGGTAATAGGGGTCCCTAAGGTTGATCATTTGGGGGAAACACATCAAGTAGATGGAAGCTGATGGCTTTAGGGAGAGGTTGAAGCTGAGAAAGCTAGAGGTCGACAGTCAAAGGGATCTAGACTCAAGCGTTGACCAAAAATCGAGGAATATGATGGTGATGCTCAACCGAGCATTGATTCATTTATCTAGAAAGAAGTTTGGGCACCATGTTTGACTGTTATAGGGATTTTGAAAAGTGATTATGGTTCCATCATTGGATGAGATTGACCAATAGTAAATGGAGATCTCATCATCATCCTTGTACTATGAGTTTTACAGATATTCAAGTAGCTGTCTGAATCTTAGGTATTTTCCATATCCATCATTTTTCTTTTGATTTCATTTTCGCTCCAACCTAATTTTTTCAAATTACTTTTGTACACATTGTTAATATTATATACATCAATATCTTTATGATATAGTCTTGTTTGAAAATGATTTCTGTGTTTATTTCGGTTCAACTTCTACAGAAAGCATTGATATAGTATAAATTTATTTAATCTATCACTTTCTTATTTTTTTTAATAATTTTCACTAATAAACATCTTTGACCATTTTTATTTTATGAAAATTTGATTTTCCGACTAAATATCCAACTTGCCAAAAATATATTCAATTTGAGCTTACTCAGTAAGAAAATCATCTAAACCATTCGTATTCAAATCTCTTCTAAATATGATTATATATAAATATATATATAGTATTAAAATGATAAATAAATAAATATAGATTTATCAGCTATATAATATTTAGACATCCAATGAAGAAGGGTGAATTTAGAACTTCTTTATTTCTACACTCTTCTTTCATTCAGGTGAGTCCGAGTCTCGGGTAAAATTGTTATTGATTCATTTATTTGAGTTAAGTGACCATATTTACTTTTTATCATTTTTTTAAATGTGACTTTGTTCGGTTGTAGGGGTGATATTAACTTTATTTATTTTTTAATTATGGTTCTTGATTTTCAAATTAGTAAGGTATCTATTTTATTTTTAATTTATTATTATAGAGTTATCAAATTAATAAGAACTATATATTTATTAAAATTAGGTTTGAATTTAATTTCATGCTTCTTATATTGAAAGGGTTTGATTTTATCTATTATGTTAACGATTAAATTTATTTTAGGTGATTGTTTTATTTTAATAAAACTATATTTTCAATATAGGTGTTTATATATTTTATGTGTGCTAAAATTTTATTTTGGTTTTAATTTCGAAATAAAGTACATTAAATTTTTATCTAATATATTCATGTAACCATAAGTTACATTCTTATTTATCTTAATTTATGGAAATTATTTCCAATCTCATAAACATACAATTGGATTCATTTATGCACATATAATTTCATTTTAATAAAGAATGAAACCATATGAAATCTACTTAAACCCATTTATATTATATTTTTAAGAGTTATAATACTTTTATGTACATGTATTTATATGTGTGTGTGTGTTCAAGGGTGAATGTTTATTTTAAAAATACTACTTTGAAAATTTTATGTGTGATACATTATATTTTATTGTGAATATTTTAAAATGTGAATAAAAATTTACTATTTCTATATGAGGATTTTATACATTCATGTCATTAATTTATGTAGATAATCAATTAATAAAATGTGTGTTTAAAATTTTTATTTATGATTGAGTTTTAAATAATAAAACATATCACTTTTAATAAGATGTATTTCATGAATTTAAAAATGAATGTTTGAGTACATCGATGTTTTTGAAAAGACTAAATGACAAGTGTTTTTATTGTACCTACACTCGCAAGTGATTTACATGGAAACACATGTTTATATATATACTTATATATAAATAAAAGTGTGTATGTGTATTTAATTATTGATTACGTTTCAAAAGAAAAATACACAACAAAAAAATGTATATATAAGTAAAGATAGCTCAAAATTGTTTTATAAAAAATTAGAACTTTGACATTGTAAACATCATAGGGAGTGGGAAGTGAAATCATCCCTCAAAAAGTGGTAAGCTTATATTTCCTTTATTGTTTCAAGTGGCCTCACAATTTTTTTTTTCAAAATCATTCTTAATGTTTTTCAAAGAAATCACTAGATTATTTTTAAATAATTTTCAAAGTATAGTTATATTTAATGGTATATAATATGTTATATAAGAATTTTCCAATGGTAGTTTCTTCTAGTATTTTATAAAACTCTTTACTGGGAAATTTAATGCCCATCCATTGTTTTAGAATTTCTTTTATAGGTCAATTATAAGTCCTAATACACAAGATGTCCATAAAAAGTTAGTGCATGAAAACTAGATTAGATATTTTATTTTTCAATACTTTTGTAAAACTTATAATAATTAATGTTTTTAAAATCCTCTAAAACCTATACTGGTAAAAGTCATGAAATTTAATATATTTTATGTATTTTTTCAGTTTATTTTATTAAAAAATATATAGATTTTTTAGGTGCTTAGTCTAGAAGTGCTGGATTAGGGTATTATAATTTCTATCAGGGAAACATTCTAGATAACTTTGGAGATTATATGTGGAAAATCTATAGACTATAAGAGTTTTTCAGTTCTAGTTTTTCTAAATTCTAAAGATGAAAATTAATAATTTTTTTGACAAATGAATTATAAGGGTGCAATTCTTTTAAGGGGGAAGACTGTAACATCTCAAAAATTTCTATGTAATTAAAAAATGGATTATAATTTAATTAAATTAAGTTATTTTGTATGTTTTATAATACGAATAAATTTTATTTAATTAAAATATTTTTTTTATTTTGATTTTTATTATTTTTTAAAAAATATCTCTATTATTACATGATAAAATATTAAATTTTTATGCTTTTATGAAAAATATAGTTTCCATATATTATAATATATTTAAATAAATTATTAATTTTATAAAATAAATTTTATTTTAAATTTATAAACAAATATCATTTTTAAACATAGGATTATCTTATTATGAATTTATTACAAATAGCTAATATTTTGGTTATATTAATACAAATAAAAAACTATTTTAAAAAACTATTTTATTTAAAATTATTTTTATTAATAACTATTGAGTTTCATTTATAAGTTGATACATAAATTATATAAAATTATATTTTGTTTAATTATTATTTTGTGATATAAGTACTATTGTAATAAAATTAGAAAAAAATAATTAAAAGTAATATATTATAAAGATTTAATTACAAATCATGGTTTGATTATTTTTATACAATTATTTAATTTTATAAAACTATGAATTATGATAATATTTATATACATATATATAATGTTTTATTAAATAAATTAAAAAAATAATAGTAATGAATGATGAATCGATATACAAAATATAATAAAAATGGAGAATCGGGATTTGGGTAATTGGGGTTCGTGATGTTGAACATTTGGGGGAAATATATCAAAAAGACTAGATCTGTTGGATTTGTCTAGAGGTTGAAGTCGTGCGAGATGGAGGTCAAGAGTCGAAGCAATCTGGCCTCCAACATCGACCATGAACTAAAGAAGATGATAGCTTGCACTCATCCAGGATTCGATTCGTTCAAATGAAAATAAGTTTGAGCATCATGTTCAACTATTATTGTGGAGTTCGAAGCATGATTAGGGTTATGACCTTGGATGAGAGTGACGTACTGCAAATGTAGATCTTTTTATCGTCCTTCTGGTCTAAGTTTTACAGATCTGTAAGTAGGGGTTTGAATCTAATATTTTTTTTGTATCTATTTTTTTTCTTCTGATTTCATTATTGTTCCTTTATAATGACATAAAATTGAATTTTTTTACATTTTTTAATATTATATTCATGAATTTATGTTTGATATAGTCTTGTTTGAAAATGATATCTGTGTTTCGTTTGGTCTTACTTCTGTAGAAAGCTTCAATATAGTATAAATTTATTGTATCTATCACTTTAACACTGTTTGTATTATAATTTATAGTAATTAAAATATGTTTCCATTTTGATTTTTTCAAATTTTTATTCCTTGACCATATATTCATCTTACAAGAAACATTTTCAATTTGAGCTTACTCTACAAGCAATTCGTCTGAACCACATGTATTCAAATCCCTTCTAAATCTGATTATAAATAAATATATGTATAATAATGAATTGATAAATATAAAATATAAATTTATCAGCTAAATAATCCTTATACATCCAATGAAGAATGGTGCATTCAACACTGCCTTCTTTCTAGACTCTTCTTTCCTTTAGTTGAGTCCAAGACTCGGGATGAATTTCTATTGATTCATTTATTTGAGGTAGGTGACCATATTTATTTTTTTTTCAAAAATTTTGTTTAAAGGTGAATTTGTTCTGTTGTAAGGGTGATATTAAATTTATTTATTTATAATTTTTTTTCTTGATTTTAAAATTTTTAAGGGAGGAATTTTATTTTCAATTTATCATTCTTGAGTAATCAAATTAATACGAGACATATGATTATTAAAATTATGTTTGAATTTAATTTCATCCTAATTCTACTTTAAGGGTTTGATTTTATCTCTTAATTTATGATTTAAATTTATGTGTTCTGAGTTTTTTAGTAAATCTATATTTTCATTGAACAATTGTTTTTTATCTTTTAATTAATAAATGGAGTGTATTTTTAATCATGCTTATGTAAAGTGACATCTTTTTATTTAAATATATTATGTATATATAAATTATTTTCATGTTTAAGTCCATTTTATTCATGTAGTGTTTATATATTTTATGTGTGTTACAATTTTGTTTTTTCACTAATTATAAAAAATTGATTTAAATATATATCTAATATATTCATGTAACTTTAAGTTACAAGCTTATTCAATTTAATTTATGGAAATTATTTCCAAATTTGTAAACATGAAAGGGGATTCATTTGTGCACATAAAATTTCATTTTATAAAAGTATACAACATAATGGAATCCAATTAAACCCCTTTATATTATATGTTTAATATTTCTCATACTTTGATGTACATGTAAATATAGATATATGTGAAAGTGTGAATATATATTTTAAAAATCTCTCTTGGAAAATTTTATGTGCGATACATAATTGTATATTATAAATATTATATAATGCGAATAATAATTTACTATTTCTATGTGAAGGGTTTATACATTCATTTCCTTCATTTATGTATTTAGTCATTTAAGAAAAATTGGGTTTAATATTTTTATTTATTTTTGATTTTTAAATAATAAAATCTATAACATTATATAAAAGTTATTTCATGAATTAAAGAATAAACTTTTTTAGCAAATGGATATTTACACAAAGACTAAACGAAATGATTTTTTATTTTACTAAGAATCTCATGTGATTTACATGGAAATTAATGTTTAAATATATAATTATATATTAATAAATGTGTGTATATTTATTTAATGCATGGTTATGTTTCTAAAGAAAAAACATCAATGAAAAATTTATATATACTTAAGGTAAGATCAAATTGTTTTTATAAAAAATTGGCACTTGGACATTATTAACATGATAGGGAGTGGGGAGTGAACCAGTCCCTTAAGAAAGTGGGTAGGCCCAAACAACCTTCAGTGTTTCAAGTGGCCTTATAGTCTGGTTTTCAAAATCTTGCTTGACGTTTTTCAATGACACCACTATATTGTTTTTAAATAATTTTAAAATTATATTTATCTTTAAATATATAAAATATTTTATATAGGAATTTTGAAAAGTTAATTTCCACCGAACCTTTAGAAAATTCCATAATGGGAAATTGAATGCACGTCCCATATTTTAAAACTATTTTGGCAGGTCAATTAGAAGTTCTCAGACTAGAGATGTCAATAAAGAGTTTCCATATGTGGAGTATGTTAAAAATTTTATTTTTATTTTCTTTTTTATCATTGATAATAATGTAAGGTTTTTCTCAACATCCAAAACCTAAACCAATAAAGGTCCTAGAATATAATAAATGACTTGTATTTGTTTAGTTTATTTTATAAAAAATAGATAGCTATTTTTATGTGTTGATTCCAAAAGTGTGGGATCTGAGAATTATACTTAGCCAGTTACAAATATATAGATCCCAATTAACTCTTCACTTAGGTTTATTTTATGCATATCTGATGTTGGGTTAACTTTACCCCCTTTCTTGTGGGTGGAGTTGAATGTTGTTATTTCTATTTCTTCCCTGTTGGTTTTTGGGTCATCCTAAGAGGTATGTTAATACTCGCCGATGTATTTGACTTTTCTACATGTGATGTGTCTTATGAAGGTGAAAAGAAGATTATTTGTGTCTTTGGTGCACTCAATACTAGAGGATTATAGTTGTACATAGAGGTGCTGATCGTGTTTAGTGGTTGGATTTAGATATTGTAAGCCAATCTTGTAATGCCCCGAACCCAGTTACCCAGAGTTGGTGCATTATTGCATAACATTAGCATAATAAAAAAAGATCACGTCTCGAAAGACCGATTAGTTTAGTAGCCTTGGAGGTACTAGATACATTTATAAGGTTTAAATTACATCATACAATGGAAAACTATAGCAACATTGTTTCCATAGAGAACACTGAGATCCCATATACTATCCCTGCAGGTCAGTCATAATATACTTCTTCGCATCCTGGGAAAAATAAAACATAGAAAGGGGTTAGATCAGATGCTCAGTAAGGATAACAATATAGCGGAAACTTTCATAAATAAGCATAAACATTTAAGGCAATGTATAAAACTAAAACAAAAGCCTTTTAAACTTTAACTTCTACATGATATGGAAAATATAAATCAAAATAATTCAATTTACTTACTCCCATGGATATTCTACTAGTTTAATAATCACATGCAATATCAATAGCCACTTTCATAATGATGGAATGCATAATGCCAGACTTCATAACCACATATTCAAGGCCTTGTGCAAAATACTACAAATAAGATTTTTTTATGGTCTTGTAACATGAAACGAGTTTGTCTCATGAGACCTACCGATGCATTGAGGAGCTATAGTAGGCTCCACCCATCACATACTAAGTCCAATGCATTTCTCATATGAAAAGATTTAAACATAACATAAACATTCATACTAAAACTAGCATAAGAAATGTTAATAATTTCTCCATAAACCATGAATGGTATAAAATAACACATCCATAGTCAAACATATCACAAAAACTTCAATACAATATGGAAGTTTTGTATCATAACAAATCAACTTCAAATAAGCTTAAAATCTATCAAAGGATGTTGACATAGATGAAATCAAAACCTTTTTTTGGGGAGAAATGTATCTTTCTATTTTGAAATCATTTAAGAGTAACATAATTATAAGGAAATCATTTATTTTGAAAATATTATTATATGCTTGTAAGGGAAGCTTCGACGATGTTATAATGGCATAAAATAGCCGCACCCACCGTATAAGTTAAAAACAATTCTTACCTTAATTTTGTCGAAAAGGTTATAAAGGAGATTTTTTGGAAAACGATGGAAATATTCCTTTATAAACATATTATAAAAGTCAAACAAAGTTATAAATTACTTTAACCCATAGTCTATAAAATAGGAAGTATGTTTTGAAATACATTTTTAAGAAACATGGATGTGGATGATAAAGTGGCCCTAGTAGATACTTACGTAAAAACAACCTTGGATAATAAAGAGATTGTGAAATTAACCCTTACCTTGTAATTTTCCTTGGTCAAGGGTAGGTTAACATCCTTTATAATGGTGAAATAATTGTTATTAAATTATACAAGAATTATATACATTAATATTATATTGTATATGATCTTATAATATTTCTTTGTTAATGATATTTCAGTAGTATCATCATTTCGGGTGTTATCTGATTCGTTATCCTTTATATGCTTTGTTATGTAAGTAATGTTTGTTATGGAAATGATGTATCTTATTCATATTCATAATAATATTAAGTCTTTAAACATTATTTTTAATCATCTAATGAAAATTAGTCTTGAATGGATACGATGGGGAATGAATCTCACCGTGTTCGTGGAGACGGTAATCCGTACGTACGCACGAGAAACAATATCAATCTTTTGATATTAAAATAACATATAATTGGATGATATATCATATATACAGAATAATTATCATGTTATATTTATTATTTTCATCAATTACACATCATTATTATACCCATCCAAATAATAATGTATTGAATAACAATTACACCACGATGTGGAGACGGTAAACCGTACGTACGCACATATGGTGACATGTCATTCAAAGGATGGATAGAATAATGAATTTGGTTGTACAATATTTATAATAACATCACAGTATATATAAGATAATGTATTTATTATTTTATAATGGAAACAACAAAGAAATAGGAAGTGGAAGAAGAAAGGAACTTGAAAGAGGTGATGAAATATTTACCTCTTCTTCGGGTTCTTCCTTTTGATTTGATAAAAATGGATCCTTAGGTTAGATTTTTGACCAAAGTAAGGCCTCTAGGATGAAGGGAGGACATTTTAGAGGATATTTGGGTAGGTTTTGTCCGAGCCAAATGGATTTTAAGGTGTTAATTAGAGAAAATGAGGAGTGCCTTTTTATAAGAGTGGTGAGGGGCACCTTAAGAAAAGCTAGAAATATTATTTTATAATAAAATAATTTTCAGTTTCTAATGGATCAAAAATGAATTATTTAAATTCTAAGGTGGGGATGGGTCAAAAACCACTAATCCAATATGTTTTAGACAGTTTTGGGTCACTATATTAACTTTATTTTTTAGATTTAACTGTTAGTTAAATAGTTTGACATTTACCATGTCTCTTTGTATTTTTATATTATATGATTAATAAAGTAACTATAAACTTCCAAGAGAACCTTAAGTGGTTCATTAATGACATATAAAATATTATTTAATACCTTTGGACAAACCCTATATTTTTATTAATATAATATCAATTAATAATATAATATTTGTTTTAAAAACTCTTTTTATGTAAATTTTGACACTATTTGGTATTTTGTTTTTTTTCTAAATTCATAACAGCAATATTACTTCAAAAAAAATTCATATAACCAACCCTAAAATTTCATATTAACCTATAAAATTAGTTTAATTCATAAAAAGTCTCAAATTACATTTATTTGGATATTTATAATATCAATTATTTTAATATTTCATTAATTAAGTAATTACTACATCATCATTGTGTCATAAATAAATTAACTTATTTAATGAATAAAAATTATAAATAAATTACCATTATGTAGGAAATAATTTTATCTTTCTAATGAATATTTTTAGTTGAATTTATCGTATGTGTAACCGTATATTAAAAATGGTTTTGTAATTAAACTTTGAATTTAACTCTTTTAACTCTTCTTTAAATAAAATAATAATAAATGTCCTAATCTAATCAAAGTGGACCAAAGAGGTTCATATTTTATTCCTAAGATTTTTTGGTTGAATTATACTTATAAAATAGAATTAGGACATGTGTTAAGGTAATATTAATATCATTTTTACCCTTAATTACCATATTTACTTTTAACCGTGGTAAATAAAAGTAAGAAGTTACTATTCACCAAAAATTATTTTCATCTTATTGAACCAAATTTTAATTACTGATGTCAACCATGTCTCTTGGATTTTTGAAATTCAACTCATAGAAGCAGTAAAATTAAGTTTTATGTAAATTTGCAAATTCTCCAAGGAGGTGGGTAAAATATGTAAAAAGTTCATTAAAATTTTTATATACCTAAAATTATTATAAACTGATTCTAATGAATTAAATTGAACTTATATAGGTATTATGTATCTATTTTGACCTAAAATAATTTTAAATAGAATAAATAATTATTTAAATAAAATTTTAGTTTTAAACTATAACTCAGTGTTTTTAATTATTCATCAACAATTGAAAGTTTTCATAAAAATACCAAAAATTCACCCTAAGATAATTTCAATACTCCGAATCAAAAAATGAAGTCCAATTTGAATGATAAAATTTATAAAATTTTAAAAAGTGTGTATTACTATTCATAACAGTTAGTTTGATTGGTTGTGGTGTGTTAGAACTTGAAGTTGCATACAACGCACACTACTATATTATTCAAAGAGAAGCGTACCATGGAAGCTTGAGGTGTTACATTCTCCCCTCCTTCAAATAATTTCATCCTCGAAATTTCTAGAGTATTACAGCGTGAAAATTATCGGGTGGTTCTTCACCATAAGTTCCTAGGGTTCCCATGTTGCCTCTTCCATCTTATGGTTTCTCCATAGAACTTTTACCGGACGAGTCGCCCGGTTTCTCAGCACATGTTCTCTTGTATCAAGAACACTGACCGACTCTTCACAATAAGACATATCAGGTTACAGTTCTAATTCCTCACGGGTGAGTACATGCGTTGGGTCAGGCATGTATTTTCTCAATAGTGATACGTGGAACACATCGTGAACTTTGGGGAGACATGGAGGAATTGCCAAACGGTAAGCCATAACCCCAATTAGTTCTAGAATTTTGAAAGGTCTGATGTACCTGGGACTCAATTTACCCTTCTTACCAAAACGTATAACACCCTTCAATAGAGATACCTATAAGAAAACATGATATCCTACCTAAAATTCCAAATCCTTCCTTCAGTTATCAGCATAGCTCTTCTGTCTAATTTGAGATGCCTTGATGTGGTTTTGGATTACCTTCACCTTTTCCATCGTTTCCTCCACAAGTTCTGTGCATACAATTTTTCTTTCACCAACATCATCCCAACAGGTTGGTGTACAACATCTTTTTCTGTATAACGCTTCATATGGTTCCATCTGAATACTTAAATGGAAGATATTGTTATAGAAAAATTCTACCAGAGGTAAATATTGACCCCACATACCTTTAAAGTCAAGTGATCATGATCTCAACATGTCTTGTAAGGTTTGAATAGTCCGTTCTGATTGTCCATCAGTTTGGGGGTGGTAGGCGGTACTCAAACGAAGTTCAGTATCCAGGGCTTTCTGAAGAATTTTATAGAATCTTGATGTAAAACTGGGATCATGATCAGAAAAAATTGATAGGGGTGCTCCATGAATTATCACAACTTCATTAATATATAGTCTTTATAGACGTTCAAGTGGTAAATCTTCTCTTATAGCAAGAGAATTTGCTGACTTGCTATGACGATCAACAATGACCCATATTGCATCATTCGTTCCAGGATTCATTGGTAGTCTCATGACAAAGTCCATCATAATATTATCCCATTTCCACTCAGGTATAGGAAGAAGTTGCATGACTCCTCCAGGCTGTTGCCTTCCAGCTTTCACTTATTGACAAACCATACATCTTGACACAAAATTAGCAATCTCCCTCTTCTTGTTGTCCCACCAAAAATGTTCCTTCAAATCACTATACATATTAGTGCTACTAGATTGTATAGATAAATTGGAACTATGAGCATCATCCAACAATTCCCTTTTTAGATCAGGTATATCGGGAATACAAAGTCTTCTCCCAAATTTCAAAATTCCTTTTTCATACACAAATTCACTCAATATCCCATCATTTACAGCTTTAAACTTCTTTTAAAACTCTTCATCATCAGTCTGAGAACTCTTTATCATTTCTAGTAATGATGGTTTGGCAACCATTTGAAAAAGTATTGATGTTTCACCTTCCATGGTTATTCCCATATCCATCTTTACTAGATCCATGAAAATAGGATCCCTTTCAACTCTCATATTGTTCAAAACTCCATAATATTTTCTGCTCAAAGCATATTCCACATTATTTTCCTTCCCTGGGTGGTAGTGTATCGTGAAATTATAATCCTTGAGTAGTTCATGCCATCTCCTTTGCCTCATGTTGAGTTCTTTCTATGAGAAAATATACTTCAAACTCTTGTGATCGGTATATATTTCACATTTTTTACCATAGAGATAGTGTCGCCAAATCTTCAAAGCAAAGATTATAGTTTCTAACTCAAGATCATGAGTAGGATAGTTTTTCTCATGAATTTTTAGCTGTCGTGATGCATAGGCAATAACCCTATCATTCTGCATAAGGACACAACCAAGTCCTTTCTTTGATGCATCACTTTAAATAACAAACCCATCATTCCCCGACGGTAGAGTCAATATAATAGCATTGACTAATATTATCTTTAGTTATTCAAAATATTATTCACACTCTTTTTTCCAAAAACAATTAACCCCTTTTTGTGTGAGCTTTGTTAATGGGTTTGCCCACCGGGAAAAATTCTGGACAAAACGTCGATAATAACCTGCTAAACCAATAAAACTACGTACCTCAATTATACTCATTTGTGCTATCCATTCTTGGATTGCCTTGGTCTTAAAAGTATCAACATATATTCCATCCTTAGATACAATATGGCCATGAAAAAAAATCTCCTAAAGCCAGAATTCACACTTGCTAAACTTCCCATATAATTCATGTATTCTAAGAGTCTTCAAGATAATGCGCAAGTGATTTTCATGATCTTCGTATCTTTTAGAGTATACCAAGATATCATCAATAAATACCACTAAAAAGTCACCAAGATATCCCTTGAAAAATCTATCCATTAAATCTATGAAGATAGAGGGTGAATTAGTCAATCCAAAAGGAATTACTGTAAACTCGTAATGCTTGTACCTAGTTCAAAATGCTGTTTTCGGAATTTCTTCCTTCTTCACACACAACAGATGATATCCAGATCGAAGGTCAATCTTTGAAAATTATTGAGATCCATGAAGTTGGTCGAATAAATCATCAATGCGAGGTAGGGGATACTTGTTCTTTATTGTTATAGCATTGATCTCCCTATAGTCAATGCATAACCTCATAGATCCATCTTTCTTCTTAACAAAAAGGACTGGGTCTCCCCATGGAGAAACACTAGGGATAATAAATCTCTTATTACTCAAATCCTCTAGTTGTTTATTTAGTTCCACTAATTCTACAGTGTCCATTCTATAAGGGGTATTTGATATGGTCCTTTATCTAGGAATTAAATCAATGGAAAACTCAATTTCTCATTTTGGAGGATGTCTAGGTAAATCTTCTGGAAACACATCAACATATTATTTCACATTAGGTAAATCCTATATTTGAACATTACTTTCCTTATCTATAGTTATTTCATTCTCTTCCTCCCTAATAATTGAATTTAGTTGAGCTACTGGGGGTGTATCTAGATAAAAATTAGGTGGTGACATTTCTGCTATAAAGATAAGGCACTCTTTATCATCATCAAAAATTATAACCTACTTCTTCTTACAATAAATTTTCACATCATGGTCCACAAGGAAATCCATACCAAGGATTATATCAAATTAAATCATGGGTATGACAATGAGATCAGCAAATAAAGAACATTTATATGCCTTAATGGGGACTAATTCACAAAACTTTGTTGCAATGATACTTCCCTTAGGAGTTTTGACTGAAAACTCCCTTATTAAATCAAAATGGAAATATCTAATTTTATTATCAAACTCTAAAGATATGAAACAATGCGGAGATCCGGAATCAAATAAAGAATTTTTTAAACTTGAGGAAACCATTAAATTACCTGCCACCACGTCTTTCGGAGCTTCAACCTCAACAGTAGTGATAGCATAAGCTGGCACTTGATCCCTTGGCCTTTTCTGAGGTAAGTTACTCTGACGCTTAGGAAATTCAGTCGCATAATGCCCCATTTCTCTACAATTTTAGCATTCGACATCGACAACCTCTTTCTTCCCCTTGCAATCACGAGCTTGGTGACCTTTTTCACCACACTTGTAACAAACTCCCATTCCCTTCAGGAAAGTACCAGGGTGTTTTTTCCTATATTTAATGCAGGATAGATATTCAACTTTTCCATTCTTCCCCTTATTTCCATTTCCAGAGTGTTCAACAGATCTCTTATTCTATTTCTTTTCTTTAAAGTCGTAAGACTTAGATAATTCTTTTTCTGTTTTGATAGCACACGAGACAATATCTTCGTATGACGAGAAGGATTGTGAGACTAATGCTTAACAGATAAATGGTTTTAACCCATCTAAGAAATGATAAATCTTATTTCGTGGGTTACATATATAATCTATATCATGCCTTGCTAACCTTGTAAAGTTAGCTTCATACTTTACGACATTCTCATCCTCCTTTTACCTCAGACTCAGAAATTGCCTTTCCATATCTGCTCGATGGTCAAGAGGAAAGTATTTTTCTAAGAAAATTTCTTTATAATCCCTCCATTCCATATTTTATACTTCATCATTTTCCTTTGTGTTTTGAATCAATTACCACCATTGATCATCATTTCTAGTGAGGCAGTAAACTGCCATGATAACTTTTTCCCTTTCGCTACTCCCCAAGGCATGGAATATTTTTTCTAAGGAATTTATCCATTGCTCGGCTACTAGTGGATTTGTACCACCATTTAATGTTGATGGTTGTTGCCTCATGAAGCGATCTAAAATTGATCCGCCACACTACGAATTTGGGTGCTCCATATGGGTAAGGTTATTATTCATAACCTGAGTGAGTTGTCCCAATATGGTGATTAGCTGATCAGCACCAGTTGAATCACCAACTTTACTATAATTATCTTGAGTAGGAGGGAAATCCCTACATGGAGTGCGTGCATTGATATTGTTTCCATTCCTTCCACTAGGAACCATTTCTAAACAATGGCATAAACAAGATTAGTTTATGAATCATAATACATACATCCAAAGTTGTAAAACACATAACATAAATTGAACAGCTTATGGATATAATCTATAATCATAAAAATGTGTTCTTTGAGGAATTATATACTCATAAACCCTTCATAATGGTTTGTAAAGAAAATGATAATTATCCTAATCATATCCCTCGGGAGTGTTGTAACTAAGAGTGTAGTAAGGCCCATTGTCATGCACCAGTTACCATTCAAGTCTAGCTCAAAGCGGTGTTTTCGGGTTTTACCCCTATGTACATTTGTGTCAGAGCCGCCTCTACCTACTCATATCCAGACATGGATGTATTTCTTAGAAAACTCACAAAATCTCTACAATACCAAAATTCTAGGAAGTTCTTCTATACTAATCCTCAAAGTCTATCTTAGGGCTATGTGCTCTAATCAGAGTTTATCTAAATCTAGTTTCAAAGGTTTGTACTAAAATTCCTCTGATACCAACTGTAATGCCCCAACCCTAGTTACCCAGAGTCGATGCATTATTACATAACATTGGAATGATCACAAAAGTTCAAGTCTCGAAAGACCGATTATTTTAGTAGCCTTGGAAGTACTAGATACATTTATAAGGTTTATATTACATCATAAAATGAAAAACTACAAAAAAATTGTTTCCATAGACAACAATGAGATCCGATAGACTATCCCTGCAGGTCAGTCATAATATACTTCTTCACATCCTGGAAAAAATAAAACATAGAAAGGGGTGATCTCAGATGCTCATTAAGGATAACAATATAGTGTAAACTTTTATAAATAAGCATAAACATTTAAGGCAATGTATAAAACTAAAACAAAAGCCTTTTAAACTTGAAATTCAGTATAATATGGCAAATAAAAATCAAAGTAATTCCATTTACCTGCTCAAATGGATATTCTACTAGTTGAATAATCACATTCAATATCAATAGCCACTTTCATAATGATGGAATGCATAATGCCAAACTTCATAACCACATAGTCAAGGCCTTGTGCCAAGACTACAAATAAGATTTTGTCAAGGCCTTGTTCCAAGAGACTAGTTTGTCTCATGAGACCTATCGATGCATCGAGGAGCTATAGAGGGCTCAACCCATCACATACAAAGTCCAATGCATTCCTCATATGAAAAGGTTTAAAAATAACATAAACATTCGTATTAAAAATAGCATACGAAATGTTAATAATTCACCCATAAACCATGAATGGTATAAAATAACACATCCAAAATCACACATTTCACAAAACCTTCAATAAAATATGGATGTTTTATATCGTAATAAATCAACTTCAAATAAGCTTCAAATACATCAAAGGATGCTGACATAGATGAAATCAAAACCTTTTTTTAGAGAAACATCTCTTTCTATATTGAAATAATTTAAGAGTCACATAATTATAAAGAAAGAATTTATTTTAAAAATATTCTTATAAGCTTGTAAGGGAAGCTTTGATGATGTTATAATGGCGTAAAATAGCCTCACTCGCCGTATAAGTTAAAAAAACATTCTTACCTTAATTTTGTCGAAAAGGTTATAAAGGACCTTGTTTGGAAAATGACGGAAAGATTCATTTATAAACATCTTATAAAAGTCAGACAAGGGTATAGATGACTTTAACCCATAGTCTATAAAATAAGAAGGATGTTTTGAAATAAATTTTTAAGAAACATGGATGTGGATGATGAAAAGGTCCCAGTAGATACTTACATAAAAACAACCTTGGATAATAAAGAGATTGTGAAATTAACCCTTACCTTGTACTTTTACTTGGTCGAGGATAGGTTAACCTCATGTGTAATGGTGAAATCACTGTTATTAAATTATACAAGAACTATATACATTAATATGATATCATATATGATCTTCTAATGTTGCTTTGTTAATGATATTTCAGTAGTATCATCATTTCAGGTGTTAACTGATTCATTTTCCTTTATATGATTTATTACATAAGTAATGTTTGTTATAGATAGGATGTATCTTATTCATATTCAGAATGATATAAGTCTTTAAACATTATTTTTAATCATCTAATGAAAATTAGTCTTGAATGGATACGATGGGGAATGAATCTCATCGCGTTCGTGGAGATGGTAATCAGTACGTACGCACGAGAAACAATATCATTATTTTGATATTAAAATAAAATATAATTAGATGGTATGTCATATATACATAATCATTATCATGTTATATTTATTATTTACATCAATTACACATCATTATTATACCCATCCAAATAATAATGTATTTAATAACAATTAAACCACGACGTGGAGACGGTAAGCCGTACGTATGCACGTATGGTGACATGTCATTTAAAGGATGGATAGAATAATGAATATAGATGTACCATATTTATAATAAAATAACATTATATATAGGATACTGGAGTTATTATTTTAGAATGGTAACAACAAAGAAAGAGGAAGTGGAAGAATAGAGGAACTTGAAAGAGGTGATGAAATATTTACCGCTTCTTCGGGTTCTTCCTTTTGATTTGATCAAAAGGGATCCTTAGATTGGATTTTTAACTAAATTAATTCCTACAGGATGAAGGGAGGAAAATTTAGATGGTATTTGGGCAGGGTTTGGTTGAGAAAAATGGCTTTGAATGTGTGAATTAGAGAGAAGGGGGAGTGCCCTTTTATAAGAGGGGTGAAAAGCTAGAAATATTATTTTATAATAAAATCTTTTTCAGTTTATAATGGCTCCAAAATGAATTATTTAAAGGGTAAGTTGGGGATGGGTATAAAACCACTCAACCAATAGGTTTTAGACAGGTTTGGGTCACTATATTAACTTTATTTTTTATATTTAACTCTTAGTTAAATAGTTTGACATTTACCATGTTTCTTTGTATTTTTATATTATATGGTTAATAAACTTACTATAAACATCCAAGAGAAACTCAAGTGGTTCATTAACAATATATATAATATTATTTAAGACATTTTTCTGAACCTTAGATTTTTAGGAATAGAATATCAATTAATAATATAATATTTGTTTTAAAAACTCTTTTATGTAAATTTTGACACTATTTCGTATTTTGTTTTTTATAAATTCATAACAGCATTATTACTTCAAATAAATTCATATAACCAACCCTAATATGTCATATTAACCTATAAAAATAATTTAATTCATTAAAAGTCTCAAATTACATTTATTTGGATTTTTATAATATCAATTATTTTAATATTTCATTAATTAGGTAATTACTACATCATCATTATGTCATAAATAAATTAAATTATCTAATGTCTAAAAATTATAAATAAAATACCATTATATTGGAAATCTTTTTATCTTTATAATTAATATTTATAGTCGAACTAATATTATGTTTATCGCTATATTAAAAATGTTTTAGTCATTAAACTCTGAATTTAACTCTTTTAAATCTTCTTAAAATAAAATTATAATAAATGTGCTAATCTAATCCAAGTGGACCAAAGAGGTTCATATTTTATTACTAAGGTTGTTTTGGTCGAATTATAGTTATCCAATATAATTAGGACATGTGTTAGGGTAATAATAATATCATTTTTACTCTTAATTACCATATTTACTTTTAACCGTGGTAAATAAAAGTAAAAAATTACTATTCACAAAAAATTATTTTCATCCTATTGAACCACATTTTACTTACTGATATCAACTGTGTCTCTCGAATTTTTGAAATTCAACTCACAGAAACGGTAAAATTATGTTTTATATAAATTTGTAAATGCTCATAGGAGGTGGGTAAAAGTCGGTAAAAAGTTCATTAAATTTTTTATATATCTAAAATTATTATAAATTGACTCTAATGAATTACATAGAGCTTATATAGGTATTATGTATCTATTTTGACCTAAAATAAATTTAAATAAAATAAATAATTATTTAAATAAAAATTCAGTTTTAAACTATAACTCAGTGTTTTTCACAATTCATCAAAAATTGAAAGTTTTCAGAAAAATACCAAAAATTCACCCTAAGCTAATTTCGATACTCCTAAATGAAGTCCATTTTGAAAGATAAAATTTATAAAATTTTAAAAAGTGGGTATTACTATTCAAAACGTCTAGTTTGAATGGTTGTGGTGTGTTAAAACTCAAAGTTTCGTACAACACATGCTACTATATTATTCAAAGAGAAGCGTACCGTGGAAGCTTGGGGTGTTACAAATCTCTCTTCCATATTTTCCTTTTACTAATTTTCATCAGGTTGGGACCTCATTTCTTGTTGGGAATGTATTTTTCCCCCTTATATCTCTTATATTGCACTATTTTATTTTGATGTATTTTCTAAAGGTTGTTACATTCATGGGTTACAATCTAGAAATTAGGTATCTTCGAATGTATCAGAATTTTTTCATGTAGTTTATTACAAGTGTGTGTATGGACAATATTTTATGAGGCCTCCCATTTTAGTTATATTCCTATAAAATTATTTTCACATACCCATATCTTATTATAAGTAAGCATGGGGTTTCATACTCAATTTATTATAGATCTAAGTGGGTCTCGATGGGTTGGGCCATGAAGGAGTGTATCAAAGTTGGTTTATCTAGGATTTAGTGTTTATAGATGAACATTTCATGATGTTTGATTTGGGAACACAGGTAAACGATGTTGATGTTTCATGAGTTCAACTCTCAGGATCGGGAACCAAGTGTTCAAGTGATTTTCAATGTATCCATACAACAGGAATCTGAATACCTTCTTATTAACTCATCATACTAAGACATAGGTTGTAGAAAAACCAATGAAACATGAATCATATAGTTTTTTTTTTAATTTATTGTCCTTATTGATTAAGCTCCCCAAATATTCTCCTCTAACTGTGGTACATCTTGATAACTTTCAGGATGCATCTGTGATGCTATTCTTCTAGGATGTCGATTGTGAATTGTGGAGATGATCAGTTGAGTGATGAGGCTGAGTCATCTAAAACGGCTAGCATGAATCAGTTATTAGGGTCTCATAACTGGAGGAACACTCATTCCCTAACACATACATGTGAATCTATAGAACAAGGTTTTTTATATAGGGGCCAGTGAGATCGAAGATGGGTGATGTTGTACCTGTGGCGGATGAGGTGACATGGATCATGATTTCCTTACACAATGTGATAGTAATGGTGCACAATTAGTGGATAGAATTAAATAAGGGATGAAAATCATGATCAGGTAAATCCCATACATGGTTAGGTTTACCTACAATGAGGCTATGCTAATAGAGGTGTAGATGGAGCTCAGGGGGGAAGATGCTGATAGAGGAAGACACTACAAGCTACATCCACCACCACCACATGGTGGTCTATTCCATGTTCAAAGGGATGGAGTTAGAGGGTGTGGGTAGTTTCAGTCTATGTAGGTATATGATGAGAATAATCATTAGATGATTTGAGGTGCGATCAATATCTTCTCTACTCTATCTCTAGTACTTGTAGACATAAGCGTGTCTCATTACATTATCTCTATATCCCTTATGTAAGATATAGATCTTCTTGTTGAGACTTTATCCCCACAATAATGGAGAAAGGTTAAAAAAAGGGAGAGATTATTATCTTTCTCATATCTAATGGTAGTTTGAGATATCATTTTTTGAACAAATTTTCTTGTAGTGCCTCTTTTTTTTTGTGATGAAACATTATGATTTGATCTTTGGTAGGGATTGGTTGTCTGTAGTGCATGTACAAATATATTACCATCATAGGAGTGTTAGATTCCTTCATATATATGGTATGATATTATCCTTCATGGGTGAGAGGTATCTTATGGATAAGAAAGTGGGGCTCATGAGTAGGAAGCTCCATCCTATCACCCATCAGTAGACGAGTTTACCCATTGGTGAAGCATGATATTCATGAATCATTCCTATAGAGATAGTGGAGGATTATATGGATATATTCCATAAATATGTTCTAGTAAAACCTATGAGGTGAAGGATTGAATTATACATTAAATTTAACCATGGGAACAAATTGATATTCTCTACTAAATATCACATGGCCCCAAAAGAGATCTGGGATATGAGGGTAAAATTATACGACCTTTGGGATAACAGTTTTATCAAACCTAGTGTGTGCCCTATGTGGGTCATATTTTTTTTGAAAAAGGAAGATGTGGGGATTGAGTATTTTCATAGATTATCATCTCCTGAATCAAGTAACAATCATGAAAAAATAATCCTTTACATGGATTTATGACATGTTCAACTAGTTGAAAGGTGTTAGTTGGTCTCAAAATATCAATCTCATGTTCAGATACCATCAGTTGAGGGTTTTTGAGGATGATATTTCAGATAAGACATTATAATATCTCTTGAGACACTATTAATTATTGGTTATGGATTTTGGAGTATCTAATACCACCTCTATGTTCTTGGATCTTATGAACTTGATATTTTATCCATAATTGGGACAATTAATAAGTTTCTTCATTGACCACATTCTCATATATATGTTTGTCTTATGAGAATCATATAGATAATTTTAGAATGGTCCATGACTTACTCTCAGAGAACCAACTATATAGTAATCTCTTAAATTATAAATTTTTGATTTGAGAGGTTTAATTTCTTGGAAATTTATTCTTTGAGCATGATGTAGCTATGGATCTAATGAATATCTATGTAATGATTTATTGGGAACAACCTCAAAGTGAATCAAAGTTGAAAAGTTTTATCATTTTTATAGGGTAATATTGTGGGTTTATAGTATAAATTTCTAAGATAATAGATTCTTTTACTTCCTTGATATAGAATGTCAATTTGTTTACTTACAATGATAAGTTTTAGAGATCCTTTGAGGAGTTTAGGTAGAGGTTTACCAGTGTACCTATCTTGAGGCTACTGGATGATGTTGTTGGATATGTGTTGTTTTGAAATTCCCCTAGATCTAGGATTCATTGAATATTGATTCAAAGGTAGGTAGTGATAACTTATAGGTTAAGGTTATTGAGTCACCATGAGAATAACTACACGACCCACAACTTGATGTTGGTAGTGGTATTCGTCAAATTGAATAAGTGGAGACATTATCTTATTGGTTAGAGTTTCATTATTTACTCAGACCACCAGAGTCTTAGGTACATTTCAACCAAATAGACAATAACCTGAGATAGAGGTGTTGGACAGAGTTCCTTCTAGACTATGACATTGATATATTCTATACACCAGGGAATTACAATGTTTTGGTTGATTCCATTAATAGGAAATATCATACTCTCTTGGTGAGGATGAATCATAGAAGTGGACTTTTGTGAATCCAACCCTAGTAGATTATTGGGGTGTAACTTATCTATATTTGAGGGTGGTGACACTAATGCTTCTTCAGTGTGCTAGAGTAGACCAGTTTTTATCCATCAACTCTGACTTTTTTACATGAACATAAATCCATGGGAGATGCACCAAATGGATATTCTAAAGTAGTGGATAATATTTTCGTTTTTTAGGGAAAAATGGTAGTTCCTATCATGTTTTGTGAATAGATTTTGAAGGAGTTTCATAACCCCCCCCTTGGATATACATCTAATCATGTAAAATATGTACAATTAACTCAATTGATAATTTTAGTATGGTATAATTAGGTGGATAAATTCATTTTTTTCACTCTATGACTCACATTTAAGTAAATAAAGGTTGAACATCAAGTTCTTTCTAGTGTGATTCAATATATTGAGATTATTTATTGAAATTGGGATGGAACATAAATGTATTTTTATGGGTATTACAGGGATAGTGCATGGCTATGATTCTACCTAGGTTATTTTTAATTGACTTAAAAATTCAACAAACTATATTACCATCATGAACAAGGGTTATATTGAGAGTTTGGGGAATTTGCACAAGCGTGATATAATCTTATTTCATGGGTAGCCATGAAAATAGTATTTTAACATGATTATAGGTTCACATAATGAATGTGTAGGGGTTTGTAAGAGGATTTTTGGAAACATTTATTAATGAGTAAATAATTTCATCCAAATATGGATGGATAGAATGATTAGACCATCAATGTTTTTTAGTATATACTGATAGTTTTTCTGTTGGACATCAGTTGGAGTGGGGGTTCTCATTTCACTTTTGTATATTTCTTATAATAAAAAAACCCTAATTTTCAGTATGGAATATTTAAAGGCCCTGTATGGTAGAAAATGTAGGTCACCCTTTTGTTCGACTGATATTAGAGAGGCATCTCTTATTGGGATAAGACTGGTGTTGACAATTATAGAGAAATTATAAGTGATCCATAAATGCATGATGATGATTCAGATTTGAAAAATATTATATTTTGATTGATATTGTAGTCCTTTAGAGTTCGACTAGGGAGAGAATGTTATTTTTAGAGTCTCTCCACGATAAGAATTGAGGAGATTTTCCATGGAATCAAGCTATCCTAAAGGTTCATTGGGCCGTTTGAGATTCTTTAGAGGGTTGGAAAGGTTTAAAATCACCTAGACTTACCACTATGGTTGGACTAGGTGCATCACATATTCCAAGTGTCATAACTGAGGAGATATGTACATGAACCATCACACATTTTTGACTAGGGAGACCTGAACATCGATGGTGGAGCCACCTTCTTTTAGTGCCCTGTGGTGATCAAGGATCTTCATGATAAGATCATGCGTAGATGAACCACTACTCAAGTTTCAGTGCTTTGGTAGCATGCGATCATATAGGAGATATTTTGAGAGTTTGAGATCTATATGTGGGATCATTACCCCATCCTTTTTTATTCTCATGCATTTTTAGGTGAAAACCTAGAAGGAGGGGAAAATTTGATGACTCTGATTTCATTGGTTTAGTGATTTTATTATTTTTATATTTATATCTATGGATTTTTCCATAGACTCGATGTTGTGTTTGGTTTTTATGAGACCCTATAATTAATATATTAAAAATATTAATATATATTATAAAAAAACCAACATTTTTTCAGAATAAATGGTTTTCCCACTAACTGGGACCTCATATAGGAAATTTGATACAATGGTTGTTTCCAAAGAATGGGTTTGACACTAGGGAAAACAAAAAATTTGTTGGGATCAAACTTTTTTTTGAAGATGGACTTTGGTAGTGGCGACTCAAGAATATTAGATATATTTATATAACTCTGTGATATTAGAGAGTAGGTTGAGAGCTTCATT
This sequence comes from Viscum album, assembly GCA_963277665.1. NCBI lineage: Eukaryota > Viridiplantae > Streptophyta > Magnoliopsida > Santalales > Viscaceae > Viscum > Viscum album. Next base: position 808,044,940 of record OY728137.1, read on the forward strand.
GGCAATGGCGACTTAAGAATGTGGATTGATGATAATGGATCGAAGGGAATCATGAGATAGATGATGAATGTTGTAGATCTTTGCCGTCTTCACTATCAGAAACATCCTTCACCAATGATCGATCTTTTTTTGAAGTAGGGATCAATATTTTATGGATTTTATCCCTTTGTTTCAATTATAAATCATGGATTTTCATATCTTCTTACATTTTAGTGTTTTTAATTATTTTCATGAGGTCAATTTTATATTAGTGTTACTAAACCTAATTATATAATTTTTGTGCCATGAATTCTCCATTTATTCCACATTATGAAATCTTTGAATGGGATCACATCAAACAATTTTTGTTTTCACTCTGTTCTTGGGTCTTTCTAATCACTTTTATTCACATTAATAATCATTTCCCCATGGGGTTTGTGAGCGGACACATATGAGCATGATTAGAGCATGGTAAAATCCTTGGATTCATAGAAAATGTGTGAATGGAGTTCTTATTTTCAGCCACTGGAGGATGGGAATCAATGGTCAAAGGATTTACCCTTTAATTTTAGTGGTTTTGGGTCATCAAATGGTGATGAAGTTGATAGAAATTGAGAATCTAGTATCTGTATGAATAAATAACATGGTTCCTCTGAAATCTCTGACTACACACTAAGTATCTTAGAAGGATACAAGTCTTGTAATCAATGTTTCTATAGTTGATAGGTTTTTTTTGATTTAAATATTACATTTTGTGTAGATATACCCACACACCATGTGATCCTACCCAGGCATCCAATCCGTGTGTTGAAGGCATGTACCTATGACACTATGTAGAAATACATGCTATGTTATCCCTGGGGACATGCCATGTTTATGCACATGGCTATCCACGTCATGCATCATGTGAACACACCCATGACCCAAGGTGAACGTACGTGTCATGTGACTCTATATTCATTCAATGTAGTGTCACATGTATTCCCATGCCATGTCTAAGGAAAGAAGCACCCATGCTTTTAGAAATATTCACATGTCATGTGACCCTATGTACACCCAGTAAACTTCCCACATAACATTAAACCCTTCGTATCTACCTTTTTAGGACTTGGATTTGGGACCTTGAGTAGCATGTTCGACTTATTTTTTCTTTTTGGATATAATTGTGTTCTTTATTTTGGAATAATAGATATGAAATTTGGTTATTCAAGAAGGGTGCTTCTTTTAGTGATGCTTAGCCAGTGGCAGTGATCGGGTTTGATCATTGGAGTATTACCAGGGTTCGTACCTCTATGTCTATCCACCTAGTGGTTCCCACATATCCTTTATATTAGTAGATGTGTAACTACCCTCCTCCCATGACCCACATTATAGAGTGTGTGGATCCTCTATATATTCAATGGACTCCCTGTCATTGATCTCTCGCAGTGGGTTGGTCCTCTATTGGGATGATTCTTCATCGGATTTCCTATATAGTGGCATGGTTTGAGCCTATTTATTCCTGAGATTTTTCACATGATGATTGGTAACTATATGGGAACATTAGAGATACATCTAGACTCTTCATTATAATCTAGTTGTAGAGATAGAGATTCCATTTCTCTCTTCACTTGGGGTTTTTAATCACATATGATGTTGGGCTTCATTTTACATCTTTCTTGTGAATTGAGTCAACTATTTTTAGTTCTATTTATTACCTTTTAGTTTTACAGGTTTTCGAATAGGTATGTATATACTCACCACTACATGATATTTTCCCACACATGTTGTTTTTTATATAGATGATCGACAAAACAGTGGTGACTTCGGTGGACTCGGTATTAGAGAAGTTAGTGGTACTTGGAGGTGTTGACTAGGTTTAGTGGTTAGACATAGGTATTATGAGTAGATATCTATTCAGTCATTCCCTTTTTAAAATTTTCATCATGTTGGGACATAATTTATGTTCATGCATGTACTTTTACCCATTATATATTTTATATTACCCTTTTGTCCTTTTATTTATTGGCTATGTATTATTTTATATAGGGTTTACACACCAGATGTTCAATATTTATTTATATCTTCACACTATTTCATGGAGATACTTTTATGTGTGTGTACATGTAGATTATGATAAGTTATATCATTTATTTTATAAGCCTACTCGGTGCATGTCTCTTTCTTATGACCTATTAGAGGTGGCCTTGGTGTGTCTCACTCAAATAACTATCGACCTTGGCGGGTCCCAGTAGGTCAAGTCATGACCGCACCCCCTATGAGAACCAAATTATTCTGATCAAGAAGAAAGATGGAAGTTGGTATGTGTGTTTGTGCACTATAGGGCTATTATAAATATCAATGTACCTCATAGGGTTTTGATTCCAGTTATTAGGGAATTATTAGAGAAGTTGTGTGGGGAGAATTTTTTTACCAAGATTGACATGAAATATGAGTTCCATTACATCTAGTTGAGGGATGGAGATGTTAGAAAAACAACCATAAAAACCCATTTGGGGAATTATGAATTTATTATAATGTCACTCGATCTCATTAATTCTCCAACAAATTTTGAGTCTACTATGAATGATTTTTAGATTGATTTTTTATAGTATATTTATATTTTTTATGACATCATTGTCTATAAAAAAATGGGATGAACGTATATTATATCTCAAATAAATATTTTGGATGATATTTAAAAAAATTTATAATATAATAGGAAAAAATGTTTTTCCCCATCCAATAGTTGAAGATCTTGGTCATATGATCTCAAGTGAAGGGGTGTCAATGCATCTGAAGAAAATTTAAAAAGTTTTGAGCTAGATAGGGGTGTATACTATTAAAGGAGTAAAGGTATTTTTGGACCTTGAAGGAAGCTGAGGATGGTTTTTATTTGGATCTAGAAATATTTTTAATCCTACAACATCCCAGTCTTCCATGCTACACTTGTTTTTAAATAATTCAATATCTTGTGTTTCACGCAACACCGAGTTCAAGCACATTGTGACCTATACAAACATCCTTTTAAAAATTGGTTATGAACATTATTAAAAAATTATGATATTTATATATTATATAATTAATTTTTTTTACATCCATACAAATTATTTTATAGGAATAAAATAATAATTAATCCTATATTACACATTAAAAGTCTTTTTTTTTCTAAAACCAATTTTACATCCATTTAATGGTGTACACATTTTAAATCCAATATTTGTATCTTTTATTATTAAATTTGAAAAAATAAACTTTTTATTAAAAAATTGTAATACGAAATTTTACATTGGATCAATTTTTGGTATTTCCCTAATAAGTTTCATATTTTGATGAATAGTGTAAAATACTGAATTTAAATTGGAAACAACTTTTTTATTGGAAATAATTTATACGGTTAAATTATACTTTTGGTTGGAATAAAGTATAACTAGATTATATTTTATAATTTAACTTAATTTAGGTCTATGGAATTATTTTGACAATAAAATATTATATAAACACATGTCAATCTTTTAAAGGTTTTTACTTTTAAATCCCGATTTTCTCATTCCATCAAAAGGATTATTTTTAATTTAATTACTGAAACTTATGTGTTTTTAATTTTTAAAAATAGATTCCACATTTTTAATCAGTGGGTCCAAATTATATAAATAGGTTTATTCTATTATTTGACATTATGAAAAGTAACTTTAGTAATTTTTTATTACCACAGTTAAGGGTAAATTGTGTAATTATGGGTAAAAATATATTATAAAGTTACCCTAACACATGTATAAATCCTTCTTGTGGACTAAATCATACACTTATCATCTATGGTTATAAATGAAATCATTTAATGGAGATTTGTCCATGAATATGGCATGGATATTATTAAAATCAACGAATGTGACAAAATGTCACACTCTCATTTCATATAAGTATATTAATTTTAATATAGATTCAACCATGAGATAACATTGATTGTAAATAGTCTTTAGAAGGAATAAATAATTACCTACTCAATAGTAATTTATTTATAATTTTTATGTATTAAATAATTACCATTAATGATGAAATAATAGTGATGCATAAATTATTTTATTAATAGAAATATCAAATAAATAGTTTTAAAAATATTTAAATAAATACAATTAGTACTAATTATGATACTCCATGAATTTTATAAGTGACTATGACTGATTAATAGTATATTAATTTTTTTTAATATATATTTTTGTTTAGATTTTTGTATAATTCAATGTAATGAATTGTTTCAAAATTGACACTATTGATATTTTATAAAAATAACATTTAATAAATTATTTAAAAAATCATAAAAATATTTAAAAAATACAAATCGAAATTTATAGGGTATAAATTTCATAATTTTTCCATTTATGGACAATTGAAACCACATAAGTAAATATTTATAACCTTTTAATATTTAAAATATTATTACTATAATTAAAATTAAATTGATTAATTAAGGATAAATAAAAATTATAATGTTTAAAATAAAATAAAAACAGGTATAAAATTAAATTTTTGGGATTATTTCGACCTATCCTCATCTTATATTCTAAATAACTCACTTTAGAGATATTTAGAATTGATAATCAATTGATAATAAATTAATAGTTTTGAAATCCACTAAAGTACCCCTCCCCTCTATTATAAAAGGTCACATATCTATCTCTCTTATTTACAACTATAAAGCCATTTGGATCAGCCAAAACCTAACCAATTATCCTAAAAACATCCCTCAAATCATCCTAGAGTCCATACTTTGGGTATAAATCTATCATAAAGAGTCCTTTTTTGCAAATCAAAAGGAGACACTCAAAGAAGTGGTGATTGTTTTACCAATTCAATTCAATTTATTTTCTTCCTATAATTTCTATTCCTATATTTTTCCATAATAAAGTAATAAATCTCGTATAATATATATTCTAAGATGTTATTATGATTGTGGGACACCATTATTCCTTCTTTTTTCAATCACACGAATAACAATATCACCATGTGTGTGTACGTATGACTTACCATCTCCACGTAGTGCTGTAATTTTTTATTCAACGTTACCTTATTTGGATCGATATAATGATGATTATAATGGATTTAAATAATTAATATTAAATTATAATTACTCTTTATACTAAATATAGCATACAATTACAAAACATTTATCCATCAATAGAATGATATGGTCGCTTGTGCGTACGTACAACCTACCGTATCCATGACGCGTTGAGATTCATTCTCCACAATAACCATTCAATAATGGTCATAAAATTTATAATATGAGTAAATATAGTATTTATGAAGTTAATATAATTATATATATGAATATAATTTATCTTATGCATAAGAAACATGACTTAAATAACAAAACATGCACAGGAAAAATAATGAGTTAACACATGAAACAATGGTAATACTAAGATATTATTTAAAAAATAATATAAAATAATAATATATGATATCATAAATATGTATATGGTCTTATTATAATTTAATAAAATTATTTTACCATTATAAATGAGGTTAAAACACCCTCTACTAATGGAAAGTACAAGGTAAGGGATAATTTTTTATAATCTCATTATTATCTACGGTTGTTTATATGTAAGTATCTATTGGTACATTGTTATCATACATCTCCATTAAAATGTATTTAAAATATAATATATAATTTTTAAAGCCATTTTTACCCAAGTTTTACTTTTTATAAAACATTTTGAAGGGAATATTTCAATCATTTTACAGAAAAGGTATTTTATGACCTTTTTGTAAAATTAAGGACAAAATGTTTTTTTAACTTATATGGCATGAGAATCTATTTTATTTTTTTATGAAGTCTTAACATTTTGAATATTCCATTACAAGTTTTAAATATTATTTTCAAAATAAATATTTTCTTTCTTAATTGCATGTATTTTAAAATATTTCAAAGAAAAAAAGGGATATTTCTCTCAAAGAGTGTTAATGAATTTATTATATTATTTTAATCTATGTCAACATCCTTTGTTGGATTTTATTCTGATAGAGGTTGATTTATTATTATATAATATTATCTATTTTATTGAAGTTTTAATGATATGTTTGACTGTGGATGAAATATTTCTATACCATTTGTGTTTTATGTTTAAAGTATTAACATTTGGTATACTTTTTTTAATACGAATGTTTATGTTATATTTCACATTTTTATGAGGAATGCATTGGACTTATTAACTCATGGTTGGGGCCAACTATAGCCTCTCAATGCACTGGTAGGTATCTTGAGAAAAACTAGTTTGGGGTTTTACCCATTTTTGTACGGTCTTGGCAGGAGGCCTTGACGATATGGTAATGATGTCTGACATTATGCATTCCCTCAATATGAGGACAGTTATTGACATTATATGTGATTATTCAACTAGTAAAATATCCATATAAATGTTTAAATAGAATTATTTGATAAATTATTAGCATATTATGCTAAATATTATGTTTTAAAAAGCATTATTTTTAGTTTGATACCTCACCTTAAATGTTTTTTCTTATTTATGATAGCTTATACTATATTTCTTATCCATACTAAGAATCTAAGCTCACCCCTTTCTTATATTTCATTTTTATGTAGGATGCGATGAAGAATATTAAGACTAACCAGCAGTGATAATCTAAGGGATGTGATTATTTTCAAAGGAGACACTATGTTTTTCTTTCATTTCAAGATGTAATGTAAAACTTATGTTGGTATCTAGTTTTTCAAAGGCTACTAAACTGATCAATCCTTCATAAATTTATATTTTCTGACCCTGCCAATGTAATAAAATAATGCACCAGATCCGGGCTCTTGGGGTTTGTATGTTACAATTGGTATCATAGAAATTTTAGTACAAACCATGGAAACTAGATTTAGAAAAGAATTTAATTTGGGGACACTACCCTAAGATATACATTGAGGATAATTATAAGAAAACATACAAATTTTTTGGTAATGTAGAGATTTTTTGGTTATTCATAGAAAATACATCCATGTCTTGATACTACAAGTGGACATGGTTTTTGGTACATATGTACTACGGAGTATTAACTCTGACAATGTGTTCTAGGCCTAACTCGAGGTAAATTGGTACACGATAATGGGCCTTACTGCACACCTGGTTTGGAACACTTATGGGATAGACTTAGGATAATTAAAATTTTCATTATAAACAATTATGAAGAATTTAAAAGTAAATATGTCCCCCAAGACACCATGTTTATTATTATAAGATTATATATGCATAGATTTTTCAATTTATGTTACGTATTTTGAAATTATGCATTAGAATATATATCCTAATCTAGTGAATGTCATTGTTTAGAAATGGTTCCTAGTGGAAGAAATGGAAAACATATCAATGCACATAATCCATTTAGGGATTTACCTCATATGTAAGAAAATTATATTGAAGTAGGAGTTGTAACTAGTGTAAAAAACTTATTACTATACCGAGACAACTTACTCAGGTTATGAATAATAAACTTACCCATATGGAGCAACCTAATCCAAAATGTGGAGTATTAATGTCATACTGCTTCATGAGAATGAAACCATCCAACATTGAACGGGACAAAAAATACATTTGTATCTATGAAATTGATTAGTTCCTTAGAGAAAATATTTCTTTCTTTGGGGAGTAATGAAAGGGAAAAAGTTGTTATGGCAATCTATCATCTCTTAGAAGATGTAGATCAATGGTGGTTGTTATGGTAGTCTATCATCTATCAATAATGAAAAATAATTATCTAAGTCTTACAACTTTAATGTAAAGAAATATAAAAAGAGGGACATTTAACACTATTGGAATGGAAATAAGGGGAATAAGTAAAAATCTAACTTTCCAACCTATGTTAATTGTTGGAATAAACAACTCAGTGCTTGCCTAAAGAGGATGGGAGTTTGTTACAAGTGTAGAGAAAAAGGCCACTAAGCTCAGGATTTAAAGGGAAAGAAAGAAGCTACCAATGATAAATTATACAATTTTAATGATATGGGACATTATGCAAATGTTTTTTCTAATATTCAAAGAAACATTTTCGAGAAAAGGCCAAGGGATCAAGGCTAGGATTTTTCAATCACAACTTCTGAGGTTGATGTTCCTAATTATGTGGTGGCAGGTACTTTAATAATTTCCTCATATTTATCCAAATAATTTTTTTTATTCTAGATCCTCTAATTCCTTTATATCTTCCTAGTTTTTTTTAAAATTAGATATTTTCAATTCACATTAACAATGGAGTTGTCATTGAAAACCCCTAAGGGGATTCTCATTTCAACAAAGATGTGTCAGGTAGTTCTCATTATGGAATATAAACGTTCTTTATCTGGTGAATTTATCATCATACCTATGGTCAAATTTTAAATAATCTGAGGTATGGTATGTTTATCAAAATATTATGTGAAAATATATTCCAAGAATAATAAAGTTACAATTTGTGAGGAAGATGTAAAATCCATTATCTTTATAGAGGAAACTTCATCATCAGTTTATTATCTAGATCGACCTCATGTTGCTCTTCTAAATGAAATTATTAGGGAATAAGAGAAGATAAAACCTATTAATCTTCTTATTTATGATATACCTATTTTACAAGAATTCATTGATTTATTTAAATATGATTTACCTAGACACCATATAGAGTGGGAGGTTGAGTTTTATATTGATTTAATCTCTAATGCCAGGCCAATATCAAAAAATCCATGTAGAATGGACATTAGGGAATTAGTAAACTTGGAGAAGCAACTAGAGGAAGTGAGTAACAAGGGATTTATTCACCCCAATGTTTCACCATGGGGATCCCCAGTTCTTTTTGTTATGAAGAAAGACTGATAAATGAGGTTGTGCATTGACAATAGATAAATAAATGTTATTACAATAAAGAACATGTATCCCCTACCTCACATTGATGATTTTTTGATCAACTTCATAGAGCTCAATTCCTTTCTAAGATTGACCTTCATTCTAGATATCATCAATTACAAGTGAATAAGTAAGACATTCCAAAGACATATTTTTAGACAAGGTATGTTCATAATGAATTTAAAGTAATTCTATTTGAATTGACTATTGGAAAATCTATTTTCAGGGATCTAATGAACATAGTGTTCAAGGAATATCTTAATGATTATGTCATAGTATTTATTGATGATATATTGGTATACTCTTAAAGTTATGAATATCATGAGAACCACCAGTATATTTTTTGAAGACTCTTAGAAGAAATGAACTATATGGGATTTTTAACAAGTTTGAATTCTAGATTCAAGAAATTCATTTTCTTTTCCATATTGTCTCAAAGGATAAAATCTCTTTTGATACTTCAAAGAAAACGGAAATCCAAGAATGGACATCACTGAAGATCACAACAAAGGTACACATTTTTATTGGTTTAACAGGTTACTATTGGCATTTCATTGAGAGTTTTTCTCAATTGGATAACCCCTTAACAAATATCACACATAAAGGGGTTAAATTCATTTTTACAAAAGAGTGTGAAGAATGTTTTCAATAATTTTTGATAATTTTAGTCAATGTTATTATCTTTATTTTTCCATTTAGAAATGAAGGTTTTTTATTTAAAGTGATGCATCAAGGAAAGGAAATGGTTGTGTTCTTATAAAAAATTATAGAGTTATTTCTTATGCATTAAGGAAATTAAAAATTAATCCAGAAAAATACCCAAATCATGAACTTGAGTTTGAAAAAGTAATCTTTTATATGAAGATATAGAGACACAATCTCTATTGTGAAATATGTAAGATATATACCTATCATAAGGGTTTGAAATAAAATTTATCATAGAAAGAAATCAACATGAGAAAAAAGATATGGCTTTAGCTACTCAAGGATTATATTTTCACAATACACTACCATATAGGGAAGGAAAATAAGGTGGTGGATTATTTAAGTAGGAAGGACCATGGTGTTCTGAACAAAATGATAGTTGATAGGGATCCTATGTTCATGGATCTTGTAGATATGGATATGGGAATTATTATGAAAGATGGAATGTCACTAGTTTTTCAAATGGTTTCGAAACAATATTTTTTGGAAAGGATAAAAAGTTCTCTGTATGATGATGAGGATTTTCAAATGTAAATTAAACAAGTGAATGATGGAGATTGATAGGCTTCATATATGAAGATGAAGTTTTGAAATTTGGAATGTGGTTGTGTGTTCCCTCTGTACCTGATCTAAAAAGGGTATTATTAGATGATGTTCATAGCTCCAAATTTTCGATACACATTGGTGGCACTAAGATGTATAGATGTTTGAAAGAACATTTTTGGTCGAACAACATGAAGAGGGAGATTACTGATTGTGTTTCAAGATGTTTTATTTTCTAATAAGTGAAGGTTGGAAGACAACATCCTAGATGAGTCATACATCCTCTTAGTATACATATGTTGAAATGGGTTGATATTATGATGGACTCTATCATGGGGCTACCAAATAATCCCAAAAAAAATGATGCAATATGGGTTAATTTTTATCGTCTTACCAAATCAACACATTTTCTTGTTATAAGAGAATATTTACCACTTGAAATTTTCACAAGACTTTATATTAATAAACTTGTAAGACTTCATGGTATACCCATATCTATTGTTTTTGAAGGTGATCCCCATTTTTCATCGGGATTCTAGAAAAGTCTTCAGAAGGCCCTAAATACTAATTTTCACTTGAGAACTTCCTACAATCAGAAAGGAATATTAAAATTTTACAATAAATTTTTAGATCTTTCTCACTTGACTTTCAGGGTATGTGGGATTAATATTTACCTCTGGTAGAATTTTTCTACAACAAGAGATTCCATTAAAGTATTCATATTTAACCATATGAAGAGTTATATTGAAAGATATGTTGAACAAATACTTATTGGAATGATTTTGGTGAAATAAAAATATTAGGCTTAGAAATTGTTGAGGAAACAATGAAAAAGGATAAGATTATTCAAACCTATAACAAAGCAGCTCAAATTAGAAAAAGATCTATGCTGACAATCAAATGAAGGATTCATAGTTTAAAGTAGGAGAATGTGTTTTCATGAAGGTATATCTATGTAAGGATATTACACGATTCGGTAAGAAAGGTGAATTCATTCCCAGGTAGATCGGACCTTTCTAAATTCTAAAACAAAATGGAGTTGGAGCTTTCCATTTGGAAATGATGCCAAGTATGTCCAATGTTCATGATGTGTTACACATATCTTAATTAAGGAAATACATGATAGAATCAACGTATATACTAACCTATATGGAAATTGAAATGAAACCTAATTTGTCTTATAGTTAACATCCAATCGAGATTCTTGATATCGAAGAACAAGTGTTGGGAATCAAGACGACTCATCAAGTAATGGTCCTTTAGAGAAACCCTAACATGGCTGAGGTGACATGGGAACCTATAAAACTTATGATAAAGAACCACTTAAATATATTAATGATGTGTTATTATAGAAATTTCGAGAAAAAAATTATTTTATATAGGAAAGAATGTAACACCCCATGCATCCACAATATGCTTCTTTTTAAAAAATTCATTAGTTTGTGTTGCATGTAACAACGAGTTCGATTTCACCATGACCTATTAAACCGGACCATTAAAAATCAGTTTTAAATATTATTAAAAAAATTATGAAATTTATATATTATATAATTAATAAAAAAATTACGTCTATCCAAATGATTTTATAGGCATCAAATAAGAATTAATGCAATCTTCCACATTGAAGAACTTTTTTTTTTCTAAAAGCTGTTTTACCGCCTTTTAATGGAGAACCCATTTTAAAGTCAATATTTTACACTTTTATATGTTCAATTTGATAAAATAAACTTATTATTTTAAAGAATAATATAAATGTTTACCTTGGTTCAATTTTTTGTATTTTAATGATAAGTTTCATGTTTTGATGAATAGTGAAACATACCAAATTTTAATTGAAAACAATTTTTTTAATCAAAATAATTTGTAGTGTTAAATTATAAATTTGATTGGTTTTAAAGTATAATTACTTTATATTTTTATTATTTAATATAATGTGGTTCATTGAAATTATTTTTAAATTAAAATTGGATATAAACACATATAAACTTTTTGATGGTTTTTACTTTTGGAACCTCATTTTCTCATTCCAACAACATGATTAATTTTAATTTAATTACTGAAACTTCTATGTTTTGAATTCATAAAAATGGATTACTTATTTGAAATCAGTGGGTAAAATTATGTAAATATGTTTATTTTATTTATTGACATTATAAATAGTAACTTTAGTAATATTTTTATTACCACCGTTATGTGTAAATCGCGTAATTAAGTGTAAAAATAAATTATAAAATTATCCTAACACCTTCAAAAATCATATTGGATGAATTAATTATACCCTTATCATATAAGATTCTAAAGTTAGTCATTTAATGGGGACTATTCCATGAATATGACCTGGATATTATTAAAATCAATGAATGTGACACAATGTCACGCTCTCATTTCTTATAAGTATAATAATTTTAATATAGAGATCACTAAGAGATAACATTGATCATAAATTGTGTCTAGAAAGATAAAATAATTACCTAAATTATTTTAATTTATTTATAATTTTTAGATATTAACTAATTACCATTAATGATGAAACAATAGTGATAGAAATTTTTTTATTAATAGAAATATCAAATAAATGGTTTTACAAATATTAAAATAAAAAATAATTATAACTAATTAATATACTAAATGAATTTTACAGGTGACTATGAAATGTAAAAAATATATTGAATGTGTTTTTTATGTTATTTTTCAGATTGGATTTTAATTTATATCAATGTATTGAATAGTGTAAAAATTGACACTTGATATTTTTAAAAAATATTTCTTATTAAATTATTTAAAAACTCCTAAAAGTCTTTAAAAACTAAAAAGTGATAATTTTAAGGTCTAAAATTTTATAAACGTTCTATTTATAGAAAATTACACAACATAAGTAATATTTATAACCTTTTAATATTTATAATATTATTACCACAATTAAAATTAAATAGATTAATTAAGGACAAATAAAAATGATAAGGTTTAAAATAAAATAAAAACATGTGTAAAATTATTATTTTTAGATTATTTAGACCCATACTCATCTTATATTCTAAATAAATTACGTTGGTGCGATTTGGAATGAAAAATCAACTTATAATAAATTAATACTTTTGAAATTTCTTAAGGTTACCCTACCCTCTCTTATAAAAGGAAACCTATCCTTCCCTTTTATTGACACCTATAAATCCCTTTGGCTCAGAAAAACCCTACCCAATTCTCCTCCCAACTTCTCTCACTTCATCCTCAATACTTTGGGTAGAAATCCATCCTTATGTGTCCTTTTTTGAAATCATGAGGATACACTCGAAGAAGAGGTAAGTGTTTTACCAATTCAATTCAATTTATTTTCTTCTTCTACATTATCTTCCTATGTTTTTTTTCATAATAAAGTATAAAATACATTATCATATATATTTTGAGATTTTATTATAATTATAGTAAAACCATATTCCTCTTATTATCCATCCTACTAATAATAAAATCATCATGCGTGTGTACGTACGACTTATTATCTCCACATTGTGTTGTAATTTGTTATTCAACACTACCTTATTTGGATTGGTATTATTTTGCATATAATGGATATAAATAATTAATGTTACATGAAAATGATTGATCATAATTAATATACCATCCTATTCTAAACCATTTAACCATCAAAGGAATGATATTGTCGCTCGTGCGTACGTATGGCCTATCGTCTACATGACACGATGAGATTCATTATCCAAATTAACCATTAAACAATGATCATCAAATTTATCATATGAGTAAACATAATATTTATGAAGATAATATAATTAGGTATATTAATAAAATATATCTTATTCATAGGAAACATAAGTTACCAAACAAAAGATGCATATGAAAATGAAATAGTTAACACCCAAAACAATGATAATACATAGATATTATTAACCAAATAATAGAAGTGTATCATATATGATATCATAAATATGTATATGGTCAAAGTATAATTTATTAACATGTAATAACCATTACATAGGAGTTTAAATCACCCTCAACTAATAGAAAGTACAAGGTAAGGGTAAATTTTTCACAATCTCATTATTATCTGAGATTATTTATACATATGTATCTACTGAATAAATATTTATCATCCATGTCCACTAAAATGTATTGAAAATATTTTCTATAATTTTTTAAATTCATTCTTACACATGTTTGAGTTTCAGTAACACATTTTTAGAGAAATTGTTTGGTTATTTTCCAAACGAGTTATTTATGACCTTTTCAACAAATTAAGGAAAGAATGTTTTTATAACTTATACGGTATGAGAAGCTATTTTACACTATTATGATGATTTACCATTTTTGAAGATTTTATTAAAATATTACATGGTTATTTTTAAAATAAATGTTTTCTTTTATAATTGAGCAGATTTTAAATTATTTCAAAGTAAAAAATGGATATTTCTTTCAATGATTTTTAATGAATTTATGAGATTATATTCATCTATGTCAACATCCTTAGTTGTATTTTATGCTTGATTGATGTTGATTTATTATGATACAATTTACATATTGCATTGAAGGTTTTATTATATGTTTGATTTTGGATATGTTATTCCTATACCATTCATGTTTTATGTTTAATGTATTAACATTTCATATACTAGTTTTAGTATGAATAGTTATGTTATATTTCACCCTTTTCATATGAGGAATTCATTGGACTTAGTAAGTGATAGGTGAATCATGATATATCCCCTCAATGCATCAGTAAGTCTCATGAGACAAACTCATTTTTGTTTTTATTATGAATGTTTATGTTATGTTAGCAAAATCATTTCTTGTTTAAAACTTTTTCTACAAGAAAAATGATTGAAGACCTCCAGTAGAAGTCTATAATACAAGGAAAGTGGATTCTAAAGACATATGATAGGAGATTATTCATGCTTCAAGATCCTAATTAGGGTTGTTGGTTTCCTTATCATAATAGATGATAACAAAAAACAAAAAATCATTAACCTAGGCCACATTGGTAATAAAAATATGTTTTAATTTATAAAGTTTTATATGTTGATGGTTTAAAGTACAATATGGTTATCATTTCTTAGTTGTTTGATGATGGTTTTTATGTGAAGTTATATAATGATGCTTTAAATGGTTTTTATTCTAAAAATATCTAAATTTTTACTACTTTGTAAAATGACATTGTTTATGCTATAGATTTAATCATTTGATTTCTCAAAATATGTCTTTCTTAAGTTCCTTTCACAAATATTTTTGGCTTTGGAATAGAATACTATGACATTGTAACATTCACCCGCTTATGAAGCTAACTATCAAAGGGTTAGTTATGGATCTACCTAAGGTTGAGTTCCAAACTCATGAAGTTTGTAACCCTTATCAAAAAGGTAAACAACACAAAACTTATTTTAAATTAAAGAATTAAGTGTCAACTTCTCAACCACTTGAGTTGGTTTAGATGGATTTTTTAGGACCTTCATGAATTTAAAGTATTAATAGGAATCAATATTCTTATGTTCTTGTAGGTGATTTCTCTAGGTATACATGGGTTTATTTTCTATCACACAAAATTGAATCTTTTTCTTACTTAAACAAGTCTGATAAGTCTGTATAAAATCTTAGTGGACTTAGGATTAAGTTCTCAAGGAGTGACCATGTTCATGATTCTAAAAATCATGATTTTGAATATTTTTTATCACAAAATAGATACACTCATAACTTCTTGGCTACTAGGACACCCCATCGGAATGGAGTTATTGAAAGAAGAAATAAAACCTTAAAAGAGATAGCACAGACTACGTTTAATGTGTATAACATACCTATATATTTTTGGGCATAAATAGTTAATACAACCTTCTATATCATCAATAGAGTCGTGATCAGACCAAACCTTAAGAAGACCCATTAAAAGCTATTGAAAATAGGAAACCTAAGGTTATTTAATTTATAGTTTTTGGTCTCAAAATATTTTTTATTAACACTAAGGATAATATTGATATAATTTCTTCTAAAAGTGATGAAGGAATTTTCCTTTTTTATTCAATCTCTTGAAAATCATATATAATTTTTAATATGAAGACCAACACTGTGGAATAATCTATCTATGTAAAATTTTATGAATCTAATTCACATGATCCTAAGACCACATTTGAAAACCTTGAGGATGTTTTATCATCTCTAAACTTAAATTTTAATCTTTTAGACTATGATATAAAACAAGTACAAAAATCAACTAGTTCTGAAGAATTTACAGAAAATCCTGAACCTAAACTAATAAATCTAGAAACAACCACTCCCTCTTTGTCTATAGATATTATAACCATTAAATACCATCTCTTAGATGTTTTTTATGTTATATAGAGATAGTAACACAAACTAGAGCTTCATTTAGAAAACAGTTTTACCAATAATATTTATCAATTTAGCTTGAAACTAAGAACATAAATGAAGTCATTAATGATGAATTCTAGGTAATATATATGCAGGAAGAATATGATCATTTTGAAGGAAACAATGTTTGGTAACTTGTAGATGACACAAGGAAAGAGTGGCTATTGGAATTATATTGGTGTTTAGGAATAAAGTGTATGAGTCTAGAACTATAGCTAGAAACAAGACTATACTTGTTGCACAATGTTATAGTCAATATTAAGGGATTGACTATAAGGAAACATTTTCACCTTTGTCCAAACTCTAATCCATAATAATCCTGCTTGATTATGTAGAACATCTAGATTCCAAGATTTATCAAATGGATGTCAAGAGTTCATTCTTAAATGGTTTTATATTTGAGGATTTTTTTATTGAACAACCCCCTATTTTTCAAAACCCTAATTTTCCAAACCATGTTTTCAAATTAACATAATATTTATATAGTTTAAAACAAGGTCCTAGATTTTGGTATGATAAGCTCAGAATTTTTTTTATTACAAAAGTTTTTTCAAAATTAATAGATCACCCCTTTTCATAAATCCTATTTTAGAATATGTATTATTATTACAAATATATTTTGATGATATTATTTTCATAACATTAAAAAAATATTTATGTATTGGGTTTTATAAAATGACAAAAAATGAATTTGAAATGAGCTTAATGGGTGAACTCAAATTCATTCTTAGATTTCAAATTTTTAAGAATAAATAATGAATTATTTTAAATCCAAGTAAGTATACAAAAAATCATCTAAAATGTTTTATCTTGGATAAAACTAAGAGTAGTGACACTCTTATGTGTGCTATATTTTAATAAAATTAAAAAGAGTCACACCTTATTGATGTAAAAATTATTTACAATTACCACAATTATACTACCAATTTTGGATTGTTTTACCCAAGAGGACAAGAATTTGATTTAGTATGTTATTATGATATTGATTTTTGTTTGTGTAAGTTAGACAGAAAAAGTACCTTTGGAACTTTTCACTTTTCAAGAATGTATCTAGTTTCATTGTGTTGTAAAAATTAAAAATTAGGTTGCATTATCTACTATTGAAGCTGAGTAAATAGATTCAGTCTGTTTATGTGAACACATTTTGTGGATGAAACACACTCTACTAGAATATGGATATCAATTCTAACAGTTCCCCATAAATTATGATAATAAAAGTTCTATTAACATTTTTAAGAATCATATTTCTCTCTCTAGAACAAAACATATTGATATAATTCATCATTTTTTTAGAGACCATTTTCAAAAATGAGATATCACTCTTGAATTTATTGGCACATAACACTAATTAGCCAAAAATTTTCTCTAAGACTTTGAATTATGAGATAATGAACTATATCAAACATGAGTTAAGAATGATAAATTTTAGTTAATTTAACTTCTCTATGACACATCTTTGGATTTTTATACTATTGGTTTGTCATGTCATTTATTTTTCAAGTCATTGGTTTATCATGTCATTGGTATTTTATGTCATTGGTTTTTTGTGCTACTGATTTTTCATTTTGTTGGTTTATCATGTTTTTGGTTTTCCATTACATTGGTTTGTTATACCATTGGATTTCATACTATTTAAATTTCATGTTGTTTCATTTCATGCCTTTTCAGATTTTTTTGTTTCTCGATATTTTGAACTTCTAGTTTATTTCTCAGTTTTTTTATTTTACATAACCTAATTTGTGTTTTACTCGAATTTTGATTTGGATTTTAAGTATTATTTTGTTGTTAGAATACCAAATATCCTAAATGATATTAAAATTACATTATGTCTATTCCTAACATACGTTTATCCCTTCATGATACTCTCATATCTCTCTCAAGACTAGTGTAACCCTTTTTCATCTCATATTTAAAATCTTCTCCTACCCTTGACCAAGCCTTTCGTGTTGATATGAAAGTCAAGAATCAATCATGCTTTTGATATTTCTCCTTATATGTCTAAATATTCTATGAATCAGAAGAAATATTCAAGTGCGCCTACTCTAGCTACTCTAATTTATCTAGTTAACCCTAATCTATCCAACTGAGTTATTATACTGGAAAAGGAAGTTGAATCCATGTGATTATTATCCAGTAAGTATTTGGTACTCAAAGTGATCTAGGATTAGGGTTGGATAGAGTGGTTTTCCTCGAAGGAAAGAACATTCTAACCTAATCTGGTTTATAAGTTTTATATCATGTAGAGTTTATGTTTGATGAAGATGGTGCTGATTAGAACATAATCTATGTGAAAGGTAATGTATTTGGTTTTTCATTAATAAAATGGGATAAATTTTTAGGTGTTCCTCGTGATGGTATTTAAGATGACTACCAAGGTAGCATTACAGTGGTTAGTTACTTGTTTATGTATGAGGAACCTCTTACTATGTTGATTGGAGATGGAACAACCAGAAGACATGTTGCCTTTGAGATATATGGATAATGTAGGCTACATTTTATGTTTGTGCAGCACAAGATTTTCCATGGTAAAGGGGATTTCTCAACCATATGGTACCAATATATGTATCTTCTATCTTTAATTATAGAAGGTAATAATATCAATATATGTAGATATATCAAGGTGAATATGTGTGAGATGACCAAACCATCATAAAGATTATATTATTTGATCTATCTGAATACGATTTCTTCTATGTTGAAGGCCCTGGTCCTAGTAACTGAGGATGAATAGTCTATTATAGACTACGGTGGATTCATTATTACAAGTCTTACTTGCTCTATAATGAAGATTAGCTCGAACCCCTAGAAGAAATTGTGGGTTGTTGAATATGAGAAGTTATATGATGAGTATAATCTAGTTGATCATCTAACCAGAACAAAAGGATGAAGTTGATCCAGGATTAGAGCCTAAGGAAGTATTTAAATACTATGATGAGGATAAGGAAGAATTTTTTACTAAATAAGAGGAAAATGAACCATTTTTTGATCTAGGGATTGACCCTAATTTTTCTACAAAAGATTCTCTTATTACTTTTGGAGTTCTTAGTTCACTTAGGATGTTTCCAAAAAAGAGAAAAGTTAGTCAAAAATGATGAATAAGAGACTGAGGTCTCTAAAGAGGAGTAGTATAAAAGTTTTAAATAAACTGAAGATGATGATAATGATACTGAGGAGGAAGGAAAGGAATAATAATATGATAATCAAAGTTAAGTTGGTGATGATGGAGACATTGACCAAAATGGTGCTAGTGGATGAATCAAAATAAAGGGAGTATAGATACCTCTAAATCTCTAGGATGCACATGTTGAGGGGGAATAATCCCCATTTGTTGAGACATTTCATTTAGATCCAACTATTGATGAAGTTGAGTAAAATTATTTTTCCACAGGTCAAGTAATATCTGATTTTTTTATGGATGAAAAAAATGGGATTTATAGTAGTAGTAGAATAGAATATAACTAAACAAGAGTAAAATGATCTTATTAAAGAAGAATTTTGGAACGAACAGTCAGTTTATATAAATTTTCATAAGCCTTATATGGTTGAGATTGTGGAATGTGAATCCTCTTTTGATGTTCGACAAGAGGATGTTCATATGATAGATGTAGCTACTGCTGGTACATGGTTAGATTATGAGTCTTCTAATGCTATTTTATAGATCATAGATACTCAAAAATCAAAATAATACTCGACAATTTTTAAACAGTTTGTTTATTGATAGAGTTAATATGTTATTTGGAATGTTGAGAAAGAGTTGTTTGTACCAACTATTTTGGTCCCTCCTATCACTTCTCCAATATTTTCTTCATGTTTCTGAGAGATGGTTTCATTACATGTTTGAAGAATGGAAAAATTGCATCAATTTTTTATGGATTCCACCAAAGCATGGTGGACCTAATGTTCAAATTTAAGGAGATCCTTGACAGCTCAAGTATATTTTGACAAGATTATGGATAAAATTATTCTATCAGAACCCCTTCTCTATCACCTTTTTCTATTCTAGTTGATGTAGTCACTAAAATTGACTTGGATTATTTTTGTAATATGTTTATATATGATTGTTCTATGAAGAAAAAAATTGGCCTCCTCAAGAAAATTTCATCTATGATAAGGATGTAAGATATATATTTGAGTAGTTTTTTTAAAATATTGAACCTAAGATAATGCATCAAATTTTTGAGGTAGGGATTGAGAATAAGAGGATTAGCGGTGAACTAGAATATATCAAATCTTTGATTAAAGAAATTAGATCTGATTTTAATGCTTCTATGAATGGAATACTTAAAATCCTTGAAGATACTTCTTTTGATACTTTTGTAGCTAATTTTTATTCTACTCTAGTCATGGATGATGATCAAATAAGGACAGTTGTTAGAGAATAGCTGAGAGAGGCTTCTAACAGTGCTTCTAGAAGTGTCATTGATCATCCCTATGGTAGTTTAATTAAAATTTGATATAACTCTAATTATGTTATCAAGTTGATTACCAGCTATTCACATGACATGAATGCTTACTGGGAGACTATAACTATGTCCATAAAGTTCTATCTCTCTCATATTTATACCAAGAAAGTAATGGATACGAATCTCAAATTCTTAGCTGAAAATTTGTGAATGCTACCTATGACTATATCCTTCAAAGAACAAGTAATACAGCTCAAGGAGATGACACAAGTGTTGACCTATTTAATTAAAAATAAGGCGGATTTATTTAGTTCAATGGATAAGGGTGGAAAAATAATATTATATTTCATCAGTATCCTGAATATGTTTCTTCATATTCATGGTCAAGAAGTTATTTCTCATGAATCTATTCCAATTACTCCTCTATTTTATCTTAGACCAAGTTTTTCTCGAGATCCTTTTTCACCTTCTCCTTCCCAATTCTAGCCACTTACAATGGCTCATACTCAATAATTAAGATAACTGGGGCTAGTTTTTATTGTGGAAGATTTTTCTAGGACTATATTTGGACTTCTATCTGGTGTTACATCTATCTTATACTATTTTTTATACCTATTTTTATAATTCTTTTCTTTACCTTTTTGATAATCCCAAAATGGGGATAATTCTTATGGAATATTGAATTATAGTATTGTTTCTATGTTCTCTTTGACTCTATATGTTTTAAATTTTTTTTCATGATACTTAGATTTGTTACATACTATTTTCTTATTTTTTTGATACTATCTATACTTACTGGGAATACTATGTTATAATATTTACTAACCTAGATATCATGCATAAACATTTGTAATAATTTTTATGCCATGATTTTTTATCATAAAAAAGGAGGATATTGTTGACTTCATAGTTTTAATGGTTAATAAATCATATTTCTGTTGTTATTAATGATTTTCATGTTTTTTTTCAAGTAATCCTCCATTTGACCAAGGTGACAACATTTTCTAAGGGAAAGAAACTATTGAGAGTGGCACCGCTAACTCAAGACAATGTTTTTCATGACTCTACACCATTATAGAAATATCACCAAGTATGAGATACCTCCAGGATATCACACGGCCATAATGATTTACCATTGTACTATAATTTTGAAAAACTACGAGACATTATTAGTCGACACACTATTAGGACGTCATGCCACCAGAATACAAATTTGGATAAGTACGAGATACTTCCAGATAAAGTACCGCCAATTTCATACAGAAAATATAGAATTTTGGCTATGTCTATTACACCATTAGACCAAAAACTGGAAGTTTAGATGCCTACAGTGTAGTGTAAATATGGATAAATCTAAGACACCACTAACATCATACAACCAGAGCATGACACCACTATGCCTCTACCATATTAATACACCGATGGTATTCTACTTAACTTATTCTTTTTGAATAATTTATTTGAAAAAATATATTTATTGAAGTTAATGCCATTTATTATTTTAATGATTGTCTCTTGAATTCTAAATTTAATGATTTGAAGAGAGTGTCATTATGTACAGTATAATGAAGCATCTAATCCAGGTATTCACCTTTTCTATACTGATAAAAGTGTAATAGACACCCTCATGCTAAAAATATTTGAAAGGAAATGATAAGAGATGAAAAAATATATGAAGTGAACTACTAGAAAGCTGAAAGATCAAACTTACTGAACACAAATAGAGCTTAACCTATTGAAAACAATATGAACTCACATGTTACAAAAATTAATGGGAATATGAACTACACATTCATATTTTTTTCTTTCCCACAGTTAAAGAAGAAGTGACTTTGACACTCTATATTCCAGAATTATTTCAAGAGATTCCGAATCAAGCTTCACTGTTGAATCAAATCAAGAGTCACAAGATGAATTTCAATTGACCAAGAACATCTAAACTCCACTCTTCTAGATTGCTATATTTTATTTTTATTTATTATGTTCTAAGTAGTGTTTATGGATACTCTATTTTATCACACACACACTGTCTCATTTACTAAACTGGAAGATGGTTGATATCTTCTCAAACTCCATTAGTAGTTTTATCTCCCATAGATAAGAGTAGTAGAGGTCCTTGTGTGTCATGTTTATTTTTTTCTCATATATAACTATGGAAGAGGTCGTGCATGACATGGATAGTTTGTAAACTATTGTAAAATTAGATACAAGTTGTGAATCATGTGGACTATTTTATATAAACTTTTTGGTGGAGATTTATCACCAAGTGGAGAGGACTAAGTCTCATTGTGAGACTGAACTGCTTGCATTCATTCCTTCCACTTCGTACATTAATTTTGATCTACGTTGTTTTTTCTTTAAAAAGGAATTTTTTTAACTATAAAAAACTATATACATTTATATTTTATATTAATTCATGTTCATATAGTATTTTAATATTGTAAATATATTTCAAAGTATCCAATAATATTTAATATTATTCATTCAAGACCTAATCAATCTTTAGAGAAATCCATAGAAAGGTCATGATTTATGTCATACTAATTATTTTGATAAATTGGGTTGTATTTTAACTTTTTTGGAATTTCAAAATAATCCAATTAGAATTTTTTTATTGGGATATCAATTCACACCCCCCTCGTGAGATACTCACTCTGACCAACACAATCATTCCTTAAATCATGGCGACAAGCCTTGTTGCACAACTAGTTTGACACTCCTAGGGGGTATTTTTGGAAATCCAAAATCACTTTATGAACTATCATGAAGGGTTTGAATAGATGATGACTATTAATGAACTAGGATAAACATAATGTGTCATAGATTAAAAATAAGGTGTCAATATTTAGATATCTTATAAATTATTTTTCATGATTATATGGTTTCCACGAAATGATTTCTACTGGTCACACTATAATTTTTTGTTTTAGTTTATGGATGGAACCCAAAATAATATTAATAATTTTTAATGTGACAAAATGTGAAATGATTTTCTTCCTGATAAAGTAAACATTATTGGATCCATAAGGAAAAATATCTTTACTATTCCCATCGAGATTTCTCAAGATATAAATCATTCTGAACATCCAAATGAGACAAGCAGGAAAAAACATTCTATTGAGTCGTTCATGAGGAAATTTATACCTTATTTTAATGGTTTCATTTATTAACTAGTCGATTAGAAATGGATCATTACAATTGAAAATATATGTTTTTTATCCAATGTTCAAAACATGAAAATTTCATTTTGGTTGTCTATATTTTGGTAGGTGAATCAGATCAATGGTGAGATATAATCAAGAATGAGAGACAACAAGATGAAATTGACACTATAGAGTGGGATGAGTTCAAGAGATTATTTTTCAATAATTACATCCCTTTTTTCTTCACATGAAAACAGAGAAGGAATTCCTTGAGATAAAGAAGAAAAATGATGAATCTATGGGTATCTATGTGGTTAATTTTACAAGACTTTTGAGTTACGCTTTTGGATTTATCATCCAACATTATCATAAGGTTGATGAATTCTTATGTGGATTAAAACCAAGTCTCCGATAAGAATTATACATAATTTAGTTTAGTAAATATGAAAAATTCATTCAATGCACTATCAAGGTGGAAATGGAAATTATAATTACACATAAATCTCATGGTTTTGATAATAAAATAAATATAGAAAGCAGGAAAAAATATAAAAACCATAGATAAAATATGATGATCTTTCCTATATGCTAAAAGTGTAGAGAGAAACATGGATGGATTTATGATAAGGGGAATTATAAATATTTGAAGAATATAGATGATGGTTATTGGGAAAATGAATGATGTAGTGGTGGTAAGAATTTTTCTAATGATGCAAATAGTGAGAAAGCTTTGAAAAATGCATGAACCACAATCTACTATTTCAAATGAAATGTGTATTAGAATTATGTTAACTAGTGCACAAATATGGGGTTTATTAGTTATAAATGACATCAACAACCTATTAAGTTGAGATATAACTATAAATATAATACGATCAATATTCTAGATGTGGGGTACAATAACGAAATGGTAAAATTTATAATGACCACCCCCTCTCTAACAACTAATATATTTTTTGACTCTATATATACCCATATTTTTATATCATAATAATTTACTATGGGTATAAAAATTCCACCTCAATGATTGGATATTGAAATAGTAGTGAAAACACCAAATGGAACAATGATCCCATCTCATGTATATGATTCTTCTCTAATTAATGTTGTGGGAATGTGTTTCCTGTAAATCTTGTTATTCTACCTCTAGTTGAATTTGATGTTTTCCTAGGCATGGATTGGATTTACCTATATAAATCCCACATAAATTGTGGATGAATGGAATTAATGTTTTATATTCCAAACCAACCTATGATCCTCAATAAGTGTAATGATAAATATGAACATTCGATGTAAATCTCATCCATTTTATGTTTCTTGATTCGTATTCAAAATGGGGGTTTATATTAGTTGGTTTTGGAGAAACTTGACATTGATTATATTTATATTTTATGGGAGTGTGTTAATATCTTTCTAGAATAATTTCTTAGTCCTCCATAAGATCGTGAAGTTTAGTTCTCCATTGAAATCATACCTTGTTCTAGGAATATTTCAAAGAATCCCAATAGAATGTCCCTGATTGAGTATCTGGAATTGAAGAAGAAAATCTTGGACAATATTGAAAAGGGATTCATTCATCCATGTGTATCAACTTAGGGTGAACCTATACTTTCTGTTAAGAAAAGGATGGATCAATGAAACTCTACATTGATTATTTTAAAATAAACAAGATCACAGTTAAGAAGAAGTATCATTTATCCCATGTTGATGACTTTTTGATCAACTACATTGAGACCAAAACCTTTCCAGGATTCACCTTCATTATGGATAACATCAATTCATGGTCAAGGAGGATATTCCTAAGATATAATTTCATAGAAGTTATGGACAATATGTGTATATAGTGATTTTATTTTTTCTTAATAATAACCCCACTCTCTTTATGGATTTAATTAATAAATTCTTTATAGATAACCTTGATAAGTTTGTGGTAGTATTTATTGATGACATACTTATTTATTCCAAGAATATGGAAGAGCATTAAGATCACATGAGAATTATTTTGAATACCCCAATGAATGATAATATGTATGAAAAAGTTAATAAGTGTGATTTTTGGATACAAAAAGTATAATTTTGGGATATATAATCTCAAGAGAGGGTATATATATGGATCTTGAAAATATGAATGTCATTAAACATTGTCCAAGATCAACCATTGTGAATGACATTCGATGTTTTTTTGGTTTGTCTGGACAATGCCACCATTTTTTGGAGAATTTATCATGAATATCTAATCCACTCACCAAGATAACATAAAAGGAAGAAAAGTTCTTCTAGATAGTTTAATGTGTGGAAAATTTCATGGAACTGAATAGAATATTAGTTAGTGAACCAATACATACATTACCCTATATTTGATAAGGGTTTTTAATCTATATTGATGCATCAATGAAGTGATTTTGAAACATTTTCATGAATAATTTCATGGTTATATCTTATGCCCCATGAAAATTGACGGTTCATGAATCAAATCCCCCAACTCTTGATTTAGAGTTAGCTACGGTATTTTTTATTGAATATATGGATGCATTAAATTTATAGAGAAATATTTTATATATATACAGATCATAAGAGTTTAAATCTTATATTAAAATTGAAAGAGTTGAACATGTCCTAGAGAATCTGGTTGGAGTTAATTAAATATTATGACTTCTCAATACATTCTTGCCCTTGGAACGTGAAAATGATGGATTTGGAAATCATGAAGGAGGGTGGAAATGTCATCTTTCTCAGTTAAGTGTTCATCCATCAATAAAATTGATAATTAAAAATTCATATATGTAATTTATAGCACTACAGAAGAATGTGAGAAATTTTCTGGTGTTTAACCTTGAATATGATAGAATAATAAGGTTAAAGAGCCATTTATATCTTTAATAGATACCAGATTTTAAGGATATGTTAGAGGAACCTCATTGTTATTCATTCTATATTCATCCTTAAAGTACATAGATGTATAGATATATGAAAAATTATTTTTGGTAGGATGGAATGAAGAGAGATATTGTAGATTTTTTTATCTCATTTATTATAATGTTAGTAAGTTAGGGCTGGGAGACAAATGTATAAGGAGATTTTTCAACCAATACCCAGACTAGAATGGAAATGGGAAAACATCACCATGGATTTTGTCGTTGGACTCCCCAAAATGTCTAAATGGAATAATGATATATTGTTTGTAGTCGACTGTCTTACATAGTCAGTAAAATTTATTCCCATCATAGAAGATTCCAATCTGGATCAGATTTATAGGATATATATTAAGGAATTGGTAAGGTTACATGGAGTACCACATTCTTTTGTATTTGACTGAGTTTTGAGGTTTACCTTGAAGTTATTGTAAATCCTTCAAAAATATACTGATACAAAATTTTGTTTCAACACTATATATAATCCTTAAATAGATGTTAATTCTAAGGGATAAATTAAAACCCTATAAGATATGATGTGTTATAGTTCTATTGATTTCAACATTGGTTAGGATCAATACAATCCTATAGTCATGTTTTCATACAAAAATAGCATTAATTCACGCATTCAAATGGATCCTTATGAATCCCTCTATGAAAATAAGTGTATAACCCCAACATGTTAGAGGGAAGTTGGAGAAAGAAAACTATTAGGACCTGATCTAGCTAATGAAATAGTGGATAATGGTAGAGTCATTCAATAGTACATCAAGGCAGCTAAGAGATGGTAAAAATTTCATGCTGACAATCTTCAGAATGATTTGGTGTTTGGATTTGGTGAGAAGGATTTTATATGAATTTATTCATTGAAGAAGGTTATGAGATTTAGGAATAAATGAAATCTGACACCTTCATATATTTTCCCCTTCAAGATTCTTGATTCAGTTGGGATAACACAATATATCACGACACACCTGCCAAACCTCTCATAATTTTATGATGTGTTGAATACATCTATCATGAGGAAGTACTTAGATGATCTTTTTATATAATAAAATCAGAGTTCATACTAATGGATGAGGATATTTACAATTAATAAAAACCTATAGATATTATGCATCTTAGAGAGAATGTTCTACAAAACAAGACCACTCACCTAGTTTATGTTTTGTGGAAAAATAACCAATTTGAGAAAGCTGTATGAAAACCTGAGGATATGGTGAGGTATAAGTATCCAAAATTGTTTATATCAGAGAGAAAAAAATTGAGGGAAAATTCACCTTCATGGGGGCAGAATATGACAACCCAATTTTTCATGAATTATTTTCTTCAATTAAATTTAATTTCATTGATACCTTGTGTTACACACAACACTGAGTTTTACCAAATCGTGATATACAATTAAAAATATTATTATTTAAACATGACTTTTATAACATATCAATTAAATTATGTGGTATTAATAGGAATAAATAAATTTAAAAAATTAATTACAAATTTTTTATATCAATAAATATATTTATAAATAAGTACATAATTTTTTGTAAAGCCATTATATGCCTTGAAAATACTTTTTATCAAAAAAAATATTTTTATTGATTTTTGTGAAAAAATAAAAAAAAATTAGAAAATTTTAGAAAAACTATCTTAAAATTATAAATATATATTTTAAATCATCATGTAAAAATTATCTTTGGGTTATTTTTTAAAATTTTCTAAAAAATAACATTAAATGAATAATGAAAAATACTAATATTTATAAAAAAACATTTTCATTTAAATAATTTAGAAAGATACATATGGTTTATAAATATTTAAAAATAAAAATTAGTTCAATAATGTTATTATTAAAAAAATTTAATTCATTGGAATAAAATTCATGCTGAATTTTTATATTAAATATTTCTAAAACATAAACAAATTGTTTATTTGGAAAACCAATTTTTTTCTCATGTATGTGAGATTAATATAAAATTAAAATTTTCCACATATATGAATGGAATTTTAAAAAATGGATTCAATAATTTGAATCAACATAAATAATATTATATAATAAATTCAATTTAATTTCATTCTCAAATTGATTAGGAAAAATAATAAAATTTAATCAATGTTGTTATGGTTAAAATGAGTATACCAGGGGTTAAACCAAAAGATAATGGTATGTTTGAATATAAAACATTTCTAAATACACTTATATCAATATTAAAACTTTATATTTTCCCATGATCCATCTATGGTCATTTGGAAGCATTTTACTTGGTAATGACTTTAACATTTCAGATTCTTTTGGTAAATTTCTATGTTGTTTCTAAGTGGGTTCCTTTTCCCACATATAAAAGGATATCTCTTATCCTCCACTATTGACACTTTCCAGTATATTAGGTTTGTACAAAACCTATAAAAATATTTTCCTTACTTACCTCCCCATATCCTAGATGCATTATTTTTATTCGGAAACCCTCCTAAGAAGGATTTAGGTATAAGCCTAAAGAGGATCTTCAAAGAATAGGTATAACTCCTTACCATGTGTTTTCAGTTTATGTCATTATCTAATTCCTTGAAATATAATTAAACTATTATTATGTAATAGAATAAGTATATCCCATATAATAATATTTTATTTTTTAGTTTTATAACCTAAATCCATTTCCTCTTCCATGAAATGGTAAATGAAATTGTTGATCAATTGTACAGTGGACTACCACCTCATGAGAATGGAAATATAATATTGGTCAGTATTGATGTGTATGATTGCAAACATGTTTAAAAAATAAGAAAGTTTCTAATAAAAACATTAAAAAAATTGAATAATATCAGTAATCATAAAATTAATGGTATCAAGAATCAATGCATTTCAACTAGAAATCATGTGCTCAGACTAATTAGAGACAAAAGTGGTTTGTCCTATACAATTTTACTATAGAAATATGGTAGTTTGGATGTGGATTAAATAATTATCGAAATGTTTATTTATTTTACATTTTCAATGTTTTTAGATATATTTTTTATATAGTGGTTTTTGAATCACAAATTAAATAAACCAGTATTGTAACACTTCTGTGGGAAATTACAAATAGATGTGAAGAGACAACCTGAAACTGATGAATCTCCATAAATGATGTACCTATAATTATATAATAGAGTCAAAACATTCCCATATCATATCATAAATATAACACTAAGATAAAGATATCATGTGGATGAAAAAAATATTCCCAATGAATTTGAATACACAACAAAGATTTGAGAAAATAGTTTCATATAAATGTATGCCATTTTATTAATTGGAAACTAAATGAAATAAAACTAAATTTAGTAAATTAAAAACTAATAGATTATGGGTTTCCTCATATTGTGAATTGATTTTACTTCATCATCAGAAATACGTTGATGTCACTCCACCAAGAAGAAATGTAAATATATACTATGATTATGCTTCTTCATTGGTAGGAGTGTTATATGCATTCAGTATAGGTTTTTATATTGTAGGATATATAATATCTCAATGTAAACATATCAATGAAATAGGTGGGTGTAATGAATAAAGAATAACTCATTTAAAAAGAATATTAATAAACCTTGTATGATGGAAAACTCATTATATAATTTAATTTTATCAAAAATAAATTAGTCTAAATATAAAAAATATTACCTATTTGAATGTTTTATTAATAAAAATGTATGTACCAGACTCCCTTAATGAATTAATTATATCCATAACATCCTTGGATGAATATTATGGTTAGACCATGTATCCTGGTTCTTTTTCTTAGTAGGTTAAGGTGCAAGACCACTTTATTAAAAATAAAACAAGAGAGACTCTTTTGAAAAATGGGGTAAGAGGTAACCCATTACAATCTTCTTGTAAAAATTCCAATAAAACCAAAACTAAAAGAAAAGGGTCTATAACATCCAATGAGATACATATATCAAAATAAGAAAAGGAAAAAAAATATTGTCCCTTAATCGAAAATGTAGCAGTGGAGATAGTAAAAGATAGGTGTCACCCCCTTCCAAGAAGTTGTGTCTTGCTGGAAGGACAATGAGGTAGAGAAACCCTCCAACAATAAAAATTTAAAGAAGGAATATATGATATGTGTCACCACACAAATATCTATTTTGAACCACACAACCAAAAAAGTTAGGGATAGAATCAGAGAAATTCAACCTGATGCAATGAGAATAAATTCCAAAACCACTGTGAAAAATCAATTCAGAGTACCCATCCATCCAAATAGAATAACAGATTCGTTGGTGATTAGTTTCCACACACCCATCCCTCTTACAAGGTCACCCACCTAAAAGTACCTACATAATGTTATACCACACCGAATGTGATGAATCTAGATCTAAAACTCAAAGTGACACATGTAACCTCATCAAACAACCATCCCAAAATAACAAGGATCATTAAAAAATTACCAAAAGACCAACACATGATCTAAGTAAACGAAACCATGGATACTACTTCCATCCCATTGGTTCCTAAAACATAAAATAAAAATAGATCATCCCAACTTCCAACCACCCGTTTCTCCCTCTAGAATCTTTAAATACACTGTACCCTACTTCAAAAACCTGAACATTGACCATGAAACGATATCTCCATCCGAGGAGGTCATCTCAATGCATTTCCAACACGAACCAAAATTTAAAGCTAGAAAAAAGCCACCACCCTAAAGCCACACCACAACCAAGAGATAAGTCTATAGACTATAGATCGAATGTCAAATGATGCAGGGGGAGCCCAAATCCAAAGTAGATATAGGGGTGAAGGAATCTTCTCAGCAAAATTTGGGAGCTGATGAGGACATCAAAGCCACCGGGTGGAAGAGGGGATGAGTAAATCCTTAAAAGAAGGTGTAAGACCACTACTACTACCAACAGATATATCAACACAAATATGGATAGTTTAAGCCTCTAATGAGATCCTCTAATGAGATTGAACGAGATCCATAAAGGATATCCTAAAACCCTACGATAAGGGGTTACTCCTTCTAGTGAGTGGGGAGCAATCTATGTAACTTGGTTTTTTAATCAATGACTAGAAAAACAGGGAAATATATGGGTTCCAAACTCAATTCGGGTTCCACAATTTCAATATGTTTTTCCAAGTTAAAAGTGTCATTTAATTAGTGGGAACTTGAGGTGAAGTGTTATCAACCTTGATGCATGGAGTGAGAAAAACTGAATAAAATGGATTATATGACTCCATTATTCCAGTAATGATATGTTCTCCAAATTTTCTTTAATATTTACCACATCATGTTTTCTCAATGGTACATGTGATATCACAAACTTTGTATCCTCTAATAAATCTCATTCTTCCATGATTTCAAGAAATTTTAGAGTGTACTCCACCACCATCACTAATTAATTTTCTTACTCTTAATTTTTTTCAAGATGTTTTCATTTTTGAAAATGTATCTAACTCAAAATGGTCCTTAGGTAGAGGTGTATAAATTTTATTTGAATTTGGGTTCATCGGTATGTGGTATTCAATAGATTCATGGATCAATTTTGACTCTATCATTGTAAAGTAAGGTCCTAATTCAATGTCCTCTTTTTACTCAAATTAATTTCATCCTCAAAAGGAGAAAGTTTTATGTATCAAAGGCATCCCTTCTAAATTTTGGGTGGGAGGGTTTTGAACTCACATAATAGGTATATGAAAATGTATTGTCATAGGGACCATTGTTTTTTATAGAGTATAATATTGAATGTTCAAATGTGATGGAAAATAATGAAACAGGTTATGGTGCACATGAGTCAATCATTGAGTGATAAGAAAAAAAATTAATAAAATAAGACTCATTAAAAATTTATGTTTTCCAATGGAAGATTTTCCATGTTTTTCTCACAATAATTGTTTCATGTTATGATGTAAGGTTGTAGTGAGGAGACTAATTTTACTATTTCACTCATTTTATTTTCAAGATCCTTTAGTAGATTTTGTAGATATTTCATTTTCAAAACCAAATTTACATTAGGTTCTTCTAGATCATTATTTATAGAAACAAAATATGTATTATGTTAATAAAATTAAAGCCTTTTATTTACTATGTTTATAATAGTAAACATTCTGCTCACAAATGTAATTTTTTTTCTCTGGCATAATGATTTGAAAAATTGAGTGCATTCCTCTACTGAGCAAGCTGGTTCAAGTTTTACAAGGGTTTGAGAAAGTAAACTAGTGTTTTTAATTTTTTCTAAAATTTCTTATAGCATATATAGAGACCATGAATTATTTCCAAAAAAATTTTCATTAATAACTTGACTTTGAGGGTGCACAAAATATGGATATTAACTAATATAAAATATCAATGAAAGATTCTCAAATGTATCATCACATTGACATGAATATAAATCATTATAAGAAAAGGAATTACTTTAAGAACTCATGTGTAGTGTATAATTGTAACTCGTACAAGGAATTGTGAGCGGGTAAGGAGGGTATTTATTATAAAAATATGATTTTTTCCATTCCATTCTAAACTCTTGAGTATGTGGAATTCTCCTGTAATGAAAAATCACCCAGATTAGTAATATAAACCTATTTATGTTATGTTTTCTTATCTAATCGATACTTTTTAATGGATCTCAAATTTCTAAAATTCTCCTTGAGAATAACGATTGAAATTTGAAGTGTTCTACCATTGTATACCAAATTTAAACATTTATAAACCTATAATGACTATATAAATGGTATAAGGGCCAATGTTATATTTATAATGTATAAATTTTCCAACTTGAGTATCCCAGAGTCAGTGGTAACTTTATTACATTAGTACCAGATACAAGTTATTATATCCCAAAGAATTTAATATTTTAGTAGTATTCAAGAACTAAATAAAAAAATTTGTTTTATATTATATTGGTAATAAATTATAAAAACTTAGTAAAAGTAAAAAATCATTCATCATTAAACTCATTCATAGACCCATTCTTTATATCCTAGGTAAAGGATACAAAATAAAGGGTGATCTAAGATTCTCATTAATGGTTACATGAAGTTGAATATATCATGAGTAAATAAGGAATAATCAATATTTAAAGGTGAATAACTAAATACACATGTCATTTAACCAATAACTTAAGAAAAAATAATAATATGGAAGGGATAAATGATTATCAAATAATTCCTTATAAATAATCACATAATCTTGAAACATATCCAAGGATATCATAAATATTCAAAAAATTGCATGTTCGTCAATAACATATTTGATAATAATGGAATTCATATTCCCATATATTATAAACGTACCTTCAAATACTATTGATAGGACATCATATATAAATAGGTAGGCATATTCCAAATACTAAAATTAGATTTTATCATGAGTATTACCAATGAATCATGGGGATATCTAAACCAAATAATTTCCCATTATATGATACATCATGTTCATTCTTCATATGAATAAACAATACAACATAATCAAAATTCTTCAATAATAAAAGAAATCCCATATAGGAAGAACTAGCATACATAATTTCAATACTATGCTCGATAAAACTGATCACAAACCATCCAGATAAAAAATAAGGATTATATCATTATAAAATATCCATAATAAAGAATAAAAAAAATAAAGGGTTGTTATCATTGATGGATAGAAATACCATAAAATTTTCATTTAAAACATTCCTAAGGAAAAATCATCTTTTCACTATGAAAATCAATTTTTTTAAAAAAAAATCCATAATAGTATGAAAAATATTTTCCCTGAAATAAACCATGAAAACATATAAATGATGCTTCAAATAACTTATTGGTCATCTTGGTGGGAAATTCTTTTCATTTCAATTATGTTTAAATAAATATTCCTTTCACATTTTCAGTAAAAATTCAAAAAGTGAATCATTTGAAAAGGGACAAAAACATTCAATTAAATCATTTCTATAGAAAGTAAATAATGGGTAAAAATGAACTTAAACAATAATATTATATTATTAAAAACATTCTTGAATACATTTTATGGAAAATATGGACATGGAAGAAATATATTCCCAATTGAAATAAAAACATGGTTGGTTTTTTTAAAAGAATTATTTTGGTTTCTTGAGTTGATAAGGGTGTAAAATTAATGGAAAATTTGTAACATAGAGAAATGAAAAGAGGATAATAAGTTTGATTGGTTTTAATATTAAAAGATTATATAATTACACAAATGTAAACTTAACAAAAAATAATACTGAATAATGATGACATTGTTAAATAAACCCTTTCAAATACCATATCATTGAAGTGATAATTAATCAATGAAGTGATTATGTGTGGAAAATGTAAATCCATAGAAAAAATTGAAAATATAAAATAATAAAATCAAATATCATTTCACACAAAACCACGTCATGACATAGTTAATGTAGTGTAAGTATAACCTAATTAATCGAAATTGAGTTAAGAAACCTATTACCTCAAGCTATAATTACTTTTAAAGAACTCTAACATCCTGAAAAATAAATTTAAATTTCTTATAAATATATCATATAATCATTTACATACTTATAACATAATATACTTATAACATTTCAATACCCATTAATTAATAAATCCTTCAAAATCATTATTTTTATGTGTTAAATGATTCATTTTTTGTAGAAGTTTCAGTTTGGATATTCCAGTCCTTGTATCATGGTTACACATTCTACATAATTATAATCAATACATAAATTTAATATTTATTCACTACAACTTATTTTGAATCATCCATGAATTTTAGAGATAAAAAATAAATTACACCATTTATGGAGATGGTAGGTCATAGGTACACATAAACACTGTATTCACTTTTTAATGAATAGAATGAAAGAAATGTTAACAATAATTAAACTTTATGTAATCATTATAATATAATGTATATCATATATATTCATTAAATACATATATTTCATACCATCCTTGTAAAGTGGAAAAAATGAATCATGTCACTTTGTGAAGGTGGTAGTCCACATGCATGCACAAGGGGTTTTATTAATTTTCAAAATATGGAAAAGTTAACAAGGTGAATGATGTATTATATTTATAGAACCATAAATATTTAATAAATATAATATACTCATTATTTATATATTTATAACCCTTTATGTAAAATGGTGATGAAAAATGAACTACACTGCTACATGGAGATAGTAAGATGTACATAGACCCGAGCGATGTTTTCTCTTCCTATAGTTTATAAAAGTAGAGTAAAATGATTTTACCCTAATAAAAATAAAATATTAATATATTAATTACACTATAATTTTTATTTTAAGATAGGTAAAATATATTTAGAGGAAGTAGAACAAGAAATAAACTTGAAAGTGTGAGTAAATATGATTACCTCTTATTTAGTGGACTTCCTTTATATCCATTATTAAGGACTCTTTAAATTGTATTTTAATAATAAAAACACATCTATTTTGTTTATTGGGATGTCGATAATAGAATTTTGTAGGTTTTTTCATGAAAGGTTTCTCAACAAGGTGTAAAGAAAAGAGAAAATGAGTGTCCTTCTATAAGTGAGGGGAGGAGAACTCACTACTACATAAAGAACCTTTATCAGAACTAGAAAAGGGCTTGGTTGGAGTTTTTTAGAACCAAAATTATAAGAAACATTAAAATAATTCATCCTTTACAATTTCTAAAAGAAAAGTACTGATAAGTATGGCCTTTATTAGTGATTTTGTTTTAACATTGATAACAGGTTCCTTTATCAGTGATTTCTCTATTGCTGATAAAGGTATCCTTTATCAGTTATTGGCTAGTAGTAAATAAGTTCATAGTAGCTACAAAAAAGTTGAATCCATAAAATAAACCTATAATAACAAACCATATTAGAAAACATAAACAGATTAGAATAAAAATATATAAAAAACTGGATTCGAATACAAATATTACAATGCACCATCATTTTAATTAAAAACTTACTTAACAAATATTTACATTGATGTCATATTTACAACTAATCACAAAAACATTACCATCAAATATAGAAAATAAAATTTCATATAGGATTTTTCCCATGGTTAACCTCTATACAAAATCTTTTCCCTACAATAAATCTAATGTCTATTTTAGTCACAGTACATAAAAGATATTCAAATTATAATTTTAATGTGATATAACCCACTAACGATAAATTATATTGTAAAATATTGAATTATTTAATGATATAATAAATTATACTATTAATTATAACATTAATGACTATTCTATTAATTTTATATTAATTATTAATTATACTATTATTTGATAAATATATTATAAATTACTAATTACAATGTTGATTGAAAATCTATATAAATTATATTGTTAATTAGTGATAATATTTATGATATTATTATTTATTAATTATCCAAATTAATTAAATAGTTTTTAATAGTTATATCAAAAAACAAACATGAAACTTGTATATTGAAAATAGACACTTCGAGTCCTACCGACCATATTATGTATAAGATGTGTGGTCAATTCATACATTTTCATATATGAATTATGGATTGTTTTTATAATGTTTTAATACAATATAAGATCATTTATGTGGTTTTGAAAATGTGAAATTCATTTTAAACTAAATTGATACATTTATATTGAAAAAATTTACTTCAAGTCATTCCTCCTACATCACGTCTTAGATTGATGTGTGGTCTATTCCCACATATCAGAAATGAATTGTGGATCATTTTCCTAATGTTTGAAAATAACCCTATCTCATTTTATTGGTTTTGAATATGTGACACACATTTTTAAATAAAATTACACTTTAATATTTAAGACAAATAATTTCAATCATACCGATGACATCATATGTCAGATTCATGTTCGTTCAATTATTACATGTCAAAAAACGAATTATGAATCATTTTCCTAAATTTTGAAAATAATTTTAGCACATTTTATTGGTATTGGATATTTGATGCATGTTCTAAACTAAAATGATACTTATATATTGAAAACACCCACCTTGAGTCTAAATGACCACGTCATGTGTCGTAATGACATCAAGTCAGTTCCAACATGCCACAAAAGAATTGTTGGTCATTTTATTAATGTTTGATAATAATTTGAGATCAATTTATATATTTTTTTTACAATGTGATAGACATTTTAAACATAAGTTATAATTTTATATTGAAAACACACACTTCAAATCATACTAAACACATTGTATGTTTAAATGACATGTGGTCAATTCATACACATTAAAAATGAATTAGGGATCCTTTCCCTAATGTTTAAGAATAATATGAGATTTGTTTCTAATTTTTGGCTATGTAGTGTGTGTTTTAATATAGAATGACACTTATATATAGAACATGCACTTCAATCCATACTAACCACTCCATGTGTTACATTATCGTGTGGTTGATTCCTATAGATCACAAATGAATTATGGATCATTATTCGGAAATTTTAAAACAATACAATATATGTTTCTTGGTTTTGGATAGGTGACACACATTTTGTACTGTAATAAAAATTTTATATTAAAAACACACACTTCAAGTCATATCTTCCACATCACATGTTCAATTGATATGCAGTTAAATTCTTACACATCAAAAATAAATTATAAATCATTTCCCTAAATTTTTAATACAATCTGATCTTGGTTGATCATTTTTTCAATGTGACATTAATTTTAAACTAAAATAAAACTATTATATTGAAAAATTTCACTTTGAGTCATATTAACCACCTTGTGTGTCTTATTCACGCGCATCTGATTCCAACACATTAAAAATGAATTATGGATCTTTTTAATAATGATAAAAAATTGAGATAACTTTATTAGTTTTGAAAGTGTGTCATATTTTTTAAACTAAAATCAAACTTTTATATTGAAAACAAACACTTAGAGTCAGACTAGACACATCGTGTATCGATTGAAATATGGTCAATTATGACATTTTAAAAATAAATTATGGAAAATTTTATAAAATTCGAAAACAATACAGCTGTTTTTGTTGTTTTTAGATACGATACATGTGTTTTAACTTAAAATGAAACTTATAATGAAAACGAACAGTTCAATTTATACTACCAACATTATGTGTCAGATTGATATGTGGTCGATTCCTACACATCAAAAATGAATTATGGATAATTTCCCTAAATTTTGAAAATAATACAAGATCGTTTTATTATTTTTGTAAATGTGATGTGTGTTTTAAACAAAAATGACACATATATATTTAAAACAAAAAAATTGAATCATTTAGACCACATCGTGTGTCAGATTGACAAGTGGTTGATTCCTACACATCATAAATGAATTGTGGATCATTTTACAGAATTTTGAAAATAATTCAATATGGTTTTCTAATTTTTTTCTATATGGTGCACATTTTAAAGTAAAATTAATGTTTTATAATAAAAAAATTAACTTAAAGACATAATTACCACATCATTTGTTGAATTGATGTACATTTAGTTACCACACATCACAAATAAATCATGGATCACTATCCTAAATTTTGAAAACAATCTAAGACTGTTTTCTCAGATTTAGTAATGTGAAATGAATTTTAATCTAAAATGAAATTTTTATATTGAAAAAAGTCCCTTCGATTCACAGTTAATTCCTCACTTCTAGTTTGATCAATTAAAAATGTTATGTTAGAAAATATATAATTAATAGATTTTTAATACTATAAGAATTTTATTTTAGTAAGAAAAATATCTAAGCATTATGATACTAATTATTCCTATTCCAAATGCTTCTATAAGGTCATAACAAGTACTATATCGCAAATATAATATGTAATCACATAAAAATTATGTCGCATAAAAATATGACACCATGTACTCTTCCCACTCATCTCTAAACATATTTACCTCTTATTTTGAGTAAGTGTATTATTTCTAATCTTGGTATCACTAAGAAAATATATACAAACAAATGATTAATAAATATTTTAAGTGAAATTATAATTATCATTAGAAATTACCTTTTTGGGGATATTGTTCTATTGATGGTATATGATATCTTCTATAAATATACAAAAGTAATATCCAAAATCATTGTCATTGTTTTTCTTTAGACACATTACAAACATTACCCAAAATAAATAAATTTTTTTAAATATGTTTTGATATTTAAATTATACTATATTTACCTTATTTTTTCCATTTTATGAATTCCTTGGGATTCTTATTTTTAGCAACCATCCTTATACCATGGTTTATCTGATATTTATAGATATCCCTATCATGAAAAAAATAATGTTAAAATAAAAACTAAAATTAATAATTCAAATTTTATCTGAAAAATATACATTCAGGTTCATTAAAAATTCCCAAATAAACATCATTTGTGGTCGGTTTGATGGAAATACATGCTTTGGATCCAAAGAAAATAAACACATGGGGTTTCAAAATTAATTTTAATTAGAATCCAATGCTCCCTAAAAAAATAAAAGTATTGAAATATATATCTATATAAATATATTATGATTAGATTGTATAGTGTTACCCCTTAATTGTAGAAAATAAGAGGATTCTATTGTTTTTTATTTTCTATTCAATTTACTCAATTAGTACATCTTTTTTCCTTTTAATTTATTCTAATTTCAAATAATTGTTTTCCATAGAAATGATAGTGGGATTAATGAGTCCAAATCATAATTTATAGGGATTTCCCTTTATATAGTATTTATATATATGCCAGATGAAAATATGAATAGTTATTAACTATCATGAACATAGTAGATATTTTTTGGATATATGGATAATTAAAATATACATCATGTATATATTCAAAATTGAGACTCCCAACAATTTAAACTTGATAATTTGATTTATACCCACTAGAACAATCACTTTATTAATGGAATCTCTAAATATTTATTTTTATATTTAATTTAATATATTTTCATATATTTGAATATTTTATCCTCATGAATATTTAATGTTAATATATTTAGTCGTGGAACTTGAAGGGTGAAGGTACTCTTAGAATGTCATTTTGATTTCCTAGTTAATCTATTGGATTTTAATGATCTAAAATTTAATTTATCTACCATTTTGATTGTATGTAATACCATACCTCATTCCAAACATTTTTCATCAACTTTCAAAGGGTTTTATATTTAAAAAAATTATAAAGGACCTACCTTAGGTATCTTTATAATATTATAAAACCTTGTTATTTGAGTTCCAATAGCATTGTCCCTCTTGGTAACATTCCGATCATCAAGTGGAATAGGCCACTCAGTTCTCGGCTCATGAGCTACTTAAATACCCACTATCACATGATATTTTTGGAGTTACTTATTTTTTATCATTTATCCTAATATATTGTACACAATAATCCTCACAACAAGGTTATGTGTGGGTATTTATATAAATGAATCACATAGAAATTCACCCAACATAATTTTAGTAATTTAAAGTTAATAGAAGCTATTTGAATCAAATTTAGAGGAAAGAGTTATGAAAAAATTTAATACCATCAGTAAGGAAAGTTCTCAAGTGGAATAACTATCCTCAAAGCTAGTGGGGTCATGTGCCTCTTCATGTAATGAAAATTGTTTCACTACTGGTTCACTTTGACCATTTGGCATATACCAGTACTCCATACTAGAATAAACAATAATATTTTTGAGAACACCTATATGAACATGTATACATTTTATAATATCATTTTTATCTCCATATTTATTTTTATTCTCAAAATATGTTGGAGGTGACACTCCAAAACATCCACCTCAAATGCGGCCATTTTTTTCACAACTTCAAAGATACTGAAAGTAAATTTTCATCAGGTACAGTTGACACTGATTCTTGTGCTTAACTCATATAAAAAAATATAAACATAAATTCATATTTTTATGTAATACTATTATAATGAAAAATGAATTGCTAATATTTCATACCTACACATGATTCCCTTACTTTTATGTATTTTAATATATTATTTCACCCAATTTATATACTAGATCCTCCTTTTATAGAACATGAAATGGGATAAAAGAGGTTTTGGATTCTGATTCAACAATATGAATATAAACAAAGGAACATATGTTTCATATCACATAAAATTTTTATTATAGATTTAAATGCATACCATTTCCATCTCTAGTGAAGCATACCCTATCCATAATTTATGGTATGGGAACATGGGTTTTGTTGAATGTTTATTATTTTTATCACACATTTTATATTTCATAAATTAATAATTTTGAATCAAAGTGGATAAAAAAATATTTTCATATAAAATATTATTAATTACAATGAATGTGTAATGATTTTTTATCTTGATTATTAATGAAATATTTCAGTGTTTCCAAGTTTATTAATTGTAAATACATAGTTCGTGGGTGGGGTTTTCCTTTCCCCTCAGCATCATTGAGATGAAACTTTTCCATAAGTGTCCAAAACCCTCTATAATTTTTTCTAGTGACCACTAAGGAAAATTTAGTATAGAAATTATCTAAAATATATAAACAATGAAATGAATAATGAAAAGAAAATAAATATTTAATTATATATTTTTTTGGTAAAACATAGAATGTATAAAATAATATTTCTTTAATATATTCCCAAATGGTTGTTTTTAATGTAGGAATGACATTGTGACCCATATGTATGTATATATATATATATATATATATCAATTTTCATGTCCATTTAAGTTGTGATCCCAATGTAACTAATCAACATTGTCTTGTTGGTTTAAATAGGTTTCCCACATTAAATCCATACAACCACAAATTTTATACCTTATTTCCTTAACTTGATAAATTTTGTTAATATGGTGATGCTACTATAATCTTATTTTTTATCTATAATTTTTTTAACCCATAATAATTATATATATTTATCATATATAGTCTATTATTCCTAGGGATTGATAATAGCATAAGTAAAGAATTCATTATCTATATGATTAGTTAAAATTTTAATTTAGATTATGTAAATTTAGTAAAGAACATATAATATTATGAAGAAAACATTATATATTAATTTTTTTTAACATATTCATTGTACTCTACTTTTTTTAATGTTTGAAGGGATTTATATCCTTTATTGAGTATCAAAATCCCCTCCTTATGGACCTCTATAATATAGAAGACACTGTCAACACTGATTTCACCATGAAATGATTGTGATATCCCAATATAAGGGTCATCCTCAATTGAATTTTCATTTGGCCCCATAGTTTTTCAATCACCAATAGAACTATCAAAAAATTATTGTTTTCAATATTTTGGACACAAAATACTCACATTGTTTATTATTCCATTATGATACTCTCATTATTATACCCTAATACACTAAAATTCATATTCATAAAGCCCAATTCATTGACTTTAAATAAACTCTTACTTTAAACCCATTTAGAATGGAAAGTTGAGACTTGAAAATTTGTAAAAACTAACTCGTATATCTATTTGATGATTCCAAAATATGATATATTCACATAAATTGGATTTCTCTCCTTGCAACCAGATACATGCATCACATCCATCATAAGTGTAACTCCACTATATTTCTATATACTATGTTCATATTTTTATTTTTTATGTAATTTATAACCATTAATTACCAAACCAAAGTAAGAAATAACATTTATATTGGGACACATGGATAGTTATTGAAGTTATTAAAAAATTGAATTCTGATTTTCAGAAAACTCGTTATAAATATGATCTCAATACCATCCCATAAAATATTGATTATGTGAAATTTATATCCATACTTCATACCTTTATAGATACAAATGTATAATAATTAACTTTTGAGATTCAATTTTTAGTTAAACCTCTTTAGTATAGTAAAGAATGTAAAGTTGATCTTGAACGGACTATGTAATGGTAATTGTAACAACATCTATTTTAAAACCCCATCACCTAAAAGGAATACACTATGATGCGATTT
Organism: Viscum album; assembly: GCA_963277665.1. Lineage (NCBI taxonomy): Eukaryota > Viridiplantae > Streptophyta > Magnoliopsida > Santalales > Viscaceae > Viscum > Viscum album. Next base: position 808,088,725 of record OY728137.1, read on the forward strand.
TAGGAGGCTAATGCTTCAATATTTATGGGTAATCATTAAAAAAATCAGTATTTTATTTAGAAACATATATCTCTACAATAAAACCTTCTAGCCAACTTAGATTTTTGATATACCATTTCAAAATATTCATATACAATTCAATGGGGTGCATCCATATATAATTAACAGGACCACATTGTTGAAAATATCTAACTAATTGAACCATCATGTGGATTATTTATCAAAAAAATGGTTGGAATAACATCTCCAATTTACATAATATGACTGCAATATTCTTGTTCAATCTTGGATACTTCACTGAGTATATAACTTTACTATATATGTATTTGAAAAAGAAAAACTTCTAGTTAATTTATGTTATAAAATTTTAGGAAGAATTCAATATTAATTGAAAATCATTAAAATTTGAATCAAATATTGAAATTGGTGTGAATTTAGACCCTATAGCTTCCAATTTTTCATTTTAAATGACTTTCTTTATATTTAATGAATACCCCTCTGAGAATTTTATTGCATGAAGGAAGTTGTAAAATTGCAAATTTTCTTGTCTATATAGAGTATTATATATTAGAGGAAAAAATGTTTCCTATAACCCTTCACTAAATAAAACTCTTCCCTTATCCCCATGTCATTAATTTCTAACCTAGTATTGATTCATTTTTTATTTTTCTGGTACATTAATTAATAATTAAATAAAACTATCACAAACACTTTTTCTACATGAATGACATCAATAAATTGTTTGATGTATAAAACATTCACGTATAATAATGCAGAGAAAACTTATCCATTTTTAAAACTTTATTCTTTAAGACTTTCAAATAAAATTACCAAACATTTTGTCAACAACTTTTTCCTTCTCAAACAATTGATCAGCAGTTAGTGTAGACAACGTTTTACCTTGTTTTGTATTTCCATTGAATGGTGCCATCTAAGATTAGTATTTATGTCACTGGGGTAAAAATATCTAATGTACTTAAAATATAATGGTTGAAAAATATTTCAACCTAACCATGTGAGTTCATTATCCACAAATGGGACACACCATCATTCATTTAATGCTATAGCATAAATTTTTTTCATAAGTAGAACATTCATTTATCACACCTTACCAAATGGATCTTAATGTGAATTATTTAGTTACATGAGAATCATAAAATGAAACACATGTATCTCATATAAATTGGATATCATCGATCAATGGATCCTAATATACATCAATATCATTACCATGTTGTTTTGGTCTAGATATAAGGAGAGACAACATAGTGTATTTTCATTTCTTGAATAACTCTGGTGGAAAGTTTTAATTAACCAAAATTATTTGTCATGTACTATGAGTACTTAATCTATATACCAAAAGGATTTATTATATCTGTAGATAATTCAAGATAGATTTTTCATGGCTCACTTTTTAATTTTGGATACTCATGATAAATTTTATTCCACCAGGGAGAGTCCTCTAAGTGATGTAGATTTAATATATCCAATTCTTGTATTACTATTCCATGTAAATTGTCTATTATTTTTTATGATAGATATTTATTTGTGTAATCCTTGGAATGATAGGAATTTTCCTTAAAATATTTGAAGTAATTGATGATCTTTTTATCAATATTCACCAAACCTATGGAATTTTTTGAGTGATCAGTGGTCCTTATGAAACAATATGAAATAATTTAGAAAGGCATGTAACTTTTCAAAGATCATACCCATTGAACATATAATTTTATTAGCATCATATGGTAGACATTGAATCACATATTATTTTGGTATCATATTATTCAGTAAACCAAGTTATTCTATAATTTTTTTTCACTCCATCCACTATCATATTTCAAATAATATAACTTAATTATAGATGAAAATTTTGTATATTTTGTACAATCGGTATACAATGGAATCTTTTAATATATATTTAACATTTAAAACAACTTTGTAAAACCATGAGGGACATATTCAATTTTCATTTTTATTTATTTTATAAGATCTCCATCATCAATTACACTAGTATTCATGTAAAATTAATTATAAATTTTAGCATCATAAATATTAGTATGAAAATTCTATTTATCCTTGTGTTGGTCCAAAATTTATATATTAAATCTATTATTTGATAAATAAAATGTTATTACAACTATTATGGATGAATCTTTCTTGAGTAAAAATAATGTGAAGATGGAATAAGTATTTTACAAGGGTCATGTTAGGACCCGACCCAAGCTAGGGGCTCAAGTCGCAACTATCCCAATACCAACTCCATAGGCCAGGGGTTGGGGACAAGTGTCGAAGAAACCACAAACTTAGAGAGGTATTTTCCTAAAACCTGTAAATGTGCACACATACCACTATAAGAAAAGGTGTTATGGAAAAGTATAAAAGTGAAAAATACCATAAATATACCAAAAATTTCATGAACCACTAAATAGAATGAAGGTGCAATAGTGTCAACTAAAATGCAAAAGGGTGAAAATGTGCATGAAAACCAAAAACCTATCCCAACATAAAGGAAAATGAAAAAGAGTAAAGTTGATAAAGACCCACTCTTTAATCCCAACTCATACCACCAAATGTATACCACACATCCCATATCTCTATGCTCCTTTGAGATCACGATTGACATGGAATCCATCTACAAAAGACACGAAACATGATAGGAAAATACCATGTAGGAGTGAGTATATACATACCCCATAGAACACCCCAAAAAGTTGAAGGGGTAGTAAGAGAAACATTGAAAAGGTAAGAGTAGAGAGAACAAGGTACTGTAAAATTCAGCAGAAAGAGTAAAACTCTACCAAACAAGAGTGTGAAAGTACCCTCATCCAAACACACGGATATAAAATTTTGAGTTGATGAACTATTTTTTGAGTATTCTATACTTATTTCTAGAGAGTATATTTGTCCAACCATGAGAAGCTAGACACAGATAGAACGTGTCATACCCTGCATGTCATCGCCTCTCCTAGACAGAATGTAACCAAGACCCAATGAGTGGGTACTATAACTATATATATATATATGTGCTCAGTCAAAGAAGACCAAATGAGAGAGTAAGGGGATCTTCATCTCACATATCATCCCAATAAAGTGAGTGTACAATAGTTATAAAGTAAATCCATCTATGATACCCAACATCTTGAATGTCTTCCTAGGAGGCACAAGTCAAAGGGGATCAAATCATCACACTTAGATATTATCTACTTTGAATAGAACCGACTCACCCACATGTTTTTAGATCATGTAATAAGAACATTTATCAGTGTGCAAAGTTACCCTCCACCTTCTGAGTCCAAAGGTAAGTCGAACCACACCTCACCATTATGTCACACAGTCAGGGATATTCTCTAGTAGTCATCGAGGAATTACAATTCCCAGTCCTACTATAGGGTACCACTCAAGATAGTCATTGAGGAATTACACTACCCATACACTGCTAAAGGGTAAGCCAAGTGAGTCATCCGGGGGATACCACTGCTTAGCCTAGCTGAAGGGTCACACTTGAAAGGTCATCAAGGATAATACATTCCAACCATGCTAAAGGGTCAGTCTAGAATTTCATTGAACTCTAATATCCAGATCCCACTGGAGGGTAACTCAACATAATCAGGGACTACACTACCCATCCCAGTTGGAGGGTCAGCCCGAAATCATCACGGAAAAAACTACCTAGCCCAGCTGGAGAGTCATACCAAAATAATTGTGGAATACACTACCCAACCCAACCATATGGTTATCCTAGAACTACTCTAGTTAGCATGCCTGATCTCTTTCATCATTGGGTTTTATCTCTATGTGTGCCAACCCGAACCATTCATGTTATATTTTGAAAGATTCTTTTGAGGTAACCATCATGTTCTATGTGGAAAAAACACTTAGGATAAGAATCTCACGGGCCAAAAACTGAGTACAAAAAAAGGAGATATGGGGGGTTTAATGATCTCTTAGAAGACCCCAAAAAGAAAATGATGTTTAAGGGGACCACCCAAAGTGTGGTCCTCCTTCACTACCTGGCCGTGTCTTCTAGCTAGAACACAGGTCCCATCTATGTAGGGTTACATGCCATGTAGGTGGGAGACATGGCATGTCCAACCAATTTGGGTAATGGGACATGTCTATATGCCATGTCCATGTACTCAAACCCCATGTGTGCGTACTCAAATACATGGTGTGTTGGTCCACATTGGATATTGTATGTGTGGACAACCCATGTAGTCAGAACATGGTTTGTGCCTAGCCATGTGTTCCTTCACATGGATGGTTCACAAGAAAGGGTAATTCACGGAATGTCAAGGTGTGTACATGCCATGCAATCCTTATCTTACATGAAACACTAGTGCCACCATTGAGGGAGACTTCACACTGTGCGTTCTTTGAGGTATATGACATGTAGATGGGTTTTTATAGAAACCCTATGTTTTCTCTATTTTTTATACCATATCAAATCTACCCCAATTACAACCAAATTCACCCGATTCTGCTCTGAAAACACATGATCTGACTAAAGAATGTGGAAAATCATTTTCATTCATTTTGAATTGGCCTCATTCAGAAACAAGTGGTTTTTCAGATCTCTCACATGCCACCATAGCTTCGATCCTCATCATATTTTTGAGAAACCTATATATTCAACATCCTTGCATCATGTCGTTTCATGATATATGATTTTCTAATGATTCGTTCACCATTTTTAATTTTTTTTTTCAACCTAATCAGTCTCGGGTCACCCACAAAATTGTCGAGCCAGGAACCATAGTATTCCACTAGAGAAGAACACAAATATTTGCGTGTGAAAAGAACCACACACAAGGGTTTGAATCATTGGAAAATATTTCATGTCCAACTGATCAAGAAAGAGCATCTATATTAGATGAACGATAAAAAAATAGTATGTTTTTAACAATTGGGATCATGGAAAGGGGGCGTAGATTACAGAATCATTTTTCAACATGCACAAACATTTAATCTAGGGTGTAGAAAAACCAATGATGAGACCTTATTATACTTGGATCAATAATTGGTGATGCATTCGCCTGTTAATGGGTTTGTGAGAGGCCTCATGTTTGTTGCACTTTGATCTATCTAGAATTAGAGGTCTGTCATTCTTCATCACTTTTTCTCCATTCACTGTTGGAGAGGATATGATCTGAGGAACTGTTGGTAGAGATAATGGTTATGAAAACCCTATAAAATCTCTACTGTGATATACTTAAATATTCTCTCTTAATTAATATTGTATTTAATAAGATAAATTTATTAATTATTTAACCACTTAAATGCACTTCTAGTGAACAAGTAGTCGTAACATCCCATGCCAACTCATTTTATGTTTCACCTAGGGACAACACTACTTTATGGACCCAACCATGGTGTCAGATTTCTGATCTGATCACCCTTTTAAGATTTATCCTATTTTATTTAATTAACTTCAAGAACACAATATAAAATATTTTTAATATTTTTATCGACTTCATTCTATGCTCAACATGCCTCAGAATCGCACGTTGTCATAGTTTCTAACTCTAGAAAAAAATTTAGAAAATTTATAATTCTTACGAGTGAAAAACCAGGTCTCTATATCATTTCCTACATTAAGATTTTTGTCTTCAAAAAGAGAAAATAAGCAAAAAAATCAGGATACAGATCCGTCATCTAGATCTCCTACTCCGAAGTACTCTCCTGCATGTTTCTGTACTGTACCAGCACTCAAACCAAATGAATGGATCGTCCTCACAAGGTCTTCTCTTGTCAGACCTCAATCTCCACCAGGTGCTCTGCAATGTTGGATCCATCCTCAATGTCTACCTCACCCTATTCAATGGAATGTTTGGTTTCATGCATATATATCACCATATGTGACACGTGGAAAATGTCATGCACCCGCTCCAGGTGTGGGGGTAAGGTGAGGCGATAGGCAACCTCACTTACCCTCTGTACGATCTCAAACGACCCGATGAACCTCAAGGAAAGCTTTCCTTACTGAACAAACCTCTTAATTATACATTGTTGGGTGAATATCAAGAAGTCATGGTCTCCCTACTTAAACTCTAAAGGCCTATGACAATGATTTGTGTAGGACTTTTATCTACTCTAGTTCATCTTCATCTATTCCTAAAAGACCTGTACTTTCTTTATGGTCGCCTGCACCAATAATGAGAACATAAGGGAAGACTCTCCAATATCCATCCAACATATGGGTGACCTATAGGGTATCCTATAAAAGGCCTCAAAATGTGTTATCCTGATGGTGGAGTGGTATCTTTTGTTGCATGAAAACTCCAATAAAGCTAGGTGATCCTCCCAGATCCATCCAAAATCTAACATACATGCCATCTACATATCCTCTAGCACCTGGACAGTGTGCTCAGCTTTCCCATAGGTTTGGGGGTGAAAGGATGTACTCATCTGCAACTGGGTCCCAAATACCTCCTTCAGCCCTCTCCACAATCATGACGTAAACATCACGTCACGAGCATAGACAATCATCAAGGTTACCATGTGAAGGTAGATAATCTCTTGGATGTATAATTTCACCAAAATCTCCCTCAAACACTACTACCTAATGGAAGGAAATTGTGTCAACTTCATGAGTCAGTTAACTATCACCCAGATGGCGAAATGGCCCTTCGCTATGCACAGAAACCTTGTGACAAAATTTTTGGACATTTTATCTCATTTCCACTCCATAATATCAAGAGGCTGCAACTAACCTATCAAAACCTAATGCTCATCCTTCACCTGATAATAGGTAATACCTAATGAGATGAACTTAGCTACGCTTCATCTCATTTCAGACCACCAAAAATACCACTAAAGTTCCCTTTACATATTCTCTATGCTGGGATGTAAAACTAAGGGAGAAGTGTGGAACTCCAGCATCACCTCTTCCCGAAACGTGATTGGAACCATTTTCCCCTTGTAACAAGATCTCATGATTCCCTCCATAATAATATCATTCAGGTGTGTTTTCTATGTATATATAATCATGAAAAACATCACATTAAATGTCTCCCTATTGGGACTCTTTCAAATGATCCAGGGGTGAAGGAGTCAACACTATTGACTATAAGAAAATTGTACCCTCCTAGTCTACTAGGGTCAGCTATAAGAAAGACAATTACTCTAAAGCTTGATGTACTAGGCGATCATGGTAATTCTTATTAAGTGAACTTGCTAAAAGGTTTCAATTACTTAGACTATATCCTATCTCGAAGATGTATTCCTGTAGGAACTCTAACCAGTGTCGCTGCCTCAGGTTCATGTCTCTCTGAGTGAAGAAATATCTGAGACTCTGGTGGTCTGAGTAAACCACCAGGTGCTCTTCCAGAAAGTTCATCGTCATCCTCAAAGAAAACAAAAATACTTTTTTGAGCTTTAGATCATGAGTCAAATAATTATACTCATGGGGCCTCAACTGCCTCGACCCATATACAATGACCGCCTGACATTTCATCAACATTCAACCAAGACCATCTCTTGAGGCATTTCAATACACAAAAAACTCAACTCCTCCCTCTGGTAGTCTCATAATTGGGGCACTCGTCGACCTATTGGTCAACTCTTCGAAGGCCGTTTGGCACTGCTCAAACATGGTAAACGACTCTTCCTTTTGCAATAGAGTGGTAAAAGGGACTACTATTCTCAATTATTCATCCACAAATCTCATATAGTACCTTGAAAATCTATGAGAAATATAAACCTCTAAAACATTCTTGGGTGGCTCCCAGGTAGGTACTTCTTTGATCATTGCTGGATCCACAACTAGTCCTGGATCAGAAATAACATTCCCTATAAAATGAACCTTATGTACACATAACTAGAATTTTGAGATCTTTACATAAATCTAGTGCTCCCAAAATAAATCAAGGATCATGCACAAGTCCTCTACATACTTATCATCTGCTGCAGAGTAGATGAGTATGCCATTGATGAAGAAAATGAAAAAATGGTCCAAGTAAGGATGGAAGATCTAGTTCATCAAAGCCATGAAAACGAGGGGGGGGGGGGGCATTTTTCAAACTGAAATGAATTACATGGAACTATTATTTCCCATAGCGACATTGAAACGAAAACATAATAATATCACCCTAAAAAACCTGTATTTGGTGGTAGATAGACTTGAGATCGATCTTGGAGAACCATACTTAACCGCACAACTTAATAAAGATGTCTTAAATCCTTGGAAAGAGATACCTTTTATTTAGTATGAAATGGTTAAAGAGACGATAATCCACACAAATATGTGAGCTCACATATGTCTTCTTCAAAAAAAAATAGGGCTAGCCAGGGGGATTCACTAGGTCTAATGAAACCTTTCTCTTGGAGGTCTTCCAACTACAACTTTGACTCCCAAAGCATAGTGGGTGCTATCCGATATTCCATAGAATATATTAGGGTAGTCCCTGGTCTAAAATAAATGAAAAAATATAATTACATCCTTGGAAGTAGTACCAAAATGTATTTGGGAAATACATACATATAATCCTTCACAACTGAATGAATATAGACACCTGGAGAGACTACTGCACTAAGGGTCATACTCTCTTGTTGGTAGGGAATAGGCTGAAACCTCTTGCTCATAGAACCAGTTCATCCCTCTATGAGATCTCTCTTGTTAAAGAAGGATAACTTCTTCCCATCAACGCATTGACATATGACTAGTCTGCATTGACATTCAATATTGGACCGGACCATGGAAAGCCAATCCATACACAGTATAATGTCTTAGGGTTCCATAATGATGACCAGTAGGACCCACATGGACCTCTATCCTCCAAGTGATAGCTCGCACTACCGGAAGATGAAAGATACGGAGGAAGTGCTCCCTGTAAGAACCTCAAGGAATGGCTTATATGCTAGCATCTCTACCCAGAGATCCAACTCCCACACGAAGAATTGAGAGATGAAATAATGGATATCACCTATGTATACTAATAACGAGGCAAGATTATAGTAAAGACAGATCATACCTCAAATCATCTCATACGTTGTAAGATCGTAGACGTCTGAAGCTTATTGTTTCCCATGGCCCCAACTTCCATCTCCCTGAGCCTGATGTGGGATTCCTAATGGTGGTGGTGGAATAACCCCACACCATCATTCCCCACCCACATCTTCTCCTTCTCCTCTACCAACTTCACCTCCCTCGGGACCCATGTCCCTTCCCAGAAGATCCATGATCACCGCGTTGTCTCTGTCATGTCGGACTATCTACTACTTGTCTGGGATGCTCAGCTGGCCTAGTTAGGAAATCCCATGCCATGTGACCTCACATGTCACATGTATATCCTTGTCTCTCTCCTGGCTTCTCTAGTTCTATACTCTGACCCTATATAGAATGACTATATCCCTGGGTCTGCTCACAAAAGGGTCTCATGTTTCAAGATCTCTAGTGTTTGGATGCTCATGCAGATGTATCCACTCTCTCATGCCTACATCCATCTCCAACTATCTAAAATACCTCTATCAAAAAGCTCTCTAGAACAAGTTTATGCTCCATCACCCCAACATAGGTGGGGATGCACTAGGGAACCACGCTGGCATGGATCTCTCTGTGAAGTTCGTTCTCAATCTTCCATGCATGGAAGTATCCATCTATGATCATGTAAAGGGATTAGAGTGTAAGGTATGTTAACCTCTCTTCATACTCTTCCACTATTATTCCTCCCTACTAAAGCTCAAAAATCTCCATAATCTGAATAGGGCATAATAAGGATGGGTATTACTCCTCATGAAACAGATTCCGGAAGTCATCCCACAAGAGTGTCAAATCACCATGAAATTGAGTAACTAATCTCCACTGGTGCCTAGATACTCCGTGGAAAAGACTGACTGCCAAGCCTCCATATTATGTGTAGGTGTATGAAAAAGCTTGAATACATGGACCACTTACTCTATCCAATCATTTTCTGCCTGAGGATTAGTCTCACCATAGAACCTCAGCGGTCTATGGTGTTGAAACTCGGGGAGGGAAATCCGCCTGCACCCACCCTTAGCCTGCTCTGCTGGGACTATCTGATGCTCAATGGTTGGGGGTATACTACCTACCCACTGGGAGTAAGGGGATCACAAGATGGACCTTGAACCGAGTCCATGTTGCTCATGTCATCGTCATCATGAACCAGAGTTAGTATCCTTTCTTGTTGTCATCACGGAGGCATCCTGACGATTATCAAGGAGGATCATGGTTGGATGAGTGTGTGTGTCTATATATATATATATATATATATATTTGTGTGTGTGTGTGTGTAAAGGAAATGGGGAGCTGAATCAAGAAGGATAGTCAAATAATCAATCCTATAAAATTCATATACCATTGTTCCCTAAGATAAATGTCTCCAGGTGCCGAGTCGAAAAGCGAGTAATCAGGGTCCTAGTGAATGGCTATGTCAATCGCTCGCACCATCACTGGACTCCCTATCCTAAGAGCCACTCTCGTGACACTTCAACAATGTTTCCCTAAACCCAACCAAGACCTTTTTTGGTAAACATCCTAACAACATCCCAAGGGTCGAACCACCTCTAATAACACTCTGTCACAACCCATCCCAAGATGGGGATCGAGACACAACTACCACAATAACGACTTCGTAGGCCAAGGGTTGGCGAAAAGTTTCAAGGGCACAGAAAACTCAGGGAGGCATTTACTTAAAACTTGTACAAACTCACACAACTCACTCAATGAAAAATCATAGAGGAAATGTAGAAAAAGTACAAACTGCTATAAATATACCAAAAAATGCATGAAGAAATAAATAGAACAAAGGTGTGTTAGTGTAAACTGAAAAGTGAAAAGGAAAAAACACACACCCAAACCATAAACATATTCCAACCTGAAGGAAAATGAAAAGGTGTACATAAAAGAGATCCTCACTCCTGAATCCCAAATCTATCCACCGTACACAGTCCATGAATCTTGTATCTCAATGCTTCACTGTGATCAGGATTAACCTATCTAATGTCTACAAAATACACAACACGTGTTGGGAAAACCCCATGCTGGAGTGAGTATATACATACCCATTAGGATTCCTCAAAAATGTGAAGGGGGTGGTGAGATTTACACTGAAAAGGAAATAAATAGAGAGAAAAATGTACAGTAAAAGTGAATGGAAAGAGTACAACTCAACCGAACAAGAGAGTGAAAGTAGACTCATCCAAAAACAAGGAGATAAAAATGGTGGGAGATGAACTCATCATCGATTCTTGACTACCTATAACTGGAAAGTAAACTATTCCAACCATGAGAAGCTAGACACAGAAAGAATATGGCATACCCAATGTGACATCATCTCTCTTGGAAGGAGAGTATCCAAGACCCATGGAGTGATTACTTTAATAGGATAGATATATATATATTTATACACTTAGTAAAAGAATCCCAAAAAAGGGAGTATGGGGATCTCTATCTCATATATCAACCCAAGAATGCGAGTATCTAATAATACTAAAGTAAATCCATCTATGATGCCAAAAATTTCATACGTCTGTCTAGGAGGATCAAGTAATAGGGGTTCAAATCACTGCAGCTTGATACTATCTCCTTTGGATGACACTTACTCACTTTCATGGTTTTAGATCGTGTCATAAGGACACATCTCGGTGGGGAAAGAACCCCTCTTTCTTGTGAGTCCAAAAGTATGTAAAAACACACCTTGTCACTATGCCACATAGTATATGGTATTCTCTGGTAGTCACCAAGGAATACCACTACCCATTCTTACTAGATGGTACCACTCGAGATAGTTATCAGGCAATGCCACTACCTAGACACTGATAGGGAGTAATCCCAATGAGTCATAAGGGGGACGCCACTGCCCAACCAAGGAAGAGGGTCATGATTGGAAGGTCATCGGGGACTAAACTACCTTGCCCAGTTAGAGGGGTAGCCTGGAACATTGAGGAGCTACACTGATCAGATCCCACCAGAGGGTAACTTAGAATCATCGGGGAATACACTGCCCAACCCAAATGGAGGGTCATCTCAGAATCAACGAGGACTACACTACTTTGCCCAGATGGAGGGTTATCGCATAATCATCAAGGACTACACTACCCATCCTAGTCATAGGGTCATCTCAAAATTTATTTGGTAATCCTGTGTGATCTCTTCCATCATCGGGTTTCGTCTCTATGCATGTCAACCAGGAACATTTATTTCGTATCCGAAATCAGCTTCTGAGGGCACCATTGCATTCTAAGTGGAAAACACTCAGGATAGGAATCTCACGAACCAAAATACAAGTTAAAAAAAAAATACACAGGTTTAAATATTTCTCGGAAGATTCCAATAAGAACACAAAATTTAATGGGGACACACGGTGTATACTCATCCTCTACTTCTTGGCTATGTCTTCTAGCTAGTTCACGAGTCCCATCCATGTAGTGTTACCCACCGTGTAGGTAGAATACATGGTGTGTCCGACCAATCTATGGACTGAGCCATGTCTGTTGGCCGTGTCTGGGTACTAAAACCCCATTTCTATGTACTCCAGTACATAGCGTGTTGGTCCACATAGGATACTTCATGTGTGGCCAACCCATGTAGTCGGTGCATGGAATGTTCTTGGCCATGTGTTCCTTCACATGGAATTTTCATATGAAAAGGGTAATACATTACATGTCAAGGGGTATACAAGTTGTGCCATCCTTATCTACCCCAAAACCCTAGCACTGTCGCTGAGGGAGGCCATGTTCCATGTGTTATTTCAGGTATATAGAATGTAGTCATTTTTTTCAAGAAACCCTAAGGTTTCTCTCATTTTTGGCCACTGCATCCAAATCTTCCCCAACTATGGAATAAGTCACCTGATTCCACTCTGAAAAAATTAGATCTGACTGAAGAACATGAAAACTTGTCATTATTTATCGTGAATCAACATCTTTTGGAAATAAGGGTTTGTCCAGATATTTTGTACACTACTACGTCTCTGATCCTCATCAGATTGTTTCTAAACATATAGATTCTTCATCCCTGCATCATGTCATTTATGGATCTATTCCTTTCTCATGATTACATTGTCATTTGTAAAATCCATCCCAAATCTGAGTGCCCGATCAAGCTTGGGTCTTTTGAAAATTGTTGATCTGGGAACCGAAGGGTTCCACTAGAGAATAATGAAAATATTTGAGGTATAAAATCACCCTAAGAAAGCGTTTTTATTATTTTCCAAGCATTCTTGGACAAATGATCAAGAACGGACATCCATATTAGATGAACGATAATAATTGAGTTTGTTCTTAGCAATTGGGATCAAGAAAAAGGGGTGAAAATTGAAGAATCAATGCTCAAAATGATTAAATAGTTAATCCAGGGCATAAAACACCAAAGACGAGTCCTACCTATTCTTGGATCTATCCTTTGTGAAGACTACACTTTCCATTGAGTTTATGAGGAGCCACCGTGTTTTCTATGCTTCGATATGTCCTGAATCATAGGTTTTTCATTCTTTGTCACTCGTTCTTCATTCGCCAACAGAGAGAACAATAAGGGGGGAACTTTTGGTAGATCTCGAGGTTATAAAAAACCTGTAAAATATAAACAACAAGATATTTAAATATTATCACTTAATCAATGTGGCATTAAATTATATAAATTAATTAATTATTTAACTACTTAAACACACCACCAATGAGTGAGGGGTTGGAACATCTTGCGCCAACTCATTTTATGTTGAAACTCGGGAAAACATCTTGTTCTAGACCTAACCATTGTCTCATATTTCTAATCTAATCACCCATCTAAGCTTTATCCCAATTTCTTTAATTGACTTAACATGCATTATATAAAATATATATAATTCTTTTATTTATTTAATTTTAGGAACACTGGGCCTTGGAATTGCACATAATCTTAGCACCTAACTCTGGAAAAATATTTAGAAATATTTCAATGTCTTACAAAGAAAAAACCAAGCCTATGTAAGTCATATGTATAATATATTGAAAACTTTATGAATTATTTAACTCCATCCCCAAACACTTTTGTCATATTATTATTATCCATCCATTTTTTATTTATATCCATCCTATTAGGTTCAAAAAATATTCATTTTTTAAATTAAAAAAACAAATAATACTATTATAATAAAAGGGGAACGTTATAGATACTTCTGTGAAATTTTATTATTTTCCTATAAAAATAGTCATACTCTGTTTTTACACTCAAAGAAGCTATAAGAAAAGTTTTAAGGAAAAAAAGGATAGAATTTATCGAAATTGGAAGGTTATAATCATTTTTTGGAGAAGGTGTCACATTTATAAGCTCCTAATATAAAAATAAATTTGAGTATATAAGATACATTAGGATGGTGTGTGGTAGCATTAAAGATGGTAATTGATGGTTTATTAAATATTTGAAGAAGGGGGGTCAAGGCTAAATCTAAATACCAATAAGGGGACCCAATAGTTGAATCTTTTTGGTTTTGATTACTAACAAGTAATCATTTTTCACAAGGGTGACATAAAAAGATGAAATCTAGAGTAAACATATGGTTGTTGGTCCATGTTATCGATTTGATGTTTTATAGGATAAAAATGATGTAATTCAAGGGATGTTTCTATAACATTTCTAGGTGGGAATCCAAAAAGAGGGAAGAGTTGATATTTGTTCATTTATTCCCTTGGTACATGGTAGGCCATGTGCTTTTTTATTGATATGGTTATTAGGAACTGAATTTTATGATCTTTTATCACATAATGAATACATTATTAGGGTTCAATCTCTAGGTATTGAGATTCAAAAGTTACAAGAAACACTTGAATTAAAATATAATGAACTACAAGTCTCAATAATGGATTTTGAAGCTACATTAAAAGAATAATATAATTGGGTTTGGATGAATGCTTCAAATTTAAATAATTCAAATTGCTTGGATGAAGGCTCAATGAACAATAATAAAAATTCTTATTGGGGAATAAAGAAAAAATCATATTCAACAAAAGTTAAAGAAAAAACCAAATGGTATTAGCTAAAAACCTAATCTCAAACTAATGATCGGAGTAGAATACCAACAAACTTGGATCACCTAGAAAAAAATATCCTCGGTAGAACAAATGAGGATAATTAACACTTGAAAACATTTAGAGTGGAAAGTGGGAGAAATGGTTAAACAAGATAGAAGAAAATGTGTGGTTTTTTAAGATGGTCATGATTCCAAATTATATACTAAAGGGAAGTTTTATTGGAGATTTAAAGAGTGTCATTTTAATCCCTATTACTGAGATTAGGGTTTAAATAATATCATGGGTATATCTCAATGGGTTGAACCAAAAAATTCAACTTAGAAAATGATCAAAATGTTGAAAAAATAAATTCAATAGAGGTCAGAATGAATGCAAGTGGCGCCAAGAGAAAGAACACACTGAAAGGAAATACCCACTAACTTATTGGGACTGCGGTTGGAATGAAAGCGGAAGGAATCCTCAAAAGGTTCAATAGGGGGAAGAAACTACTACAAGTGAAAATTTTCAAAACTGGTGATTCACATAGTATGGTACGTAGTAAAAGAATTAAAAATGGTGAATATGAAGGTGAACCTCAATCACTCTTCTTGGAAAAGATAGCTATGTGAATGAGGTTTCCATATTTTCCAAAATAATCAAATCCCAAACTAATTTGAATAAAATTATTTGAAATAACTATTTTAAAAAATCATCCCTCAGGATGTTTCCCCTCACTCACTCCATGGATTGCATATGAATATCAAGCTTAACGATGAGTTTTTAAACTCTTCCTAGATGATTTTCTAATGATTTATGGGCATGAGATCTATTTAAAACCTTATACCTATGATTAGCCACTAAATGATGATAATATTCATTGTTAATATATATAATATTCATGTGATTTATTATTTATATACACCATTTTAGTGCATTTTATAGTCTGAACATTAATTCACATTATGATTGTAATTCCCACTTAAAATTCACTATTACATGGTACATTTTTGAACACCTCCTAAAATAAAAAATGGTATTGATTTTATTTTCATATTTTATTTTCAGGTATTCCATTCTATAAGGAACAATTAATGATTTTGGAGTACTTGAAGATTCACATTGAAAGACCACCAAAATGGGATTTCATGGAAACACATTCGAGGAAAAGTAAACTGGACAACAACCCAATAATGAGACTGCAGTGGCCACAATAAAATCCCAATGAATATTTAAATTTAATTTAT
The DNA here is from genome assembly GCA_963277665.1 of Viscum album. Taxonomy (NCBI): domain Eukaryota; kingdom Viridiplantae; phylum Streptophyta; class Magnoliopsida; order Santalales; family Viscaceae; genus Viscum; species Viscum album. Next base: position 808,104,912 of record OY728137.1, read on the forward strand.
GATATAGTAAATCATGAAGAAATTTTCATCCAATAGTGAATAGATCTAATTCTTAGTTTTAAAAAGGAGTTTCATGCAGCCCAATTTAGAGATAAAATTATGGGATAGATTCTATGGCCCAAAAAAACAGCCTACCATTTCGATAATATCTCGCAAAAAAATTCCATTTGGGCTGAAATTTTACAGGATGTTAGGAGACATCTGGTTATCCATGTTATTTTTCTATGGACCACTCTAATTATTCCATATAGAAGGTCATTGCGATGCATCTGTTCGGTGGATGCAAGCTGCCTTCCACTTTGGGTCAAGGGTGGAAAAGTCTAAGTTCCACAATCTTTCCACCACCCTAAGCCTACCATACATAAGTGGGATGACTTTCACTATTGGATACTTAACCCAAGTCTCTTAAAATTTCTATTTAAGGTAGTGGTGTTGGAGGATTTCATATTGGATGCTTTCTCTCATTGTAGTGTTATGATGCCACTTTTCCTTTGTAATGTTATTCCTCAATTGTAAGTTGTTTTAATTCTTCCTAGTTTCTTAATAAAAGTTCTTTTTCTTATATTATTCTATTCATCTCCATATCACTTTGATACTATTTCCTCAAGGTGTGAATTTATTCACACAATGGTGGAGTGATCATTTTCTTTTTGTTGTTTTCTTTACTTCTTCAATTCCTCCATCATGAGTCTACTTTCCGCTTCCATTGAAACCATAGCATCAATGGAGGGATAACACACTTATGGTTTGATCCAAGGGAGGAGAAAAAGTTTGGATTGGATGTTATATATAACCCCATTAATGTCTAATCACTTCTTTTAATTGAAATTTTTATTTGATGATTTTAAATCTTCTTCATCCTTGTTGAATTTTAAGGCCACGTACTTCAAGTGCTAATAAGAACCTTTACCTTTAAGTGCTCATAAATTTTATCCTCCATATGTATAGGTGATTAGTATTGTGGTGTGTTGGTTTTAAACTAGTAAGTGATGAATTTTTTTGATCTTCTTGAATAAACCCATCTCGAATATAAGAAATTGAAATCATTAGAAAGTAATTTCATCAAATCCACACCTTATAATAACCTAGGATCAAAACTTATCATAATTTTAATTCAATTAAGTCATGTAGTGTTCACTTAAACTTATCTAAAATCATCCCAAAGCTGATCACTTAATAGCAAAAATCAGTCTATAGAATATGTGTGTCTATAGGTTTCTTCTTAAGTCTCTAAGGAATCAACAACCCAAGATACTCTACAATTGACCGCTTAACCCTAAAAACTTGGGTAAATTTGGGCGAGACCAAATTTTGTCACCGTTTCCAGGGAATCAAGTAAGTCATCTAAACACACATTCTATTATCCTGCATTTATTCTATTGTTGTCCAAATTTTCTTATCTTTTCCCTTTCTATTTTTTTTTCTTTTGGCGCATGTATGCCTACACTCATGACCAATCAAACCATATAGTTAGGGTAGATAGTCCTAGATTTGGGGAGTGAAGTACACCAAGGAAACTCTTTCCCTTAGATCATAATATTCCTAATACTTCAGAGCCAAAAATTGAGCGTATTTTAAGGTAAGGTCTTCAAAGAAACCAACTTAAAAACCTGAATGGTAACCAAAATGGAAATCCAAATGAGGCAGCCCCATACTTGGGGAATGTAGTCGATCAAACCATGAATAACTACCTCACACCTGCCTAGACAAATTCCCCCTTATGCATTAGAAAAAATTACCTAAGAGATGAAAACTACATATTTACACCTCATGTTCTAAACCACCTTCCCACATTCCATGAAATGGAGTCCGAGATGCCCATACCTTCACATTAAAGAGTTCAATGACATTGTAGAAACCATGTGTCCCCCACATCAACTAGAATCTTATAAGATGAGTCTATTTCCTTTTTTATTAATGTACTAGGATAAAAATTGGGTAAATAATTTGAGACCATCATCCATTAACTATTGGGACCAATTACAAAGATAATTTCACAAAAAATACTTTCCCCATCACAAAACAATTTCACATAAAAAGACCATCCAAAACTTTTTTGAAAAAGAGGGAGAGTCATTCTATGAAACATGGGATTGGTTCAAATACACACTCCACATGGTACCTCAACATGGATTTTCAATCCCAAAATATGTTCAAATTTTATATTAAGGGTTGGGCATGGGAAACAAACAATTCATTGACATGATGTGTAAGGGGACCTTGAAAAACAAATCCCCAAATGATGCTTACAAGTATATAGAAGGATTGGATGATCAAAACCATACATGGGGAACATCACCTTACTATGAGAAGCCACCCAAAACTGGTGTAATTAACACAATTATGGAGGAGAAAATACTTAGGGAGAAACATGGTGCACTCACTAGGAAGGTCGAGGAGATCGATCTTAGGAAGATCCATAAAATTCAAACTGTTGACCATGTTTGCACATTTTGTGACAAACATGACCACAAGACTGACAACTACCCAACCATACCTTCTATTAAATATGATATTTTAGAAGGACCACTAGCTGAGGTCAATGCTCTGAGCTTTCAGAATCCACTATACCAAAACACATTCAACCTAAGGTATAATGACCACCCATGATTCTGATGGATAGATAACCATCAACCAAGCCAACCACAAGGACCAACGCTTACCCTACAAAAAGTTTCCAAAACCACAACTTGTTCCAACCACAACCAGTCCAATACCAACAACCCAACCAACAACCCACGCAAAAACCAATCCAACAACCAAAGTATCCTCCTAGGATAAACCAACCAGCATAGGCCCATAATCAATATGTCCCTCTTCCAATCCTTGAGCAGTTGTGTAAAAAAATGGAGAAAATGAAATCAGAAGTCTCATACCTTAAAGATGAACTACAAAGCGTTAAAATAGAGAAGGCACCCATGCCTACTCAGGCGGTACCATCCTCAACTTCAAGGGGAGAATCTAGTTACACACAAACCTCTCATGAAAAACTCAAAGCAACGATGTTTCAAGAAGTGGGAAATCAATTGAGAAACCTAAACAATCCATTACAGAACCATTAAAAGATTCAAAAACGCATGAAAATTATGAAGAACCACCCATAGATTCTGAAAAACCCAATGAGAATGTGAAGGAACTACAACCACACTAAACAATCAAACAACCTGATCCCTTCCCTCAATGCATGAGAGGAAAATATAAACCAGAACAAAATGAAACTTTGATGGAAATATTCTCTCATGTTAAGTTGAAAATTCAACTTCTTGATGAAATAAAAACCATTCCTACCTACTAAAAGTACAATAAGGACTTGTTTACTTTTAAAAATAATTTTTCATATAAAAACCAAGTCCTTTTGGCTGCTAATGTGAGTTCCACCATTCAAGGGACCATTCCCCCAAAGTTGAATGATCCAAGATTTACATACATCAATGTTGATATTAGAGAGAAAAAAGTTTTCAAAGCCCTTTTTGATCTGGGAGCTAGTTTTAACCTCATTATTTTTTCCATGTATTGTAAGTTAGGGCTCAAAGAACTCCAACTCACATCAGTCACTCTTCAACTTGCTGATCGTAGTGTTCGAGTTCCTCAGGGAATCTTAAAGGATGTTTTAGTGAAAGTTGAAAATTTAATTTACCTAGATGACTTAATTTTCCTTTTAAATCACCCAATATTAGGTCTTATGGAGCATACCCCCATTATCCTTGGTCATCCCTTCTTAGAAATAATCAAATCAGTCATCTGAGTCTTAAATGGGAACATAACAATAACTTTCGGGAACATGAGTCTAGACTTGAACATATACAATTATAACTATCAAATTAGGGATGATGAAGAGATCCATGAGGTTAATTGGATTGGTAGTGTTGATAGTGAACTCGAGGTATAATAAAGAATTACTTAAGGATTTTTAAGTCAAGAAGAGATTTATTTTATTTGTTCACATGAAGGAAATTTTTCTCCTTGGCTTGAATCTCTTTCAGATAAATCAATTGATGATTTTATAGAATCACCAATAATTGATACCATGGGTGAAATTAATAAAATTCATTCCATACCCATTCATGACACTTATCTAGATAATTTAGTGGATGAAAATTCTCTTCACAAGGAACCAATTCTTTCAAGAAATCTTAACAATGAAACTGAGTTCAATAAAAAGTCTCATCCTTTATTAGAAAGTTAAAACCAAAATGATCTAGAGTTTATGGTCTTACCTTAATCACTCAAGTATGTTTTCTTAGGAGATAATATAGCCTTTAATGTTGTCATTTCTTCCTCTCTTGAAGCCAATCAAGATATTATGCTTCTAGATGTCCTAAGAAAGCATAAAAAAGAAATTGAATAGACCCTTTCTGATATTCCTGGGATTAGCCCACTCATTGGAACTCATAAGATTGTTCTTGAATCTGAATCCAAACCATGTAATCAACCACAGTGGAGACTCAATCCAAATATTATATATGTGGTAAGGAAAGAACATCTTAAGTTATTAAAAGCGGGTATCATCTACCCCATAGCTGAGAGTGAGTGGGTAAGCCCAATTCAAGTTGTCCTAATGAAATATGGAAATACTATGATCACCAAGGAGGATGGTTAACTTCTCCCCACAAGGGCCATTAGTGGATGAAGAGTCTGTATTGACTAAAGGAAGCTCAAATCTTGTACCAAGAAAGACCATTTCCCCATTCCCTTTATTGATCAGGTCCTCAAGTGAGTGTCGGGTCATCAATTCTATTGCTCCCTAGATGGATTCTCAGGGTATAATAAAATCAAGTTATCCTTAGAGGATCATGGAAAAACAACCCTCACTTGTCCATTCAACACTTTTTCCTTCAAGTGAATTCCCTTTGGGTTAGGTAATTCTCCTGGTACCTTCCAGCGGTGCATGATGGGAATCTTCTCGGACATGGTAGGGGATTGTTCATAGGTCTTCATGGATGACTTCTCTATCTTTGGAGATAATTTTGAGGGATGCCTTTTGAATGTTGAAAGGGTTTTCTCATGATGTGAGGATAAGAATCTAATACTAAATTGGGAAAAATGCCATTTCATGGTAAAGTAGGGACTTGTTCTAGGCCATCTAGTATCCGGTAGAGGGATTGAAGTTGATAAAGATAAGTTCGAAATCATTTGTCACCTTCCCTATCCTAAAACTATTAAGGAAGTTAGGTCCTTCTTAAGAAATGCAGGATTCTATAGAAGGTTAATTGGGAATTTTAGCTCTATTTCTCGACCACTTTGTGCTATTTTGGTGAAATATGATCCATTTTTATGGACATAAATCTTTTAGGAATCATTCTCTATACTCAAGTCATCTCTTATATCTCCACCTATCATGCAAGCTCATAATTTGAAACTTCCATTGCAACTCATCTGTGATGTGAGTGACTTCATTGTTGGAGCTGTATTAGGTAAATGGTGTGAGAAAACATCATGAGTCATTGCTTATGAAAGAAAACCCTTAAATGATGCACATATCAACTACACCACTACTGAGAAAGAGTTTCTTGCTATTGTCTTTTCATTAGAGAAATTCAGGTCCTATCTCTTAGGATCACCCATCATTGTCTCCACTGACCATTCATCCCTGAAATACCTTTTCCAAAAACAAGATACCAAGGCTAGGTTGGTCAGGTGGGTCCTTCTTCTTTAAGATTTCGATTTAATCATTAAGGATAAAGAGGGTATTGAAAATGTTGTAGCTGATCACCTCTCTAGGATGGAATTCAAAGACAAATCACATCACCTTTCTATGGCTGATTCATTTCCTGATGATCACCTCTATTCTATGAGTGATTTCCCATGGTATGCTGACATAGAAAACCACTTGGTTACATGTGACATTAAAAAATTTCTTGATGCCCATTCTAATAGTAAATTCCTTTTTGATGTCAAACACTATGTGTTTGATGATTCTTACCTCTTCAAGGTTTGTCCTGATCAAATCATTAGGAGATGTGTTCTTGAGTTTGGGAAAGAGTCCATTCTATGATTCTATCATGAAAAGTCATGTCGAGGCCACTTTTCCACAAAGAAAACCACTAAAAAGGTCCTCTAAATTGGATTCTATTGGCCTAAACTCACTCAAGATTCCTACCAATTTTTCCAAATTTGTCCTCAATGTCAACAATTAGGATCCCTTAACAAAATGAATCAAATGCACCTCACTGCCATTCTTATCATTGAAATCTTGTATTGTTGTGGAATTGATTTCATGGGAACCTTCCCAAACTCTAGGGTATAACTCTACATCCTCTTAGATGTTGAGTATGTCTTGAAATGGATCGAGGCCATTCCCACCAAGTTGAATGACCATCATTTTGTGATATGATTTCTGAAAGAGCACATATTTTCTCGATTCGGAATTCATAGGGCTATAATAAGTGATCGAGGAACCAATTTTTACAACCTCCAATTCTCTTAAATCATGTCTAGGTATGGGATTTCTCATAAATTTTATTCTACATACCATCCTCAAACCAATGGTCAAGATGAGTTAGCAAATAGAGAGATTAAGCAAATTATTGAAAAAACTATCAATCCCTCTAGGAAATATTAGTCTGAGAAACTCTTGGATACCCTTTGGGAATATCATACAACATTCAAAACCATCCTAGGAATGTCACCATATAGGTTGGTTTTTGGAAAATCATGCCATTTACCTATTAAATTGAGCATAAAGCACTTTGGTCAATCAAAAAAAAAATGAATTTTGACATTTCTTTGACTGAAGTAAAGTGAAAATTATATCTTTATGAAATTGAGGAACATAGGAAGGAGGATTATAAAAATTAATTGATAAATAAATCTAGAGTTAAAGACGAAAAATCTAGGAATATAAAAGTAAAACATTTTGAACCAGGAAAAGTAGTTCTCTTGTATAGTTTGAAACATCTTTTACACCCGGGAAAGTTAAGGTCGAGATTGTTAGGTCCTTTCATAGTTCATCATGTGTACCCCCATGGGGTAGTAGAGATTCAAGATCCCACATGTTTTCAAATTTTCAAGGTCAATGGTCATCGAAAAGAACCATTCATTGAATCATTCAATAAATAGAAAACAGAGGTTATGTAAACTGAGCCAACCTATGAACCCAGAAAAAATTTATAGATTTAGGATCTATGTTGAGCTAACAATGTTAAAAAAAGAGCTGACTAGGAGGAAACTTGTGGTGTTTATGTTTCCAATCTTTTTTAATCATCTTTATTTTTCAAATAGGAATAATGAATCATTTTGGTATTTAAAAAATAGACTATTGACTTGTTCTCCTATTATGAGTGTGGATGGGTATGAAAGGGGAGTGCCATATTTATCCGTGGCATGTGGTGTGATCCTTGAGTAATATATTACCCAGAAATTTAAAAATAAGATAATGTATCATCCATTAATATTATTTTTATGTGTGTTTAGGTTAAAGTAAATAAACAAAAAAAATAATTTAAAAAAAATTAAAGGACACATCGTAGGTTTTGGGGAAAACCCTATCACAACCGGCGAAGCTGCGGGGACTCAAACTCGGGACCGAAGGGAGACAGGGGAGCACACTTACCACTGACCTACAACTTATAGTGCTCCATTATTCTATAGTTTTTGTATATATACTTATATTTTACTTTATTATAGGAATATATATATATATATATTGTTTTTTTGTTTGTTTGTTTGTTTTTCCGTTTTTCCATTAGGGAACTCTGCAAGTTACATGGATATTAAAGGAATAAATTGGAGCATCAAGAACATCATTTTCTAACACCAGGTGACTTTGTTCCATGTTTATTTTTCCAATTTCTTTTATAATTCCTCTCCTCTACCATACCCCATTTTAAATTTTATTTTCTTTAAACACTGGGGAAAATGTTATTCTAAGTTGGTGGGTGAAAAGAAAAAAAATAATTTTGTGTGCATAAAAAAATGTGTGGAAGGAAAAATTTCTTTAACCTTGAACATGATAATACAAATTACACACTTTGAAACTGAATATCAAGTAATTTAGCATGCCCTGATACTAATTTTAATCCATGAATAATTTCATGAGAATAGATTTTGGAAAGTGTGGCTGTCTAATGTGATATTTCTTCATTTATATTTTCATCCAAATAAAAAAAATATCACAATGCACGTACTTTGGATAATGGGGTATTAGTTTGAGTTCATGGGTTCCCCCAAATAAATAGTATAGTGTTGGTGATCATTTTAGTTTTAATATGAGTATTCAATAAAAAATAATAATAAAACAATAAATTTGCACGTAGAGCAATGAAATGACATAATGCATGGCTGTCAGCACTTGGGGATCGTGAATCTATAGTTTTCTATCCCAAAGATAGCAATTTCATCTATATTTGTGGTAATATGACTTCGTTTTTGACTAAGTTAACTCAAGATGATGCCCAAGTATGTGGAATTCACTTGGTGCCCTAAGGTCTTTGAGCATGGGAGTCGTCGGAAAAGACTCACTACATAGGTTAACTCTATTGAGTGGAATTTAAATTACCATATAAAAATATCAAAAAAAAACTTGAATAATCATCTTAATATTGAAATGTGATTCCACCTAGCAGTTCCATCATTTCCCCCTTGAATTAAGATGAACCCCCCATGTCTATTGTGATACACAACACTTCCTCATTCTTAATTGATATTGGATGAAATATGGAAATGAATTTGAATAAAGGAATGGGATTGGGCTTGGGATATTCTTATGAAAATATATTGTATTAAAAATATTTTGATGGTTTTCATGATTTTTTGGTGTAAGGGTTCTTGGTGATCATTGTGTATTAAATGTTTTTTGGAAAAGGGAATTCAAATTTCATATTTTTGAGATATATTTTTCTCCAGACTAGAAAAATTCAAGTTGGGGGTGTGATTAGCCACTGAAAAAGGCTAATATTAATTGTTAGTATATAAAATATTCATGTGATTTATTATTCATATACACCATTTTAGTGCATTTTACACTTTGAACATTAATTCACATTATGATTGTAATTCCCTCTTAAAATTCACTATTACATGGTACATTTTTGAACACCTCCTAAAATAAAAAATGATATTGATTTTATTTTCATGATTTATTTTCAGGTATACCATTCTATAAGGAACAATTAATGATTTTTGATCACTTGAATATTCACTTTGGAAGACCAACAAAATGGGCTTTCATGGAAACACATTCGGGGAAAAATAAACTGGACAACATCCCAATAAAGACACTATAGCGGCCATAATACAAGACCAATGATTCTCAAAATTTAACTAAAGATATAGGACATCATGGAGAAGATTTCATCCAACAGTGAAAAGATCTCATTCTTAGTTTTAAAGGGAGTTTCATGTGGTCTAATTTGGAGATAAAATTATAGGTCAGATTTTGCGGCCGAGTAAAATAGCACACCATTTCGATAATATCTCGCAAAAATAATTCCATTTGGGCTGAAACTTTTCAGAAGGTTAGGAGACATCCTGAGTTCCATTTTATTTATTTATGGACCACTCTAATTATTTAATATTGAAGGTCATTTAGATACATCTGTTTGGTGGATGCAAGATGCCTTTTACTTCGGGTCAAGGGGAGAAAAGTCTAAGTTCCACAAGATTTCCACCACCCTAAGCCTACCATACTCAAGTGGGGTGACATTAAATATTTGAGGCTTGACCAAAAGATCCTAAAATTCGTATTTAAGGCATTGGTGTTTGATGATTTATTCATCTTGGATGCTTTCTTTCATTTTAATATTATGCTACCACTTTTCCTTTGTAATGTTTTTCCTCAATTGTAAGTTATTTTAATTCATCGTAGTTTCTTAATAAAAGTTATTTTTCTCCGATTATTATGTTCTTCTCTATCTCACTTTGATACTGTTTCCTCAAGGTGTGAATTTATTCACACCAACCTGAATGATCAAAAACATAGAATTGAAATATCCTATATAAGCAACATGCGTGAGGCCTTAGGGGGCTCAGGAGGTTTGGGTGGATCGTGCATATTAACTCATCCAATAAAGTGAAATGAGGTGATAATTTTATGGATATAGTGAGGTATAAAATACATAAAGATGATGCAGAAATGAAAGATCGACTAAAGATTGGTATAAATATTCACATACCTTCAGGTTTGAGAGTGTATATTCATCTCAGATGTGTGAGGTGGAGTGGTGGAAGATTTTAACTTTTACGAATGATTGAACTGTGTGAAGAAGTGGGTTAGGTAAGGGCTGAATATATAAAATTGGGATATATTTTATCTGACCATTTTAGATATCATTAATAAAAATAGTTAAAAATAAAACAAAAAAAATTAAATGAACATATCTTAAAAATGAATAATTTTTTTAAAAAGTAAACATTAATTAACAATATTAATGAACATATAATCATATATTCATTAACATTTAAAATGAGTGAAATTGAATTATTACAAGTGAAAAAACAAAAAAATATTCAAAAAATAGAAAATATTTATAAATTAAATAAATTAAAAATTATTAAATATTAAAATAAAGATAAATAGATATTAAAAAAAGTAAGTGTTAATGAATAAATATGCGAAAACAGATATCTATGAAAAATAAATTACAAAAAATAATTAACACTATAAGTCAATAAAAAATATTAAATGAACAGATGTAAAGAATTTGTAAAATTTAATATTTAGAATAATCAATAGATTGTCAAAAAAATTATAAAGTGAATAAGTATTATTGATTTTATAGATGATTAAAAAAATTGATAAACGTGAAAATGAAATCAAATACATATTAATTATATAAATTACACATACCGTATTAAAAAAATTAAATGGAAATGAATATAAATGAATAAACTAAAATAATTAATAAATTGCAAAAATATATAAAAATAATGTATATATATAAGACATGTTTAATATATGTTAAATTGAATAAAAAAATAATGACATTATTTACTATGTGACATCTATTACTTGATACTAATTAGTCAATATTTTCAATTAATATTAATTATTAATTATAAACTATTTCTCACAAGATATATTACATATTAGATGTAAATTCATATTTTGTATATAAATCCTATTTATGGGAACATTATATATTGATATATATATATATATATCAATATGAATATGTTTATATATTAAAAATATTAAATATATTGATGAATAATTATGTATAAAAAAATTAAAAAATCAATAAATTAAAAAAATATTAAAAAGAATAAATTATAAAAAAATAAAAACACTTAACATTATTAATGATTACATAATAAAAAATCATTGTATTTTTTAAAATTGAAATTTAATTAAAAATGAATAGATCCAAACAAATATTAAAAGAATGAATAAATGTTTTTAATTATATAAAATTTTAAAAAAATGAAAAATGAAAAATGAAAATGAAAATGAATTCATATATTATATATGAAAATTAAAATTATATTAAATAGATTATATATTCATCAATAAATATTTAAAAATAGATATTAATAATAAATAAAATTTTAAAAAATTTAAACTAATAAAATTTTAAAATAAACATATAGAAAAAAAATTATCAAAAAATTTATTAATGAAATAATAATAATAATGAATGAATTTGAAAATGATGAATTATTATTAATTATATGGATAATTAATAAAATTAAAAATTAATATATGTTAAAACAAAAATAAATAAATATTAATTATATAAATTACAATCACATTCCAGTAATTTTTTTGATATTTGAAAAGACACTTTTTGGTTATGTGAGAACCTATCAAAATGCATCACTTGATACCTCTAAAAAACACTAAATTTTTTATTTCAAAATCAGTTTTCAAAATTCAAACCATCATCACCGAATCGGGTGATAAATGACCTCATATCACACACCCTAACGCAACCATACACATCATCTACAGTAGTTCATTGGTGAGAAATGCCTGTTGGAATCCAACATCTCCACCGAAAATAAACCATAACATAACACCATATAACGATGTTGTCCCATAACCATCAAGAAGACTAAGCCTGACAGGGACTCAAAGATAGAGACCAAGCCACCACATGAAATGCTTCCAGGAATTTCGTCTTCTGCTCAAAATCACATCCAAAAATACCTTGAATGACATCGTGCATGCCTGACTAGAAGAAGATAGGTACAATTCTAGAAAAATATCAAAGTATGAAGTGGAAAAAGGCATTGACAGTGATCTCGATGTCATGGCCACAAAACACCGCCTCTAATATCACCATCAAGCGAATAGAAACCAAAATGCCACTCCCATTGGGAATGAAAACCACACACTGAACCAGGACTCCGGGAATCATTTTCATCATCAAATGTTGTCTTATGTCAAACCAAATCCACTCACTACTAGAATACCACCATTGAATTCCAAAATCAGAATCATCTTCACCACAAATCTTTGGACACACTACTAGAAATCAGAACATTTTTGAGTCGAAACTAATAACAACATAATAGAAGAGAAAAACTAAAAACAAACCACAACCATAAAAAGGAATAAAAAAGCATAGAAGGAAAATAAGAGATGAAGGAGTAAACCATAGAGGAGTCACCTTCATCCGTACCACTATCACCGTCCAAAACAGCCCTAAAACTCAATGATTATTGACAAAAAATGGGGTCTTAAAAGATAGGTAAGGAAATAAGGGAAGAGGATTAGTGGATACAAGCATGAACAATGTAAGGATACTCGAGAGACACCTAAAAGGAACCCAACTGAAGAATTATGTGAACAAACTAAACCCCCATCACCATACCAAACCACTATGAGCACCAACTATCTAAAAAATATTGGGGTCCGATGAGTTAGTACCTATAGGATGAGAAAAGGTGAGATTGAGTGGGGACAAGGAGGAGAAGCAAAGTCGAGGCCAAGAAGGATGGAGAAATATCATGGCAGAACAATGTGAAGGATCCATCACCACCATCAAAACACACAGAAGACCCTAGATGGGAAATAGGGGATGTGAGAGCGTCGGGGAACCATGAGAATGCAGATCCATTCCTCTTAGGATCATTCAAATTAAAACCATAATAAAATAATTAAATATTGATGAATAAACATGTATAAATAAATTTTAAAAATGAATAAAAAAAATATTACACAAATAAAAATTGAAAATGAATAAATTGAAAAAATTATTAAAAAGTGAAAGATAGAATATAATGAATAAAATTTAGAAAATGAATAATATTTAGAAATAAAAACATAATATATATTCAATATATATAAATTTAGTTAAAAATTAAAATTCTAAAATAAAAATAAAATATTGAATAAAGTAAAGAAAAACTATGTCCATGTGTGTTTTTATATTAATTATCTTTATGTGTATGTGAAATTAATACACTAGAAGATTGATATATGAAAATAAAAATGGTATTAAAAAAATTAAATGTTAATCAATAAATATAAATAAATATTAAAAAAGAAAAAAAATAAAAAAATATTAAATAGATAAAAATTAAAAATGAATAAATCAATATAATATTAAAAAAATTTAATGAGATAAATAATAATATAAATGAATAAATAATATATATACATATTAATTAAAATTTAATAAACTGTATATATTAAAAATAAATAAAAAATGAAAAAATTAATAACTAACACATAATTTTTAAAATATAAAATATTAAAAAATAAAAAATAAAAATGATAATAAAAAAAAAATATTTTTTGTTTATTTGTTTGTCAATATAGAATTGAATTAATTTGGTATATGTATGTGATAAATTATTGTATGAAAAAATATGCGTAACTAATTTAGTTTATTTTTTAATTAATAATTAAATATTTATTATTAGATTTATATGCTAAATTTAAAAAACAAATGGAATTGAGAAAAAAATGCCATTGATAAATTTTTTTATTAATTATTTATTAATATTAATTAATCAACATTTTAAATTACTATTAAATTTTAATTAAATTATAAACCATTTTTACTAAAAATATGACATATAAATATGATTTATAATACATTTGTATTATATAAATAATATTTAAGGGAATTATATATATATATATATATATATATTTATATTAATATATATGTCTATATGAAATAAGGTTTTTAATAATATACCATTTTGATTTTATATTCATTTTTAATAATATATCTTATATATCTTGTGTAAATGTATATTTAGTCATATATAAATATTATTTAATAAAATATATTGCATTTTTATAAATATAAATATATTTATATATTAATATAGGATTCTAATGATATAATTTTTTAAGAATTATACATTTTCTCTGTGTTTTTTTAGCACTGATAAAGGCCACCTAAAAAACACTAATAAAGGTACCCATTATCAGCTTTTTTTAGATATCATGGATAAAGGGTGGCACTCTTTATCATGAACACTGTAGTAGTAACTCATTGAATTACTTAAAGTAATCAATTAATATATATTAATTTTTAGGGATGAAGTTTCTCTGAATTGATATATTTTGAAGATATGATGAGGATTATTTAAAATAATCTCGTACAATAAAATTTGGACAATTTGTAGTTATTTTTTCAACCTTATCTCCTTATTTTAACATCCTTTAACTGTTTTGAAAATTAATATGGTATCAAAGTTTTCAATTATTTAAGGGTCATGAATGTTACCAAAAAAGAACAATGATTTAATATTGAAATTAAATTTATCCATATTTATATATTATTTGAAACACTATCTTTTGGTTTAACCCCTTGGTTAACTAATTTTAACCTTAATCGTGATAAGGATTTTTTCTATATTAAAGGATTATAATTTCACTTTTAAGCTGAAAATTGACTAATAAATTTCCAATGGAAGATATTTTATATTATTTATCATTAAATTTTTCTTCTTGAAATATTTTTAGGATTTTTAAATAATTTCAAAAAAATAACATAAAAAACTATTATTTTCATTTTAAAATTAATTCACATAATTCTTCTTTGAAAATAATATTATAAAAATGGAATTCTAATATTACACATTCAAATATCACTATTATGTTATAATTATCTATAAAAATTATAGAACATAATAATTCATCCATATTTTTTTTATATTAACATTCTTAAAATCTATTATTTTATTTTTTATTAATTAAATAAATAATGTATTAGCATAGAATTTCTATTTCAGGTAATTATTCAATTACTAAAAATTAAAAATAAATTGATTTTATTAAAAAATTAATTTAACTATCAAATAAAAATTTGTACTCGAATTTATCCCCATTTTATCCTTTTGTAATAATTTAAGAGATATTAAAGTCAAAAGAGTGACATTTTTTATTTATTCTTTTCTTAAAATAATATAAAGGACATAATCAATGAAAAATGGCCCAAAGTGGCCACATACTTGATACTTGTATGGATAATTCTGAACCACACTCATCCAATAGGATTAATCAAAGTGTTATATAATTTTCAAATCAATATCTGATTGTTTTAACCCTATTTTAGCTTTTTTATGATTATCGAGGTGTCAAATATTTACTAATATTATTATTCATAATGAAAAAATAAAAGAATATATTTAAAAAAATTTATCCACCTAATTATAAATATGAAATCTATTTTTAAAAATTAAATTAATAGAAGTTTTAGAATTTTATTTTAAATTAAACCTATAAAATGTGACGGAAATCAGTTTTAAAGAAAAAATGTTTTCTGAAGTATACATGTTTTTATATCCAAATTCAAGATAAAATTAATTCCAATGACCTTACATAAATTATTAATAATATAAATGAGATAAATTTATGTTTAAAATCATTTAAATATTTACTTTATGAATTCTTTAAATAAAAATTCAGTTTTCCAAAAAATCACCATTTTCACTATTAATCAATAAATAAATATTTTCAAAAAATTATAAAAAAATCACACTAAGATAATTATGAAAAGATGATTTAAAAAATGAAAATAATTTTTTCAAATAAAATTTATAAATGTGATAGAAATTAATTATATTATTTTCTCACAAAAATAAATAAGAACCATAGTTGAGGAAAACATTTTTTTTTCAATTTTAAATGAATTTATTAAAAATTGAGTACTTATTTAATAATCAAAACAATTTATGAAACCTTTAAAAATAATTTTTATAATTTTATTGTTCTTAATAATTCCATAAATTCAAAGGCTATTTTATAATGATACACTATATTATTCTTCATTTTGACTTATGGTTGCGTGTATCGCAAGCTATCGAACATATTGTTCTAAAATTTTAATGTTTTAAATAATTTGTGTAGGCACTAGGAAAATAAACATGAAATAATGTTTAGGTAAATTAATTTCTAATTTATTGAAAAACTATTTTTTTTAAAAAACTACTTTTTGAATTAACTAAAATTAGTCTGATAGAGGAAAGCATGTGGGGATGGTTGTGTCGGAGTTGTGGATCTCATTCAAGTGAATGTGATGCAAATTATTTGATTCTCATATATAATTATTTACTTATATAATTATGAAAAAATTGATATCTAATTTAAATACTATCATGTCTCATTGTCTAATGTTAGACAATACTCTAATTTTTATAAATAATTCCACAATGGTTCATTCTCTAATGTTATGTTTATTTAGTATAACGTTTCAATGCTAAATTAGTTGGTGAAATACAATGAATCATTTCTCACAATGTTGAAGTATCTATATGTTCCAGACTAACTTGCATCAGATTACATATTATCACTACAATAGAATCATGCTTATTCAGTGCTACCGCTTATCAGTGCTTTTTCTTAACACTAATAAGGGACGTCTTTATCATTGTATTTTTATCACTGATAAAAAGGGGATTTATAAATACTTTTCATAGCACTAATAAAAGTTTCCCATAGAAAAATTATTACATAAAATCATATTTAAATATAAAAATGTATTTATATAGATATATATAAATATATTTTCCTAAATATGATCTATATATTACTAAATATGGCTTCACAATTACCATAAAATATAATTAAATAAAAATGGTTGAAAAGTAATTTATAATTAAAATTAATTAATAATTTTTTAATTGGTACTTAGTAACATACCTTTTATAACAATTTTAGGGGTAGGAAAAATTTAAAAATTAATTCATATATTAAGATAAATTGAAACTGTACTTGAAGTTCAAGAAACTATAAATTTTGATTTGGGAATCTATTTGGGTGCCATGAGTTATAAAATCCAAATCAATGAAGATATTTATGCCATATTTACTAGGGAAATTGTGGTCACTATATTTTTGAGGTAAAAAAGTCCCATAAGGCCTTCCAATTTAAGTTTTTTTAGTTGTCATGCCCTAATTGTTTTAATATTTTATGGGATTTTAGCTTCATTTAAGAGTGTTTTCATGTATTTTTTCAGTGGAGACTAAATATATACCTAGTGTTTACACTCATATGGATACTATAATGTTGAAATGTTACCCATTTCATATTGTAGTGTTGTTTATACTTAATTATGTCCATATCTATAGATATTTGTATATGTTTACATATAAATATTTAATTTTGTAAATAAATATTTAAACCTATTTTTATATAAATTATTTTTTTAAATATATAAATAATATGTAAATAAATATTTAATATCTATTTTATTTGAACTAAAAATCTAACCATTTTATTTACCTTTTAAAATTGCATGAATATATATATATATATATATCAACACACACACACACAAACATATATGTATTTTTTAATATTAATATTAATATATATATATATATATATATATATGTTGGTGTGTATTAATAAATAAATATATTTTTATCTACGTATTCTAATAAAATGTGAAAATAAATATTAAAATAAATAAATATTTTGAGATATATATACATATATATAAATACGCCAATATAGAAAAAGTAAAACCCTCTATGCTAATGGTAAGTGTACTTGATATGTATGTATCTTTATAATTTTCACTAAATATATATTAAAAAATATATAAATTCATTAATATAGACACAAAAACAAATATATATATATATTTCGCACATAGGTATATAAAATAAGCACACAGATATACATAAATATATTTTAAATAAATATAAAATTTAAATATACATTATAAACAAATTATATGAAAATATACAATGATATGTAACTATATATATATATGTGTGAATATATTAATAAATATGGAAATATTTAAATATGTAAATATATATATGTAAATATAAAAAAATTATAAATATATTTAAAACTAATTATATAACTATATATAATTATATGAATAAATATAAAAATAAAAAATAATTATGTACGTATATAAAAAGAAATAGATAATTCCTAAAATATTGAAGAAATATAAATAGTGGAGTGTTAATGACCTTTTATATACCGAAGGAGGTCCCATGTTTGAATCCCTATAGGTTCAGGCACATGTGTGGGTGGATTAATTGTGGTGTGTGGTAGGGAAGACCACTGGTAAAGGGCAATGTCATGGGATAATACACTACCAAGGGTGAGTGATGATAAATGGTAGGTCCATGGGCTATAGTGGTTGTCATGAGAAGGGGGATCCCTGAAAATGAGTAGGTGGGAAGATCAAATAATTTTAAAAAATATTTTAGCATTGATTTAAATAATATTTGTCAATGAATTTGTTTTCACTAATAAATATTTATTTTATCAGCATTAAAATAAGCTCTATAAAGAGTTCACTAATAAGGGAGTACTTTATTTATTCTGAAAAAAGTGACGATAAACATAACTTTTATCAGTGATTTTTAGCATTGATAAATTAGGCCTTTATCAGTACTCTTTCTAGTATTGATAAAAGTGACCAAATTTTAATGTCGCTTACACCATCATCACTTTTTTAGAATGTATGAAAAACATTCATAGCATTTCCAAAATAATAATCTATAGTAGTGTAAGTATCACCTATTTGAGTGTGTAAAAAATTGATACAAAATATTAAATTTTCAATTAATATTTTTTTTTTCATAGTGGGACACTCATGAGGGAGGTGAATTGAGTTCCAAAAAATTTTTTTGTCTAAAAGTTTTATTTAAAAGTCCAACAATTTGAAATGAAAATGGCCCAGTTAACCAAATAAGCAGTTTATAAATGATTTGGTTATTTGAAGGATTTCTCAATATTAATTATTACTTTAACTTTTGGAATCGATCTACTAAAGAAAATTCAAAGATGAACACTATCAAAGATTAACCATCAAATAAAAGTGATGATTTATGATCTAAATAAACAAAAAAAGAGAAAAATAAACTAGAAAGAACACATCAGAATATAAACAAGAGGTTCAGTCTCAAGATGAGACTTAATCCTCCCGACTTGGCAATCACATTCTACCAAGAAGTTTATATAAATAAACATTGATCCACACCCTATATTGGGGTAAAAAATAGCATACATGGTTTTCTAAGTCAACAAGATGTCTTCCAAAGTTTTCATAGGAGGAAAAAAACAAATAGGCCAGGCATGGACCTCATCCACTGTTATTTTTGGGAATTTAAGGTGTAAAATATTGATTATGAATATATCTGTGTATCTTCAGGTTTTGAATAGAAGTTAGTGCGTGTTCATAAAACAGAGTAGATGCACACTACTTTTAATGTTAAAATATTACACAAGAAGAGAAAACCATAGAGAGAATAGAGATAGAAATCTTTGTATGATAGGTGATATATATTGCGACTCCTGAAAGTTATCTTGAAGTGTCGATTGAGTCAACTTTCAGAAATAGATCTCAAAACCGAGCATCGTGAGATCTTATGTCTTTAGTTTCCAGGTAATTATTCATTTTCTCGATGAGTTTTTATCATCTATTAGTTTTTTTCTAACAAGATGTTTATTTATTTGAGTTCTTAGTAGTATCTCCTTGTATCCGAAAAATGTAGTTCTCATCATTTTCTCATGCGCAAGACCTCACAATTTCAACCACTTACTTTTTGATCATGTATTTTCTTTATACACTACAGTTGATATAGAGCATGATCTCAGTCTTATATTGGTACCTCATAATTTTTTCCTACAATGATTTTAATGTTTTCTGCAAATTTTCATTTATTTAGTTGTTTGCATTAAATTTCACAAATAAGACTATTATAAATAAATTTGAATATAAATGAATAAGGATGAATTGATAGTGTCTGTGAATGGTGACCTGGTCCGACAATGTCTCTAAATAGAGACTTGGTATAATGGTTTCTGTGAATGGTGACTTAGAATGGTGACTTGAAAATGTGTCTTTGAATGGTGACTTGTAACGGTGACTTGGAATAGTGTCTTTTACATATCTTATAACTCTCTTCAGAGTGGTGACTCAGGAAAGGTGAGTTAAACAGCGATAAGTCGCTCAGGCAGTAGTTCGACTTGATAGAGACTTGTATCTAGTAGTACGTGGACTTAGTGGTGACTCATGCTATCGATAACTCATACATTCAAAAAGTTATGGATTGAGTTTTATGGTAGCTTTATGTGATGGTGACTCGTACTTTTCAAAAATTCTGAGATTCTATTTACTGTGGGTTGAATTACGGTGTCTCTTCCTTTTTTAGATTTCAGAATATGTGCTGATGGTGAGATACTTGATAATGAGACATCTTAATAATGATTCTACCTTAATGGTAACTCATACTTAGTGTATTTTCATCAATTAGGGAGATGTACAATAGTGAATCCACCTTAAGGGTAACTCATACTTAGCTGATTTTCTACTAACCGGTCTTATGATGTAAAATACTAACATAACATATTAAGAATTTATGAAAACATGTATAAAAATATGTAAACTTGATTTAACATGATGAAGCATGATTTTAGATCATTAAAAATATATGAGGCCGGCAATCTCTTCCTTTTATTGATCACAAATCATGGAATTATACAAAACAAAACAGGTCATTCACAATGATCAAAGTACAAAAGATAATTTTTCTTCTTACCATGTCATACAGATCATGATATATTAAATTATAAGATAAATATAACCAAATAAAATAAAATTTCTCATTCTCAAGTTAAATTCCATACTTGTTAAATTCTATGCCCATTCTCCCCCTTTTGGGATTATCTAAAATATAAAAAATATGAGAGAAAGAAAATAGAATAGATAAAAAGAGGTAATGTATTATATGATAAAAAAGGAAATAAATTAGATGATAAAAAGGTAAAAATACATTCCTATAAAAGAACAATACAATCATGATTTCTCAAAGAAATGATTAATGGATACTTTTCCCTTTATCATAAGAAGTAGGTAGAGAAATAGAAGGTACATATGTTTTTGAGGTATAAAATTGAGGAATGTTGGTCGAGGTGATAGTGGAAGGGATAAAAACTCCATAAGGAATTGCAGAGGTAATAACGTGAGTATAAGTGGGGGTGATGTATGTTTGTGATAGATAATAGACCTCAGATAAAGATGTGTCTGAGATGGAGACATAATAAATGGTTGAAGGGTTGGTGGAAGAGGTGGAAAAGGTTCTTGAGTGAAAGAAGCTCTAAACTGGGGATCAAAAGACCTATATATATAACTTGAGGGAATATTCTCAATGAAATGTCAAATTGGAAAGGCCTCTGAAGCTACAATGGTAGTACTTAGAACAAGTATATATATCTTCAACAGGTTGATAAAATCCTGGATGATCTGGCCACCATTTCCTATTTACTTAGTAAAGTCATACTTGTTATCTATGAATGTTTTAAGGGAATGAGTTTGTTCCTTGAGCTATCTAACCTGTTCCATGAAAGCTTAGGTGATAGGGGGTCTCCTTAAATTCTCAACCATGAATTTAAAATGAGAATTGAGCCGAAGCTTCCTATAAATCCTAGAGAAGTAATAATACACCTTTTTTATGGCCTCCTGATATGATCTAGCCTCTTTCATGTAACTCCCCACCATTTCATGTAGATGATCATTATTCTGTTTGATTTTACTAAATCTCAATTAACAAACACCACCTATCAAGGATTGAAGCTCTTCCCTTACCACCGATCTGGTAATATCAAGGTCAATAATCTTATAATGAGGAGTAGATTATGTTGATTAAACTTTTAATTCATCTCTAATAACTAATCTTAAAAGATCCATGTAAAGTGATGGAAGCTATGGGGTGGCATCCTGAGAAGACTCAGAAGAGGAATATTCATAACCTTTCATGGCATTTTCCCAAGATTCTATATATTCCGATGTCATGACTTTAACTAAATGAATGATAGCTACTAGTTCATAACTCAACCTATTATTATCCATTCTAATTTCATGATGTTCACAAACCAATTTAGGTTGAAGTTGGGAGACACATTTCTTTTAAAGAAAAGAAGAATTGCTTTCACAAAGATGTGACATTGGCACCCGTTGAGGTCTAAGGATATTTTTTATATCTTAAAACAATTCTTTCTAAAAATGATAGAAATCATTATGGAATACATAATCAGTAGGGAAATGTACAACAGACAGAGCAGGAACAATTTCTTGATCTGTTCCAACTTGAACTCTTTGATCATGATCTAATTCTTTAACCATGGATCCCTTAAGATCATATTCTTCAACATTAGAGTCTGGATAGTCTGAGCATAGTGTGCCATATCTAGGATATATTTCCCATTCATACACTACACACAATAAAAAATGGTTAAGAGTGTACACTTTAAATATATGAGACTATTTCTCCCCCTCAATAGGTGCTTCATTCTGAACACTAACATGATCTTTCACTTGAACATCTAGAATTGCATCTTCAACTAAAACTGAGTTTGGATCCTTTTGAGATTCCAAGTCTATTTCTTTTTTCCAATGAACCAGGTTTAGAAAGATTTTTTGGTTCCACATCATGACCTTGATCACTATTAGGATTATCTGAGTAACTATCAGTTTCACCATTTTCTTCTTCTTCCCCTTCTTCATCTCCATCACATTCCCTTCCATCACCATTTTGTTCTTCATCATCATCACTATCTTCTTCTTCTTATTTATTCTCTTCTTTTTCTTCTTTATTATCTTCTTCTTCTTGTATTACACTTGCACAATAATATTCAACATCTTTATATTCTTCTGTTTCATCATCATCATCATCATCCCCTAGGAGTGTTTCTATTGTAGGAAGATCTTTTGGAGGGCTAGGTGGTCTATATGTAATTCCTTCAGGACTTCCTGAAATTTTAGGATCACTTTTGTCATTAATAGAGGATTATTTTTATATGTATTCCTTATCACATTTTACATTCTCATCCAAATATTTTATAATCTCATCTAGTCATAGACTAGTATTAAATATATCCTTTGGTCTTGTGGGGTGTTGAACTAGATTAAACACTTCATAGACTTTCTTATTGTCTTCTAAAAACTTTTTCTTCCAATGATTCTAGTTTATCTTCATTATTTTTCTTATAGCCTTTGTAATGAAAAATCTATCATAATATGTGATTGTTTTCTCACCATTATTCACCAATACTTAGGATTTCAACATGGAATATATAAACATTGAATAGAAAATGTATTTTTACATTGAATGTGCATTTATCATGCCACAAATACGAACCATTAAGTATCTACATAAGTTGATCTTGTATCATTGTTTAATAAGATATAGTAAATAAACATCTTGATACTTTAAAGATGAAAATTCACCTTTCCTTGGAAAAAGTTAATGATTAATAAATTTAAGAATCAATCTATATTCTCCATCATGTTTATTGGTATTGGATTTTCTGGTAATTCCATATTTAGTTAACTCGTCTAAGGTTATTCATAACAAAATAAATCACTTGAAAGTGGAGAACTAACTTGGTGTTCTTCAGAAATACCTTCTTGAGGTATTTTCAAAAAAACATCCCATTACCTAGAAGAAAAATCCAACTCTTTGTCCACATATTCCAGACATTATACAATATTCATCTCTTCACCCAAGAATGAAACCTGCATACTTATAAAACATGTGAACTAACCTCAAATATAGTGGGCATTTTTTGTTAGAGAACCATTCAAACCAACCATATAATTTCAACACTTTTAATACAAGAGACATACATGATAAAATCTAGGCAAAATGTATTTCCTTTTATGGAATGATTATTCATTTTTCGAGTTTGGGGTTAATTAGTTTTGATTTAGGTTCCCTCAAGTCACCTTTTTTCTTCTTTAAATGATGAGACTCATTTAAATATATCATAGGAATGATTTATATGATCCATTTTGAAATATTATGAGTGTTTGGTTCAAAATAATAAGGTAGTATTGGTTTAGGATAGAAGGGTTTTATTTTGGGAGAAGAGTGAAAGAATGAGTAAGTGAGAAGTGATCTGGATCGATTCTATTTTTATCATTTAGGGATTCCAAAATCATAAATATAAAATGTGGAATAAAATAAAGAAAAATAAACAAAATAATGACTTTATGTATGAGTGAGAAAAATTTACAAAGTAAAGAACTGTAAGACACAGTGGTAAGTCCCAACTGCGAGTCATCAACGGTGAGTCCCAATGTTGAGTCATCAATGTTGAGTACCAATGGTGATTATCAATGGTGAGTCCTAAATGGAGAGTCCCATTGGTGAGTCAATAGAAGTTGATCATCTACAAATCATGTTTGATGTACCTCATTCTCTCAGAATTTAATGGCTTAGTAAAAATATTAGCAAGCTAATATTCAGTGAGAATGAATTTAAGAGTTATATCACCTTCTTTATAATGATGTATTAAAAAGTGATGTCCTATATAAATATGGTTTGTTCTCAAATGATAAATAGGGTTCTCTAAAATGTTAATAGCACTTATGTTGTCATAGTTTATAGGGAAATACCTAAATTGATATCCATAGTCAAGTAATGTGTGCTTCATCCACAAAATTTGAGCACAATAACTACCAATAGCTATGTATTCAGCTTCAGCATTAGATAATGCAAAAAATTTTTGTTTCTTACTACACTGTGAAACTAGATACTTTCCTAAAAAGTTATATGTTCCAGATTTTCTTTTTCTATCTAACTTGAAACCACCAAAATCAGCATCAGAATAAACAACTATGTCAAATTATTTACCTCTAGGGTAGAATAGTCCATAGTTGGTAGTATATTTAATATGTTTAAAAATTATATTGAAAACATGAACGTGTGACTCATTATCATTTTCATGAAAATGATCACACATACATACACTGAAAATAATATCGGGTTGGCTAGCAGTTAAGTAAAGAAGACTTCCAATTATACCTATTAAGTGGTTTGATCCAATGATTTTCAAACTTAATTAAGAACGAATTTATAGGTGGTAATCATAAAATTATCACTACTTTTAGTGTTATCGAATCCAAAACTTTTTAAAATATATTTAGTTTATTTACTCTAATTTAAAACAATACCTTCCTTATTTAAATTTTTTTGAAATCCAAGAAGCAATTTTAGTTCACCCATTAAACACATTTTGAATAATTTTTAAAAATTCAATACATAAAGAACTTTCTGAAGATCAAAATATAATATCATAAAAATATATTAGAACAAATAAAACATATTTATATATTATTTTTATGAAAATAGTAAGTTCATCTATACTTTAGAAAAACTTTTAAAAATACAAAAAGTGTCGAGCCTATCATACCAAGCTCTTGGAGCTTGTTTTAAACCATAAAAAGATTTTGTTAACTTGAAAAAATGATTTGGAAAATGAGGATTTTTAAAACCATGGTTTTTAAACAAATCATCAAATATATACTCATTTATGAATTCACTTTTGACCTCCATTTGATAAAGTTTGAAATTCCATTTTTTTGCATAAGGTAGCAGTTTTCTAGTGGCTTCAATCTGGGTCACATGTGAAAAGGTTTCTTCATAATCCATTACTTCTTCTTGATTATAATCTTATGCAACTAGTTTGGCCATATTTATTTTTATAGTTCCATATTAATCCAACTTATTTCTAAACACCCATTTAGTGCCTATGGTTAGGGTGTCTTTGGGTCTATCAAAAAGTTACCATACTTTGTTTCTTTCAAACTAATTTAATTCTCCTTGCATATCCATCACCAAGAATTCATCATATATTGCATCATTTATGTTATTATGTTCAAGCCATGAAAAAAAAAGAATTGATGTTCAACTTGGTTTCTTAGAGAATCTCTAGTATGTGTTCCTTTATCTAAGTTTCTAACTATAGCATATAAAGTATTATTTTTATGAATTATAATAGGTCTAGAAAAATAAGGGTTGGTCACTTCAAGTTCTTCTATAGGTTAAGGTTCCACTTGGTCAGAATCTAGAAATTTTCCAGTACTGTAGTATTTTTTAGTTTGTTTAATAACATAATAAAAATATTTATTATTTCATTCTAGTATTGATAGATTATCCTCAAAATTTTACAAGGATGGTTTGGATTCATGTGGATGTGTTTTTTAAAATTTTACGTGAAAAAATTATTTAACACATTTGGTTCTATTATTGAAGACTCTATAGGATTTACTATAGATTGAATAACCTAGGAAAGTTCCTTCATCACTCTAAGAGAAATATTTGTTAATATTATCTTTTTTATTAAGAATAAAGTCTTTGAAACCAAAAACCTTGAAGTGATTAACCTTTGTTTTCCTATTATTCTATATCTCATAGTGGGATTTCTTTAGGATATGTCTAATTAAGAATATATTGATTATATAGCAAGTTGTATTCACAAATTATAACCAAAAATAAATAGGTAGATCATAATCAATAGGCATAGTCTATGATTTCTCTTGTAAGGTTCAATTTATTTTTTCTATAACTCCATTCTACTAGGGGTCCTAGAAGTATAGAAATTTTGACTATATATATTTTGTGTGAAAAAAGATTCAAATTATTTATTTCAAAACTCAGAACCATGTCCACTTCTTAAGGATTTGATTCTAAGTCCACATAAGTTTTTTACTGCTCTAGAATACATGGTTAAATAAGAACTAGCCTCACTTTGGTGAGCTAAATGAAAGTCCAAGTATACCTTGAAAAGTCATCTGCTAGAACATAAACATAGTGCTTCCCATTTAAACTTGAAACTATAGATGGTCTAAACAAATCTATGTGAACCAACTCAAGGGGATGAGAAGTTGAAACTTATTTATTTATTTCAAATGTTATTTTTTTTGTTTTTCTTTCTAACAAGGATCACTGAATTTATCATTTTGTAAATCTTGTTTAGGTAGATCCTTGACTAATCCTTTTCTAGAAATATTTCTAAGGTAGTTAATGTTACAATGTCCTAGTCTCCTTTTCTATATCCAAGATTCATTATGAAAGGAACTTAAGAAAGAAACATTTTGTGAGACTAAGGAATCCAGATTAACAACATAAATATTTTCATTTCTAAAAGAAGAAAAGACTAAATCATTCTTAGAATTGAAAACATTAAATGAATTATTTTAAAATTTAACATGAATACCATCTCACATAACTCTAAAATACTAATTAGATTGTACTTTCCACAATAAAAAAAATAACTTTAGAATTTAAAACTGAATTGTGGTTACCAATTTTGATGAGGCTAATATTTTTACATTTTTTATTGTCACTGAGGGTGATATGTACTCCATAAATCTTTATAAGGTTACTAAAGCTAGATTAGTACCCTATCATGTGTCCTGAATACCCATTTTCCTAGAACCATAAGCACTTACAAGACCACTTCAAATAGTTTTTCTATAAAAATAGTTTACACAAGAAAAGATTTTGGTACCCATTATTTAATTGGGTCTGATAATATTAGTAATAGGCTTTAGGAACCCAAATTTTCTTATCAGGTTTCCTATAATTATTTTAAATTTCTAGAAAAATAAAATTTATTAGGTTCATAAGAATTAGAAGGAGAAACATATTTTCCATCACTAGAACTTGTAGAAAAATTTTCAGATCTAGGAATAAAAATAGATTTTCATCATTTGGATATAAATTTTTTTAATTTTTTTTCTGCAAGTTGATATCCAATTATAGTATTATATTTAGGATAAAATTGTTTGAAAATAATTTGAGTTAAAGTATTATTAATATTTTTAAATTTTTATAGATCCCTCTTTAATTTCTCATTAGAAAGTTTAAGATAATTATTATCATTGAGCTGTTGAGCATTCTTCTTTTTCAATAGTTATTTTTGATTTAGAAGTAGAAAGAGCATGTTATTTCTTGAGAGATTTATTTTTATATTTTATCTCATTGAATGTATATTAAATCATTTTTCAGTATTCAAATATTTCCTTATTGGTCATATTTTCAAAAGTGTTAGATTCAGATTCATCTCCAGAATAGTAATAATTCTATGTAGAAGATACTAAGATAACCATGTATGAATTCGTAATAAAACACATGTTGTATTTTTTGACCTTTTAATCATGAGATGATTTAGATTCACTGGATCTATATTCCAAATTACACAGGGTAGCCTTTAATACTTCTTGTATTTTCTATCATTGTCCTCATATTTCTTCTTCTACCTTAGTTTTGGACAGTTTGCATTCACATGTCCTATTATTTTTCATTCGTAGTAGATTATCCCATTCAAATTATCACCTCTTTTCCAATATTTTTCCAGTTACATTTATTATCATATTTCTCCATATATTTTGGATTTATAAAGAATGTTTTATTTTTGTATAATTTCTTAAATCTCCTGGCTAGATGAGCCATTTTTTCATCACTATTAGTTGATGAATCTTAATTTTTCGAACATTAACTATGAACTTGAATTTTCTATATTTTCTATGATGTATTAGTTTAGAAAGCCACTGAATTTTATCTAGGTTAATGATCATCTTCTTGGTTAAACATTATATCTTCATCTTACATCATTATTTTTCTAATTAATTATTTAATAGTAAAAGTATAGATGTCGTGTGATTCTCTTATTGATGGTTCATCTCCATCTTTCTAGTAAATATCTAAGTAGCCGCATGATTTCTTCCGTGGTTGTAATTATATTTCCCAGATAACTCATTTTATTTAAAATCTCATTGAACCTGAGGTACATGTCAAAAATAGGTTTTTCATGCTTCATTTTGAAGTTATCATATTTAATAGTTTATGTGTTAATCCTTATTTCCTAAACATTATTGGTTTCATCATGTGAAACATCTAAAGTAGCCCAAATCTCAAAGGTGTCTTTACATGATGAAATCCTATCGAAATCTTGATCACAAAAAGAACAATATAAGGAATTAATAGAATCTTAATTATTATTATTAGTATCTATACTTGCATCATCTCAATTATTTCTAGAATTAGTATGAATTTTATACTCATATACTATGGAAGACCATTTTTCAAAACCCGTACTTTCTAAATTCATTTGAATTTTTATTTTCCACTGAGCATAATTTGTTCCATTGAAATAGGGAGGTTTTTTTGTAGCATTACCTTCCTATTTATTATCCATGTTAGAGAAAAAAAAGTTTTAAATAACTACAAATTTTGAACTCAAATAAATATTGAGATCTCTAAAACACAACTAAAATCATAGTTGAAATGATTTGAAATCATTAAAAACATTGAAACCCAAAAAATAAATTTCCTTTGATAACAAATATAGGTCATAGTAGGACACTCAAGAGGGGGTGAATTTAGTTCCTTTAAAAAATTGAAAAATTTTATTTAAAATTATCCTTATTTGAAATAAAAACGACCTAGTTAACCATATAAGATGTTTATAAAATATTTTGTTATTCGAAAGGTTTCTCAAAGAGTTATTAGTTCTCAGTTAAAACAATATGAATTATTAAATTAAAATTTTAAATTGAACTAATAAATCAAATTCTTATATGAATACTATCCATAATTAATTATCAATGTAAATTGAATTTCTAGGTTTTAAATAAACACAAATAGTAAAAATTAAACTTAAAAGAACACTGCAGAATTTAAACAAGAGGTTCAGTCTCAAGTTGAAACTTAATACTCTCCACATGGAAATAACTTGTTTCCAAGAATTGAATATAATTAAAAATTAATCCACACACTAGATCAGGGAAAACAACAACATGCACAGATGTCCTAGTCTATAATACATCTTCCACAGTTTTCATGGGAGAACAAAAACAAACAGGCCACACAAGGACCTCTTCCACTATTATATATGGGAATGTAAGGTGTGAAGATAGATTTGAATCTATTTATGTATCTTTTAGTTTTTCATAGGATTCATTGTATGTTCATAGAAATTTTTTTGACACAAACCACTCGTAATGTACAAATAGTACACAAGCATAGAAAAATAGAGAGGGAAGAGAGTTAGAAAGATCTGTGTTATAGGTGATGCAACTTGTGACTCTTGTAAGTTATCTTGATATGTATATTGAGTCAAATTTTAGAAACAGATAGAAAAACACAGTGTCATATGAGTTTATATATTCGGTGTCCACTGAATTATTTATTTTTTCGATGAGTTATGCTTCTATTTCCATTTGTTTATGTAAATATGTCCTTTTCTTTGAGTTCTCCGTAGTATCTCCTTGTTTCCACAACAAGTAGTTCTCGTGTTTTTCTTTGGTGCACTACATAATGAAATTTTTACTTAGACCACTTCTTTTTTGATCAGGTATTCTCTTTAAACATTGCATCCAAAATTGAGCATGATCTTCATCATATCTTGGTACCTTGTACCTCATAATTTAGTCCAAAAATGATTTAAATGTTTTCCGAAAGAGGTTAATTATTTAATTAGTTTAATTAAATTTTACAAATATGATCGTTAGAAATAAATTTTAATTTAAATGGTAAAGGAATAATTGATGGTGTCTTTGAATGGTGATGTGGTCTATTGGTGTCTCTGAATGGTGAATTGGTCTGAAGATGTATTTGAATGATGACTTTGAATGGTGTCTTGGAACAGTGACTTGGAATGGTGATTTGGAATGGTTTCTTGGAATTAGCTTGTAACTCTCTTAAGAGAGGTGACTCAAGAATGATGATTCAAGTAGTGGTAAGTCACTTTACTAGTAGGTCTACTTTATGGAGACTTGTATCTGATAGTAGGTCAACTAAGTGGTGACTCATGCTATCAGTAACTTATACATTGATAAAATTTTGGATTGAGTATGACTGTAGCTTGATGTGACATTGAATCATACTTTTTGAAAATTCTGAGAAGTTGTTGAGTGTGGGTTAAATAACAGTGTATCATTCTTTTTTATATTTCTTCATCTATGATAATGGTGAGACACTTGACATTGAGACTTCTTAACTATGAGTTTGGATTAATGTTAACACAAACTTAGCCGATTTTCTACCATCAATGAGATTTCCAACAACGATTCCACCTTAACGGTAACCCATACATAGCCAATTTTATAAGATCCTATATTTTGATGTAAAATACTAACACAACTATTTAAGATTATATGTAAAAATTATTAAACAAAAGTAAATATTATTTAACATAATGAATCATGATTTGTGAGAATTAAAACTAGTGGGGGACAACAATATTTATTTTTTATGAACCTTCTCACACATGACATAAAATTCTATCAGATGTGCAATCAAATTATAATCAAATAAATTCTCTGATGTTATCTAACCCATGATTAGTTTTTGTTAATCACACAAACATACACTAAATCATGTGAAAATATCCCATTTTAATTAAATAAAATAAAATTTTAATTTAATGAATAAAAACACCACTAAAAATTTACCACTTTTAATTAGGAATAGAAAAAAATAATAGCATTAAATAACCATCATGTTCATAAATAAAACAAAACTACAAAAATTAGTCAACCATCATGAAAACACAGCTTGAAAAATAAATTATATAAGTCAATGTGGTCATTTCGATGTAAATATCCATGCAACTCAATGCTAACCATCAATGATAGAGAAGCCCAACCAAATGTGACCATGATACAAACCCCAACATAGAGAACCACCAATGCTCATTACGCACAGGAACTATCACCAAATATCAATGCAACAAAAATAGTCCAACGTGTGTATGCCTGTAATATCATGCCTAACCCAATATGTTTTTAATAATAAACAATGATAATATAAATTAGTTTTAGTAAAATTAATAATAAATATTAAACCTTAGTTATAATTTTAATATTAATATACAATATTGAATAATTTATAATATATATATATATAATTAATATATAATAATGACAAAAATAAAAAAATAACTAAAAATTATAAAAAAATGAAAACAATAGTAAAATGAAAAATTGAACTAAAAACACTAAAAATGATTAAAATGATTAATTAAATCCAAGTTAGAAAGCTAAAAAATGTTAGTGAAGTCCAAGTAAATAACCTAATAGATTATTATAGCTATTTCCCCATCCATATCTCATATCAAATGAATATTCAGTGGAATTTAATTCTATTTAACCCAAGGCCCATAATTTTTATGTGATTTTGGTGGTTGTGGATAGGCAATTGAAGTGTTCCCATTTTAAAAGTTCTATGAGATAATATTAAAGTAATATTAAAAATATTTCCTATGGTATATATACATAACACTTATGGGATAGATATTATATCTAACTATTATTTTTTTGGGGATTATGATCATTGAGACTTCTTCTCATGAAACTCACACTTTGTGATCTCACGTAGATGAGATCTTGAGGATTGACCCTCCAATAAGAACAACACATGTTCCAGGTGTCATTGGTTGTTCCTATATATGGACATATGTATTGGTCTCTTAACATGGGATCATTATCAATTTTTTGTCATTTGACTAAATACTTTGATGCAAGTCAAAAACCATGACATTGAACTCATAGTGAGGTTTCTTGTGTTGGGTTAATCTTTGGTGTAATGACATTGGTTGAATGATCAAGATTTAGTTTCTTCCTTCTGAGTTAAGGAAGAGATATCTTATAGACCCAATTTAACTAGGATAGTAGTACCTTTATTAAATTCATGTACATGGTACTATAAGGTAATCCCATCTGGTAAAATAAAGAAATATATAAATATTTAAAAGGATGATGGAATAATTGTGTATCCTTATTTATCATATATTTGAAGATGAAGAGATTATATTACACATAACATGTTCTTATGAGGTAGTTAGAGTTATGACATTCCTTATCTCCTTAGGGTCCATGATGTGTTTCTATACTCTACTTTGTGTTTTTGGGATAGATTCCTTGCTATCAAGATAAGGACTTCTAGGTTTACACACTAAGTG
Organism: Viscum album; assembly: GCA_963277665.1. Classification (NCBI taxonomy): domain Eukaryota; kingdom Viridiplantae; phylum Streptophyta; class Magnoliopsida; order Santalales; family Viscaceae; genus Viscum; species Viscum album. Next base: position 808,138,030 of record OY728137.1, read on the forward strand.
AATCCATAAGTTTCACCTATTCATGTTAATAAGAGTTTAGGATGAACTGGGCCCCATGTTTAGGGGATAGTGAATGTATGAGTGTGATCAATCACAAGTAAAATAACTCAATTATTTTATTCCAGTTTAGAATAATTATGATTGAAATTATTTATCAAGGTATTAAATATAATGTCTCAGGATTCCTTAGTTTGTTTCTTTTAAAATTTCTTTATATATTTTTTGATTTTTTTTCAGATTCGGTGTTGTGTTTGGGTGTAAATGGAAGTTGGAATTAATATATTAAAAATAATAACATATATTAAATCCCATGCATGCATATTTTCCATATAAATGGTTTTCCCATGGATTGGGACTTCAAATGAAAAATATGAAAACATGGTTATTTCAGGAATGTAGGGTTTACCCTAGGCCCAACATAATATTGTTCGGTGTAGGGTGTTCGTCTGAGGTATATCATTGGTGGGTATGTTAGCTGGAATAAATAATTTATTTATTTAAATTATTCAACAATCTCAAACTAATTCCCTATTTATTTATAATTATTTATAAAGAATTTCAACGGTTATATGCATAACCTTGGGATATTAGAGTGGAGGAGGAGGATAGCTCCATTTGTGTTTAAACCCTATTAATGTGGATCAATGACGAATGATTGGGGAGAATTGTGAGAAAAGTATGGAACATGACATGATAATCAACTTCATCACTAGATAATGAATTATTCTCCAATGAGCGATACAATATTGAGGTTAGTAATATTATTTTTGGATTTACTCCATTTGAATAATTTATTAATAATCAATTCCATAACTTATTATTTGTTATTTGATTTCCACACATCACATGATCCCATATTTGATTTGTATTTTTGATCATATTTATTCTTTTTTATGTCTTGCATTCCTCCCTTTTACTTCCACAAGTTTTGATCTTTAGTTGGGATCAAATAATCTAATGAAAATATTACCATAATTCTTGAGCTTTTCACATCATTTTTATTAATGTTCTTCCACATTGCTCCATGGGGTCAGAAATTCAACATTTCCGTGTCGGATTTTTGTGTGATTGAACCCCCATATTCCAAAAGGTTGTGTGGAAATAATCAAAAATGGGGTTTTGTGGATGAATTAAGGAACATTCTATGATGATTGTGATGGATTTGAGGACTAGAACCCTAAATGGTGGGAAACAGTATAACTGATTACCTATTGGATAATTAGAGTTATGATTTCTGGCCACTAGAGTCCAATAATTGATGATCTTATGTTTAACCTATGATTTCAGTGGATGTATAGGGGATCAAATTAGGTGTAAATTAGTGGATTTTGTAGATATTTCATTCACACAAAGTAAATCTTCACTCCCTGAAAAAAAGGAAAAAACATGCCTTATATTCCATTTGAAGACACACCATGTATTATAGGTTTCCAGGGTGGATTTCATTTTGACTGAGTAAAATATCACACACTGTGTGGATGGACCACATTCCATGTGATTGTACCTAGACAACCAAACCATGTGATTAAGGGACATGCCTAGGACCATGTCTTATTAAACACATTGTATATCCGGAGGGACATGTCATGTCTTTGTAAATGACTAGTTAATCCATGCACTATGTATAGATTCCAAGGTCCTTTGGCGAATATACATTTCATGTGACACCATATATATGTTGGGTGGTTTCACATGGCTTACCAATCTATGTCCAGTTGAGGAAATGCCTATATTTTCAAACAAGGTCACACACTATTTGACACCTTGTACATATCATGTACTTTTTATAGCGCTTTCATCCTTTTTTATATCCTTATTCGAGACTCAGTGTTGGGTTTTTGATTCTCTTAACATGAGTATTTTTTCATGTGTGATGTTATGGTGGTATTCATTTCATTATTAGAGATATGACAAGATGTGAGGTAAATAAGACACTTAGTTTAGTGATACATTTCAAGTGATAGTGTTCATTTGTGATCATTCAAGGGTTACTGAGTTCAATACTCCCCAGTATCTCAAGTGTGAAGGTCCCCCATATCTTTATTAAGGGTAGAGACAGAAATACCCCACATTATATAGGGTTTATTTCCTCTATCTATGGAGTGTACTCCTCATCATTGAGCTCTGGTAGTGTGTGGGTATTACATTGGAGTTGTTATCCCTCATATGTTCTATATAATGGTGAGATATGGGACCTCCATACTCATTATTTAATGTTTATTAAATATTATTGAATATAATATAGTTCCCCCTATACTTTAACATGAAATCCAGAGGGGAAGTCCCTCCACCATATATCTCATGAGGTTGCACATGGTTCTTTGCTAGTAGATGGGGACTTTGGAGTCATGGGAAAACTCCTCAATTTTAGCTGGCATGGATGAAGGATATCCCCTTTATTTATTCACTTGGGATTCATTGATTATATCTAATGTTGGATTTTCCACAACAAACTACTTCATGGGTTTAGAAGACCATTTTTATTGCTTCCCATTCTCGGTTTTCATAGAATTTTACTGTGTATGTATATAATAACCCTTTTATAGTATTTTACCACACATGTTGTGTCGTATAAAGATGAAAAGTTGATCAACAATGATATTGGTAGACCTATTTTTTGAGGTGCATTGTTTTGCTTGGGTTTTTTGTTTTTTGTTGGTGTTCTATCTCAAGGATTACATGTCAGGCACTCTTTAGTGTTCCCTTTTTCATTTGTCTTCAATTTCGGACCTAAAAACAAATTTAGAATGTATTTTTTCCCTTTATATAATTTAAATTATGTTGTTATACTTGGATGTATTTCCTAGAGGTTGTCGATTGCATGGTTTACATTATAGATTATTTAGTATTTTATTATGTCTATGCGCTATGGAATGAAGTTGGTTATATATGTACATACATGTACTTGGGATAAGGCCTCCTATTATAGTGATATGCCAACTTGGTTCTATTTTTTTTATCCCCTATACTTTTTAGGTAGGATTTAGGAGTCACACATAATTTTCTACCAGCTAGGCGAGCCAAAGTGTGTTGTTTCATGACATTTACATGTTTTTTTATAATAAAACTAAATATGAGAAAATATAATTTCTAAAACAAACAAAACACAATCAAAGTTATATAAAATATTTGAGGAGATTGCATTCCAATTTAATGTTTTATGTTTTCTCATTTAACATTTGAATGTTTTACAAGTGAGTGAAAAATTATTTTTGACTTCTATGATAAATTTAATTAAGTCACACGTGTACAGAAGTGTCTAAAATGAAGGTTATTACTTTACAAGGACTAAAGTGAAATAATGGAAGGTATAAACTAGGTATAAAATCTTAATTTACACTCATTAATAGAGATATCCCCAATTTTGATGAATTTAGTGAAAAAATATCTCCTCTCCTCTATTCTCAAACACGTAGAGAAAGATTCTAAAGAAAGAACAATATCAGATCAATCCCACATTATTGATTAAGTTCACTTACTTCACATGATCAAGGGGATGTCATAAAGATTTTTGATTTATCGTGATAGAACCTTGGAATCATAGAAAAATGATCCATGAGCTATGGTTCACATGTGAATGATCTAGAGAAAACATAACTTGGTGTCTTTGAGCCACAACATGCCAACAATGAGTGAAAAACATTTGCGATTTCAATTGAACCAGGTACCATTTGGGAAATCCTTTGATTTTATATTTTATTATTAAATTTAATTACACATTGTACTTCTAGAAATCTTGGAATGTGGTTTTATGGATTTAGGATTTTAAAATGGACCCAAACCTGAAAATTATAAATTTCATATTTTTCATGCTTTTGTTGTACCCCGGGTTTCTACATTTACAATTTTCCAAGCCCAATTATTGAACATGAATTCCATTTCATATTTCATTTATTTAAACTATTTATCAAATTTAAAACTCATGATGAAATCTTAATAATATTTTGGATTTTATTCTATGATTTTTTCATCACCTTCATCAAAAATATGAAATCTATATCTCTTGAATTGTGAATGAAATCCATTAGGTCTATGTGATTATTTTATATATTGATTTATTTAATTTTAAATAAACTTTTGAGTTTTAGGATCATTTATTTTAATAATATCATAATCCTACAAACACTTTGTTCTCATTATTATTATAAAAATAAATACCTTCCATCTCTTTGGGATAACTAAAGAGTAAAAATTTATCCAAAATTTGTTGGAATTTACTTGAGGTAATATGTTTAACATATGACTAAACCCCAAAAATATTTATAAATTAAAAATTTGGTTTCTTCATAGTCTATAAATAATGTGGTGTCATTTGAATATCATTTTTAATCACTTTTTATGGTAAATATATCAATTTACATGTCATAAATCCAAAAGGAAATAGAAAGGTATGTTGGAATCATAATTGAAAAAACCACATCTCAAAAATATAAATTCTTAGATTGAAATAAACCTTTTAATTATGGTGTACAAGGTGGTAAGATTTATGATATTATACCATAATCTCTTAAAGAGTCAAGAAATTATTGACTTAAAAACTCTCCAATATTGTCAAATTGAATTTTTTTCATACTTTTTCCAAGTGGATTTTATACTGTAATGTTTTACACATTGAATGACTCAAAGTATTTATACATATTTTTTATAAAATATTTATACTCATAAACAATTAATTAATCATTAAGGGTAATGAATTATTAAAATTTACCTTCAGTTACTTTACTCATAGGACCACATACATCAATATGCATGAGTTCTAATAAATCATTATCTCACTTCCCATTACCCTAAAAAGAAGATTTGGTTATTTTTCTTAATAAAAAATATCAACATGTTTAAAATGATTTTGAATCATTTAACCTCATTAATCCATAATTATGGAGTCATTGGGTAAAATTATTATTTTATTTAATTAGGTGAAAATTCCAAATATAATAGAATTCAAATCTTTAATTTTGACCACCTTTTTATTTTCATTATAGATTGTATTATCAAGATACAATATATATATATATATATCTTATTAAACATGTTATAATAACCATAAAACATTTCTTTAGTATAAATAGAACAACCATGGTTCATTATTACAAATGAAAATCCTACATTATCTTGGAATGATACAGAAATGGAATTTTTATTTATGGATGATACATGATAATATTATTCCATAAATAATGAAAATATACTAGAAAGAAGCAGATTCACTATACTCATAAATAATACAAAAAACCTTACTTCTTTTCCAACTCATAGTTCCACTTATCACTAATTCAATTTACACTCTTCCCTAATCATTTTCAAATTACCAAAAATATGGGATTCACATACGGTATCTAAAACCTATGATTTAAATTTATATAAATTTATTTCTATAACATAAATACCATATGTGATTAAACCATCATAATGTTGGTTCTTAATCATCTCTGAGTACTGAATAAAATTCCCCTTCTAGATCATAGTGTGTTTTCAAAAGAAACATTTCCATTCCCTTGTAATTATTACTTTGTGAGTTTTTAGTTTAAAGATTAATAATTTGGACTTTACAATATTTTTATTCTTATTTCCTTTGACTTTAACCATTCTCTCAATTATCTTCGTGATAGGGTGAGTCCATTTCATGTTTTTTACTATAATCAACATATTAAGAATCTCAATAAGGGTAAAATCAATATTATACATTTTAAAATTAATAATTGAATGATTAAAAGATTCTAGTAGTGATTGTAGGACTAAATAAATGAAAATATATTTCATGAAAGGGAACCCAAACCTTTTATTGTTGATTATATGCCTAAACGTTATGAACACATGAGTAGAAATAGAGGTTCCTTCAAACATCTTCTGACAGTGAAATTACGATGATGCCTTATACCATTCAATTGAATATTTCAATTGAGAAATATATTTAAAGAGCTCAATGAAATTAGTAAGATCCAATGATTAATGTTCTTTATAAAGAAAAGATGCATCTTAGATATCATTAATCATGATACATCCAAATAATATGTCATAGGAACCTGATTAGCATCTTTTCTAGCACAAAGACTATTGGAATAAGGATAAGCAAGGATAAATTTCCCTAAAAAATACATGTTCTCTTATGGGTTTAGAAAAATTCTCCAATTTCAACACCAGTTAATGAAATAAATTTTTGGATATGAAAAATATTGTTAGGTTTTTAAAAAGACAATTTTAAAGGAAATATTATAGAAAAAGGGTTTATGTATGGATGCTGGTAGTTCATAACAAATTTTCTAAATGTTTTGATAGAACGTATGTGGGAGGAATAGATCTAGATGTTTGAACTAGTCATAAAATATAGTGGTCAAGTCAGTGGTGTATAACAGTCTTATAGAAGTTGACTTTATTAAGAGATGGTTTCCATAAAGATCCAAAGGTGGAGGCATCGATGGAACCAGCTATCCTTGTTTATAAATCGGTAAGGGTGGGTCACTTGCATGAAGACTATTTTTATGACCACAAATGTTTTTGTTTTCTTTTACTTTGGAGTGACTCTTGAGACAAGTTTAGTTATAATATCTTGTTCCTATTCAAATTAATTTTATTAGTTTCCCATTAAGTAATTTTTTTGAAAACCACATAAATCGATGTGTTCTTTTATTAATTGGTTTATATTTATATTCACTTAGATCCATTTTGGTTGTATATTGTTATTTCCTATGAATTATTTTTAGAAATCATGTAACTAGGGTGTGAGGATTTTCAATTTTATATATATAGATTCATGATTTCTTAGCGTTTTAAACCTTTTGGGTGACCTTGTTCTTCATGATAGGTACAAGAAATAATGTTCTAAAATATAATGTTTCTAACATCACAAGTGGAATTATATCATGGTGTTTTAGTGTTTGAAAAGCTTAAACAAATACTTCTACAAATTGATGAAATTCATATTTTTTATGATTTTTTATTTATGGAGAGTTTTGTTTTGTATAATGGAATTATAATAGGGTCAGGTGTAGTTACATAGGATTGATAGAATAGACTTCATATTCTATTTGATATATGTTGAGTATTACCTCTACTATAAGGTATTATAACATTTATTTTTTGCGCTTAAACTGGAATAAATGTAAAAATATTAATTATTTTGGATTTATCGAAAGGATTTGGGTGTCATCTATGTGTTGTTGACCTATAACGTGGAATTTAACAACTGTTAGGTGAATAAAACATATTAATTGATTTATATTCTTGTGAAAATTTATAAGATATATTTTGAAATGAAAATTAATTATTATGTGATGAATTTTTATCATGATGATTTCAAGATGAAGGTAGATTCCTAATCATGTGAATGGATTTAATGTGATCTAGAATAAACATGAATCCATTGAAGTGAAATTCATTATTGGTATGTGGGAATTTTTACTTAATTCATCACCTTGGAAATAATATTATGTGAGGGGTGTTGTTTTTATTAACTCTATTGGAAATGATGACTTTTTTATTGGGGAAATTTGAGATGAAATCTCAATGAATAAATCTGGAAGATTAAAGTCATATGTTCTATTGGAATGTCTTTAAGTATTATAGGAAAGGGACTTTATTCTTGAAGAAGTTAGAAAATGAGTGAGACAACATAATAAAAATGAGACCTTGGAAATCTTTTAGTCATGTTTACTCTATAATTTGTCACTATAGAAATATGTGATACATATGGAAAGTCTATATGAAAATATGAGAAAACTATGTAATTCATGTTTTTATTTCATCCAAAAACATAATAATTGATGGGTAGGAAGAAATTTTGATCGTTTTCTTTCTATGTTTGATGGAGTTATTTATTCTTAACTCAGGAGATTAATTTCACTCAATGTTCAAGAGAGTGTTCATGAGGAAATTTGTATCCAAAATCTTAAACAATATTCACCTAGTAATGGTTAAGTGATCATTTTTTTTGAAATTGTGATGTGAATTATTGGGTGAAGAACATAGATGCTTGATTCATTTAAAAATTTTACAACATGTCCCAAGTTTATAGAAGAACATAAGTTTCATTAGTTAGTATGATAATTTTTGATTTTGTGATATCGTTATGGATTGTGTATGGAAGATTGCACAAGGTTTCATGGTGGTGTATTGAGGTGTAAATTATGGAACTTTATTTCTGACGTGAAATTCAAAATGTATAATTCATGATGGAGAAGAAACATCTAGAATAGTGAAGCTGCAGAATGAATTAATTCTTCATATTAGTGAGAAAGGTTTGTGTTCCTTGGATATGATAGTATTGTTGAAGATTTATCACGTTGAGTATAGAACATGTGGATGTTTTATCTTAGGGAAGAAATGAGAGGTGTCATTCACATCATTGAATTATTCATTGAAGAATCATAAATATGATCTGGTCCATATGGATGTTTTGAGAATAGAACCAGTTCAATATCATGAAGTTACAACATAATAAATTACCTTTATCAAAGATTACATGTGGAAAGTGAAGTGTTTCCCCTCAAACACAAGTCTACGGTTTTTAACTTTCTTCAGATCAAGATCCATGGTGGAAGACAAGACATAAAGAAAGATTAAATTTATTTAGTCTGATAATTATAATTAGTATTGATGAAGAGAGTTTTGGAAGTTCTTTTGGATGAATGGGATCAATTTAGAGAAGATTGTTTCTATAACACTTTGTACAAATGGTGTTGTGAAATGAATGACTCAAACATTGAATAAGACAACCAAAATATTGAGTTTATGTTCTAGACTCAAAAAATATTTTTTAGATGAACCAATTAACTATGCATCATATCCTATGAATCAGGGTCCATTCTAATAAATGGTGAAGTAACTTTTAAACAAACTATATACCATAAGATCAGTCGATTTAACTCACATATTATATTTTAATTCAATTAAATATTCCATTTCCTTTGTTAATAAAATGGATATGATAGAATCCAAGTCTCAATGAAGTTTCTTTCATTTAAATAGTGACTAAAACTTTAGATCTTTAATTTAGGATAGAAATCCATGAAAGTTTATCAATGTTTTATATGTCCTATTGAATGAGGAGATCCTATGGAATGATTATAACTAGGATAAATATTTAGTTGGAATAAATAAACCAACACAATTTGGGGTTAGTTGGAATAAATATTGGATGGTTCTTGATTTTCAAGGTATAATGAATGTTTTAGAAGTATAACCAAGTTATATAATGGAAGAAACTGATTAGGTTCTTCTGTATGAGTGGTGTATGTACCATTATTCTCAAGGACTATTGAATATCATGTTAGAGTTTTGGAAGTATGGTGTCTTGATGGAGTTGGACCATAGGGATTAGGGTGGTTTATCAGGGTTAGAAGATCAATGTAAAGGTTTTATTCTAGAATGAACTATCTACTACTTATGTATAGTAGATAAAATGATTGATTAGACGAGGTAAAAAGTTAGAGCGAATCATTGTATTGGGAGTTAAGAATGAAGAAAGTGTTGGATTTCTTGTAAGATTTAAATACTTGGTAGATAAAAGAATGTTATGTAAAGTAAGTGGTTCCTAGAAATGGTTTTATCATATAAAATGGGAATCATAATATACAAAATGAAACAAGGTGTGATATGTTATAAAAGGTCATCAAAATAGAGCTTAAGATCTCGATCTAGTGTGAAGTCCAACCCAAAGTCTCACTTTCCATGGATCTATATTCTGGAGTTCTAAATTCCAATATAATTCTAATACCTAATATTAATAAAAAAATTATTGATAAGAATATAATAAAAAAAATTATATTCTTGGTTAAATGATAAAAAACCTTATGTTGAACCTAGATTTGTTCAGAGACAAGCTTCACTAAGATTCTAGAGGGGGCAAATTGAGTTCTTGAAATTTTCTTTGCATAAAAAACACCCTCTTAAATATATGAATAGTTATGATATTTTATTAACACTAGCATGAAACAGAAATTAAATAAAAAAAAAAGATTAACCAATAGATATTAATAGTTTTCTAGGGAATAAAAATACCATATTTTAGTCCAACAACACTCAACTCTAAGAGCATAGTGATTTTTATTAGTAAAAACACTTTTTTAGGGGCTTCTAGTAATTTTCATAAGGACTACACAACTAGGTACAATAAATAAACACTTTGTACAAAAGTTGGAGCATTTATTTATCTATTATAATGATTTTACAAATCACTAGTATCCATTGTTCTTATACCAGAATCCTTCATAGATTAGTATAAGGAACCGACACTTCTAAAATAATAAAATAATATTTTTGTATTACAAATGAAGCTCATAGTTTCAAGACAAAAATAAAATAACATAACTTTTATCCATGATATAAAATAAGAAATAAATAAATCATGAGGGTAATCATCTAAAATATATCAAGGATAAAATTTGAAGAAAGAATGTAGAGAACACAAATATTTGTTTTCATTTGATTGGAATAAAGTAATAGCATAAAATCTTTGAGACAATGAGAGTGAGAGTTCTCGCTTTAATTCTATTATTATTTTTCAATATTCTCTATAATGTATCATAATATATGAATATGTCTTTCATGAAAAGTCATTTTACAATGTAGAAACTAATATCCCATAAAATATGGTTCATCAATTAAATTTTAGATGTCCTTTTCTTGAAAATTCCTCAATAATAGGACTGTGCGTTAAATTGTTCTTATACTATTTTTTCTCTTGGTACTTTCAGTATTTTAGAAAATTAATTTTCCATAAATATGTTGTCTAATATTTAATTCATGCATGAAAACAATAAATTATACTTGAATTACACCAAATAGAATAAATATATTGGTTACAAAACAATGTATTCGATTCTGGATCACTGGTTAGTTAAATTCTGCAGATTTAAATTCACCTAGTACATTGATCCATGTAACCATTTTCCTCATAGCCAATTTCCTCATGTATCCATTTTTCATATTTAAAAATTCTTCACATAAAATTCCTATTAAAATGGCTGAATTTGACCCATCCAAATGGAATGCATTTCTATTTTGAACCACAAGGCTCAATTCACCATATATATGATTCAAATATCCGATTACTCTACCTAACCAATTAACATATCTCATTCACCGATGTACCCATTTTTTGATGTAAGTTATTAATCAGTGTAGGTGATTTATATGTTTTTGATTTCATGACTTATTCGATTGACATAGATATTTCGTTTATTTATCCAATTTCTATTTTTTTACTCAATTTATCCAAATATGCACATAGCATATTACCTCATCTAGAATATTTTACATACATTGAAAAATTTTAGTAAACTTCCATAACTTATTGAATTAAATGAAAATTAATTAAATATAGATAAAATATTACGAACACACTTAAAAACAAAATCAGTAGTAATTTATGAATGATTATCGAGGTCATAAAAACAAAAATCACATGGGATATGTTGGAAAAATAGATTAGTCTAATAGTTTCGCCATTTATGATGATAAAAAACCAATTAAATAACAAAAATTAAATTTTAAAAAAATTAATGTTTTTTTAGAAATATATATGTATTATATAAAAATGTTTTAAAAATTTGTGTTTATCGTTTCTCAACCTCTTACATAGACATCTACCCACTTGAATAAACTCACCCTATTAATAATATCCCCCATTTGTGTCCCCAAAAAGGAAGGGTAAATATAGGAGAAACATTTTTAATATATAACATAGAGTGATTAATTGTTTAAGTATAGTGATGAAACTAAATTTAAATTATGGTAAGACTAAATTTTAGAGAATTAAATAAAAAAATCACTTTGAAACACACTAAATAAAAACAATAACTTAATAAATAAAAAACATGATAAAACACATTAAATGAAAATATATTTTTTGAAACACTGAAAAAAATATACGAATTTCATTAATCATGTGTACTTGTACAAAAACAGAATGACCTAAATCAAAAATAAATATACAGAACATTAGTCAGCTGACCCCATCTTATAAATGAGCTCAAATTTAGATAGTGGTTTGCATGGAGGTTTCTTAAAGGTAGAAGAGGATTGAGTGATAGTTGGAGGGTCAAACATTAGAGGTAGAACTATCCTCCCAATCTCCACATGAGAAATATATTTTTTTCCAAAAAAATGATATGTCTCGTGGTCTCTATCCAAGTGTACTCAGCACGTTCTCGTGATTTCAAAAAGGAATATTGAAATAATAATAACTATCACTGGTAAAAGGTAACTTCTTGAGAGGCTTAGTGTCCATTTACTCACCAAACTATGTAGTAACTAAAACAACAACCTTTTAATTATCTTTATGATAAATCATATCTAGGCCAAAAAAAACATCTACTCTCTCCCTAATACCTAAAAATGTATCTGTTAGTTTTTTTTCAAGAGGCATTATTCCTTTTATAAAAAATAAATCATTAGCACAAATATTGATTCTATTTATGGTATCTAACTTATAGAAATTAAGGGTGGAAGTGGAGGCTCATCTATGCATCTTGGAAATATTTTTAAGACCATTTCTCAATATCATTCTTAAGGATTAAATCTCCCTATAAAACTATGAGGAGGACTAACAATGGATGATGACTAAGAAGCAGATGAAACAGGTGGAGATTCTAAATACAACTTATTATTAATTATATCAACTAACACTTTTAAACAAAGAATTCTACCTTCCAATGAAAGGATCTTGTGACCCAAATTGACTAACAATTTGATTATTATTTGACTAAACTCATTCATAGAAATAGATAGAGCTTGATACACTAGAGAACTAAGATAAAAATTTGGTATATGAATATTTGTTGTATATTTCTCTGAAATAACTATCCTAAAAGGATTATAAAAAATAATAACTCTTCCTATAATAGTATTTGTCACATCAGTAACTTTCTCATACTCTGAGTAATTGAAATATGTTTTTAAAGAGTCTTTAAAAAAACCTTCACCTCCTTCATAAATCTTAACCAACATGGATAAAAACCTCTAATGGGTTTTGTTGATTAGTCCAAAGTAACATGAAACCATATCTATCACTTACTTGGTTACTCCTAAGGCATCTTCCACTTGACCACCAATAAATTATTGAACATGTCCGACCATCTCATTCAAATATATGTTAGTTACCAAGACAGGTATTTACATAAATTATTAGGTTTCCTAAAACATAGAAAACATATCCCTTTTGAAATATTGCCTGAGAACAAGAGTGAACATTTCAAACTATAATTATTGGATTAGAGATGAAAGTGAATTTAGATCATAGGACACCTAATAAAACTAGTCCTTGATATCTAGAGCTATAGAAGGTCTTGATACATATGTGGTTGTTTTGTGAACCTATTAAGTAACTCAAAATTACCCATAACTATACCTTTTAAGGTGCATAGTCCCTCCTTCATATTAGTCCTGAAACTTTGTATCTCGTTAAGAAAATCCCTTGAAATATATGACTGAACTATCGGAATGTTATGAATAATGTCCCACTGAGATTCCACAAGAAATCCATGATCATTGATCTCAGATTTGGTAGCACAAACTTCTATAAAAAACAATTACATGATCTTTCAAAGAATTAACGTCCTCTACACTCACTAAATATAAAATAGATTGTACTCGATCAATGTTCTTGATCAAGGAGGTATGGGAAATAATCAATTCAGATAACTTATCAAAATCAGTTTTAGAAACTGAATTTTTCTTTAGTTTTCGGATTTCTTCTTTAAAAGAAATCATTTATTTCATCAATTATATATAATCTACCTTGATATTATCAAACTCTATCCTAATCATAGTGGAAGTGGTATGCATATTCCTTTCCATATAAAAAATATCATCACATTTTCTTACATATGGTGAATCCAATTTCACTTGTGGAGGTGATGGAATATTCTATGGAGTATGTAGAATATGACCTCCCTCTTCTGAAACCACATCTCTAATTCTATCTCTATCATGAGAAGGTGATCCCGCAAGTAGATTGACCTCAGTGTGATCAACCTTAGGTTACTCTCTAACCTGAATATTAGGCACACTTGGAACAATGTTAACAAGTATTCCCTCTTCGGTTCAACATAAAATATTGTCTCAATAATAGGCATAATTGCATGAACTGTTCATCAACACTAACCACTAAAAAATCCTATCTCTGATATTTATCTTCCCCTTCTCTAGAATCTAGCATGGGAGGCACCATTCTATCAACAACCAACTCCTTCACTTCACTTAAAGGGATTTTCTCAAAAGGCATTGCATCCCTCAGAGGTAAGGTAGTAGATGACTCACCTTGAGTTGATATTGGAGGTGGTATAACCACCTGAGTAGTAATATCAAAGAAAATTTTGATTATTAATAAGTTCTTATTAAATAGATTGTTATATAATTTAAAAAAATGAAAATAAATTTATAATATAAGTTTAGTTAAATATTTAAAATTATATAATATTACATAGAAATAATATTGATTTTTATTATTTTCCAAAAAATAAACCATTATTTTAAATGATGATATATTAAATTATTTCATAAATTATGCTTTAATGGTTTTTTTATAAAATCTTATGTTATAATTTTT